>OX465293.1:76870984-79618484 GCA_949987695.1 Merzomyia westermanni
ATTACCGCTACATCCACAATTATGGTAGGATTTTGGACGATTTATACACCAATGGAAAGCTAATGCAATAAACCTTTCCAAAAAATATATAGTTCTTTATGGTTATGTAAGTTTTAAAAAATTCCAACTTTGATGGGTCTAGCTGCTTCCGTTCGTCCAATAATCGCAAAAAACTTTAAACTAAGAGACAAATTACCGCTACATCCACAATTTTTGGTAGGATTTTGACGATTTATACACCAATGGAAAGCTAATGCAATAACCTTTCCAAAAATGTATAGTTCTTTATGGTTATGTAAGTTTTAAAAAAATTCCAACTTTGATGGGTCTAGCTGCTTCCGTTCGTCCAATAATCGCAAAAAACTTTTAAACTAAGAGACAAATTACCGCTACATCCACAATTTTGGTAGGATTTTGACGATTTATACACCAATGGGAAAGCTAATGCAATAAATAACCTTTCCAAAAATGTATAGTTCTTTATGGTTATGTAAGTTTTAAAAAAATTGCCAACTTTGATGGGTCTAGCTGCTTCCGTTCGTCCAATAATCGCAAAAAAACTCTTAAACTAAGAGACAAATTACCGCTACATCCACAATTTTGGTAGGATTTTGACGATTTATACACCAAATGGAAAGCTAATGCAATAACCTTTCCAAAAATATATAGTTCTTTATGGTTATGTAAGTTTTAAAAAATTCCAACTTTGATGGGTCTAGCTGCTTCCGTTCGTCCAATAATCGCAAAAAACCTTAAACTAAGAGACAAATTACCGCTACAATCCACAATTTTGGTCGGATTTTGACGATTTATACACCAATGGAAAGCTAATGCAATAACCTTTCCAAAAATATATAGTTCTTTATGGTTATGTAAGTTTTAAAAAATTCCAACTTTGATGGGTTCTAGCTGCTTCCGTTCGTCCAATAATCGCAAAAAACTTTAAACTAAGAGACAAAATTACCGCTACATACACAATTTTGGTAGGATTTTGACGATTTATACACCAATGGAAAGCTAATGCAATAACCTTTCCAAAAAATGTATAGTTTCTTTATGGTTATGTAAGTTTTAAAAAATGCCAACTTTGATGGGTCTAGCTGCTTCCAGTTCGTCCAATAATCGCAAAAAAACTTTAAACTAAGAGAACAAATTAACCGCTACATACACAATTTTGGTAGGATTTTGACGATTTATACACCAATGGAAAGCTAATGCAATAACCTTTCCAAAAATGTATAGTTCTTTATGGTTAATGTAAGTTTTAAAAAATTCCAACTTTGATGGGTCTAGCTGCTTCCGTTCGTCCAATAATCGCAAAAAACTTTTAAACTAAGAGACAAATTACCGCTACATACACAATTTTGGTAGGATTTTGACGATTTATACACCAATGGAAAGCTAATGCAATAACCTTTCCAAAAAATGTATAGTTCTTTATGGTTATGTAAGTTTTAAAAAAATTCCAACTTTTGATGGGTCTAGCTGCTTCCGTTCGTCCAATAATCGCAAAAAAACTTTAAACTAAGAGACAAATTACCGCTACATCCACAATTTTGGTAGGATTTTGACGATTTATACACCAATGGAAAGCTAATGCAATAACCTTTCCAAAATATATATAGTTCTTTTATGGTTATGTAAGTTTTAAAAAAATGCCAACTTTGATGGGTCTAGCTGCTTCCGTTCGTCCAATAATCGCAAAAAACCTTAAACTAAGAGACAAATTACCGCTACATCCACAATTTTGGTAGGATTTTGACGATTTATACACCCAATGGAAAGCTAAAGCAATAACCTTATCCAAAAATATATAGTTCCTTATGGGTTATGTAAGTTTTATAAAAATTCCAACTTTGATGGGTCTAGCTGCTTCCGTTCGTCCAATAATCGCAAAAAAACTTTAAACTAAGAGACAAATTACCAGCTACATCCACAATTTTGGTAGGATTTTGACGATTTATACACCAATGGAAAGCTAATGCAATAAACCTTTTCCAAAAATATATAGTTCTTTATGGTTATGTAAGTTTTAAAAAATTCCAACTTTGATGGGTCTAGCTGCTTCCGTTCGTCCAATAATCACAAAAAACTTTAAACTAAGAGACAAATTACCGCTACATACACAATTTTGGTAGGATTTTGACGATTTATACACCAATGGAAAGCTAATGCAATAACCTTTCCAAAAATTGTATAGTTCTTTATGGTTATGTAAGTTTTAAAAAATTCCAACTTTGATGGGTCTAGCTGCTTCCGTTCGTCCAATAATCGCAAAAAACTTTAAACTAAGAGACAAATTACCGCTACATCCACAATTTTTGGTAGGATTTTGACGATTTATACACCAATGGAAAGCTAATGCAATAACCTTTCCAAAAATATATAGTTCTTTATGGTTATGTAAGTTTTAAAAAATGCCAACTTTGATGGGTCTAGCTGCTTCCGTTCGTCCAATAATCGCAAAAAACCTTAAACTAAGAGACAAATTACCGCTACATCCACAATTTTGGTAGGATTTTGACGATTTATACACCAATGGAAAGCTAATGCAATAACCTTTCCAAAAATATATAGTTCTTTATGGTTATGTAAGTTTTAAAAAATGCCAACTTTGATCGGGTCTAGCTGCTTCCGTTCGTCCAATAATCGCAAAAAACCTTAAACTAAGAGACAAATTACCGCTACATCCACAATTATGGTAGGATTTTGACGATTTATACACCAATGGAAAGCTAAAGCAATAACCTTTCCAAAAATATATAGTTCTTTATGGTTATGTAAGTTTTAAAAAATTCCAACTTTGATGGGTCTAGCTGCTTCCGTTCGTCCAATAATCGCAAAAAACTTTAAACTAAGAGACAAATTACCGCTACATCCACAATTTTGGTAGGATTTTGACGATTTATACACCAATAGAAAGCTAATGCAATAACCTTTCCAAAAATGTATAGTTCTTTATGGTTATGTAAGTTTTAAAAAATTCCAACTTTGATGGGTCTAGCTGCTTCCGTTCGTCCAATAATCGCAAAAAAACTTTAAACTAAGAGACAAATTACCGCTACATCCACAATTTTGGTAGGATTTTGACGATTTATACACCAATGGAAAGCTAATGCAATAACCTTTCCAAAAATTTATAGTTCTTTATGGTTATGTAAGTTTAAAAAATGCCAACTTTGATGGGTCTAGCTGCTTCCGTTCGTCCAATAATCGCAAAAAACCTTAAACTAAGAGACAAATTACCGCTACAATCCACAATTTTGGTAGGAATTTTGACGATTTATACACCAATGGAAAGCTAATGCAATAACCTTTCCAAAAATATATAGTTCTTTATGGTTATGTAAGTTTTAAAAATGCCAACTTTGATGGGTCTAGCTGCTTCCGTTCGTCCAATAATCGCAAAAAAACCTTAAACTAAGAGACAAATTACCGCTACATCCACAATTATGGTAGGATTTTGACGATTTATACACCAATGGAAAGCTAAAGCAATAACCTTTCCAAAAATATATAGTTCTTTATGGTTATGTAAGTTTTAAAAAATTCCAACTTTTGATGGGTCTAGCTGCTTCCGTTCGTCCAATAATCGCAAAAAAACTTTAAACTAAGAGACAAATTACCGCTACATCCACAATTTTGGTAGGATTTTGACGATTTATACACCAATGGAAAGCTAATGCAATAACCTTTCCAAAAATGTATAGTTCTTTATGGTTATGTAAGTTTTAAAAAATTCCAACTTTGATGGGTCTAGCTGCTTCCGTTCGTCCAATAATCGCAAAAAACTTTAAACTAAGAGACAAATTACCGCTACATCCACAATTTTGGTCGGATTTTGACGATTTATACACCAATGGAAAGCTAATGCAATAACCTTTCCAAAAATGTATAGTTCTTTATGGTTATGTAAGTTTTAAAAAATTCCAACTTTGATGGGTCTAGCTGCTTCCGTTCGTCCAATAATCGCAAAAAACTTTAAACTAAGAGACAAATTACCGCTACATCCACAATTTTGGTAGGATTTTGACGATTTATACACCAATGGGAAAGCTAATGCAATAACCTTTCCAAAAATATATAGTTCTTTATGGTTATGTAAGTTTTAAAAAATTCCAACTTTGATGGGTCTAGCTGCTTCCGTTCGTCCAATAATCGCAAAAAACTTAAACTAAGAGACAAATTACCGCTACATACACAATTTTGGTAGGATTTTGACGATTTATACACCAATGGAAAGCTAATGCAATAACCTTTCCAAAAATGTATAGTTCTTCATGGTTATGTAAGTTTTAAAAAATGCCAACTTTGATGGGTCTAGCTGCTTCCGTTCGTCCAATAATCGCAAAAAAACTTTAAACTAAGAGACAAATTACCGCTACATCCACAATTTTGGTAGGATTTTGACGATTTATACACCAATGGAAAGCTAATGCAATAACCTTTCCAAAAATGTATAGTTCTTTATGGTTATGTAAGTTTTAAAAAATGCCAACTTTGATGGGTCTAGCTGCTTCCGTTCGTCCAATAATCGCAAAAAACTTTAAACTAAGAGACAAATTACCGCTACATCCACAATTTTGGTAGGATTTTGACGATTTATACACCAATGGAAAGCTAATGCAATAACCTTTTCCAAAAATGTATAGTTCTTTATGGTTATGTAAGTTTTAAAAAATGCCAACTTTGATGGGTCTAGCTGCTTCCGTTCGTCCAATAATCGCAAAAAACCTTAAACTAAGAGACAAATTACCGCTACATCCACAATTTTGGTCGCGATTTTGACGATTTATACACCAATGGAAAGCTAATGCAATAACCTTTCCAAAAATGTATAGTTCTTTATGGTTATGTAAGTTTTAAAAAATGCCAACTTTGATGGGTCTAGCTGCTTCCGTTCGTCCAATAATCGCAAAAAACCTTAAACTAAGAGACAAATTACCGCTACATCCACAATTTTGGTCGGATTTTGACGATTTATACACCAATGGAAAGCTAATGCAATAACCCTTTCCAAAAATGTATAGTTCTTTATGGTTATGTAAGTTTTAAAAAATGCCAACTTTGATGGGGTCTAGCTGCTTCCGTTCGTCCAATAATCGCAAAAACTTTAAACTAAGAGACAAATTACCGCTACATCCACAATTTTGGTAGGATTTTGACGATTTATACACCAATGGAAAGCTAATGCAATAACCTTTCCAAAAATGTATAGTTCTTTATGGTTATGTAAGTTTTAAAAAATGCCAACTTTGATGGGTCTAGCTGCTTCCGTTCGTCCAATAATCGCAAAAAAACCTTAAACTAAGAGACAAATTACCGCTACATCCACAATTTTGGTCGGATTTTGACGATTTATACACCAATGGAAAGCTAATGCAATAACCTTTCCAAAAATGTATAGTTCTTTATGGTTATGTAAGTTTTAAAAAATGCCAACTTTGATGGGTCTAGCTGCTTCCGTTCGTCCAATAATCGCAAAAAACTTTAAACTAAGAGACAAATTACCGCTACATCCACAATTTTGGTAGGATTTTGACGATTTATACACCAATGGAAAGCTAATGCAATAACCTTTCCAAAAATGTATAGTTCTTTATGGTTATGTAAGTTTTAAAAAATGCCAACTTTGATGGGTCTAGCTGCTTCCGTTCGTCCAATAATCGCAAAAAACCTTAAACTAAGAGACAAATTACCGCTACATCCACAATTATGGTAGGATTTTGACGATTTATACACCAATGGAAAGCTAAAGCAATAACCTTTCCAAAAATATATAGTTCTTTATGGTTATGTAAGTTTTAAAAAATTCCAACTTTGATGGGTCTAGCTGCTTCCGTTCGTCCAATAATCGCAAAAAACCTTAAACTAAGAGACAAATTACCGCTACATCCACAATTTTGGTCGGATTTTGACGATTTATACACCAATGGAAAGCTAATGCAATAACCTTTCCAAAAATGTATAGTTCTTTATGGTTATGTAAGTTTTAAAAAATGCCAACTTTGATGGGTCTAGCTGCTTCCGTTCGTCCAATAATCGCAAAAAACCTTAAACTAAGAGACAAATTACCGCTACATCCACAATTTTGGTCGGATTTTGACGATTTATACACCAATGGAAAGCTAATGCAATAACCTTTCCAAAAATGTATAGTTCTTTATGGTTATGTAAGTTTTAAAAAATGCCAACTTTGGGTCTAGCTGCTTCCGTTCGTCCAATAATCGCAAAAAACCTTAAACTAAGAGACAAATTACCGCTACATCCACAATTTTGGTCGGATTTTGACGATTTATACACCAATGGAAAGCTAATGCAATAACCTTTCCAAAAATATATAGTTCTTTATGGTTATGTAAGTTTTAAAAAATTCCAACTTTGATGGGTCTAGCTGCTTCCGTTCGTCCAATAATCGCAAAAAACCTTAAACTAAGAGACAAATTACCGCTACATCCACAATTTTGGTCGGATTTTGACGATTTATACACCAATGGAAAGCTAATGCAATAACCTTTCCAAAAATGTATAGTTCTTTATGGTTATGTAAGTTTTAAAAAATGCCAACTTTGATGGGTCTAGCTGCTTCCGTTCGTCCAATAATCGCAAAAAAACCTTAAACTAAGAGACAAATTACCGCTACATCCACAATTTTGGTCGGATTTTGACGATTTATACACCAATGGAAAGCTAATGCAATAACCTTTCCAAAAATGTATAGTTCTTTATGGTTATGTAAGTTTTAAAAAATGCCAACTTTGATGGGTCTAGCTGCTTCCGTTCGTCCAATAATCGCAAAAAACCTTAAACTAAGAGACAAATTACCGCTACATCCACAATTTTGGTCGGATTTTGACGATTTATACACCAATGGAAAGCTAATGCAATAACCTTTCCAAAAATGTATAGTTCTTTATGGTTATGTAAGTTTTAAAAAATGCCAACTTTGATGGGTCTAGCTGCTTCCGTTCGTCCAATAATCGCAAAAAACCTTAAACTAAGAGACAAATTACCGCTACATCCACAATTTTGGTCGGATTTTGACGATTTATACACCAATGGAAAGCTAATGCAATAACCTTTCCAAAAATATATAGTTCTTTATGGTTATGTAAGTTTTAAAAAATGCCAACTTTGATGGGTCTAGCTTCTTCCGTTCGTCCAATAATCGCAAAAAACTTTAAACTAAGAGACAAATTACCGCTACATCCATAATTTTGGTCGGATTTTGACGATTTATACACCAATGGAAAGCTAATGCAATAACCTTTCCAAAAATATATAGTTCTTTATAGTTATGTAAGTTTTAAAATATGCCAACTTTGATGGGTCTAGCTGCTTCCGTTCGTCCAATAATCGCAAAAAACTTTAAACTAAGAGACAAATTACCGCTACATCCACAATTTTGGTCGGATTTTGACGATTTATACACCAATGGAAAGCTAATGCAATAACCTTTCCAAAAATATATAGTTCTTTATAGTTATGTAAGTTTTAAAAAATGCCAACTTTGATGGGTCTAGCTGCTTCCGTTCGTCCAATAATCGCAAAAAACCTTAAACTAAGAGACAAATTACCGCTACATCCACAATTTTGGTCGGATTTTGACGATTTATACACCAATGGAAAGCTAATGCAATAACCTTTCCAAAAATATATAGTTCTTTATGGTTATGTAAGTTTTAAAAAATGCCAACTTTGATGGGTCTAGCTGCTTCCGTTCGTCCAATAATCGCAAAAAACTTTAAACTAAGAGACAAATTACCGCTACATCCATAATTTTGGTCGGATTTTGACGATTTATACACCAATGGAAAGCTAATGCAATAACCTTTCCAAAAATATATAGTTCTTTATAGTTATGTAAGTTTTAAAATATGCCAACTTTGATGGGTCTAGCTTCTTCCGTTCGTCCAATAATCGCAAAAAACTTTAAACTAAGAGACAAATTACCGCTACATCCATAATTTTGGTCGGATTTTGACGATTTATACACCAATGGAAAGCTAATGCAATAACCTTTCCAAAAATATATAGTTCTTTATAGTTATGTAAGTTTTAAAATATGCCAACTTTGATGGGTCTAGCTTCTTCCGTTCGTCCAATAATCGCAAAAAAACTTTAAACTAAGAGACAAATTACCGCTACATCCATAATTTTGGTCGGATTTTGACGATTTATACACCAATGGAAAGCTAATGCAATAACCTTTCCAAAAATATATAGTTCTTTATAGTTATGTAAGTTTTAAAATATGCCAACTTTGATGGGTCTAGCTTCTTCCGTTCGTCCAATAATCGCAAAAAACTTTAAACTAAGAGACAAATTACCGCTACATCCATAATTTTGGTCGGATTTTGACGATTTATACACCAATGGAAAGCTAATGCAATAACCTTTCCAAAAATATATAGTTCTTTATAGTTATGTAAGTTTTAAAATATGCCAACTTTGATGGGTCTAGCTTCTTCCGTTCGTCCAATAATCGCAAAAAACTTTAAACTAAGAGACAAATTACCGCTACATCCATAATTTTGGTCGGATTTTGACGATTTATACACCAATGGAAAGCTAATGCAATAACCTTTCCAAAAATATATAGTTCTTTATAGTTATGTAAGTTTTAAAATATGCCAACTTTGATGGGTCTAGCTTCTTCCGTTCGTCCAATAATCGCAAAAAACTTTAAACTAAGAGACAAATTACCGCTACATCCATAATTTTGGTCGGATTTTGACGATTTATACACCAATGGAAAGCTAATGCAATAACCTTTCCAAAAATATATAGTTCTTTATAGTTATGTAAGTTTTAAAATATGCCAACTTTGATGGGTCTAGCTTCTTCCGTTCGTCCAATAATCGCAAAAAACTTTAAACTAAGAGACAAATTACCGCTACATCCATAATTTTGGTCGGATTTTGACGATTTATACACCAATGGAAAGCTAATGCAATAACCTTTCCAAAAATATATAGTTCTTTATGGTTATGTAAGTTTTAAAAAATGCCAACTTTGATGGGTCTAGCTGCATCCGTTCGTCCAATAATCGCAAAAAACTTTAAACTAAGAGACAAATTACCGCTACATCCACAATTTTGGTCGGATTTTGACGATTTATACACCAATGGAAAGCTAATGCAATAACCTTTCCAAAAATATATAGTTCTTTATGGTTATGTAAGTTTTAAAAAATGCCAACTTTGATGGGTCTAGCTGCTTCCGTTCGTCCAATAATCGCAAAAAACCTTAAACTAAGAGACAAATTACCGCTACATCCACAATTTTGGTCGGATTTTGACGATTTATACACCAATGGAAAGCTAATGCAATAACCTTTCCAAAAATATATAGTTCTTTATGGTTATGTAAGTTTTAAAAAATGCCAACTTTGATGGGTCTAGCTGCTTCCGTTCGTCCAATAATCGCAAAAAACTTTAAACTAAGAGACAAATTACCGCTACATCCACAATTTTGGTCGGATTTTGACGATTTATACACCAATGGAAAGCTAATGCAATAACCTTTCCAAAAATATATAGTTCTTTATGGTTATGTAAGTTTTAAAAAATGCCAACTTTGATGGGTCTAGCTGCTTCCGTTCGTCCAATAATCGCAAAAAACTTTAAACTAAGAGACAAATTACCGCTACATCCACAATTTTGGTCGGATTTTGACGATTTATACACCAATGGAAAGCTAATGCAATAACCTTTCCAAAAATATATAGTTCTTTATGGTTATGTAAGTTTTAAAAAATGCCAACTTTGATGGGTCTAGCTGCTTCCGTTCGTCCAATAATCGCAAAAAACCTTAAACTAAGAGACAAATTACCGCTACATCCACAATTTTGGTCGGATTTTGACGATTTATACACCAATGGAAAGCTAATGCAATAACCTTTCCAAAAATATATAGTTCTTTATGGTTATGTAAGTTTTAAAAAATGCCAACTTTGATGGGTCTAGCTGCTTCCGTTCGTCCAATAATCGCAAAAAACTTTAAACTAAGAGACAAATTACCGCTACATCCACAATTTTGGTAGGATTTTGACGATTTATACACCAATGGAAAGCTAATGCAATAACCTTTCCAAAAATGTATAGTTCTTTATGGTTATGTAAGTTTTAAAAAATGCCAACTTTGATGGGTCTAGCTGCTTCCGTTCGTCCAATAATCGCAAAAAACTTTAAACTAAGAGACAAATTACCGCTACATCCACAATTTTGGTAGGATTTTGACGATTTATACACCAATGGAAAGCTAATGCAATAACCTTTCCAAAAATGTATAGTTCTTTATGGTTATGTAAGTTTTAAAAAATGCCAACTTTGATGGGTCTAGCTGCTTCCGTTCGTCCAATAATCGCAAAAAACTTTAAACTAAGAGACAAATTACCGCTACATCCACAATTTTGGTCGGATTTTGACGATTTATACACCAATGGAAAGCTAATGCAATAACCTTTCCAAAAATATATAGTTCTTTATGGTTATGTAAGTTTTAAAAAATGCCAACTTTGATGGGTCTAGCTGCTTCCGTTCGTCCAATAATCGCAAAAAACCTTAAACTAAGAGACAAATTACCGCTACATCCGCAATTTTGGTCGGATTTTGACGATTTATACACCAATGGAAAGCTAATGCAATAACCTTTCCAAAAATATATAGTTCTTTATGGTTATGTAAGTTTTAAAAAATGCCAACTTTGATGGGTCTAGCTGCTTCCGTTCGTCCAATAATCGCAAAAAACTTTAAACTAAGAGACAAATTACCGCTACATCCACAATTTTGGTAGGATTTTGACGATTTATACACCAATGGAAAGCTAATGCAATAACCTTTCCAAAAATGTATAGTTCTTTATGGTTATGTAAGTTTTAAAAAATGCCAACTTTGATGGGTCTAGCTGCTTCCGTTCGTCCAATAATCGCAAAAAACTTTAAACTAAGAGACAAATTACCGCTACATCCACAATTTTGGTAGGATTTTGACGATTTATACACCAATGGAAAGCTAATGCAATAACCTTTCCAAAAATGTATAGTTCTTTATGGTTATGTAAGTTTTAAAAAATGCCAACTTTGATGGGTCTAGCTGCTTCCGTTCGTCCAATAATCGCAAAAAACTTTAAACTAAGAGACAAATTACCGCTACATCCACAATTTTGGTCGGATTTTGACGATTTATACACCAATGGAAAGCTAATGCAATAACCTTTCCAAAAATATATAGTTCTTTATAGTTATGTAAGTTTTAAAAAATGCCAACTTTGATGGGTCTAGCTGCTTCCGTTCGTCCAATAATCGCAAAAAACCTTAAACTAAGAGACAAATTACCGCTACATCCACAATTTTGGTCGGATTTTGACGATTTATACACCAATGGAAAGCTAATGCAAAAACCTTTCCAAAAATATATAGTTCTTTATGGTTATGTAAGTTTTAAAAAATGCCAACTTTGATGGGTCTAGCTGCTTCCGTTCGTCCAATAATCGCAAAAAACCTTAAACTAAGAGACAAATTACCGCTACATCCACAATTTTGGTCGGCTTTTGACGATTTATACACCAATGGAAAGCTAATGCAATAACCTTTCCAAAAATATATAGTTCTTTATGGTTATGTAAGTTTTAAAAAATTCCAACTTTGATGGGTCTAGCTGCTTCCGTTCGTCCAATAATCGCAAAAAACTTTAAACTAAGAGACAAATTACCGCTACATCCACAATTTTGGTAGGATTTTGACGATTTATACACCAATGGAAAGCTAATGCAATAACCTTTCCAAAAATGTATAGTTCTTTATGGTTATGTAAGTTTTAAAAAATGCCAACTTTGATGGGTCTAGCTGCTTCCGTTCGTCCAATAATCGCAAAAAACTTTAAACTAAGAGAAAAATTACCGCTACATCCACAATTTTGGTAGGATTTTGACGATTTATACACCAATGGAAAGCTAATGCAATAACCTTTCCAAAAATGTATAGTTCTTTATGGTTATGTAAGTTTTAAAAAATGCCAACTTTGATGGGTCTAGCTGCTTCCGTTCGTCCAATAATCGCAAAAAACTTTAAACTAAGAGACAAATTACCGCTACATCCACAATTTTGGTAGGATTTTGACGATTTATACACCAATGGAAAGCTAATGCAATAACCTTTCCAAAAATGTATAGTTCTTTATGGTTATGTAAGTTTTAAAAAATGCCAACTTTGATGGGTCTAGCTGCTTCCGTTCGTCCAATAATCGCAAAAAACTTTAAACTAAGAGACAAATTACCGCTACATCCACAATTTTGGTAGGATTTTGACGATTTATACACCAATGGAAAGCTAATGCAATAACCTTTCCAAAAATGTATAGTTCTTTATGGTTATGTAAGTTTTAAAAAATGCCAACTTTGATGGGTCTAGCTGCTTCCGTTCGTCCAATAATCGCAAAAAACTTTAAACTAAGAGACAAATTACCGCTACATCCACAATTTTGGTAGGATTTTGACGATTTATACACCAATGGAAAGCTAATGCAATAACCTTTCCAAAAATGTATAGTTCTTTATGGTTATGTAAGTTTTAAAAAATGCCAACTTTGATGGGTCTAGCTGCTTCCGTTCGTCCAATAATCGCAAAAAACTTTAAACTAAGAGACAAATTACCGCTACATCCACAATTTTGGTAGGATTTTGACGATTTATACACCAATGGAAAGCTAATGCAATAACCTTTCCAAAAATGTATAGTTCTTTGTGGTTATGTAAGTTTTAAAAAAATGCCAACTTTGATGGGTCTAGCTGCTTCCGTTCGTCCAATAATCGCAAAAAACCTTAAACTAAGAGACAAATTACCGCTACATCCACAATTTTGGTCGGATTTTGACGATTTATACACCAATGGAAAGCTAATGCAATAACCTTTCCAAAAATATATAGTTCTTTATGGTTATGTAAGTTTTAAAAAATTCCAACTTTGATGGGTCTAGCTGCTTCCGTTCGTCCAATAATCGCAAAAAACTTTAAACTAAGAGACAAATTACCGCTACATCCACAATTTTGGTAGGATTTTGACGATTTATACACCAATGGAAAGCTAATGCAATAACCTTTCCAAAAATGTATAGTTCTTTATGGTTATGTAAGTTTTAAAAAATGCCAACTTTGATGGGTCTAGCTGCTTCCGTTCGTCCAATAATCGCAAAAAACTTTAAACTAAGAGACAAATTACCGCTACATCCACAATTTTGGTAGGATTTTGACGATTTATACACCAATGGAAAGCTAATGCAATAACCTTTCCAAAAATGTATAGTTCTTTATGGTTATGTAAGTTTTAAAAAATGCCAACTTTGATGGGTCTAGCTGGTTCCGTTCGTCCAATAATCGCAAAAAACTTTAAACTAAGAGACAAATTACCGCTACATCCACAATTTTGGTAGGATTTTGACGATTTATACACCAATGGAAAGCTAATGCAATAACCTTTCCAAAAATGTATAGTTCTTTATGGTTATGTAAGTTTTAAAAAATGCCAACTTTGATGGGTCTAGCTGCTTCCGTTCGTCCAATAATCGCAAAAAACCTTAAACTAAGAGACAAATTACCGCTACATCCACAATTTTGGTCGGATTTTGACGATTTATACACCAATGGAAAGCTAATGCAATAACCTTTCCAAAAATGTATAGTTCTTTATGGTTATGTAAGTTTTAAAAAATGCCAACTTTGATGGGTCTAGCTGCTTCCGTTCGTCCAATAATCGCAAAAAACTTTAAACTAAGAGACAAATTACCGCTACATCCACAATTTTGGTAGGATTTTGACGATTTATACACCAATGGAAAGCTAATGCAATAACCTTTCCAAAAATGTATAGTTCTTTATGGTTATGTAAGTTTTAAAAAATGCCAACTTTGATGGGTCTAGCTGCTTCCGTTCGTCCAATAATCGCAAAAAAACTTTAAACTAAGAGACAAATTACCGCTACATCCACAATTTTGGTCGGATTTTGACGATTTATACACCAATGGCAAGCTAATGCAATAACCTTTCCAAAAATATATAGTTCTTTATAGTTATGTAAGTTTTAAAAAATGCCAACTTTGATGGGTCTAGCTGCTTCCGTTCGTCCAATAATCGCAAAAAACCTTAAACTAAGAGACAAATTACCGCTACATCCACAATTTTGGTCGGATTTTGACGATTTATACACACACCAATGGAAAGCTAATGCAAAAACCTTTCCAAAAATATATAGTTCTTTATGGTTATGTAAGTTTTAAAAAATGCCAACTTTGATGGGTCTAGCTGCTTCCGTTCGTCCAATAATCGCAAAAAACCTTAAACTAAGAGACAAATTACCGCTACATCCACAATTTTGGTAGGATTTTGACGATTTATACACCAATGGAAAGCTAATGCAATAACCTTTCCAAAAATGTATAGTTCTTTATGGTTATGTAAGTTTTAAAAAATGCCAACTTTGATGGGTCTAGCTGCTTCCGTTCGTCCAATAATCGCAAAAAACTTTAAACTAAGAGACAAATTACCGCTACATCCACAATTTTGGTAGGATTTTGACGATTTATACACCAATGGAAAGCTAATGCAATAACCTTTCCAAAAATGTATAGTTCTTTGTGGTTATGTAAGTTTTAAAAAATGCCAACTTTGATGGGTCTAGCTGCTTCCGTTCGTCCAATAATCGCAAAAAACTTTAAACTAAGAGAAAAATTACCGCTACATCCACAATTTTGGTAGGATTTTGACGATTTATACACCAATGGAAAGCTAATGCAATAACCTTTCCAAAAATGTATAGTTCTTTATGGTTATGTAAGTTTTAAAAAATGCCAACTTTGATGGGTCTAGCTGCTTCCGTTCGTCCAATAATCGCAAAAAACTTTAAACTAAGAGACAAATTACCGCTACATCCACAATTTTGGTAGGATTTTGACGATTTATACACCAATGGAAAGCTAATGCAATAACCTTTCCAAAAATGTATAGTTCTTTATGGTTATGTAAGTTTTAAAAAATGCCAACTTTGATGGGTCTAGCTGCTTCCGTTCGTCCAATAATCGCAAAAAACTTTAAACTAAGAGACAAATTACCGCTACATCCACAATTTTGGTAGGATTTTGACGATTTATACACCAATGGAAAGCTAATGCAATAACCTTTCCAAAAATGTATAGTTCTTTATGGTTATGTAAGTTTTAAAAAATGCCAACTTTGATGGGTCTAGCTGCTTCCGTTCGTCCAATAATCGCAAAAAACTTTAAACTAAGAGACAAATTACCGCTACATCCACAATTTTGGTAGGATTTTGACGATTTATACACCAATGGAAAGCTAATGCAATAACCTTTCCAAAAATGTATAGTTCTTTATGGTTATGTAAGTTTTAAAAAATGCCAACTTTGATGGGTCTAGCTGCTTCCGTTCGTCCAATAATCGCAAAAAACTTTAAACTAAGAGACAAATTACCGCTACATCCACAATTTTGGTAGGATTTTGACGATTTATACACCAATGGAAAGCTAATGCAATAACCTTTCCAAAAATGTATAGTTCTTTGTGGTTATGTAAGTTTTAAAAAATGCCAACTTTGATGGGTCTAGCTGCTTCCGTTCGTCCAATAATCGCAAAAAACCTTAAACTAAGAGACAAATTACCGCTACATCCACAATTTTGGTCGGATTTTGACGATTTATACACCAATGGAAAGCTAATGCAATAACCTTTCCAAAAATATATAGTTCTTTATGGTTATGTAAGTTTTAAAAAATTCCAACTTTGATGGGTCTAGCTGCTTCCGTTCGTCCAATAATCGCAAAAAACTTTAAACTAAGAGACAAATTACCGCTACATCCACAATTTTGGTAGGATTTTGACGATTTATACACCAATGGAAAGCTAATGCAATAACCTTTCCAAAAATGTATAGTTCTTTATGGTTATGTAAGTTTTAAAAAATGCCAACTTTGATGGGTCTAGCTGCTTCCGTTCGTCCAATAATCGCAAAAAACTTTAAACTAAGAGACAAATTACCGCTACATCCACAATTTTGGTAGGATTTTGACGATTTATACACCAATGGAAAGCTAATGCAATAACCTTTCCAAAAATGTATAGTTCTTTATGGTTATGTAAGTTTTAAAAAATGCCAACTTTGATGGGTCTAGCTGGTTCCGTTCGTCCAATAATCGCAAAAAACTTTAAACTAAGAGACAAATTACCGCTACATCCACAATTTTGGTAGGATTTTGACGATTTATACACCAATGGAAAGCTAATGCAATAACCTTTCCAAAAATGTATAGTTCTTTATGGTTATGTAAGTTTTAAAAAATGCCAACTTTGATGGGTCTAGCTGCTTCCGTTCGTCCAATAATCGCAAAAAACCTTAAACTAAGAGACAAATTACCGCTACATCCACAATTTTGGTCGGATTTTGACGATTTATACACCAATGGAAAGCTAATGCAATAACCTTTCCAAAAATGTATAGTTCTTTATGGTTATGTAAGTTTTAAAAAATGCCAACTTTGATGGGTCTAGCTGCTTCCGTTCGTCCAATAATCGCAAAAAACCTTAAACTAAGAGACAAATTACCGCTACATCCACAATTTTGGTCGGATTTTGACGATTTATACACCAATGGAAAGCTAATGCAATAACCTTTCCAAAAATATATAGTTCTTTATGGTTATGTAAGTTTTAAAAAATGCCAACTTTGATGGGTCTAGCTGCTTCCGTTCGTCCAATAATCGCAAAAAACTTTAAACTAAGAGACAAATTACCGCTACATCCACAATTTTGGTCGGATTTTGACGATTTATACACCAATGGAAAGCTAATGCAATAACCTTTCCAAAAATATATAGTTCTTTATGGTTATGTAAGTTTTAAAAAATGCCAACTTTGATGGGTCTAGCTGCATCGGTTCGTCCAATAATCGCAAAAAACCTTAAACTAAGAGACAAATTACCGCTACATCCACAATTTTGGTCGGATTTTGACGATTTATACACCAATGGAAAGCTAATGCAATAACCTTTCCAAAAATATATAGTTCTTTATGGTTATGTAAGTTTTAAAAAATGCCAACTTTGATGGGTCTAGCTGCTTCCGTTCGTCCAATAATCGCAAAAAACTTTAAACTAAGAGACAAATTACCGCTACATCCACAATTTTGGTCGGATTTTGACGATTTATACACCAATGGAAAGCTAATGCAATAACCTTTCCAAAAATATATAGTTCTTTATGGTTATGTAAGTTTTAAAAAATGCCAACTTTGATGGGTCTAGCTGCTTCCGTTCGTCCAATAATCGCAAAAAACTTTAAACTAAGAGACAAATTACCGCTACATCCACAATTTTGGTCGGATTTTGACGATTTATACACCAATGGAAAGCTAATGCAATAACCTTTCCAAAAATATATAGTTCTTTATGGTTATGTAAGTTTTAAAAAATGCCAACTTTGATGGGTCTAGCTGCTTCCGTTCGTCCAATAATCGCAAAAAACTTTAAACTAAGAGACAAATTACCGCTACATCCACAATTTTGGTCGGATTTTGACGATTTATACACCAATGGAAAGCTAATGCAATAACCTTTCCAAAAATATATAGTTCTTTATGGTTATGTAAGTTTTAAAAAATGCCAACTTTGATGGGTCTAGCTGCTTCGGTTCGTCCAATAATCGCAAAAAACCTTAAACTAAGAGACAAATTACCGCTACATCCACAATTTTGGTCGGATTTTGACGATTTATACACCAATGGAAAGCTAATGCAATAACCTTTCCAAAAATATATAGTTCTTTATGGTTATGTAAGTTTTAAAAAATGCCAACTTTGATGGGTCTAGCTGCTTCCGTTCGTCCAATAATCGCAAAAAACTTTAAACTAAGAGACAAATTACCGCTACATCCACAATTTTGGTCGGATTTTGACGATTTATACACCAATGGAAAGCTAATGCAATAACCTTTCCAAAAATATATAGTTCTTTATAGTTATGTAAGTTTTAAAAAATGCCAACTTTGATGGGTCTAGCTGCTTCCGTTCGTCCAATAATCGCAAAAAACCTTAAACTAAGAGACAAATTACCGCTACATCCACAATTTTGGTCGGCTTTTGACGATTTATACACCAATGGAAAGCTAATGCAATAACCTTTCCAAAAATATATAGTTCTTTATGGTTATGTAAGTTTTAAAAAATTCCAACTTTGATGGGTCTAGCTGCTTCCGTTCGTCCAATAATCGCAAAAAACTTTAAACTAAGAGACAAATTACCGCTACATCCACAATTTTGGTAGGATTTTGACGATTTATACACCAATGGAAAGCTAATGCAATAACCTTTCCAAAAATGTATAGTTCTTTATGGTTATGTAAGTTTTAAAAAATGCCAACTTTGATGGGTCTAGCTGCTTCCGTTCGTCCAATAATCGCAAAAAACTTTAAACTAAGAGAAAAATTACCGCTACATCCACAATTTTGGTAGGATTTTGACGATTTATACACCAATGGAAAGCTAATGCAATAACCTTTCCAAAAATGTATAGTTCTTTATGGTTATGTAAGTTTTAAAAAATGCCAACTTTGATGGGTCTAGCTGCTTCCGTTCGTCCAATAATCGCAAAAAACTTTAAACTAAGAGACAAATTACCGCTACATCCACAATTTTGGTAGGATTTTGACGATTTATACACCAATGGAAAGCTAATGCAATAACCTTTCCAAAAATGTATAGTTCTTTATGGTTATGTAAGTTTTAAAAAATGCCAACCTTGATGGGTCTAGCTGCTTCCGTTCGTCCAATAATCGCAAAAAACTTTAAACTAAGAGACAAATTACCGCTACATCCACAATTTTGGTAGGATTTTGACGATTTATACACCAATGGAAAGCTAATGCAATAAATAACCTTTCCAAAAATGTATAGTTCTTTATGGTTATGTAAGTTTTAAAAAATGCCAACTTTGATGGGTCTAGCTGCTTCCGTTCGTCCAATAATCGCAAAAAACTTTAAACTAAGAGACAAATTACCGCTACATCCACAATTTGGTAGGATTTTGACGATTTATACACCAATGGAAAGCTAATGCAATAACCTTTCCAAAAATGTATAGTTCTTTATGGTTATGTAAGTTTTAAAAAATGCCAACTTTGATGGGTCTAGCTGCTTCCGTTCGTCCAATAATCGCAAAAAACTTTAAACTAAGAGACAAATTACCGCTACATCCACAATTTTGGTAGGATTTTGACGATTTATACACCAATGGAAAGCTAATGCAATAACCTTTCCAAAAATGTATAGTTCTTTATGGTTATGTAAGTTTTAAAAAATGCCAACTTTGATGGGTCTAGCTGCTTCCGTTCGTCCAATAATCGCAAAAAACTTTAAACTAAGAGACAAATTACCGCTACATCCACAATTTTGGTAGGATTTTGACGATTTATACACCAATGGAAAGCTAATGCAATAACCTTTCCAAAAATGTATAGTTCTTTATGGTTATGTAAGTTTTAAAAAATGCCAACCTTGATGGGTCTAGCTGCTTCCGTTCGTCCAATAATCGCAAAAAACTTTAAACTAAGAGACAAATTACCGCTACATCCACAATTTTGGTAGGATTTTGACGATTTATACACCAATGGAAAGCTAATGCAATAAATAACCTTTCCAAAAATGTATAGTTCTTTATGGTTATGTAAGTTTTAAAAAATGCCAACTTTGATGGGTCTAGCTGCTTCCGTTCGTCCAATAATCGCAAAAAACTTTAAACTAAGAGACAAATTACCGCTACATCCACAATTTGGTAGGATTTTGACGATTTATACACCAATGGAAAGCTAATGCAATAACCTTTCCAAAAATGTATAGTTCTTTGTGGTTATGTAAGTTTTAAAAAATGCCAACTTTGATGGGTCTAGCTGCTTCCGTTCGTTCAATAATCGCAAAAAACCTTAAACTAAGAGACAAATTACCGCTACATCCACAATTTTGGTCGGATTTTGACGATTTATACACCAATGGAAAGCTAATGCAATAACCTTTCCAAAAATATATAGTTCTTTATGGTTATGTAAGTTTTAAAAAATTCCAACTTTGATGGGTCTAGCTGCTTCCGTTCGTCCAATAATCGCAAAAAACTTTAAACTAAGAGACAAATTACCGCTACATCCACAATTTTGGTAGGATTTTGACGATTTATACACCAATGGAAAGCTAATGCAATAACCTTTCCAAAAATATATAGTTCTTTATGGTTATGTAAGTTTTAAAAAATGCCAACTTTGATGGGTCTAGCTGCTTCCGTTCGTCCAATAATCGCAAAAAACCTTAAACTAAGAGACAAATTACCGCTACATCCACAATTTTGGTAGGATTTTGACGATTTATACACCAATGGAAAGCTAATGCAATAACCTTTCCAAAAATATATAGTTCTTTATGGTTATGTAAGTTTTAAAAAATTCCAACTTTGATGGGTCTAGCTGCTTCCGTTCGTCCAATAATCGCAAAAAACTTTAAACTAAGAGACAAATTACCGCTACATCCACAATTTTGGTAGGATTTTGACGATTTATACACCAATGGAAAGCTAATGCAATAACCTTTCCAAAAATGTATAGTTCTTTATGGTTATGTAAGTTTTAAAAAATGCCAACTTTGATGGGTCTAGCTGCTTCCGTTCGTCCAATAATCGCAAAAAACCTTAAACTAAGAGACAAATTACCGCTACATCCACAATTTTGGTCGGATTTTGACGATTTATACACCAATGGAAAGCTAATGCAATAACCTTTCCAAAAATATATAGTTCTTTATGGTTATGTAAGTTTTAAAAAATGCCAACTTTGATGGGTCTAGCTGCTTCCGTTCGTCCAATAATCGCAAAAAACTTTAAACTAAGAGACAAATTACCGCTACATCCACAATTTTGGTAGGATTTTGACGATTTATACACCAATGGAAAGCTAATGCAATAACCTTTCCAAAAATATATAGTTCTTTATGGTTATGTAAGTTTTAAAAAATGCCAACTTTGATGGGTCTAGCTGCTTCCGTTCGTCCAATAATCGCAAAAAACCTTAAACTAAGAGACAAATTACCGCTACATACACAATTTTGGTAGGATTTTGACGATTTATACACCAATGGAAAGCTAATGCAATAACCTTTCCAAAAATGTATAGTTCTTTATGGTTATGTAAGTTTTAAAAAATGCCAACTTTGATGGGTCTAGCTGCTTCCGTTCGTCCAATAATCGCAAAAAACTTTAAACTAAGAGACAAATTACCGCTACATCCACAATTTTGGTAGGATTTTGACGATTTATACACCAATGGAAAGCTAATGCAATAACCTTTCCAAAAATGTATAGTTCTTTATGGTTATGTAAGTTTTAAAAAATGCCAACTTTGATGGGTCTAGCTGCTTCCGTTCGTCCAATAATCGCAAAAAACTTTAAACTAAGAGACAAATTACCGCTACATCCACAATTTTGGTAGGATTTTGACGATTTATACACCAATGGAAAGCTAATGCAATAACCTTTCCAAAAATGTATAGTTCTTTATGGTTATGTAAGTTTTAAAAAATGCCAACTTTGATGGGTCTAGCTGCTTCCGTTCGTCCAATAATCGCAAAAAACTTTAAACTAAGAGACAAATTACCGCTACATCCACAATTTTGGTAGGATTTTGACGATTTATACACCAATGGAAAGCTAATGCAATAACCTTTCCAAAAATGTATAGTTCTTTATGGTTATGTAAGTTTTAAAAAATGCCAACTTTGATGGGCCTAGCTGCTTCCGTTCGTCCAATAATCGCAAAAAACTTTAAACTAAGAGACAAATTACCGCTACATCCACAATTTTGGTAGGATTTTGACGATTTATACACCAATGGAAAGCTAATGCAATAACCTTTCCAAAAATGTATAGTTCTTTATGGTTATGTAAGTTTTAAAAAATGCCAACTTTGATGGGTCTAGCTGCTTCCGTTCGTCCAATAATCGCAAAAAACTTTAAACTAAGAGACAAATTACCGCTACATCCACAATTTTGGTAGGATTTTGACGATTTATACACCAATGGAAAGCTAATCCAATAACCTTTCCAAAAATGTATAGTTCTTTATGGTTATGTAAGTTTTAAAAAATGCCAACTTTGATGGGTCTAGCTGCTTCCGTTCGTCCAATAATCGCAAAAAACCTTAAACTAAGAGACAAATTACCGCTACATCCACAATTATGGTAGGATTTTGACGATTTATACACCAATGGAAAGCTAAAGCAATAACCTTTCCAAAAATATATAGTTCTTTATGGTTATGTAAGTTTTAAAAAATTCCAACTTTGATGGGTCTAGCTGCTTCCGTTCGTCCAATAATCGCAAAAAACTTTAAACTAAGAGACAAATTACCGCTACATCCACAATTTTGGTAGGATTTTGACGATTTATACACCAATGGAAAGCTAATGCAATAACCTTTCCAAAAATGTATAGTTCTTTATGGTTATGTAAGTTTTAAAAAATTCCAACTTTGATGGGTCTAGCTGCTTCCGTTCGTCCAATAATCGCAAAAAACTTTAAACTAAGAGACAAATTACCGCTACATCCACAATTTTGGTAGGATTTTGACGATTTATACACCAATGGAAAGCTAATGCAATAACCTTTCCAAAAATGTATAGTTCTTTATGGTTATGTAAGTTTTAAAAAATGCCAACTTTGATGGGTCTAGCTGCTTCCGTTCGTCCAATAATCGCAAAAAACCTTAAACTAAGAGACAAATTACCGCTACATCCACAATTTTGGTCGGATTTTGACGATTTATACACCAATGGAAAGCTAATGCAATAACCTTTCCAAAAATATATAGTTCTTTATGGTTATGTAAGTTTTAAAAAATTCCAACTTTGATGGGTCTAGCTGCTTCCGTTTGTCCAATAATCGCAAAAAACCTTAAACTAAGAGACAAATTACCGCTACATCCACAATTTTGGTCGGATTTTGACGATTTATACACCAATGGAAAGCTAATGCAATAACCTTTCCAAAAATATATAGTTCTTTATGGTTATGTAAGTTTTAAAAAATTCCAACTTTGATGGGTCTAGCTGCTTCCGTTCGTCCAATAATCGCAAAAAACTTTAAACTAAGAGACAAATTACCGCTACATCCACAATTTTGGTAGGATTTTGACGATTTATACACCAATGGAAAGCTAATGCAATAACCTTTCCAAAAATGTATAGTTCTTTATGGTTATGTAAGTTTTAAAAAATGCCAACTTTGATGGGTCTAGCTACTTCCGTTCGTCCAATAATCGCAAAAAACCTTAAACTAAGAGACAAATTACCGCTACATCCACAATTTTGGTCGGATTTTGACGATTTATACACCAATGGAAAGCTAATGCAATAACCTTTCCAAAAATATATAGTTTTTTATGGTTATGTAAGTTTTAAAAAATTCCAACTTTGATGGGTCTAGCTGCTTCCGTTCGTCCAATAATCGCAAAAAACCTTAAACTAAGAGACAAATTACCGCTACATCCACAATTTTGGTCGGATTTTGACGATTTATACACCAATGGAAAGCTAATGCAATAACCTTTCCAAAAATATATAGTTCTTTATGGTTATGTAAGTTTTAAAAAATTCCAACTTTGATGGGTCTAGCTGCTTCCGTTCGTCCAATAATCGCAAAAAACTTTAAACTAAGAGACAAATTACCGCTACATCCACAATTTTGGTAGGATTTTGACGATTTATACACCAATGGAAAGCTAATGCAATAACCTTTCCAAAAATGTATAGTTCTTTATGGTTATGTAAGTTTTAAAAAATTCCAACTTTGATGGGTCTAGCTGCTTCCGTTTGTCCAATAATCGCAAAAAACTTTAAACTAAGAGACAAATTACCGCTACATCCACAATTTTGGTAGGATTTTGACGATTTATACACCAATGGAAAGCTAATGCAATAACCTTTCCAAAAATGTATAGTTCTTTATGGTTATGTAAGTTTTAAAAAATGCCAACTTTGATGGGTCTAGCTGCTTCCGTTCGTCCAATAATCGCAAAAAACCTTAAACTAAGAGACAAATTACCGCTACATCCACAATTTTGGTCGGATTTTGACGATTTATACACCAATGGAAAGCTAATGCAATAACCTTTCCAAAAATGTATAGTTCTTTATGGTTATGTAAGTTTTAAAAAATTCCAACTTTGATGGGTCTAGCTGCTTCCGTTCGTCCAATAATCGCAAAAAACTTTAAACTAAGAGACAAATTACCGCTACATCCACAATTTTGGTAGGATTTTGACGATTTATACACCAATGGAAAGCTAATGCAATAACCTTTCCAAAAATATATAGTTCTTTATGGTTATGTAAGTTTTAAAAAATGCCAACTTTGATGGGTCTAGCTGCTTCCGTTCGTCCAATAATCGCAAAAAACTTTAAACTAAGAGACAAATTACCGCTACATCCACAATTTTGGTCGGATTTTGACGATTTATACACCAATGGAAAGCTAATGCAATAACCTTTCCAAAAATGTATAGTTCTTTATGGTTATGTAAGTTTTAAAAAAATGCCAACTTTGATGGGTCTAGCTGCTTCCGTTCGTCCAATAATCGCAAAAAACTTTAAACTAAGAGACAAATTACCGCTACATCCACAATTTTGGTAGGATTTTGACGATTTATACACCAATGGAAAGCTAATGCAATAACCTTTCCAAAAATGTATAGTTCTTTATGGTTATGTAAGTTTTAAAAAATGCCAACTTTGATGGGTCTAGCTGGTTCCGTTCGTCCAATAATCGCAAAAAACCTTAAACTAAGAGACAAATTACCGCTACATCCACAATTATGGTAGGATTTTGACGATTTATACACCAATGGAAAGCTAAAGCAATAACCTTTCCAAAAATATATAGTTCTTTATGGTTATGTAAGTTTTAAAAAATTCCAACTTTGATGGGTCTAGCTGCTTCCGTTCGTCCAATAATCGCAAAAAACCTTAAACTAAGAGACAAATTACCGCTACATCCACAATTTTGGTCGGATTTTGACGATTTATACACCAATGGAAAGCTAATGCAATAACCTTTCCAAAAATGTATAGTTCTTTATGGTTATGTAAGTTTTAAAAAATGCCAACTTTGATGGGTCTAGCTGCTTCCGTTCGTCCAATAATCGCAAAAAACCTTAAACTAAGAGACAAATTACCGCTACATCCACAATTTTGGTCGGATTTTGACGATTTATACACCAATGGAAAGCTAATGCAATAACCTTTCCAAAAATGTATAGTTCTTTATGGTTATGTAAGTTTTAAAAAATGCCAACTTTGATGGGTCTAGCTGCTTCCGTTCGTCCAATAATCGCAAAAAACCTTAAACTAAGAGACAAATTACCGCTACATCCACAATTTTGGTCGGATTTTGACGATTTATACACCAATGGAAAGCTAATGCAATAACCTTTCCAAAAATATATAGTTCTTTATGGTTATGTAAGTTTTAAAAAATTCCAATTTTGATGGGTCTAGCTGCTTCCGTTCGTCCAATAATCGCAAAAAACCTTAAACTAAGAGACAAATTACCGCTACATCCACAATTTTGGTCGGATTTTGACGATTTATACACCAATGGAAAGCTAATGCAATAACCTTTCCAAAAATGTATAGTTCTTTATGGTTATGTAAGTTTTAAAAAACGCCAACTTTGATGGGTCTAGCTGCTTCCGTTCGTCCAATAATCGCAAAACACCTTAAACTAAGAGACAAATTACCGCTACATCCACAATTTTGGTCGGATTTTGACGATTTATACACCAATGGAAAGCTAATGCAATAACCTTTCCAAAAATGTATAGTTCTTTATGGTTATGTAAGTTTTAAAAAACGCCAACTTTGATGGGTCTAGCTGCTTCCGTTCGTCCAATAATCGCAAAAAACCTTAAACTAAGAGACAAATTACCGCTACATCCACAATTTTGGTCGGATTTTGACGATTTATACACCAATGGAAAGCTAATGCAATAACCTTTCCAAAAATGTATAGTTCTTTATGGTTATGTAAGTTTTAAAAAACGCCAACTTTGATGGGTCTAGCTGCTTCCGTTCGTCCAATAATCGCAAAAAACCTTAAACTAAGAGACAAATTACCGCTACATCCACAATTTTGGTCGGATTTTGACGATTTATACACCAATGGAAAGCTAATGCAATAACCTTTCCAAAAATGTATAGTTCTTTATGGTTATGTAAGTTTTCAAAAATGCCAACTTTGATGGGTCTAGCTGCTTCCGTTCGTCCAATAATCGCAAAAAACCTTAAACTAAGAGACAAATTACCGCTACATCCACAATTTTGGTCGGATTTTGACGATTTATACACCAATGGAAAGCTAATGCAATAACCTTTCCAAAAATGTATAGTTCTTTATGGTTATGTAAGTTTTAAAAAATTCCAACTTTGATGGGTCTAGCTGCTTCCGTTCGTCCAATAATCGCAAAAAACCTTAAACTAAGAGACAAATTACCGCTACATCCACAATTTTGGTCGGATTTTGACGATTTATACACCAATGGAAAGCTAATGCAATAACCTTTCCAAAAATGTATAGTTCTTTATGGTTATGTAAGTTTTCAAAAATGCCAACTTTGATGGGTCTAGCTGCTTCCGTTCGTCCAATAATCGCAAAAAACCTTAAACTAAGAGACAAATTACCGCTACATCCACAATTTTGGTCGGATTTTGACGATTTATACACCAATGGAAAGCTAATGCAATAACCTTTCCAAAAATGTATAGTTCTTTATGGTTATGTAAGTTTTAAAAAACGCCAACTTTGATGGGTCTAGCTGCTTCCGTTCGTCCAATAATAGCAAAAAACCTTAAACTAAGAGACAAATTACCGCTACATCCACAATTTTGGTCGGATTTTGACGATTTATACACCAATGGAAAGCTAATGCAATAACCTTTCCAAAAATGTATAGTTCTTTATGGTTATGTAAGTTTTAAAAAATGCCAACTTTGATGGGTCTAGCTGCTTCCGTTCGTCCAATAATCGCAAAAAACCTTAAACTAAGAGACAAATTACCGCTACATCCACAATTTTGGTCGGATTTTGACGATTTATACACCAATGGAAAGCTAATGCAATAACCTTTCCAAAAATGTATAGTTCTTTATGGTTATGTAAGTTTTAAAAAATGCCAACTTTGATGGGTCTAGCTGCTTCCGTTCGTCCAATAATCGCAAAAAACCTTAAACTAAGAGACAAATTACCGCTACATCCACAATTTTGGTCGGATTTTGAAGATTTATACACCAATGGAAAGCTAATGCAATAACCTTTCCAAAAATGTATAGTTCTTTATGGTTATGTAAGTTTTAAAAAATGCCAACTTTGATGGGTCTAGCTGCTTCCGTTCGTCCAATAATCGCAAAAAACCTTAAACTAAGAGACAAATTACCGCTACATCCACAATTTTGGTCGGATTTTGACGATTTATACACCAATGGAAAGCTAATGCAATAACCTTTCCAAAAATGTATAGTTCTTTATGGTTATGTAAGTTTTAAAAAATGCCAACTTTGATGGGTCTAGCTGCTTCCGTTCGTCCAATAATCGCAAAAAACCTTAAACTAAGAGACAAATTACCGCTACATCCACAATTTTGGTCGGATTTTGACGATTTATACACCAATGGAAAGCTAATGCAATAACCTTTCCAAAAATGTATAGTTCTTTATGGTTATGTAAGTTTTAAAAAATGCCAACTTTGATGGGTCTAGCTGCTTCCGTTCGTCCAATAATCGCAAAAAACCTTAAACTAAGAGACAAATTACCGCTACATCCACAATTTTGGTCGGATTTTGAAGATTTATACACCAATGGAAAGCTAATGCAATAACCTTTCCAAAAATGTATAGTTCTTTATGGTTATGTAAGTTTTAAAAAATGCCAACTTTGATGGGTCTAGCTGCTTCCGTTCGTCCAATAATCGCAAAAAACCTTAAACTAAGAGACAAATTACCGCTACATCCACAATTTTGGTCGGATTTTGACGATTTATACACCAATGGAAAGCTAATGCAATAACCTTTCCAAAAATGTATAGTTCTTTATGGTTATGTAAGTTTTAAAAAATGCCAACTTTGATGGGTCTAGCTGCTTCCGTTCGTCCAATAATCGCAAAAAACCTTAAACTAAGAGACAAATTACCGCTACATCCACAATTTTGGTCGGATTTTGACGATTTATACACCAATGGAAAGCTAATGCAATAACCTTTCCAAAAATGTATAGTTCTTTATGGTTATGTAAGTTTTAAAAAATGCCAACTTTGATGGGTCTAGCTGCTTCCGTTCGTCCAATAATCGCAAAAAACCTTAAACTAAGAGACAAATTACCGCTACATCCACAATTTTGGTCGGATTTTGACGATTTATACACCAATGGAAAGCTAATGCAATAACCTTTCCAAAAATGTATAGTTCTTTATGGTTATGTAAGTTTTAAAAAATGCCAACTTTGATGGGTCTAGCTGCTTCCGTTCGTCCAATAATCGCAAAAAACCTTAAACTAAGAGACAAATTACCGCTACATCCACAATTTTGGTCGGATTTTGACGATTTATACACCAATGGAAAGCTAATGCAATAACCTTTCCAAAAATGTATAGTTCTTTATGGTTATGTAAGTTTTAAAAAATGCCAACTTTGATGGGTCTAGCTGCTTCCGTTCGTCCAATAATCGCAAAAAACCTTAAACTAAGAGACAAATTACCGCTACATCCACAATTTTGGTCGGATTTTGACGATTTATACACCAATGGAAAGCTAATGCAATAACCTTTCCAAAAATGTATAGTTCTTTATGGTTATGTAAGTTTTAAAAAATGCCAACTTTGATGGGTCTAGCTGCTTCCGTTCGTCCAATAATCGCAAAAAACCTTAAACTAAGAGACAAATTACCGCTACATCCAAAATTTTGGTCGGATTTTGACGATTTATACACCAATGGAAAGCTAATGCAATAACCTTTCCAAAAATGTATAGTTCTTTATGGTTATGTAAGTTTTAAAAAATGCCAACTTTGATGGGTCTAGCTGCTTCCGTTCGTCCAATAATCGCAAAAAACCTTAAACTAAGAGACAAATTACCGCTACATCCACAATTTTGGTCGGATTTTGACGATTTATACACCAATGGAAAGCTAATGCAATAACCTTTCCAAAAATGTATAGTTCTTTATGGTTATGTAAGTTTTAAAAAATGCCAACTTTGATGGGTCTAGCTGCTTCCGTTCGTCCAATAATCGCAAAAAACCTTAAACTAAGAGACAAATTACCGCTACATCCACAATTTTGGTCGGATTTTGACGATTTATACACCAATGGAAAGCTAATGCAATAACCTTTCCAAAAATGTATAGTTCTTTATGGTTATGTAAGTTTTAAAAAATGCCAACTTTGATGGGTCTAGCTGCTTCCGTTCGTCCAATAATCGCAAAAAACCTTAAACTAAGAGACAAATTACCGCTACATCCACAATTTTGGTCGGATTTTGACGATTTATACACCAATGGAAAGCTAATGCAATAACCTTTCCAAAAATGTATAGTTCTTTATGGGTATGTAAGTTTTAAAAAATGCCAACTTTGATGGGTCTAGCTGCTTCCGTTCGTCCAATAATCGCAAAAAACCTTAAACTAAGAGACAAATTACCGCTACATCCACAATTTTGGTCGGATTTTGACGATTTATACACCAATGGAAAGCTAATGCAATAACCTTTCCAAAAATGTATAGTTCTTTATGGTTATGTAAGTTTTAAAAAATGCCAACTTTGATGGGTCTAGCTGCTTCCGTTCGTCCAATAGTCGCAAAAAACCTTAAACTAAGAGACAAATTACCGCTACATCCACAATTTTGGTCGGATTTTGACGATTTATACACCAATGGAAAGCTAATGCAATAACCTTTCCAAAAATATATAGTTCTTTATGGTTATGTAAGTTTTAAAAAATTCCAACTTTGATGGGTCTAGCTGCTTCCGTTCGTCCAATAACCGCAAAAAACCTTAAACTAAGAGACAAATTACCGCTACATCCACAATTTTGGTCGGATTTTGACGATTTATACACCAATGGAAAGCTAATGCAATAACCTTTCCAAAAATGTTTAGTTCTTTATGGTTATGTAAGTTTTAAAAAACGCCAACTTTGATGGGTCTAGCTGCTTCCGTTCGTCCAATAATCGCAAAAAACCTTAAACTAAGAGACAAGTTACCGCTACATCCACAATTTTGGTCGGATTTTGACGATTTATACACCAATGGAAAGCTAATGCAATAACCTTTCCAAAAATGTATAGTTCTTTATGGTTATGTAAGTTTTAAAAAATTCCAACTTTGATGGGTCTAGCTGCTTCCGTTCGTCCAATAATCGCAAAAAACCTTAAACTAAGAGACAAATTACCGCTACATCCACAATTTTGGTCGGATTTTGACGATTTATACACCAATGGAAAGCTAATGCAATAACCTTTCCAAAAATGTATAGTTCTTTATGGTTATGTAAGTTTTAAAAAATGCCAACTTTGATGGGTCTAGCTGCTTCCGTTCGTCCAATAATCGCAAAAAACCTTAAACTAAGAGACAAATTACCGCTACATCCACAATTTTGGTCGGATTTTGACGATTTATACACCAATGGAAAGCTAATGCAATAACCTTTCCAAAAATGTATAGTTCTTTATGGTTATGTAAGTTTTAAAAAATGCCAACTTTGATGGGTCTAGCTGCTTCCGTTCGTCCAATAATCGCAAAAAACCTTAAACTAAGAGACAAATTACCGCTACATCCACAATTTTGGTCGGATTTTGACGATTTATACACCAATGGAAAGCTAATGCAATAACCTTTCCAAAAATGTATAGTTCTTTATGGGTATGTAAGTTTTAAAAAATGCCAACTTTGATGGGTCTAGCTGCTTCCGTTCGTCCAATAATCGCAAAAAACCTTAAACTAAGAGACAAATTACCGCTACGTCCACAATTTTGGTCGGATTTTGACGATTTATACACCAATGGAAAGCTAATGCAATAACCTTTCCAAAAATGTATAGTTCTTTATGGTTATGTAAGTTTTAAAAAATGCCAACTTTGATGGGTCTAGCTGCTTCCGTTCGTCCAATAATCGCAAAAAACCTTAAACTAAGAGACAAATTACCGCTACATCCACAATTTTGGTCGGATTTTGACGATTTATACACCAATGGAAAGCTAATGCAATAACCTTTCCAAAAATGTATAGTTCTTTATGGTTATGTAAGTTTTAAAAAATGCCAACTTTGATGGGTCTAGCTGCTTCCGTTCGTCCAATAATCGCAAAAAACCTTAAACTAAGAGACAAATTACCGCTACATCCACAATTTTGGTCGGATTTTGACGATTTATACACCAATGGAAAGCTAATGCAATAACCTTTCCAAAAATGTATAGTTCTTTATGGTTATGTAAGTTTTAAAAAATGCCAACTTTGATGGGTCTAGCTGCTTCCGTTCGTCCAATAATCGCAAAAAACCTTAAACTAAGAGACAAATTACCGCTACATCCACAATTTTGGTCGGATTTTGACGATTTATACACCAATGGAAAGCTAATGCAATAACCTTTCCAAAAATGTATAGTTCTTTATGGGTATGTAAGTTTTAAAAAATGCCAACTTTGATGGGTCTAGCTGCTTCCGTTCGTCCAATAATCGCAAAAAACCTTAAACTAAGAGACAAATTACCGCTACATCCACAATTTTGGTCGGATTTTGACGATTTATACACCAATGGAAAGCTAATGCAATAACCTTTCCAAAAATGTATAGTTCTTTATGGTTATGTAAGTTTTAAAAAATGCCAACTTTGATGGGTCTAGCTGCTTCCGTTCGTCCAATAGTCGCAAAAAACCTTAAACTAAGAGACAAATTACCGCTACATCCACAATTTTGGTCGGATTTTGACGATTTATACACCAATGGAAAGCTAATGCAATAACCTTTCCAAAAATATATAGTTCTTTATGGTTATGTAAGTTTTAAAAAATTCCAACTTTGATGGGTCTAGCTGCTTCCGTTCGTCCAATAACCGCAAAAAACCTTAAACTAAGAGACAAATTACCGCTACATCCACAATTTTGGTCGGATTTTGACGATTTATACACCAATGGAAAGCTAATGCAATAACCTTTCCAAAAATGTTTAGTTCTTTATGGTTATGTAAGTTTTAAAAAACGCCAACTTTGATGGGTCTAGCTGCTTCCGTTCGTCCAATAATCGCAAAAAACCTTAAACTAAGAGACAAGTTACCGCTACATCCACAATTTTGGTCGGATTTTGACGATTTATACACCAATGGAAAGCTAATGCAATAACCTTTCCAAAAATGTATAGTTCTTTATGGTTATGTAAGTTTTAAAAAATGCCAACTTTGATGGGTCTAGCTGCTTCCGTTCGTCCAATAATCGCAAAAAACCTTAAACTAAGAGACAAATTACCGCTACATCCACAATTTTGGTCGGATTTTGACGATTTATACACCAATGGAAAGCTAATGCAATAACCTTTCCAAAAATGTATAGTTCTTTATGGTTATGTAAGTTTTAAAAAATGCCAACTTTGATGGGTCTAGCTGCCTCCGTTCGTCCAATAATCGCAAAAAACCTTAAACTAAGAGACAAATTACCGCTACATCCACAATTTTGGTCGGATTTTGACGATTTATACACCAATGGAAAGCTAATGCAATAACCTTTCCAAAAATGTATAGTTCTTTATGGTTATGTAAGTTTTAAAAAATGCCAACTTTGATGGGTCTAGCTGCTTCCGTTCGTCCAATAATCGCAAAAAACCTTAAACTAAGAGACAAATTACCGCTACATCCACAATTTTGGTCGGATTTTGACGATTTATACACCAATGGAAAGCTAATGCAATAACCTTTCCAAAAATGTATAGTTCTTTATGGGTATGTAAGTTTTAAAAAATGCCAACTTTGATGGGTCTAGCTGCTTCCGTTCGTCCAATAATCGCAAAAAACCTTAAACTAAGAGACAAATTACCGCTACATCCACAATTTTGGTCGGATTTTGACGATTTATACACCAATGGAAAGCTAATGCAATAACCTTTCCAAAAATGTATAGTTCTTTATGGTTATGCAAGTTTTAAAAAATGCCAACTTTGATGGGTCTAGCTGCTTCCGTTCGTCCAATAGTCGCAAAAAACCTTAAACTAAGAGACAAATTACCGCTACATCCACAATTTTGGTCGGATTTTGACGATTTATACACCAATGGAAAGCTAATGCAATAACCTTTCCAAAAATATATAGTTCTTTATGGTTATGTAAGTTTTAAAAAATTCCAACTTTGATGGGTCTAGCTGCTTCCGTTCGTCCAATAACCGCAAAAAACCTTAAACTAAGAGACAAATTACCGCTACATCCACAATTTTGGTCGGATTTTGACGATTTATACACCAATGGAAAGCTAATGCAATAACCTTTCCAAAAATGTTTAGTTCTTTATGGTTATGTAAGTTTTAAAAAACGCCAACTTTGATGGGTCTAGCTGCTTCCGTTCGTCCAATAATCGCAAAAAACCTTAAACTAAGAGACAAGTTACCGCTACATCCACAATTTTGGTCGGATTTTGACGATTTATACACCAATGGAAAGCTAATGCAATATCCTTTCCAAAAATGTATAGTTCTTTATGGTTATGTAAGTTTTAAAAAATGCCAACTTTGATGGGTCTAGCTGCTTCCGTTCGTCCAATAATCGCAAAAAACCTTAAACTAAGAGACAAATTACCGCTACATCCACAATTTTGGTCGGATTTTGACGATTTATACACCAATGGAAAGCTAATGCAATAACCTTTCCAAAAATGTATAGTTCTTTATGGTTATGTAAGTTTTAAAAAATGCCAACTTTGATGGGTCTAGCTGCTTCCGTTCGTCCAATAATCGCAAAAAACCTTAAACTAAGAGACAAATTACCGCTACATCCACAATTTTGGTCGGATTTTGACGATTTATACACCAATGGAAAGCTAATGCAATAACCTTTCCAAAAATGTATAGTTCTTTATGGTTATGTAAGTTTTAAAAAACGCCAACTTTGATGGGTCTAGCTGCTTCCGTTCGTCCAATAATCGCAAAAAACCTTAAACTAAGAGACAAATTACCGCTACATCCACAATTTTGGTCGGATTTTGACGATTTATACACCAATGGAAAGCTAATGCAATAACCTTTCCAAAAATGTATAGTTCTTTATGGTTATGTAAGTTTTAAAAAACGCCAACTTTGATGGGTCTAGCTGCTTCCGTTCGTCCAATAATCGCAAAAAACCTTAAACTAAGAGACAAATTACCGCTACATCCACAATTTTGGTCGGATTTTGACGATTTATACACCAATGGAAAGCTAATGCAATAACCTTTCCAAAAATGTATAGTTCTTTATGGTTATGTAAGTTTTAAAAAACGCCAACTTTGATGGGTCTAGCTGCTTCCGTTCGTCCAATAATCGCAAAAAACCTTAAACTAAGAGACAAATTACCGCTACATCCACAATTTTGGTCGGATTTTGACGATTTATACACCAATGGAAAGCTAATGCAATAACCTTTCCAAAAATGTATAGTTCTTTATGGTTATGTAAGTTTTAAAAAACGCCAACTTTGATGGGTCTAGCTGCTTCCGTTCGTCCAATAATCGCAAAAAACCTTAAACTAAGAGACAAATTACCGCTACATCCACAATTTTGGTCGGATTTTGACGATTTATACACCAATGGAAAGCTAATGCAATAACCTTTCCAAAAATGTATAGTTCTTTATGGTTATGTAAGTTTTAAAAAACGCCAACTTTGATGGGTCTAGCTGCTTCCGTTCGTCCAATAATCGCAAAAAACCTTAAACTAAGAGACAAATTACCGCTACATCCACAATTTTGGTCGGATTTTGACGATTTATACACCAATGGAAAGCTAATGCAATAACCTTTCCAAAAATGTATAGTTCTTTATGGGTATGTAAGTTTTAAAAAATGCCAACTTTGATGGGTCTAGCTGCTTCCGTTCGTCCAATAATCGCAAAAAACCTTAAACTAAGAGACAAATTACCGCTACATCCACAATTTTGGTCGGATTTTGACGATTTATACACCAATGGAAAGCTAATGCAATAACCTTTCCAAAAATGTATAGTTCTTTATGGGTATGTAAGTTTTAAAAAATGCCAACTTTGATGGGTCTAGCTGCTTCCGTTCGTCCAATAATCGCAAAAAACCTTAAACTAAGAGACAAATTACCGCTACATCCACAATTTTGGTCGGATTTTGACGATTTATACACCAATGGAAAGCTAATGCAATAACCTTTCCAAAAATGTATAGTTCTTTATGGGTATGTAAGTTTTAAAAAATGCCAACTTTGATGGGTCTAGCTGCTTCCGTTCGTCCAATAATCGCAAAAAACCTTAAACTAAGAGACAAATTACCGCTACATCCACAATTTTGGTCGGATTTTGACGATTTATACACCAATGGAAAGCTAATGCAATAACCTTTCCAAAAATATATAGTTCTTTATGGTTATGTAAGTTTTAAAAAATGCCAACTTTGATGGGTCTAGCTGCTTCCGTTCGTCCAATAATCGCAAAACACCCTAAACTAAGAGAAAAATTACCGCTACATCCACAATTTTGGTCGGATTTTGACGATTTATACACCAATGGAAAGCTAATGCAATAACCTTTCCAAAAATATATAGTTCTTTATGGTTATGTAAGTTTTAAAAAATGCCAACTTTGATGGGTCTAGCTGCTTCCGTTCGTCCAATAATCGCAAAACACCTTAAACTAAGAGAAAAATTACCGCTACATCCACAATTTTGGTCGGATTTTGACGATTTATACACCAATGGAAAGCTAATGCAATAACCTTTCCAAAAATGTATAGTTCTTTATGGGTATGTAAGTTTTAAAAAATGCCAACTTTGATGGGTCTAGCTGCTTCCGTTCGTCCAATAATCGCAAAAAACCTTAAACTAAGAGACAAATTACCGCTACATCCACAATTTTGGTCGGATTTTGACGATTTATACACCAATGGAAAGCTAAAGCAATAACCTTTCCAAAAATATATAGTTATTTATGGTTATTGTAAGTTTTAAAAAATTCCAACTTTGATGGGTCTAGCTGCTTCCGTTCGTCCAATAATCGCAAAAAACCTTAAACTAAAAGACAAATTACCGCTACATCCACAATTTTGGTCGGATTTTGACGATTTATACACCAATGGAAAGCTAATGCAATAACCTTTCCAAAAATATATAGTTCTTTATGGTTATGTAAGTTTTAAAAAATGCCAACTTTGATGGGTCTAGCTGCTTCCGTTCGTCCAATAATCGCAAAACACCTTAAACTAAGAGAAAAATTACCGCTACATCCACAATTTTGGTCGGATTTTGACGATTTATACACCAATGGAAAGCTAAAGCAATAACCTTTCCAAAAATATATAGTTATTTATGGTTATTGTAAGTTTTAAAAAATTCCAACTTTGATGGGTCTAGCTGCTTCCGTTCGTCCAATAATCGCAAAAAACCTTAAACTAAGAGACAAATTACCGCTACATCCACAATTTTGGTCGGATTTTGACGATTTATACACCAATGGAAAGCTAAAGCAATAACCTTTCCAAAAATATATAGTTCTTTATGGTTATGTAAGTTTTAAAAAATGCCAACTTTGATGGGTCTAGCTGCTTCCGTTCGTCCAATAATCGCAAAACACCTTAAACTAAGAGAAAAATTACCGCTACATCCACAATTTTGGTCGGATTTTGACGATTTATACACCAATGGAAAGCTAAAGCAATAACCTTTCCAAAAATATATAGTTATTTATGGTTATTGTAAGTTTTAAAAAATTCCAACTTTGATGGGTCTAGCTGCTTCCGTTCGTCCAATAATCTCAAAAAACCTTAAACTAAGAGACAAATTACCGCTACATCCACAATTTTGGTCGGATTTTGACGATTTATACACCAATGGAAAGCTAATGCAATAACCTTTCCAAAAATATATAGTTCTTTATGGTTATGTAAGTTTTAAAAAATGCCAACTTTGATGGGTCTAGCTGCTTCCGTTCGTCCAATAATCGCAAAACACCTTAAACTAAGAGAAAAATTACCGCTACATCCACAATTTTGGTCGGATTTTGACGATTTATACACCAATGGAAAGCTAAAGCAATAACCTTTCCAAAAATATATAGTTATTTATGGTTATTGTAAGTTTTAAAAAATTCCAACTTTGATGGGTCTAGCTGCTTCCGTTCGTCCAATAATCGCAAAAAACCTTAAACTAAGAGACAAATTACCGCTACATCCACAATTTTGGTCGGATTTTGACGATTTATACACCAATGGAAAGCTAAAGCAATAACCTTTCCAAAAATATATAGTTATTTATGGTTATTGTAAGTTTTAAAAAATTCCAACTTTGATGGGTCTAGCTGCTTCCGTTCGTCCAATAATCGCAAAAAACCTTAAACTAAGAGACAAATTACCGCTACATCCACAATTTTGGTCGGATTTTGACGATTTATACACCAATGGAAAGCTAATGCAATAACCTTTCCAAAAATATATAGTTCTTTATGGTTATGTAAGTTTTAAAAAATGCCAACTTTGATGGGTCTAGCTGCTTCCGTTCGTCCAATAATCGCAAAACACCTTAAACTAAGAGAAAAATTACCGCTACATCCACAATTTTGGTCGGATTTTGACGATTTATACACCAATGGAAAGCTAATGCAATAACCTTTCCAAAAATGTATAGTTCTTTATGGGTATGTAAGTTTTAAAAAATGCCAACTTTGATGGGTCTAGCTGCTTCCGTTCGTCCAATAATCGCAAAAAACCTTAAACTAAAAGACAAATTACCGCTACATCCACAATTTTGGTCGGATTTTGACGATTTATACACCAATGGAAAGCTAATGCAATAACCTTTCCAAAAATATATAGTTCTTTATGGTTATGTAAGTTTTAAAAAATTCCAACTTTGATGGGTCTAGCTGCTTCCGTTCGTCCAATAATCGCAAAACACCTTAAACTAAGAGAAAAATTACCGCTACATCCACAATTTTGGTCGGATTTTGACGATTTATACACCAATGGAAAGCTAATGCAATAACCTTTCCAAAAATATATAGTTCTTTATGGTTATGTAAGTTTTAAAAAATGCCAACTTTGATGGGTCTAGCTGCTTCCGTTCGTCCAATAATCGCAAAACACCTTAAACTAAGAGAAAAATTACCGCTACATCCACAATTTTGGTCGGATTTTGACGATTTATACACCAATGGAAAGCTAAAGCAATAACCTTTCCAAAAATATATAGTTATTTATGGTTATTGTAAGTTTTAAAAAATTCCAACTTTGATGGGTCTAGCTGCTTCCGTTCGTCCAATAATCGCAAAAAACCTTAAACTAAGAGACAAATTACCGCTACATCCACAATTTTGGTCGGATTTTGACGATTTATACACCAATGGAAAGCTAAAGCAATAACCTTACCAAAAATATATAGTTATTTATGGTTATTGTAAGTTTTAAAAAATTCCAACTTTGATGGGTCTAGCTGCTTCCGTTCGTCCAATAATCGCAAAAAACCTTAAACTAAAAGACAAATTACCGCTACATCCACAATTTTGGTCGGATTTTGACGATTTATACACCAATGGAAAGCTAATGCAATAACCTTTCCAAAAATGTATAGTTCTTTATGGTTATGTAAGTTTTAAAAAATGCCAACTTTGATGGGTCTAGCTGCTTCCGTTCGTCCAATAATCGCAAAAAACCTTAAACTAAGAGACAAATTACCGCTACATCCACAATTTTGGTCGGATTTTGACGATTTATACACCAATGGAAAGCTAATGCAATAACCTTTCCAAAAATGTATAGTTCTTTATGGTTATGTAAGTTTTAAAAAACGCCAACTTTGATGGGTCTAGCTGCTTCCGTTCGTCCAATAATCGCAAAAAACCTTAAACTAAGAGACAAATTACCGCTACATCCACAATTTTGGTCGGATTTTGACGATTTATACACCAATGGAAAGCTAATGCAATAACCTTTCCAAAAATGTATAGTTCTTTATGGTTATGTAAGTTTTAAAAAATGCCAACTTTGATGGGTCTAGCTGCTTCCGTTCGTCCAATAATCGCAAAAAACCTTAAACTAAGAGACAAATTACCGCTACATCCACAATTTTGGTCGGATTTTGACGATTTATACACCAATGGAAAGCTAATGCAATAACCTTTCCAAAAATGTATAGTTCTTTATGGTTATGTAAGTTTTAAAAAATGCCAACTTTGATGGGTCTAGCTGCTTCCGTTCGTCCAATAATCGCAAAAAACCTTAAACTAAGAGACAAATTACCGCTACATCCACAATTTTGGTCGGATTTTGACGATTTATACACCAATGGAAAGCTAATGCAATAACCTTTCCAAAAATGTATAGTTCTTTATGGGTATGTAAGTTTTAAAAAATGCCAACTTTGATGGGTCTAGCTGCTTCCGTTCGTCCAATAATCGCAAAAAACCTTAAACTAAGAGACAAATTACCGCTACATCCACAATTTTGGTCGGATTTTGACGATTTATACACCAATGGAAAGCTAATGCAATAACCTTTCCAAAAATATATAGTTCTTTATGGTTATGTAAGTTTTAAAAAATGCCAACTTTGATGGGTCTAGCTGCTTCCGTTCGTCCAATAATCGCAAAACACCCTAAACTAAGAGAAAAATTACCGCTACATCCACAATTTTGGTCGGATTTTGACGATTTATACACCAATGGAAAGCTAATGCAATAACCTTTCCAAAAATATATAGTTCTTTATGGTTATGTAAGTTTTAAAAAATGCCAACTTTGATGGGTCTAGCTGCTTCCGTTCGTCCAATAATCGCAAAACACCTTAAACTAAGAGAAAAATTACCGCTACATCCACAATTTTGGTCGGATTTTGACGATTTATACACCAATGGAAAGCTAATGCAATAACCTTTCCAAAAATGTATAGTTCTTTATGGGTATGTAAGTTTTAAAAAATGCCAACTTTGATGGGTCTAGCTGCTTCCGTTCGTCCAATAATCGCAAAAAACCTTAAACTAAGAGACAAATTACCGCTACATCCACAATTTTGGTCGGATTTTGACGATTTATACACCAATGGAAAGCTAAAGCAATAACCTTTCCAAAAATATATAGTTATTTATGGTTATTGTAAGTTTTAAAAAATTCCAACTTTGATGGGTCTAGCTGCTTCCGTTCGTCCAATAATCGCAAAAAACCTTAAACTAAAAGACAAATTACCGCTACATCCACAATTTTGGTCGGATTTTGACGATTTATACACCAATGGAAAGCTAATGCAATAACCTTTCCAAAAATATATAGTTCTTTATGGTTATGTAAGTTTTAAAAAATGCCAACTTTGATGGGTCTAGCTGCTTCCGTTCGTCCAATAATCGCAAAACACCTTAAACTAAGAGAAAAATTACCGCTACATCCACAATTTTGGTCGGATTTTGACGATTTATACACCAATGGAAAGCTAAAGCAATAACCTTTCCAAAAATATATAGTTATTTATGGTTATTGTAAGTTTTAAAAAATTCCAACTTTGATGGGTCTAGCTGCTTCCGTTCGTCCAATAATCGCAAAAAACCTTAAACTAAGAGACAAATTACCGCTACATCCACAATTTTGGTCGGATTTTGACGATTTATACACCAATGGAAAGCTAAAGCAATAACCTTACCAAAAATATATAGTTATTTATGGTTATTGTAAGTTTTAAAAAATTCCAACTTTGATGGGTCTAGCTGCTTCCGTTCGTCCAATAATCGCAAAAAACCTTAAACTAAAAGACAAATTACCGCTACATCCACAATTTTGGTCGGATTTTGACGATTTATACACCAATGGAAAGCTAATGCAATAACCTTTCCAAAAATATATAGTTCTTTATGGTTATGTAAGTTTTAAAAAATGCCAACTTTGATGGGTCTAGCTGCTTCCGTTCGTCCAATAATCGCAAAACACCTTAAACTAAGAGAAAAATTACCGCTACATCCACAATTTTGGTCGGATTTTGACGATTTATACACCAATGGAAAGCTAAAGCAATAACCTTTCCAAAAATATATAGTTATTTATGGTTATTGTAAGTTTTAAAAAATTCCAACTTTGATGGGTCTAGCTGCTTCCGTTCGTCCAATAATCGCAAAAAACCTTAAACTAAGAGACAAATTACCGCTACATCCACAATTTTGGTCGGATTTTGACGATTTATACACCAATGGAAAGCTAAAGCAATAACCTTTCCAAAAATATATAGTTATTTATGGTTATTGTAAGTTTTAAAAAATTCCAACTTTGATGGGTCTAGCTGCTTCCGTTCGTCCAATAATCGCAAAAAACCTTAAACTAAGAGACAAATTACCGCTACATCCACAATTTTGGTCGGATTTTGACGATTTATACACCAATGGAAAGCTAATGCAATAACCTTTCCAAAAATATATAGTTCTTTATGGTTATGTAAGTTTTAAAAAATGCCAACTTTGATGGGTCTAGCTGCTTCCGTTCGTCCAATAATCGCAAAACACCTTAAACTAAGAGAAAAATTACCGCTACATCCACAATTTTGGTCGGATTTTGACGATTTATACACCAATGGAAAGCTAATGCAATAACCTTTCCAAAAATGTATAGTTCTTTATGGGTATGTAAGTTTTAAAAAATGCCAACTTTGATGGGTCTAGCTGCTTCCGTTCGTCCAATAATCGCAAAAAACCTTAAACTAAGAGACAAATTACCGCTACATCCACAATTTTGGTCGGATTTTGACGATTTATACACCAATGGAAAGCTAAAGCAATAACCTTTCCAAAAATATATAGTTATTTATGGTTATTGTAAGTTTTAAAAAATTCCAACTTTGATGGGTCTAGCTGCTTCCGTTCGTCCAATAATCGCAAAAAACCTTAAACTAAAAGACAAATTACCGCTACATCCACAATTTTGGTCGGATTTTGACGATTTATACACCAATGGAAAGCTAATGCAATAACCTTTCCAAAAATATATAGTTCTTTATGGTTATGTAAGTTTTAAAAAATTCCAACTTTGATGGGTCTAGCTGCTTCCGTTCGTCCAATAATCGCAAAACACCTTAAACTAAGAGAAAAATTACCGCTACATCCACAATTTTGGTCGGATTTTGACGATTTATACACCAATGGAAAGCTAATGCAATAACCTTTCCAAAAATGTATAGTTCTTTATGGGTATGTAAGTTTTAAAAAATGCCAACTTTGATGGGTCTAGCTGCTTCCGTTCGTCCAATAATCGCAAAAAACCTTAAACTAAGAGACAAATTACCGCTACATCCACAATTTTGGTCGGATTTTGACGATTTATACACCAATGGAAAGCTAAAGCAATAACCTTTCCAAAAATATATAGTTATTTATGGTTATTGTAAGTTTTAAAAAATTCCAACTTTGATGGGTCTAGCTGCTTCCGTTCGTCCAATAATCGCAAAAAACCTTAAACTAAGAGACAAGTTACCGCTACATCCACAATTTTGGTCGGATTTTGACGATTTATACACCAATGGAAAGCTAATGCAATAACCTTTCCAAAAATGTATAGTTCTTTATGGTTATGTAAGTTTTAAAAAATGCCAACTTTGGTGGGTCTAGCTGCTTCCGTTCGTCCAATAATCGCAAAAAACCTTAAACTAAGAGACAAATTACCGCTACATCCACAATTTTGGTCGGATTTTGACGATTTATACACCAATGGAAAGCTAATGCAATAACCTTTCCAAAAATATATAGTTCTTTATGGTTATGTAAGTTTTAAAAAATGCCAACTTTGATGGGTCTAGCTGCTTCCGTTCGTCCAATAATCGCAAAACACCTTAAACTAAGAGAAAAATTACCGCTACATCCACAATTTTGGTCGGATTTTGACGATTTATACACCAATGGAAAGCTAATGCAATAACCTTTCCAAAAATGTATAGTTCTTTATGGTTATGTAAGTTTTAAAAAATGCCAACTTTGATGGGTCTAGCTGCTTCCGTTCGTCCAATAATCGCAAAAAACCTTAAACTAAGAGACAAATTACCGCTACATCCACAATTTTGGTCGGATTTTGACGATTTATACACCAATGGAAAGCTAATGCAATAACCTTTCCAAAAATATATAGTTCTTTATGGTTATGTAAGTTTTAAAAAATGCCAACTTTGATGGGTCTAGCTGCTTCCGTTCGTCCAATAATCGCAAAAAACCTTAAACTAAGAGACAAATTACCGCTACATCCACAATTTTGGTCGGATTTTGACGATTTATACACCAATGGAAAGCTAATGCAATAACCTTTCCAAAAATATATAGTTCTTTAAGGTTATGTAAGTTTTAAAAAATTCCAACTTTGATGGGTCTAGCTGCTTCCGTTCGTCCAATAATCGCAAAAAACTTTAAACTAAGAGACAAATTACTGCTACATCCACAATTTTGGTAGGATTTTGACGATTTATACACCAATGGAAAGCTAATGCAATAACCTTTCCAAAAATGTATAGTTCTTTATGGTTATGTAAGTTTTAAAAAATGCCAACTTTGATGGGTCTAGCTGCTTCCGTTCGTCCAATAATCGCAAAAAACTTTAAACTAAGAGACAAATTACCGCTACATCCACAATTTTGGTAGGATTTTGACGATTTATACACCAATGGAAAGCTAATGCAATAACCTTTCCAAAAATATATAGTTATTTATGGTTATTGTAAGTTTTAAAAAATTCCAACTTTGATGGGTCTAGCTGCTTCCGTTCGTCCAATAATCGCAAAAAACCTTAAACTAAGAGACAAATTACCGCTACATCCACAATTTTGGTCGGATTTTGACGATTTATACACCAATGGAAAGCTAAAGCAATAACCCTTCCAAATGTATAGTTCTTGGGCTTTATCTCAATTTTTAAAGAATGCCAACTTTGATAGTTCTAGCTATTCGCATTGGTATAATAACAGGAAAACCCAAAAGGAATGTTGCAAATTACCACTGTATCCACATTTTTCACTCATTTTCAGCATTTATATATTAAAAGAAAGGCCAAAAATCTATAGTTTTATTACTCTAGTTTCTGATAATTTTATAACGGTGGTTTAGAATTTGCAAGTACCAAATTTTTAAAAAACAAATTTTATAGCAAGACATTCTGCCCATTCTCTTTGTCTCTCTGTGTATATCCCACATCAAAAAATGTTGTATAAGAGATGCAGTTCAAATCATTATAAATGCTGAATTTACTCTCTCATTTTACTGGTTTTTATCTACGAAAAAACGCCGGATGTACGAACATATGTATGAAATTATATAGTTAAGTCTGTATATGTATGTAGGTATGTAGATTTGTATGCAAGACAGTTAATAAAGTAGTATTATTGATACCCAGTTGCATTTCATTGATAAAGAAATATTTCTCAACTTTTGTGCCGTGCTTGTTACTGCTCTCTTTTGAGAATAAGCGAATGTGCAACATTTCGTACATATAAACAGCTGACGCTCCATGATTTCCCTGTGTTTCTCACGCTTCCCTCATATGACAGTTGTTTTTGTTGTTTTCAAATTGCGAATAAACAAAACATAACAAATGCAAATGTACTTTTTTTATTTTTAACTAAATTCCCAATTCCGTTACGTTTCACACTCAATTTCAAATAAATGAGAGAAGTGCTAAAGAGAGAATTCCTTGGTTATTAGCGACTTAGCACGCAACATATAAACAAAATAAATTTCAACAAATGTAGTTTTGTTTAAAGATGCTTTAAAAAGTTTAGAACGGGTCTAGAAGTGCGAAAGGGCAGAATCGAAGTAAAAGACGGAACAAATCCCAGCAAAAGAAGTAACTCCGTAGCCGATTTTTATGCCTAGTTGTGTTCAGCATACAAGGGGCTTGAATTTTCAATGTATAACGGTGGGTTGTAACGGCAATAAAGGATCGAAAAACGAAATCGAACAGGTCAATGTCTGTACTTTGCAGATATTCAAGAAAAATTTATGGGATGGATCATTACTAAGCCAATAAAATCTAAATCCAAACAAAATGTTTGGCGGTCCGTATGTTTGGGCGCATCACTCAAAAACTGCTGAATGGAATTGAATGTAACGTTCACCGTTGAATTACTACACGTCTAACTTAAAATTTAAAATATTGAACTAAATATCTTATTGTAATTTCATATTTTTTAAACCATGATTAGGTTAGGTTAGGTTGAGTGGCAGCAGCCCCTTGGGAGCAGAAGCAATCCAACACAGTATAAATAGCTGCGTGGAACGACCTTGGATAGGTTCTCCAAAAGGCGGAACAAGCCAAGGCTGAACGTAAGATCATTATTTTAGATGCGGCTGTAGTAAAGTGGGCTTTTAAGTATGTTCTGACGTCGCATAAACTCCGATTAGGCAGTTACCCTGTCAAAGCAACAATCACCAGGTATAATCCCTGTTTTGACCGCAATGAGTTCCGTCATGCTAAAGAATCTTGCTACCACGCAAGAGTTAGTGCCCACAGTTCACCACGTCTAATTAATAACTAAGTACATAAGTGTCGTATTCCCCTCCAATAGCTACTAATTTTATTTTTACTCACAAAATATCAACAACAGAATAAAAACTATGGGAGCGAAGGTTGTACTGCATTCTCAAGCCTTTTGTAACTGCTTTTATCCTATTTTTAAATAAGTTTTCACAACTAAATTATTTGCGCTTCCAACTTCCGGAATTTACTAATTTATTCTGTGTCTTTAAACTTGCAAAAAACAACATTATGTTTGCGGTTATCTCCCCAGCAATCGATACGGTAGTTTGGTTAGCCAATAATTTTGGCCAATTTAAAAAACCATTAGCGAACCGTTGAAGCGTTTCAGGTGGTGAGAATTTTTCACTGAGTAATAACAATACAGAAGCTTGTGTGCAATTTTTAGACAAACGTAAGTAAATATGATGTACATTAAGGTGAAACAAAGAGGTGTTCGTATTTTTTATACTCAGGTGTTATGGTTTTGTTAAGCGCAAAACATTGGTTTAGTTGACGTATCGCTATAGCCTCATCGCATCGTAAGAGAAGATAGAGAATTACGACATCATTATTAATCGATTGCGTTGACTCTCATAATGTTGTTCGAAACAGCTGATCAGCTTTATAGGCTTGCCGATAACGCACCAATAACTTGGCTTTTAAGCTGCTGTTATACTTACATATCATGAACGTGACTTGACTTAAGAACTGTCAGTTACAGTCCTCTTTAATGAATTTTGCATTTTATCCACGGCTTAAAAAACTTGACTTGGGTTTGAAGTTTGTTAGTTTTTGATTTTCTAAATAGGTTCTAAGTGACGCTTACATTGTGGGATAAAGCGTCTGCTTACTTAATCAATTTTACATAAGTTTGTTGCGTGTAGACGTTTGTTTGAAATAAATTACATTTATTTAACGTTTATTTTTGAATTTTGTGAAAAAGTAAGTATGATTCAATATTGCATGTGTTAAGTGGAGTATAATCAAGACAAAGATGCTAAGCCAAGTCCATCCTATGTGAGAGTAACAGCAGTTTAACCGATAACGCAACACTTAAGTATAATTAACTTGACTTTAAAGTTTGTTGGTTTCTTATTTCTCCGTGACGTTTACATTTTGGCATGAAATTTCTTTTGTATTAATTTTACATAACTAACTAAGTATGATGCAAAATTGTTTGCTCTAACTAAAGTGAAGTCAAGTCAAGTGATACCTAACAATAACAGCACCTTTAATTTTTAAATCTTTCATGAACATGAAATGGTATTATAACTTTGGTCTGATGTTTGTAAGTATGAGAAGAAGAAGAGATATAGCAGCCAATAATTATATGGAAATGATCAGGGCGATGAGCTGAATCCATTTAGCCATGTCCGTCTTACCGTCCGTCTGTCTGTTTGTTTGAACGCAAATTAGTTCCTCAGTTTTAGAGTTATCTCGATGAAATTTGGTATGTAATATATTAATCCTTTGTCGGAATTACCAAGATCGGACCAATACAACGCACAGCTCCCATGCAATTGATTGTTCCGATAAAAGGGGTTCGACCTTTAATTCTTGCAATGAAAAAGTTGGGAACGTAAAATTTTGCAGGTTTGGTACGTATTATGTACTTAATGTGGCTAGTGAAAATCAGTCAGGTCGGACAAATATAACATATAGCTCCCATACAATTGCACTAAAGCCAATTGAGAAATAAAAATCTATCTCGATCTCTATAAGTGATCAGCCATTGTAGGAAATTGGTCAAATTTCCTATTTGTATGCCTATAACTGACCCACCCTAATGTTCTCATATACTCTTGTTTACAAAATGATTATGTCATTTTAAATTTGCTTAAACCCCGGAAGAGGTTAAGGACAAACTTACCCATTTTTCGAAACATACATACATACTTAAGTGCAGGTGATTACTTTCTTGTTCTTTGATCATTATTTGGCTAGTGGTGGTCTTCGATTTCGGCTTGAAAATATTTACCGCTTTCTTTCGAGTACTCTTTTCTGCTTTTGCAACCAAACACTCAACCAAACCACTTAAACACTGCTATGATTTATGAGCGTATGTAAGCCTTGAGTTAAACCATGTTAAGAGTCTACGGATAAACCCAGTAAGAAATTCAGTTTCACTGAGTTTTTAAATGTTTGCATATGTTCATAACCCATTGCCGGTATATTAACCCATTCTTTATAACTTAAGCAGCTTTCATCGCTGAGCTCTGTGTAGTAGAGGAAGTGTGGCTCCGCAAAATCTAAGGCCCATAACCCGCACTAGTTCCCAACGTGTTCTGGCTTTTTAATCGCCAGACTAAAGGACGTACACCCTAATGTTAGTAATGTACCGTTTTCGCTTTTATTCTGTGCATGTTAGGCCGGTTATGAGACTTTTTACGCTTTCAGTAGTTCCATGTCAAACAACTTTCATTGGCATCAGGATGGTCAGCTGTTATTGTTCTAAAGAACATTTTCAGAGTTTCCGGACAAAAAGTACTGGATACTCAAGATAGCCGAACTAATGTCTCATCAAGATTTTAATTCCATAAGTAACGATGACGACCTGCAAAGGCATTACTACTCCCAGGGCCAGTGATAAGTAACCAATTCGCCAGTTAGTCAGATATTCAGGGCATTTTAATAGCTTTTTATAACATATTTTATGAGGCCAAACATCATTAGAGATATTTATTGTCTAGTGTTTAGCAACAAATTATACGCTACTATATGTTTGATCGAGTTTTTATTTATTTTATTTTTAGATTCGCTTCAAAAAGCTCTAGATATTTCTCCTAGAAAATTTCTTTAATGGATCCAAAATCAAGGTAAATAAGTTTTGAAATAAAATCAAATTAGAAAAGTAAAAAGATTAAAATAGTCAAAACTTCTCTCATGGCTATGGCACTAGCCTCTCAAGTTTTCCTGCAGGGTCAGCATGCTACTGTAAGTGTTTATCGATTATTGTCTACGTCTTCCCAAATTTACGGTGAATTTGTTAATTTACTTCCATATAGTAGATAGGGCTGGCCAGCAAAATTACTGGGAAAAAAAAACACCCATACAATCGCCAACAACACCAGCAAAAATTGTTAGCAGCCGCAAAACGGATGGACCGTCAGAAGTTGCGATCTCATTGCGGCTGCTGACCAAAACTCCCTTCCCATCGGCAGCCATCCGTTCATAGTTAACATCCGCCTGGGAAAGCTAAGCCGCACCATGTTCTGTGTGGCGAGCGATTGTCGGTTCGTCGTTCCATCGGCGTTGGCTTCTTGTGGCGCTTGCTTTTGTACTCCAACTTTTTCACACCTAAAAATAAAAATTTAAATATGAAAAATAGGAAAATGCAATTACTTGTACAAATGCAAAACAGTGCTGAGTTGGTGATAGATGCACAAAATATCTATGTTTGCACGTGTTTTGTCACAAGTGTGCCGACGTAATTCACGTTTATATGTAAATGTGTTTGGCTGGTCGTTTTTGTATTTGTGTGCTTGTTGGTCAGAAAGTTTTGCAAAATGTATGTAAATCAGGTAATACATATGCGTTTGATCATAAAAAAAAAATGTGTAGCATTTTCGATGCATTACAGCAATTAAACCAAATAAATAAATTTTTAAATATTAAACAAATAATAACCGATTTTTTTCGTAAGCTCTTAGCGACATCTATAACATAATTCCGCAAGTTGAAAAACTTTGTACCGCTTTACGGTCAAACTATACATCTAAGGTATAAACAATTGCATATGTAGTGATAGGTCTAGCCAAACTGTAGTGCCGTCAATCAAAAAAACTAAAAACAAAGTAATTATAATATAGAAAAATTAGTTTCAAAATGACACCGATACCAATGCCAAACACATATTCTCACACTATAGAGCCGTTGTTGGGTGAGTAAAGGTGTCATGCAACTATGCTTTAGGTGTTATTGCATTGATCGCTCGCTACGATACCCAGTCTCAGCGAGCACGAAGTTGCTTTGTTGTGATGGTCCATGATTTAATGATTTATATGGTTGACGCGAACGGCCAACAACACGAAATTACCGTTTGACGTCGGTGAATTCTTATGTCAAAATGCACATGTGAGAGGGAACGCGCAAAAACGATTCGCCTATTTTCTAAGCTTTTGACATAAGGTGTGGATGAGGAAGAAGAAGACGCTATGTCATTTGAAGCGACCATATAAATTATTTGATCATGGTGATGGTCGTCAAAAGTACACCTCTCTCGCTTTGGTGTTGAATACTCAATGGACCAATCTTTTGGGAGAATTTTGAAAGTACTCTCACATAGGTCTTTGAAGGATTATTCAGAAGCAAAAAATGGAATACGCCGAGATGGAGTAAGTGATCCAATCCTAGGACATTGCCATGTCAATTGGACCACCTTTTTATATGAATGAGGATAAGTGTTGGTGTACTCTGATACTTCTTAGAGAGTATTCTTTAGATGATTGAACAGAGTAGTTTCGTTTTTGAAGGGATTAAGCAAGCAATGTAAAACATGAAAACAAATATGTAAACTTCATTCATTATACAAACAGTGTTTGCAAAAACAAAATAAATGATTATTCATAAAGAGTATTCTACAAAGGAGTAAGTTTTGCTCTTGTTTTTTTTTTTTGTTTTTAAGTTTGTGTGAATTGAAGTAAAATAAAATACAATAATATAAGGAAAGGCTGGGAAAGCAAAGGAGAGGAAAGGAAAGGAAAGGAGAGCAAATGAAAGAAAAGGAAAGCAAACGAAAGGAGAGTAAGGAAAAGGAAAGAAAAGAAAAGAAAAGAAAAGAAAAGAAAAGAAAAGAAAAGAAAAGAAAAGAAAAGAAAAGAAAAGAAAAGAAAAGAAAAGAAAAGAAAAGAAAAGAAAAGAAAAGAAAAGAAAAGAAAAAGAAAATCAAAGAAAACGAAAATATATTAAGCGAAAGGAACAGCAAAGAAAGGAAGGGAAATGTAGGCAAACTTCGCGAAAATTCCAAAAACTTATCAAAATTTTAATTTGTTTATTTGTTTTAACAGAATTCTTAGAATTTTGTGGAGTATGCAGTTTTGTAGGCCATTGAATTGGTATAACAAGGTTGTAATCTTGTTTTGCTGATTTTTGACAATTGACGACGAGCTAAAGTGTTTTCTTTCATATAAAAAGAAATTGTGTTCATAAACATAATTTTATTAAAGCCAAAATTTGAGGAAATCGCAGAAAACGACTGTACCAATAACTATGTCCGGCACTGAATATATATATTGTTCATGAGACCTAACTTTTGAAGTAATAGATGTCGCTTAAATACGAATTCTGTGACATACCAATTTTTCTTATAGATTAGATATTAGTATCAATCCCAATACAAGGACTCAGAATTCTCTTTAGACTGAGGTTTATTGTTATGCAGAACGAAAGAGAGGCAGAGGTACACACAAAATGAGCGAAGGGTGTATAAGGTATAAAATAAAGTTAAAGTTCCAGAAATGCGAAAAAGAAAGGCAAGTAGAAAGATCTTTTCAGAAAAACAGCAGGAAATTAATGAGAAGGAAGAAAAAAAAGGTAGGAAGTAACGGAGGAAAAGAGAATGGGATAAATCAAAAGCGGGGAAAGAGAACGCAGTGCCCTGGCTAGAAAGTGAGGGAAGTAAACGTGGAGTGAATTTGTAGACGGATGGATGGATGAACTTAATGTAGAAGCCCAACATGACAGAAACCGGACCTCTAGTAGTATTTTTTCTCTCAAAGTGCATCACATTCAATTGGATAAATTAAACATTCAGAATGAAACTTCCAAATATATAAGAAAGAAATGGATTCTTAATATGTTTTTTTTTTTTATTTGGAACGAAAGTTAGTGACATAAAAATTCAAAATCAAATAGTTTCTCTTCCTTTTCTTTCAATAGTTCTGATTATTTGAATCAAGTTTCTCGAATTCTTACGGGATTTTTCATACAATTTTTAAATCATATCACAGCATTTTTGTGAAAAAATATCTATTTATGGGGTCGATAAATTAAAGGGAGGGAATAGGTTTTTTGTAAAGCTCAAAACTCTTATTTACGCATTTTTTGCTATAGAAGATGTTGCATTTAAATTAAAAACTCGAACTTTGCATAAAGAAATGGAAAAATTTTGTTAATGGGTGGCACACACAGACAATGGGTTCAGAAGTGACAATGGGTACAGAACGGCAACGCTAAATTGACTCATTTCGTTGTCATCAATTTCGTATATCTATTGATGAATCTTTGACTTCTTCACCTTGTACTTGTAATACATATAAATCATCCAGAAAGGTTAAAAGTTTAAAATAAAATAAACAACTTTTACAAATCAAACATTTCGAAATGTTTCTATAATAATTTCTAAACTTAAATTACAATTTATTTAATGCGTAGGTTCATCAACATCTCCTGATTTTATTTAATTGCGATCAGCTGTCCATGTCAGCACATATCTGTTATTTACATAAAAACATATGTAACTTCTCTGCCAACTGCTTACTTGATAGCCAATTTGGAGGGCTTGTGAATGAGGTTGACGAACGGCAGTTCTTCGGCCAGCTCGCATGCCCAATGGGCAAGCAACGCGATGGTTGTTGTTAGTCAACCGCATTGACATATTCGAGTCAGAGTTTAATTTATGTTCGAATGCTTTTACATTTATTATTATATTTTTACGCACTTACATATATAGTAGTGATGACAGTCCCGAGATGGCGTGCTTTTTAGATGCCGAAAATCAGGGGATTTCTTTCTTAAAATCCAAGGATTTTCGGGATTGGAAAATGTTGCTGAAACCTTATTATGTGGGATTATTTATGAGTGGTATATTATTTTTGGGGCACCTTTTCCTTTTATTTATTCAACATTCGATTATTTAATTTTAAATTTAGCGTTTTCGTCAATAAATACTTATTTAAAGTGGATTTTAAACTTAACAAGTGACTTGATAAATCACATTAAAAAACTCGTACGAAATCAATAAAATTGCTTCAAAAATTCAAAACTTTTAAACATACCTGATTTTAGTTTATTATTGAAGAAATACCCTTTCATATCTTGGGACCCATCGCGGAAACCCGGCAGTGTAAACCAGATCCCGAAAATTACGGCATTGTCAAATGCCAAAAAATTGTCATCCCTATTATATAGATTTATTTTTGTTGTTGCACATTTTGCTGACATTGATATTTTTGTGTGTGCGTGATTTCAACCTTGTTTCTGTTTGCCACTGCTGGTATTTAGTTGGCCTTAATGCATTTCTTCGTACTTGCTGCCAAATTCATAACACAATGAATGAAATATTGAAAACATGCTGCTGCAGCATGTTGCTAGTTACATGTTTGAATACCATATTATTTGGCATCTACATAAATACACATTTGTTGTTGATTCGAATAAATTGCGGTCACTTGTCTGTTAACAGCCTTATTAATTAGGATGAACTGCGTCTGCTTGTGCAAATGATATGATATCACGTCACTACTGCTCCACAACTAGATTTCAAATTGATTAAATTATTTGAGAATGTTGTTGACAGTTGTTCGGAAGAACATTCATATGTTTCTGCTTGGTGCTGTGCCCTTCAACCATTTATCTTTATCTCAATTGCTCGAGTTATGATCTACATTAAGATGATGATTTTCATTTTCTAAGAAACATATCAAATGAAGCGTTGGCACAAATTTCGTTGAGAGCTTCAAAACCTAAATTGAAGTGAGTGTATTCCAAATCCAGCATAATAGACAAAATGCATACAATCAGTGCTCAGGCACATGCTGCTTTTTTTGAAATACTTAGATTACAATTTTACTACAGTTTTATCATATGACATCTTTTAAAATCACATTATGTACAATACAACTGGTAGCACCACATCATGCTGTACTACAAAACCAAGCAAACATCATATGACTAAGAATATTATTATGAGTCTTAAATTGGCAAGTAAAATTGTTCTTTATCAGTCAATGAAACATTAGAATGAAACAAATATACAATCCCTGAAAAGCATGGTATTGTGGCCATCACATGCTCTTATGACCATATGTATAAATCCTATACATATAAATACATTGGTGCATTTACCTCTTTAAACTCGATCTCATGAAAGCACATCACAACATTTTCATACCAAAAAATTATATTATATGACATCATATCTATAAAACAAAATTTTTTGTCTTACTTATCACATCATATTGACGGTTGAACGAAAGAACACCCTAACTCAGTAGTTGTTTGAATAACGTCCTATTTTCCGTCACGGTAGAAAGGTTGATGCACATTTTCAATAACTCGCTGAGTAATGGTGATCTCCCACTTAGCCGTCGTTATCATATTCATGCAACATCATCGCGGCTCGTCACGTCGCATTGTCGACATATCACATCACATTAGATATGATCACAATATCGACCTCTAACAGCCATTTTGACAAAAAAAATTTTAAAAGAGAAAGTTATTATAGTTTACAAATATGTGAAATTCTAAGGCAAAATGTGACTTATACATCATTGCCTTCGCTTAATTTTTTTAATGGTACATATTAAAGTGGTGAACTTTTGTAAGATGGTTTCAAATAAGAAGAATTATCGATATCTATCAAAATACGGATTTTGAAAATTTTGTTGCTGCCAAAATTGGGGGCGCGATATATTTGCAAACATTTTTTTAATTTTCTTAAATATACCCTAAAACATTTGGATCCCGCGCACCATAATTTGAAAAATAAACTCGACCTTAATGTCCTGGGAAGTATATCGCGCCAAATTCTTTTTATTTCATCGCTATATTAGATACTGCCTCATAATATATTGAATTGACAACGAAACACATCACATTTAGCGAGAATGTTGCCCACAAGCACAGCAAGTGCCTCAAAAACATATCATGTAGTCTAAAAACATATCAAGTAATCTAAAAACATATTGATACACTTTTTTGTTATACTTTATCATATCATAAAAAATCATATGCTTTTCTCATTCCACTCATTTTATATCACACGATAATGCATCATGCCACATAACTGATACTAAGTCTGCGTGACGTATTGTAAGAATTAAAACTTAGCTGGTTAGGTTATGTTATGCGAATGACAAAGCTAAGATTTTAATATCGCATACCAAAATCGGCAGCAGAGGAAGAGCGTGGTCATGATTGTGTTGGAAGTGATATGTGACGGATGTGTGACGGATATGTGACGGATGACTTGGCATTCCATGGTGCTTTCGATTAGCGTCAGTTGACTCTACGAAGTGATGGTGGCGTGCTTTGATGAGAAACTACGAAAAATTGCATATGAGCGAGCAAGCGCCATTGAATGATCAAATGATATTCATACCACATCATATCTTCTTCTTTAAATGGTCATCTAACCGCCTGGGCGATTTTGACCGTCCAACATAGCTCGCCAAAAGGCTTTGTTGTTGAATTTCATTGGAACGTTGTTTTATGTGGTGGGTCCCAAACCCAACGCACAACCCGTTTCACGGGAGGTTGAATTATATTACACGTTTGTATAGCGAGCCGCTTGATCCAAGACAGACGCCCGCTTGCAGCCGCACCACATGGTGATCTGACGCTGCTGTTTGAACCCCCCAGCAAGCCCTTAAAACGATTATGTCGGAGTGGCCTTGCCAGGTTGTCGCCTTCTCACCAAACGGGTGTTCGGTGGTTACCCATATCACATGACCGAAAAAAGTATACCTGTAGTTTAGATGAGGATATCATGTCATATCTTATAGTGATAGTCCAGACTCCAATTCATCCAGACTGAACCCATATATGCCAAATGTTTTCATGTGTTCAATAGAGCAGACTCTTCTACCACCAATCTCACCCTGGTCCAACGCTATTGAAGCCACATATTCGTATTGATATTAATGTTTTGATTCATTGCGTTGCAGAGTGAGGTGATAGTAGTAAGAATTAATCACTGTAAATAATTTTTAGTATAAGTTAACTAACTCACTTAGACCTGAGGTATAATATTAAAAAGAAATGCTTGGCTTTTTCTACTTAAAATGGCGCAACTTCTTTCCAATGATTGATTGATAAATGCATAAGTCGATAAGAACATCCCAAATGAGACCTTTCAAACATTTACAATGAAGCTCCACTATTTTTTATACTGTTGTAATCCATTAAGTTAATGAGTTGACTCGAAGGAAAATATATATAATTTTTTTTTTTTTCAAAACATTTATCTTCTAGTATTTTTTGCTGAAAAAAAGCATCTCAGTATTTCCTGCACCTTATCTAACAATGAAAAAGAACTCTTGCTGTTTCAATATCTATTATTCAAGTACTTAATTTACTGTTTATTGCAGCATGAAGAAATAGCGCCATTGTCAGCAAGATTCCATTGCCCGCAGTCATCCTTTATAAACGGATTGCGTTCAAACATCATATACGTCGTTATTTATGATATGGAAAGTCGATACATGTTAACATTTTCATACTTTACGTCTGCTAAAGTATAATCTATAGTAATGTGAACTCTATTAAATTGAATCATAGCTGCTGAAATCTCATTTTGAATACGCATAAAACGCTTAGCTCATTCCAGTGATTTTCAAACTACCCCATTGTAAATACAAGCTCATCCAGCTAAAGACTGTTTAAGTATCAGTTTAAACAAAATTTTTTTCTATGCTCAGTTTATATCCACCCTTTGCGTTTAATCACCAGTAAACGAAGATGACTTTATATTATTTGGAGTGGGCTTGTTGCTGTTAAAGACCGATTTTGTGGCGCAGCTGCTTTGTTGTCCTTTAAGAAATACGTACGTGCATATATATACTTAGGTAAGGTTGCTCAAAAAAATGTTCGACTAACTAAATAATTCTCAATACTCAATTATTTCTAATAGACTGAGTAGACTGGAGTTTTTTAGGAAAGGGTTAGGATAGAAAGGTCTTCTACTGACGCAGCATGAAACAAAAACTATTCCTCTAACTGCGATGCTAAATGTATATCTATATAGAAAGAATTAGTCGGCATTTCAGAGGCCCTGAATAAAAAAAGGAAAAATTATAATAGAGCAAATAATAGCCGTGTTTTTTTTTTCATCCGCATCTGCGTTTGCGCTTAATATTTGTATGGGCTGCTAAGCGCACAACTTTATCTGCAACTATGAAATAGTACAAATATTAATCGCAAACGCAGATGCGGATAAAAAAAGCACGGCTAATGTTTTCTTATAAGAATTGTCCGAAAGTCAAAAATTATGTGATTCCAATTCTTTGGATTTGAAAAATACCGGAATTATTCCAACAGTATAGGTTACAAAAAGCCAAGAAATTGCTTAAGAAACTAGTTTGCTCTGGAGCTATTGCAATGATTCCAAGGGAGATCGAAATTGTCTTATATTTGCAATTCGGACCACTGGAAGATGTGTCGAGGGAGAGGGGGAGCCTTGGATTTTTCATACTGCATATCTCGGAAATAATTCATGGCAGAACACTGAAAATTGTTAGGAAGGTATAAGAGGTTGATCTCTAACACTCCAAAGAGAAAGGCAGTAAGCGGGAATGGGTGTAGGCACCTCCTATAAAGAAGGGATTTTACGTAGTGCAATTCTCTGGAATTACTCACCATGGAATATTGGAAATTAATAACCAGTTATATGAGGCCAATCTCCAGCACTCCTAGAAAAATGTTGGGCGGACCTTTTATATAAACTAAATTAATATTATTTCGCCACAATTTCTATTATCTATGCAATATTTGGTATCGAGACAATTTATATGAAGAAGTACGATCAGGTAAATGCGGAGGGGAGGGTAGGACTGAGAGATAGGAATAGAAAAAAAACAGAAAGGCCATATTAGAGAGGAAGAGAGAGATTGGGCGTAAAAAAACGATAGCTGAGGCAGGGGACATACAATTTTTTTTCAATCTATGTAAGTAAGGCTATGGGCAGGGCATAGTTGTTAAAATATATGCGATAACAATTAATTGGATTTTTAACATGTTTTATTTAAATTAAATGGGCCCTTAAATTTTTTTGTTTAAAAGTTTTGAATGTTTTAACTACAAATTGTTTATCAGGCTGATAGAACCACACCAAGGCGAATTCACTTACAGGTGATATCATAAGAACATATGAGCAGCGGCGTCTAGTGTCAAAATAAAAAAATTTCTATGCAATTTGACAGGAGAAGACGCGAAACCAAAAACAAAACACATTAAGTAGGTGTATGGATACAGCAATTAATTCGCCGCGATACCACCTGGTATAAATTCGCCTTGACCCGCACTTTCTTTGCTGCTCATGATGACTTACATATACTCTCCCGCTGATTATGTAGAAATGGCTTTTGTATAAGTAGAGGTCAAACCTTGTTATCTTTTTATTGGCACTGAATTTTTGCCCATATTCCTTCGCCTACAGCTTCACACAAATTTTTTGAGAATTGACGCGTGGAGTAAAACTGAGCTAAAATATGTGTAAATTCTCCACTCGTATAGGAGGGGAAATGTCAGACGTCGCATAGAATGAATGACTATTGCGCATTGTCGAGCTCAGCCAGAATAGCAGAGTTGGTTAAGCCGCAATTAATGACCTATACATATTCGTCGGATTTGTATAATGGGTAAAGTTATGCAATTGCGCAAATCTATTTCAATTCAAACTTATGTGTTTCATGGGACTTAAAGAGGTCAATCTACAGTAGCGCTTCAGTTTCCAGCAGAGCATCCCGTATAAATCATTGTCTGCATTGGACATCATTATCATTATTTCAAGTGGTTCCTTGCACCACTTCGTTCTACTAATAACGGCCTTATATTGATGTTTTCAACAATAGCAATGGCTTTGGCATTTTTTGATAGATCCTCCCCTTCGTCAATGAACTACTACTTTTGTTACTTTCGATTTAATAATATTTAAAATGCCATTTTATGCTTCTGATTTATAATTTTCTTATTTTACTAATGACAAAGGGCAGTTTTATGAATATATGAAATTATCGGTTAGTGTATTATGCGTTTGAATATTAAGGCTATATTCTCAGACCTTCTACAAAATTCACAAGGCTTTCAAGACGATAAAACTGGTTTCGAGGTATGCGTACACATTGGTTCTGGTAGTAATAAAACAACACATCGAAATAATACCGTATTTTTCAAGGTCTGATATTTCTGAGCTAAAACTCTACTCCCTTATCTTTCACATCTTTAAAAATCAGAATTCAGGGGTTCGGAAAATACTAGAGTAGGCCGGCTCAATAATTTAATCAGAGCACATAACGGCGGAAAAATAGATAGCGACGACAATTGTTCACACGTTTTTTATAAAAGTATAGCCCATTGTCTAACAAAAAGCGCTCAAGAACAAATTTCAAACTTTGTTCAAAACCAAGGAAAATTTAACGAAGTTTTATCAAAACTCTACACTTTTTAATCCGAATTTTGATACAACAATTGGATTTGCAGTTTTATGACCTATTAAATTTTAGTATTTATAATAAAGTACCAGGGTGAAGTAGGTAGAAAATAGTGCCAATTATGGGCATTTATTGTTGAATTTATGGTGTCAGTTTTGTTATGGAAAAGGCTCAAAATTTACAAAATTTCTACATTTTTGATATTGCTTAGTATTATAAAATTCTTAGGTCAACATTAAAAATTACTGTTTTTTAAATAATAAACGCAGTCTTTTAGCATCTTTTTTTAACACAATGCGTTCTGCCTTTATGTAATAAACTTCAACCAATAACAATAGACCTAAGACTTGTAGTGGATTTCGCAAAAACTTGGTACTGGAGTTACGACGTTCGTTCCGACGAACATGACTTTGAAAAATTGTTCAGAGCTTGTGACATGGATATTGAAATCGAATAGAACCTATTCAAATCAAGTCAAAGGTTGCAAGCATGTAACCTAGATGCTTACTTCAAGACTACTGTTTTCTCTCCATTCATATATTGATCATATAATAATGGAAATAGATAGTCGATTCACTGAACATAAAACGATCTTCAGAGATTTCGCTTCAGTTTTTCAACAAACCACAGAGAAGAAAATGACAAAAATTTATTTAAGCTTGCTGAGTTTTATGAACCACCTGTTCAAAAGCAAAATATAGTGCCCGAAACCAATTTACGGAGAAGGTTCTTAAAATTGACGTAATCTTCCGCCAAAAACTGCGTTTTATGCACTTCAGAGCTGCGACGAAAAGTCATTTCATAACTTATACAAATTGCTACAAATGTTTGCAAATCTCCCCGTTTCTACTTCTACAGTAGAACTCACCTCGTCAACCCTTCTTCTTCTTTAAATTCCGCTTAATCGTCTAAGCGATTTTAGCCCTTTATCGGAGTGGTGGTCTCTCTCTTCCTCTGCTACCATCGATGGGTGCCTATAAGAATACCTTCGGGGCCCGAACATCTTCATTCATTCGCACAACATCGCCTAGCTAATTAAGACGTTTGGTTTTAATTCGTTGGGCTATGTCGGGGTCTGCATATAGCTCATACAGCTCATCATTAAATCTTCTTTGGTACTCCCCGGCGCCAACGCATAAGGGTCCGTAAATCTTTCGAAGAATCTTTCTCTCGAATACCCCCCGAGACGTCTTGTCAGTGCGAGCTTCTGCACCATAAACCAGGACGGGTACGATAAGTGACTTATTTATTTTCATTCTTCGAGAAAGGAATTTACTTCTCAATTGCCAACTCAGTCAGAAGTAGCACTTGTTTGCGTGAGTGATTCTTCGTTGGATTTCTAGGCTGACATTATTGTTGGTGTTAATGCTGGTTCCCAGGTTAAAAACTCCAATGTTTTCTTTGCGATTTCTGTATTTTCCTCAATACAAGTTTATGAAAGCCATTTCTTTTATATGAAAGAAAACACTTTAGCTCGTCGGAAAAAAAAAATTAGTGAACTACAAAACTGCATACCCCAAAAAATTCTAAAAATAAAATTTTGATAAAATTTCTTTAAAGTTTCGCGAATTTTGTGTATATTTTTAAAACAAAATTTATTGTGTGTCTCGAATTTCAGTTTTACGAAAAAAAATTTCAATCCCCTCCCCCCTTCCCCAAATCCTGGGTACGCCACTGCTTACATACATATTTAAATTTCATTTCCTTATGCGTGTGATTGTACCTTCTTAGTTTAGGTTGTTGTCCTACGAAATTGATTCTGTTTTGCGTGGCACAATTATGTCTGGAAGTCTGTCCTTTTAGTTCATTGCTTGTCTGGCTGAATGGCATCTGATGCTGCTTCGATTTACTAGAGTTTGAGGTATGTGTGAGAGTTCGCAGGATTTGTTTGTTTGTGTTCTTAGCACCAACCGAATGGGGGATAATGTCCTGAATATTTGGCATTCAAGGATACTAAAACTAATTCAATGATAACAAAGGCTTCAACATTAAAGAGTTTTTTCTGGTGAGATAATCTTTCTGCACATTTTAACTAAAAATTTTTGAAAATTGCAATAAGTTGAAAATTGTATGATGATTTGCATGTGGTTCCAGGACAACGGTGGTTCAATTGATCGAAGTGTAGTTTTTTTTTTTAAATGTCTACCTAACTCCTACTCTTCCAAGGAAAAGACGTACGAGCTTAAAGTTTGTTTAGAGATCGCCGGACATGTGGACTGGCTTATAGATTTTCCGGTCCTTCAACTTGCTCCCTTTATATGCGAGATCTTTGAATTTAAGGCTTTACTTATTTCGTTGAACGTGGACAAGTAGCTTAACTGTAATCCTAAGATAGATAATAGCTAATAATGACAGGCTTGTCTGCAACTGTTTCCATAGGGACCTCATTTAGCATTACTTCAAGCAGCGAAGTGCTTTATGTGAGCTCTTTGGCTACTCTCACGTTAATGCGAAAGTCAACCGTCGACGAGTTAGATAGGGTTACATCGAAAGTCAATCGCGTTGACGTTTTGTGAGGAGTACATTCATCACATTGGTGCTAATTAAATAGGATTATCATTTCCGCAGGTCATCTCATGAATGACACTGACTAAGAATGTTTGATCAAGAGTATCTTCCACAATTCTTTGTTTTAAACTAAAGCAATCATATTAGAAAAAGGGACAACGCACATTGTCCATATCTCCACAGAAGACATGATTCAGGGCTTAAACCTTGCCCCTTCTTTGGAGATATTCACAATCCGCGCCAGTCGGGCATGTACCGCAGGGGAGTACCGGAGCATACCGGGTTCAAATTCGTCAAAGGACTGTCACTTTCGACAACACTCCCCAAAACCTTCGGAGAGTGTTTTTGTTGATACAAACAACAACAACAACAACAAGCAGATTTGTATTTGAGCGTTATCGTGAGCGAAGAAAAAAATCAAGGCCGGTGTGTGTGGTTCTTGCGATACTGGGCACGTGACGCTGAGCAATACCAGCAGCGCCTTCAGAATTGCGAAGGACATCGCCGAACGATTCGAAATCAAAGATAATTCAAAAGGCAAAGCCTTGTAGTACTCGGTACACTCTATTACTAGAGCATGCAATTTCTGGCTTATGCTGACGTCACTTTGGACTGAGTTAACAACTGAGAAGTAAAGTCTTCTATCGACGAGCAAATAGCATGGTCTATAAGTCGCTCATCATACCTGTATTTATGTTTGGCTGGGAATCATGCACCCTGTCGAAAGAAGATGAGTTGGCTTTTGGAAAGAAATCTCTCTGAAAAATGTATAGACCGTCCAGCGATGCCAAGAGTGAGCATCGAGGGAAGTTTAGCAATGAGTGGTACGAGCTGTAAGCATATAGATGACCATAGTGCCACGAGTCAAACCCCAACGGCTTAGTTGGCTAGGGCATGTTATGCAAAAGAACAAGGAAGCTCTGTCCAAGATGGTATCCCTATAGACATCCACTTTTGGCCACTAAGGAGGATGACTTCACGCTCTGTTATGAAATGGCCACAACTAAGTAGATGGTTTAACGAATATAGAATTTTACAAAAGGTTTCGGCAGCACTTGATATAGATCTACCCGAGGTGAACTGGAAAGCGGATATGTGCTTGTTTTGCGTTACTCTTAGTTTGCACTTCCTGATGCTGTATTTCTTACGAATCTCACCTCAATTAAAATGCAGTGTGGTTCACAAACTTCGAGCTAGTGGAAGTGCAGTCTAAGATGGCTTGGACATGGTCATATACTTTTATGACGTTTTAAGCAGTATAATAATTAGAAACCTATTAAAACCTTAGTTACCCGCATGCATACTTAGACAAACATACGTCGGTTAATATATCAGATTACGTTACAGCACCACAAGCAATAATTACTTCTTGTTTCCCCATTTTTGTATTCTTCCTACTAATATCAGGCTATTTAGCTAAAGTTTTCATTAGTTGTGCGGAATTGTAGCTGGAACTACCATTAAAGTAGAGGAAAACATGCGAGATAGCAGCAACTAATTGCTGCTGCTGCTGTTGGTAGACTTTTTGCCTGCTGCGTGGTGTTCCCAAATGTAGAGCTTGTCATCGTTCTGTTCTGTTTGCTGCGCGTATGCGGTAAACTTGAAGAATCATCACTCACTCAGATGTTCAGAGCACGGGAAGACAATGAAACATCGTTGTTCTTGTTATTTTTTTCTGGTATTTGTTGCTCTGTTTGCGATTACATGGATATTGTTAATCACCACGTTGCATGCCACCAAGCGTTCTCAATGCGAACAAGCAATTTCTACCGACGAGTGGTGGAGCGTGATTTGATGGCAGGAGACTCATGTTACCAATTTATGTGGCTTTCCCAACTTTAGATTTCGCATTGAGTATTACCAAAGCAAGCACCAACTTACGCATTTCCACAATACCAAAGTACGGGTAAGGAACTAATGTAGCTGCAAAGAAAGGTAGGTATAAATATTAGAGTGTTCCTTTTTTAGAGACGCACAATCAAGTGTTTAGAATACGGAGGCAAGTGGGGTGAACAAAAGGATTTCAACCGCCTGTGACTATAATAAGGTCGTGCCAAAGAGATAAAGAGACTGAGAAAAAGTCATGCCAGAGAGATGAAATAAGAAAAGGTAAGAGTGTCAAAACTTCAGGCATGGACGTTATCTCCATGGCGATGTTAACACACGAAGACAGTGCGAGTGTTAGTTGTCTTAGGGCAATCTTTAATTTCTCCTTGCCCCCTTTATCGTTCCCAAATATGGAGAAAAACCAGGGTGGTACGGCTGCTAAATTCTAGGAAGCCAGTTAACCAAAGACAGTCACCACTACCACTCCACTCGCCGAGGCCATCATACTACCCCGAAGGTTTGAGGAGTGCAACGGATATGAGCAGTCTTTTGCCGGAATGAATACGGTACCAACAACTTTTTGGAAAGTTTTTTTTTACTATTGCGCCTAAGGCACTTGTTACAAGATAAATGATTAGCTCCTGCTCTTATTTGGGTTTTCCACCTCGTGATATCTGACATTTCCAACGCTTTAAACCGCGGGCCGACTTCTCACAACATGGAACGTGCTGTTTAACCTGATATTAGACATCTCTTTTAATGGCACCAGGCTACCCACGGCCAACCAACTAAAAACTTGAACGTCGTGTTTGATAACATGCTTACTCTGGACACAACAATCAACCGCAATAGCCACTAAAGAATAAAGGCGCAACACAATCCTAAAGTCACTTAATGACAGAGCCTGGAGAAAATATAAAGAAACGCTGTGGGCAACGTGGAAGGCATTCGGAAAGCTAGACTGGAGCTACATGTAGACAATATAGACTAACAGATACTCATTGAAGGCATGTCAGAAGACCTCACTTAAGACTACTACGCGATTTCTGCTTATGATACCGGAACATCACTTAGACAGTGAAGCTAAATGCTCAAAAGGCAATTCCTTCTATTGTTGGGTACCACAGTATCCTACTGGACAACGAGATCCCACAACACAAAATAGCGCCATCAAGAACACCCATGAAAAGTTGGTAAATTCCGTCGACAACACCCGCCTAGTGAATATTTCATTGATATCAAACCATGTATTTTATTTTATTTTGTTTTATTTTATTTCATTTCATTTCATTTCATTTCATTTCATTTTATTTTATTTTATTTTATTTTATTTTATTTTATCTTATTTTATTTTATTTCATTTCATTTCATTTTATTTTATTTTATTCTATTTTATTTTATTTTATTTTATTTTATTTCATTTCATTTTATTTTATTTTATTTTATTTTATTTTATTTTATTTTATTTTATTTTATTTTATTTTACTTTATTTTATTTTATTTTATTTAATTTTATTTTATTTTATTTTATTTTGCTTTATTTTATTTTATTTTATTTTATTTTATTTTATTTTATTTTATTGTATTTTATTTTATTTTATCTTATTTTATTTTATTTTATTTTATTTTATTTTATTTTATTTTATTTTATTTTATTTTATTTCATTTGATTTTATTTTATTTTATTTTATTTTATTTTATTTTATTTTATTTTATTTTATTTTATTTTATTTTACTTGATTTTATTTTATTTTATTTTATTTTATTTTATTTTATTTTATTTTATTTTATTTTAATTTACTTTATGTTATTTTATTTTATTTTATTTTATCTTCGCTCTCTGCAATCTCATCATGGTCGAACCGCTATTGAAGTTTCCACTTTTGTAGGATTTTCATTAGAAGATAAATAGGAAGTAGGACGCCACGATCTGGCAAGACAAAGTACTGCAAAGGTCACGATCATTCTGAAAATCGTCAACAAATTTTTCTAAGTTAAGACCATGGAAACTAGTATTTTCTAGCCAAAGCCGTTCAGTACGATTGCTAAGGATTATCCAGCCTCATTACCAGTGATTTTGTTTTTCATGTATCCAAAACTATCTTTTAAAAAGTAAGGTCCACCCTAACATCAGACATATGAAAGCTTTTTCCATGTTGTGCAAACGGCTCACCTCCCATATGTTTTGGATATGCAACAGCTTAGCTGCGGGTTCCGCTACCATTCCTGGTTCTTGCCTGAGGCATTTACCACACATCTCCTTTTGCTGCGCCGGAGTTGCTCATGCGCAAATCACATTGTCGTGATATTTTACAAGCAAAAACTATGATCTCAGCTACAGTAGCTGTGGCTTAAAGGCAGAAGCCAAAGCAAGAGCATCACGAAACTGCAAATATCGATTACATGGTTAATGAGCGTAAAGTTCTTTTGCTTCTTACTTCGCACTGCGTTGGCCTTTCAGCAGATGCTAGGTCAAATGCATTTAAATGCAGTAAATATGTTGCAGGCAACAAGAAGCGCTACGCTGACATGCGTAACAATTAACAAATGAAATAAAAAAAGTAAATGAAGAGAAGTTGTAGTGCAGCTTAAGCTGAGTATGAAGCACGCTTTCCTTGCTAATCACCCGCAGCGCCGTGATAAAGACAAAGGAATAATTTAAATTCAAATTTACTTGCGCGCGTCTTTTATGCGAAAAACGATGAAATGCAATTAAAGCAAATTTTATTGCCGCCATTAAAGTGCGATTGTGGTGGCGTTGGCGGCAAAGAATGATGCGAGCCATGTCGAAGGTGGTGGCTTAGACGGTTATTGTGAGGGCCAAGTTGAAGTGGCAACATGTGTGGACACATTTGCAGTCGTTCATGTGGTGCGAGCTGTCAACATTTGCCAGCGTGCATTGTACATGTCCGAAAAGCACTAAATGTGTCAGCGCCAGACGCAATCGTCGTAATCCCAGCGAGGGATTACATTTCAAACAAACACAACGAACGCACAATCTTATGCAATATACGTGGTGTGATGCGAAAATACGGTGAAGTATAGAGTGAAGTTCTCAAAACGTTTAAGATTTATATACGGTCAAGTGATATCACTCCGGCACTGCTCTGGTGCAATAATGTAGGTAAGGTTAGGTTTTAGAGGGCTTGCGGAGGAATGCCCATATTTCGAAGCGGGAACATTTATGCATCCGTAACGAGTGTACGTGATGGCACATTCGTGGAACCAGATATCTTCTTTTTTTTATCTCTATTAAACCAATTACTTTTCGATAAGAACCTGAGAAGGACGGACAGATCACCACAATTCACTTACTAAGACTATCTACAAAACGTTCCTCACAAGCTAAGCTTAAAATTGTTTGAAGTCAAGGCAAACGAATTGGTAAAACGGCCTCTCGGCTTTCTCATTAGGTATGTATTTAGAATATACCCGAGGTAGGCATAACGGTCGTAAGAGGCGACTAATATGCACAAAGGTAATGTCGTGCAACTCGATGGTTGATCTACGGATATGATGCCTCTCACCTCTCATTAGCCATCTTCCCCTTACTTACGGAAGGAGGGGTGACATGACCTAGAAGGTTTCACTGGTCATAAATCGCTACCACGACAGTCGGGCAGTACCGCAAGGGAGTACCGGGTTCAAATTCGACAACACTCCCCAAAACCTTCGGGTAGTGTTTTTGTCGTTACCACAACAACAACCTCAGTTGAGCTGCTTTGAAGGATTGAACTTCTTCTTAGCTACAATAATTTTTTACTCCAACTCTTCGAATTCAAGCATAGGGAAATAATAGCTCTGCAGAGTTGAGATACTCGAGATAGCAATTGGTTGAGCGTGCTTCGTCGTTCGCTGTTTGTTGAGGAGACTAATGTTATAGGTGTTGTAACCGCATTTCACTCTGGCTAATCGGTACGTACATTACCCAGAATATTCATCAATTTCTACTAACGTAAGTCCTAGAAAACTTCTGGTTTCAATAGAATTGGACTAAAGTGAAACTAATGCTAGATGAGCCTTCTCAGCTGGCTAGTGTTGTGGGGGACACACCACATGCCGAACAAGGCTTCCTCATGTCGGAAGTTGGGCATCTCCCTCGGGAGTTCGCGTTCCTATGCAGCTACATATAGTGGTTATGCTTGTATGGCTGCCTAATAATACAATGATTTTGTTATTGACCTTCTCTACTTCAATATGGGCAGTCTTGAGTTCGTAGAACCATCATGTCCTTGCCAGTGTGAAACTGTTATGGATCTTCAATCACCGTATTTTTCGTCCACACCCCTTAAGTGTATGCAAGCCTGTCAACTATGTTGTCATAGGTCCACTTAGTTCACTATATTACATTGCACTTAATATTGTTTGTTGGAAACAATCTCGATTCCTTGCATCGAGTTCGAATTAATTTTTTCATCTTTTTTTATTTAACCAAATAGACACTCAATTTTTCACTATCAACTGCTTACTCCATTTACCCTAGCTTGCTGAGTGAGCGCGCGCGCGATACATTTTGCGATTAGGCGCTGTGATTGTTGTCACAGCGCTGTCGCACTTCTTAACCCCTACAACGCCACCGCCTGCAACACTAACATGTGAGTGCCCTCGTAGTGTTTTGAAGCCAAAACCATCACCATAGTCACTGTCACCACTAGACATCACCTTTAAAGTGCTTTCGGATTTGAACATATCGAACAGGATTTACTGCATTTCAATGTGTCAAGTGTTGGACTTGCGATACCCACTCATTCGCTCATTCACCAACAAGTTCGTCGGTTATTTTTTTTTTCAAATTAAAACTCACAGCTACACTCAAATAAACAGTAAAATGTACCTATTCGACTAGAGAGACAGCACGGCAAACCTCTACATAACATTACATAGCACAACATAACATCTACGTAACATTTTCAGTGAGTTTGTGCAAGATTGCAGTCTGTTGTGTATTGAGTGCGGTAGCTCTGTATTCCCAGACAACGAGTTGTTAACAGCCAATTCAGCAATGCAATTAAAATAGTTACGTACTTATCGCTTTAAAGTCCAGCAGATGAAAATAATTGAATGATGCCTTTCACTCGGTAAATTGATTTAATAAGATTTAGACAAAAAAAAAGAAAATTATAAAGATGAAACTACACATTAACAAAAAACAAACAATTTATGGGACGGCAATTGGATTTGGAAACTTGTTAAAAACTGGCATCTCCGCGACTTCGCTGACCGAAATACACATTTGCAGACAAGAGAAGGGAAGAGCTTGCTCTCTATGCGGGTCTAAGTTTCACATGCCTCTTGCTTTAGTTGTGACTGTTTTCAATTCTATACTGCTCTACTTCTTCTAAGGGAACACAAAAGTATAAGCGTTTCATTGGAAAGTCTCTATAAACTGGTGGGTCGATTCGAAAATAAATGTAAGTACAGAAAAGGCATTACTTTTTATCTATCAAACCTTATATTCTACTAACGGGATTCCTTTTTTTCCATCAATAACGGAATAATATACTGGAGTATACCCTTAGGTAGGAAGCTGACCTATAAGCCTAGCTCAAAAAATTAATTAGAATCGCTGGACTGTTGGCGGACGGTCTAAACTCTTGGGCCTTTAGTAAGTAAAGCACTCTGAGTATTCTTGAGCTGCCTTTCATCAAGCGTTTAAAGAACTGACTCTGCCCACAAAGAACTATATTTACGAGTTTCTTCTGTATCAATTTATAATTAATTATTTACAAGTTTTCATAACCAAATTATTGCAGTGACTTTCCGAATGAATTGGACAGTGTGATAGGTGAATGATACATCCAAACAGACGTCTGTTGGATGAAGATCCGCCGCCCAAGGAGATAAGGAAACATCTCCGTAAGCACTATGATAAGCCTAGGCATCACATTACTTACCCGATTGATCTGCGGAATTATAGATGGTCTCTTAACGACCTTCACACTGCGTCGATGAACCCTGTGAAGCTCCTTATTAATATCCAAGACAACTGATATAGCTGAAGAACAGTATGTCCCCTCATGACACCGAACATCTCATCAACTGTTGGACAGAACCTATTCTACTAACACCAATTTCGCTTCGGTTCAACCTACTGCTAGCTTGGACTTCCGGTATAAAAATGTGATAACGATTTTCAGACAGATCGTGTCCCATAGGCAGGGTTAAGCACTTTGCAAATGAAATTGCTGTGTTCAAGCAGACAGTCCTCTGGCTAAAATAACACGTAGATGGCTCAGAAGGAACGTCTTATTTCAGAATTTATTCATGAATCTCAACACAGAGATTGTTTAACGGAGGCACTATCACTAAAATTATTGCATCTTAAGTGTCGATTGTGTCGAGATTATACTCAACTCCTGAGCGTCCAATGATAAGCGGAATATAGCACGATAGAATCTTTTTAGGTACATACCCGCTCTCATATGTTGTTCGCCCTGATATTATATTATTCCAAACCAAGCCTAAAGAATTATCTCTGTGGACAGGAGTATACAAACTAAATAGTCTCCTCAACAATTAATACTGTGATCGATTAAGCCCTCACATCGTCATGGAGAGTTACAGCAACCCGTCTGATATCCTTCCCAAGTCCAAGGACTTTGTTAGCCATACTTTTCATAGCGCTACGCTAGATAAATGCACCAGTCGGTGTATAAAGCCAAGTGTCTTATTATAAGACGGCTGTAAAAGTAGAAAACCCGGTCGTCTTTTGAACTCTAGCAGTCTACAGCTCAATAGTTTATTTACCCTAATGGTATATCTATGTTGATTCTATAACATCACTGTCACAGCCGTATGGTTCCTAGAAGAGGTCCTACACATATCATTGTCCTCCTTTGGCTTTCATCAAATAATAAAATACCTGAGAATTCGGGTGGCGATAGGTCAACCCTCTGAAGTGGAGATTCTTTGTTCATTGTCATAAAATGATAGAGCCAGCGGAGCTTTTGGGACTGAATTCCCTGCACTATGGAGACAAGCATTCGTCTGACTATATTCTGGATAGGAGTTGATTGATATATGTTCTTCACCCCCTCTTCGCCTACGTGGGAAGTTCGTCCTTTCCAGACTCTTTATTATTTCTGATTCTTCTTAACTTAAGCACGCTTTGTACGTCGTATACCAGGTCGCCATTATTGTCCGTGCAGGAATCTGCACACAGCCTTAAAACATGCCGTCATCCGCCGGATGTTTAGTAGGTCAGGATTTTCGGTTTGGGATTTAATAACAATCATAATGTGGCCCGAAATACCTTCGAAGAATTAAGAAAGATCTTCTCTTCCAATTTGTGGTATGCTGATGATATTTTTCCCTACAAGTAGGCGGGACCTGCCTGCCTTATGACGACTACGTGCGGATGTATTTTGGCTGAGAAGTTTTTCAAGGCAGAAATACACTGGGGGTGATTGCCGACCACTGCCAACCGAGTTTAGAAAAAAAATTGTCCCAAATATTTTTTTATCTCTTAATAAACAAGATAAGAACATTAAATATTGCACAGGTTGTACTAAGGACCGGAGAGTGGAAGTAATGCTTCGTATTCATGAAAGTTATAAAGCCTCCGGAAAAGACAAGACAGAGCTAGCCTCACCTAGACTAAATATTTTCTGTTTGACTAAACAAACTTTTTTAATTGAAAACAACAAAAAATTAAACAACAAGAAAAAAACACAATCGTGTACAATTTTCAAGCTACAAAGGGAATTTGAAATTTAAAAACAAAATTCAGATTTTATATTATTTCAACGCCCCTAAGTGCTTATAAAGCAATTAATAAATCAATGTAACATTCTGATAAAATATGTGAAGTGACGATAATATTTTCGATGTGGCGACATATTCGGAGCCGTTAAGCCTTAAGTACTAACAGGAATGATCATAAGCTGGTGTTATAGGTTTGAGAAACAAAGTAGATAGAAAAATTTTGGCAAAGTTAAATAAATTGGAAATGTACATTTTTTAAATAGTGCTTTAGATTATTTTTCTTTCATTTTTCTCCAAAAGATGTTGATATGACATCGCGACAGGATGTGACTATATCATATGATCACATGTTGTGGCGATTTCATGCGATACATTCTTTTCAATTTTCACCCAAACTCAAAATATAAGTGTTTACTTCAAGGAGCTGCTCAAGCAACTTAAGTAGCTGAACCGTCAAGCCCACCAATTTAACTTTAATAAAATGCACAAAAGCGATATTATACAAGGTGGCGCAAAAGTAATCCTCCTATCAGAAAATGCTATAAATTTTGCGATTGGCCCCTAAAGTCAGTTCTGTTTTGACATTTGTGTAGTAAACACATGCGAAATACACGTTAATAAACAAGGTTACGCTACACTGCTCCAGAACGCGGAATATTGCTGACTATTTATTTGACCAATAATCGGTCGGTAAAAAACGGTTACTGCGCAAAAGTAATCCTCCTATCAGAAAATGCTATAAATTTGGCGATTGGCCCCTAAAGTCAGTTCTGTTTTGACATTTGTGTAGTAAACACATGCGAAATACACGTTAATAAACAATGTTACGCTACACTGCTCCAGAACGCGGAATATTGCTTACTATTATTTGACCAATAATCGGTCGGGGCCAAACGGTTACTGTGAATGGTGAGCGCTACAGAGCAATGATCAACGAGTTCTTTTTGCCGCAACTTGATGAATTGGGATTTCTAAAACATGTGGTTCCAACAAGACGGTGCAACAGCACACACTGCACGTGCCACAACCGATATGCTGAACATCGGAAGCTTACTTTTGCGCCACCTTGTATAAATATGCAAACAAAATACAAATTTTAAGTCACTTATCATCTCTCATAAGTTTTTGCTTTCGCTCATCAATAGTTTCACGTTTAATAAAGATCCTCTACCTTTTGAAATTTTTAGAAAATTTATTCGTTCCTGTTATGGTGACATGATGTGACAATATGATATATCACATGATGTGGCGATATGATGTGAAACATTTACTGTGCAGTTAGTTACATATATTTTTATGCCTAGTAGTGCTACGCACACCAGGTATATTAACTTTAGTCGCATAACGGTGGTACGTAACGGCATAAACGGATCGAGATAGATATTGAATTATATATATATCAAATTTTTTAAGGAGAAAAAAAGAACTTGATTAAGCCATGTCCGTCCGTCGGTCCGTCCGTCTGTTAACACGATAACATGAGTAAATTTTGAGGTATCTTAATGAAATATTGTATGCAGGTTCCTTGGCACTCACCTCCGGGCGCTATTTAAAATGGGCGAAATCGGATGCTAGCCACGCCCACTTTTAATATATAGAATGTTTTCGAAAATACAAAAAAACTGATTATTCAGTACGTAATACATTTATAGGGATAGAATTTGGTGTGTACATTAATGTTAAGGCAGAAAATAAATTTTTCAAGAAATTTTTGAAAATGGGCATGGCACCGCGCACTTTTTATTAAGTCAAATTTAGAAATAATATTAATCATAAATCAAAAACCGTTCAAGATATCGAAACGAAATTTAGCACACAATATTTATATTAATAGAAGAAATGTTTTGGAAAAAATGGTTGAAATTGGTTAAGGTCCACGCCCACTTTTATACGAAAGATTTCGAAAAGGATCATAGATATATTTAGTAGGCAATAATTTTGCGTACAAACGCTTTATATCATTCCTATTTCACTTTCAAAGTGTCCGTGAACGAAAAAAATCGAAAAATACAAATACCCCGCCCCTTTTATAGCAAAAATTGATTTATCGAAACGATATTTGTCGAAAATGTTGAACATATAAAGGTAAATATTTGTTGTAAAAATGGGCGAAATCAATCAACGGACACGCCCAGTTTTTAACATAGCTCTGAAAATTTCGTTTGTAAAATGTTAAACGCGATATTTTTATAACCATGCAAGCTATATAAATAAGATCTTGCATAAATAATAAGCTATTTAACCAAAGCTCGACCGCAAAAAAATTTTGTGGATTTTGGGAAAGTAGGCGTGGCCCCGCCCACTTTTCAGCATTAAAATTCTGCTATTTTCAAAAGCGATTGCTTGTAGTTTGAACCAGATATTTCAATCAAAGTTGGTTAGCTGCTTTTCAAGAGTATGTATTATACTCCTGGCAAAAATTAAGCAAATCGGATAACACAAAAGCAAAATATCCGGGCAAGTTGTTAATACCTCACTGCAATGGGTAAGTTATATATCTTTTTTGATTTTCGTACCTTTAATGAACATGAAATGTTTGTAAGTATGAGAAGAAGAAAAGATGGGATTATCAATAAATAAACTGAAATAATAAGGAAGATGTGCTGGATCGATTTAGCAATGTCCGTGTCTCCGTCCGTCTGTCTATTTGCACGCAAATTTTTCAAACATAAATTGTGCATGTATTGGTATTTTGAAAAAATGTCGTAGGTTTATGTTGATATACATGTTGTATATCGCGCCATAATTTTTTTTTTTTAATTAATTTACCTCTCAAAACTCATAACAGAAGTGTTTTTATTAAAAACAATCAGCTGGCTTTATAATACGAACTGAAAAGTAAATAGACCTGCGTAAATTGGTATGCCATAATAGATCACTATTAGGTATATAATGTTCGGTTCCACCCGAACTTAGACTTTCTTACTTGTTTTTTTTCCCCCAAAACTAAGCTACCGTGATGTAGTATTTGTGTACTGGGATACTAGAAGCAGCATACAACAAGTTATAAGATAAGGTGGGCCTTAATCTCTTCGGAGGTATACCGGGCCAAATTCTTATTATTATTAAATCGTGCATACTTCTGACTGCTTACTTGTTTCAAAAATTCTTGCATATCATTTCGTGGACCACCCAAACTGAAAAGCTAAGTGTTTGTCCCCATGAGCTGTTTAAGCTCTTAACTTAAGTAGCTGCACCACCAAGCCCATCAAATAAAAAAATGTTTAAATCACTGCCTTATGCTAAGTGCTTTAAATGTGAATTAATTTTAGTATCAAAGCGTTAAACGTTTTTTTTTTTTGTTTCTAACTGTATTCAATGACTGAATATGGAAAAGTGTAAACTTAATAAAAACTTAAATGGCATGCCTCATAAGCATAAGCGTCTGTTATATACTTGTACATTTTATAATTTACATTTCGGACCAAGCCCAGCCAGACACAACAAAAAAAAATGCATTCAATTCCGCTACACTCCCATCAAAGAAAAAAAATTTAAAGTTCTTACTTATAAGGAAGTAAAATATGTTGTGAATAATTGAACAAGTCTGATTACGGTTTTTTTAAATTGGCAGTCGCATAGAGTACGAAGTGGTTACACGTACCAGATACCTCTAGCTTGAGGTACCTGCATTGCTTTAGATAATTTTGTGACATTTATGCAAAAAGTGACAAACGTCAGCGACAACGCACAATGACGGCAGTGCCACCAGCTAGAGAAAAAAAAATAAAGTACATTTTACAAACGTTTTAAAATAGCAACAATAATACGCAAGTTCCTACTAATGTTTTGTCTAAAAATAGCTGAGAAATCATTTAAAGTGACAATATTGACAGCGACAGCGCCGTCACCGTCAACTTTTGTTTTTGTATTTGCATTTGTACGTATTTAATTATTCATAAACAATAACTACTCGTACAATTGTCAAAGTTGACAATTTGTAATTTATTTTAGTTGCGTCAAGTAGTGAGCAACAGAAGCAACAACAAAACAACAAAAAACTTGTATAACAATTGTTTAACGTCAAATGTCTAAGCGCACTTTGGAATAACAAAAGTGACAGTTTGTTGAAACGGTTTGAGATAACTACGTGTCCAAGGCTTCGGCTAAGAATATTAGTGTTGGTTAGAGTACTTTAAGACGAAACATATTTTATTGCTCATTCAAGTAGATATGTACATACAGATTGTCTATTGTAAATAGCTTCTTTAAGTCTGGTGAAATGGCACATCCATTCAATCAAGACTCCGTTTAACCATGTCATCCAAACATTTTTAGCTACCTTATCTATATTTTAGCCATGATATCCGCTGCATTGATCAAGATTTGAGAAACACGTTTTCTCGCTTGAGTAGCTATCCTTCAAGTTGTTAGAAGTGCTGACGGCTAGATATTAATGAAGTACGCTTCGGTACTAATCCGACAGTAGCAAAAATATTTATTTACGCCTTGCAACCATCTACGCAATATCTTCTATTGTCTCTTCTCGAAAACTGAATTAAAGAGCTTGAAGAAAAATTAGGATATTGGTAGTACTAGAGCAAAGTTATGGTATACATGGAAGAGTCTTTGAGAATAATTTCAAAACCTATTTCGGAAGTACATGCGTCTTTTTTTATTATACTACCTAGCTTTCCTAGAAAATAGAAGCTTTGGGGTGATCTACAGAGGTTTATGAAATTTTTGATTAATCTGATTTAAACAATTTTGTTTTTGTATTAAAAGCAAATGGCGCCACTTACGAAACACTGAATTTGTGCCTTGCCAGCCGTATCACACGTGATAGCTACAAGCTTGAAACCACAAAGGATTTCGATATTTGCGAAATAGTTTTAGCACAGAAAGTAATGTCAGACTAGAAGTTCAGCAGAAAATCAATTTGGAAGCAAACGCTACCCAAGGCTCTGTTGGCAATGAAGAAGTAAAGTCTCAAGCTCTTTAAGCTGCAGAGGATTTGATTAAATCTCTTTAGCAAATTTATTCATCTACACGACATGCTTCAGCGTTCGAAACAGACGGAAGAGGATAGCTCTGCTGCGTTTTGGTTTGATTTTAAGTAGAGAAGAGCTCCTAGCCAATCTTAGTTCTTACTTCTGCCATATGCATAATCATTTCGTAAGTAGCTAAAGTTACTAAATAGACTCGTAAACTCAAACGGTACTAGGATATATCTACCTTTAAATGCTGGTAACCTATGCTTACAGATTATGGATTAACTGGTTGAAAACAAGGGTTAGTTGTCAAAGTTTACACGAACTCAAACATTTTCTAAACATCGAAATAATTCCCTCATGTTTTGGTTTCAAGGCGAGTGTGAACAGACATGAATTAATCAACTTTTCCTTTCGTATCCAAACCTATGATTGCTAATAACTTGCGGACTCCGAATACATTTAGACATTTCACTCGGCGGCAAGTTGCCGCTGGCAATACCATACAACCATTCGTAAGCATTAGCTCTATTCGTCGAGTATAAAAATTGTACTGAAAAGTGTTCGGCGACACAAAACATTTGCAGGGAGAGAGCGCATTTTGACATTTCATTGAAAGAGAGAGTTGCCCGTTACTGCTCAATAAAACTTGCAAAGTAAAAAGCAGCTGATCCTGACATAGCAAAACAACAACAAAAGCTTCAAACTTTGAGTTATTAACCAATCAAAGCAGAAACAGCTTTCTAGTTTGCAAGTTTCTACAAATTTCTGTTCGGCGGGAACTTTTTCCTTTTTACGTTTCTTGCTAATTCTCTCTTTACTGACAGTTGACATTGTCTTCCTACTACCGCTATAAATATCACATCACTTTTGTATAGAATAGTCATAGTATCAAGTTCAAAGGATAAAGTAGAAATATATGTATAGTAAATACATCTATGCTTTCCCTTTTAACACATTGATATATATAAATCAGATATATAGAGCAGTCCAGCAAAGTTTAGCGTCGCTTGCCTATTAGCGTGCCTCTGCCGCTGCTTGTAACCGTGCTTCTGTATGTGCCTTGTGTGTAGAAATCTTGTTCAACTGCGTTGATGATAGCTTATGTCGGTTTGTGTGTATGCAAGTGCTTTGGTGATTGTTGTTATTCGGTAATCGTGCCTTAACACGATGAACGTTATAAATCAGCAAAAGGTGAAAGCAACTTCTTTATCATGAATATACACAATGTTTACAAAAACATATTATTTAAATTTATTTCAGCTATTCTGAGAAGACGGTTATTAATTTGTTTTGTTTGTGTAATCTTTATGGTTATACTTATGGAATGAAATGCAAAAAAATTAACTAATATTAAATAAAATAAATAAAAGTAAAACGAAATAAAATTAAATGAAATTAAATTAATTTGAAGGAACTATGATAACGGGTAGGAAATGAAAAGAAGGGAAAGGAGAGAAAAGGAAAGAAAAGGAAAGTAAATAAGGAAAAGGAACGGAAAAGAAAGGAAAGGGAAGAAAGAAAAAGGGAAAGGAAAGGATCAGCAAGAAAAGGAAACAATATAATATGATACAATAAAAAATTAAAAGCAGAGACTGTTGAAAAATGAAAAAAGCAAATAAAATCAAAATATATTAAAGTAAAGGAAGCCATATAAAAGAAGGGAAAGAAGGCCAAGAAAGTAGTAGCTAATAATTAAAATAAATTAGCGTTTTGTGGTTGAAACTCAAACACTGGGCGAGTCCAATTTAATTAAATTTATGTACAGGATACACATGTTCACACATCAAACTCCACAAGTACTGGGTACTCACGGCTTTTATATTTTAATTAAGTTTGCAGTAATTAGATACATGCTTCTAACGATAATGATTACTGTAATCATTGTAAAGACTTGCATTGACGTTAAATGTTATCGCAATCATCTTCTTATCATAATCCTTATCGCCCAATTCTGATTTGTACTATTAAAGCTGAACAAATTCCACGCCAAATTTTTTACTCTCAAATGAAAAATTTACTAAATCAAAGATCTAAATGAGAGAGAAGACAAAAACAATTTGTATACGAATTAAACATTAGAATTAAAAAAAGAAATGTCGCACTACCGCCCAGTGTTAATTTATTCATGAGTGCATAAGTGAGGAGCTTCCGCAATAAATCGCTGCCGTTGTAATCTGGTGTGCAGCAGCTTATTACGCTCCGTTTAACATTTTGAATTTCTAAGCAAATCAAGCAATTCCTCACGCCTGCCCCGATGTAATGAACCCAGAGGGCCCCAAAGGGCGTCAAAAAATGCTAAGCATGCTCGCGCATTAAATAAAAGAACAAAAAGCTTTAGAAAACAGCACAAAAGCATAAAGAAAAGAAAAATTAAAAGTAGAAAACTAACTGAAGGAAAAAAAAGATATTTAGAAACATAAATGCTAAACAAAAATGTACAAAACGCTGCAAAATGTTGCAATGTCTTTAAGTGGCACATTCCACTTTCGGCGCAATGTTGAGTTGTTTTAAGTGTTTAATTTGGGCCCTACCCATTTAGGCGTACAAATTTGAATCTAACCGAAATGAGTAAACTGGTGCGGCGCCCTATGTGACAAGTGTAGTGATGTACACCAACAATAAAAGCAGCAAAAATAGAACAGCATGTACATACGTAAGTATGTATGTGTGTATTGTAATAAGTACGCAGGAGCGCATTTTGAATTTCTAGGCGCTGGGGCCACTCAATCCAAAGTAACATTTGTTTGCAAGAGGAATTCTTCGTTGAATTTCTAGGCTGACATTATTCTTGGTTACCAGGTAAACAAAGCCCTTTTGCTATTTCGAAATTATGGTTGCCAACAGTGGCGTAGTTGCCAAACACAAATACGCTAGGTCCTTATCTGATGAGAGCAAGTCCACTTTTTTTGCTTCTTTTTCTAGTTGTAGTATGCAGAAGTTAGGGCGCGGTTAATTTCAGTAGCTTTTTTTTACATCAGCAACAAATTAAAGAAATCGCACTATAGGGGGTCACCCTGTCTAAAACCTTGTTTAGTTTCCAACGGCTCGGAGAAGCCTTTCCAAATTCAGACATAGCTCCTTTTCATTCTATAGAAGACGGCTTCGAAATCGACAAAGAGGTGATATGTTTTCTTCTTTCACGGTGTTTTTCCCAAGATTTGGCGTTTTTTGAAAATCTGATCTCACCAGCTCGGAAGACACACTGAAGCTTATTCACCACCAATTCATCAGTATCCGCCGCTTTGTTGTTTCTTAATCAGGATATTGCTATTCGCACCTCGTCATAATGGAATTGAGGAACATCAATTCCAGAGAAGTGCTACCTCCATAATTTTCAGACTCTCTGAACATCGGTCAACAGGTCGCCATTCTCATTTTGCAAGAGTTCGCAAGGGAATTAATACCTTCCGTCATTCTCCAATTTTTTTTAATAGAATTTTCGTATGATGTACCTATTGGCTAGTATCTCAACTTCGGCCGTACGAAGTGCTTCCAGTGAATTATGTGATATACAAACAAAAGGACTTGTCACGGCGGGCGCGGATCCATGGAGTCCAAATTAGTGACATTTTTTCATATGTCTACATAATAAAAGTTAAAATAAAGGAATTTTAGGTCATGAAATTATATGGATTTTGAGTCAAGGATGGATAAGGGGGGGTCCAAACTCCCTGAAGTGTCAAATAAGAGAAAAAATAACATTAATAAGTGTTAAATTAAAGGCATTTTAGGTCATGAAACTATATGGATTTTTCGTCAGGGATGGATAAGAGAGGGTCCAAATTTTCTGGACTGTTAGAGTAAAAAAAATCAACATAATTGAATTAAAAAAAAGAAATAAGTGGCACGAATCATTTTTTGGTCCAATCAGACTAAAGTGGCAACCGTGGTTACGTGATGCAGCGCCAATGCTTGTAATTGACACAGTACATTTGTTTGTTGTTTGTTGGAAAAGCCTCTTATGTATATAATATTAAACTGTAACTTTGTCATTTCCATTTTATGCTTGGTATTGTGGTTTTCAGGTGAAAATGTCTCAAGTCGCCTGGAAACTATTTGAGACGACACCTTAACGCTCTTATAAATCAAAAATAAAATAGGTTTATTAAGCTCTTATAATTAAAAATTTGTATGGAAATCTTATTTAAAAAAGCTTTATAAACCTTTAATATTTTTTATGAATAACGGGGTAAATGTTTTGAACATAGAATATCTTCCTGGCATCGTTTCCCATTAGATTCAGATCTTTTCATGCCTTGAACATGTTTTTAAACGACGATTTTCACTGCAAAATGTTGCCAGCGTTCATGACTGAATCTAATGGGAAACGATGCCAGGCACACTTCAAATTCGTTTTTATGACAAAAAAAAAGTTGGACCCCCCCCCCTGAAATTATTTTCTGGATCCGCGCCTGTGTCACGGAGATGGGACTGGAAAATTTTCTATTAGATAAAAGCTAAATTCGCTATATCACTGTACCTATTTGCACTAGCTAGGTCGTAAATATTAAATACTCGGAATGGGATGGTTCGTGGGGGAGAGAGATACAGGGAGTGGGCGACGGAGGGAGAGTGAAACGGATAAAAGTAGGAATATGAGTTGAAATAGGAATCGGAGTCCTTTTTATCTTTATACAAATAATTATTATGTGCGATTGTGTGTGACTGATCTGTATGGACCCGGAAAAACCTAGAAAGTGCCTGAACAGTCAGATTGTCAAATGAGCGCTGTTGTTCAGAGCTTGATTATGTGATAGTTTTACAATTACGATTTCTTAAAACGTTTATGAAATAATCACAAAAACATGAATTAGTAGTAACTCCAGAATATTCTTTTAAAGCATTTGGAGGAACAAATGGTATTAACACTTGTAATAATTTAAAATTTTTTTACTTCAATATCTCTTTTCGTTTTGAAGATATAATTTTAAATGTGGGCAGCGGTAGGCGAGAAATATGTTTGAGGAATATGTGCATCAAACAGAAGTCTGATACTATGTGACCAAGTCGTCCACCAAGAGGCGCTTACAATAGCAATAGGAAAATGAAATGCAATGTGAATAAAAAGGGAAGTTGAACAGGAAAAAGAAGAGTAAAAGAAGAATATCAAGTGGAATATTAATACGCAGAGGAAGAGAAATATAAATTAGAATACCAATACAAGAAGAGAGGGAAGATTTAGTGGAGTGTCCGAGAAAGATTATGGGTATATTAAAAGGAAAAATTAGAAGTAGGGACATAAGAATAAGAATTGAGAGATGAGATGAAGAGAATGCGCAAGTTCTTACATGTACGCAAATAAATCTTCGAACAGGACCTGCTACCTCTACTAGTTATTAATATAAAGAGTTCATATTTTAACTGGTGAGGACCCCAATTTTATAGCCCCTCGCAACCGTAGGTAAATGCGGCCCTGTAACCTGTTCATACTTGCATTCATACATGCATAAAAAAAAGTTGTAAGTAATTTGTAAGTCAGCTTAATGAGGAAAGTGCAGAAAATTGAAAGGGGACTTAATCGTTTAATAGCAAAGTATTTTATTTGTTTAATTTTACGGCCTAGCTGTGCATGTTAAACTTTTTATCAGCAATACCAAATTAGTAAAATAGGCCAATGCTATGAAAAGCAACTAAATGTGTTTGTGAACTTTATTGTATTCTAAGTGAGTGATGTAGGCTAAGTTTTAATTTTTATTGTAATCAGAAAATGTTGAGTAGGTTATGGGGTTAAGTGCAAAATAATTTATTCAGAGTGATTTCAACTGACTTATAACAATATAGCCACACTTCCAGATCTAATACATGTATGAATCGGTGAGAGGGAAAATGAACTTTATATCAAATAAATTACAGCGGCCATAAATCTTCCGGAAAACTTTGCTCTTGAATACTGCAAGGCCCATCACATCCTCCTTCGGCACTGTTCATGATCCCGAGCCGTACAACAGGATGTGTTTAAGCGACATAAGCTGTAGTCATTTCTTTCGTTTATTTCATTTGCATTGCATGCAATTCGCAATCAGCTTATGAAATATTCCAAAGATATAGTTTATGCTTTGCAATCCCAAATCGGGGGTTTTTCACAACGAAAATGAGTAAGCCAATCCCGCGCAATGCCTCAGAGCCAACAGTGCTCTCCGCCAATTAATACATAGAAGGTGTAAAGGTGCCCTCTAAATGTTATGGAAAATTGGACCTTAAAGAAATTTTAGTTTTGTAAACTTTTCTTCCCAATGCTACCAAAAGCAAAACAATTACAACCACAGCGAAGTTTGCATATTAAAGCAACCAATTTTAAATTAACATAAAATTCCCACCGGATTTCCTCATCAATTACCAGCAACGAACATTTTTATATGATACATACATACATTGTTACTTTGGGAATTTCAAGGACATCCTCAGGAAACATTTAAAACGCATTTACATGCACGAACAGCAGACTGTTTCATCAGAAATGTCATGTTTCTCACATACAAAAAAATAAAAATGTTGTTGTTGCTTTAGTTCACATTGTCTTGCACTCCGATATGCATATCCTTTCGTATGGAAAGCTGTCAGAATGAAAAACTTTCCAGACGGAGAAATTTTCAAGCGACAGACAGCAACCAACAAGCCAGCAAGACGGCCTTACTGTCACACCTAAATGCGAAAAACGAGAAGCAGCCACAGCTGGGGGCCGATTCTGGCACTGTGCAAACTTGAAGTTATAAGAAAGATTTCATTTTCACACGAACTTCTCAACTCGCCGTTTAAAAAACTTGATATGTGATTCCTTTTTGCTGTTTAAACTTCCATTCATAAATTTTGACTGTGGCTTCGACTAACTCTTAATCCTCTTCAATAGTAACTCAGGAGATGGTTGGATACTCGATCCAGTTAGGTCGGACTAATCATCCGCAGCTCTGTCACCGGTCAACCGGGAGCTCCACTCAATTATCTACCGATTTATGTTATAACTCTTACACTGATTGACCATGAACCTATCGCTACTGCACCGTCCCACCGCTCAGCTGTAGCTCCGATAATGGTTCGCTATTAACATTATGACATCCACGACTCACTAATAGCTCTGCCAGCTGCAATTGTAAACATTAACCGATACCCAACTGAAACCGGCTGAGGCTTAACTGATTTCCAATTGACATCACTCGACTACCTATAGTCTCCTCGACTCGAGATCAGTTCAGTTCTCCCAGCATTCAATAAAGTCCATCTTACAGCTTGTGGAGCAGGCTTTCAATAGGCAGAGGTGCTATCCCATTCTCTATTATGAACTATTAGATATAGAATATTTGCAGAGTGAGGTGGGTGAGAGTTTCTGGTTGGGATGTATCGTCTTTGGGCGAATGTAGTACTTTATCGGAATGAATCCTACTTTTACTTTCTGGTACCAGCTCGCCTGACGCTGTAGTGATTTGGTTGGCCCCAGCGAAACTTCGGGTCGTGGACAGGCATACCTACCACGGGTACCCGACTTGAGGTTGGGCAAGGAGGTTAGGCATCCTCAATACCGTAAAGAAGATAATTCGTCAGCTTAAACTGTAGTATCTCCTTCTAAGCCCTAACTCGCCTTTAACCGTCACGGATACCGAAGCCTTATCATTCTACAGCGTCCCTTAAAGTATTTGAGACTGGGCAAAGGCATACATAATGTGGAGCACTTACAGAAGTCCTGCAGCGTATAGAAGAAAAGTCAGAAGAGCTATGAAATCGAGATAACAACTTTTCATTTCACTTTTTCACAGATCGGGAATCGACACGCTAGAGAGCAGAGCGTAACGAAACCTAGCAAGAAGAGTGAAATCGGTACATTCGACCGAGAGAGAAGGACAGAACTCCCAAGAAGTGAAGCAGGGATGGTTGCATTATGGCAGTTGCAAGTGACAGAAATTGAAGGATGCCAGTGCATTCATTGTTTTATTTGTGTTTGTTGGATCCTTGAAGTGTATGCTTTTGTTGTTGTTGATTGTTGAGGTTATGAATGTTTTGTGCGGGGGCGTTTGCACCCAAAGCGAGTTATGAAAGAGAAATGGTAGGACAACTGACAGGCATTGTTGACAGCAGCGGCCCTATTTTTTATTGGCATAAAGTGGTTGAAAAGTAATATCACAAACAAAGAGCGCTCCAACTCGGTGCTGTGATGAGCTGAAGTGGAATGAGAAAAAGAAATAGTTATTTTTTGATGGATTTTTAAAAAATTTTTTTGGTAGTAGCTCAAAAGTTAAAAATTGGAAAAAAATCTTTATACCGAAAAGATAATAACTTTTATAGTCTGTGCTGTACTCATTTTCATGCATATTAAGTGCATAATAACTTTCAATAATATTGATGGACGTGCGACGGAAACTTCTTACCATAGAATCTGAGTGTGCTGCATCCTTTGGCGAATGATGTGTTTGCACTAGTCAGCAGCATTCTTGTTGAAGACAACTGACTGCACATACTTTTGTTATTATTATTTAAAATAGGTTTTTATGCCCAGTGCACAATATATCCATGGTGGGACTAAAGGTGTACATCGAGTTCAAAGTGCTGCAAAAGTGTAGGAGGATATAAATTCACATCACTAGCCACATTCTAGGACGACTTATCATCTGTTTTCTTTATCACGTCGTCGATTTCATATGAGTTATAGACACAAAATGCGGCGAGTTCTTAGGGCTTCCCTAAAAACCCGAAAGAAAGATTAATTTAAAGGCAAAGACCATTCAGATTATTCCATCTAACAAACGGGCTAGACGGTACTCATCTCGGACGGAAAACCGGAGCCACACATAGAAAGCCGAAATTAAGTACTACCCAGCTGAAAACAGAGAAAAAAACCACAATTCAGCAACGCAGGTGCTTCCAAGCCTGGATCAACACGTGTTATTTTACAGGACATAGTTCAACATCAAAAATCTTCCAAAAATATTTCTAGTATTCCTCGAGCTATTCGAAATATTTATAGTTGCCCAACTAATACGCTAAGCAAATACAATACGGCAATACGTTGGAAAAACGGACAGCTAAGTAGAATGCGAGTGTTTGTGTGCGTGGCAACAGATTCGACGGACATGGCAAAGTTGATTTTGCTCTAAATTTTGACGTTTGACGGATACGTCGACGGGAACGTACTGTATCTGCTTGGCGCATTAGTTCACGTATGTATGCGGTTTAAAAAGGGTTATACCATGCCATACCTATACAGGTAATATCATCTCAACAGCTGATTCCAGTTTTTTCATTTTAATTTTCTCTAAACTGTCAAACTTGCCTGCAATCGTTTGTTTACATTTTAACATGTGCTGTGCTGTTCTGACGATTTAGAATTTCCAATATGTCAGCCGTGCTATTACCTGTTTTACTATGCCATGGGTTATACTGATATTACAGTCCTTGGTCTGGTAAAACTGACAATATTCCTTCTTACAGCCAGCTGCCATAGTAAAGTCTTCACACACAATCGATATAATGCTGCACAGCTCAATGATCAGTAATTCTATACCCTTTTTAGATATTCGTACTAGATCTGTTAGCATTCTTCTTGGAATTTTTTGATGCATTGCGGCCGGTGGCTCTTGCAAAGGGTAATTTTACGATAAAAAATGTTGTATGTCTACTTCGACTCCAGATAATAATATGCGTATTTTTTTCTGTTGTTGTTGTTGTTTTAACATACATGAGGACGTGTTATGGATGTGCAGCCCTTCGGGGAAATAAATCCGGTACTCCGCAATTGCACCTTCTGATATTAGCTTGACTGTTTCAAATTCGCGTGGCCGCTCGAACCTTCCGGACAACTGCCCGTGTAGAAAATAATCTAGGGAAATATATGCTCCACCTAGGCCCTGCCTACATTATCCCAACGTATATTTCCCAATTTACATTTTATCGTTTAATCTGTAAGGGGCCTGCATAGTTTTTCCACGATTGTTCAATTTGCGGCCAACAAGTAATATACCTGTGAAATTCCTGCCTAGTTTTTTCTAGCTTGCGCTTTAGTTTTTTCCCCATCCAGGGCCTACCTAGTTTTTCTTGATTATTAAACTTATATGCATTTAATTCGTGTTGTTCGATTGTCGAAAAGCTCAATGGGCAGATAAGTCGAAAGTGATGTGGAGGTGCCCGGGCTCGATGCTGCCTCAGAGGCAATACATTTTTGATTTGGCACTGTCAGCCAGGGCCTAGATAGACATTATTTCCCAAGCCCACGATTTTAAGAGGAAAAATCTACACAGGTCAAAGTTCAAATTTTCTACCGAGTCATTGCTTATGAGCTCTCCAAAAGATAAGACTAAGAGGCTTCATAGATCAGATACCGAGTTTGCAGCACCTGGTCATTTATGTTAAATAGGGATTAGACCTCAAATCGGAAAAATCGTTTATGCAATAATCGATTTGTGAAAGATCGATTGAAAAGAACATCATACATAGTTTTACACATTTTTTCATCCGTCGCACAAATGGCGCTATTTACATAAATCGATTTTAGATGTGTAATTTCTAGTTGTTAAAAATCGCAATTTACCGTTAATAAAATCTATATAAAAAAACTAGATAGATAGACTAGATAAAAAAAAAATAGATGAAAATAAAAATCGATTATTATTCACATTTTTTTTACAAATATAAATCTGCTTACAGGCACTAGCTACCTTTATGCTAATAGTACCTGTGCAAAAGAGCTTAGCTCGGCATTTTCGTAGGTTGCCATACAATTTAGTCTCTTTAGATACTTATCAGTAAAGATATTCTGGTTGTTTGTATGAATAATTTTACTTACCTGTAAGAGCTTTTCAAAAAGAGATTTTAAAAACATATCTTGATAATAGAATGATATTTAATATATATATTTTTTTTTGGTAACAAAGTTGGAATACACATAATTACTTCTTAGTGGCTGCTCGAAAAAGTTTTCCAACTATTTAGAAAAAATAGGGTCATATGGGTATATTTGTCGGTTAATGCTCCATATATTGGTCAACTTTCTTTGATTTCTTCTTTATTTTTAAAGACATATTTATTGCATATGAAATCTAAGCCAACGCTTCATTCCATACCATGTTCCGAGTACGTAGTACGTCTCTTTCTTTCGGTCGCTTAACTTTCGAAAACGCCACATATATCATTCCACGCCTGAACATATATCATTCCACGATGAATTCAGCTCCACTCCGACAAACTCAACCTGGAAACTGCACCCTAGCGGCCACTTGGAGGAGTGTGATTCTCGGTAAATGTCGAACAAGAGTGGCTACCCTACTTAGAAATATTTTTTTTCAATACGCTGGAAAATACCTTTTCTTTGATACCCATATTGGCATATTTCATTTCTTTTAATAAAAATCTGATAGGTGACAACTCCGTAAAAACATCCTATGTGGCAACACCTAGGTAAAAATTCTTAGTATGTGGTACACTTTGCACATACCGTACATACAGCTTTTATTGCCGCCTGTTACTAGTTATGTTAAATATTTACCAAAACCATGCATTGGGTTATTCCTAAAGTTCGTTGCTATTTCGAACTTAGACTTTTTTGCGCTTACACTTTACTTTGTGTTATTTTGAAGAACAAACAAAGAAAGAGCAACGCTTTCAAAGTTCACTCGCCTCTCGCTAATGCTGCCGTTGCTACTGCTGTTCTTCCACTGTAGTCTGCTGTACCAAAAGGTTGCTGCTCCGGGCGATGGCTACTGTTTGCGAAGGTTCTTCGTCGTCTTAAATGCTACACCACGTCTGCGTTGAAGTTGAAACTGAGCATTAGATGCTAAGAGAGGCTGGTACTTATTCATTAAATGCCAACAAATTGCTGCAACAAAAGCAGTTAACACGCGCGAAGTAAAAGGACGTAGGTATGCAAAGTAAGAATAATCTCCAAGGAAGTACAAACTTGAAGACGCAGCAAAACTTTTGGGGCATAAAGTTAGCTACTTGTACTGGGAACTCATGTCAGAGTTAACGTAGCGGAGTATGTCACACGCACGCAGCAACATTTATTTTCACATCGCTGCAACTTTAATGCCCCGGAGACACTTCGTCGTCTTGCAAGTCCTGCAAATTTCACTTTCAATTTTGAATTTGTTGGAAAAACTTTTTTATTTCGAGGTTACTTCTTCTCATAAGTCTCAGTTTATTTACGAGTGTTGGATTAAATGTTTGTATGCATTTCGGTTTACTGCTTCATACTTTACGGTGTCACAAGTTAAAGTCTCGGCTTGCATGTGTGTGCATTAGACTGGGCAAACAAATTTTTTTTATATTCTATTGATATTATTTTTCAGAATGGTGGAAAAAACTTGTTTAAGATTGATCTCAGTCAAGCGGGCTATTCCCAGCATTGGTAGTATTTTCTGATTTCATGTTATTAGTTTGAAAGTTTGTTAAAAAAATAACTATATAAAAAAATAAATACAGAGATTAGTAAAAAAAAGTTTCCGAGCACGAAGAAAAGTGAAGAATTAAAATTTTTCTGCCACACCTCTTTTTTAGTTTTTGAATATAAAAAACTGTTGATGCCATAACTGAACAAAAGTTTATGTGTTGTTTCAAAATTTGGTGAAAATTGTGATTTTATAAAGGTAACTTTTTGTTCTAGAAATGGACGAAGTTGGTAGAGGACCACTCACTCTTTTTTAATGAAGTTCTGAAAAATTTGTCTAACATTTTTGTAATTTATATAAACAAGATTTTGTAAAAGTAATAAGCTTTCTAAAAAAAACTCGCCCACAAATAGATATCGTAGATTTTATTGATATTTTCTAAGGCAATTACTTGTTTATAAAGAAATTCCAATAAGAATGGTAAGCTAGTTGATGTCTAGAATATCCATGCCAAAATATTCGGTTCCAACAACTTATCCCAGTTTTTATACATCTTTTCTACTATTTCTTTATTTTAAAGTTAACTATATACAGCTAAATTTTTTTGTACTTCAATGGTTTGGCAGGTGTTGATCAAAAATGAGATGAGCCAGTGGCCAGTCTAATGCTTATTCACATTAGTTTTTTCTCGAATTCTAAAGAAAGAAAGCATAAACCACAAAAACACGAACAATTTTTATTTTATTCCACTCAGACAAATAGACGTCGGTTGGGAAATGAGGGCAGCCAAGTTGGCGACACTGAAAATTTTATTGTGTCAGGTAAAGAGACAAAGTATATAATATAAAGATTTTTAATAATTTGTAATAATCAATATAAATTTAAAGGATAACGCAGACAAAAAGGATTTCGTTAACAGTTAAGGCAAACGCACAAGCTTTATTTAATCTTATTCTCCTATTTGAGAAGCAATGCCGGTGAAGAAGCATCTTTTAGGGAGAGGAAGAGATTCAGTGTGCCACTCTGACATATTCGGCTTATGAGCTTACTAAAGTTGGCAGCTTTGATAAGACCAATTCTTTTTGCTTACGGACAACACCAACGTGGCAAGGCCTATAATTTGGGGACATGCACCTGGTTTGTCTCTACCCTAAAAAGGCAAAGTGTCAGTTTTCGGCTGATTGATGTTCTCGTCAACAAAAAGGCTGCCATCGAAGCTGTAAAATAGATTTAAAGGAGATGCTATGGACGAGGCAAAGCGTGAGGACTTTCGAGTCTTACAATATTTAGTACAGTGCCCATTCAATGGAGGAGTAAGAACGCTCTCACAAAGGATTTTTTCTATAAGAGCTTGGGACGTACTTACAAGAGCTGCTTCAGTTAAGACTCTAAATTTTATTTGGGGATATTAGATGGGTGAAAAAACGTTCTTGTTTTTAGGTTAGTTCACTATGAACAGTCTGGGATGAGCTCACATAGACTGAATATGCCTATAGCGTCATTAAAAATTAGTTTGACCAGATTGAAAACTCAATATTAAGGACCAGAATCTATGTTATAGAACTACTCTGTTCTCTTCTCAAATGCTAGAAGCTTTCTGGGACCCAGTTTACTTACTTAGAGAGCTATAATTGTGCCTAAAAATAGTGAGAGCACACTTTACAGAGCTCAGGACTGAAACACAAAACTTGCACAACAGTCTCATCCTACAGCACGCACTACAGCGTCGATCGAACATTTGCAATTCTTTTTCGCAATTCCTGCTTTTAAACTTTTCCAACCTGACTAGGTCGTTCACAGTATACTCTTAAAAAGATGCGTGCTAAGACGCTATAATCATCTTGAAGTGGTTTCCTCCAGTGTTTATGATATGGTTTTGACTTCCGCTTGAGAGACAATACAGTAACCTGACTGCTTGTAGGATCTGCGTATTTCCTTATCAGCACTGTACGAGTATATAGTAGATCCGACACCTTCCATTAATTTGGGTTAATCTCCCAACACTATTTTAGCTTCAAGACCATCTTCGATATAGTATTCTAGCCCTTACTGTCTGATTATTTGGCTTCCAAAATGAAAATTCTCACAATAGGGGCACACTACGCTTCGAAGAATAGTCATCTCTAGTACCAAGTTCTAGCAATAAAATGCGGGAGCACCATCGGAAGTTCCTATATCGATTTCGACCACGCAATCAAAAGAGCTTTCAGTGAACTATTGGAATCTGGCCCAAAAAGCTTTGCTAAAGTTGAGTCAGCAACGGGGGAGCGATTGATTAAGAGGATGATAGATTATCGGATACTAAGATTACCATCGGTCGTCAGCCCACAAAGCTTATTAAGGTTGATGTCGGTCGGGGAGGTGTTCACAGAAGATATGTAGATGTTGATAACTTCGAAGTCGACCCCGCCTGAGCAGACAACAATGTCTTGACGTGCTAAGTTGATATCCCTATCGCTACATGAAGGTTGTTATCTTGACACGACCATATCGGTAAGGCCGCTGCAATTTAGTTGTAGAATTCGGAGTGCGACAAGGCCGAGGTCGTCACACTGGGAGTCAAGGACCCCATACCCACGTGGGAGAAGGCTAGGTCGCGTACGTCGTTGCAAAATAAAAAGTGACAAGTTTGGAGAGCTTTGACTCAGAACCGACCCTGGTGGTGTTGTAGCCGACCCAGCTCGACAACATGGAATCAATGGAAATTATGTCAGCGACATTAATTCCATTGACATTATGACACGTCACACGTATGTATCAGTCCACAGTTTTCTGTTGCCAAGCTCTAAGCATATGAGCAAATAGAAGCAAGAATTGCATTTGATCGATGGTGCAGAACGAAAAACCATTCTTACTCTTAGTGCTACTCTGGACTGAGTTACAGATATGAAAATCTCTACGGCTTTGTTGGCAATCCACCAGATTGGCGCGAGCTCGTCAGCGGTCGGAATGCCCTGCTAGGGTATTTCTGTAATAAAAATTTTCTCAGTTTTCTCGATCACTACAAATTTTAGAAGCTTGGTCTAATAGCTTTATGATTTAAATTTGCATATGGTAATACTATTGCAAAAATTTTCTGGAACGTCAGTGTTCGTCTTTTTCACGATTAGCTGTTGTTTTACTTGTTGTTGTAACCACAAACACTCCCCGAGATATATAAGCAGTATTTTGGCGCAACAAGTCCGGTACGACTGGGAACTAGCACATTCCGATACCAGCCGACTTTCAAGGGAAAAATCTTTTAGAACTCTTGAACCACCGGGTAGTGGATTAAAGTTCTACCTACAGCGAGTATATTGTAAGCCCCTAACTCGCTGGATTCTCAGCTCATTGGCTAATCTTCGATTTTATGCGAACTTAAGTGCTAATCCAAATGAAAAAAGTTCTTTGAATTCTTTACGCTCTTTCACCAAAATGGTATCTCTTTGCTTTTTAGTGTGGAATTGCTACATAGAAATACGCACTGAAATTTATTAAGATAGCAGTCACCACAATCCGAAACTTCTTAGAAACCACTTAGAAACAGCTCGATAGACAGACTGCACAGACGCTCAAGCAGACATTACACAAACCACCGATTGAGGAAGTGGATCGATATGTTTTTGTGTGGTTTTGGCGATTTTATGTCAGCGCTACAAAATGACTTGCTAACTTATTTAACAAAACTTACTCTGCAAAATTGTATCATTGGCTGACTGACGGATTTTATCATTGGTTGACTGACTGCTTCGTACGCTGGTTTGCTGGCGCTACTTAGCTGAATTGAGCTCATACTTAGACGTTGCTTGAGAAGTTGATTATTTGAAGGAAATTCGTTTGGCCTGTAATTTAATCATGATTTGGTGGTTACACACGACACACCAACCTACAATCGAACGATAAACGAATTAAATGTAATGCTTGTATGTATGGAGAGTTACGCGCACAAAAATAGCAGCGCCCTACCTCCCATTAAAAACATCGAATAACTTCTGTAATTATAATAATAATAATACTTATTTGTGGTGTGGTGCTTCTAATTTTGTCGTGGAATTTTGGCGGCATACACAGCAAAATTCAGCATGCGACAGGGAAGGCATGTAAGCAGGTATCGTTACTCAGTAGGCTGATGGTAAACATCGGAGAACCTATAGAAAGCAAAAGGAAGCTACTAATGGGCTATACCCTGTCCACGATACTATATGGCTCCGAGCTAAGATCAGAAACACTTAAGATAAAGGAGCCGCTGTAAACTCATAACATTTGTACAGCGAACAGCAGCTTTGGAAGCAGCCTCCTCTTAACGAGCCGTATCCGGACCAGCCATTCAGGTAATAACCAGAGCAATATCCATCGACCTATTGGCGCTCAAACGAAGTGTGTGCCAAATTACTGACGATAACGTCATAGAAAAAATGTTGGGCTACCCAGAAGTGTGGAAACAAATGAGCAACTTTGTAGAAAGTTCACTGAGAGCAAGACAGTGGGATGCAGGTACAATAGAAGGCTCTTAACGAATAAGAAATATGAAACGTCACCCTGAAGCAATACGACAGTGGTCCCAGGGTTGGCGACGGTTCCCAAATTTTGGGCGATTTTTTTAGTACACGGACACACGACTGGTGCGACGGTATGAGCTATGGTGCATTAGGCATTTTTCATTCCCAACCGCAAAAGGAAAAAAAATACAAATCAAAATTATTGGAAAAATTTTAATTTTTTACAGAAGAAGTAGTGATTGTGTGTATACTTATATTCTTCTGATCAGTTCTAAACCTGCGTGCAGAATCAACTAGCAGCCCTACTTAAATAAACCCACTCCGTCAATTTTCTGTCGAAAATGTCTCACTCTACTACCAATTTTAGTTTTGCGTGAGATTTCGATTTGACGTTTACAGACAGCTTTCACGTCGTTGCCATTTAATTCTCTAATATGATTGCACAGCTGTGGCAGTAAGCTAGTTGGAATCAAAAAAGTCGTTTATGTTATATTTGGTTGGGCTGCAGCCCATTTACAACGTGAACAAATTACAATAGTACCTCGAAAGAAATATTTTCCATTACGTACTCAGTACTTGCGACATCCAACAAAATAGATCTCGATACTTGTGAAATTAACCCGTTGCTTTTGGCATGAAAAAAACCATGCCTTTTTTTATTTTTACCTGGAAGCCAAATTTTAAGTTACTTTTATTTGAAAGTTTGTATATGGTCTTCTTTGAAGGTTTTCTTTATAAAATGTCTTTCAGTGTGTATCTCGCATGAGCAGATTCGACTCAGCAAGGTTTCCTTGAGCCTTTCTTGGCCTCTTCAAGAAATGCTCAAGGAATACTCAAGAAAACCTTCCTGACTCGAATGTGCTCATGCGGGATGCATATTTAAAGACATTTTATAAAAAAAGTCGTTAGAGAAGGCCATATACGGAGTTTTAAATAAAAATAACTTCAAATTTGGCTTCCAAGTCAAAAATAAAAATATTTCTTGAGCGATTTCTTGCGAACTGCATTCAGCCCTTAAGCCTTCAGAGCTTCCAAAAATTGAAAAATCAATTGATAAAATGTTTTTCCATGTCAACATCCAGGAAAAACCAAGTAACTTGCCCACAAAACAGATAGTCGTAGTCGCATACTTGTAAAGTAGCTTTCACGGTAATTATTGTTGACTTTATTTTATTAAATATATTTCTGCTATTCTTTTCAGCATAACTGTACGTGTGTACATATATGAATGCGCTTTGTCTGCAAAATATATTCAACGAATCAATATTAAGTTTGTTGGAAAATATTGCAAAAGGAAACTGCTACCAAACTTTTGTTTGGGTGGAACTGAATATTCAACACCCAGCTGTAGGTTTTAAAACAATTACATTTTTAAATGACTTTGAGCTTTTTCTAGAATTTATTTCATCTTAGTCATTTATTGGCTATAGAAAAGATACGAATTGTTATCACTTCTGCAACGGAGCTCGGCTGCCGATAGCAATTCTTTCTGGGCCATCATCCATTCATATAACATAGACTGGCAAGAGAAACTACTGTGCTCTGAGTTGTTGCATAGCGCGAAAATTCCCTAACTCTTCCGGAGAACATTTCTCTCGAACACCAAGTGCCATCTCATGTGATTCCAGACCATGGGTCAAAACAGGTATGGTAGGTATAAGGCTCGTGAATTTTCTTGGTCGAGAGAGGATTTTATTTCTCGTAATTATTGTCTAGTCTACATCACAGCTTTGGACCATGGAATGGTGATTTATCACACGACCAAGGTAATCCACCTTTTCATTCCCTTAGTGCTTTAGGTCGATTTTCATTTAACTAACTTTATACTAGCTCAATTTCTTGTTTGCGCTTCTATATTCCATACAAATTATTTCTCGATTTTTAGGTAACTGCCCATTACGCTAGAGTCTTGAAACTTGGAACCCAGTATTTGTGCAACGAAGGTCAGAAACCCAACTCCGCTGTTTGATGAATTGAAACTGTATGAAGGGTTCACTATTCGATAGGCATATAATAGGAGATATTAAGAAATTTCCTTTTAAAAAGTGAGAGAAAAATTTCGTTAGGTGACCAGCGGATCCAGTTTTAAATAATCAAATCGATTTTTAAGTAACTTCCCGCTGAACTAAACTGTAACTCTGAAACATTAAAATGCAATTGTTTTGGTTAAAAAGAAAATTCAACGGCCGGTGTGGGGCACTGAACATACTCCACTTTCTGGCGTTATCCATTGTAGTCACGTTTTCTAATATAAGATCATTTATGAAAATTTACTTAATTTAGTGTCTCAGATAACCAAAAGAGGAACGGGCCTATTAAACAGGGTTACATTGTACCGCAAGGGAGTACCGGAGCGTACCGGGTTCATATCCGGCACAGGACAGTCACTTTCGACAAAACTCCCCAAAACTTCAGGGAGTGCTTTTGTCGTTACAAACAACAACAAAAGTGAATGAAAGGACGGATATACAGCTAATAGAGATGGATGAGGCAGACGGATCTTTCAGAAATCCTCAAAATTGTCCGCTTAAATTAGGAATAAACTGGTAAGTGGATAAACTTAAGGACAGTCAGATAGGCCAAACATGTGACCAGGAAGGGATGGAAATGTGAAATATTTTGTTAATAGATAAGACAAAGTAGACAGCAACATGAGCGGCCAGATAAATCGCATTTGGATCTTAATATTAGATATCGTTCGACGAAATAAGAAGAAGCTGGGGTTTTAATAATTTTCATTTAAAATATAGCGAATTCTATAATAGAAACCACATAAAACGGAATTTCAAAGTTTACACAAAGCTCAGGAAAGGTAATTAAACTTTTCAAAATTTACTTCAAAATTTCAATATATTTGGGAAAAATTCGCAATATAGTTTAGCATGATAATGTGTAGTTTAGAAGTACTTCAAAATTTCCACTGAGTTTTTAGAATCTTTTTTGTCAAGGAAATTTTTGAGCGAGTTCGAGCTGGTACTAAACTTGACTGCTCTACAAAACTGCGTACTCAGAATCTTTCTAGAAATTCTGCCAAAGAGTTGAAGATTTTGTTGGTCATTTTTTAAAGTTTAATTAATTTTCCTGAGCATTGTGTGAACTTTGAAAGTTTTTTAAATGTGGTTTCTGTTATGGAATTTGCTATATTTTAAATTATACCTATTAAAATTACAGCTTCTCCATTTCAATTTCACTACTATTATATTGAACACTGCTGTAAGTACATATGCCCATTAGTTTTACGATTTTACCAATTATCGTTTGAAGGGCAAAACTATTGCAAATTCAGTTATACATCTGGGTATAAAAATGTAAAGAAAATTTTTGCGAATACCTTTTGTAGCTTAAAAACATTTGCACTGCTGGAAAATCATGCATCCGTGTAGATAAGCCATGGGCGTTTGGTTTTATAAAAACCACTACTAGGTTATTGTGTCATTCATTCATCGGAAAACGCGCTATGTGCCATATAATTCCAATAGATATGTATATCAGATAAATAATTACTAGTAGTGGGAATAATTTTCGAATAAATACTATTCGAATAAACGAATAAAAATATTCGTTTCAATAGTATTTATTCGAATAATTTAGAAAATAGTGGTATTCGAATAGTGGTATTCGAATAGTGGTACTCGAATAGTGGTATTCGAATAGTGGTACTCGAATAGTGGTATTCGAATAGTATTTTTCGTATAGTGGTATTCGAATAGTGGTATTCGAATAGTTTTATTGAAATGCGAGAGATGTCGGAAGCGAAATTCACTCTCTTCATCGTTTGTGCCTATGAGCATGCATTCACGTTTTGTATGTATGTATGTATGTTTGCGGCCGCCGTGGTGTGAAGGTAGTGTTGCCGGCCTACCACACCGAAGGTCCATGGTTCGAGCCCTGGTACAGGTAACATCAAAAGTGATTTGAAAAAAGTTTTTCAAAACGGGGTCGCCCCTCGGCAGTGGTTTGGCAAACTCTCCGAGTGTATTTCTGCCATGACAGGCTTCTCAGCAAAAATTCGTCTCCTTTGTAGATGCCGTTCGGAGTCGGCAAAAAACTGTAGGTCCCACCAATTTGTAGGGAAAATTCAAATCGGCACACCACAAATTGGAAGAGAAGCTTGGCGCAAAAATCTCTTAGGAGGTTTATGATGATATACCTGTTGTATATCGCGCCATAGAGATAGAGATGTATGTTTGCGTGTACAAATGGGTGCATGAGCTGTAGTGAGATTTGTTTAACTATTCGAATACCTCTTATTTATTATTATTATTCGAATAGTTGTCATTTATTCGAATAATACTATTCGAATAAAAGTATAAATTATTCGAATTTTTTATAGCCTTCGAATAGATGGATTTTTTATTCGAATAATTGTTATTCGAATAGTCCCATGCCTAATAATTACATATGTACATTTTGTTGTTGTTGTTATTGTGTGCGAATAAAAATTAAATAACTTGACAAACAAATCCTTATTGGTGCAAAAAGTCTTAAGCAAATCTTTTGCTTTTGCAGTTCATTGATTTGTAAATTTTGCCTAGCTTAAAAATAAATTTTTATAAAGTCAAAACATGCACACATCTGTACATGGATATCTTTGTATGAGGTAGTCGGTACCCTGCAGGGAAAATCTCTTCTTATAACTTCGTAAAATTCCAGGCTTTGTTTCCTTATCCCATTTTTAATAGTTTCGAACCTTTATAAACAATTAAAAGTTGCGATCCCGAACGCGTTAAAAGTAGCCAGCGGCAGCCACAAATAGTCAGCGATTACAGTAAATCAGTCCAGTACTCGGTTCTCTGACTACTGAGAGCATAAAGAGGGATGACATAAGGTTCTCTTTCAGTCATAAGCTGCAAGTTTTAGTCGGAAGAATATCCTTCGACAACTTCTGGTGAATCTGCCAAACGATCAGCTGTTGTGCTTTTTACAAAACAATTGTAAACAAAAAGAAACTATATTTCCAATTTGTACATTCGGAAGCAAAAAATAATAATAAGAATTACTCGACACACATTTAGTTTAAGATTTGAAGACTAATTTTTCTTTTTTATTCTGATTTTGGAGTTTATTTCCCACCACTTGTAAATAAACTTTGACATTTATGTTAAAATTTACAGAAGTTACATTTTTTACTAGTTTTAGTGGGAGAAGTACGGGATGGTGCCAAAGCGTGTCTTGCTAAATATTGTTCGGATTTCCACCACTAAAGTCAGAGATTTACCAAATTTTTTTTTCAAATGAGACACTTCTACCTTTCATGTTTAAGTTTTATGAGAAAACTTTAACAATATAGTTGCAATTTAATTCCATAAAACACAGGATGCGGCCTGGCTAAGCTACTAGTACCATCTTAGTTCACTTTCGTACCCGAGATAATGTGGTCGTTGTAGGGACATCGTATAACGGTCTGGTATTCTCAAAGATTTCAACGTCACCATAGAAGTAAAGATTCACAGCAAGTAGGCTGTAAGATTTCTAAGCCCATACCGGAGAGGGAAACCTCTAGACTAACGAGCCATACCTAAATGGAAGGGTGGGAAGATGATATTTTTTCTCATACACAAAACAAGAACTTATTCATTGAATGAAAATCAGATAATAGAACCACATTATTGCAATGCTTGAAACATATATCCGAAATATAGTCGAGAAAGTTTTTAAAGCAACTGTTTTGCTTATAAGAGAAAATATATCTCTCTTCGACACTAAAAAGACTACCTACGACTTTCCTGAGGTGTTGCAGCAGCTGCAGAGACAATGAAAAGAATAAACCTATAATAGATCTTTTCTGGAAGTGTCAATTTTGACAGAACTTGAAATTTGCCAAAACTTTCTCACCACTCTTTTCTCACCCCGATTTTAGCAACTCAATAACTTATTTCGAAGTCCGAGCACTGGCGGAAAATCAATCACTATTTTTCAACTGGTGAAGACCTACCTTACATGCGATTAAACTAGTTTCTATGTGACACATTAGCTTCCGCTCTAAACCACAAATAAACGTCCCTCGTTAGTGATTTTCCTGCTGGGTATATGTTTAGCAATAACAACAACAAGCACATGAACACATTCTTGCTTCAAGTATCGATTTATGCAATTCCTTATCTGCTGAGGCATTTTTATTTTTAATAAATATTAATATCAGTCATTCAGTGTTTTTTTTTTTGTTTTTGGTTGCTTTCATAATTATTACTTACACTTACAATAGAGTTGGACATAAAACAACAACACCGTTGGCCATATCGTGGCGTACTGACCTGCATTCAAAATGGAAGGAAATGTAGCAATCTGAAGAGCTTTTCAGCAAATAAAGCACAAACATAAGAAAATGTTTAAGTAGTTGGTAAATGCTCGAACATTAGGGTGGTCCAGCTAAAATTCACGAACGAGCCGCAAATGGTTTGAAGCCAATTGGCTTTCCATGAACCAAAGGGTTTTACTCCGAAAGTGTTTAGTATGAAAATGTTATGTTGTGAGCCATACTTTTTGTAGATACACGAGTTCAAGCAGTAATTTTAGACTATTGCAGAGGCCATAAGCAAGTATACTGGTGAAACACCGAAATCGCGGAGCTACGCATGTACCACATTACGGATGTACCACATTTGAGGCTATCGAAAGAGCGTAAGCATACAAGGGGGCGAAGAAAGCTCTCGCCATAAAACAAAGCAAGCGCAAATGCTGAAAAGTTCTATGGGATGATGTGGATCAAGCTCCCTGAGGAAAAGGGTAAAAAATAAATATGAATAAATTTCGTCCGCTAAACCAGACGAAGGGCGAAGATGAGAAGAACCGTAGACACTCTATTTGTAACACAACCTACTAGAGGGGAGGAGCAGAAAGGAAACTGAGAAGACTACAACGTTGTACCGTTTAACGAAGAAGGGCTCAAAGCAACCCTGCACAGTATGAATAGGGGAAAGAATGCCCGCGAAAGCTATTAGACTAACTGCTAATAATTGCTCAGAGGTCAAAGCGGACCCAAACACACCAACATCTTTTCGCCCACTGTGCATGTTCGACACAACAGGAAAATTATGGAGAGCCTTAAAAAGCAACGCCGAACTACAGCCATAGACGATGTGATAGGCGGACGCCAAGAAGGCCGAAACGGAAAACCACCAGGCAAGACCGATAGTACTATTAGTCAATTTGGATGCAAAATAAAGGTGACGGCAACAGACGATGCCAGGCCCCGACCTTCTTAGCCTGCAGGTTCCAGAAAGCACTTTTCAGCTACAGGTACAGCTCAAATTAAATTAAGTGCTGTGCATTTGGATGTCCGATCACGGCCTCCTGCTGGCTACAGCAAAGACAAAGATCGTTATCTTCACGAAGAGACCGATTCCCACCATCATTAACATGACTGTTCGTAGAAACGCGTAGGTCCACGAAATATTTGGGGGTGAGGTTAGACAGCAAGTTCAGCTTCCAGACCACTTTCGAGACGCCGCGCATACTATAGTGAACCACAGCTGTAAGCATCCACCTCTTATTCTATATTGTTGTACTGTGCAGAAATATGGGCGGATGCAATTAAATCTCGGAACTATCGAGCAGCTATCAACACTGTCGAACGCAGAGGTGCTCTTCGGTGTATCTCAGCATACCACATCGTCTCCGCAGATGTTGTCCTAGTCATTGTGGTGACTATACCAATATACTTGCTAGGAGGAGAGAAAAATGATTTATGACCTTCACTCAGCAATTCGTAGAGACGTTGCTTATGCGCAGGTGAAAGAAGAATCGATCCGGCGCTGACAGCTATAACGAAGCATCAGTGCATCAACAAGGTGGACCAGGAAATTAATTCCCTAAGTGGTTGAAGCGGTCTTATGGAAAGTTCGACCTGACCCAATTATTAGCCGGGCACGGATACTTCAAATTTCTAATACTCTGTAGTATTTCAACTTATTTAGGCGGTTTGTGTCTGAATTTATATGGATTCGATTGTCCCATGTCCACTCATAGAATTGCCATAAACGATTTTTTTAAACGGAATGCAAGGCAAATAGCAGTGACAACAAGGTTGGACCACAGTGTTGTTTCTGCTCGAAAAGTTTGTTCCGATAAAGGGTTGGAAAGGAGAAGAATGATCTTCAGTGTCTTACTTACTGACGAATGAATCAATTATCAGGAATGGCAGACGGTAGGGTGAGATATCTGACTCAATTACTGATAAGGTGCACTGTCAATGTAAATATATCAAGTAAACTGGTGAGTGTCATACCACTCTATTGGGACGTCTCCGTCTAGTGCTCGGAACTTCGTATCGTCTGTGATAGTCTTTCGCCCAACAGCTGACAGGGTATACATATGTTTACAATATCTAGGTAGGCTGCCTTCACATTGTAAGGTGTTATCTCTTGGATCGATGTCGGAATTAAAAAGATTCTACTCCAAGTTTGACGAGTTATAAATCTAAGTTCGTATCTAGTTCCTCTCTCGGGTCCCTTCCTGTAAAAACTGCACTGGGGATGAGCAGACAGAGTATTTTATTTTATGCTGCGCTTTCTAAGCTTTCTAGAAAAACATCTGGCCAGAAAGCATTCTCATCAGCACCTGTCCCTAGAAGCAGGGGAAGGGCAATACCACCACTCTGATGGAACTTAAACTTTATTATTTAGTTGATTTGACTTTCTGTTTTTCCGAAAGGGTGGATATTAGATGTATATTGGAACGATTTTTCGTCATCCCTTGTAAATTTTTGTTTTGTTACAAACCGGTTTCGGCGATCAGCCATCTTCAGTGTATGTTTTCGTTCGCCGGGATGACGAAAAATCGTTCCAATATACACCTTTATTATTTACTTCACGCAGCTCCAGCATAAAAGCCAAACTCAAAAGACACTTTTGTTTAGCAATCATATCAATTAAGCGCGAATAACTGTCACAAAGCAATCAAGTAGCAAATGAGCGCGGTATCTTTGGTGTTATTGTTGTAGTTAATTCAATGCTTATTAACGAATAAAACCAAAATATTTGTTGCACCGGCAGCAACAACGTTTAATGCAATAATCGTGTTAACAAAATTTCATGCATGCTATAACTCAAATACCACCACCCACACCTACACCCACAAGCTCACACACCCACGCACATATGCAACATGCCAACAAGCATTAGCCACATATGAGCGCAATGTCTATGAGAGCCCTCTCAGTAAGCCGAGACATTGTGCTGCTGGCAAAATAAATTTATGTGAATGCGTTCACAGCACGAATTTTGCAACAGTAAGAAAAATAACAAAAATAAAAACAACAACCATAATGTAAAATAGAAATAACTCAAACACAAAGCCAAAATCAATTTACTCAAAGGAAAAAGTTTATTTTGTTATGCGAATAATTCTAGTGCAACAATTCAGCGTGCAACTTGTTATTACGCTGAAGCTGGTTGTTGTTGTTGTAGGCAAGGTGCGCCACCGGGTTTTGGCATCGTTCCTCGAAATTATTTCACTTTGTTTTTTGTTAAGGGTTTCAGTTCGGTTTGGCAATAAACACTTTTGAAGTTAACTTCTTAGGCGGGAATGCAAAGTTTTTATTGAGCGTGAAATTTAAAGTTTTTTGGAGTGATGCAACGGAAATAAAAAATCGTAGCAGAGTGTTAAGTAGAGTATAGATAATATAGAATTAGAAAATCCCTAAATATAGCATAAGTAGGCTGGGCTCGGATAGCTTCGCGAATGTTTTGGGAACCATTTCCTGACTTGTTAGGGATTATTTCGGGACATTGCTTTCTAGACTTTCTCAGTACCATTTGGGACTTTTTCAAAATCATTTCATTTTGGGGACTGTTTTAGGTTTAACTACAATCATCATCAGGATCCCGACCGTTTTCCGCAACATTTCAGGTCCATTTTGGCACCATTTTGGGCCTTTTCGGTCTCATTTTTGGATCTTTTTCGGGATCAATTTGGGATTGTTGTCGCCTCATTTCTGGGCTATTTCCTGGATAATTTCAAAACTTTTTGTGGATAATTTCTTATCTATCTTGTGATCGTTTCGAGGACACTTTTGGATACTTTGTTGGGAAAATTTCCCAATTGTTTTCTGGACTATTTCGTTAGTTATTCAAGATTGTTCAATTGACTTTATCGGGACCATTACTGGACTTCTTTTGAGATCATTTCGGTACTTTTTTGGTATTGTTTTCGAAACTTTTTGTGGCCCATTTTCTAGACTTTTCTGGAAACATATTTTGGGATTAATTCAGGATTGTTTCCGTGACTTTTTAGGGATTGTTTTCGAATAATTTCAGAATCTTTTTAGGACTTTTTCCTTATCCTGATATGATTCCGAAGTTTTTAAAACAATCCCGAAATGATTCCGAAAAATTAATCAGTTAACTTCTATGACATTTACTGTTTTACACGCAGTTTTTTTACTTAATAACTCCACTCAGACAAGCTGTTAACTTATTTAGAACTTGTTCTACCTTCTAGTAGCTACGAGACACTTGAATTCAGGGCTAAGGTGCTTATCGTCATTAAAAAGTGCTTAGCCACTATTTGTCGTTGCAAAGCAAAGCGCATTAGTCATCCCAACTTGATACACAAAGTCAGTAGAGGCTTCACCTATTCCTTGCTACCGTCTAAGGCGGAGAGTTTTTATGCATTCCTCTAATAAAACCTACCCAGCAAAGCGGTTGGGCTATAATATGCTACACTGTAGTCTTATCTGTCGGTCTCCGTGGTGTGGTGGTAGTGTGCTGGCCTACTAGATCCAAGCTCCCTAGTTCAAGTGACGGGACAAGGAATGTCAACATGATTTGTAAAATATTTTTTCATAACGAAGTCAACTCTACGAGTGTATCTCTGCCATAAAAAACTGTTTTGCTTTCGCAAATGCCTTTCGGAGTCGGAAAAATTAAAAGCAGCTTACTACAAAATCGTAAGAGACAACAACACTAACCAGCTTTTAAGTGCTCCACGGAGCAAACTCTTCTAACACTAACTTCAACTTGGTCCAACCCTATTGAAACTCCTTTGGGAGACATTGATGACAATACTCGGTTGTGAACGTGAAATATCTCTACAACAACAATAGACGCTGGGCCGTAGTCTTCTTGGCGGTACTTGGGGAAACACTATTATTATTTATTTTAGTTTATTATTTGAAATATGTAACGGTTTTCAAAGAATGCATGATTCATTCTTTCTCAAATAAAAACAAGTAAGGAAAGCGCTGTCTTCGACTGCGCCGAAGACTTTATACCTTTCATGAATACGCATCACGGTTTTAGGTGTCCGATCCTTACTCACAATTAGTAAAAAGTCTACAAATATGATAATTTAAAGATACATAGCCCAACCCCCATTTATTGAAAAAATCGATTGTATGGGAGCTATATGTTACGTTAGTCCGATCTGGCTGATTTTCACTACACATATTACATATATAATGAGTACGAAACCTGCAAAATTTAAAGTTCCTAGCTTTTTAATTGCAAAATTTATAGCCAAAAAATCATTTATCGAAACTATCGATTGTATGGGAGCTATGCGTTGTATTGGTCTGATCTTGCTGATTCCGACAAATGAATAATCTCATGCAAAATGACGGGCTCATGCATAATTTCATCAAGATATCTCAAAACTTCGGGACTAGTTTGCGTACAAACAGACAGGCGGGCAGACGTGCATGGCTAAATCAACTCAGCTTATCGTCCTGATCATTTCGGTATACTTATTGGTGGGTCTATCTCCTCTTCTTCTCATACTTACAAACATCGGACCAAAGTTATAATACCATTTCATGTTCATGAAAGGTATAATAACGGTTTCTGTACCGTTCTCTCTCTACTCAAACTTTACGAGTTTCAGTTTCTTCTCAAATCCAAATGGCACCATGTCAGCTTCTCTGTTGCTTTTTCTCCAACCAAAATAACCTTTTTCGGTTTCGTATTAGGTTTTTTTTATTCAAAATTCAAGCGTTCCTATTCGGATTCGTTCTTTCTTGAATCCAAAATTGAACCGTTTTTAATATAACGGTTATCAAATACTTCATTTCATATTTGTTAACTGTTTCAGTTTCAGTTTCGTTTTCTTTTTCTAATGGCGCTTTCTTTTCTAGAAAAAGTGTTACCCTGTTGGCTTTCTCAGCTCTCACTTTGTCAGGTTTTTTTTGCTCCCTTGAAAAATACCTTCTTATGATTGAACAGGACGACACTACCTACAAAATTAGCCATTTTGCAGAGTGCCAGGTTACCTGGGTCAAAAGATTAAATTTGAGGTTACGCTCTTTCTTACGGGGGTAAAATTTTTTATAAAAAAGAAAACGCTATAAACTACTAATATCGGTTATGAAAAATTAAACGGTTTCAATGGGTTACTGTTGCGGCTTCGTTGGTATTCCTTGGTTGCTTCATTGTACGTTGTTGCGCTATTTGATTGCCAGCTTATGAGAAAGAAACACTTTGCCAAACAACAACATACTTCAAAACTTTGCCACCACAAATCGCTGTTAGCTGCTGGTTTGACTGTTTGTCTATTTTGGCTGCTGTTTGTTGTTGCTCCTACAACGGCAGCATTGCACTAGCTCAACAACTGAGCCACAAAAAGTTGATTGCGTTCAATAGCAGAAGCTGAAGACGTTGCACTTCACTGTCTTGCGCTGAAATGGTTAAACCACTTCAATATTGACCTCGCCACCCCTTCTTCCGAATAACTCTTTTCGAAAAACTAATAACATTTAAATTTACACCCACACAGAAGTGGGTACCTTCACTTGGATGTATGTATGTGTGTATTTATGTGCATCTATCCCTTTATTTGCATAAATTGCACCTTAAGCCGTACTCACAATGAACGACGTTAACTTTTGCTGCAGCAGCGCAGCGATAGCAACAACATAAGCAGCTAAGAAATGCTAAGTTATGTCCGTAAGGACTAACAAAAGTTCGGTAGGGTAAAATTGAGTAACAAACCAGAATCAGTTCAGATGCCCTAGTACAATTGAAATCAATATCCACAGGCCCTGCTTCTAAATACTCTACTACTACTCACATAAATACTGCCAATGGTTTCGATTCAAATTTCAGATACATTTATGTTATCGAAGTGCAGGTGAGCTCCCCAATTTTTATTACAAATATTTTATGGAGATCGTAGTCTTCTCTCTTCTATAAGGTTCTTATGGCGTCTTACAAAGAGACGGTACGACCTGATATCCTCGGTCCTAATAGTGTAACATTAGCATTTCAGTATTTTGGCAATACTCTCCGCTGCTTGAGGAATAAAAATGCAGGCCATAGCTTCAGGATACAAATTAAATTAGGAGTAAATAGTACAAAAGACTTTGTTGCCAACATAGCGTCAAAATAATCCAGAACGAAAAATATAAAAATACCCGTCAATTCTATAGTTTGCGGGGCAACGGACGGGTTTTCAAAAATCTTAACCGAGGCATTAAAACACAACTTCTTCTTTGTTCTGTAAATGGCGCTTAACCGTCTCAACACGTTTTTTTCTACCAACTGGCGCCAATTGAAGACGCAATGGCAATGCAAATCGGCCTGCTTTTGGTCCTTCCATTGTAGTGGTGGTCTCCCTTTTCCTCTGCTACCACCGACAGGTGTAGATAGGAATAGCTTCTGGGCCGGAGCATCTTCCTTCATTCGCACAACATGACGTAGCCAACGAAGCCGATGTCTTTTCGTTGGACCACGTCGGCGTCTGCGTATAGTAGCTTATACAGCTCGTCATTAAATCTTTTAAAAATATTTATAACACAACTTACGGTGTCTCTAGTAATCAAGAACATGTTTTAGCTTAGTTTTTAATTTCGACCATTTTTATCGATTTTAAACTCGGAATATGGGATTGGGGATGTGACCTCGTTAATCGATATAAATATACATTTTTTTTAAGAAGTAAATCGATTTGTGAAAAATCTATTTTTAAAGAAATTAATAGAGTTTGATTTTTAAGTAATATATGATATAAAAAATATTAACAAATGGTGATTTTCAATAATCGATACAAAAAAATCGATAGTTAAAAAAATAGCAGACTCACGTAAAAATCGATTGTAATTCACAACCGTATTATAAACTGGTTTTGAGCTTGTGAAACTTACAAAATTTATAAAAAACCAATAATACAAAAAATAATAAAATACTTGGTGCGATATATCTACGAGGAGATTAAGGCCAGTCTTCTCTACCAATTTATGGTGTGCTGCTTCCAATTTATCCTACAAATTGGCGGGACCTACAGTTTTTGCCGATTCCAAACGGCATCTGCAAAGCAGCTGAATTTTTGCTGAAAAGCCGAGAAGCCTTCCATTGCAGAAATACACTCGGAGAGTTTGCCAAACCAATGCCAATCCCGTTTTCAGAAAACTTTTTAAGACCACTTTTGATGGTACCTGTGCCAGGGCTCGAACTTTGGACCTTTGGTGTGGAATACTGATACCCAAATATTTTCAATTCAGCAACTCATGTCAAGAAGGCGGCGATGTGTTAGAATATCATTAATTGCATCGAACTTTCTTTAGTCCCTCCCTACTATATGCATACCTATACATTGTTTTCACTCGCATTTCAGCATTCAAAGCACCATACCTAAAATTTCATTCGCAAAAGAGGCAGCTTTGAAAGAAAATAGCTTATAAAGCTTTGCTGATTTACAACTAAAAGCAGAAAATAAATAAAAATTATTTTTGCTTACTTTGCATTTATTGTCGTATTTTTAAGTGCTTTAAAACAAGTAAGGAAAGCGCTGTCTTCGGCTGTGCCAACGGCTTTATACCTTTCATGAATACGCATCACGGTTTTAAGTGTCCGATCCTTACACATTTAGTAAAAACTCTGCAAAACTGATAATTGAAGATACATAGCCGAAACCCCATTTATCGGAACAATCGATTGTATAGGAGCTATATGTTATGTTAGTCAGACCTGGCTGATTTTCACTAGCCACATTACGCATACAATATGTATCAACCCTGAAAAAGTTTGCGTTCCTAGCTTTTTAATTGCAAGAGTTAAAGCCCAAAACCCGTTTATCGGAATAATTGATTGTATGAGGGCTATACGTAATATATGTGGCACCCTGCACTTTTCAATTTGCACATTCCTTTCTATTTACATACGTTTCCTTTTGTAAACTACTTACTTCTCTTTTTCAACTTACTTCGGAACGACGATCTTTTTCCTAACCACTAGCCGCGCTCGTACATTTTTGGAAATTCAACTTTTATTACGATTGTTATCATTAAATTACTTTGTAACTTAATTGTAGTAAACTTGAGTTAAATATTTGAATAAATCATTTTTGGTGGTTTAACATAAGAACCCCTAAAAACTGGTGACCCCGCTGAGAAATTTTACGGACAACGGCAATATACTCCCGTTAAATCACACCACCTTCTGAAACGGGTATATTACACAAACGTAAAAAACTACGAACACGCGGTTCCAACTTTTGAGCAAACAACCATGCCTAACGACAGTGTTTTTTCAACAAATCCTGGCACACCGCCGAATAACACTCCACCAGCTAACACGGTAGCAGCGGTGTACGCAAGACTCCCGATACCACCAATGAGCAACACAAATATTGAGGCTTGGTTCACTACGATGGATTTTTGGTTTTCTGCATCAGGCATTACAGCCGATAAGCAAAAGACCGCTACAATTCTAGCTGCGCTCGATCCGAACGTTATTGCACAGCTGAGCGATGTCATTGCTTCCTTGCCACAAAGCGACAGATTCGACTACGTAAAACAAAAAATCATAGAACATTTCGCCGACAGCGAACAGCGACGACTAAATCGCCTCTTGTCAGAGCTGCCGCTAAGAGACAAGAAGCCATCAGAACTTTACTACGAAATGAAGAGAGTAGCGGGTAGCACTCTGGGGGAGGCAGCACTAAAAGGCCTTTGGACGAAGCGCTTGCCAGAGTTCGCACAGCCGGTAGTAGCCGCCTCATCCGGCACCGCAGCTGAGTTTACAAAGATAGCAGATTCTATCGTCGACGCCATCACTCCAGGCCACATCAACAAAGTCAGCTTGGACAAACCAAACGAAATAAACGAACTACGTGCAGCTATAGTGGAGTTGGGTAAGAAATTCGAAAAGCTAACATCTCGTTCACGTTCTAGGAACCGCAGTCACAATAATTCACGTCCACGACCTCGGAGTGGTAACTCCGCGTCAAGAGCGTCAACATCAAGCGCAGCTGTCGATGAATGTTGGTACCACAAAAAATACGGGCGTAGCGCTCGCAAATGCAGGAGTCCATGTTGTTTTAAAAGTGACGCAACAACCACAAATTCATCTACAAAATGACTGTCAACGCGCGTGTCGAGCCATGGCGAAGACTTAGACACTGAGCGCAAAGTTTTTCGCTTGCAGGTCCACGACAAGAACTCGAAAAAATCTTTTCTCGTCGACACTGGTGCTGATGTTTCCGTCCTTCCGTTCATGAGTAAAACGTATGATGTACGACCTACAACAACAAGGCTCTACGCCGCAAACGGAACGCCTATTAAAGTCATCGGGGAAAAGAGAATTAATTTAGATCTCGGCCTCCGCCGCAATTTTCAATGGTCATTTGTGATTGCTGACGTAACGACTCCTATTATCGGCGCAGATTTTATCCGTTGTTACGACTTACTGATAGACTTACGCCGCAATAAAATCATCGACAACACAACCCAGCTGCATGCACCTCTAACGCTTCCAAATATGCAAGACCCAATCACAATCAAAACGTTTGACACAACCGAGCCGTTTTCATTATTATTGGCTGAGTTCTCTGACATCACGAAACTAGCACCGCAAGGATCATCAACGAAAAGTAACGTTACGCATCGAATAATTACAACTGGCCAACCGGTAGTTGCACGACCGAGGCGACTACCCTCCGACAAGCTTAAGGCAGCGCGAAATGAATTTGAGTTCCTAATGAAAGCAGGCATCTGTCGTCCGTCGAGCAGCAACTGGTCTAGCCCATTGCACATGGTCAAAAAATCCGACGGTACATGGAGACCATGCGGGGACTATCGTGCCCTTAACTCGCAGACCGTGCCCGACCGATACCCGCTTCCGTACCTTACTGATTTTACTACAAATTTGCGAGGTAAGACCATATTTTCTAAAATTGACCTCCAACGTGCTTTTCACCAGGTGCCCATCCACGAAGAAGACATCCCAAAGACCGCGATTACGACACCTTTCGGCTTGTACGAGTTTAACTATATGACTTTTGGTCTCTGCAATGCCGCGCAAACCTTTCAAAGGTTAATCAACGAGGTCTTGCGTGGTTTGCATTTCGCATTTCCTTACATCGACGATATTTGCGTTGCATCCACGTCTATCGAGCAACACCGGCACGACTTACGACAAATTTTTCAACGCCTACGCGATCATAACCTTGCTATAAATCCTTCGAAGTGCGAGTTCGGCAAAAGTCAACTAAAGTTCTTGGGACATTTAGTCGACGCTCAAGGTATCCATCCAACGCCGGAGAAAGTTTCCGCGATTAGTAATTTTCCGAAGCCTTCTATCGCCAAAGAATTGAAACGCTTTCTAGCAATGGTAAATTTCTACAGGAAATTTCTGCCAAATGCGATGTCATATCAATCACATCTACATAGCCTCATCATCGGCAATAAGAAAAATGACAGCACGCCAATTAAATGGAATGCCGAAGCCGAAGCTGCATTCGAACGCTGCAAAAACGAACTGGCGAATGTAACGCTCCTCGCGCACCCCGCAGCGGATGCAGAGTTAGCGTTATATGTCGACGCGTCAGATACCGCTGTTGGAGCTGCACTGCATCAAGTTGTTAATGGCGAACTAGAGCCGCTCGGATTTTACTAAAAAAAGTTCACCGCTCCGCAACGCAACTACAGTACGTACGACCGTGAATTGACAGCTGTATACCAAGGCGTATCTCATTTCCGTTACATGCTTGAAGGCCGAAAATGTCATATTGTCACCGATCATCGTCCACTTATTTATGCATTTCGTCAAAAACCCGAGAAGGCTCCACCTCGTCGACTTCGACAACTCGACTTTATTGGGCAATTTTCAACCGACATACGTCATATACCCGGAAAAGGAAACGTTACAGCAGACCTATTGTCGCGCATACAATCGATCGAAACTATGATCGACTATACAAAGGTCGCAGCCGCTCAGCAAACCGACACTCAGCTACAAGCAATGCTGAACGGAACAGGTATGCAAAATAGTTCACTAATACTAAAATCTTTTCCGATACCCAACAGCACCGCTCTATTAGTATGCGATACATCAACATCTACCATCCGTCCATACGTGCCAAAGGAGTTCCGAGAAACCGTCTTAAGAAAAGTACATGGTTTGTCACACCCAGGTGCCCGTGCGACAGTAAAGTTAATCACACAAAAATTTGTTTGGCCGAGCATCAAGAAAGACACTACCACTTTCGTCCGCTGTTGTGAACCATGCCAAAGAGCGAAGATTCATCGCCATACTAAATCCTCACCTTCGAAATACGAGCCACCGAAAGAACGATTTACGCATGTCAACATAGATATAGTGGGTCCCTTCCCACTTTGCGAGGGGAAACGGTATTGTTTGACAATGATAGACCGTTACACGCGATGGCCGGAGGCAGCGCCTATGGCTGACATGTCTGCCGAATCGGTCGTAAAAGCACTTTTGTCCCATTGGATTGCGCGGTTTGGTGTCCCAGAACGCATCACGTCAGACCAAGGAAGGCAATTCGATTCCGCCGTTTTTACAGAGCTAATGTCAACAATCGGCGCAACACATCTTCGAACGACTCCGTACCACCCGCAATCAAATGGCTTAATCGAAAGATGGCACAGGAGTTTAAAGTCGGCCATACTATGCCACGATCCTTCAAAATGGTTACAACAATTGCCAATGATACTGCTAGGGTTGCGAGTAGCCTTTAAGCCTGACATCAAAGCATGTCCCGCGTTACTTGTCTACGGCTCGACACTGCGTATCCCTGGCGAGTTCTTCCAAGAGAGCAAACCGAAACCAATCACTGAAGGCACGGTATCGCAATTCAGAATAGCGATGCAGAAACTGCGACCAACGCAGACAGCACATCATGCAACGTCAAAAATATTTGTATCGCCCGCTCTGCAAACATCAACTCACGTCTTCGTGCGCAATGACTCTATACGACCATCATTAACATGTCCTTACGATGGACCGTATCAAGTAATCAAGCGATCGCCTAAAATTTTCGAAGTACTCATAAGAGGACGCCGGACTAATGTCAGCATTGATCGATTAAAGCCGGCATTCCTAGCCAATTCCAACTGCACAGAATCGACTGCCAACCAACAAGTAGAAGAGCAACAGCCTCAACCTGTCCCGATGAAACCTACTCGTAGTGGCAGACACGTAACTATACCTCTTCGATACCGTTAGTTTTATCTAGCGGGGGGAGTACTGTGGCACCCTGCACTTTTCAATTTGCACATTCCTTTCTATTTACATACGTTTCCTTTTGTAAACTACTTACTTCTCTTTTTCAACTTACTTCGGAACGACGATCTTTTTCCTAACCACTAGCCGCGCTCGTACATTTTTGGAAATTCAACTTTTATTACGATTGTTATCATTAAATTACTTTGTAACTTAATTGTAGTAAACTTGAGTTAAATATTTGAATAAATCATTTTTGGTGGTTTAACATAAGAACCCCTAAAAATATTACAAAATGGCGGCCCCATAGCAAATTTCAGCCAGATAACTCTAAAACTGAGGAACGGTAAGACGGACATGTCTAAATCGACTCAGCTCATCGCCCTGATCATTTCGGTATACTTATTGGTGGGTCCATCTATTCTTCTTCTCATACTTACAAACATCGTATGAAAGTTATAATACCATTTTATGTTCATGAAAGGTATAACAATTCCATGCCATTTCAAATGCTAAACGGGTAAATTGTTCGTCGCCTGTCTGCCGCTCTAGGGAACACTCAAGAAAATAAATAAATATTAAATTTCAAAGTAAGGTCAAGGACATGACGCAGTTGCAGACACATTGAATTGTTTGTGTAGAGGTGCATCCAACACTGCACGGAACTTAATAACTAATGAGAAACATTTATGGTTCAGAACTAAAGGGTGTTTTTTTTAGGGGTATAGAACTTCGAATTGAAATAAAACACAAGAAAATCGTTTTAAGGTCCATCAATTTGGCTTTATTGGAAGGATAATTTTATGCCATTAATGTTTAAATATGATTTCGGGCATGTGGCCGCCGCAGCTGGCTCGAATAAAGCCAATTCTACAGGTCTAATTTTCAACCACTTTTTCGAGCATATGGGGCCGTATGTCGGCAATAACGCCACGAATGTTGGCTTCCAATTCCCCTAACGTTTCTGGTTTGTTGGTGTAGACGAGCGACTTCACATATCCCCAAAGAAAATAATCCAATGGTGTCAAATCACACGACCTTGGTGGCCAATTGACAGGTCCATTCCGCGAAATTATGCGCTCATCGAATGTTTCCTTCAATAAATCGATTGTGACGTGCGCTGTGTGGCATGTAGCGCCGTCTTGTTGGAACCACAACTCATCCACATTCATGCCATCCAATTCGGGAACAAAATAGTCGGTTATCATGGCTCTATACCGGTCTCCATTAACGGTAGCTGCCTCTCCAGCATTATTGCGGAAGAAGTATGGCCCAATGACTCCACCAGCCCATAGAGCACACCAAACAGTCAGTTTTTGTGGATGTAATGGCGTTTCAAGGGTCTCATGTGGATTCTCTTCACTCCAAATGCGGCAATTTTGCTTGTTGACGTAGCCATTCAACCAAAAATGAGCCTCATCACTGAACAAAATTTTGCGATGAAAATCAGCATCGAAATCAATCTCATTTTCGGCCCATACACCAAAATCACGACGCATTGCATGGTCTCGCGGCTTTAATTCTTGCACAAGCTGGATCTTGTAAGGTCGCAAGCCAAGATCTTTGCGCAAAATCTTCCATAAAGTTGATGGACAAAGCTCCAATTGCTGTGCACGGTGGCGAATCGATTCATTCGGGTCCTCTTCAACACTTTGCTCTACAGCGGCAATTGTTTCTTCGGTGCGCACTGTTCGACGTCTCTGCGGATGCGTATTATCACATAGAGTAAACGTAGTGCGAAAACGATCCATGGTTAACCGAATTAATTGCTCTGATGGACGATTATGTCGACCATAAAATGGACGGAGCTCACGGTAAACTTCGCGAACTGAACCATTATTTTCGAAATAAATTTGCACGATTTGCAAGCGTTGTTCTTTTGTCAACCTGTTCATGATGAAATGGCAAACCAAACTGAACATAAATGACATTAGAGTTTCCAGATTTGACCACAAAATGCCAGTTTTATCTCTATTCGAAAAACAAACCTGTAAAAAAAACACCCTTTATATCTAAAGTGCCAAATGAGAACTACCTCGATAGTAACGAGCGTTTTTCTCTCTCTCTATCTCTATGGCGCGATATACAACAGGTATATCATCATAAACCTCCTAAGAGATTTTTGCGCCAAGCTTCTCTTCCAATTTGTGGTGTGCCGATTTGAATTTTCCCTACAAATTGGTTTTAAATAGCACAAAACCGGCAGTTTTTTAGTAATTTTGAATTGGATTTGAAAAAAAGTATTCCTGTTGGTTGGTTGGTTACTGTGCTGCTCTGGCGAGGGAAGACCCACGAGCTTAAGTTGCACTTTCTCCATGAGTCATCCACGTTTTAGGATGCTATAATTAGTTTGTTACTTACGCTCAAAAGATTTGGTTCTGTCTATGAAATTGCTAATGTCCCTTATTGAGCACTTAGCGATGCAACTAAGTTCTGATATTATGTAACCGCCCAGAGTTTGCAAACTTAATGTGCACCAGAGCTGGTCATTCGCATAGGAAGTGCACAATAATTTCTTTACATCCCTCTTTGTCCCACCACTTGCATCTGTTGTTGAACGAGATGCCCATTCCTTTGGTGTGTTTGCCCAGTGTCTAGTGTTCCATCAACGTGGCTGCAATTCTAAAGATTGCTTTCCTTAACCTGTTCAGCAGATCTTCTGTGTTCTGTTTGCTGTAGCTTGGCCAAGCTAGTGTGGTGACCTTACAACCATCGCTGGAGCAAACCGCTACTTCCCTAAACTTGCTATGTATGTCCCCCTTAATGGATGTGATGGATGGCTGAATCATCACCGCATCAGAAACGTTCCGCGCACCGCCAGCTTTTGGCAGTTCGTCTGCCTTCGCATTGCCGCTGCTTGTCTGTCTGTTAAGATACTTATTTCGTGTCTTATCACTTCTTCTAACCACAGGCCCTTTCTATCCCTAGAACTTCCGCTTGAAAGACACTTTCTGAAACTGGAGGACGAACTGAGCGCGACACCTTCAGTTGCTCTGAAAACACTATGATTAATCCTATGCAAAATGGCTGCTCCATACCAAATTTCATCAGGATATCTCAAAAACTGAGGGACTCAGCTCATCGCCCCGATCATTTCGGTATACTTATTGGTGAGTCTATCTCTTCTTCTTCTCATACTTACAAACATCGGACCGAAGTTATAATACCAATTCATGTTCATCAAAGGTATAAAAACATACAAATTTTTTGGTCCCTTTGTGCCCCATAGAAATGTATTAACAGCAAATCACCATGCAGGCAGCAGTGCGAACTCGGGAAAAAAGCCTCAAGGTGTGCATATTGCATTATTGTCGTTTTGGCGCTTCGAATTATTTTTTCGCAAGTCCCATTCGGATTCCACACGATATCATTCTTGAAGAGCTTAGCGATTAAGCCTTTAATTTTCGTTAAACAAGCATTTAACGCCGTGAAATTACCCTCCAGAAAACCTGCTTTTGTGAACCTGCTTCGAATTCGAGACCATGTCACTATCGTTTGTGTGTTTAGTGGATTGTTTCATTCAAACTATTGTCTATGCGTATATACATATATATCTACCCTTGAAGTATTTGTTCTTTAATCAGCAGCAGTTACAATAAAATGCAATCAAGTCCAAGGTTTACTCAATTCAAACAGTTTGCGCATAAAAATTTATTTGTTAAATGCATAAATGCGAATGCCCTGTGAGAAATGCTGTTCTTATAGTAAATTCGATATCGCACGTTATTCCTCTCAAAATTTCAGGGTTCATCACTGGATCACACAATGCCGTAAAGTATAAACTGTATATTAATGAATATTCATAATTGTCCCCGCAGGGAACTCATTGATATTAAGACAAATTTCTATTTAAAAGCTAGATCTAAAGTGATAAATAAGAACTAGTTGGATAGCAGCTGGCTTTTCCCTAGCTAAAAGCTTGTAATTGAGTACCCTTTACAAAGCATTTTGAATTTTAGGTCCTTCTCATAATTTCCGTTTATTATTCCAATTTTTGTATTTTATACCTTATAGCAGATGACGTTTTTCCGGCACCGCATTTAGGCCCACTTGCACGGCGACAGGTAATCTTTTTAACTCAGAGTTAATTAAAAATTCATAAACTTAGTTGTTTAACCCCTTATTTGACGTATACGCTGAGTTAAAAATATAAATTTTCATTTTGCAAGTGGGCCTTACCTTAGAGTTTAATTTATTTGATTGACAAACTATTACTGTTTTATGTAACTCAATATTTAACTTCGAACAACTGTTAAATAATGATTACAAATCGTAATGATTACCTGTTGATTAATTATTTTCTTGGGAATCCATTTAATAATTGACTACCTTTACTTTAAATTTTTAATGACTATTTTCTAATTTATTAAAAAGATAGGCACACAAAATCTTGATTTTTACGATTATTAAAAAAATCTAAATTGATTATTTATGTTTTTTTTAGTATTGTTGTAGAAGCACATAAATATACACATCAACAATACTGCAAAAAACCAAAAAAAAAAAATAAATAAATAATCGAAAATAATCTAAAGTAATCAAAACAACTTTTTTGATTATTTTTGTTTTTTCTAATCGTAATCAATTAATAATTGCTTTTTCTTGAAAAACAATTAAAACAATCATTACCAATTAAAAGAGCCGTCTAATTAATTGATTACTAATTGCTAATCAAATTTAACAGGTCAACTTGAAACTTAAAAAATTTCATTTCGTGTCTTCTTAAAGAAAGAAGAAAAAGTGTAAAATAAAAACTTAAATTGAAACAATAAATGTTTTTCGTTAAATTACACTGCAAGAAGAACACTTTTATTTTTAAAACAATTAGAAATGCTTTTTAAATGCTTACTCATCTACCTTTTCAGGTTATGAAAAACTAGCTACTATCTGCTAGTTCTTATCTGTCACTTCAGATCTTATTCTGAACTATAAAATGCATCTCTCTAGTAACCAAGCTCCGATTGCCGATATTGCTTATATTATTACCCAAAAGAAGAAAAAAAATTGTTTATAAAACATTGCACGCTAGGTGGCGGTGTGGTCCGTGCGGTGTGAGAGAGATGTAGGACAACTTGCATGTGCAAATAGAGGAGAGGGTCATACATATATGTAGATACTACTCTGGAAAATCGGTAATAGGAGCTTGCATGCCAATTAAATTTGCTAATGCCTGTTAAATTTTAAAAATTGAATGCAATTGGCTTTGAAATTGATTGAATAAATAACAAATTTCCTGCTGGTAATTTATACATAAGTACGAGTATATGTTGATGTTTGCAATAGGGTGTTCCATGACTCCAATGTTTTCGCAGAACGGGTTTCGAGTTATTCGAAAAATTTTTTGAATAGTTCGATCTTGATGAAATTTGGTATGCAGGTTCCTTGGTACTCTGCTCCGAGCGCAATTTAAAATGGACGAAATCGGATGATAGCTACGCCCACTTTGTTCGAAAACACAAAAAAGTGATTACTCAGTAAATAATACAACTATAAAGATAAAATTTGGAGTATACGAGTACATTGAGATTGAGGCATAAGGTAAATTTTTCGATAAGTTTTTTAAAATGGGCTTGGCACCGCCCACTTTTGATTAAGTCAAATTTAGAAATGTTATTAATCATAAATCAAACACCGTTCAAGATATCGAAACGAAATTCAGCACGCAGGTTTTCCGGTGTGCAAGAAATGTTCGAGGAAAAAAGGGGGGAAATCGGTTAATGTCCACTTTTATATGAAAGATTTTGAAGAGGACCGTAGATATATTAAATAGACAATAACTTTGCGTAAAATAGCTTCACATTATTTATATTTCACTTTTAAAGTTCCCGTGAACTAAGAAATCCAAGAAATAAAAATTTTGGAAAATGGTGGAGTATTCGACGAAACTTTTTATGCCATAACTCCGCCAAAAAATGATTTGTCGAAACGAAATTTGGTGATAATGCTCAATATACAAAGGTAATGTCCACGCCCAGTTTTTTAACATAGCTCTGAAATATTTGTTTGTAAAATTTAAAAAGCGATATTTCTACAACTAAGCAAATTATATCAATCAGATTTTGCACACATAATAAGCTTTTTAAGAAAAACGCGGCCGCAAAAAAATTTTGTCAGTTTTGAAGAAGCAGGCGTGGCGCCGCCCACTTTTCAGCATAAAATGTTTGCTATTTTCAAAGGCAATCGCTTATAATTCAATTTTGATGTTTCAATGAAAATTGGTCAGCTGCTTCTCAGTAGTATGTATTATACTCCTGCCAAAAACTGGCCAAATCGGGAATCACGTAAGCAAAATATTCGGGCACGTAGTTAATAGCCCACTGCAATGGAGAAGTGATACATCTTTTTTGATTTTCATATCTTTAATAAACATTAAATGTATGTAAGTATGAGAACAAGAAAAGAAAAGTTCACTAAAATGATCAGCGCGATGAGCGGAGTCGATTTAGCCATGCGGGTCTCTCCGTCCGTCTGTCTGTCTGTCCGTCCGTCTATTTGAACGCAAACTAGTCTCTCAGTTTTACAAAAGAATGCTGAAATTCGTTGTTTGCTTTCGCCATTTTATAATATACTAGCAAACCCGGTTGACGTTGATTTGACGTTTTGATACATAGAACACATCTATATATAAAATGTCATTAACTTGAACCAAATAAACTCCTAGCTATACCGAACTGCAGCTTTATATAACGTGGGGGATTTTCCAAAAGCTATATACAGACTATGTCGTGCCCAGCGAATTCCTGAACCTATCGTGAAAGTTCAAGAGCAAAACCAAAATGCAAAATATGTGGGCGTGGCACATATATCCAAATATCATTAATTTAGACCAAAACAGTTCGGAGTTATGACGAATTGAAACTTCATATAGCCTGGGGGCGTGGCTCCGCCTACTTTTCTAAAACTATATATTGTCTATGCGTGAACGTTTTTTCATTTTTATCCTGGAATGAAAGTAGATTTGTTACCAACCCTGATGGTACATATATGTACCACTAGAAAGTACGACTGTTACATATTTGTACCACAAACGAAATGCGCTAACAAAATTGGTATATATACCAAATAAAACAATTATTGTACTTACTTCGAGATTTTTCCAAAAAATAGAACAAAAGTTTGCGCTCCCACTTGTGATTTTCACCTTATTTTGACAAATAAACACCCACTTAAACGAATTCTGCGACAAAAACTCGTGCATAAGATATCAGCTGTTTAGCGATGAGCTATCACGCTTTCCATAAATAACAGGGTTGCTAGGTGGTACAATTTTAAACCATTTTTGGGGTAGTATAAAGCCTTTAACGTACTAAAAAAGCGACTGGTACATATCTGCACCAACCGGGACGAAAGGGTTAAATAACATTTATTTTAAGCAGACCTCTTAAATTTTATTAGTAATCAATTAATTAGGCTGTTTTTTTATTGGTAATGATTACTTTAATTGTTTTTCAAGAAAACTCAATTATAAATTGATTATGATTAGAAAAAAATCAAATAAAAATCCAAAAAAAATTCCAAAATAATCAAAAAAAAATTGTTTTGATTACTTTTGATAATTTTTTTTTTTTTTTTTTTCATTATTGTATAAGCACATAAATACAGGAAAAATCTAATTAACCAAAAAAAAAAATCAAAAAAATACAAAAATAATCAAAACAACTTTTTCTGATTATTTTTAATTATTTTAAATAATCGTAAAATATCAAGATTTTTTTTTTGATTGTTTTTTTAATTAACTTGAACATAATCATTAAAATTTTAATTAATTAATTGGTAATTGGTGATCAATCATTAAATGGATTTTCAAGAAAGTAATTAATCAAACCGGGAATCATTACGATTATAATCATTATTTAACAGGTCTGATTGAAAGCGACCCAACCCTGCTGAGCCAATCACCCTAGTGTGTACGCAGAAGCATTTAAAAGTTTTTATTAATTTATATGATTTTTCTATTTGGTTTATTGGTAAATTTTAATTTAAGCAACGCTTTCACCTTTTCAACATTAATCACATGCACGCATTCATAGACAAAACATCGTGCATACATACCCTGTAGAGAAAATCTGTAGTTGTGAACTGGTGCGCTCTTATACATTTACTCTTCTTTTTTAAAGTACTTGGACTTAATAAAATGTCCACTGTCCGATGTCTGCCAATCAAAGATATCAAAGGAAAATGCACACGGTAACATTTATTGTAGTAAAATAAACCAAATTAACAGTTTTTAGAAATATTTGTCGGTCTGTCTGTATGTTTGTACTCGCTTCACCCAAAAGCCTCTGCATAAAATTTAATAATATATTCACAGAAGTATTGCCTAATTTCTAGCTTAGGCCCCCTTTTACCGAAGACTAAAAATATGAGTCGTATACAGTGGTAGCAATAAAAATAGACTACATATTTTCAAATTATTTAGTGATATTGTAATAAACGTATTTCTTTTTCTTACAGATATTATAAGAAATTGCAAAAGAAAATTAGATTTTTAGAATGCATGCCTGTTTGTGTGGCGAATCCTTGGACCACTAAACAATGAATGTTCTCGTAAAGGACCACGTAAGATGAAAATTTTTTTTTTTCAAATACTACACAAAATGCCTTGTGATGGCTTGTCAACTGGCGGGTTTCAACTAGTGAAAAGCTAGTTACTGATGAACTAGTTTTCATTTGGCATTTTCTAGTTTCGCTACTGAAACTAGTGTCACTAGCTACTAACTTTACGTTAGGGTATGTATGCCTGCATGCTAATTGTATGTATGTATGTATTACTAGTTATTTGAATCTATCAATCGGACTTTATTGGTTTGTCGATTGAAAAATTGATTGCTTAATTAAAAGAAAACGTACACAGCGCACGTCATGCAATTGCACAAACATATTAATATGTGTGAATTAGATGTTGTTTATTTGCATTCATATCTCGGCATGTAATTTATGTTGTAAGTTTGATTATTTAAATATTAGTTGCATTCAATGACAGCTAAAGCTTTGGATTTTTCGGATTTAACTACTTTTTTTTTTGATGATTACACAACATTGGCGGTTGCATTTGAATGCATGGAGTTGAAGTAGCTATAATGATGATATCTATGTATATATATTTGTGCATTCACATACAGCAAAATAAAACACGGATAATATTTGATAAGTCTATGAGCACAAACAATAAGAACTAAACTCAAAATAGTACAAAAGTGAGTTAAAACAAAGTAACGAAATAAGCAGGAAAAGACACCAAAAATATATAAAAAGAGAGCGATCAAAAGGCAGTAGAAAAGAGTAATAAGTTGAAAAATTCATTTATATATAAATATGCTTAAAATATTTTTTTTACATTTTTATTTTTACTTTCCACTAGAACAAAAAAAAATTTTCAGTTATCAAAATCGAACAATGTTGTGTTTTGCTAATTTAACTCGATTAGAAAGTTCAAAAAAAGTTTAAACATTTTTTTCAAAAAACTCAAAAATTCATATTTTTGAAAAACCAAAAACACCCTTTTGAAAATTGCAGGAGATATTTAAATGTATCAGAGGTTTAACCCAAAAAATGTTGAGTCAAAAATTCAATGCGACCTTAAATTTTTTCGATTTAGCCAAAGTTAATACTTTTAACCGAAGTAGTTTCCGAAATATTAAAAAAATAAATTTTACAAAACAAAAAAGAAAAAAATTTTATTTTGAAATTGCATAACTTGAAAAAAACACTTTTATTTTTATTTTCGTTTAAATTTTTTTTTTCTTAAGCACAACTTCGTTTTATGATAAAAGGAAACTCTTTACCACATTTTATTCAAATCAGAAGAGGTCGTTTCCAACTATGCATTTAGTTTGAAAGAGGACAAATAAAATATATGTTGGCAGAAAAATGGCAATTTTCATAAATCCTTTCACTGGTTACCGCAAAAGTTGTATGGCTTTTGCTAAATGTAGGTTTAATGGACAAAAAACCATAAATAAAATAGACGAATTCACACAACAATTATAAGGGCCCACCCATTGACGACCTCTATACTAGGATCAACTGGTAGCTCCGTGACCTTTCCAGCTTCTGCACTGAGCTAAGTGTGAACCCATCTCCGACTTAATCGCTGACGACTCTCTTCACCATCCTAATATCTTGCTTGTGATGTTTTACAACGGCCTCACCTTCGCTAATCATATCACCTCAAAGGTACAGAGCCGCAACAAGATTCTGAAGTCGCTTGGCGGTAGCACTTGGGGAAAAGATAAAAAAAACGTTGCTTGGTACATATAAGCTTATTGGCTGACCGTTTATTGATTACACTGCACCGATATGGTTGCCCAATCTTGCTAACACCAGCAGGAAGAAGTTGCAAGTCTGCCAAAACACCGCCATGAGAACTGCAAAGGGATGTTTTCGTATGTCATCTGAGTCTCACTTACATCAAGAGACTAACTTACTCAACTGCCATAGACCCAGTCACCCGAACCGACATCTATTGGATGACGATCCACCACCTAGAGACATAAGGAAGCATCTCCTCAATTTGATGAGATCCGGCACCACGTTATCTTGCTGTTGTTGTTGTTGTTGTAACGACAAAAACACTCCCCGAAGGTTTTGGGGGTTGCTGTCGAACTGACAGTCCTTGGCCGGATATGAATCCGGTACGCTCCGGTACTCCCTTGCGGTACTGCCCGACTGTCGTGGTAGCGATTTGGTATGACCAGTGGAACCTTCTAGGTCATGTCACCCGTCCTTCCGTAAGGAAGGAGAGATGGGTAATGAGAGGTGGGAGGCATCATTTTCGTAGATCAACCATCGAGTTGCACGTCATTACCTTGGTGCATATTAGTCGTCTCTTACGACCGGTATGCCTACTTCGGGCATATTCTAAACCCCTAACCCGCAGGGGTTGCGTTATCTTGTCGTTTGAGTTGCGTTCTCACAGGCGAACTCTATATCAGAGAGCCGGTAGACAAATTCCTCAAATCTAGCTGAAGAGGAGCGCGTCCTTCCGAGGGAGACTAGAGTCATGCTGACCCAACTTCGTTTTGGATACTGTAACAGAGTAAACTCTTACTTATAAAAACTTAACTCCACTATACCAAATACTTGTCATGCATGTGGTATATGCCCTCATGATACGAAACATCTTTTTACCCGTTCAATTGAACCTACTGTTCTTAGACCAATATCACTCTGGTCCAAACCTACTCTTCTTAGACCAATATCACTCTGGGCCAACCCTGTGGAGACTGCTCGTTTCCTTGGGCTACCGTTAGGAGAGCCTGATGACGATTCCCAAAGTGATCGCGCCCTTTAGCCAGGTCGAAACACTGTTAACAACAACAACAAGTGGAATTGGAACTGACAACGGGATCAAGACGAAACCCTGAACAGGAAGCAATTAAATTAAATTAAATCGAACCCGAAACCAAAACTTAAACCGATCAACACCAACGGAGCGTTTAGCGTCGATGCTCTTATCTTGGTTTCTGAGGATCCGAGCGATAGAAGACTACCGGATGTCTAGTACCACGGATAAGTTAAAATAACCTCTTCGACGGCTAGGGGCAATCTTTAACACAGCACTTAGATATGCCTTGTATGCAGTTCCCATGTAATCTATGGGATTGGCTTTCTTATGGATTATATTTTTTAATATTTCTGTTATATTTTCAGAAATTATTCATATCAGTCAACATCTCAAACTCCTAACATTGACCCACTTCGGGATAACTTTTGATATTTCTAAAAAAAAGGCATATCTTTTCTCTTCCCTTCGGGATCGTCGATTGCGTTGTTTAGTGAAGGGAAATATACTCCCACTGCCTAGAACGTTATTCTCACAGAGCAGGAGTAAAACCCGAGTGCCAGTTAGCAGCTGCGTCATCTACATTTTAATGCTGAGGGAGCCGGAGTTGATAGCGATCATGGACGCAAAACTGTAGCTTCTTACTCAGTAGTACAATCCCACCCATTACACAATATCCACGGGAGTTGAGCAAATTTATTCAAGTGAAATCAATATAACAATAAAAATAATCTAAAGCAACATCTACAAGAACATCTCAATATTTCGATTTTGTATGCAGTGCGAATTCCGGAAGTGTCTCAAAAGTTATTGGCATGACCCAGATTTTTTCGTCATTACTGCTAATACACATTTACATTTATACAAAACATACACACTCACATAGTCACATTTTCATCTTTTTCGACCAAAACTTGATAACTTTTCTGGCGCCAGCTATCAAATCTCTATGCGCTATCCAAACATCCGCCACACACAAAAATATTCACGATTTCATAAAGCTATCGAACTACAAAGCATTTTTCATATGTGTACGCCTGTTTTTATGCATCAAAGGTATTAAAAAGTTGTTTAAGTGCGCCTTAGCTTATCTTCTGCATTGTTACCCTTCTGAAAATTCATAAACTTTTTTCGATTGTCAAGACTTTTGATTTGAGAGTGCCATATAAGCAAAATTTTTATTGCCGATCATTGATGTTGGTGCTACTGAAATTATTTGCTTGGAATGGGATGCATACGATATATGTTTGTTCATTAAAACGGCATAAGTTGCATATACCTTACAATACATACATATTTCTTGTCTCCTTCTATTTCTCTCATGTGTAGTATATACCAGCAAGGCCGTATTTAGCGGGAGGCTTAAGGGGGTTTGAACCGCCCCCCGAAATGTTGATGCAAGCACGCGGTTTCATACATTTTTAGCACACAGCATTATTTTCAATAAGAGTTCTAGTGTGTTCGTTTATTCTCATAAATTTTTACGGATGAAAATGAATTTACACAAACTCAAATATTTCTTTAAGGACTTAAGGTTAACACAATGTTATCCTAAAATTGCATAAGCTACAAAAATGCAAACCCCAAAATATTCTGAAAATGCTGAGATAGTAGCTGAAAATTTTTACTGATATTCGCCGATTTTTCGCAAATTTTGCACAAGTTTTTGACCTTTATTTTAAAATTTTTCCAATATATGTATGTACATTGGCATATATTGTTATAGAAAATTTGTAAAAATAATTTTACTAATGTCTAAAGTTGGTGAAAATTTCAAGAAAATATCTTTACTCAAACTTGTTCTCCCTGGTGTAGATGTTTGTTTTATGTTCTGTTTTTAAATTCAAGTTGAACTTGTAATAGTTCTCGTTATTTTTTGAATAATAATAATAATTTTGAAGAAAAACAATTTGCATATGTTTTCCTGTTTTCGAAAAATCTACCACGGTTTTTTTTTTATATTTACCACAGAAAAAATGTTGGAAGTGTCAACACTGGTGCGTATTTCTTATTATGACGTTTCATTTTAATAATGTGGACTCCCGCCCCGCCCGAACAAAAATCTTGGCTACGGCCTTGTATACCAGTGATGTCGCGAATATTCGAATGTTTTTGGACATTCGCATTCGCAAAATTTCTACGAATGATTTACGAATATGAATATCAGAAAAAAATTAATTTGAAGATAATACGAATATCAGAAAAAAGTAATTTGAAAAAAATACCACGTTAATAAGACTAAAATCCATTTATTTCCAATGTTTTTTAATGCATGAAAAAGTAACTCAACTAATAATACGTGATCAAACTAAAAATATAGTATTCAACGATAAACGATAAATAAATGTAATATTAACAAACAAACAAAAAAAATTTTTAACATATTTTTTTAGTTAATAATTAAACTTCAGCCACTGAAATATAACAATAAATCGCAGGAAAGCTTCAAAGAAAACCCCGTGACTGACTGACTTTGACAGAATCTGCTCCCGTTCTCAATCACGGTTGCAATAATCGCAATCAAGTAATGCCTTCGTCAATATGAACCCATGAGTCTGAGATTTGTGTTATTAAGATGATAGAGGAGTGCGGATGCGAATTTAAATTTATAACACAAACAAATACGTGCAAACTAAAAAGATGTTTTTCCCCCAATGTTGTTTAATGTTTATTACAACATGAATTATTATGGGCTCGCTTTAAATTTCGAATGCTCAATTTTAATAAATGTGAATATTGTCTTTTGGTGTGTAAAAGGAAATTACTTTGGAAATGTCGTTTAAAGCCAAAACTTATAGTTATTTTTGGGAGTTTTTTGGAAAGGTGGGTAATTATTTTGCTATTGTTATTATTATAATGTGAATGAAATTTCTTAAATTTTGCAATATTCTAACACCTCAAATAAAGTTGCATAACCAAAACAAAGATAACAATAGTCATTAGCTGTGTTCGGTGACAAAACTTGCAAAGAAATGTTAGCAAAGTGAGAGTGAAGTAAAACTCTCTCGAAACGCCGAACAGGAGTCAGTAAAAACTTGCAGCAAAACATCTGCTGCTATTCTGTTTGGTTAATAGCTCAAATTTTTTTAATTTTTGTTGTTGCTTTCCCATGTCACGATCAGCTGTTATCACTTGCTAGTTTTACTGAGTGAAATTCACCTAACAGAAACTTGCAACTCTCTCTCTCTCAATGAAATGTCAAAATGCTCTCTCTCGCTGCAAATTTTCTGTGTCACCGAACACTTTCCAGTAAAAATTTTATAAAATTTTGATCCTCACCGAACACAGCTACTGCTCTTATTCTATGCCTATCACTGTGCAGTCACAGTCTCGGTTCAAAATAGCTGCGACTGAGAAATCATTGTCACAAGGCACACTGTTCATAAAAAAACTAACTCTAATTTTAACAGAGCGCTGTGAAGACACAGATTTTTTTATACCACTTTGGTGATACTCTTCGGAAAATTAGCGAGCTGGAACTGCTTTATTTTCAATTGCTTGTGAATTTTACGGGTCAATATTATATTATTTAAATTTGTTTGTTTTATAGTGCTATTTTCAGCTGTCTTGTCATCTACAAACGAGCTGCAATGACTATTAAAAATTATAGGAACAAGTGGAATTGGGCTATAACAATTGTCAGTACTCACGATGACAGCTGCCCCAGAATAGGGCAGTTAATATTGAAAGCAGGCTGGTTTGTGTTGTACGTGTGACCAGGTGATAGCAAAAAATGAGCCTTTTCGGCAGAAAAAAGGTTAGAAAAGGCTAAAATTAAGAAAAAAAGAAGCTAAAAAAGGCAGATATTTTTTTACGAAATCCATTTCAATTTCTTTTATTTTAGTTTGAACTATTTGCATATAGAGCTGTAGATATAACTTAGTTGTTAGAGTACTCTAACAGCTGCTTTGGTGCAGACACTTGGGTTCGTATCTCAGTGTCCGAGAAGGGGTCTGATGAGAAGCTGGGCACTTCGAAACATGTCATCCCATACCATCGCTGTACATAACGTTGTAATTTTTCCTCTAATATCAATTAATGAACTATTTTTGTTTCAACACATATCAGGCACATTTCCCTCGACCAGGAATTTTTTCAAAGAAATACATACTGTAGAAAAATCACTACAAACTAATTATGAATCAGAAGGGCTTGAGTCTGCGTACACAGTTTGTGTATTTATCATAGAGATGACATCATCGGTAATTTCAAAATTAGTGCAACATTTGGATAAGCGTTTTAACGAACATCTAATATTAAGCAGCGAGTTAATCATTTCAATTTTTAATCTGTTCCTTAATTTAGTTTTTAAAATGTTCATGGCAATAAAAATTCTTTCAACCTCCGCATTATTGAAAGGTAATACCAAAAAGTTAAATATGAATTCGATCATTTCTAAAAAAGGCGGTTCGTTTAATCAATTTTTATGTTCTCGGACTTCCGCCCAAAATTCAATGGTAGAGGTCACACTTGTCCACTCTACGGTTATTAGCTTTCGCCCCTGCAGATCAATCAATGGTACTTGACTTGGAGAATACCTAGACTTTTCTTTTTGAAAGTGAGAAAATACATCCGGCTTTGTAAAGGGTTATCAACTGAAAAGAAATGTATCTTTTGTAAAGAGTTCATACTATCAGGTAGGCGATGTCGCAATTGGGTTATCAACTCTATTAAAAATAGTTGACAATTTTTACGAATAATTTTCTGTATTTCGTCATCAATACTACCTTTATTCAACTTTAATTTTATATATTTCTCGAAGTTGTATGAAAAATATTGTGTTGGGAATAGAAAATGTTTGGAGTAAAAAAAGGTTAGAAAAAAGCCATGAAGCTAAAAGCAAAATTATGAGACTAAAAGACAAAAAAAGGCTTACCTGATCACACTGGTGTTGTGGGGCTTCGGAGTAAGGTGCGCTACTTGTAGACATATACTCTGGCCACTAGATTATTTATATATATAAAAACTCTTCGTAGACGGCGCCATGAAAAATGTCGAGAGGAGTACCCAGGAGCGTAGTATATGGAGTACCTTCATCCACTGCTCCACTCCGACTCGCAAAAGAAGATGTCAAACTAGCAGGAGTAAGCAATGCCCAGGAGTCTTGGCAACACGTCGTTTCGCGAACAAAATGCAAACGAAACGCACGTCTATCGAACGAGACTGAATAGCCCTACACAATTATCGACAAAAACGCATTCGCGAATATCATTAGTGGATATTCGCAGTGGCATTCGTTACATCACTGGTATATATTACACTTTCTGGTTAAAAAACTTACCCAAAATGACCAGCGATGTTTTAATATTTTGCCACAAGTAATAGTCGTCATTCGGTCGTCATGATCCTGAGCCAGATGAACAATTTTACACGTAAGTGCAACAAGAACTATTTGAGCCAGAAAGATCCATATACGAGTAGATATGTCTGGTTCAATTTGTGAGCAAAATAATTTTGCTTATTTCTTGTTTTTAGTAAGGACACACTACCTTTTCATAAACCAAATTCTAATCTAAATTATCATATTACCATCGTATCCTTAAAACGCATTGCATGAGCTTTAGTACTTAAAGAAAATATTTGCGGTGTTTTTTTAAATATTGTGGATGCCCTGGCTCTACTTGAAATGAGGAGCAAGCTCGCTGATATCTACCTCTGAAATCTACTAATGAACCGGAGTATTCCCGTGAGAATTGAGCTTTATAACCCACCGGATGCCGGCTATCAGTAGTGAAATCTATCAAAGTACAGTTTATTTAAGGAAAAACTACGGCTATTTCCGGTTTTTAAGATGAAAAAAATTTTTTTTAAACTTGCCCTCAGTTTCTTTCTTTCTTTCCGTAAAGTTATATTCATAAACTTGATGTTTTTATATCTACAAAGTTAAACTTATTGGAATTTTCTATCCTTTAACAGAATAACTAAGTGTGCCTCTGGGCACTGTTTTCGTCCGCGCGATACCTTTTACGTTTTGAATTTTTTAAGGTGTGGTCTTTATAGTAAGTTATATACATATTTCTTAGCTTTTTCTCGTAACGTCAATCCATATATAATATTTTGAGACTCCGCACGATGTTGCGAATTTTGAAGATGTCGTACGAAGAAATCCTAAAATTCATGTAACGGGTAATGACTAGTGATAAAAAAGATTCCAACAGTGAAAATGAGTATGCTTCTTTGAACCATGCGCCAGAGGAAGTAAGTCAAGAGGATGAACATTTCATATACCTCAGGTGCCTTCTAGGTATGGATACTAGTGAAAACTTTTTCAACGAGGCAGCCAATTACTTACTTACTACTTCTGCAGTCAGAGATACTGTTACTGCCGATTAAGGAAAGCGGCTTTGACTTTAACTCTAATGTCAACAAATAGGTAAGTAAGATGGAATGTCGGAGCAAAAGCTGCAGAAAACAGGCAAGCGATAACTGATTTGAATTTATTTTCTGAAACAATTTAGCTATTCGGCTAACCGACTAAATAACAATGATAGACCTTTAAAAATTAATATTAAAGTCTGAAACTTGTACAGTATTTTTTTGCTCAGTCTAACAACGCAGTGCGAATGATTTTCCTACAGGGTAAGTTCCTTTAACTTATTATAAACAAAGAATGATTGTTTTGACTCGATTGCACTAACTGGGCCAAAAAGACGGCCAGCATGTGAATATATATAGCTGTATAAATGTGGAAAAATATTGCAATGAGTAAATGAATAAGTTGTGTTGCTGTAAATTAGTTGTTTGTTATTAGCCAAATGAAACGACATTGCTTTTTGTAAACATTAGCAATTTGAAATAGAACAATGTCCTGAAGTTCAAAACCCTTTGCTCCACATACTATTTTGTGCTTATCTGCAAAATTTATCTATTTGACTATCAGCGATTGCGTTGAAAGCTCATGAAAATATTTATACTTATACGTTAGCCATACAGACAGTGCCCGGCCCATATATAAACAAATGCATACACAGATTTCATTTTGTGGGCCATTATTTTGCAGCCGGTCATCTGTTTGAGTACGTTTGCCACCGAGAGGACAAAGGCATTGAAATACGAATTTGCAATACAAAACTCTTTTTCATAAATCAACCGAATATTAAGTGTCCTTAAACTCAGACGCAGGCTAGTGAACCTCAAAATTTATGGTATGTTTTGTGTTGTTATGAATATGTGTGAGCACTAAGAACTGCCGGCGCGGAATAATTGTAATAGATTTGTGTGATCTCTATCGACTTTATCGAAATTAATCGACTAAATTAATTTAATTCTTTCAGGATCTATTACATTTTCCCTTTCGACAGTTCCGTCCGAATAGCTGATAGACCCCAAGATTTTAGTGTAAAGAAGCGGAGTCCACAAACGCTGAACAAAGAAAAATACTATGTTAAAATATTACTTCGGTTAATAAAAGGAAGACGTCGGTTAAAGAATATTTTGTATGCTCGGTTCTTTATTTAGGCCTCTTTCATAATCAGAAAATGCAGCTCATCTGACTCTCTTGTAAACTTGTTTGTTGTTTAAGGGCCCTTCTCACCACAAACAGTTAGCGATAACTGGCAATAAAATTGACAGAAATCATTCAGCTATCTGTCAGACGACGTGCCAATTAACGCTAACTGGAGATGGTGACACCCTAATTCTAGTGTGGTAGCAAAATTCTTTTTACAAGCAAATAAATAATTTTTTGGTATTCTGCAGGCTTAAATTGAAGTCCACTTTCGGAACCACTAAAATAATTATTAATGTGACGAAACCAAGGAAAATAGCACGAACTGCATTACCAGTGGTAAAGATTTTCAGTCAGATAATCTTCCAGGTACAATATTACCGCTTACTATCAAGCTTCAGGTCGTTGATGTGTTCTTTTTTTGCTATTTTACTCACAAAATAAATGTCCATAGTAAACCCCATATAAGCATTCGTAATTCTATCTTACATGGCTATGAAGTTGGGCGGTGCCACTTTCCAAGTTTTTGCAAAAATCGCATAAAGAGCAAGAAAGTTGAAGTAACTGTCAAATTATATCATTCTACCTATATCAGTCAATGAGATATGGGCAGTTCAGTATTACTACCTCCTTTTCAGATAACTTTTATCAAAATGTAGGCGTGGTCGAAAAGCGATTTCGCTTATTTTCTATGGGTGTATGTACCACAGCTATAGTATACCTCCTAGCAAATTTCGTCATTCTTGCATAAACGGTTCTGTAGTACTTAACAGTCGAAGTTTGACAATTTGTTTACCAAATTGTGCCAAGCCCCTTTTCCAAAAATTGGGTAAAGTCGTCAAAAATTGGGTAAATAAAATTTGTTAAATACATTTCATTATTGTAACTAATTTTATTATTGAATTATCTTATTTTAAACGTTTTTCGAAATTTTCGATATTTAAAAAAGGGGCGTGGATTTCTCCTATTTTAAATTGCAACCTACCTTGGCCAGAAAGCAACCTGTGGGCCAAATTTCAATCAAAAATCTCAATTTTTACTGTATTCATCGTTTTCACGAAAGGACGGACGGACGATTCTCTTTTAATTTTAAGAACTTTGATATATGGAACTCTATATCTATCTCCATTATTTTGTAATTTGGCAAAGCGTTCCATTCTATATTTAAATAGCCAATATTACACATTTAATTATATCTTAAATGTTTGATTTTAAAATCCATTTTAATAGATAATCGCCAATCTTTACTCAAACTACACAGAACTTAGACAGGTTTGTTGTTATCTATGTGTGGAAACTTATTTATACATCTGGGTTTACATATACACGATGTGTAAAAAGTTCCAATACAAACTTTTTAACTTATTTAAAACACCAATCAAGTGAGCTTTGATTTTGTTGTTTGTTCTAAATCGAGTATCGTTCCTATGACTCTTAAACCACGACAGACTCAAATCTGTCCTAGTCGTATTCTAGTTATTTTCTACGACGGACTCCAAGAGCCAACGAATTCTCAACGCATTTTTGGAAGGCAGACTACCGTGCGCAATATTTAAAGAGTTTAAAAGTGTGGGTTTCAAGCGCGATTTTGTTTATAAAACTATAAAGCGGTACAATGAGATTTCGTCCGTTACAAATAGAACAAGAAGCGGAAGACCGCGAACGGTTCGCAATAGTGGTAACATCAAAGTTGTGAGTAAACAAGTTCGGAGAAACCAATTAGAAAAATTGCTTTGAAATTGAATATAACTATAATACAACTTCCTTGTTTTATTATTTAACGATGTATTCTTTATTTTATAATATTTTCGTAGCTGTTACAATTTTCAATTGAAATTATATACGAGGTGTGTTCAAAAAATATCGCGAATTTTGTGTTTTTTCAAAAATTATTTATTTATTCATGAATATCTATTTTGTCCCCTTCAAAGTAATCCCCATGAGATATTATACACTTGTGCCAACGGTTTTTCCAATCTCCGAAGCACTTCAAAAAATCATTTTTTTTGTATCTTGTTCAGCTCCTCCTTCGATGCCGTCTTTATCTCGTCAAGAGAAGCGTAACGTCGTCCTTTCATGGGCCTCTTCAGTTTAGGGAACAAGAAAAAGTCGCAGGGGGCCAGATCTGGGGAATACGGTGGCTGCGGCATCATTAGTGTGTTGTTTTTGGCCAAAAAGTCGCGCACAAGCAACGATGCGTGAGCAGGGGTGTTATCGTGGTGCAAAAGCCAATTTTTGTTCTTCTTTGCACATCTTCTCGACCTTCTGAGAACATTTTGTACCACCGATAAACGTTGCTTCGGTCCAAGGTAGCTTCTCCGTATGCCACAGTCAACATTCGGAATGCATCCGCGCACTTCATTTCGTTTTTCACACAAAATTTGATACAGGTTCTTTGATCCATTTTTTTGAATAGGTAAAAATCGAAGACGATCCAAAACACGTGCAAGCAAAGCAGCTGTCAACAATTAACTGAACATTCAAAATGGCCGAGCTTGTCGGCATAAGTGAGAGACATGAGTACCAACATAACGCCACAAAAAATTCGAAATTCGAATATACGTAACCAGCGAAAATTCAAAATTCGCGATACTTTTTGAACACACCTCGTATTTTATTTCATTACCATCAAATTGACTAAATAAAAAAAAGCATATCATATTCCATATAAATAAAATATTAAGGTTGTTACATGTAAATACAAGTGAATATTGTTGCTTACAACTCGGCCAACCTGACTAAGACCGTCCCCGGTCATATAACTTAAATTAAATTGTATGTATACGTTTTTACATAACTGCATTAAAATAGATCCCCTGGAAGAAGGCGCGGAAAGCGTCGAAACGCGTAGGGAAAAAACAAAAACAAAACACCTTGTTTTATTTGGATGGCCTTAAATGCTCAACCCAGCAAACTTAAATTAAATTAATTTATACAAATATTTAAAGTAGTTTACACATTTTAAATTACTTTTTATATGCAGTATTATCGCCCTACAATAACCAAATATTCAACACATTTAATTTTGAATAAGAATCTTGGCCTAAAAGCGTATAGGAAACAAAAAATTCCCGGCGTTTCTACATCAGGGAAAGAAAAGAGAGCCAAACGAGTATCTGATATTCTTGAATGGCACGGCGGTGACGAATTCGTATTTTCTGATGAAAAGTTGTTCGTTCTACAGCAATCTATCAACTCGTAAAATTATCGAGTATGGTCAGTGTCCCTAGAAAATGTTTCTGAAAAGGAAATATATCTTCCCAGATTTCAAAGCGCTTCTTCTGTCATGGTGTGGGCCGGATTCTGTAAAATAGGAGAGCTTCACCTAGTTTTCATCGAAAAGGGGGTTAAACTTAACGCCTGCTACTAGAAACAACACGTCTTAGAGGCAGTAGTACTACCCAGATGTCGCAGTTTATTCGGTGATGGTTATTATTGCTTTCAACAAGATGGAGCGCCTGCACATACTGCAAACATCGTGCAACAATGGTGTCAGGAGAATTTGGCCGACTTTATGCATAAGGACGAATGACCATCTAGCAGTCCTGCTCTCAATCCATTGAATTTTTTTGCATGGGCCTACATGACGTCGAAGCTAAGCGGTTATCAAATAAAAAACTTGGAAACTTTTCGTAAGGTATTACTCATATGGTATGGTTCGTGCCGCTTGTTGCTCTTTCGAAAAGCGATTATGCTTGGTTCAGTTATCCAAAGGAGGTGTTATTAATGAAAACCTACTATAAATATTTATTGATGCTATATAAATTCTTTTAAATAAAAATTGATAAGGCTTTACTATACCTTTGCTTTAAAAGGACTTTAGTTTTGTGTTCGAACCTTTTGGACACCGTGCACAGCTGCTTCGTCTTCTAGCATGTTTTGTACGATTTTGTAGACTCCTGTAAATGAAAATTTCGTTTTACCTGTATTAATAAAAATAAGTTTATTCCTTCTTCAATTAATAATTGTTTATTTTGCAAATGCTTACCGCGCATTTCACCGGCTAACAGCTGATTGCTATAAAATGCAATTATTGTTTGCCCCTTTGATCTCAGTTTCATAACAACTCAATACTCTTATACGTTGAATACTCTCAGCTTAACCCAACCATTCACCACCAAAACTAACAATCTCTCATAAATGCACTGCCAGCTGTTTCACATCTTTCGCTCTTTAAAATATTATACCTCGTTCCGATTATCACTCCATTCCGGTCCCTACATTAACGCTCAATCGGAAGACGTTCTCTATCACGCAGCCACCATCGGTTTGCTCGCACTGAACCGTTGTTTGTTTGGCTGTTTGACTGGAGTCACATTAGTGTAGCACTAGCAAGTCATTTGGCCGCCACAAGCGAGTTTAGTATTCGCCGTCTGTTGGTTTAGTTTGGATGTAGTGTATGAAATAACTTCGCTTGTCGTCGCTCGGTTTTATAATTTCTTAAACATTTTTCTATCACTCAAGTGTAATACCATGTATAATTAAATTTTTTATTTGGAATTTAAACGATGTGAATGGTGTGCTTTAAACTTCCAAAGTGTTTTGAAAACTACCAGTACATTTAATGCGAAAGGTTATTCAAAAGATTAGAAAAACTAGTGTCGCAAAGCAACGAATGTGTCAGTCATAATCCTCAGTGATGTGTTGCAAAGTCATTTGTATATTGACAGCTGTCGCCAAGTTGAGGAAGTTATTGGTGTTGTAGCTGTAAAATAACGTTGTCATCGAAATAGTCTTCCTGTTCTTCAACGCGCTGCTATCGCCAGCACCAATCCACCGGTAGCAACACATTTACAGTTGTTGCCGGCAATTTTTGCAATCACTCAAACGCTGGACACCAGCTGAGGACCATTTTACTTCCCTTTTTCAGCTGTCTGCCGGTTTGACTGCTTCAGAGTCTTTTAGTTTGTGTTTTGTGCTTCTCGCCTTAGGCAATTCGTTAAACTTAATTATGTGTTGCAATTGTTTAATTTATGTTTTTCTCGGAATAACCTATAATTATAAAAAATAAAAAAAGGTGAAAAAAGTAAAAAAAGTAAAAAAAAAACTATTTGCAAAGAGTGTGCAAAAAAAATTTATTATTATTCATTAACATAAACTGTACAATAAGCACGACAGAAAATATATAATTAACATATTTGCTAGCGTCGCATTGCGTGCACCTGGCTCTTTTGCGTTGGCGTAATGCGTGTACTGTTATTTACGTTGCACTGCATTGCCGACCAGCCGCTACAATCAGTCGGCGTTCCATAAGTTGAATGCTTGTTTGGATTCTTATCAACCACAAATCGAAGGCTACCCAATAAAGTGAATATGAAATGAAAGTTAGACAAAAAATGGTAATTGAAGTTGATAGAAACGCAGAAATTTTGCTAATCGAATGTTAAAGTGTCCAGTGAGTGAGAACAAATAAATTTGCTTTTTCTAACAAACGGCAAGAAAGAGCTGGAAAACCAAAAAAAATTATTTTAAAAAAAGTGAGCCAAAAAATAAATAGTTTGTTTTACGCTATTCGTTGATGCAGCTTAACTATAAATTTTGGCAGTTAAGAGCAATTGTACGAGCACTTAAAAGCGACGAATTATAACCAAAAGGTGAATATAAAAAATTACTCACAAGTTAATTTGGTTATTGCAAACGCTAAAGCTAGTTTTACGAATTTTTTTTTTTTAAATTTGAACACAATGATAATCTTTGAAAAATAAGTGAGTTTGGCTGTATCTGTATTTGCGAAAAGAAACTTTTTTGGAAGTAAAACAAAAAAAGTATCTAGAAACAGCTAGCATAAAAAAAAACATAAAATCGGTGTTTAAAATTTAATTATTTCGAGTTAACGACTAGTTTATTTTGACCCATAACTAACGCTCATTAACTACAATAAAGGAACCGGGGTCATGCTCCACCTGTTACTCTGCTGCTAAAATCAGGTGTTGAGACAAACTAGGTTTGGGTAGTTTTTTAACTAAAAAACGATTAAACTAAATATTTTAACTGAATTAGTACATTCAGTAATGTGAACAAAAATTTTCTGTGACATTTTTGCAAGTAAAGCTGTTTGTAAGCTATTTTAAAACGTATGGTAACTCAACGAAATAACTGATCGAATTCTGCGGCAATTTTTGCAAAATTGTATAATAATCATATTTCGCAAGATTAGTAATTTACATTCAATATTAAGTGCCTGCATTGGGTTTTATTTTGTTTTTGTTAACAAAGGTTTTTATACATACAAACATACATATCACATGATAGTTAAAGCAGTGATTTTTAAATTAAGCCATTGAACTAGTAAATTAGTTGAGCTATAGTTCAATAACGTGATCGAACTAAGATCCTAAATCACTAGTTCTATGGAGTGAACGAACTAGAAGTGAACTAATCCCTTCATTGAGCTGAAAAACCCAAAGCTAATAAGAACGCTTTCTGGACCGGATAGTCACTGTTCATTTTCAAAGCAAAACCTATCCAGCAAATTTGTTAGGCTTCAATTCGCTACGCTATTCTCACACCTGGGTAAATCTCGTACTCAGCGTCATTGAACTTGAAGTGATTCAAGGCGCTAGCATCACGGGAAGGACTATACGTTTTCTAAGGGTTATGCCATCTTTTTTTAATATTGCCTGATTCTTAGAGATCTATCTAGATAGTTATGCTGTTCGAGTTGTAGAAAGTGATTTGAGATAGCCCTTTACCACCTCAATTGCCTAGCTAGTTCAAAGCAGTGCTTTTTTTCATGAGGTATTCTCCATTGAATTACTCGTCTGAGATTATTTCCGCAGTAAACGCTGATTCCAAAGTAGACTAAGTGCATCAGTTTCAAATTTGTGACTGTCAAGAGTGAGGTCACTCTCAAGGTGCAGGAGTGCCCACTCTTTCTTTGATGGCAGCTCGTACTTCGTCTATTTATATAAATTATATGACATCTTTTAATTCGTACCTTTTCTATGGTTTATGGATATTCAGCATATGAGATTAACTGTATTAAAATACGACGTTGCCACCTATTCTGGTCGTTACGGAAACTTTAGCTGTCAGAATACCAAAATGGCGTAATAGTTGGCAGATAATTTTTTTGACGGTAAAAGGAATGTTGTTAACACAAAAGAATCAAAGCATTAATGGAGAGTTGCAGGTTTGATTTGTTATCCTGTGAAACATCAGCACATGCTCAACAGTTTCCTCTTTTCTCTACTTCTATGGCAAAATTTTTAGAATGAAATGGCAGTAACATGCATATTTTCACACCGTTCATACCCTCACACAAACACATATTGTGAAGGTCGATTTAATTTAATAAAAGATGTGAAAATGATATACCTTACAGATTTAAACACTGATGGCAAGGGAGAGATTGTAGGGTCATCAGCTGTTGAGAATTAGAGGGTGAAAACAAAACATTTTGGCTAAACATGCCCACATGCATATATATATAGGCATCTACAAGTTTTTATCCAAATCTTAAGAGGAAACAGATGTTGCGCTTAGGATAATTTGTAAAATAATAGAAAGCAACTGGCAGAAGAAATGCGTGAGATTCAAGCGCAAAAATCTAACACAATCTTAAAAAAAATATATGTAGTTGCACCGGCGAATTTAATGTAAAAAATTTAATAAAAGAGGTTCCACCACATTTAAAAAGAAAGATAATTTTGCTCAAATCTTTATAAAAATAGAAGTACATTTTTTTTTCTTTTATTGAATAAAAATGTTATTTGATGACCGTGAAAAATCTTCCCTTTTTGGTTCGACTACACACATTCATCACAATTCACATACCCTGTCAAACATGAAAACCTCAAATTTAACGCATTAGTTCTGCTCCGCACATGCCTGCCATTAGTAAAGAAAAATATTTGATACACCGGCATGTTAATGAAGCTGTGACGCTCAGGTAAATGGTGGCTGAAACTGAAGTTTAAAGTAATTGGCAACATAAATTCATTAATAAATCTTACCATTGACCAAAATCCGGCTACTGACTGATTTTTTCACTAATTATTTGGTGTGTGACTGCTTAATGCCAATATTTGATAATTACAAAGTAGGCACCGGCTTAATGAATAGTTTTATTCAAAAAGTCAGGACAATGAACGCAGACGCATTAATAGTAAAGAAGGGTATTTCTTCAAACCCTGCGGGTTAGGAGGCTAACAATATACCAAAGGTAGAAATGCTTGCGGTATTCGACGACTACAACCCCCCCCCATCGGTACCGGATTAATATCTTTTCGAAAGGACTGTCATTATCAGTATCAGCCTGCGCTGAGGTTAAGAAACTGATTGGCGAATAACTTAGCCTGCTTAAGTGTTTTCAATTTGCCTCAGCTATCGCTTAAAAGCGAAGTCCGTAAAGCTATAAGCTCCACTGCTGATTGGACATGAATTTTTCAAACACATTAAAAAAAGATCGATTAAACGAGCATTTTTATTTTCGACTAAAAAACCCGGCCAAAGCTTCGCTGGGTCTCGGAACTTATGTATAATAGAATTCGTTCGTTGTTATTCATTATGTCTCGGAAACCAGTTGAGATATGCAACTTAATCACATCGCCTATTGCAGTACTCGTTACCATCTTTCGTTTGATACCCATATTGTGCTAACACATTTTGCGTCACCTAGGTCCATATATTGGTCGATAACTCCGAAACCGGTCAAGTTATTGAAATAAGGGATAACTCAAATTGTAAGTTAGACATCTAGTAATGCAACGGTGAAAGTTTCGTTCAATTCAATGCTGCAGTTTTTGTGTGATGCGCGTCCAAACATACAGACGGACAGACAAAAATTCTAAAAACTGTTGATTGGTTTCTACTAGCTTTACAATGATACCTCCTATCAATTTTGCTGGAATATCTGCAATATACAGAGATCGACCTGTTACAATTAATATTATATGTAGTGATTTAGAAACTTGCCAATTTGCTCACCCAAAGCTCCAGTGCATATCAGCAATTCACTAAATTGCCTCAGCAAGCAGGAGAATACAAAGTGGAAGAAGATTTAAAAATTATTCAGTGATTGTGAACTTGTCAATTGGCTCAATGACTGCTTCATCGAATAGACACTTACCTCGTTCCATATCTCTGCGATAATAAGTGCATATACACTTGTATTCAATATAATAGTAGTGACATTAAGTTGGATATCGTTCGACGAAATAAAAAGAACTTGTGTATATAGCGAATTCCATGACAGAAACCGCATAAAAGGAAATTTCAGAGCTTACACTAAGTTCAGGAATGATTAAACTTTTGAAAATTTACATAAAAATTGCAATATTTTTTTGCAGAATTAAAAAAAAAATGAAAAAGTACGTGAAAATATTTCTTGAATTTTTAGAATTTTTTTGTCAAGCATGTTGGGTATTTTTATACCCAGCTTGTTCTGGTATACAGGGTATTATAGTTTTGGTAAAATAGCGGTGCTTTGTAACGGTACAAAATAATGGAGATAGATATGGGGTTCCATATATCAAAGTTCTTAGAATGAACAGAGGAATTCATTAAGACATGTCCGTTCGTCCGTCCGTCCGTGGACGCGATAACTTGAGTAAAAATTGAGATATTTAAATGAAATTTGGCACACAGGTTGCTTTCTGGCCAATGTAGCTTGCTACATGAAATGGACGAAATGGAAGCATAACCACGCCCCTTTTTTCGATATCGAAAATTTCGAAAAACGTATAAAATGGGTTATTTCAATAATAAAAGCAGCTACAATGATGAAATTTGCTAAACTTATTAACTTGGTTGTCCCATTAACGATTTTATGAAATTTTTGGAAAAGAGGCGTGTCACCGCCAACATACATATGAGTGAAGAAATTTTCAGACTTTGACTCTTAATAACTTTGGAACCGCTTACGCTAGTATAACGAAATTTCGTAGGAGGCATACTATTGTTGTGATAAATGCACCAATAGAAAAAAGCGACATCGCTTTTCGACCACGCCTACTTTTTCATAAAAGTTATATGGAAAGGAGGTAGAAATACTGAACTGCCCATATCTCATTGACTGATATAGGTAGAATGATATAATTTGACAGTTACTTCAACTTTCTTACTCTTTATACGATTTTTGCAAAATTTTGGGAAGTGGGCATGGCACCGCCTACTTATGAGTCAAGCAAATTTCAAATTCGACTGTTAATAAGTTCATAACGACGAAAGATAGAATTACGAAACTTAATACGAGGTATACTATAGACATCTAGAAAATAAGCAAAATCGGTTAACGACCACGCCCACTTTTGAACCAAAGTTTTCTAAAAGAGATGCAGATAGAGTGCTAGAATTTCGTAGTTACAATGACCAGATCATCTTATTAATGATTTTTTTACCGCCCACATATAAATAAACAAAATGTCAAATTTCAGCTGTTATTAACTTTAAACCCGTTTTAAATAAAATTGCGAAACATGAAACGAGGTATACTATCTAAGCTTTTCAAAATTATGCCTATGCTGAAACCAGTGAATCCAAGAATCTACTGCGCAAATTTCATAAAGATCGGTTAAGTACTTTCGACGCCAGACATACAGACAAACATTCATTTTTATTTATAAGATTGCCCACTTGATAGTAGAAAAAGTTTAAAACCACTATAGGTCATAACTCCACAGCAATTTACCAAGACCACTTATACAAGGCTTTATATTTAATGTTCGGTTCCAGCCGAACTTAGACCTCCTTACTTGTTTTATTTAATTTTTCTTCATGCGTTGTATGGAAGAAATCACTCAATAACTTTGACGAAAAAATCTTGAAAATTCCGGGAAATTTTAGAGCAGGTTCTATTTGCACAGCGTGATACTAGAATTGATTGGTCTACAAAACTGCGTACTTAAAATTTTCCTATAAATTCTTTCAAAAAATTTTAAGATTTTGATGACCATTTTTTAAAGTTTAATTAGCTTTCCTGAACTTTGTGTAAACTTTGAAATATCTTTTTATGTGGTTTCTGTTATGGAATTCGCTTTATTTTAAATGAAAATTATTCAAATCACAGCTTCTTCTTATTTCGTCACACGAGATGTATTTTAATTTTACTACTATTATATTGAACACATCTGTATGTTGATATTTGTTACAACTGTAATTGTTGTTATTGCGATTGCTTAATTAACATCTTTGTATATTTTTTCATTATCAATGAACTCTAAATGTGAATACTTCAATATTTTTAGTTGCTGCCATCGACACTTGAAATGACACTCAACGGCTTGTTCACTTAAGTCCACATAACAAGCTAGTTGTCAACGCCTCAATATTTGGAATGAGTGTTATACATAACTACATATTGATAAATATTGTTCAATGCCTGATAAAGTGCATGTTTAAATCTTTATTTCACTTATATTGACACATCATATAGATATTTTGTGCTTCAAACAAAAGTAGGCCTTAGGCTTTAACCATTTCAACTGGTTCTGGAGTGTTGTAGGTACTTTGTGTTTCAGTAGTAAATTATGAAATCGATAAGCGCTTCAATTACGAATAGTTTAAAATTCACTTTTGCAAAATACGCCCATTTTATCAACGTATTAATAACAGCAAAGACCGACTCACCTACATTCATAATGTCAATGTGTTCAGCACGCCACCCCCTTGGGTTTTCTGTTTTTTTTTTTGTTTTGCAGGCAGGAAGGCGTCTGCTACATACATTTGGATGTGTGTTTGCAAAACTTTGATCAATTTTTATTTTGTTGTTATTTTTACTATCAAACACTTGTAGTACTATCAAACACTTGTAGTACTTTTTTTAATTTGGAGGAAATTCGTTTGAAATCAAATTCGCACTGATAAGCGTTAAGGCGGCCTTGAACTTTTCATTTCAACGAAATGTGCTTTGAATCATTTTAGCATTTAATTTCTTACAGAAATAAGACATTATATGTAATGTTTTTTAATAAGCACTTAGCGACTAATGATAAATATATGAAAATAATTTTTTTTTTTTTAATTTTAAATTTGCTGTGAAAATCAAATGTGAATTTGTCCACCAAAATGATGACCGTTTTTTAATCGCCATTTGTCAGATACAATTTTTTCTTCTGGACTAAACAAATTGTTGAGTTGAAAGCAACAACAAATTAAGCTAGCAGAAATATTTTAATTTTGGTTGCTATCTTGAAATCGGCAAGTTCACGTTTGATTTTTTAATTTAAAAAAAAAAATTAATTTTATTATTTATTAAATTATGATGGTTCTATGTTGGACCTGGAAGTGAACAAGAAAAAAGTCTCGACATAATTTTCGCGTAGCGAAATCATCCCCAAGCTGGTCTTTGCCACTTATTTGGGGCCGTTTATTCCTTTACTCCCACGAATGGATGTCGGCGATAACACCTTCGGGCTGGAGCGCACTTCACATTATTAAATTTAAAATACTCCAAAAGTCATTTAATGATGCCAGCGCACCAACCGTGTATACTTAAACAACAAAAATTTCCCCCGAATTTTGAAACCATCTTCTACCCTGGGACCACTTTCCCAGTCCTCTTACCAAAGTCTAAACGTTTCCCCTCTCATTACTTGGCAAACGATTCTTATGAGCTCATCATCTGTGTGCATTTTTACTTTCCATAGTCTTCTTTAGCACCTGCACGGGTGGTACGATGCTCGCTGTATAAATGTTATGAGTTTACACCAGTTCTCTATCTTAAGTGTATCCGACCTTAGCTCAGAGCCATATAGAAAGGTGGATCTGGTAATGATCATGAATAGTTTCCTTTTGCGTTCTATAGGTCCTTTGATTTTTGCCATCAGCCTACTTAGTAGCGATACCTGCTCACATGCCTTCTGTGTCGCATGCTGAATTTGCGCCCAGTATATTAGTCGGGGGTCTAATCTTACTTTAATCTTAGTTTGCTACTTTCTTTGAAGTTATAGTAAAGGAGAGGGTTTCGAAACAAACTTCTAGCGTTATACACTTTTTAGTTAGGAGTATCAGCTCAGTTTTTTCTGCCACCAGCTGGAGGACATGCAGGTCAAGTCACTCTTTTGTGCATATCATAATCTGGTGGAGCTTTCAGTGTGCTTCTTCTATATTCCTGGAGTTAATGACTGCGGCAATGTCTTCTACGTATCCTACTAAAGATATCATAGTAGCTGACGTTCCATAGGTCAGGGTCGAGAATTGAAGCTTGCGTTGCTCTGCATGTGACACTGATGCTCCACGGACCCGCTGAAGTTGTCTACATAAGTCTACTATCGCTTAAATAGCTTCAGATTACGCGCTGTAGGTAACCTAGGAGCTGAAATCGCTACGAACAGCATGTCTGACCATCTCGCGTTTTTTCACAGTAAGACCATTCACATGCTTTCGTAATAGATAATGTGAGGCTTAGTTCAGGTGCTCGAACTATCTTCTTCAGTATCAGATTAAAGAAATTGCACCACAAGAAGTTGTATTGTCCAAAGAGGTATTTGCCAATACTGACGGAGCTTTCTGTGTTTATCAATGTAATTTAGCATAGTCGTAGAAGTTTTATCAGGGAAGTCCAATCCACATAGGCCTTCTACAGCATTTGACATAACGTGAAGATTTGATTGGTATTAAACTCAGAGGGGGACGATAGGCTCATGTCTTATGGAACCTTACAGACTTCTTTCGGATTTTCTAGTCGAATTTCCAGGCCCTTGTGGGTGTAAATGTAGAACTCCATGACAAGCCTCTTGGGCGTTCAGGCATTCTAGGCTTTCACCTCCTATCTTAGCTATATCATTAACACTGCTAAATAGCAAAGTGAAGTCTGTAGCGCCTAAAATGCCGCACAAGCAGGTCATGGAGTTTAGTGGTTAGTCTCTTCATTATACAAAAACGAGCAGTCTTTTCCATAGAAACAAATAAAAAGTGGTATTAGTCGCACTATCCTTTGCTACTAGTCCCAGCTGCATGCCACAGTAATAACATGTGCAGGGCGAACACATGCAACCATAAATGTGGGACAACGGAGTGAAAGACTAGTAGATAAAGTTATTCAATGAGCCTCTGGGTAAATTTTAGCGCAGCTAGCGTGCTTTCCTCGCTTTGGTACAACATTTCCGAAATTATATAATATTTTTCATTCTTTTTTCTTTATAACACAAATTCTTTTCTCTTAGCAATTTAAAGTAAAAATAGGAATGCTAAAATGGCTAAAGGGCATAGGAAACATAAATAATATGCAAAAATTACTATGAACATACATACATACATACATATATATGTACGACTATATCTGTAACTAACAACAAAAGCTGCGTAAAATTATGATAATCTGGCACACAACGTCAACGTCAGCAACAAAACAGCGGCAACACAGCCAACTCATACCAACAAGAACATTTATTTCAGCTCGAAATGTTGCTAAAAACTGCTTATTTTTGCAATTCTTCTGCCTCAAAACGCTTGAAATTTATGAGCTTTCGCGCATTTTGCGTATGATATGCGTGCGTAAATGTTAATGATAATCGCAAATCGCAAAGTAAATGCAAAAACAGCAAGAATACTACTTCTGCCTCACCGTATCCATAGAATGAATGTAAATAAAGGGTGAGGCAATACCACTTTTCGGCAATACAAATAAAATGGCCGATGGGAGCGCGGTTGCTAAAGAGCGCCAAATGTCACCTTCACAATGCTGTGAACACACTAATCGCTAAAGAGAGTGGCCCGTGGTTGATACCTCGTCTACAGTGGGCTATCATAGATCCCTTATGGATATACTTGAGATGAGTCAATTTTAATTTTTTTAAGTATTCATGAAACGAGCTCAAGGCCAAGAATAATAATTATTTTTTTTTTAATTTTTATGAAAACTATTATTGTTTTTATTTTTTTAATAATCATTTTTAATTAATTATTAAAAGTTTTTTAATTGAATAGAGTAGGAAAAATGTTTAAAGACAACCGCCATAGCCTTTTTTATAGATCCATTTTCGATTAAAAAATCGATTTATGAAGAAAAATGGATTATTTTTTATTGAAAAATCGATTTATCTGTCAAGAAAAAAATCGGTTGTTGAGTAATCGATTTTTGAACTAGAGGCCAGAAGAGAAACATTATGGCATTATCACAATAGGAATGACTCGGGTTTTTTTTAACCCAACCAAGGTCTGTAATTTTGATGTAACCCTGGCAAACTATGGAGTGTGAAAACTAGCCAGGACAAAACATAGTTAAAAAACTAAGTCGAAAGTACCCCTCCTGTTCAGTCACCCATAACTCTACGGTCACTAAATACAAAAGTCAAAAGATTCTAATGCTTTCCCACAAATTGGATGGACCTACATATTTGACTGCGAAAGGCATCTTCTAAGGTAGATGAGTTTTTTCTGAGAAGATTTTTCACGGTAGAAATACCGACAGACAACCAAGTTTTCCTTTTTAAACCTTTTGATGTTACCTCTTTCGTCACTTGGGCCTAGAACTTCCGCTGTGGTAGACCAGCACACCACGGAGACCGCCTAGCCCCTCATGGCGTATGTCTACCTGACGGCAAGTTTTTTTTTCTTACACATTCCGAAGGTTGAAGGTAGTCTTACCCATGTTAACAGCCCTTTTTCGGATACAGATCCGGTACAAGGAACTTCTGGTAACCCGTTAAACCTTCGCGTTGCGGATTTGAGTTTCGGATTGTATATTCTAAGCCCACTGACTGTGATTGTATTTATTAACCCTAGATGGCATTTTGTTGGTGTTTCGCTGCCATAGTAGTTTCGTGACGATCGCTGATCTTTCTAGCACTTTCTGGTATTGATTTCACTGTCACGGGAAGCGTTTGACATGAACACGCCATACTACTTTGGTAACCAAATTTTCGTCCTCAGATCCTCGCTTGAGTAACCCCTTAAACTCTTGGCACCTTTTATGAGCTTGTTTCCAAAGACTAGTTATGGAGGATCAATTTCACAAGCGCTTAATTCACTCACCCTTTTAGCATTTACATGACTAGGTATGTGACTTGATGTGACTGCTCCCGCATGGAGCTTGGTTCAGTTGAGTCTTATTTATATGACTGTGGCACCAGATTTTGTTGTTGCGTGCAAAAGCGAATTCAACTTTTTTTTTATCTTTTTTATGTTTTCTTTTCTTTTTTTTTGGATTCTTGTTGCTGCGCCCATCTCCCAGCGGATAAGCCAGTACTTTTTGAAGTATTGATGGAATGCTGTCGAGCGACTGATTGCACATAACAATAGCTACGAGCATTATTTTTGTATCGCTATTTTGTATATATTTTTTTTTTTTTTTTTTGTAAATGGGATCCTAATATCGCACATACATACATACTTTCTATGATTTTACATACGCACAGCTCTAAACCGTGTCGTCCCTTTCTCAATCTGAGCAATGTGTGCCGAGTGTGATAAGCTCCAAATGTGAACGATTATGGCAGTCATATCACAATGTGATATTTATATGGCTGTGTAAGTAACTCCAATGAAATTGGGACAATGTGCATATGCACACAAAGCACAGTTATTTGATTCATTTATTTGTGTTGTTTTTGTTTTCTTTTGCCTCGTTTATGGATCTGCTGTGCTTTTCGTTGGAGCCGCTCTGTCTTTCATTGAATCTGCTCCGGTTGATGACACTTTTTGTTGCGCTATCTGTTTTTGGAGTTGTTTTTTTTTTTTTTCTATGACAATAAGAAGCACATGCCGACATGCTCTTAGATAAAAACATCAGTTGTACATAGCGCGTATGGCACAAACGATTCTACAATGATATTCATGCCTATGACAAAGAATTTCCAGCTCTGATTTGATAAGATTCTGACACGAATATGTACAGCACGAAACTCTGAAACTTTTTCACGCGCTGTATTAGTGTATTGTGTTGTAGAAGGGTCGGGAAACCCTGCTGGAAATTTTGATCTTGCTGAATAGTTGTTATATCTAACGGACCCTACAGACGTTTATTTTAAACAGTTTTACTATCTAACCTAATTATCTCTCGCTTCTTCTTCACCTACCCCGCCATTTCTAACTCTCTTCTTATTTTTCTACCTTCCCCTTTTGCTCTCTCGAGTCCACTTGCCCATAATATTTCTCTTCTTGCCTTCCAACCTCTTTCCTTTCTCTCTTTTCCTTTTCCGTCCACCGGGTCTACGCCCTCATATATGATATATTTCAACCAAAAGTTATACAGCTAAGTAGCTCTGCATACTCATAGCTCTGAAAGGGCGTGGCACCACCCACTTTTTTAAATACTATACATATTGATATACAATAAATATATATCAAACTATCATCAATCTGAACTATATAGATTAGCAATCACGTGGAATTAGAATTTAATGTTGCAAAGGGGCGTGGCACCGCCCACTTTCTCTTAAAGCTATATAAAGGCAATGCTAACCCTATTAACACATAAAGCTTTGAACGTCAATAAAGGACAGTCAAACACAAAAACTTGTGGGCGTGGCACGTCCACTTTTCTAACACTATATTTAGCCTATGCTGTACCCAGTGATCACGTGAGTTTACTGTTGGGTACGTTGGTTTAATTTACTAAATAGCAACTAGGTTTTAGGAAATTCCAGCTGTACCTAGTAATCACTAACAATAGTCCAAGCTCCAATGAATTAGTAAATCATAATGCACATAAATATCCGTCCTCTTCGTCCTGTGAATGGATGAAGATTGTCTTTGAAAATGTGTAAGACAAATACTTCTGAAAACTCTGCAGAGTTGCAAGTTTTTACAGCCAATATAAGTAACCAGTGCTGATAAGATCTAAGGGCTGAATAACCTACCCTTAACCATTGCGAGAAAGTAAATTCAATCTTAGTTCTTTCATTATAGTGCTGAAGTGTACCAGCTTCCTCATTTCCACGAAATCCGGGTCTCGGTGCAGAAAATGTTACAGTGTTTAACTTTACCACACGAAGGGCTGTTGTTCTAGCTTAACCATGTTTAATCTGCATCTCGAATCAATGTTAGAATTACAAGAGCCGGAACTGTCTTTAAGGATATCTTCCTAAGGTCTCATGCCATTCAATTAGTCTCATCAGTGGTCGCCTCAAGATGCCGCTGATAACCACTTTATTTTATGTCTAGGAAAGTAAGCGGGTAAACTCTTTGCTCTCAAGTCTAGGTAAAGGAACCCTTGACGATGCATGTTGAGCTGATGATAAAACCTAAGAACTCAGCCTTCGATAAATGTGCGCATTCAGTAAATTTTCAAAGGTTTTTAGAACACAGGACTTTAGACTAAAGAGATCTTGAAGTTCTTTTCAGATGCAGACTTCAAGTAGTTCTTAACACAAATGTTCCAATGGAAACAATTCGCAGACGATTAATTTAAAAGACATTATAGTTCACTTGATCACTTTAAAACTTTATTATCCTCACGGATGTAGTTAAGTAGAAATGAAACCGATTTCGTTTGAATTTCGGGTATATTCATTAACTAGTACTGTTACGTTTCCCTATAGATCTGATATGGCATACTTTGTTTTTAAGTTTGTTCTAACTTCTATGTCACTTTTTCTGAAATCAAGGGATAAGTCACTTTTCTGAAATCAAAGAATATTAGTTTAAAAATGGGGATTTATTTTTAAGTGATTTTCCCATGATACAGATAGCTATTATCGGACAATATTCTTATATGTGAAAGTAGTATAGATACTGGGTGGATCGCAGATTGGTTTATTTAGAACTATTTTCCAAAATTGGTGAACATTTAAATCGATATTTCAGTAATTTTCTGGTGAGCCAAAGACTTGAAACGTGGAACATAGTTGAGATCAAAAGCAATAAATGGGAGAAACTTCCGCCAGATGACGCACAGACCAAGATATCTAGAAAAGTCAAACAATATTTTAGTCTGTGGAAGTAAAAGTAACTTCCCGGAACTTAGGAAATTGTCTTGCTCTCCGTACTATACAGATCGCGATGAAAAAATAGTCACCATATGGGACCATTTCTTTAAAACCAGAAGAGGTAGTAAAGTCTCTGTGAATTTCATCATGCATCAATTTCACAATGCAAATTCTTCAAGGCTACCTTTTTATTAGAGAAAAAAGTATTGCTTTATGGTAAATTTTTAAAGAGTTACCCCCATATTCATAAAAAATAAAATTGGTTTCTAAAACTTTTTAAAATGACATTTCCATGAATTATAAGAGCTTTATACATTTTTTTTTATTTTTTATGCATATGGGGGTTATACTTGTGAAATGAGTATGTTCAACTTTCCTGCAGGGACGCATAAATGCCTCCAGACTTTGTCTTTGTCGCATGCATCAAGGAAGTACCAGCTATGTAATATCAACATTCCTAATAAATATAATCTAACGATGCAACAAAATAAATAATAATGTGATACTTTAAATATCTAGTTAGTGCTGAGCTATATCATTTGGCGTTGCGTTTAGATTATCGAAGAGATGTGAAGGCGCAGAGATACGTGCGTACTTTTTGTTGTTACTACATATTTTCCTAACTCTAGCTAACATAATCTCACAATTAATTAGTGCTTGTATCACTTAAGTGATATCTAGCGTGCTGATTTGACATGCTAAAAAGTGTTGCAATGCAGATATTAATTATTCGTACTAAGTAATTTAATTACAGACATGGCTGAAGTTAGTAAGGGTCAGTTGTTTGATTATGATTTATAAGTTTTCACTTTTGCAAAAAATTTGTTCCAAATTTCCATTTTCCACTGTTCCACTGTATTTTGATACACAATACGTTATCATCGGGGAGTATTTTTGTCGCTAAAAACAGCAACAACAAAGGTAGAAATTTCATGATAAGTCTGTTTCTATGGCCATTTAAGTCAGCTATGAGTCCGAGAGTCTAGCTATTTTCTATAAACTTCTCAAGTCATTTCATTCACAGTCACTAAAGCAAAGAAAAGGTTTAAGATTTGTAGATTCAAGAGTCCAAAACTCTATAAAAAATGTGTCCAGCAACTTATAAAATTATTTCTTACCTAGCAGCAATTGTATAAATTTTTATTTTTTCTTAAAAAACTCAAGTCGCGTATTTCGTTTGAACTGCGTTTAAAGGCAAAGTTCGTAGGTGGTAACAGGTTTCTAGTAAACCACATTAAACTTAGAACAACTGCGCCTGTTAACATTTAGACATATTTATGAAGGTGTGTATGCAAATACTTGTAGTATGTGGATATGGTTGTTTGGATTTTATGTATATAGATATATACAGCTGTGTTCAATATAATAGTAGTGAAATTAAAATAGGTATCGTTCGAAGAAATAAGAAAAAGCTGTAGTTTTAATAATTTTCATTTAAAATATAGCGAATTCCAAAACATAAACCACATAAAAAGGAATTCCAAAGTTAACACAAGGCTCAGGAAAGTTAATTAAAATTTAAAAAACGGCCATAAAAATCTTAAAATTTTAAGAATTTTTAGAAATTTTCTGCGTATGCAGTTTTGTAGCTTTGTCAATCAAGTAAGAACTCGCTCAAAAATTTGCCTGAATTTTTAAAATTTTTTTTCGTCAAGGTTGTTGAGTGATTTCTGCCATGCAACGCACGAAAAAAAAAATAAATAGAATAGATATAGAAAAAAATACCCAACATCCTTGACAAAAAAAAATTCTAAAAACTCAGGAGAAGTTTTGAGGTCATTCTAACTTGCACATTATTATACTAAAATTGGTTGGGCTATAAAACTGCTTACTCAAAAATTTTCTACAAATTCTGCCCAAAAATATTACAATTTTGATGTAAATTTTTAAAAGTATAATTGACTCTTCTGAACTTTGTGTAAGCTTTGAAATTTCTTTTTATATAATTTTTATTATGGAATACGCTATATTTTTAATAAAAATTATTAAAATCACAGCTTCTCCATTTTAATTTCACTACTATTATATCGAACACACCTATATATCAGTTAGTAAATTATCGTATATTTATTTTCAAATAGAAAAAAACATTTTGCTATTGTTAGTGATGACGATAGTAGTTTTGTCATTCGCAGTTTTGTTAATAAAAATAGTTCCAGTTGTCTCATATTTTGTAGTTTTTTATACTCAGCTTAGCGTATTCCACAAAGTGTTTTAATTCTAGTCAAATAAGGATAATAAGCAACGGCATAAACGAATGGAGAGTAAGGCACTAGGCAATAAGTTTGCGCTGACATGGTTTTTTGCGATATTCACCAATTTTGGCTAAAGCAAAATAGTTTTAAATAATTTTCTATTAAAATTCATTAAATTTTTTAAGTATTTTAATTACTGGTAACATCTATAGAAACTTGCTGCTTTACTGTTTGTCACTAAATTCCAAATCAAAAATATAGGCATGCCTTTTTTGTAAAGGCGATAGTACTCCAGAGGAGCACTTTCGACCGACTTGAAAAAGGACCATAAATTCCAACTACTTTTAAGTAAACTTATCTGATATAATAGGGTCTGTAATCGTCGAGATGCATATGAAATAAATATTTGGTCCAGCATCGCGGTGTGGAAGCTGGATCGGTTGCATGGGGTAATTTCATTTCAATTCCGCTTCTGAATGCCACATCGGCTTCGGATTGGGCTCGTCGGAGGCATTGAAGGTTAAAGTTCAAGTGCCCCAATTTAAAATGCCATATGTGCCCCGAGGCCATTTGATTAGCTATAGTCAATGCCCGGGGAGAAAATAATCTACGAAAATCTATACTTACCCTAGGCCTGGGCAAGATTTTCTCTACAATAAACAACTCTGGCTAGCGCCTGCCAGGGCTCTGGCATGGAAAACGTATCTTTCCCAATTTACGGGTAATTTATCGTATATTCTGCAAGGGGCCTGCCTAGTTTCTCCCAGGTTACGATTTGATTGAAATTCCTCAAACCGGAATCATTACGATTAGTAATCATTATTTAACTTCTTCTTCTTTAAATGGTCATCTAACCGCCTGGGCGATTTTGACCGTCCAACATAGCTCGCCAGTCGTTTCTTCGTTGCGCCAACTGGCGCCAATTGGAAACACCGCGGGATCGCAAATCGGTCTCCACTTGGTCCTTCCATCGGAGTGGTGGTCTCCCTCTTCCTCTGCTTCCACCGGCGGGTGCCGATAAGAATACCTTCTGGGCTGGAGCATCTTCGCTCATTTGCACTACGTGGCCTAGCCAGCGAAGCCGCTGTGTTTTAATTCGCTGAACTATGTCGGCGTCTGCGTAAAGTTCATACAGCTCATCATTAAATCTTCTTCGGTACTCGCCGTCGCCAACGCGTAGAGGTCCACAAATCTTTCGAAGAACCTTTCTCTCGAATACTCCCAGAGCCGCCTCATCAGATGTTGTTACTGTCCACGCTTCTGCACCATATAGCAGGACGGGTGCGATGTGTGACTTGTAGAGTGTTATTTTCGTTCGTCGAGAGAGGACTTTACTTTTCAATTGCCTACTCACTCCGAAGTAGCATTTGTTTGCAAGAGTAATTCTTCGTCGGATTTCTAGGCTAACATTATTGTTGGTGTTAATGCTGGTTCCCAGGTAAACGAAGTCCTTTACTATTTCGAAATTATTGCTGCCAACAGTGGCTTGGTTGCCAAGGCGCGAATGCGCTGACTCTTTGCATGATGACAGAAGGTACTTCGTTTTGCCCTCGTTCACCACCAATCCCATTTTCTCCGCTTCTTTTTCTAATTTGGAGTAAGCAGAAGTTACGGCGCGGTTGTTAAGGCCAATGATATCAATATCGTCAGCGTACGCCAACAGTTGCACGCTTTTATAAAATATTGTTACAGCGCGGTTAAGTTCTGCAGCTTGTATTATTTTCTCCAGCATTAAATTAAAGAAATCGCACGATAGGGGGTCACCCTGTCTGAAACCTCGTTTAGTTTCGAACGGCTCGGAGAGGTACTTCCCAATTCTGACCGAGCTGGCGGTGTTGCTCAAGGTCACTTTGCATAGCCGTATAAGTTTTGCGGGGAAACCAAATTCAGACATAGCGGCATATAGGCAGCTCCTTTTCGTGCTATCGAAAGCGGCTTTAAAATCAACAAAAAGATGATGCGTGTCGATTCTTTTTTCACGGGTTTTTCCCAAGATTTGGCGTATTGTAAAAATCTGGTCGATGGTAGATTTACCAGGTCTGAAGCCACACTGATAAGGTCCAATCAGTCTGTTCACATCAGGCTTCAGTCTTTCGCACAATACGTTTGATATGACCTTATATGCGATATTCAAAAGGCTGATTCCGCGATAGCTGGCGCAGTTTGCAGGATCGCCCTTCTTGTGGATTGGGCAGAGAACACTTAGATTCCAATCTTCAGGCATGCACTCATCCGACCAAATTCTGCATAGAAGCTGATGCATGCGCCTTACCAGCTCCTCGCCTCCGTGTTTGAATAGCTCAGCAGGCAAACCATCAGCGCCAGCTGCTTTATTGTTTTTCAATCGGGATATTGCTATTCGCACCTCATTATAGTCGGGTTGTCCATCATCTTCGATTGTGGGCTCGGGTTCGGCATCTTCTCTGGTTTCTTACTCAGTTTCTCCATTTAAAAGGGCAGAGAAGTGATCCCTTCATATTCTGAGTGTTCTCTGAACATCGGTCACCAGGTCGCCGTTCTCATTCTTACAGGAGTTTGCCCCGGGTTTGAAACCTTCTGTCATTCGCCGAATTTTTTGATAGAATTTTCGGGCATTATTCCCGTTGGCCAGCATCTCAAGCTCCTTTATTTCACGCTTTTCTGTCTCTCTTTTTTTCGCCCGGAAAAGCCGCCTCGCTTCCCTCTTCAACTCGCGGTAGTGTTCACACACACTCCTCGTTGCATTCGATCTCAGCGTTGCCTTGTAGGCTTCGTCCTTTCTTTTCGTTGCAGCGCGGCACTCTTCATCATCATACCAGTTGTTTCTTCGCGTTCGCCGGAATCCAATTACTTCTTCGGCTGCGGTACGGAGTGCTCCTGAGATATGATCCCACTGCTCATGCATTCCACTAGGTTGAATTGTGCTCTCGAAGAGCAGGTGTGAGAGGCGATCTGCGAAATAATTGGCGGTCTGTTGCGATTGCACCTTTTCGACGTCCAGCTTTCCCTGCGTTTTTTGTTGCACCTGTTTTGTCGTACAGAGGCGGGTACGAATCTTGGCTGCTACTACGTAGTGATCAGAGTCGATGTTAGGTCCTCGTATTGTGCGAACATCTAAAACGCTGGAAGCATGCCGTCCGTCTATCACAACGTGATCGATCTGGTTGCGTGTTTTTCGATCGGAGGACAGCCATGTAGCCTGATGGATCGTCTTGTGCATAAACCTAGTGCTGGATATGACCATGTTTCGGGCACCGGCGAAGTCGATCAGCCTGAATCCATTTGGCGAAGTCTGATCGTGGAGACAGAACTTCCCGACAGTGGGGCCAAATACACCCTCCTTACCCACCCTGGCGTTAAAGTCGCCAAGCACGACTTTGATATCATGACGGGGGCAGCGCTCGTATGCTTCTTCCAGGCGCTCGTAGAATGCATCCTTTTCCACGTCGTCCTTCTCTTCCGTCGGTGCACGAGCGCAGATAAACGATATGGTGAAAAATCGTACTTTTATGCGGATTGCAGCGATACGCTCGTTCACGGGTGTGAACGACAGTACTCGGTGACGGAGTCTCTCTCCCACCACAAATCCCACGCCGAATCTGCGCTTGTCTTCATGCCCACTCCAGTAGATGTTGCAAGGTGTTTTGATCGTGTTTCCTCGCCCCGTCCATCGCATCTCTTGTATGTTATTTAACTGGTTTGCTTAAATCTTCGTTTTTTTTACCTTTTTTAAGGCTATCGTTTGCTAAAACTATTTAAAAACTTTATTTTGAGTCTTTATTTATCTGTCAAAGAAACTCTGTGCCAATTTGAGCTACAATTTATGTACATAAGTAATAAATAAACAAACAACGATATTTGAATATCATAATCAGATACAAACCTTGATACGCTTGTCAAATTCAATAGTCGATTTATGTCACCATACAATAACTTGCACGGGCTTTAGTCTGTTTCGTCTGCTTACGTTTATATATTTATCTGAAGTCACACTCAATTTCCGTATCTTGTTTTCATTTCGATCACAAACGCAGCCATGTTTACACTTCAAACAACGCTTTGACGTTAGCATTAAGTTCACTTCTATTATTATTCGCATATTTATTTATATTTATGTAAGTTTATTTTTTTTTCTTATTTCATACATGCGCCCATCGTTTTTGTTTAGCGGCTTTAGATTTGTTTTAGGCTGATTTTGTGTTGACTCGTTAAGCAGGATTGAGCTCATTTTAATATGTAACTCAATTAATATTTGGGCTCATTCGAATTATTTTTTTTTTTTTGTAGTATTTTCTATTATCTATGGCTTACTCATTTACTAGAACCTTGAATTTGATATTTAATCATAACAAAATTGAAAGACTGATTGGAGGCTTGACGAATAGTTGAATGCCTGTCATTAGTCAATCTAAGCCCGCGTTTGTAAATAACCAAATTGATTACGAAGCAGTGTTGTTTCGGTTTTACAATAATCAATCATAATATTGTTAAAGTGCATACCACTATTCAATATGTAATCATAATATAAATTGATATATGCTTTCCACATTTTCGTTTAATATACTAAATTGCTGAGCTTAATGAATCGCACCTTGAAATAAAAAGGTATTGTAATTTTATTCAACACCTCTTTCACGCCGAATAAATGTAAATTAACTTAAAATTTTTTGTTTTTGTGGGCCAGCAACCACAATATTTTTTGTGAGTTTTTTTGGTGTGAACTAAGTATTTAATTTGATTAAATTTGAAAAACTTTACAAAGACTACATAGAGTAAAAGCTTAACCAATAGCTATTACTGTTCAGAAATTCTTGTTGTTGTGTGTAGCGACAAAAACACGTCCGAAGGTTTTAGGGAGCGTTGCCGAAAGTGACAGTCCTTTGCCGACTACGAAACCGGTACGCTCAGGTACCTCCTTGCGGTACTGCCCGACTGTCGTGGTAGCGATTTGGTATAACCAGTGTACAGGGTGGCTGATGAATTTTGCTACATTAAGAAACTCAAATAATTTTATTAAATATAGCTTAATTAGTTTCAAAAATAATGGAATTTAAATGCCCCCCCTGCTCGTCGATGCATGTGCGGCATCTTACCAAAAAGTTGTTCATTACTGCTTGGAGAGTGGAGACAGGAATAGCCGCAATTGTTTCTCGAATGGATTGCCTTAGTTCATTCAAATTTGTTGGTTTTGCTTTGAAGACTTCCTGTTTGCAATAACCCCACAAGAAAAAGTCAGGTGCAGTAAGGTCAGGCGACCTGGGTGGCCAACGGAATGTGGAGTTTCTGGATATCAGCTTATTGGGAAATTTTCGTCGCAATTCTGCCATAACAGGTTGGGCTATATGAGGAGCTGCACCATCTTGCTGAAACCACACAGAGTTGAAAGAAATTCTCATTCGGCGTAATTCTGGATAGAAAAACTCTCTCAACATGCTCAAGTAACGGTCTCCAGTAACCGTAACGGTGTGACCATTTTCTTCGAAGAAGTAGGGCCCGACAATGCAGCGTGATGAAACTGCACACCACACTGTGACACGAAGTGGATGCAATTCCGTCTCATGGAGTATCTGTGGGTTGGAAGCACTCCATATTCGACAATTTTGTTTGTTTATGTTGCCGTTTAAATCGAAATGGGCCTCGTCAGACATGAAAAGACAGTTCAACATGTTTCCATCCTCTTCCACCATTTGAAGCATCTTCTGGCAAAATTCCAAGCGAATCGGCAAGTCTGCAGCGTTCAGTTTGTTGGCCATTTGAATTTTATATGGGAATAAGTCCAAATCTTTGTGCATAATTGACTGTAATGACTGTCTGCTTACACCCATTTGAGCAGATAAGCTTCTTGTCGAAACACGTGGATTGTTTTGTATGGCAGCAGCTACAGCAGCGATTGTTTCCTCCGTTCGAACTGAATGGTTTCGATGGTAAGGTCTTCTGTTGACTGTCCCATGCTCGGCAAAATTGTTTACAAGTCTTATTATGGTCCATCTGCTCGGAGGATTGCCGCCAAACGTGCGCCTATACTCTCTTTGAACCGAAACTACGGACTCCAGTGCGTGATAGCGGCGGACAATCCAAATTCTTGTTTCAGTGTCCCAGTTATCCATTTTTGTTAAATGTAAAAGTCAATCTGCAAAATAAAAAAACAATTAACCAGATTCATTAAATAGAAAAAAAGTTATTTAATATTTTTTTGGTAGCGGCTTTCATTAGCCACCCTGTATAAACAGTGTAGTAGTGTGTGTGAGTTTATGAGCAGACCTGTTAAATAATGATTACTTATTGTAATGATTACGGGTTTGATTATAAATTTTCTTGAGAATCCATTTTATGGTTGATTACGTTACGTTACGATTATGGTTACTCTCAATGTTTAATGATTATTTTCCAATTAAGTAAAAAGATAATAAAAAAATGATGAATTTTAGGATCATTAAAAAAATCAAAAACAGTTGTTGTGATTACTTCTGATTATTTTAGATTTTTTTCTTTTTGATTATTTTTTATTTTTTTCAGTATTATTTTAGAACAACATTAATATTCAAATCAACAATACCAAAAAAATCTAAAATAATCAAAAAAAAAAATCAATTAAGAATAGCCTTCTCTTGAAAAACAATCAAAATAATCATTACCAATTAAAAAAGCCGTCTAACTAATTGGTTACTAATTACTAATAAAATGTATGATTGTCAAAGATCAAAGCAAAAGTTAGTAGTATGATTCGGTAGGATGTATCATCTAGACCGAGGCGTCTGCTGCGTCACTATGACCAAACTAATATTTTCTTTTCAACAACGAGAATTTTTGAGACTATAATAAGATGATTGCTTCTAGTCTGCCTTCTGCTAGATCCTGTTATATATCGATGGTTGGAAGAAATCCCTGGCTGTTTTTTATATCATCATCCTGTATGCCATTATTGGTATTATATCCACTAGGGATGCCATATTGTTAGATTTTCGGGGTCCCATTCTCCCGCGGTTTAGCTTGAAAAAAGTGAATCACATGTCAGAGAAACTATTTCACTTTAAGATATTTGGATTTTTGCTAAAACTTTTTTTATTTCATCAATGACAAAGCAGAATCGAAAAGCTACCGAAATATTTATATCAAAAGTTTTGAATTTTTAAGCAAAGTTTTCGAATTGTTCTATGTTATGTTTTTATGAAATATTTAACATTTAACGTAATTGATGAATACAACTTTTGTGAAGTCAATTAGATGTATACTGGAAATATTTTCGTAGTATATTTTTAAATTTAGGCTTTTAAAAGCGATTTGGAACGCTCTGCCATCTTCAGTGCTTAGTCATTTTTGTTATAGAAAATTTCTAATGGACTCCGAAACTGTTGAACCGCTTTTAATCAAATATGGCGTCGACTTAAAACATAGTCTATTTAACTTTCCTTATATTAAATATATTTACCCTTTATATTCAATATATTTACTTTTCTCAATATATTGAGGGGCGTGGCATCGCTATACTAATTAGTTCTACACATCTTTCGAACTGTTCATATACAAATGGAATGTTTCAATCTAAATATCAATAGAAGTGCAGTTGTGAAGTTATATGAGGCTAATATCTAACACTCAAGGAAAGTGTGGATAAAGGAATAGGGGCGTGAGACCTAAGACATATCTATAAAAGTGTTTATGGCAGGGAACTTCACTTTCATAAAAAATTATAGCTGGTTGATCTCTAACACCTCCAGAAATATAGAGGATCAAGGGCAATAAATCTTGAAGGGACATTTTATTCACGCCCATAAGATTTGAAGTCGACACAAAATATTTTTAATTTATTTTTTCTATATTTTTCTTTGATTGTAGCAAAAAAATCACTACAATCAAGCTCCTGTGGCCCCGTTTTCTAGTGACACCTATTTACCAAAATTCCTATTTACCCAAATTCCTGAAAGTTGTGAAAGTATGCTTTAAGGATCTGATGACATATTTCAGCCTTTCATTATCAACTTGGCATAACAACAACAACAGCATACAATATTTAATTAACTGACAATTGTAATCCCCAGATCAAATATATACTTTTAAAATGAAATTTCAAATGAAAATTCCTTATTAAATTGCAAACTTCGACTTCATATCCGCTGCCAATCGATACAAACATTTATTTATTGGAATATAAAATGAACTTTCACATTGTCATCATTAAATACGGTTAACACGTTATGCTCCTCTAATCAATAGGATCATTTTCAACACGATCAATCAGTGAAATCGCATCCGATTAAACTTTATGTTATGTTGCATATTGATTGCGAGCTGTTATTAGTGAGTCATGCCACATGCGTTATGTACGTGCAATTATTCAAACCAATTTGATGCAGCAACTGGGCGGCGGCACACGTCACCTACTTTTCACGCGCAAAACATGTGCCACATACATAAATATCAATAAAAAATCAAACGGATCTGCAGCGCTTTAAATGGCACATGTTATGTTATCCGTCACAACATCGATAGCACAACGTTTAATCGATTTTCCAGCTAAGGCGTAGTCGTATAAAGAGTTTTTTTTTTCATTTGGTGAAAAGAGAGGCGCCTAGTGGATTAAGTGCATGTTTGCTTAAGAGGATTTATGTTGGGTTGGTCCTATCTTTATGATTTTCACTGTGCACATTAAGTTCCATCTCTAAATTAAATTAAATTAAGTATTCATGAAACGAGCTCAAGGCCAAGAATAATAATTTTTCACTTTTTGAATTTTTTATGAAAATTATTATTGTTTTTATTTTTGTAATAATCATTTAACTATTAAATTAAATTAAATTAAATTAAATTGAATTAAATTAAATTAAACTAAATAAAATAAAATAAAATAAAATTAAATAAAATTAAATAAAATTATATTAAATTAAATAAAATAAAATAAAATAAAATAAAATAAAATAAAATAAAATTAAATTAAATAAAATTAAATTAAATTAAATTAAATTGAATTAAATAAAATAAAAAAAATAAAATAAAAAAAATAAAATAAAACAAAATAAAATAAAATAAAATAGAATAGAATAAAATAAAATAAAATGAAATAAAATAAAATGAAACGAAATGAAATGAAATGAAATGAAATGAAGTGAAATGAAATAAACTGAAATAAAATAAAATAAAATAAAATAAAATAAAATAAAATAAAATAAAATAAAATAAAATAAAATTAAATTAAATCAAATTAAATTAAATTAAATGAAATTAAAATAAGTGAAATTACATAAAATGAAATGAAATATAATTAAATTAAATTGCATCAAATTAAATCAAATTAAATTAACTTAAATAACAAAAAAATATTATTAAATAAAATAAAATAAATAAATAACATAAAATAAAATAGTAAAAAAATAAAATTCAAAAATATAACATAATAAAATTAAATTAAACTAATTTAAATAATATAAAATTAAGTTAATTAGAATAAGATAAAATACAATGAATTAAAATAAAAACAGGAAATTAAATTAAAAGGGAAAAAATACAATAAAATGGCATACAATAAAATAAGTTAAAAATAGATATTGTAGAAAAAAGAGAAAAGCAAAGAAAAGGAAAATATATTCAAGGAAATGAACAGCAAAGACGGGAAGGAAAGAAGGTGAACGAAAGGAACCCAAGATAATTCAAATAAAATAAAGTTTTGTGGGTAAAGTTCAATCAACTCTTCTTCCCATTCTTACAAAGCAGGAACCATTAGCTTCATTGAATGTATAAACGAATAGGAACGAAGGTTTATCCTTTTTTGAGGTATGTTCACAGCACAGCTTTAACAAAGATGAGCTCTATTACCGGGAGATATTGTATTATTTTACAAAAGTACTAAATAACCTCGAGGTTATGCTTGCTCTAGTTACAGTTGCACACACTTATTAATACCTATTTCTAATCCTCTGGGGATATTTGCTTGAATAAGTGTCCATCACGAATGTAGGAACACGAGTGCTAGGATATTGGACACCCTTTTCTCTTCTAACTACAACGCAGCTTTTGATACTTTGAATACAAAATTAGGCCTTATATTATTACAAAAGCAAACGACTTTTTGCTCAACCTCTGACAAACCGTTTGGTCGAACCTGCCTCAATAACGTAAGTGACATGCTTTGGCACACATTTCTCTCGCACGCACACATACATGCAAACCGTCCTGCACCACTTCTCGCACATCCAAACACCTGTCGTCTTAAACATTTTTTTATGCATAAATTTTGAATTAATTTTCACAAACTGCCACCAGGAGTACTGCCCCGTGCTACACACGGCTGCTGTTAATGGTACTTGCGGCTCGCACGCTTCGATATCTCCGCATGTGCATCTCTCCTTTAACTGACTTTCTTATAAAGCGCCTTAGGTATTATTTAACACCACAAATTGTGCTTTTCTCTACTTTGAGCTCTTTCAACGCTTTCCTGCTGGTTTTTGTTGCAAACCCCACTTCGTCTTGCCATCGCCTTCTTCTCTCCTACAGCCAATCTTGCAATCAAATGATACACAATCTGCTTGTTTTAAATTGTCAGCTGTATGGCAAGTGTCAGTGAGTTTTAGCTTGAAGTGATGACTTTCTTATGGAGTTGGGCAATTTGTTAAATTTAAATATTTATTTGGTGTTTGGGTGGTTTTCGAGCTGGAAAAATAAATAAAATGAAAGTAAATAAAGAAAGAAGAGCTGACTCGCGGGCAGTGCGGAGGCTTTATACCTTTTATGAATAAGAAACTTAATATTCGCTTTCCGATCTTTAACAACAAGTTGCTTCAAACCAGCGAAATTCGACAATTTTACCTATTTAATTAAAGGAGTTATAGCCCAAACCCAGTTTGTCGGAGCAATCGATGGTGTGGATGGGACAAACAGGCATACGGACATAACTTAATCGACACAGCTCATCTTCCGAATGATTTAGGCGTACTTTTTGATGTGTTCATATTTTCTGCTTTACATACTTACAATTATCTCACCAAAGTTATTATGCCATTTTGTGTTCATGAAGGGTATACAAATTTTAAAATGCTCAAAAATAATTTAAGGAAATTGTTTTTTGATCCTATTTTATGGTGAAAATCTTGTACGATGTGCGCTTTGACTTAATTTCATGGGAAATTTAAACAAATTTAGGTGATCATCTTAGCTTGTGATATGTTGAGAGAAAAGCTTAGAGAAAACACTCGTAGAAATGGCGTCTTAACTTCGGTTTTGGTTTGGTTTCATGCATTTCCATCGAACATTTGACTAACTTTCTTTGAGAGCAAGCGAGGACAGACTTCGCTCCTACACTTCAAGACCCTGATTCATGGAACTGAAGTATCCAAGGGTGAGCAACTCGTGCTCAACCTTTAGATCTTCATCTACTCCATAGAAACACAAATACAGGGTGTCTATGTTAAGAGCTCGGTGTACCATTTATTCAGCATACCTCCGCAGATAAGTATAAACTTGAAGCTACTTGGCAGCTACGTAATTAGAAGAGCAATGGCGTCACAGAAGCTCAGCAAGCCTTCAAGAAATTTCAATCCTTCAAATTCATTGACCACCATAGTATTTATGTGCTGATATTGAATCATCTTATCTGTGTTCTGATGATGTTATGGACAATACCACCATTAGGAAATCTTCTGAAGGGAAATGTAGTGGACACTTTTAGGACATGGATTAATCAGGATGATGGCGATATCTCAAGGTCACTATGACCATATTTTATTAGGCAAAGAAAGCTTTCGGTATGAGGAGGAAGAGGAGTCAATCGACCCTTTTTTTTGTAGATATCGAGGAACGCGTACAAAGTGATTCAGGTTCACAGGCAGGCTTTCGACAGCCTGGCAGAGTTAAGGTTCCTTCTTAAAAGTCACTTGCTGAAATGGCTACAAACAAAGAAAAGATCTAATCTGGAGTTGAAGAATACAATTACTCAATAATCGATTTTTTTTTGCTAAGAGATTTTTATGATTTTTAAAGAAAATAATCGATTTTGTTCGTAAATCTATTTTTATATGGAAAATACCCATTCGATGTACTAGCAAAATAAAAATCTTTAAGAAAATATGTTTAAAAAATACCCAATAGGACGATTAAGAATTTATTAATTTCAGTTTCGAATTATTCAAATAAAAGTTCTACGCTTGAATATTTTATTACTGTAAAAATAACAAAAAATTATAAGTTCAAGAAATATACAAATTTTTTGGTGTCAAAACTAAAATAACTCTGCAATAAGTTTGAACCTAAAATAAATAATTGCCTAATACAATTCTCATAAAAAATAAAACTGGGTTTTTTTAAAGCTTTTTAAAATGACATTTCCATACAAATTTTAAACTATAAAAGCTTTATAAACCTTTTTTTTTATTTTTTATGAATATGGGGGATAATGTATTAAATATCGATGTTAAACATTTAAAAAAATCGATACTTAATAAAAATCGATTAAAGTAAAAATCGATTATTTATCCATACCCCAAAAAAAGCATCCCTTGTTCAACCTCCAATACTTTTCCATCCTATTTTACTTCCTGTCATATACTTGCACTTAAGTTTATCTACAAATTAACTATCGTCGCACATTTAAATGGCAAAATCACATAAATAATCAAATCATATGGCAGACTCAAATAAAAATCTAAATAAACATTGCAAAAACACATAAAAACAAATTGTAAATACATTAAAAAGGGGAGCAAGTGGAGTTTATGCTTAAAAATAAGCAAAACAAAAAAGTAAAAAGCCAATCAAAATGAACTTCAATCATGCAGGCCACCAAAGTCAAAAGAATGCTCCCTGCTGCTGCTGCATTGAAGTGCTTCAAAACTAAGAATTTTTAATTATAAATGAAGCAATAATTTCAATGCATTATATTGCGGTTATTCTTGGCGTTATTGCTTTGGATGCGGACAATTTAATAAAAATTGAAATTCGTAATTGCGAAACATGTTTGTGTAACCAAAAGGGGGAATGGCGCAATTGTGTGAAGTGCAGTGGCGCTGCAAAATACTTAGCGATACCTAAGATTTTATGGAGGAATGTAAATTTTGATGAGGGTGGGTAAAGAAGTCACTAGGAAAATGAAGAAAATGTTGTCCGGAACAACATAAAAAAGGCATGAGTTCAATTGCTTAAGTAAACTGAAGAGAGTGTTTAGAAATTTTCCATGTGAATATTTCAAAATAAACAATAAGACTTGGCAGCACTGTATAAGTCCTCATTTAAAGCTCAGTTAGTTTTGACTTAGCCATATCCATAAAAAAAAGTGGATCCAACCAACCTTATGGAAATCAATCAATGTAATCGATGAATGACGACATACCATAACGCCATAGTCATAACCATAACATAGCCAAACAATTGAATTTCGATTTACGGGCATATCCATAACTTATTGATTTGTGAATTGGAAAATTTAACCCGTTTTTGGCATTTTTTCTCATATTCGACGAATTTTGATTTTGTGAGTAATAAGTTTTCCAATTCGTACAATTTTTTTTTTTTGTATTTTCCTACATTGTGTAAATTACGCTGTTTTTTAGGCTTACTTACAAATAATAGATAAAAATAAATATGGTTTAGTTTATGGTATGGTTGTGACTATGGCGTAATGGCCTTGTCATCATTGTCTCCAGCATTATGGAGCACTTTATTATGGTAACTAGTTACATTGTTATACTCTCTTTCAAGAAATGTTACCAATCAAAGAATGTTACCAATCGAAAGGTTCTCTTTGCCGGTTAGGTGGCGCTGCGCTCAATAAAATCCTTGTTTATGATATCAAGGGCTTCTAAAGATATTTAGCGCTAAGTTCTTTACTATTAATTGGACAGAATATCTTGGGCACTATGAAGATACTTCTTATCTTCGTCAACCGTGCAAATCATAAAGATTGGATCAAATAGTCTCCTTATAACCGATTGTTCCCATAAAATGGGGTTGAGCCATATATTTTTCAATTAGAAAGGTAAGACAATTAAAATCAATACAAGGCTCTCCTTACTGGTTTTGGTTTAATTTTCCGAACGAACGATGTAACCAAGCGGTTGGAGCATATTTCCCACTCATTCAGTTTCGGCTATGCGGACACTAAATAGTTAGAAGAACAAGTTGTACGATAAGGAATCTCGCTTCGTCAGGGAGCAAATGAAATTGCCTACAGGAGGTGACGCACTTTGTAAGTCAGCACTATCGGAATGCGAAGCGAATCACAATTCGAGCTGTGCGATTTCAAACCGAAAAATAGGCGATCTGTACGCCGCTCAGTATGTATAAATTTGACTTGCTCTACCTACCTACTTAAAAGCTTACCAAAAGCGCTCTTCAACTTCGGCAAAATCACCAAAAATTTCAAAATGTCGCATCAAAATATTCGCACACACCACAAAAGAGAATAACAGCAAATTGAATAAACAAAAACAAAAAGTAAACAAATAAATTGGACGACACATGCCAAGTTGCCACATGCCATCTTCTACTCAATATTTTGCATGGCTACGGTCGTTGGCGTATTTAACTTAAAATAAACAAATCATAAATTGTTGCAACGACAGATCGGCACTTCGGCAGATCGCTGCATAGCCAGCATAAAAGCTAATGATTTACGTGACCACCCAGTTTCAATGCGCAATATGCTCCCCCAAAAAAGAAAAAAAAAGTTGTGCTCCACTGATTTTCTGCCGGGCACCCTGCGTTAAAGTCACTCCCTTCATCCAGCTGCCTGGAGATGCTTGTGGTGCGCGCGATCGTTTTTTGATGTGCACCAAGTGGCACAAAACGTGCGTTGTCATCACGATGTCGCAGCTTCACATCAAATTCAGCGCAAACACAACCACACTGACAGTCTCATCATCACAACCTCACGCGCTATCCTCCATTTTTCGCGCTGAAATGCAGCTATTTTGTCAAAAATCATTGCAATTCATATTTGCAGAAAATTGCAATTTTTCCTTCAAAGTCGCACGTCACTAATTAGAAAGTAAAAATATTCATAATGGCCAAATGCAAATCAGCGTATGCGACGTTGTTTGGTTTGGTTGTTTTTCTTTAGTACTCGAGGTTATTTGGCTTAGCTGCGCTTCATGCCATTCGTGAATGAAAAACAGCACGAAAAGTAAAATAAAAAAAAAATGTTTACATAGGTTTTTTATATTTAGAAATGCAAAAATATTTGCAAAGAAATTGCGCCAATCATCAAATTGCACGTTCTTTTTGAACCAACAAAATGATGGCACGTCAAAGGGATTTTCTGCGAAATTATTTGTGTGCAGTGAATTTATTTTAGAAAATTATCTTAGTCGCACCATTTCAATAATTCTTGCCAAAGAATCCCCGTTTTGCTTCATACCCAAAGCAGCCTCTGAAAAGAATTATCGTAATATTGGGACTTGACCTGTAATACATGTGGAGCGTCGACACTTTTACTAGTCGCTGCTCAGTTATTTATTTAATTTTAATTTGTTTTAGCATACTTTATTTTATATTACTTCGTTATATTTTTGATTTTTCATATTATTTTATTTACTTCTATTTTCTTCTATTTTATTTTACTTTATTTTATTTTATTTTAAATTATTTTATTTTATTTTACTTTATTTTATTTTATTTCATTTCATTTTATTTTATTTTGTTTTAAATTATTTTATTTTCGTTATTGCCTTTTTATACCAAGAATTTTTGTTGATTTATTTTATTTTCTTTTATTTTATTCTATCTTATTATATTTTATTTTACTTCGTTTTATTTTATTTCATTTTTTTTATTTTATTTAATTTTATTTTATTTTGTTTTATTTCATTTTATTTTATTTTATTTTATTTTATTTTATTTTATTTTATTTTTATTTCGTTTTATTTTATTTTATTTTATTTTATTTTATTTTATTTTATTTTACTTTATTTTATTTTATTTTAATATGTTAATTGATAGTAGAGGAAAAATTACAACGATATGCACAGCGATGGTATGGGATGACATGTTTCGAAGTGCCCAACTTCTCATCAGACCCCTTCTCGGACACTGAGATACGAACCCAAGTGTCTGCACCAAAGCCGCTGTTAGAGTACTCTAACAACTAAGCTATGATGCTCTGTAGCGTCACGATGCATTTTTTCCTCTAATGTGCCATTTGCTTAATCCTTTTATACATTCTTTGGTACATAGACCAGTTGATAATAATTCTTAGTTTAACAAATTTTCCTATAATCAAAAATAATAATAATTAACTAAGAATTATTATCAACTGGTCTTGAGCCCGTTGAACTTACAAAAATATGTAAAAATGAACAGACCATAAAACCAACAACAACAAAAAAAAATTTTTTTTTTGTTATTTTATTTTTATTCTATTTTATTTTATTTTATTTTATTTTATTTTATTTTATTTTATTTTTATTTTAATTTATTCTGTCCCTCATGATTCCCACTAAATTCTCCTGTGAAAGTATATATAGCCAAATAATACTTCTAGGGTGGCGAGTATGTTAAAGAAACATGTTCTTGGTACTTTTTTTTTCTTTTTTATTGCAGTTAAAGCTTACTTCTGAAGCAACTTATCTCTGTAAGACACTAAACTAAATAGAAGTTTAGCTAAAAAAGACATGAGGCAAAAATAAATAAATTAGTTACTCGCTACTCTAAAAGTATGCACTTCAACATCTCATAAAAACTTGAAACTTTAAATTAAGATTTTATTCTGCTATCATCTAAAACACCAAGTTCAAATCCAACTTAACTCAAACATTGCACATCAACCAACTTCAATGTATTTCTTTGGCGACACTCCCCTCGCAGCTGCCACTAGCACTTTCAAACTCCATTTACTTTCTTTTAAATCCATGGAGTACCGCAAAGTATTGAAACAAAAATATATTTAACTTGAACAAATTTACTTTTATATATTTTTTATTGTGGTGTATGTACTAAATTCGGCGTTGTTGTTGTTTTTGTTCTACCTTTCTTTTTTTGTTGCTAGTGCTAACTAACACTGAGTGTGTGTTACTTTGGATATTTCATTACAAAAGTTTCTTTGGCATGTTAGGACTTACTCGCTCTGACTGACTAAGAAATTGATACAGATGTTAGTTTCTTCTATGTTTACTTACATTCGCTTGTTGGTTTGCGCGTTTTCGTTATTGATACCTAAAGGGGGGGTAGGTAAGTGTGTGTTTGTATTTGTTGTTGTATCAGCTGGCACTATTTTCCACAATTTAGCCTCTTTGCAGTGTAACTAAATATTTTGCAGTTTGGAAAGTGTTTTTTTGTTTTGTCTTTTTCATTTTGTTCTTCTTTCGTCAGTTTTGCTTAACGCATCACCCTCGACCGCCATCACTCACAACACAACTTCAAAGCTTTTTGTGTCTATTCATCAAAGTTCAACTTCATTTTTCGAGTCTTTGGAACTCCCATATACAAACTTCATGAATAAGCAGAGAGGATCTGGTTAAGTGATAGGCACAATAGTGCAGCTTATGGCCGCTTTTCCTTTTGTTACAAACTCCAGTTACTCGAAATTACAATTGTTGGCAACTCAATAAAGCAGAAAAGAAAGCAAAGCAACTGCGGGGAGCAGTCAATAGCGGTTTAAAGAAAAGTTTACTTGAAACAAAAGAAGCAGACATTTCAGAAAAATGCATTGTTGCACTATGGAAATGCCAGCTTGACTTTAAGTGGATGCATTTTTATTAGCGTGTGCCGAAAAATTCCATTTTTCTTTATCGCGCTGAACTTGTTCAGTTCACTAAACTCATTTATTTTTTATATTAGATATCCTGCCAGGATTATGTTCAATTAGTCCTTTAGGTCCTTTCATATGGGTCAATTTCAAAAAAAACGTACACAACGAGTTTTTTTTGCTTATTTTTCAAGTTTTTTCAATTTCTTTCCTTTCTCTCTTTCTTTGCAACACCAAATTCGCACTAATTAATTTTTGACAACTATAACAAATCAAAACAAAAGAATGAAAACCCATTAATTCGAAAACTGTTATTAAATGTTGCATATTTACTTTTTTCTTGATTTTATTTTATTTTGTTTACTAAAAATTCTAACGGGGGACACATGCTTTTGTATGAAAGGAGTCAGAGGGAGAAACAAAACACCATTCTGAATAAACAAAAAAACAAACATATAAATTTGAGAATTACGTTTTTTTGTTACATATTCCTCGATGATCTCTCACATTTTTGTTTTTTTTTTTGATATTTTTTTTTTACCTAAAATAGTAGTGTAAAGTGCAGGGACACAAAAATTTCGTTTTTTTTTTAAATTGACCCATATACTGAATTCAGGGTTGGGGCACTTTGAATAAAAAACTACAAAAACAAAATAATAATTTTTATTCATTATTAAAAAAAAATTCAGTGATGAGTGAAACGTTATTGGTTATTAAAAAATTTTTGAATAAAGTATAAAATTTAAATTTTTATTCCAGCTCTTAAAAATAATAAATAAGCTCATCGAGATACAGCAAAATTATACCTACATATACATATAGACATAATGTGTATTTACAAAGATTTTTTTGGTTATTTCTGTATTAATTAAGATTTACTGAGTTGATTTGATTGAAGTTGGTGATGATTGCTGGATCAAATAAGGCTTTTGGCGGGACTACTTGGTTCTTTCCCTGGTATTTTCACGGATGTTTTAGGTATTATTTTGGGATTTTTACAAGACCATTTCGGAATGGTTTTAGGGCTTATATTAGGACTTTTTTTACTATTTATTAATTTGTTTTAGGAACCATTCTGGGACTTTTTCAGGGAAATGATTCCAAAATAGTCCCGAAAACAATACCGAAATGACCCCGAAAAAAGCAATCCAGAAAACGTCTCAAAATGACTGGCACCCCTACATAAAAAGAAACGATCGTCAGAAAATCAGGGCATGGTGGTGAATATTGCTGAATATCACTTGCCCATATGAGGCCACATTAAACTCCTCTTCGATCCGGTCTTACTCGTACATGAAAAATTTGCTTCGAAGCTCCTTTTTTCTAGCTCAAATCCAACACCAAATTATAGTTTCTATACTATCTTCTTGTATTAGATGTTGAATGACCTGAGTACTAGATGCCAATTATAACAAACCCGGAACTTTCGTTATTTGATTTAACAATTTGAGTATTCGCTATTATCAAACAAAAAAGTGTAGAAATAGTTTCAGACACTATCGGACCTTAAAATATAAAAAAATATAATTAGCTTTAATATTTTTTTAACAAAATAACAAAAAATTTGGCGCAATATAGCTCTGAGGAGATTGAGGGCGAGCTTTTTCACCAATTTTTGGTGTGCTGCTTCTAATTTTCCTACAAATTTGCAGGAGCTGCATGTTTTATTTCGACTCCGAATGGAATCTGAAATGCAGAAGCTTTTTAATGGCAAAAAAGACACTCGGCGAGTTTCCAAACATTTTTCATGTGAGCCGCTTGTCACTCGAACATTAAGTCCCGAAAATCTCGGGATAGTAAAAAATTAATTATTGGCAATTAAAAAAGCACTTGATCGCGAAATCTCTACTGATGGCTGTTTATTTGGGGTGAACCAGTCTCTAAACAAGGATAAATCTATCAGTCGAGGAGTCTAAACAGGGGTGTACATAATTTTATCCGATAATTCCTTAGAATTTTCTTTATTATCGGGCTTGGAAACTGAAATGTTATCAGCTGTTTCTTAAGCTTCAGCCGATTTAGGTTATATTGAAGGGTGATTAGACACTTCTTTTACATACCATATCCCCAATAACAGTTATTTCAATGGGCGGTGTAGCTTCGTGAGGCTCGTGAGTCACAGATGTTAGATCTGCGTATCAGGGTATCCGCTAACCACCGGGGCCGCCATCTGTAGAAAGCAATGTTATAAATATGTAACCATGCTGGTACTTCTATAACGCTTTCAAACATTTCTGTGAATACTTCCATCTACTTCTCCTTGTATAAGTTAAAACATTTTAATTTGGTGTAGTCCAGTTATATACCTGTTTGTGGCGCATCCTAATATTTTCACGTTGTCAATTTTTTTTTTTGAGACATGGTGTTCTTCTTTAGTTCGCATTGCTTTTTTGCGAAATAATGCTGGATGCTGTTCTTTGTTTTTGTTGCTTTATTAAAACACTAAAAGCGTATCAAATATGTGGGACTGAGAGGCATTAGCACCAAAATATTGGCATCACAGATATTGTGAGTTCTGTACTAATGTAACTACACGAGCAATGTTTTTGCCATACCATACAACTACTACAGATATACATTAGACTGGACAAAAAAACACTTTTTTTTTCTTTTTAACAGAAGGCTACAAAATGAGATGCGTAAGGTTTCAGCCCTTAACTTTGCTGGTTTAGATTTTTTTTAAAACTGTGAAATTATTGTAGCAAACGAGTTTACTTGCTATTAAATTAGATTTCTCAAAAAAAAAGTTCTGAATAGAAATTTTCGTCAGGCTGGCCGTTCGATAATACTCAAATTTTCTAAGCCTAGAACTGTCGGCTTCACAAAAAGCTTAATTCAGAACATATTTCTTTACTTTATCACATAATTCAGACCGACCATCAATAGTTACTTAATTAGTTAATTACTGATACAATCTTGTTAGTTTTAAGTATTTATTTATTGTTTTTTTTTCCTTTTTTTTATTGTTATTTAATTTTGTTTTTTATTTTACTCTTTGTTGTATTACAAAAGATGTAAAATATCATTGTGCTAATTTTTATGTTTTTAAAAATAAATGAAATGAGAGAAAAACAAAACTATGTAGAGCTAAATTTTTTTAATTATCAGTTTATCTGTTTAAAAGCAAAAATGAGATTAGTCTCTAAAAAATCGAAACTAGCAACGATTTTTTTCTCGCTATTCTGAAAAAAAGTATCAACACAATTTTGAAAAATAAAAGAAAAAAAATGTCCCAATCTAATGTAAGTCAGAGAAAAACATGTACCAACTAGATCTGTTCACACGCATTGGTAGTTCTATAAATGTTCCAATGAATAGTCATTCACAGTACATTTGGTAGTCACCAGCAAATTTAAATTGCTTATTGTTCGGCTATTCCAATTACGCAAATACCTTCATTCATACTACCAGGACATAGTTACCGACGTACGACTATTCACATATGAAATTTCACTACACTATCTATTGTCGATTGACAATAAATATTCATGCAGTCGCTTCTCTGTATGCGCCAAAATCTACATTTATTAGCTTTCCCAGAATAATGGCGCTTACAAGTGAGAATACAATGGCGTCCAGCTTTTCAATGCAAAAAATTTTATTTACACCAAGGCACATATCATATATTTTAGCACAGACTATATAATGCATAGCGAACAAAAACGCATCATAATAGCTATAAATAATTTACTGGCTGAAAATTTCTATGCTATAGACAAGCTGATGCTAATACAAAAAACGTAGTCAATGAGCTTCATTGATATGGGAAATGCTTACTACATGCTACCAAAAGCACTATATCTAATAATCTTAGATTAACGTTGTTGTTTTTTAATAGAAAAAACTCCTATAGACTTAGCCTAGAATAAAAAAAAAATATTTCAGCAACACCAAAAAAGCTGCAAAAAACCTCAGCTTCCGAATTTATTTGGCTTATCATTCTCTTTTAAGCCGGTGTTGAATCGGGGCCATTCTGGAACAGACTTATCACTGCATGCAGCTATTCTCCTTCTAACAATTTTATTGAATTTTAGTACGTTGAATCTTTAAAGAAAGCCTTTCCGAATATATTCAGGCTTAAACAACCTCTCGAAAACCTTCAGACATTCCCAGAGATAGTCATCAATTCCTCATGTTCTCAGATCACCGATTCTAAGTTAACTGAATTCTTATGTATTGCAATATTTTTGTAAAATTTTCTTGAATAGGTTAGAACTGTTGTTTTATGTTCTGATCGAAATTTGTACCTTCGGCACCTGAAACCAAATCAAAGTCACTTCGCATCTGTTTGTATGCCTTTTTTTACGAATATATTCATCTTAATTTTGTTTTATTGCATTTCGTTCTCGCATTATTCGTTAGTTTGTACTTAAACAAATAGGAATAATGGTGAGTGCAGAGAGCGCAACAATTGCAACTGAAGCTGTTGAAAGAGTTTCACTCGCTAAATAGCGCACAAACGAAACCAACCCAGCTAAGAAAAAAAAAAAGAATAGGAATAGAATTATGGTAGGTAGTTAGCAGATACTGATTATAAAAGCCGATACCGAAAAATTACCAAATAACTTGAGTCAATCAATTTTTTTAGGCAACGTCACTGTTTTTCTATCTTTGAATGCCGCCCTAGCTAAATTTTTTTTGAATTTAAAACGATAATTCTGAACAAGAACTTTCTTAATTTGAATGGGAATTTTCTGAATTTGAATTGGAATTATCTGAATATGAACTGAGTTCTGTTTTATTGAATTTTAGTTGCCTTAGAATATTTTTTAAAAACGCACTATCGGAACAAAAGTTATATTGCTTTTCATGGGAAACTATTTTCGAAACAAATTTTGAGATTCGAAGTTCTTCAACCGACGTTTCAACGACGTACAACGTTTCAGAATCCGCAGCCTAAATACACTGCTCATTGACTTATGATCACAAAAAAAAAATAGGAATAAATCTTTGGAGAGGAAAAAATTTGACAGACACGGCAAAAAATTTATTGGTTTTGTATTTATGGCTTTATCCCTGCAAGAAAACAAAGAATTCCATTCAATCATGAGGGGAATACTCCCTAAATGCTATAAAGGTACTCCACAGCTAATACTTATTCACATAAAAAATGTGGTCCAAGTTAAAGGATCACCTACTCTATCTCGGGGTACCCCATTTCTTTGCGTTTGAGTACTTCATGGAATAACTACGGCAGTCCACTGAGTATGCAGCAGCAAAGCATGAGATGGAGTAAATGATGACCAATATGCCGAAAAAGTAACAGGAGATCTCTTTAAAGGAATACTACAATAATGCTATTGATGTCAATCCAGTGATCCGAATTTTTTTTTAGTTGTCGAAAATCCCGGCTTTTCTTTGCTACAAATCCGAAAATCTCGGGGTTTCTTAAAAATATTTATTACTACAGACTTACCACAAATTTCATAAAAGTGCAGATTGGTTTATAAAGCTATTTTGATTGAAAATTTGTATGCCGTTTTAAAAAGTTTTATATAAAGCTTTGATTTTTTTTTATTGTAAAAACCTAAAATCGAAATCCCTAATTCATACATATTTATGCTGACATATCTCTACATATAATAAAATTGTAAAAGGTCGATGTCTGTACATTGCAGATATTTAAGAAAAATCATTAGGAGGGGCCGTTATTAAAAGATCCTGCCTGGTCTGCTGCCTTTAAAAAAGCAGACTCCCTTTAGAATTCCTGCCAGGTCTGCTGCTTGCATTAAAGGCAGACCACTTTTTGGCAAAGAAAATTAACTGATGAAATTAAAAACGCAAGCATAACGGGATGGAATAAAGAGGTAAAATCCCGCGGCCGGTTCTATCGCACCGGAATGACCCGGGTTTTTTCACCCGGCCAAGGGCTGTTATTTCAGTGTAACCCTGTCCAATCTGGGGCAGGGCGAAGCACTGTTAACAACAACAACAACAACGAAATTACGAAATGAAATTCAAAGCACAAGCATAACAGGGTGGAATAAAGGGAAAAAATCCCGCGGCAAGGGTGACGGCTCAACCATTTACACGGACGAAATACATGTTACAAGGAAGCAGTTTATTGGTTCATTTCATGATGCTGGCCTGAGCACGAATCCCGCAGCAAGCGAGACATATATCATTTAGGTATTTTAATGTATATTTAGAAGCATATAGCAACCTAACGGCTGCTGCCATTAAGGGCAAAAAGTAGATTTTTGCTTATAAGATAAGAATTTTTTTTCTCTCCTTTTGTACTTAATTTTTTTTTTTCAAATGAATGAGGAGTTAGATATCATAAGTCAGGCAGAATTTGACGCAATATTCTTGCGTTACAGCGAATTGATAGTAGAAGAGAAGGATAAAGTAAGAGCTAAATTTTTTTTATTCCATATGGAGGGCGCTTTGCCTAATGATCTTGATTAGGAGACTATCGACAGTGTCGTTAATAATTTGGAAAGTGAAAGCGCAATTGAGGCCCGTAGAGAAAGGGAAAGATTAAGACCTTACAGTGAGGAGGAAAGGAAAACACTAGTTTGCCTTAAAAGTCATTGGGAATATATAGGAATGACTAGGGAACCAACCCTTGAAGATGTTAGGTATAACACAGCAATGGAAGAAGTAACGGTCCGAGCTCTAATAAAATTTGGCCTAAAAGAACTGTAAATGAAAGAGGAAAAAATATACATATGTAAAAAGGAAAATTTTTTTTAATAAAGAAAATACAAAAAAAAAATAAAATAAATCATTGCATTTATAGTTTTTCTTACGATGGGAGGCCAAGAATCCAAAGTGGAAGAGCCTAATGCTAATGTGATTAACTCAATCCAAATAGCCGACCACACTGAGGCACTAGAATTTATTAAAATCTTATTAATAATATTGGCAATCTGCACTTGCCTCAATTTGTTTCTCAAATTATACTCAGCTCACAACAAATTTTTAAAGAAAAAATACATGAGCCGAGCAGATGGTCTAGACAAGGTCTAAACCCAAAGGAAAATTATATACCCCAATGGACAAATGGGAAACCGTTCTGAATACACTGGTGGAAGATAAAATTTTGGCGGAAAGGTCATATAAGTGTATTAACAAAAGTATACCCATACAAAGAGTGACGGTATTGAAACATCTCACGGCAATATTACAGTCGTTTAATAGTATAGGAAAAGCCACACAAAAGGTGTATAGCAAGTTGACAGCTAAGCATCAGCTAGAGGTACAGCAAATATTTTCCAGTGTCAGGGATAAATTGGTATCCTTGCTAGCCAGATATAACATTGAGGCATTGGTCCCAAATTCATTTGAAAAGGAAATAGAACTGGATTTTGCCATCTTATTGACGGAGGCTCAACCCAATCTGGAGGAAGCCGTAAAAATTGAAATTAGTGAAAAAGAATCACAAACAGAAAACGCCAAAATGCCACTGACAAATGTAGATTTCATTAAAACTGCATCATCGATCTTACCAGATTTTGATGGAAAATCAGAAAATCTGTCTAGTTTTCTCGATGCCCTTGATATACTGGAGCAAATCAAGGAGAGTCACGAGGCTATCCCGGTATCCATGATAAAAACAAAACTCAAAGGGACAGCTAGAAACATAATAAGTACTGAATCCTCTATTCAAGAAATTAAACAAAGATTAAAGTCACAAGTTAAGGGTGAATCAGTAGAAGTTTTGTCGGCAAAACTCCTGAACATCCAACAACGCAGTAAAACTGCATTCAATACACTGCTGAGATTGAAAAACTCACAAAATCGTTGGAAGGAACATACATATCTGACGGACTAACACCGGAGTTAGCTACCAAGTATGCTACACAGTCAGCTGTAAAGCTATGTGTAAAAATTGCTCCAACGATAAAGTAAAAACTATAATGCATAATATAACGAAGCCATATCAAAATTCACTAACAGTTGCACAGAAGTAACTGGAAATCCAAATTCACTCTTACATATTCGCCAACAAAATCATTTCCGAGGTAACTTCCGCAGGAGTTACCAAAACAATAACTATAGAAGAAATCAGAGGCGTACATTTAATAATTACGGAAATAACAATAGTAATAATAATAATAATAGTAATAACCGAGCAAATAATCAAAGATCTGGTCGAAACTTTGCATCAAGAGGTTATCTTATATATAAATAGACAAGATGAATGCAATGTAGAACCGTTTTCTCCTAACCTATAATTCTAAGGTATACAAATTATATATGTATAGATAGGAAATTTTGAGGTGTACTTTTATCCGTAAATAAAAAAAATTTAAAAAATCATTTTAATATAAAAAATTTAACATAAAAGTCACACCACTACACATTCACTTATTCACACTATAGACACGCTGTGTGTGTGTGTACTTGCTTTTTGTGTACTATGCTGAATCGTGAGCATGGCCGTGGAGTTGCTTTGTAGGAAAAAATTAAGAGCCGTAGTAGTGTGAGTAGACTTGCCATGCATGTTTTTGTGTTATTCGTGTGGTCGGCTCTCACTGTGAGTGCGAAGAGTTGGTAGTGGACCAATGAAAAATAAGTATTCGCAAGAAAAATTAAAGGAAAGGAAGGAATGGTAAGGAAATGAAAGGAAGGGAAGGAAAACGGAATTAAAGGAAAGGTAAGAAAACGAAGGGGAAAGAAAGAAAATAAAAGGAAGGGAAGGGAAAGGAAAAGAAGTTTGAGGAAAGTAAAAAATAAAATAAGAGAGTAAAAAAAGAAATCAAGGAAAATAAAAATATGTTAGAGGAAAGGAAAGACATAGAAAGGAAGAAAAAAAAGGCGGATAAAAGATACAGTAAAAAAATAAAATAAAATAAAGTTTACTGGTTGAATTTCAACCACTGGGCGAACTGTAGTAACCGTAATAACACCAGAAATGTAAGGAATGTTACCCAACAGGAAAACCAGCAAACTCCACCTCAATAAATAAAAAATTATATGTTTTCAATTTACACCTAAATAGCTACATAACTTCCAAAACAACTCTGAATGATTCCATTTCAACCCTCCTAATCGATACAGGAGCGGATATATCAATTATAAAAAAGGGTCAACTTGACAGTCATGTCACTATTAATAATTCACAAAAAACAGATTTAAGAGGAATTAGTCAAGGCATAACAAGCACTATTGGCACAGTTAAAACAGATTTAAAGGATGATTACCTATTGATTAGACACAAGTTTCATGTAGTAGAAGACAATTTTCCAATCCCATGTGATGGAATACTAGGTTTAGATTTTATTAAAAAATAATTGCACTTTAGATTACCAAAAAGATGGGGACACCCTAATATTAAGACCATATGATTATCCAGAAAATATAATAATTCAAATGACTAATAAACCGACAGTAAATAGTATATCAATTCCCGCAAGATCGGAAGTAGTTCGACAAATCCACATTAAAAATAAAAATTCTGATTTACTAATTCCACAACAAGAATTGTCTGAAGGCATATTTGTTGCAAATACCCTAGTAGATTCACCGCAAACATTCGTCAGAATTATAAATACAACAGATGAAAATGTAATACTTCATGATTTTAAGATAAAAACAGAAAATTTGGATACTTATTCAATAGTTAAATATAATAATCTAGAAAATGAGCAGAACAGTAAAGAAAAATTAGAGAGACTAAATAAAAATTTTCCACGCTTTGCCCATGAATCACTTAATGCATTATGTGCAGAATTCATTGACATTTTCTCATTAGAAACAGGACCAATTACCACTAATAATTTTTATAAACAAAAACTCCATATGAAGGACAATAACCCGGTTTACGTAAAAAACTACAGAATACCAGAAGCCCACAAGAGCGAAATAAATAAACAAGTAAATAAATTAATTAAAGACGACATAATAGAACCTTCAATGTCAGAATTTAATAGTCCAATTTTATTAGTACCCAAAAAATCACTCCCTAATCAAATCAACAGTTTTTGAAATTTTTGTCTGTCTGTATGTTTGGAACTTTTACCATTGCATTACTAAACGCTTAACTTAAAATTTAAGATGTCATTTGTATAGATAGATTGACCAGTTTCGGAGATTTCGACCGATATGTGGCCCAAGATGACCCAAAATTTGTTTGTACAATATGGGTATCAAACGAAAGGTGACAATGATTGCTGTAATAAGCGATGTACTTAAGTTCCATATCTTATCTGGTATGGGATGTAATTATGAAAATCGGGCCCAGCCTATTATTAGTTCTGAGTATTAGTAGTATAATATAATAATAATTATCTAACTACAGCTATGAGTGGTGAAAAAGCAAACACTCAAAATGTCAGCGTAAAGAAACGAAAAATATTCTCTAACAACAGTCATTCTTTTTACGAAAATGTGATTCTTCAGGAGTCATATCCTTTTTAATGAATAAATTAGGGGCTGAGCTATTTTCATTAAACTCAGCTTGAAGGTCGTATAGCTCATTATTACATTTCTGAATACTTCGAGAGTCATCACTTGATATAGATTGTGATCTCTGTTCGCCGAAACAGGAGTTTCCTCTCCAATTTTCTGCTAGCACTTGTTTGCAAAAATTATTCTACATTGATTAATTAATGCAAAGGTCCTTCACAATTTCATATGAACAGTGATTTAGCTGCAAAGGCGCAGGTGCACCGATTCTTTACATAATGACTGCAAATACGAAGCATAAAAGGAATTTCATATACAGTGACTCACAATGAATTAACTTCTTAAAATTTAGAATTCCTTTTTATTACAAGGGTCTGGTATTTTCTTCCACATGCGCTTATCATAGCTTTTAAATGCATACGAAAGAAAATACCAACCATTATATAGAAAAAATATTTCCAAAAATCAACAAAATTTAGAAGAGTCATGAGACCAAACCTGTTAAATAATGATTGCTAATCCTAATGATTACCGGTTTGATTAATTTCTTGAGAATCCATTTAATGATTGATTACCAATTACTTTCAATTCTTAAAGATTATTTGCCAATTAATTAAAAATAATAATCAAAAAAATCATGATTTTTTACGATTATTAAAAAAAATCAAAAAAAAAATTTTAAATAATCAATAAAAATTGTTTTGATTATTTTTTACTTTTTTGGATAGTAATCTAAAACAACCTTTTTTGATTATTATAAAAATAATTATAAAAATATCAAAATAATAAAAATTGATTACAACCTTTTTTTAATCTTTTTGATTTTTTTAAATTACTTTTGCCTTTTTTTTATTAACGTAATCAATTAATAATTGCCTTTTCTTGAAAAACAGCCGTCTAATTTATTGATTATTAGTTACTAATCAAATTTAACAGGTCTGCATGGGACTTGCAATTTCTGAGACTATAATTTAATAGGCTACAAAATTTAATGCTCTGAAATTATTTTAAAATTCGTATTTTGTTATTGGTTTAACGGGTTGTCCGTTTTACATATTTTGTAAGTAAGACCAGTTGATAATAATTATTAATGAATTATTTTTTTGATTTTGGTAGGAAAACTTTAAAAGCAAAAAACATATACAGGCCATAGTAATATATTCTTGATTTAAAATTGAAGTCCTCCTTTCAAAAACTCAGGTTTGCAAAAAATATTTTGTTAAGCTTTGATACACTGATTTATTGCATTTCTACGATTTCTTCGAAGGTAGGAGGTTACTCATAAGCCCCAGTAAGCTGACTTAGCAAAATTTTTTGTACATTGAAATTAAACAATTTTATATGAAAATTGACCTTTATAGAGCACATATGGTAATAACTAAAACAGAAACTGCGCTTTTAATTAATTCGATATTGTACCAGCAACGCAACGTTCACTTTAATTCAGAGAACTGCATCAAACAAACAGAACTGCTGTTATATTACTCGCAACAGTACACAAATTTAGGAAGTACTATTTACTGTTGCAACAACATATTTGCACAGCATACAACTGTTTTCTACATAAAACATATACCTACATACATATGTATATCCACTTAGCTCGTGCTTTTATTTGTGTTGTAGTTGCAATATGTACATACATACATTTGTAAATAAACGTTTATTGTGTTTTCCCTTGACGCTGGATAATTGCATGCGCGGTGGGGCATATCGAATGTTGTTGCATGTTGTTCCGTTAAACGTATGATGATGGCAAATACCTAAGAAACTAGCCAGAGCCCAAAGTAGCATTTAAAACCAAATGCGGAACGACAACGACGATGGGCAAAGTGTAGAGAAATAAAAAGTAGCAGCAACAAAAAGTAGTAGCAACAAACGAAGTTGAAGTTGAAGTTAAAATGAAAATGCTAACAAACAATAAACAAGCAAACAAACCAAACAAACAACCAACTGACTGCCAGTCAGACAAACAACCAACACAATAAACGCTGAATGTAGCAAATAGGCCTAGCACAATTCTCAGCTAGAGTGCAACCAGAAGCTAAAGAGGTGAATGCAGCAGCACAGTGTACAGTTTTGAGTTGATGATGAACAAAAAATGAAGGAATGAAGCTATGCAAAATTATAAAAATATATGGTATTTTGAATGTGGATATATTTTCGCATTTGCCATTCCAAAATTTCAGTTGCTAGACGAAGATGGCCTCAGAAATATTATAATTTCATTTTCCTGAGCCCTTCTCAAACTTTCCTATCGGTTAGATATCAGTTATTTTTACAGCTTTATCAACTTTAAACGATTAAGAACACATTTATGACAATAAATTTTTGTTGCTATTTATCTAAGTTATTTGTTTTGTATCCATATTTATCGACTTAAATCAGTTTCCTGCATACTATATACATTTTTATAAATTGTATTAGATTTATAGTTATCTATACACAATTTAAACCGATTAGCAGATTTTTTTTTTCAGTGTAATACGATCACTTGAGATCGGCTTTTATTACCCCTATTCAAATTTTCGAAGTTCTGACGTTTTTTTTTTAGCCATTTAATGGTTGTGCACATAAGCGGAAGGGTCCGTAACGGGACTAGTAAATTTCAGCGAAAAAAAATATCGTTTCTATGTTGATCTCTTCACACACGTGTGGTAGAGGTACGGGATTTGCTTTACATGGAAGGAACTTCTAAATTCGTTCGAAACGAGGTATGTCCGCGAACGGGATTTCTAAATTCGTTAGCACCGATATATATAAGATTTTTCTGATTGCATTGAAGAATTTGTTATACGTTTTGCTTAAAATGGATTTACAACTTATCGAGTTGGTGCGGAGTTAAGCCGAATTATATAAAAAGGTCAAACAAAAAATATATTTCACTTATATCAATGCCATTATGTCTCGGGTTATGAATAAAAAATTAATTTTTATTTCAATCGAATTTTTTCATAATTATCCATTTTTATGGACTAACTGTTAATAAATGCTAAACTTAAAATTTTAAGAAATCTGCTACTGGAATTACATTTTTTAAATCGATTTTTGCAAAAAAGTGCCGTCTATCGATTATCGCTTAACAAAAATCTATTATTTTCTTTAACAATCGATTAATTTCTTTAAAAATCGATTTTTCACATAAACAAAACAAAAAATTCGAAATTTGAGTTAGCAATTTTTCCGACATTACTACTATTGGTAGAAGTCGATACGTACTTTAGTCGATTTTACAGATTTTTATGTATTTTTGGATTTGGAAGCAATTATTCTGTTCGATTATTATGGCTATTAAAAAATATTCCGTCCCATAAAGTAGAGTTTTTACTGTTTTTTGTCTGCTCTAATTTTTTTTACTTATACTTATCGGTTTGTAAAAATTTTTTAAAGACTTTTTTTTAAATATTTTCATATTCGTCTGTTAAAATCGACTTTTATTGAAACCGGCTTATTACAATCAAATCTCTTTATCCATAATCGTAGTTTATGTCACGAGCGATATTTTTTTTAAATTTACTCTATTGATATAAATTTTTGTTGTATCGATGATTGTATATTGGTATCGATTTATATCGATTATTTGTTAGATTTTTATTCCCTCAATTTGAATATTTAAATTTTTTCAATTTATTCCAGTCATTATTTTTTTTTTTTCTAGATATTTTTTATAGATTATATAATTTTACGGATGAGTTTTGTTGACTTCTATCGATTCTTATAGAGTTTTATCGGTTTTCAGCCAAAACGCCTCTTGCTTTTGTTTTTAATTTTAACTCAAGCATTTTCAACTACTGCTGGCAACTCTTATAACGGTAATGAGGCTATAAACTACTCATATAATTCGAGCTCACTGAAAAACGATGAGTACGATCGTATATTAGACAGTGAGTACTTCGAACGACGCATTATGCCGCTGTTGTTGTTCTTTTATTAACGGCAAGAGCACTCCCTAGAATCTCTGAAGTCGCCTAATGTGTGTGTGTTTGTATATTCCACTTTTAGGAAATAAAAATTTCAGAGATATTCCTTTAGCATTACCCACTGTGCTCTCTCCACTGTGTCATTTCCGTTTGCTCATTCTCAGCGCGCTTTGTAGCGCCTTTGTGAAGTTTTCGCTTGATTTTGTCTTTCTGCTTTTCGTAGCTCAGTGCATTGACGAGGAAATTATGCTTTTTGCGCCAAGTGCACGGTCAGCTAACATACATTAGTACAAGGCGTACGTGCCTACATAGTTACTAAGAGATATCAACTGAGGTTCTCACATTTGTACGCCGTTTCTGGTAATGCATTTAGTTCAGTGATGGTACAAATGTGCTTTTTCAACTCATTTGTTCGAATCACGTCATGGAAGCACCAAGCAACTCCAAGTGCACCAACTGCTCCAACTGTTCTTTGCAATAGAATTTAAAGCGGCATTTTGTGTTTGTTCGCTTTGTTGCGTTCGTTATCTCCATTCTGTGGCTACATAAATTACAATTCCTCTGTGGAGCAACTCTTCCGCGGCATGTTTATGAAATTATAGCTGCCGAGATTGAAATGCTGAGGTGTCCATTAAAATCTGGTTTACACAACTTTGGTAACGTTGACTAGCATACGGAATTAGTGCTTGAATGTGTGTGATGGAGTGACGCGAGTGGGTGGTGCAGCCTTATTGCTATTTCGGTTGGAACTTCAGAAACTAAATTGCGAAAGCGGTGAGAAAAAAAATGTATCAGGAAATCCTACACTTAGCTTGCGAGTTAGCCATGGAATTAAGGACTGTTACGTTTGCAATTTTTTTTGGTTTGTAAGCAGTGGGCTATTCAATTATGGCGTTTCGTGGAACCAGACTAGTCATTAGATGTAGGTACTAACTCTAACAGCGCATAAAATTTGAGGTTATGCAGAAAAGTTATATTTAAAGATTCCAGGCAGTTTTAAACCGCTTTCTTTGTGAAAGTTTGAATCAGAGCGAGCTACTTTAAATAGATAATAAACATGTCGAGGGTTCATAAAGCTGAATGTCCATACATATATAGTATTTATATTCGGGCTTCGGCTTTGAAACTAATCCAACTGCCCCAAAAAGACAGTCTCTAACGTAAGAGAAATTTTGTTTGCCACCTTAGAATGCCATCATCAGAGCTCGGAATTTTATGTTATTTCAATATGCTCAAAATATGTAAAAAAAAAAACTTTTAAAATATGTAAAAAAAATATCCAAAATTTATGAACGTATGAAAAAATTGCTTTTTTTATACCAACAATTTTTGTTGATTTACGGCCTGTACATTTTCAAGTATTCATGAAACGAGCTCAAGGCCAAGAATAATAATTTAGATGACATCAAAACCAGCGTATTGTTAGCTTAATGGTTAGCAATGCGTGCCAAAATTTCTCTGATGAGTGAAGTCTAGCAGCTTCCGAAATGGATCTATAAGAAAAGCTATGGCAGTTGTCTCCAAACATTTTTCCTACTCTATTCAATCCAAAAAAAAAAAAAAAAAACTTTTAATAATTAATTAAAATGATTATTAATAAATAAAAACAATAATAATTTTCATAAAATTCCAAAAGTGAAAAATTATTATTCTTGGCCTTGAGCTCGTTTCATGAATACTTGAAAATGTACAGGCCGTAAATCAACAAAAATTGTTGGTATAAAAAAAGCAATAACAAAAACCGAGAGCACACGGAAAGGCAGTTCTGATGATAAAACAGAGCTGTCAAAAATCCATCATGATCACACTACTAACTGTCAAATGGCGGAAGTGGTTCATGCATATGGTAAAAAGATGAATAGAACTAGGAGTTTAGATGACATCAAAACCAGCGTATTGTTAGCTTAATGGTTAGCAATGCGTGCCAAAATTTCTCTGATGAGTGAAGTCTAGCAGCTTCCGAAATGGATCTATAAGAAAAGCTATGGCAGTTGTCTCCAAACATTTTTCCTACTCTATTCAATCCAAAAAAAAAAAAAAAAAACTTTTAATAATTAATTAAAATGATTATTAATAAATAAAAACAATAATAATTTTCATAAAATTCCAAAAGTGAAAAATTATTATTCTTGGCCTTGAGCTCGTTTCATGAATACTTGAAAATGTACAGGCCGTAAATCAACAAAAATTGTTGGTATAAAAAAAGCAATAACAAAAACCGAGAGCACACGGAAAGGCAGTTCTGATGATAAAACAGAGCTGTCAAAAATCCATCATGATCACACTACTAACTGTCAAATGGCGGAAGTGGTTCATGCATATGGTAAAAAGATGAATAGAACTAGGAGTTTAGATGACATCAAAACCAGCGTATTGTTAGCTTAATGGTTAGCAATGCGTGCCAAAATTTCTCTGATGAGTGAAGTCTAGCAGCTTCCGAAATGGATCTATAAGAAAAGCTATGGCAGTTGTCTCCAAACATTTTTCCTACTCTATTCAATCCAAAAAAAAAAAAAAAAACTTTTAATAATTAATTAAAATGATTATTAATAAATAAAAACAATAATAATTTTCATAAAATTCCAAAAGTGAAAAATTATTATTCTTGGCCTTGAGCTCGTTTCATGAATGTATGAAAAAATGTAAAAATTTATTTTCTGGTTTGAGCAAGAATATTGTTTAGGTACCCGCAATGTCTATTGCTCTTTTTACCGGACCCAAGACATTATGCTACTTATTAGAAAACCAATGGCATTGTCTAATTCACATTAAGGTGAAATCAAAGGTTTTCTTTACCGGTCCTGATATTTTAACATACATATCGTCGGTGACACTGCACACAAATTGATCCGGGGTGATTCTAGTATGACTGGCCGAATGCCTACTAAGTTTATGTGACTGTTTCTTTATATGTATGTATATTCCCTAAGAATAACTAGCTAGGATTGTGTTACGTCTTTGAGCTTTGGTGACATTTGCGGTTGTGTGTTGCATTAAGGTGATGGATGTAGGAAAGTAGTGCCAACGATGTGGATTTGTATAAGCTCTGTTACCTGGCCATTTCACGTGCTGGCCAAGGCATGCTACTTTGCCTTTTGTAGAACTCATGCTGAGGTAAGGGGAAGAATGCGATCAGAATGATGGACTACCCATCTCAGATTGGAAGATCCAAACTGGTGCTGAGTTTTCGCTATAGGAATGCTTGACTTCTGCTCGTTTTCAGTCATTTACGCTTCCCCTGTGAATACTTTCGTGATCTTTTACAATAACAACTACCCGTTTTGGTACTCACCCATTAGCATAACCGATTCTGATGAATCCCAGGCGAGTCATTTATCTCCAACAATTAGCGAAATTTTTCTCGCATCGTTGCCGATTCGAGATTTCATCTCACTGGCGAATCTGTGCTCTAGTTCCTTGGACATTCGATTATTTAGACCGAAATGAGTACATAAAAGACGATTTTCTCGAGCTTGGCTCGAGTTCGACATGAGACCGAAAAATTTAATTTGAAAAAATCTGCTTTCGCGAATATGCCTCGAACTCGAGACGAGGCCAAGAAATTACATTCGGGAAAACATATTTTTGCGGATCCGTCTCGAATTCCACAAGATACATCCTCATTTTTGTGTTTAATGGACAGCAACGATATTGATTACACGTGTAGTGAATTAAATAGTTGCTTATTTCTTTAATCCCTCCCATTTTTCAATCAAATACTCAAAATCACAGTTTACTATCAAGACGAAGAAACCCAAACTTTATTTTTTAATACCATGAGCACGTATTATTTAGGATTCTTCGACAACATAGCCAAGCCCGAAGACCAAAGAATGTAGTTTTAAATGAACGGATTGTAATTATGCAAGCATGCACAAAAGATTCAACAAATATGCCAAAAATGTGAGAAATATATTCAAAAAATATTCAAATTTTATGCAAATATGTATAAAACATGAAAATATTCAATAAATGTTAAAATATGTTAAACATAATAGCGATAAAATAAATCCTCTCTTTACATACCCAGCATAAAACTTGGTCCGGGGACTCAATGATGTCAAACAAAAATATGCACTTGCAAAAAATTCCGAGCTCTGCCCATTATAGAACAACATTAGAATTCGATTGGAGAACTGTGATTTTCTCTATTTGAAAGTTATGTCGCATTATGTCCCTCTCACTTCAAAGATTTTCTCATCTACCTCTAAGTGATATCTAAGTTAAGTGTTTGTTGGCTCAAAGCTATCAGCAGATAAAACCTCTCTGGTCGTTGGAAGAGCTTTCGAAGGATTTTTTTGAAGTTAAATAGGATAATGGGCACGACCCTATTCCAATACGGCTATATCGACCCACACTAGCCCGACTATAATATGACAACGTCGAACATCCAGCTCAGCCGAACCCCCCAAACCATACACTAATATTTGTAACAGAATTCACCTCACCCTTGAATCTCAAGTTTTTGAAAATAATCTGTAAAAGTGATAGCCGCCCTGTTATTATGACGTGACGGATTTAACATGAGCTCTGCTATTGAGCGCAGTTTGCTACAAAAGTTTCAACTATTTTAAATCTTCCAATCATACTTTCTAACACAGCGCATTTCCTTTATTGACTAACCCATCTAATGCAGGGATGTCAAGTAAACTACTGACATATACGTCTTTGGCTAGTACTGTTGTAGTGGCAGTCGCGTCGCAGACAAACCTGGGTCGAACCAATACCCACACCGCATATCTAGAGAACGCTAGAGAAAGCGTCTTCGTTTCAAGTAAACAATGTCGAATTGTCTAAATGGACTAATAGCAAAAGGCAATCATTGAGCCGTTTGGCGTTCCAAAGATTGTGCTCTGGGGAAGGAAGATAGCTTTCGCTTATATTCTAGAAAGGCATTTTTGCGGTCCCATTCTAACATAGAACGTTATAACCTGAAACAGCAATTTGTTTAATCTACCCACCAATAATTTGATTTTTCTGCTATTTTTTTAAAGATAGTCTACTGATCTGAGTATGATAAAGACCTCGGGTTATAAGCAGTATAAGTCAGAGAGTGAGTGAAAAGTGCTTCTGTAGAGAACGCTTATCTGCGGAGAACGAAGATGCTTCATACCGGCTTTGTCAGGAGCTACGAACAGACTTCACCAGATACGATAACCAAAATGTGCACCACGTGGACACAAGCAAAGTCAGGAGAGACCTACTTTTTCGACCCAGCGAATTAAGAGACACGATCTGAGTGTTTTTGATTACAACACCAACAACACACCTCCCAGTTTCCACGCTTAAGGGAAGTCTGAATAACAAAAAAAAATGGTGAAATGTGTGGCACGATATCCAACAGTGTATCATCAAAAACCTCCTGAGAGATTTTTGCGACGAGCTTCTCTTCCAATTTGTGATGTGCCGATTTTGAATTTTTTCCTACAAATTGGCGGGACCTCCAGTTTTTTGCCGACTCCAAACGGCGTCTACAAATGATATGAATTTTTGCTGAGAATCATTCCATGGAAGAAATACACTCGGAGAGTTTGCCAAACCACTGCCGAAGGGCGAACCCGTTTTGAAAAATCTTTTTTCAAACCACTTTTGATGTTACCTGTCCCAGGACTCGAACCTTTGGCTTTCGGTGTGATTGGCCGGCAATACTACCGCCACACCACGGCGCCCGCCTGGAGGGTGAATAAAACAGTGATTTAATAGATCGCGATGGACATGCTCAAGGTGGACGAAATGGCAGCGAGTAGGGAATATATTTAGGTGGAGGTTGAAGGGAGCAATGATTTACTAGACCGGAGGGGAAATGCTCTGGATGGACGCAATGGCTATGGACCTGCTATCATCGGCCACCATGCAGTTAATTTTACCAGAAATTTTACCATATGTAGCCAGTCCAGAGCTAGTCTCTCCATCCGTTGTTAAAATTGCTTCTAGAAAAGGTCGTATGGTAAGTACGCAACTTCGACCTGTTTAAAAATATATGGTATCTGCCATACTGAGATGGCATTCTGTTTCCTGTTTTTATACAAAGATTTATGATTTTCGGTAAAAAAATTAAGGTTTTAAAGGCCAAAAAACAAACAAAAAAAGTCTGTTTTGTTTTTCTAATAACTACCTAACTAAATTTCAAATAAGAAAAACAGCTTAAGTGATTAAAAAAACGTATTAAAATATTAGAAAAAGCAAAACAAACATTACAATCTGGCTGCTATCTTCAACTACGCTACCGAAAAAACTCTGGAACAACAACCAAAGTTGAATTAGTGCTTACAAATTTGAAATCATAGTTTCGGAAAAAAGGGCCACTCTCCAACTGGTTCTATATCTAGTAAAAACTACAAGTTTTTATTGATGATATGAAAGAGAAAATTTCAAAAGGAGCACTGCGATTCTTGGGTTGAAATGTTTCGAAGTCACCGGCTACTCATCACACCCACTCTCGGACACTGGCATGCATTAATGCCAGTGTTAAAGACATCCCAACCATCACTGAGCAAAGTTTTGTAATTACCTCTAATATTAATTACATAAAAATCGTATAACTTTAGAGGAGCTATATTTATATATTTGGATATCCACTATGATCTTTACAACGGTTGCTTTTAAAAGGTTGCCATCTGTTTACAATTGTTTTTTAAATGAAGTGAGTTATGTCAAAATGTGTAAAACACGAAAGGTACTTTAGGTCGTAATTCAACAAAAAAATTTCTATTAAAATTGTTCTTATGTGTTTCGGCTTTTATCTCGTAAAGAACATGGACCATATAGATGAACTTTTGAAGAGACGTAAAATTACATGTTTCTCATTCTCCTATTGAAGTGCTGCCAACGATGTTTTTAAAGCATTGCCACCTATATATAGTTTTTTATAGTGAAATAGGACAATATGGGTACCATGCGAAAGGTATTTTACGTCATATTTAAAAAAAAAAAATATTTCGGGGTAAGGCTCCGCCCAGGGTTGCCACCTCATTGTATTATATATTTTTGTATATCATTTAAAACCACTTGACATATTTCCACAAAATATTGACTTTTAGTTAAATGTTGCCACTTAGAGTGGTTTTTTCAGCGCTACCACCTATCTGAAATTAAAAAAAAATTTAATCAGATATGCAAAAACAACAAAATATTTTATTCAACACAAATATTTTTAACTACACGGCTAAAAATTTGAACCTAAATTGTAAATATAATAAATTCCGTACCGTTAAATTACCTACACCAATTTTTAATTTATTGCGAATTAGATTAAAACAGAACTCAAAAAAATTTCTAATTTCTTTAATTTCTTTTCATTAAGTTCTGAAAGCTTTTTCAAGTCAATGAATTTTTATTATTACTCAGACGAGAGCAGACGACTTTGATGCGGGAGCGTCGGTTCGAGTCCTGCCAACTGATGCAAATATTTTTTAATTGTTAAGACATTTCTGGGTTAAAATTTAAACTCTTTTATTCACAGTCATTTTCTCGAAAACTGGCACAATATAAATTCTAAACCAAATTTGGTTTGAACTTATATGTAGCCCAAAAAAATTTAAAATTTAGGTTAAAATTTTTAACCGTGTAGCGTTACCACTTAAGGTTGCCACCTACTCCCAATATATATATATTTTTTCATATCCTCTATTATATCGAAGACCACTTAACACATTTTCATTTAATTATAGGATAGCTGTTACATTTCAAGCTCTCCTACTTAAGTGTTGCCACTTAGGATGCTCGTTACAATCTCAAATAATTAAACAGGCACAATAACAATTAATGCTAATTCTACTTAAAAAATTAAAAGAACTTAAATCTTAAAACTTCACAATTTTTACTTTCAAGCTCTAAAAATTTACTTTGGCATTAATTACTTGTTGCCACACAGATAATGCTCAAAAATTTCTTTCTGTACTTCCAAAATTTGACAAATTTTTTTTTAACAATTAAGTAACCGCCAGCTGTGCCATTTCTTCTACTTTCTCAATGCATTGACTTAAGTGCATACTTTTACAAAGAGATCAAATATCATACGAAATAATGACAAAGTTATGACAGCCTTAAATTACTGAAAGTGGAATGAGCCGACGTACATACATACATAAATGACACTTCGAAAGCAAGGCAATTATGATTGGAAAAAAAAAAATTCCAACGCCATCATCACCAACAACAGAGCATAAGGTTTATTATGAGAATGATTGCAGCTTTACGCTGCACCCCAGCACCAACCAAGTCATGAAATTTTAAACTTAAAAATAAATAATTGAAATGTGGAAAGCAAAGAATTTTACAAAATTTTTGTGGGCAATGAATAAAGTCAAGTTGAGCAAAAAAATGTGAGAGAATGAATTCTTCGTAATTAATTTGAATGCTCGAGAAATTTGCACGTCATCATTGTTGGTGGTGTGGTGTGGAGTTTATGTTGGCATAAACACTTCATTTACATTAAACGCATATAAATTATACTACACTAGTATGTGTGTGTATGTTCGAATACTTAGTGAAAAATATCGAATTTCCCACAATAAATCACAAAGCACATTTTTGAAAGAAACCGACGAAAGCGAGTGACAGAAACGGGGGAACATTTGCAGTGGCGGTATATGCATTGTAGAGTATTCCTGACATTATATGCCATTCATCTCACTGAAATTGAGTTCATTTATGTTACGCTACTCGTAATACATGCTATGTTATGTCATCCTAAATAATCTAATGTGTTCTTTTGGTCATCTTATGTTATGTGACGTTACGTTATTTTATGTCATGATGTATTAAGATATGTTATGTTATATTATGTTATATTACGTTATGTTAAATAAGGTCACGTTATGTTATGTTATGTTACGCTATGCAATGTTAGGTTAAGCTTTTCTATGTTTAAGCCAGGGTTGCCACCAGTGTGAATTTATTTTTAAATTAAATATGCCCACATATCAAGCCAAAGCAAGTTTACCTCGCATTTCAACACACATATTTCTTAGTGGGGTTAACACCTGGGGTTTTCACCTAATTTTGTATTTGTTCTTTATGTATTTTATCTCCAAAACGACTTGATGCACTTCTACGAAATTTATTGTAGTTGTTATTTGCTATAATCTTTGAATTAATGGTTGCCACCTATGCTATAATCTCTGAATTAATGGTTGCTACCTATGCGAAATTAAAAAAAAATGGCATTATCAATATTTTTAGATAGCTTTAATATTTAGGGTTGCCACCTGATCTTATTATATTATCTTTTTTTTTTGTGTTTATCCGCTCTAATCTCGAAGACAACCTAAACTATTTGAATGAACTTTTGTATATAGGTACTATACTATATATCCAACCATCTTATTAAAGTACCGTCACTTATTACTTTTTACAAGGATGCCACCTATATGCAACTATATCTTTATACATATATATATATATATAACTAAAAATGCCAATATGAATATCAACAAACAGATATTTTACTTGGCATTTCTACAAAAATATATCTAGGTAGGGTTACCATTTGTGGTTGCCACCTTATACTATTATCATTTTTATTCTCTTATACATCAGTTATCTGGACAAGTTCTTGACACACTTTTAGGCAATATTTTGTATAGGTTACCAGCTACAATCTACGCTCTCTGACATCAGTTTTGCCATATGGAACGTTTTACAGAGTTGCCAGTTCTTTGTAATTTTTAAAAATTTTATGAGACATGTTAATATGGATACCAAACAAATTTCAATCCATTTATACCATTCATGTATGGTATAAAAGCTTCGACAAAACCATAGACAGCCCTAAACTTCACTTCTTTACACATTCATTTCTCCTATTTCCAGCATTAGTTTAAAAGAAAAATAATGTGTGAATTCTTTTTGACTTCTCTCTCTCTCGCTTGTGCTATTTTCAGAGTCAAAACATTGGCTAAAGACGACTGCGTACTGACTGGCACGCCACAGTAAGCGATAATCTCAACCAGAGGAGGCGATGCAAGAGTAAAGTAGACGACTCGCGACTGATGCCCACAAAGGCGCAAGTGTTTTCTGAGGTTGCAGCAAATAAAGCAAGAAATACGTACAGCCACTCGAGGGCTAAGGAAAAGGAGAAGCAAAGAAAGTAAGGCTACAAAACTTTGCAAACCAAATAAAAATTATTGAAGCAAAAATCAGCAAAAGCAAATAAATCGAATGGAGGAACGACTGCTGCTGACTGTGCTGGTGGAGTCTACTACGGGGATGTGTTAAATGAAACGCGAAAATTTTTCAACTTCACAGCTGGTTATTGCTGAATTTGATATTTTGATATTGGAAGCAGCAGCGTCGAGGCGCACAAAGCCCATTGTTGCCTGGACAGCTCGAAAAGTTGTTGGAAACCACAGCACAAGGCAGACAACGAGTGGGCTAAATTCTTTTTCTTCTAAGAACATACATTCGTGCATATGTATGTGTTTGCCCAACACTGGCAGTGGTGTTAATTATGCAAAAAACCTATAAAATTCAACTAAAGTAATTTGTACTTGAAAATCGACGCTGCGCGAGTGAAATCCGTGAAATTGAATTCGTGCCTATTACGCGCGCGAAAGAAGTTTTTTGTATCGAAGAAAAGAAGGCGCGCGGTAAACTTACATTAGTTCTCATTTACAAGAAGCGTACGAAAATCTAACTTATTACATACCTACATATTTAGACCGTCAGTTGTTATAGTAAATTGAAATTGTTTCGTGATTCGCTTCTTGATTATGAACATAGAGGAGGCAAGCAAAAACAAGTCAACAACAACCAAAAGCAATACTAGCAATTATTGTTCAAACAACAATCGCCTCCCCTACGTGCAATTATCCATTAGACTTGGTAGAAATTTAGAAGAAAAATAGTTTTTTTCACTAATCGATCGTGCGGGCATTTTCGAAAACGTATAAAAAATCAAAAAAAAAATCAAACATCCAAAGAGACCCACGGGAAATTGGTAGAATTGAAATTGGCAGCAGCGCATATAATTGGCAGAAACGGCCAACCAGAAAATCAGGCAGGCACTGAAGCTCGCATAGCAACCGCACTCTGAGTGTAAGCAGCGGCAGTAGAAGCCACAGCAAAAGCACCATGTTGGCCGGCATAAGGAAGCGTTTAGCGCGCAAGTAAGTACTTTTGCTCATACAATATTCTACTAAGCTCATTATGCGCTACCGAAACACTTATTAACTTCCAATAATTAGATTTTATTCCTGATGTTTATAATCACATTTGTTGCTCTTTGTAAAATCCATGAAACTTTAGTGAAAATTATTCAGCTCCCAAGCGCAAATCATTTTTTTATTCTTTTATGCTTTCTATTAAAATTGCTAAAGAACTGCCATAAGTCACGGACCGTGAAACCCAGATGCATTTGTATTTATATTAAATTTTATAATTATTACATACAATTTTAATTTTCTTACCGAAATGAAAACGGTTCAAAACAAATAGTTAAAGCTTTATCCTTTTCATGAATATGAGTTACGATTTTTCCTTACCGATCCTTATCTGTACATATAATGAAATTGTAACTGGTCGATGTGTGTACATTGCAGTTATTCAAGAAAAATGTACAGGATGGCTCATTATTGAGAAAATATAGTTCAAAGCAACAGTTTTAAAAACTTTTATTCTATCTGTCCGTCTGCATGTTAGTTCGCGTATCCCTCAAAAACTGCTGAATAAACAATTTAATGAAACTTTCACCCTTGCATTACTAGATATCTGCCTTCAAATTTAAGATATGTGGGCCCAGTGCTGCAATCAGCGAAGTGAATAAGTTCCATATCTAAACCGGTTTTGTTTATTATAAGATCTGAGACACATCGAAGTTCAATGTCAGACCTGTTAAATTTGATTAGTAATTAGTAATCAATTAATTAGACGGCTTTTTTTTATTGGAAATTATTGTTTTTCAAAAAACGGCAATTCATTATTGATTACGATTAGAAAAAAAAATCGCCCCTACGGGTGAGGGGTTTAGAATATGCCGAGGTAGGCATACCGGTCGTAAGAGGCGACTAATATGCACAAAGGTAATGACGTGCAACCCGATAGTTGATCTACGGATATGATGCCTCTCACCTCTCATTACCCATCTTATCCTTCCTTGCGGAAAGAGGGGTGACATGACCTAGAAGGTTTCACTGGTCATAAATCGCTACCACGACAGTCGGGCAGTACCGCAAGGGAGTACCGGAGCGTACCGGGCTTAAATCCGGCCAAGGACTGATAATTCGACAACACTTCCTAAAACCTTCGGGGAGTGTTTTTGTCGTTACCACAACAACAACAACATTAGAAAAAATCAAAAATAAACAAAAAAAAATGTTGTTTTTATTACTTTTGATAATTTTTTATTTTGTTTGACTTTTTTTATTTTTTTTTATTAAGTATTCATGAAACGAGATCAAGGCCAAGAATAATTATTTTTGAATTTTTATGAAAATTATTATTGTTTTTATTTTTTAATTATCATATTTAATGAATTATTAAAAGTTTTTTTAATTGAATAGAGTAGGAAAAATGTTTAGAGACAACTGCCATAGCTTTTCTTATAGATCCATTTCGGACGATGCTAAGCTTCTTCATCAGAGAAATTATGGCACGCATTGCTAACCATTAATCTAACAATACGCTGGTTTTGATGTCATCTAAACTCCTAGTTCTATTCTTCTTTTACCATATGCGTGAACCAATTCCGCCATTTGACAGTTAGTAGTGTGATCATAATGGATTTTTTGACAGATCTGTTTTATCAGCAGAACTGTCTTACCCAGTGCTCTCGGTTTTGTTATTTGCCTTTTTATACCAACAATTTTTGTTGATTTTACGGCCTGTACATTTTCAAGTATTCATGAAACGAGCTCAAGGCCAAGAATAATACTTTTTAAGATTTTTTTCAGTATTGCTGTAGCAGCAAATAAATATACACATCAGCAATACTTTAAAAAATCAAAAAATATAAAAGATAACCAAAAGTAATCAAATCCACTTTTTTTTTGATTATTTTAATTTTTTTTTTTTAATAATCGCAAAAATCATGATTTTTTTTTCGACAATTTTTTTTAAATTATTGGAAAATAATCATTAAAAAATTTTAAGTAAATGGTAATCAATTATTAAATGGATTCTCAAGAAAGTAATTAATCAAACCGGTAATCATTGGGATTAGTAATCATTATTTAAAAGGTATGGTTTAAAAATTTTAATTCTTATCTATTTTATTCCAGGAGTTATAGCTAAAAACCCGTTTATCGGAACATTCGATTGCATGGGGGTTATACTCTATTTTGGTCCAATTTTGTTGGTTCCGACAAATGAATAATATATGATGTAATGGTGCCCCATACCAAATTTTAGCCACTACTCCCCAACTTTCTGATATATCTGGCGTTCAAACAGACGGAGAGAGGGACGGACATTTTATAATCGATTCAGCTCATGGCCCTGATCATTTTGGGTACATTTATTGGTGAGCCCATCTCTTCTTCTTTGAATAAAGTGATTCGGGCAACTTGATGGCTTATCTTAGGAAATTATGCCTTTCACCTGACACTGTTAACTCCATTTTTTTTTTGTCGTACTGATAACAAAGGTGAGACAAGCCGAAAGTTCAACGTTCCAACGATGCTTTTGGACTTGACCATCTAATCTTGTGATAACACTATTGAAAGATTTTCATCCTAGGCTTTGTATTCCTATTTTCGTTGGAAGCGAGCAACCCATCTACGGGATTTTAAAAATATTTGCACATTGCTTTAACGAACCGCTTGTTGCAAAGCAGACAAAGGTGCAAATAACTATAGCTTTTCCGGATTGGTTTTTTTTTTTTGTTTTGTTTGCTTCATCGATGTTTTTCCATCCTAAAGAAAATGGCGGACAAGGAGCTTGTCATGCTTTTCTGGGGATGTGGATTTTTAATACAATTGCCACAACTTCGTTACTACTATTTTTAAAAAGTAAATCAATGGCAGCTATGATTTCAACCGTGACAGATCGCTGTGCGAACACAACATTTACAGATAGCAACTTTATGGAAAATATTGGTTGGCTCTAAATTTAACCTTGCCTTTGAAGGAGGGGTATATTCAAGAGCCCATGTTTCGAACTTTCTTTCGCATTGTAGGGTGCTCCAATTCTGCTGTTCGGATAAGAAAACACACTATCCGCAAGCAAATCTTTATTTATACTGACAACCAAGCAGCCATAAAATCCCTTGGCTCTTATCCGTTCAATTCTAAACTAACACCGAACTGTTGGCGAACTCTTCAAAAGACGACCCAACAGAACTATGTTTCCCAGGACAGAGGAACATCTAAGGAAACTCATGGCACCCTTTGCCACATGCAAGCAAATGGTCAAATAGTACATTTATTGCCAAGCTAACACAGCTGACCTCATAGTGGGCAGACGCTGCAAAAATATCGTATATTCTTTTAATTTATTAATAAGAGAGTAGGGTTTCTCTGCAGTACTGCGAATACTGCATTTCCGAACACGTTTTTAACTATTACACTGCCATATCTGACAAATAGGCTGACACCCTGTGTGTGCTTAACAGTCCACCACTAAGCACCCTCCACATTCATTTTAATTGCAATTCCGTTAAAAAAAACACAAGCTCAAACCTTTTTTTATGGAGTGTTAATGCCGTAAGACACCCCAAACCCTATCTGACAGGCTTTATTAAAATTCCAGTGAAATAAATATGCAAAAACCAGCAACGAAAACGCGCAAAACTATTTGAAAACATGAAAACTGGATAGCGACATTACACGCACGTCAAATGTGCTTGAGTAATTAACGAAAAACTAGTTCCCCAAAGAGACCGCCAAACGACAAGTTTAAATAGATTAAATTAAAGAAGTTGGTAAGTAATTAAGTGGCAGCTGTGACGAGCTCAAGCCACAACAGAAAAATAAAACGAACACTAAAAATTACAAGAAAAAAAACGAGGTGTTTGTGAAATGCAAATTTACTATTTCGGTTTTTTAAACGCCTTTTAATAAACTGCATGTTCGTTTGGGGATAAAAAAACGCAGGCACGCCTTTTATTTTTTGTAAGTGTTGGAATGAAAATACCACATAAAAGTATTTAATTGTCGCCGTCAATAAAGTTAACGACTGATAAAAATTAAAGGTTATTTTGGTGGTAATAAAATACTTTCAATGTCAATCAAGCGAGTTTGCAGAAAATTTATGCAAAAGTTATTGGTTAGTAGGGTGTTAAGGGAGCTTTTCCTTGGCATTCTTTTATGAAAATCGAAGGTCTTAATAAAAGCAAGAAATTACTTTATTTAAACAAAAACAAACAAGAACTAATATCGCAAGTAGTAAGGTGGTTCGATAAGTAAGCGATTTTTTAAATCGTAATAATGATATGATAAATTTGGATAAAGAAAATCAAAACTTTTCGGCAGGGACGTAACGGTTATTATAGAAATGAGGTGAAGGTCGTATTTAACCATGCAAATTGATGAGACCTGTTGAATTTTACAAATAATTAGTGTGTTAGTGACTCGTAAGGTTTTTCAAAACAGCTTCATCTTCTTTGCTTACGTGGACAAGAATATAACTCAAGGCCAAGAATAATAATATTTTTCACAAAACTTTTATGCAAATTATTATTCTTTTTATTTAACAATAATTTTGTATTAAATATTAAAAGTTTATATTTGAATACAAAAATTGAATTTAGGTACAACCGCCATATCATTTCTTATAATGAATAGAAATACGCTGACAAACAAACCATCGTTCTGAAAGCCTGATAGTTAATAGACCATTCCAAAATTTGTCTGACGAAGAAGTCTAGCAGCTACCGAAATGAATCTGTAGAAAAACTATGACAAACAAAGTAAAACATATCAAAAGCTATGGCCGTGGTCGAAAAACTGTTCTATTGAAATACAAACTTTTTCGTATTAATATAACTTATTGGAAAAATAAAATCAGTAATAACTTTCCTTGAGCTAATTTATAGTGAATATGAATTAAGAATACTTCACAATGTATACACCGATTGTTGGTATATTATATCCCGTAGAACCAGGGATCATCGTTATACTATTAATCCCGGATTACCTTACGTTTCTATACTCCTGTGTATAACCATATAATTTTGTATGCTCCATTTTTGCATTGCATGTCCCAGGAGGACGAGTAATAGAAAAATTCCCTTTCACCTCCCAAAAAAACAATAATAGAGTTTTTGTTATTACTTTTTTAATTACAAGCGAATAATGGGGTAGTTTTGGAGAATTTTAGAAAACCTCCAAGGAGAGTAATGAAACATATTTGGAGAATCATGCTTCAAGCCCTCTGTGGAAGCAAATAAAGAGTACTATTTCACAACTCGTAAGCGAGAATGGAAGAGAACTCATAAATACCTAACATATCAGCATTAAGGGCAAACATAGCATTAAAAAATAAAAATTCAACTGACATCGTAGCGGACCAAACATTCTATCGGGCCTGAATTGTATGTGTTTCTACAATTTCTGCTTTTTTGAAATTTTTTCCATTTATTAAAAATTCTTTTCTTTTACTAGCAGAGAAATTGGGTTTATTCAAAAAGCTGTTAGCTAGGAGAAGAAGTTGGAGAAATCTCCACTTAAGCTCCAAAAATATATAGAAGGGAGTAATCTTTTATTAATAACTTGAGGAGGTCTCCCCTATTGCTCCAAGATCAGTAAAATCGGAGCACAGAGTACAGAAATCTCTGTTATTGTTTCGAAAGAATGTTAAGGGAAGTACTCTGTTATTCATAGTTTGGGAAGATCTCGCTTCAAGTTCTAGTGGGTAAGAACAACATATACTGGTTTTTTTTAAAAAACATCTGCCGAAACTGAAAGAGCCGAATAAACCACGATCTCTTCGTTTTCGTATACGAGGTCAGTCTCAAAGTAAAAGTAGTTTTACTTTAAGCAACGTGTTAAAAAATGTTAAAAATTATTTTTAATCAAAGTTTCCCCCTTTTCCAACCAACTTGCTCTTATGTCATCTTTAATAACTTTACAACGCTCATTTTCCTTTTTTAGTGCGTAGCACTACTAGGTATAATAACTATAGTCGCGTAACGATGGTATGTAACGGCATAGACGGATCGATCTAGATATTGCCTTATATATATTAAAATGTTCAGGAGGAAAAAAGAGATTGATTAAGCCATATCCGTCCGTCCGTCCGCTTGTGGACACGATAACTTGAATAAGTTTTGAGATATCTCAATGAAACTGGGTATGCAGGTTCCTTGGCACTCATCTCCGAGCGCTATTTAAAATGGGCGAAATCGGATGATAGCCACGCCCACTTTTTATATATAGAATATTTTCTAAAATACAAAAAAGTGATTGTTATTCACATAATACATTTAAATAATACACTTATAAGGATTAAATTTGGTGTGTACATTAATGTTAAGGCAGAAAATAAATTTTTCAAGAAGTTTTTGAAAATGGGAGTGGCACCGCCCACTTTTGAATAAGTCAAATTTAGAAATATTATTAATCATAAATCAAAAACGGTCAATATATCGAAACGAAATTTAGCAAACATATTTACATTAATACGAGGTATGTTCCGGAAGAAAATGGCGAAATCGGTTTAGAACCACGTCCACTTTTATACGAAAGACTTTGAAAAGGATCATAGATATATTTAATAGGCAATAACTTTGCGTACAAAAGCTTTACATCATTTCTATTTCACTTTCAAAGTGTGCGTGAATGAAAAAAGTCTAAAAATATAAAATTTCGAAAATCGGTGTGGCCCCGCCCCTTTTATAGTATCCCACAAAACTTTTTATGTCATAACTCCGGCAAAAATGTATTTATCGAAACTATATTTTGAAAAAATGTTGAATATATAAAGGTAAATGTTTGTTGTGAAAATAGGCGAAATCGGTCAACGGCCACGCCCAGTTCTTTTACATCGTTCTGAAAAATTTGATTGTACAATGTAAAACGCGATATTTTTATAACCATGAAAGCTATATCAATAATAACTTGCACACATAAGAAGGTTTTTAAGTAAAACTTGACCGCAAAATTTTCTGGATTTTGATGAAGTAGGCGTGGCGCCGCCCACTTTTCAGCATAAAATTTCTGCTAATTTCAAAGGCGATTGCTTGTAGTTTGAACTAGATATTTCAATGAAAATTGGTCAGCTGCTTCTCAATAGTATGTAGTATAGTCCTGCAAATCGGATAACACGCAAGTAAAATATCCGAGCAAATTGCTAATACCCCACCGCAGTAGGGAAGTTATATACCTTTTTTGATTTTCATACCATTAATGAACATAAAATGTTTGTAAGTATGAGAAGAAGAAGAGATGGGCCCATCAATAAGTATACTGAAATAATAAGGACGATGAGCTGAGTCGATTGAGCAATGTCCGTCTCTCCGTCCGTCTGTGTATTTGAACGCAAATTTTTCAAACATAAAATGTGCATGTACTGTGATTTTGAAAAAATGTGGTTAGCAGTTGTTGGTAGGGAAGGTCCCAGGTTCGAGTCCTGGGACAGGTAACATCAAAATTGGTTTGTAAAAGTTTTTCAAAACGGGATCGCCCCTCGGCAGTGGTTTGGCAAACTCTCCGAGTGTCTTTCTACCATGGAAGGCTTCTCAGAAAAAATGCGTCTCCTTTGTAGATGACGTTTGGAGTCGGCAAAAAACTGTAGGTCCCGCCAATATGTAGGAAAAAATCAAAACGGCACACCACAAATTGGAAGGAAACCTCGGCGCAAAAATCTCCTATGAGGTTTATAATGATATGCCTGTTGTATATCGCGCCATATATTTTTATATTTTAAAACAATGAATTTAACCCTCAAAACTCATAACAAAAGTGTTTTTATTAAAAAAAATCAGTTGCGTTTATAATACGAACTGAAAAGTATTGAAATAGGCCTGCGTTAATTGATATGCCGTAAAAGATCACTACTAGGTATATAATGTTCGGTTCCACCCGAATTTAGACTTCCTTACTTGTTTTGAAATATCACTTCCATAATCGAATCAATTGGAGTTACAAAGAAGGATATTGGCGCATAATGTAAGCATTTAAGATGACTACTCTGATACAGCCAGAACAATAAAACCTCATTAATAAGCAGTTCGTCTTGACTTCAACAACAGCAAGTGTAATACACCACATTGCATTTTAACTATCTGATAAGAGCTTCAACGTCATCAAGAGGTCGTAAAGGTCCCAATCAACAGCTATGAGGCTAATCACGATTTCAGTTTAAATAAAGAAGCTTTTAAGTCAACCAATGAATGACTCTTAAGCACAATTTAATTGTACGTAATTATTGATATTACATAAGAAAACGTACATTTGTATATACGAAAAAATATTCAGCCTAATGAGCTTTTATGACTTCATAGAAATTACAAAGTATGCTCATAAAGAACAAAAAACTAAAGTCAAACTAAATTGTGGCACAAAAACTAGTATTAACGAATATCAAGACATTTGAACGTTGTCACTAAAGAAGAAAGAAAAATGAAGAAAGTAAAAACACAACAAATAAGAACGAGAAAAACTGAAAACTGCAATTATTAAAAAAACCCGATCCATGTTAAGCCACAACAAACAAACATATAAAAAAAATTGTAATGCACCTAAAGACGAAAGGTAAATGGCATAATGAAATTTATTATTTAGGCATTTTTCAAATATAAAAACAACCACTAAAATCAACCAAAAAATTAGAAAACTCATAATTACCGTTACTAATGACTTCTTTGAAGATATATATGCATGTACACGTAGATGGCAATGTAATAAAACCTTTCGCCGCCAGCTAGGAGAGTTGAACTCTTACCATAATATTGAGCACGTGAGAAAGGCGTAATATTTAATAAAGTAACTTCCATTGAAGCGGCAAATGGTTTTTATTTACAAATGTTTGTTAGGTAGAAGTACATCTATGTATGAGTACAAAGTTTTAATGTTTCGAAAGATTATAAAGGTGGTTTACTTCAACAAATTGATGTTTCTTACTTTTGCAATTTGTTGAAGAAATATTCATTCTAAGTTCCAAAAATGTTCTGTAAAAAAATATCTTTTTAAGCAAGGTAGATTTAAACAAGGATTGTGCCAAGCACAAGTAGAAGTAAATAGGCGTTAACGCTCTGCTCGAGCAATTGAAATGTCAGTTGAGTAAGAATATACCACTTTTTTTTGAACATTTGTTTGTAGTTCATCGTTGTTAGCGCCTCAATACTCGCATGCTAACTTACCTAGTAGATTTTTTCTTATTTGTCAGTTTATAGACATACAGGGTGTTTCAAAAAGAGAAACTCGAATTTTAAGGAAAGGCAAGAAGATAAAGATTACTACCTGGTTTCGAGATGTTGAATTCAAGTATTCTAAAATTAATCTAGTTTTAAAAAAAAACCAAGCCAAACACTTGAACTCGTTTGACACTTTTTGTGCTTGCGGTTTTATTACTCATGCAACTTGAGTCCTTCTATAGAAAACCATACCCACTTGACAAAGATTTTCGGCATTCCAAAATTTTTTTAAACTATCGGTCCCATTTAGTTTGCATTTTCTACATTGACAGCAAGAAAAATGCCGTCCTCTCCACGGCTTAGCAAAAAAAACTGTAACGGCTTCCACATTTTCTTTAAAGCTAATTTTGGATCGAGGTTATTGGTCTGAAAATCGGACCTATTTCTCTTCTGTAAAATTTTTCGGCTGCAAATTTATATAAAGTTGTGTTCTGTTAGCAGATTCAATCAAGACCCAGCCAGTTTTGTTCCAATGAGTATATTAAGAGTGGTATATAGGAACCACACACAGTGGTGGCAAAAATAATATATCCAAAATTGATAAAGGTTTTATTCGTAAAATATATTTATTTCCGTGAATTTTATCATTTTTGTTTAAAAGTTAGCGAAATCTATAACGGAAGCCACATTAATAAATGTTTCAAACTAATATTAGACTTTCAGCGACCTTTTTGAATGTTTTCAACGATTTTTTAAAACTGACTCCAGGTCAGGTGCATTAAAACATGTTGTTTTTGTTTTTTCCTAATATATTTGCTGTTTTGACACAGCATGCCGAACTGACTAGATGCTGTGTATCGAATATCTAAAATAATCCCCTGATGACGATGACGAAATCGTTAAATAAAAGTTTCAGAGCTTAAACAAAGTTCAGGAAAATTAATGAAAATTTTAAAAACTGTCTTTTAAACTTATTGGCAGAATTTCTAGGAAATTTTTGAGTACGCGATTTTGTAGCTCGTTCAATTTGAGTGCAATAATGTGCAAGTAAGAAGTACCTCAAAATTTTCTCTGATTTTTTAAAATTTTTTGTGTGGAGGATGTTGAGTATTTTCGTTCATAAAACGCCTGAACAAATTTGAGTTTTTCTATGAAAGTGTAAGGAAGATAATACTCCACAAAATTCAAATTGAAAATTCACACTCAAAAATTTTCTAAAAATTCTGCACAAAAAGTTTAAAATTTTGATAGCAATTATTTAAACTTTGATAAATCTCCCTAACTTTGAAATTTTAGTTATATGGCTACCGTTATAGATTTTGCTATATTTTCAAATTTGGGTATATTATTATTGTCACCACTGTAGTTTTCAAATCATCCTTCTAGTGCTCTAAGCTGAATAAATTTTGTTAAAAAAACGAACGAAATTAAGTTGTTATTCCTTAGAGAGTTTATTTAAACTTATTACAAAAAGTCTCCTGTTTAAACACCCTTTGTAGTTATATCTATATACTTGTACATATTATTTTGATAACATCACTGACATATGTGCCGCGTCCCGATTGTATTTACTCTTTTATTGTTGTTTCTCACGTACATGACGCAGGTGAAATGTGTAATTTTATTCACTAAAGCAATAAATTTATTCGTCAACGCTCATAATGTGTGACCCTAACCTACCCAAAAAAACACCAACAACAAACAAAAACGAAAAAAAAATATTATGAGAAAACTTTAATATAAATACCAAACAAAAATTAAGTGAAGCTTGTACTTCTCTTTAAATAAACCGTACAGCGGGGAGAACTAGTGCTGAACTAGTACAGTATGTTTTATGCTTTCAATAGAAGCGTAGTATAATAATATGTGCGTTGACTGGGGCATGAATTTTTATACTCTACAATATAATATTACTACTTTTGCTACTCGATTTTCTACTGGATAGTTTTATAACCATATTATGGATTTAAGAGTCGAATCTGAAATCATATCAATTTGAAGGAAGAAAGTTATTGCTGTTGGAAAAGGCCTGAAAAAGATGTAAGCATCCAAATAAAATTTTGTGAACGGTTAGGCGTTTCTGGAATTTTTATTTCATTGATGTAATGTTTGTAAAATCAGTTGAATGGGTTTGCGATTCCAAATTAAAGTATTTCGACGGCTGAGTGGAAGATCATCCTACATCCAAATATTTTTGAAAAACGGTCTTCTTCTGTTTTTTTTTTTTCAAATTAAGTCCAATTTTAGATTTAAGTGGAAGAACCGCAAATTTTTTTCAACAACGCGTTATCTCAGCAATTGATTATATACTTAGCCCTGAAAACTAGTGTTGTAAGTAGTTCGCTTCAAGAAATAAGTTCATGTACATACTATATATTTCCCAATATTATTTGCTAGATTGTGTACGTTTTTTCAAATACCACCCAAAATTACAATTACAATTGCTATTTGGCATGCAAAATTGAGATATACTACTCGTTGGCATATTAATTGAAACATGTTTGAGGCTTATATTCACCACATTTGTATACAAAACGGTAATAATAAAAAATATTTATATTTTATTTTTTTGAAGGGAATGTGAAACATGTTATTGTCATTCCACACTTTATAAACTTATAACTAACTTTACCACAAGTAATTGTTTAGAACTGTAGTGGGTAATGTTGCTTTGGAAATTTTTGTATCCCCACACCCAGTTAATAAATAAAATTAGGCTTTTTGTGAGACGTAAATGAGCAACAGAGTGACAGGACTGGCATTGAACTGTAAGATCATTCGGTTTCTGGGAGAAGAAGGCTTGAAATTCGATCTAACAACGGAGCAAATATTAGAGACACAACAGGCTTGAGATATATACTTAACGTTATTTACTTTTTTGTTGAAAGGATTCAGAAAACATATTTCATAACCAGGACATAACCATGACAACTTTTCCCAAGCCCCATTAAAGAAATTTAGACAGCACCAATTGAGCTCATATTGTGGAGCCAGCATGTTTCGTAGGTCTATCGCTAAGCGATCTCGATGACAATAATACTAAAGTCAAACAGCGATTCAGAAACAGTTCTAGAACTTTCAGTATCTAGAGATTCTGAACATTTTGATCGAACATCAAAAGGGATATAACCAATACAATGATGGTACAGAAATTGAAACATGATAAAATCATGACGAGCTCACTAGCGATTTTCATTTGTTTGATGACAATCTCACTAGAGATCTCGATTTGTTTTTTTATTAACAGACGAAAGTTTGAATAGTTTCGGTGGTGTTGTTGTTGCTAGGGCTTTGTGAATAACAGGCCTTAGAATAACAGTAAACTATGTCAGCTCATTTAAGCCTTACCCAACAGAAAAACGAACGATTTGTTTTGACCACGTCTCAACCATAAGGGTGACTAACCTTTTTTATCATTTCCATCCAAATAATGATAATAATTTGGCGGGATAAATCACTGTGGAGATTAAGGACGAGCCTCTCTTCAAATTTGTGGTGTGCTACTTTAAATTGTAACTACAAATTGGGGGGGCTTACATGTTTTATGCCGACTCCGAGCATCTGCCAACGAAAATTAATTTTCGAGGGGCGAACCCGTTTCGAAAAGAACTTTTTCAAACCAATCATAGTGTCACCTAGTCAGGTACTTAAACCAGGGACTTTTCGGTAGTAGCTCAGCAATATACCACGTAAAATGAAACAGGTGATTTATAGGGAGTTCGGAAATGTGCCACTTTATCATCCGTAGTAGTCTTGGGTTCCCGAGAGCACCGATTGGAACGTAAGTATATATTGATAACAGGATTCGCCGAAATCTGCGTATAGTTCTTTACCAGAATGCAAGTCTCTGGTGTTTTCATAATTCGAATAGATATATCTTGTAATATCTTTGTGGCTGAGCTTGATTAGATTCTTGCGTCCACATAATTTCTAGATGTAAAATTTTCAAGTAAAATATATCGACATAGAGTGAACAGAGTATATACTAGGGAACCTAACCTCGGGTTCCCTCTAGGAATTTTTTTCTTCCAATCCCGAGATTTTCGTCATGTAGAAATCTGTTACTAAAAACAAAATATTTGTGATTCATTTATGAAAATTGTCTTAGTTTTCTTTTTTGATTGTGTTACTAAGTAACCTGAGTCTTCCTAGCTTCCAAATAAAAAACTACCCAAAAACAAAATCCCCAAATACAAAATACCCTGTATTGCAATCCGAAATGAGTATGATGTGAATGAGCCGGAAAAAAGAGATTTAAATGTGATTCACAGCATCATTTTCATTGAGGGCATTTCTATACCAGAGATGTATTCTTGGCTTCTCGAAAAACTTCCCTAAAAACTTCAAACTAAAAAAATATTTGGTAATTATAAAACCAGATACCGAAAATCCCGGGATTGTGAAAATCGAAAAAATGGGCATCCTTTGTATTTACAAACGCGCGCATTTGGTCCCTGTCGCCATGAGGCTCCCTTCTAGAGAGTGTAAAGGTTGGACCCAAGGGTTTGATATATGCCTCTGAATCACCCGGGAAATCAAACTAATATATGGCAGAACAAATGTTAAATTTATTTTAATTTCCGTTGCACGAAACCGTATACATTAGTGCTTGCATACTTTAATTTAATTGCTTATTATGTTTTTACCATTGTTATTTAAATTTCTACCCATTAACAAGTTTTCATTCATAAAACCCCGCAAACGGAAATGTAAAAATGCGTGTACATATTGTTAAACCACAAAACGATTTTTTCTTTTCAAAAATATTACTGCGTTTACATAACTTTTCGCTTTTATCCCTTTTACCACTTTTTGCGGGCTTAATGCATTGTAATCAGTTGTGGACAAAATGTCAACCGATTGCTAACGATTTTACCACACTGCACCTGTAAGGCTTCCTGTTGACTTCAAAGCAAACCAGACGAAAAAAGAGTTCAAAAAAAGCATTTAAAAACAAAGCCATGAGTTAGAATGACAACTTGAAAATAAAACAAAAACAAAACAAAAACATCTACCTACATAACCATGTCCAATGGCAGACCAACAGGCGTTCAGCAATCAATCTATGTATACTCGTACACCTGAAGATTTACAGAGAAAAACTTTAGTTTCTCGGTAAATTTTTGTTTTTTTGTTGAACTGAGTTAGTCACAAAGTGTTAACATGACATCCGCTATAAGCCGACTGTAGACGGTGTCTAATGACCAAGTGGAAGTGGTTTTGTAACTTAGGAAAGAGTGAGCAAGTTGAAATGTAAGTAAAAGACTTAAAAACGAATTAGCCATATTTACGTTAAAAAACCATTCTCACCGCAAATGGGACTTAAAGCTAGCTAAAGTTTCCCTAGCTAAAGTTTCCCTTATGGAAAATCCCTAATATGTAACGACTAGGCTAGTAGTGCTTTTATAAGAATTACCATAGCGACATAGATCTCTCTTGAATATAAACAAATGTATTGAATATGGTGATGTCTTAGGAATGATAAATCTTCTCCCCTTCCCCGGCAAGCAGTGCATTATAAAATAAAAAACAAATAGAATTCGCCCAGTAGTTGAAATCCAACCACAAAAGCGGCATATCCTATCCTATCATTCACCTTCCTTTCCTTTAGTATCCATTGCTTTTCTATAGCTATTTTCCTCTTCTCTTTTTCTTTGTTATTTTCCTTCTCCGCTGCTTCTTGTCTTTCAGCTTAATTTCCGTTAGCAGCACCGTTCCGTGCCTTTCCTACAATTTCTTTCAATTTACTTTCATCTTTTATCCGCCATTTTATTTTCTTTCTATACCATTTGATAATAGAGTTTCTATTTTTATGTTATTTTATTTTATTTTATTTTATTATTACCTGCCCTGATGACCATTACCATAGGTAATCGAAATATGTCGGTTAAATCAAAAACTTTTTGGTTTCAATTTTGGAAGATGACCTGACCTCTAGCCGGGAAGAAAAAGTAATTATTTTATTTTATTTTATTTTACTTTATTTTATTTTATTTTATTTTATTTTATTTTATTATTTTATTTTATTGTGTTCTATTTTATTTTATTTTATTTTATTTATTTTACTTTATTTTATTTTATTTTATTTATTTTGCTACTTTTTTTCTGCTATATTTTATTTTATTTTATTTTATTTTACTTTATTTATTCCATTTTACTTTATTTATTCCATTTTAGTTTATTTTATTTTATTGTATTGTTTTTTATTTTATTTTATTATATTTAATGCCCTTTTTTTAATTCTATTTTATTTTTATTTCGTTATTTTTTAAATTATTTTTTATTTTTTGTTTACTATTATTTTGTGATATTTTATTTTATTGTGGTTTATTTTATTTTATGTTGTTTTATTTTACTTGTTGACTTTATTTTATTTTGTTTATTTTATTTTATTTTACTTTACTTTATTTTATTTTATTTTATTTTGTTTTATTTTGTTTTGTTTTGTTTTGTTTTGTTTTGTTTTGTTTTGTTTTGTTTTGTTTTGTTTTGTTTTGTTTTGTTTTGTTTTGTTTTGTTTTGTTTTGTTTTGTTTTGTTTTGTTTTGTTTTGTTTTGTTTTGTTTTGTTTTGTTTTGTTTTGTTTTGTTTTGTTTTATTTTATTTTATTTTGTTTTATTTTATTTTCTTTTATTGTTTTATATTTTATTTTATTTTATTTAATGCCCTTTTTCAATTCTATTTTATTTTTATTTCGTTATTTTTTAAATTATTTTTTATTTTTTGTTTACTATTATTTTGTGTTATTTTATTTTATTGTGGTTTATTTTATTTTATGGTGTTTTATTTTACTTGTTGACTTTATTTTATTTTGTTTATTTTATTTTATTTTACTTTACTTTATTTTATTTTATTTTATTTTATTTTGTTTTGTTTTGTTTTGTTTTGTTTTGTTTTGTTTTGTTTTGTTTTGTTTTGTTTTGTTTTGTTTTGTTTTGTTTTGTTTTGTTTTGTTTTGTTTTGTTTTGTTTTGTTTTGTTTTGTTTTGTTTTGTTTTGTTTTGTTTTGTTTTGTTTTGTTTTGTTTTGTTTTGTTTTGTTTTGTTTTGTTTTGTTTTGTTTTGTTTTGTTTTGTTTTGTTTTGTTTTGTTTTGTTTTGTTTTGTTTTGTTTTGTTTTGTTTTGTTTTGTTTTGTTTTGTTTTGTTTTGTTTTGTTTTGTTTTGTTTTGTTTTGTTTTATTTTATTTTATTTTGTTTTATTTTATTTTCTTTTATTGTTTTATATTTTATTTTATTTTATTTAATGCCCTTTTTTAATTCTATTTTATTTTTATTTCGTTATTTTTTAAATTATTTTTTATTTTTTGTTTACTATTATTTTGTGTTATTTTATTTTATTGTGGTTTATTTTATTTTATGTTGTTTTATTTTACTTGTTGACTTTATTTTATTTTGTTTATTTTATTTTATTTTACTTTACTTTATTTTATTTTATTTTATTTTATTTTATTTTATTTTATTTTGTTTTATTTTGTTTTGTTTTGTTTTGTTTTGTTTTGTTTTGTTTTGTTTTGTTTTGTTTTGTTTTGTTTTGTTTTGTTTTGTTTTGTTTTGTTTTGTTTTATTTTATTTTATTTTGTTTTATTTTATTTTCTTTTATTGTTTTATATTTTATTTTATTTTATTTAATGCCCTTTTTTAATTCTATTTTATTTTTATTTCGTTATTTTTTAAATTATTTTTTATTTTTTGTTTACTATTATTTTGTGTTATTTTATTTTATTGTGGTTTATTTTATTTTATGGTGTTTTATTTTACTTGTTGACTTTATTTTATTTTGTTTATTTTATTTTATTTTACTTTACTTTATTTTATTTTATTTTATTTTATTTTATTTTATTTTATTTTATTTTATTTTATTTTATTTTATTTTGTTTTATTTTGTTTTGTTTTATTTTATTTTATTTTCTTTTATTTTATTTTCTTTTATTTTCTTTTATTATATTTTATTTTATTTTATTTTATTTTATTTTAATTCACTTTATTTTATTTTATTTTATTTTATTTTACTTTATTTATTCCATTTTACTTTATTTATTCCATTTTAGTTTATTTTATTTTATTGTACTGTTTTTTATTTTATTTTATTATATTTAATGCCCTTTTTTTAATTCTATTTTATTTTTATTTCGTTATTTTTTTAATTATTTTTTGTTTTTTGTTTACTATTATTTTGTGTTATTTTATTTTATTGTGGTTTATTTTATTTTATGTTGTTTTATTTTACTTGTTGACTTTATTTTATTTTGTTTATTTTATTTTACTTTACTTTATTTTATTTTATTTTATTTTATTTTATTTTATTTTATTTTATTTTATTTTGTTTTATTTTGTTTGGTTTTATTTTATTTTATTTTGTTTTATTTTATTTTCTTTTATTATATTTTATTTTATTTCATTTTATTTTATTTTAATTCACTTTATTTTATTTTATTTTATTTTATTTTATTATATTTTATTTTATTTTATTTAATTTAATTTTATTTTATATTATCTTATTTTACTGTATTTACTCCGTTTTAGTTTATTTCATTTTAGTTTATTTTATTTTATTGTATTGGACTCAATTTATTTTAATTTAATTTAGTTTTATTATATTTTATTTTTTATTTCGTTATTTTTTTAATTATTTTCTTTTTATATTTTTTGTTTTATTTTATTTTGTTTTATTTCCTTTATTGAACTCCATTTGAGTTACATATTTTACATCGGTTCTATACAACAAGATATATAAAGCTACTTATACTAAGTTCAGACATGTATATAAAACTAACAGGTACTTTTGAAATTAATAAATTACATGTCACGAATTTACTAATTTTTTACTTCCATCGTCACTACTTATATTATTATTTTATCAGTTTAACCAATCCATTTCACTGCAAAATCTTAGTACAATAAATCATAACATAGTGCAACAACAACGCCAATCAGTATTCACACTTACCTCTTTATTTACGTGCAAACTATATAGCACTTTAGGGCTTATCGCTAACATGACATGCTCCATTTACCATTAACTGTAGTACATAGTTACTAAGTAGTTAAACAGAGTATACGAGACCAATTCATTGCTTTCAATTAACGCAATTAGTAGCGCTACACACGGTTAGCACACGATTTGTTAATTTTTGAATAAAAATTTTCACTCCTTTTTGTTTGTATTAGAAGTTTTTGGTTATGCTCAAAGCAGTTGGTTCGCTTCATTACGGGTAAAATTTTAAGTGGCTGTTTTAAAGGGTTAGCATTAGAAGGGGGGAGGAGTATCTTTTCACTGGATCTGGGGCCAGAAATCTCTGACCGAGCACTTCAGCTTTATATAGGTAGAGCAGATGAACTCGCCAGGAGGGGTCGCAGCAGCAGATTTATCGAAGGGGAAGAAAGCGTTCAGCATTTGCTGTCAGTGGAGAAAACGGTTGTTTTTTCTCGGTCACCCGTTTCCAAATGACCTGACCCAGATATCGAAGTCGGAAATAAAGGAAATAGTAGCGATTCAGTATCTTCACGAAGTTTCTCGATCCCCCTTCTCAGTCATAGAAGTTCGAAGAGATTGTATATTGTACCCGTCAGTGACCTGTTGTTTGTTTCGTCCAGTCTTTTCAACCTTACCTAACCTAATCTACCCCTGCAAGCGAGAATTCACTTGGAATAATGAAAAATTGTCTCTTAATTAAATAGCCGATTTGTTTTTTCGTAAGCTCTTAGCGGTATCAGTAAGATTAGATCAATATATCATGTAGCTTCCATACACTAAAACCATGGTGCACAGCCGAAGACAGCGGTTTCCTTACCCTTAATTTTTTTTTTTAAATCATTATTTGTTATTTATTCGCTATTTAATTTTGTGATTTTTTCGAGGCGAGGCTTTTACCATTTATTTATCTTTGTTTGAACAATTGTTTAATAAATACAAATCGACTAATGGCTTATTGTGCGTTGTCCCTTTTTGATGACGCCCACTCGAAAATGACGTGTCTAATTGCAAGTGTTAAGCAGAGCGTAATTTTCGCAGCGAGACAACCAGACAAAATTTCAATACGCGATTTCGCATTAAAATGAATAAATTAAACTTATTTACAATTGTTTTTATAGTATTATTGTTATTATTGTTTAGTTCTTCTATGAATTTGAAATTGCAGTATTTCCCTTTTCTAATTTATTGGTTTGTCCATTGCGAAATAATCATTTATGTCGTTCAATGAACTGCTCATGTCTGCGGAAGTTGGATTTGACTCTAGTTATTGGCGGTGTTTTGTTCGTGAATTGTGGGTGTTTAGTCTGTAAATCATTGAGTGGACATTTGGGAACATATTACTTCCAATTCGTTTTTGTTGAGTGTTTTTGCCTTTTTTAGTGGAGTCTGAATTGAAATGAATTACGGCTTAAATGGCTTAAAAGCTTTGTTTGTTATATTTTTTTTATATTTTGTTTAGAGTTTCGCATACGCCTCGAGGTCTATTTAATAAAATTTGTGTTTCCGTTGTTCTCAGAACGGAAATGAGTGAAGTGGGTGTTAATCTTTAAATTTCCTATTAAGGCTGGCTTACTGTACTATTTAATGTTTTTGTTTCAAATTTATGTGCAGCCATCAGTAACACAATGAGAGTATTTACCACTTAATTCAAATATTGATCCAATGCTAAGAATGCGCTAAAAGTGTTTGCTGTGCTTTGTAATGGCAAAACGCTGATCATCTTATCATTGGTTTTTCTTCAGAGTGGAAATTTGATGTATATTAGACCGATTTTTCACGACTTGTCAATTTTGGATTAACGAACAAATATCTAAACCTATTCGGCAAGGGATGATAGAAACGCGCTCCAATAAATCAAAAAGAATTGTTTTAATCAGACCTGTTAAATTTGATTGGTAATTAGTAATCAATTAATAAGACGACTTTTTAATTGGTAATGATTATTTTAATTGTTTTTCAAGAAAAGACAATTATTAATTGATTACAATTAAAAAATCAAAAATAATAAAAAAAAAATTGTTTCGATTATTTTAGATTTTTTTTGATTATTTTTAATAATTTTTGTTTTTTTCAGTATTGTTGTAGAAGCACATAAATAAATGTACACATCAACTATACTGAAGAAGTTCAAAAATAACCCAAAAAAAACCAAAAGTAATCAAAACTCATTTTTTTTTTTGATTATTTTTGATTATATTTTTTTTTTTATATCTTTATTATTTTCTTTTTCAGTATTGTTGTAGAAGCACAAAAATATACACTTCAACAATACTGGAAAAAATAAAAATAAAACATCAAAAATAATCAAAAGTAATCAAAACTATTTTTTTTTTCTTGAAAACCAATTAAGATAATCACTACCAATTAAAAAGGCCATCAAATTAATTGATTACTACTTACTAATCAAATTTAACCGGTCTTTGATGAGCGTTGTTGAAAGTTACCTCTATAAAAAGAAAGATTCAAAGAGTGAAATCCTTATAGACAAACGATTTCACTATCTTTCTAGTTATGGCATGGAGAGCTCTCTCAACGAACTTGCCTTTTAGTGTAAGCCTGCTGAGAAGTGGAGAGGTGTCGTACAATCAAATTTTGACCAATGTGCAAATCGACTTCTTGAAATTTTTGAGAGTAAAGATGTCAGCCTAATATATCAGAAGTCATTTGGCCTTAAGTGTAAAGCTTTTGCTCCTTTGGTTATTTAGACTATTTTTGCCTTAGTCCATCTTTGTGGAATGTGGCATAGTCTTAGATATTCTTTATAGATTGCTGACAGCATGGGACACACGACACTTGCCTTCTGTTGCTCAGACAGGAAAATGTTATCATGTCCCAGAGAATTTAAACGGTCGAAATTTTTGATGGCCTCTAAGATTTTATGAGGATTGTTAGATGTCCCCAGGGGTCGTAGTTATAGAAAGTGTGGGTACATCAGAACTTTTGGGACCGTATTGTCACTGAAGTTTCTCGAAGAATGCCTTTGAGCACTCCTGTCTGTAATCTTAAAGAGTTTTAGGGCATCTGTATAAGCTTGCCAGGATCTGTTCAGTTTTGCTTGCGGAAAATCTCAGTGTTTCAACATGGAATCAAGAATCTGTATACATAATTCTTTCTATGTTGGTTTTTGTATTCTCCCAAATTTCAAATGTGAAAACTTGAAATCAGAAATCGTGAGAATGTTTAAAACTTGATTGCTCTGGCACGGCTCACCGCTACCTTTTTTAACTTCATTTATGAAACTAATTTGCTAGTTTAAGCTAGCAATAATATTTTTTTGGCTCAATCTACTGCAGATTGTGATCCTTATAAGGAGACTTATACTTAATTGTAACAATCCTTCAACAATATTTTCCTTTTGCTAAAAAGCATAACAAAAATGTATGAATTTATTGCAATTGACACTTGCAAGATTTTAACAACACAATATCTTACTTAGCTGAAATGTCGCAACTGATTACAGATCTGCACAATATGATCGCTTGATGTAAATATCACCTGCGAAACTGTGTATTAATTACCATAGATTTATCATTTCAGTATGAACTACCAATACTGCTTCTTGTAAATATTTTCATGTGCATGCGTTTGTACGCCACTTTAGAAAGGTCTGTCATTTTTGAGTCGAGTGAAAGTAAGAGTTCGTCTCGATTGACTCCATTCACTCATACAAATCATTCATTCACTGAGCGCATGGTTCAGTGCATTTAGATAGTTTACGAGCATCATGCGAACATACAAACTCATATATTTTGTATGTAACTTTGTGAGTACATATGTATACTTAATTAAGTACGCTGCAATGTGGCTTCATCGTTATACTCTAATTAAGTTCGTCGCGAATACTTCGATGTATTAATTACAACTGCTTACAATGGATATAAAAACATGAAATAAAAGTACATAGTTAACAGTCGGTCACAACGTCAAGTATTAATTAATCTTAGTTGGTTGGATTTATAACACGAAACATACATAAACGGTTCAATGAGGCTGGAGAATGATGAAAAACAGTTTGATACTAAAGATTGATTTAGCTGAGGTATGAAGTTATTGTAATACATCTACCAATACCTTTGTATAAATTTCCCCTCTACCTCCACTACCATTACCTCTCCCTCAGTCCTGTCTCAAAGGCAGATGCGCCTATAGTCACAATATTTTCTATATCCCAGAAACGTTTAGAGATATCGTAACAAAATTTACTCCTTATAAGAGTCCACATCAACAGCTTTCATTTGATACAAATGCCCACATTTTAGTTGTAAATCTAAGCCATATCCGAGTTTATTGAAGCACATGCAACACATTTTATAAAATCAGTCTAGTTCGGATAGACGGGGTGCAATAAAACCATAATCAATAAGGCCATATTAATCAATATGAGATTATTTCCTCTCCGTGAAATATTTAATGTGAAATAAAGAAACAGAAATTTGAGAAATAAAGCCATATATCACACCGCAAACTAAATCAGAAGAAGTCACATGTATAGTCCTATTAATTTGACATTTATTAAAAAAAAGGCAGCAGACGAAAATTTGGAATAAAAAATAGCGCGATTTTTATTCCAAATTTTCATATAAATAAGGCCATATGGCTTTATTGCACCCCGCCGTTCGGATAGTGGCATACAGGCATACAGAAGAATTATATACAAAGACTAGGTGTTGTTCTTCCAAAAATTTACTTGTATGGATCTAAAAAATTGTATCTATCGTTTCCTCTTTTCTTTTTTCATATACTTCCTCCTTTGCCTAATCGTACACCTCAATTAAAAGGATCTCTATACCGATATATTTCGTAGCTCGTAGAGTTAGATAATATCAAAAAAGGTTAAGCCCCCTTTTCTCTTGAATACTATTTCCGCAGGAGATTAAAATCACCTAACTTTTCACCAGTTTTCAACGATCTACCACTAACCCTTCCTATTTATAGAAGGTGCCACGCCCCCTTTTTCTTAACTTCCAAAGTATTCTGTAGACATAAAACACCTTACGTTTCCAAAAATCACTCTCCTTAATATGCTGAGACCACCACAAAAAATATGTCGACCAAGGTCTTAGAATCGACGTATTTTTGACCCCATCTCAACCTTAATTCAGCAGAGTTGGGTGATCTTCTGAAATAGATAGATATGCATCATTATATTCAAGCATGCCAATTACCTTTTTTTGAGAGGTTTTTGTTGTTTTATTTATTTTATTGCATTTTATTTAAATTGTTTTTTTTCTTGAGTTTTATTTAAAAAAAATGTCCGCACTTTGAATCATCAAATATTCATCGTCACCATTTTCATTGTCATCCAATTATATGTTTTATTGCATTTTTCACGCTGCCAACTTTAAGTTACACTCGCTTCTTTAGCATGCCGCTATTGGCCCTTTTTTGCCTATTGCATGCCGCCACAGTTCAAGCGCACAAACTCCAAACGTTTGACATCCAATGCAAATCTAATGCGACGATTATCACGCCATGACTCACAAATGTAAATTGTCTAACGAATGCATGCATAATAAAGACTGAACAATGTTTCGCGGCATAAAGCGCACCAAAGCAACAACAAAGGTAGATTCGTCTGCAACACTTGCCCGCTCTGATTGAGGTTTCTTGTTGTTGGCGGAGGTGCCTCTGCAACCCGGCAATAAAAAGTGGCAATTGAATTGCAAAGTGCAAAAGAGCAGCGACATTTTCGGCCTTCTTTTCTTTGTTTTTGTTGCATTAATAAAGCCGCCACCGTGGAGTAATTTGAAGAACTTTGACTTAAAATCGAAGTTGTTGTAGTTAGTATTGGAAAATGTTTGAGAAGTTGGTTTTACCGAACTAAGCCTAAGTGAATATTTCATAGTTTTTGAGATTGAGAAGGATATGGAGAAAGAGATTATGATTGAGATTTAGATTGAGATTGATATTGAGATTGTTATTGAGATTTAGATTGAGATTGCGATTGGGATTGAAATGGAGGTTGTGCTTAATATTGAGACTGAGGTTGTGATTGATATTGAGACTGAGATTCTGGTTGAGATTTAGATTAATATTGAAATTAAGATTAATATTGGAATAAAGATGTGGTTCAGACTGAGACTGAGATTGTGATTAAGTTGCAGCTCGAGATATAGGTGAAGCCTGTAAGAGAGATAGAGATATAGATGAAGGTATGGAGATGGAGATTGAGATGGAGGTTGTGGTTGTGGTTGAGATCCAGATTATGACTGAGACAGAGATTGAGACTTAGATTGTGAATGAGATTCAGGTTGAAATTGAGTTTGAAATTGACACTAAGATTGTTATTGAAACTTAGATGGAGATTGCGATTGGCATGGAGGTTGTGATTGAGACTGAGATTATGATTGATTTTGAGACTGCGATTCTGATTGAGATTAAGGTTAATATTGAAATTAAGATTGATATTGGAATAAAGATGTGGTTCAGACTGAGACTGAAATTGCGATTGAGTTGCAGCTCAAGATATAGATGGAGCCTGTAAGAGAGATAGAGATATAGATGAAGGTATGGAGATGGAGATTGAGATGGAGGTTGTGGTTGGGATCCAGATTATGACTGAGACTGAGATTGAGAATTAGATTGTGAATGAGATTCAGATTGAGATTGAGTTTGAGATTGAAATTGAAAATATATTGAGATTGCGATTGGGATTGACATGGAGGTTGTGATTGGGACCGAGATTGTGATTGATTTTGAGACTGCGATTCTGATTGAGATTTAGATTAATATTGAAATTAAGATTGATATTGAAATAGAGATGTTGTTGAGATTGAGACTGAGATTGAGATTGTGATTGAGATTTAGCTCGAGATAGAGATGGAGCCTGTAAGAGAGATAGAGATTAAGATTAAGACTGAGACTGAAATTGAGACTTAGATTGTGAATAAGATTTAGATTAAGATTGGGGTTACCGTTGGACGCTGGAACATAGAGAAAACAAGTAAGGAAAGGCATGAATTCATGAATACGCATCATGGTTTTAAGTGTCCGATCCTTACTCACAATTAGTAAAAACTCTGCAAACTGATTAAAGATACATAGCCCAACCCCAATTTATTGGAACAATCGATTGTATGGGAGCTATATGTTATGTTGCTCCGATCTGGCTGATTTTCATTACACACATTACATGTATAATAAGTACCAAACGTCCAAAGTGTTACGTTCCTAGCTTTTTAATTGCAATATTTATAGCCCAAAACCCATTTATCGAAACTATCGATTGTATGGGAACTATGCGTTGTATTGCTCCGATATTGCTGATTCCAACGCATGATTAATCTCATATGCAAACTGGCGCTCCATATCAAATTTCATCAAGATATCTCAAAAACTGAGGGACTAGTTTGCGTACAAACAGACAGACGGACGGACGGACATGGCTAAATCGACTCAGCTCATCGCCCTGATCATTTCGGTATACTTATTGTTGGGTATATCCCTTCTTCTTCTCATACTTACAAACATCGGACCAAAGTTATAATACCATTTCATATGGAGGTATGGAGATGAGGTATATCCCCTACAGATGAAGACAAATATGGTGGTAGTCATGTGAAAGGAAATGGAAATCTATACCGGTACAAAGATGGAGAAGCAAATAAAAATAGGGATCGGGATCACCAAACAAATGGATTTGGAGATAGAGCCAAGAAAGAAAAGGATGGTGATGGTGGAGAGCAAACGAAATTGGAAGGATAATTGTAAAAGGAGCAGAAAGCAAGTAAAATATAGAGAGGTTGTGAACGGTAGGGGTAGGTGAAGAAAGTGAACAGGAATTAGAAAATTTTTTTCCCAAATATTTAGTTAAATTTAAAACGTACCACTTCATACGAAATTTCAGCCCATAGTAATTGTGAAACTTAAAAATTGAAAAAATATATATTTTCTTATTTTAAAATGTTTGCTTTTATTTGAAAATTTAATAAAATTGTAACGGGTCGATGTCTGTACATTGCAGATGTTTAAGAAAAATTGATAGGGATGACCAATAGCATCCAAAGCAACAGTTTTCACAATTTTTGTCTGTATCTCTGTAAGTTAGCGCGCGCATCACTGGAAAATGGCTGACAAGAAGTGAATGCAACTTTCACAGTTACATAACTAGACGTCTAACTTAAAATTAAATACAAGATTTATATCGATAACTCGATCGGTTTCGGATGGGACCAATATGTGGATGAGAGGTGACACAAAATGTGTTAGTATAATAGTGCTTAAGAGTGAGCAGTTCAATTTTCCGGGAAGTAAAACCTATGCCGATTGTTTGAAATAAGTGCGACTTACAAAAAAAAAAATATTTTTTTATTATTATTTCTTTAATAATTTGATTGGCGTATGTTTAAAATTTTATTGAAACTTGAAACATGTTTGGGACCAAGGTTTATTTAATCGATTGAATTATTTTGTATTTTCATTGCAAACAACTACAAAGGAAATAAACGTTTATAATGTCTTGCAAAAAAAAAAAATTTAAATATACGAAACTGTAAGTTTCCTATTCGATAGTAAATTTTAAACATTTTTTAATTCACCTCGCCAGCTCTATTCATTGCCCACACATTTATCTCTGCCACAAGTTTCTTCAAAGAGGCCCACAGTGCACCACTACCGTCATCGGTGCTCGCCTATTGTCGCGTGTTGCTATGCTCAGCTATGCGTAATTTCTGTTTTTGTTTTTCACCATTGCTGCAACATGACTGCTTTCTTCGTGGAACTTGTTTTTGTGATTTTTATGCTAATTTGTGGCTGAGCGCAATAAACCAAAGAAAATTAGTATGTTAACTCTTTAATTGTGTTGGAAGCAAAAAATAAATTGATTAGTAAGCCGGCCACAATTTGTGGTAGTTGTGTGTAGTTTTTGTTGTTGTTTGTTTTTTACAGGGCAAAGTTCATTGATTTAGCGACTTTGACTAAGTGAATATTTTAATTTGCAATCAGTTGCGGCAATTTGTTTTTTTTTTTTGCAAAATTGTTGATTACTCATTTGTGTCGCATTTAATCGAATTACTTAAGTGATTATTTTTGCATGGCGTTTTGTGTGTGAATTATTAGCGGATAATTTATACCATTTCAATTCATAAAGTTATGATGTGGCACAATAATAGTATAAAGGTTAATGGGCGTTTGCATATTATGAAATTTGAAAAAGACTTGATAATAAAGTATCTAGTGGTAATCCCACATTCACAAAGAGTATTTCGTAATATTTCTGCTTTAACCTCGTATATACAATTTATTAAACTTTCATGAACCTAACTCCATAGTCTTGTTGAATTTTGATTAAAAAATTTAGCAACAGGTTTTGTTAAAATTCTTTGCGATTTAGCACTTTAATTGTGGAGCATGCGTTGGAATCATAAGTGTACAATTAGTTAATCCCAAATACTTGCTTCGCTATAAATTAGTAGTGGGACTATTTTCGATTAATATTCGATTAAACAAATAAAAATATTCGTTTAAAAAAATTCGAATAGTATTTATTCGAATAATTTATCTATTTATTCCAGTAGAATTATTCGAATAGTATTATTCGAATAGTTGTATTTAAATGCGAGAAATATCGGAAGCGAAATTCACTTTCTTCATCGCTTGTATGTACTTATGAACATGCATTCACGTTTTGTATGTATGCATGTATGTTTGCGTGTAGAAATGTGTGCATAAGCTGTAGTGATATTTGATATATTCGAATACCTATTATTCGAATAGTTGTCATTTATTCGAATAATAATATTTTATCCGAATTTTTTATAGCTTTCGAATACATGGATTTTTTATTCGAATAGTCCCATGCCTTCTATAAATAGACTGACTGCGCTTATAGTTATATCGATAACCGCGCCACCTACCAGATATTTTTTTAAATTGAAGGTCCTGAAGTATGTCATAAGTGTTCAGTATATAGGTTACGAGAAAGATTGTTAAATATCGATCGCAAAATTCCTAAGTTGAAAGGTATTTGCTAAATAGTTTGATCCGTGCTCCACCTATCGGAGCTTTTGCGATCGAGTATTACATTGTCACTGGGTTTCGAACTATGTGTCAAGTTTCAAGTCTCTAGCTCACCAGAAAGTTTCTCAAAAATCGATCGCAATATTCTTCCCTTTTTAGGGAATTTGAAATTAGCTCGATCAGTGCACCATCTAGCGGAATATTGTGTAGTATATTAAATAGTTGATTTATGTACCAGGTTCAAAATTCTAGCTAATTTTCTACACTAACACGGGGTTCTGAACTACATTCCTAGTTTTAAGTATGGAACTCAATGGGAAGTTACATTTGCAAAATGACAAAATTTCGTCTGGAAAAGCGGGAAAAAAGAAGAAAGAGACTTAACATAAAGGTAACAAACTGTCTTGAACTGAGGAGTTTTTCAATCGAACTCTAATTTTGGATGTTCGTAAAAAATTTGCTGATTCGACACAGCGCTTCCGGCAGTATGCGCAGTCTCAAAACTCGTAATTCTTGACTTAGTATTATGCAATAAATGATCGATCATTCCAAGCTATGAACTTGTGGTTTTATAATCAAGTTGAAGGTTAAGTTAAATCCTTCAAGTAATTTTTGAATGTGGCTCTTGGTATTAAAGAACTTTCAACTAACATAAATCCTCAGAAGAATAAGTTATTGGTTGTGATCTTCTTTTTGTGAAAAAATGCTTTAAAATCTATAAAGAGATGGCGCTTGTCAATTCCCTTATCCCTAATGGCCCATCTGATATGAACGACTTTTAACTGACTTCATCACAAACTCAATTTTACTTTAACCCCGTTAGTAAAGTGCAATTTCAAGATTCTGCAGCTCAATAAATCAACGTGATTGTAAGTCTGAATTCCAAAGCCAATCGATTATGTTGACAGCTTCATCAAACAATTTTGAAACTAGCTCACATCTTAATAGCCGAAATTAGATAGCATTAATGATCTACCTAACAAACCCATGGCATACCAGACACTTACATGAAAAATGCAATAATTTAAGAGTTGAAAAAAATTAAAAAAACTTTTAAAGTTCAAAGTAGTAAATAAAAACCAAACAATATAAAAAAACGTTAGCAACAACAAAAATATATAAATATTTAACTTGTGACTGCTGCAACAAGATAAACAATGCAAGCGCTGGGCCATTATTACAACAAATAAAAAACAGAAACATCCAAATGCATTTCGAGCTAACAGTTAAAGCTTAAGACTCGAGAGACAGCAACCATTTTTACGAGCGCTAAACGCATCTATTGACTGATATATAACCGCTAAATAAACAATCACATTCGCAGCTGCACAGTCGGAAAGCGGCTGATGAAGGTTCCAGCAGAAAAGTAACAAAATAAAAAATGTATGCAAATATAAAAAATACATCACGAAAATTCACATACGATTTAACCTATTTAAGAACATCGGGCCAAATTTGACCCTTTTGTCTATCTCAATTTGTTATTGTGTGTTAAATTTCAAAAATTCCTCAGCTGAGATAGGGCGTTAAGAAAGTAAATCATATAACGGGGTCTTCCATGTTCAATTCTTGTGGTTTTTTTTTAATTCTGAGATAGGGAGTCTCCGAAATGGCTGCTGATATATTGTGTTCGCCCTACCTGCAAAATAATTCACAGCTCAGCAACTCCAACCCTGAGAAAGACTAAACAATGGCTACAAAGGGTAGCGAAACACTTCAAATGGAAGCTCTATTTTCACTTAACGAAAAGTCCATCGCACATAAATTATATGAGCGTCTTATATACAAATTCTAGCTTAAGATATTGAATTAAAATAGTTTGCTGAAAAGTGGGTGCTGCTAGACTTAATCTGTAGACAAAGAAATGCTCTTCTTGTCACATTTCTCTTTTCCAGCAAAGTCCGTACATACGAGGTGTGTTCAAAAAGTATCGCGAATTTTGTGTTTTTTCAAAAATTATTTATTTATTCATGAATATCTATTTTGTCCCCTTCAAAGTAATCCCCATGAGATATTATACACTTGTGCCAACGGTTTTTCCAATCTCCGAAGCACTTCAAAAAATCATTTTTTTGTATCTTGTTCAGCTCCTCCTTCGATGCCGTCTTTATCTCGTCAAGAGAAGCGTAACGTCGTCCTTTCATGGGCCTCTTCAGTTTAGGGAACAAGAAAAAGTCACAGGGGACCAGATCTGGGGATTACGGTGGCTGCGGCATCATTAGTGTGTTGTTTTTGGCCAAAAAGTCGCGCACAAGCAACGATGCGTGAGCAGGGGCGTTATCGTGGTGCAAAAGCCAATTTTTGTTCTTCTTTGCACATCTTCTCGACCTTCTGAGAACATTTTGTATCACCGATAAACGTTGCTTCGGTCCAAGGTAGCTTCTCCGTATGCCACAGTCAACATTCGGAATGCATCCGCGCACTTCATTTCGTTTTTCACACAAAATTTGATACAGGTTCTTTGATCCATTTTTTTGAATAGGTAAAAATCGAAGACGATCCAAAACACGTGCAAGCAAAGCAGCTGTCAACAATTAACTGAACATTCAAAATGGCCGAGCTTGTCGGCATAAGTGAGAGACATGAGTACCAACATAACGACACAAAAAATTCGAAATTCGAATATACGTAACCAGCGAAAATTCAAAATTCGCGATACGTTTTGAACACACCTCGTAGACCCGGCTGTCATAGGCAAAGTTCGTTGTCAAGGAATATGCGAAGGGAAGAATGTATGAAAAACTGTTGCATACTTCAAGCAGCCAAATTTCATTTTAACTGTCTGCAAACTTTCACGTTATTCGTACAAATATTTCGATCGATCTAATTATTGATGAACATTTTTCTAGGACAATTTAACCCTCTAGATCTCTCAATTGCCTGAACAATCCAAAAAAGTGCCCATAAATTTATAAGCACGAAAAGTTAGCTATAAGCCAATTTTCTACAAAATATCATTTAAAAAATTTCAAAAATTAGAAGTACAAAAAAGAGGTCGCTTAAGGGTTAAAGTTTTTCCCAAAATTATTTGTTCGGAAAGTTTTCTAAAAAACTTCTTCACTTATAGCTAAAACAATCAAGAAAAAATTTCAAAAATGTCTAGCAGTCCAAAAAAGGCGAGGTTAAAGCGTTCACCAAAATTATTTGGTCAGAAATTTTATTAAAAAACAACTTATTTTCTATAACAATCAGGTAAACCAATTTCCAAAATAGATAATAGTCCAAGATAATAGAGAGAGATAACTGACGCCCTTAGAAAACACCAAGGGAGGTCAAGCCATCCTCCACCTCTTTAATACACTTAACTACACCTTTTCCAGATTGAATTCAGAAAACTCCAATTATATTTCATATTTGGCAATTGGATTTCGGAACATGTCAATTAAATTTCAGAATAGGCAATTGGATTTCAGAATGTGTCAATTGGATTTCAGAAATCATCAAGTGGATTTTAGAAAATACCTTTCGAACTGTTTTTGCGACCATACAGTCCAATGCTTAACCCAATTGAAATAATATGGTCAAAAGTCAAATGCCACGTAAATACTAATTTGCTTGTCCCGGAAGTGCAAGGCCTCAATGTAATGGATCAACGGCTCCAATACCTTGAAGGCAAAATAGACCAAGCAAAAGCTACAATAACAACAGGTGACTGTGCTCGGGCGGTGCAACACGCAGCATCGTTCTATGCTGACGCATTAGCAATGAAAGATATGAGGGTCGGAGAATGATATATTTTTATGTATGTACATATGTCTTATTTTGAACTGTATCTGTATTACATAATTTACTTGAATGAATTTGTTTTTATCTGAAATCCAATTGACACATTCTGAAATTCAATTGCCTATTTCTGAAATCAAATTCACACATTCTGAATTCCAATTGCCTATTCTGAAATTCAATTGGTGTTTTCTGAATTCAATATGGAAAAGGTGTAGACTAAATGAGCTACCATGCAAGAAATATGTCTCGTGATCCCAAGAACTTTAAAGCCAGCGATTGCGCAGTTCTCGTGCAGGTTAAGAAGTTTACATTTACATAAATTTTACATTTTCAATATTTTTCTTCGCTTTTATTTTGATTTTTTTGTTTTTATTGTTGCTATTTTTCCAACTAACTAAATGCCCACTTACTGTCAACTTGTTTGAGCGCGCATTCGCTTGCAAAAGTCAAATAGCAGTGCAAAGTCATAGTTGTTGTTGTTTACACAAACAATCATATAAATGTCGTGGCATGTTGCAAGCAGCCGATTTAAGAGTGCAACAAAAATATTTACATGCATGCATGCGACACATATCCGGCTCACACCAAAGCTCGCACCAACCCGAGCTGAAATACCTCAATAGTCATTTCGAGTACCCATGTTTTGTTGGTGATTATTTGAGTGTTTGGACAATTGCTTACTGCTGATTTGCTGCTTCCAGTGAAAAACTGCAAAACAAGTAGAACACAATAAAGCAGGACTTGAGCGGGCTAAGCACAGTATGCGGGGCAGTCAATATTTGGGTAGACGGCAAAAGAACATACATAAATATGTAGGTCCAAATGGATGCATAACAGAATTTCATTACAGAGTATAAATAAACAGATTTCTTCAGTGGGTCTTCATAGCATGCTTCGAAGTCTAAAATGGGTTGCCAATGTGATTAATATGGATCTACTAAGCTCCGCTACTATACAGTTGCCTTGGAAGCTATTTGTTCGGCCCCGTTGAACCTTCGGGAGCTTGCAGTTTGGTTGCCTCTTAAGATAGGCATTCCTTACCGCCGGCGTATTCTAAGCCACCTAAGCCTCGGTTTCTAATCAAGTTCATTGTCGATATATTTACCTCTTCAATTCCTTGATCGACATTTCGGTAAAACACCCACCTAGACCCTGTACTCAAAAATTCGTGAGGTTAACAGAGAAACTTGGGGCTCCATTACCCCAAAATAAGTTATATACAACTTAGGCTCATTTCAGGTCCCATTATAAGGAAGCTAAAAGTAAATGACATACATCGAATTTCCTAACTGGTAGTTTGGAGTATTTTAGAGAAACCCCGAATCAATTAATGTACTATACTAATATACCAAATAGGCAAATAACAGTTACTGGTTCCACATTTCAATAAAAAAAATACTCCCTCAAGACCTTTCGATCTATATACCTAGAATTTTTAAGCCAAGCATTTACAACTTCTCGACCCAGAATGTATTGTAGATTTTCCAGAAAATGTGGATGGTATTATATTATCTCAGGGGTTATGGAGGGCGAGTACATATAAATTTTGTATATTAGTTTATTTGTTCAAACAGTAGAAAGGGGTGCGGGACATCTGTTACACTTTTCGGGGGTTTAGCATTGCGGTATTGGCATCGGATCGACCACTTAATTTTGCTTTGAAAACCCCCGATTTAGGATTGCAAACATAAACTATGTCTTTAAAATATTTTATAAGCTGATTGCGAATTAAAGTGCATGCAAGGCCAATGAATTCAACTTAAGAAAATTGTAAAGATTATAACGCTTATACATATATATTTTTGAAGACAAAGGCGTACTCAAATAAGGGCCATTTAACCAAGATAAACAAGATCAAATCAGGTCATGGGTACTTCAATGTTTTATCAAGAATAAAATACAAGAAGCGACAGGCTAACTGTTCCAAGCCTAATAACTTGGGGACTAGTTGTTGTTAGATCTTTCTAGGCGGCATGAGATAACATAGGCAACGATAACAATGTATGTGGCTTCTGATAAACGAAGGCTGCCGAGAAAGCGTGAGAACTTGAAAGCTAAAGAATATTATAAAAATAAATAGACGACGGTTTTTATAAACAGACATTCCTAGACACCATACTCGTATACACCAAGAAACGCTGAAGTCTCTAAAGCAGCAGAGCTTAGTGAATTCTTGGACAGATATGTAATAAAAAGTTAGGAATAGTAGGACGTGGACGTACCATAAAAGAAAGTAGACACATATAAGCTTAAAGGCATGGTACTCCAGCCAATGGAAGCCTGTAATTTTATTGACTGCGAGTCTTTTGAGTCGTACAAAAAAAAAATAAAAATAATTAGTAAAACATTTTCAGCCTCCATCCGTCGTATGAGCCATCACGTATATGCTCTCTGATTGTTATTGGATATAGGCTATAGCGCAAAAAATGGTGGTTGTGGCCAAATTTCCGGCACTCTGAATGCATGCCTTAGGCAGTGTAATTGTTGTTGCGCGCCATTGTTGCTGTACAGCAATCTCATAATTCAATTACGAAACTTCACCTCAAATTTGATTTAATTAATTCATTGTCTTATGAAGTTTCTATAAATGGAGTTGTGGTAGTTAGTTTATTATAACCATTTGCAATGGTTTAATTTGGCCTATTGATGCTTGCTTGACTGGCTTCATTATACTTAACCTTTGCGGTTGATAATTTGTATGTTTCGTGTTTTATTGGCGCTCGACTGCCTCTTCAATTAACTGAAGCTAATTGAGAACACAAAGAGGGGACAATTGGAACTGCCTCCTAACCCGCTGGAGATGTCGAAAGGAACACTTTCTGTGTCCCATCGTCGGTACTCATTTATAACATAGCTTAACCTAGGCCATTGTTCTTTCTATGATTCCAAGCCGTACATAAGGCCAGGTATGAAGAGAAACTAATAGGAGTTTGATCATGGGCTTAAGGTGATTTGCATGATTTTGTTTTACCTTGCCTGTAGAATCATTTGGTTTCAAACGAATCTGAAAAGCTTTGCAGAGGAGTATGGAGAAAATATTTTCTATGGTAGACTTACCAGGTGTGAAGCCGCACTGATAAGATCCAATCAGCTAGACGATGAAATGACATTCGAATGGCAGAAGAATTCCGTGGGTAGTTCGTTAACTACCAAACCAAATTGTACCAAATTGATAGAGACAATCATGCCACGCTCCTAAAAGTGTGGAACTACCAAAATGGACATCAAGTAGTATTTGGGAGCACAATATCTATACCTAGAACAGTTTTCCAGCACCGAACAGAACCTAACTTTATCTTCGATTAAATCTACGACGACACTTTTACAACGTGAAATTAGCAGATGAGGCAAAAGTCAAACATCCATGGCAATAACGTTATGCTACCAAATATTAACCACCCTAAAGTCTTGGCTATACCGCAATAAGATCCTCAAGTCACTCGCCAGGAGCACTTGGGGAAAGGATGAAGAAACGTAGCTGCATATAAGGTTATTGGCCGCTTCGTGACTGATTACGCGGCACCGATATGGGCAAACAGCATTGTTAACACCAACTAGAGGCCCAAAGACCACTACTAGAACTGCTACGAAATGTCTTCTTATGTTGCCTGAGGCTCACTTCTATCAAGACGCAAAAATGCTCAATATCAGGCAACTCATTACTGAACTGCCATAAACCTATATATCCCAACATACATCCGATGGCATAGCACCATGATGAGATTCGGCACCAACTTACCGAGCTGTTTGATCTGTGGAACCACGGATAGACTCTAAATGACCTACACTCAAATCTCGATCTATGAACCGCGTTATTAAGATCCAACCACCTCAAATGGCTGAAGTACAGTGCGTCGTCCCTAGGGATACTATAGTCACTCTGGCCCAACTTCGAACTGGATATTGTAATAGGTTAAACTCTTAATTATCCATACTCAGTCCCAATACACCAAATACTTGCGCTGCATGTGGTTCAATCCTTCATAATACCAAGCATTTCTGCAACAGAACCTCCTCTTCTAACACTAATTTCGGTCTGTTAAGAATGCTAGTTTCTTAGTTTTGGTAGAAGAATTTGATGACCATTTTCAGAATGCTAGTTCCCATCAGGCAGAGCAAAACACTGTTAACAGCATTCCGAGGTAGTTAGAGCAGTTTTGCAGAATTGGCTTTCCTGTGAATTGGTACGAGCGCGCTTTGGTCATAATCTGCAGGCTCCGACCAAATTTGGAAAATAGTTGATGCATGATTTTGGCCAACACTTTCCTTTCTTTTAGCAGATGGTCCATCATTTCCAGGCGTTTTAATATTTTTTAGCCACAATACCATTATTCTCACTTTTCATATGTCTTCATTCGCGTCTCAAAGCAATATAAACGAAAGTTGGAAGTGTGAAATAATTAAAGTCAACGTTTGTAAGTAATTGCAGTTAATAAGCGGAGATTTAATTATTTTCACCCTTTGTTCACTAATCATTGCGGGATGATTAGTAAACAAAAATTCCCACGCTAAATTTTCGCTTTCACTTCTGACGATCCCAAAAATCTTTTGTACAGAGCGGTTGAAGTGCATTTTCATCGCTTCAATGAAGTCTTGAATAGGTGAAGAAACTGAGAGTGTTAATAGAGCAAAGACAAAATTTAAGTAGCTGGGAAAAGACAAGCTCTTAACTGGTTCGCTTTCAATGATTTTAGAACTATTTTGGTTTTTAGGTAAGCTTATAAGAACCGTTTTTAAGTTGTATTTTCGATAGTAGATCAAATTTATTCTGTTTGCTTAAAAAAAGGAAGTTTGAAATGAAATCAACAAGCGGAAATAATTATAAAAAAATAAAAATAAAATATTTGGAGCGGTATACCTCCGAGGAGATGAACTCTGCGCTTCTCTACCAATTTGTGGTGTGCTGCTTCTAATTTTTCTTAAAAACTTACGGGACCTACAGTTTTTTGCCGACGCCGAAACATCTGGTATGAAGATGAATATTTGCTGAAAAGCCTTCCATGGCAGAAATACACTCGGAGAGTTTGCCAAACCGCCCAGACGCCGTGTTGAAAAAACTTGTTCCTAACATTTTGATGTTAACTGTTCCAGAACTCGAAGCTTGGACCTTTGGTGTGGTATGCCAGCAGCACTACCGCCACATCACGGCGGCCGCGTTCACAATTTTAGTTGTTATCTTCCAAGCGGAAAGTTCTCATTTGATTTTCAAAGAAATTTTAATTTTTGAAAAAATGCATGTTCTATTTTTTATTCGCAAGTCGCTTAGTGGTTAAGAAAAAAATAAGATAATGTGGGCATATAGGAAAGCTGTAACAGGCTTATGTTCGTTTTTTAAAGACCGTCAAAAAATTGATACCGGGGGTCTAAGATCAGCAATATCTAAGTAAATAATTTTTTAGCGTTTTTCTTGCTGTCTGCCTATCTGTTTGCGCGCATATCACTCAAAATCTTTGCTATCAAATTGAATACAGTTTTTACCGTTAGATTTTAAAAAGTAGTGCTTAAAACATAATATTAAATTTACAACAATAAAATTATTTTATATATAGCTGCATGTGACATGGACTTCTAGCAGCTAACTACAACAATTTCATAATATAAATTTTTTTAACTAGTTTAGATATAGTCTCTGGATATAACTATTTCCACTATCTGCTAAACTCATTCTGCATCTACACTTACACACACATACACGTACAAGCTCTGAGTGGGCATCAGCGACACAAAGCTGTGTCTGCCAAAAGCGTAGGGCTACACTTTTCATTCATTAAAATTTTGAGTTATTTTAGTCATTTTTATTTATTCGTTAAAATGCCGTCATTGCCACATGCGTTGGCGATCCGGTCGTCATAAATTTATAACCGCATAGAAGCTAAAGAAAATCGAAAAACAAAAATGCTAATACAAAGTAAGTAAATACTTATGTATGTAAATAGTAATAGTAAATAAAAATAAAAATGAAAATCCATCAACAACAATAAAACAGATTTATAACGTGTTTTACCAACTTTAAATGAATACAAAAGCAAATAAAACAAAAAGTCAAACTAACACAAACCAAAGCTGTCACGCTGACAGAGAGATTGCTGGTAGTAGCGATCTCTTCTTTTTTTTCTCAGTAAGCAATTATTTGGCTGCAACATCCAACTGTTTGGCTTACTCTCTTGTATTCGTCAATTTATTTGTCATATATTTATATGGATACTCGTGTAGACAGATACCAGTTTCATATGCATTCAACACTCTCAGGCCAAAAATAGTATCTGCAAGTTCGTGTGATCACAGTCGACATCATTCATTCATTTATATTTTTCGTGCTTGCAGCCAAGCCAGACTTAATGGCTGCTCACATGACTGCATTGCACTGTGGGCTAGCATAGTTTGTCTTGTGGCGAAAAATAAAGAAACTTTTAGGAAAATAAAATTATTATAAATTACTCCTTTCTCTCTTTCGCTGCACTATCTCACTGAACTGTAGCTCCACCGGACACAATTTATGAGAATGACTTGCAAAATTTTAAGAATACCAGTTTTCTCATATTGGTCGATCCAAATAACTTAAAGGAAACCACCCTATAGCAAACCTCTTATTATCAACTCCCATTAAATGCTAAATGGAATTTACTAAGCATCAAATATTCTTTAGCTTTAAATTAGTAGTGTTTAATCTCACTATGTGGTTTATGTTATGGAACTCCCTATATTTTGAATGAAAATTATTAAAAACACAGCTTCTTTTTATTTCGTCGAACGATATCCATTTTAATTCCACTACTATTATATTGAACACAACTGTACATACGCAAAGCTTTAAAATATAATATTTTTTTTTTTATCCTTCAAATATAAGCACTCGTTTTCATTTTCAAGCTTTTTAGTTGAAGAAGAATTTCATTTCCAAAATACACTAAATATTTAAGGTCAAAAATAAAAGGTGGCAACAGGACATCTCTAAGACATATTCTGTTTTATATTATGTGGGAAAACCAGCTCACGTTATCTGAGCCTGAATACCTATTAGTGCAATACAATAAAAATTACTAACGAAATACTTAAGGAACGAACCTGAAGTGTGATTTTTAAGGAGAATTTTTTACCAACTGTAGCAAGTCGTAAAAGTATATTCTATTCGTCTGTATTATTTATAATTTGTTCTCTCTGTTTACTTTATTAGCTATGATATAAAACGTCACACTAAATAAATTTAAACTAAAATCTAATGGCTACATGCGCACAAACCAAAGTAAGTGGGGGGTATTTATGATCAATTCAAGCATTTCCAAAGTGAGAGAAAAAGAGATTTTGTAATCGAAAAACTTTAATGTACCTGCATTTCATTTGTTAGTATTCACAGATAATAAAATATAATAATTTAGTTCGATATACTTTGTTTTCTATTTCACAATAGCCACGCGCCGGTCTGTATTATACTTTGCTTTTGGTTCAGTTATATATGTATGAACATAATTAGGCACAAGTTAGCTTAACTCTTGTCATCGTATGTAAATACTTAACGGAGCCAATTAACCCATTTCAAATTTACTTTGACAATACACGGCTAAAAATGTGAGCCTAAATTTTAAACCATTCGTCGGTTTAAGCAATTTTTTAAACGTTTTTTTTTTCATAAATTCCAAACCGTTAAATTACCTACACCAATTTTGAATTTATTGCGAATTAGATTTGAAACTGAACTGAAAAAAACGTCTAAAGTTTTTCAAATTTTTTTTCATTTATTTCTGAAAGCTTTTTCAAGTCATTGAATTTTTGTCATTACAGTTTTGTGTGCGCCGTAGCTCAGTGGGTAGAGCAGGCGACTCTGATGCGGGAGCGTTGGTTCGAGTCCTGCCAACTAATATAAATGTTTTTTATGTTTTTTAATTGTTAAGATATTTCTGGTTTAAAATTTTAACTCTTTTCTTCACGGTCATTCTCTTGAAAACTTGCACAATTTAAATGTGAAACGAAAATTTGGTTTGGACATATATTTAGCCCAGAAAATTTTAAAATTTGTTTTAAAATTTTTAACCGTGTAAGAAATAATCGATAATCAAGAACAGCTGCAATTGTTCCCATTACACTTTAAATTTCAGCTTATCGGCTTATGGGTTAAAATAAACGTTTACTTAAGAAACACACACACACACACACGTAAAGGGTGTTTTTTTTAGGGGTATAGAACTTCGAATTGAAATAAAACACAAGAAAATCGTTTTAAGGTCCATCAATTTGGCTTTATTGGAAGGATAATTTTATGCCATTAATGTTTAAATATGATTTCGGGCATGTGGCCGCCGCGGCTGGCTCGAATAAAGCCAATTCTACAGGTCCAATTTTCAACCACTTTTTCGAGCATATGGGGCCGTATGTCGGCAATAACGCCACGAATGTTGGCTTCCAATTCCCCTAACGTTTCTGGTTTGTTGGTGTAGACGAGCGACTTCACATATCCCCAAAGAAAATAATCCAATGGTGTCAAATCACACGACCTTGGTGGCCAATTGACAGGTCCATTCCGCGAAATTATGCGCTCATCGAATGTTTCCTTCAATAAATCGATTGTGACGTGCGCTGTGTGGCATGTAGCGCCGTCTTGTTGGAACCACAACTCATCCACATTCATGCCATCCAATTCGGGAACAAAATAATCGGTTATCATGGCTCTATACCGGTCTCCATTAACGGTAGCTGCCTCTCCAGCATTATTGCGGAAGAAGTATGGCCCAATGACTCCACCAGCCCATAGAGCACACCAAACAGTCAGTTTTTGTGGATGTAATGGCGTTTCAAGGGTCTCATGTGGATTCTCTTCACTCCAAATGCGGCAATTTTGCTTGTTGACGTAGCCATTCAACCAAAAATGAGCCTCATCACTGAACAAAATTTTGCGATGAAAATCAGCATCGAAATCAATCTCATTTTCGGCCCATACACCAAAATCACGACGCATTGCATGGTCTCGCGGCTTTAATTCTTGCACAAGCTGGATCTTGTAAGGTCGCAAGCCAAGATCTTTGCGCAAAATCTTCCATAAAGTTGATGGACAAAGCTCCAATTGCTGTGCACGGTGGCGAATCGATTCATTCGGGTCCTCTTCAACACTTTGCTCTACAGCGGCAATTGTTTCTTCGGTGCGCACTGTTCGACGTCTCTGCGGATGCGTATTATCACATAGAGTAAACGTAGTGCGAAAACGATCCATGGTTAACCGAATTAATTGCTCTGATGGACGATTATGTCGACCATAAAATGGACGGAGCTCACGGTAAACTTCGCGAACTGAACCATTATTTTCGAAATAAATTTGCACGATTTGCAAGCGTTGTTCTTTTGTCAACCTGTTCATGATGAAATGGCAAACCAAACTGAACATAAATGACATTAGAGTTGCCAGATTTGACCACAAAATGCCAGTTTTATCTCTATTCGAAAAACAAACCTGTAAAAAAAACACCCTGTATAAGTGTGCAAAGGCAATTTCATGTACATATGTACCTAAGCCTAATACCTAATAAGTATCGAATGTGTAAATAAGAAAAGTGTGTAGTAAGCAATTGTGTGCTTAGATGGATAATCGTTTAGCGTTAACTGCGTCAGAATTAGAGCGGGTAACAAGGTTAAGCTTTTCGATAAAAAAAAAAAAGTTCATTTTATTATACGAGTATACGTGCATTTGTATATTTAAAATAAATTAGAGCAGGATCTTGACGAAATTTGATTTTTAAATTGATTGATAATATTATTCACCAATAGTATTAACTAGCAGAACCGTCAGACGTTGTCCTGCCTAAAATTTGATTTGCCTACATTAAACAAATTTTACTCTCTCTTTCTTCCCCACTTGTCGCTTCCTCGTCTCTTTTTCCATTATCTAATTTTTCTTTCTGCTTTTGCTTTTCCCCACCCCCATAACCCGTTAGTTTATTTTACCCTCTTAATTTTCCTCTAACACCTCCTCTAATTCTCAAATTTTCTATTCCTACTCCCCTTCTTCACACCTTTCCTCTGCGAGTACTGATATGCACATAGTTTCGAAGATATAACGGTTTAACTTTTTTTTGGTCTTAGTAGCGCATACTATTTCGAAGGATTTTTTTAAATATAGAGCGCATATCTATGTATATATAAAGTATCATTAACTTGAACCAAATAAATTCCTGGCTATGCCGAATTGCAGCTTTATATACCCTGGGGGCTTTTCCAAACACTATATATAGCCCTTATGGTAGCCAGCGAAATCCTAAACCTACATATATTGAAAGTTTCATAGACTTCGACAAAAAACTGTGGATGTTAATAAAGCACAACAAAAAACACCAAATAACACTTTTCCAAAACAAGTTTTTTGAGTAAAACCTTTTTAAAGGGAATTTCATATCCACTCATCCGTCGATATATACTAGCCGAATTTATCGACACACAAATACTGACAATCTGAAACTTTTGATCGAATTTTATTCATAAGCACTTAGCGACTCATGAATAAAATAACAAATAGAAATTTTTTTCAAAATTTTAAATTTCCGTTTAATGCCAGTCTGATTGTCTAAAAAAATTTGAATTGAAAGCAATAAGAATATAAGCAAACAGAAAAAGTTACCATGAAATTCAATTAACACTTCATAAATATTATATTCTTCTTTTCAGAACGCTCGACATTAAAGAGGAAGATGATGATAAAGACGATATACAAGCATTTACACCGCCAACGAATTACATAACAATATCTCAAGGAAAAATCCAGCTAGTACACCAACAACGTTCGCAGGAAAGTGATATTTTCGACGCGCAAAGTCGAAAGGAACGGGTGAGTTTGAAAATTTGAACAGCTTTATGATTCTTTAACATATAAATACACAAATGGTGTTTGGAAATTTCAAAGTGTGTTGATCGATTCTAGAACACACTAAAAATTCACAAAAATAATTTTAAATAATTTTAAAAGTAGAAAAATACCTTCAAATATTTGTGTTTAGAATCCATCAATATGCATTAAATTGCTTAATTATACTAGATAAAATGTGTAGGGAGTAGCGGTAAATTAATTTGGATTTGTGTTGGAATATCAAAATTAACAATTATTGTTATTACATACAATTTAACATAAAATGTAATTTTAGTTAATAACATAGATTTAATTACCTAGATATGTATGTAGATACCCTGCCGGAAATTGAAATATAAACACCCACAAGCTTATCTTGCTTGATTTGCTGTATTCATATATATATATATAAATACTTGCCTTTTTTTGTAATTAACCACATTCTTCGCCGGAAAAATGTGTACTATATCACAATATGGACAAAATTTTTGGGAAAAACTCATTCACTTCGATGAGAAAGCTATTGAGTGATGTGCGTGCAAACATACAGACAGTCAAAAAATTTAAAAAATATATATGAGTATTCATATTCTGTTGATCTCACAACAATCAGTGATTTCTATTATTGATATAACATCTATTATGGCAAACATCGCCTTGAAACAATTTCACTATGTGTATGAAAAAGTTGTCAGCCTAATTTTGTGTCCACCACTATATTCTGCGGGAATAAACTAGTTATCCGCTCTCCTAAACTTTAATCAAAATAACAAGCAATACCTCTATGGAAATTCCATACAATTCCGTGTAGCAGTTTTTGAGTGATGCGCGTTCAAATATATACAGAGGCAGACAAAAATTCTAAAAACTGGTTTTTTGGCTTCTGCTAGTCTAATAAAAGTCGCATATGTAAATTTTTTTTTTATATGTATAATGTAAGTTTCGTTAATGGTATAAGAATAAAAACCGATTGCACTAGTTGATTTTTGATGGGCGACTGTCTGCTTTTTTCCGACAGGGTATATATGTAAATAGATATATATCCGTAATAACCCATAATTATGTATACATGTATGTATATATTTGTAATTCTTTGCTTAGACGAAATAACTTAATGCATAATAATTATTTAAAAAATATGTTTACTGAATAATAAGTCCTAGACGAAATGTAATTGCACAGCTAATAAAATGCTGCCGGTGTGGGAAGATATCCGGACTAGACTTCCGACAGCTGACTCTTAGAAGAAAGTGTTTCTCACGTAAAGCTTATCAATAAGTCATGCAAAGGAATCGTATATTGTACACATTGCAATCGGCTCGTTTTTTGAACTCAGGAGACGAAACATGTCTTTTTTCGTGCCTCAGGTAGACTGGATCATCACTAAACGGCACTAATCCTAAACTATTTTTTATGTTTTTTTATTTATTTAGAAACCACGGGACGATTATGAAATACTTTTTTTTGGGACCAGTGTTTCGAAAAGAGTTAAGAATAATTTTCAGAACTCTTTCTAGAAAAAACAGGAAGTAGAATACTACTAGAAAATTCTTAGATTTTTTTTAGGATCAGGTTTTGTAAACTGATCCTAAGGATACCAAATTGACCCAAAAATAGTTTGAAAATCATCCCAACATTACCTCGAAATGAAACTGATCCCAAAGTGAGCCCAAAATGATCCTAAACTGATCCCAAAATGCCCCAAAAACAATCTCACAAGGCAGGAAAAATTACCAAAAAATGGCCAAAATGGGCACAAATTGATCCTAAACTTGTCCAGAAATGATCACAAAATGTTATCAAACGACCCCAAAATTGTCCCCAATTATTTCAAAATGGTTCCAAAATGATACCTACAAGTTTCAAGAAAAGTGACACGAGATATTCGAGTAGGTAATAAGAGATCGTCTCAAACTTATTGTCAGTGTACAGAGGAAGTGTGGTAGGGCCAGTTAAAAGCCAATTGTTTGCTACCAGTTCTAAGTGACTTCTTAAGAACTCTAGTAAATCATCTATATTTTCGGAGCCTTTGACTCTTACATTAACTGTTGTTCCATTGTCCATCAGATTTTTTTAATATCGAGCGCCATTTAATATGTACAAATATTCAAAAAGACAAGTAATATTTAATGAATTTTGTAAATTATAATTTGTACTTTAATTCTATCTAAATATTTGTAAATACTTAAGGCTTTCATCAAACATGTGTAGGGCGTTTTAAAAAAGTTATTGAACTAACTTTAATTCTAAACCCAGCACAAACTTTGACACCATTAAATCTATAAATGTTACAACAGCTTTACAATGAAAAACATGGGCACCCTAAATGTGTATTAAAGAAAATTATCTAATGAGTACAGGTATATTTGTATAGATAAAAAATACATATAAAACAGTCACGTTAAATGAGAAATCAAAAAACACGAGAAGTATTAAGCCCTTACAGTTGATAATTAACTTTCACCAGGATTACCTTTTTCCTGTTCACAACACGCCATAGCTTAAAGCTATAAAAATTAAAAATCAGTTTTCTATTTAAACCATAACAATTTTCCATTAACGCTCACATACGGCTCTTTTACAACCTATTTTTCACTCGCGCGCCAACAAATGCTAATGTCACGTTCGACATTTCGCTTCATTTGTTAACCTTCAATATAATTTCAAGATTACATACTCGTAACTGGGTTAATTGGGTATATGTTCAAAATAATGAGTGACTTGACTTTCTTGCATTCGTGAAGTAACTTATTTTTACCTTAATAAGGCCCTACAACAAAAAGATTATAAGAGAAAAGCGCTTTCAGCTTTATCATGCGACCTTTTTATACCCAAATGCGCCAGAAACTTGTAACCTATAGACTCTAACAGCATTCGTACGAAAGTGGATTATGCTAGTAACCAGAGCACGAAAATAAGAGTTATTGAGAGTTATTGGGTCGGGATATGAAACTGCAACTAAGACTTCAACTGGAGCTTGAACCTAAACTGAAGCAGAACAGAGGCACAAACTGACATCGTAAAGTGAAAGTGACAGAAACTAGAACGTATCGGTAACCGAAACCAAAACTAAAACTAAAATGGGAACAAAAAAACAAGACTGGAGTCTGACACTGAAGACGTAAAAAAAATGGATTGCTAGCTAAAAGTAGAACTACAACTGGATCCTAAGCTAAAACTGGAACCGAAGTTGATACAATTGAAGAAACCAAAAGTGGAAACGGAACCTAGACTAAAACTAGTACAAAAACTGAAACCACAACTAGAATCAACTTAACCAATATGAAATAAATTGCCCACATATGACACACATTCTCTCATCTGAACAAGCTGTTGTAAGGGGTACATATCCTATAGTATGCCGTTCCTAACAAATACCTATAACTTACCGACTTATTAGGTCGCTTGCTAAATCCGACAGCTGGGTATATAATGCTTGATTCTAACAGAATTTAGACTTGTTTACTTATTTCTACATTCTAACAAAGACAAAAACATATCTTTAAAAAAAGCACACAATTCATACATCACAAAAGCAAAATGTTGTTATATAAAAAAATATTAAAAAAAACAGAAAAACTAATAATAATCTACATCGGAAAAAGAGGGCGTGCGCAGAGTGTTAAGTTGGAATCAGAAATAAATTGAAAAGAAAACATTTAAACGGCAAAGGAAAAACATAATCTCAATTGCAACCGACATTTGAAGCTGTAATAGTTAAACAACAACAACAAAAAGCACTTACATTCGTATGGCATAAACCAAGAACTGTAATTAGAACGAGGCGAAATTTTATGTTTCGTGGGCATGACATGCAACTTGAGGCAACACCTGTGTTTCATTTGCTTTGAGAATAAAGCTCATAATCACACAAATACAAATTTAAGTGTTTGTGGTACATTCATGTGTGCTGGTGCTTACATGCCTACGGTGTTTTATATTTTTCTATTTAGATTTTTATATGTGAACTTCTTTTGCTCATAAGTTCGTAACGAGGTATATGCGAGTGTAGGTTTGTTTGTTTGGACCTCTGACTGCGTTAGCATGCTGTTTGATGTCAGGTTGCCGATAATAACTGGAATGTTGCCTAATACATCATAGTCATAATATTCGGGCTCGTTTACGTGCCCCGTCTGCGTTCCATTAGTTTTGTTTTTATTTTTAAATGCAGTTGGAAAATCAAAAAATACTTAGAACTCACTGAATCTCGTGTGAACTTTTGAACTTGAGTAGTGTGCTTTGACTGTAACAAAAATTATTTAACTAGACACTTGATTAGATTTTCTTAAATCCAACATTAACGCTTAAACATGCTTGAGGTCAATTAGAGATAACCGTTGTCTTTTTCAAGAACTGGGATATGTTATAAAGGTTTTAAAGCATTTCATATGAATACTGAACACGTCATCAGTGATTCCAAAAAATAGAGAATCCTAGCGATCTCAGAACTTAGCCTTTTGATCGTGGTCAATTTCTTTCACAACGGTTATGAATAAAACAAAATAAAGTAATAAAAGAAATTTCTTAAATGGTTGTAGCCCAGAAGAAGAAAATCAAAGAAGGGAAAGTATATGTCAATTCGACAGCACTCCCCAAAACCTTCGAGGAGTGTTTTTGTCTTTACAACAGCAACAACAAAGACGGGAAGGGAAACGAAATTAAAGGAACAGCAAAAGGAGGTGGAAAGTAAAAGCAAGCCAAGAAAACTATAAAATAAAAGAAACAAAAATAGTAATAAAACTTTATTGTTGAGTGGAAGAGAAGAAGCGAAAAGAACCCGAGAAGGAAACAAAAAGAAAAGAAAAAAGTTGAATAAAATAAACTAAAATAAAATAAAATCAAATAAAATAGGATGAAATAAAATAGATCCAACTAAATTAAAATGAAACTAAATTAAATAACATGAAATAAAATACGAAATAAAAAAAAATTAAAAAAGTTAAACGAAGCAAAATAAAATAAAATAAAATCAAAAAAAAAAAAGTAAAGTAAAATAAAATAAAAATAATAAAATAATATAGATTAAAATAAAATAAACTAAAATGAAATCACAGAAAATAAAATAAAATAAAATAAAACAATTATTCGTTTTCGCGACCTTTTTGTTTTCTAATTCCTTCTTCTTGCTGGCTTGAGGTCTGTGGTCCAAAAATTGAAACCAGAAATATTGATTTAACCAATATATTTCGACTACCTACGGTAATCGTCTTCAGGGTTAACTATATATAACAATAAAACATAAAATATAATTACAATTAACATAAAAACAAATTGGTAAAAATTAAAAACATACATTATTACACGTCTGTCCTGTTTAACGTGGAGTTGTTTACTGTCCGTCTGTTTGTCAACAAATGCCTATATAAGTGAGCGCAGTTATCAGTGTCCGTTTTGTAATTAATTCTTATGCTGGCCGGTGTGTTAATTATATGAAGCATTTCCAATGTAAATCTCTTGCTGTAATGTTGTTCTTGTTGTAATATCGTTGTTTCGTCAAAGTTCGGTGAGTGGTTTTTAGTTGTACAGTGGGTCATAAGTGCTGTTTTTTGATTATTTGTTTCGCGGCAATATTTAAAATCTGATTTATGTTGCGCGAGTCGAGATTTTAATTTGGCTTTTGTTGTTCCGATATATATGTTATTACATGATTCGTTTTCGTTTCCATTGCAAGGGATTTTATAGATAACATTGCTTTTTTCCGTATTGAGTATTTTAGATTTAGTGTTGTTAAATAAATTTTTTAATGTATTAATTGGTTTGTGCGCTATTTTCACTTCTTCCCTATTGTAACAATCTGATTTCGTGAGGCGTTCTGACAGTTTGGGTACGTAAGTTACTGACTTAAATATTTTTTGTTTCGGCTTTATTGACGTATTTTGCTTAGTTCCTTTTAAATATTTTTTAATTAGTGTTTTTATTAAATTTTCGGGAAAATCATTACTTTTTAATAGTTCTTTTATTTCTTCTTTGACTTCGGCGTGGTAAGTGTCATCTGTTATTGTTAGCATTCTTCTTATACAGCCCATTGCTGTATTAATTATCATCGTCTTAGGGTGATTTGAGTAAAAGTTGATGATTCGTCCTGTAGATGTAGGTTTCTTATACCACTTTAACTTCAATTGATTTCCTCGTCGAACAATAATTGAGTCAAGATATGGTAATTTTCCGTCGTCCTCTAGTTCTGTTGTAAATTTAATGTTCTTGTCAAAAGAATTTAGGGCGTCAAGTGTGTTTTGTACCTCGTTTTCATTTATACTCGCGAATAGATCGTCGACGTATTTTGTAAACAATCTTGGTGTTCGTGGTAATTTTTTAATGGTGTTCTCCAACAGGTCCTCCATGACAATATCTGCTATATTTTAAGTTTAATGATGAGATATATACGCAGCTGAAAGGACTACCGATGGGATCACCTACATCACCAGTGATAGCAGATATTGTCATGGAGGACCTGTTGGAGAACACCATTAAAAAATTACCACGAACACCAAGATTGTTTACAAAATACGTCGACGATCTATTCGCGATTATAAATGAAAACGAGGTACAAAACACACTTGACGCCCTAAATTCTTTTGACAAGAACATTAAATTTACAACAGAACTAGAGGACGACGGAAAATTACCATATCTTGACTCAATTATTGTTCGACGAGGAAATCAATTGAAGTTAAAGTGGTATAAGAAACCTACATCTACAGGACGAATCATCAACTTTTACTCAAATCACCCTAAGACGATGATAATTAATACAGCAATGGGCTGTATAAGAAGAATGCTAACAATAACAGATGACACTTACCACGCCGAAGTCAAAGAAGAAATAAAAGAACTATTAAAAAGTAATGATTTTCCCGAAAATTTAATAAAAACACTAATTAAAAAATATTTAAAAGGAACTAAGCAAAATACGTCAATAAAGCCGAAACAAAAAATATTTAAGTCAGTAACTTACGTACCCAAACTGTCAGAACGCCTCACGAAATCAGATTGTTACAATAGGGAAGAAGTGAAAATAGCGCACAAACCAATTAATACATTAAAAAATTTATTTAACAACACTAAATCTAAAATACTCAATACGGAAAAAAGCAATGTTATCTATAAAATCCCTTGCAATGGAAACGAAAACGAATCATGTAATAACATATATATCGGAACAACAAAAGCCAAATTAAAATCTCGACTCGCGCAACATAAATCAGATTTTAAATATTGCCGCGAAACAAATAATCAAAAAACAGCACTTATGACCCACTGTACAACTAAAAACCACTCACCGAACTTTGACGAAACAACGATATTACAACAAGAACAACATTACAGCAAGAGATTTACATTGGAAATGCTTCATATAATTAACACACCGGCCAGCATAAGAATTAATTACAAAACGGACACTGATAACTGCGCTCACTTATATAGGCATTTGTTGACAAACAGACGGACAGTAAACAACTCCACGTTAAACAGGACAGACGTGTAATAATGTATGTTTTTAATTTTTACCAATTTGTTTTTATGTTAATTGTAATTATATTTTATGTTTTATTGTTATATATAGTTAACCCTGAAGACGATTACCGTAGGTAGTCGAAATATATTGGTTAAATCAATATTTCTGGTTTCAATTTTTGGACCACAGACCTCAAGCCAGCAAGAAGAAGGAATTAAAATAAAACAAAATAAACTAAAATGAAATTTAGCTAAATAAAATAAAGTTCTATTAAAAAAAGAGGAAACTAAATGGAAGGAAAATCCAGGAAAGGAGAGTAGATTAAAGAAATGGCACAAGAAAAGTAGGGAAGGTAAAGGAACATAAAGTAAAGGAAATGATAAAATAAAAAAATATTAGTTAAATAAAATAAATACAATAAATAAAAAAAAGTAGAATAAAAAAAGTAGAATAAAATAAAATCAAATCAAATCAAATAAAATAAGATAAAATAAAATAAAACCAGCTAAAATAAAATTAAATTAAATAACATGAAATAAAATACGAAACAAATAAAATGAGAAAAGCTAAATGAAATAAAATGAAATAAAATAAAATTAAATTAAATTAAACAAAGTTAAATTAAATTAAATAAAATAAAACAAAATAAAATGAAATAAAATAAAATAAAAACAAATAAAAACAAACAAAATCAAATAAATTAAAATAAAATAAAATAAAATAAAATCAAATAAAATCAAATCAAATCAAATCAAATAAAATAAGATAAAATAAAATAAAACCAACTGAAGTAATATAAAATTAAATGAAACAAAACAAAATACAATAAAAAAAGTAAATAAAATAAAATAAAATAAATTTAAATTAAATTAAATTTAAAAAAATAAAATTAAAATTAATTAAATAAAATTAAATTAAATAAAATAAAATAAAATAAGTAAAGTAAAGTAGAATAAAATAAAATTAAAAAATAAAATAATATAAAATAAAATCAACTACAATTAAATTAAATAACATGAAATAAAACACGAAATAAATAAAATGAAAGAAGTTAAATGAAATAAAATAAAATAAAATAAAATAAAATAAAATAAGTAAAGTAAAGTAAAATAAAATAAAATAAAATAAAATAAAATCAAATCAAATCAAATAAAATAAGATAAAATAAAATAAAACCAACTGAAATAAAATTAAATTAAACAACATGAAATAAAATACGAAATAAATAAAATGAAAAAAGTTAAATGAAACAAAATAAAATACAATAAAAAAAAGTAAATAAAATAAATTTAAATTAAATTAAATTTAAAAAAATAAAATTAAAATTAATTAAATTAAATAAAATTAAATAAAATAAAATTTTTTTTTTTTTTTTTTTTTTTTTTTTTGTGTTCGTGGGAGGAGGAAATGCTTTATGCACTAACCGGGTTTGAGCCCTCGTTACTAGATTCTCTAGCAGCGGAACTCTTCGAGTGTGGGACTCCTTCTTATCTTGAAGTATACCGCACTAAAACCTAACCTCCCACGGCCCGCGCATTCTTCCTTACCTGGGACCGCGCTTAGTATTACTTCAGGTAAGGAAGCGCGTTACGTGAGCTCTATGGCTACTCTCACGCTAACTGGCTAGACAACCGTCTTCCCGTTTCGCAAGGAGGACATTCCTCGCGTATCGTCTGACTATGTCCCATCTAACGTTTTCGCAGGTCATCTTGCGAATGACACTGCCCGGGGAAAGTTCGCCAATTGTCTCTTCCACCCGCCTTCTTTCTTCTGCAAATTGCTCGCATTCGAAGAAGGTGTGGCGTACGTCGTCTATGGCTCCGCAGTAGGTGCAGTTCGGGGTTTGAACTTTGCCCATTCTATGGAGATATTCACGGAAATAACCGTGTCCGGTTAAGAACTGGAAATAAAATAAAATAAAATAAAATAAAATAAAATAAAATAAAATAAAATAAAATAAGTAAAGTAAAGTAAAGTAAAGTAAAGTAAAATAAAATAAAATTAAAAAAATAAAATAATATAAAATAAAATCAACTACAATTAAATTAAATAACATGAAATAAAACACGAAATAAATAAAATGAAAGAAGTTAAATGAAATAAAATAAAATAAAAATAAAATAAAATAAAATAAAACCCAAATAAAATCAAATAAATTAAAATAAAATTAAATTAAATTAAATTAAATTAAATTAAATTAAATTAAATTAAATTAAATTAAATTAAATGAAAGAAGTAAAATGAAATAAAATAAAACAAATAAAATCAAATAAATTAAAATAAAATAAAGCAAAAATAATAAAATAATATAAAATAAAATAAAGAAAATAAAATAAGAAATAAATAAAATGAGAAAAGTTAAATGAGAAAAAAATAAATGAAATACAAAGAAACAAACAACTTTGAAAATGAAATCAAATAAAATAAAAATTTTTAAATCTACGAGAAACAGTCGCTTCTTGGTTGAATTTCAAACACTGGGCGATCTGTAGTAAGAGATATTTTACCCTAATATATAATTTAGGAATCTAAATGAGTTTTTTGTTGCTGTTATTGTTTGCAAACATCAAAAAAGCACAGTATTTGTCGGATTTGGAGAAGGTAAAAGACATCAGTCCATCGCCAAGCACCTGAGATAGTTCTGAACCTCTTGATCCCATTGGTTCCGTTTCGACTATGCTTTTTAAGGTGAGCTTCCGTTGCATTTTTGATTTAAGTACTGGAAAAGCTCAAGTATAGGCAAAAGTTGTTACCTATTTATATTCCCAAGAGCTTTTTGTGAAAAGTAAAACTGTTCGCCTCATAAAAACAGCTGAGTGGAAGATCACCCTTTTTGCCAATATTTTATGTATATGTATACGGTGTTCCTATCTCAGAAATAAATTTTCTTCAAACAAATTCAGAGATAGGGCGTTGATGAAAAATATTTCGAAACGGCGTGATCTTCCATTTATGAACTACAAAATCTTAGAGGATCATCATATTTACACACACAACTACAAAAGTATGTGCTATGCAATGCTACAATCCTCTAAAATTCTTTGATTACCCTGCAAAAAATTCGTTTTGTCTAGGATGCATCCGGGATGACTTGCAAGGGAGCGTGCGACTAATGACAGCTCTGATCTTTATGGTGCATGGAGCATGTTCTAATTGCTGATTTTAAGATTAACCGAACAATGGCGGCCGCCGTGGTGTGAAGGTAGTGTTGCCGGCCTACCACACCGAAGGTCCATGGTTCGAGCCCTGGTACAGGTAACATCAAAAGTGATTTGAAAAAAGTTTTTCAAAACGGGGTCGCCCCTCGGCAGTGGTTTGGCAAGCTCTCCGAGTGTATTTCCGCCATGACAGGCTTCTCAGCAAAAATTCGTCTCCTTTGTAGATGCCGTTCGGAGTCGGCAAAAAACTGTAGGTCCCACCAATTTGTAGGGAAAATTCAAATCGGCACACCACAAATTGGAAGAGAAGCTTGGCGCAAAAATCTCTTAGGAGGTTTATGATGATATACCTGTTGTATATCGCGCCATAGAGAAAGAGAACAATGACGGACAGGTCGACATTGTTTCCCTGCGAGTACAAATGCATTTTCTACCCCTATAAGTATGCTACACAAATTAGAATCATATTTACCTAACCATGCCCATTAAGGACTAGTTGGTATCAATTATAGACTAAACGGATTGAAACGGGCCACTCTCTTTAAATATTGGTTGCACGATTTTGTTGCAGTGCAGTAACACGACTTGCAGCGCATTCGATTCCAATTACAAAACAACAACTCACCTGAGACGCGTTAACTACTCGTATTTAGCAATCAAAAGCAAACAACTAACAATTGCAAACCTACCGTGGATTGCTTATACAAAAGAATTCATCCAAACAATTGAGAGCGCATAAATACGCACGTAACGACTTAACAAGCAGCGAACTGACAATGAGCTGATTGTGGTAGACACGCAACTCCTTTGGATGTATCAGAGAACGGCGTGAGTGCCTGATATTGAAAAGAGTGAAGACCCAAAAGGAGAAAGAAACAAGAAATACAGGGTGGTTGATGAATTTTGCTACATTAAGAAACTCAAATAATTTTTTTTTTCAGTGTATGGAATTCATTTTTCTTTTATTCATGTTAAAGCTCATTAAATTTTATTAAATATAGCTTAATTAGTTTTAAAAATAATGGAATTTAAATGCCCCCCCTGCTCGTCGATGCATGTGCGGCATCTTACCAAAAAGTTGTTCATTACTGCTTGGAGAGTTGAGATAGGAATAGCCGCAATTGTTTCTCGAATGGATTGCCTTAGTTCATTCAAATTTGTTGGTTTTTCTTTGAAGACTTCCTGTTTGCAATAACCCCACAAGAAAAAGTCAGGTGCAGTAAGGTCAGGCGACCTGGGTGGCCAACGGAATGTGGAGTTTCTGGATATCAGCTTATTGGGAAATTGTCGTCGCAATTCTGTCATAACAGGTTGGGCTATATGAGGAGCTGCACCATCTTGCTGAAACCACACAGAGTTGAAAGAAATTCTCATTCGGCGTAATTCTGGATAGAAAAACTCTCTCAACATGCTCAAGTAACGGTCTCCAGTAACCGTAACGGTGTGACCGTTTTCTTCGAAGAAGTAGGGCCCGACAATGCAGCGTGATGAAACTGCACACCACACTGTGACACGAAGTGGATGCAATTCCGTCTCATGGAGTATCTGTGGGTTGGAAGCACTCCATATTCGATAATTTTGTTTGTTTATGTTGCCGTTTAAATCGAAATGGGCCTTGTCAGACATGAAAAGACAGTTCAACATGTCTCCATCCTCTTCCACCATTTGAAGCATCTTCTGGCAAAATTCCAAGCGAATCGGCAAGTCTGCAGCGTTCAGTTTGTTGGCCATTTGAATTTTATATGGGAATAAGTCCAAATCTTTGTGCATAATTGACTGTAATGACTGTCTGCTTACACCCATTTGAGCAGATAAGCTTCTTGTCGAAACACGTGGATTGTTTTGTATGGCAGCAGCTACAGCAGCGATTGTTTCCTCCGTTCGAACTGAAGGGTTTCGATGGTAAGGTCTTCTGTTGACTGTCCCATGCTCGGCAAAATTGTTTACAAGTCTTATTATGGTCCATCTGCTCGGAGGATTGCCGCCAAACGTGCGCCTATACTCTCTTTGAACCGAAACTACGGACTCCAGTGCGTGATAGCGGCGGACAATCCAAATTCTTGTTTCAGTGTCCCAGTTATCCATTCTTGTTAAATGTAAAAGTCAATCTGCAAAATAAAAAAAAAGTTAACCAGATTCATTAAATAGAAAAAAAGTTATTTAATTTTTTTTTGGTAGCGGCTTTCATCAGCCACCCTGTATAATAACGAGAATAGGTAGCAGAACAATTTTACAATACAGGAATGTGTACATCCTGTGGCCTCCTCTCTTTTCTCTGGCGTTTCTGGATGACTCTGTTTCAACGGAAATGCAAGATTGATACAAATTCAGGACTATGTGGATGGTATTTTTAGGTTGCCTTCAGGATAATATATCGGGACAGTATTTAACGATAAGAAGTACACAAAACTCGATGTGGTGAAGAACTCCTGCATTTCTCTGATATTTAATGCCTATTGATACAGCAACCAACAGCAGCAATACTAAAACTCATCAAAAGCAATGACGGTTAAGAAAATTGCATTGATGGTCGCAACAACCACAAGCCATACGCAGGCATCCAAGCCGAGTTTATGTGTAATATAATCATGGCAGATTACCAATAAGCCAGCGATTGTATGGAAAATGCAGTCTGCGATGCGGTCTCACTCGTTGGAACGTCAATCCGCATTAGGCAAAGTCCAGACGATGTTACAAATGCCAGGGCGTTAACCGATATCGCTGGAGTATGTATGTGCGTGTGCAGTGGGGTGTTCGCGCATGCGCACAGATTTTGCGGCAAGTCAACGAGACAAACGAAAAAGTGTATTAATGGGTTTTGAAGCTGTGCTTTTTGCCTAGACGAGTGCGGCATTCTATAGTACAATTACAAAGTGGCACATTAGTTACAGCTGCCGTAAATGGTAAGCTTAAGTGCAGTCTTATAGGGTGGCTAAAGAAATTTGTTATGAAATGCGAAAGTCTACTTAAGTAATTTTCAGCATCCGAGAAGGCGGGTTCGTACATACTGGAGACAACGTTCTTCCTCTGCTACCACTTCACCATCCCTCACATAGCTGCCACAGTATATATTGTTAATAATATTGATGGAAATTGCATGAAGGCCCATTGGCCAGTGAATTGGTAAAACACCAGTCTTCAGGGTGAAGTAACCCTTAGTTTGCTTTAAAAGTTCGTCTATGTGACGTACCCTGCCTCATACGTCTGAGAATGTCTAGAAGTCTGATAATGCATTCAATGATAATCACTTCGACTCCAATGCAATCAGAGATCTGCAATAGCCATCGCCGGAGAAATAATCTAGCTTCAATGTACCTTAATCATCTGGCGAAGTTGGAATGTTTTCAGTGAGCTCCTCATGGAAGATTTCAATATTTCACTTTGAGTAAACCTCACGTATATTGAGTATATGGTCCGGCCCTTGATGGACGACGCAGTTTTTCTAACAGTAGTGCTAGGTATAAAGAAAAATTATATCCTAAAGGGGTTTTCTTGTTTTTATTTTTTGCTCTGTAAAGGTATTTTTATGACGGCGACTGTACCCGAGGCCCAACCACAGTCGCGGATATTGTAAAAGCTAGTATATACTTACACAACTTAAGTATCAAAGACAGATCTCCGCTTGAATCTTAGCCTCCTTCTAAACAGAATATGTTGACTTTAGTGAGCACCTTAATAAAATAAGCCTTCACCGGAGCTATAGATGAACGTGAATCTAAAGAGACTGACCTAAAGTGCGTAAGCTCGTAATTGCATAAAAAAATAGAATATTAATAAAGCCTACTTTTCACAGGCGTGACTTCTGATTACTAAAGTTTCTGATTGACGACATGAAACTTATCTCATTAGGCAGTTCAAAAGCAAGTCTAGTACACATCCGTTTTACAAATTTGTCTAGTTCATTCGGCGAGCTCGCATTCTAAATTGCTTAAAAGTGATCCTCTGCCTTGCGATAGTTTGAACAGCTACTTCTTCTTTGTCAGCACTTTGCAACCACCACCCTGTATTTTTTGCATGTATGTGCACTATAAGTGCCTTAAATATTTGCCTACAGGCTTTATTGTTTCCTTTGTTGACTCTTTGATCCTTATAATTTCGCTAATAGCTCAATGCTGCGCATTTATTAGTCCCACTAACAAGTAGAGAGATTTCATTGTACTTAGTTGAGTGCTACCACCCCAGGACTTAGGAAAAGGGAAGGAAACGAGGTATTTACAAAAGAGAAAAATCGCGTAAAAATTGCGACAATGAAAATTAACCAATGCGGCGGCGCAACATCCAATGCGTAGTCACGTTCTCGGCACGTCAAGTTGAAGCTGAAGCAGAAGTTGAAGAACTCAACGCACATATGCTACTGCTGCACTCTACTTTGTAATTCCCATTGGTTTAATGCACACTGCGATTTGTTGGTTTTATTGCTTCATAGTCTCGCACAACATATGTCAACTGAACTTGAATGGAGTTGGCTTAGTATGTAGCATCCCTGTAGTGAGCTCTTACCATGCAAAAAACGGAAATACTCCGTTCCATCATCCAAAGAATACTCCTTAAGAAGTATCAGAGTACTCCATCACTTATCCTTAATTATATAAAAAAGGTGTTCCAATTTACATAGCAATGTCCGCGATTGCCTTACCTAATCCATCTCTGAGTACTCCGTTTACTTGCTTTTGAATATTCCATGGAGTATCTACGTGAGAGTACTCTCAAAATGCTCCCAAAGGATTACTCCATGGAGTATTCAACATCTTTTGTTCTTTTGAGGACCACCTACTCCCTCTCTCACTTTGGTGTAGAATCGTTTTTTACAGGGTAGTGCATTTGGACGCACTACTACCTCTCCCTCAATCTCTGGAATTAAGCATGGCGATGTCCTAGACTGTCGAAATTTTCCAATATACTCTCATTATATAAATATTGTCGATATTACGATTTCAGCTTGAAATCATCTTCAGGAAACTGTTGACTGCACCTGGTCTACAACAATAAATTTAAAAAAAAATAATAATAATAATATAAAACAAAATAACATAAAATAAAATAGGTTAGGTTAGGTTGAAGTGGCTGCCAAAAGGGCACACTTAGGGCAGTATCGTAAGGCACGTTGTGGTACCACGTAAAGACACCGTTACACCTCCTCTTCAAACCAATTCGAAGACTTGATGCAAGGCGCAATTTGGCGATTGTTGTTTGTTCCGCGTGCCTCCCAATAAGGCAATGCCCAGTTAATATTCCTATTAACTTGGAAATATCAGTCCTTCTTAGGGTGTAGATTTGTCGAGATCTCTTGGGATCCCTTTTTGGCAGGGTTTGCTTGGCTATCCGACACCCTGGGGTTTGTTGCCATCTTCCGTTGGCTTTGCGATAGGTATATTCGTTTAGCAGTAGTCTGCATGTGGCAAAAGGTATACCAAAGCGTTCTTCGTCAGGAAGAACCTGCTTGGTAGTGCCGTGCCCAGCAAGCTCATCTGCCCTACAGTTACACTCAATGTTCCTGTGATCCGGGACCCACGTGAGGTTCACACAATTCTGCTTGACCATCTCTTGAAGAGATCGGTGACAGTTTAGCGTTAGTTAAGAATTGAATGAATGAGAGCCAAGTGATTTAATGGCGGCTTGACTATTGCTGAAAATGAAGATTTCCTTGCAGATAGTGTCCTGTCCTAACGACGCTTTGGCCTCCAGAATTGCAGAGACTTCAGCCTGGAGACACTACAAGCCGTCGGTGCATATGGATATACTGCCTTTTGCGCCGTAACCGCGATGCGACTCGAAGAAATCGTCCCTACTGGGGATATTTACCGTGAAGTCACACTCCGAAACTGTAGTAGTCGCGCAGCGCTCCGTACTTCCGGGAAGAAAACCGAAATTGTTTAGTATGCTAGAATGTCCTTTGGTCCGTGTGTTCCAACTGAACGATTCCCGTAGGCGCAGGGCTGATGTCGCCGCTGCCCGGTACCCTTCTGTATCTAGGGGAAGAAGGTTTAGGATGATCTGGAGAATAAAATATAATAAAATAAAATTAAATGAAATAAAATAAAATATAATAAAATATAATAAAATAAAATCAAAGAAAAGAAATAAAATAAAAAAAATCTAATAACATAAAATAAAATAAAATTAAATTAAAAAAAGTAAAATAAAATAAAATAAAATAAAATAAAATAAAACAAAATGAAATGAAATAAAATAAAATCAAATCATATAACATAACATAAAAAAAGATGAATGAAGTAAAGAAAGCAAAAACAAAAAAAAAAAGTAGAAAACCAAATTAAAGAGGAGGAATATGTAAGAAAGCAGTGTAACGAGAATTACCAAAGGTGCTAAATAAAGAGAAAAGGAAATTATATGAGAGGAAATAAAGGTAAAGCAGAGCAGAATCAAAGAAAAGCTCTGAAAAGACGGTGAAACAAAGTAACATGAACTAAAGGGTAGAAATAATGTTAAAGAAAAAAAAGGAGATTAAAGAAAAAGGTATATTTGTAAAAGATAAAAATAAGAAAAGGAGAATGGCTAAAGAAGTGGAGCAAACATGCTGAAGAAAAGGAACAGCAAATTATTAAAATAAAATAAAGTGTAAAATAAAGGTCGGTTTTGCACTAGTGAAAATTTAGTTACTAACGAACTACTACTTACTTGGCTCTTTCGATATAGTTCTGAACCACAAATTTGTCTCACTATTTACTGAGTTCCATGCAGGCATGCAACTTTATGTGCGAGCCTTGCACTCAGTACAAGTATGACGCACTTTGCGCCGCTTTTGATTGCGTGGAAATGGAAGTTCATTGCACTACAGACGCTTGAAACTCTCGTACACTTTATATTCAGTAGTGCGTGACGTGAGCAGTATTGTTGTTTTTGTCTTATTATATGTTGCTATGGTGCTTGTTTTTGTTGTTGATTCTTTTTTTTTTGTATTGACTGTTTTTGCTGAGGCCAGTGCAGTGCCTCCCTGTGAACGATCGGCCACTTGTGCGCGCATGTGCAACACGATTTGTGAGCACGTAGTCGTGTAAAAAGGCAGCTAAGAACTTTTTTCTTTAACTGCATAGTATAAAAGCTTATAAATATGTATGATTTGTGCAAATACTTACATCTTAATACTTCCTTTGACCAAATGTAGGATGTTTATAAAATTGTTGCCGACTAGTATTTATTTGGAAAAGTGAATGAATGCCACATATTCTTCTAGTCTCCCAGAAGATGGGATTACAATGTTGTATATATATATAATATACTAAATACTTAGTAAAATTTAGAATAAGGAAATTCACACTATGGGAATGATCAAAGCTAGCATCAGCTCACAAAGTTAAGTGAAGTGGAGAAGAAATAAGGCAAATCTTTTGTGTTTTAACAGATAGGGTCTTCTAAATACTAACGTCCAAGCGAACTCCAATAAGTCAGCTTACCCCTTTCGTTCAGTTAAGGTAAGAAGACTCCTGCTTATATAAATTAAATGGAAGTAATACTTTATTTCATTCCGTGCCACACCAAGCGAAGTTTTTCTTCCTTTATCGGGTTCTGAACTCACCGAGAAGTTTATAAAAATCTTTCACAAGATTCCCAAAAGTTCTAACGAATTTTATAAATATCGCTATCTCTTCACCTCCTAGCGTATTGGTTTCTCTTTATGTAGTATTAGACTGGGTTACATCGAAATAACAGCCCCAAGTCAGGTAAAACGCGAGTCATTTGACAACGATAGAAGCGGCTGTTGTGGGAATGTTATGTCGCATTTAATAGGGCTTCAAGCTGTTAGCGCCTAGCTTACCGAGACGTTACTCTAAAATTGGTCAGAAAATTCCATAATACTCTAATTATATAGAACAATATTCATTGCGATTAGAGCTATGGTCTAAGCTTCAAGTATCTAACTCATCGGAAAGCTACTTAAAATTTTTTATTAAGATTCTCTCATATATTGCATTGCAATCGAGTACAAAACTATGTTTCAAGTCTATATCTGAATAGGAAGTCGCCTGAAAATCTATCTCAATAGTTGTCTTAATATCCTTAAATTTTCGTAATAAGCACTAATGCTCGATTTCTCTTTCGATGTCTATATGCAAACTTGTGAACTAACGCCCCATCTAGCAAAAAAAATGTGTCGTCTCCTTTTAAAAAGCAGTCATGAGAATAAGAAATACTTTTTTCCTGAGAAAACTTGATAAACTAGGCTTGAGTTTAGATGTTATATAACCATTTGTATCATCAACCGTAGTCCTTTTGTCAAATCGATAAACTAACGCGACTTATCTGAAGGGACTACGACTAGCTCGCTTGTAGACGTTCCATTATCAATATTCGTGTTGAACGGTTGAGGAATATCTATGCATACTGCAGATGGAGTTTACGATGCTATCTTGTTGTGAATATTGCTCGGGCATGACGAGTGTCAGGCAGTTTTCGTGGCTTTTGTTTTATGAACAGGGCAAATCGGTTGTAGGAAAACTTGTGTTTGACCAAACTCTAACGCTATTGATGGAGAAGAAAAGAGATTTCAGGATTTTACTTAATGTCTGATTAACTGCTTAATGAAGACTTTATCAGAGGTTGGCCCAAAAACCATTTACTCAATGTCTGATTATCGGGGATGCGCTGATTATCTTCTGATAAAAGTTATCAAAGGATGGACCTCTGATTATGTGCTTAGCAAAACAAAAAGTGACTGCTGTAAAGTAAAAGTCTGATTTTGTGACAAATGGTTTTGCTAACCAACTTTGCTAGTAAGAGAATTTAAAATATAATAATATCCATATAAAGAAATATCACAATCGAAATTTGTACACCAAAATGGTTCGTTTAAAATTGAAAAAAGAGCAGCTGTCACTTTTTATTCGTTCACAATGAAAGTTTTGTGAATTTTTTTCCAAAAACGTTCACAATGACCAATTTTATCATGATAACTTAATCAGACTTTTGTGTAAATGAAAATGTCATTCTAAGGCAAGCCATGATTAGGTTATCATGTGATAAAGTTTATCGTAATATCGGAACCAGACATTAAGTACACGGGTCTTGGCAACACAAGCGAAAGAAAAAATATTGGGTACTATATTTCATCCGCATACTTCTGTTTCTTTGAAGTTTTGCTTCCCCCTAGAATCCGGTCAATGATCTAGATATTTGCTTAACAGCTGGTAGAGTTCCATATAATTCGGCAATCTGGACATAAGCGTCGAAGCCCTATCCCATCATTAATAAGATCGGTTACTCTTCTAGTCATACCAGTACGTTTTATGTGAGCTACTCTATCATATAAATTTTTACACTACAATTCTTGTGTGCATAGGAAATTGTTATTTAAGTCGAAAGTTTGTGTTAAAAAGAAAAAAATGACCAAGATCAGAACGAAACTAAACACTGAGGATGGCGCAACGCCGAAACCGGTTTGTTACAAAACCAAATTTGACTAGGGACAACGGAAAATCGTGCCAATATACATCAGAAAAAAATGTGTTATGAATACTACAAGGCGTTTGGATGGCACTGGATAAGCACTGCTGATGTCTAAGGCCCGTGTTCTCAATGTCTGGTTCCGATAGTTTGAGAATAGTTTCGAAGCCACTGGAGACTTAAAACTTGATTGAAGGGTTCCGCAATTGCACCGAAAATTCCTACACAAATAAGAAATCGGAGAGGAAAAGTTTTAAATTTAAAAACTAATGTAGTTTGAGCAATCATTTATAAATCTAATCTATTTTCTGTGATTTCTACATACCCTAGAAAAATTTTCAAAGCATACAGTAGCACCCTTGTAGAAATAAACCTGTCTATAGGTTAGCTAGTTTGCTTTATGTAGAATACATATGAGCTCTTCCCCAATATTATTTCATAAACACACTCACACAGACACATATATATCGTCTTCAAACATACTGCGTTCATTGGCTTTAGATTTTTACCTTACCTTTATAAGAGATCATGGCTGCCATATAACTTCACTTGCTTATTGCCTTCAGTTTCACACACACATGCACACGAATATTAAAAAAAACTTACATTTTGTGTTTAATTGGTGTAACTTACTCGTACATCTATTATATTGGGTGCATATAAATATAAGTTGTAAATGGACACATTCACAAAATAAATGTCGATTGTGGCATAATTGTAATAGCAATTAGCACATTGACTGCCAAGTTAGAATTTTTATAAAATATGAACTGCAAACGGTTATCAACTGACAAAAAAAATTGCCAAAATGTCACATGGCGCTCAATGTGTTAATAAGTAATCAAAATTAATGCAATTCACATAATTCTCTTAGCAAAATTTGTTGTTCTTGTTTTTGTTTAAATTCATCGATTATTATTTTGCTATCTTTCGCACTCTTTTTTTCTCTTTTCTTGCTCTCTCCGCAGGAGGTACTGGAAAATCGGATTATCGAACTTGAAGAAGCGCTTTCCCGTTTGCAGGAAAGAGTTAATAATGTGAGTATCGTAGCATTTGTTGCAAACAATTCAAAAGTATAAATAAGAAGATAGTAAATGATTAAAATCAATACACTGAAGTAGATATATAAAAGGTCGCACGGTCAAATGCTAAGCGAGTTTTGTATTAGAATCCATGCAACTGTTAAGTAGACGCTTAGAGACGCCGCCAACGTCAAAGTGTCAATACAACTAGACAAAGGCGTTGAACGACCACTGATGATGGGAGACAGGGAAGAGATTTGTACAGGGTGTTTTTTTTACAGGTTTGTTTTTCGAATAGAGATAAAACTGGCATTTTGTAGTCAAATCTGGCAACTCTAATGTCATTTATGTTCAGTTTGGTTTGCCATTTCATCATGTACAGGTTGACAAAAGAGCAACGCTTGCAAATCGTGCAAATTTATTTCGAAAATAATGGTTCAGTTCGCGAAGTTTACCGTGAGCTCCGTCCATTTTATGGTCGACATAATCGTCCATCAGAGCAATTAATTCGGTTAACCATGGATCGTTTTCGCACTACGTTTACTCTATGTGATAATACGCATCCGCAGAGACGTCGAACAGTGCGCACCGAAGAAACAATTGCCGCTGTAGAGCAAAGTGTTGAAGAGGACCCGAATGAATCGATTCGCCACCGTGCACAGCAATTGGAGCTTTGTCCATCAACTTTATGGAAGATTTTGCGCAAAGATCTTGGCTTGCGACCTTACAAGATCCAGCTTGTGCAAGAATTAAAGCCGCGAGACCATGCAATGCGTCGTGATTTTGGTGTATGGGCCGAAAATGAGATTGATTTCGATGTTGATTTTCATCGCAAAATTTTGTTCAGTGATGAGGCTCATTTTTGGTTGAATGGCTACGTCAACAAGCAAAATTGCCGCATTTGGAGTGAAGAGAATCCACATGAGACCCTTGAAACGCCATTACATCCACAAAAACTGACTGTTTGGTGTGCTCTATGGGCTGGTGGAGTCATTGGGCCATACTTCTTCCGCAATAATGCTGGAGAGGCAGCTACCGTTAATGGAGACCGGTATAGAGCCATGATAACCGACTATTTTGTTCCCGAATTGGATGGCATGAATGTGGATGAGTTGTGGTTCCAACAAGACGGCGCTACATGCCACACAGCGCACGTCACAATCGATTTATTGAAGGAAACATTCGATGAGCGCATAATTTCGCGGAATGGACCTGTCAATTGGCCACCAAGGTCGTGTGATTTGACACCATTGGATTATTTTCTTTGGGGATATGTGAAGTCGCTCGTCTACACCAACAAACCAGAAACGTTAGGGGAATTGGAAGCCAACATTCGTGGCGTTATTGCCGACATACGGCCCCATATGCTCGAAAAAGTGGTTGAAAATTGGACCTGTAGAATTGGCTTTATTCGAGCCAGCCGCGGCGGCCACATGCCCGAAATCATATTTAAACATTAATGGCATAAAATTATCCTTCCAATAAAGCCAAATTGATGGACCTTAAAACGATTTTCTTGTGTTTTATTTCAATTCGAAGTTCTATACCCCTAAAAAAAACACCCTTTACATATTTATGTATGTATGTGTGAGTAGAGACACAGTTTCGAATGACGGTGAGACTTGTTTATAGCGTAGAAGAATTGAATTAAAGTGAAAATAAAGGCTCGTTAGCACCAGTGACGTAATCAAGAAACGTTCTCTAAAAATCGGGTTTCTTAAAGCAACGACTTTTCAGGTTCGTGCTTAAATGGAAACATTAATATTGGATTCCAGAAGACTTGCGAAAATTTTCAAGAAAAAAAAACAAAAAGGGGGATTCCAGTTACACTAAAAATATGTCCAAAGAATTTATCTCGGCAAAAGCCAGTAATATATGCTATCTAAGTATAATACAGGGTGGCTAATGAAAGCCGCTACCAAAAAAAAATTAAATAACTTTTTTTCTATTTAATGAATCTGGTTAATTTTTTTTTTATTTTGCAGATTGACTTTTACGTTTAACAAAAATGGATAACTGGGACACTGAAACAAGAATTTGGATTGTCCGCCGCTATCACGCAATGGAGTCCGTAGTTTCGGTTCAAAGAGAGTGTAGGCGCACGTTTGGCGGCAATCCTCCGAGCAGATGGACCATAATAAGACTTGTAAACAATTTTGCCGAGCATGGGACAGTCAACAGAAGACCTTACCATCAAAACCCTTCAGTTCGAACGGAGGAAACAATCGCTGCTGTAGCTGCTGCCATACAAAACAATCCACGTGTTTCGACAAGAAGCTTATCTGCTCAAATGGGTGTAAGCAGACAGTCATTACAGTCAATTATGCACAAAGATTTGGACTTATTCCCATATAAAATTCAAATGGCCAACAAACTGAACGCTGCAGACTTGCCGATTCGCTTGGAATTTTGCCAGAAGATGCTTCAAATGGTGGAAGAGGATGGAAACACGTTGAACTGTCTTTTCATGTCTGACGAGGCCTATTTCGATTTAAACGGCAACATAAACAAACAAAATTGTCGAATATGGAGTGCTTCCAACCCACAGATACTCCATGAGACGGAATTGCATCCACTTCGTGTCACAGTGTGGTGTGCAGTTTCATCACGCTGCATTGTCGGGCCCTACTTCTTCGAAGAAAACGGTCACACCGTTACGGTTACTGGAGACCGTTACTTGAGCATGTTGAGAGAGTTTTTCTATCCAGAATTACGCCGAATGAGAATTTTTTTCAACTCTGTGTGGTTTCAGCAAGATGGTGCAGCTCCTCATATAGCCCAACCTGTTATGACAGAATTGCGACGAAAATTTCCCAATAAGCTGATATCCAGAAACTCCACATTCCGTTGGCCACCCAGGTCGCCTGACCTTACTGCACCTGACTTTTTCTTGTGGGGTTATTGCAAACAGGAAGTCTTCAAAGCAAAACCAACAAATTTGAATGAACTAAGGCAATCCATTCGAGAAACAATTGCGGCTATTCCTGTCTCAACTCTCCAAGCAGTAATGAACAACTTTTTGGTAAGATGCCGCACATGCATCGACGTGCAGGGGGGGCATTTAAATTCCATTATTTTTAAAACTAATTAAGCTAGGCGGCCGCCGTGGTGTGAAGGTAGTGTTGCCGGCCTACCACACCGAAGGTCCATGGTTCGAGCCCTGGTACAGGTAACATCAAAAGTGATTTGAAAAAAGTTTTTCAAAACGGGGTCGCCCCTCGGCAGTGGTTTGGCAAACTCTCCGAGTGTATTTCTGCCATGACAGGCTTCTCAGCAAAAATTCGTCTCCTTTGTAGATGCCGTTCGGAGTCGGCAAAAAACTGTAGGTCCCACCAATTTGTAGGGAAAATTCAAATCGGCACACCACAAATTGGAAGAGAAGCTTGGCGCAAAAATCTCTTAGGAGGTTTATGATGATATACCTGTTGTATATCGCACCATAGAGATAGAGAATTAAGCTATATTTAATAAAATTTAATGAGCTTTAACATGAATAAAAGAAAAATGAATTCCATACACTGAAAAAAAAATTATTTGAGTTTCTTAATGTAGCAAAATTCATCAGCCACCCTGTATCTTGTTAGCTTAGACCTGGAAAATTGTATGGACAATAGCGTGGTGGTTCCAAAAGGGGATAAGATGGGCTAAAGAGTTGAGAGTGTTTCCAAATGCCTTCAAACTCATCCGGGTGCCAGTTTAGAAACACATGATGGGGAATGATGTCATCCCCGGGAACTATATAATGTTTCCTGTTCTTATTTCTTTATTTCTATTTCCATAATGATGATGCATATGAAACAACCAACAATAAATGAAGAAGGAGACATAAGCAGACAAATGAACACCGGCCAGATGGTCAAGTGGTTGACATGCGGCACCAAAAGTTCATTATGAAGTTAAATGGCCTGTCAGCAAATCCAGACACATACTTAAAAATACCTTTAGAAATTGGTGAAATCATAAGTTTACCCCCAAGCTTAATTCCATCCACGACGGAGCGAACTATTTCCAAAGTTTCTGGCAGGTATGTTTTTTCAGATCCCACCCTGTGTAAGCTCCAGCCTTTTCCCTGTTCTCCACAATAAAGTCCATGATTTTGAGATTTGCGAATAACACTGCTTGGAAGACTGAATCATACTCTCTAACAGACGAAAGAATTTCGGCCCAATTTCCCTCATTGGAAACCCCCCTGTCTGACACAGTAGGTTTGGATCAGTCGCTAAAGATTCTGGAATGTGTGAGTTCGGGCACAACGTGGGCTATCTATTGACTTACAGTCTGCTCCAGCATACCACAGATGCCTAGGTGATAAAAGGTCGGATCATAGAGGTGTAGATCTATAGAACTCCTCTTTGAGCTATGATTCCTTTTGTTTGAAAAGTTAGAAGGGACTCATAAAACTTTTTAATTCAAGTGCAGCTGACAATTCTTGTCTTGCCCATTCTCATTACACAATGTCAGTCATATTCAAGTAGTTTGCGCTTTACTACAAAGTTATGCAATGGAAGGGCTTGCATAAGGCAGATGTGGCCTATCTGCATAGGCTTGAGCATAAATAGCGGATCATTAAGATCCACAAGAAATGAGTCAATTACCAGAGTAATGGAGGAAGCATGAGAAATGGCATCTATTCTAGATGTTGGCCCTCTCAGCTTTAACCTTAATGAATCTCTATGCCAGCATTGAGCAAATCCAATTTATGGGCCCAGCCTCTTAATCGTTCCTAAGAACCGAGCTACATATACTGATTAGAGTGACGCTATCAAATGCACTCTCTAGTCCACAAAAACTCCCAAAATAGGTAATTGCGCTTTTGCAAAGTGGGGAGGCTTTTCTGGTCAGTATTTAACGCCATCACTTCAATCGAGCTCACCAAGGCTCATTCATAACTTATAAATGAAAATTAATGTGTTTCTGTGTGTCATTTATAGGCGTCCAAAGTATTCAACCGATCTTATTGAAATTTTCACAGTATATTCTTGGGTTCACTTTTTACAGCATAGGCTATATGTAGTTTGGAAAAAGTGGCCGGTGTCACGCAGCCAGGCCACATAAAATTTAAATTCGTTGTTGTTGTTGTTGTTAACAGTGATTTAAATTCGTCATAAATCATATTTGGTCTGAATTAATGATATTTGGATATATATATCCTTCAGTCAAGATTTCTATAGGTTTTAAAAAGTAGGCGGTGCCACGCCCACAAATTTTGTGGTTTCTATGTACTTCATTAATGTCCACAGTTTATTGTCGGTGTCTCTGAAACTCTCACGGTAGGTTTAGGAAATCGTGGGGACGACACAGGCTGTATATAGTTTTTGGAAAAGCCCCCAGGTTATATAAAGCTGCTATTCGGTATAGCTAGGAATTTATTTGGTTCAAGTTAATGGTATTTTATATATAGATATGTGTTCTATATATCAAAAAAACCTTGTAAAAAAGCTTAGTGGGAAGGTGGGGGGCGCGGTATTCTGTGAAGAGCTGGGCATCCGCCATAAATTTATTCTGCCCGATCATTACAGTGTCTTCCAGGCGGAGGTGGCTGCTATTAAAGATGCTGTGGATGGAATGCTACTCAGCGCCACTACTGTTAAGGAACTCAATGTTTACTCAGATAGTCAAGCGGCTATAAGAGCGCTGGGATCGGCTACAGTGCGATCGAGAGTTGTCAAGGAGAGTGCTTGACCTCGCTGGCTGCGGCATCGAATTATTTGACGATTAAGATCATCTGGGTACCGCGGCACAAGGACATCCCTGGAAACTGCAGAGCGGATATCCTCGCCCGAGGTGGCTACCGGCAGGGTTTATGGGATTCCGTTGACTACTTGCAGTCTACTCCTGGATAGATGGACCTCGGATCAGCTTAGCAAACGCTGGCTTGACACAACCACTGGCTTGACACAACCACTTTTCAGGTGTCGATGTCCTTCTGCTCAGTAATAGACTACAAGCGGTCGGCGGAACTGTTAGGGTTCACCAAGTTAAAACTGTCTATCGTGATTGGAGTACTGACTGGGCACTGTCCGATGAGGGTGCATGCAATACGGCTGAGGATCCTAGAAAACCCCAACTGTCTCAGCTGCATGGAGGATGACGAGGTTGAAACACCAAGTCACTTTATGCTGAGTTGCCCAGCTTTTGCTAGTACGAGGCGTGAATACTTCGGTCGGGATGTACTTGAATATCCGGAGGGGCTCTCAGGGATTGAAGTGAACCTTATTCGGAACTATAGCGCTGCCACGCAGCAGTTCGAGAAATAAATAAGTAAGAAATCGGGTCACCGTTAGCCAACGTAATATCACAACGGACAGTGAAAGCGTCCAAGTGGGGTACCCCTTTGGGCAACCACCACCGTACCTAACCTAACCTAACCCAGGGGAAAATGAAGAGGTTAAATATACTATTGAAATATGGGGATGGGAAATAACAAAAGTAGAACGAAAAATTAATATATAGGAATAAAGGGAAATGAGTAGAATTTATTAAGTGTAGGCAACTCAAATTTTAGGCAGGACGACGTCTGCCGGGTCTGCTAGTTATCTGTAGTTTAAAAAATACCTACTTTTTAACTGTATCTATTGAACCGCCTTTTTTTTATACGAAACAACACATCACTGGGACGCAATAATCAGCAGATATTCAGTCAATCACACAGTCGTTTCCATCAAACCGTATTACAGCTGCATCTAACGGTTATGTGACTTAACGCGATCAAAGCTGTAGTGGCAACTTAATTTCCTGAAACGGACATTACTCTTCAACTAGATTCCATTACATAAATATGCGCATACCAAGAAGCGAGCTCACATGCTCACCAAACAAACTCGCAAAGTCTCTGAGCCTAAAAGTGTAGGTTTGATTTCGATAGCTCTAGATATTTTCTAGCCAATAAACGGCAGTACACTTGTCCATCTCAACATCTAATTCCATGTAACAAACAACCAAACAGCAACAAACTCCGCAACACGGCACCCAACGAAACGGGCAAGTGAGACGTACAACAAAATTGTATCTAGAGTTATTTTATAAATTGCGGCCTTTACGTTTGCTAACCAACATTTCTATTGCCCCGCCCAGTTAGCAACTCCTCTTATTCATAGCCACCCCTTATCCCCTTTGGTATGGTGTTTGCTTTGAAGCAGGAAATGTATCCAATATGCTTGATCGAATACCACAAACGCAATTTCCTTCCCCCAAAAACGCCAACTGTCTTCTCAACCCGAAGTTACTTCGTTACGACAGATAGTAGTCATATGTATTTACATGTGTATATGTATGTGGTCTACTCTTATAAATATTATTATTAAATGTTGGATTGTTTGTTTGTTTGTTTGGCTTACTCTTACGCCCATTTGTAATGTACTAAGGTGTGCCAAAAAAATCAGATATTTGTGGGTTTCGCTGAATTTATGAGTGAAAATCCGTGTAAGAATCGCCAAAGTCTCAAAGATTGCACTAGAAATGAGGTTTTCCTAGAAATTTCATTCTACCGAAGTGCACGCCAGTAGACGAGCACCGAACTAATCTGAAAGGGTCCGTTCTATGCATCTGAGAAGGGTAGGAGACCCACATATTCCTTGCCACTCTACTTTGACTTTAAGTCTAATGGTGGTGGGGACCCATGTGGATCGCTCTCTTTATATATATCAGTCTCAAAGTAAACCCAGCTATATTCGCCTCATTATCGTATTGAACTTAGGTAATGAATTGAATTGTCGCTTCTAGAAAGCTTCTGATTTGTTGCCATACTTCTGAGGCGCCTTGAAATTTTTCTGTATTATTTTCGCGGGCGATTCGATCTAGTTTCTGCTCTGGCAGATGGTGCCGCTGGCTTGTCCAAGACCTGAATGAATCTTAATACTGATCAGAGTATAGAATTGGGTACGGCTAATAATATGTATAAGGTCTTTTAAACTTTTCGCATTACCTTAATGTGTAAATCTCTTAGCTTTATTCTGGGCAGCCCATTAATGGCTTTTAGTATTCGGTTACTAAACCCTTTGCTGCTTCCTCTTCTTTAACATTTTCAATTTTCATTGTTTGCTGGAATTGTTGTTGTTGTCAGTTGAAGTACTTACTATTTGTTTTAATACGCCCATTTACTAGAGTTAGAGCTCAGATGAAGCTACGAATTCCTCCGTGCCTAGTTTGCGGTGTTTAATGCTCGTTTCTTGTTAGTTGGCCCATTCCATGGCATTTGTCAGATGTTTATACGCATGTTTTGTTTGCGAATTAACGTCTCAAATGAGGAATTAAATGTCTGACCACTGTCGGAATCGAGTACTTCATGAAAAGCTTCCTCAAACTCACTAACTTTAATGTAATCGCACAAATACGATATTCTGGGAACATTCAATTCCGGGTTTTATGGTCAACTTGAATGGAATTAATGTAACTTCATATGAGTCGACTTAAGTATGGATGTGAGTCAATTTACGCATACAAATACTCACATCAAATACGAGTATGTTTGTGTAACGACGACAAAGGAATACTGCGATTTCGTGTTTATCAAAAGTTACTTGGACAAAGTTTTAATGATGTTACATGTGTTAGAATCTTTGGTAAGTGATTGAAGTGATTGTGCTTATTGAAAAACTTTCTAGATGCTCACAGGATTGTACATAAATCGCAAGGATGGTGTGTAGTAGGTAATTCCAGAATTACTTAGATTAGGAAAGCCGATAGTGTATGCAATTCCATCGACAAGTAAACAGCTTTCAATTACCAAGACACCTGAACAAGATCTGTATCTAACAGGGAGAGTGTCAGCTTGAACTAAGTATGCAATTAAAGTCCATTATCGAAGAACAAATATAAAAAAGTGAAATGACCCCTGAAGTATTCGCAAAGGTTCTTCGAAGGATTTATGACTACAGTGAGCGTCTAAGTTCAGCGGATAAAAAGTCAGCACCTCCTCTGTCTAACCTATTTTATTCCAACGATTGGAGATATCCCTTACTAGAAGATGTTTTTCTAGCGAGCTTTCGGCGACAGCAGAGATAGCTGAAGGCGCCCTCTGTATTTAAAAAATTCAAGTAGAGAAGAACGTAATCTAATTCTTTTAACCGAATTCTATTAAAACCACTAGCTGATGAAGCTTCCAAACGCCTTGAGCCATGCAAGCATGCGGCGGCAACTCAAAAACATACCAAACATTCAGAGCAAACAAAATTCCAAAACACGCATACATTGCAAATATTCGAAAGCTGACAAAAGCCAAGTTAACCAAGCAGTTAACTAGGCTAACACCCACCAGCCTCCAACTATACTTAACAGCCTCATCGATGTTGTGTGACTTTCCATTCGGTAATTGAGTTGAATTGAAAATAACAAAGTGACGCAGTGGCGGTTGTTCAAAGGATCAGCAATCGTTCAACCAAAATGAAATCGACTAACTACTTAGCTCTTGTCTATTTAAGAGTAGGAGGGCGTACTCATTGTAAGTACCCTGCAGTCAACTGCCAAACTGGTTAGTAAACATTCTAGTTCATTAACTAGAATTTCGTAAGCTTATTCATACAAGTTTAAACGACTGCAACGTTTTCGCTATTATAAGCAGCAACAACCCTCTAAAATTGTCGATACATGCACACGAGCGAAAAAGAAAACAATTCAGTATTTGGCCGCAATCGTTCAGTTAACAACGCCGTCCTACATATTAATTTTCTGTTTAACTAATATTCTTAGTTTTCAAATATTAAATTATTCAAATTAAATAAAAAACTTTCTTGTAAATAATAGTTTTTGTAGTGTTATCATAATTCTTTTGAGAATTTCGTGTTCAAATAGTACATTTGGCTTGCAGATCATATACGTATGTGAATGTCAACAAAGTCACCCTTATTTTTTGCGATGTCGCTACTGCAATAGAGGCGCAGCAGCGAAGCAAAAACGAGTAAGCAGCGCTCAAATGAAGCCACGAAGAAAAGTGGAAACAAAACGATCATTTGTCAAAGCAATTGTGTAAGTAAATAACATTTATTTTTGAAATAATCAAAGTAACCTTTTTCTGAAGAAAAAGTTTTCATTTGTTGAAATATAAGAAATATTATTATTTTCTGGGTTGACTTATTGTGATTATGAAATGCAGTTTTCATAAATAAAACAACAATGAATCTCCAACGGAATCGTTTAGACGCTGCAACAACGAAAATGGCAACCAGGGGCACATGATAACAAGGTGGCTAAAATAGCACTTCTTTAAAAATTTAGTTACTAAGAACTTGCACATTATGCACTAGAATGAAGAATTCCTTATATTTATTAGAATAATATATAAATTTTAAAGTTTTCCACAAAATGTTTCAAAAAATTTAAAAGATTTATGCCTGTGAAATCAATTATAAAATTCATTCATAAAAGGACTATTATGAAAAAAGAAGAAAATTACTTTTTGAAATGTTTTGCAAGGGTAAAATTGCTATGAACAGCGCTTATATTTTGATTGAAATTTGTTTCCATTGTTCAATGCAGAGAAGGAATACCTATTTTGATACATATTTTAGATCTGATGACTGAATTTTCAACAAAGTGGTTTGTAATATAATTTTGGAATTTTCTTGTATTTTTCAAACCAAAAAGAACTAACCTACTACAGCAACTGGTTTGATACTGATGCATAGGCTGACTAGTATGACGGCTGATATGATAGTGGTGTACATACTGATTAGTATGTCTACTGGTATATTACTGATGCAGAGGCTGACTAGTATGTCAATTAGTATGGTGCTGATGCAGAAGCGGCCAATTGCCATCTCGTAGGACATCGCCATGCTAAAAATACAAGTTGCTAATATGGAAAAATTACAGAACTCCAACTAGTTGAGCCGGTTTGACAAACTAGTAGTTTACTAGTATAAAACTAGTAGAATTGACTGCAGGGTATTTACCCACCCACAATTACCGAAATTGGCTGCGTATTTTATGCGCAAATCTTATTATGAGCAAACTTTATGATGTGAAAAAGCACAACAAACAGTCAATTCAGTTAGACCACTTAAAAGAATAGGACTAAATATAAAGACACTTGTACATATAAATATTTAAGAGGGCTATTTGATAAGTTGTTGGCTTTTTTAAATTTTCAAATGACAATATTGCCTTGAGAAAATGCATATGTGTACCGGTCTAACTAAAAATAAAAATAAAATGGAATGAAATATAATAAAATAAATAATATAAATAAAATAAAATAAAGTACAATAAAGTAAATTAAAATAAAATAAAATAAAATAGAATGAAATAAAATTAAAGTAACCCTGGATGGCAATTCTGCCCAAAGACGCCGCTAGCTCGGATTAAAGTCAATCTCCCTTTTATACGCTTCGGTAACCAGTAGAGATTCTGTGAAACCTTTTCCATTCATTTAGCTTTAATTCTAGTAAAGACATGGCAAGACCCAGCTGACATGAGAGAATACTTTGCTGGAAAGGCTTTAGCGCTGCTACTGATCATCATAACCCAGTTATCTGAGTACGAGTAGCGCCATTAGATCACTTTAAGTGAGTGAATGGTATATTCCGAAATTAAAGTTTGGTCGGGATATATTTTTTTTGTTGATTTTTATGGAGGTTTTGATTCGCAATGGTAATACTTACTTTGAACTAAACATCCCAATTCAATAATACTATATTTTAAGCAATCATAATTTGAATGACGAATTTATCAAACAACCCTAGTATATACATATCGCACTATAGCAATAACAAACAGGTTGACTTGCACTCCATTGTCAACAAAAACAAAGCAAAATCTAGTATTTTACACTTGCCATTTGCTACATTTTCGTCACTCAAACTTAGTAAGAGCGTTAAAATTTTTCAAAGATTTTCGGCAGCGAAGGAGTGCCACATAGACGTCTACGACGCGCGCGTATGGTGTCATTTGCGCCAAGTGCGATTTGTCATGGAGTGGGTGGTCGCTCGACTGTTTGACTGGCAGGCTACTTGGTGAATTCCTTAGCAACAACAGCAATACAAACCAAAAACGTATAGCTGAATGACTGAGCGTCTAAGTGACTGAGTAGCGCGATTGGCAGTTGAAAGGTGGGGTACTTGAGCGGAAATTTATTGTCTTTTACGGGCCATGGACTTTGCTTATCGATTTCTGTAAAGGGAATCTACTTCTTTTAGACTTCATTCTTTTAGGTTTTTTTTTCTCACCAAATTTCTTATAAATTGTTTTTTTTTTTGTTTATTACTACTTGGCAGTTCCCTGCTGTTTTATCAATTTGGCTGTTTGCCATGTGGATCAGGCGCGCCTCAGTTAGGCAACAACAACGAACCTGTGGATTTACATAGGTTACATTTGTTGGTGTAGTAGTTGTGCGTGTGTATGTGTGCCGGTAATTTGATTGTGTGCGTTTGCTCATTTCGTCGTTGGTGAATCCGTTACAGCCTTTATCTGCCTGTAAATAACGATTATTGCTAGGATTTTTTTGCGCTTTTCCACATTTTGGCCAACTCTTCAACGGAAGTCGTCCCATTTTTAGTTTGTTTTCATCTCCTGTATTATACTGAACCAGTTGCCCGAGTCCTTCGCTGAGCTTTTATCGGCAATGCGGATGTACATTTTCGCATCTACTATGCATTGTATGCGTTGGTATGTTTTTTTGACTTCCCATTGTCAGTTGACACAATTTAATAATCACTGAGCTTGAGATCCTTTAATTAAAGTCGCTGAAATATAGTCTCTGAAGCAAAAGTGGATTTAAATCGATTAATTTCGTGAAGAAAATTAACTCTGTGGCTCAAGCCATATAATAAGAAGTAAATGAGAAATGCCGCTTGTTAAAGAAAAATCCATTTGGGATTAGATTAAAGTTTAATTGCATCTCAAGATGAAGCCTTTTTTAATTATGGGCATTGAATGGAAGATGATGAAGATTAGGTAGTTAAATTTCTTATTTCACTTATTTCATGCCGTCATCCTTTCTTGTTGTTTATCTTTAACTATAAGATCTCCATATCCTTCTTTGGATTCTTCGCAATTTGTTTGCTATTTCATTCTAGCATTTTTAGCGTATGTGCCCAATTACAATATGTTATGCTGGCCCTGAGTATTTCCGTAACGTAGAATCGAGTGTCTGCCGTCTTTTCTTGCGATTGATACTTCCTTTGGTGGGTTTGCGTATTCTGCCATCTTCAGAGTTTCCTAATCTGAATATGTTCCAGCATCTACTCGCTAGGGATGTCACCTGTTTGTTTAGAGATTAATCGATTTGTAAAAAATAGATTTTTAACGGAAATAATCGATTCCTAAAGAAAATAATAGATGTTTATTCATAATATTTTTTATGGCAAAAATGTCCCTTTGGTATTCTAGTAAAAATATATTATAAATAATCAATTCAAGTGAAAGTTATTGAACTTAATAGGTCCAAACTCAAATACAAATACGATTCAGGGTTGGACACTAAAAAACAAATATGAATTGATTTTATCACTCATGATCAGAAAGTGTTTTAAGATTTGACTAAATTAAAAATTCAATTAACTGATATCTGTTAAATTTTATATATAATAAAATGTATATTTAAAAAAAAAATGTAATACAAGTAAACAGTTTTTAAAATGTTTGTCTGTCTGTCTGTATGTTTGGTCGCGCATCACTCAAAAACTGCTTAATGGAATTAAATGAAACTTTCTTCTTTAATGAAACTTTCACCGTTGTATTATTAGACGTTTAGCTTTAAATTTAAGGTATCCCTTTTTCCGATAACACCACCAGTTTCAGAGATATCGGTCAATATGTGGACCAAGGTGACCCAAGATGTGTAAGTAAAATATGGGTATCAAACGAACGGTGCTAATGAGTGCTGCTATAATCGATGTGAATAATTTCCATGTCTCAACGAGTTTCAGAAGTGCAATGAATAATATCGGACTCACTCTATTATAAGTTCTAAGACGCAGCGAAGCGTGGCCCGCTCTTCTAGTAATTAATAAAATATAAATCGTTTGCTCATAACACTACAATAATTTTTTCCTTAAACTTTGAGTTTAAATAATAAATCTAAAATAAGTAATTCCCACAATAGTTTAGTGTTATCTAACAGTTGACTAGAATCAAGATTGACTAGAAGTGATTTACACAAAACTAAGTGTTCTCAGCTGTAGTGTGAACATAGTTTTTGATATTTTTTCATTCGTCGTAGTACCATCTGTGTACTAATCAGAAATATCGATCAAAATAGGTAATTCCTATAGTCGACTTATTAAAAATGTATATTTACAATTAATGGAAGGTACCAAAATAGAATATGTAAAAATTATCGATAAAGGTAAAAATCGATTATTTAGGGTTTAATTGTAGCGTATCAAAAAGTCAATATGAAACTTTAACAATTTCGTAAGGGCCAATATCTCGAAACACAACTTCTGATCTTAACTTTTTAAAAAAGTGCATTTCTTCGTCTTAAAAATGCAGCTGCGACATGTCCTACTCATTCATTCAAGATTGAAAAAAGAACGTCGTCGCTCGGTTATATACAGGCCACAGATATATGCATATATTGATCGACTTCAATACTTTTCACCCATTATTTCTCTCGTCGTACCAGTTCAGTGCTAAAAGTTACAGGTCTTGATATACCCTTGAAGCGCAACAACCGTAAAGTGGGCCTATGTCGAAAGAGAAATGCTATGCGACTCACCAAGCTTTTGCAAGACTCACTACAATGCCTAACCAGACGCGCTGTATCCGTGAACTGTTAAGGTACAGGGTGGCCGTGAGTGTAGCAATTCTTACTGCTCGCACCACATAAATCGGCGAAGATTGGAAAGGCTTAGCCCTCACGAGTGCTCACCGAAGGTTTGAACTGGTCACCGAGGCAGTGATAAATGATTTTGCTGCAAAATTCTAAATGACTTAACTTTATTTTGGAATTATAATTTAATGAATTCCCAAAAATCAGACTTACGTTTTTGAATTACAATTTTAAGATTAGTTTGTTGCTTGTTTAAAATATCTCTTTTTAATCAGAATATTTTGATTAAAACATAATTAAACAAGATTAAAAACAAAAATGTGATAACTCCTTTCCAAAAAATTCTGGCTACAGGGCCGTAGTGTGTGATGCAAGGGATTGGTAAATGGAATGCCAGGCTTAGTAGGTACATAGCTTCTTCAATCCCACCATAAGTTCCTTATGATGACCCATAAAGTTCGCCGTAGCAATATCAAACAGCATCAGAATACATGTCGAAGGAGTACACTCGTCAAAACACCCAAAAACCTGCGACAACCGAAACGTATTTGTAATTTAAAAACCTTTTCAGAATTTTTGAGCGCCTTCCACCTTCTTTGATAAGCCCTTTAAATCCTATGAAGTTAAACAAAAAACGCAAATTAAAACCCGCCAAAATTTTTGGCATGCTTAATTAGCTTCCAACACATACATATATTATGTAGCACTTCCTTAACCCGCCAACTGACAACTCTATGTGAGAAACCTATGCCACACGCTAATTAGCTAAGCTGTAAATTTTAATTAGCGGTGCATCTACATAAAAACGACTCCCACCCGACTAGCGACCTCTATCCATGTAGGTACGTAGCTAAGAAGCCATTTTGGAGTGAGAAAAGAGTCATTTCAATGTTGGCACATGAATGCGTGAATTTTTCTGGGACATTAAACTGAACAGATACTTGAAATTGAGAGAAATGAATGGGAAGAAAAACAAATTTAAGGAAATGAAAAAAGAAATAATAACAAAACAAAAAATGCTAAAATAACATGGAAGAATAAATGACAAAAAAAAGAAAAATCTGTACAATGCTGAATATTAAAAACACAAAGCAATAAGAAAAAGCGTAGTAGCAAAAGCAAAGTTAAGAAGCACCGAATGCGCTCGTGTTTTTGTGCGTTCAGGCAGACTGAATGACGCTAAATTAGCTTTCGCTTTCAAGTGGCAGCGGCATATGTTTGTGCAAACACAAATGCACGCCTACCAAAGCAAAACAACAAAAAAATATTAAAAAAAAAAATCTTAAAAAAAAAAGTAAGAAAACATTAAGTAGCTTATTTGGAGTGCCGAGTTTGAGTACACGGTACACCAGTGAATACAACACTGCATAATGCACTCGAAAATACTCAAGAGTCTATTATTTATTACAAGCCTGACGCGGAATCCAGCACACAGTAACAAACAAGTTCTCCAACGAGCTTATGACCATTAAAGCTTACAAATTCACATACACATGAACAAACGCATTTTTTTAAATGAAAATGTTTTTGGTTTTTATACCCAGTTGTGCTTCGTGAGGTAAAATTAAACTTGAGAGTTAGTAAATAACTCTCACTGACTGCATATTGTTGTTGTATCGATGGAATAAGCACCACACCAAAGTCGGGGCTTGTGTTACCGTTTAAAATCGACAGCTGAGTGAGAGATCCATGAAGTTGTTTCAAAATATTTTTCAAAATATGTTTTTAAATATGTAGCTCGATCTTTCACTCATCCATCGAAAAACCAAAATTTTTATTTTTAAAAATCTGATATTGGAAAATAATTATTTTTTTTAGAAAGTTCTGCTTTTCCGGCCCGCAAAATTACTGGTTTCGATGAAAACACTAACGTTTGAACATTTCTTGCTCTGCATGCAAGATTTTCAAATGTGCTAATATTTTTGAAAGTGAGCTTGGTATAAAAACATAGAAAGTCATAACTCAGAAAAAGTCCTACTCCGACGTCTGACTGAAAGTTCAACTTCTTCAGAATACTTTTCCAAAAACGCCCCTGCTCAGAGCTTTACTCAAAAATGCTTCATCTGATTTGAAATGTGAAATAAGTCAGGTCATTCTCAAACCAGCAGTCGAGAGATCTTTCACGCAGTTGCTAAAATTCTTAAAAATTTTTTTTTTTCTTTAAACAAATTCTGCGTTGACGCCTTTTGAAACGTTTGCAGAAATAGCATAACCTGCCATTTAGCTCACAATTTGTTATGTGGACTTTTTGTGCTTTTTTTTTTTTTACTAAACCAACAGTTGGGTATATATTTTGCATGTTTATTGAGCTTGCTTTGTAGGTCGTCCATATTTGTTGGTCGCACTGAAGTATAGTGCTTTCGATGACACAGGAAGAAGCTGTTTTCTTGGGCTAATTGGCGACTTTATAACCTTTTATGAAAAGTTTTGCTTGCATACATACACATCCCTGTAAGTACTCGCACTTTTGTTGTGCGACCGCTACATTCACAATTTGACATCCTTACATATATTTCATGTCGTGTAATGCCTTAAGGACTTTATATACATTATTCATCATTGCTATTAACAGGCAGGTGCTGCTACAACGCATCCATTCAAAATTGGTTCCATTCACTCATTCATTCATACGATATTCACCCATATTAGCTTTATTAGCCGCTATGGCGCGTCCGTGTTTAATGGAGCTTTTAAGAAGTGCAATGTAGCCACCCTTAAGTAAGTAGTCATAGAAGAGGCTTTAGAATAATGTTATATTTTCCGCCTACAAGCATATTGAATGACTATTTTATAATGGTTTCACTTTAAGTACACCGCCAACTCCATTTCTAACAACCCAACCCCAACTCCAACTTTAGCTTAACCACAAATTCTAGCTCCAAGCGCTGCTATGTAAAATTATGACAACTTATAATGGCACAGTCTAAACAACAAGCTAGCTTATTGGGTTGCTTTGCATTTGTTTTGGGACTTTTTCGAATAAATTTTAGGGTGGAAAACTCAAAAGCGAGTTTGAGTTATTAGCGTACACACAGACGTCGACTTTTATGACAGTTTCCTTAGTCGTTTATGGGTAAGTGGGTGGAAATTGTTGCTTGATGGCGTTAGATGCGTGCTAAGTTGCAGCACAAGCTGTAATGAGAGCCGCAATCTTTCGTCACCGAATGGAATATCTGGACCGTTACTCTGTGGTTCTATTCGAAAGGCTGTTCTACTGGAAAGCAAAACTCGATTCTAATACACATCGGTACTCTGTAGTTCGTTCGAATTTACTTTAGAAGATATTCGGAAATAGTAAGCAACTTTGTTTCATAACTGTTAAACGCAAAGCAAAATACAAAACAAAGACAAAACAAAATCAAAAACTTTGAATACATTAGGATTTGCGAATTTCTTAAACAATACTAAACTAACAACATAATACAACGGTAACTAAAATGTATACAAATGGTTTCTGGGGCGCTATGGTTGAATAAAGATCAGAATCTAGTGGCGAATGTTTAGGGATAGTTATAATACTTTATTTATTTAGCACCAAATTTGTGACTCAATAAGCAATCATTTCAGTTTTTACAATAATTGTATTTATATTGCCGAACTAAGTATTTCTTATAAATAAAGCATTTCCCCCAATTATTAAGCTCATAGATGCACTTAAACTATTAAGCCAAATTGCATCAAATTTGCAAAGACCAACATGTGGTCTTTCATTTATTTCGCCTTTCCCTAAACCCCTGCGCCCCTTTATAAAATGGGCCATAATTTGAAACTACCGTGATTTCGTGTTTGTTTGTTTAACTCTTTCTACACTCAAAATGATTACTTGTTGAACAACCCGCTAATTACTTTATTATAATCATTAGAACATACATTTTTGTGCATCTCCTTTTTGTAAATTGTTGTCGAGTCGAATTTTTTAACATTCGACCATTTTGACGTTTGTTTTCGAAACAGGGAGTACCGAGTTTTCTACAATCGAAAGTGGATATATAAAATTCGTAGGGAACAGAACGGAATTCGAACATCCAATATGTGCTACTCGAGAATTTCATACAGGGCAAGAATTACTCGAAAGCGAACAAATTTTTATTTGTATAGAACTACAGAGTTTTCCATTAATTATTTTTTTTTTATTTGGTAATAATAAACATCGATTTCTAATAAATCGATTATAAGAATTACACAATTTAATTCGGCGGCCGCCATGGTGTGAAGGTAGTGTTGCCGGCCTACCACACCGAAGGTCCATGGTTCGAGCCCTGGTACAGGTAACATCAAAAGTGATTTGAAAAAGGTTTTTCAAAACGGGGTCGCCCCTCGGCAGTGGTTTGGCAAACTCTCCGAGTGTATTTCTGCCATGACAGGCTTCTCAGCAAAAATTCGTCTCCTTTGTAGATGCCGTTCGGAGTCGGCAAAAAACTGTAGGTCCCACCAATTTGAAGGGAAAATTCAAATCGGCACACCACAAATTGGAAGAGAAGCTTGGCGCAAAAATCTCTTAGAAGGTTTATGATGATATACCTGTTGTATATCGCGCCATAGAGAGAGAGAATTCGATTTTTGTAAATAATTTCATTTGTGCTGGGAATGAAAAATTGGGTAAAACCATGCACGTACTACAGCTAAAACACTTAAAGCCGTTTTCTCAACTCAAATTTTAAATTTATCTGCCTGATAAAAAACATATTTTGTAAAGAAAATTTTTGTTTAGCTGGCAGATAAATTTTAAAGTGTACTTGAGAAAACGATCCATGGTTCTGTGGAAAACACTTCTGTTCAGTTTTGAACCTAGTCAAATGTTATATTGTAAATGCTATCTGAATTATAAAATCTGAAAATCCCCCATTTTATTTTTTATACTTATTATCTTAAGTAACTTTCACTTGAATTAACTTATCACATTATATTTTTAATAATATATGAAATGGGCAATTTGATATAAAAAAAAATCGATTAATGAACAAAAATATATTATTTTCCTTAAAACCCTACTTTACACAAATCGATTAATGATATATATTGGAACGATTTTCCGTCATCCCTTGTCAAATTTGGTTTGGACACAAACCGGTTTCGGTGATGCGCCATTTTCCATGCCATTCTCTCTTTTAACAAAAAAACATCGATTATTGAGTAATCGATTTTTCTGGCGCGTGGTCACATCTTTAGCAAATGCTCTATGTTGCATCACAAGCTGTCACTTTATGATGCCTTCGTGAAAAAACATTCGATTTAAATGTGACTTCTGTTATAAGACATGATATCTACATATTATAAAATATTACACACAAAGAACTCTTTTTTGATTATGCTTAATTTGTATACCTTTCATGAACATGAAATGGTATTATAAGTTTGGTCCGATGTTTGTAAGTACGAGAAGAAGAAGAGATAGGCCCACCAATAAGCATACCGAAATGATCAGGGCGATGGGCTGAGTCGATTTAGCCATGTCCGTCTGTCCGTGTATCTGTTTGTACGCAAACTAGTCCTTCAGTTTTTGAGATATCTTGATACAATTTGGCATGACGATGCCATTTTGCATGAGATTAAACATTTTTCGGAATCAGCAAGATCGGAGGAATACAACTCATAGCTCCCATACAATCGATAGTTTCGATAAATGGGTTTTTGGCTATAAATTGTGCAATTAAAAATCTAGGAACGTAAAATTTTGCAGGTTTGGTACTTATTTTAGATGTAATATGTGTAGTGAAAATCAGCCAGATCGGACCAACATAACATATAGATCCTATACAATCGATTGTTCCGATTAATGGTGTTTCGGCTATGTATCTTCAAATTATCAGTTTTGCAGAGTTTTTACTAAATGTGTAAGGATCGGATACTTAAAACCGTGATTCGTATTCATGAAAGGTATAAAGTCTTCGGCACAGTCGAAGACAGCCCTTTCCTTACTAGTTTCTATCTAGAAGAGGTGTCGCTTAGTACTGAACGTTTATTTACACTACGCTATTCAGGAAATTGAACCGTCCATCGAGCTATCGAAATCATTCTTTTTCAGACATATTGCAAAAGTCCCTTTCGTTCCACATTTTCATCCATATTCTTAATTGTAACCATATGTATTTGAGTTCCAACTTCGATGTCATAAAACTCATTTCAAATGCATAGTTTGCGTGCATTTTTTCGCGTTTTATTTGCACTTATGATTCATCACATTACCGTCTGGTGTCATTTTCGAAACAACCCTCGTATACCGAAAAATAAAAACTACCCTTGAAATTCCCCCTTTTTCGTAATGTGGTTGCATTATTTACAATACAAGTATAAAACATATAGTTGTTGTTGCTATGGACATGGTCCTTCTTCTAACATATTTTCTAGTTATATTCCCATTCCAATATAAAATAGTTAAAGTGCGTTAAAATTAAATGCAAAAATTTAAGATACGCATGACAACAAACTACATGACACCCACACCCCGGAAGAGATAAGTTATTATTGATTTTGATTGTTACGCACTTTAGTGAAAAGGGTTCTTAGGGTAGCATGGTAGAGTTGTACAAAGGGGGTTTACTAAATTTATGTTTCCAAGTTTTTGATTTTATTCTTACAGGTTGAAGAAAAATGTTTACCAACTTATCAAATTTTAACTTTCGAGTAATACTAGATACATTCATTTCAGGAACTGGACAAAAATTGATTAAATATCGTGCATTTTTAATTGAAATCGCAACTTTTGTCAGGGCTTACTATTTTAGCGACTCGGAATGAAAAAAAACATTGCAGTAGAAACAACAGTAGACTCAGTAAAACTGCTATATATCGTCTTCTGAGTAGAAGATCGCCTGATATCAGATGCCGATTTAAAACCACATTTTCTCAGAATATTTTTGAAGAATCCTATTTTATTGTGTTTCTCGAGCTTTTCGACCGATCCGTTTTGAGGCAAAAACAAAGGTTTTTCCTTTTCTCCTACGCGTTTCGATGCAAAATCGCATCTTCATCAGGGAGAGTGTATATTTTCATAAAATATATAACATAAAACAAAACAAACATTAACAATTTTAAACATAATTAATTTTCCAACACGAAATACATATGGTACCTATTTTAGGTGAAAATGTATTGAATTCACGTTGGGATAGCACGTTTTTGAAACAAGTTTTCATATGTGGCGTTTTGTAACAAGCATTCGAGATAGGAAGAACTTACACTCAGCCATCAATGTGGAAATTTTCCGCACACTTTTTAAGGAAAGGTTAGTGGATGAGGGTTAATATCTAATGATATAACACCTAGGACTACATCAGTTCCAACCACTTAATTCTTTTATAAACCCCAGGGAACCACTAGAATATGGGCTTTAGAATCCAAAGAAAAAGTATTGTATTATATTTATTAGATCTACTGAATTTATTGTGAGAACCCTGTTCTATTTTTTATGTAAACTTTAGTGGTTTTTACTTTAAACCATGCACTTACGTCAATTGGTTATACAACACCTTTTCTTAAAACTGTGAATTTTTTAATTAGAACTGGTATTTCATAGCTACAGAAGCACACTTACTAAAATATTTATTTACGCATTAGGGTGGGCCTATATTTAAAATTATGAATGTTGTTCTAAAAAACATTGGTTGGTAGAAAGTATGCAAGAAGAAAATTACTGTTTGTAGTTAAACTTTTTTAGCTCAGATTGTGTGCGTTATTTGAAGGAAGCTCGGAAGACGACAGCAGTGCCACGGAAAAAATATAAATCGATTGAACATGTTTCCTCAAGACCATGAAATTTAGTTTACTGGAGGAACTCTGGGTATTGGAGACGTGACGACTAAGACAGGTTTATATGGAAATAACAGCTTTTGGTAGAATCGGTTGTCGAGGGAATGACATGACAATGAAAATTCCCAAAACTTACAAAATCATTTATCTCATAAAATAAAATTTATAAATATTTGCACGCTGTCGAGGTATTCGCAAATGTATACAGCTGAAGTAAATCTTAAATCAAAAGGCTTTTTTATTTCAATGGAGAACATTAAATATCCGATATTTTCCACAAAACACAGCTGGTTTAAGAAATTAAGAGGTCTAAAAATGGTTAAGGAAATCACCTATGGTGGTATATTGACTTTGCAGCAGAAAAACAACAATTTCGTGTAATTTGTTTTTGCTTTAGATACCTACGTAATTACCTATACGATTGCGGTTGATTCCAATAAGGCAAATAAATCGTCAAATTATTTTGCTTTTTAAATAAGACAAGCCCAAGAATAATAACTTTCATGGAAATTGTTATTGTTTTTATAACTTAATACTTTTTATTTTTTATTAATTGCACAATGATGTGGTAAAAAATAATAGAAACAGCTAACAAAAACCCATCGTTCTAATAGCCTAATGGTTAACGGAACATAGCAATAATTTATCTAATATAAAAGAAAATAGATTTATAATAAAGACTATGGCGGTAGTTGCTAAATGTTACTTTTCTATTGAAATCAAAAGTTTTAGTAATTAATAAAATTGATTGAAAAATTATATTTTATTTTTATTAAAATTTTTATTCCTGGTCTGTAGTCATGTGTACTTTAAAAAGCCAAGTAATTATGTCCTTGTTTTTCCACCATGGGAGCATCCGTTTTCATTTATTGCCACTGGATCGGCTGATCTCCATTTACGCATATATATCTGGAAGAACTTTTCCCTGGAATAGTTCAAATGTCATCTCCTCTGATTCCCCCGAGTATATACAATGATATTTCCAAAAAGTTTGCGTACATTCCAACGTAGCACTTCTGACTGAGATCATCCAATGGCAAATTGTAAACTATACTTATAAAATAGGGTGAGAATTTACAAACCTCGAACGAACAGAGTTTATATTCGAACTACACCTTTTTCAGTTTATATTCAGAAAGTTGCAATTCATATTCTGAAAGTTACAATTCTTATTTAGAAAGTTACAATTCATATTCAGAAAGTTACAAAAGAAAATGAATATGAATTGTCAGTTTCTGAATATAAACTGAAAAAGGTGTAGAAGTGTAGAGCAAATAGTTCCCAACTCTCAAGCGGTTTTCATAATTCGCCCACAATAGACAGGTGTTTTTTTTTTTTGGTGAAATCTTTGTTAGAATTTGGAGACTAAATTTGTTTAAACATTTCAATAAATTTTGTTAAAGATTTCCTGAACTTTGTTTACAACGACTAAACGATTTCGTGATTTCAACATGCTAAGTGAAAATATTATACATTGCGCACAATTTTCAGTTAAAGATTTCCAAAAAAAAAATGAGTCTTGATGAGAATATTTTTAAATAATTTTTAGGGGTCCAATATTAGTCAAGCCCTTGATTAGTCAAGTCAATTAATCCTTTCGTATTACACCAACGTTCACTTAAAAAGGCTCCAGCTAAGAACTTATTTTTGTAACAAATCCGAAACTACTATATTTTTAGAACCATCCTAATGTTCAAATACATATATGCGCGCATGAAAATTTAATAATGTAAACTGATATTTTACACGCAAATCACAGTGTTTTTTAAAGTAGTCATATTACAATGCTGTTTTTGTTCCAAAACACTAAATTAAGTCAAAGTGAGAATCGGATTTCAACTTCGAGGCATTTATTTTCAGATTATGTATTTTATCGTTTTTTTTTTCTACCTTTGGTAATGTTATTCTAAATACATACAATCAGCACTACTTTCCATGACGTTTGCTGTTGCTGTCATTTGGTCTACTAGGTGCATCTACTAATTTTTTACGCTTTAACCTTTTCCGCTTTTTTTCGGCGACAAACTAAAAAAAGAAATAAACGTATACACCCAAATATACTATCAGCCTAGCCAAATGCAACAACAATAATTTTTCAGTGTCACAAACAGCTGAAAACCGGTTCATCGTCAGGCTGACTGAATGAGCGTAACAGAGTAGCTGAATGGTCACGAGATGCCGGCCGGCTGGCTGCTGCAACGACCATCGACCGTGGCACATCAACGGGGGTGGTTACTTCTATGAATGTAGTTTTGGATCGACCATTGTGAGATTCGTTTGATTCTTTTTCAACATTTTTAGTATTCCATCAGCTTTTTTCTGAAATACTGTGCTCGCTCAACTACTATTGAATATATATAACGGCTGTTTGTTCATTTTTGACGTTTTAGTTTGTTGTTGCTATTATATTTATTTATTTATGTGCGCGCTAGAATTCATACAATAAAATAAAATTGGTTGAAGTTTAAGAAGTTTGTAAGCTTTCGAGTGGGAAAAATTAATAAACGAAAGAGTTGTTGAATAAAATAAAAATTTAGAATAAAACTTATTCGCTTAGTGGCAATTAAATTTTAGTAAGTTGTTATGTATTGTATACCTCGTTTAATGTACAAGTCATCGAGTTGTTCGACTTTCCGTTGTGATGTGGTGAGTTAATTTTGTATGTGAATCATTGAGGTTAGATTTTTAGATTTCATGATAGTATGTGAGATCTTGTCCTGAAAACAATCGTATCCAATACCATAAGTATTCTATAAATAAGCAATGGCATGGAAATTATTGCTCTCAGGACTGTATAAGTATAAGCAGAGAAAGGCGTGAGAAAAACTGATTAATGTTCCAAATTTGTTTTAAGTTTCACGAGATCTGAGTGATTAGACGGCTAAGAATATTTAAAAAAAAAGTGTAAGAATAATGGAATACCAATTACACTGTACAACAGCAGTTTTACTTGCAAATTTGTTAAGGTGGTCGCAAAGGGTTAACATTTCTAAGAGCTTCATCTTTGGAACCCATGTTGGCCAGGAACCTTATGGTACTAGCCTAACTGCCAAGGGAACGTTTTTGTTGACATCGAGACCGGTGTCTTTGTGGGTTTTAGTCACCTACATCGGGTATATTCTAAATATTTTGGTGAGAGTTGTTTTTGGATGTTGGATGGAAATAGCAGTCCTTTTACGAATATCAATCCGGTATGAACTATTTCTGCAAAACTATTCGATCTTACAAGTTCGTAAGGATCTCAGTTCTTAGAAAAGTTTTACATATTCACATCAACGGGTTCTATCTAAATACAAAATCTTATTGTCATTAATACGGTCTTAACCGCCTTCAAGGGATGTCTCCTTCAACTTTAATATTAAATCTGTAGAGGCCTCCCCGTTCCTCTGCTATGTTCACATATAAGTACTTCGTCTTGGTCTCTTTCACTGCTACCCACTTTTTCCCCCCTCTTTGCGTTATCCTGATAATGGACTAACAAGGTCTGAAGCTAACTAATGAAGTCCTGTCAGTGGATGAGGTAAACCCTTGGCAAGACTTTTTATATTGTATAAACCAACTTTCACTTCGTGTGTGAACATCTATGGGTGGTCCGTAATTTTCGGCGCTTTATTAATTTTTAGACTGGATATTCGTATTCTCTCTCTCTTAATCAGTATAGGATTGCGGAGCGTTGGCTTTAGCGTCAGCGGTTAAGGTATGGGGAAGTGGAGTAAATGTACCCTCCATAGCTGACGTAAACACTATATGTCTTCCGAGTTTTTATGGTAAAATTTTCGGGTAGTTTTCATATCAACAGCATTTCAAGATCATCACATTCGTGACGATGGGTCGTGTATATGAGGAAATATACCCTAAAACTAATCTTATACCGTGTAACGTGTAGCTTTTTAGGCATTTCAGACGTTGTAGTATTTCACCTATTTTTCAGTCCTTGAGTTTACAAGGCCAAAGATCGAGGTCTACAACAACTGAATGGTCAATAGGATAATTTTGAAGTTTTAGCAATACGCATCTGAGCTTAAATTTTAATAATTTATTTCGGCTCGACTTTAAACGAGGCTATGTGAAGTTTTGTCTAAAAAGACCTTTTCAATTGTTCCCTCTTCAATATCTTTACTGTGGGTCTTGTTTACAATCGATTCCGGCTAATCGATTAGTAGAATTAACTAATGAGCTGTTTGAAAATAGAATCTACAATTTCTGCAAAATGTTTTGGCCTTACCCTGAGGATTTAAAGATACATAGCCCAAACCCCTTTTATTGGCAAAATTTTTTGGCTGGACGATATTTTGGTCCAATCTTTATAATTTTCGCTACACACATTACATATGTAATAAGTATTGTCGTGGCCAAATTTTGTGTGCCTCGCTATTAAATTGCAATAGTTATAGCCCGAACCACATTTATCGGAACAATCGATTGTATGGGAGCTATAGGTTATGTAAGTCCGATCTTGCTAATTTTCTCTAGTCACATTACGTATATATATTATACGAGTATGTACTAAACCTGCAATCGATTGTATGGGAGCTATGCGTTTGTATTGGTCCGATCTGGTTGGTTCCGACAAATCATTAATATATTACAAAATGGCGGTCCCGTATCAAATTTTGTCGAGATATTTCTAAAACTGAGAGACTAGTTTGCGTTTAAACAGAGAAACTGACAGACGCGCAGACAGACGAACGGAAAGACGGACATGGCTTAATCAATTCAACTCATCGCCCTGATCATTTCGGTATATTTATTGGTGAGTCTATTTCTTTTTCTTCGCATTCTTACAAACATCGGAGCAAGGTTATAATACCATTTCATGTACATTAAAAGTATAAAAAGATGACAACAACATGCGAGTAAAGCATCCATTATCAGGTTCAATGGTATCAACCATAGAACGTAAAAAAAAATATATAGATAGTAAAAGAATAGTGAAATCTGCCACTAATCACATAGTCTATTAGTGATAAACGATTATTTTTTGAAAAAACTATTGTAAATCGATTATTCGATTGTCCAGAGCTCTCATATTTAGTCTTAAATTCAAAGTTACACAACACAAGACACAAAACAGCCCTCTGGTGATGATATAGATACAAAAAAAAATATTTGACCTCAGAAACAAACTCATCCCCCCTATTTTCATCAACCCTGCGTTGTTCATCTGACATTTTAAAACACCAAACAATAAGCAATCAAATCATCATCAACGCTTTGACAGTTAGCTCAGTTCATCACTATCGCCACATATCCTTCACGTGCTGGACAACAACAATTATGACTTAGAATATCCATTATTCATTTTTAAAAGCCCAAACAATAATACGTAATGCAGATACTCCCCCAAGTATGCGTACTTCAAAAAGCATTTTTCATTTCATTCATCAGCTGTTGTAATCGTAGAATTCACATTCACCACCCACTGATTTTAATGCTTAATGTTAATTAAATATTACGCATGTTCATATTTTTGGAAAATCTCTTCCTCAATTTTTCATAAATACACAAGTTCATGAGTATGCAAATTCACTGAAGTTGAACGGCGACTATGTACAAGAACAACAATAATAAAATTTAAGCCCTTCCGTTTTGGTAAGCCCAACGAACCAAGCAACCAACCACCTTAACACACACACGAATATGAAATGGACTACCAAATAATATTTCTACCCCACACCAACCCAGTGCAATTGCAGCCGCACGTGCAGATGCCACACGCAAACGTTTGCCGCTGCCATCTCCGTCCCCAAAGTCTTTCAGTCTCTCACCACCTTCAGTGTTTACCAAAAACAGTCAAGCTAACTTGTTTCTTCAGCGGATTTGCTATATCCATACACATGACTCTCCTCAGTCTGTTTATTCCTCTACAGTCCGTTAGGCTTGGGGTTTGTCAAAACATGGCTTATGTTCGCACCAATGCAACATGTTGCTAGGATTTGTTTTGTTAATTCGTACAACTGTTTGAAATTGACAACAACCCTTACTCGGTCGGCGGAATTCAAATTTCTTTCGTTTTTTGCAGATTTCTCTTTTTTTTGTTTTGTTTGTTATTGTATTGTATCCCCTGTTGCTTTATGTGACAGACAGGGTGAAGCAGAAAGTCGAATGCGAATTTTCTTAGGAGCAAAAATGTAGACAGATCGAAACACTAGGCCCAGCGAGATCCGCAAAGCAGCTCAACATGTCCCTCCCAGAATTCCAACTAATCCTATATCATTAGCATAAGCTCTATCAACATGGTCTAGTGAAATTCCCAAGTGTTACTGGTCGAGTTTTCACGATATTTTTCCACAAAGCAAAACTTTCGCTTGCTTCACGATGTAACACTCAGCCATCATCATATAAATTGGGTATGGAAAGGAGATATCCTTTTCAAAAAAGGTCTTTAAAGTAGGCAATAGCTCTGGTCACAGGCTCGTGAATTACTTCAACACTATAAACGTCTTTCCGATCGGACAGACTAATGTGCGTCCAGGACTGCACCTATTGCCCGTTTCCATAACAAAATTTCCCCAGTGGGCCAGTGAACTGGTTCACTTACGAATCAAAGTTGGGAATAACAAGCTAGACGCTGCAACGTGAAGCTGCCTGATGAATGTAGCGTCTTCAAGCAGAATCAAGAGACTAAGTGGCTCGGAGCTCGACAGTGATGTTTGTTGGTTTGAGTAGCGATAAAAACACTCCCCGAAAGTCCTGAGGAGTGTTGCCGATGTGACAGCCCTATGCCGTATATGGACCCGATGCGCTCCGATACTAGCACCTTGTGGTACTAGCCCGACTGTCGCGGGAACGTACGCCATGTCCCCGCTTCTTCAGTAGGTAAGGAAAAGATGGATAATAAGATTCACCATCGAGTTGCACTTCATTACCTTTGGTGCATTTTAGCCGCCTCTTACGACAGGCATGCCTTGCCGCTGGCATATTCTAAATCCCTGACCAGCTGGGATGTCAACAGTGGTGTGGTCAAGGGTGGTCTGAGAATGCCTTAGCTCTCTCTTTATTGCCTAAAGCTATTTCAAAATTTTGTATCATCTCAGTGCCGGGACATAGCGATCTCCCGGGTAACTATAGCGCCGCTCTCCTAGCTAGATGTGGTACTTGTCTGCTCTGGAACAGATGGGCTACGAGTCAGCTTAGCAATCGCTGGGCCCAGGGCGGATTGCACGCGACCTGCAGACCTCATTGGGAACACTAAGGCACACTATTCCTGGAAATCTGCTTTCTGACTGGCCAGTGCTCAATTGGAGTACACGCGGTCCGCCTCAACATGCTCGACAACCATGTCTTCTGAAACTGCATTTAAGATGACGAGATGGAATAATCTAGTAACTTCATGCTTAGATATCCAGCTTTTTCTAGAACTGGGCGGAGGTACTTTGTTTATTTACAGTTGTTTTTTTTTTTTTTTTTTAATTTTTAAATCGATTTTACTAAGTTGTAACGAATTCGAAGATTCCTCTTCGGTTCGATCGCTATAAAGTCAAATAAAAACGCTCCAATCATGATAAAATATCATAATCTATTTTTAATAATAAATAGACAATTTTTTTATGAAAAAAAGCGATGTTGGAATAAAAATCAGTTATTTTCTTTAACAATCGATTTTTCACAGATGAATTTATCTCTAAAGACTCGACACAAGGACACATCCCTGTCGCTGGGTATTGCCAGCAAAGTTGACAGACGAAAATGTGGTGTCATGCTCCCTATAGCCAGTGTACCTCTTCTTATAGCCAGTGAGTAATTCAATCCACCGTAAAGAGTTTGTGTTTGATGATCAAAAGATTTTCGGTCACTCCAGATATACATAACTTGTTGTTGTTGTCTTAGCAGTACGTGCCCTGCCTGGTCGACATTTTCCTTACCTAGCATTGTCATCAAGCTCTTCGAACGGAAGTCGCAAAAACCTCGCGGCTTTAATAGGTTTGAACCAAAGTGAAATTTCTGAAAAAAAACATAACTTAGTTTAAATCAATTCAAAGTTCATAGATAGTCCAAAGACGAATTACTTCCTACGGGAAAATGCCACTGCCGAAGATCTATTAAGACGCTGGATACATTAAACTACCATTTACTTTTTTTGTGGGTTCCTTTAAATATAGTTTTAATGTTAATAATAAAGTAAGAACTTCCACAACACCCTGCAAGTTTAAAAGCTATGTGCCTTTAGACGATCATTTCAATAGTCATCAAATTGATATTTATGCAGATACACACTTCCCACGTACTCTATAAACGCTTGTGCTAGCATCAACTTCAGCCAATGCCCTGTCCACCTAGCTTCGACTAGCTGACTGCTTATCTCCTTGGCTCCTTGGCTCCTTGGCTGTCCACAGGATATGCTCAACTGACACATGTAATTTATTTTAATATTTTGTGCCATGCGTAAGTGCAGATTCTTGTTTAGCTGTTGTTGCTTTATGCATAGAAAATAGCACGCTTATGATTTTGGCTTTCATTTCGATGACGCAGTAAAAGCAACTCATATTCTACGATTCATTTATGCTAATTGTGACAACAGGCATCCACATCCACATGACAACTGAGCTCATTCTACCAATTGACAATGTAAAATTTTTTCCAAAATCTCTGTTGTTTGTACAAATGCCCCCAGTGTGTGATCCACAAGATTAACTTGAAGAAAGTGTAGCAGGAGCAGAGGAGCTTTGAGTGGTAGAGGTTGTGGTTGGTTGCATATTTACGTTTGGGGGTTGACTGAGAGGTTACATTCGAATTTCTGCTTCCGGCTATTTACTAAGCTATTCAATTATACGTATGTATGTGTGTGTGTTTATTCATAATGATAAATGGTATTGCGAAATAGTATACATTTGACTTCGTTATTCAAAAATATTCAAATGAAGAACTTGCTTATCTACTTTGGAATGCTTCAAATAACTCGTAATCGACAAAATCTACTTGTGACTGCTTACTGAATAAAGCAACTCATGTCGTTTCTTCCTATTTAAACTCATCTATTATGGAGACCACCTATCCTATGGGAGAGCCAAGTGGAGACCGACTTGCAATCCCATTATTTTCAATAAAAGTGTCTGAAACTTGACCCAGAGTCAGTTTAGGAGGCCTCAGAAATATGACGAAATATGCAACCAGAACTGCCAGTGCTGAGACTCAAGGATCTAAGAGGTAAATAATATAAACCGTATATCAATAAAGAATTTATCATCGACAAGGAACTGAAGTCGTGGGGAGGTTGGGGCAGCATAATATACAAACAGACCTGTTAAATTGGATTATTAATTAGTAATTAAGTAGTTAGACAGCTTTTTTAATTCGTAATGATTATTTTAATTGTCTTTCAAGAAAATGAAATTATTAATGATTACGATTAGAAAAAATAAAAAGATCAAAAATAATCAAAAAAGTAGTAGGGCTGCGCAGTCCCTATACACTTAAAGCACTTTTGTTTTTGTTTTGCCCTCAAATATAGGCACAGATACAAATTTACACTTTGAATAAAAAAAAATGTTTCAAAGCACTCCCATATGCCCTCACATTTAAATACAATTCATATGAAAGTGCCTGTTTTCCTTATGAAAGTGCAAAACAAAAACAATTTGGTATGAAGCTCAGACCCATGATCCAACTACAACAGGTCGTAGCAACTCGACAAACATACAAACACACAAAAATGTTCCATGTATTTTGTTTTTGTAATTTTTGAATCGTACTGAGAAATGAGTGTAATGTCAAAATTCGAGCCAAAAGTAAAAACCAGCTGGTCTATTAACACGACCTGTATTATTGGATGATGATCAGACCCTTCCATATGAAATAGAAATTTACACTAACAAATTGACAATAAACATTTTTTTAAAATATTGAGGCACTGAGAAAATTGTATATATAAAATTGAATGTACTCGAATTTAGTTGACCAAATAAGGAAAACATATGGGGCACAAAAAGGTCTAAATGAACATAAACTTGGTTCAAGAAGCAGTTAAAATGAAACTAAGGCTGTTTTAAAACGGTCCGAAACATAGATGGTCGTGACCGTAACTTAGCAAGGACTATTACTTGATATACTAAAAAAATACCAGCTTATTTCAACAGGTAGCGTTTAGATGAAGACAGAATCAAAATTGATATACTAATTTCAGTTGGCATAGGAAATTTTGTTACCGAAAATCTGTGGAATCGAGAAGTAACTACGCCTAACTTTTATATGTGTAGGAAATATTTTATCAAAACCTCTGATAGTTTTCAATTTAACTGGAAAGGGGTCCTTTAACAGCTTTAACTAAAACCTTTGTCGGTATAAATTTGTTTGAAATTTAGTTTGTTACGGAAACTATTTACACGAGAATTTCTGCACACCCACTTTTGTTATAATTGTCGAAATTGTGCTGCTTGAGTTACATAGCTAAAATTAGCAGGGTGAATCTCCGTAATTAAAAAACAACTAAATTCCTAATTAGTGGAATCCATTAACTTTATGTAACCTATCACGGAACCGGACTGGTTATTTAAAAAAATTTGTTTTTCTTTGGCATGCCTATTAAATTTGATTAGTAATTAGTAATCAATTACTTAGACGCCTTTTTTAATTGGTAATAATTAGTTTGATTGTTTTTCAAGAAAAGGCAAATCTTAATTGATTAAGATTAGAAAAAAGTTGTTTTCATTGCTTTTGATTATTTGTGATTTTTTTGGATTTCTTTCAGTATTGTTGATTTATGTGTTTCTTTAACAATACTGAAAATAAATCAAAAATAATCAATAATAATTAAACAAATATCAAAAAAAAAATTTTAATTAATCAAAAGTAGTGAAAACAACTTTTTTTTTTGATTTTTTTTAATAATCGAAAAGAATCACAATTTTTTTTTATCATTTTTTTTAATTAATTAGAAAATAGTCACTAAAATTTGAAAGTAATCAGTACTTGTACTTGTACATATCTCGTCATATATATATATACTTGTACTTGTACTGATACTTACTTTTTACAGGTCAGGTGTGCACATATTTTTGTACATGTATTGTGATTTTCTTTTCCATATAAAATAATTTGAACACCACTGCTTTTGATTATTAATTTTTTTTTGTTTTTTTTTGTTTTTTTGCTTTTTTTATTTTTGATTTTTTTTTTTTTTTTTTTTTTTTTTCAGTATTGTTGATGTGTATATTTATGTGGTTCTGGTTGGTTGGTTGGTTCTGGTGGCGAGTCTCCTGCGACTCCAATTAGCGCTGATGCGCCGTTTTGATACCACAACTCGTGAATTAACCAATGAAGGATGTATTATAGAAGGCTTTGAATGTGCTTATAGAGTATAGTTGGAATCCCATCCGACTATATCCACCCTGTGGAGTTCAAATATTTAAGGAGGTCCCCAGGCTTCATGTCCCTAAGCTCTGAGAGTCTTTCGAAAAAGGGCCTACCAAGGTATTTAGTTCTCTTTCCCCAGTGCACTGGACACTCGCACAGTAGGTGCTCTACCGTCTCTTCCGCCCCCGGGAGATTGCAACTGTGGTTCTGCAACAATACTGAAAAAAATCAAAAATAAAAAAAAACAAGAAATGATCAAAAGTAATTAAAAATGCTTTTTTATTTTTTTTATATTTTTTTAATAATCGTAAAAAATCATAATTTTTTTAATTAATTGAAAAATAATCATTAAAAATTTAGAGTAATTGGTAATCAATCATTGAATAAATTCTCAAAAAAAATAATTTATCAACCCGGTAATCATTCCGATTAGTAATCATTATTTAACAGGTCTGTATACAAAGCACAATGATTAGTTTTTTAAGTTTAAACGCATTTCAAAAAGTATAGCTGCTTTGGCTAACTCAAAATAGTTATCTCATCAGTCTAAATGATGGCCGAGGAAATTTCGGAGCTACAATTGATCCTTCACATTGGTTGATAATGTCCTTGCCAAAATGGCCTTGTTAGAGTTGGACCTGCTGCAATATATATATATATATATATCGCACGATCAATTTACTACGAACTTCCGTTTAGCCCAGGTATAATTACTATCCGGAGAGTGCAATATTTTATGTGCTATGAGGTCAGTTGCCATCCAGTTTAAATCCCGAAATGAATTGCTATGAAAATAGTATGGATATCTACGTATATAGTCAAGTCCGAGGTGATCTTCATAAGTAGCACAGCTCTGCTAGAGATAGTCTCCACACATTTCTTAATAGGGTTTTCCTTCGTCCACTGATCGATGCTGCTGACTTTAAGTCATTAATTTGGCAAGAAGGTATATAGACCCCTTTATACCCCTGCCTCATCCTGTTTTATTTGGAAGTCTCGATACCTTTGACATTTTGTACAAGGTCAAATTGAAGCTCAGCTGGACGCAAAAAGTCTGCAGAGGTAATATCTAGTGTTGATATAAATGTTTCCCAGTGAACCAGCTAGGTTGCCACAACTATTTTCTTCCCCCTACATATAACTAGAAATTTTATAAAACAAATTTATGGAGTATAATAAACTCCGAGATCAAAAGTTATGAATTTACATGAGTCTGTATACACATAAACAGTAGCGCTGTTAACTTCTAGCCTTTCCGCCTTCCAACTTGGCTGTCATGTCATGTCAAACAACAAAATGTCATTTGCTTAGCTACTGTCTTGTATATTTAATCTCGTGACTACACCGCCCACACCCAATACTTGGCGCCACCAATGCTGCCTCAACCACTAAACGTTGGCGCCTATTACGAGTACATACAACAACAACCAAACCAACTAAAATAAAAACAAAGCAAAAATAAAACAATTTCCACATTAAGAATAACAATGTGAAAACTATACTTAATATGCATAAATGAAATGTTGAACTCAGAACCTTAAATGCACATAACACTCAACGACGGCAGCCAGTCTAGAGAAAATCTCACAGCAACTTTTGATAGGTTTCCTTTATGGCGATTGATGATTTTGTTGCTGCGTGAACAATTGATTGCATGGGGATTTTATTGAATGAGTGTTGACTTTGGCTTATCAATGTTTGTGTGAGGAAGTGTATTTTTATGCAAAAACAATCTGTGCATGAGTATGTGTGCATGTAAGCGATTGTGCATATGTGTGAGTATGTACATGTAGTAATTTATTTTATTTTAATATTTAGCTTCCGCTTGATTAAGGAAACTTAGTCACTTGCTTTCACAAATGCAAGGGATGTCGATGCTGTGTGAAAAATCCACAAATTTCTTTATTATAATCCCGAAATTTTCCCAATTGAACGAATGTTAATTGTGTATGATTTTGTTATGAAGCGACCTGGAGCGGAACTACAACGTACGTCCCATGATCGTAAACCGTTTTTTAAGTCACAATAACTTTTAAACTGTCCAACTTTTTAAAAGAGTAGGTACTAATGCATAATTGAACCGACCGGTAAATGCAGTCAAATGCTGATGTATGTCGTCATTCCGAATTACGAGTTTTGCTCAATTGTGATTTAAAAATTCGCTTTCGATCACGGAACGTATAACGAATTTCGGCCCCTGAATTTTTTGTTGATGTGCAATATTTTTAAATATTTCAAGTTAGTCATTTATTTATTCAATATTCGATTTTTGAATTAAATGTAACACCTTGTATAAAAAAAATGATTTACAATACAAAAAAATTTTTCCGCAAAAACCGAAACACACATTTGCTCGAAAATCGTGTTTTTCAAGTTGATCCATTTCATTGTATAAAAGCATTCCTAACAATTCGAAAAAATTTATTCAAGTTTTGCGATGCTATTAATAAAATAACTTTCGTTTTTAATAAACACAATTCAATATTTGTTTTAGATAGTTTCTCAAACAATATTTTCACTCATTTCAAAATAAAATGTGGGAGAGTAGTCAATTTCTCAGGGAAATTGTTGCAGAACTAGGGATCATCGTTTTATTAGTCCCGGAGTACTCCCTTGAACCATAAAATTTTGTATACTCCCTTTTAACATTGCATGTCCTAGGGGGAGTTTTGGGAAGTTATTAAAACCCTCTCATTATATTAATGAGGAAGATATTTCACATTCCTCCTAAAAGACCAATCCAGGATCTTTAGAGCATCATGCCTGTAGCTTTTTTTTTATTAATACTTTGATTAAACTCTAACCTATCCAGACTGAACAGTGACGTCCCAAATATCTCTCCGTCATGTGGTGTGTCTCCACATGACACTAATCATATATTTATCTGCTCAACTGATCCGACTCTTCTAACACCAATTTTACTCTGGTCCAACCATTTTGAAGCCGCAAGGTTTATTTTTTGTAAACTTTGATTTTTAAAAAAATGTTTCCTTTATGGACTACAAAAAAATGTTGCTTAAATAAAAATTAAAACACAATGAATACAACAGACCCCTAAATGTACATTGTGTTTTTATTTTTATTTCAGCAAAACTTTTTTGTAGTCCATAAAGGCAAACAACTTTTTAAAATCCAAGTTTAATTAATTGATTTATTTTGTTGTGTTGATCTTCCGACAGGGTAGTACGCTGATTTTTGTTGGAACGATTTTCCGTCATCCCTTGTCAAGTTTGGAAACTAGGCATTGAAAATGGCAGAACGCCGAAACCGGTTTGTCACAAAAATAAACTTGACAAGGGATGACGGAAAATCGTTCCAACAAAAATCAGTTTAATTAATTGACTACAAACCCAAGGTTCAGCTATTTGTTAAATAAATAGTACTTATATAGTTGATTTTATTTTTTGTATTTGACTTTTGCGAATGATATGCTAAACGGAGACTTAAATAACGAAGCCAAATCTTGAAAGATTTTAATTCTGGAGGCAGCCGTAGAAAGGAAGTTTTAAACCCCATGACATTTTTGAGATCCCAATCAATCAACAGTTTTAACATAGCTCATATCATCTAAGGCAGATCGTTTCATATAAAATGAAAAATTTTTTGAAAACTGAGAAATTTAAAAAAAAGTACTAGGTTATAATGCTTATACAATATATAGAAAGCTTTTTGGTGCATAAGTAGATATAGTATGTTTCATTGCATTATTTTAATTTCAACATTTTGCTCAATTCTAATTTAAGAGTCGTATTCTTAGCTTTTTACACATCTTTAAAGAGTTAAATTTTGAGAGTCCTATAGTTATGAAACACACTATATTTATCAGTTCATTTATATCTAGGGTGTACGCATGCATAACACTGCCTTTTCTAATTCTTCTGTGTTTTTGTAGGCTTATTTAGATATAAAATACCTGTCACCTAAAAATACGATTTCGTTTAAATATAGCTTGTTTGGTACATTTGGCGTACTTCTTATCTCAACAGAACGGATAAATCATAAGTCTGGTACCACCAATCTCATGCACAAACGATTTATTTTAAATGATAAACTTAAGTCGGCTGATTCAGCGTACAGATTTTTTGTTTATGAGTGACTTAGTTTTTTTTTTCATTTTTAAAGTTGTTTTTAGTTTTGCAACACCTACACTGTCTAGAATAATTAAGTTGTGCTATTTTTGGCAATAAGCGCCTGGAAGTTACTCATATAACTGGTATATTTATTGATATTGTTTACACATAGCTGTAAGCTCTGGCTTTTATAAAGGGTGTCACAAACACTTATTTTGTAATCCGAATTATCTGTACCGTATAGCAAACTAGCTTTTGAGATTACGTGGAAGCTTAGCATGGCTATATGCTAAGCAAACAGTGTTTGAGAAAGCGACGTTGTACTACAAATCCAACATTAGCAATGATAATTTGCCAACAGAAATAATTGACAGAAGTTTAGCTGACAAACAAACCATCGTTCTAATAACCTAATGGTTCACAGAACTTTCCGAAATTTATCTGATGACGAAATGGACCCATAATGAAAGGCATGGGGTTTTTCTCTAAAAACGTTTGTAATTAATAAAAATTATTATTCTTGCCCTCGTGCACATTATTTCATAAAATAAAATAAAATTAAGAAAAGAGAAGAAAATAAAATAAAATAAAATGGAATTAAATTAAATTAAATTAAATTAAATAAAAAAAATATAAAATAAAATTGAATAAAATAAAATAGAATGAAATAAAATAAAATAAAATAAAATAACTAAAATAACTTAAACTAAAATAAAATAAAATAAATTAAAATAAAATAAAATTAAATTAAATTAAATTAAATTAAATAAAAATATATAAAATAAAATTGAATAAAATTAAATAGAATGAAATAAAATAACAAAAATAACTTAGACTAAAATAAAATAAAATAAATTTGTATATTTAGCGACCTTTTGTTTTAACGATTGTTGTTTTTGCCGGCTTTAGTCTGCCCTCAAGACGGTGACCGTTGAGTTACCGAAATATATTGGTATTAAAGAAAGAAAACAAATGAGTTTTCACTTAATTTTGACCTAAAGCCGGCAAAAACAACAAAAATAAAATAAAATAAAATAAATTAAAATAAAATAAAATAAAATTAAATAAAGTAAAATTAAATTAAATTAAATTAAATAAAATTGAATAAAATGAAATAGAATGAAATAAAATAACAAAAATAACTTAGACTAAAATAAAATAAAATAAAATAAAATGTAATAAAATAAAATAAAATAAAATGTAATAAAATAAAATACAATAAAATAAAAGAAAATGAAGTAAAATAAAATAAAATAAAATAAAATAAAATAAAATAAAATAAAATAAAATAAAATAAAATAAAATAAAATAAAATAAAATAAAGTAAAATAAAATGAAATAAAATAAAACAAAATAGAATAGAATAAAATAAAATAAAATAAAACAAAATAAAGTAAAATAAAATATAATATAATAAAATAAAATAGAATAAAACAATATAAAGGAAAATAAAATAAGACTAAGCAAAAAGAAATTAAATATGACGAGGGTAAAGGAAAGGATATAATAGAAAAGAAGCGGAAAATAAAGAGTAGTAAATTAAATAAAAAGCTTGGAAAGCAACGGCAAATGAAAGAAAGGAAATGAGCAGGAGGGAAAGAAAACGGTGAAATAAAATAAAATTAAAATTTGTACTGTCTGTGAATAATGGTTTTTGTTTCTTTGGTAAATATGATTTAATATGTAAGCTAAATTTAAATTATATATTTACTAAATTTATCTGCCGACTTACTATCCATCTATTTGTCACAATTGTCATGACATTAAGCTGTCAACATGTAATATTTTGAATCAAGGATTATTTTATATGAGATTTTCATAGTTTTTTGTATTAAGGTATTCAACTTTTTATTAGTAGTTTTTATGATTTTTTTATTTATTATTCTTTGGAAGCTCATAAACGTCAACCAATTTAATACTTTCATTCATTTTTACGATTTTCGATTGCATTATTGCATAATCATTAATCAACTTAACTATGTATATTAGCTATGTATGTATGAAAGTAGTTATGTAAATGTATACCAAACAATGTCGCTTAAGAGTTGACTCTAGCGTAAATATGTATGTAATTACAATATTTACAGCAAAGTGTTAAAAATTGTATTGTTCGATAATCAAACTGTCATTTTTTATGATTATTTCTAATTTAGCTGTGACGAATCAACTTTTAATTCTTATAGAATAACAATTCAAAACTCATAAAATTTTCAAATTTTCTCGTTACAGAGTCATTGCGTGTCGCCAACTTTCGAGAAGGAACTGCGCGAACAATTGGATAAGTGAGTTTTTATTGCTTTTGGGAAAAATTATAAATAATATTAAATATATTTATTCATTAGATATTATTAAACGTAAATGTAGTGTGCTCTTTCAAGGTTTTGTCGTTCTTATTAGTATAGGTAGCGTTGCCAGATATTTAAAAATAATTTTCATTCTTAAAGTATCAAAGCGTAGCTTAGGAAGTGGGTAATATATAGTTTAGCGTTTAAGCCCAAAGCATAAAGAGTACTGAACCTTTTAACGGCAGCTTTGAGAACTGTTTCAAAAGTCTATGTGCCCTCACTCCGCCTTGTTTTGAATCGCAAGCCAGTATAATGAATTTCGTCTTCTTTTTCTTTTTAACGACGTCAGTTTCAACATTACCTTAGTATTACGAACAATTTCCTCCGAAATATTAAAATTTACATTCTTCCTCTAGCTGAGTGAAATTACAACTTAGTACGAAATTGCGCTTTTCCTTTGAAAACAAGCGAACATCTCTATGCCGTTTTGTGTCCGCTTACGCAAACTGTTGGCAACGCATAAATTTCTCATAAGCTGCGAAACTTCATAAACCTATTATCAAGACAAACTTATTTACTTCAACCAACAATAATCAAACATTTCTCTCAACACACAACTTTAGTGTTTGCATATCCAAAATTGTGTTACTACTTTCTAAATAGAAAAATGTTCAAATTGCTCAGTTGACCTATGTGCTATGACTAGTTATCTCGCAGATACTTTCAACCATATTCACCCGTGCTACTCTTCCCGCGCATCAGTGTTACTTGCGGCCTTTTAGGGCTGTATTTGGCCTCATATAGTTTTTATTTTGCTAAATTCAACACTTACCAAGGGAGAAAGATCCTTGAGGGTTGTCGAAAATTGGCATAACCCATTTACAGTCAGCAAGTGCATACGCTTCACAAACTCATAACTACAACGTAATTACATGAGAAAATTCATCATAAAAGTGCCTATATTCGTACTTGCTCGTATACTTTTAACTACAGTGGTGGTTGTAAAAAATTTCGAGTCAAATCACTACATTTATCTGTATGAACAGAACGTTTTATCATTTCCAAAAGAGTTATTTCCTTGAAAATATAAATTTTTAGCAAAAATAACTAGAGATGTATATATTGGTGGCAAATCCGATAAGAAAAATTGTGGCAAAAACTATTGCATACAGAAGCCAATCCCCTCAAACTTTGGATGACTTAATGCAGGTAGCACTGTGATAAGTTTTCCTATGGTCTGCGCCTTCACCGGGTCGATAAAGCCTATCGGTCTAGCACGGTTACGAGAAGCGCAACGTCAGCCCCCTGCTTCTAAGCGACTAGTACAGTTGGAGTATGGAAACCACAGGACATTTTAGCATGCTAAACACTTACAGTTTTCTTTCTGAAAGCTCAGATCGTTGAGATATCATGACAGTTGCGATGACTGGTCGGATACCGGGACACTTTGACATTGACATTGAGGGGAATTGCAGGCCAGATAAACTTGATAAGCATATTCTGCAGAATGACAAATTTTATAAATAAAAATTAATGTGTATATGTGTCCCGTATAGGCAGTATATTCTTTGGTTCACTGGTTAGAGCATAGGCTATAAACAGTTTTGATAAATTAAGCGGAGACACGCCCCCAGACTATATAAAATTTCAGATCATCATAAATCCCAACGAATTTGGTCGAAATTAATGATATTTGGATATGTGTCACTTGGTCAAGTTTTACATCATATTGGAAAAGTGGAAGGTGCCGCGCCCCTTTATTTTGCTTTTTTTTGTGCTTTATTAACATCCTCAGTTTTTTGTCGATGTCTATGAAACTTTAAATATATATAGGTTCTGGAGTTCGCTGGATACGACACGGGCTGCATAGTTTTGGAAAAGTGGACGGTGCCACGCCCCCAAACTATATAAAATTTAGTTCGTCATAACCCTAAATGTATGTGATCTAAATTAATGATATTTGGATATATGTATCCTTTAGTGAAGGTTTCATAAGTTTTGAAAAGTAGGCGGTGCCACGCCCACATATTTTGTGTTTTCTTTGTGCTTCATTAATGTCCACAGTTAATTGTCGATGTCTCTGAAACTCCCACGGTAGGTTCAGGAGTTCGTTGGGAACGACACAGGCTGTATAAACCCCCAGATTATATAAAGCTGCAATTCGGAATAGTTAGGAATTTATTGAGTTCAAGTTAATGCTATTTTATATAATGATATGTGTTCTATATATCAAAGAAACATTGGAAAAAGTAAACAGTACCAAGACCAAAAAAAAATTTAACCGATATATCTTCGAAACTATGTACATATCAGTACCCGCAGAAGAAAAGGGAGAAGAAAGGGAGTAGGAATAGAAAATTTAGGAACTAGAGGAGGTGTTAGAGAAAACTGAAGAGGTTAAAATTAACTAACGGGGTATGGGGGTGGGGAAAAACAAATGTAGAAAGAAAAATTAAGATATAAGCATAAATTAAGAGAAAGCGCTAAGTGGGGAGGGAAGTGGTTACAATTTGTTAAATGTAGGCAACTCAAATTTTAAACAAGAGAACGTCTGGCGGGTCTGCAAGTAAAATATAATTTGGATAGGTAAATGGATTTCGATCGAGACGATACGCTACTGTATCATTTCCAACGTTTCCTACTCGAAAGTTTTATTAGGAATTCAAACGGGATCGAGTCTCCGAATACTTGTATTTTAGAATAAAAAATTTTCGCAAGAATTTCTCAATATTTCACACATGGTCCAGAATTATTCACTGTCGTTTGTTCAGTATCGCTAACGAGAAAAATTTATGTTGTTCATTGTTCACGAATGCATTCTGCTAGCTATATATTATATATAGCTACCTTATTGAGTGTATTAAAAGTTTTACAGTTACAATACTTTGATTGACCAATTTTTTGAACGCTACTGTAGTTGGTACATTGTAACATATACGCCCACTACACATTTGGCAACCACATAGATTTGGAAAGTGCACTATTACTTACTTATCTGGTGTATAAAACGTGGTAAAATGCCTATTCACTACATCTATATTTATGTATATCTCTAACTAGGCTCCTTAAGGTAATTTGAAATTTTTAGGACGCCCAAATAGTAGTTACAGTAGCATTTATTGCAGTTAAATTGATGTTCCCAACACACATAAGTACATTGTTTGTATGTATGTTTGTAAATGTAATTGTAAAGTTATGCCTACAAACCAAATTATCAGCTCTATCTTTTCGGCTCTATGGAGTTTGCAACTATTTATTGTGGTTTGTTATTGGCACCCTATGTTTGTATGTGTGCATATGTGAAGCTAAATTGTACATGTGTTTAAAATATCCTGGCCTACGGCTTAGAAACTTATAATTTCGTCAAATTTAATAGGCGTTTTGCGTAAAAGCTTTCAACCAATTTTAACATATTTTACTAACTACAAATTTAAAACGATATTTTTGGTAGGTTATTAAATGCGTGGAAACTATGATATTTATATCTTTAATGAAAATGAAAGGATGTATGCCTTGGTCCGATCGGTATTTATAGTTTAAGAAGAAGAAATAAGAAACCTAAGCTCGGATGGAAACGAACACTAATTTTAAGTGGATGTGGTCCCCAGGCGATATCGCTAGTTTTCACTTGCTGTTCTCTCCACAACCGTGATATGACTTATACAAAGTTGCATCATTCTATCATAGACGGCACATGATGACCTAGTCAAAATCGGAACTAAATTTTACCTTTTTAATTCAATGAGTTATCATATTTAATATATTTTGGAAATATTCGTTATCGTAATTATGGGCGTGGCTATCATCCATATGCAAGTTATCATGTGCGTAGGCCGTCATGACTCAATCGATTTATCTATTCATTCTGAGAACAGACCTGTTAAATTTGAAAAGTAATTACTCAATTAATTAGACGGTTTTTTTTTTATTGGTAATGATTATTTTAATTGTTTTTCAAGAAAATGCAATTATTAATTGATTACGATTAGAAATAATCAAAAGCAAGTAAAGAAAGGAATATCATCAACTGTGCTGTATAAAGATACCTTTCATGAATACGCATCACGGTTTTAAGTATCCGATCCGATTACTTACAATTAGTACAAACTCTGTATAGGAGCTATATGTTATGTAGGTCCGATCTGGCTGATTTTCACTACACACATTACATATATAATATGTACCAAACCTTAAAAAAATTTTACGCTCCTGGCCTTTTAATCGGAACAATCGATTGTATGGGAGCAATGCATTGTATTGGTCCGATCTTGCTGTTTCAGCCAAATGATTAATGTTTTAGAAAATGGTGGCCCCTTAGCAAATTTCAGCGATATATCTCAAAAACTGAGGGACTAGTTTGCGTTCAAACAGGCAGACGGACGGACAGACAGACGACGGACCTACGGACGGACAGACGGGCATGGCATAATCAACTCAGCTCACCGCCCTGATCATTTCGGTATACTTATTGCTGGGTCTATCTCTTCTTCTTCTCATACTTACAAACATCGGACCAAAGTTATAATACCGTTTCATGTTCATGAAAAGTATAAAAATATGTTTTGATTACTTTGATTATTTTTTGATATTTTTTTCAGTATTGTTGATGTGTATATTTATGTGCTTCTATAACAATACTGAAAAAATCAAAAATTAATAAAAAAAAACTTTTAAAAAATCTAAAAAAATCAACTTTTTTTGATTATTTTTTTAAGTAATTGGAAACTAATCATTAAAAATTTTAAATAAATGGTAATCAGTCATTAAATGGATTCTCAAGAAAGTTTGATTAATTAAACCGGTAACCATTACGAATAGTAATCATTATTTAACAGGTCTGCCTGAGAACCATAATGTGGGCAGAGCTATAATATCCTGTGTACTAGTACAGCTGGGTATAAAAAAAAGAACCACCAATAAGTGCACCGAAATGATCAGAAGGATGAGCTGAGTCGATTTAGCCATGACAAGCTATTTGTCTGGTCGTCTGTCAGCTTGAAGGCACACTAGTAAATTTTTGAAATATATAGACAACTTTTTGTCAGCGGCTGTATTTTCACGCGCTATTAATCATTTGTCGGATCCGACCGGATCGAGTCACTGATTGTTCAGGTAAAGAACGACACAATTATTTTATTCTGAGAAAAGCACTTAGATGAGAACTCATTTGCTGAGAGAGTAACACTAAAAAGTACGGATTGATTTCGAGTAAAAAATTCATTTTCTGTCAAATTCATTAGGTTATTTACAAATGGCAGGAAATTTTTAAAAACGATTAATACTTTAAAAGACAATAAAAATGAAGAATCATTTCGAGCAGACCTGTTAAAATTGATTAGTAATTAGTAGTCAATTAATTAGACGGCTTTTTTAATTGGTAATTATTATTTCAATTGTTTTTCAAAAAAAGGCAATTATTAATTGATTACGATTACAAAAAAATTAGAAACTCAAAAAAGAAGAAACGGTTTGATTACTTTTGATTATTTTTGATTTTTTTAATAATCGTAAAAATCATGATTTTTTTTTATTATTTTTTAATTAATTGGAAAATAATCATTAAAAATTTAAAGTAATGTCAATCAATCATTAAATGGATTTTCAAGAAAATAATTAATCAAACCGGTAATCATTACGATTATTAATCATTATTTTATAGTTCTAAACTCAAGTAAATTGTTCCCCGGTCATTTTTAAATGCATGCAAGACTCCTTTCATAAATCAAACTTTAGGAATTTTGTTTCCAATTTTTTGTCAAATGGATGACAGCTTTACAAGATTTACCAGTAGTCATCAAAATTCTGACAAAAACCCTCAACATCTGATGTCCTGTAACTTCTGACTATTCCTGACTCATACAGGCCCGCAGCTAATAATTCGATTCTATACCGAATTTTAGAAAATATGAACGATGCCCACTTTTTCAGTATTATCGCACAATATCATTTATTCCAATTTCTGTAGATCTACGATACGATGTTACTTTCTAATTCAAAAAGTAATACTTAGATTTATGACATTTCTTGTTGTTTCTTTTCTTTCTTTGCAGTATGAATCGTGTGATAAAATCAAAGGAGCGTAAGCAAAAGATAACATGTCCGGGACATAAGGCCTTGCAGGTGAGCTTTAATCTATATTATCTTTCAACTCTTGCCTCACCTACCCACCACGCTTGTATGAAATTTGGTATGGAAAATAAATTAAGCAGCCGTTTTCAAGTTTCTGGTGAAAAAGTTAGATAATCTGGATTTTGCTTTAAACCTATGCGACTGACGTGCATTTATTTTCATTATTCCCCTGAAGTAGTAGTCTAGCGGATACCATTTTAATGGCTTATATTTTCTCGTACCGTTTAGAGAACTTACTAAAAGCATCCCTGTTTTTAGTTCCAAGCTTAAGGTCGACGTAGTGTAGCGGTAGTGTTGTTGGCCTAGGCCAGTTTTTTGAAAAAAAAATTTATTTTCGAGTTTTGGAAAAGTTGATTTTTCGACCAAAACAAGTCCCGAAACCCGAAAATAAACTTTTTTTCAAAAAACCGTTATCGCCAACGTTTGTAGCGCATAATTTTAAGTGGGACAGGAAATATGAGACAAATTCGTTTTCATTGAAAACATTTTTGCATGTATGCTGAAAAAACCCTTAAAAAAAATGGCGAAAGGATCAAACCCGGTTATCGCCAACGTTTTTAGCGGACATTTTTGGGTCGGACAGGGTATACATGAAAATTTTTAAATCAAATGAAAATTTTTTTATTAATTGATATTAGAGGAAAAATTACAACGTTATGCACAGCGATGGTATGGGATGACATGTTTCGAAGTGCCCAACTTCTCATCAGACCCCTTCTCGGACACTGGGATACGAACCCAAGTGTCTGCACCAAAGCCGCTGTTAGAGTACTCTAACAACTAAGCTATGATGCCCTGTAGCGTCACGATGCATTTTTCCTCTAATGTGCCATTTGCTTATTCCTTTTATACATTCTTTGTACATATATTTTATATGTCAACTCAAAATTTTTTTAGTAGGTCATGAAAAAAACCTTAAAAATCAAAGTCGAAAAAGTCAAAATAATTAAATTTCGCAGGCTCGAAAATTATTTTTTTGGGTATGCGTAGTGGAACTTTTTTTTCCTGAGCCCAAAACCTATCGAAAAATCGATGGCGCGATATCGGTTAATAAATCGACCCATCTAATATATAGCGCCAATTATTTATTTTTATTTAAGGTATTTAATTATTCTAATACTTGCTTTATTCCAAAAACGTTATTCATTTTAAACGGTATTTACTTACATGGCCCAAATTGACCCTAAAAAACGTATACCTATACAAAAACAACAAACTAGTTTTTCAAATTATAATTTTTTTTTGTAAGTTTTAAATTCTTAGTATACGATATACACTTAAGCATATTCATTTTTTTTCATTTATTGGTGTCTGTCAGACTACCACGTCAGTTGCAGAGGATAATGGCAGGCTTTTGTAATCGAGTTGATCAATGAAACTAATATAAAACTGAGGGTGTAATAAGGTCCATGGGAATAACGCCCCCGAACTTTGTTTCCTAAAATAAAGCATAAATTTCAAATTTATGAAAGGAAATAAGATGAATTAGGAATGTGCGATTAATCAATTAAATGCCGTGTCAATTAAGCGTAACTTAAATAATTAAGACGATTAATTTCACGATTAACAGCATTTTGATTAATCTTAATTATAATCTGATCAGTTTCATTACACAAAAGTAAATCAAAATCACAATCTGGTTAGTCAAACAATTTCAATGCACAGCCATTTTCACAGTTTCAATTAATTTTTTTATAAGTATTCATGAAACGAGCTCAAAGCAAGGATAATAATTTTTCACTTTCTGAATTTTTTTAGCAAAATGTAATTACTTGGGATCTGATTTATCAGAATCTGAATAATCAACACCTATGATTAATGTAAGAATTATTACATCCCTACAACCAAAATTCGGTATTAAAAATCGGAAAATTTCCCGAGAGCTTTATTCCCTTTCGTAAGTAGGCGTTATTGCACTGCATCAAAATGAATTTCAGTGCAAATACCCGCATACAGAGTAATGTATTTGATTTACTCTTCTTAATTAGTGTACCGAAATACTCGGTCATGGTTGTTGTTGTTTGTAACGACAGAAACACTGCCCGAAGGTTTTGGGGTACAGTGCAACCTTCTATAGGTACAGTGCAACCTTCTATATCATGTCACTACTTCCGTAAGCAAGGGGAAGATGGGTAGTGAGAGGTGAGAGGCATCATATCCGTAGGTCAACCATCGAGTTGCACGTCATTACCTTTGTACATATTAGTCGCCTCTTACGACCGGTATGCCTACCTCCGGCATATTCTAAACCAGTAACCCGCAGGGGTTACTCGGTCATGGTGACATGTTACAATCTCAAGTAAAGAAATTGGGATTGTAACACTCATCCTGCTGTACCATTATCGTAAATAAAAAAATTGGCATTATGAAACTACAAGGGGTTGATCTATTAACCGAGATCTTCATTCACACTACCATTCGACAATTATATGCAAACTTATTAATAACTCAGTCCAACTTCCTTATTCCTTTAGCACACTTTTAGTTGTAATTTTTCATCATCTCAATTCTATATTAGAGGCCATGCTCCGATTATATTGAATCTACTTTCTAACTTTCCATTTCTTTGAGGTAGACACAACTAAGTGCAGAGTATAAGAAAGACCTTAGCAGCTGAATTAATGCTTTCTTTGATATATTTCAATTAGTATTAAATTTTAAATTGTCTCCTTCCAGACCCGCATCACTCACCAAGAGACACTCCTACGTACCATGCAACAAGAGAACTACACACTCAAACGCAGTATACGCCACTACGAACGTTGTCTGGACGATGTCATGCGCAAGGTGGTGGATGCCATTGTAGCAGAAGACATACTGCGCGAGGAGGTGACAATGCTTAAGAATCGAGTGCGTGATTTAGAAGCACAAAATGCGGCGCTGTCAGCTAGTCCAGCAAAGGGACGCGATGAAGGCTATTGTACAATGAGCAGTGGACAACCGCAGCCATCAAATGGGCATTTAGAAGACTTACCTGAAGAGCCTGAGCAATGGCTACTGCCAGCCGAACCTTGCTCAACGGAAATGGAAGATTGGAGTATGTCGCAGGAGGAACTACCCATTGTGGCATTGAGCGACGAGCAGCAGCACTTGCGTGGTATACGATTGACAACGAATCTACGCAGGCCGAATGGTGAAAATGATTGGATTTGGAATTCAAATGATTTTCTAACCTCGACAACAGCGGAAACGGATTCTGAGTCGGAAGCGATATCTCAATTATTGCAACAGAAGGTGAGAGACTATTGTAAAATAAGTAAAATATGCCGAATACTGATATACTTTTATTTCCACAGATTGTTTACTCCGAGGATGAGGACATAGCGCGTACTGAGTTCACTAATGAGTTCTACAAACTGGTCGATATACGTACTGCTTCGGCGCGCAGCCTGTTCTCTTACATTGAAGGTGAAACAGACGATGAGGATGACGATGATGAGGATGCGGCATCCAGCTTATCGGAGCAACGTGTGCACCTACGCAACAAAACGGCATTGAATGGCAACCGAGTGAAAACGGTCAGCCCAACGCCAAGCGAAGCGGGACGAGCGCAAGTGACAAGCTGTTCGTCTAGTGAATCAGATGAGATTTCACGTTGTACGACAACGCAACACGAACCGAACGGTAGCGGTAGTGGTAGTGGCAGTGGCAGTGCTGTCGTCGAAGATAGCATAGAGGAAGAGATGGACACACAATTGTGTGGTCAAGAAAGTAGCAGTGATATCGAAATCGAAGATATACAACTTGAATCCGGTGTGCTACAAAAGTTGAACGAACAAGAATGCATTGAAGCAATAATACGTGAAGAACTGCGAAGACCAGCTGTAGCCAGCACCACCACCACCACCGAATCCATAAACTCTGCACCCGCACATGCGATGGTCAAATCGAAATCGATGATGCATAAAAGCGAAAACGAGCTGAATACTACCAATGGTTTGTTGCGCAATAACGGCGCGCTTAATGGCAACGAGCTGCAACGGGCGCCACGCGTAATGCGCAGCGAAAGCGTTAATGACGCAATCATTGGTGGTGGGTGCAGGAGCAGCGCATCCGTTGCAATTAACGGTATTAGTCGTGGTTCACCGAGCGTACACAAACTGCAAGAACGTCTACAACAGCGACCAGCGAACTCGTGGCGTAAGAGCAGCGGCTGGAAGCGAGTCACAACGCCAACTAGCTCGCCCACAACGCCGTCGTCACCGAAAAAGGTGAGAAAATTAAGTGACTAAATTTAGTTTTTTTAATCATTTATTTTCTTGTTCTTAGGAAGTTAAAACGGAGATTGTGCGCAATGGCATTACCGCCACGACGCCAAAACTGCCGCCAACGCGTATACCAACTTGTGTGCAACAACAGTCACCACCGTCACCAAAACAAAACCAAAGCGCGCCAATACACTTTGGTGAGGTGCAAGCACAGTCACCGCAACATCAACAACAACAACAACCGATACGCAAATCAAAAATTCCTCCACCAGTTCCCGTGCGACGTTCTTATGCGAGCTAAAATTAAAAAACAAAAATATTTTAATAAAAAATGTTGAAAGAATAATGAATACCGTTACGGTTGAAATGAAACAAACAAGTTAATTAATTTAAGCGAAATTATTTAAATAAAAGACTTATATGTGATATTTGAGCGATGAAAGAGACGGCAAATGTAGATGTAAAGAAAAACGAAAAACAAAAAGAAAAAGAAAATAAAACTAAAATAAAATAAAACTAATAACAAAAATTAAATTAAAAATTCAAAGAGTTATAAGGACATAAATACCAAAACGAAATCAAAAAAAAAAGAATTAATTATAAAATTCGTATATACTTAAATAGTAATTAAAAAATTATTTGAAAAACGGTGTATTAAAAATTTTGCACAGCGTGACAAAACAAAGTTGTAAATACTTTGTTAGAGAATCGAAAGTATTGTAAGCAGTAAAAGCATCTATATACCCAGAATTTTGAATCCCATTTAATATCTGGACTTAGGGGTGCCAACAGTTGATTGTATAGCTTTTAGGCTTAAGCAAATGACAACTATGATAATAGACTATCAAACCCTGGAGAGTCGAACATTTTTTCGCTTAAGTCTTTTTGGTGGCTATAGCTCGATATGCTACAATCTATGAAAGATAAGTTATGGGCGCCTAAGTTGAGATTATGTAGATGTATTCAAAATTCTGAGTATGCGGCTTTTGTATGTTTGAGTAGAGTTACAAAACTTGAGCTACTTTTTCACGTAGAAAGTATATTTAAGCAGTTTTATTTAAAGTAAATGCAAAATGGAACAACTAAAAAATATTTATATTTTGAATGTAAAGCTAAAAGCTTAGAATTAAAAACTTAATACGAAACACAAACTTAAGGTGCTGTTAGTCTTGTATAGCAGAGACTTTATTTGACTTCACAACTTAGCCTAGGAATATACGCCACTTAGCGCATACACCCTTGAATCACATTTACTTTTTTCCGAATTTAAAAAAAAAATGATAAGAAAAATTTATTTACATCAAAGAAAAAAGAATTTTAAATAATATGTAAAAGCACAACTTTTATTCCAAAATGTTAACCTTACTTAGAACTTACGTAGCAAATAAAAAATCAACAGTCTTCTAAGCCAAGTTAAGTACATTTAAGTGTACCAGAATTGTGACTGCTCTCAAGTTAAGTCAAGCCTGTGCTATGTAAGTATAACAGCACCTTTAAGATTTAAGTGTTCTAGGTATCCATGACTGTAATTCTACTTTAAATTCAAACATAAAAATTAAGTCACGACAAATATTTAAAATCATAAATTAAACATTCAAATATAATTTTTTCTTTTTTTTTTGCAATAAAATATTTATTATTCAAAATTTAACAAATTAAAATCAGTTAATTTTATTATTACAAAAATTGAAGAGCGTTATTTTTGAGGCTGCATCTAAAAGATTTCCTTTATTTTTAAATGTTTTGAATTGAATAAATTTTATTATTTCAATATTATGGAAAACTCAAAACAAATTATTTTCAGAAATTTCAAGCCTTTAGCTCCAAATTCAAAAATTGTTTGTTTGCAGCCAATTTCACGAGAGCAATTAAGGTAAAGAGTAGTTTTTTCCACTGACAGATTTCATTTAGAATCCAAGAAAAAACTATTTCTTAATTCAAGTTCCTGCGTGAAACCCGTAGTTAAAATCTAACATATAAAACTTTTGAAAAAAAATTGAAAATGTAAAATGTACAGTTCTAAATAAAAGTAATCAGAATATTTGCAAAAGAATGTAGAAAAAGAATCAAATGTAACACCAGAACAATAACTGCCTACTAAAACAAAAAGCAAAATTAGTTATTTAACTAGATTAGACCTTAAATAAACTACGAAAGAAAATCTATGATTACTTACAAAAAAAAAACGAACCAACAAATATTTTCCATACTATGTAGTTACTAATAAATACAAAAAGCATAGTTTTACTCACTAAAAAACCTATAAAATATTAAATTACAGTAACTACTAATTGTCTGCACCACACTATATGCATAAGTGCATATTTAAATTATTTTTAGTTTGAAAAGTCAACTTAAAATTTACAAAGAAATATGTATAAGTATTTCCAAACATATTTATAATTAATTGAAAAACATAAGTAATTTCTACTATTTTCACCACACTCCCTCATATGCAAGTGGGGAGTGCTCACATTTGGTTGCAGAATAGCGAAAGCCAACCTTGTTTAATCAATACTTTCAGCTCGTACATACGTTCATACTTACAGCAAACTATTTCGAATATTCATGCATTAAAAGTTAACGCAAATAGTTTTGTATTATTATTAAATGCATATGTGTACGTATGTATGTAAGTTAGTATGTCGGGTGAAAGTGACAGGTTGGTATATTTCGATTCGAAATTACTATATTATAGAAGTTGTAGATAGAAAAACTGATTTAAGGCGTATTCTTAAAATTAAGTTGATTAAATCTTTTTGTATTAAACTACTTTAATGAATGTAAATACATACAAAACATACATACTCGAGTGTTATATTTCAAAGCGTTCTTTTTATTTTATTTTGTTGAATCATGAACGGGGGCCACCAGGGGGCCACATTCTGAAACTATTAAAAACAACATTGGCCCAAAAACCTTGCATACAAAACAACAAAATACAATTCCTTAAAAAGCAAGCGATATTCTTACAGTAGACAAGTTATATATGTATAACTATAACAGAGAAAAGGTCTAGAGTTGTTCACAAAATTTTAGATTTTTTACACAGCTTCTTAGAACCATTTCGGACATGAAAATGTTTTCTTGCTTGAGGTTTGCAGATCTCATATTGAAATTGTTTTGGAAACAAAGCAGACCTGTTATGTAATGATTACTTTTTTTTCGAAATTGATTACTTTTGATATTGTTTTTTTATACCTAGTAGTGCTACGCACACAAGGTATATTAACTTTAGTCGCGTAAAGGTGGTATGTAACGGTATAAACGGATCAAGATAGATATTGACTTATGTATATCAAAATGTTCAGGAGGAAAAAAGAAATTGATTAAGCCATGTCCGTCCGTCCGTCCGCCCGTCTATTAACACGATAACTTGAGTAAATTTTGAGATATCTTAATGAAATTGGGTATGCAGGCTCCTTAGCACTCATCTCCGAGCACTATTTAAAATGGGCGAAATCGGATGATAGCCACGCCCACTTTTTATGTATAGAATATTTTCGAAAATACAAAAAAAGTGATTATTCAGTAAATAATACACTTATAAGGATGAAATTTGTGGTGTACATTAACGTTAAGGCGGAAAACAAATTTTTCAAGAAATTTTTGAAAACGGGCTTGGCACCGCCCACTTTTGATTAAGTCAAATTTAGAAATGTTATTAATCATAAATCAAACACCGTTCAAGATATCGAAACGAAATTTAGCACACATATTTATATTAATACAAGGTATGTTCCGGAAGAAATAGGGAGAAATCGTCCACGAGGTTCACGCTCACTTTTATACGAAAGATTTTGAAAAGGATCATAGATATATTTAATAGGCAATAACTTTGCGTGCAAAAGCTTTATATCATTTATATTTCACTTTCAAAGTGTACGTAAACGAAGAAAATCGAAAAATATAAATCTTTAAAAATGGGCGGGGCCTCACCCCTTTTATTCCACAAAACTTTTTATGCCATAACTCCGGCAAAAATTGATTTATAGAAACGATATTTGGCGAAAATGTTGTACATATAAAGATAAATGTTTGTTGTGAAAATGGGCGAAATCGGTCAACGGACACGCCCAGTTTTTTAACATAGTTCTGAAAAATTGGTTTGTAAAATGTAAAACGCGATATTTTTATAACCATGCAAGCTATATCAATAAGATCTTGCACACATAATAAGCTTTTTAAGCAAAACTCCACTGCACAAAAATTTTGTGGATTTTGGAGAAGTAGGCATGGCTCTGCCCACTTTTCAGCATAAAAATTCTGCCATTTTCAAAGACAATTGCTTGTAGTTTGAACTAGATATTTCAATCAAATTTGGTCAGCTGCTTCTCAATGGTATGTAGTATACTCCTGCCGAAAATTAGAGAAATCTAAAAACATACAAGTAAAATATACCCCATTAAATACCATTTTTGATTTTCATACTTTCAATGAAGATGAAAGGTTTGTAAGTATGAGAAGAAGAAGAGATGGGCCCATCAATAAGTAAACTGAAATAATAAGGACAATGAGCTGAGTCGATTTAGCAATGTCCATCTCTCCGTCCGTCTGTCTGTCTATTTGAATGCAAATTTTTCAAACATAAAATTTGCATGTATTGGTATTTCGAAAAAAATGTGGTTAGCAGTTGTTGGTAGGGAAGCTATTTATATACAAATAAATTAATGGCGGCCGCCGTGGTGTGGCGTTAGTGTTGCCGGCCACCGAAGCTCCAAGGTTCGAGTCCTGGGACAGATAACATCAAAAGTGGTTTGAAAAAGTTTTTCAAAACGGGGTCGCCCCTCGGAAGTGGTTTGGCAAACTCTTCGAGTGTCTTTCTGCTATGGAAAAAATTCATCTCCTTTGTAGATGCCGTTCGAAGTCAGCAGCAAAAATCTGTAGGTCCCGCAAATTTGTAGGAAAAAGATCAAAACGGCGCATCACAAATTTGAAGGGATGCTCGGCGCAAAAATCTCTTAGGAGGTTTATGATGATATACCTGTTGTATATCGCGCCATACATTTATATTTTTTTTTAATTAATTTATCCCTCATAAATCATAACAGAAGTGTTTTTATTCAAAACAATCAGCTGGCTTTATAATACGAACTGAAAAGTATTAAAATAGACCTGCGTAAATTGGTGTGCCATAACAGGTATAACTAGGTATATAATGTTCGGTTCCACCCGAACTAAGACTTCCGTACTTGTTTTGATTAATTTAGATTTTTGTTATTTTATTTTTTTCAATTGAAATCAGTTTGTAATTGCGGATTTTTGACAACAATTAAAATGATCATTACTAATTAAAAGAGCCAGCCAATCAATGGTTGTTGTTGTTTTTAGCGACAAAACCACTTCCCAAAGGTTTTAGAATCAATTAATTACTCAATTCTAATGGGAATTTAAAACGTCTGCACAAAGCTCCATATTGCAACTATTTTTGAAATATTTGACTTCTAAAAATTCGATTTTCATGTTCTTTTAGTTCAATTTTTTTGGTCTGCATTGTCTTCGAAGGAACAAAAATATTTACAATGAATTCCTGTTTAAAACTCAGTTACCAGTGATGTATACCAGGTGACAAGTAAATAGCAGGTTGGGGTTCTCTCTCATTCTGAATTGTTCGCTTTCAAGATATAAACTAGATATAATATTGGCCGTTTCTTATTCCTTGTTTCGTTGCTAGATACAATTTTTTCTGCTTGATTGTAACATTTTTGAATTGAAAGCACGAAAAACCAACCTCGCAAGCAGAAATATTTTGGTTGCTATCTCGCAAACGATAAGTTCTCATTTGATTTTCAATTGAGATTTCAAATTTGAAAAAAAAATCTCATTTTGTTATTTTATTCATATTTTTATTTATAACTCGCTTAGTGCTTACGAAAAAAAAATCGGCCATTGTATCGGTAAGGGGTTCTTGTTGTTGATGTTTTTTTTTATCCTAAAACGGTGCCCAATGATTTTAAGGACTGTAGCCGAAACCAAAATCGTGTTGAACCTTGTAAAAAAGGGTGTTTCTGTGAACCTTTTCCGAGACTTATTCCTAAAATGCATAAGTATACTCGGATCAAGATGAATTTCTCTATTTACAATAATTTTTTAGTTAATTATTAAGTTGTTTTACTGTACATTTAACTATTGACGCTATTGTTGTTGTTGTGCGTTCATTCTTAAAATCGTCTTCAAATTGTCCTAACGGAAGTCTGAGGAAACCAGCAGTTTCTGTTGAACATTTCAAGGGGTGTTTGATGTCATGAGGGTACATACCACCTGCAGAGCATGTATTTGGTGTGGTGATGCTTAGTCTGTATAGGTGTAAGTTAAGCCCGTTACTTAATCCAGTACGAAGTTGAGCCAGAGTGACTCCAGTCTCCCTGAGAAGGATGCTCTTTTATCAGCTATTTCTGCTAATTGAATGTTAATAACGGGGTTCACAGGCGGAGATCTGTTAGAGGCATCGAGCCACGGTTGGTGATATAACACCATAGGTCAGGTGCAATGCGGCGGAAGAAAGCCGTGGAGCAGCTAATGTGCTCGGGGATTTCCTCATAAAATTCACAAAATGGGCAGGTTTGTATATCTGATAGATTTAACATACTTAGGTGATATCGTATACCCAGCTAGAGTTCTTGGGTTCTATCAGCTTAATTATGGAGTTAAGTTGATACCACTTCTATTTGGAAGTATATACAGTTTGGCCCGTCTTATAAAATAAAAAGAACTTCTGCATATAACACTCTACAAATTTACAATACTTATTGTAAACAAAATTATAAAAAAGTTAAAAGTTTTGTAAACTATGAGTTCACATAAGACTAACTACTATGATCTGACTTTTTTAGGGATTTTGAAATGTTGTATTGCATCGAAACAATTATATAAAAATTATTTCGTAAAATAATACTTATTATAAAAATAACTAATTTAAAAACTTTAAATGCTTTATTTACATTGATATATTATTATTTTTTTAATCTAATGCTTCAAATTTAACTAATTTCTGTTTTTTTTTTAAGTTTCGAAAATGTTAAAGAAAGAGCTTTATAAAATGTTTGTATAAAATATTGTCTATATATTATCTATTGCAAAATTAAATTAACAATCAAAATAGTAAAACCAAAGCGAAATAAAATATATGAAATCATAAGAATGTAGCTGAACAAACGACAAAAATACTATACATCATAATGTAAACTAAATATTAAAGTTATGTAGTCTTCCGCACAAAATAATTAAACAAAATATTTGTATATCCAAAAAAAAAACAGAAAATATGTAAGAACCTATGGGTGAAATATCACCCTACCTCTGCTGCCGCCGGTTCGAAATAAACTTAGTTTTTTTTTTACATTCCACAATCTCAAAATTTTACCAAGACGTTTTTATAACGGGCATTATCTGAGCGCTGGTTTCACATGTATCTGGTCAACAACACAAATTTAGTTGAGAAAACTGTGTAAAAAAATGGACTGCAACACATTGAATGATCAAAATTTAAGTTTTAATGCGACGATGGATCTACAACTAATAACTCCACTATAGGTCAAGCAAAGGAAGAAACTATTGATATCAAGGCTCTATTGATCGTGCATTTTTAATCAGAAAATCTTAAAAGTACCGTTACGATTATTTTGCCATCTCTTCTCTCTCTCTCTCGAGATTTTTAATTTTGTTATGAAAACGCTTTATAACCTTACAATAAGATAGGCCTCTTTCTAAACGCGGGCAAATATAGAGAGATCTTATACTCAGTCGTCGAAGGAAATAGTAGTTTATACAAACAATAGTTTTCCAAAATATATAAATAAAAATAATTTTTATAAAGCATATAACAAACTATACTAATACATACTGAGGACATACGAAAACAATAATTGAAGTAAATACCATTAAATTAAATTATATATAGAACAAGGCACACAAACCCTATTCTGAAATATAATTCCAAATTAAAAGTAAATAGTTATAGAATATATGTAGGAGTTCTAACGGTTTCTAGCAGTAGCAAATATAAAAGTACATATTTATATACCAGAAAAAAATGCTTAGTGGTACACCTTCACAGTGCTTGTACGTATAAAATGATAATAAAATTAAAGAAGAAAGTAGAACAAACAATAACTAAATTAAGTTTTAGGAGAGCACAGTTTTTTGTGCACAACACGTCAACACCTGGATAAGCTTCCGACATTCGAGCACATTCTCTCTGTTTTTTCGTCACTTCTCTACGAATTACTCAAACTCATTTGTATGAAAGAACATTGTACGTTTCAAAACTCAGTTACAGAATTCTCCACAAGGACTCAAACAATAGACCCTTGGCTGTGACGTAACAAAGTGAACAACCTTTTTTTTAACAATTTTTATAAAAACGAAATTCGACTCCTTAACTCAGCACTGCCACTAGTTAAAACAACGTTGCATTTTTGTGCATTCACAATAACAAAAAAATATTAACAAAACTTTTTAAGGAAAGCGTTTGAAAAAATTGTCATTTACTAATTATGATAAATATCGTTAACTAGTAGTCCGATTTTGAAAATAAAACTAGCTGTTATTTGTCCTTTTAATTACAAATTTTATTATATATTAACAACTTTGTCACTACTATTGTTGTAAAAATCGTTTTAACTTTTCCGGCACCCCTTCCATTAATAATTTTATAGTAGTACTTGACACTTTTCGAGCTGCTGAACTCCACGTTTCCCGAAAGTCTTTGGCATTCCTTGCTACTTTTTTTGTTGCTTTCGTTTCTTTTTTGACCAATGCCCAGTATCTTTCAATTGGTCTGAGTTCTGGACAGTTTGGCGGATTTGCTTCTCGAGGCACCAAAAGCACATTATTTTTTGAATACCATTCCAAAGCCAATTTGCTATAATGACAAGAAGCTAGGTCAGGCAAAAAAAAGTAGAAACCTTATGTCGTCTTAGAAAAGGCTTAAATTTTTTTTCTAAGCATTCTTTAATATATATTTGGAAGTTTATTGTTCCCGTAGTTACAAAAGCACTGCTCCTTTCTCCACAGCTGAAGATTGCTTGACAAACCAGGAATTTACGAGGAAATTTTGGCTGCCTTTTTGACTTAAACTTTTCGTCCACATTCCCGCGCGAGTCTGCTGTGTAAAACTCCTGGCCTGGAAGCTGCGAAAAGTCGGCTAAAACATACGTCTCGTCGTCCATGATGCAGCAATTGAATTTTTCAAAGAAACAAATTTTTAGTTTTTTTGCGCGATTTTTTGCTTCCACATTCTTCACAGAGTTTCTGTCTGGAACTTTTTGAACCTTGAACGTTTTGAGACCAGCTTCCTTTTTTGCTTTACGAACAAAAAACTCGGAACATCCCACCTTCTGCGCTAGTTTTCTACCTGAAATATTGGGGTTCTTCTGAAAAACGGTGATGATTTTCTTTTTCATGTTTTGGTCGCTGATGCCCCTTTTTCTACCCGAACCTGGCTTACGGGTAACAGCCAATTTGTCATTAAAGTTTTTTAACAGCCTCGAAACAGTTTGCGGGCTTCTCGAGCAATTTTTTTGAAAGTCCACTGAGGGTGGTCTTGTAAACTTTTAACAATAGTTTTTCGTACTTCCAATTCGCTTGCCATTTTTATATGAACTACAGAATTTAGCGAAAATATTTTCAAACAGTATTTTTCTGACATTTATTTCTATACTACGAAAAAAATATTCAAATCAAATAATTAAGAAAAGACTTGTTGAATAAAATAAAGGTGACATTTTTTTCAAACGCACTCCTTACTATCTATAAAAAATTGGAAGAAAAAAGAAGAACAACACAAGTACATTACTATTATAAACACATATATATTCCATTCAATAAAACAATTTAGTCACTACAAAAATATATTCCATAACAAAAATGAGAAAATTGCATTATCAAATTGCAGGGCATCCAAAATATTAATTCACTACAGGCAGAATAATTTTACTTTTAAACTTCATATTTAACAAAATTTTTTATTTTGTTGTGTTTCATTTTATTTTTAGTTATTAAGTTTTATTTTACTGTTTTCTTCCCTTGCTGTTCCTTTTACTTCCGACAATTTTATTTCCCTTACTGTTTCTATTTTTCTTTTGTCTTCTTTTATATGTATTTTTATTGTATTATGTTTAATTTTATTTTTATTTATTTAGTGTTATTTTACGGGCTTCTTCTCTAAAAGGAACAGTTTCATTCTTTTTTCTTTCACTTTATACAATTTTATTTCCCTTTGTTTCTATTTTTGTTTTATTTTTATTATACCTTTCATGAACATGAAATGGTATTATACTCTACTAGACAGGTACCAGTTAAATGGTAAGTCATATAACCTATCGGCTTGACTCGCGTTTGCGTTATTTTTGCTTATTTTTCTCAATTAGTTCCTGAAGAGCAGTGTGCCAAATCTAACCTGGTGTTTGTTGTCCGTGTGCACACGTACAATATACGGCATCCCTATAAAATCACATATATCTGCTCTCTTCAATCTCATTATCCGTAATGAAAATGGTTGTGAGTACGGCAAACATGCGCCAGGCCTAATGGTTATGAATGATGGAAACTTCATATATAGCTAACAATGAAAGGACAATTGGTTTTATTATTAGATTTGGTTTTTGATGTTTAATATAATTTAAAATTACACAATTTTCACGTTCACAATAAATAATTAATTAAAAATAATTAATAAAAAAATAAAAAAATAAACATTAATAATTTTCATAAATAAAAAACAATTATTATTTTTTGCCTTGAGCTCGTTTATAGTCATGCTATTTTATTTTATTTTATCTTATTTTATTTTATTTTATTTTATTTTATCTTATTTTATTTTATTTTATCTTATTTTATTTTATTTTATTTTAATTTATCTTATTTTATTTTCTTTTATTTTATTTTTTTTTTATTGGTTTTATTTTATTTTATCTAATTTTATTTTATTTTATTTTATTTTATTTTATCTTATTTTATTTTATTTTATCTTATTTTATTTTATTTTATTTTATTTTATTTTATTTTATTTTATTTTAATTTATCTTATTTTATTTTTTTTTATTGGTTTTATTTTATTTTATATTGTTTTATTTTAAAGTATTATATTTCACAAAAAATCGATCCTCCCTGTACTGAGTATTTTATATTTGTGTTGGTATCACTTTCAAGTTTTTTTAAAACACAATTTAATTTTATTTATTTTGGTTGATGGATGCCAAAGCAGTTCGAGCGATATCCTAACCCCCATTTTCATTACAAAATAATTTTTTTTAAGAGGGCATTTCGATACAAATTTTTTTAATTATAGGAGCTTTATTAAAAATTGTTTATTTTCTTTCTTTTTCTTCGTAACGTATTAAGTCAGTACAAAATGTTAAACAAAATCACTAATGTTAGAATTAATACTTACATCTAAATAAGTATATAAACAGACTACATCTATCAGCCTAGTAGCTATTACTTATCAACTAACTATAAATAAATTAGTATTTATGAGTATGTATACTTTAGGGTAGTCGAGACGTTAAAGATCTTAGATTTAGTAAACAATTTAATAAAATGTATTATATCTATATTTATAAGTTCTCTACATAGTTTTTTTTTCAAGCTTAACAAGTTACTAAAACTATACCTATACCATTAGTATATTAATTAGTATAACTATTTTTTCATGACTCTTTCAATATTTTTTCTAATATACATAGAATGAACTAAATATTAATTTATATAAAATTATTACATAAGCATATTGTTCAGGAAAGAAAATGAAATCGAAGATACATACATACACGGGAAAAAATTAAAGATCAAAAATAAAATATATTATATATTATTAAAAAAAAAAAGGTTTTTTATTTCTAATGGTATAGAATGAATGAGGAATAAGCCAATGCCGATCGGTTACATACATGTCGAAGATTGCTCACAGAAAGTTAATGCGGGAGTCAAATAGACAATTCAGCCGGGTTTCAAGACCGAGTAAATATACTGTGAAAGCAATAATGGCGATGTTGTAATCGAAGTTCATAACGTAGGCGAAGGAGATACGTTCCAATATCCGCCTATGAATGGCAATACATCCCAATTCTCGATACAAGCAATGAGTAGTAAAATGTTAACTCGATAGGTAAGAGTCTTACATGTTATTTAGGAGCGCGAGTGTCTCTGAGCAGACTTCGTTTTCTACTGAACAACAGGTGCTGACTGAGCCTCTTTTACGGCATTCGTTGGACGGAAGCTGAGAAGCAGAAGTCCACTCTTTGTAAATATTTTTAAGTCTGAATAGCTATTTTGTATTATGAATTATATGGCAAGCTCTGACCATGCAGTCTCCTTATCAGCACCTGTCAGTGAAGTATTTCACTGTGCTCTTTAACTTTGAGTACGCACGTCACGCTGTAAAGTTGACTTTCACCCTTCATAAAGAGACATTCCGTCACAGTTCTGAGAGTGTTGTTTTGGCAAGCCAGAAAATTCGTCTTTTGTGAACAGCGTCATTTTATTTTTTCCCCAGGTTTCGTTGGCATAGCAGGTTGTTTTTCCGGCTCTGTACTTTGGTGACAGTTGCAGGTAAGTGGAGGTTGGGCGTGCAGTGGTAAACTCTTCTCAAGTGTCCACGAAACCACCATACTGACTTTAATATTAGATGTGATGTCAATCTATCGGCAGATATCTATGAAAAAATCGAAACCGAAACCTGATTAGGGATTTTTTTTGATTACACATACTCAAATATCCGCCAAATTCTCCCTTAACCTCATAGAGAGGCTTCCAACGGGCATATTCGATGGAGCGTAATTCCTTTAAAAATGGATGAAAAAAGTGTTCGTTTGTGACTCCTTAAAGGTGCGTTTACGGAGTCCCAAAACACTTCCTCAGATAATCCGGAAGGACCCCGCATGGACTCCTCTATTCACTAAAAATTTTTTATGAATTCTAAATTCATCCGAAGATAACAGAAATATAGTTATTAACTAATATTCTTGTCCTACTTTAAATCTCGACTGCCGAAAATGCATTTTTTGTCTTCTACCTGTAGTCTTTGGCTTTCAAGTCCGAATGCAAAAAACTCATTTGGTATAATTAAATGCGCTCCTACGATCTAAAAACATCCAGGCTAGTGAAATTAGTACCCGAAATTTTTAGAACTATACAGAAGTCCAGTTGCTGATCTGCTCGAAGAAAATCCGCCTCCCAAGTGAATAAGAAGACATCTCCGTAAGCATTCCCACAACAGCCGGTTCTATCGCACCGGAATGACCCGGGTTTTTTCACCCGGCCAAGGGCTGTTATTTCAGTGTAACCCTGTCCAATCTGGGGCAGGGCGAAGCACTGTTAACAACAACAACATCTCCGTAAGCACTATGATGAGATCCGGCATCATTTTTTCTTACCGTTTGATCCAAATGTGCATTGACAGGCCCTGAAACTCATCCATACAGAGACCGTAAACTCCTTTGTCAGTTCTCGCTCAGTAAATGCCGTCATTCAGGCACAAGCTCCACCTGTTGCCGAAGAGGAACGCGAACTGCCTAGGGAGACAAGAGTCATGCTGGCCCAACTTCGTTCTGGATCTTGTAGCAGATTAAACTCTTACCTATTCAGACTGAACCCTGGCATGCCAAATGTCTGCCTGGCATGCGACGTGTCATGACACTAACCATTTATTTATTTGCTCAACTGAGCCGACTCTTCTAACACCAATTCCACTCTTGTCCAACAATATTGAAGCCGCGAGGTTTCTAGGACTTCCGTTAGAAGAGCTTGATGACAATGCTAGGTAAGGAAAATGACGACTAGGCAGGCAATGTATCGCCAATACAACAACAACAACCTTGCAAAAAGTTGTAAGATTAATCCCTTTCGTCTACAGTGGGCTATAATTGATCACAACTAGTAATTTCTGGGGATAGTTGGGATAAGTCAATTTTGGATTTGTGTAGGCAATTCTAATAGGCAAATAATATTTCCATTTAATTTTTGGATTCAATATGACTTTATTTCGGTTTTTGAAAACTGCTCGACAGTACCGGTAGAGATCAAACACGACCAGTATCTGTGCGACTCATCCCGGATTCAAACTAGGCTAATCACATTTTTGGCAAAGAGGTCGACGCTTTTCATCCAAATTCGGGACTCTTAACTCATTGACAGTTTTACTGGGTTTGAGTGTTTTAACTAATAATGAACTAATAATGAGAAAAAAGCTCATCAGATAAAGACGGGCAATTTGGCAATACCTTAGGCCTTTTTCTGGCGAAAGCGAGTTATTGAAAAGTTTCTGTAGATATATGGAAGCGATCGTCTCGAATGATATAGTCGATTTGACGCCATAATGACGCCACGCTCGCTTTTTCTGTTTCTATAATGAAATTTTGTCCATTTTTTTCTCACTTGCATGACTGTCACTTTCGACAACACTCCCCAAAACCAGACCTGTTAAATTTGATTAGTAATTAGTAATCAATTAATTAGCCAGTTTTTTAAATTGGTAATAGTTATTTTAATTGTTTTTCAAGAAGGAGCAATTATTAATTGATTACGATTAGAAACAATGTAAATAAAAAAAAAATTTTAAATAATCAAAAAAGTAGTTTTGCTTACTTTAGATATTTTTTTTTTCCTTTTTTGATTTTTTTTTTTTTCAGTATTGTTCATGTGTATATTTGTGTGGTTCTACAACAATACTGAAAAAAATCAAAAATAAATAATAATAAATTAAAAACGGAAAAATAACCAAAAGTAATCAAAACTACTTTTTTTATTATTTTCGATTTTCTTGATTTTTTTAATTAATTGGAAAATAATCATTAAAAATCGAAAGTAATTTGTAATCAATCATTAAATGGATTCTCAAGAAATTAATCAATCAAACCGGTAATCATTACGATTAGTAATCATTATTTAACAGGTCTGCCCAAAACCTTCGGGAAGTGTTTTAGTAGTTACAAACAGCAACACCAACCCGACATAGAGTCATTATCATTTAAAAAAAAGTCCTGATCTCAAGTTAGAAAATTCTTAACGAAATTTAAAAAAGTAATCAGTAAGAAATTTATTTATTTAAAAACTAAATACAAGTTTATTTAGTTGGTGAGCGCCTTTAAAATTCTACAAACTAAATCATAACATTAAAAAAAATTAAGATTAAAATAATACCTACAAATTCTCGCACATGTGCATTAGAATACCCCAACAATAAAACTAAAAAAAAAAAATAATCACAACAACTCAATTAAACGTTTCGGTAACGAAATAGCGCTTGGACGTAGGCTTGGCTCATCAGACCAACAAGCTCGACAGAGAATTTCATAAGTTTGCTCCTTACTGCGATCGTGCAAGCGTAGCATACCCTGAAACAACATCAACAAATTCACAATATCAGCTTTCATAAGCTGCTTTTGGCCCTTCACTTGCCTTTCTTGCTGTCTAAACTCCTGCTGTTGCTGTATTGGGAGCCGTCGAACTACTTGCGGTGATTTGGCTTTGTTGCGATTCAATTCGCCGCTTAAATCGCGCATAACATTCATTTTTGCATTCAATGAGGCGAAGGGACGACGCTGCTCAGCTGTCTGTTGTGGATCATCCATGGCACCGCAATCGGAAAAGCGCAATTGCTCCTCTGGTTGCTTAGTGCGATTTAGTACATTCGTCAAATGCACCAATGAATGGTATGTAATCTCATCGGCTGTCAAATTGGCGCAATGACATTTATGGTGCTGAGGTAGGGCCACAGGACGTACAGCACGCTTGCAGGTATTGGCGTCATTGGACATGGGATCAACGTGAGCTGTGCTATCGGGACGCAGCTTATTTTTTACTACCTGATACGCGACGACTTCATTGCAGGCGATCCAGTGGTATGGCGTACGACGGTGCAGCATTTGCCACATTGTTATGCCTAGCGAATATATGTCGGCAGCTGGAGTAAGCGGTTCTTCGCGCAAGACTTCAGGTGACATGTAACGCATTGTGCCCTAGAAGTAGATACGAGTTGCATACATTAGAGTTCTGCAAAAATTATTTGTAAATTGAAATATATACCCGTGCTGCTCCCTTCGGCGCCGCTGATGTTCTATCCAGGTTCAGGGAGGCTCCGAAATCGCACAACTTGCATACATATTGTCGATGTGCGACGTAAGTTGACAGTAAAGCGTAACGTAGCGTCGGTTCTAGGCCAGCAAAAGATATCAACACATTTTGTGGTTTAACATCAAGGTGGAGCAAACTTCGCTTATGGCAATAGGAGAGCGCAGAGAGTATGTCCAGTGTGATCCTTAAATGATTTGAAAGATTATTCAAACATATTTTTCTAGAAAATCAGCTAGAGGAATCAACTGAAGGGCCTAAACAACCGAAGCGTCAAGCATGGTACGAAAAATACATCCTTATGGGCGTGTCGAGGTCGGGCGTATCTATTAATGCAGCACTTAGTAACTAGATGAAACTCAGAAAGGCTAGCTGGGATGGAATGAGAAAAGGCAATAATATTTTGTTTTAGGCAAGTAGAAATTCAGCCCTGTTTCCCTGGAGAGCTGAACGAAATGAGTACCGCTCCCAACTTTTCTGCACTGTACCCTTGGAACTGCAGTTCACATATTAAATACATTTTTACAACCAGAGTAAGGTCATGAGTTACCAGGTAGTGGCCGAAAGTTTGGGATGCTCAAAATCCATTGACGTTGACTATGTTAAGCTTCCTAACTGAAGCCTTAAACTTATCTGTCACTACTATTTTCATTCCTGATACATGAAAATATGCAGCAGTGGTCCCCCTACTGGAGTTAGAAAATCCGTTTAATCAAGGAGAGACCTAAGTACACCAAATCGCCAGTTCGACGAGCCAGCCATCCGCCCAGATTTCTTAAAAGTCATATCAACACCATAAACACCCAAATAAGCAGCTTGCTTGAGTAACACAGCAACATCAAGAGGTTTATCGACGACATGACTCTTCATTTTCAATCGTTCGACCGATAGTTGGGCCTGTACCTCTTATCTTTTCTCGAAACTTATCCTTGCCTTCGACTAAATCCATGGGCACTGTTCTTTGGATTGAAAGGAGGAATTGCCATTAGCTATCCAAGTCGACTTTCACTTTTGGCAAGACTCCCCAAAACCTGCGGGGAGTGTTTTTGTAGTTACAAGCAACAACAACAACAACGCATCAACTTCTAACTTGTACCCAATCAATTATCCAACTAGTCGGTTGTGTGAACATAGTTCGGAACTGCGGACAATGCAATATTTGCTTAGCAAAATTCCGCTAGATGGCGTACGGCTTGAACTATTTAGGAAATATGTGCGACATTAGGAATCTTGTGGACGATTTTTAATTATTTTCGCCGTGAAACTTAGCACATACTTGAGGTTTCCCGCTGATCGATGAAAACGGGGGGACTCTTGAATAACTTCCGAGTGAGCTATAGACTTGAAACCACAGTCGTAGTTCAAAACCCTTAAACATGTGGGGATTCGATTTTTGAGCAATTTCCCGATAAGCTAAAGACTCGAGACTTGTCACATAGATCAGGACCCTGTGACAATACAAAAGTTGCTTTTAAAAAATTTCAAAATGTTGAAATATATTTAGATAGTCTAGTCAATTGTGCTGACCAGTCATTTTATAGGAGTTACTATTGGACGCCGTGGTGTGGCGGTAGTGTTGCTGGCCTAGCACACTGAAGGTCCAAGGTTCGAGTCCTGGAACAGTGGTTTGAAAAAGGTTTCAAAACGAGATCGCCCTCGGCAGTGGTTTGGCAAACCCTCTGAGCGTATTTCTGCCATGGAAGGCTTCTCAGCAAAAATTAATCTCCTTTGTAGATGACGTTCGAAGTCGGCAAAAATCTGTAGGTGCCGCCAATTCGTAGGAAAAAATTCAAATTTGAAGGAAAGCTCGGCGCAAAAATCTCTTAGGAGGCTTATGATGATATACCTGTTGTATATCGTGCCATGCATTTATATTTTTTTTAAATAATCTACCCCCTCATACCAGGAGTGGTTTTTATTGAAAACAACCAGCTGGCTTTATAATACGAACTAAAAAGTATTAAAATAGACTGGCGTTGGTATGCCATAATAGATCGCTACTAGGTATATAATGTTCGGTTCCACCCGAACTTAGACTTCCTTACTTGGTACTCTTGGACGCGGTCGTCTCGGTCCAAAGTTCAGGTTCCAGTGCAGATAATATAAGAAATACTTTAGAAATTATACAAGGTGGCGCAAAAGTAAGCTTCCGATGTTCAGCATATCGGTTGTGGCACGTGCAGTGTGTGCTGTTGCACCGTCTTGTTGGAACCACATGTTTTCCAATCCCAATTCATCAAGTTGCGGCAAAAAGAACTCGTTGATCATTGCTCTATAGCGCTCACCATTCACAGTAACCGTTTGGCCCCGACCGATTATTGGTCAAATAAATAGTCAGCAATATTCCGCGTTCTGGAGCAGTGTAGCGTAACATTGTTTATTAACGTGTATTTCGCATGTGTTTACTACACAAATGTCAAAACAGAACTGACTTTAGGGGCCAATCGCAAAATTTATAGTATTTTCTGATAGGAGGATTACTTTTGCGCAGTAACCGTTTTTCACCGACCGATTATTGGTCAAATAAATAGTCAGCAATATTCTGCGTTCTGGAGCAGTCTAGCGTAACATTGTTTATTAACGTGTATTTCGCATGTGTTTACTACACAAATGTCAAAACAGAACTGACTTTAGGGGCCAATCGCAAAATTTATAGCATTTTCTGATAGGAGGATTACTTTTGCGCCACCCTGTAAATATACTAGCTTTTATTAGGAATATTAGAAAACTTACAAAATTCTGTGCACCAACGGTAATGGTGTGGCATCCAGTAACTCTTGTAAGCTCTGACCCATCAGTCTCTCCATTATCACAATACCGAAGTTCGGTGTGGTCTCAACCTAAAATATTGACATCTAAAGCACTAATTTCTTCGAAGAAGCTATATTTTAAATAATCATTTTTGATAAATCATCTTACCTTTAAAATTCTTATGATATTACGGTGCTTCCAACCCAAAATTTGCATTTCATTACACATCGATTGAGCATTAGCTTTGCTCACATTGCGCACGATCTTCACAGCAACAGGTTGACCTTATGGAAGTAAATAAAAAATACTGACTAAAACTCTTAACTTAATTTTTTTTATAAAGTCAATAAAGCGATTTCAATAAAACAGAAAGGAGAAAAAGAAAACTTTGTATCAAAATTTTAAACATTTTTTTTTTAATTTTCCACAGTTGGCATCACTTTTCAGTTACTGGAGAGAACTTTTGTTGTTTTTTTTTTTTACTTTGAAAAATAACTTAAAGTGTAGAATAAAAAATTTATTTGAAACTACGCAAAATTGTTTGTAAATAATTTTTCAATAAACAAAAATAAAAACATTTCCGATGTACTTTTCTTACCTCGATAGATCGCCTTGAAAACGGTGCCGAAAGCGCCGCGTCCTAGAATTTTGTATTTTGCATGAGTTGGCGGTCCCTCTCTGAGTATTTCATTACGATTTGGTGTATTCAATACGATAGCCTGTTCATTATTTGGTGGCAATTGCAGCAATGCCCTAAACAAATTGTGTATTATTAATTAAAAATTAATTGTTTTATAGTGCAAATTAAGCTGTACTCTTTACATTTTAGTATTTTACTTCGTTGTTGAAGGATTTCTTTACTTTGTTTCTTCGTTGTTATTCTTTTTTCGCAGCGCTAACGGAATATTGTTTATTTATTGTTGTTGAATTGTTGCTGTTGTATGTAAATTTGTTTATATTTTTATTCTTTTGACAATAAACAAAAGTAAAATACTTTGTTCACTTGCCAGTGTCTAGACTCTATTATAAACAAGTTAAACCATCCTCAGTGGTTTTGGTTGGGGGTTTTAGTAAACACTATATCGAATCATTATATTGCGAAGGAATATAAACTTAGGAAACTTGTGACCAAAAATATTTACCTAAAACTTTCGTAGAACCCAACGAAAAAGCTAGGTTCAGCCGCATTCACATAAGAGAAACGAGTACATAGAACCAGTGTGACCAGGTGATGGCAAAAAAAGAGGCTAAATCGGCAAAAAAAAGGTTAGAAAAGGCTAAAATTAGGAAAAAAAGTAAAATTTTTTTACGGAATCCATTTCAAATTTTTTATTTTAGCTTAAACTATTTGTATATAGAGCTGTAGACATAACTTAAAGGAACTATTCTTGTTTCAACACCTATCAGGCACATTTTCCTTGACTAGGAATTTTTTCAAAGAAATACATACTGTAGAAAAATCACTACAAACTAATTATATATTTTCTTCGTCTGATGAATCAGAAGAGCTTAAGTCTGCGTACAAAGTTTGTGTATTTATCATAAAGATGAGGTCATCGGTAATTTCAAAATCAGTGCAACATTTGGATAAGCATTTTAAGCGAGTTAAGTATTTTAATTTTTAATCTGTTCCTTAGTTTAGTTTTTAAAATGTTCATGCTACTAAAAACTCTTTCAACCTCCCTATTACTGTAAAGTAATACCAAAAAGGTAAATACGAATTCGACCAGTTCTAATAAGGAGATTCGTTTATTGAATTTTTATGTCCTCGGACTTTCTGTCAAAATTCAATGGTAGAGGTCACACTTGTCCACTGTACGGTTATTAGCTTTCGCCACTGCAGCTCAATCAATGCTACTTGACTTGGAAAATACCTAGACTTTTCTTTTTGAAAGTGAGAAAATACACCCGGCTTTGTAACTTTCAAATAATTATTGGGGTCTTTCAGCTTTTCCGGCGGAGCTGCCGGCGGGGCATAATTGTAATAAAGTTTTTTGATCTCTATCGACTTCATCGAAATTCACAGGCAAATCCCGATTTAATCGATTAATTTTTCTCATGATCTATTACATTTCTCCCGTCGACAGTTCCGTCGGAATAGCTCATCGACCCCATCAACTGAAAAAAAAATAATCTTTTGTAAAGAGTTTATATTATCAGGTAGGCGATGTCGCAATTGCGTGATCAACTCCACTTAAAATAGTTGACAATTTTTACAAATAATTTTCTGTATTTTGTCATCAATACAACCTTCATTTAACTTTAATTTTATATGAAAAATATGGTGTTGGGACCAGAAAAGGTTTGGAGTAAAAAAAGGCTAAAAAAGCGACGAAGCTAAAACCCAAATTATGAGGCTAAAGCACAAAAACAAAGGCTAAATCTAGCCTCGAAAAGGCTAACCTGGTCACACTGCATAGAACGCAGACTTTATCACGCATAAAAACATTAACCAATTGAGTTGCTGAAAGGTAACATTTCAAAGAGCTTGAAATGGTTTTATTGTACAATAACATAACATAGCATAGTAATATCATGACTATTTCGACGGCTGAGAAGAAGATAACCCAATCTCAAAATTTGGTTGTAGAACGCCTTATCTTACATTTTCTTCAATAACGCCATACCTCAGAATAAGTTTCAATAACGCCCTATCTGAACGAAAAGTCAATATATTTACAGCTGAGATAGGGCATTTTTTATTTATTCAAATTTTAAAATATGCCGTTATTGAAAAGCATTCGGAGATAAGGCGCTCTTCAACCAAATTTTGAAATAAGGCGTTTTTGAATAAAATCTAAAGTATGGCGGATTAGAAATATATTACATTCCCACAACAGACGGTTCTATCGCACCGGAATGACCCGGGTTTTTTCACCCGGCCAAGGGCTGTTATTTCAGTGTAACCCTGCCCAATCTGGGGCAGGGCGAAGCACTGTTAACAACAACAACAACAACAGAAATATATTACTAAAAACTACGTATGTGTGATTTATTTATGAAAGTTATATTAATTTTTTGTATATTGTGAAATATTTTTGAAGATATAAATTTTTATTGCTGATTGTTTAGCTTAAAGTTGTTAAATTGCAAGAGTAGTAACCCAAAACCCATTTATCGGTACAATCGATTGCATGGGGGCTCTGCTTCGTATTGGGCCGAACTTTCTGGTTCCGAGAAATGATTAATATATTACAAAATGGGGGCCCCCTACCAAATTTCAGCGAGATATCTCCAAAACTGAAGATTACCCTGCAAAAAGAGTACGGGTAAAATGGTGCGTAAATTTACCCGGAGCCATACGGAAAGTTTCCGTATTTTTCCCATCACATTTATAGGAGCATCGGTAGACGTTGTGACTGTTTCTTTCCTCACGTTCCTGTGTGTGTGGTTTTACATCTCGCTCTTTCTCATTTATTTTTTGACTTAAGATAAACATATAACGGTACTTCTCACACCGGTGTCAGAGCTACTAGTCACGGGATATTTTACCGACATGAATACCAATTGGAGTTTCAGTCATTCGATTTTTGCAGGGTAGTTTGCGTTCAAACAGACAGATAGACGGACGGGCATGGCTAAATCGACCCTCATCGCCCTAATCATTTCGGTATACTCATTGGTGGGTCTTTCTCTTCTTCTTCTTATACTTACAAACATCGGACCAAAGTTATAATACCATTTCATGTTCGGCCGCTTTTGGCATGACTGCCGTCACCGCCAGACATAGAAAGAAATCCATCGTCGCAAAATGCTTCGGGGGAAATTTCGTTTTGGAGTTGATTGTGTTCAACTTGATGTAATTAGAGAGTTTCTATTTGAGAAGGCGGAGTTCGCAGCGACTATTCCGCAGCAATTTCGTATTGTGTTTGAGGCTTTAAGGTAAGATAGTTTGTCGAACAATTGTTACACTTCTTCCAAGTAAGATCCCGAAAATGACAGAATTGCTAGAATCGAAAAAATTGTCATTCCTACTAACCACTTACAAATTTGTTGCGAAGTTTATTATTTTAAAAGTTGAATTCACTTGCCTAAAAAAATCACAAATTTCAACGAAAAATCTATTACAAAATAGCTTCTTAATCCGTATTAAATATGTTACGGAGTTGACTTTACCGGAACCGAAATCGGATGTTTTAGGTTTGAATTATAGGAACCGGATTCAGAGAAACAAACGCTAAATCAGTGTCAAAACCAAATCTAGGTGAATGATTACAATAAGCTGAAGAAGGGATCTAAGATCCTCAGACCTTGCTGGTCAATCGTTCAGATTTTTTCCATTACTAATGATTTTCTGGGGCGAGCGGTTTTTATACCTTGTGAGAATAATCCCGACCAACCAAGTACGGAGCGCTTTTAGGAATCCGTTTAAAAAAATTGTATTGAATAGAGTTCTTTGAGCGCACCGCGCAGGAAGTCCTAATCGACCATCTTGCGTACTCCTCTTATTGGCTCTCATGGCGCTACTCGTTTGGATAGTTGTATCCAGTAATCAAAAATTGTTTATAAAAAATCGCCCTTATTTTGTCAGCAAGAATTGGCCTACTTTAACAGATGCCATTCAGAACCGGCATAAGACATGTAGCTCCCGTCAATTTGTAGGTGAAAAATAAGAGCGGTGCACAACAAATCGGATCTGAAGCCAGACCTTAATCTCATAGGAGGTAAAATACAAATTTATCTCAGTGTGTAATTGAAATATTTCTTCGGTTTTCTATATTACAATTTTTTATTTATTAAAATATTTGTTGTTTAATATATTTTATTTATATATTCTGTTACAAGCTAAGTTTTACAGGGGCTTTTCACAAGGTTGCACAATACTCACAATACACTTAAAATAATTTAATTATTTTCTATTATAATTTACTTATAAATAACGTATTCATGACTAAAAATTAGTTCACTGCCAAGAATAATAATTTTTATAGAAATAATATTTTTTAATTGAATATTTTTATTTATTAATTATTAAAAGTTTTCATTTGAATAGAGAACGGAAATTTAGAGATAGCTTTTCTTAAAGATCAATTTCGGAAGCTACAAGACTTTTCCTCCAAACAAATTTTTGTATGTTCTGTTCACCATTAGCCTATCAGAAAGATGGTTCCGAGCTGCTGTTTCCATTCATTATTAATACCTAATAATATATTTTTTCACCCTACTAAATCATTTTGCAATAAACTATGTTATGATCGAAAATAAGTCAATTGGAATCAAACTGTTTGTTCTACTTCTGAATAATATTGAGGGTATTCAATGGCGCGAAGACAACACGAATTTTTTGCTGTAATCAAACAAAGAACGGGCGCACCTGTGCCTTGGCAGCCACGTCACTATTGACACATGCAAACATAAAACTGTGTGAGGCATCGGAAATTGGGGAACCAGCGTTAACAACGCAAAGAATGACAGACGAGAGTTCCAACGGCGAATCACGCTTGCCAACATGCAATTGAGAAATAAAGTCTTCCATCGGGTTAGGGGCCTAGAATATACTCGTAACACTGGACAAAAATTCTAGACCCGAAGGCCAGTTGTGCTGGTACCAGAAGGTGGTAATACCAGAGTGTTTTGCGATTACGAAAGCAAGCTTCTTTTCATATTAGTTCTGATCTATGGATCGACATCAGTGAACAGTGTAAAAGGAAGATGTGGATGACTCTTGCAGATTGGAGTCAAAACTTGTCCTAAAGATCTATGGAGATCGGAAGAATTATTTTATCTACTCTGCTATGACATCAAGCAGAGACTTGTAACAAAACCTTGTTTAGAAACGAAACTTCGTTTCTGCTGTTATTGTTCCCATAAACATAATAAGATACCGAATGACTGGAACCGTTCCCAATGAGTAACAGAAGTGTAACGAAACTTTACGTAGCAAAGCTGCTGGAACCTAAAGCTGGCACAGAAACGAAACCTGAAACCTATGGTATGGAAACAATAGCAATATCAATAGCATTTCTTGCGTACCGAAACTGTAACAAACCCCTATGCGGTTTCTGCTAGTGAGTTCTTGTTTATAATTAGGTATGCATATGCAATTTTTATTTAACCACAAATGCTACTCATTTCCAACTATTAAGTAGATAAAATTTTTTAATCCCGTAAAGTTTTGTGCGTCATATTGAAACAAGAAGCGATTCAAATATTATTTCAAAAAATGAACTTTTTCGCCGTTGAAAGATCTATTGATAGTGATGTTAGTGGCGGTTCTCTATGTATATGAATTAAAATTTTTATTTCCTATCTACATCGCCTGTTTCTTTATACGAATCAAAATTTGTGCTTTTTATCCCCCCTCCGCCTGGTATCTCCCCTCACGAAACACTATAGATGTACTGCATATAGTATACTCTCATTATTATAATTTTGATATACCTGAACGTTTCATTACAGTTTGGTTACTAAGGTAGCGTTACAAGCAGTTGACCAGGTTAGCCTTTTCGAAGCTAGATTTAGCCTTTTTTTGTCCTTTAGCCTCATAATTTTGTTTTTAGATTCGTGGCTTTTTTTTAGCCTTTTCTTACTCCAAACCTTTTTTGGTCCCAACACCATATTTTTTATATAAAATTAAAGTTAAATGAAGGTAGTATTGATAACGAAATACAGAAAATTATTCGTAAAAATTGTCAACTATTTTGAATAGAGTTGATAACCCAACTGCGACATCGCCTACCTGATAATATGAACTCTTTACAAAATATCGATTTTTTTTCAGTTGATAATTCTTTGAAAGTTACAAAGCCGAATGTATTTTCTCACTTTCAAGAAGAAAAGTCTAGGTATTCTCCAAGTCAAGTAGCATTGATTGAGTTGCAGTGGCGAAAGCTAATAACCGTACAGTGGACAAGTGTGACCCTCTACCTTAGAATTTTGGGCGGAAGTCCGAAAACATAAAAATTCATTGAACGAACCCCGATTTTTAGAACTTTTTCAGCTTTTTGGTATTAGTTTTCAGTAATAGGGAGGTTGAAAGAGTTTTTAGTGGCATGAACATTTTAAAAACTAAACTAAGGAACAGATTAAAAATTAAAATGATTAACTCGCTGCTTAATATTAGCTGTTCGTTAAAATGCTTATCCAAATGTTGCACTGATTTGAAATTACCGATGACCTCATCTCTATGATAAATACACAAACTTTGTACGCAGACTCAAGCTCTTCTGATTCATCAGGCGAAGAAAATATTATATAATTAGTTTGTAGTGATTTTTCTACAGTATGTATTTCTTTGAAAAAATTCCTAGTCAAGGAAAATGTGCCTGATATGTGTTGAAACAAGAATAGGTCTGATTTATTTTGTTGTGTTGATCTTCCGACAGGGAAGTAAGCTGATTTTTGTTGGGACGATTTTCCGTCATCCCTTGTCAAGTTTGGTTTTGTGACAAACCGGTTTCGGCGTTCTGCCATTTTCAATGCCTAGTTTCGTTCGAAAGAATAGTTCCTTTAAGTTACATATGTCTACAGCTCTATAGACAAATAGTTTAAACTAAAACAAACAAAATTGAAATGGATTTCGTAAAAAAATGTCTGCCTTTTTTAGCTTCTTTTTTTCGTAATTTGAGCCATTTTTAACCTTTTTTTTGCCGATTTAGCCTCTTTTTTCTATCACCTGGTCACACTGGTTACAAGTTTTGTTTCTAAACCTAGCGTTATGTTATTGTGATCAAATCTGTAGGCAGTTTTTTTTACAGGTTTTGTTTCTGCTGGAACCGTTTCAAGGAAATTGTTACTAGTTTTGTTACAAGGAGCAGCGTTTCTCAGAGTTTCGTTACACGTTTCGGTATAGCATGTAACAATACAGTTTTGTGTTTCGTTACTTACCTGTGGAACAATAACGAAACAGAAACGCGTTACAAGTCCCTGATATCAATCATCTTCGAGTAGCACAGCCGCTATCTGACGTTAAATTAAAAAAGAAAATTTTAATTATAGTTCTCCAATCCAATTCTAATGTCATTCTCAAATGGGACTCTAAGTGAATTGTTTTACTCTATTTCTAATCATTATCCAGTCGACTACTAGAGTAGTTTTTCAATATTTTTTTTGACTGGAGAATATTGAGAGTTATCTATTTTTCCAATGGTTTATGGTCTACAAAATGTTTAAGTTAATCTGGGTTGAATTAAATAAATTGAGTATAATTAACGTTTCTTATTAAATATTTTTAACATTTTGTGTCTGAATTTTTTTTTCTTTTTCCTTCAATTTTCAATACTGCCATGTCATAGTCGAATTGTTGTTTAAGCGCTTAATTAAATTTTCAATAAAATAGATATGCACGCACGGTTTTACACTTGGTACTAAAGACATGTTTCAGTAATGTTTGTGTGTTACGCTTGGGCATCGTTCAGGTGCAACCAGAACTTTAATACGAAGTGTGAAACTTGGCGTTATTTTTACGTAAGAATCTAAAATTTCGCTTTTTTGAAATTTATACTATTTTTTATACTTTTTGGTTTATTTGATTCATGTTAACTATTATACATCAGCTAAAATTATGTAAGCTCTTTGTCTCTCGTATGTATATATAAATATCTATATAAATAAAATTTATTTACAAAACAAACAAAAAAATATTTACTTAATTACTACAGCCGTCCTCTGTGCAGTTTTTGCGTTTCTTCACGTAAATGCTGTAAATGAAGAAAGAAAAACAAGTTCAGTTATTTTATTGCATATTTACTAAAGAGCTAGTTATGTAAGATGCCGTGACACATTTCGTCGCGGTCACTCACATTCACCACTATCTCGATTGCAGAATGAAAGATCAACCTATTTCAAAATATTTTTTGAAAACGAATTTGTTAGAATTGTTTGGCCAAAATCATTTGGACGGTTAAGTGCCATCTAAAGAAGAAAGAATTTGTGTAAAGAACGGCCTATCTGAGAATTATTTTCAGTAGAGATGGCTTTTCCAAAAAGATTTTGTAATATTCATATTCACATTTACTATCAGTCACTAAAGTGAGTGAAATGAATGCTTGCTATTTACAAAATAAGCCCGCAAAACACTTTAAAAAAAAAATGCAAAACTCACATGAAACGCATCCTGTATTTTATCCGTTATCATTTTTCTCGCCTCTGGCTCGGGCACTTTACGATCCTTTAGATCTTGTATAAAATCACTCAAATCCAATGGTTCTCCAATATTTAGAGTCACTCTTTTGCCCCATTTCAAAATGTACGGCTCAGTGTTTGGTAACACCTCATCCATACCCTCATGCCACATGGGTAATATGATGGGTATACATGGAGATTCATATATAATGCGTCCCACACCCCATTTCAGACGCATATGCTCTTTGGTCATGTTAACTTTGCCCTCGGGAAAGACGTGCACCCAATGACCTTGTGCACATTTTTGTATACATAAATTAATTGCATCCTGATAGACGCCAACGCCACGCACCACAGGAATGCATTTACCTGGAAGTTTAAAAAACAAAAAAACATTCAATGAAATTATTTCGTAACTAAATTTTTTAAAGTTTCATTTAATTTTACTTACCAAACATAAAGAAGAATGAATGAAATTTGTTTGTGAAACAAATATCGTGCGCTGCCATTGACCAGCGTATCTTGAATGTATTACAAACATATCTGACAGGTAGTACACCTGAAAAAATTAGTTCAAGTTTCTTAAGTTAATAAAACTGGAGATTTTGTTTTAAAGATGTCGCGAAAATAATTTTGCTTGCCACAGCTCAGAATATGATTCAAAACTCCCCTATCCCAACTGAAAATGTATTTAGTTTAGTTCAGATAGAGCTTTTTTGAAACTCATTCTGGTATAGGGTGTTCGAAATTCTAGACTTTTTGTAGCAAAGTCGAATATCTGTAACATCTCTAGTTTGTATATATGGTTTTATCAGCTATTCGGGCAGAGCTGCCGGCGGGAAATAATTGTTGTTGTTGTTGTGGTAACGACAAAAACACTCCCCGAAGGTTTTGGGAAGTGTTGTCGAATTAACAGTCCTTGGCCGGATTTGAACCTGGTACGCTCCGGTACTCCCTTGCGGTACTGCAGGACTGTCGTGGTAGCGATTTATGACCAGTGAAACCTTCTAGGTCATGTCACCCCTACTTCCGTAAGGAAGGATAAGATGGGTAATGAGAGGTGAGAGGTATCCTCACGTCATTACCTTTGTGCATATTAGTCGCCTCTTACGACCGGTATGCCTACCTCGGGGATATTCTAAACCCCTAAAGGCGTGGTTTCCTCAAAAGCGGTGCCGCTATATAGCGGCCGTCACATAGCGGTAGAGTAGGTTGTCAAAAACATTGCAATGTAAAAGTAATTGCGTGTAAACTAAGACAGTGAAGTTCACCGTCACGTAATATAGCGGCAAGCATAAAATATTACGGCCGTCATGACGGTGGCGAATTTTTCGTCAACGTTTTTTTCCACCGTCATATTCAAAACGGTGAGAATTCAATCAAATATTTTTACACAAAACAACAGTTGAGACATTCCTGTTGTTTTGAAAAAAAATATTAGAAATAAAAAAAAATAAAAAACTAAGAAAGAGGCAGCAAAATAGTGAAAACAAAATCAGCCAAATTGACCGCAACGCTCATCGAACTTTACAAGAAAGCGGTGCCGCTAATGACGGTAAGCATAGCGGCCACTATATAGGGAACGTTACATTACGGCACCGCTTTCCGAGGAAACCAAAGCCCGCAGGGGCTGGGAAATAATTGTCTATCGACTTCATCAAAATTCACTGCTAAATTCCGATTAAATCGATTGATTTCTCTCACGATTCCGTCGGAGTAGCTGATAGACTTCATAGTCATGTTTCGTTGGTAAACACTTTTGTGTAAATGTAACTCACCCCATAGACCTGGATCATCGAAGCATGAATGATGATTTGAAACAGTTACTAATGGCACACCAGTTGGGCGTTTCGCTATCATATTTATCAGTCTATCTCTATTGTGAACAGTTGTGTTGTTCAGGAAAACTGCAAAGGTAAAAAATAAATAACATCAGAATATACCTTGCTGATTATTTTAATTGAACTTGATGAAATATTGAGGGATTATAATATCTCTACATATAATACAATTGTAACAGGTCGATGTATGTTTGGTCGTGCATCACGCAAAAATTGCTGAATGCCATTGAATGGACTGTTACCGCTGCATAACTAGCCGTTTAACTTAAAATTTAAGATATCACTTATTCTGATAGCTCAACCAGTTTCGGAGATATGGATCGATATGTGGACCAGGGTGACCCAGAATGTGTAAGTACAATAAAGGTATCAAACGAAAGGTTATAAATAGTGTTGCTGGTATTTGCTATAATGATTAAAATCGGACGCAGCATATTACACTGTACAACAAGATTTTTAGTAATTGATGAAACCAACAAAATCTGAAGCTCTTTCCCTCTCGTATCAAAACCTCATACCAGGTTTTTGGCCTATAGGTCTGTTTTTTTTTTATTTGAGTTTAAAGTTTTTAACCCTATCTATAGGGGTTAAGTGAGGAAAACTTGATAAAATGAAGCAATTGGTTACAAAATAGTGGCTAAATTAATGTTTTTTGGGGCAAGGAATGCATTTTAAATGTTTATTTTTACATAAAACTTACGATAGATGACGCTGTGGTACAATTTTTCAAATTTTTTTACAATTTTTCATGCAAAAATAGTATTTTAATAGTTTTTAAGTAGAAATAGTAGCAATTGCTTACGAAATGTGTGTTAAAGTAATGTTTTTAGGGTCGAGCAACTCATTTTTGACATTGATCTTTTAATAAATCTTACAATAGGTGGCGCTGCGGTACAAGTTTACAATTTCTTTTAACAATTTTTATGAAAAAATAGTATTTTAACAGTTTCTAAGTAGAAATAGTAATGTGTTATCCTGTTTTATATTAGAAGTGATCCTTGATGACACTAAAAATTAAAATTATAGTTTTAAGCTTCATTTTTACTACAAAACTTTTTACACTTATACTTTTTATCAAGACCGAACTGTCTTCTTTTTTTTTAAACTGTGTAATCCTCGTTTTAGTGTCATCAACGATTACTTCTAATATAAAACAGGATAAAACATTACTATTTCTACTTAGAAACTGTTAAAATACTCTTTTTTCATAAAAATTGTTAAAAAAATTTTTTAAATGGTACCGCAGCGCCACCTATCGTAAGTTTTATGTAAAAATAAACATCAAAAATTGATTCCTTGCTCCAAAAACATTAATTTTGCCACTATTTTGTAACCAATTGCTTCATTTTATCAAGTTTTCCTTACTTAACCCCTATACATAGGGCTAAAAACTTTAAACTCAAGTAAAAAAAAACCAGACCTATAGGCCAAAAACCTGGTATGAGGTTTTGATACGAGAGGGATAGAGCTTCCAATTTTGTGGGTTTCATCAATTACTAAGAGATGAACGCTCATTTTGTTGTACAGTGTTATTAGTTCTGAGACGCAGCGAAGCGTGCCGGGTTTACTAGTTGAAAGTAAATAAATGGGCAGGGAAGGGTTAAAACGTTACTACGTCCACTTAAATTTTACTTCAATTTGGTTTACGTAGGTAATTTTTTTTTTTTTTTTCATTTCAATAGTAGAAGTCTTTTGGTTTCCGAGATATCACTTTTCCAATGGCTGGTACTTGGGAGAGCTTCCCGATTTGATTAGAGTTGATACACTTGGCGACAAAGGTGTTAAAGTGTTGTTTAGTTCTTTTTAATGTACTTAATTCGCACGCTTTGAATTAATTTCAAAAACGAAATTAAAGATTTCAAAACTAGACAACGATTAAACACGCGCGACAATTAATAATAGCCGTGGATGCCGAATGAGCAAAGTTAAAAATTCACTAGCACCGGTTTTCTAAAAACAAATTCGACAGTTTTTGGCAGCCCCCGGAATACAACTCTGACATTAGAGGAGAACGGTAGCTTCCAAATACACTAGTAACAAGCGAAAAGTAGCTTACCACGAGTCGGAAGAGAAGCTCGACCTTAATCTTCTCGTTGTAATATATCACTAAAGTATTTTTTATTTACTATTACAATTTTTTTCAGGGGTATATACTGAAATGCTTGGTGCACGAAAAGTTGAATGCACTTTGCCCTACTATAATAACAAATTTTTGTTTACAATTAACAGACATAAATAAGTGCACATGTCGACAGGTTGAAAGCGTGAGTGCAAGTGCACTATCAAGATGGAAATGTTTATTCACGTTTTTTTAATTATTTAAAATGTTTGCTTGTTTGACTATTTTTGCGATTGCCTGTATTGATATTGACTTTCAGTTTTGCGTGTCGCCATAGTTAAATTGTGAATAAGAAATAAAAACAAAAAATTAGTAAAACCAAAACTGACGAAGCAACCAAAACAATGTTTCAGAGTTAGTTTCGAGACCACTACGGCATTGTTTTTCAGAACTTTCGAAACTTTTTCGGTACTGTTTTTGTGTCCCAATGATCCCGATACGGTTTTAAAATGATCCCGAACGGATCCACAAAAAGGTTAATACTCTCTCTCTATGGCGCGATATACAACAGGTATATCATCATAAACCTCCTAAGAGATTTTTGCGCCAAGCTTCTCTTCCAATTTGTGGTGTGCCGATTTGAATTTTCCCTACAAATTGGTGGGACCTACAGTTTTTTGCCGACTCCGAACGGCATCTACAAAGGAGACGCATTTTTGCTGAGAAGCCTGTCATGGCAAAAATACACTCGGAGAGTTTGCCAAACCACTGCCGAGGGGTGACCCCGTTTTGAAAAACTTTTTTCAAATCACTTTTGATGTTACCTGTACCAGGGCTCGAACCATGGACCTTCGGTGTGGTAGGCCGGCAACACTACCTTCACATCACGGCGGCCGACAAAAGGTTAATACATATTCCCAAATAACACCAAATAGCCCTAGTGACTACCTTTTGTTTTACACAGACCTGTTAAATAATGATTACTAATCGTAATGATTATCCGTTTGATTAATTATTTTATGGAGAGTCCGTTTACTTTCAATTTTTAATGATTATTTTTCAATTAATTGAAAAAATTATAAAAAAATTATGATTTTTTACGATGAAAAAAATCAAAAAAAATGTTTTGATTACTTTGATTTGATGATAACCAAAAAAAATGTTTTGACTACTTTTGATTTTTGATTTTTTTCAGTATTGGTGTAAAGGCACATAAATATTCACATCAACACTACTGAAAAAAATCAAAAATTATCAAAAAAAATAATCAAATGTAATCAGAACTACTATTTTTGGTTAATTTAGATTATTTTCGAATTTTCTCTTGATTATTTAAAATTTTTTTTTCTACATATTCATTCATTTAGATGGGAACACCAAGCGAGTACAAATCACCCTCAATCTGTTTTTTTTATCGCAGCCAAGGTGTCGAGCTCGGTTGTCGATAGATGTTTTTTTTTTGTTCATTCGCATAACACGGCCTAGGGAGCGGATCCAGCTTGGTTTAATTCGCTGCACTATGCTCATATCTGCGTAAAGCTCGTACGGGAGAGAACACAAATCTCCAGGAGAATTAATACGCCAAGACCCATCACGATTGATCGCAATAACTTCTCCAGTATCAGGTTTCAGAAATCGAATGATTGATGGTGCCTTGCCTGCTCAGATGTCCTGCTTTCTTTAGTATGAATCGCAGAAGATCTTACCAGTCCTGACGAAGCTGTTTGTACATTTAAACGTCATTTTGGCATTGATACACCATGACTTCACCTTTCTGTATTCTTTGCTTTCACTGTAGTAGACTTCAAAAGGCCCACTGCCTTCATTACTTGCTAGGACGTCAACATCAGGATTAATTATGGGATTGTGATGCCCGAATTATCTTCTTTAGCATCATATGTTTACCTATATTTCCCTTGCAACACTATATTACTAACATATTGACTAAACTCTTAACAAAACACCCTATACTAAAGACGCAATTCAACTCATTTGTTCTGCAGCATGTGTACAAATAATTACTACAACAATAGCAAATACATTAATGACTTGTGGCACTACTTGTGCATAAAAATAGAAATTCCGCACAGAATAGGTAATTGTTATAATATCTTTAATAAATTTCAATTAAAAGTACGAAAGGGTAAGATCTATATATGAACGTAAACAAGTGGAGGCAAAGCGTTCACGAGTATAAGAAAATCGTGAGAAGGCTGAATGAAGATGTTGCTCGTTCAGTTGAGATATAAATAGACCCTGTTTTGTGAATTTGCAGAATTAGGCCTATAAATCTTAAATGAAAGAATAATGCAAACACTTTCCACTCATACATACAAATTTCTAAGTATGTCGTTACATACTCTGATATCGTTGTACTCCGAAGAAATATTCATGTAGTTTTGGGCGTGGCACCGTCCACTTTGAATAAGTATATTTTACAAAATTTATCATAAATCAAAAACATATTAAGATGTCATAACTAACAGATTATCCTTTTTACAAGGTACATATGTGGCAAAAAAGGGACATAACTATTGTAAAAAATATCAATAAAAGTCTCAAAATAATTATTTCATTTTAATAGATATTTTTTTGAGTCTTGAAAAATTATTACTTTGCAAAAGAAAAAATAAAAATTGTTCATAATAATTAAAATAACTATTATCCGAATTTTTTTTTAAAGTCTTCAAAGACTTGTATTCTGTAATTTATATTATAAAAGTCTCACAGCAATAATTATTTGTAAGATATATTTTTTTAAGTCTTCAAAGTTGTTCAATGAGAAACGGAAATTGAAAGTTTTTATATAATTAGTATTTCAATGATGTGCTTTATATGACCTTGTTTAACAGGTAATTTACCCTTATAAAGGACTTTCTTTGGGCATATTAAGTTCTAATGTAGATACGTATTCCTTCTAGAGTAATGGTATTCAAGAGACGAGAGAGGAAACAAATCACATGGCAGATATTTGTGAATACTGCGAAAGGTCCGTCAGTGCACTGGTTAAAGGATGGCACAGCCGTATTTCTCGGCTTATCTCATCGCGATGCTAATGAAATTGCAACTTATGCTAATGTATATCTGCTATGTTCGGCAACTATATTAATGTTGCCAGCAAAGCTTATTATCTCTTCAATGAGGGTTGCATAAGCAACGAAGGTTAGAATTTTATGTAACGTCACATCCAAGACTTTAGGTTGGTTGACAGTTGATAAGGTGGCGCCATCAACCTAGACATCCAGGATCACCTGGTTGCGCTACCTTAGGAATTGAGAGGTGCAGGATTCGCTCGACGAAAAAACTGGATAACGCCAGAAGATAATCGTTTGGTTTTGAGCAAAGCTCATAAGTTTTACGGTCCTGTTCCGTTTGATTATCGTACAGTCGTCTGCATAGAAACAAAAGAAACCGTGAAGTATCAAAGCACACCAGTCATCCCTTGTTACCTATGCGTAATATTACGTAAATCGAAACCACCTAGGGAGTTTAAGCCATCCTCCGTCTGTTTTTTCCGTCTCAGTCTAGGTCTTCCACTCCTTTTCTGCCAAATTCGTTTGGCGATAGGAAAACTTTGTGAGCCCGAGCGTCTATGTCCATGCGAATAACATGACCCATGCAACTTATTGACACTTATTTTTAAGCATGCTTCGGCTCAGAAATGGAGCCGTTTTTCATTGGCAGTGCCGGAAGATGAGATGGCTCTTGGAGTATTCGAGAGAAAAGTTCTTTGGAAGAATTATGGCCCTACCCGTGATGCCAACGGCAACTGTCGAATTTAACGATATACGAGCTTTACCCAGATATGTTCATAATGCAGCGAATTGTAAACCAAATTCTTCGCTGTGTGGGCCATGTTATACCGAATTTGGCAGCAGCAGAGGGCCTAGAATGTGATGGGAAAAACAGACGGAGGGTGGCTTGACCTCCCTGTTTGTAGGCTAAAAGCACTACCACGATTCTTTAAATGTGGTGCATTTCGACAGATATGCAATATTTTCCTCTCAATATCAATATTGATGTTATGTTTTACGCAGTATTGACACGGTAGGTAATAGAAGCCTTCACGAAGGCGAACATGCGCCATGTTCTATTTAAAGCTTCAGCTTAATTGGACTTTATTGACAATGTGATTGTAAACACCTTTGTATAACTTACTTACTTTACGACAAAAAAATTAAAACAATTTTTTTCAAAGACTTAAAAAAAAAATTGTTCATAATTACTATCGAAAGACTTTTATTTCAAGTCTCAAAGAAAAATTCTTTAAAGGCTCAAAAAAATAAAAATTGCTCATAATTATTATTTTCAAATTTTTAAAGTAAAATAACAATTACGGATAACTCAATAAATTATTCCTGTTACAATTATTACGAAAAGATTTTTTCTATATTTGTTGAAGTTTCTGTGATTTTTATGGAACTAAAATTACAAATAATTATTATTTTGGATGTCTGAAAAAAATTAAATCGATAAGCATTCACTCCCACTTTTATATAAAAAATTTTTAAAAGTATCATAGACGAATACAATAGGCAATATCACTGCGAAAAATAACTTATATCAATTCTATTTCACGCTCAAACCAGGGTTGGGTTTCTTTGAATAAAAAGCTTCTTAAAAAAAATTTAATTTTATTCATTAGTGATGAGTGAAATGTTATTTGTTTTTAAAAAAAATTTAAATAAAGCATAAAATTTCAATTATTATTCAAGCTTTTGAGAATAAAAAATAAGCACAACGAAACAAAATTATACCCATGTGTGCCTATAGATATAATGGGTATTTATGAAGATTTTTTGGATTATTTCTGTGTAAATTGAAATTCACTGAGGTGATTTGGCTTAAGTTCGGGGTCATTGATTGACAAAATAAGGTTTTGGGTGGAACTTTTTCCGTCCTTTCAGGGTAATTTGGGGATAGTTTTGGGATCTTTTCAAAACGATTTCGGAATTGTTTTAGGGATTATATTAGGACTTTTTGGGACCATTTTGGAATTGTTGTAGGGATTATATTAGGACTTTTTAGGACCATTTTGGAATTGTTTTAAGGCTCATTCGGGGACTTTTTGTGGAAATTACTCCGAAAAGGTCCCGAAATAATTCCAAATTAGTCCTGAAAACAATATCGAAATGGCCTGGAAAACCCCCACAAACCAATCCAGAAAATGATCTCGAAAACATCCAAGGAATCTCGCAAAAAGCTTAATTTTGTCGAACTTAATTCAAATCAACTTAGAGAATCTCAATTTATACAGAAATAACCAAAAAACCTTCATATACTCGTATACAAATTATGTCTCTATAGGCATATATGGGTATAATTTTGCTGTATCTCGTTGTGCTTATTTTTTATTTTCAAAAGCTTCAATAATAATTGACATTTTTTTTTTTGAATTACAAATAATATTTCACTCATTACCAAATCATTTGAATAGCAAATAAATTTTTATTTGTTATTTTTTCGTCACTCGCCACCCAAATTTTTCAAAACGCTCATTCCTGGAGGCCCATTCTGGTTGGGCGTTATCGTGAAGTGAAAAAATCTTTTCACCTTGATTATCACTTGACGTTTACCTTTCTTCACTTCACTGAGCTCTGAAATGCGATTCTGATATGTGCGATGAAAACTGTAGAAGACCATTTTGAATTGCGTTGACACAAGTTGTGCTTGCTTATTATAAATTTGTAAGAATAAAAGCAACTTTTATCACTTAAAACGTTTAAATTTGCCAAAAAAAAAATCGGATTTTTGAATTTTTAGAAATTTTGACGTTAACACCAAATTTATATTGGCGTTAACTTTTTTCACTTCACTTCAAATCGAAAAATTAAAGTAAAACGAGAATCAAAAATCGTGGTGAATTGGCGCATTTACTTTTCACTTTACGTTAACGCAAAACCAGAATTGACCCCCTGGCCCAGACTGCTGTTGTGAAAAAAATTCCAAAAAAATATAAATTTAAAAAATTGGATAAATTTTCCTTGACTGCACCTTTTCCAATTCTAATTCGGAAAAGAGCAAATGTATATCAGAAAACCTCAATTGCATTTCAAAAAAGCTCAAATGTATTTAAGAATGAGTCAATTGCATTTCAAAAAAGCTCAAATGTTTTTCAGAAAATCTTTATTATGATTTCGATGTACAAATATATAAAGTAGACTACTTTTGGACGATGCTACTTATAACAATTTGAACAGGTCTCTGACTATCGGTAAGTAGTGTGTACTTCCGTGTATTGTCCACAGTCATCGTCGCCGTTGTCACCTTTGTAATTTGTATTGTTTCCATCTGCTCCGTATTTTCCTTGTTGTCCGGATTTTTCTTAGCTTTCATGTTATTGTTATTTAAGTTTATGTTTAGTCCCACTTGGGAGGTTTGTCACTTGGGCGACACGCGATGACAAGATACTTATATAACCGACCTTGCCCATCCGTCGGCCATTCAATAGTCACAGGCTGACCATTCATCTATGTAACTGCGCGGGTAACCTTAACACCTTATATTTGAATGGTGTTGGTGCGGCTTTCTTGCTATTCAACTTGAATTTTGCTATACACATTAGGGTGGGTCGATTTGTATGGAAGAAAGTTAACCGATATCGCGCCATCGATTTTTCGATAGGTTTTGGGCTCAGGAAAAAAAAGTTCCACTACGCATACCCAAAAAAAGTATTTTCGAGCCTGCGAAATTTCATTTTTTTTACTTTTTTCGACTTTGATTTTTAAGGTTTTTTTCATGACCTACTAAAAAAAATTTCGTTTGATTTTAAAATTTTCATGTATGTATACCCTGCCCGACTCAAAAATGTCCGCTAAAAACGTTGGCGATAACAGTTTTTTGAAAAACAAAATATTTTTTGGGTTTTGGGGAGTGTTTTGGTCAAAAAATTTATCCTTTCGCCATTTTTTTTAAGGGTTTTTTCAGCATACATGCAAAAATGTTTTCGGTGAAAACGAATTTGTCTCATATTTCCTGTCCCACTTAAAATTATGTGCTAAAAACGTTGGCGATAACAGTTTTTTCAAAAAAAATTTTTTATTTTCGGGGTTTGGAAAAGTCGATTTTGCGACCAAAACAAGTCCCAAAGCCCGAAAATACAATTTTTTTTCAAAAAACCGTTATCGCGGCGATATCGGTTAATAAATCGACCCAGCCTAATACACATATTTATTTTCTGAAATACATTTGACGTTTTCTGAAATAAAATTTATGTTTACCTTATTATAGTCTTGTCAGGTACAATTTTATCTTATCTTATGTTTTCTTTTATTCAATCTTATCTATCACACAAATCTTTTTTTTGGTAATGAAATACTTTTAAGAGTTAGTGTTTGCTGTTGTTGCCTTCTTGAAATTTTCTACTTCTGACAAGACAAAGAGATAACAAGCTGTACGTTGGCCAGCCGGCATTTGTAGCTCATAGTCACGGTTAGCATATGAAAGTACTTATACAAAGACGATGCGTTACAATATTTTGAGAATTTCAGTGCTTTAATTTTTTGCTAAATAAATTTGAATGAAATGCCTTTGCTAACTCAAAAAAATAATCGAAGCGTCTTTAGCAAGCTTGCTGACAGAAATAATGTTCGAAAATTTCACTAGCAAATCTGGCGGTCAACACGGAAAATCCCACGTTCAAGTTCTCGGACAGGTAACATCAAAATGTTTGGAAAAGGTTTTCTTAAAAGGGTTTCATCTCTCGACAGTGGTTCTCAAGATTCCGAGTGTATTTCTGCCATGAAAAAGCTTTTCATTTGCAAATGCCGTTCATTGCCGGTATAAAAGATGAAGATCCCGCCAATTTATAGAAAAAGGGTTGGAAACAGCAACCCCAAATTAGAATAGAAACTCCGCTTTATTCTCCTTGGAGGTATATTATTAAATTAGGCAAATAATAATATCCCTGGCCAATCTCGTTCAGGAACAACAAGGACCACCTGGGAGGGAGTACTTCTTATGCTCCATCACCCGACTATGCATCCAGATGGGAACTTAAGTGCCTCTGCCAACACAAAGGAAAAGCGATACCACAAACCGTCCTAATGGTGGGAGCTATTTTGGAAATACGGTCTAAAATATGTGCACGGATAATCATACAATTTTTTGGTTGAATACTAATATGAAATGATAGCTATTAATGTTCTCATAAGAGGACGAGTTGGGATGTACCAAGCGCAGTGTGACCCCTGTTTGAAAAATGCCTATATCTCACTCAAGATTGTCAATTATTTAGAGTACGACGCTTCTATACAAACCCAGGGCGAAAATAAAATGTATTAAGTTTAATTAGGATTTAAAATTATACTCGTGGTTGTGGCGACCCTAAAGTAAACATCTGAAGCTTTTTGGGAATTTCGCAAGGCATGTTTGTATATTCTATTTCTTTCATTTTTAAATATATCTACTCACCCAAAACAAATTTGGCGAATAAGCCCACCGCAGTGATAGCAACTTGACTAGCAATATACCAAACAGTATTGGGAAACCGCATACGATGGAATACCCAATCGATATTATAGCCCATAGCGAGTTGTTGAGGTGGTGGCTCTTGTTGAGGCTGAACGTGGTACTAAATGAAATACAAAAACGTTGATGAAGATGAAAATGACAATTGAAAATTGCATTGAAAATTGCATTTTTTTTAATTTTTTGATTAATGATAGATGATTTGAAATAGGAAAAAAAGTAGAAAATTAGCAATTGTTGAAGAGTTACATGTATCGTTATAAATTAAAAATTAACTTAAATTAGCTTAAGTGGAATAGTATTTAATCAATTTTAATATTATTTTTTTTTTTTTATCTTTTTCACCTTTGTAGTTTGCGTGGTAATTTTCAACTTCATCTGTTTTTTTTTTAAATTCGCTCTTAATTTCTTGCACAAACGATATTACGAAAATTGCATATTGCACAACAGCAGTGTAACGCGGACGAATGTTAAAAATAGCAGCCAACACAAAATATATACGCAAAATAATTTTTTTTATTTATATATTTGTCAGCACTGCAAATTTATTGTCAATGAAGACGTAAAACTCATTGAAGTTCTTATTTTTAAATTTTATTTGCTTTTTCTTTTTTAGTACAGATAGTTTTGGTATCTAAAAGGGTTAAGGGAAGGTCGTTGACTAGACATCACGACATAAACTCAATTTCCAAAAGTCAAATGGGATGTTTAGGGATTTTGTTCAGAGGATCGCACTCAAAATCACCGCATCCTTAAAGAAAAAGTATGATTTAATGAGGTGGTAGGCTGAAATCACAAACCTAGAATGCGATGGGCGGGGAAAGCAAGAAAATCGATAGCGTCTTAAGACGGTTACAACAACATCACAGTAGGTCATCTTATTGGAAAATTACGTTTGATCGTTACAATGGTTGATTACGATTTTTCGCGGGAAGATACTGAAACATCAAGAGGGTATGTCAGACCATAGTAAAAAAAGTTCAATGGCCTCACATCGAAAACCCAGACTCTCTCGCCTCATACAGGGTGTTTTTTTTACAGGTTTGTTTTTCGAATAGAGATAAAACTGGCATTTTGTGGTCAAATCTGGCAACTCTAATGTCATTTATGTTCAGTTTGGTTTGCCATTTCATCATGAACAGGTTGACAAAAGAACAACGCTTGCAAATCGTGCAAATTTATTTCGAAAATAATGGTTCAGTTCGCGAAGTTTACCGTGAGCTCCGTCCATTTTATGGTCGACATAATCGTCCATCAGAGCAATTAATTCGGTTAACCATGGATCGTTTTCGCACTACGTTTACTCTATGTGATAATACGCATCCGCAGAGACGTCGAACAGTGCGCACCGAAGAAACAATTGCCGCTGTAGAGCAAAGTGTTGAAGAGGACCCGAATGAATCGATTCGCCACCGTGCACAGCAATTGGAGCTTTGTCCATCAACTTTATGGAAGATTTTGTGCAAAGATCTTGGCTTGCGACCTTACAAGATCCAGCTTGTGCAAGAATTAAAGCCGCGAGACCATGCAATGCGTCGTGATTTTGGTGTATGGGCCGAAAATGAGATTGATTTCGATGCTGATTTTCATCGCAAAATTTTGTTCAGTGATGAGGCTCATTTTTGGTTGAATGGCTACGTCAACAAGCAAAATTGCCGCATTTGGAGTGAAGAGAATCCACATGAGACCCTTGAAACGCCATTACATCCACAAAAACTGACTGTTTGGTGTGTTCTATGGGCTGGTGGAGTCATTGGGCCATACTTCTTCCGCAATAATGCTGGAGAGGCAGCTACCGTTAATGGAGACCGGTATAGAGCCATGATAACCGACTATTTTGTTCCCGAATTGGATGGCATGAATGTGGATGAGTTGTGGTTCCAACAAGACGGCGCTACATGCCACACAGCGCACGTCACAATCGATTTATTGAAGGAAACATTCGATGAGCGCATAATTTCGCGGAATGGACCTGTCAATTGGCCACCAAGGTCGTGTGATTTGACACCATTGGATTATTTTCTTTGGGGATATGTGAAGTCGCTCGTCTACACCAACAAACCAGAAACGTTAGGGGAATTGGAAGCCAACATTCGTGGCGTTATTGCCGACATACGGCCCCATATGCTCGAAAAAGTGGTTGAAAATTAGACCTGTAGAATTGGCTTTATTCGAGCCAGCCGCGGCGGCCACATGCCCGAAATCATATTTAAACATTAATGGCATAAAATTATCCTTCCAATAAAGCCAAATTGATGGACCTTAAAGCGATTTTCTTGTGTTTTATTTCAATTCGAAGTTCTATACCCCTAAAAAAAACACCCTTTATTATACAAAGCATGGTATTTACGTTGAAGTCATTTTGACATTGCCCTCAATTTGCGAAGGTTCATGCAAAAGCAACTAAACAAGCAAAAAAACTTGGCGCGACAAAAGGTACTATCTTAATAATAATAACAAAATTTTAAGCAGATAAGCAAATCGTGTACGCACATTAGACCAATTCCTAAAAAAAAACTGTTTCCTCTAAGCAGTTAAGTTGAAGTGTAGAAGACGCCATAATTGTATTTAGCTGAACATAGCGCACAGAGTTTAATTTTTATTCGCCTAACGTATTCATAACAGCATCAATGAATCGATATAGATATAGATTTATGTATATCAAAGTGCTCAGGTGGAAAAGAGAAGACGATAACTTGACCAAATTTTGAGATAACTTAAGGGCCTTTTACACGATATGTTTTTTTATATGACCTGGCACTTTTTCTACACCCATGTCGGATGGCTTTCAACACTTCCAACAGTTCAATTCAGATTCCTTTAACACAGTGAATAAATAACTCCAAAAAAATTCAAATCAACAAATTGATTATAAATGTAAGTCAGACAAAAATAAAAATATTTCTATTTCATATGTGCATTTTTCTGACTTGTACAAAAGGAAAATTTAATTTGCCTTTACACGTTATGTTGGTTTTCAAACGTAAAATATGACATATACACATGACAAAGCCATATCGTGTAGGCCTTTTACTGCAATTTCGTATGCAGGTTCCTTGCACTCATCTACCTTTATAAGAACTAAATTTTACTTACAAGCTGCCCTTTCAAAAAAATTACGAAAAAATTTATGAAAAAGGGCGTGGCGCCACCAATTTTTTATCAAGATTATTTCAACGTTTCTGTAGTCATAAACTCGAAGGGGTGTTGTGTGTGTTGACGTGTCCTAACAATTTAGTGCCATATTTCGCATATAACTAGAGTAATTTTTGTAAGTTTAACGAGCTCAAGACCAGTTGATAATAATTCTTAGTTAATTATTATTATTTTTGATTAGAGAAAAAATTTAAAGCAACAAACATAGTACTATTTCGAAAACAGCCACGATTTCTCGTCAGACTAATTCGTATAGTTTTGCTATTTCAGAGTATTTTGTGGAGAATCGAACCCACTCACTCGGATTGCAAGCGCAGCTGCCTAACCCATAGGCTATGCTGCGTGTAGTTTTGCAAGCTGCTTAATTCAAGTTTTCCTCTAATTGTTGTTTGTTATCTTTCCAACGGTATACACAATATTTTAGACATTCTGTCTATATGTAAATCATGTATGCTGTACTTTGTTTTTGTACATTCTTCTTTCTATTTTTAGAAGATAGTTATTGTTTATAACCGCGTGCTCCGGCATAATTTTTGTTGAAAGATAAAAAATACATTGATAACACAGTGTCAAAATATGGCTCAGTAAATTTGGAAAAACAATATCTCTGAAACCAAAAGCGTTGCATACATTGGTTAATTTAGAAATTGGCTGTTTGTGGAATATCAAGTCATAAAAACTTTAATTTAGCGATACAAATACACAATTGTTTTTGAACTTTCAAAAGAAGAGAATATTAGGGAATAGAACTCTCTTTCTAGATTTCCCAAGATTTTTTTTTAATTAATTAAATATTAATTTAAAAAGATTATGCTAGAGATTTATTTGGTGAAAATTTACATGTTTCTGCAAATGAAATAATGGGTAAAATCGACGAAATGGCTGCTGGCATTTTACTAAAGCCGTTCTATCTCGGGTAATGTCTGGTGGTTGGGGTTTCAGATGAAAAGTTGAAGATTAAGTTGGATAGGAAAAAGAGAACAGCTAACGGTCCACCATTTAAGTTGTTGAAATAACGTGGATAATGGGGCCTGTGGGGGCGTTTTGCTAGGAATATCATGGATGATCTATGCTAAATTGCAAGTGTTTAGTGTTCGGAGGTAAGGGAAAAAAAGTTCTTACTTTCTATTTTATATATCGTTTTCCAGGCATATATTTTTGCAGAGTTTTCAGCCTTCACGCAAGTTCACAATAATTTTTTAACACAATAATTTTTAACACAATTCTAAAACACAACTCTAAACACATGATTACCGGTTTGATTAATTACTTTCTTGAGAATCCATTAAGTGATTGATTACCAATTACTTTATATTTTTAAAGATTATTTCCCAATTAATTAAAAAAGTAATCAAAAAAATCATGATTTTTAACGATTATTGGTAAAAAAATTAAAAATAATCAAAAAAAAAGTTGTTTTACTACTTCCGATTATTTTTGATTATTTTTTTTTTGATTATTTTTGATTTTGTTTAGTATTTTTGTAGTAGCATATAAATATACACATCAACAATACTGAAAAAAATTTAAAAAAAGTATCAAAAAAAAAGTTGTTTTGATAAATTTTTTTTATTTTTTTTTTCTAATCGTAATCAATTAATAATTGCCTTTTCTTGAAAAACAACTAAAATAATGATAAACAATTAAAAAAGCCTTCTAATCAATTGATTACTAACTACTAATCAAATTTAACAAGTCTGATTCTTATCTTTAAACATTTGGTGCAAAACGATCAGGACAAGACTTTTTAGGGAAGCTGGTAGCGCAAAATGTTATAATATTTTCAATTGTCAGGTAGTTAACATGGTGGCCCCCGAAAAGTGACAGTGAAACTACCGACTTTCTCCGGTCATGGTAGAACTCAAAGTTTTTAATATATCCGGGCAAAATTTTATAGAGAAATTTAGTGTTTCTTTTCAGGTCACCTAGGCAAACTTTGCTCAATCCCAAAACTCACAGAAACAGTCGAACAAAACTTGTCTGTAAGAAATTTTTTTTTCCTGTAACGGTCTAATTTATATGCAGTAGTGGCTCACAATGAAAGTGACACATTGATCTAATATAAATATTACGAAATCTCTTCTAGATAGTGCTTACATAAAAATCTTTTGAATCAGTGTTTCAAACTCTTGCAAATATTCCGAGAAGTTTCAAAAACCCGGGTTAAAATTTTCAAATTTGAGGCAAAAATTTCAAAATGATTTCTGAGTACCCAATTTTGTAGACTATCCAATTATAGTCTCAGAAACTGCAAATCTCAATACTGTAAAGAATTTCGTTGATTTTTGGCAATTTTTGTTTACATTTTTGTTTGAAATTCTGCACAACAAAGCATAAAAAAAAATAAAAGCGATATCATAAGACGTAATAAAAATGTAATGCGTACACATGACTGAAAAGCCGGCATGCGTGAAAAACATTTCGGGGTGGCTATTGGAGATAATATCTAGCAGAGCAAAAGAGCGTGCCACCCTCTTACCGAGCAACAGCATCAGCCCACACTTAGGTAGGTTACTCATACGGCAACGAACTGCCCCCTATTTATGTATACGAGTTGTGACATTAAAGTTCGGGAATTTCCTACAGAATGGAAGCAATGCTTGCTAAGTATTTGCTATCAGCAGTCCACAGACTATAATAGGCGCGTTCCAACCAGGAGTGATCCAGATCCAGATAGAACTTTTGCATGTAAATGCAACAACAACGTTGTGATCTTCATATTTATCTGGATCACTTTCGGATCCGTATAGAAGCTCTGTTCGTTTAGTTTTGTGTATTAGATTTTTTGACAGCCAACCCTTATTTGCTTGATAGCACAGACTTACATATATATACACGTATATACACAAACTGTCAGGCGGTTAGATGACCATTTAAAGAAGAATATATACACAAACAACTCTCATACAACTTATCCGTATCGTTATCGTGAAATCTCGATCCTGGGCCTTTACTCTGTAGTTCTATTCGAAAGGATGTTCTACTCGAAAGAACTACAGAGTGAGGGCCCTGATACTAGTCTGTATAGCTGATTGGAACGCAACTATTACTAAAATGTTTTAGATAGGTTAGTCGCGTAACAGGGGACGCCAGAATAACTTTTCTAACACCACTAGCGGGTTTGATGGGTACTTTTTTGTTGCAGTGTCTTTCCGTAAATGCTATCTAATTTATTCATAATCTATCATTTAGATCCATTCCATTTAATTTGCTAGATTTTCGACGAAATCCAAACCATAACACACTTCATCACAACACCTCGTACTCGTTGATTGATAGTAGACAGTCGTAAACACTGAATCAATGAATGCGAAAAAACTTAGCGGAAAAGTAACTCACAAATTGTTGTTGTTGATGGTTATTATTTTGTATACTTAACTCAATCATCTTTATTTGGGGATTTTGGGTCATACAATTTTAATAAATTATACAACATTTGAAGCGTATGTACCGGTATTGAATGGTAAATGAGACTCATTTCGGCTGTAGTGCTACGCACACAAGGTATATTAACTTTAGTCGCCTAACGACAGTACGTAACGGCATAAACGGATCGAGATAGATATTGACTTATTTATATCAAAATGTTCAGGACGAAAATCGAATGATAGCCACGCCCACTTTTTATATATAGAATATTTTCGAAAACACAAAAAAAGTGATTACTAAGTACATAATACACCTATAAGGATACAATTTGGTGACTACATTGAGATTGAGGCATAAAATAAATTTTTAATTTTTTGATTAAGTCAAATTTAGAAATAATATTAATCATAAATCAAAAACCGTTCAAGATATCGAAACGAAATTCAGCACGCAGGTTTCTAGGTATGCAAGGAATGTTCCAGGAAAAAATTAGCGGGATCGGTTAAGGTCCACGCCCACTTTTATATGAAAGATTTTGAAGAGGATAGTAGATATATTAAATAGGCAATAACTTTGCGTAAAATAGCTTTACATCATTAAGAAAACCAAAAACTTAAAATTTTCGAAAATGGGCGTGGCCCTGCCCCTTTTATAGTGGACTATTCCACAAAACTTATTAAGCCATAACTCCGCCAAAAATTGATCTGTCGAAACGAAATTTGGTAATAATGTTCAGTATATAAAGGTAACTGTTTGCTGTAAAAATGGCTGCCCAGTTTTTGAACATAGTTCTGAAAATTTTTTTTTTTAATTTAAAAAGCGATATTTCTACAACTAAGCAAGTTATATCAATCAGATTTTGCACACATAATAAGCTTTTCAAGAAAAACTCGGCCGCAAACAAATTCTGTCAACTTTGAAGAAGTAGGCGTGGCGCCGCCAACTTTTCAGCATAAAATTTCTGCTATTTTCAAAGGCAATCGCTTATAATTCAATCTTGATATTTCAATGAAAATTGGTCAGCTGCTTCTTAGTAGTATGTATTATATTCCTGCCAAAAATTAGCCAAATCGGGAAACACACAAGCAAAATATTCGGGCAGGTAGTTAATAGCCCACTGCAATAGCGAAGTTATATATCTTTTTTGATTTTCATACCTTTCATATACATGAAATGTATCTAAGTATGAGAAGAAGAAGAGAAAAGTTCACTAAAATGATCAGCACGATGAGCGGAGTCGATTTAGCCATGCCCGCCTCTCCGTCCGCAAAACAAAACACAAAATATGTTAAAAAAATTATGTAGGTATTGACTAAGTGACACATACGAGGTGTGTTCAAAAAGTATCGCGAATTTTGTGTTTTTTCAAAAATTATTTATTTATTCATGAATGTCTATTTTGTCCCCTTCAAAGTAATCCCCATGAGATATTATACACTTGTGCCAACGGTTTTTCCAATCTTCGAAGCACTTCAAAAAATCATTTTTTTGTATCTTGTTCAGCTCCTCCTTCGATGCCGTCTTTATCTCGTCAAGAGAAGCGTAACGTCGTCCTTTTATGGGCCTCTTCAGTTTAGGGAACAAGAAAAAGTCACAGGGGGCCAGATCTGGGGAATACGGTGGCTGCGGCATCATTAGTGTGTTGTTTTTGGCCAAAAAGTCGCGCACAAGCAACGATGCGTGAGCAGGGGCGTTATCGTGGTGCAAAAGCCAATTTTTGTTCTTCTTTGCACATCTTCTGGGCCTTCTGAGAACATTTTGTACCACCGATAAACGTTGCTTCGGTCCAAGGTAGCTTCTCCGTATGCCACAGTCAACATTCGGAATGCATCCGCGCACTTAATTTCGTTTTTCACACAAAATTTGATACAGGTTCTTTGATCCATTTTTTTGAATAGGTAAAAATCGAAGACGATCCAAAACACGTGCAAGCAAAGCAGCTGTCAACAATTAACTGAACATTCAAAATGGCCGAGCTTGTCGGCATAAGTGAGAGACATGAGTACCAACATAACGCCACAAAAAATTCGAAATTCGAATATACGTAACCAGCGAGAATTCAAAATTCGCGATACGTTTTGAGCACACCTCGTATATCCAAATTTCATTAATTTAGACCAAAAAAGTTCGGAGTTATGACGAATTGAAACTTTATATAGCCTGGGGGCGTGGCTCCGCCTACTTTTCCAAAACTATATATTGTCTATGCTGTACCCAGTGAACCCAAGTATATATTGTGAAAATTTCATAAAGATCGGTTGAGTTCTTTGGCGCCTATGAAATACACCCTTTTTTATATCTATTTTTGTTACGCACACAAGGTATATTACTTTATTCGGCATAAACGAATCGAGATATATATTTATTAATGTATATCAAAACGTTCAGGATGAAAAGCAAAATATCCGGACAAGTAGTTAATACCCCACTGCAAAAGCGAAGTTGTATATCTTATTTGATTTTCATACCTTTCATGAACATGAAATGGTTGTACGTATGAGAAGAAAAAGAGATAGTCCCATCAAAAAGTATACTGGAATGAGCAGGAGGATGAGCTAAGTCGATGTAGGCGTGTGCGTCTCTCGATACGTCTATCTGTCTCTCCGTCTGTCTGTTTGAACGCAAATACGAACTGAAAGTATTAAAATAGACCTGCGTAAATTGGGAGGCCATAATAGATCACTATTAGGTATATAATGTTCGGTTCCACCCGAACTTAAACTTCCTTACTTGTTTATATTCAATTTAAAACAAGATTGTGTAAACTCCTCTGATTTTTTTTTTACTTTTTCAAAAATGGTTTCATACTAAACTTTTCTATGTAATGGAAAATTGCAGCTGCCAACGTGACTCAACACACCCTCACAGACTTCTTCCTTTCAATTTTACTCCCAAGCACGCACAACACTTCATTTTATGAAAAATGTATTCCAGGTTTCCTTTTCTATTCTCCCACTGTTCTGCACACACAACCGGGGTTGCGTTATCTATGCGCGCAAACCACGTACGCTTGTTCGCCGCACTCGCTCGGTCCGCGTACATACGTCTAAACGGTAAGAACTTGCAAAAATTACTGTTATTTACTAATAAGCACTAGCGAGAGACAAGCACACGAAATCATGAACCAACTTAGATCTTTCTATGTATGAGTTAAGAGTAGTGGCGGATTTTCACAAAAGAGCGAACCAATGAGTGTGGTGCACGCTATAAAATGTTCCACGCACTCGCCGCGGCGTCGGTTACTCAATTGTCGGTGTAATATCAAAAACAAAAAGACGCATTGATTCTAGTACGACGTTTGGGGTCAACAAACACAGTTTTAGGGTTTGGAAAAGCCCGCAAACACATGACAACATCTCGCACACAAACGCTATTTGAGGAGCCGTCGCACTGTGTAAGGAATGCAACCAAAATTACTATAAAAAAGAAAACAGACAAATTCGAAAATATTTTAATGCCAGTCTACAGTTCATACTCGAGTTAAGATGGAATCGTAATAATTGTTTGAAATTTTGATGTTCCGAAATACAAGGTGGCGCAAAAGTAAGCTTCCGATGTTCAGCATATCGGTTGTGGCACGTGCAGTGTGTGCTGTTGCACCGTCTTGTTGGAACCACATGTTTTCCAATCCCAATTCATCAAGTTGCGGCAAAAAGAACTCGTTGATCATTGCTCACAGTAACCGTTTGGCCCCGACCGATTATTGGTCAAATAAATAGTCAGCAATATTCCGCGTTCTGGAGTAGTGTAGCGTAAGATTGTTTATTAACGTGTATTTCGCATGTGTTTACTACACAAATGTCAAAACAGAACTGACTTTAGGGGCCAATCGCAAAATTTATAGCATTTTCTGATAGGAGGATTACTTTTGCGCCACCTTGTACGAGTTAATCAAGAAATAAAGAAATCTCCAAAATAAATCCCTAATATCAACCAACATTTGATAAAAAATGTCCTACTTAGTTTATATTTTTTACATTTGAGGAAGCTGTTTTAATCAATTTGTGTCGCCAAATGTTTACTAAAATTTTCCAGATCTATATATTCAGACAAAATATCTGCTATTTCTGTGTCAGCCTCGTATCTATGTACATTTGAGTAAAATAGACATTCAAATGATATTATAAACGATTTTTTTTCGCTTATAAATAAAATAACAACATAATTTTTTTTTTTTGTAAACTTGGAATTTGCTTTAAAAATCAAAGGTGAAAGCTGAAAAGAAGCAACTAAAATTATGGGCGATTATAATAATTCTGCTTGTTTATTTTTTGTTGCATGGAATTAAAAAATTTTTTAAGGCAAGCAGGACAATTTTTATCTAACATTGAAATGACAAATAAAAAACGTTTACACAATTTTGACATATTTAATATTAGAAACTAATGAGAGCACAATAAAGATAGTTATCTCTCAGTCAGAAATTTCAAATTTTAGTCAGCAGAATTTTAGTTAACTACTTCTTTTAAATATTTCTAACGATCAGCTGTTTTGCATTTTACAAAAAAAGTAAAACAAAATTTTTAAAATTTGATCTTTAAAAGGGCCACCTACCGTCTTATATGCATTTGTTGTTGTTGTTGATCGCTCAGAGAATCGTCATCAAGCTCTTCTAACGGGAGTCCAAGGAAACGCACAGTTTCAACAGGGTTGGATCAGAGTGATATATGTAGGTGTTAGAAGAGTGGGTTCAATTGAACAGGGAAAAGAGATGTTTGGTATCATGAGGGGACATACCACATGCAGGGCACGTATTTGGTATGGTAGGGTTCAGTCTGGATAAGTAAGAGTTTTACCTATTACAATATTCAGACCGAAGTTGTGCTAGAATGAATACGCTCATCAGCTATTTCAGGTGGTTCAATGTCTATTACGGGATTCACAGCCCGAGATCTAAGGGATCTGTCTACCGATTCGGTGTGGAGGTCGTTTAGAGCCCGCCTATGGTTGCGCAGATCAAACGGCAAGGTAATGTGGTGCCGGATCTCATCGTAGTGCTTACGGAGATGTTTCCTTATGTCTCTCGGGGGCGGAGGTTCATCCAATAGATGGCGGTTTGGATGACTAGGCCTGTGACAGTTCAGTAGAAACTGTCTGCTCAGCAGTTTAGCATGCTCACGTGTATTGAGCATTTTGGCCTCCTGATTAAGGTGAGACTCCGATGACATAAGCAGACATCCCGTGGCAGTTCTGATGGCGGTGTTTTGGCAACTTGAGGATCTTGTTGCGGCTCTGTAACTTAGATGCAATTTCACTTCGCTTTTAGACGTCGTCGCGTAGAGTCGGCAAATATATCCCTGCATCTCAACCAAATTAAAAAAAAAACAGACTGTACTTTTGGTTGAGATGAAATTTTTGGACCTGAGGGATATTTTTTGCTTTCTCCAAAAAGTATTTTCGTTATACTAAAGTATCAAATAACTCAAAATAGGAAATGAATCCTATATATTTTAATTATATTTCGACTTAACTAAAAATTTCAACAAAACTGTATATCCGAGATAACGGTTCTCAGCAAAAACGGGAATCTTCGAACGGAAAATTAATTATATGGGGTGATAGCCTCCATAACCGCGTGGAAGATACATAACCAAAAATTTTTTTGGTGTCGTTTTAAATTAAAGAACGTTTCAGTGTAAATAACTAATTATTTAAAATACCTTGAAAAATACATTTGTAAAGTGTAATAATTGCATTAAAAAATAATACAATTGGACAATAACCTGGCTTATGATACGTATCTGATACGTCTGCCATTGAATCTAACTCAAAAAAAGAGTATAAAATATAAATAACACAAAGACAAATAATGAACTATATTTTATTTAAAATACTTGAATTATACATGTGCATATTGCAACCAAGAAGATAATACCCGAAGGAAAAACAGAAAACGCAAATATAGTTACAATTGTACCTCTAGCAAGCTGCTACACATGGTTCTGGCCATTGCGGTATTACCTTTGTGTACTGGTGGAGCAAATTGAGGAAAAACAACAATCCGAAGACATAACAATCCGAAGAGTACAACCTGGCGTTGGGATACACCAATCCCGTGCCATTCAACCAAACCCAAAAAAAAAAAAAATAGATGCAATTGCGGTGGCATGACTTGCGAAGGTGAGGCTTTTGTCAAACGTCACACTCAGGATTTTAGGGTGATTGACAGTAGGTAGAGGTACTCCATCTACGTGGACGTTTAACTTTTGTCCCATCTGCGCATTCCACGTCGTAAAAGGTGTCGCCGTCGATTTAGTCGGAGATAGGGTGAGGTCTCTCTCGGTGAAGAAGCTGGAAAGGTCTCGGAGGTAGCACTGCAAAATAGACGAGTCATCTATTTGTTTTGCAAGTGCATGCTCTCTGCTGTCTTTTTTTGGGCAGATTGGAGTGCCAGAGATCGTGATGTTCGTTGAAGTCACCGAGGATTAAACGGTTATCGCCTCTTAGCAACGCACTTATGTCGGGGTGATAGTCCCTCGCTCAAGATGTTACAGGGGGAATGTAGATGTTAATAATTTGCAGATTGACAGCGCCTGACCGAACCCCTATACCTTGGCATTCTAAGGTAGTCCCTCGGATCAATGTCGGGAACAAATAGATTATATTGTACAGTGTGGTGTGTTATTACCGCGAAACCACCCACATTATACACATCACAAGTTCGTAAATCTGATCTGATGGTCAGTTTGGGCTCTTGAATCGTAGCGATTTTCATTTTGTTTAGTTTAATATATTCAGTCATCTTCGCGATCTTTCCAGCTAATCCGTTACAATTTAGCTGTAAAATTTTGAGGTGCATGAATAGTGGGCACTTGGTCCATCAGTTTGCGAGTTTTTCGAACAAGAGAAAGTTTAATGAACATTTCTATATCTGAACCTTGTATTGAATTTAAGCAGGTTTCGGGTGCCGACGAAGTTGATCAGCTTCAAATCGTTGTGTGGTCTAAGCGTGTAGACTGAAGTCAATGAAAAAATTTCAAATATTTTTACCTAATACAATTCAGCAGATTTTAAGATCTACCATTGCGGGTTAGGAGTTTATAATATTCCCGAGGTAGGCATACCGGTATGTCGTAAGAGGTTATGGCTGAAGAGGAGCGTGTACTTCCGAGGGAGACTAGAGTCATACTAGCACAACTTCGCTCTGGATATTGTAATAGGTTAAACTCTTACTTATGCAGACTGAACCCCAACATACCAAATACATGCCCTGCATGTGGTATGACCCCTCATGATACCATACATCTCTTTTCCTGTTCAGTTGAACCCACTCTTCTAACACCCACATCACTCTGGTCCAACCCTGTGGAAACTGCGCATTTCCTTGGACTTCCGTTAGAAGAGCCTGATGACAATTTAGAGTGATCGAGCCCATTGGGCAGGGCGAAGCACTGTTAACAACAACAACAACAACAGGTTATGACGTCACTTAGGTTAGCATTAACCGGCTTTTATGAAGGTTAGGTTGCAAGGGCAGGACAGAGTACCTGGACTCTGCCCGACACTTAGGCCAATAAATAGGCCCATTGTGATACCCTATACGGTCTCTACCCACCTCTATGCCCCAGAGATGCGAGCAAGTCATCCCCGACGCCGGCAGCAGCTCAGCCGTTTAAAAATCAGCCGATCCAACAACCCTAGAGTATCCGAGTTCAATGATCTCCCGAAAGCTGAGAAGGACCAGTCGACTCACACGGTTGCGCTACCGTCGACGCCAGGGAAAACCAACTCACACCCTGTTCGTGGCAGGGGATCGAACCACTTCGTGGAGTCAATAAATTTAGATAACGCTTTTATTTCTATTTGTGATACCTCAGGGAGATTATCGAGAAACGGTTGGCCCAAGATAGCTAACCGTCGCCTGCTGAGTGCAGGGCATTGACACATCAGATGCTGAACACTTTCCTCCTCCTCAATACATCTGCAGCTGCGACAGTAATCATTAGACATTGCGCCCATTCTGGCGCCGTGAGTGCCTATTAAACAGTGCCCTGTTAGAAGCCTTACCAAGGATGAAATTCCCGATTTATTGAGGGACAGCAGGGAGTTTGTACGTCTTTTGTTGTAAGAAGGCCAGGTTAGCCTGGATATCTCACACGTCGAGAGCCCTGACCAGAGCATATTTGCTATTTCCATTGTTTTTGTGCTGACACTAAATTTAAAGGAGGCCATGGGTATGCCTACCGAACTATTTCCTGGAAGGAGATGGGTGGTGGTACCTCGTCTAGCCAGCCCATCCGCTCTGCAGTTGCCTTCAATATCCCTGTGCCCAGGTACCCAAATAAGGCTAATACTGAAGTGCTGAGCCATCTCGTTGAGAGATCTGCGACATTCAGTTAACGACTTTGCATTGCCGACGTATGAGTTCAAGGCTTTAAGTGCGGCCTGACTGTCTGAGAAGATACAGATCTGTTTACCATTTTGGGGCATGGATACCAAGCTTTTCACCGCGCCGTGTATTGCCAGCATTTCCGCTTGGTACACGCTGCAGTGGTCGGGAAGACGGAAGGAGATCTCTAGTCCCAGGTCCGGTGGAAAGATTCCTCCCCCACCTTCCCCTCAAACTTGGAGCCATCAGTAAAGATGTTGATGGCGCCCCGAACCGTATGTGGTCTGTTGTCCCATTCTTGTCTTGTCGGTATTATTACCTCGTAGTTCCTGACAAACGCAGTAGTCCGTGTGTGGTGGTATGTTAACAGGCGCGTGGTTGCCCAAGATTGTGGCGTGCCCACTTTGTCCATTTATCCAGACGCCAGTCTCCCTTATTCGCAAAGCTGTGATCGTGGCTACTTCCTTCGCCACCAAATCAAGCGGTGGTAGATGCAGCATAGTGTTGAGTGCTTCTGTCGGGGTGGACCCAAGTGCCGCGGTTATGCAGAGTTCTGAACTCCTTTGGACTTTTTGTATCTGTTTGAGGTACGTATTCTTAGTTAGTGCAGGCCACCAGACCAGCACTCCTTAGAGTAGAATCGGGCGAACAATGGCTGTGTAGATCCAGTGCACCACCCTGGGAGAAAACCCCCACGAAACACCAATTGCTCTCTTGCAAGTAAACAACGCGCACGTTGCTTTTTTAACCCGTTCTGCTATATTGTCACCCCAGAGTGGTTTCCTGTCTAGATATTTGACTTTGTCACTGAATGCCAAAGTCGTGTTACCAATTTTTGGTGGTATAAGGTTCGGTATTTTGTACCTTCTAGTGAAGAGGACTACTTCGGTTTTCTCGGGGTTAACCCCCAGACCTGTTGACTTTGCCCAGTCACAAATTTTAGATAAGGCTGTTTCCATTAAATTGCAAAGAGTTTGAGGGAATTTTCCCCGCATCATAACGCAGATGTCATCGGCGTATGCAATCACTTGGTGGCGTTCCGCTTCCATGAGGCGTAGAAGCTGGTTTACAGTAACCACCCAAAGTAGCGGTGAGAGAACACCTCCCTGTGGGGTACCTCTGTTAACGAGTCTGTGAATCGAGTTCCCACCTAGCTTTTATGAAAGCGGTCTTAAATCTCTCAAAGGCGATAAGTATAAGGAAATCACTTATGGCCTCGCCACATTTTTTTAATCAACCATGAATAACAAAATGATACACTAGCCATTGAAGTCAAACACAACAACCCTATACAGATCTCATGTACGGCTGTATGTACCACAGTTGACCATACGAAACTAAGTAATTGGATTAAAATGTTATACAAGTTTTATATATAAAAATGCATACTGTTTGCCTACCCGTTTTGATGAAGTTGGATACTGTGCAGTGCATGGATTCTGTGTCCGTACCAATGCCACATAACTTCCTCGTCCTAAGAGCCTTAAACGACCACACGAACGCAATCCAACTAGGGACAGCATCTTTCAATTTATTTTTGTTTCTATCGAACTTTTAATATGTGTTAATAATACTATTTGGCAGTGTTACAATTTGATGTCCATGAGAAAATTACAATTTTACCAGCGCGAACGCGGACTCAGTGCGGGTATGACCAGCAAAACTCGAATATTCCTCTGATGCAGCGCATGCTTAAAATTAGTTGAATAAAATTGTTATGGATTTATTATGAAAATTATTTGACTTTTTATTTTGCTGTCGTCCTTTGTTTTAGATACGTATTCGTAAATATTTACCTTTTTATTGTGATTGAGCTCCTTAAGATGGTTGCCAACAACTTGAAAAATACACATTCACTTGTTGCTTAATTTACTGTTTCCACCAAACCCAAACCCCGTGTTTGCAGGTTTAATTGTCAACTGTTTCCACTGCCTGTTTTGTAAAAACTGTCTTCGGTCTGTCACTCGTGTTATTTTATTTTTTAAGAAATTGTTTGAAAAGGTCCCATTGTGCCCAAAGTTATTCCAGCCAAAGGGTGTTGTTGTTGTTGTTGTGGTAACGACAAAAACATTCCGCGAAGGTTTTGGGGAGTGTTGTCGAATTAACAGTCCTTGGTCGGATTTGAACCGGGTACGCTCCGGTACTCCCTTGCGGTACTGCTCGACTGTCGTGGTAGCGATTTATAACCTTCTAAGTCATGTCACCCCTCCTTCCGTAAGGAAGGTAAGATGGGTAATAAGAGGTGTGAGGCATCATATTCGTAGATCCACCATCGAGTTGCTCGTTATTACCTTTGTGCATATTAGTCGCCTCTTACAAATTCTAAACCCCTAACCCGCGAGGGATAAAAATGTTGCTCCTATATCCTGGTGCATGCAGAAAAAATATTTATACAGCCCAACTGAGGTCATAAACTTACGGCAGCGTGTAGCTAAGCCCCTTCAAAGGACGCTTTGTTAGTTATTAAGTCCACGGCTGAGTGGAAGATCACCCTTTTTAAAAATATTTTTCAAAAACGTCCTATATCAAAAATTTGTTGAAATAACACTTTATTTCAGAATTTGATTCAGTTAAAAATGTATTGCATTTTCGTTCAGATAGAGCCTTTTTGAAACTTATTCTAAAATAGGGCGTTGTTAACCCACATTTTGAATTAGCACGAAATGGAAAAAAATTGAGCTGCGTCATTCTGGAAACGGGCGTTTTTGAAAAATATTTTAAAATAGGGTGATCTTCCACTCAACCCTCGAAGGCCACATCACTGTCTTCCTATTTGTGAACAGGGTCCATCACTCATTGTGAATGCTCAATGTCAACTCCGATTTTATTCGATATTCTTTGTGCGATAGTTATCAGCACATCCTTATATATTCGTGTTTTGAAGAACATTGCTCCACAGTGTAACATTGTACCAGCGAAATATTGGAGATTTTCCACTGGTAACGTTCATACCGAGATACTCTAATTGCATTATGTCTGGACATTTTAGACCTTTGCGTTCAGCGCGCGTGCTGCACAAAATTAAAGAAATCACAAAACCCACCGGTGAACCGGTAGTAATAAATCGCAACCCTCGCAATTTAGAACGGCTACGAATTGCCCACAAACCCAGTGGTTATTTCCTAGAAAAACCGGGACGTTCATTTTGGCACAAATTGGAGTTGAATGTAAGTAACCGCTATGTGACAGCAGCAGTGAGACATTTTCAAAATGGACCCATCATCGGCGCCAGCACCTCAGAGTGGGCAATTAAGAAGCAATTGTACAAAACCAATGACACACCTGCCTTCGTTAATCTAGCCCGTGTGCTTGCAATAAGATGCTTACAATCTGGCATTACAGAAATGGCTTGCAATATCGAAGCTGTGGCTGGTGGCAAAGTGGATAAATTCTTAAAAACACTTAAGGAGAATGGTATTAAATTACAAGAACCTGACCGTTTCCGTGCAGCGCTACCATGGGATGCTGCGCGACCGGAGAAACCTTGGGATGTATTAGAGGATGATGTGCAAACAGAGAAAGATCTCGTGACCAACAAATAATTTAACTTTGTTTTTGTTTGGAACAATAAATTGTTACATTTATTCTAATTAAAAATAATGTTTGCGCCTTAATTTATGTTCAGATTTGGGGTAAGTCAAACTCCAATTCCATGAACACCAATTCATGAAGCGCGCAGCTGTTTATTCGTATTTACCCTTGATGTCCTTCCAAAGTTTCTAGAAATGGAGTAAAATATATTTCATTCAATAGGTGTTTGCTCTTACATAATTATAGGCGTCGAAAACTTACTCCCTTATTGGCAGTCTCGAAAATTGTGGTGGATGCGACATCAATGGCGCGTTCGAAGAAGAACACTGATGCCATAATAGCCACGGCATAGGTGGAGGTCCTTTTAAACACAGCGTTATAGATGGCTTTCATTGTTTCGGATTTAATTTGGTTTTTTTTAATTCGACTCGCAAAATACCACTTCGTGCACTCACACTGAAAATTGTCAAAACGAGCTGTTGTCAAACTTTCGGTAGCTGTCAAAATCGAGAAGTAGCAAAATATCGATAGGTATCGACTTTAAAGAAATGAAAAGCCTTGGCTAAAGCGTAGCAAAACTACAGATTTATGCTAGATCTATTTATACCCCTAATGAATTCATCTAATGGTGTCTTAACTGGAAAGCTAATGATTTTATAAAAATTAGGAAAATTATAAACATTCCAAGATTATAAATAACCTGACCACAAAATAAAGCAAGGTAATACTTTACATCCAACGTTGACTGTAAAAACTGCACTAAAAATGTCTATATTAGTACCCAGGAACTCGAATCCGGTGGAAGCCCCATTATTTTTAGTAATTAAAAAAAAAAAAAAAAAAAATTGCTTAGGTTCGATCCCAAAGGGGGGGCCTGTTCCATAGTATTTATGGGTGGAACCGATTTTTGCGTAGGCGGCTGTTGTTGTTGTTGTTGTAACGACAAAAACACTCCCCGAAGGTTTTGGGGGTTGCTGTCGAACTGACAGTCCTTGGCCGGATATGAATCCGGGTAGAGATGGGTAATGAGAGGTGAAAGGCATCATATCCGCAGATCAACCATCGAGTTGCACGTCATTACCTTTGTGCATATTAGTCGCCTCTTACGACCGGTATGCCTACCTCGGGCATATTCTAAACCCCTAACCCGCAGGGGGTATTTGCGTAGGCGGCTTTCGGCCGCGCTTCTAAAAAATAACCCTTGGCCTGTCCAACGGTGGCTACGCGATCCCCAGTGTTTCTGCGCAGAACACACTTTTCAGAACACCCTATATCTTTATCTACAACAACCTCATGAAAATGACAGAAAATTGTCAACTTTGCTTGTAAATATTTTGCAAACTAAATATATGCCTGAAAATCGAAATTACTTGGTACTGTTGTTGTTGTTGTAGTGACAATTTAACCAGCCCAAAACTCACCTCCCTTACCTAACATTGTCACCAAGCTCTTCTAACAGGAGTCCCAGAAACCACGCGGCTTCAACAATGTTGGACCAAAGTGACATTGCTGTTAGAAGAGTAGGCTCAGTTGAGTAGATGAACAGATGGTTCGTGTCATGGGGAGACACGCCGCATGCCGGGCAGACATTTGACATCTCAGGGTTCAGTCTGGATAGGTAAGAGTTTAAACTGTTAAAGTATGCCGAACGAAGTTGGGCCAGCATGACCCTTGTCCCCCTAGGTAGTTCGCGTTCCTCTTCGGCAACAGTTGGAGCTTGTGCCTGTAAAACGGCCTTCACCGGCCGAAAGGGCAGGGAAAGCAGAAATTATAATATGTTCTAATTGAAATTTTACATGAAAAGCTGAAGACAGAAGTAATTGTGAATATTGTATATTATATATACAGGGTGGCGCAAAAGTAATCCTCCTATCAGAAAATGCTATAAATTTTGCGATTGGCCCCTAAAGTCAGTTCTGTTTTGACATTTGTGTAGTAAACACATGCGAAATACACGTTAATAAACAATGTTACGCTACACTGCTCCAGAACGCGGAATATTGCTGACTATTTATTTGACCAATAATCGGTCGGGGCCAAACGGTTACTGTGAATGGTGAGCGCTACAGAGCAATGATCAACGAGTTCTTTTTGCCGCAACTTGATGAATTGTAATTGGAAAACATGTGGTTCCAACAAGACGGTGCAACAGCACACACTGCACGTGCCACAACCGATATGCTGAACATCGGAAGCTTACTTTTGCGCCACCTTGTATATATATATGTGGCACCCTGCACTATTTCAATTTGCACATTCCTTTCTTTTTACATACGTTTCCTTTTGTAAGCTAACGCGTCTTTCTTTTTCAACTGGCTTCTGAACGACGATCATTTTGCCTGACCACTAACATCGACAACACAACCCAGCTGCATGCACCTCCAACGCTTCCAAATATGCAAGACCCAATCACAATCAAAACGTTTGACACAACCGAGCCATTTTCATTATTATTGGCTGAGTTCTCTGACATTAGAGTTGGGTCGTTCTATTCTGAACTTGTTCAATTGACCGGGGTTTTAAGCTGAATAAGTGAACTTATTCTTTGATTTTTGTTCTTTTTGCTCTTTTAATTCTATCGATAGTTTTTGTTCAACTTCTACCTTTTTGATTATTTTATTAGTTGCATGTTCTCGCCATTTCATACATAGCCCCATATGATCTTAATTAATCACATTGCTCGTAAACACCAGCAGCGGTGAACAAGAATGCATTAAAAAAAAAGGAACAAATGAACAACACGCAATGCAACATGGGCAGCAGTGAGCAAGCTTACCTACAACAAAAAAAGAACTAGTGAACAAAAAGAACGATTTGTTCGTTCATTAGAAGAGCAGAATCCTCGAAAAGAACAAAAATGCCCAACTCTATCTGACATCACGAAACTAGCACCGCAAGGATCATCAACGAAAAGTAACGTTACGCATCGAATAATTACAACTGGCCAACCGGTAGTTGCACGATCGAGGCGACTACCTCCCGACATGCTTAAGGCTGCGCGAATTGAATTTGAATTCCTAATGAAAGCAGGCATCTGTCGTCCGTCGAGCAGCAACTGGTCTAGCCCATTGCACAGGGTCAAAAAATCCGACGGTACATGGAGACCATGCGGGGACTATCGTGCCCTTAGCTCGCAGACCGTGCCTGACCGATACCCGCTTCCGTACCTCACTGATTTTACTACAAATTTGCGAGGTAAGACCATATTTTCTAAAATTTACCTCCAACGCTGCTTACTGCAAATTAGAAAAAGAAGCGGAGAAAATGGGATTGGTGGTGAACGAGGGCAAAACGAAGTACCTTCTGTCATCATGCATTCAGCGCATTCGCGCCTTGGCAACCAAGCCACTGTTGGCAGCAATAATTTCGAAATAGTAAAGGACTTCGTTTACCTGGGAACCAGCATTAATACCAACAATAATGTTAGCCTAGAAATCCGACGAAGAATCACTCTTGCAAACAAATGCTACTTCGGACTGAGTAGGCAATTGAAAAGTAAAGTCCTCTCTCGACGAACGAAAATAACACTCTACAAGTCACTTATCGCACCCGTCCTGCTATATGGGGCAGAAGCGTGGACACTAACAACATCTGATGAGGCGGCTCTGGGAGTATTCGAGAGAAAGGTTCTTCGAAAGATTTGTGGACCTCTACGCGTTGGCGACGGCGAGTACCGAAGAAGATTTAATGATGAGCTGTATGAACTTTACGCAGACGACGACATAGTTCAGCGAATTAAAACACAGCGGCTTCGCTGGCTAGGCCACGTAGTGCGAATGAGCGAAGATGCTCCAGCCCAGAAGGTATTCTTATCGGCACCCGCCGGTGGAAGCAGAGGAAGAGGGAGACCACCACTCCGATGGAGGGACCAAGTGGAGAGCGATTTGCGATCCCGCGGTGTTTCCAATTGGCGGCAGTTGGCGCAACGAAGAAACGACTGGCGAGCTATGTTGGACGGTCAAAATCGCCCAGGCGGTTAGATGACCATTTAAAGAAGAAGAAGTGCTTTCACCAGGTGCCCATCCACGAAGAAGACATCCCAAATACCTCGATTACGACACCTTTCGGCTTGTACGAGTTTAACTATATGACTTTTGGTCTCTGCAATGCCGCGCAAACCTTTCAAAGGTTAATCAACGAGGTATTGCGTGGTTCGCATTTCGCATTTCCTTACATCGACGATATTTGCGTTGCATCCACGTCTATCGAGCAACACCGGCACGACTCACATTTTTCAACGCCTACAGGATCATAACCTCGCTATAAATCCTTCGAAGTGCGAGTTCGGCAAAAGTCAACTAAAGTTCTTGGGACATTTAGTCGACGCTCAAGGTATCCATCCAATGACGGAGAAAGTTTCCGTAATTAGTAATTTTCCGAAGCCTTCTATCGCCAAAGAATTGAAACGCTTTCTAGAAATGGTAAATTTTTACAAGAAATTTCTGCCAAATGCGATGTCATATCAATCACATCTACATAGCCTCATCATCGAATAAGAAAAATGACGGCACGCCAATTAAATGGAATGCCGAAGCCGAAGCTGCATTCGAAGGCTGCAAAAACGAACTGGCGAATGTAACGCTCCTCGCGCACCCCGCCGGGGATGCAGAGTTAGCGTTATATGTCGACGCGTCAGATGCCGCTGTTGGAGCTGCACTGCATCAAGTTGTTAATAGCGAGCTGGAGCCGCTCGGCTTTTACTCAAAAAAGTTCACCGCCCCGCAGGGTAACTACAGTACGTACGACCGAGAATTGACAGCTGTATACCAAAGCGTATCTCATTTCCGTTACATGCTTGAAGGCCGAAAATGTCATATTGTCACCGATCATCGTCCACTTATTTATGCATTTCGTCAAAAACCCGAGAAGGCTCCACCTCGTCGACTTCGACAACTCGACTTTATTCGGCAATTTTCAACCAACATACGGCATATACCCGAAAAAAAAGGAAACGTTACAGCAGATCTATTGTCGCGCATACAATCGATCGAAACTATGATTGACTACACAAAGGTCGCAGCCGCTCAGCAAACCGACACTCAGCTACAATCAATGCTGAACGGAACAGGTATGCAAAATAGTTCACTAATACTAAAACATTTTCCGATACCCAACAGCACCGCTCTATTAGTATGCGATACATCAACATCAACCATCCGTCCATACGTGCCAAAGGAGTTCCGAGAAATCGTCTTAAGAAAAGTGGCATTGTTTGTCACACCCAGGTGCCCGTGCGACAGAAAAGTTAATCACACAAAAATGTGTTTGGCCGAGCATCAAGAAAGACACTACCACTTTCGTCCGCTGTTGTGAACCATGCCAAAGAGCGAAGATTCATCGCCATACTAAATCCTCACCTTCGAAATACGAGCCACCGAAAGAACGATTTACGCATATCAACATAGATATAGTGGGTCCGTTCCCACTTTGCGAGGGGCAACGGTATTGTTTGACAATGATAGACCGTTACACGCTATGGCCAGAGGCGGTCGTAAAAGCACTTTTTTCTCATTGGATTGCGCGGTTTGGTGTCCCAGAATGCATCACGTCAGACCAAGGCACGGTATCGCAATTCAGAATAGCGATGCAGAAACTGCGACCAACGCAGACAGCACATCATGCAACGTCAAAAATATTTGTATTGCCCGCTCTGCAAACGTCAACTCACGTCTTCGTGCGCAATGACTCTATACGACCATCATTAACATGTCCTTACGACGGACCATATCAAGTAATCAAGCGATCGCCTAAAATTTTCGAAGTACTCATAAGAGGACGCCGGACTAATGTCAGCATTGATCGATTAAAGCCGGCATTCCTAGCCAATTCTAACTGCACAGAATCGACTGCCAAACAACAAGTAGAAGAGCAACAGCCTCAACCTGTCCCGATGAAACCTACTCGTAGTGGCAGACACGTAACTATACCTCTTCGATACCGATAGTTTCAACTAGCGGGGGAGTACTGTGAAACCCTGCACTATTTCAATTTGCACATTCCTTTCTTTTTACATACGTTTCCTTTTGTAAGCTCGTCTTTCTTTTTCAACGGGTTTCTGACCGACGATCTTTTTGCCTAACCACTAGCAGCGCTCGTACATTTTGCAAAATCAACTTTTTAGGATTCTTATTATTAAATTGCGGCCGGCGTGGTGTGAAGGTAGTGTTGCCGGCCTACCACACCGAAGGTCCACGGTTCGAGCCCTGGTACAGGTAACATCAAAAGTGATTTGAAAAAAGTTTTTCAAAACGGGGTCGCCCCTCGGCAGTGGTTTGGCAAACTCTCCGAGTGTATTTCTGCCATGACAGGCTTCTCAGCAAAAATTCGTCTCCTTTGTAGATGCCGTTCGGAGTCGGCAAAAAACTGTAGGTCCCACCAATTTGTAGGGAAAATTGAAATCGGCACACCACAAATTGGAAGAGAAGCTTGGCGCAAAAATCTCTTAGGAGGTTTATGATGATATACCTGTTGCATATCGCGCCATAGAGATAGAACTTAATTGTAATAAACTTGAGTTAATTAATCGAATAAATCATTTTGGTGGTTTAACATAAAAAACTCCTAAATATATATTGTATATTTTTCACTATATATGTATGTATGTATATATATATATATTGTATATTTTTTGCTATACGAGTATATACTTGGAGGTTTCCGTGAGTTTACCTCACAAAACTCGTTAAAATTAATAGCGACGACGATTACAGACTTTAATTGCCTTATTCTAATAATTCTAATTTAATATTTTGTTCAAAGTAAAGACTTAGGCCCGGTTTCACCAACTCGACTTAACTTAGTTAAGTCGCGATTTTCACTTTTTCAGTTTCACCACCTAACTTAGCTAAGTCACAACTTAGTCAACTTGCCAGCTGACTTATTCTCGACTAAGCAGTGTTGCTGTGGTTCGAAACCATAATGTCAGTAATGTTGCTAATTTGTTTTGTGCAACGTCCCAGTCGGAAACTTCATCATGCTTGACTTTAACGGGGTAAGCGTAGATGCATGTAAACGCTTGTTTTCAAGCATGCAACCATTACGAAGCTATAGTTTTCAATTAAAAGCTAATTTTAGTACCTTCCAACTAAAGAGAAATGGGTGTAAGATCAATACATTCCTTCGTGTCTGGCCATACATTCCCATTTCGCACTGGGGTATTGGAATGCGCAGAGTTGTCTGGTATGAAAAAATACTACTATGCATAAAACAGCTGATCGGGTTGTTGTGTTCAAAATTATTTAAGTCGCTCAGTTGGTGAAACCCAAAATTAAGTTAGTCTCGAATCTGTGCTAACTTAAGTCACGACTTAGTTTTAGTCTTAGTCGCGCTGGTGAAACCGGCCCTTATAGTTTATCAAAGTTGAATATAAAAAGTCGCTTATAAGCAGGCAAGAACGTCCAGTTAGTTCCGATGACCGCAAGAAAAACGGAAGAGGAAAATTGGCAATGTTTCGAGATCATAATTTTTTATTTCGGGCTGGAACATTTGCGCAGGGTTGGCTAAACTCGTTGGTAATCAAAGTGCTTCCACAATACTCCCCGCCTAGACGAAACTACCGGTATCGTAAAGGGAAATTTACATGCCTGCCAGAACGTGTAGATTTCGGGAGGAACGTGCCTTGTCGTTGAGATGGGGTCGGGTATATCCGAAGGCTCTTCTGGCTGTGTACTACCCCTTGCCGTAGGAATTGGCTCGGGTGTATTCGTCGATGTTTCCGTCTCATGAGTATGGCTTGAATCTTTATAGTCGTCGCTGGCTAGGACTGCGGGCTTCAGGCGATCAATGCTTATGTTGCTGTGTCGTCCTCTTATGAGGAGTTTGTAAAATTTTGGCGATCTCTTAATGACTGGGAATGGCCCCTCGTATGGATGCGTTAGTGATGGACGGATCGAGTCATTTCGAACAAAGACGTGAGACGCAGAATGTAATGCGGGAGATACAAACACTTTTGGCGACGAATGGTGTGTTGTTGTTGTCGGACGGATTTTTTGCATTGATGACCGAAATTGAGATACCATATCCTGAGTTACTCGTTTCGAATTAGTAGTTTGGAAAAATTCGCCTGGAAGTCGTAACGATGAACCATAAACAAGCATAGCTGGGCTTGCGTGTATGTCGGGCTTGTAAGCTGTACGAAGGCCGAGTAGAATCGATGGCAAGTGATGCACCCACTTGTTCGGGTCGTGGCATAGTATGGCAGCTTTAAAACGTCTTTTAATAATGCCGTTTGACTGCGGGTGGTACGGTGTTGTGCGAAGGTGAACGGCACCAATCGTACTCATCAACTCGGTAAAAACAGCAGAATCGAACTGCCGACCACGATCTGAAGTGATTCTTGCTGGAACGCCAAATCGCGAAATCCAAATCGAAATGAGTGCTTTGGATACTGACTCAGCGGACATGTTGGGAATCGGCGCTGCTTCTGGCCAACGAGTGAAGCGGTCAATCATTGTTAGGCAATAGCGCTGTCCTTCGCATAGAGGGAACGGACCAACAATGTCGATGTTTACATGCGCAAAACGCTCTTGTGGCGGTACGTAGCTCGCTGGTGCAGATGTCGTGTGTCGATGGATTTTCGATCTTTGGCACGATTCGCAGTTTCGAACGAATATTGCTGTATCTTTATTTATGCCTGGCCAAACAAACCTTTCAGTCATCAGATTGATGGTTGCGGGAATGCCTGGGTGCGATAAGCCGTGAATCTTCGCCAACAATGGCGTACGAAATTCGTGTGGTATGTAAGGATGAATGTTCGATGTTGAGGTATCATATACAAGTTTCATCGTACTGTTAGGAATATCAAAATATTTTCATTTAAGTGAATTAATATTCCTACCTGGTTCGCTAAGAAGCGTTTGTAAATGTAAATCAGCTTGCTGCACTGCTGCAACCTTTACGTAGTCAATTTCCTGGCCGATTGATTGCATGCGTGAGAGCAGGTCTGCTGTCGAGTTTTCAGAGCCGGGTATATGTCGGATATCGGTCGTGAATTGGCCGATGAAGTCCAATTGCCTTACTCGACGAGGGGAAGCTCTTTCTAGCTTTGGAAGGCGTACACTAGCGGGCGATGATCGGTGACGATATGGCATTTGCGACCTTCAATCATGTGCCGGAAATGACACATACCTTGATATGCTGCTGTGAGCTCGCGGTCGTATGTACTATATTTGCGTTCTGCGTTTGTCAGTTTTTTTGAATAAAACCCGAGAGGTTGAAGTTCTCCGTCTACGACTTGATGTAATGCAGCTCCCACGGCTGTATCCGATGCATCAACATGGAGCGCTAATTCTGCGCTGGATGACGGATGAACTAAAAGTGTCGCGTTCGCCAACTCGGATTTGCAACGATCAAATGCAGCTTCGGCCTCCTTGTTCCATTTGATAATTGTACGATCGTTTTTCTTATTGCCGGTAATAAGTTGTTGCAGATGTGACTGGTACTCAATTGCGTTGGGTAAAAACTTTCGATAGAAGTTTACCATTGCGATGAAACTTTTTAGCTCTTTTGCTACTGTCTGCTTGGGATAGTCGCGAATCACTACTACGCGCTCGGGAAGAGGACGGATGCCTTTGGCGTCGACGAGATGTCCCAAAAACTTGAGTTCTTTTTTACCAAATTCGCACTTTAAAACATTTATTGCCAGATTATTATATCGAAGACGTTTGAAAACTTCACGTAAATCTTTTTTATGCTGTTCGAGCGACGAAGAACCGATACAGATGTCATCGATGTAAGGAAATACGTAGTCGACGCCACGCAAGACTTCGTTTATTAACCTTTGGAAGATGTATATTGGAACGATTTTTCGTCATCCCTTGTCAAATTTGGTTTTGAGACAAACCTGTTTCGGCGTTGTGCCATCATCAGTGTCGATTTTCGTTCTGATCTGTTGTGGTCGTTTGTCTTGTATTTATAGTAGGTAGCAGGTAACGTCAGCATGGGTGTCTGTTTGTGTACGTGTGTGCATGTGTTGTGTGTGTACATTCAGAAACGGGGTTTGCATCGATCGGTTTTTTTGTGGTTGACTGAGGCAGGTAAAAGTTGGTGATTTTTGTTGTTTGACCTTTTTTGCTTGTTTGTTGTTTTTGATCTTTTGCTGGTTTGTGTTTATTTGTCGGCGCGTGTGTGTTAGTTGTACCTGAGTGATTGCTTTGTTTTTTGTAAACCAATTTTAAAGGTTCGAATATTGTGTCGGAAACAGTGTTTGTCTGTTCGTTTATCATTCTACCGTCGAATGTTTTTTGTTTGTAGATTTCCATGTTTTCAAGTACGTTCAGACGCCTGCCTTTTGCTTGTACATGTAGGACATTGACTGTTTTTTTGATGTTTCCGGGGGGCATTTATTCTCCGCCATGTGATTCGCAAAGTTGGACTCTGGTATGATGGTTGGATTCCGTATCTTTTTGTTGTAATCTCTAATGTGTTCTCTGAACCTCGTTCTTACTTGTCGTCCAGTTTGTCCTATGTAACTGTGCTGGCATTCACAAGTGAGCTTGTATACACCATGGCTGCTAAATGGATCTCCTGAGTTAGTTTTGGTTCTTAGCTTCCGTCCTAAATTGTTCGATGTTTTGAACGCTGTGTTGATGTTGTATTTTCTAAGGAAATTTGCTAATTTATATGTTGCCCTTCCAGTATATGTCATTGTCGTCCAGGTTTGTGTACTTTCTTCTCCATTGTTTATTTTTTGTTCTCTAAGGTCTTCCTGAGTTTATCTACTAGTGCTTTTTTATATCAATTCAACTACGACATATATAGGAAACCAACGGCCACCGACACAATAATACATAATACCTCGAACCACCCACAACAACATAAAAATGCAGCGCTGAGGCATTTAGTACAAAGATTGGAAAGAACACCTCTTACACAAGAAGCATATAGAAGAGAGCTTGGAATAATATATAACATAGCTACAAACAACGGATATAAAAAAGCACTAGTACATAAACTCAGGAGAGACCTTAGAGAACAAAAAATAAACAATGGAGAAGAAAGTACACAAACCTGGACGACAATGACATATACTGGAAGGGCAACATATAAATTAGCAAATTTCCTTAGAAAATACAACATCAACACAGCGTTCAAAACATCGAACAATTTAGGACGGAAGCTAAGAACCAAAACTAACTCAGGAGATCCATTTAGCAGCCATGGTGTATACAAGCTCACTTGTGAATGCCAGCACAGTTACATAGGACAAACTGGACGACAAGTAAGAACGAGGTTCAGAGAACACATTAGAGATTACAACAAAAAGATACGGAATCCAACCATCATACCAGAGTCCAACTTTGCGAATCACATGGCGGAGAATAAATGCCCCCCCGGAAACATCAAAAAAACAGTCAAGGTCCTACATGTACAAGCAAAAGGCAGACGTCTGAACGTACTCGAAAACATGGAAATCTACAAACAAAAAACATTCGACGGTAGAATAATAAACGAACAGACAAACACTGTTCCCGACACAATATTCGAACCTTTAAAATTGGTTAACAAAAAACAAAGCAATCACTCAGGTACAACTAACACACACGCACCGACAAATAAACACAAAACAGCAAAAGATCAAAAACAACAAACAAGCAAAAAAGGTCAAACAACAAAAATCACCAACTTTTACCTGCCTCAGTCAACCACAAAAAAACCGATCGATGCAAACCCCGTTTCTGAATGTACACACACAACACATGCACACACGTACACAAACAGACACCCATGCTGACGTTACCTGGTACCTACTATAAATACAAGACAAACGACCACAACAGATCAGAACGAAAATCGACACTGATGATGGCACAACACCGAAACCGGTTTGTCTCAAAACCAAATTTGACAAGGGATGACGAATAATCGTTCCAATATACATCAATCATTCACCCTGTCGGAAAAACAACAAAACAAAATAAAACCTTTGGAAGGTCTGCGCGGCATGCAGTCCGAAGGTCATAAACCTAAATTCGAACATCCCGAATGGCGTAGTGATAGCGGTCTTCGGTATATCATCCTCGTGAATCGGAACTTGATGGAACGCACGTTGTAGGTCGATCTTCGAGAAAACTGTCTTGCCTCGTAAACTGCACGTAAAATCAGTTAGGAACGGTAATGGGTACCTATCGGGTAACGTTTGAGCGTTGAGCGCGCGATAGTCCCCGCAAGGCCTCCAGGTGCCATCATTTTTTCGCACCATATGCAGCGGCTCGACCAGTTGCTACTGGATGGCTGACAAATGCCTGCCTTTAGCAGGAAGTTGAATTCGTTACGTGCGGCTGCGAGCTTATCGGGAGCAAGACGTCGCGGTCTAGAAGAGACTGGCTGGCCTGTAGTTAAAATGCGATGGACGTCTGTTGATTTTGTTAAAGAACCGTGAGGTGCCAGCTTCGTAATTTGAGAAGATTCGGAGAGAAGATCAGCGAATGGGTCTGTTGTGTCGAATGTCTTGATCTCAGTAGCCTTACACAACGCTGGAGCAGTTAAAGATGATTTTAATTTGGTGACATTGTCGATGAGCCTGTTACGGCGCATGTCGATTAGCAAGTCGTAAAATCGAATAAAGTCATCGCCGATTATTGGTGTTGTTATGTCAGCGATAATAAAGGACCACGAAAAATCCCGACGTAGCCCAAGATCCAGGCTAATTCGCTTTTCTCCATAAAAACCTTGATGGCAGAACCATTTGATGCGTACAATTTTGTGGCTATTGGTCTGATATCGTATGATTTTAAGGTCATGGGAAGCACGGATACATCGGCACCAGTGTCAACGAGAAACTTTGTGCCGGTTCGTCGTTCGTGTACCTGTAGACGGAGTACGTTGAGCTCGATGACAGGACCTTCGTTGCAACCTGCCACGCACTTTGATAGTCAAGAAGATTCTGACGTTATTGATTGAGTATGCTTGCCATGACGACAAGGACTACGGCATTTCTTGGCATTGCTTCCATATTTTTGGTGGTACCAACAATCTTGAGTCGATGATGTTCGTGAGGTATCAGTATGGTCGCGACCCTTTGAATTGTGTCGAGAGTTTGTTCGCTTGCGGCTAAAGGATCGTGAACGCATTGTGAATTTGTCGAATTTCTTGCCAAGCTCCATGACGAGAGCACGCAATTCATCAATTTCGCTGGATGGTGCTGATTTGATACAATTTAGCTGATGCGGAGCGATCGCATCCACGATGGTGTCTCCTATTTTTGTGAATTCGGAGGCTAAGCCGGAAGAAGCTGCGATTACTGGCTGTGCAAACTCAGGTAATCGCTTGATACATATACTTTTCAGAGCCGCATCGCCAAGAGTGTTGCCTGCGACGCGCCTCATCTCCAAGAAAAGCTCGGAAGGCTTTTTATCGCCGAGTGGTAGTTCAGATAAGACACGATTAAGCCGCCGCTGTTCACTGTCCGCAAAATGTTCGATGATTTTTTGCTTAACAAAGTCGAATCTGTCGTTTTGTGGTAGCGCTGTGATGACGTCACCTAATTGACTTAAAACATTTGGATCCAGAGCTGGTAATACTGTTGCAGTTCTCTGCTTATCAGCAGTAATGCCCGAAGCGGTGAACCAAAATTCCATAGAGGTAAGCCATGCCTCTATCTTTGAGCTTGTCATTGGTGGAATTGACAGACGCGCGTATACTACTGCAACGGAATTCACCGGAGCTGTTGTTTCTAACGCATTTTGTCCTGGAGCTGATGCATTCGCCGCTGGTAAGCCATTTCCCACCATTTTGTATTACTTACGATAGTAGAGGTTAAGGATGTCTTCTTGTGCTGCACGTGCTTGCCGAACACTCGGGGTCACCAGTTTGGAGGTTTCCGTGAGTTTACCTCACAAAACTCGTTAAAATTAATAGCGACGACGATTACAGACTTTAATTGCTTTATTCTAATAATTCTAATTTAATATATTGTGCAAAGTAAAGACTTAGGGCCGGTTTCACCAGCGCGACTAAGACTAAAACTAAGTCGTGACTTAAGTTAGCACAGATTCGCACAGATTCGAGACTAACTTAATTTTGGTTTCACCAACTGAGCGACTTAAATAATTTTGAACACAACAACCCGATCAGCTGTTTTATGCATGGTAGTATTTTTTCATACCAGGCAACTCTGCCCATCCCAATACCCCATTGCGAAATGGGCGTGTATGGCCATACACGAAGGAATGTATTGATCTTACACCCATTTCTCTTTAGTTGGAAGGTACTAAAATTAGCGCTAATTGAAAACGGTAGTTTCGTAATGGTTGCATGCTAGAAAACAAGCGTTCACATGCATCTACGCATACGCCGTTAAAGTCATGCTTGACGAGTTTTCCATCTGGGACATTGTACAAAACAAATTAGGAACATTACTGACATTTAGGTTTTGAACGACAGCAACACTGACTTAGTCGAGAATAAGTCAGCTGGCAGGCTGACTAAGTTGTGACTTAGTTAAGTTAGATGGTGAAACTAAAAAAGTCAAAAACTCGACTTAACTTAGTTATAGTTTATCAAAGTTGAATATAAAAAGTCGCTTATAAGCAGGCAAGAACGTCCAGTTAGTTCCGATGACCGCAAGAAAAACATTGTACAAAACAAATTAGGAACATTACTGACATTTAGGTTTTGAACGACAGCAACACTGACTTAGTCGAGAATAAGTCAGCTGGCAGGCTGACTAAGTTGTGACTTAGTTAAGTTAGATGGTGAAACTAAAAAAGTCAAAAACTCGACTTAACTTAGTTATAGTTTATCAAAGTTGAATATAAAAAGTCGCTTATAAGCAGGCAAGAACGTCCAGTTATTTCCGATGACCGCAAGAAAAACGGAAGAGGAAAATTGGCAATGTTGCCAGATCATAATTTTTTATTTCGTGCTGGAACATTTGCGCAGGGTTGACTAAACTCGTTGGTAATCGAAGTGCTGCCACATATAAATATATATATATATATATATTTGGAGCGATATGCCTCCGATGAGATGAAGGCCGAGCTTCTCTACCAATTTGTCGTGTTCTGCTTCTAATTTTTTCCTACAAATTGGCGGGACCCATGGATGAAATAGATAAGGTTTAGCCGTCACATGTGTGAGAAAAATGTAATTTTTTTGCGTGACGTATGCGGTGTGTTGTCGCCCTGACAGAGCGTTTATACATTTCAATACCATACATTTCAAGAAAGAAAGTGTAAACATTGGTACAAAATACTTACTATATCAAATGTGAATGTATTTCTTTCCAAAAAATTGTTAAATATATATGATTGATTGTCGTATCACGATAATAATTGTATTAAATAAGTTCCGGCAGTATATTTTTGGAAATATTTACTCATTTTAATTGAGGTCCTCATAGCCGTGTACCAGTGCAAATTTGTATGTAAACATTTGTACAAAATACTTACTATATCAAATGTGAATGTATTTCTTTCAAAAAATTGTTAAATATCTATGATTTAATGGCGTATCACGATAATAATTGTATTAAATAAGTTCCGGCAGTGTAGTTTTGGAAATATTTACAAAATAAACAAAAATTGATTGGGCCGTACATGAACCGTGCATACGTCACAAAAAGTCAGCTGTTTTATTCGCAATATGGCGGAAAAATTGATGGCATAATCTTGTATAATTCGTTCATGGGCGGGACCTACAGTTTTTTGCCGATTCCGAATGGCAGCTGGGAAGGTAACATCTACAATGGTTTGAAAAAGTTTTTTAAACGGGGTCACCACTCGTAAGTGGTTTGGCAAACTCTCCGAGTGTAGATCTGCCATGGAAGACATGGAAATGTAGGAAGAGGTATCAAGAGACGCGTATCGGTCCTAGAAATCATAATCCAGATCCGGAGAATAATTATTTTTGTAGTTTGCAAAATATTTGCAGGCAAAGTCAAATTTGTTCTGTCATTTCCCTATGGTTATTGTACACAGATATAGGGTTTACCGAAAGAAGTGTGTTCTGCGCAAAATAACTGGGGTATTAGATCGGCTAAGGGTTTTTTTTTTAAATCGCGCCGAATTCCGCCAACCCAGAAAAGTGTTCTACACATAAAAGCTCTAGATCACGCCCCTGATTTAGGATCGACCTAGGGTAATTTTTCGGATTTTTGCAAATATTTACCTAAATATTTAAAATATTTTTTCCCCGGGGCGGATTTTTATTACTGGGACTGAAGCGCGTCTTTTGATGTGTTTTATCACTCGGTGGCGGTCGTAAAAAATTACCCGATTACGTAGACAATGTCATCGCACCTATTACACTTTTAGAACTGGGTGGGTATAAAAATCGTATTGTGGCGATTATTTTCAAGTATGTACCATGCCTATCTTAATAACACTACACTACGTAAATACAACAGAGATAACGTTGGCTACGCTTATGTATGCAAGCGTTTACCAAGGAAGAGGAAGAGGGATGGCACGAGTGTTCACGAATTCAAGGCGAAGAGGAGATGTCAATAAATAACGCCGACCCTTCGAGAACACGAAGAACGAGCAACCAAGAAAGTTCTCGGTGCGTGTGCAAGCACCCTTCGGACTATATAAAGCAGTGACCAAACAAGGCAGGTTGATCAGTTTATTATCAAGTTTTGTTGGTAATTGTTTCCTTTAGGAGACAACTGCTAAAATACGTCCAAAAATATCGGGAGAGGTATCAAACAACGCGCTTTGACTTCGGTATCAACAATCCGGAAGCGGATTCTCATTTCAGTGAAAAGTTATTCGCAAAAAACCCAAAAATTACCCAGGTCCGATCCCAAATAGGGGGCTTGATTCAAGGTATTTATGCGCAGAACACTTTTCTGCGTAGGCGGCCCTTGGCCGCCCTTCAAAAAAATAAACAATTACCGTTTTGTTCAGTGAACTACTGCGAAGTTAGCAAACTCTTAAATTTGTTTTGCGTTTATTACTAGTAAATAAAACTAGCTATTACTTACAATATCTGTGCGTGTGTTTATTTGACTTTATAGTGATCGAACCCAGCATTAATAATCAAGGAATCATCAAATTCGTCAGAGTATTCCAAATCAACTCAACCCTTCTAACTCAACTTAAAATCGATATCCTGTATCGCCATTGTGAATGAAGATTTTCTGATATTCACCATATTCACCACATTCAGTTTGATGTCAAAAATACACAAAATCTAATTTGATTGATAAATATTCCAGCCAAGCTAGACTTCACTTGCATTCGCCAAAATATAATAAAAAGTTAATATTTTATTTTAAAAGCATTCCTTCTGTATTTTATAAAGAAAAATGGTTGATTTAACTGATTCATCATCACCATACCAACAAAGCATTCCCAATTATGCATTTTATGTACCGGCTGTGGTTGTATTTGGATTAGCAGGTGAGTGAGTGCAGACAAAGCAAAGTAAAAATAATATTCCACTCGGTTTTTCAATGAAAAATGTCTGTATAGCATGCATAAGTAGTTTCCTATCATTTGACCGTCACTAACTGGAAAGTATTGGGATTGCACCTGCTACTAAACAACGAAGGGGAAAAAAATTAAAAAACAAATGCTTGTGTTGGCGTGTTTGCGTGGAGAAACAACCCGGAATTCAAAACCGGTTGCTTTTTATTCCTCTTAGGTACAACGGTCATTCCCTCTTTCATACTGAATGAAGCACGGTGGCATGCAATTTTGTTTACTTTTTTTGGTAATTCTATACGACAGCACGTAACTACTAATATACGTCCAAAAATCTCGGGAGAGGTATCAAACGACGTGTTTTGATCTCTGTATCCGAAAGCGGAAATTAAATAATTTGTTTCAGTGAAAAGTTATTAGCAAAAAACCCAAAAATGGCCTATGTCCGATCCCAAATAGGGGGCTTGATCCCAGGTATTTATGTGCACAATTCCTTTCTGCGTAGGCGGCCTTCGGCCGCGCTTCAAAAAAATAACCCTTAGCCGGTCCAACACCGGCTACGCGGTCCACAATATTTCCGCGCAAAACACATTTCTGCACTTTTAGGTACACCCTAATCTGTGATTACAACAACCACATGAAAATGACAGAAAATTTTCAACTTTAATTGCAAATATCTCTGAACAGACATAAAACATCGAATTTCCGCTTTCGGATTATTGATACGGAGGTTAAAACCCGTCGTTTGATACCTCTCCCGATTTGGACGTATATTAGCAGTTACGTGCTGTCGTATAGAATTACCCTTTTTTATTGTAGTTTAGAAAGTGTAATCGTTAAATTTTTAATAAGGTTTCACCCTTCATATGTCTTTTTTTTTAATATTTGCTTATTAATTTCGTTATTTAGTTATGAGCATGGCTTGGCTAGTTAACTGTTAGTCTTGAATCTGCTGTATTTTTTTCCAACGTTTTATCAGCATATATCAGTAAGAACTTAAAACTCGTCACTACTCTTGCTGGTTTACACATAGATTAAAGAGCCACGAAATAGTAAAGAACTTCGTTTACCTGGGAACCAGCATTAATACCAACAATAATGTTAGCCTAGAAATCCGACGAAGAATCACTCTTGCAAACAAATGCTACTTCGGACTGAGTAGGCAATTGAAAAGTAAAGTCCGCTCTCGACGAACGAAAATAACACTCTACAAGTCACTCATCGCACCCGTCCTGCTATATGGTGCAGAAGCGTGGACACTAACAACATCTGATGAGGCGGCTCTGGGAGTATTCGAGAGAAAGGTTCTTCGAAAGATTTGTGGACCTCTACGCGTTGGCGACGGCGAGTACCGAAGAAGATTTAATGATGAGCTGTATGAACTTTACGCAGCCGCCGACATAGTTCAGCGAATTAAAACACAGCGGCTTCGCTGGCTAGGCCACGTAGTGCGAATGAGCGAAGATGCTCCAGCCCAGAAGGTATTCTTATCGGCATCCGCCGGTGGAAGCAGAGGAAGAGGGAGACCACCACTCCGATGGAAGGACCAAGTGGAGACCGATTTGCGATCCCGCGGTGTTTCCAATTGGCGCCAGTTGGCGCAACGAAGAAACGACTGGCGAGCTATGTTGGACGGTCAAAATCGCCCAGGCGGTTAGATGACCATTTAAAGAAGAAGAAGAATTAAATACAAAAATTAAAATAGCTTTGAAATTATATTTGGAAAAGTCTCTCAGATTATGCTTTGATTATTAAAGTAGTCATCACTCTTCCCATATAGCTACGTGTCCATTATAGCGACCTAATCTAAGTAAACAAAAAAGCAAGAAAGCAAGTACACGATTAAAATCATACTTCTGTTGCTAGATGAACATAATTTAGAAATGTTTGTGCTTATAACACAGTCCATGCAAGTTCTGATACATACATAAATACGCTCTTGTATCTTTTCATGCTTTAGAGACCTCCACATTCCGATTTGTGAGCGAAGAATTGTCGACGTTTTCAAAAAGATTGCAGCTTAGCTCTAATAAATTATAAGTTATTTGTATTTATGATCGATCAGATAAGGCGTTATATTTCTATATACACATTTCCCGTGCACATAACAATTGGGTTTCAGTTTCGTATCTACATATACGCATTAGGATGTATCAGTAAAACAGTTTAGTTTATTTAACCAGAATGCGGAAGTTTAAATAAGAATATTCTGGAAATCAACCTTTTGGATTAAGATTTCAAGAATGAAGAAAGCTTCCTTTATTCGCGCACTAAAAACAGAAACAATATCAAAACTCAATGACTTGTGTGGGTCTTTATTAGAGCAACAGCAGGCAGTATTGCTGAAGGTCTATCTGGAAATATCGGTTCTATTTTACCGCTGCGGCTGTATTGGAGGCTTTCCCTAGTTGTTCAAAAAATTCGATGATGAAATAGAGAAGCTTAAGGTTAAAATCCATTTTAGTTGTTTTCACAGGATGCAGAAACATTTTTGGTCCCGACCTCGTGATACGCCCTAATGTGTGAATATACTCGCAAATAAAAATCTCAATAAAAGTGTGAATATACATGTACACTTGCCCTTTCATAGCCCTCATTGCTTTTAAATAACATCAGTACATAATTTAGGGAACTATTGCGTGGTTGTGTAGCCGTAAAGGTGTAGTTAACTAATATCTTTTTAAAAACGATTTTATATATAGTTCCATTATGAGTTATTAATATAAAACTTTGTTTTTACTCAAGTGTTAAAGCTATGCTAATGGCCTTGAAATAAAGACAGAAAGTGGTTGCAAATATATCTTATAGGCATGTACCTACAATGTATTCGCAATTGATAAGCGTTTGTTTACAAAGCATGCCAAGCTTCCAATTATAATGCTCAATTGAACAATTGAATTGAATATTGGTTTGCAAAATCAAAAAATTCATAAAGATTCGGCTTATTTAAAATTCGCATAAATAAAAAAAATAATATTAAAAAGTTAATTCGCAGCCGGTAGGATTCGAACCTACGCTCCCAGAGGGAATCTGATTTCGAGTCAGACGCCTTAACCACTCGGCCACGACTGCTTGTGTTCTATTGGTGTCTAAGTTCGCATTTGACATTGCTGAGCAAATTTGCAAATTGGACTTCGTATGTAAAAATAACAGCGTAGTAATGCTGCCAGACGCGAGTAAATGGAAAACTCAAACATAAAGAAAATATGCCCCAAAATATTTTAGGTACATAATCCGCCCAAAGGCAAAGCCTGCAAATGAAATATATATAGGGTTTCTAAATTTTAATTTAAAGCTTTTTTTAATTTTATATTCAGCTTTTGTAGTGTACAGTATATTATAATTTTGTTCACTAAAATGTAGATTGTAACGCCTCGATGTTTTCTGCATAATAAGTGAATTCGCAAAAGAAAAGATTTTGAAAACGGTTATATTTTTCTCTTCCTTTACCAACATATTATATACATTATTGTAGCTTCTCATAATTATGAAAAACCATCAGCCTACCGTAAATATTATATTCTTTTCTCCAAAGGTTTGTCGCAGACACATTTTTGAATAAACCGATTTTTGCTTATAATTTTTTTTTTCACTTTCTGTTTTTTTTCTGACAATGATTTAGTGGAATGACTATATAGCATATCATTCAATTGCTAATTTGAATTTCGAACTAATTATACTAAATATTTTTGTGATAAAATTTTCTTAAATTAATAGGTATTTCTGTTCAATTACAAATAAATGTTTGTTTCTGCATGCTTTTTGGTCACATTGTACTCGATATCGGTTAGATAACATCTACATCACTTCTATGAAAGTCCCAGGCATCCATGAATGTTTTTACGATTCTTAAGAGCAAATTGAGAGCCCTTAGCAATTCTCCAAAAAATTTACATATTTGAAAAAAAAAAGTCTTTAGCAACCTTTTAATTGAGTCAAAAATCAACTTGTTTGCACGTTGTATATAAAGGGTGTTTTTTTAGGGGTATAGAACTTCGAATTGAAATAAAACACAAAAAAATCGTTTTAAGGTCCATCAATTTGGCTTTATTGGAAGGATAATTTTATGCCATTAATGTTTAAATATGATTTCGGGCATGTGGCCGCCGCGGCTGGCTCGAATAAAGCCAATTCTACAGGTCCAATTTTCAACCACTTTTTCGAGCATATGGGGCCGTATGTCGGCAATAACGCCACGAATGTTGGCTTCCAATTCCCCTAACGTTTCTGGTTTGTTGGTGTAGACGAGCGACTTCACATATCCCCAAAGAAAATAATCCAATGGTGTCAAATCACACGACCTTGGTGGCCAATTGACAGGTCCATTCCGCGAAATTATGCGCTCATCGAATGTTTCCTTCAATAAATCGATTGTGACGTGCGCTGTGTGGCATGTAGCGCCGTCTTGTTGGAACCAAAACTCATTCACATTCATGCCATCCAATTCGGGAACAAAATAGTCGGTTATCATGGCTCTATACCGGTCTCCATTAACGGTAGCTGCCTCTCCAGCATTATTGCGGAAGAAGTATGGCCCAATGACTCCACCAGCCCATAGAGCACACCAAACAGTCAGTTTTTGTGGATGTAATGGCGTTTCAAGGGTCTCATGTGGATTCTCTTCACTCCAAATGCGGCAATTTTGCTTGTTGACGTAGCCATTCAACCAAAAATGAGCCTCATCACTGAACAAAATTTTGCGATGAAAATCAGCATCGAAATCAATCTCATTTTCGGCCCATACACCAAAATCACGACGCATTGCATGGTCTCGCGGCTTTAATTCTTGCACAAGCTGGATCTTGTAAGGTCGCAAGCCAAGATCTTTGCGCAAAATCTTCCATAAAGTTGATGGACAAAGCTCCAATTGCTGTGCACGGTGGCGAATCGATTCATTCGGGTCCTCTTCAACACTTTGCTCTACAGCGGCAATTGTTTCTTCGGTGCGCACTGTTCGACGTCTCTGCGGATGCGTATTATCACATAGAGTAAACGTAGTGCGAAAACGATCCATGGTTAACCGAATTAATTGCTCTGATGGACGATTATGTCGACCATAAAATGGACGGAGCTCACGGTAAACTTCGTGAACTGAACCATTATTTTCGAAATAAATTTGCACGATTTGCAAGCGTTGTTCTTTTGTCAACCTGTTCATGATGAAATGGCAAACCAAACTGAACATAAATGACATTAGAGTTGCCAGATTTGACCACAAAATGCCAGTTTTATCTCTATTCGAAAAACAAACCTGTAAAAAAACACCCTGTAATTATTCACAAACATTTGATAGATACTACCATTTTCGAAATAATAAAACCAATTAGGTTAGTCTAAACTCAAGTGGAAATGGTCAACTAACCAGTAAACCAGTAGCTGTAGTTGTGAAGTGTAGGACCGGACACAGAACGTCAGGACTGAAGGTTAGTGAGCAGAAGCTGGAAGATTTAGCAGAAGAATTTTTGCTGAGTACTTCTGCTAAATCAGTCAAATTATCAGCTGTTGTGCAGTTGGCAAAAAATTGGAAACAGAATTTCTATCATTAGAACTTTAGCATCTTGCATCCATTTAAAAGTGCCTGGGGTACTATTTACTTGAATAACCTAACTAATTTGACAGAAATTATATTTTTCTACTATAAATCATTACCCTACTTAGTGTTACTCTCTCGCTCTCAGCGAATATTGAGCTTTTGATAGTTTTACTAATTTGACAGGAAAGTATACGATCTTTCATTACATATTAATAACTGAAGAAGTTAATTGAATAATAGACAATTTTTTCGTCGAAACCAATGAAAATTGGATGTGGTCGGCAGAATTTGAGTAATTTACCTGGTAATGTTTAATGCTTTGAAATTTCTCAAGCCCGAACCATATTTTTACATGAAAACAGATAAAAAAAATATTTTAATGCAAAACATGAGAAATTTTGACACGAAACTTGACATTGCATAAATTTTCTAAGTACATCTTTTTATAATACATAGATACATATATTCGCCCCATCCTTCCAATTTTAAATATTCACTCTACTCAATTATTAAAATTAAAATGTTAACATTACATAAAACTCAAATAAAAAAATTGTTCTCATTGTGTAAACAATAATTATAAAATTATAAACACTGCACTAGAACTCCGTTAAAACTCCAGGAGCAAGTAAACGATACATGTTCAAAGGAAATGAGACGTGATTCTGAAAAGTGCTAAAACAAATTACCAATATAAAACCACTTTACACCAAAAATGGCTGATGATCCAATAAATCAAAAAAAATTTGCGGAAGATGTTGCAGCATATGCAGCTGCCGGAGATTCCGGCGATAAACCAACAAATGGTAATTTTGAAATGCCCTCTGTAGACGAGGTATGGAAGATGATCGAACAAATGGACGGTATGAGCGATGAAGAAAAAGCTGAATTAAAAGAGAATTTGTACAATCCATCTAAGATAGCTGCTGATGAGCTTACAAATCGTTTTGCTCAGCCGGGTCCGGCGCACACAGCATGGGATTATATGATCTTCTTTGTAATGATTGGACTCATTATGATCGTCTTTGGTAAGCAGCAAACACACATCACTTGTTTTAACATAAATTTAATATGTAAATTAAAAAAAAAAAATGAGAAACATAAAATTTGAGATTTCTACTAAAAATTTATAAAATAAAATTGCTTTTATTGAAATTTAAATATAAGAATATCTGTATATTTTAAAAACCTATCACAGTATTGAATTGTATATATTGAAAGAACGCTTATCTTAATATGAAATAAACATATTTTTTATTGAGATCTGTCGTTTTTGAATCAACCGAATTCCGAATAGACATTTTTGTTGATTTTCTTTCTATTAATATTTCTTGTGTCTGCTACTTATGAATATGAGGGTAAATGAATCGGGTTTCAAAACCGAGAATCAAAAATTATCATCTAAAAAGGAAAGTCTTCATGTAAACTATTGTTCATACCCTCGTAGAAACCATAAATTTTGTAATAACATTCTAGGTAAATGTTATTGGCATTAAACTTTACTTTATAGGTATGTGAAAGTACAAATAATCTAACAAACACAAAGAAAACAAGCAAGGAAGTCTAAGTTCGGGTGGAACCGAACATTATATACCTAGTAGTGATCTATTATGGCATACCAATTTACGCAGGTCTATTTTAATACTTTTCAGTTCGTATTATAAAGCCAGCTGTTTGTTTCACTTCTGTTATGAGTTTTGAGGGGCAAATTAATTTAAAAATATATATAAATGTATGGTGCGATATAGAACAGATATATCATAATAAACCTCCTAACGGCACACGGCCATTTAACACAATCGTACATAAACGTTGCTCGTTACCGTGTACGTGAAAAGCGCCTCCGCCTCGTAGGTACATTTGTATTAAATTCAAAAACAGACGGAGTTTAGATGAGCTAACAAATATGGAAACCGGCAACGGTTCATAAACCTCCTAAGAGATTTTTGCGTCGAGCTTCCCTTCCAATTTGTGTTGTGCCGTTTTGAGTTTTTTCCTACAAATTGGGCCCACGATTTTTGCCGACTTCGAACGGCATCTACAAAGGAGATGAATTTTTGCTTAAAAGGTTTGAAAAATTTGCGTTCAAATAGACAGACGGACGGTAAGACGGACATGGCTAAATCGACTCAGCTCATCGCCCTTATTATTTCAGTTTACTTATTGATGGGCCCATCTTTTCTTCTTTTCATACTTCCAAACATTTTATGTTCATTAAGGTATGCAAATCAAAAAAGGTATATAACTTCCCTATTGCAGTAGGGTATTAACAACTTGCCCAGATATTTTACTTGTGTGCATAGCGCTACTAGGCATAAAAACGTATAAAATCCGGGCCTCCGATAAGATTAAGAATACATTAAGCAAACAATAAAATAGGGCAGAGAATAGAAAATGTAACTATAAAAGCAATAAAACAAAATATCAAAAGAGCGTGCACGATTATCTGTGCTCTGTTATCTTGCGTTCAAGTTTCTCCAAACAGACTTTGTACATATTTGGAAAAAAAAGCAAAATGAGCTAAACGCTCTCAAATACTCACGGTGCTAGTACCTCCTAATAGCTCATCAACAGCCAAAAGCAAATCTCAACGGTCTCTCAGTTTGCTCGGCACGATTTTGTTGGCAGTTGCACACGGCCATTTAACACAATCGTACATAAACGTTGCTCGTTACCGTGTACGTGAAAAGCGCCTCCGCCTCGTAGGTACATTTGTATGTAAATTCAAAAACAGACGGAGTTTAGATGAGCTAACAAATATGGAAACCGGCAACGGCGGCGACAACTCGGAACACCTTTATATAATTGATCAGCTACAAAATACCGTACAATCGATCATTAGACAAATTGGCGTCGATAACAGTTATGCACAACGTTTACTCCATAAAATACGGGCTCTGCAAGAAAAGGTCGAATCGTTGTCCGGACAAGAACGCATCGAATTTCTGCATAACGCAAAAGATGCACTACGTAATACCATTGAACATGCCGAACAAAAATTAATGCAATATACAAATTTCCAACAAGTCTATAATTATTCGATAGTGACAGCGCTGTTATTTACGCTGCTGTTAGTGATTGGTGTGTATTGAGTTGTTTATGTTGTAAACATTTTTTATTTGTTTTTGTTTGTTTGAGTAGCGACAAAATTACTGGCCGAAGGTTTTGGGGAATGTTGTCGAAGCTGACAGTCCTTTGTCGGATATGAACCCGGTACACTCCGGTACTCCCTTGAGGTACATGCCCGACTGTCGCGGGAGCGTTTTGGTATGACCAGTGCAACCTTCTAGTTCATGTCATCCTTCCTTCCTTAAGCAAGGAGGAGATGGTCGCCTCTTACGACTGGTATGCCTACCTCGGGCATATTGTCAACCCCTAACCCGCAGGGGCGTTTTTTTGTTTTAGGTTAATTATGGTTTACGTGTTGATTTGACGTGTAGCAAAACTTATCAAAATATTCACAATTATTGATGTTAATTAAATATGTTTGCAACTGCGAAGGCGCCTCCAAAAATTGTAGGATTGGGTAGAAAAAAACTACACAGTGATCATAGTGTAATCAACAATGTGAAGTAAACTGTCAGTTGTCTCGCTCGAAATTCTTGTTTGTTCTGTCATTCGGCTATCTGAAAATGTGGAGCAAATGTTGTATCCGCAAAAGTGTTGTTTTTTGTGTAAAATAAGTACGTTTTAGTACATAAATTTATTACTATTTTTTATATAAATATACGTCAACGGTCCTATTTTCGGGTCATAGCTTTTTTGGTAGTTCTTGAAAGAAAAATACAGCATAATCATATCGTGGAAGATATTTTCACGAAAAAATGTTTACAAAAAAAGGTATCTAGGCCTTTAGAAAAGCAAAATTTTTGCATCTCACAGGACCTAACCAGTACAACGATTCCGATTCATATGCAACCAAAGGATATGGTAGCACAAAGACAAAATTTTCAAACGACGCTTTATATATGAAAAAAAAGCTGATGTGGAAAGTGAGTCAGAAATATCTTCTACCAATACGGCAAACAACCAAATAATTATAAAACAAAAAAAAAAGTAATAAGTAATAATAAGGCAAGTGTGACAACTTTTATGGAGAAGCTTCTTGTTCAATTTGTGGTGGTATGTTCTTTAGTTTCCGCCAAAGATTGGAGCTAAATACAGTTTATTATTGATGCAGAACAAGATCTACCACCTCCGCAGACCTTTCTTGAAATTGTTTTAGTAAGAAACCATTTGGACCGATTCCAGCCGAGAAGCCTCTGTCAAGCTACATATTTTAATTGTAAATTTTTCCATACCAGAGTGAAAGGCAGGAAATCATTCAAGAGTCGTAAAATGTAGTCAATGGGATGTGACCCCTTTCACCTTTCGCTATTTATCAGCAGGTTATTCTTCACGTTAGATTAAAATACAAAAACAAAATTTCTGCTATTGTTAATGTTAGAAAGTTAGTAATTTTTTTTACTCCTTTTTTACAAAAACGGGCAAAAATTCATTAAGATTTAACCTCCTGCGTACCTGAAAATACACCCGTACCATTTCAGATAGCGTACGTTTTCTGTCTCTTTTTATTTACTTCACCTTGGTCATTACACTATGCACAGTGATGCAGAAAAAGAAATACTGTTTTTCTTTTAGGTGTGCTCGAGTAAAATAAGCATCGGGGCATATAGTTTTCCAAACACCTATAAACTCTGGACCTACGATTAAATACCTGGTCAAGAAGGAAAAGCATTCTTTTCGAAGTGAGCAGTAGCAAGAGAGTGTCAAGGAAGAAAATATCAGGGGGTTGTTCTCTATAGCGACGCATTTGAAAAAAAATGTATGTAATAGCATTTGCTTTCGAATCCCGGTACAGAGTAGCCCGCCTGTGCGCTTTATACCCAATTTTTTTTCAAGAATAATTTGAGAACATCTTTAACAACTTCCCTCACATAATTGAGTTACAAGTGACTCATCGAATTTTTTGCATTACGTCCACGCGAGGACAGGGATTTTCTTAACTTCGAATTAAAAAAAAAACTCTGAAAGGCAAGCTTATATTTATATAATATTTCTCTACTCGTACTCACGGTGAAAATGAACTTTCGCGAAGTTTTGACAAAGATGCTATACGTCCAAGTATCATCAGAAAATATTGCTAAGAGCAAACGACAATTTAATTAGAGTAACGAGTCATATGTGACTTATCGCACTTATTGCATTACGCACATATGATTAAATGGACAGGGAAGTTCTTAATTTTAGTTTAAAAAAATGCTGACAGTCAAGCTTATAATATAATGGATAGAAAATGTTTATCAAATATTTCTCAACTAGTATTCACGCTTAAAACAAACGCTGTCGAAGTTTTGACAAAATATTTAGTTTCAAGGAAAAGAAGCATGAGAATCCAATTTAAAAATTAGTCAAGGCATTTTATTCTAATGTTTGTTGGGACCTTACAGCAAAGGCCATTTTGGCTCTGTTTGTGATCGAGTGCCATTTTCTGTGTAAATGAATGCATGTTTGACGGAATGGCCCGATCAATGGAAAAACACATATTGGCGCATATCCAGATGGTGGGAATTGTGAACCATCACTTTTCTATTGTTCGAAACTACACAATGTAAATGGCCCCGCCGCACTAACTTTCATAAAATCTTTAGGGATAAGGTTAGATTTTATTTATTTAACACAACTAGTGTGTTAAAGTCGCAAAAGCTACGGGGAACCCCTCGTATTGTCATACATACAGACATTGAAACGTAAGTACATACTATATGTATTTACAAATGTAACATCTTGGGTTCAAAGGTTCATATTTTTTTGGTTCATTGGATTTGAATGCGATTGAAAGTATAAAAGTTATTAAATATGTATGTCACTTGATATGGAACTTCTTCTAATTATTGTAAAATCTGAATTATTAAAAAAAAAAATGTTGAGGGCTGTTGCACTAACAAAATACCATACTCGTTATCAGGTTAAAAATTTTTCTATGGTTTCAGATTTACTGTTTCTCGGAAAATTTGGACACGCACGCACTGATCTACTACGATTTTTTAGAACGTACAGATCATCATAATCATATAATGTATTCTTAAAAGCAGATTTTATTCTAATTAAATATTACCAGTTGTTCGAATCCCAAAAAAAAATTACGATCATACTTTTGTGTGCGATTCAGCGATAAGGTATTTGATTTTCTAGGAATAATATTGAATTTTTTAACTACTTTTCGTTAACTCGGACAGAACTATTTGTCTCAAAAATATGCTCGCTTTTTCTTAGAAAAAAAAATAAACAAATCGAGAAAAACCTACAAACATTTGCATACATTTTCGAATAAAAATAGTATGTGATTGTCTCTCTATTGAGTCACCAAGATATGACGACCACAGAGATAAAATAGAGCTTCAAAAATTCTTACCATTCTTGTTCTGAACAAAAGAGAAATCAAAAATTGTTTCAAGAATTTTCTTTGAGCCTATATGCTTAGCATTCCAATAAAAATAATAAATTTCACCAACGAATATTCATAGTCGAAATTAAATAGCTACCCTAATTTTTTCCATGAGCTCGATCAGCCAAAAAATCTCGAGAATATGCAATACAGTTGTGTTCAATATAATAGTAGTGTAATTAAATAGGATATCGTTCGACGAAATAAAAAGAAGCTGTGTTTTTAATAATTTTTATTTAAAATGTAGCGAATTCCATAACATGAACTACATAAAAAGAAATTTTAAATTTTACGCAAACTTTACATCAAAATTTTAATATTTTTGGGCAGAAGTTTTGAGTACGCAGTTTTATAGCTAGTTTTTCAAAATTTTCGCTGAATTTTCATGCGTTGTACGGAAGAAAAAAATTCTGAAAAGTCAAGGAAATTTTTGAGCGAGTTCTAACTTGCACAATGTTATGTTAAACTTGATTGATCTACAAAACTGCGTGATCAAACATTTTCTAGAAATTATGCGAAAGAATTTGAAGATTTTGATGGCCATTTTTTAAAGTTCAATTAACTTTTCTGAACTTTGCGTAAACTTTGAAATTTATTTTTAAGTGGTTTCTGTTATGGAATTCGCTATATTTTATATGAAAATAATTAAAATCACAGCTTATTCTTGTTTCGTCGAACGATATACCATTTTAATTACACTACTATTATATTGAAAACAGCTGCGTGTATAAAATTTACTACGGATTATTGATTTTTACTATGTTTCTTATCGTCGAGTTTAATACGATTTTGCTTGTAATTGGTTCCCGCCCTGACCGTTACACCTGTTATTTCTGTTTTCTGCTTATCATCGTGAAATCGACTGTTCTTGGTTGTAAAAGAGAAAAACCTGCCCAACAGCCATTGATATTAACTTGTTTGTGTGTTGATTGTATTTCGGCATTGTGCCTTCTTAATGAATCAAGGCAAAAGGAAAGTCGTTAAACTGGTTTTTATACGTTAAATTTTTTGTTCCAGCAATTGCACATGGTAACCGAGTTTGAAAATCTCTTTAATTGTTTTGATGTTGTTGTATTGCTTACAATTGGACATACTGCCATATTTACAGTGGCGCACAAAAGTATTGCGCATGCGAAGGTGATTGAGACAAACTTTATAAAAAGTATGCATCCATTAAAGCTCATACCTTAAACCAGTTAAATCAATTATCAAAAATATCCAAAACAAAACTCAAAAATTTAATATCTCAATTTTTGGCTCACAAAAGTATTTTGCTTTGATTAAAAAAAAAAATAATTGGCGCGATATATACCTCCCGACGAGATTGAGGCCGAGCTTCTCTTCCAATTTGTGGTGTGCTGCTTCTAATTTTTCCTACAAATTGGCGGGACCTACATTTTTTTGCCGATTCCGTACGGCAGGGCATCTGCAAAAGCAGATAAATTTTTTCTGAGAAGCCTTCCATGGCAGAAATACACTCGGAGAGTTTGTCAAACCATTGCCGAGGGGCGACCCCGTTTTGATAAACTTTTTCAAACCAGCTCCAGGAAAAATTAAAACACGCTCAGATATTTTCTATGGGATTTTTGGAGCTGAGATATGTGGAATTCGCAATATTTAGTTAATATTTAACTTAATCCTCTCACCGGCAGCAATTTTGTTAGACCGCTCCGTGCCATATGTTCTAAATTACCGCGCTCCTCATACCGTTTTTATCACGTTTGCAATCAATTACTACACCTGTTAAATATTTTAGGAATTTCTTAGAAAGAGTTTCCTTCATTGTGGAGTTGTAATCTCATTTTTATTCCAGCTGCAGCGAGTTTTTTAGCCTTTGGTATTTTTGATATTCAATAATATAATGGCTATTGGTTATAGTTATACGTATTTGAAGCCATCAGCTAGGATAAAAATAAAAGGCAAACAAATTATGGGGACTGCCTAGCTTCAAACCGATGGGCAAAATACCTTTGTGAGGTAGTAACTTTGTCGCTTATTATTTTTGTTGTTTTGTGATCCCGCTTTTCCGAAAGCCACAAATTTCAGACGAATCGACCACTTAGAATTCAATAACCCCCTATGTCGATGGGTGAAGATCACCCTAATTCAAAATACTTTCGAAGAACATTCTACCTCAGAGTTTGTTTGAAAAACAATAACTCAGTATGAGTTTTAAAAATGCGCCAACTCAGCGAAAATTTAATTCTTGAAATAGGGCGTTTTTGAAAAATATTCTGATAGTGTGTTCTTCAGCCGTCGATATCTGGTGAAGAAAGATGTGGTAGATATAAGAAAGCGGAAAATGCTGATATGTTGGCCATATACCGTTTTAATAAAACATGCATCAAACGAAATTGTTCAAATACACAAGTTGACCTTGGAGGATAGAGAGCGGCAAGGAGAGGGGATACAGATACACGCGATTTGGTGTTTATTGGAAATTTTTAAACCATCGACTCAAATTTTTTAACTCCCCCTCAAGCTACAATTCCACCTTTTTTAGTGGAAGTTTTGAGCCTTCATTTTTAAACAGCTCCATTAAGAGAGATTTTTTTATTTTGTTTAATTTGGTACCAGACTTCTAAAGTATTGTTTATGTTGCGTGTCCCAGAATTTGAAACTGCTATACCACTAAATAACAGTCCTTAGCCAAGTAAAACCCCGAGTGATTTCGGTACGTTAGAATCCGCTGTTGCCCTGTTGTAGGGTTGAGTTCAATATTGAGCAAATGTAGCGTATAAACTCAAAACTTTTTGGGAGAGAACGCAACTAAACACTGAGGATGGCGGAGCGCCGAAACCCGTTTGTTACAAAATCATTTTTGACAAGGGATGACGGAAAATCGTTCCAATGTACATCAACTGGTTGTAGAAAGATGATCGATTAAGTATTCACAATCGCTCAGTTAGCGATCGGGTCGACACTCGCAATGGCTCGATGATCGCTAATCGCTTAGTAGTCAATTCTTTATTCTTGTTCGACACTCACAATAGGGGTGACAACTTTTTGGGAGAGAACGAAACTAAACAACCTAAACAACCACCCTGTCGGAAAATCAACAAAGCAAAATAAACCAAAACTTTTTGTTTAACACGATTACTATTAAAGATTTTCAGCTCTTTTATTTTATGTTGTTCCAACAAGCTTTGGAAGTTCATACCGGAATGACATTCTACTTAACCCATTAAGGACAAGACGCCAAGAGTTCAACTAAAAAGTTTAAACTTTTACTACGTACTAGTTATAAATACCTAAATAGAAGTTATAAATACAAATTCCAAAACGTTAGCAGGCAGCGTGAGCTCTTCACGTGACGTATACGTCACGTTGGTCCTGATACACTGTGTTTCGCACACTTCAGGTAATACGGGATATAATACAATAATCACTTCATTTTATTTATTTCCAGTTTTCTTTGCTTTTTAATGATTTGTTTATTTTATTAAACACGAATATTAACTTATTTGCTTGTAGATACATATTTTTAATAAGCTTACATACCTACTAAAAAAATACCAACTAGTGTTGAACACAAGAAAGGAATTCATGTTTAAAAATAAACTACACTTTTGAGACATACTCCCACATTATATTTTCCAAACATAGTAATGCATACATTTGTGCAGTTGTAACCTTTGTATCTTTCACTTTCACCCATATCATTTCTGATTTGTTACTTCTTGTATTTTTCGCCTTAGGCCCGGGTCCTTTGGTAGTATTTTGTCGTTTTCTATTAACCCTTCGTACTTCAATCTTTTCAATCTTTCTCCTTTAGTTGCTTCTTAGGAATATCTGGTAATTGTAGACTCTATGACGATGCAGACACGTACAGTGAATCAGTTCTTATATTTCGAAAAGAGGTTTGACGACCATCTTCCATTAAACTGGCTTTATCTTCATTTGTATTACACAGTTCGTCTTTCATAGGTAGGTCAGCGACGATCGTATTACTAACAACTTTACAAGGAGCTTGAAGTTGCTTCTTTCCCAAATTGCCAAGGGTTCCACAGCCATCTTCTTCACCTGAATCTTTGTCGGACATCAGACTGTCTTCGGGAAGCTCTAAGTAGACTCTGTCGATGTCTTCGTCATCACTCTGCAAGCTCTTCAAGTAATACAACATCTCATCTGTGCTTTTAAAGTACCTAATAATATAAACAATATAATATATGTATGTACTTTTACTGTATTTGGACCACAGCAATAAAAACACGATGAAACAAGTTTAGTATACAATAAATGTCACATCCTTTTTTTCACAATATATCTACACATATTTTAATATAATACCACATTTCGATTTCTTTTAAGTTATGCACAATTAAATTTATTTTAATATACTCAGTTTTTGACCTTCGTAGTTTTTGACATTTTGGCTATTTTCAAAATACACACAACACTAAATTAACACCGGTACTTCTACTCGCCAGCAAACGTCAACTACAACTTAGTCAGTTTTGATCACCCATTATAAATGAGATTTTTCTATTCTTCAAATAAAATTGAGTGTGGAGTTTTTTTATAACGGATCAAAAAAACATGACAAGTTGTCGTGACGTATAAGTCACTTTGGTCCTGAATGGGTCAAATAAATCTATACTTAGGCTCTGAGAGAGATGAAAGACAATCCCTGTGGGTTAGAAAATGCCATAGGAAGGTATGCATGCTGTAAGAGGCGACTAAAATCCACGATATCGCTACTGTCAACTTCATGATGACCATTTGTTCCATCACGTCCCATTCCATGAATAGATGCGTGGACTAAGCAGGGCGAAGCACACAGGTGGCATTTTGCTTCGGAATTAATCTCTAGGAACTTAAAAATTTTGGAAAAGCTGTGGTAGAGTTTCACAGTTTCAACTCAGACAAATTTTTCATTATATGTATCCATTATTAATTTCTAGGGATTCAAATAAAACCTGCCAAATAAGGAAGAATGATTTGTATTGCCTTATGTACTGAACATATTACACATTCCAAAATAATACAAAAATCAATTTTACAAAATTTTATTATTGACTTTTTTCTTTTGCAGCTCTATTTGGCTACAAATTGTACAAGTCGCTGATGGAAAAGGAACTGAAGAAGCAGGAAAAATTGAAGTCCAAACAAGCCAAAAAGTCAAAAAAGGCAAACTAAAGTAGACAATTTAAATTAATTAAATATTCACATTTGATGAAAGCGAACTACGAATATCACATTCAAAATCGGAATATACCAATTTCTTTCTCCATAAAGATGCTGTTTTTTAAGTGCATACTTTGTAATTTGAAGATGATAAACATGTAATGTATATGAATGTAATCAAGTTAATGTGATTGCGGCGCGCAAATTATTTATTAATACATAAATAACTTAGTGTGTTTAGAGAGCATGTAAATGCAATAATGCAATATCTTTACAAATTGATTATACAACAATTACATACTTACACACAAAGGCATACGTACATACATTTACATTGCTTTACATAGTAAACATGTTATGATATATATTTACAATTGTAGTTTGTTGTAGCGAGTTTAGCGCAAAATATAAATATAAAAATAAAAAATGATGTAAATCCGTGTTTTTGGTATAAGATTTGTATAAAAAAGGGCTCAGCATATGATGACATGTATAAAATGTAAGTTATTAAAAGTATTTATTTAATTAAATTCAACATCTCATAACTAGTGTTTTCAACAATAAACCAATTATAAAAAAGTTTTAAAGTGAACTTAGGAAAAAAAATGCAGGTTAAGACATTCTATAACTATTAGAATACTAAAAAACATTAATTGCTATAAATTTCTAAATTTCCCTAAATTCAACTATGGCACGTTTAAGGCTGTAATCATGTAAATTGCTCTTCTGCATTATTATCCATTGGTATAGTAATATCGTCAATTATTAGCAGCGTATAATTTCCATCATTATCATTAGACGCGTCATTAGCTGCGCAAATCAGCTTCTCATTTGTCAGGCCCATTACACCATCTGCAAAAGAATATAGCATATTGCTCTCCAACCCATTTTTATTTTGATCGCATTTCATTTCTACAGTTGTAGACTCCTCTGTTTTAGTTTTTCTTACTAATCCTCGCTTGGCAACAGGTCTCTTCTTTTTCGTTTTTGTTGAGACATTTCCTTCACTTACAGCCCATTTATTAGCATGTTTGCTTTTAATATGATTATTTAATAAATGAAGTGAAATGTATGCAGCGGCACAACCATCAACAATGGTGTCCGAACATCTAAAGCTGCTCGGAAATAGAGGAAAGAAGAAGTGTGAGTTATTTAACAAAGAAAATGTTACATTTTTATATTTTCTAGAGTAAGTGGTGTATAACCGATTTGACACGACTTCTTTCTAAAAATTTAAAGAAAAACTATACTTACGGCTTATCATTTTCGTGCCTTTTAATGTGCATTTTTAGTGAGTTGCTTCGGCCGAACATTCTCGAACAATATGGGCATAACAATTGCTCTTTTTTTAAATGTTTAGCTACATGAATTTCAAGCGATTTCGAATATTTAGTTTTATAATTGCATTCGCCACACTTGTAAAGAGCCTCTGGATGCATCTGAAAAAAAAAGCACCTTAAACAAATGTTAAAGTAATATAACAACATAAAGTTCAAGTTTAATCTCTTTATCTATGTAATACATACGATCTCTTCATGTGAGTCTCTCTGTGAACGGAAATAATATCCCTTGTTGCAGTATGAGCAAAAATACCTGCATTCATTCTTATGTATAGATTTTATGTGTGATGCTAAATAACGTCTACTCGCTACCACTTTATCGCATTGTTCACAAGTCACAGGCACATGTGCATCATCGATATGTTTTTGTAACTTTTTCTTATCTTTTAATAAGCACGAGCAATGTGGACATGAAACACTCTCTGCAAAAAAATATGGTTTTAATAAATAATATGATTTATGTATGAAGAGTGCAATTCTAATTCCGGCCAGAACATACTATTATTATGACTTCTAGATACATGTATCGCTAATGACATTTTTGTGGGGCACATTTTATTACAAAATTGGCATATGAATCCATTTGATACACATTGCTTGATATGATTTTGTAATTCATCGGCATCCACGAAATTTTGGTAACATTTCCGACACGTGGTTGATCTATGTATACGCTTTTTATGTCTATGTAACGCCGACATTTCGAAGTAGCATTCATCGCAGTCCTGCAAAAAATTTTTTTTTTGGTATTTCTTTGCATATATTTAAATAATGAATTTTACTTACACCCTCATCACACATAAAGGAGCGTTTAAGCGGTAAGCTTTCCAACCAGTTTTTGTAGTTTTTATGTCCTGACATATGTAAGCGCTTTGTTTTATGATTATCAAATTTCTCAGTACATAGAAGGCAGTCAAATTTCCCATCGTCATGTATGCCGGAAGCGCGATGACGTCGTAGTGAGTCTTTATCCTTGAAATCTTTCGAGCAATAGAAGCAACAAAGAGCGGTTACGAGCATTGCTTCTTCAATTTCACATTCAAAACATTCCTCAGCTGCATTTGAATTGTGAGTCTGTAATGTGAGATGAGAAATATAAAAGTTGGAATTAATAACACAAATCTTTTAGTTCTAGTTTTATTGGAAATTAAAGTTTTTGTCTCAATTTTGTAGCCTTCAACGTTACTTTTACTTTTGTTTATAAGTACTATACAAATATATGATCATTTGATTAAGCGGGTAATTACGGGAAGATGGCTACCTAATGTTGTAAATCAATCATGTTTTAAAGGGCGAAGTACGATTACTACCTAACCAATACATACTACCTTACCACAACAACCTTAACGTCAGTCGCTATCTAATTTGGAAGCCACAAGTAATAAGAGGAGCTAGAGATTTCTTAGGAGTTAATTTTTAGGCACATCAAAAGCAAAAAAATGAAATGGAAATATCGAGGAAACTTCCTCATATAATAGCTTTGTTGCATACCTCTAAGCTTTCAGTATCACGCCCAATCAATCCACAATTTGTACAGATATGAACAAGTACTTCCGCTTCCTCTTTATGCCATTTCATGTGGGTTTGCAACATTGCATATGTTGGAAATACTTTGGAACACACATCGCATTTATGTTCAGAATTGGCATGAACGTTTTTCTAAAAAATTCATATTTTATCTTAAAGTGATACATCTGTGTCTTCTAATGGTACTATACCTTGTGTTGGGCCAGAAATCGTTTATCATTATAACTTCTGCTGCATTCATCACACTTGTATTTGGACTTCAGTGTATGCATTTCTTGGTGTACATTGTATGCCTCCATATCCATGAATATACGATCACAACTAAAGGGTAAGAAATGTGTTATAAATCAATAATGACTATGATCTATGATCGTAAGCAATGACAGTTTAAGCCGACGTAAGCAATATTTTCTTTAATTACATAGCTAACATTCTCCATTTATCCGGTATACTCGCCTAAATCAGCAGATTGTAAAAATATTAGATTATGTTTATCTAAGACTACTTAAGCTTAAATTGCTTACTACCGCAAACATTATTTTTGTAACTAACATTGTGCATGCCATCGTTCCTGGTCGCTCATGCGAATAATTTACATGTACAAAAAACTCATCCACATCATTAAAACCGGCATTGCAAATCAAACAAATTTTTGACCGTCGCTTCTCTAGATGAAATTGCAAGTGAAAAAGAAATCTGCAACCAAATTAGATACATATATGTAAAAATTCTTATATAAGTAGTCACAGGGTATTTTTAAGAAATACCTTTTATGTGAAACGAATTCTTCCCTACAATATTGACAGTAAGGTTGTATACATGCTTTACGTGTGAATTTGCTATAACACGAATGTTTATTTAGTTGTGTAAAATTTGCACAACGGTAGCCGCAACAGGGGCAGCAACAATAGATTTGAATGCTGAAATTGTTAAAAAATAGATTAAATTTGAGTCGTATAATTAATCGCAATGTATCGAACAAAGCACTCCCCAAATTATTTGCTGAATAATAAACACACTATTGCATCTTGTCGAATCTTACATTTCACCTTACATTGAAGCCTACCTTTCCAAGTCAGCATGTCGCAGAACCAAATGTCTGGCAAGTAGCGCTTCATTTTTAATGACTGCGTCACAATCTTGCAATGTACAAGCATATTCATCAAACTCATTTTTATGCAACGTTTGACAATGCTCCAATAGATCTTGGTACTCCTCAAAATAGTGAGCACATAACTAAAAATGAAAGTTGTGGTAATTGTTTCCTTTAGGAGACAACTGCTAAAACACGTCCGAAATTATCGGGAAAAGTATGAAAATACGCGTTTTGACCTCGGTAACAATAATCCCGAAGCGAATTTTCGAGTTTTTGTTTCAGTGAAGAGATATTTACCATCAAAGTTGAACATTTTCTGTCATTTTCATGTGGTTGTTGTCATCACAGATTGGGGTGGATCAAAAAGTGCAAAAAGTGTGTTCTGGGCAGAAATACTGTGGACCGCGTAGCCGGTGTTGGACCAAAGGCCGCCTACGCAGAAAAGTGTTCTGCACATAAATACCTTGGATCAAGCCCCCTGTTTGGGATCGGACCTGGGTCATTTTTGGGTTTTTTGCGAATAACTTTTCACGGAAACAAAAAATTGAAAATCCGCATCCGGATTGTTGATACCGAAGTGAAAACGCGTTGTTTGATACCTCTCCCGATATTTTTGGACGTGTTTTAGCAGTCGTCTCCTAAAGGAAACAATTACCAAAGTTATCACTAATTGATATTGATTATGAGGATAAGAAATATCTAACCAAGCATTCACTTTTCCATTTGAAGTCCAGAGTTTCTAAATTACTTGATAAAGCTTCATCCAAATAATCATTGATATCAACCCCAACGGCATCGTCAGCGTCGAATTTATATTTTATGCTAGGGTCATCTACGTTTGGGTGAAGAATAGAAAATAAACACTGTTACATTATTACCAAAGATTTACAGCCGTTCCGAAAGGCAATCGAGTTGATTTATCGGAAGGCAGCACGTGGTGTAAGTTTCGGTAGTACATACCTTTCAGGCAATGGAAAGGAAAGTTTGGCCCTGCCTCACCATCGCTTGGAATTCTAAGCGGATCTTCCACAAATTCATCATCCTCACTTGTATTTCCATCCATTTTATTGTATTATTGTTGCTGATGTGATTTTTATTTACAAATAAGGTCATCAACTTCCATCAACACTTGCGAGCAAAAACTACTCTCGTTCTCAAAAAGTATATTTATACTTTTTGCTGGTTCTAATACATCAGCTGATTTCAGAGCGCACAGCGGCCTCTAGGTGTCAAGTAAAGAATTGGACAAAGAACAGGGTGGTATTAAAATTTGACAGTGAAATAAAATAGCGGATGGTGCTTAAGCCACAGCTCGCCAAATTCGTTTTACGCGTGGCACGGCGTTGTAGAATATCAATAATTTTTCAGCAATTTAATTTACACAGCTTAGAGATAGAGATGAGACTCTGCGACGCTTTAAACTCCCGAGGTTACTCAAGGAAAAAGCTGATAGATTATATTAGATATGGTAATATGAAGTAATATGAAGTAACAGATGTCCATATGAAAATAGCCACCAAAATATGATGACAACCGAGTCCCAATGTTCTGGACGTACGCACTGGCAGTCAGGTGGCTTGCTTATGTACTGGATGTGACCATGTTTTGGGCTCAGGCGATATTGCTCGGGCTAAATCCGTTTCGTCAAGTCTTTTTGAGCCATTCAGAAAAGAAGCTGAACTTTCCGCCTGACATTGAAATCGTCAAACAAGACTTTGATATCAAGCGGTGGACAGCGCTCGTATGTGCCTTTAAAGCGATTCTAAAAGGCGTCTTCTTGTGCACCGTCCTTCCCTTCCGTCGCCTCGTGGGCGCAGATGAAAGATATGTTGAAGGAGCGGGCTTTTTCGCATATCATGGCTAGACTTTAGCCCAGAGGTGTGAACGACAGTACTTGCCGAAAAGGTCTCTCTCGCACCACTAATAAGATCCAATAGATCTCGCAAAGTAAAAAGGTCGTTTTTACTTGAATGGCAGTGATGACAGACTTTGCCTTTACGAGGAAATCAACCAGCCGAGCAGATGCACCTACATTCCCACAACAGCCGACTCTATCATATCGGACTGACTTGCGTTTTCTTAGGCGACCAAGAACTCTTATTTCGATGTAAGCCCGTAACATTGTATAAGGTTGTCATCTAAATAAGGTTACTGATATCCGAGGATTTCCGTTAATTTTTAATTGGAGTGTTGTTTTATGTAGTGGGCTCCAAGCACAACGCACAACAAGTTTTGGGAGGGTGGATTTATATTGTGATCACTTGCAAACAACAACCTCAAGCAGTCACCATAAGTACCTCCTTGGTGTTATGTGGCTTAAAATATATCCGACATAGGTAATCCTGTCGTAAGCGTTGACTAAAATCCACATCGACCATGGTTTTGGGGCCAACGAAATCGTTTCCGGAGCGCACCGGATTCCTATCAGGCAAAGGACTGTCAACATCAGTATAATGCTGTTTGGCCCTTCACCTCCCATTCTATGCTATTACAACAACAATAACATAGTCACTGTAATTACCAGCATTGTCGCTGCCTTCGAAAAAATTGTATCAAAAGGCATAGCGACGTATAAAAATTATCTACGCTTAACATAACGGTATCACCATCCAAATGAAATCGCTATTTAGTGCTCGAAATTGTGATAAAATTGTAGCATTTTATTGTTTTAGGAAAAAGAGTTGAATAATCTTATAAACGTGCAACAATGTTGGCTGCACTGGAACGAAGCTCTATGCTGCAATTGTTTCTGTAAGTATTTCGATTGTGATATTTTATGTAGCGACATCAGCAAAAGTCCAAATATGAATTTATCTGCAGTTGACGATGACGTTGCCAGCTAGACTGAGGTTGACAACATCCAAAACCCGATTGACTTTCTTAAGTGGCGTATTTGCTCTTGTTGCTCGTTTGGACTCTTGGGGATCGTCATGCTTTTTTTGTTTATTTAGTGAAAACAATTTAAAATTTGATCCATCTATTAAAATAAATTTCTGAATGACAAATTCAGGTCAACCAGACCATATTAATTGGACAAAGTACAGAGATCAGACGGAGTGCGGAAATTAATATTGCCACAAGAATGAGATTTGAAAAATGGCGGATCTAATATTCATATAAAATATTTTAGACTCACGGCTTGCTGTTGAGGTTATCGACAGTAGGACAAGCCATTTTAGCATGGTTGGACAAAAACAAAATAAGTGGGTTAACCGATGAGGCATGCGACTCCTTCTATTATAAACTGATGCTGGTCTTTGGTCCCACAGTCGCAAAATGTATTCCACACGATGTAGCATCTCCGGATGGGACTAGGTGCATTTACGTCGGCCGCATCATGATCGATGGCAAACAAAGTTTCACCATTTTAGACATGTGTACCTTACGAGGTCCCGATATCGACTAAGGTTATTATCTTTCGGTCACGCTTTTGTGCAACAAAGAAAGTGCACACTGTAACGAAGGAAAGTTTGACGTAGATAAGCTTATTACCGCATAGACAGCTGATAGTTTCTCCAGTCGGCTCTTTCATCTGCTCTATGAGAGCAATCGTCGACCTTAGGTTGTAACAGAGCAATGGCTATCTACAGCGCTACGTTGCGAAGGGTTATGCGCTAAGCAGATACCATACGGCAATACGTTGAAAAAACTGACAGCTAAGTAGAATGCGAGTGTTTGCGTGCGTGACAACAGATTCGACGGATACGGCAAAGTAGATTTTGCTCTAAATTTTGACGTATGACGGATACGCCAAAAGAGAGTCAGGAGCTTGAAATTTTGGCTGACGGCAATAATGCCCAAAAATTCTGCCAAAAAAACCGTCGGGTGGTTGAAGCGGGAAAAATCGGGCCAAATTCATCTCCTCATTGTTGTATTTCGAGAGAGATGAAGAATTAATCCCTAAAAAATGCCGAAGTAAGAATGCAATATCCTGGCTAATAATGAAGAGCCTGGGAAGGACGGACTACCAGCCGAGCTGTTCAAACGCTGAGGCGAAGAGTTGTGGCCACGTCACTGTTGATAGTTACAAATTTGAAACTATCAAAGGATTTTGTCTATTTCGAAACCGGCGGTAACACCTAAAATAATATAAAGTCCTCTCGCGACGAACCATGATCACACCGCATAAGTTCATCATCACACTAGTCCTGACGTATGGCTCGCAGGTATGGACGGAATCGAAAAAAGATGGTGTATTCGAGAAAAAAGTTCGCCCGGAAGATTTGTGGTCCTTTCTATGTCGTCAATGGTGCACGATGAGCACGAGCTTCTGGCTGAATCATGTTATGCGAATGGGCAAAGACACTCCGTCGCAGAAAGGTTTCCTATCAACACCCCAATTCGGAAAAAAAGTAATGGGAGTCATCAAATCGCTGTACCATAGCCTAGGTCCAAAACTAGTAAAGTCACCTCTTGCAGGTTCAAAGAAGGATTTTCTTGCATGTAAATATTTAGTACTTTCAAGTGAGCACGTACCGCATGTACGACGACTTATTCGAATTATGAATTATGGTCGTTGATTGGACGTGTAGATTATCAATTTAAAGTGCGCTAACAGCGGCCAATTGAAAGCGCCAACAGCGAGGGTAATCTCTGTGACAATAAATTCTCAAATACAAAAGCGGACACATGTGAATGCAACAACAATTACAATAATAGCACTCAAACCCAATCTTTAACCTCACAGACAGTTAGACTCATGCAACTTTGTAGACTAAAAAGCTGAATGCAGGCAGCATTTGAAGAAAGCCAACGTACTGAAGGCACCCTGAAGGAAACGTGGAGGGAGCTTTTTGACACAAAAATATAGATTTCTTAGTGGATTAGTTAGGTGGATCGTATGTTGGCAACAATCCGAGTCATTCCGGCACTTTATACCAACTGGCATAGGAATGACGCTTTTCTACTCACAATGAAAGCTGTGTTTCATCGAGGTCTTGAAGAAACATATCGTAGCTGACTGTGTTTAAAGTTTTTTTTATTTTGATTTATGCCTTCTAATATTTGTAGGGTGATAAATTTCGCAATACTGAGGGAGTAGCACTGGGCAAAGAAAAATGCCTGTCATCATTTATTAGTAAACCACGCCAGTACTCTTTTTCCCGCTTCCTCTTATTACGAATACTGGTGTCGATAGAACACCTTTTTGGTTCGAAATTCGTTGAATTTTCTTCGGTATTCGCCATTGGCATCACGGGAAGGATCCTAAACATTCCGGAGAAATTTTCTTCGAGTACTCCAAGGGCTATCTCATGTTCTTGCGGCACTGTGAATGTCTCCGAATCGTACACTAGCACAGTCTCTTGTCGATGGCAGCAAATACTTAGGTATATCTTGGGTCGGCGATTTCTAGGCATAACTTCCGCTGCGGTCGTCTTATACTTCGAGTGTAGGTCGGCCATAAAACAGCTTCCCATAACAATGCAGCTCAACAGAGACAAAGCTCGTTTCAAATAACTATCGATATAATTACTGATGGCGTTTTCTTTTCAAGAAAAAGTGTTACCCTGTTAGTTGTTCTCAGTTCTCCCTTTGTCAGGTTTTTTGCTCCCTTAAAAAATACCTTATTATGATTGAACAGGACTATCTACAAATTCAGTCATTTTGCAGAGCGCCACGTTACCTAGGTCAAGAGATAAAATTTGAGAGGGTAACACGAGGGTAACATTTTTATTGAAAATAAAACGCCATGAGGTATGGTTATTAGTTGGTCATGGTGTAGTGGGTAGCGTAATGTTCATCATACCAAAGGCTTGGGACAGGTAACGTAGTACAAGGTTTTCCACAAGGAGTCGCCAATCCTCTGCGAGTATTTCTGCCAAAAAAAGCTTCTCAGGAAATATTAACCTGTGAAAAGCGGTTGAGAGCTGCAATTCCTCCCAGTTTCGAGATATATATGGAGTCAGTGTCCGTGACGGAGACAACCCAAAAGCTATAAATTCCATACACACTCTATAAAGGCCCATACAGCACAACGTTATATTATTTAAAGCATGTGCAACTCCCACAATAAGCAATGAAAATGCAACCAAAGCAAAAACAACAACTAAAATGTTTGTTGCTTGCCACCAGCGAAATGTGTGCGATGCGATTGAATTATTTCTAGTTGGTCAATTGGTGAATTGGTGCATGCGGAAAATTGGTCAGTCGGTCAAAGGAACCACAGCAGAAACTGCTAACAATAACAAAGCGAACAAAAAATATTAACAAAAAATACTTTGACTCTCAGTGAGATTTATTAGTATTTTTTTTAACTTCTTTTGATCGAAATTTTGTTTTACGCAAGCGTTGAACTTTTCATTTACTTGAGTTCATTTTTAAAATTATTATTTTTTCTTATAATACGTTTATTAGTCGTAATTTATGCCACATTTATTTGGTTGGAATTATATTTGTAATTTTACAACAACATGTTTGATACAAGAAAGCGATCACTTACAATCGAATTACACAATAAAAGCTTAATATATACGTGTTTCTTGTTGTTGGTTGTTTTTGTTATTGCTTCAAATACTTTCTATTCATTGGCTTTTAGATATGCCTTTTAAGTGTGTGTTCCAATTGATTCGCTGTAGGAACTCCATTGTCCAATTGTGGCTTTGCTGTTGTTTGCAACAATGTGTGATGTTGTTGTACAAGTAAGAAATGTGATAAAAGCCATTGCAAATTGACATTATGGGCATACAAGATTTTGCAATAACTATGCTCATTACTGGGTTTTTAGACCATTCCAAATTGGCGTATGGTTCTGGTCGTACTAAGAGCAAAATAGAACCAATTTTTATAACTTTTTTTCTGTGGCTTTGAGTACTTCCACGTGAGTTACTGATTAGGCGGGGATGTTCTCTTGTCCGTTAAAGTGCCGGTTATATCATACACTAGTTTTTTGTTTTAATAATAATAATAATAATAATTCCCAACGGATTACCCACCATATCCCGCCCGACCGGCGCGAGGGGCGCATCCACATAACGCGCGGATTATTCGTTCGTGCCGAGTCGTTGAAAGGCTTTGGTTTGTTAATCGTCGAGATCTAAAACTGCTCAGCTACAGAGAAAACCTCATCAGCTAAGTAAAGTAGATATAGGATAGATTATACATTAAGAAATAACTAGTTAACAGAATAAAATTATTGTTAAAAGTTAAAATAGAAGTCAAAGAATAAAAAACAATTAGTAGCTATGAATTTAGGACAGAAAGAATTGATTTTTTTATGCTGAAAAGCGAGTCTGAAATATCAAATCTACCAGAAAGAGAGTTATAATCTTGACACAAACAGCGAAAAGGCTCATTTAACTGAAAATTGGTTCGGCACTGTTTTAAGACTAGAGGTTTAAAATGCCTTGAAGGACGAGACGGTACATTGAAGTTCACTTCACTTAGAAGAAATGGGCTGGATAGTGAACCATTTAGCAATTTAATCATAAAAATAATTCCAAGCATTTCCCTCCGACTAGAAAGTGTGTGTAGATTAATGAGTTTTAAACGATTCGTATAGGGTGGCAGATTGTACGAGGGATCCCAATGAAAATCTCTTAAGGCAAATAGTAAAAATTGTTTTTGAACTGATTCAAGGCGATCTACATGAACCTGGTAACGCGGGTTCCAAATTATAGAACCATATTTGTTGACTATTTAGCTATTTGTTTTAAGACCTCGGTCCTGTGGATTTTAGCCTTGCAAATGTTTTTAACAAACTATTTTTGCTCATTATTTTTGAACGGGTAAAAAAGTTAGACGCCGCCTTTGGATTCTTTATCCTGGCATGAATACGTGTCTTTAGATACCCCCTCCAAACGCTGTGTATTAGTTTTCGGTGATGTCTCGTAAACTGCGCCTCTAGCAATATTGTATCATTGCGCCAAAAAAGCACTTAACGCAATTGCGTTAACGCACTGCGCTGATACCGGCTATGGCGCTCGTTTCATGGTATCAATGCCAAAAAATTGGCGCCGCGAGCCAGCTTTACTGCCTTGCTTGTATGCTGCATTTTATAGCCTGAACGAGCGCCAGTTTCATCACCTACAGGCGTGTCCACTGTTCTGGATTGGTCTTGTATTTGCATTCTAGAACACTTCAGCATTTACTCCTTGCCTCGCTTGTATTATTGTAACCAGTTATACTTCTCTTCTCACTCCTTTTATACAATGGCCAAGCTCTTCAAGGATCTTAGTTCGATGACCTTTCAATTTGATGCTCACATAAATTAACTTTCCGCTTTAATAATATATGTATTCAAGTAATGTCTTTACTTATAAAACTAAGCTCAAGTTGCTTTACCCCATTTTTTTTAAATATTATTTGTGACCACAGTCAAAAATAGCCAGCACCAGCCAGAAGTTATAGGAAATCACTTTCGTATTCGCCGCTCTAACTACTGAGAACACAAAAATTATAAACCCTCTCTCAGTCAGAAATTGCAAGTTTTAGTCAGAATAATTCTTTTACTTCTAATAGATCTGTCAAACGATCAGCTGTTGCGAATTTGTCAAAAAATTTGAAACAAAATTTCTCAAATTTGAGCCTGGAATGCGCTTAAAACTATCTCTATCTCTATGGCGCGATATACAACAGGTATATCATCATAAACCTCCTAAGAGATTTTTGCGCCAAGCTTCTCTTCCAATTTGTGGTGTGCCGATTTGAATTTTTCCCTACAAATTGGTGGGACCTACAGTTTTTTGCCGACTCCGAACGGCATCTACAAAGGAGACGAATTTTTGCTGAGAAGCCTGTCATGGCAGAAATACACTCGGAGAGTTTGCCAAACCACTGCCGAGGGGCGACCCCGTTTTTGAAAAACTTTTTTCAAATCACTTTTGATGTTACCTGTACCAGGGCTCGAACCACGGAGCTTCGGTGTGGTAGGCCGGCAACACTACCTTCACACCACGGCGGCCGCCACTTAAAATGATTAATCAATTTAAACTTTTATTGTATTTTCAATAGATAGTCGTATGCATTCATTTCTCGGGATTTGTAAGTAACCTAATTTGACAGAAATTACATTTTTTACTAGAAACCAATCCCTAAATTTTAGTCTAACCCTCTCACACATTTCGAAAGTTCACTAATTTCTTAGCAAGGCGAATTTATACCAGGTGATATCACGGCGAACTTGTTGCTGTATACAGACACATACTTCATGTGTTTTGTTTCTCCTTTGGCGGCTTCTCCTGTCAGATTGCATAAAATTTTTTTATTTTGACTGAAGAAGCCACTGCTCCTATGTTCTTATGAGATCACCTGTGAGTGAATTCGGCTTGTTTCTTATGCGTCAAGCAGATACAGTACTTCACCGTCGACGTAACCGTCATACGTCAAAATTTAGAGCAAAATCTACTTTGTCCTATCCGTCGAATCTGTTGTCACGCACGCCCCAACTCGCATTCTATTGTATTGTATCTGCTTGGCGCTGTGATTTTCACAGTCTACTAATTAAAAAAAAATGTTAGTATTTATGTGTATATGCCCACCTTTATAGTTGTGCCGTGGTCTTACTAGTTTCGGTCAAAAAATTAAGGGCCGAAATATGTATGGCAATTCCTCTGTATTTGCATTTCATTGGTAATTGTTTCCTTTAGGAGACAACTGCTAAAACACGTCGGAAATTATCGGGAAAGGTATCAAAAGACGCGTTTTGACCTCGGTAACAATAATCCGGAAGCGAATTTTCGAGTTTTTGTTTCAGTGAAGAGATATTTGCCATCAAAGTTGAAAATTTTCTGTCATTTTCATGTGGTTGTTGTATTCACAGATTAGGGTGGATCGAAAAGTGTGTTCTGCGCAGAAATACTGTGGACCGCGTAGCCGGTGTTGGACCGGCTAAGGGTTATTTTTTTGAAGTGCGGCCGAAGGCCGCCTACGCAGAAAGGTGTTCTGCACATAGATACCTTGGATCAAGCCCCCTATTTGGGATCGGACCCGGGTCATTTTTGGGTTTTTTGGGAATAACTTTTCACTGAAACAAAAAATTTTAAATCCGCTTTTGGATTGTTGATACCGAAGTCAAAACGCGTTGTTTGATACCTCTCCCGAGATTTTTGGACGTGTTTTAGCAGTTGTCTCCTAAAGGAAACAATTACCATTTCATTTTCTTTGCATCATCACTTTCTTTTTTTGCACTTCGCTATGATAACTAAAAGACATCTTTATTCATTAAGCACACCTGATCCCTTTCGATAGTTAAATCCATAAACACATAATTTTACTTATCTTGTGAAATATGATGAATTATAAAGTTTTGCAAATTACCCAGAAATTCGATCAGCTGTTTCGACGTGTTACGTGTGAACAAAACAACAACAGTCGCAAAGTTGCCACAGTACAGTTTAGTTAAAGTTATTGAATGAACTGGCTTGAGGAGTAACTACATTTAGGGGCACTTTCATAAAAGCCGGTTAACGCTAACCGGGGCTTAATTGACGTATTTTGTATGGTTAGCTGTCAAATCAACCACCGATTAAGCTTAACCGGATTTTATGAAAGTGGTTCTTAAAATTACTGGTCGACTAAATTAAAAAGTAACAGAATTTTCACATTAGGCTAATGTGGCTTTCCTAATACATACTTTAAATAAGATACGAATTTTATAATTTGTTATCAACCTTTTTAGCTCAAACAGGCATATGACAAAATAATAGTTAAAAAAGGTATTGGTAGTTTCGGCTCCCAAGCCAATTAACACCACTTTACCAAACTCATTATTATGCGTGTTTTCTAATTACTGCTAAGCTTTTATACATGAGATCAATATTTTCAACAAATCTAAGCTAATTAAGTTGACAAAACGAACTTTTATGGGTGCTAGGTAGTTACGGTATATGCAGTATTTAGTATAATGATCGTAAATACTCATAAGTACTCATAAATACATGCATTCCAAAAGCTTGTTTTAATTTATTTAGATCACATAGCCAACTAGTGGAATTGTGGGAATATCCTTAAAAAGCTTTTGTGTGAGCACCCACTTTGGTTATGCCGTCCTAAAAGAAAACTCACAACTTTGCACCGTACATCATTGTAGGGTATATTTAAGTAGAATGATTTTCTAACTGACAAATTATTTCAACAAATAGCGGTATAAATCTTTTTGACAACTACCGTTTACGGGTTTTAGGCCTTGTAAATATGTATGTAAGTAAATATGGACAGTACATATGTACATTGCGAAATAGCATTTTGATCCATATTTCGAGTATGGCTACAATGCTTGGAAGTAACTGGATGACAGAAAATATACAGTTGTGTTCAATATAATAGTGTGAAATTAAATTAGATATCGTTTGACGAAAAAAGAAGGTGTGATTTTAATAAGCTTCATTTAAAACATGGCGAATTCCATAACAGAAACCACATAAAAACAAATTTCAAAGTTTACACAAAGTTCAAGAAAGTTAATTAAACTTGTTGGGAAGAATTTATAGCTCATTTAATTTTATCATAATAATGTGCAAGTTAGGCGTACCCCAAAATTTCCACTGAATTTTGAGAATTTTTTTTGTCAAGGGAGTTGGGTATTTTTAAATATTTCTTCATCACTAAACACCCTTGACGAAAACAGAGCCTGAAAATTCAGGGAAATTTTTGAGCGAGTTCAAACTTGCACAATGTTATACTAAAATTGATTGGTCTAACAAACTGCGTACTCCAAATTTTCTAAAAATTCTCCCAAAAAATTTTAAGATTTTGGTGGCCATTTTTTAACTCTTAACCATTTCCTGAACTCTGTGTAAACTTTGAACTTTTTTTATAGGGTTTCTGTTGAATTCTCTATATTTTAAATGGAAATTATTAAAATGACGGCTTCTTTGTATTTCGTCGAACGATATCCATTTTAATTTCATTACTATTATACTGTATGTATGTAATCATAGATTTTAAAATAAAAATGTCTACAGGGGATTTTGAGAAAACAAATATCTACAACCAAACTCCGCCCAGATATCAAATATATCCTTGTAAATTTCGTAACCTTTTCTGCAACCTACCCGTGATTTATATGACCACGTTGAGCTTTCTAAGTTACCCCAACTTTCCCTTCCGTTAGCAAATTTAAGTCGTTCCAGCCTCGCCTGCTCGATGTATGTACGTACTCTTACGCTTAATAACTCCTCCAATTCCTTATTTCCTATCTCTTCGTCACTTTCGGACATTTCCACAATTTTTGATCAAGGACTCTCTACTGTATGGAAGTTTTCTCAGGATAATCTGCAATAACTGAAAGAAGAATGCTGACAATACCTACATTCTCTAAAGAAATGAACATATGCGGCAGACTTCACTACTCGCCTCGTTTTGGGAGCTAGTTGGATGGTCAGAGAACGCTTATTGAATTTGTTATCGTAAACAGAAATGTACCATGAAAATATTCTCAAAGGCCATATCTTATTAAGTGCTTTAGCGAAGCTAATTGAAGGTGGAAACGGTTACACTATCTTCAAATGCTTTGGATTCCTGATTTGGTGTGCTTTGGTTTTTTTTTAGAAAGCCACTCAGGTCTGAATCATATCCAGTCTGGGGATATATTCAGCCATTTGAGAGATATAGCATAACCTTTCTAACATTTCAGTATTCGCCATTATTTCCAGTAAATTTCATGTGTTCTTAGTTAGCCCTAGGTTGGGTAGCAGCTAACCTTGTTAAGAGGATATGAAATTAGACATCCATACGCCCAGTTTCGATGTTTCCTTGCAAAAGATGCTGACAATGCTGAATGTTCACACTTTAATCGTGAGGACAGGTTGAGCCTTAGTGAAGCCATAAAGTTTGGTTTGATTATCCAAGCTGAAGCCCACCTGCGCATATTGTTAGTAACAATTTTCGCCAGAAACCCTGTAAATGCAATCAATGTTTGTTTCTACTCTCGTTAAGGTGTTTAAAGTGTGGGCTGTATATATTTTCTTAAATTTTTTTGCTTGATTTTGAGTACCCAAAAATCATTTCATTCTAAAAATGCATTGTTTTTATGCTGTGATTGTAGTTGTTGCTTTGTTTTATCATTTGGCTACTGTTATTTATTCAAGTAGGTGTTTTTAGTTTGATTTTTTGATACCGATATTTATATACATTTGTCTGTATGTTTTTTGATGTGGAGGCTGTGAGGTTGCTGACGCCTGTGTGGCGCTTAAAATTCACTTGCAACATAGCTCAACGTCCGGCTATTTACAAAAATGGATACTTGCTTTGCTTTGTATAAGAGTTTATGTGATATGATATAGTATATATATGTGTGTTTGTGAGTATGTGTTTTGGACGTGTTTTGCTCATTGTGCACTTTAATGATATGATAATTTGCCTGAATCGTGTCTTAAGTTCGTTGGTTGGCTATTCTAAGCAACAGGTTGGAAAACTGACTGATACGAATTTATGATTGCGATTTAATTTTTCGGTCAGACCAACAACAACAGGTGCTTTGTTATTGGCGGCAGCAATAATGTAGGCACGTTGTTGTTTTTATTGCTTCTTTACGCAAGTGTGGCAACTTTCATTTACAAAATTATGGCCAACACTTGATTTCACAATAGCAAACAATATTTCTCCTTCAATTCTTTATGATTTTTTTTACTCGAAACTATGCTATTAAATGTTTGTGCAAGATTGACAAAATAAAAACAGAAAAAAAACAAGCATGAACAAAAGCAAACATCAGGAAAACCGAAAGCAACAAAATAAACTGCCAAATGAAAATCGGCGCAGGCATTCATTTATAAACTCACATTTTTATGCAAATATTCATAGCGTAAATAATTATTTAAACAAAAAATAATAATAATAATTTAAAAATGAAGTCAGTAAAAGCAGAATAAGACAATCGCAAACTATTTATATATATATTGTTTATACACTGGACAAGAAAATTGCTGCGAAGCTCGAATTAACAAATTACAGAGGTCTTAAACCCCCACCATTTAGAAGCAGGGCTCCACAATTTTTCGAATTCTCAAATTCGACCATTATTTATAAAATTTAGAACGCGATTAGTCAGGCGGAGGCAATATCTAGTTTGCTATCAAAACAGACAGACAGTATACAGGGTGGCTAATGAAAGCCGCTACCAAAAAAAAATTAAATAACTTTTTTTCTATTTAATGAATCTGGTTAATTTTTTTTTATTTTGCAGATTGACTTTTACATTTAACAAAAATGGATAACTGGGACACTGAAACAAGAATTTGGATTGCCCGCCGCTATCACGCACTGGAGTCCGTAGTTTCGGTTCAAAGAGAGTATAGGCGCACGTTTGGCGGCAATCCTCCGAGCAGATGGACCATAATAAGACTTGTAAACAATTTTGCCGAGCATGGGACAGTCAACAGAAGACCTTACCATCGAAACCCTTCAGTTCGAACGGAGGAAACAATCGCTGCTGTAGCTGCTGCCATACAAAACAATCCACGTGTTTCGACAAGAAGCTTATCTGCTCAAATGGGTGTAAGCAGACAGTCATTACAGTCAATTATGCACAAAGATTTGGACTTATTCCCATATAAAATTCAAATGGCCAACAAACTGAACGCTGCAGACTTGCCGATTCGCTTGGAATTTTGCCAGAAGATGCTTCAAATGGTGGAAGAGGATGGAAACATTTTGAACTGTCTTTTCATGTCTGACGAGGCCCATTTCGATTTAAACGGCAACATAAACAAACAAAATTGTCGAATATGGAGTGCTTCCAACCCACAGATACTCCATAAGACGGAATTGCATCCACTTCGTGTCACAGTGTGGTGTGCAGTTTCATCACGCTGCATTGTCGGGCCCTACTTCTTCGAAGAAAACGGTCACACCGTTACGGTTACTGGAGACCGTTACTTGAATTACGCCGAATGAGAATTTCTTTCAACTCTGTGTGGTTTCAGCAAGATGGTGCAGCTCCTCATATAGCCCAACCTGTTATGACAGAATTGCGACGAAAAATTCCCAATAAGCTGATATCCAGAAACTCCACATTCCGTTGGCCACCCAGGTCGCCTGACCTTACTGCACCTGACTTTTTCTTGTGGGGTTATTGCAAACAGGAAGTCTTCAAAGCAAAACCAACAAATTTGAATGAACTAAGGCAATCCATTCGAGAAACAATTGCGGCTATTCCTGTCTCAACTCTCCAAGCAGTAATGAACAACTTTTTGGTAAGATGCCGCACATGCATCGACGAGCAGGGGGGGGCATTTAAATTCCATTATTTTTACAACTAATTAAGCTATATTTAATAAAATTTAATGGGCTTTAAGATGAATAAAAGAAAAATGAATTCCATATACTGAAAAAAAATTATTTGAGTTTCTTAATGTAGCAAAATTCATCAGCCACCCTGTACATAGCTAAATCGGCTTAGCTTGCAGTCCTGATCATTTCGTTGTACTTATTACTGGATCCATCTTTTCTTCTTCTCATACTTAGAAACATAGGACCAATGTTATTATATTATTACACGTTCATGAAAGATATAAAAATTGCATACCAAAATAACTTAAATATTCTGACTAAAATATTTTAAAATTTTGAAATTTTTAACGAAATAAGTTTGAATTTGAAAAAGTTTCGGGAACTTAATGTGAACAATCAAACATTTTTTTAAGTAGTTTTGGTTAGGGATTCAGCCAGCGGCCGCCATGTTTTGACGTTTTAGGATGCATTTTCATTGTTGCCATTTCGAACGAAATCGTTTTAATGGAAATAAATCAGTTTTCATTCCTCTGACCTATACTTTCAGTGCAAGTCGATAAAACAAGGAACTAAGCATAAATCTATTGTTAAATTTTTAAATATAGCCAGTAATTTTTGATAAGTGGTGTTTAATTTTTTTGGATATTTTGTGGACATAAAAATCCACCATATTTTACATTTGAACATCAAGTATGCCCGATAAGGCAGCTCATTTTTTTGCACTTTATTTAGCTGAGATCCTGTAGGAGCCAGGAGTTGTCAGCAGTTACAAGAAATCACGCCCGTACTCGGTTATCTGACTAGTTAGAGCGCAAAAATGGCAGTAAATGCCACTCTCTATCCTTCAGAATTTCTGCTGCCTAGTTCTGTTAAACGATCAGGTGTTGTGCATTTGAAAAATGAATTGCAAAAAAAATTTCTAAAATTTGATCTTTAAAAGGACCACCCACCAACCAAGACTGTGTAGGTTGCCTTTAAGGGCCGCTTTCATAAAAGCCGGTAACTGCTAACCGGAGTTTAATTGATGTATTTTGTACGGTTAGCTGTCAAATTAATCGCCGATTAGGCTTAACCGGCTTTTATGAAAGTGGCCCTAAATGTGACAGGGCAACAATTTACTTGACACTGAGGCATAGTTTTTTTTTTGTATTTTAAACCGATAGTCGTATTTATCAATTTCCGGCTATTTGTAAATTACCTAATGAGTTTGACAAAAGCTAAATTCAAATCAATATCGTACTTTTTAGTGTCACTCTATTGCGCTCAATTGGAGCTCTTGCGTTCCTCTTTCTTCGCACTTCAGCCAATCAGAACACAGCTACACGAAATTTGTTTAAAATTTACCTGAATTTTTCTTCTGAAGTTTATTTATCTTGCATAGAAATTTATTTAGAAATTGAACTATCGGAAATATAAAAATTATACACAATTTTCAAATCATTTCTTTTTGAATTTTAACACCTACTTTTTTTCACGAGTGTACTATACTAGGGTGTTTTGTTTCAGACGATTTTTCTTTCTTCCTGTAAAGCACGATTAGTTTATTCAAAAAATTATCGAAATTGAGACCCGGTTTTTCAGTCCTTGGTTAAGCTCAGTTTAAACTAAGTTTGCTCAAACTCGGCATAAATTTAAACTCCAGTTAAACTGCAGAGCGGTTTTTCAGTGAGAGTTTAAGGCCACTTTTAAGATTTGCTTTTTATACGGCAACATGGGTTTTTTTTTTTATCTAGATACGGCAACAGATGACATTTGTTTACATATTCAACGCCATTGCTTCTCCTCAGTTTTGTAATAGTTAGGATTTCGCTAATTTCTGCATCACTATAATCACTTTCGTCAGATGATATATCCAGTATTTAATTAAATATAAAAATATCGTCCTTTTTTTATTGCGTTAAGCTTATTGTTTCACAACCAAAACCATCAAATATGCAAACAGCTGACAGGTTAACTAGAGTTTAACAGTGCCAAATTGGTCGCTTAAACTACGTTTAAACTTCGTTTAAAGTTGACTGAGAAACTGCGTAACAAGTTTAAGTTTAGTTTAACTGACAAATTGAGTTGAATTTGTACTGAAAAACCGTGCCTAATTGGATAACATTATATATTTTTTCGGTGCAATTCGATACCTCGCCCTTATCGATATCTTTCTGTTTTTTATTTAGTGGGCTAGCTATGTTTTTCAAAGGAATTTTGAACTTTTGAAAAAATAAGTCAGCTAGACTGTCTATATTATTTATTATATGTTGGAAAGTGCTCACGAATAAAAATAGAATCCAAATAAACAGTTTTTAGAATATTTGTCTGTCTGTCTGTATGTTTGGTTGCTCATCACTCAAAGACTGCTTAATGGAATTGAATGAAACTTTCACCGTTGTATTACTAGACGTCTAAATTTACGATATCTCTTATTTCGATAACTCGACCGAATTATGGGTAAAAATGTGCACCAAGGTGACCCAAAATATGTGAATACAAGTGAGTAAGCTCCACATCTCAAGTGGTTTCGAAAATAAAATGATTAAAATCGGACTCATTATTATTACTTAATTATATGACGCAGCAATGCGTGGCTAGGTCTTCTTCTAGTATTTTAAGAAAATAGTAAAATAAATTTTACAAAAATAACAAAAAAATACTCTAATAACTCAACACTGTTAGCCAAATGAACTTTAATGCAACTTCATTTTATGTAAACAGCAGTTGTTGCATTCTCATTAAAGAGCTCTCTTGCAGTAACTTTCATGTGCTGCAATCAAATAAGGAACCGTTTTTCCATATCATGAAAAGATGCACAAAACACCCTAGTGTACCTGTGTCCATATGTTTGTTTGCATTCACAAATAAAAATCTGCGAAATATAAAACAAATAAATTTGTAATAAAGCCATTCGTGCAATCATTTGAGACTTTTATATAGCGCCAACATGCAACAATTTTTTTTTTGAGGAAGCATTGCAAGCGAAACATGTTCCGAACCCTCATAAATACATTGATTTTATGATTTTCATAATATTTTCTGAATTTAAAATGTACACACGCACCATAAAAAATTAATAACATAAAAAAAATTTTGATAAATACAAAGTGTAAACACAAAAACAAAGTGAAAAGAAAGGAAAAATAGATAAATAGTTTACTAGCCGACCAACCCACTCAGAGGTATTATACAGGGTTAAAGTGAAAATTCACAGATTTATGCCGCTGAGCCGAAGTTTAACTTCTGCAGGGTATTCCTCTTGAATAATGACTACACAAGATTTTCTGAAGATGAAGTGGGATCTATTTCCTTTTGCAGCAGAGGGAGTATGACGCCATCACTGCGTTCGGGAAATTGGCTACACTTAGTGCTTCCAACTGGTGCCATTTATCATGAAAAACTCATCATTGCGTAAGTGTCAGTTGGGGACAGAAAAAGAATAAAAGAGCATAAGTTGGTCAAAACCGCATCTTTTTGGTACGCCAACTACCAATCCTCAGTCTGCTATAGGCTGCGCCTAAAGGTAGCTGATAGATTCGAAGGTGTATTATCGAATCAGACGTCCTAGGAAATCATCGAGCCAAAAACGAGCCATGGGATTGTTTAAGAGAGATTATGTCCTGCCATGTCATGTGATGGTAATGACGGTGCTCACCCTGCCATGTGATGTGATAGTAATGATAGTGCTCATCCGTTTCCGATTTCCTGGCGATTATTTGACTGCTAAGTCTCCGTAATACAAGATTAGTAAAGCGCAAAGTGCTGATATCGGATATAGACTCTGTACTTTTTCTAACATCCTATAGCATGTCCTTGTGGTTAGTACCGTCCTTCGGCTAGAATAGAATAATACAGCATATCTTTGAAAAGTCAATTTTTAAATGGGTGGATAGACCACAGGCGATACCGAGTAGCGTACTGCAGGAGCACATGGTGTTGTTGGCTTTTGGAGACCCAGCAGCAGTTTGCCGTTCATTATTACTAACGTGGACACAGTTAGTTTATTGTTAGTGAGATAAAGTGAAATCCGCTGTAGTACAAATTTGTTTGGACAATCCAAAGAGCTTTTTCATGAAAGACTTCTAGACCCATATCATTCGGTACGGTCACTTTGTGAAGTGCATTTTGGGGAATTATGAGGTGGCACTCAGCCAACCAAGAGCCGAGTATATTTTAAGCACCCCTTACTCAAGGATATCGGTTTATCTTTTAGTAGCACTTGGGTTAGATGCATAGTTAATGATTAATCGTTGAGTTGTGGACAGGTAGTCTGTGTCGAAGCTCTCTGTAGATGGATCCCATAAACCGATGCCAACGTTATCAGTGATCTCACCATTTATATAAAATAAAATCAGATGTGTTTGGGGGCCTTGCAAACTCTTTACATATGTTTCAAGGGAGTTCAACATAGTTATTCAGCCATCGATTTATAGGCTGTTATTATTTTTGTTGCAGCACTGGCTTCCAATTTGACAAAGTCTGACGCAATTCCAAGTTTGGCAATCTTTGCTTTCTTATCAAATTTTAGAATTTTCTAGGCTTTCGTACTTCTGGGGTATTTAAAGTCCTAAATATATATTAGCACTTGTGGTAGTTTCAATATTCATCAGTAACCCTCTATATCCTAATTGTACATACAAAATCACATTAACTACAGGCATGTTTGTTTGTTTCTATACATTGGTGAACGCATATACCAAGCCTGAAACGTATGAATTGTTTGTTTATGTGACGCTAAGACAATTATTAAAATCAATTCAAAAGCGCCTGTAATATTTTCCTGTTGCACGAACATATCTTTGTATGTATGAATGTACGTGTGGACCTAAGAAATTTACAAGCTTATCTAAGTCCAAGTAACATAATGGGGCATACACAAAACTAGGCAACACCATTGTTCGTATTTTTTGTCAAAAGTCAAATAAATTTGGGTTTTATTTATAAAATTTAATGATAATATGAAACAGAAAAAAATAGAAACACGGATGAATAATGTAAAATGCGTGAATAACTGTAGTAAATTAATGCTGAGCCGAGTTGAGCTTCGGAAAATTAATGTACCCATTGCCGCCACAATGCAGAACAAATTTTGGACTTAAAAATGAATTTTAGGATCAAGTGTTTGCGTAACAGTCGTAAAATTGCTTTATTATGAATTTATTTATTATATTAATAAAATAATATATATTTATTATATTAATAAAAGAAATAATTTAATGAAGTCAAGTTTTTGTCTGGCAGTTTTATTTAGATGGCTGGGAGTAAAAAGCAAACTTATTTTTCATGTAAGTAAAAAGGACACTTATAAAAAGTTTAATAAAAGGGGGTACAAAAAAAATTGTTTAGTGAAAGGTAGATAAATCGTTTTTTCCATTAAAAGGTAGAAATATCTTGCTAACAAATATACGGATACAAAAAAAATTGTTCAGTGAAAGGTAGACAAATCGTCTTTTTGATTAAAGGGTAGAAATGTCTTGCTAAAAAATATACGATATTTCTACCTTTTAATGGAAAAAACGATTTGTCTACCTTTTACTGAAGAATTTTTTTGTACCTCTTTTTATTAAACATTTTATAAGTTTCTTTTTTACTTACATACAACTTATTTATTTAGTTTAGCAATCGACAGGCTGTGATATAATACAGAGAAAGGAGCCTATAAACATTGCATATAGAAAATTACAAAAGCTGTCAGTTTATCCGCAAAGCTTGAATAGTGTACAATCTAATTATCTTTTTACTCCAGGCAAAGCTTATAGTAAGCGCTGTAGCCTGAGCTTAGATTGGTGGCGGTTTCAATGGTATGAGAGAAAAAGTTTTTACACTATGTAGCTTCTAACTCACAGATAACTCCTAAGACATAAACAGGGGCGATTTGAAAATTCGGCTTCTTTTTAGAAAACAAAAAATAATTTTTTGTAGTAGAAAAGTATTTTATTTTTCACATAATCTTCTTTTATCTCGATATATATCCCATAGCCTTTAGTTTTGTATTCCTTCCAAGTAAAAGGAAATAGGTATTAGTTTCAGTGATGACCGCTTCATTGGACCAGATTCTCTAACCGGCCAAGAATTTCTCCAAGTTTTGAAGCAGGTAATAATCGGAGGGTGCTAAATCAGGTGGGGTAGCAATTCCTAACCCAACATATGAGTTTTTTCCACGTTGACTACAGACGATTTTTTTCATTGATATAAATGAGAGCTCGCGCATTCCAAAAAATTGAGGGCTAACGGTTCTACTCTAGCCTTCTATGATGCATTTTTATACGGAGAAACCAACAATCTTTTTTGTTCCTTGATTTGTGGTGTTTTGTGATGGATGCATGTTTCGTCTACTGCAACAAAACAACTCAAAAACTCATGGGGATTACCGCTGAATAGGGCCAAGCACTCCCTTTTAACTGTCACACTTATACGCTTATGATAGAGTGTGAGCGGCACCCATCTAAGACATAAATTTTTCATATTCAAATATTCATGTCAGATTTGATACCTTTGCTGAGTTGAGATGGCCGTGGTCTCAGCTATTTCATTCTCGGTCCTTTTAATATTTTATCCACGATTTCTGGCGTAACTACTTATTTTGGTCGATCTGAGCATAAGTATAGCACTTCTTAACCATTGAAACTAATAAAGCAGAGTATTCATAGCTTTCTTGGTGTCGCCGATTGATTTTTTAGGCAAGAAATAATGCTTAATCATCACATGAAATTTAAAGTTACTGATCGCGCAATTTCAAAAGTCACATACTTGCCAAATAACCCTCGTACATCCATAAAACTCTGCAGTTATTCAATTAACTCTAATATGGTTACCCTATCTAATTAAACAATAGACTTAAGGCACGAACTTCATGCAGGCAAAATATCCTGCAATTTATGCTGTTGGCCCATATTCATATAAAAACCAGCTTTTGCCAATTGCGCTTTCGGTAAGTTTTGATTGTCTAATAATACCTATATATGCAGCAGGAATTTTTTGGATTAAATTGCTTTATTATAGTTACGCTGAAGGCTCGTATGTATGCAGGTATGTGTGCACGCATTATGACCTATTTTTTTTTATCTTATCTCAATATATATCTTTCCTCACACAATCAACAAACAACAAAAACCATTATTACTTTAATGTTTTCTGTTCTTTTTTTATTGGATTTTATTAATTAAAATGTACATAAATTTTGGAATAAAAATTTAAGTAACATTTAAAAATCATTAGTTTCATACGCGTCTGGCGTAAATAAGTCAGTAAATCGAGTATCAAATTAGCGGTGGGATCGTAGTAAATGCGATTTAACTTTTACTCAAAGCTTTTTATGGTCAATCAACTTGCGTTCGAACAAATAAATTGCAAACAAATAACTATGTGCTCATGTGCATAAAATACGTTTGGTATTATTAAGGTGTTCCTTATTGATTTCTACAATAATTCTAAGAGTACATCTCCCATTTTCGATGTTAGCTGAAATATTTGCTAGGAAAATCTGTATCTTCAGCACTTTAGATTGAATCATATCCGGGCTTTTTATAGATAATTTCCAATTTAAACTGAACGTGGATAATCTACCCTCTTAATTTTAGCTGATTTCTTGATCATATCAGAGGAAAAGCTATGCCCACCCACAGCAATGACATCTGCTTCAATCGACTCTCCAAGATTGTTGTTGAGGCTTATTACTAATTGTGTTCCAACTTCACGAAACCTTGCTGTTTTTGTTATAGAATCATGAGTACTCAAATATCATAATTAATTCATTTGATTTTGTCTTCAAATTTTTCTTGGGATTTATTTACCAATTTGTTTCCTCGAACCAATTGAAAGACTTTATCATGGTTGTGGAATCTTTTGGCAACTGATTACCTTAAGGAACTTGTACCTGGACGACATACTTCAAGCAAATTCAGTTCGACCTGGTGACAATAATATAAATTTTAGAAATTGTCAGTGTTCTTATTGCAGCGGGCCAACATTCACGTCCATTAACTTAAATAGAAGATATATTTTTCTGCCCATAAGGACTATCCTAATATATTACCGTTAATGTAAATTTGTGCGTTGGTATAACTTACGAAAAAAACAATCAAGAAATGTGTCGAAAAGTGCGAATACGAATGTGATTTCGAGTGATTGTGAAAATTGGCACACGTTGTGGGGCATTGCATTTATTTTCTAGGCCGGCGGTTAACTGCCACCAATCAGGCTGCCTTTCGGTTACAGGCAAAGTACGCAAAGTTGCACGAATTGCGTATAGGAGCCAACCAATAATAATGCATGAGCAACGTAACAACCTGATGATTGTGTGTTTGAAATAAAGCAACAACAATGTCAGCAGCAGTCGTAGTAGGAATGGTCGCAACAATTTAGTTGGTGTTTGATGATCGCAACAAACCATTATTGGTCATTGCTGTATCAGTTCACTATTACATAAGGCTGTAGGTGGTAAGGAGCAGCCTTTTGATACGGCAGCTTACCTTCAAGGGGCACACAGAATCCATGCCATAATTTCACAGAATACACTTCATTTAAATTAAACACCCAGCAACAACAATGATTACAAGTCGTGCTGTGCAACAAGAGCCTCAAACATGTTGCGCCTGCTGACTTAACTGTTTTTGCGCTACTGTTCCACGCCATAAATGGCTAGGTGTAGAAGGGAGAGTGGCGAGTGAATATAGAAGAAAATATAATCACTTTAAAAGGCGGCAACACCATTCATAAACATAAAACGCCGGCTACGAAATATTTACAAGCAAAAATTATTTACAAAATGTGAAAATCAAATAATTAGCCAGCAAATGCGAATTTTTTGAGATAGCAAAATATTAAAGGCTGCGAACGAAAAAATTCTCATTTCAAAGGCTGAAGACGTTTAAATACCCAGTTGTGCATTTGCGTGTTAAATCAGATTTTTTAGAAACTTTTCCATGGCGCCCTTTTTGTCTAGCTTTTAAGAACAGTTTGTAGCTAGGACTCGCCCAGTATAGATTTTGATAGCATTCGCGATTTGATACACACATTTTCTACTCAAATAATACACTCTTTAGAAATAATTTTAAGAATCAAGTAAGCTTAGATATTTACCCTCGATATCTTATGCAGTTAGATAAGGAAATGTGTTGTAATTGCAATCTAGTATTACAATAAATTCACAGGAAAGTATTAATTAAAAAATTCCAGAAACTCAACTATTAAATTTTCTTCCTCATGCTTCTGGAACTAAACACTACCTTTGGCTTTCAAATTTCATAGATTTACTAGCAGACTTGTTCTAAAACATTTACTTGTGTGCATGTAAGACAAGCACTTTCTCATTAATCTTTTCCCCTAATATATCCAAGTTTCTTGCTCTTCTTCGATGTTTTCTTCTGGTTCTTCAATTGCCTCTCCCACTCTTATTCAAATTCTTTCACTCTTCCTCTTCATTTTATTTTTATACCATTCCCTTCTATACTTATTGTTCTATTCCATTTCCTATACCTATTTGTATTCCTATCCCTATTCCGAAAAATATTTGAAGTACGCTGTTTGTCATTTCATATAACTTGATGTAAACGTCAGCAGTCTCCTAAAGTTAAATACTTTTTGATATGTAAACATCTTTGGGATCGGTAGGGACTGCCCAGAAAAGTTGAGCGTCGTTGCCTGTAAACGTGCCTCTGGCGTATAGAAATCTTGTTTGAATGCTTTGATTATATGTTTGTGACGCTGTTTATGTGGGTGTGTATCTATGTAAGTGCTTTGCTGATTGTTGTTATTAGGTAATCGTGCCTAAACACGATAAATGCTATAAATCGTCAAAAGGCGAAGGCAACTGCATGCATAATAAATACTATTGTTCATATTAAATAAATTTTAGCTCAGAATACCCAACACTGCAGTTTATTTGTTTTGTTTGTATAATGAATGCAGAAAAATTAGCTAATGTAACATAAAATAAAATAATTACAAATAAAAAAAATTAAATAATTTAAGCTTAAATTAAATAAAATTAAATTAATTTAAAGGAACTATGATGAAGGGAAGGAAATGAAATAAAAGGAAAAGAAAGGAAAGAAAAAGAAAGGAAAGGAAGGAAAGGAAAGGAAAGGAAAGGAAAGGAAAGGAAAGGAAAAAAAGGAAGGAAAGGTGAGCAAAGTACATCATATGGGAATGAAAAAAGTCGGTCTTCTTTGTCCACCAAACGAGAACCTAAATGTACCAAACTTTTTGAAGAAAACGCCGCTGCAAGACTGGTAACGCCGAAATGGGGGGGGGGGGGGAGGATGCGAGCCAAATTGAAATATCACACACTAAATCAAAAACAGCCACAACTCAAAAAAAATATTTTTTGACCTTTTCCGCTTTACAACATCTCCACCAATTATTTAGATTTTTTCTTAGTAATAACACTGTTGTAGCTGAATTCAATGGTGTTAACCATTTTTTAAAGTTGGCTAAAAAATAATAGTTTTTTCCTTTAAAATCCCGATGAAACCACCACGGTCCCAATAGAAAAAAATATATTTTTTTTTAGCTTACTTTTTAAAACGGTAAACACCATTGGATTCAGCGTATCCGAATTATATGGAAACGAATTATCGTTCTTCCGCCGGATAAAAAAGTAGAAAAAAACTACAGCAGTGTTTCTCTGACAAGAAATCGTGGCTGTTTTCGAAATAGTACTATAACTATAGCCTGTATATGTTTGTTGCTTTAAATTTGTCCTCTAATCAAAAATAATAATAAGTAACTAAGAGTTATTATCAACTGGTCTTGAGCTCGTTAAACTTACAAAAATTTAACTAAAAAGCTACCGTGGCGCTTGGTTTTGTAAAATTAGAGCGCTTTTCTGAAGCCTTCTGAATAAAGTTTTTAAGACTTTCAAATGTGGCTGTTTCTGATTTAGTGTGCGGTGTGATCACATGGGGTTATTTCTCAAATTTTTATGGCTTTATTCCACATGGTGGAAATAATGCCATATTGATTCATAAGGCCTAATATCTCTTTATTGCATCCCGCCGATATTTTCTAGCTCATAAAATTTGCCTCGAACGAATTCCCTCAATCTCTGAGTATCGAAAATTTAGCGGTTTAAAAATACCCTTTTAACTAACAATCATTTGAGGTACTTACGCTTAATTTTAAGCACCTCTAGGTATACAAAATATTGTGTGCATACTCACAACCAGCAACAATACTGCATCACAACAAATGCAACAACTATAGCAAATCGTGACGTTAAAACAATAAAATTGAAATTATATTTTTGCAAAGAGATCGATTGCCATCCTATCAAGCAGTCGTTTAAAACACCAACAGCAACACCTCCACCAAAATAACAGCGCAAGCAATCATCAACACACAAAACGCCGCCACCACCCAAACAACCTACGGCTTAGCAAACGCTCATGTGAGTAGGTGTGCGCATGCGATATTTTGTCGATAAACTTCATACGGGAGCTTGTATGTGCTTATAAGTACTTGAACGCTAGTAGTATGCCTTGAATGGATGTCTCTACGTTGTTACAACCATTTGTGGGCCTGTACATTGTGGTCAGTGAAGGGGGCGTAGCTGGTCACACGTAATGCTACTTTCTAAAATATGCCGCCTTAAAATAGTCAAAAAATGTTTGAGCTTTTTCTATTATACCAATTTTTCTTAATCAAGCCAGCGAGCATATGTGCAAGTATGCTGGTTGGTATTTGGAAAAACAATTGACTTTCTTTTGTATTCTTTTGTTTTTCAAATTATGAGTATATTTTGCAAGGTGGAAAATATCGAACACTTCACAATTTAATTGTGCTATGGAAACATTTGATTAGGGAGAATATATATTGTGCCAGGGTGGGCCAAAGTAGTCTAACTCATCTAAAGGTAGAAAAGGAAAATCTGCTCTTCTCTAGGAGTACTAACACCTGCTGGTACATTTCCATTCCTATTCCTATCCTCAAAAATATGTCATGAAAGCAGAATAATATTGACCGAGCTAAGTGAAGGATTTTTTCTTAATACATTTTTTATCTGGATCGGATTGAGTGTACATGTCAAGAAAATTTTATTATTATGAGGTGAATCGGGTATAGCATGGATAAGTAACAATATTCAAATCTGAATGGTATCTGAGTATTTAGTGGTCTTGTGAACACATTTTCGAGGCAAAATAATTTAGTAAAAAGGATGGAATCACACCCTATGTTTAGTCCGTGGAAACAGATCGGCGGTTGAGTGAAAGATGACCCTGTTTTAAAATATTTTACAAAACCCAGTGTTTTTCAACTAAATTCTGAAATAGGTCGTTTTGAAAAAAGAAAAAACCTTTAGTAGGGCGTTCTACAAAAATATTTTGAAATAGAATGACCTTGCAATTAGTAGTCTATGTAACTTTAGAGGTTTCAACCTACCGTCTGATAAAAAAAAGGTGCATTGAATGAAGCTAGCTCAAAGTAAAAATTTGTCTACTTTGGAGTGTAGGGTAAATTCCGGCCAGCTTCAAAGAGATACTTGTAGTTCTCCAGCAAATGCCCGCTAAAGAGGAGAGGTAACCAGTAACCGCTGCTCTAATTACTTCTTCCCTGCAATGATCTGACATTTCACCATCGAAATATTATTATGGGTTTCGGTTTATTGATACTCCTGATCTGTACTAGATTTTTCAATTTTCACATAACGCATTTGCACCACAACCAAGTCTAGATACTGCCACATTTTTTCACAAAGTAGGGGGGTCGGTAAAAGTAACTTCTAGGAATCTTTATAAGTCAGCATAGTACCATCAAGGCAGCGAAGCCGTAGGGATTTATTCTGGCACAACTTACCATAAGATTTTCGTTGATATATCTTCAGCCATATTAACTACATTTTGATTGCCTTTTGATGCAGGCCACCTTTCGCCAGCAAATGTGTTTATGTCTGAGTGGCTTAGCGCTACTTCTTCTCTAGCTTCAAATTCATTTAATCGGCAAGCACTACACCGTTGGTGGCAGAGGAGGAAAAAGCAGCCACCCCTAGTGAGGCCCGGTGAAAAAGGCAGCTGGTGGCACTTTATCGAAATTAAAACATACGTAACTTCACATATTAACTCTCTTTTTATTTGGCAAAAGTTATCCCATTGAGTTTTTAAAGAAAGATACGAAATCAAATGCATAACTACTATGGAATTCAAAAGCGGAAAAGGGGAAGAGACTTTAAAATACTTTTCCCTCTTTTTTGAAAGCAATTAACTTTTGAACTGAGCGGCAGAAACAGTAAGAGCAGTTATCATTTATATACGATTAAATGTAGAAATGCACACTAGGCTGTGTCAAAAAAGAATTTAATGTTGGCTGTTCTTTATTCGTCATTTCGATAGTTAGATATATGACGGAAAAAATTTATTCGCATTAAATTTTGAAGAAAATTCAATTTCCCACAAAAACGTTCTGAAGGAAAACTTTCGTTCCACAGTAATCAAGCTTTCAACATTACTATAGTTTCTTGATTTTTCGTTTTTGCTTTGAAATTTGTCAGAAGAGCAAAAATCAAGATAGAAAGGCGGTAGATATAGTTTCTCTAAGTGAATCGACTACTGAATCCATAAAGGGGTCTAAAAACCTATGTTAAAACATTTTTTTTTATCAAGGTTTATCTTAGTTATTTACAGTTTCTTATAGTTATTTCTTGACCCATTTTTTCACTCAACAGAATTAATTTATATTTTACAACATTAATTTATCAATGTTATTACTAAAACATCACAGTTTAATCTGTCCATATAGCCCGCAAGCCGTTTATTTTTTCTGCCAACTGGCGCCGATTGGAAACCCCACAGGGTCGCAAATCGGTCTCCACACTGTTTACGCTGCCGAACCTCGATCCGTTATTTAATCCTGCATGCTGAATCCGAGCATTTAATTTCCTTCAAGAATCTGAATTTAGCTAAGTTTTTTTACTTCACTTATATGGCAGTTTTAAATAAAAATGAGATCAATCGTGAAACTGCAAACTAGCAATGATACATTTTTTGAAATTCATATTAAAGTCTGTTAGTTTATATTATTTTTTTCGGCATTCTGAAAAATATAACTAATAGAAAAATTTTTTTTTTTGGCGCAGTATAATGCACCCTTAAACGCACTTACATATGAATACTATGTTATATTAAGCTTTGCACGAATTATTTCTTATGTCATACATTTCTTTTTCACAACTAGTTTAAATAAATTTAATTAGCTTATTTCCCATATCTAAGACAAAATCAAAAATCCAAAAGATCATCAATCAAAAGTTTTTGGGGAAAAATTGTTCAAGTAATTACATGAAAGTTTACCATTCATTAAGACTTTGAGCATGTAAATAAATTGTGATGTCAGAAGAGAATGCAATAAAAAACAAAAAACAAAAAAAAAAATTACGAAAATTAAATTAATTTGCATATAACATATAAATAAATCCGAACGCATTTTCCAGCCAATCAATTATATCAAAATCAAAGCACGTTTAACTATGTGTGAACCAAGCATTTTGTGCATGAGGGTTTCGTGTAAAAGTATTTTGCGCTTGCGGGTTAACTCACTCACACACATCCGCATTGCCAGCGCTGTGCTACGCCTTTCATTATTCAATTTACCGCATACCAAGGGGAGAAACAAATTTGTGAACATGACCAACAAATGGCTTAGTTATCAACCTATTCGCATATGTTAATATGTATATTGGGCAAATCAACAACAACAACTCCAACGATTTGATCGAATGAAACGAATGTGTGTACAAGCGAACAAATTTTCATTTACACGTATGTAAATCAATTAAAAGGAACAACACAACGTCGCACAGGAACAAATTGCAAATTCATTGTGTTGCGCGAAAAGAGACAAAAAACAAACAAAATTGAGATGAAAGGTGATAAACTACACGAATAGGTAGGAGTAAATTGGTAAAAAGTGGAAAAATACTTGCAGGCAATGTAGTAGATTGAAATTTGTAAGGCGTACTTCCATTTAAATTAAACTAAAATCATTCACTCCTACGCCGCATGCCACTGCGGATAGTCAGGCAAACGAATGGAGATGGTAAGCAATCTGTTTGCTTTCGTTGTAAACGGTAGGAGTGCTAAATTATACTTTTTCGCAATTCTCCTTACGACACTTTCGAATTAAAATAGCATTGAGATATATACAATTATTTGCAGATACTACCCATTAAATTGGTCTATCATCGTTTTAAAAATCGTTTAGAAATTAATTTTTGATAAAAGTGGGCGTGGCCTTTAGCCCTCTATTGCACTCATTTTTGTTTGACCTTTTCCAGATTGAAATCAGAAAAATCCAATTTTATTTCAGAAAATGTTTATTGAATTTCGGAATAGGCAATTGGATTTCAGAATTTGTGATTTGGATTCAGAAAACGGTTATTGGAATTCAGAAAACTCAAATTGGGTTATAGAAGATTGAATTGGCATTCAGAATATGTAAATTGGAACTCAGAAATCGTCAGGTGGATTTCAGAAAATACCTTTGCAACTGTTTTTGCTTTAATATTTTAATACTTGGTTATGTATAAAGGCCATGGAATATGAAAAAATTATTTGCTATAAAATAAATCAGTTTCTTTATTTCACGCCGTTCAGTTCAAATCAAATTAACTACTTCTGAAATCCAATCTACATATTCTGAATTCCAATTACGTATTTTGAAATCCAATTTTAGTTCTTTAAATTCCAATTTCCTAGCCTATTCTGCAATCAAATCAACATCTTCTGAAATCCGGATAATTATTCCTAAATCCAGATGACAACTTCTGAAATCCAATTACCTATTCTCAAATACAATTGACGTTTTCCGATTTCAATATGGAAAAGGTGTAGATTAGACAGAGCCAAACAAATGTTTTGCTTGTAAATTATATCGAAACTATTTTTTAGAATAGATAGTTTTGTAGGAATTTAAGTTTGCCGCAAAAACTTTCTGAATGAAAATGTTCGTCATGTAGGCCATTTCAGAGAAGTCCGCCTTGCTGATTTCAGGTTCCTTGTTTTGAAAATTTGTCATAAATGCAAAAGGCAATGCAGAGAAAATATAGATATTAGTTATAAAAGGGGATTGAATGGTCTAAAACCAGGTGTTAAAATGTTTTATTTATAGAGCTACTTTTTAAAAGTTCTTTAGTATTATAATAAAAAAAAAAAAATTCTTTATATTTTTGTATTTTGTCTTGACCCATTTTTTCAGCCAATTCATTTAATTTATTTATTTTATCAATATTATCACTAAAACTGTACAATCTCATAATACATTCAAGCTTGTTCTGATGTTAATTTACGTAGTTTTACTGACTTAAAAGAACACAGCCACCTAAAACAAGTAGGCGAATCTGGTAACCCGATACATGTATCTCCATGTATTTTCACTCAGAGAAATATGAAATAAGAAAACCATAACAATGGTTAAAGCTTGATTACTCTGGAGCGGCCCAAATGAAGAAAATTTTGACTCAAAACTTTTTTGTGGGGAACTAAATTTCTTACTCTAATAGTTTGCGGTTTTAAATCAAAAATTAGATCAGTGCTTAAAAATTTGAATTAGCAAAGATAGACCTGTATAAATTAGAATTATAGTCAAAAACTTTTACAGTATTTTTTTCGACATTCTGAAAAGTAGTAGCAATATAGTTAAAAAAAGCTTTTTTTTTGTCCAGTCTAAAATACCGCCATGTTTGTAAAAAAACTCACTTTGTGTAGGTGAGGTTGCCATATTGATTTTAAAAGCTAATTTTTACGCTTAACAACCCCTTGAATCCCAGAGCTACAACCTCGTAAGCATAGGGCTGAGCTGAAATTCGTTGAACATGAAAATCCTTAAGTACAAGAAACCGCTTGTATGGTAACTAAACACCTCTGAGATATCGCTGATAACAACAATACTGTGCCCCGATCAGTATGGTGGTTGGCTTAGTAACAGCTCTGAGCGAAATCCAAAGAGGACGTTATTGTTTCCACTTCTTTGGTTACTGTATTTTCCTGTTCAGGACATCTATACATCGGCAGAATAGAAGACTAGAGCTCTAGGGTAGACACCTTAAGACACCTTAAACTTATTTATTGGTCATATAACTTCTTATAAAAGGAGGATCTCCGTCTTACTTAGGTGGCATTACTTAAGTGATAAATGAGAAGATAATGTGCCTAATGGTCTCATTATGTCAAACGCAAAGCAACGCAAAGACTCACTCGTTTGAAGAAAAATTCTTATTAGTTATATAAAGGCGTTCACTCCAGACTTGTTAAATAACGATTACTCATCGTAATGATTACCGGTTTGATTAATTATTTTCTTGAGAATCCATCTAATGATTAATTACCATTAATTTTAATTATCTATAATTATTTTCCAATTAATTTAAAAAATAATCAAAAAAAATTGTTTCGATTACTTTTGATTATTTTAGATTTTTTTATTTCTTTTGATTATTTTTGATTTTTTTTAGTATTGTTGTAGAAGCAGCTAAATGTACACATCAACAATACTGAAAAAAAAACAAAAAATTATTTAAAAAAAACAGAAAAAATCAAAAATAATCAAAACAACTTTTTTATTTTTGATAATTTTTGATTTTTTTTAATAATCCTAAAAAATCATGATTAATTTTTTAGATTTTTTCTAATCGTAATCAATTAATAATTGCCTTTTCTTGAAAAACAATTAAAATAATCATTACTAATTAAAAAAACCCTCTAATTAATTGATTACTAATTACTAATCAAATTTAACAGGTCTCCAGTGACTGTCAGTAAATGGAAGTTGATATGTGAATTTTTTGGTATTACATACGAGTGAATGTAAATGTGTGTGACTGCGACGCAAAGTGTCACGTTGACTTACATAATCAGCCCCTAAGTCTGAAAATTTTGAGTGGCCACTGGAGTACATAGTCAATCCAGTGTTAGCTAAACTGTTTTGCAGATACTCATGATACTCCTTATGTGAGCGTTGCGAGGCCACAGGAAAGCTCTGGATCTAAAATTACTTAGTACCCTGCTAGCCAAGATGATTTGCCTATCTGCATCGCTACAAAAGTCTTTAGAGTTACCTCTAGTCTAATTGGAAGTCGTACACCTGTACGATCTATTACGCCCAATCAGCTATTAAGCATTCTTCCCCAATAATAACACTTAAATCAGCAAAGCAGGCAGCCTTAAAGCGGTAAAAATACAAGACTAAAAATTAAACACTGCAAACAAAGTGACGAAAAAATGCAAATAATTGCCCTGAAGTGTGTTGGCTAATCCAACTGGTAATAAGTAATTACACTCAAGCCGACAATTAATCTAGAAAATCTTTCGATTCGCATTGCACTGCATTAGATACGTTTGGAATTCTATATCGCCTGCGAAACTTGTGACGGTTGGCAAGTGCAGATGCCGACGGCCGATGGCAGAAGGCGATACTGATACCAGCTGCCAGGTGATGGCTTGAGATTTAGACAATCCGGCAGCCATGTACATTACTCAGTCAAACTGGACATTTGTTATATATGTATGAGCGTGTGAATGGCTGTGAGTATGTGTGCGTGTGTGGTATGTAAGTATTTAAACAAATACTAATAAATTGCAGTATTTAAAAATGTACAAGCATATATTTTTTATGTATGTATGTATTTTGGTATGCAGTATTTTTATGTTATTTTTATTTTATTTATATGTAAATTTTTATGTAGTCCGTGTAATTTATATAGTCAAATAAAAAATATAAATTTTTGCAAATTATAACAAATCGGTAAAAGTGAGTCATGCCATTGGAAGACTTTCAGCAATAAAACATGTAAAATAGATCGATTTCATCATTAAATGTAATTAAGAATTTATTTGGTTGGCAATTGATTTTCGTAATAACACAGTAAATAATTTAGAGCCACAATGCAACTAGCAAAGAATGTCGAATCTTATAATGTTAAACGAGCTGCTCTTGTATCTTTACATGTAATATAATTGTAATAGTTCGATTTCTGTACATAAAAGATATCAAAGAAAAACCAATAGGGTAAGAGAAACCGAAAAAACAGTTTTCAGAATTTTTATCTCTATGTCTGTATGTTTGAACGCGCATCACTTAAAAACAGGTGCATGGAATCGAATGAAATTTTCACAGAAATATTGCCAATTTGTAGGGAAAATTCAAATCGGCACACCACAAATTGGAAGAGAAGCTTGGCGCAAAAATCTCTTAGGAGGTTTATGATGATATACCTGTTGTATATCGCGCCATAGAGATAGAGAGATTGCTATAACTTAGAGCTTAGAACTCATTTTGCAGTAGGATACAAGTTCGTTCCCTCAGAATACTGTGGTGGCCAGGCTTACATCTTTGTTATACGTATAGTTAGATTGTTTTAAGCCGAAGTCTACCACAAGAGATATTACTTAAATTTTATATTATTATTATTTATTAACGGGTCATTATTAGGGCAACAGTATCCCAATAAAATATATTTTTTTTTGCAGTATATACCTAGCGAAGCCTTGCACATTTGTCGGAAAAAAATATATATATATATATTTATATATAGCCACAACTAGCTCGAAAACAGCACAACCGATTTGAATGAAATTTGGCATGTAACTAATAGTACATTACATAAAACTCTATCTAAGTGTACTCGCGATGTTTTAGAAGGTTGCCACCAAAAAATTTTTATTTTAAAATTGGATATGTGAATATAAGTATAAAACTAAAGTTATTTTACTTCTTATTTCAATAAAAATATTTCCTCGCAATGTTACAACCTAGTTAGAAAGCGCCAAATGTTTTTAGATTGAAATCTTACAAGTACTTTTTTATACCTTTTAGGAATTCACACTCACAAATTTTCAGGAGGCAGAGGAGAAATTATTTTTTAGTTTTCAGTCCGTTTTGAAACTATTTTAAATGTTTAATATTTTTTTATTTAATTTCTTATTTTATTGTTTTTAGTCCATTTTAAAAACATTTTAAACTAAAATTAATACCCAAAAATATTTTTTTTATTCAATGCCCTATTATGTTTGGTAACCATATTCCAAATAACAGCCAAATACGTTTTTCTCAATATCTAGGCACTAGCGCCTCCTAGCGAGTAAGTTTTGTTTTTTAAATCTAGTAATATACATACATATATCAAATACTAGTCAAATCGGGCGACCCGCGCGGCACCTATCAAAACATTTCATGGAATGCATTGCCACCGTCAACTGAATCATGGTGAAAATTTCTAGACTCCAGTTTTGCAACTATAGCGATCTGTGTGCCACCTTTAGGAACAATTTTTCTCGTATATTGTTTTCGAACCCTGCCAAATGATGAAAATTTTAGGATTCTAGCTCAACTGGAAGTTAGTTGAAAAACAAATTTAACTACACCAAAAAATAGGCTATCGCATTTTGTAAAGAAGTGACTCACACGCCACCTAGCGGGTCCATTTTTGTAAACCGTTAGTACTACTTGAGTAATACATACTCTAAATCCTGATGAAAGTTCCTGGTAACAGCTTGCAACAACAATATAATTGGGAAGAACCTCTACGTGACCTGACGTTTGACGACTAAAGTTGGTTTTATAAATGAGTTGGCCTTTCAAAAGTGTTAAAACTACATTATTTTATATAAACTCTTCAACTGTTACTTTAAAAAGATTTATATCTTTTCATAATACAACAACACTCACTAACACTAAATTTATCTTCATAAAAGTGTACTTATAACACTTTTTTAAACAAAATCTCAAATAGCTATTAAGTGATTTGTCTAGACGCAATACAATCAGCTGCTAACATATTTATTTAGTAAGCAACTATTAATATGTCAATTTTTTCAATTATTACATAATGACAGTTGTATGACATAAATACAATTACAAGCATTTATATTTTAATTATGTCTGTTTGTTTAGTTTTTTTCCAACGTTTAACGGTGAACACACAACAATGACTTTTACTACAGTGACTTATTAAAATGTTCGAACTGCAAAAATGCTCAAACTGTCGTTTAGTCGTTGTCGTCGTGTATTGCATTGTGACGTGGAAAAACAATGACTGCTTGACAATAATTGGCGCAAAATGCCGTTGCAGTCGCATGCGAAGTTGCAACAACAACGGTGAACAGCCAAGCAGAGAAACGCATGTAAAATTTAATAATTGAATTGTTGCAACATAAAGATATTATTTAAAAGTAAAAGTAAGTAAAAGTCCAAAGTTTTGTTGGAAACCAACTTAGAGCTATAATACCGTGCTGTGTGCTTGAGGAACAAAATGATTGCCAGTTTGATAAAGTGTAAGTAGGAAAAAAAAGCTGAAAATGTTCCCCCCCCAGTTTGAACACTTACCTTATGAGGTTTTCAAAAAAAATTTTTTAATTGTTTTGTCACCCTGTAAAAACAGCGAAATTTGGTTTTTTTTTCTATAATTTCTATATTATATTTCTATAAAGTTGGTGTCGCAGGTTAATGGCTTATATGGACGAAATATGACACGGCTTAAAACCTTTACAACAATATATTGCTCGTTGAAATCAAAGACCAAATAGAAAAGTTATAAGCAAAAAACGAATTTCGCTATTTTTACAGGGTGCCGAAAAATATTTTTTTTTCCATTTTTGAAATCTCCAACAAGTAAACATTCGAACCAGGGGGAACATTTTAAACTTTTTTTTTGCGATACGCTCTAGTGTATATATTAGGATTAGGTGGAAACGAAGCTTTAGGTGGAAACCCTGTATAGAAATTTTTTTGTTGAAATCAGACGTAAAATACTTTACCAACTGATACCCATATTGGCATATTTCATTTGATTTTATTTTATATAAGTGGCCGCACCGTAAATACATTATAAGTGGCAACATTCAAGTAAGAGAGCTTATACTGTAGCATATAAACTGTACACAAAGTTTCATAGAAAATAGTATATATTAGGGGATTTGGGATAAATATATAATATAAAAAGTGGCAACCCTAGATACAAATTCTACCTAGAAATATTTTTTTTAAATAAGGTGTAAAATAATTTTCGTTTGGTGCCAATATTGTCATATCTCCATAGATTTAAAAAAAATAAGATAAGTGGCAACCATGTAAAAGTCTCTTGTAGTTAAAGTAGGGAAAAGAGATGCGGGTAGGCTTCTTAAGCTCACTTGAATGACACTGTGCCACAACTATGAATATAATTGATATGTCATCTACTTCAGCATATTAAGTATACTAGAAAACTTGGCCATGCATAGCTGCATCTTAGAACCAGACCTGTTAAGTTTGATTAGTAATTAATTAATTAGATGGCTTTTTTAATTGGTAATGATTATTTTAACTGATTTTTAAGAAAGGGCAATTATTAATTGCTTACGATCAGAAAAAATAAAAAAAAAATAAAAAAAAATAAAAAAAATCTAAAATAATCAGCGTTTTGATTACTTTTGATTATTTTAAAATTTTTTTTGTATTATTTCTGATTTTTTAGGTATTGTTGGTGTGAATGTGTTTCTACAAAAATACTGAAAGAAATCCAAAATAGTCTAAAATATTAAAAAAATTTTTTTTAAAAATCAAAAATAATCAAAAGTAATTAAAACAACTTTTTTTGATTATTTTGGATTTTTTAATGTCTCATATAGTTGTTGAGCTCAAGGCCTGATTTTAAATAAAACAACTGGTTTCTTGTTATTATTTAATAAAATTTTTTTAGACCGACCAAAAACCAAATCAGTTAATAATCGCAAAAATACTGATTCTTTTTGGTAATTTTTTTAATTAATTGGAAAATAATCATTAAAAATTTAGAGTAATTAGTAATCAGTTATTAAATGGATTCTTAAGAAAGTAATTTATTAAACCGGCAATCATTACGATTAGTAATCATTATTTAACAGGTCTGCTTAGTTAGAACTTATAATAGACTAAGTCCGATTTTAATCAGTATATCACCGAGATTGAGATTTGTAACTTAATCATACCGCTTACTGCAGCACTCAATAGCACCTTTCGTTTGATGCCCATATTGTACTAAGATATTTTGGACCCTGGTCCACATATTGATCGATAACTCTACCGGTTGAGTTGTCGAAATAAGGGATATCTTAAACTTTAAGTTGGATGTCTAGTAATGCTATGGGTGACGTTCCATTCAATGCTGTTTAGCAGTTTTCAAATGATAAGCGCTCAAAAATACAGACATACAGACAAAAATTATAAAACCTGTTGATTTGGATTCTATTGGCTTAATAATGAGCAGGATGGAAAAATTTTTCATGAATATTAGCAATGTATAGACATCAAACTCTTACAATTTTATTATATGTATGCTGTTGTTGTTGTTACATACACTGCTGATGGGTTCTTCCCTCTGCCTAGCTTCGAGCTGTTTCAAGTGTATAATCTTCCCTACATTTGGCAAGGAGAATTTTATTCTCTACTAGAAAGTTGGCGGTATTTAAGTGGAAGTTTTTCCTCTTGCAACATACCGAAATGATATAAATGTATTTTGAAGAGTTGCGATCAGAACTTAAGCGTGAAGCTAATTAAAATCGCTACGCCGAAAAACATGCGCTTGGGCGAGTACAGAGAGTTTAATGGGCATGTCTTTGAAGCTATAACTGGCCCTGATTGGAAACATTAATGAAGGCCGACTGAATCTGCACCTGTTATTTCCAACTCAGTTGGTCCAACCACTTCCTTTGCTGTCAAGGTTAGGTCGCGATAGGAATACTTTTTGAACTAGATCACTTTTTTCTCTAACTGTCTGCGCAATAGGGTATACAAATAAAATAAGTTGTTTTAATAAGAGTTTGAATACAAATTTAAGTGAAATGTCGCCACTGCTACCGATCCTGCTTTGACACAAATCAATTAAAATTGAGAGCAATCACGGGCCAACCAACGGCTTATTGGCCTACAAACTGTTATAGGCCGTGTGCAACAAAAACAAGCGCAAATTGCTCACAACTCTGACATGGTACAGTATTTCTGCTGGACATTCCGTCAACGAGAATATACCGCAGGCAAAACGCGAGTGTCAAACTGAAATAAGTTGCAGGGGCATGTTGCCAGTTGCGGCTATTAAATGCTGCTGCATGGACTTTCGAAAATGCAAAATTAACTAGCACTAACTAACTACTTAAAGTTTACCTACTGAGAGCAACAACAGCAACAACTGCAATAATTATAGCTAAAAGGAGTGCTGCAAGCATTTTGACTGCAAACAATCGCATGTTGCAAGCGGCGTGGCAAGCATAGCCTACGAATATTGGCAGCATGAAAGCAAACAAAATATGTAAATAGCTATTGGTGCTGAGTTCTGCAGCTGCTGGTGACAGGATGCCAACATAAAAAATGTGTATGTAAATATGTACGGTTTATGTAAATATTATTGGTTTGCATGAGGCAAGTACAAAAGGCGCTCGAGCGTATTTGCGACATTGTGTGGTGTGTGCGTTGCGTGCTATATATTCCTGCCACAAATAAATGCCTTCGCATAAAATAGTCAACAATTACGCGCGCTTAAATCAAAGTGCTACAAAGTTGTAAACGCCTTTAGTGTTGCAACAAGAACTACTACAGCGATTGAAGCAACAACACAAACAACAACATTGTTGAAATTCAAATCGCACTTAATCACTTTGCCAGCGCGTCGCTACCGTCGTAAGTCGAAAAAGAGTTACAATCGTGGTTACAGCAACATAAAAACATACATTTTGTTCGTTGTTGTTGCTGCTCTTGTTGCACGAATGTTGCTACCGTTTACGACTGTGTCTTATAATCAACTGACAACTTGCCTTTGAATTTGTTATTGGCGTTTGTTCTTGTTTTGATTTCTTTTATGTTGTTGCTGGTATTGTTGTTATAATTTTATTCAATTGGCAGCATTTTTGTTGCTGTTGTTTTTCATTGCTGCTTTTACTGATGTTAATTTATCGTACAACCACAATTGCGTTTCTCTAATGAGCGTTCTAATTGCTGCTGAAATTGCTGTTGCTGCCACTAAATGGCCCATTTGCCGGAATGAGGACTGCTTACATATGCACATTAGCGTGTGCCAAAGTATACATGTTTTTGTCATATTTAATAGGCATACGCAATATACACATCGGTGAAAGATACAATTTGTTCTGCTCTCCTAAAAAAACTTCTTGCTGCTATTTTATTCACTTGTTGCTAAGTGCTTACGAATAAAAATCTGAGTGTTTCAGGCAAAGGGAAAAAATTCTTCTACAATGAACGAGAAAAACATAGAAAAACAAGTTAGGAAGTCTAAGTTCGGGTGGAACCGAACATTATATACCTTGTCGTGATCTATTATTGCATACCAATTTACGAAGGTCTATTTAAATACTTTCAGTTCGTATTTGCGTTCTAATAGACAGACGGACAGACAGATAGACGTATCGACAGACGGACATTTCTACATCGACTCAGCTCATCCTCCTGACAATTTCAGTATACTTTTTGATGGGACTATCTCTTTTTCTTCTCATACGTACAAACAATTCATGTTCATGAAAGGTGGGGTATTAACTAATTGCCCGGATATTTTACTTTTCATCCTGAACGTTTTGATACACATTAATAAATATATATCTCGATTCGTTTATGCTGAATGAAGTAATATACCTTGTGTGCGTAACAGAAATAGATATAAAAAATGTGTGTATTTTATAGGCGCCAAAGAACTCAACCGATCTTTATGAAATTTTCACAATATATACTTGGGTTCACTGGGTACAGCATGGGCAATATATAGTTTTGGAGAAGTAGGCGGAGCCACCTCCCAGGCTATATAAAGTTTCAATTCGTCATAACTCCGAACTTTTTTGGTCTAAATTAATGAAATTCGGATATATGTGTCACTTAGTCAATATCTACATAATTTTTCAAAAGTGGGCGTTGCCACTCCCACATATTTTGTGTTTTGTTTTGCTTTTGAACTTTCACGATAGGTTCAGGAGTTCGCTGGGCACGACACGGTCTGTATATAGCTTTTGGAAAATCCCCCAGGGTATATAAAGCTGCAGTCCGGTATAGCTAAGAGTTTATTTGGTTCAAGTTAATGACATTTTTTATATAGATGTGTTCTATGTATCAAAACGTCAAAACAACGTCTACCGGGTATGCTAGTATATTATAAAGTGAGACTAGTTTGCGTTCAAATAGACAGACGGACAGACAGACAGACGGACGGAGAGACGGGCATGGCTAATTCGACTCCGCTCATCGTGCTGATCATTTTAGTGAACTTTCCTCTTCTTGTTCTCATACTTACATACATTTAATGTTTATGAAAGATATAAAAGAAATCAAAAAAGATATAAAACTTCGCTATTGCAGTGGGCTATTAACTACGTCCCGGAATATTTTGCTTGTGTGTTTCCCGATTTGGCTAATTTTTGGCAGGGATATAATACATACTACTGAGAAGCAGCTGACCAATTTTCATTGAAATATCAAAATTGAATTATAAGCGTTTGCCTTTGAAAATAGCAGAAATTTTATACTGAAAAGTGGGCGGCGTCACGCCTACTTCTTCAAAATTGACAAAATTTTTTTGCGGCAGAGTTTTTCTTAAAAAGCTTATTATGTGTGCAAAATCTGGCAGATATAAATTGCTTAGTTGTAGAAATAACGCCTTTTAAATTTTATAAAAAAATTTTTCAGAACTATGTTAAAAATCTGGGCGTGGACATTATCCGATTTCGCCCATTTTTACAGAAAACAGTTACCTTTATATATAGACCATTATCACCAAATTTCGTTTCGACAAATAAATTTTTGGCGGAGTTATGGCATAAAAAGTTTTGTGGAATAATCCAAAAAAGAGGCGGGGCCACGCCCAATTTCAAAAATTTATATTTTTCGACTTTCTTTGTTCACTCACACTTTGAAGGTGATATATAAATGATATCAAGCTTCTGTACGCAAATAATATTAAATATATCATGATCCTTTTCAAAATCTTTCATTTGAAAGTGGGCGTGGACCTTAACCGATTTCGCCCATTTTTTCCGGAACATACCTGGTATTAATATAAATATGTGTGCTAAATTTCGTCTTGATATCTTGAACGGTTTTTGATTTATGATTAATATTATTTCTAACTTTTACTTAAACAAAAGTGGGCGGTGCCACACCCATTTTCAAAAATTTCTTGAAACATTTAATTTCTGCCTCAACATTAATATATGCACCAAATATTATCCTTATAGGTGTATTATGTACTGAGTAATCACTTTTTTTGTGTTTTCAAAAATATTCTATATATAAAAAGTGGGCGTGGCTATCGTCCGATTTCGCTCATTTTAAATAGTACTCGGAGATGAGTACCAAGGAACCTGCATACAAAATTTCGTTAAGATATCTCAAAATTTACTCAAACTATCGTGTTAACAGGCGGGCAGACGGACGGACATGGCTTAATAAATTTCCTTTTCCTCCTGAAAAGTTTGATATATATATAAGTCAACATCTATCTCTATCCGTTTATGCCGTTACATAACACGGTTACGCGACTAAAGTTAATTTATAAAATAAATGTGTTGTATCTGTATGTCTAGCGTCCAAAGTACACAGTTCACTCGTTACAGTATAGGCTATATATAATTTTGGAAAGTGGGCGGTGCCATGCTGTATGAAATTGCAATTTGTCATACCTCTGAACTTATTTGGTCTAAATTAATGATATTTGGATATATGTGTCCTTTAATCAAAATTTACACAGTGCTGGAAAAGTAGGCGGTGGATATTTATGATACTTTCACACGAAGTGCCACACCCACTTTCCAAAATTTTGCAAAAATCGTATAAAGAATAAAAAAAGTGATGTAACTGCCCAATTCCATCATTCTACCTGCATCAGTCAGTGATATATGGGCAGTATTTCTACCTCCTTTTCACATAACTTTCTTGAAAACGTAGGCGTGGTCGAAAATCGATTCCGCTTCGTAGTATACCTCCAATGAAATTTCGTTATTCTGGCATAAACAGTTCTGTTGTTATTAACAGTTGAAATTTGAAAATTTGTTCACTTATATGTGGGCGGTGTTATATCTTAACTTTTCTTTCTACTCTTGTCCCCCTCCCCCATATCCCGTTACTTTTCTTTACCATCTTCATTTCCTCTAACACCTCCTGTACATCTCATTCATATATAATATATCATTAAATTGATCCAAATAAATTCCCAGCTAAGACGAATTGCAACTTTATATAGACTGGGGGATTTCTAAAAAAATATGTATAGCCTGTGCCGTAGCCAGCGTACTCTTGAATCTATCGTCAAAGTTTCATAACATTATTTCCTTCAAAATATATGGAGGTGGCGCTGCCCAATTTTCTAAAACTATATATAGCCTATGTTGTACCCAGCGAATCTGAGAATCTTCCTAGTAGATTAATACCAGAACTGTAATTTATGGTGTGCTACTTGCCATCAGAGTGCTGCATTGCCTTCTTGGGATATGCAACATATTTTCTAGTGACCTACATATTGACATTTGCTTAGCTAAGAATTGCCTCTAATTAGTCTAGAGACAAAGTTCCACTAGTTGGCGTACCCATTAAATGATTAAAAAAGAAGTTCAGAACCTGATAAGAATGCAACATTGCTTGAAAAATATTCCTAGGTGGCGCATTAGTCGAGATATTTAAAAACTTCAAAAAGGATGGTGGGAATGCTGGCATCGATTTGGAATTAACTTTCCTTTTGTTTCGAACTTTCGTTATCGAGCTATAGGGTTAAGTTGTTCGACAAAGTTATTTGTCGAGAAGCTATTTGATTCTCTTATATCTGAACATCCTAATGCATAATCACTTGCCTGAAGCTTGGTGCTATGGTATACAAAATTCACTGATTCACACACACACATATATACCTAACTTCAGCTCCAATAGCAACAGTTGTTAACACTTATATATTCTTATCGTACATGTGAACATAAATAATAAGCCGCCTATCATTTTGCGATAAGAGCAACTCATAACCAATAGTTGCTGAATTGTTGTAATAATTGCTGTTGCTGCTGTTGGCATTGGCGCTTGCGGCTTATACAATATAATCCTCTCAACAGAGTTAGAGCGAAATAAGTGTAAAATCGTGGTAAATAGCGAAATAAATAGTAGTAAAAGTTGATTTTTGTTGGAACGATTTTCCGTCATCCCTTGTCAAGTTTGGCTTTGTGACAAACCGGTTTCGGCGTTCTGCCATTTTCAATGCCTAATGAAACCGGTTTGTCACAAAACCAAACTTGACAAGGGATGACGGAAAATCGTTCCAACAAAAATCAGCTTACTACCCTGTCGGAAGATCAACACAACAAAATAAAGTAGTAAAAGTCATAAATCCCTGCTAAATTTCTAAATGTATATTTATTTTTTCCGAAACAAAAGAAAAAAATCCGTCTAAGTAATATCAAATTTTTGTTAACTTTAAGTCGGCTACTATATGAAATTATATTACATTTTGCGCAATTGTCTGCAGGTTAATCTAATATAACATTTTCAGGTCAAATGAAACCTTTTTCAAATGAAGTGAAACCTTTTTTAAATGAAATTAAACTTTTTCTAATTAAAAACTTTTTTCAAGTCAAATGAAACCATTTTCAGGTCATAATATATGGCCCTTTTAGTGTTTTGGAACTCTATTAAAGTACTTACCACTTTATCTATTATGTGGGTTAAAAGTTTTATACTTTTTTATACTTATATATTTATAATTGAGTCAATAAATATCAGAATTGCTTAAGTCCACAGTGCAGATTTTAAATAGCTTCGAACTCGCGTTGATTTTTCCTATTTAGTTTTGTCACTTTTTTTGTCCATATAACGAGATCCCGTTTTTAGTTGTATACCCTGGTACTATTTTCACGCGGGAAAAATATTGAAATGAGTAAAATCATCATTTTAAATTACTTTTTTGATAAAATAAAACGTGGGTTTCTTACATCATATTGCTACATTTTTATGTACTTTTTCAAGACGTGAAATTAAAGGCTTTGAAATGATGGATAAATGTTGAAAAATGTACCCAAGGAGATTACGGTGTGAAATAACATATTCAAGCCGTAAAAATAACTGAAATGATGATAAACGATAATCACATTTTTTATTCCAAAATTTGGGAATGTGATTTTAAATGGTTTTTGAACAACTTGCTACATTTTTCACGCGTGAATACAGTAATATTAGTTTGAGAAAAAAATGTATCAAAAACCTGTAAAAACCTCATTGAATTTAGGTGATTTTGATATTTATCGACTCAAATATAAATATATATGTAAGTATAAACAAGTAAGGACGGCGCTGTCTTCGGCTGTGCCGAAGGCTTTATACCTTTCATGAATACGTGCAAACTTAAATACGCATTGTTTAAAGTTCTCTTTAAAACTTTGTCAGCAATACATTTAATTTTCTTTTATTTTTTTTAAGAAATCTTTTAATATCCATAAGAAAATATCTCACCAAGTTTCAAGTTTTAATCTTTTAAAATGAGGGAGAAATGGCCATAATCCTTTTATCTGAACGATCGGTTGTATGGGATATATACTATATATAGCTCCGATCTTGGTGATTTTTTTACAAAATCTTTTGCTATTCATAAGAAAATATCTCACCAAGTTTCAAGTTTTATTATTTTAAAATGAGGGATAAATGGCCATAATCCTCTTATCTGAACGATCGGTTGTATGGGATATATACTATATATAGCTCCGATCTTGCTGATTTTTTTACGAAATCTTTTACTACCCATAAGAAAATATATCACCAAGTTTCAAGTTTTACTCTTTTAAAATGAGGGAGAAATGGCCATAATCCTCTTATCTGAACGATCGGTTGTATGGGATATATACTATATATAGCTCCGATTTTGCTGACTTTTTTACGAAATCTTTTTCTATCCATAGGAAAATATCTCACCAAGTTTCAAGTTTTAATCTTTTAAAATGAGTGCGAAATGGCCATAATCCTCTTATCTGAACGATCGGTTGTATGGGATATATACTATATATAGCTCCGATCTTGCTGATTTTTTTACGAAATCTTTTACTATCCATAAGAAAATATCTCACCAAGTTTCAAGTTTTAATCTTTAAAACTGAGGGAGAAATGGTCATAATCCTCTTATTTCAACGATCGGTTGTATAGGAGATATATGCTATAGTGACCCGATTATACCGGATCCGACAAATGTCTAATATAATACAAAAATACATCCGTGTGCCAAATTTCATCGAGATATCTCAAAAATTGAGGGACTCGTTTGCGTTCAAACAGACGGACGGACAGACCGACAGACGGACGGACAGACGGACATGGCTGTATCAACTCAGTTCATCGTCCTGATCAATTTGGTATACTTAATGGTGGGTCTATCTTTTATATTTCTAAACGTTACAAACATCGGACCAAAGTTAATATACCATTTCATATTCATGAAAGGTATAAAAATAAGAATAGAAACCATGCAATAAATATAGTGGAAATTACTTTTAATTGACTTTTAAAACACTGAAAAGGGCGATATATAATGATCTAAAAATGGTTTCATTTGACTTGAAAAAAGTTTCATTTCGTTTGAAAAAAGTTTAATTTCGTTTGAAAAAGGTTTCATTTCATTCGAAAAAAGTTTCACTTCATTTAAAAAAATTTCATTTGATTTGAAAAAGGTTTCATTTCGTTTGAAAAAAGTTTCATTTGACCCGAAAATGCTATATTAGATACATTGCGAAACGTACAGTTACGCCATTCGGAAGCACCTTTTTATAGCTAAACGTCACTCTATCTTGTTTGAGTCAGGACAATGCTTACTTAAAGCTGTAGCTTTTTTCATGGGCGAGGTGACATTCCTCATCGTACTACTAGTTGTTCTCCCGAACTGAAATACGATTTATCAGCTTATTTAAATCGATATTTTGCAGATAGCTGTGGAAAGCCATTACTTGACTCATACCTATTTATCTCCACATAGAGTCCCTATGGGTTGTTAGGGTTGAATATGGCTCCGCAAAATTGGAAATCTTTACCCAACGATACAAACACACCTAGTTACACTTCTACTCTTCTGAAAAGGAAAGCACGGATATTTTTTCTTCAGCATTTACTTTAGATCTTTGCATAAGTGTTAAGCGTTAAAAAGTGCAAAACAGTAGCTTTTCTAGCATATTGTTAATTTTATAGAGAATTCCGTAGTCGATCATTTACCAAAAACTCGTAATAGATCATTAGTAGAATATAGTGTACTAGTAGATTTTTCAAATTTTCGAAAAAGGTAGTAAATCTACTACGATTGTAATTAATGTCTAATCCTGGTGGCGAACTTGCAACATGCGTAATAATTCCCGTAAACTCTTCAAGCTCTCCGTAAGCACGTACATATATAAGTATTTGTGGATGTATATATTAGGGTTGTCAATAACGGGATCTAGGGATTCTTGAGGTGCTGAAGATTTCGGGGTTTCCTTTTCTATGATGCAGGCATTTGCGGGCTTGGAAATATCTTACTTAAAATTAAATATATTATTAAATTTTTTAAATAATCTGAATTTTTTTGTATTTTTTTCATTCTCTGTTGCTTCTGTTTCTTAAAGTAAACTGAGCGTTTCTAGCAATAACAAGAAACTATGGGTCTACCGCACCCACTATGGAATTTTTCTACTTATTTATTCAACATTAAATGTTTATATAAAATGTAACATATTCTGTAACAAAAATTGTGTTAAACGAGATTTTGAACTTAACAAAAGTGTAGTACCCCCTTTATTTTAAATGTGTCGACCTGATAAACAGATATTTGTTTCACAAAAATTGTCTTAAACAACCAGAATCCATTTTAAAAAATAAACAAACATATCCCTTAATAATACAAAAAATCTGCTTCAAAAATATAAAACTTGCTAACCTTTTTGATTTTGCTTTGTTGTTAATGACATGTAAGAAATAATTTTACAAATCCAATTATTTATTATACTTTTGATGACATTCGGCTAGTTCCAATAAATATTAAATTTTATTTTGTATAGACTTTACTGGTCTATATTGAGCAATAAAAACACTCTTTTCTGCTTTTATATGTATGTCTGAAGATGCCAAGGAGATTGGCGCAACGTAACGAAAAAATTAAAAAGAACAAATAATTTTTTTAGCTGCTCAATTTAAACCAGCGAAGCCTATATAAAACAAAATATTTATTATACATTTTAAGGTCAAATAGATTCTCAAACCATTTCTTCAATTTTTGCAACCTAAATGGGCGTAAATTGCATCTGGCCGAATGATGATGGGATTAGTACCGAAATAGCGGCATTGTAAAATCAGATGTCAACAATCCCGGGTTTGTTCAAATCGAAAAGATTAGCCTAGCCTTGTATGTTTTCATTTAAACGACATACTTTAGCCAACAAACAATCTGCTCTAGTCGCCGACTTGCCTATTCTCGTTATTAAAAATTATATTTCCTCTGGACTTACGTATACTTACATACATACGTACTTCAGCTACACCTATTTGTGCGTAATTATAAGTGGGCCTACCTATCATAGTTTGTATCAGCTTAACAACTACTTTGCGATATGAAAAATTTAATATGAATGTAAGACAGCGTGAAATCGATGTTTGCTGACGTTACCGCTAAGCTTTGATACTATGACATAATTATTGTTTTTTTTGTTGTTGTTGTTTTGGTGGTGTGTCAGAATTTATTATTTGTGAATGTTGAATTGAAGAAGTGAAATTAATGATTGTTGTCGAGTATACAATATTATAATACTAAATATAAGCACGCGGTTAAAACAAGGAGACTATGTTTAACAATTATTTCCAAAACCCCTTCACAAAATGTTGTAGTTATCAGTCACTTGAGTTTAACTACTATCCCTACAAGACAGTGATGTATACTTATATGTGCTGGTGATTCCAAAGGTATAATATAAAAAAAGGTATGGCGTTTGTCTTCAAATTTTCCTTCTATTCTATTTAAATAAACACTTTTTTGAATGTTTTTTTTTTCATTTATAGTCATGAATACTCCAAATAAAAATGTTTAATAATTAATTATCATTATTTAATGTAAAAACAATATTTTTTTTCATAAATATTATTATTTTTGGCCTTGAGCTTATTTATAGAAATGAATATTCAGAAAAATAATATCAATAAAATTAAAAAAAAAAAAAGAAAAAGTTTGGCCCAGTCTAGTGCGCATGGTGACTAAGCAGAACAAAGTATTGACACAAAAACACAAAGTAAAGTCTTTGTCTTCTCACTTCCCTACTGCCGTGGATGTTTAATAACGTACCAACATTGCTTAGAAAATGTTTTGAAAAATATAAAGCGAAATTTATAACTGGGTTTATATTATTTATTGCATTCCAACCAAAAATATACATATTTTAATGGTTATACAAGGCGGCGCAAAAGTAATCCTCCTATCAGAAAATGCTATTAATTTTGCGAGCGCTACAGAGAAATGATCAACGAGTTCTTTTTGCCGCAACTTGATGAATTGGGATTGGAAAACATGTGGTTCCAACAAGACGGTGCAACAGCACACACTGCACGTGCCACAACCGATATGCTGAACATCGGAAGCTTACTTTTGTGCCACCTTGTATTATTATTTATATCTCTATAATTGTCTCACGTAATCAACTTGTAACGGGTCGATGTCTATAGAAGCTAAATAAGTAGTTTTTGGAATTTTGGACTGTCTGTATGTTTTGTCGCGCATCACTCAATGGAATTGAATGGAACTTTTACCGTTGTATTACTAGACGTTTAACTTAAAATTTAAGAAATCATTTGTTTCGATAGCTCGACTAGTTTTGGAGATTTCGACCGATATGTGGACCAAGGTGACCCAAAATGTGTTAAGTACAATATGGGTCTCAAACGAAAAGTCATAACACCGCGTTACACACATTCTGTGCTATGAACCAAATATATTTTTTCGAATTTTTTTTGGCGTACGTACGGAGCACTGCAAAAAAAAAAAATCGCCAATACACGTGTATTTTTATTTTTTCTACCCTTTCCGAAAAAGTATATTTGTTTCATAGGACAGAGCTTAAGCTCGTGTTTGTAACGCAGTATAATGAGCGCTGTAATTAAATATGTGATTAAGTTCCATATCTTGTCTGGTATGGGATATAATGATTAAAATCGGACTCAGTGTATTACTAGTTCTGAGACGCATCTAAGCTCACCGGGCTTACTAGGTAAATAATAAATGTAATTAAGTTGTTTAAAAATTTCGCAATAATTTCGGTACGCACTTAAGTTTAACCATCATAATAAGCCAGCTGGCCTAAGTGTGCTTTGCTGCTTTGTTGTATACCACTCACCTTCTATAAGAGTATCTATTCATATGCCAGGGATGCAAATTTTTTATATTTTTACAATAACGGGATTTTAGGAATGAGATTTTACAAATCCCGGGAGTTATAAATTTCGCTATCCCTTAGTTTAGGTTTATATTTAAAACGTTTTTCGCTACATATTCGACCAAACTAAATTTGGTTTAAAATTTAAGCTCGTCGAATTTTTGAGAAAATGAGAGGAATGATAACCAAAAATTATTTATATAATATAAAAAAATATGTAATTTCAAGTGCTTCGCAGTCCAGTTCCCACTGAGCTATAATGTACATAGAAATATTAAGAGAAAATTTCAATGACTTAAAAAATCTTTCAAATTTAAGAAAAAAAGTAACAATTATTTTTAGTTAAGCTCAAAAATCATATATATTTTTTCAGTTGAGTTGTAAATTTAAAAGTAAAGAAATTAAAAATACTTGTTGGCAATTGAAAGATTTTACTAAAAATAGTTTACAAAAAATTGCTAAAACCAATGAGTAGTTTAAAATCTAAGCCCAAATGCAACCGCTAGAAAAACTCAAGTTTATTCAAGTCACAGAATCGATCAAGAAATTGAAAATATTAAAATATATTTTACACCAACAAAAACATTAGGATAATTTTCATAAGTATATCACATACAGTTGGTGGTTTTTGATGGCCTTATTTATTTAAAATGTCTGTTTTTATGAGCTCAAGGTCTTAATTTGAATACGAAAATGGCGGTTTTATGCTTAAATTTTTATTCGGTCGATATTTCGACTTCAATCTGAAGTCGTTCTCAAGATTGCATAAAATGTATTTAGTTTTAGTAACCGAAAATCCAGGTATTTCTTTTTTACAATCTCATCTCGGTACTTATGGCACCTAAAAGGGATTTACATCCCTAGTAAATATGTATGTACGTTTCTATTTACGAACAATTTAAAATTACATAAATTCGTGTGAGTTCAAGCAAATCATTTTGCACCAATTTAAATTGTGCGTTAGATTTTAATCTAATTTTTGTTATTTTTTTAGTTTGATTTATTATTTATTGTTGCCACGCCATTATCAGATCATTTATACGCCCACGGCAATAAATCAAAAACACGAAAAAATGCATGTGTTTTAACTTACAACATAACAATTTGCTGGCATTAGCACCTGAATATAGGGCCGTTGATATCTTATTGTTTATGGCTTTCTGATTTAAAAAAGTTTTGTTTCCTAATTGTTGGATGCTGCAATAAATATAGCCTTACAGCGCTCTTTAGGCGAGCGGAACTATTTACTTTCTTTTTCGACTTGTATTACTTGAGTAAAATAGTATCAAATACCCGCTAGGTTTAGCCTGTAGCATGGCTATGATATAGAGCCGTCCTTACAGAATACCTTCCCCAAATTCGGAATTTATTTTGTTAATAGCTGTGTTCGGTGACAAAACTTGCAAAGAACTGTCAGTAAAGTGAGAATGACGTAAAACTCTCTCGAAACGCCAAAAGTAAAAGGTTTTCGCCGAACTGGAGTCAGTAAAAACTTGCAAGCAAAACAGCTGTTGGTTTTTTGATTGGTTAATAGTTCAAACTTTTTAATTTTTGTTGTTGCTTTCCTGTGTCACGATCAGCTGTTTTTCACTTAGAAGTTTTACTGAGTGAAATTCCCCCAGCAGAAACTTGCAACTCTCTCTTTCAATGAAATGTCAAAATGCGCTCTCTCGCTGCAAGTATTTTGTGTCACCGTGGAAACTCAGTCAACTCAGTTTTTCGTAGAACGTGGAACCGTGAAAAGTAGTACTGACTTAACCATCAAGAGCGTTGGGTGAGCAATTGACAGTTAGTGAGAACTTAATCTTAGAGAGACTTGTGAACCATACATGGAGTCTTAGTGGTGTATCCCTTTAAACAAATTGTAAAACCTTCGTCTCTTGGCAACGATGGAGATAAGTATCTACTTTGCAAAAAGAGAGTCATCCGAGATCAATACCTTTCGTCAGTGGGCTACAATTGCTCCAAACTATTTCGTTATAGGCATGGTTGGGATAAGTCGACTTTAATTTCTGTAGCCTACTTTTAGGTGTTGTCCGACCGTACCCGTAAGGAAACAAAAAGGAATCTCTCCGACAGTACCCGTTTAGTCATTAAAGGGACCAATTGGTCTCTCCATCGGACATTCTCAAATAAAAGGGATCACTTCAAAATTGACATTGGTCGCATGCTCCTTTGCGACTCATCCCGGATTCATCCTAGACTAATCGCATTTTTTGCTGGGTAGTAATTGTCAATGACCTCAAAAGCAATTTCTTTCTAATTCGCAGCCCTCCCAACAATTTTTTTTAGGGTTTTTTTAGCAAAGTTGATATCTGAGTAGGCTAGTAGTTGTTGGGGGGCTTCTGCTTCTGAAAGAATTTTCATATTGTCGTTGTAGCGGCATTTAACTCTACTCAAAGGACGCAATCTACCTACAGAGGTGAAAATTACCGCACCGAGGCGGAATATTTGCCACATTTGTTTGTAAGAAAATGCGTAAAGAAATTTTAGTTAATTCTTCATAATTTAGAAAGGAACACGTTATTGTAAATGTAAGTTGTTTTTATAAAACTCAAAATAGTTCCAAGCGAAGTTTTTGACTCTATCGAATCCGCACCTAAAACTCATGCTGAAATCTATGAAAAATATGAGTGAAGTATGATCGGATATGCTCTCAAAACATCTATTCCCACTTTAACTAAATACTTTCTTGTAGGTGACCCGAAAAAAAAAGCTCCCGAAGCTCCTTTTAAGCAATTGGAGAAGTTGCAAAGACGGAGATAGGTAGGAATCAACAACAGATGCTCCTGTATAAGATCTACATCTCACTAACCTGCTCTAATGATCCATTTTCGGATGGTTTAAAAAATGTTGCTATATTTTGTTTTTTGGATTTTTCGACAGGGTGAAAGCTTGATGTATATTGGAACGATTTTAAATCTTCCGTTGTCCTATTTGGTTTTGTTACAAACTGGCTTGGGCGTTCCGCCATCCTCAGTGTTTAGTTTCGGTTTGTTACAAAACCAAATCTTTGTAACTGTGAAAGAGGTAATCCAATTCTTTGCCTAGTTTGGAAAAGGGAAAATAAAAACCTTTTGGCATGGTTCGTTAAGCATTTGACCCAAGTGTGCCGTAATCAAAGACTGTCAAGACTCCTATTTACATTTTTTATACCATAAGTAGTTAATTTGTTTTTATTAAAAATATATCTATATAGGTAAACTATTATAACTTATATCTAAAATCCACAACTATTTCTTTATAATCCTACCACTTATTACAATGCCATACTCCGAGGAATGTCGCCAACAATGAACCTTGTTTTGCTCCAAGTACAGGGTGTTTTTTTTACAGGTTTGTTTTTCGAATAGAGATAAAACTGGCATTTTGTGGTCAAATCTGGCAACTCTAATGTCATTTATGTTCAGTTTGGTTTGCCATTTCATCATGAACAGGTTGACAAAAGAACAACGCTTGCAAATCGTGCAAATTTATTTCCAAAATAATGGTTCAGTTCGCGAAGTTTACCGTGAGCTCCGTCCATTTTATGGTCGACATAATCGTCCATCAGAGCAATTAATTCGGTTAACCATGGATCGTTTTCGCACTACGTTTACTCTATGTGATAATACGCATCCGCAGAGACGTCGAACAGTGCGCACCGAAGAAACAATTGCCGCTGTAGAGCAAAGTGTTGAAGAGGACCCGAATGAATCGATTCGCCACCGTGCACAGCAATTGGAGCTTTGTCCATCAACTTTATGGAAGATTTTGCGCAAAGATCTTGGCTTGCGACCTTACAAGATCCAGCTTGTGCAAGAATTAAAGCCGCGAGACCATGCAATGCGTCGTGATTTTGGTGTATGGGCCGAAAATGAGATTGATTTCGATGCTGATTTTCATCGCAAAATTTTGTTCAGTGATGAGGCTCATTTTTGGTTGAATGGCTACGTCAACAAGCAAAATTGCCGCATTTGGAGTGAAGAGAATCCACATGAGACCCTTGAAACGCCATTACATCCACAAAAACTGACTGTTTGGTGTGCTCTATGGGCTGGTGGAGTCATTGGGCCATACTTCTTCCGCAATAATGCTGGAGAGGCAGCTACCGTTAATGGAGACCGGTATAGAGCCATGATAACCGACTATTTTGTTCCCGAATTGGATGGCATGAATGTGGATGAGTTGTGGTTCCAACAAGACGGCGCTACATGCCACACAGCGCACGTCACAATCGATTTATTGAAGGAAACATTCGATGAGCGTATAATTTCGCGGAATGGACCTGTCAATTGGCCACCAAGGTCGTGTGATTTGACACCATTGGATTATTTTCTTTGGGGATATGTGAAGTCGCTCGTCTACACCAACAAACAAGAAACGTTAGGGGAATTGGAAGCCAACATTCGTGGCGTTATTGCCGACATACGGCCCCATATGCTCGAAAAAGTGGTTGAAAATTGGACTTGTAGAATTGGCTTTATTCGAGCCAGCCGCGGCGGCCACATGCCCAAAATCATATTTAAACATTAATGGCATAAAATTATCCTTCCAATAAAGCCAAATTGATGGACCTTAAAACGATTTTCTTGTGTTTTATTTCAATTCGAAGTTCTATACCACTAAAAAAAACACCCTTTAGATGCTGTTCGGAGTCGGCAAACAACTGTAGGTCCCACCAATTTGTAGGGAAAAATTCAAAATCGGTACACCACAAATTGGAAGAGAAGCTTGGCGCAAAAATCTCTTAGGAGGCTTATGATGATATACCTGTTGTTGTTTAGTACTAGAGACAAGGCGGTCGTTTTCAGCAGGGGTGATACTAATGGAATTTCAAAATCAAAGGAATTGAAAAACAGTACTCGTGACATTCGATCTAATAAAGGTTAAATGTTTAATCATCTTCGATTATTCAGACACTGAATGATTGTACAAAAAGCTTTTGTAATTCTTAAGTTACAGAAAAAGTACGAACTCTCAATTTCTTTTTAAGCAACTGTTTATATATCAGGAAACCATTAAAGTGAGTGGAAGCCAAAGAAAAAAAAAAATAAATTATTTTTCGTTACCGTTCGTTGTTTCCCATATCTAATGCGTGTACAAGCCACTCACTGCATTATTTTCGCATATCATTAAGATTAATCGAAAATATTTAAAATTATAACAACAAACAAAAAGAAAGAGTTATTAATAATTTTCAAAATATAAAAATTCCACACATTTTTTGATGATATGGGTTTTGATATCAATTGTTACCTGTGGAATGATTTCCTAGTTAATACGTACGTACCACCCAAAAACGCATATATATTATTGGTTACATTTTTTAATTAAAATTTGAAAATGGCATGGTATTTTAATTAATGCATTGACAATTAATGCAGTGGCAATATATAATAATCAGACCATATATAATAAACCATCGGGAAATAAGGAACTATCTGTCAAGCTGTACCAACACGGAGGTTAATGAAGCAGACCTCGGAAATCGCATCAGTCTCCTTAATATCGCATGCTAGGTGGTATCTAGCGTATTGAGCAAAAGTTTGAGGTCCACCGTGAACAAGCTGATTAAAGCGTATCGTACGGCTTTAGATCTGGTTAGAGCAAGAACGAGAGAAACTATTTCAAGTCGCCTTGAACCTCGTGGAGAACTCGGCACTGGAAAGCGCCCTTAATGTGAATCCTTCTAAAACGGAAACGGTCCTTTTTACCAGAAAGTACAAAGTGCCAGCATTTATACAACCACTCCTAAATGGAGTGAGGCTTACACTTTCTCAAGAGGCGTTATCTTAGATAGGAAACTCAACTTGAACAAGCATGTTGAGAAGAGATCCAAGAAGGCAATAACTGCCCTATATGCATCCAAAGCAGCCGTAGCGAAAAGATGAGGCTTGAAGCCCCGAGTCATACACTGGCTGTACACCGCGGCAATAAGACCTATGGTGTTGCTGTGTGGCGGCCAGCGCTCGAGCGTAGCAAAAACATAGGCAGGATGAGTAGAGTACAGCAATCGGCGGCGGTGCTTATAACGGGGGCACTTCCATCAACCCCCACGAAAGCTTTGGCGGTTATGCTCAACCTATTTCCGGTTGACCTGTATGGAGAACTCCAAGCAAGTTATAGTGCAGTCCTAGAGATCATACCAAGAAATCTGAAGGTAGTGGATTACACTACACCTACCTGCTATGTGCCCAACACCAAATTCTCCACTAGAATCCCTGAAAGGAATATGGGAGGATGTACATATATTAAACCTTCAGTTAACCTCCATTTTCACGGAAGTCTCAAAGCTCAACGGCAAGGTGGGCAGCGGCGGCTACTCGGAGTATCTTCTTAGGCATCAGGCCATAGCGAAGGCTGGGTGCTGGCTAATCTCGAAAATCTGCACATTAGTGTCAATATACTGCGACAGTTAAGCAGCGATCAATGCCCTTCAGGGTAGTAACTGTGCTTCGAAGTTAGCACTCGACTGCAGGCAATCGCACAACGAACTGGCTTCAGTATGCTCCACAGCGGTGATATGGGTTCCAGGCCACAGCTCCTAACGAGTTGACAAGTAAGGCCACAGCGCAATCGGAGGTGAACCAATTAAAGAGCATTGCCCTTGCTCTTGCCACGACTAAAGTCTGGCTCCGACGCAAATTTGAAGAAAAATCAAATTCTAGATGGAGACTGGAAACCCCATGTGAAGTGTCCAGCAAACGTGGCTCTGCATCAGTGAAATACGGACCTAATCCATACTCAACCTCAAGCGGCCTCCCAAGGCCCCTTGATTGGGGTACTCACGGGACATTGTCTAATGGGAATACATGGTGAAGGCATGGGAGCCAATGCCTTCTGTCGTAGCTGTAGAGACGAGGAGAAAATATGAAGTGTTGAACACTTCCTTTGCAGCTGCCCTGCACTGGCTAGGAATCGATAGGAGAGTCTAAACAAGTGTTTATTCACTAGTTTAGCCGAGATAGTCTCTACCGAAATCGGATACATGCTGCGCTTTACTAAGCGGATAGGATGGTTCAAGTTCCTGAAGTATCGGACGGAACTTAGTCCATATTCAGTGGTATCAGAATGGGCCATTCGGCTTAAGTATGCCTCACGGCTATGCAGAAAGGCATCCACTTCAACCTAACCTAACTTAACCTCAGGCCAAACAAGATAAAAACTATCGTGCCAACATTTTTCTGATAAAGAAGTCTAGCAGCTTCCGAAACGGATCTATAAGAGAGAAATTTGATTTTGAAACAATTTTTTCCAAAATTCCACACAGTGCGTGCTAAACTGAACAAAATTTAATGATGAGCTATACCAGGTCCAAACAGATATGACCTTAGCTACACTGAAACAAATTGTTCGACTGATCTCTAAAGAGAGTGATCCGGAATCAATACTTTTCGTCTACAGTAGGCTACAATTGATCCCAACTATTTCGTTATAGGCAAAGTAGGGCGAAGTCGATTTTAATTTTTATAGCCTAATTTTAGGTGTTGAAAGTAAACTTTTCCGATCGTACCCGTAGGGAAACAAAGATAATCTGTCCGACACTAGCCTTTTGGGCACGAAAAGGACCAAGTAGTCTCTTCATAGGGCATGCTCAAACAAAAGATATCATTTCAACCCACACAAAGAGTATAACACCGGCATTGGTCGCATGCTCCTTTGCGACTCATCCCGGATTCATCCTAGACTAATCGTACTTTTTGTAGGGTAGTTACACACCCTTCGATATTTTCAATTGGTGTTAGTTGTTGCAAAGAAGTAATGGATAAATCCATTAAGTGGCAAATGAATGTTGAATATGATGATTTCCGAAAAAGTTTCAGCTTTATTTGAATTTTTAAAAGTGAAAGCAGTTTTATAAAAATCTCTTTACATTAGTTATTTGCTGAAATTTCCCTTTAATATTTTGACTATCGTTTTTAAGCAGATCAAACTTTATAATTTCGATCGAAAAAACGCAATGTTTTTAGGTGAGACACCCGAATGTGCACACATATACTTTATACATATATGCGTGTGAAATATTATTATATTTTTCAGCAACAATTTGATTATATATTTTTGCTGATATTTCCCTTTCCAAATTCATAGTTTTTTGTTTGGTTATGAATAAGCAGATTTTAGTATTTCCCATCATTCATATCGTTCACATCATTCACTAAAACTTTTTAAGAGTGTTTGCAACATTTCACTAAGCGTTCCTTTCATTTAGGTTTCAACTCATCGGATTTTATCATTAATGAAGTTATTTTTGCAGCTTTTAAGCCCCACAGCGAGCTGAGCATTTAAAGTTAAAGAAAAAGCAAGTAAGGACGGCGCTGTCTTCGGCTCTGCCGAAGGATTTATACCTTTCATGAATACGTGCAAACTTAAATACGCATTGTTTAAAGTTCTCTTAAACTTTGTCAGCAATACATTTAATTTTCTTTTATTTTTTTTACGACATCTTTTAATATCCATAAGAAAATATCTCACCAAGTTTCAAGTTTTAATCTTTTAAAATGAGAGATAAATGGCCATAATCCTCTTATCTGAACGATCGGTTGTATGGGATATATACTATATATAGCTCCGATCTTAGCGATTTTTTTAACAAATTTTTTATTATCTGTAAGCAAATATCTCACCAAGTTTCAAGTTTTAATCTTCCAAAATGAGGGATAAATGGCCATAATCCTCTTATCTGAACGATCGGTTGTATGGGATATATACTATATATAGCTCCGATCTTGGTGATCGTTTTACGAAATCTTTTGCTATCCATAGCAAAATATCTCACCAAGTTTCAAGTTTTAATCTTTTAAAATGAGAGATAAATGGCCATAATCCTCTTATCTGAACGATCGGTTGTATGGGATATATACTATATATAGCTCCGATCTTAGCGATTTTTTTACTAAATTTTTTATTATCTGTAAGCAATTATCTCACCAAGTTTCAAGGTTTAATCTTCCAAAATGAAGGATAAATGGCCATAATCCTCTTATCTGAACGATCGGTTGTATGGGATATATACTATATATAGCTCCGATCTTGGTGATCTTTTTACGAAATCTTTTGCTATCCATAACAAAATATCTCACCAAGTTTCAAGTTTTAATCTTTTAAAATGAGAGATAAATGGCCATAATCCTCTTATCTGAACGATCGGTTGTATGGGATATATACTATATATAGCTCCGATCTTAGCGATTTTTTTACCAAATTTTTTATTATCTGTAAGCAAATATCTCACCAAGTTTCAAGTTTTAATCTTCCAAAATGAGGGATAAATGGCCATAATCCTCTTATCTGAACGATCGGTTGTATGGGATATATACTCTATATAGCTCCGATCTTGGTGATCTTTTTACGAAATCTTTTGCTATCCATAACAAAATATCTCACCAAGTTTCAAGTTTTAATCTTTTAAAATGAGTGCGAAATGGCCATAATCCTCTTATCTGAACGATCGGTTGTATGGGATATATACTATATATAGCTCCGATCTTAGCGATTTTTTTACCAAATTTTTTACTATTTGTAAGCAATTATCTCACCAAGTTTCAAGTTTTAATCTTCCAAAATGAAGGATAAATGGCCATAATCCTCTTATCTGAACGATCGGTTGTATGGGATATATACTATATATAGATCCGATCTTGGTGATCTTTTTACGAAATCTTTTGCTATCCATAACAAAATATCTCACCAAGTTTCAAGTTATAATCTTTTAAAATGAGGGCGAAATGGCCATAATCCTCTTATCTGAACGATCGGTTGTATGTGATATATACTATATATAGCTCCGATCTTGGTGATCTTTTTACGAAATCTTTTGCTATCCATGACAAAATATCTTACCAAGTTTCAAGTTTTAATCTTTTAAAATGAGTGCGAAATGGCCATAATCATCTTATCTGAACGATCGGTTGTATGGGATATATACTATATATAGCTCCGATCTTAGCGATTTTTTTACCAAATTTTTTATTAACTGTAAGCAATTACCTCACCAAGTTTCAAATTTTAATCTTTTAAACTGAGGGAGAAATGGCCATAATCCTCTTATTTGAACGATCGGTTGTATGGGATATATACTATATATGGCTCCGATCTTGGTGATCGTTTTACGAAATCTTTTGCTATCCATAACAAAATATCTCACCAAGTTTCAAATTTTAATCTTTTAAAATGAGTGCGAAATGGCCATAATCCTCTTATCTGAACGATCGGTTGTATGGGATATATACTATATATAGCTCCGATCTTAGCGATTTTTTTACCAAATTTTTTATTGTTTGTAAGCAATTGTCTCACCAAGTTTCAAGTTTTAATCTTACAAAATGAAGGATAAATGGCCATAATCCTCTTATCTGAACGATCGGTTGTATGGGATATATACTATATATAGCTCCGATCTTGCTGACTTTTTTACGAAATCTTTTAATATCCATAAAAAAATGTCTCACCAAGTTTCAAGTTTTAATCTTTTAAAATGAGGGAGAAATGGCCATAATCCTCTTATCTGAACGATCGGTTGTATGGGATATATACTATATATAGCTCCGATCTTAGCGATTTTTTTACCAACTTTTTTATTATCTGTAAGCAAATATCTCACCAAGTTTCAAGTTTTAATCTTCCAAAATGAGGGATAAATGGCCATAATCCTCTTATCTGAACGATCGGTTGTATGGGATATATACTATATATAGCTCCGATCTTGGTGATTTTTTTACGAAATCTTTTGATATCTATAAGAAAATATTTCACCAAGTTTCCAGTTTTAATCTTTAAAAATGAGGGAGAAATGGTCATAATCCTCTTATTTGAACGATCGGGTGAATGGGAGATATATGGTATAGTGACCCGATTATACCGGATCCGACAAATGTCTAATATAATACGAAAATAGATCCGTGTGCCAAATTTCATCGAGATATCTCAAAAAGTAAGGGACTAGTTTGCGTTCAAACAGACGGACGGACGGACAGACGGACATGGCTGTATCAACTCAGTTCATCGTCCTGATCAATTTGGTATGCTTAATGGTGGGTCTATCTCTTATATTTCTAAACGTTACAAACATCGGACCAAAGCTAATATACCATTTCATATTCATGAAAGGTATAAAAAGAAACAAAGCAGCGTAAACGCAAGTAAAGTGTGAGATGGTCATCGATTTTTGTTATTGCTGTTGTGCCTTTTTCTCCTCAAACCCATTGCAATTCTATTTTACCGTCTTAAACGCAGCACTTTTTTGTTGATTAATTTATAGTTTTTCGAACGTTAAAGTGATAATGTTTTATTTATTTTCACATTAGCAATGCGATGATGAAGCCATCACATTTGTCATTATCCGCTGGTGGTAAAGTTTTATGTGAGGCTTTTTACTTCAAATATTTATATCATCAACAATTGAGATAAGATTTTATTGATAATCGGGCAACTTACTGATATCTTACTATTGCTTGATACTAAGGAATGGCATTGTATTTTTAAGGATGCTAATAGTTTTATAACTGCCAAACCCAAAGTAGCAAACGACTTTCACCATCCTTGCTGTATAACAATGAGAAAAAGGATTTGCTTTATTTGGAAAAAGTTGACGCAAAATCACAGTATGACCTATATTTATGTTACATCTTCACATAACAACACCAGCTTCGAAATCTGGAAAAATAAAGGGCACCCAAGATACTTTTGACATGTTTCAGAAATGGGCTGATGCAACATCTGTTATGTTTCGAAGATAGGAATGGAATTTTACTTATTATGTTAATACAGAATTTTCTTACGAGATTTGTTCTCTCAGATCGTATAATGGTCTTCCTATGGCTAGAAATAGGTCAATACTACTACAATGAAGAAAAAATAAGAATTCATACAAAAAAAAAATATTTCAGTGGGACTTGGTCCGAACCAAAAAATTTATGAAATACTAGGGTGCGGTTACAGTGAGACCACCAAAAAACTGTAAGGAAAAGGTCCTGTGAGCTTTAGGTGACCTTCTGAGGTACTTCACGTACATGAAATGTATTTTACTTTGTATATGACTTATAGAGAGTTTGTGTGCCAAAAGTTTCCTAACTATTTTGTTGTGATGTTAGTCTTTTATTTTCCATGTACGAAACATGATGTACCAAATACTATATCCGCTACCACCTGATCTTTCAATGGAGTAATCATGCAACTTTAGAGGTGAGACATAGATGTATTTGTAAGCAGAAAAGCAAAGTTGCTACCAGTGGGCAATGAAGCTATCAAAACTGACAGTGAATAAACAAAAAGCAGTTAACAACTGCAATGAAATCTTAGGTCAAGTAATTTAGTAGAGTGGCCCTATTTAAAATGACACAAACATTTTAAATATATAAGTAAACGCAATTAATTATCATAGGGTATTTCTAATAAAATTGCTTAGCTACAAATCGATCAAAGTTACTGAAAAAAATTGAAACGAAATTATAGAAAATTATAGAGACAAGGGGGGAAAAAAATAACTAGGGTAATGACTGTCGATTGACTTAAGCTCGACAACAAGTGACCACACTGGCAAAATTAAATAGCAGCAGCGATATATAGCAACAACAAAAACAGCAAAGCATGCTAAAATAAAAACAACCTTAGCAACCAAATTGATAGTTTAGCGCATGACAACAAAAACATCGCAACACGCGCGCAAAACAATCACAAAATTTACACATTTATATATATTGTATTTGGCAACAGTGGTGGGCATGAAAATACTTACAGTTTATCTAATCGGTTTCATTTCTTCCCGTCGCCTTCCTTTTCTATAAATTCCTTTATTTTATTTTATTCTATTTCTCTCTCTCTCTATGGCGCGATATACAACATTTTATTCTATTTAATTTTTTTTTATAGTTTTTTTATTTTATTCTACTTTTTTATTTTATCTTATCTTATTTTATTTAATTTAATTTAGTTTAATTTAATTTAACTTAGTTTTATTTTATTTTAGAGTTTCCATGACTATAAACAAGCTCAACGCCAAGAATACTAATTTTTATGAAAATTATGATTGTCTTTATTTTTTTTTAAATAATTATTAAAAGTTTTTAATTTATTTTATTTTATTTTGTTTAGTTTTGCATTATTTTATTTTAATTGATACTATTTTATTTTATTTTGTTTTATTTTATTATATTTTGTTTTATTTTATATTATTTTATTTTATTTCGTTTTATATTTTTTCATTTTATTTTATTTTATTTTTATTTATATTGTATTATATTTAACTTAATTTTATTTCATTTTAATTTATTTAATTTTATTTTTTTTAATTTAATTTTATTTTATTTTAAAGTGTTTCATTTTATTGCTTTTTTGTACCAAAAATTTTTGTTGATTTTACTCCCTGTATATTTTCCTACTCCATTCATTAGACAACTTTTAATAACTAATTAAAAAAATGATTATTAAAAAATAAAAAACATTTTCATAAAAATTTAAAAAGTGAAAAATTATTATTCTAGGCCTTGAGCTTGTTTCATGAATACTTGAAATGTACAGGCCGTAAAATCAACAAAAATTCTTGGTACAAAAGAGCAATAACAAAAACCTAGAGCACGCGGTAAGCAGTTCTGTTGATGATAAAACAGATCTGCGAAAAAATCCATCATAATCACACTGCTACTGTCAGATGGCGGAAGTAGTTCATGTTCATTCAGAAGAATAGAATTAGGAGTTTAGATGACATCAAAACTAGCGTATTGTTAGCTTAATGATGAAGAAGCCTAGCAGCGTCCGAAATGGATCTATAAGAAAAGCAATGGCAGTAGTCTCTAAACATTTTTCCTACTATATCCAATTAAAAAAACTTTTAATAATTAATTAAAAATGATTATTAAAAAATAAAAAACAATAATATTTTTCATAAAAATTCACGTTTCATTTTATTTTATTTTATATTATATTATATTGAATTTAATTTAATTTAATTTAATTTAATTTTATTTTATTTTTTTTTATTTCATTTTATTTTATTTTATTTCATTTTACTTTATTTTATGTTATTTTATTTTATTTTATTTTATTTTGTTTTATTTTTCTTTGTGTTATTTTTTTTTAAAGTGTATCATTTTATTTTATTTTATTTTTTTTCATTTTAGTTTTTCTTATTTGATTTGATTTTTGTCCCTCTAATCAAACAGCTAATGCCCACCACTGTATACAAGCGTGTACTCGCACATATGTTTATATTATGAGTGTGGCGTACAAATCGTGTGCGGATAATTGTTTGCTTTTGCGAGAGATCGATGGGAAATGGAGTGATGGCTTTACCTGGCTAGAGGGCGAGCAAGCAAGTCAGCAAGCAGGCCCAAACTTAAGTAGCTTTTGCGACTTTAGAAACAAAAAATAAAAAGTCTTGAACCTCAACAATACAACAATAAAAAATGAGTAAGAAAACCAACGCCAGTGGCTGCGGCATCGAACTAAACGTTGCATATTGGAATTGCTATCAATCGATCGAATGGCTTACATGCTGTGCGTTTTCTTATTTGCTGTTAGCCTTCGCCAACTCCCCTTACTGCCACCTGCTGCTTGTGCTACCTTAACACTATCAAACAAAAATTTGTTACACGTTTAAGGAGTGCAGTGGTGCAAATAAATCCTAACATGTTCAATTGTTGCCATCACGTTGCACGTTGTCACATAAGCTGTCATCTTTCTGCCCTAGTTGCAAAAAGCTAGGGTCGTCATAAACCTTTTTATTATTAATATCTCTAGTATTTACCAGCAACCCATGCATTGCTCTTCATATGTGTGGTTTCCTCTACACTAATCTAAACAAAATGTTTGTTGTAATGCTACATTCCCACTCCTCAATGGATTAGTTCACCAGCTTAGCACTAAACAGTTTTGCAACTCGTTGATAAAAGATTGCTGCATCGGTTGCATGCTGTTTATGCTGCCACGTTTTTCCTTAACCAATGCTCGCAATCGGATGGCTTTGGTTGATAAGCTTGCGTCTTTTCTGTTCTTTTATTTTATTTGCTGTTATGCGTTATTTGTTATTATTTGTTTGTTAAATTTTTTTAATGTAATTTGTCAATGATTGATTGCGAAAAGTTGGTGTTCGTGCAACATTTTTTGTGTGAGGAAAACTATATCAGTGAAGGCACTTACATATGTACATGTATATACTCTTCATACTACACTAATATCATTATGTAAACTTCTGTGGGTGTTGGCTAGACGTGGTGCCAGGAAATATTTTAACTCGCGACTTAATTGATTAAGATGCCACACTTTGTAAAAGCTTCCAATGAAAGACTTTTTTAATTGAATTTGTCACTACAGAAAGCACAAGATGTAACATTTATCGAAAACATGTCAAACTAATCTGTACATTAACTCATGAGAGTACCTAGACCATTAATCATGATCAACTATTGAGGGGAATTCCAAGAAAAGTAGGCACATTTACTAATAGGTTATAGCTCTCAAGACAAACAGTAACCGTTATACAAAGAAAGTTGTACCAAATTTTTTTTACAATAAATCAGTTTTTGTTGGAGTATAGATCTTTGATAATATAGTGGGGTTATCCGCTATAAACGTGGCGGGGCCAATGACATTTTCCATTTTGAATTTTTCTCACTTCTATGTACACGGACACTTTGGAAGTAAAACAGAATTGACATACATTTATTTTTCGCATAAAAATTTGTTATTAGATGCGTTTGTGAGCCTTTCATATAAAAGTAGGCCTGGTCGCTAACCGATTTCGCCCATTTGTGGGGCATGCTTATAAAAAGTGTAATCTCTGTGCCCTATGTTCTGAGCCTTCAACGGTTTCTGGTTTATTTAAAATAATATAGTATTTCTAACCTTATGCTATACCAATTTAAAAAAATTTTCGAAAAAAAGTGTATTTTATGGACGTCCAAAGAACTGAAACGATTTTGATAAAATTTTCACAGAAGGTTTATTTGATAAGTGTGTACAGCATATAATTTACACGCCCCGAAACAATAAAAAGTTCCAGTGTATAATATCTAAGAATTAATTTTTTAAGGTTAATAATAATTGGATAGAAGTGTGCTTTATATAGATCTATATAAAATGTTGAAAAAAGTGGGTGGTAAGGTTATTCAACCTCGTCATCTTCCATGCAGCTGGAATTTCCAGGATGTTCAATCGTACCTCATGCACCCCCATCGGACAATGCCCCGTCAGCAATCCAATCACCATGGACAGATGTGGTTTGGTAAATCCGAACAGTTCCGCTGGCCGTTTAGAGTCTATTACTGGCCAGAATGATCTCGGCACTTGACAAGAAGTGGTGTCAGCAAAATTGCTTGCTAAGTGAGCCGAGGCCTACTTCTTCTGGAACAGACTGGACGTAGCTAACGGAATCCCATAAACCTTGCCGGTAGTCACCTCCGGCTCGCGCGTGCCTGTTTAGGAGAGGAGATCTGCTCTGCAGTTACCAGAGGAATGTTAAAATAGTTCGATGCTACAGTTAGCGAGGTCAAACACTTTTTAACAACCCTTGATCGCACTGGGGCCGAGCCAAGCGCTTTTAAAGCTGCTTGGCTATCCGAGTAAATGCTAAATTCCTTAGCAGAAATGGCACTGAGTAGCATTTCAGCCACTGCTACCTTGATAGCAGCAAACTCCGCCTGGAAGAGACTGCAGTAATCGGGCAGCTTGAATTATTGGCTGATACCCAGCTCTTCCCAGAAAACCCTGCCTTATCAAGTTTAAACCCCCATCCCACATCTCTCTCGATGGTGTGGCAACTGATTCGGAGACCTGCGCACAGTGGTCTGTCTTATCAGGGACATCAGTTAAAGTTGGCCAAAATTCGGGAATGCTCAAGTTACAAAGTCTGTGTACCAGCTAGCAGCCTAATAGCAGCCCGGGCTGCGATAATCCTGCCCAAAATTTCAACCGGTTGGAAGTTCAGTTGGTTCCATCCTGAGCGGTTCGTTGCACCCTTTCAAGTAATTTCAAGATACTTGACCCTGTCAGACAGTGCGAAAGGTACTCTCGCTAGAGGATGGCCTGAAGTCGGGTACCACGTACCTCCTGGTAGACAGGACTAGCTCCGTTTTACCAGGGTTGACTGATAATTCTGTCATTGAGCATTCTGCTGATTAATTTAGTTAGACACACATCGATCCCTAGCATAATTAGAGCCAATGCAAGGTCATTTTTTCCTAAGGGAATTTCAGGTGGGCCCCCACACTAGCGATCGGTATCTCTTTGAAATTAGCATCCATCAGAAACCTTAGGGATTCCTAGCCGATAGTACGGGGGCGTACCGGGTCTACATCCGGTAAAGGGCTGTAAATATTGGCAACGCTCACCAAGACCTTCGTGGGGTAGTTTTGTCGCTACACTAACAAACAAACAAACATATGAATTGTCAAGTTATGCTGCACTAAATCCAATAGCATCGCATTTTTTACATATATAAATAAAAATCAAAAAGTTACATACTTATTAATTAAAGAAAATTCATTCATAACTTGCTTTACACTTCGCCGCAAAAGCAAATCCATAAAATAACATTCATCTGTTAAATCAACAGCGATAACACAAACAACACATTTTCAAATCACCGCACATAAAAAAGAAGCAAAACCTGGTTTTTGAAAGGCGAGCGTAAACAAAAACTCAACAAAAAAACAAGTCTTTTGCTTTCGTCATTAAACTTGTGAAACAACTTTGTTTTGCCGCTGCACTCTTGAGTATTGTTGCAAAAGTTGTTGATCCACCGGCAGTTGTTCAAACGCGCTCTCGATTTTTAAAGGCGACTAGTAAGCATTTGAGAATTGTAGCAAATGCAGAATCTCGAGATAAAACTAACAGTAAGTTGATTGTAGTAAATTCGTTGAGAGTTAGCACTCACTTATGAGTGAGTGTTTGAGCTGATTTTGAGTGAGATTTCAAACAAAAAGTGAATGTCTTTTTGCATTGGATCAAAGTGGTTATATTTGCAATTGACGGGCAACGGAACTGAATGGATTTAGTTGCTTGAACCATTTAAAGCACGCAGCTTGGATGCTGTGTGACAGAATGTACAAGGTGGCGCAAAAGTAAGCTTCCGATGTTCAGCATATCGGTTGTGGCACGTGCAGTGTGTACTGTTGCACCGTCTTGTTGGAACCACCTGTTTTCCAATCCCAATTCATCAAGTTGCGGCAAAAGGAACTCGTTGATCATTGCTCTGTAGCGCTCACCATTCACAGTAACCGTTTGGCCCCGACCGATTATTGGTCAAATAAATAGTCAGTAATATTCCGCGTTCTGGAGCAGTGTAGCGTAACATTGTTTATTAACGTGTATTTCGCATGTGTTTACTACACAAATGTCAAAACAGAACTGACTTTAGGGGCCAATCGCAAAATTGATAGCATTTTCTGATAGGAGGATTACTTTTGCGCCACCTTGTAGTAAAATCTAGAAAAAAATGTTGAAATAAATTGATCAGTAATGTTTCCATGAGCAAATGTTTCGAAATTGATTACAATTGCTATGATTAGATTTTCAAAACAAACATTCATCAACAACATGTCTTTGTTGAAGCTTATCTTCAACATTTTTTCATCACCTTTTCATTTCAACTCAGTCGGAGTCTTCCTTTTTCTTTGGTACCGTTAAAAAACCGTTCTGTGCCAGATCTTCTTCGTTCAATCGCATGGCACAAGATTTCGGAAGATAAATCTAGCGAAGAAATTTTTTCTCGAATACTCCAAGGACCATCTCATGTTCCTTTGAAACTGGCCACTGTTTCCGAACCGTACATCAGAACAGGTAAGACGAGAGACTTATAGAGCATGATCTTCTTAGTTGCCTACTCAGTCCAAAGTAGAACATGTAATTTTTCTTTGATTTTCATAACTGTCAACCTTTTTTTCAGAGTAGACGAAGCCACTCACAGTTTAAAGTTGTATCTGTCAAGAGTTGAGTAGCTCCCAAAAGGCAGGGTGCGAATTATTTATCCACCTATTGACTTGGAGAGGTTATTTTCTACCCGAACGAAGCTTTTGCGTAGCAGTCGAATTTAGTGATGGCAGCAATAGGTAACTCCTTTTCGCTCTGCCAAGGCTACATTGAAAACGTCAAAGAGATGGTATGTGAAAAAATCTGCTCTCATGGGTCTTCTCGAAGATTTATCGTATTATGTAGATCTTCTCAATGGAATACCTTAATATGAAACCATACTGATCAGTTTCAGCCAAATTGTCTTTAAAGGGCTTCAGTATTTAACCCAATAAGCCTGATAGATCATTATATGAGTAGTTGCTGCAATTTGGGGGATCGCCCATCTTGTAGATTGGGCAGCTCGCATTTAATCAGAGGCATGCTGCCTTTCAAAAAGTCTTCGCCGCTGTGTTTGAATAGCTTGGCTGGTATTCTGTACTTTTCATCCGCTTTATAATTTTTGAGCCGGAATATTTAAATCATAGTCGAGGGGTGGAACGTTTTTTTCATCGTCAAACATTTGGGTATTGGCATCGTCATCTCTCTTGCAATTAAGCAATGAGTAGAAGTGCTCCCTTTATAACTTAAGTAAGGTCCTTCCGGCTGTTGCTTCATTAGGGTTAGTGCAGGAATTGGTCGCGTCATTACATCTTCCAACATCCTCCGGGTCGGGATTGAGCATGATTATAAGGCCTTGTTTCTGTCGGTCAACATCTCAAGCTACTTACACTTAGGCCTTCGGCCGCACGTTCAACCCACCCCACTCCGATTATGCTTCTCTATTATATCCTTAAGGTGAGTTTACTTTCTGCAAAAGGTCCCATAGTTTTACTTTAATCGAATATTTTTTTAATTATCGTTTTTATTAAAAGCAAACATCGGGCTTAAATAAAACGATTATAACATTTTAAATCGATTTTGGCAAATAGTGCCATTTGAGACTAAAAAGTTATTTTAATTTTTACTATTCTTGTTTTGTATTATTTTTACTGTAATACAATATTTAAGAGCAATGGATATTTGTATGTGAATAATTTGAATCTGAGTTATTAAGATTTGAAAATCGTGGAATTGGTTAGTTTTTAGACAGATTTTTAGAGATAGTAATCTCAATGATTTTCACTCGATTCAATTATTCTTAATATATTTTTAATAACTCTCTATCTCTCTATGGCGCGATATACAACAGATATATCATCAGAAACCTCCTAAGAGATTTTTGCGCCAAGCTTCTCTTCCAATTTGTGGTGTGCCGATTTGAATTTTCCCTACAAATTGGTGGGACCTACAGTTTTTTGCCGACTCCGAACGGCATCTACAAAGGAGACGAATTTTTGCTGAGAAGCCTGTCATGGCAGAAATACACTCGGAGAGTTTGCCAAACCACTGCCGAGGGGCGACCTCGTTTTGAAAAACTTTTTTCAAATCACTTTTGATGTTACCTGTACCAGGGCTCGAACCATGGACCTTCGGTGTGGTAGGCCGGCAACACTACCTTCACACCACGGCGGTCGCCATAACACCTCGATAAAAAATTGATTTGAGAACAAAAATCGATATTTAGCAGATCGATTTATTCAAAAAAAAAATCGATTAATGAGTAATTGATGTTTCCGGCTCGCAGTCACATCCCTACTGCGTAGCTAAAACCTTCATCATCATTAGCTATAACTTTAGTAGGGTAAAAATTTTGCCCACAAAACAATTCGAACAGAAACTTACATGATAGAGTACACGAAGAGAGTTTACATTTGGCTTCAATTGAAAAAAAAAGCAAAAACAAAATTTTGCAAAGACACATGCAAAAGCACTGCTGAAAGAGTAAAACAAAACCCAAAAGTAGATTTGCGCCTGCATTTCTTGCAACAAAACATTGGCGCACGCGCAATCACCACCACATCGGCTGCATGCTCACCGAATAAAAAATACACCACAGCAAGTACCACAAACCAGCAAGACAACCCAAACAATAATTACCAGGCTCAAAAGTTGACTTGGTAAGCTGTGCGCATTCGCTTACAACGCCAACGACTAACAACAGACGCTTTTGGCACTGTTGCTAACAGAATTGTATCGACCATTAAAGCGTACGGTTGAAGACGCGGTTAAACGCGGCGGCTTAATTATAAAGTAAAATTGGTTAAAATCTTATTTGGTGTGTAAAGCTGAAGTTTTATTAATTTGTTATATGCAGAAGTAGCAATGATTTATAACTGATTTTTAGTTTTTGTGTTTTACGAACTACAATTTGTATGAAAATCTAATTAATTTAAATAAATTAATAAACAAAAATTGTAGCGAATTATAGCCAGAGGTGGCAAAAAATTGTAATATTTAATAACAGAAAAGATCAAGCAGTTAATAACGTCAAGTGGCATATACTTAACAGTCACTGGTTTCGACGTTGCTCAATAACGCATCGAGGTTATCGGTGATTCGATCGCTAGTTGAAGTTGATGATCTTTGTTGTTGCTTTATAAGTGCGCTTTTTTAGTGTTGTTATTGCAATATTATTTGCTGCTGAATTTGTAGTGATTGCTGCCACCAGTTTGGAGTGTTAATTTACAGCAGCATAAACAAATGTGATAAAACAAGATGAAATATTGAAATTGAATACAGTAAAAAAATTTGTTTGTAAAAAATGAAAAGAAAATGAAAGTGAATGAAAACTGTGGAAAATACGTATAAAAACACAAAGTCTGAAGAAAAATATAAATGTAGAAAAAAAAACAAATTATTTAAAAAAATTATTATTATTAAATTATCTAAATGAAAAAAAAAAATTTTATTTTTCTTATGAATAAATTTTTTAAAACAATATATAATAATTTTTTATACAATTAAAACCGTAATATATATCAAGTAAATAGGACTTTTAGATATAGGAGGCCTGTGCATTTTGCTTAACATATACCTTTGTGTGACTATGGGTTAGAAATATTATGATATATCATAATAAAATAAAAATAGTTTGTTTCATAACTATAGTACACTCTGAATTGACATACTTAAACTATTTGAATTTCAATGTTTTTCTAATAGTATTGTTAATCTGTATCCTTGAAAAGGGAATTTATTTAAAAAATAATATATTTAAAGATGAAATAAATACTTTTTTTTAAATTTAAATTATATTTTCTACTAATAGTAATTTTTTATTTTGAAATATTTCAAAATTTTTTGAAAAGTTTTCGAAACCTTTCGCCAAAATCTTAAAGGTCAAAAAAGTTTTGAAACATTTTCAAACATTTTTGAAATACTTCAAATTTTTGAAAATATGAAAGAGAATGCTTAAACTTTTTTTGTATTTCAAAAATCTCTATATATAAAAGAAAGTGACGTTAGTTCCAACGCTCATAACTCAAGAACGCCTCCACCGATTTGGATGCTTGACACTAATTTAGATTGTTCTCTGGCCAGAATAGGAGAATACCCAAGAAAATTTCCGAAAAATTCCTGAAAAAACAATTTTATTTTCCCATACATTTTGTATGGTGCGAATTTTTATAATTTTTTTTTTTTGGTAAAAAAGCTCGATAATGGATCGATCGATGGTGAAGTGGAATTGTGTGTGTGTGAAATAGTTACGTCTATAGGGATAGGGATAGAGATAGGAATGGGGATAGAGATAGGGATAGTGATAGAGATAATGATAGGGATAGGAGAAGCAAATATTTCTAGATCCATTCAGGTAAATATATGGGCAGGACAAAGTCTGCCGCTCCCTCTAGTATTTTTATAATTTAGCTATAACTATAAACCGAATATAAAAAAAAATCTTGCATAAAATGTTTGTGTCAAAGTTTAAAAAAATTTTGAATTTTTTTTCGATGAGATTCAATTATATACAATAATAAAAATAATAGTTGCATCATAATTATTATCAACCAATATTAAGCTCATGAAACTTACAAAGTTATTAAGATATATAAAAAGTAACAAAATTCAGCAGAAGAAACCAAGACGAATTCTACAAGCAACTTAAAAAAAACTTTCATTCATATATATAATCCTTTTAAGAAGTTTAATAATTCCGGTGGCCGACCTGATGTAAATTTTCATACAGAATTTTTTGAGAAGCATTTAATTTCCTACAAAATTATGTGCCGACAAATTTTATTACTTGAACGGGGGTTCAGCTTTAAACCAAAAATATGTCAGTACTAAAAAAACTCTTCCAGATTTTACAGACCTATAAAAAATAATATTGAGGTCTGAAACTTTTAGGGGATTTTTCCGCCATGCTCAAAAATAATAAAAAACTAATTTCAAAATAAGAAAAAAAAATTATTTTTTGGGCCAGTCCAAAATGCATTTTATAGCAACAACTCATGCTTAAAAAATAAAGTCAATAAAAACAAGTTTATAGAAATATTAAAAAAGAGATTTAAAAAAAAAAAATTGAAAAACCTTAAAAAATCACAAAATTAAAGAAAACTGTTTTAAAAAATTTGAGAAAAGTAAACAAAAGTTAGTTTAGAACGTTATTAAAAACTAATTTTTAATAATTTTTGAAAAAAAAATACAAAAATTTAATTGCACTGAGAAAAACAAATCGAATTCCTTAGTTTTGTCTAATGGCTTAATCACTTGCAGTACTTATAATCAAAAATAATATTTTTTGATAATTTTTGGAGAAAAGAAAAAAAAACTACGCAAAAGAATTTTAATGTTTGTAACAAACTTTTCGCAGATACTACTTTCTTATTTTTGTCTCATAAAATTATATTTTAACCGATTGCACTTTATATATATCATAAAAAATATTTTTTTTAAAAAAAAAAGACAAAAAATAACATTTTTAAAGTTTTTAGTGATAGTACTTTATGTTCTTATTTTTGTCCCAGTAAAGTATGTTTTAATTATTCACACCATATATCATAAGACAAGAATTTAAAAAAATTTTATTTTCAATCTTTTCTGTCTGAAAAAAAATTTCGAAAATTTTTGAGAGAGGTACTTTCTAGTGCCACATAGTTAGAAGTGAAATAGTTCCATATACAAAAGTTTAATGCATAAAATAATGATCGCAGCAATTTTTTTTTACAAAAACGAATTGGCATTATATTTCAAGTTGCTTAAAATGTAACAACATACGGCATAATGAAAAACCTGTCTGCATACAATGTAATGCACTTATACAATTATGTATGTTTGTATGCGTGTGTGAATTGGTTTGTGTACCTGTGACAAAAAACTATATGAAAAAAATAAAACAAAATGAAAAAAAAAACAATTCGTGTGGCGTAAATAGATTATGTCGCTTAGCGCACATGAAAATAAGCCGTTAATACTTATTTACTTATGTGAAAATCGGCAAACTTTAACAACAACTATACAAACATTAGCAATCGCAAGCAACACTATCTACAAACAAATGACTTCTGCGCCACAGAAAAGGAGGAAAACATTGAAAAAAAAAATCATAGCATAACTGAAAATCAGCTGAAACTAAACTAAATCATACCAAAAGCACTTGCGATTTCAACTCCAAGTGTCTGCCAGACCACAAAACTAACAAACGTGCACTCCGAGCATAAGAAATCTAAAATTATTATGCAGCATAGAAATGCAAATATCAAATGAAATTGATAGCAGACACTAACTATTTTTTTACGTACTCGAAATTTGTTATACCTAGTTGTGCTTCGCGCGCAAGGTGCTATACTTTTTTTTAGCATAACGGTTGGTTATAAAGGTATAAATGCTTCGAGAAAGATATAGACTTGTTTACATAAAAGTGTAGGAATCACCAGGCATATCCGTCCGACCACGATAACTTCACCAAAAATTAGTACATCTCCACTTCTGCATTTAAAAAAGATCTATATGTAAACTGAGTAAACTGTAAGATAAGTAAACTGAGAGTAAGTTTTGCGCATACTTCATTGAAGGAACATACGATTTTTTGAAAAATGAGTCGTGTTGATATTACTCAATACAGGAGATAATTTGGTTTTTGAAGCCAAGATTTGGCAGGATTTGTGTAAAATAAAAGAAAATAAAAATAAAATAAACCAAAATAAAATAAAATAAAATGAAATAAAAATAAAATAGAATAAAATAAAATAAAATAAAATAAAATAAAAAAACTAGAAGAAAATCAAATATAATGAAACAAAAAAAAATTAAAATAAAATAAAATTAAATTTAAAAAAAATTAAATAAATAAAATGAATTGAAAAAAAAAAAAAATAAAATAAAACAAAATAAAATAAAATAAAATAATATCAATAAAATCAATAAAAAAATAGAATAAAATACAATAAAATAAAAATATAAAATTAAATAAAATAAAATTAAATATAATAAAATAAACTGAAATAAAATAAAAAAATAAAATAAAATAAAATATAATGAAATAAAATAAAGTAAAATAAAATTAAATTTAAAAGAAATTAAACAAATAAAATGAATTGGAAAAAAAATAAAATAAAATGAAACGAAATAAAGTAAAATAAAATCAATTTAAAAATAAAATAAAATAAAATCAAAATATAAAATAAAATAAAATTAAATAAAATTAAATAAAATAAAATAAAATAAAATAAAATAGAATAAAATAAAATAAAGTAAAATAAAATAAAATAAAATAAAATGAAATAAAATAGAATAAAATAAAATAAAATAAAATTAAATTAAATATAATGAAATAAAATAAAGTAAAATAAAATAAAATAAAATAAAATTCAATTAAATAAAATAAAAAAAAATAAAATAAATAAAATGAATTGAAAAAAAAAAATAAAATAAAATAAAACGAAATAAAATAAAATAAAATCAATAAAAAAATAAAATAAAATAAAAATAAATTAAATTAAATTAAATAAATAATAAAAAGAAATAAACAAAAATAAAATAAAATAAAATAAAATAAAAAAGTAAAATAAAATAAAATATAATAAAATCAAATTAAGTAAAATAAAATAAAATAAAGCTTAATTAAATTAAATAAAAAAAAAAATAAAAAAAATAAAATGAATTGAAAAAAAAAGAAAATAAATTAAGCAAAAGAAAATTAAATAAAATGAAATAAAATAAAATAAAATAATGTTTTTGTAAGTTTAACGAGCTCAAGCCCAGTTGATGATAATTCTTAGTAATTTATTATTATTTTTTGTTTAGAGGAAAAGTTGGAAGCAACAAACAAATACAGCCACGATTTCTCGTCAGACTAATTCGTATAGTTTTGCTATTTCAGAGGATCTTGTGGAGAATCGAACCCACTTACTCTGATTGCAAGCGCAGCTGCGTAACCCATAGGCTATGCTTATCTCGGCAACGGTATACACAATGTATGCTGGACTTTGTTTTTGCACATTCTTCTTTCTAGGTTTAGAAGATAGTTATTGTACATAACCGTGTCCTCCGGTGCAAATTTATTTTTGTTGTTGGTTTTACGGTATGATAATTTTTACATATTTTACATATTTTTGTAACCAGTTCAAGACTAGTTGATAATAGTTCTTAGTTAATTATAAATAAAAAAAAATAATCAGTTTTGCTAGCTGGCTTGAGGTCCAAATTGAAATAAAAAACGCGTCAAGTGATACACACGTGTAAAAAAATTTTTCACCCTGAAGACGATTACCGTTGTATTAATTGAAATATATTGGTAATATGTATAAACAAAACCCTTGTGTTTTTTATTTCAATTTGGACCTAAAGCCAGCTAGCAAAACTGATTAGAAACAAAAAAGTCGCCAAATCAAAAGTTAAAAAAAATAAAATAAAATAAAATAAAACAAAATAAAATAAAATAAGGTATAATAACATCAAATAAAATGAAATAGAATAAAATAAATAACAAGATAAAATAAAGAAAAATAAAACAAATCAAAACAAAGTAAAAATAATTATGGGTTTATCAGATTTCAAAAGGCATAATTTCGACAACGAGGTATAACACTTTATTATCACCCAAAACATCAATTTTTTTCGATTTTTTTCAAATTTTTAGTAAGAAAAAATAAATTTGTTTGCTTTCATTTTGTCGCCTTAGCGGGTACTGCATTACCTATCTAACTAAGTAACAAACAAATAAACTAGATGTCCGTCCTCTTGTCTAGCATACACTCGGAGCACGGTGCACTATGGGGTATTTGGAGGAAACTTTTAGCAAAATAAAATACTTTTTAAATGCAAAAAGAGAACACAACATTAATTTAATTCCAGAATTCAATTTCTGAATTCGGAAGTATAAAAAATTTGCAACTTTGTGCGAAAGTTAATCGTGATTTCAACAAAGACGTGTCAAAACCATTTTTTAAACATTTTAGAAACTGTTTAATCAAGCTATGGACTTTCTAAAATGTTTGAAAGAAATTTGGAAAATCTTGAATTTTAGTAATATTCGCAGAAAATTTCCAAATTTTGCGTCATTTTCAGGCTCAGAACTGGGAAGTTAAAATAATTTTTTTTAAATAATAATTTCCTTTCCTTCTTTTTGTTATTAATTGTTATTTTATATTATTAAATATTTGATCTTATTATTTATTAGACTTTGACACCAAAATTTCTTCAAACACTCACAGTGACTTGACGGAATAGTCTTTGTGTATATCGCCTTCGCTAGCAACGCTCACTAGCTAGACAGTGACTATGTAGCACTTTGAAATTAAAAGTTTTAGCGTCTAGCATTGAATTACATTTGCATTCGTGGTCTATGAATGGTGCTGTCTGTCTGCCTACATTTGGCGACGCGCGCCTGCGCTGCGTTTGTGATTGTATTTGCAATTTTCCATTCGCTCGCTGTCCCATGTTTATTATAAGAATTTGTTTTTTTTTTGTTTTTCAAAACTGACCCGCAAGCAGTCTGGTTTTTATTCAGTTTTGTTTTATTATTTCTTTTTTTCTTCAAGTTTTTGTACTTTTGCTTTATTTTATTTCAACTTTTTTTTACTTATTTATTAATTTTCTTATTATTATTGAGCTACTCGTGCTTGGCTTCTATAAGTATTTTGATGTGTTGATGTTCAAATACATTAGACTTAAGAAACAAACGTGACTGATGCAGTGTTTAGTGTTCTGGCGTGGTGAGTTGTTGAGTTGAGTTTTGATAGAATGCCCGCGTTGGTTAGTTTGTTGGTATGATTGATGTGAGATCATATTTGACGATTCTCTGCAATTTTTAAAAGCATATGACTTTGAAGGATTGGATTTTACTAATAATAATACCAATAATAGCATTTGTTAAAATGCGGGTTAAGAATTTTAATAATAACCTAACATAGTTCTTTGCTTCGTAAGTTGTGTAGTGATTTACAAGCCAGTTGATGTGACTGCAGTTAAAAGTTGAACGACAGAGAACGAAGTAAAAACTATTTGATATACTTAAAAATAAAAAAAACTAACGGTTGCTTGGTAAGACCGTTTATTTTGAATTTACCGACCAGTAATTTAAACTCAACACAACTCACGTCAACGCAATTTCTTAAACCACTACCCCTAAAGGTCTGCTCAAGCTGCTCCATTTCGTTTGTAGTTGACAGCCATTTAAAGCCGAAAACTTAGTGACTTTTATTGAAAATTCGTTTTGCAAAAGGAACTTCAATAAAATCAAAGAAAGGCTTCGTAAATACTATACGGACACTGTTCCAAAAGTTTCAATGGTTAAAAATTGGTTGATTGAGACCAAGGCAACCCAAATCATTTGGAGATGAAAAAGCGCTCGAATACCAGCGTAACCGTCAGCATCAACACACCGGAATAGAAACCATAGAGATATCGAGATAGTGGGCTTAGGCCAATATGTTTTTGGTCACAATTCTTCGGCATGCACGATATGTCTTTTACATCGATTACCTTGGTTAAGACGATTATCATCGAATATTATTCATGGCTTTTGAACATATTCGATATTGATTTGAAGTATGCAGTGTACCTCACTCAACATATTTAGCTCCCCGTAATTATTTCCTGTTACCTAACCTGAAGCCCTGAGTGAAATGAATATATCGTTACTAAAAATAGTGCCTATTTAGAGAGTCTTCAAAAAGCCTATTACTTAGAAGAAATGAGAACATTGAGAAAACTATGAACTAAATAACACTGGAAGATAAAATTGTATTTTGCCAATAAATTATTCATTATTCAAAAAGTCGTGGGTTTTGCAAATTGCCCGCATAATTTACCTTTTTCAGTCTAACTTATTGTACAATTCTGAGTCCCGAGGACGCAGAATTGGCCAACTTTATTCTCTGTTAGATTTCGCGGCTGTCATTATTTTTACCTCTCTTATCGAGGCATGCGCTCTCTTTTTCCATATAATCAAAGGATGAGTTTTACCAACGCTTCAACTTCGTGTTTAAAAAGTTGTACAGTTGATCCAAAGCTTCCTGTCACCTTGTCACAGTCGGGTGGTGGATCGCGTTTTCCACCGTAAGATATTGGATTACAATTAAGCAGGGAAATTAAATCCTCCATTAATAACTAAGCTTTGGTCACTAAATCTCAGTTACTGGAACTTTCTATTATTTTGAAACAATCTGCCATCTGCGGAGTTTTTTGTTTAAATTTTCTGTTATTATTTCCATCCGCTAACAATTCAAACTAATCGAAATCAACTCTTTCGACTCCATGTTTCTGTTTGCTTACTAACTATCTTTCTCTAAAGTCTTGGTTGTGTTGTTGAGTCGAAAAATGCTCGAAGCGAGCAGACGTGAGAGCGTAAAGCAGAGGTAATCAGCTGCCTGTTCTGTGAACGGTTTTTCGATAGCATTCGTTCCATGCCATTCTGGGCATGCCTACTTAGCGGTATCTGCTTGTTTACACCAATATGCCAGCCGGAAGTTTTTTATTACGGTCCGTGATGCAGATAATGTGAACTGAGTACTCAATATAGATAAAGTTCAAAGTGTTGCCAAACTTATAAAACGAGAACCATTTTTTTATTCGTCCATAAATAACAACTCCTTATGCATATTAGTTGATTGAATTTAATTAACAACGAGTAAATTATTATTTTTGGATTATAGTGTAATTTAGCCATGTATAAGAATACTTTGGTTTCAATGCATTCCATAAATATACCAACAAGCAAAGTAAACTTGAAATAAATGTTTAAAAAGCCTTAAAAAATAAAAATTAAGCTTACAAAATTCTGATTTTTCGCTTATAAAACGTTTCAAAATAAACGTTTTATAATTGAAATGACATCTTGATAAAAAGCTTATCAAAGGAAAGCCTTTAAAAAAATTTAAAAAAAAGCTTTTTAGTAGCGTTTTTTCTGAAACTTTATTCAAACCATATTTTTATATTATAGCAATAAAATAAATAAGTTGTAATCATATATTGAACGCTGCAACTTAAACCAATTATTAGCAGATTGCACAAGTGGTTAAGATGCAGCTATGATTTTTGCTATTTCGTCGTCATGCTCATGTAAAACATTTTATGAAAAAAAATTTGATATATTTTAAGTTGAAAAGAAAAAAAAATTTTTTTTTTCTACATTTTTTGTAAATCTTTTGCATTTCACTTTTAAGGCCAAATGATTTATAAAATTTTGTTGTTGAAGTTTACAAAAAATTTGCTTTAAACTTCCAAATAAATTAAAATCGAAAAAGCTTACAAATCGCTTATTACAGAAAGCTTACTTTAAATTATTTTTAAAAACGTTTACAAAATGCTTGATGGGTGTGTAAGTAGTTTACAGGTGCACATGTAGGTATTATATACGGTGCTTTTCATGTTCAGCAAAAAAATGTATCGCAGTTGGGGGTTAATGGACTAAAATTAATCAAAAATTCCGCTCACCAACTGTTTCTGCTTCGTTGCGTAGTGTCAAAAATGTGAACTATTTGTCAGAGTGGGCGACCTGTGCACCCTTTGATTTACTCATTTTTACTGTGAAATTTTTAAAGAAATATTTATTTGCTTTCATTTGCTTTTAGTTTGTGAAATCACAAACACCAGATTTAAAAGAGAGTGCATTTGTTAACTTAGAATAACTGTTGAATATGAAAGTTCAATCTATTTTGACTTTTGTTTGCTTTTATTGTAAGCAATGATAGTGTGAAGTTTACAATCTTAAAATGCTTCCGCTTAGCTTTAATATCAATTGCTTTAAATTTGTAATGACAAAAAAGCATGGTTAAGTGGTTCCAAACAGTGTCATAAAGGTTGTAAAGTCATGTATTGTAAACGGAGTGCAAGCATTGCAATTTTTTTATCATTTTATGTTTTTACTACAAATTTGGTAAACCTTATAAATGGATTCAAGTGGCTAATTTGAACTAAGCAAACAATTTTAATTGGTTTTTGTTCCAATTTTCAATATCGCAATCCTGGCGGTAAAAGCACCTAAGTCCACTTTTCAATAAAAATTACTATTTCTACTGTTCGGAAAAAAGAGTAGCTCTGAACTTTGTGTTAAATGGAAACAATATGTTCAATGTTTAAAAGTTCGTTATTGATAATAAAGGAACTTCCGAAAATAGACTGTCTATCGACCTAGCGCAGAATTTTTGAGTCTTTTTAAATTTTCGGTTAGGTTTCGGTCTTGTTGATAGAGAACGAAATTACATTTGCTAGAAATTACAGTCGTAAACTGTGGAATGCAATCAAAATACTTCAAAAATGTCTAGTAGTGAAGTTTTGGAGGTTTTCCAGTTACTGACACTCCTTTCCTTAATTTCGATTAATCACACGCGAGGATGAAGTTAACCGCGTGGCAACTTCAAATCCATCACCGAAACAAAACCCTTTTTCGAGAGCCTTTAAAGGCCAATATTGGGAAGAAATACAAAAATCGGAAAGACCGCTGGACTAAATGTATAGAACTTAACGGAGTTCATGTTGAAAAATAAAATACTTTTTTGCTGAAAAAATTTTTTTTTGGAAGAAGCCAACTAATTTTCAAACTGTCTACTTTATCAGAACTTGTGTGCTGTAATAGTTTTCGAAAATTACCCGTGTAGGAAGGAAAACGTTTTTAATACTCCCACTAACATACATCATCAAAGATATACGAGTATTCACTATCCAGGAGGCATGCAAAACAGCCCTAAGGCTACTGACGATAAAAGGGCAGCTGAAATTTTCTCGCATAACTCTTGTAGAGAGGGGGCAGTGAACTTGGCGAGTCGACAAAAGACTTTTTTGATTCGGGTGCCAGGCCATCATACTAGAAAATTATATGGCCCATGGGTTTCATTGTAAGCCCGGTTGATATTTTCAGCTTTCGTCTTTCAGCAAAAAAAAAAAAATAATAAAAAACTAAAGTAAAAAGGAAAGCTTTCAAAGATAAATGTTGGAAAAGCATGAAAATAAAAAATTACAGATTTCAAAACTGAGCATGGAAAACTGGGTTTGAAGAATAAAACTTTTCCCTTTTTAAAAACTCTTGGTTATAAAAAAAAATCAAAACATAGGAAGGATTTGTAAAAAATTAGAAAAGCCGCTTAAAGCTTATCAAGCCTATAAAGATTTTAAAATTGTATGAAAAGTGATATATGTATGAGGCTTATAAGCTTTATTACAGTAAGTTTATATGAATGCGCTGTGTTTCTTAATTGGAGAATACAGTTTTTATGTGTAAAAAAAAACTGAAATAAAATAATTGAAAGCATGCAAATAAGAATTTGTAAACTTTTTTTTTAAAATTTTAGATGCTTTTGTAGTACGCAGTTTTCTAGGTAATTCGCGTTTAATTCTAATACTTTGAAGTATCAAGCAATTTTATGTTTAGAAAATTATTTGCTTGAAAAGTTTTAAAAATTTAAAAAAAAAATTTTTGTAATATTTTTGGGATTGTTGAAGTATTAACAATTATTGTAACTTTCACAATTTGTTTGAAATTTTTTTTACATATTGCAATTTAGCATCTTAAAATTTAAAGCTAGTGCTATTTGTAAAAAAAAATAATATAAAATTTTCTATTTAAAACTTTAAATCATAAAAAAAAATCCAGTTTTTCAATAAAATTCTGCTATTCAGTTTAGAAATTTTAACTAATTTTCGATTATTCCTCAGATTGTTTAAACATTTGATAATATTTATATTTTTTTACATGCTATTTCTGATTACCCTAAGCGTTGGCAAGACATTTGCTTTGAAAGATATTTGATTTTGAGTGCTGCTTCTAAAAAGCATCTGATATGGTTGGGTTAACCACAAAAAGTATCAAGTTAGTAGTATTAATTTTTGAAAATATATTCAACAACAAAACATAATTTGCAAACAACTTAATTTGAATTTTATTGAGTTCCTTAATGCATGTTTCATTAAACGATTATAAAAGCTAATGTTAGCATAAAATCTTTGGAAATTAATTAACGCAATTATAAATGCAAATTAATGCAAATAAAACCGAATGCAGAAAAAGCAACAAAAAAATGAAAAACAAACAAATAGCAAACCAAAACAGAAGTTTCATTTCAAAATTGAAATCATAGAAATGTCCAAGTATCGAATTGCAGAAAATCAACAGCAATCGGCTATCGTAGCACAGTTGCAAAAAGAGTAAAAATCAAAAATATAAAAACAAACAAAACACAAAACAAAAAAAGTCACCAAATCACAGTAACAAACAAACAGCGACGCAGCAGTGCATGCAAAATGACAACAACGACGCGTGGCACAAAAACTACAATTTCCAGCTGAACAACTTCTCAAAAAGAGATTTGTACGACAGCCTCTTAAGTTATTACCAAAATATTTCAAAGAGCGGCATGAATGCTGCAGAAAAAAAGAATATTTTATAAGCAATCAGCTAATAAGCTATAATACTGTTATATACACCCTGCTAAGTGCATATGTAAGGAGGCAGGCATAAAATGCTTAGAAGACTGTGTGACTACTTAGTTCGTAATTATTATATTTAAATTCATTCAAAAGAAGTTTTTAAAATTTTTGCTACAGCAAAAGTGCATTAAACTTGCAATGCGTGCTTAAACTTAGAATGAACTACATACTCACATATGTTCGTGTTTGTATGTATATGAAAGAAAATGTATTTAATTTTGTGTACTAGTTTAGAATTCAGCAGAAATAAGCGTCGCAATTATTTAAATTTAGCTTTTCGCAACCACTTCATTCGTAGTCGCACGCAATCCCTCGTTAGACTATAAATATATTTGTGGCGATAAGGGAAAATTACCAAGTAATTTTTTTGAATTTTTCAGTACAGCGCTTCGAAAGTTTAAATTATAGTATGAATATATGGAATTGAGATATGGGTTTTTGTTTATAAAATCCACAATTTTTGAGGAAAAGCTGTAGAAATTTGTTTGATAAGAGATAAGGATAGGGAGAACATAAAGCTGGTACTATTTCATTTTCGACCAATCTTAAGTTTGGGTTTTCCGCTTATTGCTTATTGGTATTTGTATCTAATTGATACCATAGCAGCTTTCGTTGTTGTTGCTTCTTTTCCGAATATACTAAATTTCAGTTACCTGTAATCTGTTTATAACCAATTTTACTTAAGCATAGCTAATCAGTCTGCTGTTTTAAAGAGATCTTGCTTTTTTAAATATAAATATTTTCGTTAATTGATATTAGAGGAAAAATTACAACGATATGCACAGCGATGGTATGCACTGTACCTGTATCAACTATAGTTATGGTCACCATATGCGGGTGCATAACAAATAACACGGAAGTGTTGATATGCAAAAAAAGCCCTTCTGTATCGAAAACTGTTCTATGAACGCACCTAAAAATATTCCACTTTCCTTGACCTGACATATATAAAATATATGTAACAAAGAATGTATAAAAGGAATAAGCAAATGGCACATTAGAGGAAAAGTGCATCGTGACGCTACAGGGCATCATAGCTTAGTTGTTAGAGTACTCTAACAGCGGCTTTGGTGCAGACACTTGGGTTCGTATCCCAATGTCCGAGAAGGGGTCTGATGAGAAGTTGGGCACTTCGAAACATGTCATCCCATACCATCGCTGTGCATATCATTGTAATTTTTCCTCTAATATCAATTAACAAACAAACATAAAAAAATTCGAGCACTGCTCCAACAACAATCACCACAAATATTTTCTTTGCCAATAATGCAGTTCAATTGGCCATAAGAGAGAAGTCTTTAGATTTTTATAAATAATATAAATAATAGGGTTTGAATATGTGAATAAATCAATGAAATTTTATAATTACCAAAAAACCATTAAAAGCAAGGACCGCGATTTTTATTAATTGTAAAGTAAAAGTCCCAAAAAAAATTTGTTGTCTGGAAATTTATTTATTCCGACAAATATGATTGGGCGAACCCGTGTTTTCTAGTCAACAATAAAAGTTATATTTGGCGAAATATTTTTTGAGCACAAAATAAAAGTCCTTTTCAACTAGCATTCACACTAATTAAATTATTAATTCATTACAAATTCATTTAATGTAGATTATCGGCTTGTTAGTTTTTAAGCAGGAATTTTTTTTTTGTTCTTAAAATATATCTCGCCAGAGCAAGCCTTCATTGCAGGTTAGAAAAAATAAAAGTCCGGGGTTTTAAGTTTTTATCGGAGTTTTTTCAAAAAAGTCAGACAACTGATTTGTGGGCGAAAATTTGATCCTGGAAGTACTGGAATGACAGAAAAGTTAATCGCTTTTTTGTGAGTCATCATCGAACGCCGGAATTTTCCTAAGATCGAAAAAGAAAACTTTTATATACTGTCCCTGATTAGGAGAGATTTAATGGACCCTTATATTTCTAAACTTTATAACTCTGAATATAATTGGTATGGTTAAAACTTTAAAATCAAAATTCACCATTGACCATTAAGGCCTTTGAAATTTTTTATAGGCTTTTAACTTTTGCTCTAGTTAAATATCTGGATTCGTATGGCACTTGGAATACTCTCCCAGGTCATTTATTGTCGTTTGTATGTGAAAGTTATTTAAAGTTTCAAGTCTCTAAGACAACAGAAATTCATCACGAATTGATCTGAATATCTCGCTCCGTGCGTCATCAAGCATAATTTTGAACTGTGATGCAAAATTCAAGCCTTCGGCTCAAAGGGAAGCTTGTCAAAAATCGATGACTAATTCCAAATTATTCAAACGCGATTTCTAAATATCTCAATCCGTACGCTATCGAACGAAATTTCGTTTCTTGAGTGTTGTATTGTTGCCTCGTTCTGAACTGCCATTGAAGCCATAAGTCCTGAGCTCAGCAGTAAATTACTGAAAAATCGATACCAAGATTCCAAACTGGTTATAGGATTTTTTTTTAATTTGATTAGCGTGTTCCCTATCAGAATTTTTCTCCTAGGACATTTCATCGTCGTTTGTGTGTGAATTTTTTTCAAAGTTTCCAGCACGTAGGTCAACGGAAAAATTATTGTTAAATCGAGTTTATACGAGCTTCCCAAATATTTCGCCAGCTCTGTTAATTTTAATAACCACAACACTACAGTACACAGGGTATTATAGTTTTGTACACATAACGGGGGCTTTTAGAGGTATCAAATAATCGTGTTAGGTATAGAGTTCTTCATATCAAACAATTTAAGAAGGACTAGAGGAATCGATTAAGCCATGCTCGTCGGTATTTCCACACGTGCACACTTTAGTAAAAATTGCGATATTTCTATGAAATTTAGCATACTTACACTCCTTTTTCGATATCGAGGTACGAGGCATACTATTGCTGTAAAAAATACAGAAAAATTAAGAAGGTGAAATCAGTAGAAAGCCTGAGCATGCCATATCTAATTAATTGTTGCAGGTAGCATGGCCACATTTGACATCAATAGAGTACTTAAATTTGGTGGCCCAGAAGAAATTTTAAATAACAATTTTTGAACCGTTTAAGATAGAATGAGGCAGCTTGATTCGAGTGACATTATTGTTGTGGAAAGTGTGAACAGTGAAAACACAAAAAAAAAAGAGATTCTGTTGATATATTATTTCCAAAGTGATATTAGACTTCCTTCCTTCCGATATATATGTATAAGGATTGGGCGGCTATCAACCAATTTCGCAAACGGACTCGACTGCCCAAATATTCAAATAAATAATTTTGTTAAGATGTCTTAATATTTGCTCAAATTATTTTGCGCATGGATGAACCGACACGTGTGCTAAGCATATTTTATAATAAAAATAGTAGACCATAATTTAAAATACTAATTTAATAACAATTTGACACTAAATGTAGCCACAATCTACAGCATTCCATTGCCTTTCCACCCCATTTCATTTGCGCATTTTCATTTCAGCCAACTGTAGTGATTTTCTTCCATCAAAGTGTTGCTAACTTAATTTAAAACAAAAAGTGCAAATAAATAACAACAAACTCATACATTGTGAGTTATTGTAAAAACAAAAGGTGCTTGCACCTAACAAATAAGTGTGGACAAGAAAATTTAAAAACATAAATAAAAACAAAGAGCAAACAAAGAAAAACCAATATAAAAAAAGAAAAACTAAAAATAAATCAATTGAAGAGCAGCCGTAATCGCGCTCAATCAAATAATCAAATAACACAGCACAATGCCGGCCTTAAAGGCCAAACAACAACATGAAGAACAGCAAAAGCAACAACAAAATAACGCTTTTGCGCCATCACAAACACCACAAAACTTGTTACTAGAAAAGCAAAAGCCAGCAACTAAGAACTGGTTCTGTAAGCTGGCAAAAACAACACAAACAATGTCTACTATAAAAGCAAAAGAAATAAAAAAAGCGATGGGCAGTCAAAGCAAAAACAAGAATATTAAAGATGCAAGCGGCATCGGTGGCTTCAGTTGTTATCGCAGTCAGCGCTCATCATTCACCATCACCTTGTTGGTGCTCATATGCGCATGCGCAGTACTCACCAACAGTGACAGCTATACTGTGTCGGCAGCCGGCAATGGTAGTGTTGGTGGTAGTGGCGGTGTTGGCAGTAGTGGGGCGTCAGTGCGTACCGGTGCTGCAAATCCACGCTTACCTCGCACGAGTGCAAGTCAGTTGAATGGCGCTAGCAGTAGCAGCGGCGGCATGTTGGCAGCAGTTGGTGGTAGCATGGGCAGTGGTGCTGCTGGTGGCAGTAGCCACAGTTTCAAGTTAGCTTCAAAAACGCTGAATAATACACGCAACGGAAATTTGCGCACAAGGTGAGTGCTATTTTAGAAAAATTAAATTTTTTCCACTTTATTTTATATTTGCTTTATTTTTTTACTTGCTATTCTTCGGAGCAACGAAGGAGATGCGTAATGAGTGTTGTTGCAGAAACAAAACAAGCAATTGAATGAATGAAAAAAATTGTGCAAAAGAAGCTTGAAAAAATTCGCAATATAGAGAAACAGTAGAAATGAATATAAAGTAGGCAATGATTTTGAAAAATGTACTGACTAACAAAGTGGTGCATTTGTCGTTGGCAGTTGCTTGCGATAGAATTTGTGAATTTATTTTTATTTATCAATAATCGATATAGTATACTGTGCACTAATCAATATTTGAGCCAGTCACTTGCATACATATTATCAGCGCTATACATATAATTGCAGCTCTTTGAAATTAAAAATAAGTACGAAAGACTCAAGCAACGAACTTGCTTGTCTCAATAATGAACTGTAAGTGCAGACAAAATAGTATGCCTACAATTTGTAATAGAAAATTCCTTAACTAACGTATACTATTCGTTTTGTATTGGCTTAAAAACAAGGGCAAGTGCAGCAATGACAAGTGGGTAGCTGTTTTAACGGAAATTTTAATTGCTTAATTTTTTATGCTTTCCTATTCGCCTGCCACAAAAAGTGAGTGGTCGAAGTAAAGTTTTGAATGCTAAGCTACTTTAATTTTAGCGTTATGATTTTGGCCTTTTGCACATGCTCTTGCCAACAGATTACGCAATATAATAGTTTATAAGTGTCTGCTTCGAAATTGGATATTTTGTGGTTACAGTGAGAAATGAATTTGCTTTCAAATATCTCATAACTGTTTTAATTGCATTGTTAAAGAAAATATGCTTATAATGCCTTAATCCACCCCTATCGACTGACAGTCTTTCATTATTTTCGGCAGGACTTCAGGTCGATTGCATCTATACCGATTTGTACAAGGGATTTCATGAAGTCTTAGGCACGATATAAATACATACGCTATGTTGAAGGTTTCAGCCTTATCTTTTAATGTGAGCTAAGTCATACTGAACGGTAGGTTTAGGCCTGCTTTTTATTTATTTATTATTTATATTTTTATAATTGACGTAAATTAATGCTTTTCGCATACAAAGTTGTTTCTCCATGCTCGCTATCTAAAAATATTCTCAACATTCGCAACAGAGCTAATGCGACTTAGCTTGAAGGATACTTAAATAGTTTTTATAGATGTTGTGAAAAATAGCGTATTTACTTAAACGTACAGAAATATTTCATAAATTGTTCTTTAAACGTTGAACAATCTTGAATATAGCAGGGACCCCCGATAATGATTATTTTTATATTTTCAATCAAAAAAATCAAAGGCTTTCCAGTATCGGAGGACAGTTTAAAGTATATTAACGTGCATGTCTCGTCATACTCAAAGGAAATCTGCATTGGTTGAAGAAAATTTGAGCGAACCCTATATAAGTTACATACTCGTATAATCAAAATTTTTTGAGTTTTATTTTTGTGATCAGAAATAACCTCCATTTTTCAGTTTTATTTTTTTTTTTTGCTCGAAAATAAAACTCATGTTTGAGTTTTCTTTTTTTTTTGATGAAAATAAAACTTATTCCTTGAGCGGTATATTTTCATCCAAGAATAAAAATTAAATTTTAAGTTTTAATTTTTTTCACAGTTCGAAAAACTCAAAAAGCCGTTTTGCATGCCAACCTATGTATGTACATGTACATATGGATGTGTCTATAAACATGTTTTAATTTTTTTTATGACCAATTACTTGCCAAAAAGGCGCAGCGGCTTTTTGAGTTTTTCGATCCGTGAAAAAAAATTAAAACTCAAAATTTAATTTTTATTCTTGAAGGATAAAATATCGCTCAAGGAATAAGTATTATTTTTGTAAAAAAAAAACTCAAAAAATGAACATTGTCCTTAATCAAAAAAATAAAACTTAAAGATACCTATATTAAAAAAATCTGAAAATAATGATCAAATAGCGGGTTTTATAATAAAACTCATAATAGGTACGGTCCCTGTAATATAGCCTAATAAACTTGATGTATCGAAAATCATACTGCGTTCTTGGCTTTATTCGTGGAAAATCCTCCGAGTGTTCTGATCCATATGACCAGTTCCACGGGAATGTAATATTACTAGTCCTCCTCAAATGCTCAGAACTCCGGGATATTTTGAGAGCTTTGAAAAGCTGGTTCATACTTTTTCTGTAGATCAAGTAAGCTTACAATTGCAAACTTCAGTTCTTTTCTACGTCAATAAATGTTGTATTTACGAGCTAAGGAAAGTCGTTGGAAGCGTGACAATGTCGTGAAATTGCCCATATGCGTTTCAACCCCCTTGCATGATCACATTGAGAGTACGCTGTTTTCATTTGCAGTCGGTTCATTAATTAATTGATTAATTGGGATTCATTGAAGAAACGAAGAGGAGCTCTTTCTCTTTCTTTCGCATTCAATGCCATTATCTACATTACTGACTGCTCAATCTTACTACAGCGTATTCGTTTTAATATTCCGCAAAGAAATCATGCTCTTTTTATTGGGATAACTTCAGAACAAAATATCCTACTAATCTTCTTATTTAGAATCACGGGAGAAACTTTGTTACCTCTGAGTCACTTTTTTTAAATAAAAATATATCTGCTTACTACTTTCAAAGATAACATCGAATGATTGAGATGGTGGATAGGAGACACGACTTCTCTGACTATCCACATGGTCCAGAAATATTTCTATTCAGAACCTTAAAAAAGGGTCAAAAATACGGCGAGCTTAAGTAAAATATATAACTCAAACTTGATATGCTAAGCTTCTTACAAACTTTTTAAAATGCCCAGCGAGTGTACATGTGCATGTTAAGAGGACATGCTAAATAAATAAATAAATAAAACCGGACTCCCGAACTTTGGCAAGCTAGTAAAATACCAACTATAGCACAGCCGCCGACTCTTGAATAAATACAGTTGTGTTCAATATAATAGTAGTGAAACTAAATTGGACAACGTTCGATGAAATAAAACGAAGCTGTGTTTTTAATAATTTTCATTTAAAATATAGCAAATTCCGAAACAGAAACCACATAAAAACAAATTTCAGAGTTTACACAAAGTTCAGGAAAGTTGATTAAAGTTTGAAAAATTTACATCAAAATTTTTTAATTTTTAGAAAATTTCTGAGTACGCAGTTTTATAGCTCATTCAATTTTGGCAAAATGTACAAGTTAGAAATACCTTTAAATTTCCTCTGAATTTTTAAAATTTTTTTCGTCAAGGATGTTGGGTATTTTTATCCATACAAAATTAATTTTTATTCATGCGTTGTAGGGAAGTAATCATTCAACACCATTAACAAAAAAAAATTCTAAAAATTCAAGGAGCGATGCACAATGTTATACGAAACTTGATTGGTCTACAAAATTGTACTATAAATTCTGCCAAAAAATTTTAAGATTTTGATGGCCATTTTTTAAAGTTTAGTTAACTTTTCTGAACTTTGCGTAAACTTTGAAATTTCTTTTTATGTAGCTTCTGTTATGGAATCAGCCATATTTTAAATGAAAATTAGTAAAATCTAAGATTCTTCTTATTTCGTCGAACGATATCTATGTTTATTTCACTACTATTATATTGAATGGTATAAATTAAAATACGAAATTCCAGAAAGCGCTAATTAATACGCAAATTGGTATCAACATTTTCGTTGCTTATATTATTACAGGTTGAATAAGCCATGGTCTACATAAACAAAAAATTAAGACTACATACAAAATTTATACATACGCATATTTATACACATCCAATTTGCATTTTTTATAAATTAATTGTAAATTCAATTTGTATTAACAAAATTAATAAAACTGCAAAATACAAATAATATGCCAGAATTTATAATATTCGTTAAAAATAAATGGTGTCACAAATTTTGTTCAGAAAAAAGTTTAAAGTTTACATACATAAGAAGCCCCCTTTCTAAATAAAGCGATACAGGTAAATAAACTGTATATTAGAAGCGTATGTGACTCATTCATATATGTTTGTATGTATAAATCAATTCTTTATTCAATCATTATGTATCAAAGTTATATACATAAATACTTATATACATAAGTACTTAAATACCAGTGCATAATTTATTAGAATTACTTTAGCAATTTCAATAATTTCTAAACTGAAGTACTACTTGGTGACGTATACGCCATGGCATACCACCCGCAAGCGTGCCTGAGTGGAACATTGCAAAACAAATAAAGCAGTAATCACCTTTAACTTCGTCTACCAATATGTCATTCGGCCACCTTTTTGTCATTCTAATCGTTTGCGGAGTGTTGGTGGGTGTGCCATGTCGCATTATTTCGTTTGTAATTGAATTCAATTTGCATAGCGTTGAGTGAGGTAAGCAAACTTGTTGAGTTGCTGCTGATTGTTGTTTTTCTTAAATAGTAACTCTTGACTAGCAGGCGGCTAGGATTGTTTTGTTTCTTTTTTTTTAAGACAGCTTGCGCTTTTTTATTCATTAACATATTTAATTGAGTGGAAAAATGCATTTCGGGAAATTAAATAATACATATATATATATACTTTTTGAATGGCAAGAAATGCGGATATGCTGATTTGTGTTGTGGGAAAAACTTGTATTTTATATTATGAATGATTGAGCAATTTTGGTTAAAAGCTGCTTTAGGTGACAATAATTAGGGAGCAAAATGAAGCTTAACCAACTAACTAGTCAAAGAAGAAAAGTAAGAACCAAGAGTATCCACAGTTGATGTATATCATAAGTCTACTTCCAGAACTTCTTGTTCTGAATCTAAAAATAGCAAAACTAGAAAAGGTTTGATCTAATCGGAATATTAAGAAACTAATTCTCTCTATGGCGCGATATACAACAGGTATATCATCATAAACCTCCTAAGAGATTTTTGCGCCAAGCTTCTCTTCCAATTTGTGGTGTGCCGATTTGAATTTTCCCTACAAATTGGTGGGACCTACAGTTTTTTGCCGACTCCGAACGGCATCTACAAAGGAGACGAATTTTTGCTGAGAAGCCTGTCATGGCAGAAATACACTCGGAGAGTTTGCCAAACCACTGCCGAGGGGCGACCCCGTTTTGAAAAACTTTTTTCAAATCACTTTTGATGTTACCTGTACCAGGGCTCGAACCATGGACCTTCGGTGTGGTAGGCCGGCAACACTACCTTCACACCACGGCGGCCGCCACTAGAAGAAACTAATGCGTATCAGTTAATCGAATAAATTCTTTCTTGACAGCTTCTAAAGTAGAGAACTCTTAGAAAGCTTTATAGGAGTCGGAAGCAACTGTAGTTAATTTATTCAGTCTTAAAGAGTAATTACAGCTTGTGATATTACCATTATTCCAGTAATTTTTACCTGTCTGTGACAGATACGAAGTAAAAGTAAAAGTAAAATAAATTGTTGCCGGAATTATCAAAATTTTTCTTTTTGCAAATAATTTTTTGCTTTGGTCGGCTACCCTCCGAGTGTGTTTCTGCCACGCTTCTCTGTAAAAATCATCATCTTTTATGGCATTAAGACAAGTTGATTAAGCCATAGTATATAATTTATGTAAAACTGATTAAAAAATTTTACTATGCTAGTATTTGTTGACCGACATACTCGTATTTAGCGCTCATTTATAAAATTATTAAAATTTGAAATTTTAGCAAACACATTTTTCTATCATGAGACAATTCCAAATTTAATAACAACATACATATACAATACAGTGCAACGTGCTGCGAGGTCCAACTGTAATATTTGTTGTTTTCCTTGAAACATTCTTCACTTGTATTTAGCAAATTAGTGGGCGTGATATGGAGAAATTTGCTAAGCGCGAGACATAAATAACCGTTCACTAGAGAAAATTAAACTAATTAATTTTTTTTAAATATTTTTAACGTTCTTCATGACTCACTAGAAATAAAAAATTTTAACACAAAATTATATACATTCATAATATAAAAAATACGTCGTAACTCCTGTGTTTAAAAAATTTATTTGTGTTGATTTATTTAACCTCAAATCGCATAAGATATCCCCAAGTATCAACTGCAGACTCCACTGCGTTAATTAGCCAAACGCTGTTGATGAAAAACAATCAGCAATAAATTGTTATTGCAAACGAATGCAAGAAGCTTACAAAAAGACAAATGTAAGCAGAAGTATTAAATTGTATATATGTACTAAGATACCAATAAATTTGTATTTTTTAGTACAAATCTTCTACAAGTTTATGTAATTAATTGCTTTGATAAATATGATTAGATGCTCTGTGAAAAAAAGTGGCACATTTGTTCAATGTTGAATTTTTACGTTGCTATTAATCCAAAGCACTGTTTTTATACCCAGCTGCAAATTTTTGTTCAAAGATAATTTTAATTAATTTGGAATAGAAATCAATTGAGATACAGTAGCTTACAGCAGATGAAATAAAAATTAGCAGAGCAAATGATTGTTCAGGTTCAATTTATTGGAGCTGAAAATAAAATAAAGTAAAATAAAATAAAATAGAATAAAATAAAATAAAACAAAATAAATAATATAAAATAAATAAAATAAAATAAAATAAAATAAAATAAAATAAAATAAAATAGAATAAAATAAAATAAAACAAAATAAATAATATAAAATAAATAAAATAAAATAAAATAAAGTAAAATAAAGTAAAATAAAATAAAATAAAATAAAATAAAATAAAATAAAATAAAATAAAATAAAATAAAATAAAATAAAGTAAAATAAAATAAAATAAAATAAAATAATACAACAAAAGAAAACAAAATAAAATAAAATAAAATAAAATAAAAAAATTAGATCAGGCTCAGCCATAAGTCCCTGATGATGATTTCAGATTGAAATCGAAATATCGGATCAACTCAAATAAAAGAAAAATAAAAATATCAAAAGAAAAAAAAAATTTAAGTTGTTATTTCTTTTGATTATTGGCCTAGAGCTCGTAAATAAAATTATTTCGCACAATTTAAGGCCGTAAACAACAAAAATAATAAAATAAAATAAAATAAAATAAAATAAAGTAAAATAAAATAAAATAGTACAACAAAAAAAAAAAAAATAAAATAAAATAAAATAAAGTAAAATAAAAAAAAAAAACAAAAAAAAATAAAATAAAATAATAAAACAAAAGAAAACAAAATAAAATAAAATAAAATAAAATAATACTGCTGGAAAAGTCCGAAAAGAGAGCGTATTTAATTGATGTTGGGATCCCTAATACATACGACTTCTCTACAAAAAAGAAGAGAAAGGACCAAGGACTTGCTCGGGAAATGAAGCAGCTATGGAACTTGGATAAAGTGAATGTAGAAGCCATTATAATTTCATAAACAGCCGTAGTACCCAAAAACCTTATGACGACAATGGAGAAACTGCAATTAGAAAATAAGGTTTTGAGTCTCTAAACACTGGCATGTAATTTATTAATTTTAAAAGTAGTTGTTAGTTTTTTATACATATCTGAACTTAGTATGAGTAGCTTTATACATCTTGTTGTATACAACCGATTATTATACGTCGTAATGTAACCCAAACGGAGTTCAATAAAGAAATAAAATAAAATAAAGCAAAACGAAATAAAACCAAATAAGCTGAGCAGCCCCCAGGAAAAAAAGCAAACATCCAAAGCCTCCAGATATCGTAATAGGTTGAACTATTACTTATCCACTCCAAGCCTATGCAAAACGAAATCCATGAAACATAATCTTATAACAACCAACTCTCTATATTTCAACCCTATTGAAACTTCCCGTTTTAATTGAAAAACCAACTGTGAAATCTTAACTTAAAAAATAGAAGAGAAATTTGAATTTATGTTCTTGAACTTTAGAATCTTATATATAAATAGACAAGATGAATGCAATATAGAACCGTTTTCTGCTAAACTATAATTCTAAGGTATACAAATTATATATGTATAGATAGGAAATTTTGAGGTGTACTTTTATCCGTAAATAAAATAATTTAAAAAATCATTTTAATATAAAAAATTTAACATAAAAGTTACACCACTACACATTTACTTATTCCACTATAGACACGCTGTGTGTGTGTGTACTTGCTTTTTGTGTACTATGCTGAATCGTGAGCATGGCCGAGGAGTTGCTTTGTAGGAAAAAATTAAGAGCGTAGTAGTGTGAGTAGACTTGCCATGCATGTTTTTGTGTTATTCGTGTGATCGGCTCTCACTGTGAGTGCGAAGAGTTGGTAGTGGACCAATCAAAAATAAGTATTCGCACTATAGATACTCTGTTGTGTCATGCATTTTTGCTTTAGTTGTTGTTATTGTATTGATTACTGGCTACGATGCCCAGTGTCAGCTGCTCTCCTGAGAGCACGAAAAGTTGCTTAGTTGGATACATTAAACAAGCAATGTAAAATATGAGCAAATATGTAAAATTCATTGCTGATACCTACAAACAGGGTTTACAAAAATAAAATAAATGATTACTCATAAAGAGTATTAAACACCGAAGAAAATTAAAGGAAAATAGAGGAAAGGAAAAGAATTGAAATAAAGGAAAATTAAAGGAAAGAAAAGGAAAAGGAAAGGAAAGGGAAGGGAATGGAAAGGATAGGAAAGGAAGGAAAATTAAAGGAAAGAAAGGAATGGTAAGGAAATTAAAGGAAGGGTAGGGAAAGGGAATTAAAGGAAAGGTAAGAAAACGAAGGGGAAAGAAAGAAAATAAAAGGAAGGGAAGGGAAAGGAAAAGAAGTTTGAGGAAAGTAAAAAATGAAATAAGAGAGTAAAGAAAGGAATCAAGGAAAATAAAAATATGTTAGAGGAAAGGAACGACATAGAAAGGAAGAAAAAAAGGCGGATAAAACATACCTACAGCAAAAAAATAAAATAAAATAAAGTTTATTGGTTGAATTTCAACCACTGGGCGAACTCTAGTAAAAGTAAAAAGAACAAGGTTCTCTGATATTTACGCTTAACTTAACTCATTGGGCGTGAAATTTTCCTTAACATATATCTTAAACTGTTTCAATCGCCAGCTGAGTATAAAAATTTCCGTTTCAAGTGGATTTTGTCTGCCTCACTTGTTGTTCTTGTGTTCGCCTTCCCCTTCGGTGCATTCTAGACTACCAATTTAACCGGCGACTTGCATAATTAAATCAATAATAAGCTTTGAACCATTTAATATCCAGCTTTTTTAGAATTTTTATGACAAATGGCTGAGCTTTGGAATTTATGTCATCGATGGCGCACAATGGTAGTGTGTAAATAATACAGAATTTTTATTTTATTTTAATATAACGCCTAATATAGAACAAAAAATACAAAAAGAAAATACTATATTTCCGGTAACCAAGATTTCAAATAATAAATAGGTATTTAAAATTTGTGTATCTTTATATATAAACGTATTTGTACTTGCGGTGCTTCAAGAAGTTTGGTATCTATTTGGTTAGATTTATATGGACAAAACATAGCGACAGATCTCACAAGCAATTCATAATGGACATTGCGATTAATGGGTATTTAGTGTTAATTATGACAGTTACTGACCGGTTTTTTTGGTTTTTTGTTCTTACATTGTTATAAGATTTTTTTTTATAATTTAGTTAAAATTTTAATTGTTGGTGCTGCTGTTGTTTGACCCAGTTTCTTATTTATCACTATATATATATATATATATCTTTTTTATTTTATTTTGGTGTCAATTTTCGCGGTGGCTGACTTGTGCCACTTTTTAATTTTGAGTTGCGACCACGTTTTGCATGTTTTAATATTAAAAATTCGATGACTGGCTCTTATTTCTCGACTTTGAAAAATTATTAACCGAATAAAATAATAATAAAAGTGATAAAAACTGTAAATAGTTTGAATGTGGATTGTATGGAAAATGATAAGCGAGGGCAAGGACTTTTGCTTTGCTTTTAAAACTTGAGTTAGGGCAAGGTTTTTATAACTATTTTTTTTTTTTAACTTCCCCATAAAGCTTGAAGCAGAAAATTATATACAAGAAAATAATGCGTACTACCTATGATTTTCCGGGTTTTTTAACTATTTTTTTTTTATTGCTTATAAGATTCCCAGATCGGATAGTCAAGAGGCCGAATTTAAGCGTTACATGATTTTCCTCTCATTTTAATTGTTTACCCTATCCTTTTTGAATTTAGTCAGTATTTTCCAAAGCGTTTTGCTGTGTGCCGTAGCTCAGTGTAAACCATGCTGCGCTTTTAGGAAGCTCATCCAAGCTCGTTCGAAACCTTTTGGGCGGCCAACACATACAAAAAGTTGTGTGTTTTGTTTTTGTTATTTTTATAAAATGGCTATTTTTACAATTACATGTATTTTTTTTATTTTTATTCTTAATAAATAAAGAAAAATAACTTGAGCACATTTGGAACAAACGATCTATTTCGAAAAGTGCTAAACTTCACTTATGAAGGAACATTTGGCACCGCTCTGTCAAGCATTTGACCACCTAAGTGCTTTTTCATTTGCCTGTTAATATCTAATTTTTTATTTTTTGCTGGTTATTTTTTTTAGCTACACACAAGAATGATGAGGATGAAAAATCCATTATATTTTTTGAATTTTTTATTCAGCATCTTTTTGCTGGAGTAGTAGTTATACTAAACTTATTGGTCCGTAAACGTTAAATAGTTCCATTAGTTTTTGGAATCTGAATTTAACATTTACAGATAAGTAAATGCTAAGAAAAAAAAAAAATGAAATTGAAAAAAAGATATTTACCGAAATAGAAACCCCGATCTTGAACTCAAAAAAAAAAAAATTTGTATTATTTGACATTTACAGGCCAATAAAATGTAATATAACTTGTTTTTAATTTGTATATGTTAATGCTATATATTTTTTAAAATGTTCCTCATATATTTTAATTTTTCTAAATGAGGTCACTATTATTTTTATCAGTTTATCTACACATTTCGTGTCACTTTACAACATGATCATATGTGATTGATAGCCGTAAGTTTAAGATAACAAAACCAATGAATTAACAAAATGCCATAAAATATGCATATGTTTGATGTTGGGCATAAAGTGTGACTGCAAAAAAAAACAAACCTCTATTTTGGTCAAGTGCTTCTTTGAGCTCACATTTATATTTTTAAAATAGTTTGTTTTTCATTCAAAAAAAAGAACAAAGTACCGGTAAACCATATATCGTTTATTAAGTTGAGCTATAGATTTAGCGTTTTGCGGCCTTCATTGTTTGGCGCATCATAACTCAGAGCAGCGTCAACAGTTTGGCATCTTTTAATAACTAATTTTATTGCTTTTATAGCTTTATCATATGCTTGAAGTGGCCAACAAAATAAGTGCGGTGAAGCTTTCACGTCTTCAAGTCGCGTAAACGGGAATTATACACCGACTTATACTCAAATGTGGGCGAAGAAATAAATGTATTACCGTCATACGCTAATTTATGAATATTTATTATAAATATTATTCGTACAGATTAGCGTAAGGTTTATGCTTTTGAATGTATATTCATGCACTGAAGTGAAAAATCTAAACTAGTCAGAAAAAAATCTAGTACATTAAATAGTATTTTATGGTGTTGTTGTTTCTAAAAGCAAAATGCTTCTTGAAGGTTTAGAATAAGTAATATAGATTTACAACTTCCGGATAAAAATTCTAAAGTGGGGAAAACGTTCATAGAAAGTTGGAAAGTTAGCAATATCGCCCACCTAGATTTGGAAACAGCTTATTAGAAAATGTACATGTACAGTTGTTATTTTATTTACTTTCTACTTTTATTTTATTTTATTATATTTTGTTTTATTTTATTTTATTTCATTTTTGTTTATTTTATTTTCTTTGATATTATTTTTATTTTATTCTATTTTATTTATTTATTTTTTTTAATTTTTTTTTTATTTTTTTTATTTAATTTAATTTAATTTTATTTTATTTGGCTTCACTTTAATTTACTATAAATTTTATTTTACAGTACTTTTATTTAATTTAATAATGTTTTATTTTATTTTATTTTGTGTTGTTTTATTCTATTTAATTGTATTTTATTTTATTTAATTTAATTTAATTTAATTTTGTTTTATTTTATTTCATTTCATTATATTTAATTTTTTAAATTTTATTTATGTTAGTTTATTTTATCCAAATTTTTTAATTATACTTTATTTTATTTTCCTTTTTATTTTTTTTATTTGTTTTAATTTTATGTAATTTTATTTTGTTTTATTTCATTATATTATATTATATTTAATTTTTTTTTAATTTTATTTTAGTTTATTTTGTTTTATTTAATTTTATTTAACTTCGTTTTATTTAATTTTATGTCACGGTTGCTTTTAATTCCCTTTATATGAGTTTTTGGTGATGATCATAGCAGACTTTATCAATTTGTTATGTGCAGCAGTTGCTAATATAAGAATAAAACAAACCTCTTACTAGATCAGCTGTGCAGCAATTAGTGTTGAGTTGCATATTAACTGGTCAGTTTGACTGCAGGGTGTGAATATGCCCACCCAGTACGCTTTCATGGAAATGAAATGAAAAGTGTAAGCAAATGGTTCAACAAACAAATCATATCTGCATATATTTGCATCTACACATTCATTTTGCTTGAACTCCATGAACCGGAGCACACTCATAGCTAAGTGACCAGCCTTAATATATTATTGTTTTTAACTCATTTGTTATTTTCGTGTTTCACCTCTTTTATTCCAATGTGTAAAACATTTATTGTGCGACAATCAAAGCATGCAAATACCTACATACATACCAGAGGTTATAATTTTTTTGATTACTTCAATCCCGTGATTTTCGGGATCTGAGTTTTAAACTCCGTGACCTCGGGATTAGTAGCTGGATTTGGTATTCACCATCCTCCAATAGTATAGATTGAAAAAAGTGAAGAAATTGTTGGAGAGACTATCTAACCTTAAAATAGTTTTTAATTTTTTATATATTTTATATTTGAACGGAAAATTATTTAATTATTAGCAAAGCAAAGTAAAATATTTTTTAATAATTTTTTTTTTTTTAATTTTTGAAACAAGTTTTTAAATTTGCTTCACCAAAATTGGCTACAATTTCTAAAATTCAGAATTTTAAAACCCGTTTTAACTCATTTTTGCCATTCAAAATATTAAAACCATTGCACATCAAGAAATAAATCATACGTATTTAATTTTCAAGAAAAAAAATTAATTAACTTTCGGGATTGATATCCCTACCACATGCGTACCATTAGAAAATCAGACAAACGCGCAGCTAATGCATAGAAAGTCTCGGTAAAATCCGCTATGTGAGGTCTATTATGAAAAGCGAAAGCTTAAGCTAACACACAAAATTCAGACATTAATATAAAATATTAATAGAAAGATATGATTTGTTGGGGGAAGTTTTTCTTCTGTTGTGACTTAGTGTAATGATATAATTTAGGATTTGTTTGTTGTCGTTAAGAGCCTAACGATGTAGGTAAGCCCATAATTTTAAGTTAAATTGAAGGAATAGATTTTTCAAAACTGTTGTGGCATTTTCATTAGATAATGCCTAAGTAATCGCAGATAGATCGGGTTTTCCTACCCAGGAAATTGTAATTACTTTAAATAATATTCCGTTCTTGATGAGCTGGGTGGGTTTTTTTTACTCGGGTTGTCCCATCTTTGAGCTTAAAAAGCCGGGAAAATTGAACAGTCTTCTATGCTTTTATTCGAACATTTACCCGGATTATGTCCCTTTTTTACTTAGGATTACTTGAGATTATGAGACTGGAGATTATGTCATGGTACCAGAATATTTATTTACAAACATTTCAAAGTTGAAATGTAAGCATTTGATTATATAATACGACCACACATGAAGATGGCTTATGCATTTTTAATGACACTCAGACTGTCTTAACTAGCTAGCAATAAAAACGGACTTAAAATATATGAATAACAAGTTGTGTTGATTATTTTAACAATCGTTTATACATACTTAGATATTCGTTTCATCATTTTTTACACAGAAACTTAACAAATAATTCAAACACGCCGCTCTATGATGAAGAAACATCTTACAAGAACTGAAACTAAATACAAAGCCACACAATTTCTTAACAAAATAATCAAAAGGAAAAGAAACCAAATATGCGGAAAAAACTGAAATAAAAGTGCCAAAAAAATATGTTAATATCAGTCAAAGAACTGTAATGACCGAGTGACTGAGAAAGCGAAAAGTGTCTAAAGCTAGTTTTATAGAATTCAAACAAATAAATTAGTAAAACCCTCACAAAATCAGCGAAGGTAAAGCTGCTTATCGATTTGTCATGCTGAAAAGTGAAATTGTTGCTAACATTTATGAATTAAATTGTTTCTCTAATTTTGTAACAAAAAATTGGTTATAAAAAAAATAGAAATTACAGCTGGTACCCTGCAAAAAATCGTGCGACTGAGCTGTAAAGAGAGTGGTCCGCTATAAATACCTTTCGTCTACAGTGGGCTACAATAGATCTCAACTACTCTTATAACGGCCTATAACTTCATAGTTAGGGTAAGTCGATTTTAATTTTTGTAGCCTACTTTTAGGTGTTGAAAGTAAACTTGTCCGACCGTACCCGTAAGGGAACAAACAGAGTCTGTCCGCCGCTACCCGTTTAGGCATAAAAGGGACCAATTAGTATCTTCATAGGACATGATCAAACAAAAGGAAGCACTTCAACCTATACAAACAGATTACAACTGGCATTGGTCGCATGCTACTTTGCGACACCTCCCAGATTTATCCTAGACTAATCACATTCTTTGCAGGGTAGTTATTCACGCAATGTAGATAAAAACAACAATTCGGATAAGTGTGTCTGTATTTATACACATTTATAATATATTTAAACATTTTGAAACTGAGATGTTTGTTTAATGAAGGAATAAAATAAAAATTCAAATCGTCCTAACCATGTCCAATGAGCGTGATATGTTTAACAAAAGACTTTGAAAACGAACTCGATACTCAATCATCCATTTTGACAGATTTTTGCTTGACGTTGAATTTTGCATATTGCTTAAGGTAATATTCGTTTTTTTTATAGCGCAGAGGGTGTTATAATTTTGGATTGTTATAATGGCATCAATGGATAGTAATAAATAAAGACTTAAATTATCAGCATCAGAAAAGAATTAAATTGAGACAAAAAAAAGTAATAGAGTCCAAGCTCGGGTGTAATTGAACAATTTATCTTATAACATGAAACGAGATATTCTTGTATATTTATATATCAACTATACCGAAATTTTAAAAAAATTCAGTCAGATATGCCAATGTGTGTATGAAACGTAAGTCAGAAGCGATGTAAAGTTTCATAGTTAGTTTTGGGATTACCACCTAGAGTTGCCATCTAATCCATTTTCTATGCATTGTTTGCATATCCGCTATTATTTTGAAAACGATGTGACTTATTTGGATGATCTTTTGGATTAAGGTAAGAAGCTACATTTAGAGCTCTCCTATGTTGACAACTATTTGATTTTTTTTAAAATGATATAAGATATGCCAAAACGGTAATCAAACGTACGGTATTTTACGTCACATATGTTGGGTTGCCACTTAATCTTATTATATTTATTCTTTGGTATATATAAGTAATTTATCTCGAAAACGATTTGATACACTTTTATAAAAATTAAGAAATAATTTATCTTCTAAAATCTCAGCAAATTAATAAAAAAAAAACATTATACAGATATGAAAGTATGGGTGTCATAAGGAAGGTATTTCATGTCGTGTGCTAACAAAAATATTCTTTGTTAGGGTTACCAAGTGGGGTTGCCACCTAAATTTATTCTATTTATTCTTATCTTAAAAATAAACTGAGCCATTTGGATAAACGTCGTAATTGGATAATATGCTTCATTTCAAGCTCTCCTACCTCATATAATGTGGTATGCACAATAGCTTCAATTAAGGTATATACTGCTTATTTTCACGTGAGTTCAAATTTCCTTACTTTTGTCAGTATTTGAAATTTTTAGCACTAATTTCATACTTTTCAATTCCACAACTTTTGATTTGCGTGTCATAAACACAAGTTTTTAATGACCGAAATGAGCTCATACATATGCGACATTCAATTAAATTAAACAAATTTAATTAATGAAGGAAAAGTGTCGAAATTGAGAAAAGAAATCACACTTTCTGCTTCTGTCAAGCCCGCGGTGACAGTGAGTTTGCATGCGCTGTACAATATTTGCAGTTGTTGTACTAATGATTGAAAAGCAGTTGAGGGCTTTTGTATTTTTATCGCTATGCGGCTTTAGACTTTAGTTTCTTTTAAATAATTTCTTCTTTACTATGCTCTAATTGGCAGCTTCATGTGCATATATCATTTACACACCCACAAACATACATTTATGAGCGATACATTGATGAAGTGCAACTGGTGTCTGTATTGATCTTTATACCCAAATGCTCGGCTCACAAATGTTTAATAGTGTGCGCTCAACGTTGTCACGGATGTATACGTTTTCGCTAACTAAGATTAATTATTATTTTTTATATGCAAGTTATTAGATGTGCACTTCATTGTTCAAAAAATTAATTCAAATGATATGCATTTAATTTGAAATTCAATATCGTTTGCAAACGAATTTATTTGAAAAAACCTGTATCTCATCTTGGAACAACTTTTACACTTTCTTATCTTAAAAATTAATCTAGTTAAATGAAAAGAAAAACCTTTTCAGCTTCCTTCATTTTCTCACGCGTTTACGCTTTGTGCTAAGCTACTATTATTATTGCTATGCACTATTAAGTTTATGATTTTAAGCGCTTTTTTATTTGTTATTAATTTTTATCGCAGCCGCTTTATGTGTGTATTTATTACTTTAATTAGTTTTATTCAGGCACATTTTTCTATTTTTATGGTTTTGTTTACATTCTCTTTGTTAATAATGTTGTTTATGTTCATGTCAGTTTAACAATAAAAAATTAGCTTAGTAAGTCGACAATTTTAAAAATGTTCCGCTCTTCTGCTTTATTGTGTTAAGATGTGAAAATTCTAAGATGTAATTTTTAAATACATTAATTGCCCAGAGAGTAAGCGGATAATGAAAATTCTCTTGAACGAATGATTAGTTAGTAGGTAAGATAGCAAAAATCCTTAGAACACCATCTTAGATATTTTTTTAAAAATCATGTTTGTTTTATAAATATTTTTATTTGAAAAAATTCCCATTAAGAGAATGTGACTTAAATTTGTTTCGCCAGATCTGCATAATATAAATTTGAGTGACCAGTCAAATGTTATTATTCATTCAAAACATTTCGAATGGCGAATAAAATTTCTATTATTATTTAATCATTTAAGATTTAAAAACATGAGTATCTCGGGATCACTCAAATTGGTTTCCATATGTGCTAAAAGGTATAGAAAATATTTCCGAATAATTTTTAGGTTATTTCGTCATAAATTGGGATTCACTCCAGAGATTTTACTCAAGCTTTATAGGGCTAGTGTGGAAAAATTGCTCGACAAAATATGACCTTTGAAGGGACTTCTCTGTGTTGTTCTGGTCCATGCAGATACCTTTGTGGAATCAATTCGGGATCATCTCGGAAAATTTCTTAGACTATTCCGAGACTTCCCTGGGACCATTTCAAGATAGTTTCGGGACTTTTTCAGTATTGCTTACGGTATAGTCGGGTTGATTTAACAATAATGGAAAATCCCAAAATGACCCGCGGAACCCCCTAAAAAGTCCCAAAATGATACCGAAAGCAATCCCAAAATGATCCCTGCATGGTGAATCAAATTTTTTTTTATTTACAAAATTTTTTATTAAATTACCCAATCCTGTAATACTGATCTCTGGGGGTGTTCAAAATCTCTTATGTGTATTATACCAATTAAGTTACGGCCTTAGGTCGAAAGAGCTTTATGACTTCTGAAGCTCTGAGCAATGCAATTTTCTAAGAAATTTTTGCATTGCAAATTCCAGAAATATTTGATATAGCATTTTATTTCATATGGAGCCACACAATCTACTGCCTTATAAAGTATTTATAAAATGGTTTTCTCAGAATGTAATTAAACTGATGAATAGGTATGCCGCTATAAAGTTCGGTGATCATAGCCTCATAAATGACAGATTTGGGATAAAAATCCTCGGTTTCTGAAGAATTGGTCATACGGGAAATATGGAGGTTCTTCTTCTAGCTTGCGAAAAATGATTAATGGTCCATGAATGTATATAACATTTTTTCCAGAGATCTCAAAAGCTAATTGACTAGTTTGAGTTTAAGCAGACGAATGCGCATATCTTAACCGAGTCTGCTTTTCGAGGTAATTTCGGTATAAGCGCCAACCTAAAACATCCATATCGACCAACAAACAACAGTAATACAAGCCATATTGCTCATGGCAAATTACCCTAGTCATACATCTGCATAGTTACCATAAGTGGCAAAGTACTGCCCACACATTTATAACAATGAAAACTCAAAAGAGGAAAAATCCTAGTTCTACTGGCCGAACCAATATACCATTTTGGTGGCCCTTTAACTGTCGAAAGCAGGCACTGTGGGCCATGCGACCTTTTTTAAGTCATTGAAGGTGCCACGTGACTTCCTTTGAACAAAATATCTTAGTGGTGGACAGTGTGATATTCAGAGAACATGGAAGGATCAGGCACGGGGTATCACAGCGTATTGTTCCTTTACGGATACTATTTACCTTTCATATCTCACAAGTCTACGATATCTCACAAGTCTACGTACCAGCAATCTGCTTGAGTCTATAATATTTTGAACATTAACTACAACCAATTTATTTATTATGCCCTTTACTACCTGGACAAAGTTTGAACTTCAGTTGAGACCTCAGTCGAAGTGAGAATGATTTCCCTCATGTAACCACTTTGGAAATGTAAAGTGATGCATACATTTTGCTAAAATAACTAGTAACTAAGACTTTAATCAAAAAACTTAAATTTTAAGTACGTTAAAGTGAAGAAAAAAGTCAGCCGGGGACTTAAATTGAAGCCTCTGAGAGGTAAGAAACACTACCTTCGGGCTACAACATAGCGTTTTGTAATGATGTAAAGATCTGTAGACGGCCACGCTGCCTTAAAGGCATAAGAAATCTAAGTGATATAATCGGTTATGATGAGGAAAGGTACGGGCCTTTTTGGATCTTTAGAATAGTAACATAGATGTGAATAAGGGCTTTTGGTAAGAAAAGTCTTCAAAACTTATAAAACAGAGGACGCCTTTGCTTGATTAATTCAGGACCTAAGGCGATGACCTTGCCATTGGACTAGTTGTGATGATTGTAAAGTTTCAGGAACACGATTCAATATCAAATATAATTGGGTACTGCAAGAGATTATTGGCCATTTAAGGGAGAAATATCTGGTTAGAGGAATTTGTCACAATCTAAATTTAATAGGGCTTACTCCAAAAGGACGTACATTTTCCCAGGATAAGTGGGGCTGAGATTAGTTTTCATCACTTCAGAGACTTTGTTTCGTGTGCTCTCCTCTTTGTACTATCTGGCGATCTGCAGCATATTAGACCTAAACAGTTTCACAGAGTCTTTAGAAGTGAATAACATAAATTTCTCTAAATGTAGGCATTACATTTTTCTCACTCTATTAACTTCATTCGAAATTGAGATATAAAAGTAATTGACCGTAAATATCTTAAGAGCTTAACATTAATAAAAAATATTAAAAGCTGCACAACAAATTTCGGTTTAATGAAAAAAAAGTTAAAAATGCATTTTATTAATTTGTTTGTTGATTTTTTGATTGTAGGTACAAACAGTTTTGACTGAAACGTGGGCGTAACCAAAAACGTCAACATCGTTGTTGGTCGTAGGTGCTTATATGAATGGGCACTGTAAAATGCTTTGTCTTGCTTTGTGTGCCTGGGAGGTATTTAGTGGCAATAATGTTGTGGTCACTTCCAATGTGACGAAAAATTAAACAAAACATAATTGAGCTTACAAATTTTAGGTTTTACAAAAATGTACGTTTGTTGGCATGCATGCCCAGTATATAGTAGATAGACGAATAGATCTAATTTTGGGGAATTTGGCATATGGCAGCTGCACAAGTTTAAAAGTGTGCTTTTAAGTATTAAAACATTTTGTGTTTTTATTTTTTTTTTATTTTGCTTGCTTTGCTGTCACCGAGTGAGGGTGAAATGTGGAAATGAAATTTGGGTTGGCAGTTGACATGGCAGCAATATTGCTGAGCAGCATAAGCGCTAAATGGTTGAGTCGAAGCGATGCATGTGATAGCCGCTAGGGTGTAGCATAAAATTGAAAATTCGATTTAATGTTGAAAATTTTTTTATCAGTTTGTCTAGCAAGAACAAAGTAAAAGAATTAAGATTCATAACTGGCGCATGTGTTGTGGCGTTCTGTGTTTGAAACTCGAAATTAGACCAGGCATTTTCTACACCTTTTTCAGTTTATATTCAGAAAGATATATTTAATGTTCGGAAAGTAATGAAAGTTAATATGAATTGCAAAATTTCTAAATATGAACTGAAAAAGGTGTAGATCAGCAGCGGAATCCTGGAAATTGCTAAAGCTTAATTTCGATCGCCAAAAATCTCTAAATGCATTTTAGCAACATTTGCGATTCCAATGAATGACTATCCCCTAAAATCTCCATATTTTGGTAAATTTTTTTGGCACATTATAGCGATGAACACAAATGAACCAAATAAATTAATCAGCTGGCAACTAATATAGCCGAAATTGCGATTCTGGAACTTTAGCCATCGCCGAAAGTCTCTATTTTTCTCCTAAAGGTAGCTTATTTTTGCTAAAAGGCGAAATATATATTTTTGGGTAGTAAAAACACTCAAATACATAAAATATATGTAATTTATGCGAAAAATTAAAATTTAACATATTTACCCAACAAGTATTTGTCCATAACATTGGAATAAGGGAGGATTGGAAACACGTCCTTTCCAACCTCTCGAGGAGCCGATTGAAATACCATGCTTCCTGACAACACTGGCATCATTATCTTAAATGTTATTTTAGGTATACTATTGTTATGTTTTCATTTCATATGTAAGTTTAGTAATAATTTTAATCTGTATTAATGACCTGTATATATAGCATTTTATTGTTAATAGTCGACCATTTTGTGTTTGTATCGACTTTAAATAAATAAATTAAAAATAAAGTTGAAAACTATTAGGATTCATCTATTAACGCCACTTTGTGACAACTAAAAATCGTATGAGCCAGCTGGAGCAGCTGTAGGTAAAGAGTCCAACGGTCGAACTGAGACTAGGGCAGTGATGGTTGGTTACAACACTAAACAAGGCAATAATCGGTATATCAGAGAAAAATCTTAGGATCCTATTGGTGTTTTTACAATATCAACAAATTTAGCAATTTGTGACGCTTTTGTGATAATTAGGAAGAAAGTGCGAAGAACATGCTCAAGACCCTCGAACTTTCTACACTACATTGCAAGAGCATACGTTAATTCAACCGTTGAGTGTGCTAGAAGTTAATTTAAAAAAATATCTCTTAACTTGTCAGTTATTAAATTTTTCGGTATTCTCAACACCTAAATATTTAAATTTTTAGAGTTTCGAAATATTAACGGATATTTTGGTCCAATCCTATATTTCTCTGACTAAAACTAGTAAAATTCTCAAAAATTAATTTTTACTGAAACCAATAAATAACGCCAAAAAGTATGGGGTTGACTTCTAGTAACCTCTGTTTATTTCTGACTAATTCTGGCAATTTCTGGATAGTAAGGAATCACAACTAAATTGACAGCTGGCAGTGCTAACGCAGCGCCCCCAAGCAAAAAGATAACGTAACAAATTTTAGCTAGGCGAATTTTGTTCCAGAATCGCAAATAAGCGAAATCGTCAACCATTCTGAGAGTTCATTTGTTTTAGCATTTTGTCATATTTTAGCATTTAGGTGATGGCGATGTCTGAAACTCCGTTGCAGCACTTTTTAATCTTTTTTTTTTGTTTTGTTGCTGTTTTTAGAGAGAAAAACACTCCCCGAAGGTTTTGGGGAGTATTGGCGATAGTGACAGTTCTTTGCCGGATATGAACAAGGTACGCTTCGGTACTCCCTTAAGCTCAGTACTGGGTGGACAATTTTGCAACGAGCCTAAACATTATATTAAATCACTTTTTTGATAAATAAAGTAGAACGAGGGCTTCTTTAATTGTATTGCTACCTTTTTATGTAGGTTTTGAAGACCTGAAATCAAAGAATGTAGAAATACAGCTGATAACACCATTTCATGGTGAAAAATGCCAAGGGGATTACGCAATGAAAAAATATATTCAAGCAGTAAAACGAACTGAAAACTATATGTAACGATGCCAGAGCACATATCTTTTATTTGAAATATTTTGTATGGGATTTCAAATGGTTTCTAAGCAACTCGCAACATTGTTCACGCGTGAACACAGTACTAGGCTTTACGGTACATGCCCGACTGTCGCGGGAGCGATTTGGCATGACTATCGGAATCATCTGGATCATCGCACTAAGGAAGCAGAAGGTTGATAGTGAGAGGTGAGGAAGCATCATATCAGTAGTTGAACTTCAGTACCCTTTGTGGCTTTTAGTCGACTCTTACAGCCGGAATGCTTTACGGCAGGTATATTCTAACCGCTGGGGTTAATCTATCTTTACAGAAACTCTTTAACTCCTCAAATGAAGTTCCGAAATCTACTTAGCTTGGTAGAAAATTTGTAATCCCTGAGAAAACTTACTCAGCATAACCCTTGGTTAATTAAATATAAAAAAAAACGTGCATTTAAATGTTCTACTTTGCCGCTTTTCTTCATTTGTCTTGACTTTTTACAATTTGTTGTTATTTTATTCTTAATTTTCACCCACCCCTGCACTTGCTGGTTTGAGTAGCTGAAGCTCACTTAGTGCTAAACAATTAATGTCTTTCGTTGATTTATTAGCATAATTTTTTCCGCCCTTTATTTCATGTTTCGTCTTTATAATCATTAATATTTCGACCTTATTATTTTTATCTCCAACCGCAATTTTTCCGCACTTGCACCATCTTACTTGTTTTAAGTATTTTATGCTTTAGCGCTCGTTAAAAATCTCAACAGGATTTAATTTCATTTCGCTGAAAAATTGCCATCATAAATGTGTGCAAAAAATAAGGCAGAAGAAATTAAAAAAATTTAAAATTGTTCATATCTTTCGCGGTTAAGTGGATTATCAACTTCGAAGTCAGTTCCCTTCGCCAAAATAATAACTCACTTCATTGCCTGTCATTATGAGGTGTTAAATACATATAACTTAAAATTATGTAAGTGAAAGATTAACACGAAGAAAAAGTGAGAGAAAAATTAAAAAGGTTATTAAATTTAAGTTGGCAGGTTTTTTGGGGCTTAAGCGTCACGACAATGATAAAGCAAGAAAATTTAAGAATTAATTAAAATGCTTGTACATAAATAAATATATATATAGGTATTTAAAAGAAGCGCAAATGTTGCAAGACAAAGCTCCTCTAAGGAGAAAAATTAATTGGAAGAAGCTGTGGTTTTTAATAATTTTCAAATTAATGGTAATTGTTTCTATTCTCGTGGTTCCTTTGTGGGGAGCAAAAAAGCTGTACTTGATACTAGCTCAAGTAAGCATTGGACTTCCCAAGTTGACGAAAAAGGCGGCCAAGAGATGACCAAGTCTGTTTCTGAGGTCCAACCAACTTCTTCTTTCTTTAAATGGTCATCTAACTGCCTGGGCCATTTTGACCGTCCAACATAGCTCGCCAGTTGTTTTTTCGTTGCGCCAACTGGCGCCAATTGGAAACACCTCGGGATCGCAAATCGCTCTCCACTTGGTTCTTTCATCGGAGTGGTGGTGTCGCTCTTCCTCTTCTTCCACTGGCGGGTGCCGATAAGAATACCTTCTGGGCTGGAGCATCTTTGCTCATTCGCACTACGTGGCCTAGCCAGCGAAGCCGCTGTGTTTTAATTCGCTGAACTATATCGGTGTCTGCGTAAAGTTCGTACAGCTCATCATTAAATCTTCTTCGGTACTCGCCGTCGCCAACACGTAGAGGTCCACAAATCTTTCGAAGAACCTTTCTTTCGAATACTCCCAGAGGTCCAACCAACATCAATTCTATTTATAAATATTGGTTGGACCTTTCAACGTTTCATGTCCTTTTCCGCCAACACTCCAAATGGAACTGGTCAAAGTTTTAAGAAAACGTTTGAGTACGCAGTTTTATAGCTCATTCCATTTTACCATAATAATGTGGGATTTAGATATACAGGGTGTTTTTTTTACAGGTTTGTTTTTCGAATAGAGATAAAACTGGCATTTTGTGGTCAAATCTGGCAACTCTAATGTCATTTATGTTCAGTTTGGTTTGCCATTTCATCATGAACAGGTTGACAAAAGAACAACGCTTGCAAATCGTGCAAATTTATTTCGAAAATAATGGTTCAGTTCGCGAAGTTTACCGTGAGCTCCGTCCATTTTATGGTCGACATAATCGTCCATCAGAGCAATTAATTCGGTTAACCATGGATCGTTTTCGCACTACGTTTACTCTATGTGATAATACGCATCCGCAGAGACGTCGAACAGTGCGCACCGAAGAAACAATTGCCGCTGTAGAGCAAAGTGTTGAAGAGGACCCGAATGAATCGATTCGCCACCGTGCACAGCAATTGGAGCTTTGTCCATCAACTTTATGGAAGATTTTGCGCAAAGATCTTGGCTTGCGACCTTACAAGATCCAGCTTGTGCAAGAATTAAAGCCGCGAGACCATGCAATGCGTCGTGATTTTGGTGTATGGGCCGAAAATGAGATTGATTTCGATGCTGATTTTCATCGCAAAATTTTGTTCAGTGATGAGGCTCATTTTTGGTTGAATGGCTACGTCAACAAGCAAAATTGCCGCATTTGGAGTGAAGAGAATCCACATGAGACCCTTGAAACGCCATTACATCCACAAAAACTGACTGTTTGGTGTGCTCTGTGGGCTGGTGGAGTCATTGGGCCATACTTCTTCCGCAATAATGCTGTAGAGGCAGCTACCGTTAATGGAGACCGGTATAGAGCCATGATAACCGACTATTTTGTTCCCGAATTGGATGGCATGAATGTGGATGAGTTGTGGTTCCAACAAGACGGCGCTACATGCCACACAGCGCACGTCACAATCGATTTATTGAAGGAAACATTCGATGAGCGCATAATTTCGCGGAATGGACCTGTCAATTGGCCACCAAGGTCGTGTGATTTGACACCATTGGATTATTTTCTTTGGGGATATGTGAAGTCGCTCGTCTACACCAACAAACCAGAAACGTTAGGGGAATTGGAAGCCAACATTCGTGGCGTTATTGCCGACATACGGCCCCATATGCTCGAAAAAGTGGTTGAAAATTGGACCTGTAGAATTGGCTTTATTCGAGCCAGCCGCGGCGGCCACATGCCAAAAATCATATTTAAACATTAATGCCATAAAATTATCCTTCCAATAAAGCCAAATTGATGGACCTTAAAACGATTTTCTTGTGTTTTATTTCAATTCGAAGTTCTATACCCCTAAAAAAAACACCCTTTACGAGTACCTGAAAATTTCCCCTGAATTTTTCGAATTTTTTTCCATACAAAATAAATCTTTTGTAGCGAGTTCTAACTTGCACAATGTTGTACTAAAATTGATTGGTCTACAAAACTGCATACTCACAAGTTCTCTAGAAATTCTCCCAAAAAATTTGAGGATTATGATGGCCATTTTTTCAAGTTTAATTAACTCTCGTAACTTTGTGTAATTTTAAATGAAAACTATTAAAGTTACAGGTTCTTTTTATTTCGTCGAACGATGTACATTTTAATTTAACTACTAGTATATTGAACACAGTTGTATGTTCACAAATGTAAAGAACCAGTTGAGGTTTTCGTATAGATTCGAAAGGTGAAATATTCTTAAATTTTCTTATCTGTGAATAGGAGCAAAAAATGTAAAGGTTCGAAATTTTTTTGAAAACATTTATTTGATTGTTCAAAGCACCCAGCAAAAATTTCCGCAAATGCTCTTAAAAATAATTTAAAGTAAGCTTGGTGTAAAACGCGATATAAAAGCGTGTTTAATATTAAAATTAATTGCAGGTTCAAAGTGAATTTTTGTTAGAAACTTCAAGAACGAATTTCTATAGAAAAAAAGTGAAATGCAAGCTCTCATCAAAAATTCAAAAAGAGAACTACTTGTCAGCTTTCTTTTCAACTCAAGATATTTCAAATTGCTTTTAATAAAAGTTTCTCAATGATAATCCATTTATATATATTTAAATAAAGATTCGGAAAAGCATTTTTAAAAACCTTTATCTAAACATTTGTTTGGTAGACTTACATTTGTAAGCTTGTAAATCAGTCTGGCGCTTCGCTATAACTTACTTCGAACCTTTTGTAAAAGAAGAATCAGAGTTTTGTAAACTTATTATTTATATAAGATAGCTTTTTAAAAATTTAATTTACGTTGACAAATTTTATGAAAGTGAGAAACAAGTCACAGTGAAAAATTAGCTGGAATTGGGCTGGTAGAAAAAGACTCACGAATTGAGTTTCTAATGTCAGAAAGGTTTTCGTTCCTACATATTTAAATATTCTGAAAGGAAGTTCTTCAAGCAGAAGTCGCCACTATATAAAAGTGATCAATATAAACATGTTTCTCTACAGCCAGAATTGAAAAAGGAAGATTGTACGAAAATGGCATGTTTTGAGCTATTTTTACGGATAAAGCGGGTCAATATATCTCTGTGCTTAGTTCTTTGCCCACTTTCCACTTCGGACTGAGTAGGCAATTGAGAAGTAAAGTCCTCTATCGACGAATGAAATAAACACTCTTTAAGTCACTTTTCAACCCGTGCTGCTAAATAAAGCAAAAGCTTGGACTTTAACAACATCGAATGAAGCTGCTCTTGAAGAAAAAGGTTCTTCGAAAGATTTAACGACCGTTATGCGTTCGCGATGGCGAGTATCGAAGACGAGTAATGACGAGCTGCAAGCCATCTATGCAGACACCGACATAGTCCAACGAATTAAAACTGAGCGGCTTCGTTGGCTAGGCCATGTTGTGCCAATGAATGAAGGTGCTCCGGCACAGAAGGTGTTCTTATCAGTACCCGCCGGTGGCAGCAGGGGAAGAGGGAGACCACCGCTCAAATGGAAAGACCAAGTGAAGACCCATTCGCGATAAAATTGTGTCTCCAATTGGCGCAACGAAGAAACGACTGGAGAGCTATCTTGGAGGTCAAAAACGCCTAGGCGGCTCGATGAACATGTAAAGTAAGTAAGTTGATGAGATGGCAAAAGAACTGCCTATGGTCAGATATGGTGGTTAAAGATAGCATCACTGGGCACTGTGTTATGACAACAATTATTTACCGCCCCCCTTTACGTTAGTAAGGTTCAACTTGCTACTGTTGTTGTTTTCTTGGTGCTTTTAGCGACAAAAACACTCCGCAAAGGTTTTCCATAGTGTTGTCGAAAGTGACAGTCCTTTGCCGGATATGAAGCCAGTATTCCCTTGTGATATATGCCCGAATGTAGCAGAAGATTTTTGGTACGACCAGTGGAAGCTTAGAGGTCATCTAACTACGTCCTTCCGTAAAGAAGGAGTGGTTGGGTAGTGAGAAGTGAGAGGCGGCATATCCGTAGATTAACCAGCAAGTTGCACGTCATTACCTTTGTGCATTTTAGTCGACTCTTACGACAAGTATCCCCACCTCTGGCATATTCTAATCCACTTAACCTAAACTAATTAAATATCTGATATCTGGTATCCTAAAATTCGTTGTGTCCTTGCTTCATCCTATTGCTTTCGTGACTATCAAATATTTGTTGTTGTTTTTTACACAGAAGGTGTTCTTATCAGTACCCGCCGGTGGCAGCAGGGGAAGAGGGAGACCACCGCTCAAATGGAAAGACCAAGTGGAGACCCATTCGCGATAAAATTGTGTCTCCAATTGGCGCAACGAAGAAACGACTGGAGAGCTATCTTGGAGGTCAAAAACGCCTAGGCGGCTCGATGAACATGTAAAGTAAGTAAGTTGATGAGATGGCAAAAATACTGCCTATGGTCAGATATGGTGGTTAAAGATAGCATCACTGGGCACTGTGTTATGACAACAATTATTTACCGCCCCCCTTTACGTTAGTAAGGTTCAACTTGCTACTGTTGTTGTTTCCTTGGTGCTTTTAGCGACAAAAACACTCCGCAAAGGTTTTCCATAGTGTTGTCGAAAGTGACAGTCCTTTGCCGGATATGAAGCCAGTATTCCCTTGTGATATATGCCCGAATGTAGCAGAAGATTTTTGGTACGACCAGTGGAAGCTTAGAGGTCATCTAACTACGTCCTTCCGTAAAGAAGGAGTGGTTGGGTAGTGAGAAGTGAGAGGCGGCATATCCGTAGATTAACCAGCAAGTTGCACGTCATTACCTTTGTGCATTTTAGTCGACTCTTACGACAAGTATCCCCACCTCTGGCATATTCTAATCCACTTATCCTAAACTAATTAAATATCTGATATCTGGTATCCTAGAATTCGTTGTATCCTTGCTTCATCCTATTGCTTTCGTGACTATCATATATTTGTTGTTGTTGTAGCTCATGTCATGGAGACTTATCAAGTAGGGGTATTCTGCAACATAGCCCTATATCGGATTAAACTTGAGACATGCCTGTCTTTGCCTGGATTGCTTTTGATTATATTCCTGATAGGACCCTAGGTCAAGCATGTTAATCTTCTTGGATACCACTTTTTGCTTTGTTGCAGGTGTTGTTTACACTATTAGAACTTGGCCTGCCTGAAGCTAACACCAATCTTAAACTTCATTTATCTTACTAGTAGCGTCACTTGGGAGGGATAACATTTTTTAAAAGCTACGTGGCATGCCTGCTACCCGATTCGCTGCAGTGGCTGCCTTAGTTTGCTAATATTTATACCCAGCGTGTACTAGTACACAGGGTATTATAGTTTTGGTCATATAACGGTGGTTTGTAACGATACAAAATATTAGAGATAGATATGGAGTTCCATATATCAAAGTTCTTAGAATGAACAGAGGAATTCATTGACACATGTCCGTCCATCCGTCAGCCCGCAGACACGACAACGTGAGTAAAACTTGAGATATTTGAATGAAATTTGGCACACAGGTTGCTTTCCAGCCAAGGTTGCTATTTGAAATGGGCGCAATCGAACCATAACCACGCCCCTTTTTTCGATATCGAAACGTATAAAATGGGTTAATTCAATAATAAAAGCAGCTACAATGATGAAATTTGCTAGATTTATTAATTTGGTTGTCACATTGATGATTTTAGCAAAGTTTTTGAAAAGGGGTGTGACACCGCCCACATATGAGTGAAGAAATTTTAAAATTTTGACTGTTAATAACTCCAGAACCGTTTACGTAACGAAATTTCGTAGGAGGCATACTATCATTATGACAAATGCACCCATACAAAACAAGCGACATCGTTTTTTGACCACGCCTACGCTTTCATAAAAGTTATATGGAAAGGAGGTAGAAATATTGAAGTAGCCATATTTAATTAACTGACAGGTATAATAATATAATTCGGAAGTTTCCTCAATTTTCTTCTTCTTTATACGATTTTTACAAAATTTTGGAAAGTGGGAGTGGAACCGCCCACTTATAAGTCAAGCAAATTTCAAATTCGAATAACTTCATAACGTTCTAAGATAGAATTTCGAAGCTTGATAAGAGATATACTATAGACATGTGGAGTGCGCCCACGCAAACTTGGTTGACGACCAGGCCCACTTTTGGACCAAAGTTTTCTAAAAGAGAGGTAGGAAACCGGAACATGCTATATATCCTTCACTGATGCAGATATAATGCTAGAATTTCGTAGCTACAATGACCTGATGATCTTAATAATGATTTTTTTTAATTTTGGGAAATGGGCGTGGCACCGCTCACATATAAATGAACAAAATGTCAAATTTCAGCTATTATTAACTTCAAAACCGTGTTAAATAAAATTACGAAATATGATACGAGGTATACTATCTACGTTTTTTACAATTATATATAGCCTATGCTGTAACCAGTGAATTCAAGAATCTACTATGAAGATTTCATAAAGATCGTTTAAGTACTTTGGACGCCAGACACACTGACACACAGACACACATTCATTTTTATTTATAAGACTGCTCACATGGTAGTAGAAAAGGTTTGAAACCTCCACAACAATTTACCAATTAACCACGACCACTTTTACACAGCTGGATATTTAATGTTCGGTTCCACCCGAACCTAGACTTCCTTACTTGTTTTTGTTTGTTTTAAGTTTCAATACAAAATCATTGCAAGCACGCACGAACATATAAACTGGTAGAAATAAAAAATGTGTAACAGATTGTGGGAGTTAAATAAAATTATAATAACAATTCACATAGAGCTGATGTAAGCGACACACAAGACGCACAAATGCGCCAACACGATTTTAAGCAGCAGCCGCCAGCAATTGCAATCACCTTTCAATAAGCGACTTACATTTACCAAATTCCAAAAAGAAATTTTTAAAGGTATTTCCATAATTTAATAATGCCCTCGCTGCTGCTTTTACTCTGACAGGCTGCCGCTGCCTCACATGTCCTGCGGAATAAATCCCTGGTGAATAACAACAGCGACCGAAAAAAAAATTTAATAAAATTAATTGGCATAAAACATGAGGAAAGATAGTCAATCTTGGCGCTTACAAATCGATTGCCTTAAATGCCAAGTAAAGAATTGTGGCACGACAATTGGTGTACAAAATTCGGCACCCACTTACTACGCATGCGCCGCGCAGCGACTGTGTAGTCGATGTTTTTTATGCAAAGCAACAACATTTCTTTGCCTTTTATTCATTTCTTTTTGCTATCTTTTTTTTTTGTATTATTATTATGATTTGTGTTTTTTATGATTTCATTTTATTATTCACTTTTATCTCTTTTGTGTGTTTGCTGTTAAATGAACGATTATGTGCTGCATTTCGCTTTGTTGATTTGCGCCCAGATTTTGGTTTTTTTTGGTGTTGCATTTGCCTTTCATTTTATGACCATAAAAAGCCAAACGGCTACTACTTGCAGATGCAAGAAAAAACGGATAAGCAAAAAAAAAAAAAATAACAAAAAAAATTTGAATAAAATTTAAATAAAACATCAGAAGAAAAAAAGTCTCGGATGATTTACACTAAATGAAATGAACTGTATTGTAGCTAACGAATTAGCCTGAATGGGTAACAAGTAAAATTATCTAAAGTTGGGCTTGAATAAAAAGAATATACCCAACTGTGATATTTGAAAAGAAAGTTATCAAGTTTACAGGTTCCGTCAACAGTCGGATATATGTGCAGGAATATCATATTTACTTTAAGTGGGTTAACTTGGTTTTTGATAGGAATCTCTTATCGGATTGAAAAATTGCTTAGGGTGAAGTTTAAATTAGCAGGAAAAAAATCCAAACTCATCACCAAATTACGTTCTAGTGCATTCTAGTCTCTGAAAATTAATGAGCTTCAGTTTTGACTTTAATTTCCTCTCCGGTTGTGATGCGGACTTTTATTTACACTTTGATATCGCTTCCGAAGTGGGAGCGATCAGTTTAGGGAAAGGCTTTTTCTTTGGCTTTCATGCCAGTTTTATTTTGAAATTCTTAAGTTTTCAGATTCGGTATAGGTTTTTATTCGATTTGGCTTAGATTTCGGATTATTTTACTTTTAGTTACTGTTTGATTTAAATTTTGTGGTCGGCAACGATGTTCAAATTTATATTCTCTTTCTTTCGGTTTCGGTTTCGGCTCATATTTTTTTTTTTTTGTGTTTTTTGATGTAACAAAACAATCGAGTACCCCTGCGGGTTAGGGGTTTAGAATATGCCCGAGGTAGGCATACCGGTCGTAAGAGGCGACTAATATGCACAAAGGCAGTTCGATGGTTATGATGCCTCTCACCTCTCATTACCCATCTTATTTTTCTTTACGGAAGGAGGGATGACATGACCTAGAAGGTTTTACTGGTCATAAATCGCTACTACGACAGTCGGGCAGTACCGCAAGGGAGTATCGGAGCATACCGGGTTCAAATCCGGCCAAGCACTGTTAGTTCGACAACACTCCCCAAAACCTGCGGGGAGTGTTTTTGTCGTTATCACAACAACAACAATCAGTTTTGAGAGTATTACTAATACGTATATTTCTTCGCCAGAATGAGTCCGGTATCCCCCGGTACCAGCTGCTTCTGTTACTATCCCAAATACCACGGGAATGGTTTATTTGAAAGCGCGAACCTTCGGGTCTCCTTTTTTGATAGGCATACCTCATATTTTTTCCTTGCACTGCTTCCCTTTTCGGCTGAAGCTTTGGTTTCCGTGTTTTTCATGTACCCCTTCGGACTTTTTCTTACCCATTTTCCCCTTTTGTTTTCGGCTCTAGTTTCGACTTTGATTCTTATACTAGTTCCGGTGATGATTTTGGATTCTGTTAAACTATCTTTTCTCGACTTTCTGTGCCGTTCTCCAGTTCCGGTTGCTTCTGTGGCTTTCTCCCTCCGTTTCGGTATCCTGTTTCGGCTTTTGTTTCCGTTTAAATTTTCGCCACCTTCTTTGACATTGTTGCCTTCTTGAACAAAAGGCGCTTCCGTCAATTGCCGTCCACCGAAAATGCGCTATTACCCCTGACTACTTACTACATTCTACCACAACTGGGTATACTTGCCAAGTCAGTGAAATTACTAAAAATGAAATGAACTGAATTATGTGTCAATGAATTGATCTGAATATGTTATATGGATTATTTAAGCGCGCAGCAGCAAATCGTACACATAATAGCCGCGGTAACGGTAAGGTCTATAACGGCGCCAGATACTGCGTCGAGGCGCATGCGCAAAAATCAAGATATATATGTACGAGTATGTATGGTTGTAGGAAAGTACGTTTGCGGTTTGCCCACCCAAATTGTTTTACTTCCCATAATTTAAGTCAATGCGGCAGCAGCCCGTTCGTTGGGCCGGTCCGTGGTGTTGAACTGTAAGTCGCGAACTTGCAAACAAATAAGCAACTTGTAGCAGCGACAATAACAAAAAATTATACAATATATATGTACCTACAAATATATATCAGCCTTTATACATATATTTTACCCAGCAAGCATTTCTGTAAATGTTTTTAAAAATTAATTTAAAGTAAACTTACCTTAAAAAGCGAGTTGGAGTGAAGAGTATAAATTGCAACTTTAACAAACAGTACCTGGGCGTGCGAGCTTTGCTGGCCATTTTCCGAGATTGCCATTTCTAAAGTTTATTCTAGATGATTATTAGTAGAGAGCGCCTTACGTGGCAATTCTTAAGCGGTAGAGCTTGAAATGTCGAATGTCACCTTTTTACAAACATTCGTGCAAATTTTCGAGATAATAGCGGTCAAATACAACTAGATAAGGTGGAAACCCTAGTTGATAACCCTACCTAGAACTATTTTGTTTGGAACACGACGTAAAATACTTTCTGTTTGATACCAATGTTGGCATATGTATATGATTTGATTTTCTTTTTAAAAATTAAATTGCCATTCTTAAGAAAGTGAGCATCGATTTTAGCAGATAAGTGTAAGAAATAGTTTTCGAGCAAATGATATATGAAAGAGTAATTATCTTATAACTTTAAACGAGTTATTCTTGTATATTTGTATATCCACTACTATCTCAGGAACGACTTAACCGATTTGGATGAAATTTGGTATATGGGTAGTATCCTTTGTTTTAAAATTTTCTACTTTGGTGTTGCCACTTGGGGTGGTTCACAGGGTTGCCACCTATATCAATTTTTTTAAATATTAAGCAATATATGGGAATATGGGTATCAAATGAAAGGTATTTTAGACCGTATACCAACCAAAGTATTTTCGAGTAGGGTTGCCACCTAGGGTTGCCACCTGACCGCATTTTATTTATTCCTTCAGATATCGACCACTATCTCGGGAACAGCTAAGCCGATTTCGATGAAATTTGGTAGATGGATAGTATGCTTCCTTCTGAGATTTTCTACTTGGATGTTGTCACTAAAGGAAGCTTAGAGGGTTGCCATCTTTCCGATTTTTTTTTTAAATACTAAGCAATATATGGCAATATGGGTATCAAACGGAAGGTATTTGAAGCCGTTTACCAACCAGAATATTTTTAAGTAGGATTGCCACCTAGGGTTGCCACTTGACTGCATTTTAATTATTCCTTCTTATATCGACCACTATATCGGGAACAGCTTAACCGATTTGGATGAAATTTGGAGTGCGCGTGTGGACATAATTTCGTGGCATCTCGAGGTACTTGAATAAATATAACATAACATGGCAAACATCACTCAAAAACTTAAAATGATGAATTAAGCTGAATCTACATCTACATAGCAGCACTACACGGCACGACAAAATTGTTGCCTATTTGATCAACTATATCGTGTCGTGTGGTGCTGCTGTCGCTAGCGGCTGTACCATGCAACGGCACCAATTTCCAGTAAGACCAGCATTTGCCGGAGTAGACCTAAATTCACCTGTTTTCATGCATGGTATGCTATATGTGGCTTTTTCCAGAGTTAAGCGACCAACTACATTAAAAGTACTACTACCACAGGAGAACGAGAGACGTACTAGGAACAAGGTGTGGAAGGAAGTATTGGCTTAGGCTTTCAATTTGTAATGTTCAAATAAATGGATAGCATTACCTAAATAAATTTAAAACATTTAAAAGAGAAAATTTTTGTCGAATCATCGAGCCAAACAGGCTTAACTGATTTTTTGTGGTTAGTGTTCGATATTTTGGAAATCTATTTCGGAAATTTATGCTGTTGGTAAGTAAGATTATGCGACAAATTCTAAAAATACCGAGCAAGGCTCGGTCACCCAGGTGCTAATAGAATTAGGTGACAACTCTAGCTGGTAATAATACTCAAAAATATTTTTGATATTCATATTAGCGTATCTTCTTTAATTTTTAAATAAATATTAATAATACGTATATAGGGTTTAAAAAAAGTTTAAATAGTTTTTTATAAAAAATGTTTACAGCTTTATATTCATAAAATTATAACAAACTGCATTAGCAGAGCGTGCCAAAATTCTCCATGCCGGTTGTTTCTAAAAATTTCTTTTCTATTTAATTAAAAGCTTCCAAAAATTAATTAAATTACTAAAAAAATAAAATACCATAAGCATTTTCAAAAAAATTATTATTCTTGGCCTTGAACTCATCTATAGTCATGAATGCTTTCAAAATTTACAGGCCGTAAAAGTAAAAATTCATTTGTATAATTCGATTATATAAAGCTAACTTTCAAACGGTTTGCAAACGAAAAATCAGCATTTTGCAAACTTTATGTTTATTGCAGTAAATTTTTTTTAAATCTACTTTACTTTTACTTTGCTTGTTGGGTATTTAATCAAAAAACAACAATTAAAAACAGCATTAAAAGCATGGAAGCTCTGCGCTATTTTTTTTATTTTTTAAATTTTGTTTTGCAGTTTTTTTTACCATATTCACTCGCTTTATTATACGCCAGTACTTCATACTCTGTTTTATTGTATTTTTTGCGTTTCTTTTTCTTTCGCGGTCAGGTTGACTTTGGGCCATCTTTCACTTTATCACTCTGTGTTGCATGAACCGACAGCATAGCAATTTATAACAATGAGCACGGCAACAACCAAAAAAGGAAAAACAAATAGCAACAACAACAATATAGTAGCATCTCATCGTTATGGGCGTTCAACATTATAGAGGTTCAATAGCTTTAATATTTGGTGGCAAGTTTGGCGCGCAGGGCTTTCTTTATTTCTTTTTGTATTTTCCATTGTTCACGGCCAGATTGGCGGTTCGGTTACAAGCAACCAACTGAAATACCAATAAACTTAATGCATTGCATTTATTACACTTGACAACAATAATAGCTACAACAACAGCTAACCCAACATCATACAAGCTGTCATATAGTCAGTGTTTTTCGTTGTTATTTATGAAACACTTTGAGTGGGCATTAAGGTGGAGTTTTGTGGTCGTTGGTCCGGAGGTCAAATTGTGTTGTACAATTGGTTTTGTTGCTGCTATTGTCATTTTCAGTGCTCTGATTACGTTATTTATAAACATATTTCAGCATTAAAGGAAACCAGTTTTTACATGTTTTCAGTTCTTTTATCGACTGGTCGGCACTTTCATAAGTAGGTTGGGTTGAAGCAGTTGCTCCTGGCGTGAGACACCTGTGACCCACACAAAGTTGTGTTGACACATCTAGCATTAAGTATGCTTGTTAGAATAACTTCAAGGCATTAAGAAAACGGTTGGTGTTGTTGTTATATTAAAGGCAATAGCATTTGGCGAAGGGGTTGTGCAGTGTTGCCGAAATGACAGCTCTTAAGCGGCAAGTCCTGGTACTATAACCTCTAGCTAGTGGTCGAACTTCCGTATACACGATTTGATATGACCGCGACATAGCTGCTAAGTTAAAGTACTGGGCAGCCTGTCCTTTCGCAGGGAACGCGATAGTCATCTTCATCCTTTTTGTTATAATCCATGCAAGTTAGACCTTTCTAATGCAGCGTAGGTGCGTCCCTGACTTTCGTGAAACGGATGACTATCGATAGAAGTACCTTTAAAAGTTTATTCAACTATAACAAAAAAAAAAAATATTGTGTGTATTGAATTTATATCACCCAGTTTTTTTTTGCAAGTCTTTGAAATTGAGCATGTCGCCACCTGATTGTGATTAAATCAATTTTACCATTAATTATAAATCAAACAGATATTTTACAGAAAAATATGAAATCGTTTAGGACTACGCCCATTTTTATACAAAACATTTTTAAAAAGCTCGTGGACAAATAAAGAAAGCAATAACTCTACGAAAATATCAATTATATTTTACATCCAAAATATCGTCCTGAGAAGAAATGCAAAAAAATACAATTTTATGAAAATAGGCGTGGCTGACCCAGCCTATAGTGAATCATTACATAGGATTTTTATTGCCCTTCCTCGAACAAATATTGATTTGACGAAAGTTGGTGAAAATTTTTATTTTGTAAGTGTTACAACTTACTGTGAAAATCGTCGCAATCGGTATGACCACACGCACTTTTTTAATATAGTTTGTTAGTAAAATAATAAAATTTCTTAGCAAAACTAATTCACAAATAAATGTTGTGGAAGTAGGCGTGGCGAAACGCATTTATCAGTACACAAATTTTACCCTATCATGAATTTTATGTGAACATAGTTCCCAAAAATTTTTTAAGTAAAGCAATAACAATTTTTTATACTTTGTTTCAGTTTTGCTTTATAAATTTTGGGAATATTTTGTTCACATGAAATTCATGATAGTGCCCATTATGTTATTTTTGTAGAAAAATTAACCATACCTTTTTCAAGATATTTCAAGGACAATTTGTAAGCTGGATTGTATTTTATAAGGCACATTCGTGTCAACTATTAAGCAAATCGGATAACAATAAAACAAAATATCGATTGCAGTCAGCTACATCATTAGCAACTACTGCAAAATAGAAATTATATATTTTTTTGTTGATATTTCCTTAGTTTGAAGTAACCCGATTGTGTAGGGAATCTACTACTTCTGATAAATTATTATAAAAAAGGTTCATCAGAAAACTACTTTCAAAATGCTTTACGAGCCTTTTACATAATAATAATTGAATCTATTATACAAAACACCTGACAGAAATACTTATGTTAAAAATATAAACTATGTAGAGTTGTGTTCAATATAATAGTAGTGAAATTATATTGGATATCGTTCGAATTGAATTTTATAACAAAAACCACATAAAAACAAATTTCAAGGTTTACACAAAGTTCAGGAGAGTAAATTAAACTTTTGAAAATTTACATCCAAATTTCAATATCTTTTGGAAATTTTTTTTTGAAAATTGTATATGTGGTTTCTCTTATGGAATTTGCTATATTTTAAATGAAAATTGTTAAAGTCACAGCTTTCTCTTATATCGTCGAAAGATATCCATTTTAATCTCACTACTATTATATTGAACACAGCTTCGACCTTAAACTTCTTAAGTAGACCTGCGCAGAGTGGGTTGCCACAGTCCCGCACAACCAGCTATATTATGTTCCGTCTCACGCAATTTACACTTTCTTACTTGTTAGACTCTTAAAATATTAACGGTCATACCTACGTAGCTTTTATGAACTTATTTATTGCATTTCAAACACTTACAAATCCACGTAATCCACTTTTATGTAACAGCATTATTTATTATTATTTTCATGAAAGTCTCTTCTTTTATTTTTGTTGTAATTAATACCACACTTGTTGATTACTTTGCTTATTTGATGACAATGTTAACGACTTTTAAAACCATACCAAAGTAATACAAAACAAAATCAAAGCTCTTCAAAATGTGTTAAACTATATTTTCAATTTTAATAGCCAATATCTCATAAATTTATTAATTTGCATACAAATGTGAATGTTACAAGTTTTACATAAAAAATTAGATATGTTAAAATGTAAATAAATTTACATATATTTATTGAACGAAATAGCATGTCATTGTGCTTTATTTTAGCTCCTTTTGCCTTTGGTTGAATTGCATTTGAAAGAAACAACAATAACAAAATCATAACATACATAGAAGATGCGCAATGTGCAGTGCACTCTGGTTCATACAGAGCGCGGAATAACTAGCAGTCAATTGAAAATGAGAAACAGTCAACTGTAAATGCGAAAACAGGTTGCCATAAATTATACAACAAATGGGGTACACAAAAGAGGTGAAAGTAATACATAACATAGCGTTAACAATAAATTAAAAAAAAGTTAGGGGATTGGCTAAGAATTAATTACGGACCACACGGCGGCCGCCGTGGTGTGAAGGTAGTGTTGCCGGCCTACCACACCGAAGGTCCATGGTTCGAGCCCTGGTACAGGTAACATCAAAAGTGATTTGAAAAAAGTTTTTCAAAAACGGGGTCGTCCCTCGGCAGTGGTTTGGCAAACTCTCCGAGTGTATTTCTGCCATGACAGGTTTCTCAGCAAAAATTCGTGGTGTGGGTGTTTTTTTTACAGGTTTGTTTTTCGAATAGAGATAAAACTGGCATTTTGTGGTCAAATCTGGCAACTCTAATGTCATTTATGTTCAGTTTGGTTTGCCATTTCATCATGAACAGGTTGACAAAAGAACAACGCTTGCAAATCGTGCAAATTAATTTCGAAAATAATGGTTCAGTTCGCGAAGTTTACCGTGAGCTCCGTCCATTTTATGGTCGACATAATCGTCCATCAGAGCAATTAATTCGGTTAACCATGGATCGTTTTCGCACTACGTTTACTCTATGTGATAATACGCATCCGCAGAGACGTCGAACAGTGCGCACCGAAGAAACAATTGCCGCTGTAGAGCAAAGTGTTGAAGAGGACCCGAATGAATCGATTCGCCACCGTGCACAGCAATTGGAGCTTTGTCCATCAACTTTATGGAAGATTTTGCGCAAAGACCTTGGCTTGCGACCTTACAAGATCCAGCTTGTGCAAGAACTAAAGCCGCGAGACCATGCAATGCGTCGTGATTTTGGTGTATGGGCCGAAAATGAGATTGATTTCGATGCTGATTTTCATCGCAAAATTTTGTTCAGTGATGAGGCTCATTTTTGGTTGAATGGCTACGTCAACAAGCAAAATTGCCGCATTTGGAGTGAAGAGAATCCACATGAGACCCTTGAAACGCCATTACATCCACAAAAACTGACTGTTTGGTGTGCTCTATGGGCTGGTGGAGTCATTGGGCCATACTTCTTCCGCAATAATGCTGGAGAGGCAGCTACCGTTAATGGAGACCGGTATAGAGCCATGATAACCGACTATTTTGTTCCCGAATTGGATGGCATGAATGTGGATGAGTTGTGGTTCCAACAAGACGGCGCTACATGCCACACAGCGCACGTCACAATCGATTTATTGAAGGAAACATTCGATGAGCGCATAATTTCGCGGAATGGACCTGTCAATTGGCCACCAAGGTCGTGTGATTTGACACCATTGGATTATTTTCTTTGGGGATATGTGAAGTCGCTCGTCTACACCAACAAACCAGAAACGTTAGGGGAATTGGAAGCCAACATTCGTGGCGTTATTGCCGACATACCATATGCTCGAAAAATTGGTTGAAAATTGGACCTGTAGAATTGGCTTTATTCGAGCCAGCCGCGGCGGCCACATGCCCGAAATCATATTTAAGCATTAATGCCATAAAATTATCCTTTCAATAAAGCCAAATTGATGGACCTTAAAACGATTTTCTTGTGTTTTATTTCAATTCGAAGTTCTATACCCCTAAAAAAAACACCCTTTAGATGCTGTTCGGAGTCGGCAAACAACTGTAGGTCCCACCAATTTGTAGGGAAAAATTCAAAATCGGTACACCACAAATTGGAAGAGAAGCTTGGCGCAAAAATCTCTTAGGAGGCTTATGATGATATACCTGTTGTATATCGCGCCATAGAGAGAGACATAAATGAAGTTATATATAGGAAGGTATTAAGATTTGAACTTCATTGACATATACTAGTAACACGACTTATAAATATATTAAATAGGTTCAACGAGCCTAAGACCAGTTGATAATAATTCTTGGTGAACTATTTTAATTTTTGATTAGAGGAAAAATTTAAAGCAGCAAACATATACAGGCCATAAAACCAACTTACCTACGAATACCAATACGCATACATGGCACAAGCAGGATGGAAAGTAAGAACACGGTTCCGAAAACCCATTATATGCTACTACAAAAAAAAAAAATACTGAAATCCACCGGCTTTTTTTTTGTTTGCTGGTGGGGATGAGAAAATGCCTAATGCACCGTAGCTGATACCGTCGCACCAACCGTGTGTCCGTGGACTAAAACACTCACCCAAAATTTTGGACCGTCGCCCCCCCTGGGACCACTTTCGTATTGCTTCAGGGTGGCGTTCCATATTTCTTATCCCTTTTTTGCTCTGGGTGTAGTTTCTACAAAGTTGGTAATTTGCTTCCACAATTCTGTGCCGCTCAACATTTTTTCTGTGCCGTTATCGGCAGTGATTTGGCCGGCACTTCTTTCGAGCATTTGTCGCTCCTCGGTCCATCTTGAGCATTTGAAGAATGTGTATTCAGCATCGTCTTGGTCTGCGTCTACATTCACGTACTTTGGATCTTTGACTTTTTCCATTCTATATAAGTACTTTTTGAAGTAGCCATTCCCAGAGAACATTTGGGTAACGTAGTAGTTAACCTCGCCAAACCTTCTAGTGCTCTATACCTTAAAGTCAGTGATTACTCTTGCTGTCCATCTGTCTCGGTGCCCAGCGCTCTTACCAAAGTCTAAATGTTTCCTCGCTGAGTTCTTGGTGAGCAACTCTTATGAGCCCTTCATTCGTGTGCTTTTTAGCTTCCCATAGTCTTCTTATTTGCAGCGCCAGTAGGTCGATTAGGACCGCTCCGTTTATCACCTGAACGGCTGAGCAGATTCTAAAGTTGCGAATCACATGTTGGAAAATATTCAAAAAAAAAATATACTGAAGATGGCACAACGTCGAAAACTTTTTGTGATCAAGAAAAATGTTGTTAGTTGATGACGGAAAATCGTTCTTATATACATGCACTTTCACCCCGTCCGAGGAGCAATCTAACAAAACAAAAAAAAGAGTTAAATTGACCTCTTTATAACTCATTCCCGAACGTTTTATTTCTTGAAGGTTTATCTGAGTGACAACGCAATTATTTTTTAAATTTGGAGCCCTGGGGTCACGTGCCGGCGATTTCATGCTATGGAGTTAATCCATATTTTTTATTTATTTAAGAATTAGATTTAATTCAATTTATCATTATCTCTTGCATGAACTATTTTCATTATTTTAACTTTAAAAAATTTTCATAAACAGAACTGAACAAGATAAATATTTTCATTTACAAAAACATATTTATTTTAAAGAACAAAGTATATAAAAATAAAGTACATAACCCTACAAATGCTAACTACCTTATATATTGCTGTTGAATGTTTGTGGCGGCGTCTAAGCGATTGGAGAGGACAATTGCCCTTAGTTTGGATTGTTTTTGAATTTTTGTTTAAGAATGTAAGGTCTTTTATTTATATTTTCATATTATTTATATTTGCATACTAATTTAAGCGGCGCCGACACAAAAGCAAAAATGCCCGGCCACTGCATCGTTTATGCAGCTCAATTATAGATAAGAATACACATTAGTTATTTATAGTTTGGCCTAGATGTAACAATTAAGCGTGATTTGCTAGAGGTTTATTTAAAATGTAGTAAACTGCATAACAAATAAGGAATAAAAAAGATTCGACGTTTCGTAATTTCGATGAACACATCTTCTCTTGCTTGCAGTGACTGACAACTGTTAAAACTCTTATTCAACCAGTTCTAATAGTTTTAAAGAAACTGCAAATCTCTCTTTGTTTACTAAAAGAGTGAAGAGAAATTTGGACTTATTTTTTCTGACGTGCTATTCACGAAAAATCATAATATAGAATTTGGGCGTGATTATCAACCTATTGACTTTATCTTGGCAGTTTCATGGACCGACTTCAATGATTTGCATCAGTTTGGATTGGTCTTCAGAGAACCAAGAAGGAAAAGAATATTAAAAATTCCTAAAAATTGAGTATAAAACGGGTTAATTTCGTTCAACTAAGTTATTCTTTTTGCAAAATTGAAACCGTGCAATTGCTTTAGTTTAAAAGGCATGCCTTTTATGAACTTCAGGAGCACTTTATTGGCAGTAATATCAAAATCCGGAGTCGATATCAACCGAATTTGCTAATTTCTATGCAAAATTTTTCTCTATAGGCTTTGTCAAGAAAAGCGTGTGCCACACCCTTTTTCAAGAATTTATATTTTTTCCGCATTTCTCCTTTTAAAAACACTTTAAAAATAAAATAGACTTGTTATAAAATAATTTTTCATATAGATATTGAATTTTGAAATTATTTTACCTAAAAGTGGGCGTGGTCTTTCACATTTATAAGAACTAGAGATCGCCCAGCGGTTGAAATTCAACTATAAAACTTTATTTTATTTTAACTATTTTAAATTTATAATTTAATTTTAACTATTCTAAACTTATTTCTTTCTTGTTTATCCATTCCTTTAATTTCCTTTCCTTTCCTTTTCTTTCTTTTCCTTTTATTTCCTTTCCTTTTCTTTTTTTTCGTTTCCTTTCCTTTCCTTTTCTTTTCCTTTCTTTTCTTTCCTTTCTCTTCCTTTTTTTTCAGTCCTTCTCTTCACTTTCTTTTAATAAATTTTGCTTAATTTTTTATTTATTTTATTTTATTTCAATTCACTCCAACCAACGCCTGTGTTGAATACTCTTTATGAATAATCAACTATTTTGTTTTTGTAAACAATATTTGTACCATCAAAGAAGTTTACATATTTGCTCATATTTTACTAGTGTGTCTCCAACAAAGCAACTCTTCTTGCTCTCAGGAGAGCCGCTGACACTGGGCATTGTAGCCAGTGATCAATACAATAACAACAACTTAAGCAAAAATACATGTCACGTTTACTCACAGAACTACGCCTCTAAAGTGTGAATGCGTGTTTTTCATTGGTCCACTACCAACTCTTCGCACTCACAGTGAGAGCCGATTACACAAGTAATACAATGTCATGCATGACATAACTACGACTCTATAGTGTGAATGCATGTTTGGCATTTGTAGTGGTGTCATTTTTAAACTGATTTTTCTATTTTAAAATTAAATCTTTTTCAATTTTTTTTATTAACGGCACTGCTCCTTGGATAGACCTATCGATACATATATTTTTGTTTATACCTTAGATGTATAGTTTATCCGTAAAGCGGGACAAATTTTATCAACTTGCGCTTTTAAATTATAGATGAGTGATAATTTTTTTCATACTCTCAATAGTTTTTGAAGAATAAAGTAATTCGTGTGATGGCCAATACTGCATAAGATTCTTATGGGTTGTGTTACAATAAGCTTTTATTATTCCAGCTATAGCATAGAGACTGTTTCACTTTCTCAACCTCGGTATTAATATGTATGCAATTTCAATTTTGAACTACAAAGCCAGACCGTCTCAAAGCTTCTAATAGGCTACGCCCAAATTAATTATTATAGCTCTAAAACCTGTTGGGATATGTAGCTTATAATATTAAAACCAAAATTAAAGATGTTATTAATAAAACAGCAGACGTGTTGAATTATTACTATTTTCATTAATAAATTTAGTTTGTAATTCGATCCACTCAGTGTTGTTCAACTACAAATTCACTGCTTCAGTTTTGTTCGACTTTAAGTAATTACGAATAATTTTCAAATTAAGCAAAATCGTAGTTAATTAATGCACATTCAAGTTCATGTTACAATCAAAACAAAGTAATTAATTAAAAAGCTAAAAAAAGCCAAAAATATTCACTGTATTGTTGTTGATTTTAAATCACATTTGAAACTGACATTCTAAAACTTTGCTCATTTCGCAAAATTCAGTGGTTATTAATGTCAAGGTGCCCTTAGATAGCGTTAATTGAAAACTAAAACAAAAAATACACAAAAAAACAATACTACCAAATTCACATCAATTATAAAATGGCGAGGAACACCAAAGAAAGAGATATCATATTACAACAATGTTAGCATTCAATTAAACGTCAGCGAATCATAAAACCAACCAAATTTCACATACAATTATTGTCAAGTTTCTTATTCGCCGACTTTTTTTTAATGAAAAATCATAATTGACTGATTCGTTAATGAGCAAAGCATATGTACTTATGTATGTAGTGGGGATGTCAATCCCTTGAATAAATAAATTTTTCGTAGCTTGATAATCGTATGATATCTTTTTTATAATCCCGTTATTTTAGGGATTTGGAATTATAAAAATGTTATATATGTGAATTGTTGGTGACTGGTAACAAGACCAATTGAAATAAGGTCAATTGACTTTATTGCGCATCGAAACGGGAAATAAGGTCAATCGATCCGTTGACTTTATTGCTCTTTCAAACATTTAATTCGCCGAGCTTGCTCATTGTGTACTATAATGTGAATAGAAAATCAAGCGACTTTTAATTCGAAATTCTCCAAGTTTGTAATATGTATTAATTTGGTCATTTTAATTTCAAATTAGCATACAATTATAACATTATGTATTTGGAATTCATATAAAACGATGGAACAGGGAAAGAAAGCTAGTTGTGCCGCTTTTTTAAATAGATGATAAATTTATTACATTGGGTATTATAATTCATTTCTATACGAGTATTTACACTATTGAAGATTTTAAGCGCATATCATATTTTAAAATGAAAATTTTGATTATGTTGACGCTATTTCAATTTGTATTAGGAAATATTATCATTGGCTATATTTCCAAATATTTGTTGAATTTATTTCGATCTTGAAAAGTAAAATAAGAACAATTGATGTTATTTCACGAAAAAAAATCAATTGCCTTAATTCCGTAAATTGTCATCTGTCATCATTTTATTTGTGAATATTATTTACATTTTTTGGTTGATGTGAAATACTTTTGAATATTTTTTAATTTGATTGTTTGTTTATGTTACTATGAGCCTTTCTTGAAACCAACGAGAAACTGTTGAGGGTTTTCTATTGAGGGTTTTCCATTTAGTTATCAATATTGGACGCATTTAATTTAAATGTAACATCTTGTAATTAGTTAACGCGGATTTAAACTTAGCCGTTTTCTTATTTCAATTTCAAATCTTATGAAAAAATCTTTAAAGCCCCAATAATTTTTTTCACAAAAATTTGGTTTTTCTAATAATGGTTACATTTTGGTTTTATTCAATAACTATGACTATTTTATTTTTCATAATTAATGGTGGAAGGGGTATTTATGAGATAGAAATGAAGGTATGCATATTTTCATACCCATTTTCCACCATTTATAGTAGAATTTTCAATAACTTATCTTTGGGATCGGTGCTTCAGAGTAAGAGGGGGATCCAGTAAAATTGTACGCCGAAATTCCTCATGGTTCAGGATATATGACGCTTTGAGTTTAATTGTGAAAAATAAAGTAATCATCATTCTTGAGTAAAAAAAAAAGAATCATTGTTTTCGGCCCCTGACTTAAATCATGGTCAATATATTTACTCAGTTAAATGCTAAAGAGCAAGTCATCATCACCGCTAATGACGGCTTAACTTTCGTTACGGATTAAAGCACACCAATAATCCCTTTTTAGCTTTAACCTTACGAAAATTGGAAACACCAAGATAGCTTAACTCATCCTAAACCTGTTTAATCGATCTCAGTCAAGGGCTCTCAATTCGTGTGATGCCGAATTCAGGTGTCAATATTAAAATTTTTTTGGCCGGAGATTCTTTGTCCATTGGAATAACACGGCCCAGCCAGCTTAAATTTGCTGCAATATGTTCACAGCTGCATAAATATTGTACAGCTAATCACTTAAGACTCTTCGATATTTGCCGTTGGCATTACGGGAAGAACCATACATTTTTCGGAGAGCATTTTTATAGAATACAACATTCATCTTCTTACGCCACTATCCATGCTCCCGAGCCGTTGATCAGGAGACTATTATGAGAAACTTATAAAACGTGATGCGTCGAGAGCGGACTTACTTTTCAATTAGGTAGCCAGTCCAGTCGGGTTTAACGCTGGTTCCCAAATAAATTAAGTCCCTCATAGATTCAAAGATTGTAATTACCAGCAATGGCGTTCTCACCTCGTTATATTTGAGTGGCGGTAAGTATCTTCTATCTTCAGTTATTGAGGTTTCGAGGCCATAAGTAATAGTGTTTTCTCAGTAACTGAAGACGCTCCGATGAATCTTTAGTAGAATTAAAGTGAAATCCGTATTACATTTGGATTAGTTACTATAATATCCTATTCCACGATTATACAGCTTGCGATAGAAAATACTTCGACTTTAAGAAGTTAGTTTTGATTAGCCTCAGCCCTTCGACACACATGTTGGTAAGTGAGCTCGCTTTTAGTGCATGATATTCTCAGCGCTCAAAGATATATTAGTAAAATTAGTCGCATGCTTTGATGGATATTCTCTGTGCATAAAAAACAAAAATTTACTCAAAAAACCATACACCTCCATGTTTGAAACAACAAAGGTACAACAATAAACACAACAAGAACAAATGTTGTTGTAATGCATATTTATTTATACATATATAAAAATGCTTGGATCTCAGTTAAATTACTTAACTTCTGTTCATACCTACATTGTATTTAGCTCTTTACCGCAACAAATTCATTAATTTTTGCCTCCTTTCAAATGGCGCAGTGCCATACTGCGCCAAAGAAAATTTAATTACAAACTTAAAGTAGTTCATTTCATTACCCACATACTTACGCTCAGCTGTACAAATTACAGTCACATTTCAAAAATAACAAAAATAACGAATTTGAGTTAGTATTTAGTAAAAACTATTTATGTAACAATAAAGAAAATAATTCAAATAACGCCAGCGCACAAGTGTGCCGCATAAGCAAATAACTAAATGTATTAATACTTGGCAAACAGTATTGACGCACACTAACAACAAATAACATTCACAAATATTGCTGATGTTGCTTGTGTTGTTGTATTTGCTGCTAACACGTGTACATGTCGTATTTGGTAAAGTTTGTGTCTGCAGTCTTTTGTTTTAAGTAGCAATTTCTTGTGGAAATTTAACAAATGTGTTCAGCCAGTTATTGTTACGCCCTAGCACATGGGCCAATGTTTTTTCTCGCATTGCGCTTTGTTGGTGTTCAAATTTTGTTTAATTTATTCATACAATGAATTCTACATATGTAAATATCTAATATTTTATAGTATTTTTATTGCTATATAGAAGCTGTGGCTACCAAGTAGTAGAGGTATTTATTGTTTGAAGCCGGTTTGGTGTTTATTAGGTGCAGAGGCAAACTACAAATAAAAGAGGATTTAATTACATAGTGGGGAAAAGGGAATGCATTGCATTTTTTTCCAATAAGTTAAGGCGCATGAAAACTATTGCAATGATAGGTGTAAACAAAGATTAAGGGAAGGCGTAAAGAGCTAATACGGACGGAAATATGGGACACCTCAAGCCAGTGAAGGGAAACAGGTAAAATAATAATAATAGAGGAAGGCATATCTCAGAGCATTTTTCTTGGATTCCTTATCTCAGTAGAAAATTTACTCATGTTAAATTAGACTAGGTCAAATTTTGCATTCTTCAAATAATATAAGTTTTGTGCGATTTTCGATACTTTGCTGGACCAGGACGTTTTCCAATAAATAAATAAATATTTGGCGCAATATACCTCCGGTGAGATTAAGGTCGAGCCTTTCATCCAATTAAGGGGACCTACATTTTTGCCGGCTCAGAACGCCATCTGCAGAGCAAATTAATTTTGGTGAGAAGACTTGCATGAAAGCAATTTTGAAACAGCTTTTTCAAATCACTTTTTATGGTACCTGTTCTGATACTCGAACCTTGTAGCCTCGGTGTAGTATGCCAGCAACACTACCAATATGCATCCATAATTTTTTTGATGTGTAAACATATTTGGGCTCGTAAGGAGCTGTCCAGAAAAGTTACGAGCCGTTGCCTGTAAGCGTGCCTCTGATTCTGCTTGTAATTGTGCCTCTGCCGGTTTTTTGTTGATGCAAATTTACGACGCGTTACATCTGCCTGAGCTTTGTTTTTGATATTGGCTCTATGCATATCTGTCTGCTTGATATGTATGTATGAGGTTCACTGCTTATGTGGGTGTATCTGTATGCAAGTGCTTTGTTACTATTCGGTAATCGTGACTAAACACGATGAATGCTATTAATCGGCAAAAGACGAAAGCAACTGCGTTTATCATTAATATACAAAGTGTTTACAAAAACAAAATTAGTGATTATTCATGTTAGACTTATTTTAGCTCAGAATACTCAGACGGTAGTTAATTTGTGCTATTTGTGTATTCTTTGTGTTTATACTTATTGAATGAAATGCAAAAAAGTAGCTAATATAAAATAAAATAAATTAAATAATGATAAACTGAAACAAAATAAAATTAAATTAAATTATATTAATTAAAAGGAACTATGATAACGGGAAAGAAATGAAATGAGGGGAAAGTAAGGGAAAGGAAACGAAATGCAAGGAAAGGAAAGGAAGCAAGAAAAAGAAACAAAAAAATATAATACAATGAAGTAAATTAAAAATAGAGGCTTTCGAAAGTTATATTTACATTTTTATAATTTTTATTAAAAGGCCAAAATAACGGCTTGTACTTTAAAATTATAGCCCAACAAAGTGCAACTTTCCAGTGGTTCAAAAACTTTTCCTGCAACCATCATGGCAAAAATAGCTCGTGGAGAAAAATTCAAACAAGGAACAATTTCTAAAAGCTAACTCGATTTTAAAACTTCCTATAATTTCGGTCATTTAATTTAGTTAAATAAATAAATTTATAGAATTTCGAAATCTTTGTAACGAGGTCAAAACGTGACCTTGGCTGCATCACACGACATTGTTCGCTGAAAATAAGGCAGTGTACCGTCTTGAAACTCATAACGTATATCCATTTAATTAAGTAAAAATTTAAAAGATTAGTCAGTTGTAAGTTTTGTAATTCGATGTGGGTTGCAATCCTTAGTTTATGTCCGAAGCTTTCACGCGACGTCCAAAAAACGTTCCAATGTAAATCTCCATTTATAATTCTTTTACCAATTTTGATTGAAATTAAAACATATTCCGATTTTGTTAATTTTTGTATTTGCAACTATTTCTTGTAATAATTTCTCATAATTAACTAACAATTTGTAGAGATTCATGATGCAATATGTGGAAAATAAAAACACTTTTTAGAAGCGAAAGTATTTTAATTTTTCGCTTTTATTGAAAATTTCATTAAAATAATCAATTTACGATAACTCCAATTTAACACGCTCGCCAAATTGGGCAGACATATAAGTTATTGACGGCTACATGTATTAGCCATAATGGTAAAGCAAAGAGATCTTATAATGAATGGTTTTATTAAATGGTTTAAGTGAAAGAAAAATATTTTGATTAACACAGCAAGACAGCTGAATGCAAAAATCAATGAATGGTGCGATATGTCTAATGAGAGGACAAACCTAATTTTACTACGAAGAAAGTGTGGTTAGAAATAAAACAAAATTTAACTCGAACTATTAAATGACTACATATATATACATTAAAGAAAATTGTATTGAACCATATCGATTTGAAAAAGTAGAATATGTCTGCAATAGGAAAATGTAAATAAACCAGCAAATAGCACACCACCGCAGAACCAGTTTTCTTAAACAAATTGATATGATGGTACTGCGGTACTGAAGGTCGCCGTTTTAAGTACCAGACAGGTAACAACAAAAATGCTTTTGAAGAGGTTTTAGCAAGACGTAGATTCTACGCAGTGGTTGGCAACCAACCGGGTATATTTATGCTATTAACAAGTTTTCAGAAAAGTTTTACCTGTTTTAGCAAATGTCGTTTGGACTCCTCATAAAAACATATAGGTCCTCCCAATTTGTAGGAAAAATTGTAGGAAATTGCTAATTGTAGCCCATTCGACAGCATCTCGATATCGTTTTCGGGACCACTTTCGGACTTTTTAAGGATATTTTTGAATTTTTTTGGGATAATTTTGTGACGTTTTCGATATCATTTCGGGATTGATATTATCATTTCGGGGTCGACATTATCATTTCGGTATTATTTTCGTCACCATTTTCGGGACCATTCCGGGAATTTTCGGAAATCTTTATAGAATTGTTTCGGTATAGTTTCAGGACCATTTCTTAATTGTTTACGGGACTTTGCCGGAACCTTTTTCTAGATCATTCCGGGACTATTTCGTTAATGTCCCGCTAAAGTCCCAAAATGATCTGAAAAAAAAAAATACCTCGAAATGGTCCTGAAAGCAATCCCGAAATGATATTGAAAAGGTGCAAAGTTATCGCAAAAAGAAATCTGAAATGGTCGCAAAAAAGTCCGGAAACCAATCCCTAAATGATGCTGCTATGATACAGAAGAAGTAAGAAGCTACCTTCTATCACGTCTACTGTGCTTCATGCGAGTTTGTTTTTGTTTTTGAATCATTAAGGGACTATGACATTTTTAAAATGAATCATGTTGATGGAAAGTAAGACATTTTTTTGAGTCATTAAGGGATTTAGTTATTACATTTTTAATATCGATCATGTTGGAAGTAAGAAAATTTTCTGAAATAAACCACACGTTTTAAGTTTTTATCAGTTTTAACAGTACTCCAATCGCGCAAATCGCTTGATTTCTCTTTTACGGCATCCATGACATTAATGTTTTTGGCTTAAGCAAGTTCTTCGTAAGCTCTGCTTGCTCTGGGCTGGATAAATAGTCAGAAAAATGAGCAAAACTGTTAACAGACACTAGGCGGTTCAGCGCCCAATTAATGATGATGATAATGACTCAAAGCAATAGCAATTTTTAAAGTTTTTTTCTTGGTTTTGCAAAAGTATTTCCTTACCCTAGACTTGAATATATCTTCTATTTCGAAATTTTGCATTTAAATTAATAATTCACATCAGCGCATTTAACATTAATCAAAACAGATTTCATAACTATAGTAGCTACGGATCAACTTTTTTATCAAGAAATATATAGAAAAGCATAATTAATCAATAAATCTAAATTTTGCTCACTTTAGTGCCTTAATTTATTTAAAGCTTCTTTTGTAAACGCCTCTTGATTTCACCTAAATCACTTTAAGCTGATTTAAGTTTCACGGTGTATTATCACATTGTACGCTACTTAGTAGGTGGGACAACAACAATAAGTAGGTGGGAAAGAAATAATTTATTTGTTTGTGAGAGGTGTTATGAAGTTAAGGGAAAATTTAGTAATCAGCAGGTTTTGCTGTTTGTTTCTATTTTTTTGGTTTGCTTCATAAGCAAATTTTCAAACACCTCCCTCTAAAGGTAAGCTGTTAATATTTTGCTTTAACTTTTAACAGCTTGCCGATAACAGCAATGCAAGGAGCAGAACATCTCTAATTGTATAACAGCTGTTATGATGAGGTCCCTGCAGTCAAACCAACTAGTTGCAAACTACTTCAAAACTATTATATGAACCAAACCCAACTAGTCAGCCCACTGTCATATTTCTATATAAGCAACTGGTAGTTTTAACATGGCGATGTCCGACGAGATGGCAATTGTCAGATTTCGACCAGAACATACTAGTCATCTACTACTCATGAAATAATAGTTTGTATATAGTGGAAATATACGAGTATCATACTGGTCGTAAAATAATAGTTTCATAGTAGTTCAAAAGGGAGGGAAATGTACTAGTAAAATTGCAGTATCATACTAGTTCGAAAAAGGTACGAGAATATTAGTCCTAATGCAGACTAAAACCTCTAGCAGGGATTAAAATAAGAAAACGGACTCATCAATACATCATTTCAATTTTTTATTATTTTCGCTATGATAAACTACGGCGGCCGCCGTGGTGTGGAGGTAGTGTTGCCGGCCTACCACACCGAAGGTCCATGGTTCGAGCCCTGGTACAGGTAACATCAAAAGTGATTTGAAAAAAGTTTTTCAAAAACGGGGTCGCCCCTCGGCAGTGGTTTGGCAAACTCTCCGAGTGTATTTCTGCCATGACAGGCTTCTCAGCAAAAATTCGTCTCCTTTGTAGATGCCGTTCGGAGTCGGCAAAAAACTGTAGGTCCCACCAATTTGTAGGGAAAATTCCAATCGGCACACCACAAATTGGAAGAGAAGCTTGGCGCAAAAATCTCTTAGGAGGTTTATGATGATATACCTGTTGTATATCGCGCCATAAAAAAAAAAAAAAAAGAAGAAACTACGATTTGGGAATACAAAACATAAACTATATCTTTGGAATATTTCATAAGCTGGTTGCGAATTACAATAGCATGCAATGCAGATCAAATGAACGAAAGAAATAGTTACAGCTTATGTCGCTTAAACACATACTATGAAAATTGTAGTCGTATACTATTAGTATGGATTGAACTTTTTCTGACTAGTATGATTTTAACCAGAAAATTATAGTTGACTACTAGTATGTTTACTGACTATTTCACTGCAGGGGTATGCTGTAGATTTATAATATTGGTTTAACATTGCGCTGCTATTATAAAATCTTAATGTTATTCAAAGTCTGTTAACCAGCATATGTCGGTTAGTAAGATAACTCATTAACTGTTTTGTTGTTTTTCCGACAGGGTGAATAATTGATGTATATTGGAACGATTTTCCGTCATCCCTTGTCAAGTTTGGTTTTGAGACAAACCGGTTTCGGCGTTGTGCCATCATCAGTGACGATTTTCGTTCTCAGAGAATGTAAAATCGTTCCAATATACATCAATAACTCATTAATGCTAATGAATTTGTCCGAAGTGACATACTTCTGTTCAATTAAATGGGACCTAAACGAACGTAAACAGCCGCCGTGGTGTGAAGGTAGTGTTGCCGGCCTACCACACCGAAGGTCCATGGTTCGAGCCCTGGTACAGGTAACATCAAAAGTGATTTGAAAAAAGTTTTTCAAAAACGGGGTCGCCCCTCGGCAGTGGTTTGGCAAACTCTCCGAGTGTATTTCTGCCATGACAGGCTTCTCAGCAAAAAAATCGTCTCCTTTGTAGATGCCGTTCGGAGTCGGCAAAAAACTGTAGGTCCCACCAATTTGTAGGGAAAATTAAAATCGGCACACCACAAATTGGAAGAGAAGCTTGGCGCAAAAATCTCTTGGGAGGTTTATGATGATATACCTGTTGTATATCGCGCCATAGAGAGAGAGAGAAACGAACGTAAAGATTTTACTTATTTATATTTTAATAAAATAAAATGTTAATACAATAATTTTTTTTATTTTTGCAAAAGTAGCTGAATATGCGCTTAAGTACTTTTTATTATATGCAACAATTTAATATTTTATTGTCCATTTAAAAAACAATCAAAAGTCAGACTTAATGTGAAATAGAAATAAAATGAATTTGTATGTAATGGACAACTAAAAAAAGTAATAAAAGTTTGAAATAGTTTTCACATTTTTTCAGTGTTTATTGTTACTTTGTTCTTTTCTTTTTTTTTTTGTTCGACTTAAACCCGTTTTTTTTTCGAAAAGTGGACGCATGCTACTTTAAAAATATTTATTCACATTTTTATTATAAAAACATCTTTACTTACGTTATGGAGCAATCAACTGAGTAACTCGTAAGTAGGAAAGGAGAGGAATGAAATGGGGAAACTAAATGGAATAAAAGACAAAATAAAATAACAAAAGAGAAATTGAAGAAAGAGTTGAAAGAAATCGGAGAGGAAACGCAAAGTTAGAAGATGAAGAAGAAGTAGAAAATCTATAGTTGTGATAATAATATTGATGGGTATGATGATAATGGCGGCTATAGTGATGCTATGCTGCTGAGAATGGTTGAATGGATGAAGAGAGGGTGAAGGCGGAGACAAAAATGTAGAAGGAGGATACAACGAAGAAATATACTAACTATGTACAGGGTGACGCAAAAGTAATCCTCCTATCAGAAAATGCTATAAATTTTGCGATTGGTTCCTAAAGTCAGTTCTGTTTTGACATTTGTGTAGCAAACACATGCGAAATACACGTTAATAAACAATGTTACGCTACACTGCTCCAGAACGCATAGAGATATGGAGTGGTTTGTGGTGCGGCAGCCCACGTAGGGCGTTTGTACTTTATCGTCTTCTCTCTCTATATCTTTTTACATGACCGGTGTTGCAATTGAGCCAGGTGATCTCAAAAAGTAAAGCTGTGAAGTAATTGACGATCTTTCAAGTTTGAACATTCTCCAAGTCAAGGATTTCTAGTATTTTTACATACATATTTTTAATCGTTCGGAGGTGACTGTTCTTGACATACCACCGTATTGCCTAGTTCAATACCAAGTAATCTCTACAGTCGACTTTACAGAAGCTGCACCTTTCACAGAGATACATCTTTGTTAAAACTAAAAATTCCTTTAGTGATCATGGAAAAGGGTTTCTGTTTTTCGCGTCGGCTAAAAACGTGCCTTTATTAGGTAATGGTTGTTTAGATATAGGTGTGCGATATGTACACCTAAAAATACTCTGACTAATATACATAAACACAAGGAAAATTGTGCAGACTACCCCACCTTATTAGTTACATATAATATATGTAGGTAAGTAGGAAGTTTATTGCGGTTCAGGTTGAATGAAATGTTTGTATGTTTGTAAAAGTTAAACTTTGCAAACATAGTTACGTTGTCGTCATCGTTATAAGTGTTGCATGAAAATTGAGGGAATGTTGTTTGCTTTCTTCATAACAATGTAAAATTTTATTTCTGGTTGAATAACAAAGAAAAATTTGTTGCATTTCTTTGTTGTCTATCAAGCGGTGGAATGTTTTGGTTGCATGAAAAAATTTAAAATATATAATTGTTGTATTAAAGCAAGTTTGTGTATCAATCAACATATTACGGCATATTATTCCGAATTTCGGACACCCCAGTGAGATAATTTGGGAAAGTGTTAAATGGAAGTGAAAATATGTATATAATAATGTATTACTAATTGCAAATGTTACTGCTATTATGTTTTGAAAATAAAGAAAAACAATTTTGCATTATCTACAGTGCCCGACAAAATTTAAGCAGCAAAAGTACCTCTGCTAAAACGATAAAATAAAATTCCTGTGTGTTTTAAGTTTTGTGTTTTTGGGAAATATGAAACAAAAACCCGGTTTCATGGTATATTGTCTTTTGTAGGTTCAATAAAAAAGGTAGGTCAAAAGGTGTGTGCAAAAACTTATAAAATAGCCGCAATCGTAATTCACAAAAGACTCCCCTATATATTCAGAAAAATGTTAAGAATTCGATACCTTGTTTTACCTCCTTTTATTCAAGTGGATATGCACCCGCTCTATAAGAGTTAATAGGCCTCGAAAAATAACGAATAGTAAGAATCGAGAAGTTTTATAAATAAACTAGCAGACCCGGCAGACGTTGTCCTGCCTAAAATTTAGCTTGCCTACATTTAACAAATTGTAATCTTCCTCCTCCCCACTTTTCGCTTCTTCTACATTTATCCTTATCTTCTTCTTGTTTTTTAACTTTTGCTTTTCCCCCATACCCATATACTCTTCTTTACCCTCTTAATTTTCCTCTAACACCACGTCTATATCTCAAATTTCTATTCCTACTCCCCTTCTTCTCCCATTTCCTCTGCGGGTACTGATATGTACATAGTTTGGAAGATATATCGAATTTTCTTTTATTTGATCCTGGTACTGCTTTCTGTTTCCAAGGTTTTTTCATATATAGAACACATATCTGTATATAAAATATCATTAACTTGCACCAAACTAATTCCTAGCTATGCCGAATTGCTACTTTAAATAACCTGGAGACTTTGCCAAAAACGAAATATCGCCTGTGTCGTTTCACAGAGATCGACAATAAATTTTGGGCATTGAGAACACAAACAAAACACAAAAACTTCTAACATGGCACCTCCCACTTTTCCAAAACTTTGTAAATCTTGACTAAATTTCACGTAGCCACCGAGCTTCTGAACCTATCGTGAAAGTGTCATAGAGATCGACTATAAACTTTGGACATTATTAAAGAACAAATAAAATACAAAAATTGTGGGCGCGGCACCACCCACTTTTTTAAAATAATGTAAAACTTGACTAAAGGGCACATATATATAAATATCATTATTATAGACCAAATAAGTTCAGAGCTATGATGTATTGTAATTTTATATAGCTTGGGGGAGTGGCACCGCCCACTTTTCCAAAACTATATATAGCATATGCTTTAACCTGTGATCCTAAGAATATATTGTGAAAATTTCATAAAAATCGGTTAAGTACTTTGGACGCCTATAAAGGACACACAGACACACATTCATTTTTATTTATAAGCTTGGAGTGGAATATTTCATGTAGGGTTATTCTAAGACGCGTCGTATAAGACCGCTCACTTCACTTCGAAGCTTTGGGAACCATTTTGTGACAGATAAAAGAGAAATAATGCAACAATAAATACTTTCTATTGGGACAAGCATCATTGGCGTGGGAAGAGATTTCCCAAGATATTTTGCTCAATTAATAGACTAAATCCCAAGAACATGTAAACCAGCTATAAAGAACCAAGAACATGCCACGTAATAACAAAAAAAAAACCTTTTTTACTATAAATATTCGATGGTGCTTTAGTTTTGTAGATCCATGTGTTGAGGTTATCGGTTGCTTTGTACAACATTTTTTGAATAAATTAGGAAGTTATCTTTATTTGCTTAAATTTCCAATAACTTATATTTATTCTTCCTAAATAAAAACCACTTAACTTTATAGAACTTGTTCTTACGAGTTTTTAGATTAAAACGTTCTAAAGGGAAAGGAGACTTTTCGGGCTTTGTAGGTTTTTTAAGCGGACTTCGTGACTAAAATAAAAAAAAATTTTTGCTTTCCACTTTTAGTCCACCCATTCATTTCACTTAATAATTTAATATGTAAATAATAATTTTCACACTTCTTACAAAACATAGAGATTTTGAATTAATTGAATGGATGATTTCCCCATTTAATTTTAATCTTAATAATGTGTGAATTTTCAGAATATGTTGAATACTACCACAATACATGTTCACACCAAAATTTTTCTCACTTTTAGTAATAACAAAAACTATTAAAAAAAACTGAACAATAATAATGTCATACAATTATTATTCTTGCCCTTGAACTCATTTTCTACACTATTATATTAAAATTAACTAATTTGGAGAGAAAAAACAAATTACCACATACAGCGGGTAGACCAGCCCACAACTATTTCGATGATACCACGATAGATCTCTTCAAAGGTTTTTTCTTGCTTAGATGCTGGGCTGTTCCCAATTCACACAAAAGCTAATATACGTATATTGTTCTGTAGTTATTTACTAAGTCTCATTTATCTATAGTGATTAAAGTGTTGACTGGATACTGGTCTACTCGGGCAACAAAAACGACAAAAGCAACCCAATCTGTTAAGTATATATTGCAGGTGACAAGGTGGAATCATTAAGCCTCATGCTCTTTCAAGCATAAAGTGCAGATATCCCATGTTAGTTTTAATTGTAGCTATAACTGAAAGCTAGTGTAGCCTTCAGATAATGTGTGGGCTACCCTTTAGCTTTGCCACCCAAAACACGCTAACCCACTCCGTCAGAAAAGAAATTTTGTACAGTCAAGAAAATTAAAGCGAGGAGGACTGTTTACTGTGTTTTCTTCCACTTAAAGTTATGACATAAACTTCCCTTTCATATTCTTCTATGCTTCTGTCCGCCAGCGCTTTGCAAACCCCCGCATTGGTTTAATTATAAACAGAAGAGAACATTAGGTCATCTTCCTCTTGACCTTATTATTTTTTTTAAAGCTATATGCATAGGCTACTTGCTTATTAATAAGTGCGAATACTAGGAATAGTTTATTTAGTTCTAACATCTTTTGCTTCTCTTTTTGGTACCATTATAAATTTCGTGCTTCAAATGGTAGAACAAATTCTCAAATTCAATTCCAATTTAACGCACTAATGATAAATGATAGCAAGTCAAGCATTTTAATTAATAGCAATACCATCACTCATAGGCGCTCAAACGCCAACAAAAAACCTCTACTGTCAAAAGCAATTTATTTGCATTAAATGTACTAGATAACAAAGCAATCGAGTTCGTGGCCTAAGTCTTTTGTTGCGACTTGCATGGTATCAGCTGAGGGCCTGTTCTGTCGTGTCGTATACATTTAATTGCTTATAGTATTGTTTGCATTCAATTGAATTTGACACATTTACAAGCGACTGAAGTTTTACAACAATTAAAAAATGCAAACATGAATAGAAAGACAGCATGCAAGGAGGACTAAGTACGGCAGAAACTGAATATTTTATACTTAGTTGTAAGATTTTTATAGCTTTCAGAACATATTACTTCTTATTTACACGTACAGGTATACCTGCTTTGCACACATTTCCGATATTACTTATGAAGAGAAACCTAGAAGGAAGTTGCTAAACGTCACTTGGCATTCAGGCGATTTTTCATTTGCCTACTAATATCTCATTTTCTATTTTTTCTGAATATTTATTTGCCTACACTATTGGAGAAACCAATCAAAGGCTATTATATCAACCTGTAAGGATTTTTCTTTCTTTACCTTTTTGCAATTATGGACATATAATAATAAACTAATTCGTTAACACCTTCAATTTTTCGCATTTTGTTACCTTGAAAACCCGATCATAAACAGTGGATATATGAAAGTGGGCGTGGTTGTGATTCGATTTGCTGAGAATATACTCTATAGCAATGGCAGCACCTTTACCACCAATCGATAATGGTATGAGTAATTTTATTAATTACAATCTTAGAGACATAGAACTCACGTTAAAAAGTGGGCGTGCCTTTTAGCCGATTTCTTATAACTATACAGACAAGATTTTTCGTTATTAGAACATCATTTACGCCAAATATATAGTTGCAATTTCGTTTTCTTAAAATGTTGGTACTAAGTCCTATAATATTATTACTGTCATGAAATGTTAGTGAAATAAAGGCCAAGAAATTTGTTAGTTGTAATGTGGTAAAGCTATCTCAATAGGATTGGGGTCACGGCCTCTTTACAAATACTTTGAACCCTCAACAATGAGTACTATATTCCCTGCAGAGAAAGCGATTAGTCTAGAATGAATCCGTGATGGGTCGTAAAGGAGCACTCGACCTATGCTAGGTTTGATCTCTTTGTATGGGTTGAAGTGATCTCTTTTGTTTGAGTATGGCCTATGAAGAGACTAATTGGTCCCTTTCATGCCCAAAAGGGTACTGTCGGACAGATTCCCTTGTTCCCCTACGTGTACGATCGGACAAATTTACTTTCAATACCTAAAAGTAGGCTACAGAAATTAAAATCGTTATACTTAGTCATAGTTGAGATCAATTGTAGCCCACTGTAGACGAAAGGTATTGATCCCGGATCACTCTCTTTAGAGATTAGTCTCGAGTTTTTGCAGGTGTATTACTACTAGCATGTTTATTAGTTAAATATAGACCCAGATAATGCGAATTGTATTTCGATAAGGCTTTCTGAGCCAGTATATTCTAAATAAAAAATCAAAGAGAACGCGCTTTACAAAGATTTCTTTAAGAGTCCTTCAGTAATCACTTTCTTAAACATTTTTTCTTTCTCAATTCACAATGCCCCCCTTTCACAAAGTTTAACAAAATTTGTGGTTGAAATAATGGGAGGTGCATATCACCACTTCGTTGCAAATATTTTGAAAGTGCAGATAGGACCATACACATATAAATTTGTTTAAGATATTTCAACCACAACACAAGTACAAACATGGCTTAGTCCATTTCTTTGCTCACAGAACTTCACAACTGGGTATAAAAACAAAAAGCTGTCAGAAAAACTTTATCGCACAGCTAATAAATATTAAATTTAAATTGGCAGCTAAAAACACGTATACAAAAAAACCTTAGAGGGTGCACACGGCGAACGGGGAGATAAAGCTACATTTGAGTGATTGTAAAATTTTTTTAAATAACAAAATAAATAATTGAAAAATAAATAATAGGGAATGAAAAGTAAAAAATAAATTAAATGAATAGCTGGCGCACAAAGTGTTAATGGCATGCAATTAGCACAATCAAGATTCTTATCAGCGTATAGGCAAATGAAACATTATTAAAATGGAAATGCCATGGAATTGCATGTTTAAAAAGCAATTTAGAACGAAAAGTCGTGAAAACGAGATTAGTATTTTTAGTTTTTTTTTTTAATTTGAATAAAACAAAAAAATAAATGAAAACAAAAATAAAAAATCGTGCTATATAAAATATATTAAGTAATTTTGCTGCCAAAATATTTTCACTGCACTTGTTGTGCAGCCAAACACGCACAGCTGCGCAGGCGCACGCACACCAATACCAATGCGCATTGCAGCCAGCTTGACATTTGTACAGTTAGATGTGCACGTGATTGGCTTGCCGTAATTTCCCTGCAAAAAATCGTGCGACTACTGTCTGAAGATATTGATCCGCGATCAATACCTTTCGTCTACAGTCGGGTACAATTGATGCCAACTACTCCGTTTTGGGCATAGTTCAAATAAGCCGATTGTAATTGATATATCCTACTTTAAGGTGACGAAAGTAAACTTGTGCGACCGTACACGTAAGAAAACAAAAAGGAAACTGTCCGACACTACCCTTATGGGCATGAAAAGGACCAATTAGTCTCTGCATAGGACATGCTCAAACAAAAGGGATCATTTGAACCCATACATGCTTCTTTGCGACTCACCGCGGATTCGTCCTAGACTAATCGCATTTTTTGCAGGGCTTGTATTACCTTTGCGAACTACATCGGTATATATGGCAACTTGTCATCCCATAAAATTGCGTACAAACAAGACAACTTGCCGCTGCGTAAAAAAGTATTTCTTCATTTCAACATTCAACTCTCTGTCGCTTGGACGTAAAATTTGCAACGCCCATATTTGCCGCGCAAAATTGCAACTGTAATTTTATTACAAAAACAACAACAACTAGCATACGACTTGTTAAACATATTTTTAATTTATTCATACGTGTGCTGTGTATGGTGTGCGCGATTAGAATCAGCACAAAAAACAGAGAACAGAGCACAGAACATAGAAAAATGTGAAAGAACGAATGCATGAAAATGGGCGAACAAAAAATAAAAAATAAGCTAAATCAAGAAAAAAATCAATTCAACGTCCTACCAACGACCTCTCTGCATCAACAGTCACTCTTGTTTTCTGTTGTTGGGCCAAGTTTGCTACCAACACACACATGTACAAACAGTCTCACGTGTATGACGATCAAATCAAATATCTATATTTATGTAAATTAGTGTGTCGCTGTCAGTAAACGTCCTTGACTTGACGTTACCAGAGGCTCTACATGCAAACAGTTCTATACATACTGACATATACTCGTATACGTATTTGCCAGTTTGAAGCAACCAAAGTAGTTCAACTTCAATTCACTCAAAATCAGTTCGATATAAAGCGCGCTGGCGAGCGTTCAGTACGCCAAAAGCAATTTTTGTTCTGCATGAAATTATAATTTTGAATTAGATGAAGTTTTATTGTTTGCCTTAGTTATTTTAATATTACTATTGTTATAGAGAATTATAGAGCAAAATGAAAGGCAAATGAAGCTGTCTGCACCCGTTTCTGAATACAGCTGCGGTATCAAGTCTAAGAGATGATTTGAAAAAAAATTGGCCCAAAGTAATTCTTTTTTAATCATGCTCTTCCTGCCTTTTACTATTTCTCTTCCTCTCTTTCCCACTTCCTCCAATAAATCTCCTAAACAATGTCCAGCTCCTACTCATAAACGATTTAACCACATATCAAATAGTTGGCACCAGTGAGGGATCCAGTGTGCTACGCACACAAGGTATATTCACTTTAGTCGCGCAACGGTGGTATGAAACGGCATAAACGGATCGAGATAGATATTGACTTGTACATATCAAAATATTCAGGAGGAAAAAAAAATTGATTAAGCCATGTCCGTCCGTCTGTTAACACGATAACTTGAGTACATTTTGAGATATTTTAATGAAATTTGGTATGCAGGTTCCTTGGCACTTGTCTCCGCTATTTAAAATGGGGCCACGCCCACTTTTTATGTATAGAAAATTTTTGAAAATCAAAACAAGTGATTATTCAGTACATAATACACTTATAAGGATAAAATTTGGTGTGTACATTAACGTTGAGGAAGAAAATAAATTTTGATTAAGTCGAATTTAGAAATAATATTAATCATAAATCAAAAACCGCTCGAGATATCGCAACGAAATTTAGCACACATATTTATATTAATACCAGGTATGTTTCGGAAAAAATGGGCGAAATCGGTTAAGGTCCACGCCTACTTTTAAATGAAAGATTTTGAAAAGGATCATAGATATATTTAATAGGCAATAACTTTGCGTACAAAAGTTTTATATCATTTCAATTTCACTTTCAAAGTGTGCGTGAACAAAAAAGTTCAAAAATATAAATTTTTGAAAACGGGCGTGGCCCCGCCCCTTTATAGTGAATTATTTCCCAAAACTTTTTATGCCATAACTCCGGCAAAAATTTATTTGTCGAAACGAAATTTGGTGATAATGTTCAATATATAAAGGTAACTGTCTGTTGCAAAAATGGCCGAAACCGGTTAAAAGGCCACGCCCAGTTTTTAAAATAGTTCTGAAAATTTTGATTGTAAAATGTACCATGAAAGCTATATCAATAAGATCTTGCACACATAATGAGCTTTTTAAGCACAACTCGACCGCAAAAAAAATTTGTGAATGTTAAGGCAGTATGCGTGGCGCCGCCCACTTTTCAGCATAAAAATTCTGCTATTTGCAAAGGCGATTGCTTTTAGTTTCAACTAGATATTTCAATGAAAATTGGTCAGCTGCTTCTCCATAGTATGTAGGACGATGAGCTGAGTCGATTTAGCAATGTCCGTCTCTCCGTCCGTCTGTCTGTCGGTCCGTCTGTCTATTTAAACGCATATTTTTCAAACATAAAATGTGCATATATTGGTATTTTGAAAGCATGTGGTTGGGAAGCTACACTACAATTTGGAAGGGAAGCTCGGCGCAAAAATCTCTTAGGAGGTTTATAATGATATACCTGCTGTATATCGTGTCATACATATATATTTTTTTTTAGATAATTTACCCCTCACAACTAATAACAGAAGTGTTTTTCATTGAAAACAATCAGCTGGCTTTATAATACGAACTGAAAAGTATTAAAATAGACCAGCGTAAGGTGGTATGCCATAATAGACCACTACTAGGTATATAATGTTCGGTTCCACCCGAACTTAGACTCCCTTACTTGTTGTAAGTAAGGATCAGGCACTTAAAACCGTGATGAGTATTCATGAAAGTTATAATCCCTTCGGTACAGCCGAAGAAAGCGCTTCGTTTGATTTTTTTTTTTGATGAGAACCCAAGCAGTTCACCTCATTGCCGCCATACCTGCTGATATACAGCAAAATAGGATGTTCATTGTGAGCAGTGTAACACTGTCATTATAGTTAAGTCGATCATAAAATAGCGTTTAGTTGCTTAGAATATTTCTGCCGTTTACTAGCAAATCAGTTCTATCTCAAGTCTGTGATGTGGCTGTCAAAGCACAGATGCCTTGATTATGCATGCCTTTAATTTCAGCAACTTCTCTTCGCCAGCATTGGATTAAAGATATCGCACGATAGGCAGTTTCCTAGCCTTAAATCTCGTTTCGTCGAATGTCGATATTCGGAAGTGCCATCAACCCGTCATATTTGGGGTTTTTTTTGTATTCGAATTAATTCTCATTCATCAAAGCGGACTGACGAAACCTATCTAAATTACCTTACTCGCTTCTTAAAAATTATTCTAAGTGAAGCAAGCTCGTGCTTTGGAAATCACTCCGCCATTATTGCAGGAACTCCACCCATTATTGATATCTTTCGCTGTACTATACGTTTGTGGTAGACTCTTGTGGTATTATTCTTCTTAGCCAGCCTCGTATTGCTATTAGCCAATATCTTAAGGCATCTTATTAAAACTCCTATTTTTGTGCACGCAGCTGTTGTTACAATGTTCTACATTTATGAGTGATTGTTGCATTTGATACGCTTATTTCCAAAGCTGCCGATCTACTTATATATAATCAGTTCAGTTAAATTCATAACTTAGAAGATCCAGATCAGTTTTTCGAGATCTCTGAATAAAGTTTTTTTGAGTTTATTACAGTTTGAGTTACGTGATGTGATCATATGACCTTGATAGGGCATTCGGGCGTGGATTTCAAAAATTACATTGAAAATCCTTAACCGAATCAACAACAATAAACGTATGTATATCATGCACTTGCAGCATTTAAGTAAATTTATTTTTCACATGTCTGCTATTCTAGATGCTGACCTTGCTCTAAGTCATTTAATTATTACATTTATTTAAGACAATAGCTCTCGTATTTTAATTTACTTAGGAAACGGATATTATAAGTGATTTGGTCTTGAACATGATTTAACTATGTAAAGCAATTTATCTCTAACATCTTGCGAATCTGATATTAGAGCACATTTTCTTTTTAGGGATACATGATGGTCAACATAAAATTATCTGTGTCTTTATGTCAGCAATCGGATCATTATAGACTCTCACTTATCTCTTTGAATATTCTCAAATTAAATACTTGGAATATTGATATTACTTGACTTCTCTACATATAATGAAATTGTAATAGGTACATTGCAGATATTGATGAAAAATTTATAGGGGGACATTGTTAAGGCAATAGAATCAAAATCAATAGTTTTTAGAATTTTTGTTCGTCTGTATGTTTGGTTCGGCATCATACGAAAACTGATTCATGGAATTGAATGGAACTTTCAGCGTTGTACAACTAGACGTCGATAACTCGACCATTTATGGAGTTATCGACCAAAATGTGTATCAGTGTGGAGCCAAAAATTGGATTCAGTCTATTATTAGTTCTACATAAGTAAATAAAGAAATCTATCTCAGCTGAATTGGCTGAATGAGGTCTAGTCTGTGAACATTTGGAATATCAATTTAAAAAATAAATAAATGTATGACGCGATATGCAACAGGTATATCATTATAAATCTTTTAAGAGATTTTTGCGCCGAGCTTCTCTTCCAGTTTATCGTGTGCCGGTGGTTTTTTTTCCACAAATTGGCGGGTATTACAGTTTTTTGACGACTCCGAACGGCATCTGCAAAGGAGATGAATTTTTGCTGAGAAACCTTCCATGGCAGAAATATGCTCGGAGAGTTTGCCAAACCACTGCCGAGGGCCGACCCCGTTTTGAATGTTTTGATGTTACCAGGACTCGAACCTTGGACCTTCGGTGTGGTAGGCTGGCAACACTACCGCTACACCACAGCGGCCGAGTTTCAATGTATGTTTTCACCAAAGTTGCGAACAATCGTTTTCGCGAAATATCTCACTTTATTCTTTATGAGGCTCGACAAAAGTATACATTTGACCAAAGATCTTTTGAGCAATAGCTTCGGCATATTTCGAAATGTACACGGTTCCTGTTACCAATACGCAAATTTTGGAAAAGACACAACATATTTTAATTGATTTCATGGCCATTTATGGCAGCACGAAAGTAGCTGTCGGTCTGCTGTTATGTCTGGATTGTCCTCCGTCTAAAGCTTATACTGCTGTGACTATTCGTCTTCTTTAGCTTAGTGCTGGAGCAGATAATTCGAGATATAGAATTTGCTGATAAATGCTTGTAATATTAATATGACATAATGGACCATTTTCTAGTCATAAAAAAGTGTTACCTTGGAATGGGTAGGCGATTGACAAGCACATTCGAATTATGACTCTGAAATCACGTATTTTCTTCTTTCTTCTTTAAATGGCCATCTAACCGGCCGGGCGATTTTGACCGTCCAACATAGCTCGCCAGTCGTTTCTTAGTTGCGCCAACTGGCGCCAATTGGAAACACCGCAGGATCGCAAATCGGTCTCCACTTTGTTCTTCCATCGGAGTGGTGGTGTCCCTCTTCCTCTGCTCCCACTGGCGAGCCGATAAGAATACCTTCTGGGCTGGAGCATCTTCGCTCATTCGCACTACGTGGCCTAGCCAGCGAAGCCGCTGTGTTTTAATTCGCTGAACTATGTCGGCATCTGCGTAAAGTTCATACAGCTCATCATTAAATCTTCTTCGGTACTCGCCGTCGCCAACGCGTAGAGGTCCACAAACCTTTCGAAGAACCTTTCTCTCGAACACTCCCAGAGCCGCCTCATCAGATGTTGTTAGTGTCCACGCTTCTGCACCATATAGCAGGACGGGTGCGATGAGTAACATGTACAGGGTGTTTTTTTACAGGTTTGTTTTTCGAATAGAGATAAAACTGGCATTTTGTGGTCAAATCTGGCAACTCTAATGTCATTTATGTTCAGTTTGGTTTGCCATTTCATCATGAACAGGTTGACAAAAGAACAACGCTTGCAAATCGTGCAAATTTATTTCGAAAATAATGGTTCAGTTCGCGAAGTTTACCGTGAGCTCCGTCCATTTTATGGTCGACATAATCGTCCATCAGAGCAATTAATTCGGTTAACCATGGATCGTTTTCGCACTACGTTTACTCTATGTGATAATACGCATCCGCAGAGACGTCGAACAGTGCGCACCGAAGAAACAATTGCCGCTGTAGAGCAAAGTGTTGAAGAGGACCCGAATGAATCGATTCGCCACCGTGCACAGCAATTGGAGCTTTGTCCATCAACTTTATGGAAGATTTTGCGCAAAGATCTTGGCTTGCGACCTTACAAGATCCAGCTTGTGCAAGAATTAAAGCCGCGAGACCATGCAATGCGTCGTGATTTTGGTGTATGGGCCGAAAATGAGATTGATTTCGATGCTGATTTTCATCGCAAAATTTTGTTCAGTGATGAGGCTCATTTTTGGTTGAATGGCTACGTCAACAAGCAAAATTGCCGCATTTGGAGTGAAGAGAATCCACATGAGACCCTTCAAACGCCATTACATCCACAAAAACTGACTGTTTGGTGTGCTCTATGGGCTGGTGGAGTCATTGGGCCATACTTCTTCCGCAATAATGCTGGAGAGGCAGCTACCGTTAATGGAGACCGGTATAGAGCCATGATAACCGACTATTTTGTTCCCGAATTGGATGGCATGAATGTGGGTGAGTTGTGGTTCCAACAAGACGGCGCTACATGCCACACAGCGCACGTCACAATCGATTTATTGAAGGAAACATTCGATGAGCGCATAATTTCGCGGAATGGACCTGTCAATTGGCCACCAAGGTCGTGTGATTTGACACCATTGGATTATTTTCTTTGGGGATATGTGAAGTCGCTCGTCTACACCAACAAACCAGAAACGTTAGGGGAATTGGAAGCCAACATTCGTGGCGTTCTTGCCGACATACGGCCCCATATGCTCGAAAAAGTGGTTGAAAATTGGACCTGTAGAATTGGCTTTATTCGAGCCAGCCGCGGCGGCCACATGCCCGAAATCATATTTAAACATTAATGGCATAAAATTATCCTTCCAATAAAGCCAAATTGATGGACCTTAAAACGATTTTCTTGTGTTTTATTTCAATTCAAAGTTCTATACCCCTAAAAAAAACACCCTTTAGAGTGTTATTTTCGTTCGTTGAGAGAGGGCTTTACTTTTCAATTGCCTACTCAGTCCGAAGTAGCATTTGTTTGCAAGAGTAATTCTTCGTCGGATTTCTAGGCTAATATTTCACAATCACGTATTTTAGATCAGTATAAATGTGCTATAAGTCTGAGTGTGTTATAAAATTCATATATTTCGGTAATAGTTTTAAAAAAATTTGTGAAAAAATTGTCAGATACAAAAAACCAACAATAGCAACGGCCCACCGGACGAAAATTTTTATCCACAACAATTTTGTGGGTCACTCAATTTCCTAAAAATTAGATGCAGCTTTAGTTTTAACTAGCAGACATGGCAGACGTTAACCTGCCTAAATTTGACTTACCTATATTTAACAAATTATACATTTTTCCCTCTTTTGCTTTGCCCACCCGCATATAACGTTACTCTTCTTTACTCTCTTCATTTTCCTCTTACACCACTTCAATATCTCAAACTTCTATTCCTACTCCCCTTCTTCTCTCATTTCCTCGAAGGTATAGCGAATTAACTTCATTTAATCCTAGTACCGCTTTCTGTGTCCAAGGTTTTTTTGACATAGAACTCTTATCTAAAATATCATTAACCTGAACCAAATAAATTCCTAGCTATACCGAATTGCTACTTTAAATAGCCTGGGGGCTTTTCCAAAAACTATATATAGCATGTGAGGTCCCCAGCAAACTCCTGAACCCACTGTGCAAGTTTCATTGAGATCAACAATAAACTTTGTACATGAATGAAGGACAAGCAACACACGAAAATGAGTCAGCGTGACACCCCCACATTTCCAGAATTATGTAAATTTTGACTAGAAGACACATATATACAAATATCATTAATTTAGATCAAATAAGTTGAGAATTATGAAAAATTGTAAGTTTGTATAGCAGGGGGCGTGGCACCTCATACTTTTCCAAAACTATATAAAGTCTATTCTTTAACCAATGTTCCAAAAAATATACAGTAAAATGTAAAGAAAAATCGGTATAGTGCTTTGGACGCCTATAAAGGACACACAGACACACATTCATTTTTATTTATAAGACTTCTATGATTTGACCGTAGTAAAGCAAAATGAGATCAGTGTTAAAACATCTAAACTAATATCTAGTGATACCCCTCATACAACTTAAACTTGTCCAGTATTTTTTTTGACTTTTGAAAAAAAATAAAAAAATAAGGTTAAAATAAAAAGATTTATTTCATTATTTCGACCCAACGTTTCGCTAGATAGCCTAGCATCTTCAGGGATGATCTGGTTTTTTTTTAAATAAGAAGTGAAATAAATCTTTCTATTTTGCACTTTCCAACAAAATGGTCAAAAAAGCCTAAAATCAACCAGAACTACAAAAATAACTTGACCGGAAAAACCATAAAAATAACAAAATAATCTTCAAATAAAATTGTTTTTTGGGCCGATATAATGCACACACATGCATATAAGCATACGCATGTTTATATAACATATTTCCAACTGCTACAATTCCTAACTTTCCCTCCTGCGACAAGAAAACTTTGAAAACCATAAAACAAATACAAACAATTCATTGAAGTTTAATGTTCACTTCATTTATCTAAACGAATTTCCAACGCATTGCATTCAAACAGAGAAATATAAATAAATGAAAGAAAGTCGATAAATAAATAATAAAAAAACACTTAAATCAAATATTAAATTTTTTTGATTTGTTTTGATTTTGTCACTGTCAATTTGGTTGATTGTTTACATCATCGCACGCCGCCACCGCTTATGGTGGGCCGCATGCGCAATCACACACCTCGTAAGGCAACCGCACAAGCAGGCTGGTTCGGTTTTTGATCCATTAAAAAATATCAACGCCACCTGGCTCTGTAGCTACCTACTGGACAGTTGGCCCCGCTACTACTGCTGATCCACTTGAGTGCTTAGTTATCAGAAGCGTCGCGCCATGCGGTAGTGGCTTACCACTTTCTGCAAGCCGGACATAAACATAAATCTCCGGTGTTCGGTTGTCAATCAAAAGCAGATTTGCAGTGATGCCAGCCACAGAAAATGCACGTTTCTACACCAGCGCTAGCGCTGAAGCTGGAAAGCAACTGAAATACGTCTCAGCCTATCAGCCCGCGCTTGCGCATGGTAAGCTGTTGTTATCTTTTTTTTTCTTGTGCGTGTATTTGTTGCTTCTTCGACTGCGGGTTGATCTTCGCTTGCTGGTAAGTTGTTGTATTGGCGCAGCTATATTTGATTTATGTACGATCTAACTTGACAAGCGTTAGTTAGTTGACCGATTTGTTGATCGACGTGCCTATCGCTTGACTACTTTTGTTGTTAAGGTTTTTTTTAATTGCTGCAGGCATTCTCTCTGGGTGTGGGCCAGAAGAAGGCTAGCCAGTCGGTTGCGTATTTAACTATCGGTATGTGTGAAGTTGTTGTCTTGTCATTATGCAATAGCTAAGAGGAAATGTGGAATAGATGTTAGGGTCAGGAAATGAATTTTGTGCAAAAGGAGATTTCTTATTTCTTGAAATTTTTTAGTTGAAGCCATAATATGCAGGAGCTGTCCATTTCTACTTTTTGTGTATCGGAAATGAGAAAGAAAATGGGAAAGACTATGTGCGCTTTACAAGGAAGAATAACATTAAAAGATGATAATATAACACTGCGTTACAAAAACAAGCTTTAGTTCTGTCCTATGAACCAAATATACTTTTTCGGAAAGGGGAGAAAAAAATAAAAATACACGTGTATCGACGATTTTCATGTACACGTCAGAATTTTTTTTTTATGTATAATTATACAATATACGTGTATTTTTATTTTTTCTCCCCTTTCCGAAAAAGTATATTTGGTTCATAGGACAGAATGTGTGTAACGCGGTGTAATCCGCGCTCATATATGCAAGAACAGAAACTGATGCGCATTGACACCCGGTGGGTTTATTGAAGATAGTCGTACCGAGCTCCTATATCTTACAAGCTGATGTATTCCTAATGAGGTTTTTTGTGGGGAATAGAATTTTCTACAAAACTGTATGCATCTTAAATTGGCAGGTTTAATGCTTTCATGGTCTAATTCCTTAAAAATCCAACGTAACCAGGCGATACCTCTAAAAAAATATAGAGGTCTGAACCTTCTGCAATATTTTTTGTCGCCTTTGAAAAAAACAATGATAACATAATTTTCTAAAAAGAAATTTTTTTGTCCTAGTTTTTGTTGTTGTTTGTAACTACAAAAACACTCCCCGAAGGTTTTGGGTAGTTTTCTTGAAAGTGACAGTCCTTTGTTGGATATGAATGGGTAATGAGAGGCATGGGTAATGAGAGGCATCATATTCGTAGACCAACCATCGAGTTGCACGTCATTATCATTGTGTATATTAAGTAGTCACCTCATACGCATGCTTACCTCGGACATATTTTTAACCCCTAACCCCCAGGGGAGCTTAGTCTAATGCGCAAGTTGCTTGAAATTTGAAAGTTTTCGCAAATTATTTTATGTTCCTTTTCATAGTAAATTTTGGTACCAAAAGATTCGAGTGTGGAAACCACGTAAGCAATAATTTATTGTCAATCCAATTTATGAGCACGTAGAAAAGCCATTGCCCAGTATTGCAAGTGGTTAATGGGAGATAATGTACAATCAGTCTAAGTATATTTATATGTCAACATTTATCTTGTTACCATAAATAACAACGAATCACAATTTCACTTTTACTGTGACCAATGTACTGCATGTATAACAAAATAATCGCATCTCTAAGAAAAAATATGTGACATGCAACAAAAGCTCAAAAGCTTTTTCGTGTCTACTAGCAGACAGCCAATTTTGCAAAATGAAAATTATGTTTAAAGGGCATGTTAGCAAAAGTATTGTGAAAAGATTTTGAAACTATTTACTTTTTAAGGAAAAATGGAAAACTGAAATGAATTAATAATAAAATAAAAAAATCTTATTTACACGGTCGCCTCTAGGTCGCGGAAATTTTTATTTACTGTCACGACTGCGGTCGCGATCACAATTATTTCCACTGACTCTGTTAATCAAATTGTCAAAGCAATTTTCAGTCTACCGATTACCGGCAAATGTCATTGTGAATGCCATTGTAGTTGTAACTATCACTGTAAATGTAACTGTCACTGTCACTCCTACTACTACTATCACAGTCATTTCTACAGTGCCGTTCACTGCTACGGCTCGATTTTACGTGTTGGTGCCGTTCCCTATCAGGATTCCGTTTACGTGCATGTTATGTTAACTGTGCAGTTCAGTGTCACAGTGATATTTCCAGTAAATGGCAAAGTTCTTGCTCACTTGCTTTTCCTCTACATTTTCCAGAACACAGTTTTGTAGAAAGTTGAATTCCCCAAAAAAAAGTTGTGAATCTAAACTTTCGTTAGGGGGCCGTACCAGAATAATTACACCTTAATTTTTAGTCAGAGTTTTGAGAAAATGTTTGAGTATGCAGTTGTATAGCTCATTCAATTTTATCAGAATAATGTGCAAGTTAGAAGTAGCTCAGGGTTTCCCTGAATTTTTAGATTTATTTTGTCGAAGATGTTCTACGTGCGTTGTACACAATAGCCTTGACGAAAAAAATTCTGAAAATTCGGGAAAATTTTTCAGATAGTTCAACTTGCACAGTGTGATTTTAAAATTGATTGGTCTACAAAACTGCATACTCAAAAATTTTCTAGAAATTCTGTCAAAAAATGTAAAGATTTTGATGGCCACTTACATTCCAATATATAAACATCAGCCATTTTTTAAAGTCACTTTGTGCAAACTTCGAAATTTCTTTTCATGTCGTTTCTGTTATGGAATTCGCTACATTTTAAACGAAAATTATTAAAACACAGCTCCTTTTTATTTCATTGAATGATGTCTAATTAAATATCACTACTATTATATTGAACACCGCTGTATATTTATTTGTTTTTATTAAAAAAAAAACTTTGAACTATCTTTTTCTTAGAATTGCAAAAGAATAAATTTTTTTAGTTTTCAATTATTTTAAATAAAAATTTCTACAATATTGCAACCACTACCACCTATTATTAGACTCGCTAAGCCAGCGCAGCGATGAGATATACGGGCGTGATAACTCCGAAAAGTGCAAGGAGCTCCTTTGCTTCTGAGGCATCCATGCCAGGGTAGTTCATCTGCTTTATGTGTCCCTGTAAACTAATATGTGTTTTCCATTACCTCTGGGAATGGGTAAAGGTCATACTTCATTGTAAAAGAGTCACAGAGAGTTATATAAACAGCAGGGGACATGGACCTCCTTCACTAAAGAGCCTAGCCATTAAAGAAACAATATGTGTCAACTTGACTGAATCAAGGTCCACTCTCTATACTTTACAGACCACATTTCTATCGTATTAGTTGATTTAAATACCCTTGCGGAGACCGGCAGACGCATGGACAAAGTCATGGCTGGGAGGCCATTTTGGTTTCGTAGCAGATGAATTCGCCTTTCGATTTTATATAACAGTCTTTAACTTTTACAAAATGCAGCTGAGCCGGTATACGAGCGCTTCCAGAGTCCCAACTCTCCAGTCCTCAATGCACCCTGGCATGCCGTGTCTTCGATAGAGAGATCCATAGCCTTCCTATTATATATCACGTTCAGAGCCTCTATAGAGCATTATCTAATCGCCACTGTGATCGCACCCCAGCAAACAATCTGAACTTTCTCAAAGATGTTGTACATGAGTTTCACATCGACTGCTTCTCCCGGTCGAACAACTTCTTTGTACAACCGTGCTATGACTTCAAGGCTCAGTGCCCACTTTTGACCCAATATTATTTTTAAAGAAGACTTTTCAGAAAGACGCAGGTTTTGACCATCAAGAGGATCCAATAGAAACTATAGATATTCGTCCAAGTGGTAAAGATCACTAGCTCTGTCTCTGGGGGTTCACGGTGAGCATATCACGGTCCACGTACAACCAATAAACTTCCTCTATGTCTATGACACACAGCTACAGCAGTGGTTAGATGACACCCTCCTTCCACGTTTGTTCTGTAGGAATTGGGGCTACCATTTCTTACCACGGTGTCGACAGACCTATAGGGTCCTCCATACCTTCACATCACTTTATTAAAAATAATTTTTTCAGCATTTTCACATACACAATAGGACATAAGAAAAATTATAACAATTGGTATGAAAGGAGCTTTTGAATTTTTCCAAGCATACCTAAACATATCTATTGTTACAATTAAAACAATTGTCATTAAGTTGAATTTTGTTATAGTTCTAGCATAGAGCTTCAGGTAATGCCGAAGTTTACATAAATTTCTTTTTAAAGTGCCGTTTCGATAATATAAAGATTACGGTAAAATACTCTGTAAAGGAAAAATAAGCGTTTTGTAAGCTTAGTGTTTTCATGTTGTTTCAGTAAGTTTGTTAATAATTTATTTGATGCACTTCATTTTGCTTGTTGGGTTTGTTTTTGTTTTGTTTTGCATAATTTTGTTCCTAGTATTTTCTACTAGCAGTGGTCGATGGCTCCGCAACTTCTACGGTTGTTGAAATCAATTACTAGTTTTTGATAACTCCATTGCCAATATCAGCAGGCAAGTGGCTCTGGTAATACATAACTAATGACATCCAGTTTGGGCTTCTTTCTGGTTTTTTATGCAACCATATATTAGTGTAGTTGTAATTTTTAGTTTATGCTTCATTGGTAATTTATTTGCTGCGTTTCCTTCCTTATTTTTGCTAGATAGATTGAGTTGTTTTTTTTTTTTTTTTTTTTTTTTTTTTTTTTGTTTTACGTGAAGAGGAACACCTTTATTTTGTGAGTTTATAAAAGTAATTTGCACATAAAAAGTTATTTATGAATAAAAAAGCTATAGTGCAAAATCTTGTCGTCGCGCCTCTTTTATTTCAAAATAGCTGTTTCGGCTATATTTTATGGAAAGCAATTTACTTTAGTATGGCTCTAATTTATTATTTTTATTGAGAAAACAAGTAACACTGTGTAACACAAAAACAGACTGTAATGAACAGGGTTAGTAAAGAAACCCTACCCGAATCAAGCTCTCTAGCTCCCCCCTCCATACTTGGTATTTTCAGAAAAATCCCGAGGTGGCCCTGAATTAATCGCAAATTATATTAAGCACATCCTACCCATAGACTTAGAGACAAAACACATAACGTTAGCAACTGCAACTAGGTTCAGTGTCATCCAACATTTCCATGTGCTGCACTTCGAAAGGGGTGTCGAAGCTAAATAACGGTAAGTGCAAGTGCATTTATTTTAGTATAATTTTTTTTAATATCAATTAAAAATTGGGGGTAGGTAGCCGATCATTATCATGAACGCCATGAATTCGTAGATAAATGGCAGTCTCAACCAAAAAGACAGACGGGGTACGATGGTACTTGTGGAGCTTGATTTGTCAGAGCTTTTTGACATAATCAATCACACGGCTTCTAGTAACTGATTTTCGGTACCGGAGGATTATTCTCAACCCCCCGCCCCCTCCATCAACTGTAGTGGTAAAACACCTCAGTGGCCGGTAGTCATCTATCGGGTTCAGAAACGAACCTTGAAACCCCTTAGGGAAGCTCCTCCTATCCGGAAAGTAAGGATATATCTCCGTAGGCATTATAATGTGATCCAATGCCACAAACCCTCAAAAATATCGACACATAGTCGACAATTCCTTTGTCAACTCCCGGCCGGTGAATGCCGTCATACAGGCACAATCATTACCTGTCGCCGAAGAATAACGCTAGTTTCCAAACAATCTAAAGAACGGGCTAAAGAACTCCAGACTGAACCCAGATCTGCCAAATATTTTCGCGGCATGTGGCTTGTCCACCTTGATGCCAATCATCTGTATACCTGCTGATTGGAGCATACCCTTCTCGCACCAATTTCGCTCAGTGCGAAACAACCTTAACACAACAACAACAAGTAGTGTTCCATTAAACACAAGGATTGTTCACAAGAAATCAGATATTCAAATTGTCTTTTAATGGGTTAGCATTACAAATTATATCAGCTCAGCTGGCTATTGCTTCCTTTAGCTTCCTCCTACTGCCAACGCCTACATTAACTGCTTGCCTCTCACCATCTCTTATGCTCTACATCATTTTATCTTCCACTTTTTTTTGACTGCTTAATGCGCATGTGACTTTTGACACGCCTTCTTTGGCGTCACCAAAGATTTTAATGGCGTAGAGATAGTCGTACGAAAGACTTAAGATACAAACTTTCAGGAAGAGAAATAGTAGCAAGCCAAAGTGCATAGTAGTACTATCAGAAAAGGCAGAAAATTATCACGTTATGCAGCTAAAGCTGTTAGTCATGCTTGAATTTTATATTTTCAGCGTTTTTGTTTTTGTGTGTAGTTAAGTTAGAGCGCCACTACATTTAGGTGAGTAGATTATAAGTAATGTACATGCATACATACACATATTTTAGTATACAGAAAATTTGCATATTTCTATTATTAAGTATATGTGTTATATCACTTAAATGTACAGTTCGTGCAGCGGCATCTGAAGTCATTTCCCTGCATAAATTTTTTATTTTTTTTTGACGGTTACTTTGTTTAGTTGGTATCAAATTTTGGGAAAATTGTTGTTGATTGGGAATTGCATGATAAAAGCTTTTGTGGGTTGAAGAAGGGCACACAATAAATTCAAAAGTGGCTACGTTTACACATATACTTTATTAGTTCAACTATCCTTATTAAAGCTGAGACTAAACCACTGGTAGCATTGAATAGAAAATTGCATTGTTAAAATGGCCGCAATACCCGAACCTTAAATTCTTCTTATTCCAGCTAGGAAAAAAGTCGAAAAAATTACTCTTTTGGGAAAGGAAGGTAAAACGAAAACAAACTATTTAATTTACCTGCGAAGAAGCACTCTCCTCAACAATAATATCAGAATAGATATTCAACGAATGCAAAGGACTGTCACTTTCGACAGCACTCCCCAAAACCTTCGGCGAGTGTTTTTGTCGTTACAAACAACAACACCAAAAGCACGATCATGAGGATTCAAAGGGGCTATGAGTTTAACTTAGGAGTTCTTAAGTACCAACCACATCTGTAATATTCGAACAATCCTACAAATATTTAGCTTATTTAACTATCTAGTCTCTGGTGACTATTGTGATTTGGGACGACCAAATAGGTTATCATATCAAATGATTTTCACAACAATGGGGCTAGTATATCATTAACATATAACATTAAATGTTGCTGCTAAATTCCAAATGATTTATGGAGAATAACGAATTGACTATGAGTCTCGGATCCACGTTAAGACTAGTTTTTCTTCTTCCCTATATAGCGATTAATCGTCTAAACGATTTGACAGTCCAAAATAGCTTGTCGGTTCGTGGCACCAAGTGGAAATATCACGATCTAAGGTTGCTTTTCCCTTGGTGCTTCCATCGGAGTGGTGGTCTCCCTCTTCCTCTTTCTAAAGCGGCAAGTGCCTGTAAAAATGCAGAAATTGAAAAAATTGCGTACAGAGTAACCTAGAAGACCGAATATTTTACGCACTTTAGGTTGAATATATTCTTTATATTCTTGATTTCAAGATGACCGTTTGTATGTGGCCTTTTGACCTATGTTCCAGCACGATTTTGCCACCTATATTGGAACGCAAAGTAGTAGTTAGCGCCGTTAAGAACTTAATGGCTTTAAATTTCTATTCAAATGGAATAGTTCATATAAACAATAAAAAAAGTAATGTTAAAGCTATAATTCAATCATTTATCACCTGACTCTGTGTCCAGTTCGAAACTGCGGTGAAATCTCATCAAGGCTAAAGCATTCAGTCTTTCTTTGCCGATGGAGTCAAGCGAAAAGTTTTAGAAACATCTCAAGTTCGAAGAAAAAAGCTCACGTAACAGCATTCAATGTTTTATTTAGTTTTAGTAAATGAAAAATGTTTGGAAAGAGTTAGCTTTGAAACCACTTTATTACTAAATTGACCATGAAGTAATTTCTGTGCCAATACCTTCCTTCGCTAGGTTTCGTTAAGACCATAATACCTTCAGCAACTAAGCTAACAACTCAAACTCGATTGATGGCCCATAATCATAGTCAAATTAAAATAGAGTTTTATCAACTTAAACATGATTCTATAATAAACATCATTTCATGTCTGTCATAGTCAACTTAAAATACATTTTATGTCTTAGACGGAATTTTAATTTTAAAATGACGAAAATGTCGCTTACTCCAAACTTGAGTTTGGATTTTTTCGCTTGTTGCTGCAGATATGCTATGGTTTGTGAATTCAATAGCTGACACAGGGTGACCTTGCAAAACATAAAACTTTCTTCATACCACCAATCAACTTTATTTTTTTTTCATAGAGGAGCCTGGTATTTACTTTTCATTTTAGCCATTTTAAATATATATTTTTAAGTTAAGTAAAGATTTTAATTAAAACGCGTGTTAAGCAACGACTATGATTATGGGCCAATACCCTATTCTTAGTCCCAGGAATCGAATCAATGACCAATATAATTGAAATCCTTAATAGTCTAGACAATTTTACTGCCCTAATAATAAAGCATATACTCCATAGTAAAATACCTCAAGTATGCGTCGTACATCAAATACCTCAAAATACTCTTCAACTCGCAACTGTTACAACCCACAACTAAAAACTTGAAGTCTTGCATCGTACAGCATTTCATCTGCAACAAGTTTACTTATAGCTATTTCATTTTTAACTTTACCTTTTATTTTTTTTTTACTTCAACATGGGCGCATATATTGAAAGCGCCTGTTGCATTACATCAACCGGTGTGCTCCAAGGTCGCCTTGTTGTTGTAACAATAACCACTCAACCTGTCCCAACAAAGCAAAGCGTATGTAAAAGCAACCGAAATCAGACAGAAAAAAAAGCTAATAGTCCGCAACATTTCTTACAATATATAAAAACGGCAACTTCCTTTATATACTCAGCTGTACACAGCACAGAGGGTTTGTTTTTTTTTTACCCAGGTTACAAGGTAGACAAAGCCTTCCACTTATCAAAAGGCACAAAAAGAAAAAAGAGGAAACGATTAAGATTGGGAAATGTTGAGATGTCTCAGCAGAATATGTAATTGAAGTACGTTTCCTTTGCACAATATGGAGAACCGAATAGAAGCCGCACCCACTTTTTACTTATCGAAAATTTGCTGTGGGGTGATATCTTAACAAAAAACAGGGTAGTAAGCAATTCACCACAAAACTTGGGCGAAATAGATTTAGGACCATGCCCAATTTTATACAAAATGTCTTAAAAGATATCTAAGATGAAATAAGACCTGTTAAATTTGATAAGTAATTAGTAATCAATAAATTATACGGCTTTTTTAATTGGTAGTGATTATTTTAATTGTTTTTCAAGAAAACGCAATTATTTATTGATTACGATTCAGAAAAATAAAAACATTATCAAACAAAGTTGTTTTGTTTACTTTTGATTATTTTTTATTTGATTTTTTATTTACTTTTATTATTTTCGTTTTTCTAGTATTGTTAATGCATATATTTATGTATATATTTACAAATACTGAAAGAAATCAAAAATAATCAAAAAAATCCAAAAATCAAAAATAATCAAAAGAACCTGTTTTGATTCTCTCTCTATGGCGCGATATACAACAGGTATATCATCATAAACCTCCTAAGAGATTTTTGCGCCAAGCTTCTCTCCCAATTTGTGGTGTGCCGATTTGAATTTTCCCTTCAAATTGGTGGGACCTACAGTTTTTTGCCGACTCCGAACGGCATCTACAAAGGAGACGAATTTTTGCTGAGAAGCCTGTCATGGCAGAAATACACTCGGAGAGTTTGCCAAACCACTGCCGAGGGGCGACCCCGTTTTGAAAAACTTTTTTCAAATCACTTTTGATGTTACCTGTACCAGGGCTCGAACCATGGACCTTCGGTGTGGTAGGCCGGCAACACTACCTTCACACCACGGCGGCCGCCTGTTTTGATTATCATTGATTATATTTTAATTTCTTTTGATTACCAATGATTATTTTTGATTTTTTTGATTATTTTTTTAATTAATTGGAAAATAATCATTAAAAATTGAGAGTAACGGTAATCCTTTAATGCACTCTGAAGAAAATAAATAATCAAACGGGTAATCATTGCGGCTAGTAATCATTATTTAGCAGGTCGAAATTCGTGAAATGTATCAAAAAATTTTCGACTAATGATTTTTTGGCTAACAAACAAAAATTAAAAAAAAAAAAAACAATAGACCAATAAACAGTTCATTTTATAGGAACAGCTAAGCAGCGACGTCTTGTGTCAAAATCAAAAATGTCTATGCAATCTGACAAAAGAAGCCGCCAAAGTAAAAATAGAAGGCATTAACTGTGTATACAGCAACGAATTCGCCTTACACGACCCCATTATGTGGCCATGAAAAATCCCGCGCTCATAATTTTTCGAAATACGAATTATTTTCGAAGTAATAGCCATTTGAACTTGCAAAAAGCAGCTGAACTCATTTATTGATTGACAAATAATTTTTTTGAAAGTTATTAGCAAATATTGAAATATTTATAAGTTCACAGACTTTTTTTGCAATCTTGATATTATTGGGGTTTTACCTGTGTTATGATGGATTATTGTCGAAAAGAAAACCATGGAAACTATTTAACAGATAAAAGGTAATTCAACTTAAGCTCGGTGAAAATAGACATAAAAGATGAGAATGAATTCGACAGAGTTAAATTGGTAGAGACATTAGATAAACCATAAAAAACTGTCAAAAGTATTCAACGATCCCATGTGTTCTTTATATAAATATATCTCGCTTTCCAGGGCATAACCTCCTGCTTAGTCTATTACAGTATTTTACACCACAAAATTCCTTACAAAATATGTCTGACTTTCTTATTCATATCACCAACCAGACTAACATTGGAGCCACAAATACGAAAATTTAGAAATATAAAAAAATGGGTAGTGCAATGTGCACTTGCAGCCTGAGTATTGCAATGACATCATTACAAAAATATGTAAAAATGAACAGACCATTAAACCAACAACAAAGACATCAATTCAAGTTTCAAAATCTTCCCATCAAATTGCTTCTCGGACACTGGCAATCGAACGGGACTGGATGCGCTTATACAGGTGTTGAAGTCAACGCCTTAACGTACTCAGCCATTCAACACCCCATACCAGTGACGTCGTTTTCTCCAACATATGCCATAACATTTTCACCCGAACTATGGCTACCTTATTTGTTAAAAAAAAATCTAAAATATTTTTTTTTTAACTAAGTGAAACTTTTATTCAGCCAATCAATCATGCAATTTGCTTTAAGCAAAAAAAGTTAGATTTTTGTTTGCTTTCATTGAATGTCACGCTTATCTAACCTCTGCTAATTTAAAGCTATGCAAAAGTCACACGGTCATAGTTGACAATCTTATATTTAAATAGACAAGATGAATGCAATGTAGAACCGTTTTCTGCTAAACTATAATTCTAAGGTATACAAATTATGTATGTATTGATAGGAAATTTTGAGGTGTATTTTTATCCGTAAATAAACAAAATTTAAAAAATCATTTTAATATAAAAAATTTAACATAAAAGTTACACCACTACACATTTACTTATTCACACTATAGACACGATGTGTGTTTGTGTACTTGCTTTTTGTGTACTATGCTGAATCGTGAGCATGGCCGAGGAGTTGCTTTGTAGGAAAAAATTAAGAGCCGTAGTAGTGTGAGTAGACTTGCCATGCATGTTTTTGTGTTATTCGTGTGGTCGGCTCTCATTGTGAGCGCGAAGAGTTGGTAGTGGACCAATGAAAAATAAGTATTCGCACTATAGATACTCTGTTGTGTCATGCATTTTTGCTTTAGTTGTTGTTATTGTATTGATTACTGGCTACGATGCCCAGTGTCAGCTGCTCTCCTGAGAGCACGAAAAGTTGCTTTGTTGGATACATTAAACAAGCAATGTAAAATATGAGCAAATATGTAAAATTCATTGCTGATACCTACAAACAGGGTTTACAAAAATTAAATAAATGATTACTCATAAAGAGTATTAAACACCGAAGAATTGAAAGGAAGGAAAATTAAAGGAAAGAAAGGAAAGAAAAGGAAAAGGAAAAGGAAAGGAAGGAAAGGGAAGGGAATGGAAAGGATAGGAAAGGAAGGAAAATTAAAGGAAAGAAAGGAATGGTAAGGAAATGAAAGGAAGGGAAGGGAAAGGGAATTAAAGGAAAGGTAAGAAAACGAAAGAAAGAAAATAAAATGAAAGGAAGGGAAAGGAAAAGAAGTTTGAGGAAAGTAAAAAATAAAATAAGAGAGTAAAAAAAGAAATCAAGGAAAATAAAAATATGTTAGAGGAAAGGAACGACATAGAAAGGAAGAAAAAAAGGCGGATAAAACAAACCTACAGCAAAAAAAATAAAATAAAATAAAGTTTATTGGTTGAATTTTAACCACTGCGCGAACTCTAGTAATGTTTAATAGGCAGGTTGAGTTTTACTAAAAAAAACAAACGGCTTTGCAGACAAACTCACAACTGAAATTAAAGAGAAATTCAAAATAGTTTTTATTTCTTTTCTTCTAATTGCAATGATAATGTCGCTAGTCGCAACACCTGCCCACTGGCATAGCATACTCGCATGCTTTCAAGCACACACACAGAAACAATCACACAAGCAAATATACGTGGGCGCATAAAATGCCATTGAACCTTTCCCTATGTCGACGGGCTGAACTATCTTCTTTGTCATTGTCGACATTCATGCACTTTTATGCAATTTTTTTCTTGTTCAGTTTTTTCGCAATGTACACCTGAGCGCTTATCTTTATCACCTCTTCATATCACCTTTTATTGGCAATTTTTTCGCATTTTTGGCGTTCATTTAACTCACTTTGCTGTTTCTTATTCATTTCCATAGCCATCGTCCGCAGCTGAATTTGAACATTGTTGCTTGTTGCTGCTGCTTCTTCTTGATATAAGTATTTAACTTTTATAGTATCATAATGTGCTGTAACGATAACGAAATTATTGTTGTTGTTATTACGTTCATAGTAGTTAATGAAGTAGCTGCAAGTTGCCACTGAGGCAGCCGCTGTACCTTTGGAGGCTTCATTTTGCTTGTTGTTGTAGATTGTGATTATTTGTTGTTGTCTTAGCTGTTCCATTTTATTGTTTTGGTTGGTTTGGAACATGTTGTTGTAACACTTGTTTTTTGCATTCCTCCAGTTCGCTTATTCATTTAATTTTATTAAATTATTTATGGTAGCAGCGACCTTGAAAGAAGGTTAACCACCTCAAGTCAATATCGGCGGCTGCCGTGACCATCCTTATTTCACAAAATGCTACAACAACGATCTCCACGAGATACGCACGTGAATGCTGGTGGTCGAGTTGGGACTTTTAGTTTCGATTCTACTAAAATAACAGTGCATCGTGGCCTTAAACATACCTGTTAAATAATTATTGTTAATCGTAATGATTCATGGTTTGCTTATTTATTTTCTTGAGAATCCATTCAATGATTGATTAACATTACTCTTAAATTTTAATGATTATTTTCCAATTAATTAAAAAATAATCATGATGTTTTAGTATTAATAAAAAAAAACCAATAATAATCAAGAAAAGTTCTTTTGATGGTAGATTTTTTTGATTTTTTTTAACTTTTTTTTATTATAATTTTTTTATTTATTTTTTTTTTTGATTATTTTTGATTTTTTTCAGCATTGTCAAAGAAGTACATAAATATACACAATACTTAAAAAAATTCTAAATAATCAAAAAAAACTTTTTTAATTTAAAATAGCCAAAATTAATATTTTTTTTTATATTTTATTTTTTTATATTTTTTAGTCGTAATAAATTAATAATTGTTTTTTCTTGAAAACCAATTTAAATAATCATTACAAATTAAAAAAGCCTTCTAGTTAATTGATTACTAATTACTAATCAAATTTACGGGTCTGGCCTAAAGAAAAGAAGAACTCGAGGCGCATAGGGTGACTCGAGCAACTCTGGCACAACTTCAATATGGATACTTTATTAGGCTACATTCTTATTTAAACAGGCAAATGCAGACACACAACCTAATTGAAGGCAGTTGTATGTATACACCAACCATGCATGCTATATGAATGAAAAAGTATGCAAAGTGCCTAGCTTTCAAATTAAAAACATATTTATTTCCAAATAAAGCATGCAAGCTGAACGAGTTCTTTGCATGTTTGAGAAATGCATGCTGGCATCAGTGAAAGGCTATTTAACTTTAAAAAATATATTTTTCTGAATAGTGCTTCAAGTACATAATTGAGTGCTCTTAGAGTTTTGCTTATTTTCTTGAAAAAAATTATTCAGATTTTTTAAATAAAATGTATGAGAAAATATTCTATAATGGAAGGGATTCTCTGGGCATCGTATATGTCTTACGTTTTAATGCATGGCAATGGCTAGTTGGCACAATTTTTATCCATCGACCTTTGAAATATATGGATAATTAAACATACCGAAAGACTGTGATGCCAAGGAATTGTGTTTAAGGAAGCAAAGACGCTCCAGTACAGAAGGTGTTAATATCGACGTAATATTTTGGGTGACCTCCAATGAGTGAGAAAAAAAGTACAGCTGTGTTCAATACTCGTATAATAGAAATTAAATTAAAATGTACATCGTTCGACGAAATAAGAAGAAGCTGTGATTTTAATAATTTTCATGTAAAAAGAAGCTAATTTCATAACAGAAACCACATAAAAAGAAATTTCAAAGGTTACATAAAGTTCAGGAAAGTTAATTAAACTTTTAAAAATTTAAATCCAAATTTCAATATTTTTGGGCACAATTTTTAAAATTTTCGAATGCGCAGTTTTTTAACTCATTTAATTTTAGCACAATAATGTAGAAGTATGTCAAAATTTTCCCTGAATTTTTTGAGTTTTTTTTTTGTTAAGGATGTTGGGTATTTTTTTCCATACAAAATTCATTTTTATTTCTAGTAGTGCTACGCACGCAAGTTATATTAACTTTAGTCGCGTAACGGTGGTATGTAACGGCATAAACGGATCGAGATAAATATTGACTTATATATATTAAAATGTTCAGGAGGAAAAAAGAAATTGATTAAGCCATGTGAGTCCGTCTGTTAACACGATAACTCGCGTCAACTTTGAGATATCTTAATGAAATTTGGTATGCAGGTTCCTTGGCACTCATCTCCGACAAAAGTTTTCTTTGTGAAATAACTGTCAATGTTTCATTATTTTTCCCAACCAATATAACAATTTATTGGGAACCTAGTCGTTCGCTTTTCTGTATTTTTAGTTTCTCTCTTTACTTTTTCTGTCGCGTTCATTTCATATTATATTTTAAAATGGACTGAAATATGAAGATTGGATCATATTTTGTCACAAGTGAGTCAATACTTTTTTTGTGTACACATGAACACTTTTACTTTTTTTAAGTTATACTCATTTATTTTTAATAAAAAAACATTGAATTAGCTTTTTCTTTGAATTATATAAGAATATTTTGTTTTATTTTGCAGTTATATTAAAAATTAAAAATTTCGAAAAACTGATTTTTAGTAATAAAAGAAAAAAATTAAAAACAAAATTTTGATTGAAATACAAACAAACAAAATTTTGTTTAGGCACCAGTTATTAAAAATAAGTCATAAAAAATTATTTTTCGAGCGTATTTTCTGTGCGGGATTAAAGAGGTTATAATTGGGAAATCGGATGATAGCCACGCCTACTTTTCATGTATAGAATACTTTCGAAAACACAAAAAAATTGATTATTCAGTACTTAATACACTAATAAGGATAAAATTTGGTGTGAGTATTATGTTACGGCAGAAAATTATTTTTTCAAGAAATTTTTGAGAATGGGCTTGGTTTTGCCCACCTTTGATTAAGTCAAATTTAGAAATAAAAATTAATCATAAAATAAAAACCGTTCAAGATTTCGAAACGAAACTTAGAGCACATATTTATATTAATACAAGGTATGTTCCGGAAAAAATGGGTGAAATCGGTTAAGAACCAAGCCCACTTTCATACGAAAGATTTTGAAAAGGATCATAGACATATTTAATAGGCAATAAATTTGTGTGCAAAAGCTTTATATCATTTCTATTTCACTTTCAATGTGCGCGTGAACGAAGAAAGTCGAAAAAATATAAATTTATGAAAATGGGCGTGGCCCGCCTCTCTTTAGTGAATTATTCCACAAAACTTTTTATGCCATAACTCCGGCAAAAATTTATTTATCGAAATGTTGAACATATAAAGGTAAATGTTTGTTGTAAAATGGGTGAAATCGGTCAACGGCCACGCCCAGTTTTTTAACATAGTTTGAAAAATTTGTTTGTAAAATGTAAAACGCCATATTTGTATAACCATGAAAGCTATATCAATAAGAGCTTGCACACATAATAAGCTGTTTAAGCAAAATGCAACCGCAAAAAAATTTTGTGAATTTTGAGGCAATATGCGTGGCGCCCACCCCTCCCCCTTTTCAGCATAAAAATTATGCTACTTTCAAAGGCGATTGCTTGTAGTTTGAACTAGATATTTCAATAAAAATTGGTCAGCTACTTCACAATGGTATGTAGTATACTCGTGCCAAAAATTAAGCAAATCCGATAACACACAAGTAAAATATCCGGGCCAGTTTTTAATATCCCACTGTAATAAGGAAGTTATATACCTAGTTTGATTATCATAGCATTAATGAACATGAAAGGTTTGTAAGTATGAGAAGAAGAAGAGATGGGTCCATCATTAAGTATACTGAAACAATCAGGACGATGAGCTCAGTCGATTTAGCCATGTCCGTCTGTCGGTCTGTCTGTCTATTTGAAAGCAAGTTTGCATGTATTGGTATTTTGAAAAAATGTGGTTAGCAGTTGTTGGAAGCTATTTATATACAATTAAGTTAATGGCGGCCGCCGTGGTGTGGCGGTACTGTTGCCAGCCTACCACACCGAAGGTCCAAGGTTCGAGTCCTGGGACAGGTAACATCAAAAGTGGTTTGAAAAGTTTTTTCAAAACGGGGTCACCCCTCGGCAGTGGTTTTTCTAAATTAGTTTACCCTTCAAAAACTCATTACAGAAGTGTTTTTTATTGAAAACAATCAGCTGGCTTTGTAATACGAACTGAAAGGTAATAAAATAGACCTGCGTAAACTGAAATTAGAGTTCTTTACTTGTTCTTCATGAGTTCTATGGAAGAAATCACTCAACACCCTTGACGGAAAAAAATTCTACAAATTCAGGGAAATTTTTTAGCGAGTACACATTTGCACTGAAACTTTTGTGGCCATTTTTTAAAGTTTAATTGACTTTCGTGAACTTTGTGTAAACTTTGAAATTTCTTTTTATATGGTTTCTGTTATGGAATTGACTATATTTTAAATGAAAATTATTAAAATCACAGCTTCTTCTTATTTCGTCGAACGATATCCATTTTAATTTAACTACTATTATATTGAACATTGCTGTATATGTATATATGTTCCGCTGGAATCTTGCTTTCTTTATATTCTAAGATCGTAGCGGCACCCTAATATTGATAAGTATATAGTCACGCTTGTAAGCACACACTAACGATTCATTTGGTGGGAAAATAAACCAAATTTTTCTGTAGGAAGCTTGCGTAAAAGCCTTTTTAACAAAATCTTTATTGTGTTTTTTTTTTTTGGTTTAGTTTTCATGGCTGATATTATACTTCTTTCATTTGTCTATTTTGTTATTTATGTAATGGTTACTTTACATGTTAATTAGTGAGTAAATAACACTATTTAGTAGAAAAAAAAATTTTAAATATAGTTGTAAGAAAAGCAAATTACAACTTAATGAATTAGGCCTCTTTTTGGTTTCTTTTCAGGTTGGTACAATTAATTGTTAGGCTAACATATATTTAAGATAACTGTATACGTATGATGACATCTGTAAAAAGGTAATGTAATTTGACTATCTCAGGTATGACTCCAGCGTTCACTTTGTTAGTTTAATTTATTGAAAGATTACTACAGTTAAGTTAAAAAGAAGCTTTGATTGCGTGTTTGCAGCTGCTTCAAAATGGACAAAGATATTGTGGACATCTTGTTTATGGTAGACTTACCAGGTTTGACACCGCACTCAAAAGAGTTAAAGCAGGCTGATGGAAGGTAATTTGCAATATTTGTGGTTAAGCCTTACTGTGGATTAGGCAGAGCAATTTTAAGTTGTCATCTGCAGACCGATATTGGTGCACTTTGATTGAAAACCTATTGAAATAAAAAAAATATTTATTAATTTTTTAAAAAATTTAAGTGGGGTGGGAAGTTTTAATGGTTATTCAAAAAATTTGAATAACGAATAAAATTAGATTATAATTCAATAATTTAAGGATAAAGAATAAAAAATAAGAACCTTGAAATCGCACAAAATAATTCACCCCTTTGGCATATTTAAAGTATGTATTTCTGACAAGTTTTTCCATAATTCCGGATAATTTGAGATACGCTGACGGATAATTCGTGGTCATTGTTCGAGCCCGATTCCCTCTTACACTTCGCGCTGTAAGCTTATTAATTTGCAACCCCTCGAATCCAGGCGGGTAATGCAATTACTTATGTTCGTCTATGACCTCATTACTGGCTCTTTGAATTGTTCAGCTCTTCTTGAGAAGGTATCATTTAATGTGCCAAATAGGTGCTTAAGATCATTCTTGCCTTTTTATTTGTATGCTACCAGGGCCAATTATTACTATTTCGACCCTATTTTTCGCGCCCTCAAAGAATTTAATAAACTCTCAAGGACTCTTTCTATTGATTTTTCTCTCTCGAGAACTACTTTCAAGTCAACTCTTGATATTTATTTTTAATGATAAAGAAATAATTTAACATTTGCTTAATACTTTATCGTACTTGTCGTTACTTTACTGTTATATGTCATTGTACTAGTCTGTAAGATTTTTTATCATAGACGAAATAAATAAATAAATAAAATAATTGGCAACTTTGTAAATGATCCACTTTTCTAATGGCACTACTAATCTCGGAAGCACTGTCTGCTAGCTGTCAGGCTTTGTTTACTTTCGTTTTCCTTGCTTGCTATTAAATCTATATAAGTGAACTGTCGTGCTTTTCCTTAATCCGCTATAATCGGCAAGTATAAGTATTTTTCCAACCGCAAACTATTATTAACCGCCATCAATCATACTGGCGTTTTTGACGGGGCTACTTAGTTTTATTGGCGTTTATATAGGGACTATTAAGGGATAATTTCGGGACCACATCGGAACTATTACGATATAACTTCGAGATTTTTCGGGACCATTTAGGGATTGTTTTCAGGACTTTTTTCAGGATTTGTTGCGAAATTATCACGAAATTGTCCAGGAAAAGCCGGTAAATCATCCCGAAAACAATCGCGAGACGGAACTCGAAATAATACTAAATACAATCTAGCAAAAATGGTCCTGAAGGGGTAACGAAATGATCCCACAAAGGTCCCTACATGGACCCGAATAAAACAAAGTAGTCCCGCCAAAAAGTTTGTAAAGTTAGGTATAATTCAAAAACCAATTATGTTACACAAAATTTATATGCGTTGATTTAAGATAGAAACAAAAGTAAAGAGAAAACAAACAATTGATTGACCTTTCTTGTGCACTGTTATTTATCTTTTAAAAGATTTTTACATTTTGCCAACAAGGAAAAGCTTTCTTCAAATATAATTTGTATTAGGAGCTAAACTTTTCACTAATCAATTTTAATGTACGAGTATATTTCAGTGAAAATCCTATTAAACTAAATAATAAATGTTTATACAAAATGCAGTAAAAATAGCGATAATTGCAGAGGAAATGAGTAGTAATAATTGTAAAATTAAACCACTAAATATTTAGTAAATGAACGTAATAAAGATTTGCGCAATGAAATCGAAGCAAACCAAAAACAAAAATAGCCAAATGGAGTACCATAAATAGTGAATAGCTTAAGCAAAAACATTGGGCGCACCTAAATACTTCAGTTTCATCTTTCACTTTTCCTTTGCCGCCCATTTGTTTTGCGCAAGTTGATGTGGGTAATTTGCTACTCTCAGGCCATTTTAGCCACAATTCACCTTAAATATGCTTACTGCATGCCCACTTTTTCACTTCACATCACTTAGTTAACTATCAGGTGTACTTAACAAGAAAATGTGTGGCAAGGATTGGCAGCGATTGATGGCAAAATTATGCTCCTCTATTTAATGGCCAAGGCGTACAAATGTAAGCAGAAAGCTAACGATGCGTAATATATAAGTACATATTAGACTAGGCCAAAAAAAATTATATATATATTTTTTTACATTTTTTGGAATATTTTTTTTCCAATTGTCGAAAAAATACTGTAAGGGTTTCACATCTTTCCCAATAACTTTTAGAATGGCATCATTGTCCGTTTAGTTTTTGTAAACTGATCTAATTTTTGCTTTAAAATTGTCAAATGATCTGAAATATAACGACAAACATTTAAGCAAGGCATCAAGGCAAATAATTATATATAAAATATATCTATACACATAAGCATGAAGCATATATGCCTAGCTTGACCAATGGATACTATTGATTATTTGTGGCGGCAATGTCCGACAACATAGGTGAGTGACAGCAGAAAGCAAAGCGCTGCAACAGTCGTGCAGCCAATGAGCCATTAACCATTAACCATATTATATCCTACCAACCATGGCTAACCGTGGTGAAACTCTAAATCCACATATTTACCAATTTTTACTTACACCATCGCACATTTTTAGAATTTGTATGCAAAACAACAAGTGTCTAAAAGTATGCACTCATACCTACACGGAAAAACATTTTCAACATGGTTAAAAAGTAAACCTCGTCGAACAAAATTGCCTACTTTTTTATCCACTTGTTTGGTTAGCGCGATTCGCAGTTCATCCAGATTTATATCCACTACTGATTGGCAGGGTACATTGAAGTAAATGTACATACTCGTATCTATGTATATTAGCTCTAAAGCCTACTGTTACAAACACATAGTTTGCTGCTTTAGTAGTTTTAACGATTTCTGTAAATGTTTTTAAAAATAAGTTATAATAAGATTGCTAAAGTAAGCGTTATATAAGCGTTTTCAGCATTAATTTATTCCAAGGGTTAAAAAACTTTTTTTTTAAAAATTTCAAGAACAAATAAATTATAAATCATTTCACTTAAATTTAAATTAAAAAATGAATTTTTAATGTTTATGGGGAAAAAATTATTTGCTATACATGTTTATAATTTTTTTCTCGAATTAAAATATTTCGAATTTTTTTCATAAAAAAAGTTTTTACATGCGTATAGGGACAAAAAACCTCACAGTTACAAAGTGATCAATATCAACAATCGATACATGATTGAAAATAGGAATTTATTTCATGGCTAATACGGAAAAACATTTTGAACAAGGTCAAAAAGTGAACCTTGCCCTACAAAATTGCCCACTTTTTTATCCAGTTGTTTGATACGTGCGACTCACTGTTAATCCAGATTTTTGTCCATTGCTGGTTGGCAGGGTTCATGACTCTCTTAAGTAAGAAAACTGTATCGGTTTGGTAATATATAAAGTCCAGCTGATTTCAATTGAACGGAAAGTGTCGCGAGAGTCGGTAGTTGCATACTTTTAGGCGCCGAATTTGCTATTTATGTTCACAATAGCGTAGTAGAACAAATGGATTTTTTGTGCTTTCACAATGGCTTATTTTTAACAATTAATTTTTATAAAATACGATTAACCAAAAGCACTAAACAAGTAATAAAGGATTCTGCATGTATAGATAATCTCCACTTTTAAGACAATGCCCTACTTAATAATATTGATTGGAAGCGTGACCAGAAAATGAGAAGCGAACACAACACCAATAAGTATCTTATAACTTTAAACGAGTTATTTTTGTATATTTGTATAGTTGTATATTTGTATATTTGTATGTTTGTATATCCACTACTATATCAGGAACGACTTAACCGATTTGGATGAAATTTGGTATATGGGTAGTATCCTTTGTTTTAAGATTTTCTACTCTGGTGTTGCCACTTGGGGTGGTTCACAGGGTTGCCACCTATATCAATTTTTTTTAAATATTAAGCAATATATGGGAATATGGGTATCAAATGAAAGGTATTTAAGGCCGTATACCAACCAAAGTGTTTTCGAGTAGGGTTGCCACCTAGGGTTGCCACCTGACCGCATTTTATTTATTCCTTCAGATATCGACCACTATCTCGGGAACGGCTAAATCGATTTCGATGAAATTTCGCAGATGGATAGTATGCTTCCTTCTAAGATTTTCTACTTGAATGTTGTCACTAAAGGAAGCTAAGAGAGTTGCCACCTTTCCGATTTTTTTTTTAAATATTAAGCAATATATGGCAATATGGGTATCAAACCGAAGGTATTTGAGGCCGTATACCAACCAGAATATTTTTAAGCAGGATTGCCACCTAGGGTTGCCACCTGACTGGATAATAAGATAATATTATGGAAATCTATTTAGGAAATTTATGCTCTTGGTAAGTAAGGTTATGCGACAAATTCGAAAAATACCGGTCACCCAGGTACTTAATATATAAAATAATTAAAAAAACGTTTTCTATAATATGACGTTTACTTTCCAATGCTTCTTTAACAAAAATCATGCTTTTGTAAGCTTAGTGTTTATTTCATTAAGCATTTTAAAAGTTTGTTTGTTGGGTAAGGAAAAATTAGAATAGATATATGTATATATGTACTTAAACCATTATTAAAGTAGTAAAACTTTTTACAACTAGAAAGTATGACTAAAAAAATTTTAAATACTTAAATATTTTCTGGAATTTGCTTCAGTGTGCAAAATAAAGTAAACATTTCTCAAGCATAAAAATTTTGCACGAAATAAAACTAAAGCTGAAAAAGCTTTCGGCTTTTAATGCTGCGAAAGCAATATATTTTAGTGAATATTGTTACACAAAGCACTTTTAGTTAAAGGCACTTTAAAATTTTGGGCTCAACATTTTTTATTTCTATCTAGTTCAAACTTGTGAAATGTTTCTAAGTTGACTTCATAACACATGTAGCATGGAAATTTTTTTACGGATTTCGGTAGAATGTTAAGTTGTTCTAGTCATTTTTTGTTTTAGTTGTTATAAGAGAAAAGTTACAATGATATGCACAGCGATTTTATTAGATGACATGATTCGAAGTCGCAACTTCGACTTTTATTTTCTTTTAGTTAGGACAAAACGAGAAGTGTAATGCTTAAAGTCGCAGATAAGAGCAGGATAGATTTTGGTTTGTTCTATTTTATATCTAACCGCTTTTTAAGGTCATTGAATTTGAATTTTTTTCATAACATTTTCATCTGTGTCGTAGGTTAGTGAGTAGAGCAATCCTCTCTGAAGCGAAACAAGTCGGGTTTTTTTTTATACCTTTCATGAACATGAAATGGTATTATAACTTTGGTCCGATGTTTGTAAGTATGATAAGAAGAAGAGATAGACCCACCAATAAATGATCAGGGCGATGAGCTGAGTCGATTTAGCCATGTCCGTCTGTCTGTCTGTTTGAACGCAAACTAGTCCCTTAGTTTTAGAGATATCTGGATGGGGTATGGGCCGCCATTTTGTAATGTATTAATCATTTGTCAGAACCAACAAGATCGGGCAAATACAACGCATAGCTCCCATACAATCAATTGTTTCCATAAATGGGGTTTGACTTATAAATTGTGCAATTAAAGAGCTAGGAACTTAAAGTTTTGCAGGTTTCATAAATTTTATATAAAGGGTGTTTTTTTTTTTAGGGGTATAGAGCTTCGTATTGAAATAAAACACAAGAAAATCGTTTTAAGGTCCATCAATTTGCCTTTATTGGAAGCATAATTTTATGCCATTAATGTTTAAATATGATTTTGGGCATGTGGCCGCCGCGGCTGGCTCGAATAAAGCCAATTCTACAGGTCCAATTTTCAACCACTTTTTCGAGCATATGGGGCCGTATGTCGGCAATAACGCCACGAATGTTGGCTTCCAATTCCCCTAACGTTTCTGGTTTGTTGGTGTAGACGAGCGACTTCACATATCCCCAAAGAAAATAATCCAATGGTGTCAAATCACACGACCTTGGTGGCCAATTGACAGGTCCATTCCGCGAAATTATGCGCTCATCGAATGTTTCCTTCAATAAATCGATTGTGACGTGCGCTGTGTGGCATGTAGCGCCGTCTTGTTGGAACCACAACTCATCCACATTCATGCCATCCAATTCGGGAACAAAATAGTCGGTTATCATGGCTCTATACCGGTCTCCATTAACGGTAGCTGCCTCTCCAGCATTATTGCGGAAGAAGTATGGCCCAATGACTCCACCAGCCCATAGAGCACACCAAACAGTCAGTTTTTGTGGATGTAATGGCGTTTCAAGGGTCTCATGTGGATTCTCTTCACTCCAAATGCGGCAATTTTGCTTGTTGACGTAGCCATTCAACCAAAAATGAGCCTCATCACTGAACAAAATTTTGCGATGAAAATCAGCATCGAAATCAATCTCATTTTCGGCCCATATACCAAAATCACGACGCATTGCATGGTCTCGCGGCTTTAATTCTTGCACAAGCTGGATCTTGTAAGGTCGCAAGCCAAGATCTTTGCGCAAAATCTTCCATAAAGTTGATGGACAAAGCTCCAATTGCTGTGCACGGTGGCGAATCGATTCATTCGGGTCCTCTTCAACACTTTGCTCTACAGCGGCAATTGTTTCTTCGGTGCGCACTGTTCGACGTCTCTGCGGATGCGTATTATCACATAGAGTAAACGTAGTGCGAAAACGATCCATGGTTAACCGAATTAATTGCTCTGATGGACGATTATGTCGACCATAAAATGGACGGAGCTCACGGTAAACTTCGCGAACTGAACCATTATTTTCGAAATAAATTTGCACGATTTGCAAGCGTTGTTCTTTTGTCAACCTGTTTATGATGAAATGGCAAACCAAACTAAACATAAATGACATTAGAGTTGCCAGATTTGACCACAAAATGCCAGTTTTATCTCTATTCGAAAAACAAACCTGTAAAAAAAACACCCTTTATGTAATGTGACTAGTGAAAATCATCAAGATTGGACCAATATATCGTATAGCCCCCATACAACACATTTTTCCACTAAACGTGGCTTAGGCTATATATCTTTAAATTAACAGGGTAAGGCTATTAAATTTTGCAGAGTTTATACTTTTTGTAATTAAGGATCGGACACTTAAACCCATGAAAGGTATAAAGTCTTCGGCACAGTCGAAGACAGCCCTTTCCTTACTTGTTTTTTATGCCTTTCATGAACATGAAATGGTGTTATAACTTTGGTCCGATGTTTGTAAAAATACGAAGAATAAGAGATAGACCTACCAATAAGCATAAGGAAATAATCAGAGCGATGAGCTGAAGCGATTTAGCCATGTCCGTCCGTCCGTCCGTCTGTCTGTTTGAACGCAAACTAGTCAGTTTCAGAGATATCTGGATGGGGTATGGGGCCGCCATTTTGTAAGGCATTAATAATTTGTCGAAACCAGCAAGATCGGAACGCATAGCTCCCATACAATCGATTGTTCCGATAAACGGGTTTTTGTTTATTTGTTTATTAAGCCAATTAGACAACCAAATCTTACAGGCTAAGTAGAAATTATAAAATTAGAGTAGGTACATTAAAAATAAGTCTGAATGACTTAGTTATAAAAAGAATTTATAGTAGTTAAGAAGCGACTTTTTGAACATGAAAAATCTATTTCCAAATAATTAGAAATTTTATTAAACTCAATCAATGATCTAGTTATTGGACCGTTTATAGCATAAAGTGCTTTGAAAAGACGAATATTGAAAAATTCAGAGTTCCTAAGGGCTCTAGCAGGAATATTTATGAAGATCCTCTCAAGGAGCACTGGGCAGTCAGTAGTGCCACGAAAAACGTCAAAAATAAACGTAAGCGATAAAATTACCCTCCTATTTTGCAGTGACTTTAGGTTGATCAATAGGCATCTCGCTTCATAAGACGGGATGGGTTCAGAAAACCGTAAGGTGCGCAAAGCAAAATGTAAAAATACTTTCTGGATCCGCTCAATTCTTGCGATATGGCAGTGATAATAAGGCGACCAAATGAGGCAAGCGTATTCGAGTTTGGAACGTACAAATGCAGAATATAAGAGTTTTAGCGAGTAGGGATCAGTAAACTCCGAGCTATGACGCCTAACAAATGCAAGCATGGCGTATGACTTCGAGATACACAGATTAATATGACTTGCGAAAGTAAATTTGGAGTCAAAAACTACACCCAGGTCTTTCAATTCACTTACACGCAATAGGGGCGAATTACATAAAAAATATGACGTATTAATGATATTAAGGCGTTTAGAATAAGTAACTTGAAAACACTTATTTAAGTTGAGTGTTAGCAGATTATTGTTGCACCAAGTACTTAGTTTATCCAATTCTAACTGCATCACTTCAGAGTCATGCTGACATTTAATAAATGAATAAATTTTTAGATCATCCGCATAAAGTAAGAATCTTACTGCAGTGAAGCAAGAGCGAATGTCATTAATGAACAATAAGAAAAAGAGTGGTCCTAAGATACTACCCTGAGGAACGCCTGAGAAGGCCACAAAAGCAGAAGACCTGACAGAGTCAACAACAACCCTACACCTGCGATTTTGTAGATAGGACTCAATCCAGCTCATAAACACTGAGTGGAAACCAATACAGGCAAGCTTTTTGCACAGGACAGCATGAGAAACCCGATCAAACGCTTTAGAAAAATCCGTATAAACTGTGTCTACCTGGTATCCTGACTGGAAGGCTGCGATGCAGTCATCGGGAAAGATAGCCAAGTTAGTCACCGTTGAGCGTCCCGGAAAAAACCCATGCTGCTCTGGACACACGATATTCTTAACGAAAAATAACAATTTTTCCTGGATAATGCATTCAAATAGTTTCGAGGTGGCAGAAAGTTTCGAAATAGGTCTATAGTTACTTATATCATTTTTGTTGCCACTCTTGAAAATAGGTGTTATAGAGGCCAATTTCCACGCTTCAATAAAAGTGCCCGAAGAAAGGGAACTATTGAAGATTACTAAAAGGGGATAAATAAGAGCTTCGCACTGTTTAAATAAAATTGCAGACAACCCATCAACATCGGTATTAGATGACTGTTTAAGTCGAGATATGCCACTAACAACATCATCCAAGGACAGTACAAGACCTCCAAGGTCGATTGCTGGTTGTATGTTGAGACGAATGTCTTCACTGCGAACAGAGTCGGCAGTGAAGTTGGCCATGAAATATTTAGCGAACAGATTTGCCGCATCAGCACGACTATCAACAGCTTTGTCGCCAAGGAATAGAGAGGAAGGAATATTCGAGATTGCTTTTTTAGAATTTACGAAACTCCAAAACGGGCTATAACTGTTGCGATTAAAAAGCTAGGAACGGAAAATTGCTTAAAACTTTTTAGATATGTAATGTGAGTAATCAAAATCACGCAGATCGTACCAACATAACATATAGGTTGGGGCTATGTATCTTTAAATTAACAATTTTGCAGAGTTTGTACTAATTGTGAGAGTGTGTAAGGATCGGACACTGAAAATCGTGATGCGTATTCATGAAAGATATAAAGTCTTCGGCACAGTCGAAGACAGCCCTTTCCTTTTCCTTTTTTTTTTTTGATAGTCATAGATCTCAAAATTGTATAGATCTCTGAAATTGTATAAAATGGGTAAAATCTGGGTCGGCTATTCAGTTTCCCAAAAATACTTAAACTATATTTAAATTATTATGTAAATCTTGACTAAAGGACACATATATCCAAATATCATTAATTTCAACCAAATATATTTAGAGTCACACCGAATTGTAGTTTTGTGTAGCCTGCGGTAGTGGCACTGCTCTTTTCAAAAGTCCAAGAATAAAAACTACTTTCGACGCCTATAAAATAAACACATGCCCATGAATGTGTGGCTGATTTATTTTTATTTATAAAACTAGTAAAACCCGCTCGCTGTGTTGCGTCTCAGAACTAATAATAGACTAAGTTCGATTTTAATCATTATATCCGATACCAGATAATATATGGAACTTAATTACATCGCTTATTTCCAGCACTCATTATCACCTTTCGTTTGATACCCATTTTATACTAAACACTTTTCTGGTCAGCTTGGTCCACATATCGGTCAATATCTTCTAAAGGGGGCGAGCTATCGGAACAAATGATATCTTCAATTTGAAGTTAAGCAGCTAGTAGTGCAACGGTAAAAATTCCATTTAGCAGTTTTTGAGTGATGCGCGCCCAAACATAGAGACATACAGACAGACAAAAATTCTAAAAACAGTTGGTTTGGCTTCTTTTGGCTTAATAATGATCCCTGCTATCGATTTTTCTTAAACATCTGCAATGTACAGACATCACTTATTATTTTATTATGTGTTGAGATTTTGTGTGTCCGTTTTATCTCGAAAACTACTTAAACTATTTGGATGATTTTGATGAGTACGGTTGATGTGCTACATTTTTGCTTTTCTACTACAGTGTTGCGAATTAGGATGGGTTGCCACTTATCTGTAATGGAACAACATTCAACACAAAAAAGAATAAGCTCGTTAATATACTTTGTGAGTAATTTTGTTATATCGTTCAATTTAGATAACTTTTTTGTGCTGTTATGCTGAATGCAATGCTTAAAACGATAACAAGTAAATATAAAAAAAATGTATAAATGTATAAAAAATGTAAAACTACTTAAGTTTGTAAGCAATCAAAATGAGCAAACGGCCGCATCCATCAAGTTGGTTGAATTTGAAAGAGCTATTTACCTTGGCCTTAAACCAAACGACGGCAACAACACTGAAAAATGATAGCAGAAAAAGTATCAAAAACAACAAAGTGTAAGCAATCAAAATCAATTGCCTAGTAGCACCATTACAACACGCAATCTACTAACAACATCCACTGCAGACGAAGCAACTAATCAACCAATCAGCCAAACAAGCAAGTAGCCCAACAACCAAACAATCGACACTCTATCGATACGCACATTACAAATTGTTTTACATATGTGCTTCGATATATGTATATACATACATACATATATCTATATGCACCCATAGACACACTCACGCACTATATCGCATCGATCGCTTCAATTCGCCAGCCTTTCAGCAGACAATTTGTCTTACGCTAGTTTTTTGTGTCGTTGTCGTCATCAACGTCATCATTCTCATAGGCGGCAATTAGCCAGCACAAGAGTAAATGCAATAACAGCAACAGCAAAAACAACACCAACAAAAGTGGCACTTTATAGTAGCAACTTAAATTGCAGCTTTGCGTTTGATCTTGAGGCGAGGTGTTGCGTTCAGATGCAGATCAATGTATACGCATCATAATTGCTACAATTTGTGTTGTTGTTTACTCGTTTGTGTTGTTGTTTTTTTGTATTCCTTTTTTGGATATTGTTGCTGTCATAATTCTCACGATGAGTGATGGACTAAAATTTGTTTCGAGTAACAAGAGCATACACTACCCGACGGTCTAACAACGAGCTGACTGGCATGTTGGCAAGGTAATTTGTTGGCGTTGATGAATCTTTGGTGGCTGACTTGACTAGAAGGCTTTTGACCAAATTAACACCATATTCAATTTCAATGTTAGTATAAAAGATTAAAGAGGAAGGCGTTTTTAGAGAGATGTGCACTTTTGTAGCGATTTTGTGTCGTATTCAGAGTGGTGATGACACTAAGCTCTAGTCATGACAAAATATAAATTCACTCTAACTTTAAAATTGGAGCTAACTGTAAAAGCCGACTCTAGGTGGACTTCAAGCCGATTTTTACAAAAAAAGTTAATTTTAGATTAAAGTTTGTTTGAATTCATTTTAATATGATTGTGGGAAATCATATCATATACATATCCCACTATGCAATAAAGAAGATTCTGAACGTTTCAGTTGGTAGTATTTATTCTAAGAACTTTCCAAACTTTCCAATATAGATAATAAAACTAGTGAGGAAATAAAATCGTAATCTGATCCTAGAAAAGGCTAATCAAATCATTCCGGAAATATCTGAACTTGTTTCAAATCAAACAATTAGGAGGTAGTACAATATGTCTTTATTACAGCTGACCTTAAGCAGTTCCGAAAGAAATCCTGAAATCATACTAAATGATTCCAAACCTATTCCTTTCGTGAGGAGCATTAGAAAAAAATGATTGGAATAAGAACACATCGGGCCCTATCCCAAAGACGTCAAAATTAATAATGAAATCATGCCAACTTTCTCCTGGAAAAATATGAATACCAGTCCAAAAATGACAAAAGTAGCTGGGAAAACCTCACAAGTGGCCCTAAACTGTTATAGCTAATTTTGAAGTTCCCCAGTTTTTGCCTATTTTCTCGCGATAGGTAGAACCGATTTCGCTCAGTTTTAAATAAATAAACAAGATAGTATCTTTTACCAAACTGCATTTCTTACTGGTACACAGGGTATTATAGTTTTGGTCATATAACGGTGATTTGTAACGCTACAAAATAATGGAGAGAGATATGGAGTTCCATATATCAAAGTTCTTAAAATGAATAGAGGAATTCATTGAGACATGTCCGTCCGTCCGTCCGTGTACACGATAACTTAAGTAAAAATTGAGATATTTTAATGAAATTTGTCACACAGGCTGCTTTCCAGCCAAGGCAGGTTTCTTTTTGAAATGGGCGAAATCGAAGCATACTCACGCCCCTTTTTCGATATCGAAAATTTCGAAAAACGTATCAAATGGGTTAGTTTAATAATAAAAGCAGCTACAATGATAAAATTTGCTAAATTTATTAACTTGGTTGTCCTATTAACGATTTTATCAAACTTTTGGAAAAGGGCTGTGGCACCGCTAACATATGAGTGAAGAAATTTTCAAACTTTGACTCTTAATAACTTCAGAGCCGTTCACGATAGTATAACGAAATTTCATAGAAGGAGTACTATTGTTGTGATAAATGCAACCATAGAAAACAAGCGATATCGCTTTTCGACCACGCCTACGTTTTCATAAAAGTTATATGGAAAGGAGGTAGAAATATTAAACTGCCCATATCTAATTAACTGATACAGGTATAATAATATAATTTGGTACTTACATACATTTTTTTATTCTTTATATGATTTGTGCAAAACTTTGGAAAGTGGGAGTGGCACCACCCACTTATGAGTCAAGCAAATTTCAAATTCGAATGTTAATAACTTCATAACGGTGTAAGATAGAATTACGAAACTTAATACGAGGTATACTATAGACGTTCACGGAAAATAAGCATAAGCGGTTAACGACCACGCCAACTTTTAGACCAAAGTTTTCTAAAAGAGAGGTAGGAAACCAGAACATGTCATATCTCATTCACTGATGCAGATAGAATACTAGAATTTCGTAGTAACAATAACCTGATGATCTTATTAATGATTTTTTTTTTAATTTGGGAAAATGGGCGCACATATAAATGAACAAATTTGTCAAATTTCAGCTATTATTAACTTCAGTCCCATATTAAATTAAATTGCGAAACATGAAACGATGTATACTATCTACGCTTTTCAAAATTATATATAGCCTATGCTGAAACCAGTGAATCCAAGAATCTACTGTGAAAATTTTAAAAAGAAGGGTTAAGTACTTTGGACGGCAGACACACAGACACACATTCATTTTTATTTATAAGATTGCCTACATGGTAGTAGAAAAAGTTTAAAACCTTAACAGGTCATGACTCCACAACAATTTACCAATTTACCACGACCACTTACACAGAACTGGGTATTTAATTCTCGCTTCCACCCGAACTTAGACTTCCTTACTTGTTTTTAAATGTTTTTGATTTCTTCTTTGCGGTCATTACAAACTATCAGCAAAAAAAAAGGTGGGGCCCGACAATGGGAAGGGAGTTATTTAAATGTCACTGGTGTTTGATCTACACTGTATCACCCCGCCTTTTTCTATATGCATATTTCACTGCCATTGGCTAAAAATCAAAGAAAATGTTTTCTTTATTACACTAAGGTCATGAGGCCTGTGTGATCTGTGAACAATCAATTTTTTAATCAAAGTCAGAGAACATGAAATTTCAATGTTAGGCACCGCCTTAAGTCATTTGATCTGTGCGTTTCATAGCAATCTTCTATTGTAATTGGTTGAGTGCACATTTTCATTGTTTTCAGCACACTTGCACGCACATTCACGAAAATATACATACGTATAAATAGTGCGTTTCAGCACTATAACTCTGTCAGACTTTTACTTTTTTTAAATGAGCACAATGTTTAAAATAAACATTTATATAACAATTAAATTCGAATTCTTAGAGAAAGCGATTGATATTTAAGCTATGGTACTATATACTAAAATAATTAAAACCTGTAAATTTCAAGTGTGCTATAGCTATGAAACGCACTACAGAAACGCATGCATATGTACAATGATTTACAACTGCATTTGCACTTGTATTATGCAGGAGTCAAAAGTGGCAGCGCATTAGCTGAGTGATAGGTTGATTGTAACATCCAACAACAAAAATTAAAAAAAAAAAACAACAAGTTGTTGATTGCAGCGCTAATTGTATCGATAAGTATAAGCATTACTTTCGATGTGTAATTGAAATAATTATATACGGTGCTTAGAAGGCGTTTCGCTTTTTATACCTTTCAAGAACATGAAATGGTATATTAACTTTGGTCCGATGTTTGTAACGTTTAGAAATATAAGAGATAGACCCACCATTAAGTATACCAAATTGATCAGGACGATGAACTGAGTTGATACAGCCATGTCCGTCTGTCCGTCCGTCCGTCCGTCTGTTTGAACGCAAACTAGTCCCTCAATTTTTGAGATATCTCGATGAAATTTGGCACACGGATGTATTTTTGTATTATATTAGACATTTGTCGGATCCGGTATAATCGGGTCACTATAGCATATATCTCCTATACAACCGATCGTTGAAATAAGAGGATTATGACCATTTCTCCCTGAGTTTTAAAGATTAAAACTTGAAACTTGGTGAGATATTTTCTTATGGATAGTAAAAGATTTCGTAAAAAAGTCAGCAAAATCGGAGCTATATATAGTATATATCCCATACAACCGATCGTTCAGATAAGAGGATTATGGCCATTTATCCCTAATTTTGGAAGATTAAAACTTGAAACTTGGTGAGATATTTGCTTACAGATAATAAAAAATTTGGTAAAAAATCGCTGAGATCGGAGCTATATATAGTATATATCCCATACAACCGATCGTTCAGATAAGAGGATTATGGCCATTTCTCCCTCATTTTAAAAGATTAAAGCTTGAAACTTGGTGAGATATTTTCTTATGGATAGCAAAAGATTTCGGAAAAAAATCACCAAGATCGAAGCTATATATAGTATATATCCCATACAACCGATCATTCAGATAAGAGGATTATGGTCATTTATCCCTCATTTTGGAAGATTAAAACTTGAAAATTGGTGGGATATTTTCTTATGGATAGTAAAAGATCAGTAAAAGTCAGCAATATCGGAGCTATATATAGTATATATCCAATACAACCGATCGTTCAGATAAGAGGATTATGGCCATTTCTCCCATTTTAAAATATTAAAACTTGAGACTTGGTGAGATATTTTCTTATGGATAGTAAAAGATTTCGTAAAAAAGTCAGCAAGATCGGACCTATATATAGTATATATCCCATACAACCGATCGTTCAGATAAGAGGATTATGGCCATTTATCCCTCATTTTGAAATATTAAAACTTGAAACTTGGTGAGATATTTGCTTATAGATGGTAAAAGATTTGGTAAAAAAAATCACCAAGATCGGATTTTGCACGTATTCATGAAAGGTATAAAGCCTTCGGCACAGCCGAAGACAGCGCCGTCCTTACTTGTTTCTTTTGCTTCTTGCGCCTGCTCGCTTTCATTATTTTGCTTTGTCGGACATGTGGTATAGGTAACATATTTTTTAACACTGAAAGGCGTGTAATTGGTTCATGGTGATGAATGATAAATTCACATTTTTGTTTGACCCAATAAAAAAGTTGGTAGCGGGCCTATTCAAAACAATAGATGAATACAAGGTAAACCTTAAATCTACGGCGCCAAATTGTCTCAACATTTCCATGGGTAGCTTTACGGAACTAAGAAATAGGTCTCAATGAAAATATGCGCCATAAGCAACTTTCAGTAACAAAACCGTGATGCCTTAGACGACACCGTACTCTCTCAACTTGTTTATCTACTAGACTAAAATGCGTCAAAATTTTAATAACGGTGTAAAATGAGTCAAGCCTAAGAGCTGTGCGGTTGCATTTTTTCTAAGCTACGTATATATAACTATTTATTTTTTTTATTTCATTTTCAGGAAGTAGCGACATTAACTTTGTGCTGTTGCAACTGCTATAACGCCGACTAATCAACATCATATTCGAAAATTATTGGCACTGGAATTTTTAGAATTCTTTAATAATTCCCTATCACGATTTATATAAAGAGTTAAGTGACTAGAATTTCTTTGACATCTTTAAAAATTATTTAGCCGCTTTATGTAATAAATTCCCACTTTTAATATCAAATTCTAAAAGCTTTCATAGTACTAAGCTGAGCCTGAACATTAGAGCGGGTCAAATTTTTTCTCCATCAGGGGTATAGCAAAAACGTAATCTACAGCTGATTTCGAGTCCCCCACTTTTGCAAAATAGATATTTTGCCATATGAATGTAGGGTTGGGCCAAAAAATCTTCATAGCCTCTGATAACATAAAACCAGTTGTACATTCTCGATGGCTAACCAAAGCAAGCAGGGTATTACGTCTATATGCAACAACTAATACACCATCGGAAAATTTGAAAACTCTAGCAGTTTATATTATTAGAATTTATGTGGCAATGTATTTCAATGTCAAATACTATAATTCTGTTTTATACGGCAGTGTACTTTTAGCAAAGTTTATTCGTTGGACACGATACCTACCACGTAATTTATTTAATATTGTAGATGGTGTAATCCAAAATAATTCATATTACAATGTTATTTGATGATAGAAAAGCTATACGGGATAGAGCTATCAGACAAATTTTACACTCTCGAGAAAAACTACTTGATCCAACTAAACTCCGAGTTTACAAAAAATATAATATCAATTTTAATGCTTTAGATTATACTGATATGATTGATCTGAATGACGATAATTTGCTATCTGAACCGGCGTTCACAAGAAATATTCCATACGATCACTTGGTACAACTCTTAGATTATGATGAGCCAACACTAGATGATCCTAATATTCCAATGCATATACAAGGAACAGAAAGATATGTACAGTTGTTAACATCTGCTTCCAAACGTGTTATAGAAAAAAAAAGTGAAGGTGTTATGGCTGTTACAGCAGAAAGGAGAGCAAAAAAGATTTTAAAAAATAATAACATAACGTTACTTTTATTTTGAAAAATACGTTAAAAGTAAAAAAATAATTTTCTAAATAAATTACAATAAAATTATAAAACTTGTGTTTCTTTGCTTATTACTTGAAAATATAGGTTTTTTTTTGAAAATTTTTTCTACTAAAACGAGTTCGAAAAAAGAAAATCTGTCTGAATGAAAGTTGTTGGAAATGTTCTGAACTTATTTTAGCTGCAAAGAAAAAAGTGTTCCATGAAAAAATTTGTTAAAAATAATAATATAGTAGTTAAAAGTTAATTTTAGGCTAATTTCTCATAATTTAAGCCTGATATCTCTACTAAAATTCAAAAACACTATAGATATTAATACAGATTCTGAAATGTACGTAAAATACCTTTAAATTAAGCCCAATATGATATTTTTCCTATAATTATATCAGAAGCTATGAAGATTTTTTGGCCAAACCCTACATTCATATGGCAAAATATCTATTTTGTAAAAGTGGGGGACTCGAAATCGGACTTAGAGCTATAGTGTCTGCAGCAATTTTTCTTAGAATCATCTGTAGATTACGTTTTTGCTATACTCCTGATGAAAAAAAATCCATCCATACCATTTGACCCTAACACTACTGAACATCTAAAAAATTTATGAAATAACCCAGTAGAACTTGAAGACAGGTCTCCCCAAGCGATGAATAAGAGAACACTCTCTTTGACATCCTTTTGGAACAGTAGAAGATATTTTTTTTTTCATTTTCTGCTCTTATGGTACTTTTTGTGGAGGACAAGGAGAGATCTCCCCAAGCGATAACATTCGTCCGGATCAATAACAAAGACTTCTACACTCTGTGCTCCGATTTTACTAATCTTTTAGCAATAGGGGAATAAAATTTGACTCCCTTCTTTATATTTTTGGACCGAAAGTAGAGCTTTCTCCAACTTCTGCTCCTCGCTAACACCTTGTTTACTAAGCCGAAATAATTTTCGAAGAAAATAAAAAAGCTGCAATCGTAGAAATATGAGAATTAAACACAATTTAAATAAAGATGTAATTAATAATAACTAATTCTTTCCATAACACCGCGTTACACATATTCTGTCCTATGAACCAAATATACTTTTTCGTAAAGGGGAGAAAAAATAAATTCTGACGTGTACATGAAAATCGCCGATACACGTGTATATTTATTTTTTCTCTCCTTTCCGAAAAAGTATATTTGGTTCATAGGACAGAACTAAAGCTCGTTTTTGTAACGCAGTGTAAGTAATCCCTTATTTCCTGATATATGAGGTATTTATGTATGAGTTCTATTCCATTGCTTTCATTTCTTTCTTTGCTTTCATAAAAGGCTTGAGGCATGGTTCTGAAATGTCTCCATCATTACTCTGCTGGGAGGTTTTCTAAAATTCTCCAAGACTCAGCCATTACTCGATTGCGATTCATAAAAAAGTTATAACAAAAACTCCATTATTGTTTTTTGGGAGATGAAAATTAGTTTTTCTATTATTCGCCCACCTAGAACATGCAATACTAAAAGGGAGTATACAAAATTATATGGTAATACACAGAAGTACAGGGATTAATAGGGAGTAATCCAATACTCGCAAGGGAGTACTCCGGGATTAATAAAACGATGATCCCTGGTTCTACTGGGAAGTTTTTCAAGAAATATAAAATTACAAAGAGATCCAATTTTATGAGTGGTTTGTCTATAATAAGATACGGTTTATTGAATAAGTTATTACATGACTTTGAGATAAATATTAAAAATAATCCCAAAAATGTTTGGACCTTTTTAAACTCAAAGAAAAATAATTCGAGTACTCCCCAAAATATGTTTCTCAACGATACTGAGGCAGCTAATTTATTTGCTGACTTTTTTTAATCTTTTTGTAAACTTTACGAGCTCATCTAATTTCGAACTAGATGAGGATTTGACTGCAAAATGATCTTGCCGCTTAACTATCGTAAAATTATGTTATCGAGGAGTTAATGAGCAACATGGTTTTGTAACAGCAAAATCAACAGTTTCTTATCCTTCGGTGTTTACGGAGAATTTTGATTCTGTATGGGCCGTGATTTATGCGGATTTGTTGAAAACGTTTGACGAAATTTCTCAAAGAATTTTTTTTGGAAAAACTTGCTTGCATGGGGTTCCATTTTAGTATCCTGACGTGTCATAAGGTACTTATGCTGTTAGGTCCTTTATTATTCATTTTGTTCATTAATGATATTTTCTTATGTTTTAAATCGGCTGAAATTCTTTTATATGCTGACGATCTTAGAATATATAATGTCATAAGAGGATCGGTGCTCTAAAGTGAACGTGGTAATTTTTATGATAATTGTGTTACCAATATGTGTTATATGTTAATAAAATGACTAACTCTAAAACGAGCAAACCGTCGGAGACTTGCTATGCCTCAACGAAATGATGCCTTACTGAGGTTACTGATTAAAGATGTGAGGAGTATATTTTAATAGTAGATTACGTTTAATTACACTGCTTGCCAAGTAGCTAATATATGGTGTTCATACTAAGCTATGCTAATAAACCAAGAGAGTGCAAAATTGCGATTCGTTTGCATTGCGCTCCCTAAACTTTTCTAAGCCGATTCCACCTTACGTTGCACGTTGCGGATTAACGAATATGTTATCGTTATCAGATAAATGTTCGCTCGTATATTATTGATCTTATCACTGGCAAGATGGATAGCCCAACTCTTATTTAGCTTATAAATTTTAATATACCCAGCATATGTTTTAGAAATTTTGAAATATTTCGTGTGAAGGTTCATGGTGCTAATGCTCCCTTGAATACAATTTTTTCGGAATACAACTTTTTCTCAAAGTTATATTACTTTAGATACATGACAATCAGCACCTTTCGGTGATCATAAGCTGATTCTGTTGGAGTTGCAGAAACAGGTTTTCAACATCACACGTTTATTTACACCCAAACCGTTTCTCGGTGGTACCCAAAGAAAACTTGAATGCCTGTAATTAGCTGACTTAAAGGCACGTACAAAAGTTTCTTTGGTCATTTCCAGCTGAATGGCAATAGAAACATTCCTGGATTTTCCCAACCTTCGAACAAGAAATAGACATACATCAATGCAATTATTTGAGCTAATTTATTTTTATTTTTATTCTTAAAGCTATAAACCAAGTATTTCTAACTATTAAAATAGCATAGTTATGAACTATGCAAATGAAATAAACTATGACAGCAACAACAACATTGCCCGCGCAAACCAAATATGTTTTTCGATTTTCAGTGCGTGCGGCCAACGCGAGGCAACTAATTACCTTGAAGCCGAAATAAAAACCAAAAGCTGGAGTATAAGGCAAAACTGCAAGCAAAATATTGAGTAATAAGCAAATAGCGCTGAAAAGTTAAAACATTTAAATGCACTTTAAAAGTTTATTAACAAAGCCAAAACCGTGGAAATTTAAATGCTTACAATGAATTAAGTTACTTGAATACTAATTGCGGGAGGGTGTCTAAAAGCGCCTATCACGTTAGGAGAATGTTGAAATATTTTTTAGTAAAATTTATTAAAGGAAATCTTGAATATGGTCACTTTTTTATAAAAGTTTTTTCTGGGTTTCTCAGAATTTCTTTCAGTGAAAAAGATATGGTACACAGTTTGAGGCTAGACTTTAATACATTTTTCTACCTTTATGTTCACACCAAATTTGGCTTAGAATTAAAACTGGTACAGTTTCTGAAAAAAAGTTTCAATTTTAAGCCATAAATGCCCTACCAATAAAAAAAAAATGTGTATCAGATGGCATATTCTGTGTATATCGGCACAGACTGCACTGAGACTCAGGAAGTCTGGGTGCTTTAAGGATACTCAGCAAGGGCATAGCAGTATTCTTAACAATCTTCCAGCAGGCAGAATTAGTGCTAAAACAGTTTACTATCCTCATAAACTGAAGTTTGAGAGCAGTGCGACTACTATCATCCCAAGTAGGAATGAATGGAAGAGGGGCATGATTACAGTTGACAACGGCATTCAGATCTACACCGACGGATCCAAGATGGATCCAGGTGTGGGAGCGGGGATCTTCTCGGAGTCCCTAGACATTTCGGTATCATTTAAACTTCCCTCGTATTGCAGTGTGTTTCAAGCAGAAGTTCTTGCGATCTTGCAAGCCTGCAAATCACTCAAGGACAAGAACTGGTAAAGTAACGATTTTTTCTGACAGCCAGGCAGCAATAAAGGCAGTACCAGCGCGAAATACTAGCTCGGGGATAGTGTATGCATGCAAGAAAATTCTGGCTGCACTAACTGACCATGAGCTATCTATTAGCTGGGTTCCGGCTAATAGAGGAATCGAGGGTAACGAGAGGGCTGATAAGCAGGTGCATGGGCTCATTGCAAGGAAATGAGAAAACAACCACCTTCGAAATGGGTGTACCCTTAGCAGTGGGCAAAGCAAGCGTTCAAAAGTACTATGTGAACAAAGCATAACTGAAGTGGAAGAATACCAATAGTTGTGCAATATTAAGATCTATCTAGCCGAGATATAGCGAAAAGAGGACAAGGAGTCCATTAAGCCGGTCAAGAGCTGACACCCGCAAACTTATAGCAGTTTACACTGGTCACTCGGCGATAGGCACCCATGCGGAAAAGATGGGGATTCCACACCATGATCACTGCAGAAGTTGTAAGCACATAAATACGAAAGAGACTGTTGAGCATTTACTGTGCCCCTTTCTCGCCAGAATGGGTCTAAAATCTTTTGGGAACACCGTTTTGGAAAACCTCGGCAGGATATCTGAAATAGGGATTCCAAACATCCTTGAATTTATCAACAACTTTGGTTGGGTGTAACATATAGCTTTACCCACCGACCGAAAGGACTAAGAATTGGTATAGCTTTGGACCGTTGAATGGTTCCACATTAAGGCTCAAATTCTTAACCGAGTACATCATCAGTAATTCAAATGGACTACCTTGAAAAGTCTAAAATAATTACTGGCGGATAATATTCCGAGCTTTTTAATAGATTCGATATTGACTTGATTAAAAAAAATTGACATTTGGAAAGAAAAAATTACGTTCCATAAGGACAATGTCGCGACCGCATGTGTCACCGTGTAATCAAGATGACAAACATTAATGAATTAGGTTGCGAACTGCTACTTCACCCATCATATTCTCCTGAGTTAGCTCAGTCCGATTATTTCCTGTATCCAATTTTAAAAATAAATTTCGTGCATAAAATGATTCGAGCGCCTTGCAAACTCCTGGTACTTGGAAGGAGTACAAAAATTCAAAATGGCTTCATTAAGAAAATCGAGTTAAATGAAGATTATGTTGAAAACTAAAATACAATTACTTTATGAAGAAACAATTTTATTTTATACAAAAACGTTACCAATTTTCAAACTGCCCTCGTACTTACAGTGGCTCGCACTTAAAATTATACAGTTGGCTTATCTAATATATTTCGAAAACGTCTTTAGCTAAAGTTCGTTAGCTAATTTCATATAAAAATATACTAGATAGCTCTTTCATTGAATTCTTTTGCATCAGTGTTTTCAAGCCTTTACAAAAAATTAAAAAATTTCCGGAAATTTGAAAAAACAGAATAAGAATTTTTCAATTTCACGCAAAAATTTTAAAATCATTTGTGAGTATACTGTGTCGTAGCCTATTAAATTGTAGTCTAGTCGTATGGAAATCCATGAAAATTGCAAAGAATCAAAGAAATTTTAGCTGAAGGTGTTTTCATAATATATCAGATGAATCAATTGTGAGCCACTGTATGTGCTTTGAGAAAATACTTATGCATAATTATTTGGCAATGCGGTTCATTAATTACTTAATGTTAGCACATACATTTTTTGTTATTACAAAATAAATGCATAATTAATGAGGTTAAGTGACAAGGCCAAATACGCGCACGAAACTATCACTCAACGGCAGCGTACTCCGTAATTGCGCTTTGCGCGTGGGTGTGACACTTGTTGACATATTGTATAGCAAATTGTTTCACTTGTCATTCCCCTTTTGTTTTCTGTTTTTTTTTTTTTGTTTATGACAGCGTGAAAATTTCAAAATCTGCCGATAATTTCACTAAGAGGCGTATTACTTCATTGAGCTTTTGAGTATGTTTTGCGCTGTTCGCTTTTTATTCTATTCAAATTGTGTACTTAAAATCGAATTATACGCTGTCGTTCCAATTTACTTAAAAAGGGTGTTCCATAATATATCATTTAAATTGCGGAAATCAAATCAGCAATTCCGTCTAGTAAATGAATGGAAGAGGAAGTAATTAGTGCAGAAGTATGTATGAGTGGTAATACTAATTAAAGCATTGAAATCTTTATGAATGAAGCCTCTTTCTTATACTATGCTATAACAATTTAAAAAAAATTACGTTAGAACTGGGCAGTGAAGTAAAATTTTCGTAACAGGACAGTGCAATAATTTCCATACAAAAAAGTATTTGAATTTATGAAGTCAGTTAACTAATATAAAAAAACATAAAATAGAATAAGGAAAGATAAAATAATATAAAATAAAATAAAATAAAATAAAATAAAATAAAATAAAACAAAACAAAATAAAATAAAATAACATAAAATAAAATAAAATAAAGTAAAATAAAATAAAATAAAGTAAAATAAAATAAAATAAAATAAAATAAAATAAAATAAAACAAAATAAAATATACCAAAATAAAAAAAATAAAATAAAATAAAATAAAATAAAATAAAATAAAATAAAGTAAAACAAAATAAAATAAAATATATTAAAATTAAATATATTAAATAAAATTAAAATAAAATTGAAGTAAATTAAATAAAACTGAATTGGTGATTTCCTCTCCAGAGTTTTGAGTGCGAAGGACGAAAGACTGATTGATGTGTATTCTTTTGGCTCGTAATAAAGAGCCTAAGAATAAAAATTAGTTTGGTCAAAGATTTCTCCAAATGATTTCAGCTTGCGCTTTGTTACGAAAATGCATACTCGAATATTTTAAAACAAATTTTGATAAAGTTTTCAAGGATGTATCTAATATTTAGGATTTTCGAAATATGGTGAATTTTAAGTACTTCAGCATTGCATTTAAATTTTCGGATACTGCAAATTAGAAACTATCAAATTGAAGTTAAATATTGTTTGCTTTCCTTCTTAAAAGTTAAATACAAAAATTAAAAAGATATGTCACTTTTATTAAAAACTATTTTTTTTTATTGGCCACCTATTCTAACTCTAACCATTGTCTAGATTTGAAATGATTTTGAGACAAGTTTCTTCAAAGTATACCACATTGCGCCATTTAAACCACTTGACCTGATATTATGACATACCTTTCAATATATTCACCCTTCTACCCAACTAATTTGTACCTACTGTTGAATAACAAACGAAATATAAGTAAATACTTATTAAAAAAGAGTTAAGTAAATATTTACACATCCCAAAGAAAGAGTCAAAATCACTCGCGCATACACTTTATTTCAAAATCACAAACTCAGCGGCTCTGGGTAAATAAAGCATTCACTGGAAAATGTTCGCTCGCCATTCGAATTGACATTGAGTGCACTTCAGAGGCATCACATGTCAAGATGTCGTGGAGCAATCAACACATTTGCTATGCGCTGGTTAAGGTAATTATTGTTGTTATTGTTTATGTTGCTCTTGTATTTGTTTTTTTTTTTTGGCATTGCTATTGCATTTTTTATGCAAAAGCAAAGAGTGGAATTTTTTCGTAAACAAGCAATTGGTGCATCTAACGCAAGATACTTTTCCTGGTAGCAACAACTAAACTAAGAAAATAACAACAAAAACATAACATAAAAAGTAAACACTCTTCACTACTTCAGACTAAACCAAAGCAGGCACACTCTGTCGGCTGTTGTTTTAACTGTTTTTTCAGAAACAGCTGTCTGGCTCTTGGCCAATTGGTTGACCGCCAAGTCACGTCGGTGCAAAGAGCGCATAGCTACACCAAACCAATCAAGCCACCAAGCTACTCAAAGTTTTGCAGTAGCTTCAGTATTTGTTTTTACAACGATGGGCAATAAAAGTGCCAAAAAGATATAAAACCGTAATTGAAAACAGAATACAATTCAAATAAAAACGCAAAGCAAACAAATTGTTATAAAAATTATTGTAAAACAATAAAAAAGTAAATACAAGTAACACAAAACGGCAACAAAAATATTTTGAATTAGCCTCCGATATAATAAAAAAGAATAAAAACGCAAATGAAAAAAAAAAAACAAAATAAATCAAAAATTTTTACAATGAAGATGTGGCTTGAAAATTACAAAAAGCAACTAAGAAAAACAATAATACAATAGTTACATGTGTACATAACTCAACACCAATGCTTGCAACAAAAAAATCAAAAATGTGTTGTTTATTCGTGACCTTAAATTTTGTCTGACAATGCAACAGTTACTGCAACAATAATAAACAACAAACCGTTGCATTTCGATTGCATATTTTGTTGCTCTCGTTTGGTTTTTGTTAGCGGTTTTTTTTTTGTGTTAGCTTAGAGTTTATTGACCATTGTATAGCCTCAATGATTATGATTTTCGTTGACTTATAGTCTGATTTTGTTTTTATACTCAGATGAGCATAGCACACATAGTTTATAATTTCATTCGCCTAATGTGTGACATAACCGCATAGATGAATCCAAATCGTTGTATTTAGAAGAAGAGAACAAATGCACTAAAACGTGCCCTTCCCACCATCAGTCGTACGCCTCTGCATACGGTAATTTGATCAACTTTTGAGATATTTTATTGAAATTTTTAATTTTCCTAGGCACTAATCTCTCAAGGCTATTTAAAATGGACGAAATTGGATAATAGACTCAGAGCCATTTAATCAAAACCACAGAATAATAATAACCAAATTGTCATATTAATTTTTTAAATATCTTCAAATAGACGTGACACTTTTCATTAATTAAAGTTAGCAATATTAGCAGTAATGAATGAAAAACCGTTTAAAATATCGTCAGCTAATTGAAGAACACCTCTTTAAAAATATTTATAAAAATCGCTCTTCCTCAGACTTTATTTTTAAAACGCACAATTTCAGAATTATTTTCAATAACGACATATTAAAGAAATTCAAGATATAGAGACAATAGGGCGTTTTTGAATGAAATGCGGAAATAGCGCGTTGTTCAAAAAAATCTGAGAAAGGGCGTTCTTCAACCGAATTCTAGAATAGGTAATTTAAAAAAAAAAGTAACCTCCACTCAGCCGTCGATATCACAACACAATTCAGCACACAAGTTAATTTTGTTACAAAACATAAGCCGGTAATGGACGAGCTCGGTTAAAAGCCACACAAAATTTTATATAAAAGACTACCAGCCCCGGCGGCCGTGGTTCTACAAAAAAATTTACTTGACTCTCCTTTCTCATATGGGATCCATATTCTGCCCGCCTTCCTTTTCTTCCTCTTCATCTGCTTATATTTTTATATGGTTTATCTCTTATTCATCTTACCCTATCTCTATCACTATCACTATCCCTATCTTTATTTCTATCCCTATCACTATTCTTATCCCTGTCCCTATTCAAATTTTTTTTTTTTGATAGAAACGTTCCCTAAAGCAACAACACATGTTCCAAATATGAACCAAATCTGTTAAGCGATGTAGTAGTTTAGTGGCGTGCAATGTACTGAAAACTCAACAAAATTGCGAAGTCGTGACCTCTCAGCTCTATTCATTTTTCGGTATCAACAACTAAAAGTTTTGTATCTTTTTTTGTCGAAAAACATTTCACAGAGAAGGTCCAAGAAAGTAGTTTTTACATAATGGAATTCGGTTTAGCCGTTTAGACATCCATCGCGTTCATACGAAAGACATTTCATTTGTATATATATATATTATCGTATTAGACCGTGACGAATATAATGAACAATATATGCAGCTAAGAAAGATATCAATACCATTTTAATTCTAATAGGAATGGAGTCGCCCTTTTTTGGACCAAACCTTTTTAACATTTCGGAAGAAGTCGACTTATCATAACTTAATTTAGGTCAACATCTTTCACGTAAACATTTTTGTTAAAAATAAGAGAGAAAAAGTGATTCAGTTAAAGCGACATCTATGAAAACAAACGAGTTACACGATTGAAATTCTGCCAAAAAGATTAATTAATGTTGGTGGCCTAGCACACGAAGGTCCATTGTTCAAGTTCTGGTACAGATAACATCAAAAGTGGTTTGAAAACTTTTTCCAAAAACGGGGTGTCGCCTCTCGGCAGTGGTTTGTCAAACTCTCATAGTGCCTTTAGGACATTAAGCTTCTCAGCAAAAATGTATCTGCTTTGTATATGCTGTTCGCAGTCGGCAAAAAACTGTAGGTCTCGCCAGTTTGTAGGAAACATTTATCTTCTCGGAGCTATATCGTGGTAAATACTTATTTATTATTTTTTTTTACATATTAGCAATTTTCATGAAAATTAATGGGATCGTTGAATCAAAAGTTTTTTTTATTTTGAAAATGCGTTAATACTCAAGCTAGAGCCTCTTTTGCTCTGTCCATAAGATCAAAAAGTATACAAACAATTTGATTTTCGAAGAACATTTGGCTTAAGTTCTTAGGAATATTTGTTCTAAAGATTTTTTGTTAAACAGGACTAACCCATCAAAAATGGACGTAGAAATAGAAAAACTCCTACACAAAAACCTCCCTAGACTTAACTATCTAGTTATAACTGTGAAACACACACATGCACTCAATCAAAGTAGTTCTAAAAGGTTTTAAAGGCATGACTTGTATCAACGAAGATAAAACTCCAACTTTGTTCCTAAAGCGTACAGCTGAGTATATAGTATTATGCCACACCCGAATTTAGACTCCCTTGCTGGTTTTGCCTTGTATGAACTAAATAAAAATGTATATCTAAACTGGGCACATAACAATTAAAACAAAAGTGAATATTACTTATATACCAGTACACGTGCTTATCCCAAGTCCTCATAAGAGCAAAAGTACAACTTGGTAGAGCCACCGGCGCAGGAAAGCCGACATGACTACAAGCCGATTTTTTTACTTTTTATATAAAAAAAAACATTGTTCTGTTAGACGGCATTAAATAATAATAAAAAATAAATTAAAAATAAAATTTTACTAAAACAATTTTGGGGGGCGCTGCTGACTGAAATCCCAGCGAAAAAATTTGCCTATGTTTGACGAACATTGTTTTTTACGAGCAATTTTCGAAATCACAAATGTTTAAAAAAAGGCTCGTAAAGACTTATATAAAAAATTATTTTTATCACGAATGAGCATATGTAAACAATCGTTAGCGAATATCATTAAAGATTTCTTGTACGATTTTTCTTCGAGAAAACACCCAGTAACATGTTCGTTTCCTATTTTGCTGCCTGGAATATTTTTTTAAATCGAAAAAATATTGGCAATTTAAAATTTAATTATATTTAAAATTTAGAGCCTTTAATAAGATGGCAAACATCATATGCCGTTGGATGAAAGTGGGAGTGGATTTTAATTGATTTGCAATCATTTGTCAAGAACGATAATCACATTTTAAATATATAAGTATAAAAGTATTAAACTATGATATAAATATAGTGACAATTACTTTAATAGAGTTCTAAAACACTATAAAGGGCGATATATGATGATCTAAAAATGGTTTCATTTGACTTGAAAAAGGTTTCATTTGACTATATATTCTAGTTTAGATTTTGCCAAATTTTGTAACTTGCATACCAAACCCTTTGCAGTTACATTTTATGAGATTGTCATGCCATTATGTTGGCAAATCAGCCTACATACTTCATAATTTGAATTGGCAGCTCAAGAATTGGATACACTGTCATTGTAACTTGTTTTGCTTACTTAGATATATGTATACTTGAATAAAAACTAGCAATTACACACAAATTGGGGACAGTAAAAAATGGAAATATATTTTCGGTTAAGTAGTGAACAGAGTGTCTCACTTGTTCGACTCGCTACGCATCACACTGGACATCTTTCTGACGCTGACAGATTGTCGTGTTTATTATTTCAAAAAGAGTAAGATTTCAATTCAAACTCTAATTCTGCTAAATCTCGTGACTCTAAGAAGAAAAATACAAACTGCGATTGATATTACCGATCGCTTATTCCCGACTAATCTAGTTAATCCGCATTAAAACAGCATCTGTCTAGGTTATAATACGGTTTACGGTAGTTGTTATTCATTTTTATTATAACTTTTTCCCTTCACTCATGGGATGCATGCAGCGCATAGTTATTTATATGTTCACAAGTATACTGATGTACATATGTATACTAGACTGGCCCAAAAAAAATTTATTTCCAAAGCAAAAACGTGAAATCAGAAAACCATGGTAATATTTGGAGCATTTTTACGCAGAAACAGCCTGACGATAATTTCCTACAAAAATGTATACAGCTTAATTTTTTTACCTGTGTAGTTTAGCAGACCTTAAAAATATAATTTTAATAAAATAAGTATGTCTTTTAGTTTCGCTATCTATAAGATAATACCCGCCTTCAAGCCAATGTATACGAGTATATCCACTGTGTTATTATTAAAATTTATTTATCATAACTTCTAGGTTTAATTACTTTACTTTTATTTTATATTTTTGTTGTTGCCATCGTTTACATTTAAATTTCTGTTGTACTACAAAAGATCATGGATCTTATTGTGCTAATATTTTTCAATAAATTAAATGAAATGAAATCAAAAAAGATGTGAGCATAATCTTAAAAAGAAACAAAATATTTTTTTTGCCCAGTCTAATGTATACGAAGACAGTCACAAGCTGGTGGGTGGCTAATTGAAATAACACCATTCACTTTTTTGCATGCTCTATTTGTGGGTAGCTGTAGCGGCAAAGATAAGACGATGTTGAGCCCCGCTGTTTTTAATGTGAGAAAAACGAAAGGCAAACAACATGCGTCTTACATGCATAACGAGCGGAGATGATGCGAAAAAGAGGAAATAAAAATTTGCATATAAAGAAGTTCTGATTGTTTTAATTTTAAAACAAATAAATTCATTAATCTTGATATTCACCCGAAAAGGTGTTTTTTTTGCAAAGAGTCTTTAATTACGTCATTTAAGGGTATTTGTTTGACGATAGATAAAAAAAATTTCCTAGTTAATAAAACTAACCTTCACGGGTTCGGAGAACTTCCGCAGACGTACCAACAACCGCGAAGGACGGTAGTGATTGATTACTTAAGCTTGTAGGTATTTGGAAGGCATAGAAGTATGATTTCTGCACCTGAAGTGGCAAGTATAGTTACGTTCCAGAGAAGAAGTATGATAAACTGGAAATCCTCACAAAATCCATCACTTCATAAAGCGTGTACTTCTTTCCCATTTGAAAATGTAAGCTTATAAAACTGTAGAAAAAATTTGAAATTTGTATGAAAAATTATGAAGCACCTTACAGATCTGCATTAAAAGCAGTGATCAACGTGAAATAAGTTTTTGTTATAGATAAGGATCAATTAAATTAAAACATTGAATATTGAATAAATAAATGGGTAATTTTCGACACGGAGATCGGTACACCAATAGTTTTTTCTTAGTTGCTAGAAACGCTTACGTTACTTTAAGTAACACCACCTACAAAGGAAATGAAAATATTCAAAAATATTCCATACCAAAACAAAAATTTATCTTTAGCTTTTAGTAGCATATTTTGCATCCCGAGAGTCCCGGGATTGTAAGAGAGAAATCCGGGGATTGGCATCCCTAATATGAAATAAAATATGAATAAAATCATAACAAAATTTAAAACAAATACTGGAAACCTTCCAGGGATCATCATAGGATAAAAATACTTTCGTTATACAAGGTGGCGCAAAAGTAAGCTTCCGATGTTCAGCATATCGGTTGTGGCACGTGCAGTGTGTGCTGTTGCACCGTCTTGTTGGAACCACATGTTTTCCAATCCCAATTCATCAAGTTGCGGCAAAAAGAACTCGTTGATCATTGCTCTGTAGCGCTCACCATTCACAGTAACCGTTTGGCCCCGACCGATTATTGGTCAAATAAATATTCAGCAATATTCCGCGTTCTGGAGCAGTGTAGCGTAACATTGTTTATTAACGTGTATTTCGCATGTATTTACTACACAAATATCAAAACAGAACTGACTTTAGGGGCCAATCGCAAAATTTATAGCATTTTCTGATAGGAGGATTACTTTTGCGCCACCTTGTATTAAGTGGTATAGCTGAAAAGTGGCGTGGCACCTCCCATACAAATAGGACTTTTCATACTGCATATAAATAAAGTGAGTTTTCAACGACGTTAGAAGAACAGTAGATAAGGTAAAAGAGGTGTGGCACCTTCTAATCCGTGTTATGTTTCACTCTTCATATCTCTTGAAGTATGCATGACAGAAAATTGAGATCCAGTAAGGAGTTATATTGTATTATATTGTAGATTGTATTCCAAAGACTTACAAAATAAATAAATAAAATATGATAATGATCCATGTGTACAGGAAAATCCATAAGTTTAACAGCGATTAGCTGTAGCAGAAGTCATATTCACTCAGTCATGTTTCCCCCATAAACCATAGAGAGTTCTTCAAGCTTTCCACCTCGGGTTGGATTCATCACCAAAAAGAGATGGCTCAGGAAAAACTAGTTTTATTTATACTCAATTCCAATTATTTGCTTTGAATGTTTTAAGAATATTTGGAAATAATTCCAAAATACTGTATTGTTAGGGAACGGCTGAGTAAAGAGGGTGCTGTCCACAACTGTGCCGAAGGCTTTTTACATTTTATTTATACGTTTCACTAGTTTCTTTGTCTCATCTTCATTTTCAATAAGTACATCCTGTGCAATTAATTGAATGAAAGATAACCCATGCCCTGTTTAGCAGAGCTCCCGATTCTATGAGGCATGCGTTGTATTGATCTGATCTTGTTGGTCCCGTGAATGATTGGTATGTGATCAAATGGAACCAAAATTTTGCAGATATCTCTAAAACTGAAGGACGAGTTTGCGTTCAAACTGACAGACGGCTATATTTCTTTGGGTAGCGAAAAAAACTCTCCTGATCCTGAGGAGTGTTGCCGATGTGACTGTGCTTTGCTGGATATGGACTCGGTCGCTCCGGTAATACCGCCTTGCGCTATTAGTGTGACTGTTGTTGTTGTTGTTGTGGTAACGACAAAAACACTCCCCGAAGGTTTTGGGGAGTATTGTCGAATGAAAAGTCCTTGGTCGGATTTGAACCCGGTACGCTCCGGTACTCCCTTGCGGTACTGCCCGACTGTCGTGGTAGCGATTTATGACCAGTGCAAACTTCTAGGTTTTGTCACCCGTCCTTCCGTAAGGATGGAGAAGATTTGTAGTGAGAGGCAGTATATCCGTAGATCAACCATCAAGTTGAACGTCATTATGACAGGAATGCTTACCTCAGAATTTTTTTCAATGACGACATCTATCAGTTTCTGGTAGAAGAACCACCTTATTTGAACGAAAAATTAATACATAGCATTTTTGAATCAAAGGTTGCTAAAAAAAATTCTTAATTAGAAATACTGTGATCTTCCAACAAGCCGTCGCTGTTATGAAATTTCGCACGATGAGGCCCACTTGGTAACCTTTTTTGTGGTTAGTCCATATTAGCGTCAAATGGGAGGCCGTTGGAGGGTTAAAATATTTCTTTGAGTCCATGTACTTGTAGTAGACTAACGCGGGAACACTATACCAAGGCGGTTACTTATAAGCTGTAAAAATGTGTAACTCCATTAAAATTTCTAGAGAGAAAAAAAATATTTCAAAAAAAAAAATCATCCGAAAAAACATTCAAAGTCCAAGCGATTCGGCATTTAACGCCAAGTCAAATGCATTTCACTCTTCACTGCCCATATCGGCAAACTGTTGTCATTATGGCTTTAGCTACTTCCAGTGAAACGAATAGATTTTTGAGCTGAGATCTTAACTCGCTTTCAAATGCTAGTGGTAAAAAGCGTCAACTGCCAAGATTAGCACCAGCACTAACGGTGTCCGCTGCTGCTCCTCTACACACCACTCAACTTGGCCAGTCATTCCGCCAAACAGCCAATTCGTGGTGTCTTGCAGTCGCATTGTTCTTGTGCTCCTCCACATTACAGTCACGCTTGTTGACGATGAGCAATGCGCACGTGAAGTTTTTTGTGCTTTGAACATTTTCGTTTTTTCTTTGTTTCAAATTCTCATTTTGCATGCAATTTGTGTATTTCTCTTGTACGTTGTCCGGATTCTTCTAATGTCTGTATGGATGACAAGCTTTTAAGCAACAACAATGCATTTGTAAGTTACTAATGCTACCGGCACATGTTACACTTGTTGTTGTACATTTTATTTTGTTGTGTTTATGCTATTGAGCGTTGCCACCAAAATTGTTACGGTAGTCGCTTCTCGAGACTTTTGCACTGTCCTTACATACCGCCCTCATGATTCTTCTTTAAATATCTACATCTAGATGTCTTTATTTTCCATTTCCTTTTGTTGTTGTTTATTTGCCATGAGCTGCCTTGCGGTGTATTGGACTGCAGTTGTTTTTAGTTTTTTTCTTTTTTTTTAATTTAGTTGTTTCTTCTGCATGCCGGCGTTTGTGCTAGAAAACGTGTTGTCTTGATTTATGACTTTAACCCAGTTATGACACAGATTCATACACAAATGCATACATTTAAAAGCAATAACAATCAGCAAGTACAATTGTTGTTACTATTTACAACTATTATTTAAAAATATTTTTTTTTTGTGGTACTTACTTATTATCAGGGCCCTGTTTATAACTTTGAGGCCCTATCGGCATGATCCCCAAACATTTTTGAGCTATCCAAATTTTCGAAAAAATATTCGCATGAAAACAGCTGGCTGAGGGGTCGTGCTTTGCTCGACGCACTTCGAGGCTGCCGTATAATTTAATTTGTTCTAGCTACTTATCAGTAAAGAACATATAAGTGGCAACATTTAAATAGGAGAGCTTGAAATGTAGCATATCACATATATTCAAAATTGTATCCAAACTGTTCACGTAGTTTTCGACTAATGCCCGATATTGAAAAGAATAAACATAATAGGATTGGGTGGCAACCCTAGGACGTAACCCGAAATAGAAATATTTTTTATGATAGACGACATAAAATACCTTCCGTTTGATATCCATTGCATATACTATAGGCATATTTTATGTGATTTTTTGTTGATTTCAAATAGGTGGCAACATTGTAAAACATCTCAAATGCAAAGATTAAAGTGAGAGAGCTTAGATTGTAGCAGATTATCTTTATACAAAACTTATTAATTATGTGTCAAACCGTTTTCGAGATAAATTCGAAAATATGAAAAAAAAATATTATCTACAATTGCACCCATACCCGGCTTTATTGGTCACAGCCTCAGCATTCAGACATACACAGAATTCTAAAAGATGAAATAAGATTTTGTAGAATTCCCGAGTTAATGGCCCTGTGCCCCCATTGTAAATCCGCTCCTGCCCGTTGTTGGTATTGTTTATTCTTACCATTGTCATTGCTCTTATTTTTGCCACAAACGAAGCTTGTGATTGTTGCCAGCAGCTCTTCACTGAATGCACGCTAGCTGTGGGCGGCAAACGATTGCACGCGAGTTTTTTGCATACTCAGGTATGTTGTGTGACACAGGGTGAGGCAATTGTACTACTATGGATTAAAAATAAAATCGTCTGTCTGTCTTAGGTATGCGAATAAATAAAAATATTTATTTTAGTCGATTATTTTATTTCCCACCTTTTCAACCGACGTACAAAAATCGATTTAAAATGTGTAATTCTCAAAATCGATTTATTGAAAATCGATGTTTAAAATAAAAAAAACTTATACTAAAAAATTATTGATTAAAAAAATAATCGATTAAGATAAAAATCGATTATTTATTCACAACCCGAACACCAAGAGCGCTGAGAAGAAAAAGAGAGCAAGTAAAAAGATCCTCAATTACAAGTTCGCTGTTTACTAAACCTCTGTACGCATCAGGTACTCATGCTACTCCTAAGGCGCAACACTTCGAAAGCCTCGCGTTCTGAATTTGATAAGATTTCGATTGCATCACCCTTTCTTGTATGTGTGCGCATTTAATCTTGTGCAACATATGTATGTAAGTTGTTGAGAATCGGTAACTATTTCATTGCTTCCGCAGCAGCACTTTCAAAAAACTTGAATCATCTCAATCACTTTGGTTTTCTATTGCTTCTTTTAAGCTTTTCGTGTCTATACAAAATCGTCTGCTTCCCTTTGTACAATACACTTAATGCTCCATCTTCTCCTGCTTAGCAAATCTTCTAATCCATTTGGATTTATGTGACTTTGCGCACAATGGCAACAACCTGACTGCAAAACAAAATTTGTTGCTACAACATTTCGTGCAGAAGATTACAAAATCATCAAAATCCGCTAGCAACAACAATAAGTACATACAATTCCAACAACAATAACAGCATTAATCGTATTTGCATTAACAACCTTAGCCGTTCGCCTGTTGGTCATCCCACTGGCTGGTTGGGCGCCTTAAGGCTTTCAAACTCTAAAATCCATTTATTTTTTGCTTTGGCGGTCGGAAAATTTGCCATTTTTGTGTTATTTATGAAAGCGTTTTTTTTATTTTTGTATGATGTTGTTGCAAAAACAAAAACAACTTAGTATTAGTGATGTTGGTTAATCCAATTTTTGAAGGTTTTATTTATATACTTTTGTCTAGTTTTAATTTTGCTACAATCTCAGCTTGTTTTGCAAAATTGCTACAACTTCCTTTCGAAAATTACAAATCTAAACGTTTAAATTTGCATTTTTTTTCTGATAAATCATTATGAGAGTAAAACGTTTTTGCAACTATTATGATATTAGGGAAAATTTTTCGCAATCTTAAATATGAATTAATAAGGTCTTTTAATAATAAGAAATAAATTTTTGCTTACAGTAGCTTTATCACAACCTTTTTTCCAGTCCAAGGCAGCGAAGCCCTGTTATACTCGCTCCCAGACTCCAATAAACCTAGGATATTATTTAAAAAAAGTTATATAAATATATGTAATATACATACTTTGATTACATCGATGCCCTGAACAATTAATTAAAAAAGTGGTCTCTGTTTTCTAATGCACAATAAAAACAATTGTTTATATTTTTTTTATTTCATCTTACTTTATTTTATTTTATTTGTTTTTTATTCCATTTTATTTTATTTTATTTGATTTTTTATTTTTATTTTATTTTATTTTACTTCATTTTCAAGTATTCATGAAACGAGCTCAAGGCCAAGAATAATAATTTTTCACTTTTTGGAATTTTTATGAAAATTATTATTGTTTTTACTTATTAATAATCATTTTTAATTAATTATTAAAAGTTTGTTGATTGAATAGAGTAGGAAAAATGTTTAGAGACAACTGCCATAGCTTTTCTTATAGATCCATTTCGGAAGCTGCTAGACTTCACTCATCAGAGAAATTTTGGCACGCATTGCTAACCATTAAGCTAACAATACGCTGGTTTTGATGTCATCTAAACTCCTAGTTCTATTCTTCTTTTTACCATATGCATGAACCACTTCCGCCATTTGACAGTTAGTAGTGTGATCATGATGGATTTTTTGACGGATCTGTTTTATCATCAGAACTGCCTTTCCGTGTGCTCTCGGTTTTTTGTTATTGCTTTTTTATACCAACAATTTTTGTTGATTTACGCCTGTACATTTTCAAGTATTCATGCATATGGTAAAACGAAGAATAGAACTAGGAGTTTAGATGACATCAAGACCAGCGTATTGTTAGCTTAATGGTTAGCAATGCGTGCCAAAATTTCTCTGATGAGTGAAGTCTAGCAGCTTCCGAAATGGATCTATACGAAAAGCTATGGCAATTGTCTCTAAACATTTTTCCTACTCTATTCAATCCAAAAACTTTTAATAATTAATTAAAATGATTATTAATAAATAAAAACAATAATAATTTTCATAAAAATTCCAAAAAGTGAAAAATTATTATTCTTGGCCTTGAGCTCGTTTCATGAATACTTGAAAATGTACAGGCCGTAAATCAACAAAAATTGTTGGTATAAAAAAGCAATTACTTTATTTTATTCTATGTTTTTTTTTGTTTTATTTTATTATATTTTGTTTTGTTTTATGTTAATTAATTTTGTTTTATTTTATTTAATAACCTTGAATAATTAATTAAAAATGATTACTAAAAATAAAAACAATAACAAATTTCATAAAAATTCAAAAAGTGAAAAATTATTAATCTCGGCCTTGAGTTCGTTTCATATTTTATTTTATTTTATTTAATTTATTTTATTTTACTTTACTTTTTTTTATATTTTATTCTATGTTTTTAATTTCATTTCATTTAACTATATTTTGTTTTATTATATTTTGTTTTGTTTTATTTTAATTAACTTAATTTTATTTTATTTAATATTATTTTATTTTATTTTATTTGTTTTTTATCCCATTTTATTTTATTAAATATTTTGTAAATTAATTTAATTTTATTTGACACTAGTAGTGTCACTTTTCCTCTGGGGTATCGGTCGCACACTGGGCGCCTCCTCAGGTGCGGGATAGAGGAACGCTCCCCAGAAAAATATAGGTCGCACTTAGGAAATAAATCACTCAGGGCGAACCAAAAGGAGCAACTTCAACGGAGTTAGGAGAGGGCGTGGTCAAGGGGCCACACACTCTCTGAATCCCTGTGGAAGGACGCTTCCCTTATACTCTAACTAAGCATATTGAAGACCGAAACTGGAAAAAAGATTAGGAAAAGTATGCTATGGGCTGACGATTTCACAAACAATACAAACGAGGAAGGAATGGATAGAGGAAAGAGCGACCAGGTCGCATTTAAAATAAGCAGCAAACTGCTAAGATCACCAGCCTTAAAGATCCCTGCCAGAGCGGGCCCTCGAGTTGCGTGTTCAGAAGAACATGTCCATGGACATAAAAGTGTTCAGGCCCCCAAATCCGACCAGAGACACAAGAGACCCCTACGGGTTAGGGGCTTAGAATATGTCCGAGGTAGGCATACCGATCGTAAGAGGCAACTAATATGCACAAAGGTAATGACGTGCAACTCGATAGTTGATCTACGGATATGATGCCTATCACCTCTTATCCTTCCTGGTCATAAATCGCTACCACGAGAGTCTGGCAGTACTGCAAGGGAGTACCGGAGCGTACCGGGTTCAAATCCGGCCAAGGACTGTTAATTCGACAGCACTGCTCAAAACCTTCGGGGAGTGCTTTTGTCGTTACAACAACAACAACAACAGAGACACAAGAGGCATAGCGAAAAAGGCAATTCGAGGACAGCTTCGGCCTGACGAAACAGGGACGGTAATACGCTCATTACGAAAAACCAAGGCTGATAGCATACTGATAGAAACAGCGATCAACCGGCCTTCTAAGAAGCTATTGGTAGTGCAGTAGGAGAAGTTGGCGAAGCACAATCAATCTCCAAGTGGATAAAGCTGAAGGTATTGGGCATGGACTGCCTCAAAACCGCTGGCAAAGTCGAAGAAGGCGTCCGAAAGGAGATCGGAGCAAATTCAAGCCAGTTCCGTGTCTCTCTGTTCACTGCAAACAAGAGAGAGCAAGGCTGTTGTTGAAGTGGACGATGCCATTAACTCCGCCCGGGGGATGACATGCTTGACACACTAGAACACGCCCTCAAGGGACCGACATACTTGCTAGACATAATAAGAGACTACTTAAGAGACCGCTTGCTAACGTATGAAATGACGCAAGGCCAAAGAAAGGTGGGGATAGCAGTCGGCGCAGCCCAGGGTCGGTGCTGATTTTTGGAATGCTACGTATGACAGTCTTCATCGGCTGCAGATGCCACTTTCCAAAGCACTTTCCTTGTCGTTTTCGCAGATATGGCGGCCGTGATCACAGCACGAAACTGCGACATGGCACAGCTCAAACTAAACAAAGTAATGAGCAGTGTAGACAGATGGATGTCCGATCACGGCCTCTATCTGGCTACAGCAAAAACTTAGATCGTGATCCTCGCGAAGAGGCGGATTCAAACCATCATATACATGACTACTGGGGATCAACAAATAGAAACGAGTAGGTCCATGAAATATCTGGAGGTGAGGTTAACTAAACAGCAAGCTCAGCTTTAGACCACTTTCACAGTTCAGTCAGGAGAGCTGCTCAGACTATAGCGAGTCTAAGCTGCCTAGTGACGAACATAGGCGGACCAAATCCTTATATAAAAAACTGCTAGCGCCCACTTCTGAACTCATTATGTTGTACGGTGCAGAAATCTGGCCAGATGCTATAAAATCCAAGTGGTACCGAGCCGCTATTTCCACGGTCCAGCGCAGAGGAGCTATTCGGATTACCTCAGAATACCGCACGATCTCCCCAGATACTGTCCTCGTAATTGCGAGGATTACACCTAAATATTTCCTAGTAGAGGAAAGAAAAAGAATTTACCACCTTCGCTTAGCAGCTTTTAGAGACATTGCTGCCGCGCTGGCTAGAGGAAAAATAGTCCAGCGCTGGCAACTACAATGGAGCAGGTAATTAATTTCCCAAAATGGAGCCATGGCTGAAGCGATCTCATGGAGACACGGTTACTTCCGTGATTACCTTCGCAGAATAGGCAAGGTTCAAACTCCGAACTGCCTCTATTATGGAGGCATAGACAACGTGCACCACACCTTCTTCAGATGCGAACAATTCGCTCTACACCGAAGGCTGGTGGAAGATATTCTAGGCGATCTAGCCCCGGTCAGTGTTATCCTAAAGATAAGCTGCGAAAATTATAGAACGTACTTCTCACAAAACGGGAAGACTGCTACTTAGCCCATTAGCGTGAGGTTAGCCATAGAGCTCACGTAGCGCGCTTCCGTACTTGAAGTAATGCTAACCGCTGTCCCAGGTATGGAGAAATGAGAGGGCCACGCAAGGTTAGGTTTTAGTAGATAGTCCTTTAAAAGTGCACCTAGTAAAGACAAAAAACAAAAATTTGAAAAAGGTGGCTACTTTTTAGCTTTGTATGTAATCGGTTTTCCAGCGATTTTCAACATTTCAATTAAATTTCTCAGTTTAAGTTGCACCCAACTCTTCAGCAGCCGAACGTTCTGACATTTTGCCATCCAAGCCGGAGCTCGATAATATCGCTGCTCGAAATCTGCAACCAACACTAAAAAATATTTGTTATTTTCACACTTGATCCTTTGAATTTTGCATGGCATTGAGACTCTTCTACCAGCACTTACAGTAGTTCTTGAATGGCCCCCAAGGCATGTAATTAAATCCACCATAACTTTAAGTTTTCACGCAGCTACAAAAACTTTATCTTAGCTAATTGCAAGCTACCAACTACACGCATAGTAGGCTCGGAAAAAAATATTTTAAGCTTTAATAAATTTAACTTAAATAAAAACCGTTTACAACTAAACGCAGCTGGTAATTAAATGCTTAATACAAAAACAATTTGAAACTGAAAAAAAAATGTTTTAATGTGTAATCTATACATCTAGCTATGTGAGCCTATGAAAAGCAAGAACAAAGTTTTTCACGAGCTCATATTTATGTGACAAAGACTGTTGAGCATCAATTATATTAAATTTCATATGACAGCACATGACGAAAATATGTAATTAACTGTGATAAGTTTCCAATAGGTGCCAGCAAGTGCTAGATGGAAGCCGAACACGGCAAATGCTTGCAAAAATCTAGCGATAATAAATATTTATGCGTAAACAAGAGGGACTAAACAAAAAAAAAATACAACAAATTACCAAATTATTTTACTTTGAAAATAAAGCGCTGAACGGCAGTTTGCTGTTTTGATAGGCAAAAATGCGAAACGCAAGAATATGAGTTAGTGCGCATGCGTGCATGATTTTTATTAGAATGGCCGCAGGGTATGACATCGTCGACATTTTTGTGGCCAGTATGTTTTTTTTTATTTTTTCAATTAATTGCTCCTTTTTTTTGCTTACTTGTGGGTCATAAAGTAGGTCAAATGTAGCTATAAATTGTTCCACAGCAGGCAATTAAATGATTTTGCCGAAAACATTAAAAATTATGGCAAATTCAGCACAAAATCGCTAATAAAAACGCAAGCGCACAGCTTCATACGATACACAAATTGATATGTCTATTAATTTTTGTTGATATGTAAGGGTGTGTATGTTGAAAATATGCGTAGAGTTTGTAGTTATTCCAATAGTGGAGACAAATGCTTTCTTCAGCTTCCAAGGAACACAAAATATTGATCTTGAAACAGACAAAAGATCTTAATATGCTTTATTCCATTAGCGTGTATAGGCAAAAGCAAGGTTAAAAGATTTGTAATGTCTAAATCCTGTGTCTGAGCATGCAAAGGCTGAGATCCCTGTTCCGCACGAAAGTATATTGTGGTCCAGTGGGTCATATGTGCACTCAACGCTGGGCTATTATGTACACTAGAGATCGCCCACTGCTTAAAGTTCAACCACAAAACTTTACTTTGTTTTCATTATTTGTTATTTCTTTCATTCGTCTTTTTTCCATTAATTTCTCTGCTGTTACTTCCCTTTATATATTTTCGTTTTCTTTGATGTCTTCTTCTCTTTACAGGGTTTTTTTTTTAAATTATTTTATTTTTTAAACTTTTCATGAACATGTAATGGTATTCTAACTTTGGTCCGATGTTTTTAAGTATGATAAGAAGAAGAGATAGACCCACCAATAAGTATACCAAAGTGCTCAGGGCGATGAACTGAGTCGGTACAGCCATGTCCGTCTGTCTGTCTGTCTGTCTATTTGAACGCAAACAAGTCCCTCGGGTTTTGAGATATCTCTATGAAATTTGTTAAGGGATAGCCATTTTGTAGTATCCCTGCAGTCAATTCTATTAGTTTTATGATAGCCAAATACTAGTTCGCCAAACCGGCTCAACTAGTTCGAGTTCTGTAATTTTTCCGTATTAGCAACTGGTATTTTTAACACGGCGATGTCCTTAAGGATTGTCCGCTTCTGCATCAGCACTATACCAATTGGCATACTAGTCAGTCTCTGCATCAGCAATATACCAGTTGACATACTAGTCATTATATACATCAAGATCATACCATTCAACATACTAGCCCGAATATACACCAGGATCAACCCAGTTTACATACTAGTCAGTATATACACCGGTATCATAACAACCGTCATACTAGTTAGCCTATGCACCAGTATCATCCAATTACTGTACCACTTCATAGTAGGTTAGTTCATTTTGTTGTGAAAAATACACGAAAATTGCAAAATTATATTACAACCCACTTTAATGAAAATTTAGTCATCATATATAAAATATGTGTCTATCAAAATAAATATTACTTCACTACATTGAACAATTGAAAGAAATTTCAATAAAAGTATAGTGCTATTCATAGCAATTTTGCCCTTGGAAAACATTTATAAAAAGTAATTTTCTTCTTTTTTAAATAGTCCTTTTTCAATGAATTTTATAATTCAGTTCACAGGCAGAGATCTTAAAATTTTCTTGAAACATTTTATGGAAAAAATATTGATCTCAGATAGAATCTAATCCATATTTGTAAAAATATCTTTATATAAAATTAAGGAAATTCAAGGAAGGATTAGCTTTTTATGGAGAAAATTATAAGTTTCTGAGTTCTTTGCAAATAACAATGCAGGTAACTCGAGTGTGGAATTCTAGTACATAATGTGCAAGATCTTAGCAACTAAATTTCTTTAAAACTTCTGTTTTTAACCACCTCGTTATTGTAGGTGCCCCTGCTCACCATTTTCGTTTTTTCAGCCTTTAAACGATTCAGTTATTACTTCTTATTTAATTTATGAAAACTGCATTTCACAATCACAATAAGTCAACCCTGGAAAATAAAAACAATAAATTTTTTTTTATGAAATTGGTTAAAACTTTTTCATCAGAAAAAGGTAACTTTGATTATTCCAAAAATAAATGTTATTTACTTACTTAATTGCTTTGACAAGTGATCGTTTTGTTTTCACTTTTTTTCGTGGTTTCATTTGAACATTTCTTATTCGTTGTTGCTTCGCTGATGCGCCGTTACTGCAGTAGCGACGTGGCGAAAATAAGGGTGATTTTTTTGACATGCACATACGTACATGATCTGCACCCCAAATATACTATTTGAAGCACGAAATTCTCAAAAGGATTATGATGTTACTACAAAAAATATTATTTGCAAGAAAGTTTTATATATAATTTAATTAAATGAATATTTAAATATTTGGTACTATATTAGTTGAACAGAAAATTAAAATGTAGGACGGCGTTATTAACTGAAGGATTGCTGCCCGAATACTGAGTTGTTTTCTTTTTCCCTCGCGTATGTATCTTAAGGTCGGCAAAAAATCCTCATACTGAACCCGCCCAGAGGGTGCCGACTGGTAATGGATACCACAGTTGTCTGTTCAGATTGGTACCTCAGTACCTCTCTGTGCGGATGGTATCCAGCTGAGGTCAGGAGTCACAGCTGCACGTCTTAGCTCTTCAATAGCCCTGGCGTGTGGAAACGGTTCTTGACTATGGTAGTGAGGTAAAAAATGGTGACTGATTTAGGACTTTCTCGGACGATGTTTGGATTTAGTTTGCTTTGGGCTGGCAGGTGCGGTATTCTGCCACCTCAGTAGATTGGGGTGAAACCCAACTGAAATGGCTGGTGGGCTAATATCGCAGCTGCCCACGTCCCGTTAAAACCTTGGCAGGCCTCAGGGTACGTTCCAGGCCCGTCGCCATTTAGTTGGTGGTGTAGGTGCGGTTGAGGATCTCCCGTTTTTGCGCTCGGTCTGGCTCTGAACGCATGTCTCATAAGGGCATGCGTCAACCCTCGCGTGGCCTCCCTGCTCGCATAGATAACCACGGGACCATTATTGGGCGACTACACATTCGGGTCTGGATAGCGGCCTTGAGTGGGGACGTTTATTAGCATGGACAAAAATAACAACAACAAGGAAGAAAAGGAGGGGGAGAAAAACGGGAGGAAGACGGACGAGGACAACGGGGACAGGAAACCGGCCAGCAACGAGGCTCGCTCTTGCGTATCGCTTGGGAGTGGCTCGGCTGCTGACCGGCTTACAAGTACGGGACAGGGTCGCAGACCTGACAGGGTGCTCGTGTCTCCGAATCGGAGGCAGAGGACTCACTTTGAGGGGATGCGACCAGACATAGCTGGAGGCCTGAAATCAGGCCGCAGAGACACCCAAGCGCGACGTGACAACAGGGCGAAAAGGACGGACAAGCTTCGAAACCTAGAAGCAACTTCCCCCTTAGGGTGCAGCGGGGCTGGCGCTCTTGCGAGTGCGGGTTCCGCTGGCAATAAAGGAGTGTCGAAATCGACATCCGCGACTGGACATTGCTCCAGTGCACAATTAGGTGCTCAGCTGCAGAGGGTTCACTTGGTGAGCAACCTGGACAATACGGCTAGCACCAGCAGAGGATTGTCCCCCAGCATTCCTGTAAACACAGCGAAGCGGAGGCGGTCTGGAAGAAGCAAGCGAGCGACTCCACGAAGGAAAGCCATCTGCGATCAGCGCTTGGCTGTCAAAATCCTGGAACGCTACAGCGGTCAGGAAGGTTCTCAGCTTTCTGAGAAGCATTCCCGTACGCTGGAGTGGGCCAGGAATGTCATGAGCAGCGCTGACCAGACTCCGGCACCTAAGAAGGGAAGTGAGTCGGTCCCGCTTGGTGACGACGCTCAGCCGAAGAGGCCGAGTAATGGAGAGCACAGGGTCCGGGGTGGTGAAGCTGTGCAGCGTACGTTTAGTGAAGTCGCTAGACGTGCCGGCTCCATCACCCTGGGGGTAGTCGACAGAAGCAGGGAAGACGGGGCCATCTCCAGGGAAGAGTGGAGCTGGGTGGTCAACGCCTTTTCTGCGGTCTACTTGACTGCCGCTAGTAGGTATCCGGGGCCACAGCCATCCATAGAACATATGGGATGGTACCATGGCTTCAGGCTGGTGGAGTGCGCTGACGAGCGGTCAGCGAGCTTCTTTAGGTGCCTTGTCTCGCTGGTTGGGGAGTTGTGGCGGGGGGCTAGACTCGAGGCCGTGGATAGGAGGGATCTCCCTCTTCGACCAAGGGCTCGGGTGTGGCTACCTGCCGAACCGTCCCAGCCAGAGAGAATTCTGGAGCAGTTGCGGTACTGCAACCAGAACCTTCCGACCCACAACTGGAGGGTTCTTAGGGCTGAGGAACCCGAGGGGCCCCGACGGCAAGTGCTGTTGCTGCTTAATGCAGAGTCCGTGGGTCCTATCTCTGAGTCGAGGGGTGTTATCTCCTATGGTATCGAGCGGGTGACTCTTAGGATCTACAGCGCCGATGCCAGGGGGGATGACGCTTCGCCTTCGGTTGTGGTGCGGGGGGGAGGAGAGCCTGAGGAGGCCTCGACGGCCGCAAACACGGTGCCCATGCCTGCAAGGTCGGACAGCATTGGCTCTGCGGGCATCCCGTCTGTGGCGGGATCTGTCTGTAGTGTTGGACTGCTGTTCGACAGGGTGGAGGAGGAGAGGCTTTTAGCTTCGGAGGGGGAGGCCGCTGAGGTGGAGGAGATGGATTTGTCTGATCATGATCATCAGACAAATTAATCTCCAACACTCTAAGACGGCCTCCGCCAGCCTCCTACTCTGCCTGGAGCAAGGCGGGGTGGACGTTGTCCTTATCCAAGAGCCGTGGCTAAGCAGTAGCGGCAAAATATGTGGATTGAGGACTGGCAATTTCAACTTATTTGTGCACGGAACGGCAGGTAGGCCAAGATCATGTGTACTGGTCAAGAAGGATATTAAAGCCTTTCTTCTTTCCAATTTCAGTGACGATGACGTAACGGCTGTGTGTTTGGAGGAAGGTATTAAGGGATCGTGGCTGGTCTCGGCCTATATGGCCCATGATGATACTTATGGGCCGCCTCCTGAAATACTATGCAAGATTACCGCTGAGGCAAAGCGAAGAGGCGTAGGGCTCATTGTCGGAGCAGATGCGAACTCGCATCATTCACTGTGGGGAAGTTCGGATACGAATGCAAGAGGTGAGTCACTATTTGCTTTTATTCTAAATGAAGGGCTATGTATTTGTAACAGGGGTAATGACCCCACTTTTGTAACCTCAGTTAGAGAGGAGGTCCTGGACCTCACTCTTGTTTCAGAAGACCTGTTTCCCCTTATATCCGACTGGCGTGTTCTTCCGGAACACTCCTTCTCGGATCATAGGTATATTCAGTTCTCTCTTGTTAAATCTAGACCCAGTAAAACCATGTTTAGAAATCCTAGGCGTACTAACTGGGTCCGGTACTGTAGCAGGCTGGATGAGTTTCTCCCAAGAGCACCCATATCGGACTCAGAACTATCTGAGACCGCTATTGATGCTCTGGTGGAGAGATTCACCCTTGCTTGTAATAAAGCGTATAAAATCGCATGCCCACTGAAAACCGTAAGTGGAAAGCGTAAACCACCTTGGTGGACTAAGGAAGTAGACGACCTTAGGGCTTCCAGTAGGCGCCTGTTCAACAGGGCCAGGAAGAGTAAACTACCTTCTGACTGGGAGCTCTACAAAGTTGGGTTGGGTATTTACAAATCTGCGATCAGGAGAGCCAAACGAGACTCCTGGAAGACTTTCTGCGAAAGCGTGGAAGGCTGTAATGAGTCTGCGAGATTCCGGAAGATTCTTTCCGGGAATCCTGCTCCCTTGGGTTACTTGAGGAATGTAGATGGCAGCTGGGCTATGAGTAGCGAGGAATCCCTCAAACTTCTCATGGATGCTCACTTCCCTGACGTCCCGGTTTCACAGGACCGCGATGCCCCATCGCCCACTAGTGTGAGCGGGGGGGCTCGGCCAGCCATCTGCCTGGATGAAAGCCAGCTTGTATGGGCTATTAATTCTTTTAAGCCGTACAAGTCACCCGGGCCTGATGGCATAACTCCTGTGCAACTACAGAGATCGCTGGGGATTTCTTGTAGCTGGCTGGCTCCCATCTATGCCAACTGCTTGAGGTTGGCCTATATCCCCGCCTCTTGGAATATGGTCAAGGTTACCTTTATTCCAAAGGCGGGGAGGTGCTCTCACGTATCTCCCAAGGACTTCAGGCCAATCAGTCTCTCCTCGTTCCTTTTAAAAACGTTGGAGCGGCTGATTGACCTGTATATACGCAGCGGGGTCCCTAGGGAGCGTTTTTCGGCTTCGCAACATGCTTACTGCAAAGGCAGATCAACTGAAACGGCGCTTCACTCCGTTGTAAAACTAATAGAGGGGTCTTTCCAGCACAAAGAATTCGTGCTGGGGGCCTTTCTGGATATCGAAGGAGCGTTCAATAATGTTTTGCCTTCTGCCATCGTACGGGGCTTAGCAAGCCTAGGAGTTGAACCAAGCTTGATAGAATTTATCAGCAGATTACTCTGTGGCAGGATTGTCAGGGCGGAGTGGGGAGGTGCTGGGGCTCAGAGAGGGGTGAGAAGGGGCACGCCGCAAGGAGGTGTTCTTTCTCCACTTCTCTGGGTCATTGTAGTCAACGGCTTGCTCCAGGACCTCGAGCGTAGGGGCTGTCAAGTGATAGCCTATGCGGACGACCTGGCAATCCTCGTCAGGGGAAAGTTTCTTAGTACCGTAAGGGATGTTCTGCAAGGGTATCTGGGTATTGTAACAGAGTGGTCCGAATCTTGTGGACTGGCTGTTAACCCAGGTAAAACGGAACTAGTCCTCTTCACGAGAAGATATAAGATTGATGATTTTGTACTACCCTCTATTGGGGGTGTACCGCTGGTGCTTTCTGAAAAGGTTAAGTACCTAGGTGTTATTCTGGACAGGAAGCTGTCCTGGAAGCTGAATGTAGAGGATAGAGCTAGGAAAGCTTCGGTCGCTCTGTATTGCTGCAGAGGGGCCATCGGCAAACGATGGGGTCTCTCTCCTAGGGTGGTTTATTGGTTATATGAGATGGTAGTGAAACCTATCCTATTTTATGGGGTATTGGTCTGGTGGGGCGCACTAGACACGGCTTCCACCACGAAGAAGATGGTCACGGTGCAGCGAACGGCCATGGTTGGGATCAGTGGGGCCATGCGCACCACTCCTACCCTGGCATTGAACGTTATGCTCAATCTGCACCCAGTTGACCTTGTAGGAAAAATAGGCGCAGCTCGGGCTGCAATTAGGCTCCGAGACGCTGGTTATAGGCTTGTTCAGTATGGCCATTCCAATATACTATCGGGCTTTGATTTTATTCCCAATAGAACAGATTACTGTGCGCCGACCTTTTCTCCGGCGAAGGGGTTTTCGACTTACATTCCCGCAAGGGATGAGTGGACAGGCGGAGAACCTATCTGGGGGGAGGCCTAGGCGAACCTGTTTACGGACGGGTCAAAGCTGGATGGATGTGTTGGGGGGGGTGTATACTGTCAGGAACTCGGGATTAGCACGAAATTTAGGCTACCTGATCATTGTAGCGTTTTCCAAGCGGAGGTTGCCGCCATTAAGGATGCGGTAGATGGGATGCTGTCGAGCGCATTCACTGTCAAGGAGTTCAACATCTACTCCGACAGTCAAGCGGCAATTAGGGCGCTGAGTGCAGGCAACGTTCGATCGAGGACAGTGAGCGACTGTCTGGAATCGCTTGCGGTTGCGTCCAACTACTTCAAAATAAAAATCATTTGGGTGCCTGGCCACTGTGACATTCCCGGCAATTGCCATGCGGATCTCTTGGCCAGAGCTGGCACGCGTGACACAGATGTGGCTGACTCCAGTACACTGGGTATTCCCCTTACCACCTGTAGTTTGCTTCTGGGCAGGTGGGCCTCGGAACAGTTAAGCAAACGCTGGGCGGACACCACCTCATGTCAGGTGTCGAAGTCCTTCTGGCCAGTAGTTGACTCCGGGCGGTCAGTGGAATTACTCAGGTTCCCCAAGTTACATCTTTCCATGGTGATAGGGGTGTTGACAGGGCACTGTCCGATGGGGGTCCATGCGGTGCGGTTAAATATTCTTGAAGACCCGAGCTGCGTAAGCTGCATGGAGGACGACGAGGTGGAATCATCAAGTCATTTCATGCTCAGTTGTCCAGCGTTTGCTAGGACTAGGCGCAGGTATCTCGGTTCGGATGTTCTTAGGTCTCCGGAAGACGTGTCGAAAATCGATGTGTCCCAAATCAGGAGTTTTATTGTCGCTACGCAGCGATTTGCCAAGTGATCCTAAGTTAGTGTCACCGTTCAGAATGTGGTATCACAACGGACCTTCAAAGTGTCCAAGTGAGCGGCCCACCTAGTGGGCTGCTACCACCTAACCTAACCTAACCTAACCTATGTATCTATAATTTTAGAGGGTTGTTGCTGTTTATGATAGCGGAAACTTTGCACTCGCTCAAACTGGTATGAATAAGACCACGAAATTCTAGTTAATGAACTAGAATGTTTACTAACCAGTTTGGCAGTTGACTGCAGGGATATTAATCATTAGTCGGAACAAACAAGGTCGGACCAATACAAAGCATAGCTCCCATACGATCGGTTGGTCCGATAAACTGGTTTTGACGTATAAATCTTGCTATTAAAGAGCTAGGAACTTAAAATTGTGCAGGTTTCATACATTTTGTAAATGTAATGTGACTAGTGAAAATCAGCCAGATCAGACCTACATAACATATCCATGCAGTCAATTCTGCTAGTTCTATACTAGTCAAATACATCATAGTAGGTTAGTTCATTTTGGGTTGAAAAATACACGAAAATTGCAAAATTACATTACAAACCACTTTAATGAAAAATCAGTCATCAGATATAAAAACAAATGAAACCAACTTCAATAAAAATATTGTCGTTATTCATAGCAATTTGTCCCTTGGAAAACATTTCTATATACAGAGTGGCTGATGAATTTTGCTACATTAAGAAAGTCAAATAATTTTTTTTTCAGTGTATGGAATTCATTTTTCTTTTATTCATGTTAAAGCTCATTAAATTTTATTAAATATAGCTTAATTAGTTTTAAAAATAATGGAATTTAAATGCCCCCCCTGCTCGTCGATGCATGTGCGGCATCTTACCAAAAAGTTGTTCATTACTGCTTGGAGAGTTGAGACAGGAATAGCCGCAATTGTTTCTCGAATGGATTGCCTTAGTTCATTCAAATTTGTTGGTTTTGCTTTGAAGACTTCCTGTTTGCAATAACCCCACAAGAAAAAGTCAGGTGCAGTAAGGTCAGGCGGCCTGGGTGGCCAACGGAATGTGGAGTTTCTGGATATCAGCTTATTGGGAAATTTTCGTCGCAATTCTGTCATAACAGGTTGGGCTATATGAGGAGCTGCACCATCTTGCTGAAACCACACAGAGTTGAAAGAAATTCTCATTCGGCGTAATTCTGGATAGAAAAACTCTCTCAACATGCTCAAGTAACGGTCTCCAGTACCCGTAACGGTGTGACCGTTTTCTTCGAAGAAGTAGGGCCCGACAATGCAGCGTGATGAAAGTGCACACCACACTGTGACACGAAGTGGATGCAATTCCGTCTCATGGAGTATCTGTGGGTTGGAAGCACTCCATATTCGACAATTTTGTTTGTTTATGTTGCCGTTTAAATCGAAATGGGCCTCGTCAGACATGAAAAGACAGTTCAACATGTTTCCATCCTCTTCCACCATTTAAAGCATCTTCTGGCAAAATTCCAAGCGAATCGGCAAGTCTGCAGCGTGCAGTTTGTTGGCCATTTGAATTTTATATGGGAATAAGTCCAAATCTTTGTGCATAATTGACTGTAATGACTGTCTGCTTACACCCATTTGAGCAGATAAGCTTCTTGTCGAAACACGTGGATTGTTTTGTATGGTATGGTCTTCTGTTGACTGTCCCATGCTCGGCAAAATTGTTTACAAGTCTTATTATGGTCCATCTGCTCGGAGGATTGCCGCCAAACGTGCGCCTATACTCTCTTTGAACCGAAACTACGGACTCCAGTGCGTGATAGCGGCGGACAATCCAAATTCTTGTTTCAGTGTCCCAGTTATCCATTTTTGTTAAATGTAAAAGTCAATCTGCAAAATAAAAAAAAAATTAACCAGATTCATTAAATAGAAAAAAAGTTATTTACTTTTTTTTGGTAGCGGCTTTCATCAGCCACCCTGTAGTAATTTTCTTCTTTTTTAATAATAGACCTTTTTTGATTGAATTTTATAATTGATTTCACAGGCAGAAATCCTTAAATTTTCTTGAGACATTTTATGGAAAATGAAAATATTAATAAATATTAATTAGATTCTATCTAATCCATACTTGTAAAAAAACATCTTTATAAAAAATTAGGAAAATTCAAGGAAAGGTTAAAAAAATATAAGTTTCGGAGTTCTTTGCAAATAGCCCTGCAGGTAACGCGAGTATGCATATGTAGAATTTAATGTGTAAGTTCTTAGTAACTAAATTTTTTTAGTAGTGCTATTTTTAACTATCTTGTTATTGTAGGTGTCTCTGCTCGCCATTTTCGTTTTTGCAGCTTCTAAACGATTCTGTTAATCATTGCTATTTTATTTATGAAAACTGCATTTCACAATCACAAAAAGTCAACCCTGGAAAATAAAATCAATTCAATATTTTTTTAAGAATTTGTTAAATACTTTTTTATCAGAAAAAGGTTTTTTTGATTATTTCAAAAAGGAGTGTTATTTACTTACTCAATTGTTTTGACAAGTAATCGTTTCGTTTTCACTTCTTTTTGTGGTTTCATTTGAGCACTGCTTACTCGTTTTTGCGTCGCTGGTACGCCGTTATTCAGTGCGACGTCGCAAAGAATAGTAAAGGGTGATTTTGTTGACATGCACGTACAAACATGATCTCAGAATATTATTTGAAGAGAAAATTAAGACATAGGGCGGCGTTGTTAACTGAACGATTGCTGTCCGAATACTAAACTGTTTCCTTTTTCGCTCGTTTCCTTGTATCGACAATTTTAGAGGATTGGTGCTGCTTATGATAGCGGAAACGTTGCAGTCGCTCAAATTGGAATGAATAAGGCCACGAAATTATAGTTAATAAACTTTCCTGTTCCGATAAATGGGGCTTGGACTATAACTATTGCAATTTAATAGCGCGGAACACAAAATTTGGCAGCTACAGTACTTATTACATATGTAATGTGTGAAGAGAAAATCATCAAGATTCGACCAATTTATCGTATAGGTCCCTAGAACACTTTTTTCCGATAAACTGGGCTTGGGCTATGTATCTTTAAATTACTAAGGTAAGAATATCAAAGCTTTGCAGAGTTTGTACTTAAACCCGTGATGCGGATTCGTGAAAGGTATGAAGCCTTCGGCACATCCAAGGACAGCGATTTCCTTACTTGTTTTTAAACTGATTTTTCTATATTATAATTAATTTTCTTTTAATTTTTTTTGATTGACTGCACTGCTTCTTGGATTGACCTATTGATACCTTTATGATTGCTTAAACCTTAGATGTATAGTTTGGCCAAACTTTCTCAAATTGCGCATTTATATTATAGATGCTATCAACTCGCACCGGCCCTAACAAAGGACTACCAGAGCTCAAATTTTGGACTATTAAAATTATTATTATTATTATTTTATTTCAACTAGACGTCCATTTTATCGTCATTGAACTGCAGAAACCGGAAATAGAAATAAAATTTTTTATTTTTGTCAATAGCTACACATGTTTCAAATGTTCGAAATTTCTGAAAACCGGACCATCGTTTTAATCGTTTTCATACCTTTGTTTTATCACAACGATCCCTAATAGCAATTTTAGTGTAACTAACAAATGTAAAGTTTTACAGGAGAAGGTTTCCTAGATTATTTAAGTCAAACGACTATAATATAAAATTTCATTTGAATCATAATGGATTCTGGTTTATCATTGAACGAATATCAAGCGTGTTAAAAATGGGAGATGATTTAGGAAAATTTTTAAAACTTAAAATTTATACTAGAATTTGATGGGCTGCAACACTTTTTTGAACTTGTCTAAGTAAAAACAACTCTTAAACTAGAAATCTGAGATAAAAATGAGTTCACTATATATATAAAACGCACTATATATTGATCACATACATTTGCTTCGTATTTGAGTTGCGCCTTTTCTATAGATTTTAAAACATGGCTCTTATTTTAAGCTTGTTCAATTATAAAAGTTTTACTTCTTCGGGTGTGCAATAGGTATGCCAAATTTTGCAACACCGGCAGTTATAGGATTTGAGTTCACAATACCGGGTTCACGGGATTGGTGCCGGAATTTGGAAATTAACTATTATCCAACAGTTAGGCTGAAAAAGTTAAGAAATTGCTTAAGAAACTATCAAAAATTAAAATCTGTTATTAATAATTGGATTTCTGAAATTGTTTTTATTTTAAACAAAAGCTGTAAAAAACAGAGCTAAATCAAAAAGGTTTTTTAAATCTTTGAAGCAAACTTTTTTTTACTCTTAAGGGATATTTTTACTAAAATTTTTAAAATGGATCATCTCTATAAAAATGAATCGTGGTTTGTTCGTCACGCTAAAACTTGAAAACGACAGAACCAAATTGGATATATTCTTTTGGCGGTTTGTTTTTAGTCAATATGCACAACTTTAGGGTGGGACAAAAGACAAAAATGTTAAAGGGGCGTGGCACATCCCATACAAACTTGGTTTTATAGGCGTAATATTTCCAAATGAGTCGATGGTATGGAGATATTCGATATCAATACCATACCCACCGAAAAAAATGCAAGTTATAGGTAAAGGGGGCTTGGCACCACCCATACGCACTTAACTTTTCAGGCTGAATTTCTCTAAAAGGGTTCATGGTAGGGATCTACAAATTGGTATGGGGATATTCGATATCAATAACATACTCATCAAAAACAATGTAAGTTATCGGGAAAGGGTTCATGGCACTCCCTATACAAACTGTACTATTCTTACTCCATGTTTCTAAAGGTATTTTTCGCAGCATAGCAAAGTTTGGTGAAGGTGTGAAGGTGAATACTGACAAGTTATCAAGAACACAGAATCGGGGGTTTAATCTATACACAATTGAAATTATGAACAGTCGCTAATTTTCGATTAAAAAAAAATATGGGTGTAATCAAGAATTTTTGAAATGAACTCAATAAACAAATCAATTTTGGGCAGAACAAAGTTTGTCGGGTCAGCTAGTCTTGATATATATATATATATAATATAATTTCTATGAAAATTGGGTTTATCAGACTGAACGCAGTATTCGAAATTTATGCACTGAAACATTAAAAAAGAAATCGGTAAGCCTTTTATGTAGACTCAACAGACACACTCACATTTTACGGAGCCAAGTAACCTTACTTAATATTATTACTTATCTGATCAATAAAGCAGTTAATTCCGCCAAAGTTTTCAAACTATAATAGAAATTGTTTTTTTTCCTTCGCTCCGAATTCCCTTAATGACATTAAGCAAATTTTTATTTACAAAGACATAAGATTTGACTTCGTACGTTAACCGCATACATAAAATACCGTTAGCCAGTTAATGTCTTAATAAAAATGTCCAAAGATCTTTCTTCTAAAACATATCAATTTACAATAGCCACCAACTCCCTCTAACAACAACAACCATTTATTTTCAAATAACATGCAAGCCACCGTTCGTAAAATTAATTTAATACGCTCAACCATTCACTTTTCTTCAGCATCGTTGTATGAACACTACATTGCTCACTGACAGTAAATTAGTTACGTGACTTTTTACGATTACAGTTTCCTAACAGCCGTATTAAGTTATCTTAAAGTAAACTCAGTTTGGTGATAATGAGTTTTACTATTCGATATATTGAAACTTTAGAATACGCAGTAGTTGTGTAGGAAGCAGTTTCCTCTGCTCAATGATCAGATATTTACTCGTCAAGCAAACTGCGTGCTGAATGTGAAAATATGAGTATTAGGGTGGGTCGATTTGTATGGACGAAAGTTAACCGATAATGCGCCATCGATTTTTCGATAGGTTTTGGGATCAGGAAAAAAAAGTTCCCCTATGCATACCTAAAAAAATAATTTTCGAGCCTGCGAAATTTAATTTTTTTGACTTTTTTCGACTTTGATTTTTAAGGTTTTTTTCATGACCTACTAAACAAATTTCCATACGGACGACCACACCCACTTTTGTACAAAACTTTTCCAAAACGGAGGTAGCAAAACAGAACACGCCATACCTCCTTCACTTATACAGATAGAATGCTATAATTTGGTAATTACAATGACCTGATGATCTTATTACTGATTTTTTTTTTTTATTTTAGAAAATTGCACCGCCCACATATGAATGAACAAATATCAACTACAAGAAAACTTTAAATAATTCAATGTAAAACAATTTTATTGGCCCGTATTGAATCATCAAAAATTGTTTGACCTTTTTTTCAGCTTCAAATTCACAAAAGCTTCTAAATACCCAGTATAACCAGGGATCATCGCTTTATTAATCCCTAAGTACACCCTTGCGATTATTGGATTACTCCCTATTAACCCCTGTACTTCTGTGAATTACCATAAAATTTTGTATACCCCCTTTTAACATTGCATGTCAAAGGAGGGTGAGCAATATAAAAACTCCTTTTCACCTCCCAAAAAACAATAACATAGTTTTTGTTTTTACTTTTTTATGAATCGCAATCGAGTAATGGGGAGTCTTGGAGAATTTTAGAAAACCTCCCAGCAGAGTAATGAGAAAGACATTTCACATTCTTCAATGAAAGATCTTTGGAGAATCATGCCTCAAGCCTTTTATGGAAGCAAAGAAAGAAATTAAAGCAATGAAATAGAACTCACACATAAATACCTCACAAATCAGCAAATAATGGATTAAGTATGGAAAACAATAGTTATTATTATTTAAACCTTTATTTAAATTGTGTTTATTTTTTCATATTTCTACGTTTTTTTTTAATTTTCAAAAAGGTTAAGTAGAAGTTGGAGAAATATCTACTCTTGCTCCAAAAGTATATAGAAGGGTGTAATCTTTCATTCCCTTTTTCTCCAAGATTAGTCAAATTGGAACACAGAGTGTAGAAATCTCTGTTATTGCTCCGAAAGGATGTTAAGGGGAGTACTCTCTAATTCATCACGTGGGAAGATCTCGCTTCAAGCTCCACTGGGTATAATCAATTTTAGATACTTTTTATTATGCATGTTTTATATTTGTACCATTTAATTATAAATACTACACGCACGAATTATCCACTTAATTATATCAATCAACCACCCGCATTAGGTTGTCATTAAGAATTTATCAAGGACGTCAAGCGTTTTCACGTTCCAACTCTCCATTGTTCAATTAAATTTATTTGTATTGAATTTAATAATGTTTGTAGTTTAGGCCTAATTAAAAGCAAAATGCACGTTTTAAATGAGTAATGATTCAATTTGTTGGATATAATTTTTTGTTTCGATTTTCACGCTCAAAGCCGAAACACTTAAATACCACCTGGGGCTTTGATCTACACAGGTGGTTGGTTAATATTCCAAGTTGCATTCGATTAATTTGAAATGAGTTATCTAAGTGATTTTCAAGTTTTCGAAAACCATTGTTATTTTTGAATACATTTGAGTAATTCTTAATGGACGTTATAAACTCATGACTGTTTTGGCCTTTTCATTCTATGCTTTGGACTCTTGCGAATTGCGAGATTAAGGCTTGCTCCTTAGAATTTTTGTGTTAATTTTTAAATACGAGAAAGGAAGTTTAAAAATTACACCACTACAAAAGTGAAAACAAGAAATTACCTCTGCGATTCCTCAGTGCATTAGAATCATCTGTCCTGTAAAATCGCCAAATGAAAGAAATGTGGTTTGGAAGTGAAAGAATGAACAGGAAAATAAACCAAAGAGTATTGCCTTCTACTTACAAATATTTTTCAGCCGTAATAGAAAGTTTATTTCTGTATAATTTTTATATTATCCTATACGAGACTAACTCGAACGTTTTGCTATTACCTGAATTGCTTCTTTCGTCTGTTAGTCAGCCAAATCACACCAATCAACCAAGAAATCAATTCCATTCTCAAAATGTTTACTCAATTGACTACATACTTACAATTTGAATTGGTTGATACACATGAAATCTGGTAATTATTTTAGTTGGTCACATTTATGCATTGTCATGACAAACATTGCCAAGAGCGCCCAACGCTAAGTAACCGATAACCAATTGCAGACATATAAAGCATTTGCAATAATAAATATTAACTAACCACAAATAATTCATGACAAAAAACATTTATTGCAACACTGTAGCTTACCAAATAACGGTAAACACTAAAGCGCACCCATCAACACCTTTGGTGGTCGTTACGACCAATTCAAGCACCAATTTACAATCAGAAATCAATTCGGTGGGCGTGTTAAAATTCAATTCTACAGATAATTGATTTTATTTAGTTGGAGGAAAAGGATTGTCTCAGTTGAAAAGGAGAAAAAATACAAACAAGTTGACCTCAAGAATATATATACTTCTTTTTTTGAAAATTATATTGGTAATTAATATTAATATAAATTTTTATTTTTCTAAAAAATTTCGCCATAAGAGCCGTCAATGAGTAATCAAGTTTCAAACATGAATATTTTTTGTATTCCCGGGACCTTCTGAATCTAATTTTGGTATCGTTACTCTCTAAAAGTTTGGGTTGAAAAAAGTGAAGAATTATTTAAGACGATTCATTGAATTTTTAACAGGTTTATATAAAAACAATGACTGCACCGAAACCGTAACCAATTAAAACCGTTTCATATTTCGAAACCGCAACCGTTTCAAAATTCGGAACCAGTTTCAAATAGTTTTTGACTTTTTTTTTAGTTTTGCACTTCATTTTGTGGACACATATTTTATTTAACAAGATAAATATTTCTAGTTTTCATTGAAGATTGTGGAGCCAGGTTACTAAAGATGCGGTCAAACTAGTAAGTCAAACTTTCTGAAGCGATTATTAAAATTATTGTCTTACTGATTTTTTAGTGACCTATAACCTATTGAATTTATTGACAACCCCTTTTTCAAATTCCGATTTCTCAAATATCGAAAGGTCAAACTTCATGAAATTTTATGAAAAGAGTTATCGGAAAAGACTCTAATACTTTTTTAATAAAAATGTGTAAATTTTTAAAACTTATTACGGCTAAATTTTATTCATACATGATATGAACAATATTTATTATTAAAGAAAATCCATGATGTCCGCAGGAAAAATATTCTATTTTCGGTCACTTGAATTTTGTAGCTAAGTAATAAACTTAATATATTTTCTTGTTCGAAAACTTGTGTTAGTTTGTTTTTTTGAAACCGAAATAAATGTTGAAGAACAAAACCGGTACAAAAGTGGAACCGAACCCGAAATAAATGTTGAAGAACGAAACCGGAACGAAAGTGGAACCGAAACTATAATAAATGTTGAAGAACAAAACCGGAACAAAAGTGGAACCGAAACCGAAATAAATGTTGAAGAACGAAACCAGAACTAAAGTGGAACCGAAACCGAAATAAATGTTGAAGAACGAAACCGGAACGAAAGTGGAACCGAAACTAAAATAAATGTTGAAGAACAAAACCGGAACAAAAGTGGAACCGAAACCGAAATAAATGTTGAAGAACGAAACCAGAACGAAAGTGGACCCGAAACCGAAATAAATGTTGAAGAACAAAAGCGGAACAAAAGTGGAACCGAAACCGAAATAAATGTTGAAGAACGAAACTGAAACAAAAGTGGAACCGAAACCGAAATAAATGTTGAAGAACAAAAGCGGAACAAAGGTGGAACCGAAACCGAAATAAATGTTGAAGAACGAAACCGAAACAAAAGTGGAACCGAAACCGAAATAAATGTTGAAGAACGAAACCGGAACGAAACTGGAACCGAAACCGATATAAATGTTGAAGAGCGAAACCGGAACGAAACTGGAACCGAAACCAAAATAAATGTTGAAGAACGAAACCGGAACAAAACTGGAATCGACCCCGAAGTAAATGTTGAAGAACGAAACCGGAGCGAAACTGCAACCGACCGAAGTCTATATAGTTATGTAAAAGTATGATAATTATGTAAAAGTTTTTAATTTTTCTTAATTAATTTTTATTCTAGGTGAGTGATTCTTAATACGTATAAAGAAAAGAATGTCCATGTTAGAAGGATTTGGTAAGAGATTTACAAACTCGATTACAATGTATCATGAAAGGTACTGTAGGAGTAGTGTTTTCCAAATAAGACTATGGGTTTGTTTAATAATTCATCTAGGTCTTACTAATCAAGTGATTTCATTTCCATAAAAGCCCAAAATATTGTTTTATGCTGACTCCGAAAAGCATCTGTAAAGATAGATGAACTTTTGCTGAGAAGCTTCGTCATGGCAGAAATACACTCGACTCGAAATACAAAGACGGCTTTCAAGGCTGCTTTGGAATATTGAAATGTCTGAAGGAGTTGCTTTTTCATGCAGATTTGATCGCAGTCAGCCTAATATTTCCGTACTGATAAGGCTCAGTAAGCTCGTTTGCGGTGGCCTTTATTTGCCTCACGATGACTGTTACTCCCGTTTGCAAATTGATATAAAGGACATCCTTCGGGCAAGAGCAGGTATAACAGCCTTACATTAGATAGGCGTGAAGCCCGGATATCAAACTAAGGTAGGCTTTATAATGCAAACTAAATATCTGGCGGCTCGTGTGTTTTCGGGAGGGGGCTGCGTCAAGCTATTCTGGGTAGCTCCATAACAGGTTATTGACCTTCAGGACCTGTCAGATATTTCTGCACCACGCTGAGTTTCCCACAATTTAAAGAGACCGTATTGCTATTACTTGAAACGCCAGTAGCTTGCTGTCGAAGGCCATCGATTCAACGTGGCGTTAAAGAATTGCTATTTCTGCGGAATGTGAATACAACAATTAGCTTCATCCGTGGCATTTTACAACTGTGAGTAAAAGAATTGGGATAGTGATAAGGCAGTGCGAGTGTCATAATACCACTTGGGGTTATGACACCTTCAAGCATCTAGAATAGAAGAGATTAAGGGTTATTAATATGTCTCTCGGCTTGGGATTATGGCTTCTTTACTTGGGATTACGACATGGCACCTCTTCTTCGCAATATCCAGTCGTTACATTAAGAGTCGTATGAGAGATAGGTCTTCCTACCGATAGCTCAAAGTTATCGTGCCTCAATTGTGTTCATAGAGGTTGTCGCCCAATAAAGTTGACGGGATGAACTTCTGCATATATATAGAGTTAGGTATCGCTCTTCGTTAGGAGTTTTTACCTTTCTCTCTCTTATGAAGTTCCTTGAAACCCTTTCTTTTTTGTCATTGATGGAACAGGTGCCAGATTGGAGCGATCATTGAACCAATGCGGAGACATTGTTTAGTATTTGGATTCACTTTGCCATGCAGCGAGAATGCAGCTAACTACAAGACAAATATTTTTCCTTGAACTATACCAATATTTTAGCTTCAGTAAAATCCCTCGTATATATGTACATCACGCTCCAACCAAAGGTACCTAAGAAAGTATTTACTTTCAGTTTCGATTTCGATAACATTTTTCCTAAAATTAACAACATAATAATAAAACAACAACAAAAGTCAGTTGTCAGAAATCCAAACAAATGTCAGTGTCACTTGAACATTATGTCTCGCTGTCTGACTGTCTATCCAACTGTTGCCTATCTACGCACGCCTATCTGAAATACAAATGATTACACAAACGCACTCACACACACACACACATGAGCGATTGTAAAAAGTTTTATACTTTTGTATTTAGTCTAGTGATATAGCATTACAATGTGAGCTACGAAATAAAGTTGTACGCACTTTTGGTCTGGCACTCGGGGGCAAATAAATTGCCAATGTTGCTCTAATGTTCTGCTGTCACATTATATTTGTTGTAAAACAACAATTAACATAGCAAAAACAGTTAAAGAGTTGAAATGCCAAATATTGCAAGCAACGATTGAACAACCAAAATCCGATCAGATTTAAAGATTTGTAGTCAACGGCAGCGCAGCAGCTAGAGCAGAAGGAACAGCAGTAATAACAACATTCGGGGCGGTGATGGTGACTGTGTGACAACATCATGTGATATCAGATGACAGTTGAGGCGGCTATGTTTAAAGGCGTTAGAAGGTAGAGCAATGGTGACAGATTAAATTGTGCGTTTGCGTGTGCGCAAGCGCGTTTGCAAATTTTCTTTTTTCAATTTCGATAAGTTTAACTTGTTTAATCTCATTTTTGATTATTTTTGTATGTTGAAAAACTATAGCGCTGAACAATTAGAAGCCGTTTTCGATTGAGCTTTAATTTATTTGTTTTTAATATGTAATGCAATTCTTTGTTTGTTGTTATGTAGTAATTTTTGTTCTACTGCGTCGCACATTTTTGAAAATTTTGTACATATAAATCATTTCGCTGTCTAAGTCAGTGTACATTTTATTGTTTACCAGGGACGTAGTCAGGTTTCGAGCAACGATGGGGTAAGAATATATTTGCGGGCGTGTTGAGGCGCCCATTCTGGTGATTTCATAGGACCTTAGATACAATTATTTTATTTTAAAAATCCAAATGTTGCACTTTAGTTTTGGTATTTTTTGTGATATTATCTTATAAAATCATCAATAAAAGTTACTGACTCTTACCTGCGTTTCATCCTTCAAGCTCTAAGATTTATCGGTCGTATAAAGTTTTTTTTTTGTGTACAAAACTTGTATCCTTCGATCTGAGCAATTTTAAATTTTAGGGCAGAAAACGGCCCATAGTTGGATCAAATAGTTATAATCTAACCCAAGTAAAGTTAAAAAACTATGATCGGAAATCCCTAATCACAGGCGATCGATGCTTCTCTCTCATGAATCCACTCAGATGTCGTTTGTCTTATAACTTTTCAAGATTTATGCGCGCCTAGCCGCCTAGACGACTTTGGCCGTTGCGTAACAAGGCACGTAAGTCATCTCCACTTATTGATAACAAGCCCCATTTTAAAAACACAAAGGAGACCAACTCAGGTGTTCTTTAAAAATCTTGCTTTAGTATTAAAATCGGGTGTCAATAGAAGATACTTTAGAGCGGAGCTTCTTTGTTGAGTCGGATAGTAGGACCCAGCTAGCGGAGCCTTTCCGGTTTAATACTCCGTCCAATCGTGGATCGACCGCTGATGTATCAGGTGGAGCACCCGCCGTGTACAATAGAATTTCTAGAGAAACCCTTGCTTGGAAACTTCCGTTATTCTTGAGCTTTTTGTCCTTTTCCCATAGGAGATTCTCCACACCAAACAACCAACTCATATCTCTGTACAGGCCATTGTTAAACATCCTTCAATACTCGCAACTATCATCACGGGAGCGATATCTCTTCCTCTTTTGACCGAGCGCTACATCAGGACAGCTAATATGAAAGGCCGGCAACACTACCTTCACACCACGGCGGCCGCCGAAATTATTTTTGGTGTGGAATTTATTTCCTAAATAGATTACGTCCCCTTACAGTTGCAAATTTGTAACTATTTATAGCCAATAGCGACTTCGTAAAATAAAAATCACAAGTCAACATTTATTTTCTCTTTTATCCAGGAAAGAAAAGGCTGAACTTACTGCGATATTATTAAGGCCAATGGTTATATCAATTGAATCAGCCCAAGCCTACAACTTCAAGTTTTCTCCTCTTAAGGAGTTCTCACGATAGGCAGTCGTTTTGTCTGAAGCCTTTTTCAGTTTCGAATAGGGAGGAGAGTGGTGCTTCCCAACTCTGCAGGAGCTCTTGGCCAACGGCATTTGTCACAGCCGTATAAGATTTACAAGAAAGTCAAATTACGACAAGGCAGCGTGCGCGTAACTCCTTTTTCGCTGTGAAAAGCTATGTTGAGATCGATCAATTGCAATCAGCTTGACGAAAATGAGCTCCAAGCTTTTGTACAATACCCTAGTTAGTACTTTGTAAGCGATATTAAAGAGGATGATTCCGTGGTAGTTTGTGTTTTTTACGGGATCCCCTCTCTTGCGACAAGCGATCGGCCGACCATATTCTGCATAAGAGTTCATGCTTGCTTTTCAATCACACTTCGCCTCCGAGTAGTAGTCAGCTGGTAGTGCGTCGTTTCCATGAGCCTGCTCAACACAGATATTCACATGGAGTAGGTAGATTTAAACATTTTTATCATATAAGTCCTTCTTCTATCCATTGACACCGAGTTCGAGGTACCTTCAACTTGTCCTCTCGAAATCTGAGCAGCTGATCTTGAAGTTACTGTAAGTGCTCTCTTAACCTACTTCAATACGAAACATTCAAGATAAGTTACCTAGATTTGGCCCATTATTGAACAAAGTCTATGTTCTATCTTCTGTAGAATAATTGGCCTTTTTGACTTTGTAGTCGTATTTTTATGAAAAAAGGTCAAATTAATAAAACAAGCCATCGAAATGTGGACCCATTATTTTTGCCACCAGTGTGATACTATATCTATATGTTCTCTTTTTCCAAAGTCCACATTTAATACGACAATTCTTCATTGCTTTTAAATTTGTGCGTTCTGGCTTGCTCTGTTCACCTGCACATACAAACCAAGTGCACCTAGAGCCCGTCCCATTCAGCTGGTCACTTACCTCAGCTGTCATTCATCCACGCAGTCAATTAAAGCAAAAAAAAAAATAATAACAATAAAAAAATTTTGTAAGCGCGTGGACTTTTGTTAGCTTTGACCATTTTGTACTTTAGATTTGAGTTTTATACTCTTTTTTTTCATTGTTGTTGTTTCTCTGTTTTGATTCGTTTTTTGAAATAATGTTCAATTTGCGCTCAATTAAAATTTTGCTAATTTTTTTACAACCGCCCATATGTTCATGCCAAGCACGTCGTCATTACGATTTATTTATTAAATTCATTTTTAAATACTCGTTTTAAATGCATAATTTGACATATTTAAGTCAAATTTAGAAAAAATATTGCAACACAAATTAGAAGCATAATGTTGACATTGGAAAATTGTGGCAGGTTTTTTCAAGCAAATTAATTGAATTTAATAAACTTTAATGATTTAAGAAGTTTGCGGGTTTTTTTATAAAAACAGTGGTATTTTGAAACCAGATAGGAGTCAAGGGATGTGGCCGACTAAAACATTTTCTTTAAGGAGTTTAACGTTCAGTTAAATTACCCTGCAGAAAATCGCGGGACTGATCTCTAAAGAGAGTGATCCGGGACCGATAAATTTCGTCTACAGTAGGCTACAATTGATCCCAACTATTCAGTTATAAGCATAGTTGGGAGAAGTCGATTTTAATTTTTGTAGCCTACTTTTAGGTGTTGCAAGTAAACTTGCCCGACCGCACCCGTAGGGGAACAAAGGTAATTTGGCCTACACTACCCTTATGGGCATGAAAGGGAAAAATTTGTCTCTTCATAGGACATGCTCAAACAAAAGGGATCACTTCAACTCATACAAAGAGATCAAAATTGGCATTGGTCGCATGAGAAGCCTTCTATGGCACTTTGCATGTAACCTGTACCAGGGCTCGAATCTTGGACCTTTGGCGTGGTAGGCCAGCAACACTATCGCCACACAACGGTGTTCAGTAAAAATACATTATGAATGATTAATTCAATTGAACTGTTGCCTTTACATTTTCAATGTATCCATGAGCTTAAGGCAAAGAACAATAATTTTTCTGATGAAGAACGCTATCAGCTTCCGAAATACATCTATATAAAAAGCTATGGTGGTTGTCTCTAAAAATGTTCCTTCTTAGTCAATTAAAAACTTTTAATAATTAATTATATTATTTAAAAAAATGAAAACACATAAAAAAAATATTATTCTTGGCCTTGAGCTCATTTATAGTCATGTAACTTTGAAAGTCATTTAAGATAAAAAGTATAAGCAAATCGTTAAAAAAGTAAAATTTGTACAATCGATTTACTGAAATCGATTTTTCCTACGAATATAATCGATTCAAAAATTAATCGCTTATTTATTCACAGCCCTTTTTAAGCGTAGTTTGCAGCAAGCACTGCGAGCTCAGGGTTGACTTAAGACTTCACAATCGTAACAGTTGGACCGTACTGTTTGATTTCTGAAAAAAGACAAAAAAATACAGAATGCCTCGAGAAATCCAGAATATTCGAGTATTGAGTCCAGCTATCCCATGAGAAATGAGAAGCGTTTGCACATATTCTTCGCATTTAGCTACTCGACATTGGGTATCTCTTTTTGATTTTTATCTGACATTTTTAGGCTCTCAGTGGTATTTTCGGGTTCCCAGAATATACGGCTTATAGCTCTTTTTCTCACTCGCTGATATATGTACACGGACATACAGAGTGTTAATTTAAGTTATGTACGGAACATTTCTTCTCATTGTTGGATTATCAGGGGAAATACAAGCCCTATACCAGAAACTCTAGCTATGGCAAAAACGTCCAACCGCGAAAATATGATGAAAAGAGGAAGGTAATATCGCAGCTTAAAAAAAAATAAAGCACCTGCCAAGGACGGACTAGTTTCCGAGCTGTTTAAAGACGGAGGCAAGATTGGTTGAATTAATGAAGAAGATCCGGCCCCGGAGATATTCTTATCGGCACCCGCCGGTGGAAGCAAAGGAAGAGGGAGACCACCAATCCCATGAAAAGAACAACTGGAGAGCGACTTACGATTCCATGGTGTTTCCAATTGGCACCAGCTGGCTCAGAGAAGAAACAATTGCCGCCATATTGGACAGAGACAATTGTTTAGACGGTTAAGCGCCATTTAAGGAAAGAAGAGTACAAGATTTTTTGAAATGCATGCATCAACTCTTCTGCCGTATAGGGTCAAACTAGGGCATTCCTCAAGATTGGAACTTAGGTGTGCTGTGACCAAGAAAGGCGATGTCACAACAACTACATCGTTTAGCCAATTAAAAATACTAAAAGGCTTTAAGCAATATCGACAGCTCCGTCAGACAAAGCTGCTCCCTTTCATGATATTTCTTTAACTTTGCGGCAACTGAGACCGAACATCATTCCCTATAAGTAGTTTCTCATACTTGTCCTAACGTAGTGCTCGCAATAGTGCCAGAAAATTATTAATAAGTTAAGAAAGTAGCTTCAAAAAAAGATCTACTTAAGGTGTTTGTTTCTAATTTTTTCCACATTGTAAAGATAACTATTTTGCAAAAATAACAAAACCGGAATTAAATTGGAAAAATTAAATCAATAATTTAACATTTATAGTTTTGCCTATAAAAATCGAGAACGGTGTTCTATATAAAATATATATATGGTAATTATTGTTTTCACATATTCATAGAAGCCGTAAGGCCTGTAAACGAAGTGGCAGTCTGCTCCTTACTCTTTTATTTTATAAAACGTTGATACTAAGCTAGCTTTAAGGGGAACGCTTTACAAAAATTGTATAGTCATTGAGCACATAAAAATGTGCAACATCGGTTTTTCATAATAGTTTTACTTTGGAATTTTATTTTCATACAAAAACTATTAACTCAATGGAAAATCATTTGCTTAAAAATCACATAAATTGACATTGAACTTAAATGCCATTATTTTGCTACAGTAATTTAATGCAAATATTTATTTTTTCATTTGCTAATAATTACGAAAAACAATCCAGCTGGTTTCTATCTGCATAAAATGATTCCACGTATTCCATCTTCTCAGCGCCAATCTTTCATTATCCGGCTGTCAAACAATGCATTCGAATTCAATGTCATTAGCATAATAATTATTTATACTTATCGCCTTTAATTCACCGCATCTTCTACAGCTCATCCACTAAAAGTGTTAGCTTGTTTTTATCTGCAGTTAAGCTCTATAATAATATTGTTTGCATTGCTCATTCAAAAACCTATTTCAATCAAGCTTAATTGCAACGTTCAAATGTAAAACAAAGGAAGCCGCTTCAGCACGCCTCATCCCATTTAGATATTAAAGCATTAGCGTGTTGCAAAGTCCTCAGCTGTCATTATTTTAAGTTCATCACGTTCTACGCCACCCCAACTCATCGACAAACGCCTACACAGCATGCGCACTTCCCTTCAGTCATTCAGTTAAACGATTTATTGTGAAATTGTTAGCCGCAAGTCTTATTTTATGATTCGTTTATTATTTCCTCTTCTCTTCCTCTAACAAACGTGAGGAGTTTTAATTTTAATTTGTGAGATTATCAATGAAAAATTTTCTTCTACCTAAAAAAAAATGGGCTTTGATTGTTTGGTTGCAGCAATTTATCGTGCAGCTGCAACTACAACAGCAGCAATGACTGCAACTTCAATTTATGGTTGTTAACTTTTTTTTCTTTATCAGTTTTAAATAAACGTCTGTCGTGATCTGCAGTCTGTGACTGATGACTATTTTCTAATTTTAGTTTTATATTTTCACAGTTTATATTATGAGATTTTATGTTTTGCGCTTTTTTCACTGATAATTTTTACATGCTTTTCAAAATGAATATTGTTTTTTATTCGCTTTGTTCATGCATACATTTATTAAGGAAAAAAATATTCAAACATACATAAAATTTTGCATACCAAAGTTAATCAAGGACAATGTTTAAAGTAGCTTTAATTTATTCACTGACTAATATTTACTTACACATACAAAACAACTGAAAAATTAAAAAAAAAATACATGCGATGTAGTAAAAACAAAGCAATAAAATGCTGACTGTGTATGGAAGCAATGTAATAGGATGAAAAAGAAACAAGTTCGTTGCCTGAGTCTTTTGTTTATAGGCATCTCACTATTCTACAATTCGTATCAATATAATTTTGTCCATTAAGCCTAAACAAAATTGCATTGAATTAAAATTAAATAAATCCGATAACCTTGTAGTTCCATAGAATATCCTAGAAAATCAGGAGTTGAAGCACTGGCACTACTGAACTACAAAAATTGATAAGATTTTAAAACTGACAGAAAATAAATCAATATACAGATTCTAACATTGCTTGAAGTAATCACGTTTTGTATTGGTTCGTGTAGGACATTATCTTTTAAAGTTTCCTTCTGATTCACTTACTTTCACGTAATGCAGTAGGTCATACATTCAGTCTCCCACGGAACTTTGAGGTTTCCATTGCAGACCGTGTGCTCTAACCAACAGAGAATCCATATACTGACTTTCTATGGATTGAGTTTCAAAAAACCGCTACCAATCGGAAGCGATCCCACTACTATTTACCCAGAAATCGTCACTCTAGAAGTATGCGTTAGGTGACGCCCTTGAAAAGGTTTATGCTCGAACATGGATTATTATTATATCAGGCATTCGGGCTACTTTAGAGTCTTACACAACTGCATTGAAACTTGTTACTCAATTCATTCACAGAAAAAAAATTCCTATATAAGAATAGCTCTTTATGTGGGCTCAACAAAGCACACGTAGAAAGGACAATTCTATCTTCTTCTTTAAATTGCGCTTAACGTCGTTTCTGCTCTCTGCGAACTTCCGCCAATTGGAGATACCACAGGATCGTAAATCTGTCCCCAATTGGTATTTCGACTAGAGTGGTGGTCTTCTTTAGCAGATACCGATAAGAGTATCTTCTAGGCCAAAGCATCTTCAGTCATTTGCACAACTATGTCATAAAGCTCATACAGGTCATTACTAAATCTCCTTCCGGACCCGCCAACGCCAAAGCGTAGGGGTCCCTAAATATTTTGAATAATATTTCTCTCGAATACTACCAGAGATATCAAGTATTTTCGCTAGTCTAAAGCGGACTTTATTTCTCAATTTCCTATTCAGTCCGATATAACAAGCAAGATTCCAACAGCTCCAACCCAGTATACAAAAATACAATGCTTGGCCCAACAATAAAACTATTAAAGATTCTTTTTGGTTTTCTGGGCTGATGTTATTTTTTGTGTTAGTGCTGGTTCCCAGGTATACAAAGTGCTTTACTATTTCGAAATTAATTTTCCCGAAGCTCAGAAACTGTTCCAGTACCTTTGCAAATGGAAAAAAGTGCTTCAGTTGAGTTCACTCCTCTTGATAGCTTTTTCCTTTGACTTTTGAATGCGTAAAACTTTCCCTAAAGGTTCGTCGATATAATAATTTCTTGCCAGACATGAGTCCAGTTCTCACTTATTCTTACATAAATGTCGACTTTATTGGGAATGATTTTACTTGAACCATCGACCTTCTACTGCTACTCCACTGCTGGGAAATCAAAGATTTCGCCCCACATCCAACGATTCCTTTTTCTAAGAGTGTTAGGTGCTTTTTCTTCTGCCTTTGTGGTTTTTAATGTAACTGAAAAAGGAATGGCCCACAAAATTTAAGTGGCAAGTTTGGATAAATTTTTGTTTTATTATTTATTTTTTATTAATTTCATTTTATTTTATTTTATTTTGTTTTATTTTATTTTATTTTATTATATTTTATTTTATTTTTTTTATTTTGTTTTGGTTTGTTTTATTTTATTTTATTTTATTTCAGATGATCATTTATTTTTTTTAATGAAAATTGCTATTGTTTTATTTTTTACTAATTTAATTTATTAGCCATACCTTATAGATCCATTTCCAAAATTGTCGATAATACAAAATCCTTCATGATCAACTACTGACTGCCAGATGGCGGGGGGTTGCTCATAGATATTATTTTATTTTAGTTTTTAGTTAGAGCGGTACACATATGTTTTTTCTTAAGGCAATATTGTCATTAGAAAATTTCAAAAAGCCACCAACTTATCAAATAGTCCTCGTAAAAAATTACATGTACAAGAGCCTTCATAATCCTTTTAGTATTCTAACTGAATTGACTGTGTATTGTGCTTTTTCACATCATAATGGGATTTGCGCATTAAATACCCAGCCAACTTCGGTAATTGTGGGTGGGTAAATACTTACAACGAGTACGTACTCCTACTCTTGAATAGACAATAGCTAAGCAGTTAGTAGATGTCGTTTTGGTAGAACGATGGCTGAGGCTTTTCAGGTTATTTCCAATTCAATTCAATTACCGAATGGAAAGTTACATAGCATCGATAAGACTGTTGAGCATGGTTGGAGGATGGTGGGTTGTTAGCCTAGTTAACTGCTTGGCTTACATATATTTTGTCAGCTTTCGAATATTTGCAATGTACGCGTATTTTGGAATTTTGTTTGCTCTGAATGTTTGGTATGTCTTTGAGTTGCCGTTGCATGCTTTCTTAGCTCAAGGCGCTTGGAAGCCTTATCAGTTATTGGTGTTTATAGAATTCGGTTAAAAGCATTAGCGTAAGTCCTTCTCTACTTGACTTTTTAAATGCAGAGGGCGCCTATCTTAGCTGATGCCAAAAGCTCCCTAGAAAAATTTTAATCCTAACGGTGTTCTCCTGTACCATTTTCTTTGTTTTACGCCGACTCCGATTTGCAATTTGACAAATCACCGAAGAGTTTGTCGATCATTTTTTTAAATACTATTTGATCAGATTCTAAAATTTTATTCAAATCTTTTTTAAAAGATAATACAAAAATCTGCAAAGTGGCAAAAGTAACCCACTTTTATATGTAAGTGTATGACATCAGCGCCAAGTAAATCTACAACACTGACAGGTAAACCATAAATATATATATTTAACAAGCTAAGTGGCGATTAACTAATTAACTATGCGATACTTAAAAGCTTTGCTGTTGCAAACCAAAAATTGTTATAAATCTCATAATGGCGCTTATTGCCCTATTGTTATCTAGCAATATAATTAATTTGCATATAAATTAACAAAATTAAAGACAATATGAATTGAAGCAGTTAAACTTCACACCTTTTTTTTTTGATGAGCAAATATTCTTCCATACAGCACGTGCATGAGAAGCACTCTCGAAGTTGATACCGGGATGCGCATAAGGGCTAAGTTACAATCTGTAGTAATGTGCTCATCCGAATGGTAGGAATCGGGTACATCATCTCCTTGCCTAAGTAGCAACGAGGAGGCCTGTTTCACCCAAAGCTTAAGTACTATTTGTTATAAAATATTACCCATAAGCTATCGTAGTCCGATCTTTTCGGTTGCCACAAATGATGAACAGAAATTAAAAATATATCCGCTTGCCAAATTTCTTGGATAGTAATAATACTGTGACGCCATTTGCCTCAGAGTTGATTAAGTTCGTGCTTCTCATTCAATTGGGTTGCTACTTTTATATTCCTCCCACAAATTAGTAAGCCCTAGAGTTTTTATGCTGCCTCGGAACATTATCTGCTATATCAGACAAATGTGTTTTTCCAAATTTTAGTCCTTTCCACTAATAGAATTTTTCTGTGCTCTCGAAATAGGCATTTGTTGCAATGATAACCCTTTCATTCGACCACAATCTCTTACATTCAAAGTATTTCTTCAAGTTGGGAAATAGGAAATATTTGAACGGCACTTAATCTATAGAATATGCTGGGTGGGTTGGCAGCTCGAAACTTGTTGGCCTACAGACCCAATTCGGCCTTCTCTGTCACGTTCACGAGGAGAAACCCACTGTCTTGATTGTTCCTTCGTTTCTAGCGTGGTTAAATGGATGCTCGTTTCGTATACGCATTACGGACGAATGTCGCCAAATACTGCCTACCATAGAGTGTGAGCAATTGCGGCGCCCAACTAGCGGATGGCTTTCGATGTCCAAATATTCATATAATATTTGATGTACCAGCTCAGTTGCGATGCCTGCGATCTCCGCTATTTCACGGACTTTCATTCTGGGATTATCTAAAATCATACCATGGATTTTATCGCCGATTTCTGACTTGACTACTTCTTTTGGACGAGCTGAAAATCGATGTCACTTGTGATCCTACGACAACAAAGGAGCTTAGTAAACTACTTTTTGACCAATCTAATTGATAGAGCAGAGGCCTTATAGTATTTATCAAGCCCTTCTTTCGAATGTTTTATGCGTTTTTACGCAAACGGTATTGCTTTATCATCCGATGAAATTTTTTTTTTTTAATTTTTTGTTAAAACTCGCAAAATGTTGGCTTGCTTCTTGTCATTAATTTTGAAATAAACAGCTATTTGACTGAAAGCGTTATGGTTTTAAAGCGAAATTTATTAAAGTGTCAGCAATAAACTAATAAAAATGTCAGACCGTCACACTGGAATGCTCCATATGCAAATATGTATTTAAAGACATACGTTTGTATTTATTTCCAAATATCATATTTCATGTTAGCCGTTTAATGATCGGCTATAATAAATGCATCTTTATGGATTTGTATTAAAAATAGTACTATTTCGTGCAATAACTTGCTTTTTGGTCGAGATGGCCCAATAACCATTAAAAATTAACACTTATGCTATTCCTAATATATGCACACACACACCACGTATGTAAATAAAAAAGAAGCATAAAAAACTAATGCAAACGTCTACTCCTTTAATAGGCATTGGTAGGTGCATTCAAATTCCAGCACTCTCATTTTTGAATCTTTTTTTTGCTTCAAACACAGCCATTAAAGCAACTGCATGCGCAAAGCTTGAATGATATTGTTTTTGTTTTTCACTATTAAAAAAGCTTTGCTATTTTCATATGTGTGAGTAACTTGTTTATTTTCTACAGCTAAATACTGCATTATTTTCTTTCTTGATAATCTGGCTAGTCTTTTTTGGTTCACTCGTCGAGTGCGATGTGTGACGACTTAAAAGGATTTTTCAATTTGGCGCTAAACTCGCACGCATTACAAACGCCTACTGATCCACATACGAGAGCAGTTTGAAAGTTCGAAAACGTTTTATTGAATTTAAAATTCAACGCTACTCACGTACATATCATCTCTAAAAAGACTACTGTAAAAGTTTGAATAAAACCGTGGAAGTTAGTTAGTGTTTGATAGAGATTTAAAGCCCAAAACCGAGTAAGGTTTAACAAAAAGGCAACTTTGCTTAAAAAATATTAAAGGTTTGAACAAGACTATGTGGACCCTGCTTCATCAGTGTCAGTGGTTCAAAAGTTGTTTACCATATTCCGTTACGGTCCTGTGACGACATGTGTGACCGACCTTTCAGGTAGCCCAAAAGAAGTAGAAGCACCATAAATCGTGAATAAAATTCATGGCATGATATTGGACCTTCGAAAAGTGAAAGTGCGTGAAATAGTCCAGACCACATTTTACGTGAATTTTGGGACTTGAAAATGCTATCCGTACGATGGGTGGCACCATTGCTCACACTCGATGGTAAGAAGCAAGGTGATATTCAACCGTAATCCGAACGAATTTTTACACCGTTGACTAAGTATGGATCCATCACGTCCCACTGTAAACAAAAAAAAATTCAGCATGTCAAAAATTCATAAAATGAGCTACAAACTGTTACTAAACTCAGCATATTCTCCAGATTTAGTTCTCCCGATTGTTTTCTGTTTCTGAAAAAAATGCCTGTACTGTGAGAGTTTCAAGTCAAATAAAGAGCTTATCACTGAAACAAATGAATATATCGAAAGCCTTAAAAAATCCTATTAAAAATTGTATTTTTGCCCTCGTAAAGCAATGACTTTTTATGACCTTTTGGGAGTAACACAAAAATTGGTAGAAAGCTGGACTAAATTAAAATGTGAAAGAAGATAATGTTCAAAAAGCTTGGTAACAAAGTAACCAAAATACACAGGATGTAGGTGCAATCTTGTGTAACCAATTTGCAAAAATAATTACTTGAAATTATACTGAAATGTATTTTAATGAGCAACGCAGGCTCGATTTGAACAAAATTCATTTTAAAGCCGAACAGTGCCAACTGATATATATGTGAGCCGGAAGTGTAGCAATAATAGTTGATGTTCTAGTATTTTTTATAAATCCGAACATAAACGAGTATCAGCTAAATTTAGGTCTGTATGGTATATGGAAGCTGAGGGCCAGCGCTTTCTGCAATGGATCAATCTTCAAAAGTTTTCTGAGAGGCATTTTCGAACCAGTATCTGAGATATGGTGACCTTCCACTCTTGAATATTTATAACAACCCAAAAATAATTATCTCATTTCAATACGCTTTATGAGGGCAAAAATACAATTTTATTTATAAGTAATTATGAGTAATTTAAAATTGTCTGAATCAGCTTTATTACTTATTGAAAACTTTTAAAATTAAATTTTTAATAATTACTGGATATTTTTTCTTCTGTAGTTTATAGGAGACATAAAAGTCTCAAAATAAACATTGTTTAAAGTTTAATATAAGATCAAAAATTGGAGAAGGCTTTTATATAATTATTTCAATGATGTGTTGTTGTAAAATTGACTATAGAACCGTATTCTTCGCTACAATTTCGATTTTCGAGATCAGCTCCAGACTAGTCTCTTGCAAAACTGAAGGAACTATTTCGGAACAGTTTCATATGTTGCAGTTTTGCATAAGGGGGATTGGAGAATATGGTTGTTAGTCTATTCGAGACCTGTTAAATAATGATTACTAATTGTAATGATTACCGGTTTGTGTAATTTTTTTCTTGAGAATCCCTTTAATGATTGATGGCCATTACTTTGAATTTTAAATTATTATTTTCCAATTAATTAAAAAAATAATTAAAAAAAAAATCATGATTTCATACGATAATTAAAAAAAAGTTCCAAAAAGATCAAAAATAATTTTAAAAAAGTTATTTTGATTACTTTTGATAGTTTTTTGATTTTTTTTTTTTTGATTATTTTTTATTTCTTTCAGTATTGTCGTAGAAGCACATAAATGTATATATCAATAATACTGAATAATACTAATTGTAATGATTACCGGTTTGTGTAATTTTTTTTTTGAGAATCCCTTTAATGATTGATTGCCATTACTTTGAATTTTAAATTATTATTTTCCAATTAATTAAAAAAATAATTAAAAAAAAAGATCATGATTTCATACGATAATTAAAAAAAAATTCCAAAAAGATCAAAAATAATTTTAAAAAAAGTTAGTTTGATTACTTTTAATAGTTTTTTGATTTTTTTTTTTTTGATTTTTTTTTATTTCTTTCAGCATTGATTGTCGTAGAAGCACATAAATGTATATATCAATAATACTGAAAAAAATCAAAAATTATCAAAACTAGTCCAAAAATATACAAAACAAATCTAAAAAAATCAAAAATTATTTAAAGTAATCAAAACGACTTTTTTTTTTGGTTTTTTTTTTGATTTTTTTTTAATAATCGTAAAAAGTTATGATTGTTTTCTGATTTTTTCTAATCGTAATCAATAAATCATTGCCTCTTCCGGAAACATAATTAAAATAATCATTACCAATTAAAAACGCTGATTACTAATTACTAGTCAAATTTAACAGCTCTGGTCTATTCCAATAGAGCGGGCACAAAGTTGAATTCACATCAGCTTGTTTAACTTCTTCTTCTTATAAGGGCACTCCTGGGGCATACCAAGGTCTAATGTAGATTAAAACTTTCCTCGAATAAGGGTATTCCACTGGCAGACAGACAAGAAATTGACAAATTTTTGTGAATGACGCGAATGGCCAAATGGGCCAAAGGATAGATGGTTTTAGGACAAATGCATGCTTTATGTCGCATCTTTCATTAAACTCAATATTGCAGAAAATCCAATTTCCAATACAACAAAATAACCAAAAATTATCCCAAGAGTATAATCATATCCTTTATTTAGCTTAGGTATTTATAATACAAATCTGAAAAAATACATTTTTTTTTAATTGATGACTTAAAAAGTTTACGGCACAAAAAAATCGATTCTGGCTAGTAACTGCTGACAATTGTTATAGGTTTGGTTTCACTTTCCTATTGTACTCACAAAGTAAGTAAGAATTGTTAGTCACTGCTAGCTAAATAGGGGTGAGAATATCAAAGTAATATTACGGATAACTCAAGAAAGATTATCAAGTATAATTATCAGAACAGATTTTTTTATATTGCTGACATTTTTGTGATTTTTAAAAAACTCAAAAAACAATTGAATATTATTTTGGATGTCTGTTTAATATTGAGTAATTTATTCAAAAAGTGAATATTTAAAAAAAAATTTGGAATTTGGAAATTTGTTTGATGGTAGCAATGACATTAGGAGTTGTTCGTTCTCTTACCTCCTAAATATTGCAAATATTGCTAAATCGAGTGAATGAGCACAAAGCTAAAAAGTTTAAGAACTCGATAACATGTAAAGCTCAAAACCTAAAGACTTAGAGTAAGCTCTTTCTCACGTCGAGATCTACGATGCATGTATGTAACAAGAAGAACGCAAGAACCTTAATTTATCAATTCAAAGTGTTAGCACCTGCACAGGAAATAATACAATTATATGTAATGCGCACCTTTTTATTGCATAATCCCATTAAACGAATGATTCCCATGGGATAGTATTATTACTATTACAATTTAACACAAGACATTCCGCAAGTATTTTTATTTTATTTTTTTGCTATGCGCATGTTGCAAATGATTAATGTTTTTGCTGCGCCTGCTGATTTTTCGTTCAAATCTATCTTTGCGCCTTTTCAACTAAGCAAAAGTATGTGTGAATGTGAGGCGCTTGTAATTTCGCGTGAATTATTGCGTCCGTTTCAAGTCGCACAACGGCAAGTGAATCGTTTAACGACCGTGCGCAATGTAATGGGTTCAACTATTGGTGCGATTCCTGCTGTTACACTAAATACTCATTTGGCAGTTGCGTAGGTTAGGCTGACTTTGAGAATGTTGAGAAGACGTGACAACAGCATTAACCGCAAGAGGTGTTGATCCTAACAAGTTGGACAAAAGTCAATTATAAACAAACATTTATATATCCGTTGTATAACTGCTGAAGGAAAGGCATAAATCCCGCAAATTTGACAGGTTGTAGAATATGTGTATGGCAAATAAAAATTGTTTTGTTAATACTCACTCGTGAGTTTCCTGTGTTTGTATATAATGCAATAAAGCTATGTAGCTGTGTTTAATGGGTTTGGAATTTGGCTTATTGCTTAAGGCCTAGTAGAATGCATTATACGTGGTGTCCGGTAGTTAATGCACAGCGCGTTGACTACAGACAGGCCTGAAGGTTTTTAAAAAATTTTACCTCAAAATGCTTGTGATCTTCTCTGAATTTTGTGTTTTTGCCACCGTTTACACAGTGCGCTCAATTTTTTCCTTGCAATTGCAATAATAATTTTTATGATAAGAACCAGGAACAGGCGTTTTGAAAAATTTGAGTGACGAAAAAATAAATAAACATTTATTTGATCTATTTTGTTGTGTTGATCTTCCGACAGGGTAGTAAGCTGATTTTTGTTGGAACGATTTTCCGTCATCTTTTGTCAAGTTTGGTTTTGTGACAAACCGGTTTCGGCGTTCTGCCATTTTCAATGCCTAGTTTCGTTCTGCCGGTTTTTTCGGTGTTCGAAACCGGTTTGTCACAAAACCAAACTTGACAAGGGATGACGGAAAATCGTTCCAACAAAAATCAAACATTTATTTGTTATTCAACAAAATTTTAGTGATGAGTAAAATGTTATTTTTTTTTTAATTTTAAATAAAGAATAAAATTTCAATTATTAAAGCTTTTGAAAATAAATAATAAGCACAACGAGATACAGAAAAATTATACCCATATGTGCCTATAGACATAATGTGTATTTATGAAGCTTTTTTGGTTATTTCTATATAAATTGAGATTCACTGAGTTGATTTCAATTAAGTTTCGGACTACTCATGGTCAAAATAAAGTTTGTGCGACACTCCTTGTATGTTTTCGGGAGAATTTTCTGCATTGTTTTGTGGGCTTTTTCCGAGCCATTTCGATATTTTTTTCAGGACTATTTTGGATTTATTTCGGGACTTTTTCGGAGTAATTTCCACAAAAAAAACCCCGAATGATCCCTAAAAAAATTCCAAAATGGTGCCAAAACCCCTAATATAATCCCTAAAACAATTCCGAAATCGTCTTGAAAAGATCTCTAAACTATCCCAAAATTACCCCGAAAGGAAGCAAATAGTTCCACCCAAAACTTTATTTTGTCAAGCAATGACCCCGAACTTAAGTCAAATCACCTCAGTGAATCTCAATTTGAACAAACATAATCCAAAAAATTTTCATAAATACTCGTACACATTATATCTATAAGCACATATGGGTATAATTTTGCTGTATCTCGTTGTGCTTATTTTTTATTCTCAAAAGCTGGAATCATTATTGAAATTTTATTCTTTATTCAAAATTTTTTGAATAACAAATAACATTTCACTCATCACTCAAGTTTTTTGAATAATGAATAAAATTTAATTTTTTATTTAAGAAGTTTTTTATTCAAAGTTACCCAACCCTGATAAGAACTATTGTTTTTATTTTTAATAATTTTTATGTATGATTTAAAGTTTTCATTTGAAAAGAAAAGTAAAATTTAGGAAATGTAGCCAGAGCTTTTAAGATTGATCCATTTCGCAAGCTGCTAGACTTCTTCATCAGATATTCTGACACGTTGTGTTGACTATTAGGCTCTCAGAACGATGGGTTTTTGCTAGCTCGACTCTTATTTCTATTCAGTATCTTCTTTGCTTTGCTTTTCTATTTTAAATTAAAGCTTTTGTGTGCCTAAAACAAATTCAAGGCTTTTGCTCAAAAACTGTGAATTTTATGGGCAAAAAACTATATCTCAATTCCATAGCTTTATGCTACAATTTCAACATTTAAATCGCTCTACTGAATAATAACTTTGGTGGTTTTCCCTTATTGCCACAGATATATCTCGACAGAGTTTGTTTGTTTGTCTATTATTAAAAAAAAATGTATATTTCAACACAGCCTTCAAAAGGGATGCTGCTTAATATTTGGCATAAGATCAGTACCGGGAAGCTCTCTTTGTGATCAGAGTCTTTAAACCCCTGATTTCATATTTAGTGGCAATGTTAGTTGATCCAATAGAGAATTTTGTAACGTCAACGTTATACACATGGCTCAAATTGTTCTTACCCAGCCTAATCTCTTTGCTGGATCTAAAATATATTAGACCCATGTGTTTATTAGGGGGGTTTTCTATTTGTCCATATTAGAAAATCTTGGAACTAGGAAAGCCTTAAATTAAGGGAAGTCATATCTTTGCAGACAAAACGCTTCCCAGGCTGATCCCTAACCATTCAAAAAGTACCCGTTCAAGAAAAAAAATCAGCTGTTTTAGTACACAGGGTATATGGTTATGTCCATTAACTGTAGTTTGTAACTTAATAAAATAATGGAGATAGTTATGGAGTTCCATATCGCACAGTTCTAAAAATTAACAGAGGAATCGGTTAAGACATGTCTGTCCGTCCGTGCACACAACAACTTTAGTAAAAATTGATATGTTTGAATGAAATTTGGCACACAGGTTGCTTTCCTGCCAATTTAGGTTGCCATTTAAAATGGGCGAAATCATACCACAACCACGCCCCTTTATTCGATATCGAAAATTTAGAAAAACGTATAAACCGAGATAATTCAATAATAACAATAATAATGAAATGTGTAAGCTTTATTGAATTGATTATTACGATAGAATGACGAAACTTGATTCGAGGTATATTTTGGATGTGTAGAGTACGTCCACAGAAAATAAGCAAAATCGGCTAACGACCACACACACGTTTGTACTAAAATTTTCTAAAAGGGAGAAAGGAAACCCGAAAAGGACATATCCCCTTCACTGATGCAGATATAATGCTAGAATTTGGTGGTTCAATGGACTGATGATCTTATTAATGATTTTTTTTTTTTTCGTTGCACCGCCCACATATAAATGCACAAATTCACCGTTTGTAACTTCGGAACCGTTTATTGTTGTTGAAAGTTGCCGGAAATTGCTGTTGTGCGAATTAACGAAGATGGTATTCTTATCGGCATCCGCCAGTGGAAGCAGAGGAAGAGGAGGCCGATTTGCGATGCCGCGGTGTCTTCAATTGGTTCCAATTGGCAGAAAGAAGAAACGACGAGGGCTTTACATTCTTTATTTTCCGCTAACACCTCCTTTACAACTTCCCTTTACTCTTACTCCCCTCTGGCGAACTTGTATTTTTTTGGATTTTATGCAGCTCAACTTTCAAAAAAATATTTTTTTTTTTGATATATAAAATAACATTACTTTGAATCAAATAAATTCGTAGTTCTGCTGAATTGCAACTTTATATAGCTTGTGTCGTACCCAGAGGACCCCTAAACCCATTGTGAGAGTAACGTAAAGATCGATGTTGAAGTTTGGGCGTCAATAAAGGACAAACAACCCAAAAAATATGTGGGCGTGCAACTGCCCACTTTTTTAAAATTGTGTAAATATTGATTAAAGGGCACATACCTCCAAGTATCATAAATTTAAACCAAGTATATTTATTTTATGACGAATTGTAATTTTATATAGCATGGGGGCGTAGCCCCACCCACTTTTCCAAATTTCCTAAAGATCGGGCGAGTCCTTTGAACGCCTATAAAAGACATAGACACAAGTATTTATTAGATATGCCCACATGTTAGTAGAGAAAGTTTAAAACCTCTACAGGTCATATATGATATATGAGTTATAACTCCATAACAATTTACCAACATCAGTTTTACGCAGCTGGGTATTTAATGTTCGGTTCGAACCTAACTTAGACTTCCATACTTTATTTTTTACTTACTCTTTATTGCTTCCACTACCGCATGTTATTCATATTTATTATTGTTTAATGAATAAAACAAGCAATCTAATTTTTTCCCAGGCTAAGAAAAAGCCAATAATTAACACTTTCTCTAGTGTGAAATCAAAGGCGGCGCGCCTCATTATCCTATGCTTTATCTTACATAAGCCTTAGGCGCATTGAGAAAAATGAAATTCGAATAAAAGTCATAAAATCCTGAAACATAGAAAGCTATAAAACTGCTTACATTAACAAATTTATGTGTCAAATCTTAAAATCTATATAAATCTTATACGGACAGCTAAACTACTTTTTACGTTTTTTTATTGGACGCTTAAAAACCAGTTGCCCAATATCCGCCTCTTTGGCGGTGCTATTAATGTGTGATTACCAAATTTCTTCCAAACAACCACTTGTCATTGGAATTTCGAAATAAATCAAACAATATTTATGTACAGGCGAATATGTATCGGCATGTTGTTGTTGTAATGGATTTTTGCGTTTATTTATACATTAAATGTACCATTAAAAGTCGAGTTCTTAATTAAAACCGTTGAACAAAAAGCTGGGAAAAGCATTTGGAATACAAAAGCAAAATGCTTAGTAACGACTATTCTAGATATTAGTGTTTCGATTTGATTTACGCGAAGGTGTTTTTATGTTCGCTTTGTCGACATTCAAAATTATTTGTTTCTCTTACTTTGTCTCTTTTTATATATTCTGCAGCCAGATGTTTTAGAATGTAGATTGGTTTGGTTTTTCAATTTGAAATGGGGCCAAATCGAAGATAAAATCGATGTACATATATACATATTTATGTGGTTATGTCATAAGAATTTGTTCGTATGCAGCTTGCATGCCTTAATTAAAAGCTATTTGAGATTATCAGCAGGGGAGGTTAACAAACCTGAGTTTCTACAGCTGGTTTTACAAAGTAGAAGAAGGACCAAGTATTTGTGGGGCCAAGTCGTTGATTAAATAAGGAAGGAAAGAGCGCTGTCTTGCGCTGAGTCGAAGGCTTTATACCTTTCTTGAATACGAATCACAAGTTTCACTCTCCGCTTCTTATTTACAACAAGTACAAAATTTGACGTTCTTGGTTTGTTTATTGAAAGAGTAATTCTATCCCAAAATCCGGTTATTGGAACAATCGATTGTATACAAACATCGGTCCAAACTTTTATTGCATTTCATGCTCATCAAAGTTGTAGAAAATGTAAATCAAATCGTGATCCAGCAGTCTTAACTGCAAAATCTTGAATATCCGGGCATTGCGGAATCTCTTGAGTTTTGGAGGGAAGACTTCGCCCTCAGAGGAGAGAAGATCAGGAACCCGATGTAGCAATGGTTGGCGATGAAATATATTTTCCACCATCATAATTTTAGTTGTTATAGAGTATTTTTAAAACGATTCTTTAAACAAATTCTAAGATAAGACCATTTTAAACCTATTTTGAAATATGTCGATCTTGCACTCAGCCATCGAATGGGATTTTGAGTGTAGTCCGTTCAATCTGCAAGAAAATATTTTTGGTAAACCACGCAAAGTATCGAAAAATCGTTATTCTTTCTATGAGTTACATAGTTTCATTGTCGATTTCACACCAGCTTTTGATAGCTCGAAAAGTAGCCGCCTGCACACTGCCGTGTCTGAGCTGAATTTCGCTGCAATGATCGCGGGAGTTCTTTAACCTGATTCTGGAAAATATGTGCCGATGTAACGACCTCCAAATAGACTTTAAAAAGTACATGGCAGTTAAGCAGCCAGGATCCGCACATCCCCAACAAACATACAGAACCAACTTCAAGTGCTTACCGATAGTTCCAACATGGAGTACTGCGATGCAAAAGAAGATATCTATAGGAACTTATTATCATCAAAAAGTAAACTGCCACAAATTCGAAAGACTTTAACTACACCTTGAGCAGAATAATGTGGTGGCGTTGGCTGTGCATGACACTTAAGCTCGACAATGTCTTTATGTGGACTGATTCGACCGCCGTATTATCATGAATCCCCACTGCTGGGTGGGTCCCAGGTTGCAATCGCTTTTATAAAACTCCGGCGTTACCTGAAGGTGAACAAGATACCTGGCCTTAATAGTCTCGGGTTAATTATTGCAGATTACGCGATTCTAAATTATAATGACACGAAACTCAGTTTCTTTCGTTGCCGTAAGCCGAATGGCCAGGTTCATCATACGAACTTCTTGACAACGAACAAGCTGCACTTCGTGCCCGTTGATAAATGTAACTTCATTTGTCTTCGTTGAGCTATGGCATACGCAAACAATAACAGAGGGAATATGTTCCTTGAATAGCTGTCTAAAGTGCTGAACCAGTTAGCCCATAAATTGGTGCTTTTTCACTCATTTCGATTCATATGGTAGTTGAGGTCGAGGTAAAAGTGGATTGTCCGCAGTGGCGGATTTAAGAAAAATGGCCTGTTCAGCAATTTCTCTGAGGTGCCGGGGTTCCTGGTACTTTGGGGAATTGTATATTTAAAATTTTATCCATCTGAACTTTTGTTCATACCAGTCTCTATTAATGAAAATATACTTTGGTCGTTTTCCCAGCCACTAATGTTTGTGTTTATTTTTTTAACGTCTCGACTTGTGAAAATACATAATTACCCAACAAGCAAAGTAAACTTAAAATAAGGTTTTATAAAGCTTTCACAAATAAATATTAAGCTTACAAAATTTTGATTTTTCGCTTATAAAACGTTTGAAAATAAATGTTTTATAATTGAAACGACACGTTGATAGAAAGCTTATTAATGTAAGCCTATAAAAAAATTTCAAAGAAAGCCTTTTATAAGTGTTTTTTTTGTAAACTTTATTCAAACCATGTTTTCTATATTATTTAGCTATTGTACTATAATAAATAAATAAGGTGTAATCATACATTGAATGCTGCAACTTAAACCAATTATCAGCAGATTCCAGAAGCGGTTAAGATGCAGCCATGATTTTTGCTTTTTCGTCCTCATGTAAAATTTCTTATGAAAAGAAATCGAAAATTTTTAAGTTGAAAGAAAAAAAATTGACAAATAGTTTTTTCTGGATTTTTTGTAAACGTTTGCACCTCACTTTCAAAGTGAAATGATTTATAACAGTTTTTTGTTATAGTTTATAAAAAGTTTACTTTAAACTTTCAAATAATTTTAAACTGAAAAAGCTTACATATCGCTTATTGTAGCAAGTTTACTTTAAATTACTTTTAAAAATCTTTACAGAAATGATTGTTGGGTATGATATCATTTTACTTCCTTTTCTAACATCCACACATTATATTGCATTAATACATTATCGCACCTTTGTTGAACGAACATTAATAATGTCTGAACCGTAATTTTGTCTTTTTGGTGAAGACATAGTTAATTTCGAGAAACGACTATTACTATATCATATTCAATTGTTCTGTAACAAAACATATTTACGACTTAAAGAGTATACACTTAATACCTACTATACAAATTAAATTAATCATGTCGTCATGAAAATGACGAAATGTTACGGTTCAGACGTGATTAATGTTTGCTCAACAAAGGTACGTTAGTGTATCGATTTAATAGAACTAGAGATAGCCCAGTGGTTGAAATTCAACCACAAAACTTTATTTTATTTTAATTATTTGCAATACCTTTCATTTGTATTTTTCCCTTCCTTTTCTTGCATTTCCTTCATTTCCTTTCCATTCCCTTCCTTTCCTTTTCATTCTTTTCACTTTCTTTCCCTTCTTTTTCTTACCTTGTCTTTTCTTTTCTTTACTTTCCTTTCCATTGCCTTCCTTTTCTTTCCCTTACTTTTTTTCCTTTCCTATTCTTACCTTTCCTTTGCTTTCAATTCATTTCCTTTCCAGTCCATTCCCTTCCCTTCCTTTTCTTTCCTTTTCTATACCGTCCTTCCCTTCACTTTCTTTTAATAAACTTTTTTTATTCTATTACATTTTATTTTATTTTTTTATTTTATTTCCATTGACACAAACCCAACCACAAATACAAAAGCCAAACTAAATCCAGTGTTGAATGCTCTATGAATAATCATTTATTTTGTTTTTGTAAACACTGTTTGTAGGTATCAGCAATGCAGTTTACATATTTGCTTATATTTTACATTGCTTGTTTAATGTGTCCAACAAAGCAACTTTTCGTGCTCTCAGGAGAGACCCTGACACGGGGCATCGTAGCCAGTGATCAATACAATAACAACAACTAAAGCAAAAATGCATGACACCTTTACTCACACAACAGACGCTCTGTAGTGCGAATACTTGTTTTTCATTGGCCCACTACCAGCTCTTCGGCACTCATAGTGAGAGCCGAACCCACGAGTAATACAATACATGCTTATTTTGTTTTGTTTTTATAAACACTTGATGCATGATCAGCTATGTATTTTTGTTTCATTTTCATTGTTGTTTAATTTTTTCCTACAAAGCAACTCCTCGGCCATGCTCACGATTCAGCATAGTACACAAAAAGCAAGTACACACACACACACCGTGTCTATAGTGGGAATAAGTGAATGTGTAGTGGTGTGACTTTTATGTTAAATTTTTTATATTAAAATGATTTTTAAAACTTTTTTTATTTACGGATAAAAGTACACCTCAAAATTTCCTATCTATACATATATAATTTGTATACCTTAGAATTATAGTTTAGCAGAAAACGGTTCTACATTGCATTCATCTTGTCTATTTATATATAAGATTTAATAGAATGTGTGGAATTCCACTCGCAATAGAATGTGTGGAACTCCACTCGCAATATGGTACCTGGCAGTCTGCCCACAGAATTTATGCTGCACACACTCCATAGTTTCAATTTTGCACTAATAAATTGTTTGCATTATATACTTAACACTGCACTACACCGATAATTAAATAAATTTATTTATATATTTTTTAATGAAATGCGAAAATAAATTGTACAATTTCTTAACTAATTTCAGGATTTAATGCACGGTTGCTTTTAAGATGTTAGGACTGCACATTTGTGATGAAAAACAACTTGCGCACAAAAGTAACCATGTCTTGGGTAATACTTTACTTTGACCCACAACTGTTAAAAAACGAGGTAAAATTGTTATTTGTGTACCCAAAGACGTGTTAGGCCCAGAAGTAATGAAAATGAGTCGGAAAGTTACTATTTGAATAACGTCAACGCTAAAAACTACTAAAGAAAAATTATACACTAGGCAAAAGGCATGTTTAGAGCCGTTTTCATAAAATCCGATTAACGGGAGTTAATTTGACAGCCAACCGTGCAAAATACGTCAATTAAATCTCGGTTAGCGTTAACCGGAGATTGTAAAAACGGCTCTCAATGTTGACAGGCATGTGTAAAATCAAAATAATTTTACACATAGTTAATTGCCGTCAGTACATTTGTGCAAAAAACACAGCGTTTTGCTACATTTTTATAATAGACCTTTTTCTAATAGTAAAAAGTTTTGTAACAACAGTAATTTTTGACCGTCCAAACTTTATCGCTCTCGTGTATGAAAAGTACCTTAAAAAAGATTACAGTTTTGTCACAACAGAACTCACTTTGATTAGGCGAGGTAGAGTAAGATGATTAGGTTATTGGTTTAACAATCAAAATTTACTTTAAGCCCAGGATAGCAGGACGCATCTGTCTGTCAATAGAATCTAACCAAATCTAACTAACCAACACGCAACAACTGTAGCTGTTCGTGCAGTGCAATTGCTCTCCTGTAACCATCAAATGCTACCTTACCGACACTTTTGAATTGCGTGTCATGAGTAAAAAATTCTTGTATCGCATTTCTCATCATCATTTTTCCTCAACTTTATCATCATTATCTATATTTATTAAGAATCAACGGTCATCACCTAATACAATTATTATTAAATAATTATCAATTATTAAAAACTAGAGGGACCGGCAGACTTTGTCCTGCCCAGATATTTACCTGGATGGATCTAGAAATATTATCCCTATCATTATCTCTATCACTATCGTATCCCTATCCTTATAGATGTAACTAGTTCACACACACACAATTCCATTTCACCATTGATCGATCCATTATAGAGCTTTTCTAACAAAAAAAAAAATTATAAAAATTCGCACCATACAAAATGTATGGGAAAATACAATTTTTTTTCAAGAACTTTTCGGAAATTTTATTGGGTATTCTCCTATTCTGGTCAGAGAACAATCTAAATTAGTGTCAATCATCCAAATCGGTGCCGGCGTTCTTGATTTATGAGCGTTGGAACTAACGTCACTTTCTTTTATATATAGATTACTATAAATTATTATCAATTCATTGTTATCAATTGTTTTCATCGTTGATACACAATGTAAAAAGCACTGTGATTGTTGTTATACGTCAAAAACGATGAAGTTACTACATTTTGAGAATTTACGATTTTTGAACATTTGCTTATAATAAAGGCCACTTATAAAACAATAACTTTCAGTTTTATGCATTCCACAATGCGAATTGTCTAAAACAGTATTTGAACATAGTCAAAATGGTTGAAAAAAAAAAACACAAAAACTGTGGAAAAGTGCAATTTTTAAAAATGAATAATGAGTTGCTTGACTATATATTTCATTTACAGTTCCACACTTGATGTAATTCTAGTGCAACAATGACGAATTCTGTTTATCGGCGATGAATGAAAAACTCGGCTAACCAACTTCTTGCAATTTTGTGATATTTTAAGAAATGGCACGGTTTGATAAGCTTATATTCAGAAATACAGGGTGTTTTTTTTACAGGTTTGTTTTTCGAATAGAGATAAAACTGGCATTTTGTGGTCAAATCTGGCAACTCTAATGTCATTTATATTCAGTTTGGTTTGCCATTTCATCATGAACAGGTTGACAAAAGAACAACGCTTGCAAATCGTGCAAATTTATTTCGAAAATAATGGTTCAGTTCGCGAAGTTTACCGTGAGCTCCGTCCATTTTATGGTCGACATAATCGTCCATCAGAGCAATTAATTCGGTTAACCATGGATCGTTTTCGCACTACGTTTACTCTATGTGATAATACGCATCCGCAGAGACGTCGAACAGTGCGCACCGAAGAAACAATTGCCGCTGTAGAGCAAAGTGTTGAAGAGGACCCGAATGAATCGATTCGCCACCGTGCACAGCAATTGGAGCTTTGTCCATCAACTTTATGGAAGATTTTGCGCAAAGATCTTGGCTTGCGACCTTACAAGATCCAGCTTGTGCAAGAATTAAAGCCGCGAGACCATGCAATGCGTCGTGATTTTGGTGTATGGGCCGAAAATGAGATTGATTTCGATGCTGATTTTCATCGCAAAATTTTGTTCAGTGATGAGGCTCATTTTTGGTTGAATGACTACGTCAACAAGCAAAATTGCCGCATTTGGAGTGAAGAGAATCCACATGAGACCCTTGAAACGCCATTACATCCACAAAAACTGACTGTTTGGTGTGCTCTATGGGCTGGTGGAGTCATTGGGCCATACTTCTTCCGCAATAATGCTGGAGAGGCAGCTACCGTTAATGGAGACCGGTATAGAGCCATGATAACCGACTATTTTGTTCCCGAATTGGATGGCATGAATGTGGATGAGTTGTGGTTCCAACAAGACGGCGCTACATGCCACACAGCGCACGTCACAATCGATTTATTGAAGGAAACATTCGATGAGCGCATAATTTCGCGGAATGGACCTGTCAATTGGCCACCAAGGTCGTGTGATTTGACACCATTGGATTATTTTCTTTGGGGATATGTGAAGTCGCTCGTCTACACCAACAAACCAGAAACGTTAGGGGAATTGGAAGCCAACATTCGTGGCGTTATTGCCGACATACGGCCCCATATGCTCGAAAAAGTGGTTGAAAATTGGACCTGTAGAATTGGCTTTATTCGAGCCAGCCGCGGCGGCCACATGCCCGAAGTCATATTTAAACATTAATGGCATAAAATTATCCTTCCAATAAAGCCAAATTGATGGACCTTAAAACGATTTTCTTGTGTTTTATTTCAATTCGAAGTTCTATACCCCTAAAAAAACACCCTTTATATACTTTCTTTTTTAAGACAACGTAAATAAAATTGTATATGTTTACTGAGGTGTAAACATGTGTATCCTGTACATAAGTTTCATTAAACGATGGGGTCTATCAGCTATTACAGTGGAGCTCCCGGCGGGAAAGAATTGGCCATCACGCAGTTCCGAAAAATGCTATCAGCAATTACGATATTTTCGTACTTAGTACTGCCTACATACCAATTGACGTACATCGTTCGGTTAGCTACCAATTTAACCGGCAGCTGGTGCTAGTAGGACTTTATGAAAGCGGCCCTTAAAGGAAGATATTAAAATTGCTTTCCAGTTTTCGTATTTTATTTTTTATATGAATAAATCTGAAAGTCACTCAGAGTTAGTGGTGCAAAGTTACCAATATTCGAATTTTCGGGGGATTTTCGTGACCCTGGCGGAATAGCTGATAGCATTTTCCCGACGGCACCTCGCAGGGAGCTCCGCCGGAATTGCTGATAGAGCCCTATACCTCGCCCAGTGGCTGAATTTGAACCACAAAACTTTTTTTTATTTTAGATATTAGCTACCCCTTTTTTGGCCATTTTCCCCTTTTTTTCTATGCTGTTCCTTTCCTTTTATATATTTTTAATTTATTTTCTTTTCTCCTCTTTCAACAGTCTCTTTTCCTCTCTTTTCCTTTCCTCTCCTTTTCTTTCCTTTCCTTTTCTTATGATAGTTTCTTTTGATTAATTTAATTTCATTTAATTTTATTTTGTTGTACTCGTATTTTATTTAATTTGGTTTTATTTTATTTTATTTTATTTTATTTTATTCTATTTCATTTCATTTCATTTTATTTAAATTTATTTTATTTTATTTTATTTTAGTTTAGTTTATTGTATTTCATTTTATTTTATTTTATTTTATTTTATTTTATTTTATTTTATTTTACTTTATTTTATTTTATTTTATTTTATTTTATTTTATTTTATTTTATTTTATTTTATTTATTATTTTTTATTTATTATTTAATTATAATATTTTATTTCATGTCATTTCATTTCATTTTATTTTATTTTATTCTATTTAATTTTGTTTTATTTTATTTCATTTCATTTTATTTTATTTTATTTTATTTTATTTTATTTCATTTTATTTTATTTATTTTATTTTATTTTATTTATTATTTTTAATTTATTATTTTTTATTTATTATTTTATTATGAAGTATTCATGAAACGAGCTCAAGGCCAAGAATAATAATTTTTCACTTTTTGAATTTTTATGAAAATTATTATAGTTTTTACTTATTAATAATCATTTTTAATTAACAGATCTGTCAAAAATCCATCATGATCACACTACTAACTGTCAAATGGCGGAAGTGGTTCATGCATATGGTAAAAAGAAGAATAGAACTAGGAGTTTAGATGACATCAAAACCAGCGTATTGTTAGCTTAATGGTTAGCAATGCGTGCCAAAATTTCTCTGATGAGTGAAGTCTAGCAGCTTCCGGAATGGATCTATAAGAAAAGCTATGGCAGTTGTCTCTAAACATTTTTCCTACTCTATTCAATCAAAAAACTTTTAATAATTAATTAAAAATGATTATTAATAAGTAAAAACAATAATAATTTTCATAAAAATTCAAAAAGTGAAAAATTATTATTCTTGGCCTTGAGCTCGTTTCATGAATACTTGAAAATGTACAGGCCGTAAATCAATAAAATTGTTGGTATAAAAAATCAATATTTTATTATTATATTTTATTTCATGTCATTTCATTTTATTTTATTTTATTTTATTTAATTTCATTTTATTTCATTTTATTTTACTTTATTTTATTTTATTCTATTTTATTTTATTTGATTTTATTTTATTTTATTTTATTTTAATTTATTTTATTTTATTTTATTTTATTTTGTTTTATTTTATTTTATTTTATTTTATTTTATTCTATTTTATTTTATTTTATTTTATTTTATTTTATTTTATTTTATTTTATTCTATTTTATTTTATTTTATTTTATTTTAGTTTACTTTATTTTATTTTATTCTACTTTATTTTTTATTAGTTCATTTTCTTGCATTTCATTCCATAAGTATAACCGATTTATAACTTTTATCGTGTTTAGATTCACTTCCATAAACACACACCCACATAAGCAGAGCATCACATACATATCAGCAAAGCAGTCAAACAAGATTTCTATATACAAGGCACGGACTGAAGCACGATTATAAACAGCGGCAGAGGCACGCTTACAGGCAGCGACGCGTAACTTTTCTTGACAGCCCCTACCAAAGATGTTTACACAACAAAAAATCGATCGCAGCGTACTCCTATCAACAAACGCGGGCACTAGCCTTGGTAATTGTATCGCCTTCGCTGCATATATAGAGCCCTCGCAGTCTTCGAAGTATTCACCAATAGCACGAGGGTTCCAAAAAAGCACAGATGCTAAATGTCAAAAGAACAGCGTGTATGCTGAAGATGAGCGCGGCTACTTACTCCTGCTCAACTTCTGCGTATTGCAATAAATTGTAGTCTCAGTTATCCCGACTGAACCGAAACATGTCTTCAGGTACAAACTCTTCAGAAACCACCAAAGTATTTAAGTGCTCTACAATCAATCATAATATACTGTTTTAAATAATATGATAAATTGAAATTGTTATATCATCAATTGTTATATATCATAATTAGTTATTAATAGTCATTATTCGTAGTTGTCACTCTAATTTTGCTCATGAAAATATATGACACCGAGGTTAATTTATAAAAATTATTTGTTATCTTAATTAACATTGATTTATTGCCTTAATGGTCCGGTGACAGTTGTTTCAGTCATTAGCCAACATAAGCGATACCTAACAATACTTTATTGTTATACATACGCGTACATGCACACATACATATGTAAGACTTATTGCTAATGTGCGTAGATTTTTGTATTGCTTCAAGCATTGCCAAACCTTTTGTATAACAATTGAATGTACTTGTAAGTAAATATAAAGATATTTACTGCAAAAAAACTACATTGCAATCCACTCGCATTTCACGCACTGCTTGCTATGCGCGCGCCTGATTTATATATCACGCATGCGTGCCACCAAACACACAGTTGAAGTTGCCTCAAGCATAACAATGGCAATGAGCCTCTTGTAAAATGCGACAGTTATAATGCGATTTACGCGAATTTTATGGTAGAATTAAAACGAAGCCTTGCCGCAAGCATACAACTGCCAAGCCAACATAGAAATGTGCCAATATCTACAAGTTAAGGTATCTCTATATTGGCATGTGTATAATTGTTTTTTGAAAATGTTGGTCAGAGCTCAATATATCTATGGCTGAAATTTCTTACCGTTATTTGACGGGCACAAGTTCTTTATAGCATTCGGGAAAAGGCGGCAGAATGCTACATCAAGGAAAATAGCCTAGCTAGGATTATATAAGGATTATACATGTCCAAACTAAAATGTGTCTGATAACTATATCCAAAACGACTCCATATCCAATGAATCCTAAGTTTTCAACAAAAGTAATTATTATCACATGGCTCGGCATTCACTCGAAATATATATGCATGCAGATTAATGTAAAAAGAATAGAGATACTTTGAAAATAAATAAATAAGTAAAATTTCAGGAAAACCAAGCATTTTGTATATAGAAATGATTTTCTATGGCATCCCACTTTACGCAAGACTATCTTTTTACTTTAAAATAAAGAAATAGCAGAAAAGATATATCAGTTCCATTTTGCAGTGGGTTCAAACTAATTGGCCGGATATGTTGTTTTTTTTTTCGAATTTTAGGCATGCCACATAGCACTGAAAATGAGTTTACAAATTAAAATTTATAAAATTTCGAATAATTGCCTTTGAAAATAGCAGAGCTTCAGCAAAATCCACAAAAATTTATTTGTAAATTGTGTCTGGGCCTGTACCGAGTTTGCACGTTTTCACAAAAAACAATGACCATTAAGAAATTACGAATTCCACCAAATTTCGTTTAGTCAAAAAAAATCAAAAATAATCAAAAGTAATCAAGTAATTTTTTTTGATTATTGTTGATTATTTTTGATTTTTTTTAATAATCGTAAAAAACATAATTTTTTTTTATTATTTTCTTAATTAATTAATTGGAAAATAATCATTAAAAGTTGAAAGTAATGGTAATCAATCATTAAATGGATTCTCAAGAAAATAATTTATCAAACCGGTAATCATTAGGATCATTAATCATTATTTTACAGGTCTAGTAGTTTCTGCAAGTGGTTTGGCAAACTCTCCGAGTGTATTTCTGCCATGACAGGCTTCTCAGCAAAAATTCGTCTCCTTTGTAGATGCCGTTCGGAGTCGGCAAAAAACTGTAGGTCCCACCAATTTGTAGGGAAAACTCAAAATCGGCACACCACAAATTGGAAGAGAAGCTTGGAGCAAAAATCTCTTAGGAGGTTTATGATGATATACCTGTTGTATATCGCGCCATAGAGAGAGAGTTTCTGCAAAGCAAGGCATCTAACTAAAATTTTGTTTCGTTATCTGCGTTGTACGATAGCACTGCCAACTGTTAATTTTATAGTGATTCAGAAAATGTCAGAATTAGGGAGAAATAGTCAGATATTACTGGAAGTCAATCCCGTACCTTTAATGTGATGCTATCGCTCTCAGCAAGATATACTCATTATATTTTAATGAATTTTAGTAACAATATTAATAGATTTAGATAGTACACTGCTAGCAAAAGATCTGTTGTGCCCTCATATGCCAATTGGAATGCTAGGATTATTCTTGGGTTGGAGTAGTCCGACCATTTATGGTCAGCGTCTGAAGGGCTTAAGTGAGTACCTGTCACCGTCGGCCTAACCAAAGCTCTCTTCTTCTTTCTTTAAATGGTCATCTAACCGCCCGGGCGATTTTGACCGTCCAACATAGCTCGCCAGCCTCTTGAATGGCCATTAGTTGCCGCCGCCCAAACAATATTTTTGCATACACATTCAACATCTCAACGTTCCGACTAGTGGGGAGGGTATTGCCCAGATCGATCGCTCTCTGACGTTCAATTACACAATACAAGTAACCAATTCTCACATACAGACCCACGCATACTACTCTCAGGTTCGCTCAGGCTCTTCTAATGCAAAAATGCATTGAGAGGACCATCACAAATCGGCAGAAAACGCAAACTCAGGATTAATCTGTAGTCAGGATTTTCTGCCACGAAACGAAACCGCGCGGATGTTCTTAAACGTCACCCTTCTGTTGCGACTACTGTCCCAATTGTCCCACCATTTCCCTCTTACGTACACTTCTAATCTCCTTTTAGCTTCCAAATATCCACCTCCACATCATCCAAATACTCTGCAGCAACGCGACACTCATCCCCAATCTCAACCTGAAGGCAACAGCACGCTGCATCGCATTCGTCGATGGCAAACACGCTAACATCATCACCCGCTGAATACTCAGTATACGTTTGAAGCCAACAGCTATCGTGACCGCACCGTAACATATTACGGTCCCATAGGTAACACATGCTACCAAGAGACCACAGTATATTTGACGTACAGCACGACAACTCAGGCCGGCGCAGCTGCCCAACAACACTCAACATTTTTGCTCTCAGATACTCAAAGTGTGGCATAAAACTCATCCATGGTCAGTCTCATGTGACTTTGTCCCCAGTTCTATTATAAATATCTTCTCAAAGCCTGAAAGTTGATGGGTTGGGAGCTAATTTTTCCATTTTCCTATATATTATATATATTTTATACATGGCTAAAAATTTTAGGCTAAATTTTTAATTTTTTTGGGCTACATATACGAGGTGTGTTCAAAAAGTATCGCGAATTTTGTGTTTTTTCAAAAATTATTTATTTATTCATGAATATCTATTTTGTCCCCTTCAAAGTAATCCCCATGAGATATTATACACTTGTGCCAAGGGTTTTTCCAATCTTCGAAGCACTTCAAAAAATAATTTTTTTGTATCTTGTTCAGCTCCAGATGCCGTCTTTATCTCGTCAAGAGAACCGTAACGTCGTTGTTGTTGTTGTTGTTAACAGTGCTTCGCCCTGCCCAATGGGCTCGATCACTCTAAATTGTCATCAGGCTCTTCTAACGGAAGTCCGAGGAAATGCGCAGTTTCCACAGGGTTGGACCAGAGTGATGTGGGTGTTAGAAGAGTGGGTTCAACTGAACAGGAAAAGAGATGTATGGTATCATGAGGGGTCATACCACATGCAGGGCATGTATTTGGTATGTTGGGGTTCAGTCTGCATAAGTAAGAGTTTAACCTATTACAATATCCAGAGCGAAGTTGTGCTAGTATGACTCTAGTCTCCCTCGGAAGTACACGCTCCTCTTCAGCCAATTCAGGTGGTTGAGTATTAATAACGGGATTCACAGGCCGAGATCTGAGGGATCTGTCTACCGACTCAGTGTGGAGGTCATTTAGAGCCCGTCTATGGTTCCGCAGATCAAACGGCAAAGAGATATGATGCCGGATCTCATCGTAATGCTTACGGAGATGTCTCCTTATGTCTCTGGGGGGCGGTGCTACATCCAAAAGATGTCGGTTTGGATGACTAGGTTTGTGACAGTTCAGAAGGAACTGTCTACTCAAGAGTTCCGCGTGCTCTTGAACATAGAGCAATTTCGCCTCTTGATGGAGGTGAGACTCAGATGACATAAGCAGGCATCCCGTGGCAGTTCTGATGGCGGTGTTTTGGCAGACTTGCAATTTCCTCCAGTTGGTGTCAGAAAGGTTGGGCGACCATATAGGCGCAGCATAGTCAATAACCGGCCGGCCAATAGCCTTATATGTAGCAAGCAATGTTTCTTTGTCTTTTCCCCAAGTACTGCCGGCCAGTGACTTGAGGATCTTATTGCGGCTCTGTACCTTTGAGGCTATTGCGGTGGCATGACCAGCGAAGGTGAGGCCGTTGTCAAATGTCACGCCCAAGATTTTTGGGTGGTTGACAGTAGGTAGAGGTACTCCATCTACGTGGACATTTAACTCTTGCCCCATCTGCGCATTCCATGTGGTAAACAGGGTCGCCGTAGATTTAGTCGGAGACAGGGTCAGATTACGCTCGGTGAAGAAGCTGGAAAGGTCATGGAGGTAACTGTTGATTCTTATACAGAGTTCATCAATGGAGGGACCCTTGCCCGAGGCCATTATCGTGCAGTCGTCAGCGTAGGAAACAATGGAGACTCCCTCTGGTGGGGGGGGAAGTCTCGAAATATAGAAATTAAACAAGAGGGGAGAGAGAACACCACCTTGCGGCACCCCTTGTTTTATTCTTCGTGGTCTAGATTTCTTGTTCCTAAATTTGACTGTTGCCTGTCGACCATTGAGGTAATTAGCGGTCCACCTCTTAAGGCCGGCAGGGAGCGGTGTCTCATCCAGGTCTCGGAGGAGAGTGGCGTGATTGACCGTGTCGAATGCATTTGACAGATCAAGTGCCACGAGAACCGTCCTATGGTTTGGTGGATTTTGGTTCAAACCGTTGTTAATCTGCGTTGTAATGGCGTTCAAAGCGGATGTCGTGCTGTGATTTTTGCGAAAACCATGTTGATGATCGGCCAATTTTAGATTTGTAACGAAGTAAGGAAGCAGAATGGACTCTAGCAATTTCGCTACCGGCGAAAGGAGGGATATCGGACGATAGGACTCTCCTAGGTTCGCCGGCTTCCCTGGTTTTAGTAGGGGAACTACAATCGCTTGTTTCCATATCTCAGGAATAACGAAGGTAGTTAGAGAGAGATTGAAGAGAGCCGCTAAATAATTCTGTCCTTTTTGGCCGTAACGTCGTCCTTTCATGGGCCTCTTCAGTTAAGGGAACAAGAAAAAGTCACAGGGGGCCAGATCTGGGGAATACGGTGGCTGCGGCATCATTAGTGTGTTGTTTTTGGCCAAAAAGTCGCGCACAAGCAACGATGCGTGAGCAGGGGCGTTATCGTGGTGCAAAAGCCAATTTTTGTTCTTCCACAAATCCGGGCGTTTCTGGCGGATTGCTTCGCGCAAATTGCGCATAACTTGCAGGTAATATTCCCTATTGACCGTTCTTCCCTGTGGCAAGAACTCATGATGCACCACGCCCCTGCAATCGAAGAAAACTGTCAGCAAAACTTTCACATTCGACCGAACTTGGCGCGCATGATTGAGCTTTGGTTTCCACGTCATAACCATAAACCCACGATTCGTCACCAGTTATGACCCTCTGGAGCAAATTTGGGTCGTCGCGGACAGAGTTTAACATCTCATTAGCAATGTTCATGCGATTCTGTTTTTGGTCACAATTGAGCAATTTTGGTACGAATTTCGCGTAAAAATCGAAGACGATCCAAAACACGTGCAAGCAAAGCAGCTGTCAACAATTAACTGAACATTGAAAATGGCCGAGCTTGTCCGCATCAGTGAGAGACATGAGTACCAACATAACGCCACAAAAAATTCGAAATTCGAATAAACGTAACCAGCGGAAATTCAAAATTCGCGATACTTTTTGAACACACCTCGTATGTCCAAACCAAATCTGGCTTAGAATTAAAATTTTACCAGTTTTCGAGAAAATTAACGTGAAGAAAATAGTTTAAATGTGTTAGAAATGTTTTAATAATTAAAAAAACATAAAAAACTTCTGTATCAGTTGCCAGGATTCGAGCAGACGCTCCCCGCATCAGAGTCGTCTGCTCTACCCACTGATCTGCGGCGCACACAACACTGTAATGAGAAAAATTCAATGACTTGAAAAAGCTTTCAGAAATAAATGAAAAAAAAATTTTTTAAATTGAAGCATTTTTTTCAATTCAGTTTTAAATCTCAACCACAATAAATTGAAAATTGGTGTAGGTAATTGAAAGGTTTGGAATTTATTACAAAAAAGTTTAAAAAATTGCTTAAGCCGACGAATGTTTTAAAATTAAAGCTCAAATTTTTAGCCGTGTAGGGATTTAATGAAATAGCTAAAGTTACAGAAGCGCAAATCTGGCGTAATTAGTTTGTTAGACAGCCTCTCAGATCTCAAATACGTTCCACAAGTTTGTGAGTACCAGCAGTGAGCTTTTAGTAGTAGTCCAGTGATCAAATAGAATCTCTGGAACACCCATAACTGGCAAGCATTATATACTTTACGTATGCTCAGGTACTTAAATATGGGCAGCGGCTACTATATGTGCCGAATCTGAACTGCCAAATGTCTTTTGAGGTGACCTTTTCAATTGTTTAAAACAAAGTCAAAAGGAAAAACATATGTAAGAAACTTTTTGGATTTTTTTATCTCATTTTGACACGCGATTGTCTAACAGCACCTTGAAGCGTTTGTAAGTGTCAAAAACTGGTCCACCGTTAAACAGAAAAAAAAAACAGACCTACCCAGTCAAACATACGTTTGCACCATATAGCGCTCTATATGCACAGATATGTGAACTAGGCATGCCAATCCCGTGTTTTTTAGGTGCTGAAAATCGCAGGATTGTAAAAAAATTGCTCCGAATATTGGAAAGTTTTGAAAAATCCAATTTAAGTGCTCATTTAATTTTTAACTGTCGTTTCACAAGCAAAAAATTAAAAACCAACTAAAAATCAAGGTATTAAACCAATTAAAATAACGTTCAAGGTTGGGTTACGGTTCCGGTTTCGTTTTTCAATATTTACTTTGGTTTTGGTTTCAAAATAAAAAACGAACACAAGTTCTTGAACAAACAAATGTATTAAGTTTAGTATTTAGCCACAAAATTCAAGTGATTTAAAATAGGTTTGAGTTTTAGAATAATTATAAATATTGTTCATGTGATATATGGATGAAATTTAACCAAAATTAATTCTAAAAATAAATACATTTTTTTATTAGAAGAGTATTTGATTTTTTTCGACAACTGTATTCACTCGAATTTATAGATATGTATCTATCCGTCACCGAATTTGACCTTAAGCTTTTTGAGAAATCGGAATTTGAGAAAGGGGTTGTCATTAAATTCAATAGGTTATGGTCACTAAAAAATTAACAAGTTCAAAAATTAATATAAGACCATAATATTAATAATCGCTTTAAAAAGTTTGACTTATTAGTTTGGCGGCGTCTTTTGTAACCTTGCTCGACAATCTTCGATCAAAATTATCCAGAGTAGCATCTTCTAAAATATGTAAAAAAATAAAAAAAAAACCTTTGGAACCGGCTTCAATCTTTTTCAGATCAAATAACGGTAACGGTTTCGGTTTCGAAAAATAAATCGGTTTGAATTGGTTATGGTTTCGTTTTCAGTCCTTGTTAAAAGTCCAATACTTTGCTATATAGTTTAAGGTTAGATCATTTCTAAAGCAATTTCTTTACTTTTTCAACTTAAAATCTTACAGAACCGCTGATACCCAATCCCCGAGTCTAATGTAGAAATCCGGGGATTGTAAAACCAAATCCCAAAAATTCCGGGATTGTAATATTCTAAAGAATTCGTATTCCTATTGGGAATGTATGTGTGTATGCAGAATGAATTTCTTGCGTTATGCCGACGAATTGTTTGCCAATAAGCAATTGACAGAAAGGTCAAGCACTTGGCCCATTGCAGCTGCCAAAGTTGTAAAATCAAATATTTGTTTAGCAACAAATTCGTTTTCTTCTTATATTTACATATACAAAATGTATGGATGCAAGTACAATAGGCAGACGTAATGAGTTTTTTTGTTTAGCTTTTCTTTTCAGTCTCGCAATACCTAGCCAAGCAAGCCCATGGCGTTAGCGGTTGGAAATGCAATGACTTCAGTCAAAAACTTTTATACATGCGAGCGTATCCATGGACGTGAGGTTTGCCTCAAGTGAAAGGCAAACACTAAGTCATAGAGATGGGAAACTATAGATAGTATGGACTTTTACAATAGCTAGAAAATGCAAACGTTATGGCTTATTTCAACTTTTTGAGAGGAATAAGTGCTTTGCCAGCATCCTAATTTTATCAAAAATTTATAATGAATCCCTACGGAGGGATACTTTTTCGTATCATTTTTCACTATACTATAGATAGCAATATAACATTGGAAACATCTATAGAAAGAAACCTTTGATATATCAATAGCACCGTCGATAACTTCGAACGCCTGCTTTCCTAAATGAATGATAACATTTTGTTGAAAATTCATTGAAAATTGTGGAAGGTAAACCTCTCAAAGGTGCTACATTTCGTTATTTCATAGATATAATAATCGGACTGGGTGGTATAAGAAAGGCACTTGAGATTATATCTCTTGTGATTCATTGTCGAAAAAATTCTTACATTCATTTTCACGGTCCTCAATTTTGCCTACTTTTAATCCTGCATTTATACTTAACTCCTTGCAATAATACTCAGGAGACATTAGGTATTTTTTCTTTAAGTCCCTCCCCTTACATCTCGTGGAGGAATCCTTGGCCGTGAGAAGCTACATATAAGCTTTAAGATAATATTTGCTGGACATGGCTTACGATTTCCAGAAACTTTACTAATGTTGCATTAGAAACTCAAAACCCTGAAGGCGACACTTCAGCTCCGCCAAATGCGTGTCATGAAGTGATTGCGATTTTTGCCATTATCGGGTACAAAAGATAATAACACATCGGGCAAAGGCGGCCTTCTCGATAAATATATCTGCGGTGACGAATCAAAAGCCACATGAATAAAGTGGATCTTTAATATGGCGTAGATGCTTGCTCTGATCTTGGGAAGACCATTATCGATAAGCAGCGAGAAAACCCCTCTACTCTAGCTCTCTCTCTCTTTGTCGATTTCAAAGCCGCTTATGACAGCATAAAATGAGCTGCCTGTATCACACTGTGTCTGAACATCTCTGCAATGCCTTTAGATATGCTAGATGACTTTGAGCAACACCAATAGCTAATTCGGGATTGAATAAGACCTCTCCGAGTCTTAAGAGGCAAAAATAATATTCAAACAAGACGCCTTTATATCGTACGATTACTTTCACCAGAAGTTGAAGAAGGTCGTTCGAACGTACGACTTAAACCTCGCAGACAAAATCTATTGCAAAATTATGCAACTTCTGGCGTATTCTGATGATATTCCTATCACTGTTCTCAATAATTACATTAAAATCTCTGACTTTTTTGAAATGCATAAAAATACAAAAAAGTTGTTTTGGCTGGAAATGAGGAAAAACTAATTACTTTATATCATCAAATGAAAAATCGATGAACATGCGCCTTAACATTCGACATGCGAAAGGGTGCGCCTATTTGGAAAGAAATGGGAAAATTCCAAGCTCGCTCTTGCCCAGAAATGCCACTTTGGACTGAGTAGGCAACCGATAAGTAAAATTTTCTTTCGACGAACGACGCTCAGGCTCTCTAAGCATCTCATCATACCTTTTCTTATGGACAAAACAGAAAAGTTCTCCAATTGATTTATGGTTCATATTGTTATTGTAACCGCCCCAAGCGTTTTGGAGTGTTATGAATATGAGCAATCATTTGCCGGAATAAGTTCGGTAAGCTCTGGTATTAGCATATGTTAATACTAACCCGATCGCCGCTTTAACGATATGTCTTATAGTAGGCATACCTATCACAGGTATATACTAGGCTGGGGTTCAGATTTATGCTCCCACAAGCTATGCCAATGGTGTGCATTGAAAGAAAATAAACGACGAGCCGTTCCAGCTTAACGAAGAAATGAAGATATTGCACCGACTTAAAACCCCCGTTACAGCGTTGCAAAAGCAGAAGGATGAATTCGACTATCTTGCTGTTTCCAATTACTACATAGTTATCGCAAGGAGAAAACGACTAGAGTGCTTTGTTGAGCTAAGGTTAAGGCTACGGTTAAGCACCAAGGTTTTAGCATATGACACTTGAATCTGATTTTATTGTCAAATAAAGAAAAACATTAAAAGTTTACAACAACCAAATATTTCCATAAAATATTATACACCAAATATTTGGAATGCCCTGAAAATACCATGTGTTGCCTTACAAAACATAATAATAGTAAAGTGATTCGTTCAAGCATTTTATATTCTTTTGCTCTCATGGATTTCCCGATCTCTGAACTTTTGAATTTTTGAGGGAGTGTTAGGTTTCACTGCAAAACCAATAAAATGAGTGACAGTATAAAACTAAGTATTTAAATAAGTTTTCCAGTACATTATTTCCGCCTTAATTTCATTATTTAAAATTTCAGTGAACTTAGCATAAAAAGAAGAAGATGAAAAATGAAACATAAAATATTTCCGTAAAAAAAATCGACAAAGAAATCATGCAAGAAAAGAATAAAACTCTCTAGTTATTACAACAAAACTAGCAACAACAATTGGCTTTAGAAAAATAAAAATGCAAATTTCATTTGGTAACACACCAACGCGACAACAGCAAAACAAAAACAACAGAAAAAAGTTTGAAAAATGCATAATTGTCATTTGCGGCAGACAATAAGCAACAGATAGGCGACAACAGATAGCAATCAGCAGTCAACAGATGCCACCTTCACTGCAATTTTAGCTGAAGACAAAAGTGAATATTACCAAAAAAAAAATTGTTGTTGCTGTTTTTTTTAAGCTTTTTTTCACACTTTATTACCGCGCCGCCTGTCGTCGCCACTTTTATTTGCGCTTCGCTTTGTCGTCGCTGCATGGTTGGCAATTCGTTTTACGACGCTTTTGTTATTGTAAAGCAATTATTTGTTTTTCCTTTTGCCATTGTGGTATTTCAGTTCATTTTTTGCCTTTTCTTTTGGTGGTTGGTTATTGTAGTTATTATGGCGGAAATTGTATATCGCACACAGGTGTGAATTATTAACCCTCCGACCTTGACAGTGAGTATACAAATTGTGTTGTCGCCTTCAAAGTGGTAGCGCCAAGTAGCAGAGTGTGGTGGCTGAGGCAGGTGAATTGGATATAGCGTGAGTTGTGTGGCGCATTGCAAAAGTATACTGGCCGCACTGAAACAAGGAACTTTAAGTAGCTTTCATGACTGTAAGGTTTTCATTGTCTTGCGCTTAGTATGGTTTTTAACGTTTTTTTTTTTATAGTGTATACAATTTGGTTTTTACTTTATTTAATTTTATTTTTAATTTTTCAAATTTCGTATTTTTAATAAAATTCTTTTATACCACTTGATATCATTACTTTGTTATTATGAGGTCTAATCTCTCTTCTTTTTGGATTAAAACTACACTCTTTCTTAGTATATTTCAGAAAGTATAAAATGTATTTTAGAATAGTCAATTGTACTTTGGGAATCGTAAATTGGACTTCCGAATCATAAAATTGCAGTTCAAAAGATAAAAAGAAATACAAATTTCTACTGTTTAGACAGTACGGTTTCGGAAGCAGGAATTATTAATCGGAAGTACCTTTTACACATTTCGAAGTTCAATTCTTTGTTCTGAAATCAATTTTACGGTTTTTGAAGTACATATGGTGAGTTTTTAAGTTCACCTCGAAAAGTTGTAATAAAATTGTCAAAACCTAAAAAATTCACTTTGATTGAAAAAACATAACATCCATCAAATTCAACGTCAAGGTTTTTAAAAATGGCAAAAACTAAATCACAGCAAAATAGTATTAACAAATAAGGAAAGCGCTATCTTGTTCTGCGCCGAAGGCTTTATACCCTTCATGAAAACGCATCACGGTTTTGAGTGTCCGCTCCTTACTTACAATAAGTACAAACCACGTAAAATTTAACGGGCTTACCCTGTGAATTTAAAGCCCCGTTTGTCAGAAAATAGGTGCTACATGATATATTGGTCCAAACTTATTGATTTTCACTAACCCTGATATCTCTACATATAAAAAAGTTTCAACAGGTCGAAGTCAGTACATTGCAAATATTCATGAAAAATGTATAGAGGGTTCATTATTGAGCCAATAGAATCCAAATAAACAGCTTTTTGAATTTTTGTCTGTCTGTTTGTATGTTTGGTCGCGCATCACTCAAAAATCGCTGAATAAAATGGAATGAAACTCTTATCGTTGCATTACTAGACGTCTAACTTAAATTTTAAGATATCTCTTATTTCGGTAACTTTACCCGTTTCGAAGTTACCGACCAATATGTAGACCAGGGTGAAAAAAATGTGTTAGTACTATATGTGCATCAAACGTGCTAATAAGTGCTGCAATAAGCGATGTTATTAACTGGTTTTGGAGATATAATGATTTAAATTGTATTATAAGTTCTGTGACGCAGCAAATCATTAGCGGGTTTTTTAGTTAGTAAAAGAATGTTCGCCGGGTAATCTTAAATGCTTGCAAGACGATGTTTTCATACATTTTATTATTCCCCAATATGTGAATTCGAAATTCAGTTTTCTAACAATTTCTTAGTGCTTATGACTACTTTCTGACTCTTACGGAAACACAGTGGTTTGACATGACAGACATTGCCGTTTGTTCACAAACATATAAAAAAATCACTTATTCCGCATCATTCGATGATGAAATTCCGTAGAGATATTATCGGAGTTATGACGACAGTACTTTAGGAAAGTTATTGGTGATAATTTCGTTCCCAAGTTTTGATCAGTCCCGGATTAGAAAAGTGTTGAAACCATTTCGAAATTATGTTCAAATCTCCTAGCTATGGCTTCAAGATACTTCGGGAATATTCTACATTATTTAAGATTGACCGTGGGTTTATTTAATAAATATTGAAACCAAACTCATAAATCTGTATAACGATCATAACTCATTGGTGCTTAGCCGGTTGAGAGATTTTCTCTGTTACGTCGACGGCAACCATCTCTTAACGATAACTAAAAACGCCAAGGGAGGCAAAATCATCCGCAACCGTTTTTCCAACTCAGCGGTAGCCTTCATCATCCTCTGATGATAAAATAGGGTGTCGAGAGGAACCTTCTAGAGCTTAGTGTCTATATCTAATCGAATACAATGATTTCAAAATCGAAGCGCCAAAAGTGCCACACACTGAAAAGGGACTGTTTTAAAACATAGCCCAAAAGCCTATCTTCTTTCAACACTTATGCCGGTATTCTATCGTTACCAGTACCCGTTCCTAGATCCAGTTTTTGCATGAATGACTTCCTCATTCGTTCCCCTTTTTTCGCTTTGCTATCCTCTCACTTTGTAATCCCTCACGTTTTCCACCTTGCATCTTTCTTCTTTATTTCATTTATCGAACCTCACTTTCATCCCTTCACTACTTTCATCCCGCTACTTCTATTTATTCCAATATTCTTATTTACCCCTGAAATCTTCCTTACTTTAGGAGAACTTATCAACGTTTTGCTGGAAATTTTAGGGTTACCTGTGATCAGAAATGGACCAATATTTACAAGAATATTGACTATCTATTACCTACTCCTGCACACTGTACTTGCTCTTTTCCTTTTCTAGGAAAATTTTATATATTTTGGGAACGTGTTTTCAAGTTGTTCTTGATCGCATGAAAATCCACCAAGCCGTTGGCTCTGCCATTTGTAAAAATATGGCACCTACCTCTATATAGCAGCAGACCTGACTAGATTTTATAAAATTTTAACATTGTTCCTCCTCATTTTTTGCTTCCTCTTCCTCTATATTTTGAAGGGGAAGATTTTTCTTCTTAATTCCTCTCTTCCTCCCTTCTTTGCTTGTTCCTTACTCCAATGAATATTCCCATCACTATTATTCTTCGACAATTCTCAAGCTCTATAAAGCGCTTTCCATACCAACGCTGGCTAAACTTCTGACCCAGAAGATGATCCTATAGGAGCACAATTTTTTACAGAAAATGAAGAGGCAGCTGGAAAAAAGGCTGTAGGATGACTTGAACGGCCTTTCGTATTTCCAATTGGTCAGTTACCGCAGAAAATTACCAACGTTCTTTCTGGCATACAAAACAGCCTATACGTCAAATTATATAGAACTAGCGATAGCCCAGTGGTTGAAGTTCAACCACAAACTTTATTTCATTTTAATTACAAGTATTCATGAAACGAGCTCAAGGCCAAGAATAATAATTTCCCACATTTTAATTTTTATGAAAATTATTATTGTTTTTAATTTTATTTTTATTTTTTATTTTTTTTTAATAATTATTAAAAGTTGTTTTAATTGAATAGAGTAGAAAAAATTTTTAGAGACAACCGCCATAGCTTTTCTTATAGATCTATTTCAGAAGCTGCTAGGCTTCTTCATCAGAGAAATTTTGGCACGCATTGCCAACCATTAAGCTAAAAATTATTACTCTTGGCCTTGAGCACGTTTCGTGAATCATTTTATTTACTTTTTACTAATTTCATTCTCTGTTGTTCCTTTCCTTTAGTATATTTTCGTTTTCTTTGATTTCCTCTTCTCTTTGGAGTCTCTATTTTTTTTGTTGTTTTCTATTTAATTATTTCCTTTTCTTGCTTATCCTTCTTCTTTCCTTTCCTTTTATTTCCTTTCCTTTCCTCTCTTTCCTTTCGTCTCTTTCTATTCCTCTGTTTTCTTTCCTCTCTTTCCTTTCCTTATTGTATTTTATTTTACTTTATTCCGATTCACAAAAAATTCAAAAACCAAACTATGGCGTTGAATACTTTTTATCAATAATCAATTATTTTGTTTTTGTAAATGCTTTTTGTATCATCAATGAAGTTTACATATTTACTCAAGTTCTTGCTTGCTAATCCCTGAAAAAACGGAAACACTCCAGCACGTATCCTCGTTCATTTAAAGGAGATGGTCCAATTTACATGGCAATGGATTGGATCACCTACTCCATCTCGGAGTCCTCCATTGCTTTGCTTCTGAATAATCCATGAAGGGCCTATGCGAGAGTACGCTCAAAATGCTCCCAAAAGATTACGTCATAGAGTATTCAACACCAAAGCGAGGTGTACTTTTGAGGGCCATCACAACAAAGCAAGAACAAGTAAAGCAAAAATGCATGACACTTTCACTCACACAGCAAGGGCTCTATAGTGCGAATACTTGTTTTTCATTGGTCTTCTACCAACTCTTCGCACTCACAGTGAGAGCCGATCACACAAGCAATGCAATAACATGCATGACATGTCTACTCACACAACTACAAGTGCGAATACATGTTTGGCATTTGTGTTGGTGTCATTTTTAAACTAATATTTCTATATTATAATTCATTTTTTTTTTAGTTTTTTTGATTGACGGCACTGCAATTTGGCCATACCTATCCATACCTAAATAATTGTTAATACCTTAGATGTATAGTTTGGCCATAAAGTAGGATAATATCCCTCAACTTGCGTATTTATATTATAGATAGAGTAGGCAATCGGTTAATAAATTTAATGGTATTCATAATTCCAAAAATCGCTATTGTGTGTTGCTTATATTAAGTGAGGTAGAGAATAAAATGCAAAAGTTCTATGTTCAATTTTAAACTCCAACTTTTCTAGGCAAACATATTTTCAATTCTTGGGAAATAGTTTCATTGTTGTGGTATTATTCATTCAATTTCGTAATATGATAATTAATTACATTTATCAATGCAATTAAGAAGAAGTCAGATAAATGTTAGCAAATCTAAATTAACAACTAAACCAACAGCAAGAGTTAAGTTGCTTTCAAATACAAACCAAAATGAATTAATCAAAAAATATTTAACATCCTTGAACTGTTTTTGCTCTAATGTGTCTGTTAGTATGATATTTATTTAATTGCTTGGGAAGATTTTTTGATTATTTATGTATTCTTGGATATTTATCCAAATACTCAAGGTATTATTTTTATCTTCCCTCACTGTTTTGCAAAAAAGAAAAATTAGTTTAAATTGAGCTTCCAGTTCGTGAATTAGATTGATTTGTTTTGTTAATAAATTAGTGGCAGCAGCTTGTGCGCAGGCACTCGTAATTAGAACAGCCCCAATCTTGGTAATTAGAACAGCCCCAAAGTGGCACAAGGTTCTGCAAAAATTTCTATGACAAGCTGAGAATATAAAATCTTGAAACTTTTTATTTATTTAATTTACTACATCTGATTCAATATATTGTTTGTGAATATAAGAGGACATAACTCAGCTATTCATTTAAATCCAAGCAGCTGTGGCAACGTTTCTGTTATGCAATTCTTTCTAATAAAAAATACCAAATCTAATTTATTTCAGCTAATTAGTGATTTTCATGTGATTTGCATTTTTTTCTCATTCTATCATTATTCCAGATTTGATCAATTATCTAATCAACTCGTTTTACTACTTTAATGCTACGTAAACTGTCACTAAAAATAACTTTTTAGATACATATTTTAGCGAATTAATGCATTTGATTAATATATCAAAATAAACAAGCCAATAACTAAGTTAGCCATTGGTAACTCCTTCTTGTATGCAAATGCAGCTAGTGCAATTTTTTTTTATTTATTTCTTTTCTTATACCTTTTTATCGATGCGCAAATGAGCAGTGCTTATCGCCTTATCACCTTATCGCGATGTTGCGATTTGATTTGTTTGCCAGCGACGCGCATTAGTATTCCGCATACGAATGAAAAAAGGGGAGAGACCAGCAAATGTCAGAGTCGTAAAGCAAAGTAAAGTAGTGTTATAAATAGTTTTAAATAAGAGCATTAGGGTGTTCCTTTTTTTGTGCTAGACAAATTTTTCTGAAACTGTAAATCACGACTTCAGCTAGATATATACTTTAAGGGGCTAATTATGTTAGCCACAGTGACAATGTGTGTTGCAGTCACTCACATTCACCACACATTTATATTTTGTTAGTCTGTGAACGCTTAGATACGAGTTTGTATTCAAACTAGATAAAGTTTCTGATTTCATCGTGCTGCGTTTTACCTAAAGCGTCGTGAGTAAACAGTCAATCGGGCATATGGTGATATTTATGCCTGCAAAATAATGCTGGCAAAAAAGTTACCCCTGAGCCCAGAACTTATGGCCTGGATATGCAAGCATCTATCTGGCCGATCTTATCCTATAAGATAATAGTATAATGGAAGAAAGTGAAGGTGAACTACATAAGCAACATATTCGAGAAATTTCAGGGTGCTACCAATAGGGCGATCACAGGGGTGATTAGATAATGGCCTACAGAGCCTCCGAACTTGGTATGTAACATGGAAACTGTTCCACAGGTTGCTCTAAGGATTCGCGAGTAATGACTTTGGAAAGAGCGCACATACGGAAAGAGCCATATCCTGCTGAATGTTAGCGACTCTTTTTTTAAAATGAACTACGTCTGTCCCAGGAAAGTATTTTATACAAACTGTTATATTCTCTTACCTTCGAGGTAGGATTGGTAAGAGTCGAAATTTCAGAAAAATTCGACGTTTCAGTATTCACGGACGGATCCAAAATAGTTTGTGGATTAGGAGGTGAAATCTTTACAAGACTCCCGACCAAGTCCCTAACTATACGTCTCTCGGACTCAGCGAGTATATTTTAATACGAGATCTATACTATCAAGGAAGCATTCAGGGGTTTACTATATACCGACACCGCCGACAATTGGATAGCAATCTTTTCTGGCAGCCAAGCGCCTCTTCGCGCTCACGGGTTAGCAACGCTAACATTGAACATGATTATTCAGAGCAGGGAGTAGGCCCTGAACCTGGCAAGTCGACACATTGTTGCTTGCACCACTGGGACTTATCAAGGAGTGTATCTCTCAGCACTGGCTTAGGAATATATAATAGTAGAGTAATAATAGAAGTAATAATAATATAAGCATTCGCAGTCCTGTAGGTTTTTAAAAACTCTGGATATTTTGATATTGGTTTCTAGGCTCACCAGGCATTTGACTATTGGGGCGCATTTATCTTGAATAGGTTGGGAACACAGTATCTTCCTTTTAGTCTGGGGCTAAAGTCATGTGACGATAGGAACACCTTCTAAGCGAAAGCGTTTTTGTCTATTCCCATAACTAACCTAGCCAGAGAAGCCATTGGGATTTATTGCGATGAATCGTTCTCACTGAAAATCTTGCCAATACCTCTCCATCGAATCTCGTCGTTGGGCCCTCCCGATTTTCCTGAGAAGTTTTGGGGCGAATAACAAAGGAATCGTCTCATCTGCTTACCATCGGTACAGATATAAAGGAATCGTTGGCATATAACTTTTGCAATAAGCAAAGACTTTCAAACTCCCCTGCGAACTAGGGGTTTAGAATATGCCCGAGGTAGGCATACCGGTCGTAAGAGGCATCTAATATGCACAGAGGTAAAGACGTGCAACTCGATGGTTGATCTACGGATATGATGCCTCTCCCCTCTCATTACCAGGGGTGACATGACCTAGAAGATTTCACTGGTCATAAATCGCTACCACGACAGTCGGGCAGTACCGCAAGGGAGTACCGGAGCGTACCGAGTTCAAATCCGGCCAAGGACTGTTCGACAACACTCCCCAAAACCTTCGGGGAATGTTTTTGTCGTTACCACAACAACAACAATTAAAGTTTCAAATTAGTATCTCTCAATAGTGACTTGGTTGCCAGTACGAAGGTGATCAGATTGTTTAGAGCCTCTGAGCACAACCACCTGGGTATGATCTTACAAACAATTTTGAGATGGTCTTGTGTAGTAAAACAAATTTGCAAAATGAAACGCACCCTAATGTTCATAAATCTAGCAGCATGCTTTAGCTGAAAAAATAGAGTTAGTCTAAATTTGATTTATCACCTAAGCGGTTATTATGCAAATACGCAAGACTAGTACGCATACACGCCACAACCCCACTCACTTACCAATACGCTGCGCCGATACGCACCGTTAAGCCACAAGCGCACCACTTCAGCACTACGCAGGCAGTCAGCTATTAGAAGCGTTGAGGCTGATGTTGATGCGCCGTAACTCATTCAGTATGCAGTGGGCTCCAACTTTACTCTGGCTTTGTTTGCGGAGTTGTAAATGGGGTGATCTGATCGGTGCAATCTAGTGTTGGTCATCTTCGTTGCTGCACTTACTCTCTTTGATATTTGCCGATATGTAAACGTGGTGCGATAACATCAACTACAACAGGAAAATGCGCGCCAATTCATGTGGACGCATTGGCACTTGCAAGCTTAACACCCAACCCCCTATATTGAACAACATTTACTACAGACTACATACCAACCATCTCTGCAGCAAAAACGCTGTACCGACTTTCACGTATTGACAGCTTTTTCATTTTTTCGTCTCTCTTTCTTTATCTATCTCTGAAAGTAAAAAAATATGCTAAAAGTGATTTATGTTATGCAAATGTGCATTCGAATTGTTTCAAAGATCTGATAAATTTTTCCTAGCCTAACCTAACCAACACCTCTTTTTCGCCAACTAAGTTGCGGGGGTCGTTGCAATTCATTAAGTCCACCTTTACCACATTCGTCTTTGGTCTTTCCGCATGTGTGACCGCCTGCCTAAAGCGGTATTTATAATTTTTTTTTTAAATTGATTTATGTAAGTTTCGCCAGCTAAAAGGAGGATGAAATATTGCGCATATGCGTGAAGAGTGGGCGATTAAAGTAAAAGATTTAGTGCCGGTAATGTATCATAGGCCTCAAAGGATTTATGAATGTATATGGGTGAACGTTAGCATGCTTACCTTGATAGGAATGCAAAATGTATTTTCTTACTTGAATAAATAGTGCACATTTCTAATAAATTAATTAAGCGTAAGTAATAAAAAATAGCATGTTTGCATAATTCCTGTGAAAGTTCGTTTCTTAAGTCTTTCGTGAAATAAAATAAAATAAATAAAAATTAAATTAAATTAAATTCAATAATTTTTTTTTTTTTTTTTTTTTTTTTTTGTGTTCGTGGGAGGAGGAAATGCTTTATGCACTAACCGGGTTTAAGCCCTCGTTACTAGATGCTCTAGCAGCGGAACTCTCCGAGTGTGGGACTCCTTCTTGTCTTGAAGTATACCGCACTAAAACCTAACCTCCCACGGCCCGCGCATTCTTCCTTACCTGGGACCGCGCTTAGCATTACTTCAGGTAAGGAAGCGCGTTACGTGAGCTCTATGGCTACTCTCACGATAACTGGCTAGACAACCGTCTTCCCGTTTCGCAAGGAGGACATTCCTCGCGTATCGTCTGACTATATCCCATCTAACGTTTTCGCAGGTCATCTTGCGGATGACACTGCCCGGGGAAAGTTCGCCAATTGTCTCTTCCACCCGCCTTCTTTCTTCTGCGAATTGCTCGCATTCGAAGAAGGTGTGGCGTACGTCGTCTATGGCTCCGCAGTAGTTGCAGTTCGGGGTTTGAACTTTGCCCATTCTATGGAGATATTCACGGAAATAACCGTGTCCGGTTAAGAACTGGGTCAGGTAGAAGTCGACTTCTCCATGAGGTCAGTTCAGCCATGGTTCTACAGGGTGTTTTTTTAAAGGTTTGTTTAGTTCGGGGATTAATACCCTGGTCCACCTTCCAGCAGCACTGCGGCTCCATTGTAGTTGCCACCGCCGGATCGAATGACCCCGCGCCTTCGTTGCAGCAACGTCTCTACGGACCTCTGCACGAGTGTCGTAAGTAGTTTTTCTTTCCTCAGCGAGGAGATATATCGGTATAGTCCGCGCGATAACCAGAACAGCATCTGCGGAGACCGTGCGGTATGCTGAGGCAATTCTCAGGGCCCCTCTACGTTGGACTGCGGTAATAGCGGCCCGATACTTCCCAAATTTCATTGCGTCCGCCCAGGCCGTGGTTATTCATCCACTCGTCTACACTGCGCATCACTTGGTTCAGTTTAAGCTGTGCCAGGTCGCAGTTTCGTGCTGTTATCACCGCAGCCACGTCGTCTGCAAAAGCAACTAGAAAAGTGCTTTCTGGCATCTGCATTCGAAGGAGACTGTCATAGGTAGCATTCCAAAGATCAGGGCCGAGCACCGACCCTTGTGCCGCTTTGCCTGTTAGCTTCACCTTTCTTTGGCCTTGCGTCGTTTCTTAGATTAGCCAGCGGTCTCTTAAGTAGTCCCTCAATGTATCTAACAAGTATATCGGGACCTTAAAGGAGCGTTCTAATGCATCAAGCATGTCTTCCCACCTGGCAGAGTTAAAAGCGTTTTTAACATCTAACGTCACCAATAGTACCACCGGCCTTGCTTGATGGCTTGCCGTCTCGGCCTTCCGGACTGCCTCTACGACTTATGCTATGGAGTCTATTCTGGAGTGCCCTCTCCGAAAGCCATGTTGCCGGTGGGAGAGTCCACCCTCGTCTTCTATGGCTGCTGTTAGACGTTGCTTTATAAGGCTCTCCATCATTTTTCCCGCTGTGTCGAGCATACATAGTGGGCGAAAGGATGATGGAGAGTTTGGGTCCCCTTTGCCTTTCGGTATGAGGACGAGCCGTGCTGTCTTCCATCTGGCGGGGAAGACACATGCTTCTAGACATTTGTTATACATGTGTAACAAGAGCTCTGGACAACTATTAGCAGTTAATCTGATTGCCTCCGCAGGTATTCCATCGGGTCCTGGGGCTTTACCAGCCCTCATGCTACGCAGGGCTCTTTCTAGCTCTTCTTCATTGAAAGGTACCACGTTACGGTCATCTCGTGCTGCATGTTCCTCTTCTCTAGTAGGTTGCGTGAGGAATAGCGCTTCCACGATGTTCTTCATGTCATCTTCGTCCATCGTCTGATTTGGTGGTCGAAGTTTCTTCATAACTATTTTGTACCCTTGTCCCCAGGGGTCTTGATCCACTTCCTTACAGAGCTCTTTCCAGCATCTTAGTTTGCTTGCTTTTATGGCGCGCCGAGAGCCTTTTTCGCCCCCTTGTACGCCTCCGCCCTTTCAAGAGCCTCGGATCTGCCACGTGAGCGCGTCGCCAGTCTTCGCATTCTGTGACATTTTTCCGGACTTCCGCGATTTCGCTATTCCACCAATATACCTGCTTCTTGCCTCGCCACGTTCCTATTCGTGGCATAGAGACGTTGCAAGCATGGCGCATGCATTGCATGGTATTGGTGCCGTCGGTTATCCGTCTGGCTTTTGCCAGCACTGTTCCGGTGAACCTGGTGGCGTCAACTTTAGCTGCATCCCATCTACGGGTTTTGTATGACGCGTTCGCTGCCGGTCTCTGACCAGGATGGTCGAGTTGGAAGGTGATGTAGTTGTGGTCGCTGCCAGTAAGGTCCTCCATCACTCTCCACCCAACCGCGTTTGGAAAGAGTCTCTCCGAGACGAGCGTTATGTCGGGGATCGAGTACCCAAAGCCCGGGCGCCTGTATGTCGGGGTCGTGCCCGTATTCAGTACGACCACACCGAGTCGGGCTGCCATTTCCAGAATTAGTTTTCCCCTGGTATTAGTTTGAGGCATGCCCCATTCTATTGCTCTAACGTTGAAGTCTCCAGCGATGACCAGGTTGCCCGTTTGGTAACGTAGGTCGTCTTCTAATAGCTCCAGCTTTTCTTTGAACCTCTGAATGGGGTCATTTGGGGACAGGTAGCAGCTAACAAGAGTTGTTCGCGCTACAGTTACACGGACGTAGCCATGTCCGGCAGCACGATTAGTAACATTGGTATTGGCGTCCACTATCCAGATAGCAGCAGCGCCAGATTCGTCAATGTAACAGTTGTCTCTGGCCTTGTAAGGTTCGCTGATGATTGCATAGTTTATTTGGTGATCAAGCACCAGTTGGTCTAGCAGTTCATCAGCTAACCTGCATCGATTCAGATTTCCTTGAATCACGCTGGTCATTGGGGCGACAGTTTGGCTTTCGCCGAAGCAAGTGCTTCTCTAAACGTGCTACATGCTCCAGACCCGGGAAGATGGTCGAGGTTTCCCGTGGTGCACAGGTAGCATTTTGCCTTTTCAGTGCAGGATGAGGATTTGTGGCCAGAGTTCCCAAACTTCCAGCACGCGTCCCTCCTGTCAGGCCGATTGCAGACACCTGAAGCAGCGTTGCACTTCCGTACGCTGTCTGATCCTACATTGGATCCAGCCGATGGGAATTTTTCCTTTTTTGAGCAGTTGGCTTCCGGGACCTTCGTCCACTTCGACAACAGCCTTCTTTTGCTCTCTCTGGTTTACGGCGAAAAGAGAGATACGGATTTGGCCTGAGCTTTCTCCGATCTCTCTTCGAACGGCCTCTTCTATTTCGTCAGCCGTTGTGAGACAGTCCATTCCCAATACCTCTAGCTTTATACGCTTAGAGATTTGTTGTGCATCGCCAACTTCTCCTACCGCGCTACCAATGGCTTCACTAAAGGCAGGTTGGTCGTTGCACTGCGCCGTTTCTATTAGTACGCTACCAGCCTTGGTCTTGCGCACTGACCGTATCACCGTTCCGGTTTCGGCAGGCCGGAGCTGACCTCGGATTGCCCCTAGAACTTCGGCGTAGCTTTTGCCTTCGGCCGGTTTCACCAGAAACGTTACGGCTCTGCTGTTCCTCTTTTTCTTTTTGACTGCCTTCGGGGCTTGAGCAGGCGCTCTTGCCGTCTCCGACCTACTACTTTGGACCAAGCCTCTTCGGACTGGTATTCTCCGATTCCTCGTCCCTTTTCTTCTTGGCTTCCGATTCTATGAGCTGAGGGTCGGAGTTCGTCCGAGCCCTCTTATTTGATGGGCCCGGTTCGTCACCCTCTTCTTTATTTGGGCTCAATGAGCCCATATAGCTTTACACCTCTTCGAGAAGAGCCATTCCGTTTTTTATGTCCATGGACACGGTCTTCTGTCTCTGTGCGCCTGTTTGCATTGTACGCAGCACCGTTAGCGCATGATCCAAGCACTGGCCTTGGGTTTTCCCCTTAAGGCTAAAAAGTGTCATTGCGCTTTTTAAGGGGGTTTCCTTCTTGTGGGTGGGATCTAGCTTCCCGCCGGTAGCAGTGGGTGTTGACTGGCCGGGCGTTTTGGTGCCGAATCCCACTGGTGTGTTTCGTGCCGGTCCAGAGCCTCGCGAAGGCATAACTGGAGTGGCCACTCTAGCCGGGGTTTTTAGAACCGGCGATCTTAGCAGTTTACTGCTTTTTCTGAATGCGACCTCGTCGCCGCTTTCATTCTCCATTCTTTCTTCGTTGTTTTGATTTTGTTTATTCATTTCTTTTGGGTCTCCGCTTCAAGCCGCTTTCTCAGCACGATGTGCAGTCGCCGTTATTGATTCCCGTAGTTATCTATGCGCTTGCAGGGAGGCCACGCTAAGGTTGACACAGGTCCTTATGAGAGTCTGTGTTCAGTGCCAGAATCCGGCATTAGTCAGGAGTTGTCTCAACTGAGCCTGCACCACCAACTTAATGACGACGTGTTTCGAACGTACTTGAAGACCTGCTAGGGTTTTAACGAGACGGAGACGATGGCGATATTAACCTACCAGCCATTTCGCCAATGTGTCACCCTTGGTTACTGAGGTGGCAGACCACCGGCCTCGCCAGCCCGTAACATACTTTTCCTAATCATGTTTCCAGTTTCGGTCTTCAGGATCTTACTGGACTCAATCCTGAGGATGCTTAGTTAGAGTTTAAGGGCCGCATCCACTCGCCCTTTATTCGTTTTGGTTCGCCCTGAGTATTTCATTTCCTCAGTGCCACCCATTTCTGGGAAGCGTTCCTCTTTCCACCACCCGAGGAGGCGCCCGGTAGGCAAACCGATACCCCGCCGGGAAATTCAATTAAATTAAATTAAATAAAATTAAATTAAATTAAATTAAATATAATAAAATTAAATTAAATTAAATAAGTAAACCCAAATAAAACAAATCAAAATAAAATAAAACCAAATAAAATAAAACGAACAAAATAAAATAAAATATAAAAAAAATTTATAAAATTTTATAAAATAAAATAAAATAAATTAAAATAAGAAAAGATAAAATAAAATAAAATAAAATAAAATAAAATAAAATAAAATAAAATGAAATAAAATAAAACAAAATAAAATAAACAAAATCAGATAAAATAAAATAAAAACCACAAAATAAAGTCCAGCATACATGATTTACATATAGACAGAACGTGTAAAATATTGTGTATACCGTTGGCAAGATAACAAACAACAATTGGAGGAAAACTTGAATTAAGCAGCTTGCAAAACTACACACCACATAGCCTATGGGTTAGGCAGCTGCGCTTGCAATCAGAGTGAGTGGGTTCGATTCTCCACAAGATCCTCTGAAAAATAGCAAAACTATACGAATTAGTCTGACGAGAAATAGTGACTGTTTTCGAAATAGTACTATAACTATAGCCTGTATATGTTTGTTGCTTTCAATTTTTCCTCTAATTAAAAATAATAATAATTAACCAAGAATTATTATCAACTGATCTTGAGCTCGTTAAACTTACAAAAGTATGTAAAAATTAACAGACTATAAAACCAACAACAAAAATAAAATAAAATAAAATAACATAAAGTCAAATAAAATAAAATGAAATAAAAAAGTCAAATAAAATAAAATAAAATAAGACAAAATAAAATGAAGTTGAATAGAAAACAAAAATTGAATAATATGAAATTAATTACGTGAAATGAAGTGAATAAAGTAAAACAAAATAAAACCGAACTCTTTTGCAAATAATACGTTTTCAAAATTCCTACTTTAAGGTTTTTTTCTTGATTTTGCAAGAAATAAATACTTCGGAAATTGTCGTCAAAATGTATGCCTTGCTGAGCAATTGCCATACACGCTATATATTTTCAGTTTTTACTTCCAAGACGGTAATTATTTATAGCGTAACAACTTAAATAACAGCTCACAAAAAGCAACAGCAACAGCAGCAAAATATGTAATAACTAACATAAAAAAAAAAGTAAATAAATTGTCATGACTTAATGCAATCAACTCGCAATAATTTGCCAATGGCCAAGAAATGCTTAACAAAAGTGAAAAAAGTAAAGAAAAATACCAACATCCATATTTCCATGATGCCTGACTGTGCGAACCACGGCTCGTTTTTCATTTGACGGAAATCCGCATAAAGCACCATAAAATACCGCAACAAAGCTAATAAATTTGGCGACGGTCAAATGTTGCATAACCAAAAAATAAAAGCAAAAGTGCGAAACAAGAAACAAAAGCCAACAACACACTCACAGTCCCATAAAAAAAAATCTGTGAAAACTCGGAACAAAAACATTAGACAACAATATTTTGTACCTATAGAAACAACAGCAATGCATGCTATATACCGGCTTGCATACCACTTATCATTGCAGGCATTTCGTCGGGAATTTGCATTTTCTATGTCGTTGAGAATTTTCGATCAGGAAAATAAAAAATAGCGACAGCCGCGCTTACAATAAAAATAACAATATAAATTATTCAATGTGGAAAACTAGGCTAAACTGTTGGTGCAATGACCGCAAATAATTTGTATTTGAAGTAATTTGTACACGTTTTTGGTGTTATTGGCAAAAGCAATTGCTGCAGGGCTAATAAACTTAAAGTTGAATGTTGGAAAATAAAGTTTAACAAGAATGAGTAATGCTTCAAACTGCAATTGGAACTATAAATGCCCTAACTTAATTTACAAGCAGAATATTACCCGACAGGAAAGAATTGTAAGCTTGACTTGAATGCAAGGTTTGAGCTGAGTGCTGATAGTAGAACATGCCTGAGGTGGTTGGTGTTGTTTTCTCTATTATAGTTTATTTTCTTCTTTTTGCTGACTTTTCTTTACTTTTATTTTTCACCATGTCATGTCATTTATTTTATTTTATTTTATTTTATTTATTATATTTTATTTTATAGTATTTTATTTTATTTTATGTTATTTTATTTTTATTTATTTTATTTTCTTTTATTTTATTTTATTTTATTTTATTTTATTTTATTTTATTTTATGTTATTTAATTTTTATTTATTTTATTTTACTTTACTTTATTTTATTTTATTTTATTTTATTTTGTTTTATTTTAGTTTATTTTATTTTTTTTTTTTTTTTTTCTTTATTTTATACTATTTTATTTCATTTTATAATGAGATTTTATACAGAATCGATATTGGAAATTTGGACTGAATCTAGCCCTTATACCAGAGAGAAGAGCAAGTGTGAAAAATAGGCTTAGATTCTTAGCGGGGCATTTAATACCGACCGGACAAATGTTCAAATTTTGGCACATTTATTGCATTTACCTCCTATTTATATGCACAACCGATTTTTTTTCATTGAGGGCGTAGTTATTTAAAAATAAATTACTGAAAAGCCTAGAATTTATTTCAATCGGTACACTTGAAATCAAATTTGTAGATACTTGAGAAATTCGTTGATTTTGTATCATATAAATAGTTTGGGCAAACTAATTTTTAACACGAACCATTTGGACCAGTGCACGCGAGAAAAAGATCAAGGAAGTGGAAGCAATGAATAAACATTGAATATATACTTATGTATGTGAATATATATGCATATAATTAACTACAATTTATTTTAAGAGACTGCAAGTACAGGGTGGCGCAAAAGTAATCCTCCTATCAGAAAATGCTATAAATTTTGCGATTGGCCCCTAAAGTCAGTTCTGTTTTGACATTTGTGTAGTAAACACATGCGAAATACACGTTAATAAACAATGTTACGCTACACTGCTCCAGAACGCGGAATATTGCTGACTATTTATTTGACCAATAATCGGTCGGGGCCAAACGGTTACTGTGAATGGTGAGCGCTACAGAGCAATGATCAACGAGTTCTTTTTGCCGCAACTTGATGAATTGGGATTGGAAAACATGTGGTTCCAACAAGACGGTGCAACAGCACACACTGCACGTGCCACAACCGATATGCTGAACATCGGAAGCTTACTTTTGCGCCACCTTGTATAAGCACACATTTTGTTATGGAAATAAATATGAATTTAAGCAAAATCCATTTTTGAACTTATGTCCATATATAATTTGGCAAATATAAATTTTGCAGTTTGAAATTATGAACGAATGCTTTGCTAAATTGCATTCAAAGAAAGTTCAAGGTAGCTTGACTTCACTGCCTTAATTAGTCATGCATATTAGAATTTACTCAATTGGTTTCCATTTTAAAATGGAACCAAAGCCCCTTGTTATTTCCATTGTGGCAAGGTAACAAGAAAAACGGAAATAACGTCAAGTAACTATTATTCGAACAGCTATGGAAAATAAAATCTGGATATACTTTATTTAAAGAAGCGTTGATGCTAAATTTTTTTTAATTATACATTTTTCATTTTAAATTGCTTTATTAATTTATTATTAAATTATTACAATTTGAAAGTGCTGGCAAATACGAATTAAAAGTTGTGATCAGTAAATTCCTCGCAAATAATATTTTTTTAATCATCTTGGAGGCTCTAAAATTACTCGAATATAATTAATAATTGCATAAAATGCTGAGTGGGATAGTATGAATCTAAAATTTATGAATTTATATCTGGAATTATTATGATTAATCAACTAACCGGGTATGCTAATTGAGCTTTTAATTAGTCAGAGAATAATCCTTATCGATTAATTTAAGCCATTAATTTCCCAATTAAACAATGTCTATAATTCTGCGATACACATCTGGACAGGTAGAATAGTTTGGAGGAGCGACATTGGAAGTAAAGTGGTAGTTATTAAAAGGAGAGAGGGTAAAAGTGAGAAAGAAACAGAAATTTACAAATTAAAACGTCCCGCCAAGTGCTGAATACATTTTTCGCTATAGTGCGTTTCACAATTTAAGATGGCCGCAATTTTTATAATACAAATTTTGATGACAACTATTTAAAAAAAAAATGATAAAAATTTAATTTAAATGATATTATATAAATTAACAAAGCATGTAAATTCTGAGTGTCACATAGTTATGAAACCCACTGTATTTACACATATTACGATCATACTAATTTAATGTTGAAATAAAACGATGGAAAAATTTAAAATAATATTTTTATGAGCAGTGCTGCTCAAATTATTTTATATGGAAAGGTAAATTACAATACATGTACAAGTGTACACTAAGATTTTCTTTTTGAAATTGAGTAAGCACAAAAAAAAAATTTCGAAATTTTTTTGGAGATAACGCAAAAAAAAAATTTAAATAACGAGTCCTGTTCCAAGCAGGATCAATCTAGGCCGTGATAGGTTACATATAGTTAAAGGATTCCACTTATTAGGAATTTAGTTGTTTTTTAATTATATAGATTCTTCCTGCTAATTTTAGCTATGGAACTCAAGCAGCACAATTTCGACAATTCTAACAGAAGTGGGTGTGCGGGGATTCTGGTGAAGATAGTATCGATAACAAACTAAATTTCAAACAAATTTATACCGCTAAAGGTTTCAGTTAACGCTGTTAAAACGACCATTTGCAAGTTAAATTGAGAGCTATCAGAGGTTTTGATAAAATATTTCATACAATTATAAAAGTTAGGCGTGGTTACTTCTCGATGCCACACATTTTCGGTAACAAAATTTCCTATGCCAACTGAAATTAGTATATCAATTTTGATTCTGTCTTCATCTAAACGCTACCTGTTGAAATAAGCTGGTATTTTTTTGGTGTATCGAGGAATAGTCCTTGCTAATATCTTTCGACTTTTCTGAGACTAGAAGTCTCTTTTTATACCCAGCTGCACTAGTTATGGTTGGTTGAATCAACCTTAGTTTCATTTTAATTGCTTTTTTTAATCCAATTTTAGGTTCATTTAGACCTTTTTGTGTTTCTTATAAGCCTTCGAAAATGGTTTTATGCATCAAAATCCCTCTCCTATATGTTTTCCTTTTTTGTTCAATTAAATTGGAATACGTTCAATTCTGAATATTAATTTTTCTCAGTACCTCAATACTTTAAAAAATTTTTCATTGTCAATTTGTTAGTATACATTTCTATTTCATATGGAAGTTCCTGAGCTTGGTGTTGTTGTTGTATTAGCGACTACTTAACCTGCCTAAAGTATCACCTCTTATCCAACATTGTCATCAGGCTATTCTAACGGAAGTCCCAGAAATCTCGCGGCTCCACCACGGGTGAACCAGAGTGAAATTGATGTTAGAAGAGTAGGCTCGGTTGAACAGATGAACAGATGATTAGTATCATGGGCAGACACGCCGCATGCCGAGCAGACATTTGGCATCTCAGGGTTCAGTCTGGATAGTTAAGAGTTTAGTCTTTTACATTATCCAAAACGAAGTTGGGCCTTATCGGCAACAGGTGAAGCTTGTGCCTGTAGTACTGCATTCACCGGACGAGAACTGACAAAGGAGTTTACCGACTCCGTGTGGATGAGATTGAGGGCCCGCCGATGCACCTTTCGATCAAACGGCGAAAAGATGTGATGCCGGATCTCGTCATAGTGCTTACGGAGGTGACTCCTTATTCTCCTGGGAGGCGGATTTTCGTTGAGCAGGCTCCTGCTCGGATGCTGCGGTTTATAGCAGTTGAACAAGAATTGCCTGGTCAACATCTCGCTATGCTCTTTTACACCAAGCATTTTAGCCTCACTGTGAAGGTAATTCTGAGGAGACATAAGGAGGCAGTTCTGAGTGCGGTGTTTTGGCAGGCCTGCAACCTCCTCCAGTGTGTTTCTGCTAGCCCCGGCAGCCATATACAGGCGTCGCGTAGCTCAGAATCGGCTGGCCGATTGCCTTGTACGTTGCCAGTAACGTTTCTTTGTCTTTCCCCCAAGTACTGCCAGCTAGTGACTTGAGGATTTTATTGCGGCTTTGTACTTTGGTAGCAATCGCGGCTACATGAGCTCCATAGTTGAACATGTTATCAAACGTGACCCCTAAGATTTTGGGGTGTGTGACAGTCTGAAGCTTAATGCCGTCGACGTCGTAAATAAGGTGGCCGAGGACTTGGTCGGTGACAGTGTCAGATTTCGTTCAGCGAAAAAACCGGACAGGGATGGGAGGTATGAGTTCCTGAGCTTCATACCCAATTGCAATTTTGCACTTTCACATGAATTGCGTATGTGAGGGCATATGGGACTGCTTTGAAAATTTTTTTTTTGTATTCAAAGTGTAAATTTGTGTCTGTGCCTATATTTGAGGCCAAAACAAAAGTGCTTTAAGTATATAAAGATTGCGCAGCCCTGTTTATGAGAATGTACAAAACACTGAAAACCATTTTTTCCGGAAACAAAAATTTGTTCTCGATAATCAATTAAATTAAAACTTATCAGGAATATCTCTTTCTTTTTAAGAAAAAATGAGCACTGATCAGGTACAAGTCAGAAACAGTCAGAAATAGTGAGAATCAAATAGAAGCTGCAGAAAATCACTTCCGCACTCGGCTCTATGCCGAGAACACAAAAAAAAGAGTGAATATGGTTCTTTCTCAGTCAGAAGCTTGGAAGTTTTAGTAAGAAGAATTTTTCGTGACTTCTTTTACGAAATCTGTCAAAGTATCAGCTCTTGTGTATTGGACAAATGTTAACAAAATTCCTAAAATTGTATTTTTAAAAGAGCCAAGTACAGTCTTGGATGCGTTTAGAAGTGTCCGGAAAAAAATTTATTTGAAATTGTTATTATTTTATCAGCTTTCACACTGACTTCATTCATGTTTAATTTGATTGGAAAAAGAGAAAAAGACTGTTTTACTCCAGTTCGGAGTGAGTTTTCTTTCTCAAATATTGACGACAGTCAATTGCTCTTGAAAAGAATTCCGATTCATATTTTTTTTTTTTTGAAATTTTAATAGAGTTCGTTTATAATCAATTAATCTATTATATTTTTAATATTATTATCCGTAACACATTTTTTAATGGCTAACAACTTGTCAGCACGCGTTCTTTTACGAAGGCTGTTCTTTTCGAACCACGCCCTGTTGTAAATTTACCATATTTTAAGTTTGATATTCATATTGCTGAAACATTTTATGGATATAGAATTCCTAATTTGGTTTAAGTACAATTTTATCGAAATCAACTTTCAAAAAGGTAGTTGTTCTTATTACAAGCTCGAATTGATTACGAGCTTGTCGTAAAAGCGCCAGCAAATATCTGAGTAAAATGTCAATTGGTTTTTAGTTAAAAACTTAACAACTTAGCGAATACTCGTAGTATGTTTGTATGTGCCAAGCCATATCTATGTCTGTACAGTAGAACATACATTAATTTCGTCAACATTCTTGTCAAACCTTTATGTCGTTAACGTAGTAATAATTGCGAAATATTGTGTGTGACAGAAAATCACATTAATGGGCAAATTGCATTGGCCAAAACTGTGTGCAAAGCCCAAATGTAGTGCTGCTGTGGAAAAAGATTTTACAACTCCAAACCACAACTCGAAAAGAAAAGCAAAAATATTTCAAAACATCATAGCATTACTTGGCATGTATAAGGTGTGTGTGGACGGCTAAATGCATTGCGTACCAGAATCAGCCGCAACACCCCCACCAATAGCACCACCCAAAACCATGCTTATAGCAGTAGCGCATGCGCGGCAGCAGAACATGCGCTAGCAATTAACTGGAACGCTTAAATATGAACAGTTTTGTTGGACATACGCACTCAAGAGAATAATTGAATGCACCACATATGCTACATGCTGACATACAGACATGCTAACAAGCGCGTAAGACCAAACATAAAATTGGATGAATAAAATTAAATAAAAAAATTCCGAAAAAAATACTGCAAATACCTAAATGTGAGCAAATATTGCAAAAACGCTGTTGGCGCACTGAGCTTGTAAACTAAATGCGTCTGCGGAAAAAAAAGCATTTAAAAGTATTATAAAGAAAAATTTAAAGCTTTCAATTAGGTGCTTGTAGGCACAAGTGAAAACCTAACAAACGATCTGACAATTTATACAGCTTTAAAGCCATTTTATTTCAGCGTGCAGTAGCAATATACTCTAGGATTTGGACCAGCTTGTACGCATAATTGGCTGCGCTGAAATCTGTGTTTAGCAAAAGCCCAACGAACCATGAGCTGATCTAATATTCTGGCTGAATAGCAAATGAGTTTTTAAATTTGATAAGAGTCAGTGATATTTTTTGATTATTCAGAAAACTTGTACAAGCAGCATAAGATGAGAAATGTTTTATTTGAAGTACACATATTCATACTTTAAAGGTCTTATTATTGTCAATTTTGTATGGAAATGTCCTTTAGGAAGCTTTATAAAGCTTTCGCAATATTCATGAGTGTGAGTAATAAATTGTAAAATGCCAATAACAACTCTGTTACCAACCCTCATAGAAACTTATTGCTGTGCGTCTCGAAGTCATCACCACTTGTCTCCCGAACTACATAAGCAATAGTAAATAAATGATCCAGTATCTGCAGGTGGTTTTTTTAGTCCTATCCATTGCTCTTAGGATACTTGGGGAGTCTAGATGGCAAGCACATAATAAATGTGTAAAGGAGAGATCATTTCTTGGGTGAAATAGGCTGACAGTACTGGGCACGACTAGCAAGGAAAATAAATCAAAGGGAAATCTGAACAGTTCTTTAAATAATAACGAAAGCAATACCGATGGCAATACTAATAATTATGCCAATGCCCGTATACTCTATGCCTAATATAGCGCTTGCCTTGAAGTAAATATTACCAAACGCTGTTGGGTGGAACGTGAAGGAGGACCTTAGTCGCAGCGACCACACTCAAACTCAAGATATTGGCCAGAGATCGGAAGCGAACGCGACACACAAAGAACCTAGACACTGCTTGCTTCTTGACAAAAGTGCTAACGCTCGGCAGATAATATACATTACCAAAGGAAAGAGAAAGGCGAGAAACAAGTTCACAACCTAAACAGCGAAATATGCCACAGTATGCGAATATGAGCAAGGCACCCTTGTGACACATCTGTGAAACTTCTAAACTCCTCTATTCCTCACCCAATCTACGAGGGAGGAGGAGCAAGTAGCACGAGAAGACCACAAAGTGGTATCATTTAATGAAGAAGTGCTCCAAACAGCATTGCGCAACATGAAGCCTAGGAAGACCCCCATATCTGCTTGAATACCCGCGGAGGCAATCAGATTGGCTGATAATAATTGTACATGTAAAACAAATGCTTGGAAGTCAGAATCTTTGTGGCCAAATGGAAGACATCACGTTTCGTCCTTATCCCAAAACCGGGCCAAAAGCAATGCATCGTCTTTTCAGCCACTGTATATGCTCACAACTGCCTGAGAAATAATGGATGTAAAGCAACACCCAACGGCAAATATAGACGGCGTGAGAGGACTCCCGAGTGGGCACTTCAAAATAGCTGCTTTAGTAGAAGTCATAGACGCAGTCAAAAAGGTCGAGACAGCAATCGCCCAAGCCAGACTGTAGTAATATTGGCACCTTGGATGTTAAAAATGCCTTTAACTCCGCCAAGTGGACAATCATGCTTTAGAACGAGAAAGCTCCTGCGGAGTACCGAAATATTTGCTAATACTAATACTATGAGATTATTTAAGAGACCGCTGGCTAACATATGGCACGACGCAAGGCCAAAGAAAGATGAAGATAACAGGCGGATGTATGCTAGTAGCCCCGGCCTTTGAAATGTTGTGTATGACAGCACTTTTCTTGTCGCTTTTGAAAATGACGTGGCTGCTGTTATAACAGCAAGACACTGGGACCTGACATAGCTTAAACTCAACCAAGCGATGCGCAGATAAAAATCAGAAGTTACTACGAGAAGGCTGTATACATAAAAGCGAACCTAAATAGCCTAGAGACAAATGGCATATCTGACGAAAATGTAATACCTATTCAGCTGAGATAAGGCGTCGTTTAAAAAGTTCTAAAGTGTTACGTTTATCAGAAATATTTTGAAGTATCGTGACAGTCGACTCAGCCACCAACATGGACCTGAGTATTCTTTAGAATTAGAAACAAAAATTACAGAAACAAGTAAGGAAGTTTAAGTTCGGGTGGAACCAAACTAACCTAGTAGTGATCTAATTTGGCATAACAACTGACTGAGTCTATTTTAATACTTTTCATTTCGTATCATAAAGCCAGCTAATTGTTTTCAACAAAAACACTTCTGTTATATGTTTTGAGGGGTAAATTAATTTATTTGTGTACAAATAGGTTCCGTACGAACAGCTGCTTACAAAATATCAAAACATGCACATTTTATGTTTGAAAAATTTGAGTTCAAATAGACAGACGGGCAGAGAGATAGACATGGCTAAATTGACTCAGCTCATCTTCTTGATTATTTCAGTATACTTATTGATCAGTCCATCTCTTCTTCTTCACATACATAAAAACATTTCATGTTCATGGAAGATATGAAAATCCAAAAAGATATATAACTTATCTATTGCAGTGGGGCATTATTAACTTCCCCGGATATTTTGTTTGTGTGTTATCCGATTTGCCTAATTTTTGGCAGGAGAATACCACATACTATTGAGGAGCAGCTGACGAATTTTAAATATCTAGTTGAAACTTCAAGCAATCGCCTTTGAAAGTAGCAGAATTTGTATGCTTATAATTGGGCAGCGCCACGCCTACTTTCACAAAACCAACACATTTTTTTTCGGCCAAGTTTTGCTTAAAAAGCTTATTATGTGTGCAAGATCTTATTGATATAATTTGCTTAGTTGTAGAAATATCGCTTTTTAAATTTTACAAAAAAATTTTCCAGAACTATGTTAAAAAACTGGGCGTGGACATTCACCGATTTCGCCCATTTTTACAGCAAACAGTAACCTTTATATATAGAACATTCTCACCAAATTTTGTTTCGACAAATCAATTTTTTCCGGAGTTCTGGCATAAAAAGTTTGTTGGAATAATCCACTATAAAAGGGCGGGGCAACGCCACAAATTTCTTCGTTCACGGAAACTTTGAAAGTTAAATAGAAATTATATAATGCTATTTTGGACAAAATTATTGCCTATTAAATATATCTCTGATCCTTTTCAAAATCTTTCATATAAAAGTGGACGTGGACCTTAACCGATTCTGCCCATTTTTTCCGGGAACATATCTTGTTTTCATGGAAATCTGTGTGCCGAATTTCGTTTCGATATCTTGACCGGTTTTTGATTTATGATTAATATTATTTCTAAATTTGACTTAATCAAAAGTAGGCGGTGCCACACCCATTTTCAAAAATTTCTTGAAAAATTTATTTTCTGCCTTAATTTTAATGTACCCATCCAATTTTATGCTTTTAGGTGTATTATGTACTGAATAATCACTTTTTTGTATTTTTGAAAATATTCTATGTATAAAAAGTAGGCGTGGCTATAATTCGACTTCGCCCATTTTAAATAGCGCCCAGGGATGAGTGCTAGGGAACCTGCATACCAAATTTCATTGAGATATCTCAAAATTTACTCAAGTTATCGTGTTTTCAGACGGACGGACATGACTTAATCAATTTCTCTTTTCCTCCTAAACATTTTTGATATATATAAGTCAATATCTATCCGAAGGGTGTATAGTTCATTAAATAAGTATGGAAATATTTGGGTACTGCCAAATGCATCTTCAAGGCTGTAGTATAGCGGTATACCACACTCTTCACGTCAATTGAGAAGTCGATTTTCTCGCGCTCATTTAGGTCTAACTGAAATAAAGACAACCACGTTTTGCTTGAGGTAGAATACGATAGACCTGCGCTACATTGCTGTGAATATATGCGGAATAATCAGGTGACAAGTCAATTGCTGGAGTAGAGGAACTACGGCAATTGTGGTATACCTATTGGTTTTCGGATCATAACGAACAAACTAAGAGTCCAATTTCAATCCTTTCTGGCCCTTTTTGTTAAGTGAAATATTACGTACGAAATACTTGGACAAAAGTTGTATACTACTGATAGTTCATATTATAAAGGGTGTTTTTTTTAGGGGTATAGAACTTCGAATTGAAATAAAACACAAGAAAATCGTTTTAAGGTCCATCAATTTGGCTTTATTGGAAGGATAATTTTATGCCATTAATGTTTAAATATGATTTCGGGCATGTGGCCGCCGCGGGTGGCTCGAATAAAGCCAATTCTACAGGTCCAATTTTCAACCACTTTTTCGAGCATATGGGGCCGTATGTCGGCAATAACGCCACGAATGTTGGCTTCCAATTCCCCTAACGTTTCTGGTTTGTTGGTGTAGACGAGCGACTTCACATATCCCCAAAGAAAATAATCCAATGGTGTCAAATCACACGACCTTGGTGGCCAATTGACAGGTCCATTCCGCGAAATTATGCGCTCATCGAATGTTTCCTTCAATAAATCGATTGTGACGTGCGCTGTGTGGCATGTAGCGCCGTCTTGTTGGAACCAAAACTCATCCACATTCATGCCATCCAATTCGGGAACAAAATAGTCGGTTATCATGGCTCTATACCGGTCTCCATTAACGGTAGCTGCCTCTCCAGCATTATTGCGGAAGAAGTATGGCCCAATGACTCCACCAGCCCATAGAGCACACCAAACAGTCAGTTTTTGTGGATGTAATGGCGTTTCAAGGGTCTCATGTGGATTCTCTTCACTCCAAATGCGGCAATTTTGCTTGTTGACGTAGCCATTCAACCAAAAAAGAGCCTCATCACTGAACAAAATTTTGCGATGAAAATCAGCATCGAAATCAATCTCATTTTCGGCCCATACACCAAAATCACGACGCATTGCATGGTCTCGCGGCTTTAATTCTTGCACAAGCTGGATCTTGTAAGGTCGCAAGCCAAGATCTTTGCGCAAAATCTTCCATAAAGTTGATGGACAAAGCTCCAATTGCTGTGCACGGTGGCGAATCGATTCATTCGGGTCCTCTTCAACACTTTGCTCTACAGCGGCAATTGTTTCTTCGGTGCGCACTGTTCGACGTCTCTGCGGATGCGTATTATCACATAGAGTAAACGTAGTGCGAAAACGATCCATGGTTAACCGAATTAATTGCTCTGATGGACGATTATGGCGACCATAAAATGGACGGAGCTCACGGTAAACTTCGCGAACTGAACCATTATTTTCGAAATAAATTTGCACGATTTGCAAGCGTTGTTCTTTTGTCAACCTGTTCATGATGAAATGGCAAACCAAACTGAACATAAATGACATTAGAGTTGCCAGATTTGACCACAAAATGCCAGTTTTATCTCTATTCGAAAAACAAACCTGTAAAAAAAACACCCTGTATAAGACGAAATTTGGATTAACCCGAAAAGCCGCTTTCTCAAAAATTGGAGGGAAATATGGTATAGACGAGTGTTTTAATTTGGTATACTGCATGCTCAGGTAGGGGCTTATTAATTCGAGTCATTGTTCTGTAGATAGTTTGGACAGCTAAATAGTTTGGACACCGACAATATCCCGTAGGAGCTGTTGCTCATCTTCAACATCGAAAAAAAATGTATAGGAAAAAAGGCATTTTTATTACCTCACCACCAACTGTTCTTCCTGCTTTGAAATGACAATACGGCTTAGTTCTCTAAAGTATACTGTTTGTAGAGTTTAAAGGTGGAACCTTAAAGCAAAAACTCTTTCACCATGCAAAATCCGTATCAATACAACAGCCAAGTACTGATAATACCAAGAATTTAAGGCATATAATGTGACTTATGTTGTTTCATCGCTTTTAGAATTCAAGCTCTGACCATTGATGAAACATATCATAAAAAAAATTTAAACTAGGAAGTAAAACTATCTCTAAAAAAATATTTTGTCACGCTTTTGTTTATTACAAGCTCAAAAAATTTAAAAAAAAATCGAATTTTTTAGAAACTGCTAAGATAATATTACAAAAATTTCTGTCTTATTAATTAAATATTCAAAGCCTAACTGTTTTCTGGGTGGTCGCTTTTTGCCAGCTGGGTACGGTACTTAGGTATGGCGTAACTCAACGCATTTTATGCTACTAACTGGCAGGCAAGCCTTTGTGCGTAGATTGGGCACTTAAACATTTTTTTTCTCCTTCTTATTTAATTGACCAGTAAAGCACCAACAGCTTGGCCTGTCAACGCATTTGTTGCACACGAATTAGACGGAAAAAAAAAACCGAAAACATTTCAAATCAAATCAAATCAAAATACTGTTAAATGCCTCAAATCACTTTAACGACCACTATACGTGATCACTTAAGACTAACCACAAGGCTTAGAAGGCAAGCAGACAGCAAACGCAACAAGAACCGCAGCAGCTAGATACATATTATCAAATCTAATAGTCTTTAGCCACGCCTTGTTCAGTAGCCTAAGTCATTTTGTAGGACATTCAATGAAAAGGTGATTACAGGAGTTACTCCAACAACAAAAATGTCTGATTTAATAAGTGAAAATCTTACAAAATCAGCGAAGCAAAAAAAAATCAACTCCCGTTCAAAATTTGACTTCTTTAATACTTACGCGGGCGAAACATTTTTTGAGTTTAAAATAAATGCGAACAGTTATACTTATGTAAGTAGAACTGTGGTACTGTGAACGTAAACGCATGCGTTTTGTGCTCGATTTGCTAAGATAAATTTATGGTTAATTGGCTTTCTTGTCGGTGTTTTTTGTGTGTACGTGTGTGTACGTGAGCGCTTGTGTGGCAGACCTAATGACTAGCGAACCGGATGACTGACTGACTGACTAGCCGATTAAGTAAATTTTATTATTATTTATGTCACACATTTACTAGCTCATTCAAAAACATACACACGCACCTATATAAGTACAAGTACAGTCACTCTTAGGCAAGATGGGACAGTTTCTTAAAAAATATGTCATATAATTATTTATTTTCAATTAGGTTAATTTAACAATTATTTTTAATCATAAGCCCAAAAAACTATAGAAGATATTACAAAATAAACTTAACCAGCCGAGGATCGCGCTCAATTTCTTATAAAAGATTTTTTAAAGGATAATATAGGAATATAATAGACTAAATATCTGCGAAAAATAACTTCATGGCATTCTGTCTTCTTTCCAAAGTATCTGGTACAAAAAAATGGGAGATAGTAAAATTTTGTATGGATTATTGATAATTGGTATGTCGTAATCAAGTTTGGTCAAAATGTTTTTTTTATAACAGCGAAATTTTCTTAAGAAAATGAGCAAAATCGGTAGAATGCCACACCCACTTCATAATGTAGTTTATTTGTAAAGTGTTGAATTTGATATTTTTGTAACTGTGTGAGTAATATCAATAAGTTGATATGATAAAAAACAAACAGAACAAGTAAGGAAGTCTAAGTTCGGGTGAAATCGAACGTTATACACCTAGTAGTGATCTATTATTGCATACCAATTTACGCAGGTCTAATTTAATACTTTTCAGTTCGTATTATAAAGCCAGCTGACTGTTTTCAATCAAAACACTTCTGTTTTTAAAATTAATTTTAAAAAGATATAAATGTATGCCGCGATATACAGCAGGTATATCATCATAAACCTTCAAAGAGATGTTTGCGCCGAGCTTCCCTTCTAATTTGTGGTGTGCTGTTTTGAATTTTTTCCTACATATTAGCGGCACCTACAGATTTTTGCCGACTTCGAACGGCATCTACAAAGGAGATGGATTTTTGCTGAGAAGCCTTCCATGTCAGAAAGACACTCGGAGAGTTTTCCAAACCCCTGCCGAGGGGCGACCCTGTTTTGAAAAACTTTTCCAAACCACTTTTGATGTTACCTGTCCCAGGACTCGATCCTTCAAAATACCAATATATGCACATTTTATGTTTGAAAAATGTGCCTTCAAATATACAGACGGACAGAGAGACAGACGGACGTAGAGACGGACATGGCTAAATCGACTCAGCTCATAGTCCTTGTCATTTCAGTTTACTTATTGATGGGCCCATCTCTTCTTCTTCTCATACTTACAATCATTTCATTCTCGTTAAATGTATGAAAATCAAAAAAGGTAGATGACTTCCCTATTGCAGTGGGGTATTAACAACTTTCCCGAATATTTTACTTGTGTGTTATCCGATTTGCCTAATTTTCGACAGGAGGATACAATCAATCGGCTTTGAAAATAGCAGAATTTTTATGCCGAAAAGTTGGCGGCGCCACGCCTAATTCCCTAAAATCCACAAAATTTTTTTTTGCGGTCGAGTTTTGCTTAAAACCGGTATTATGTGTGCAAGATCTTATTGATATAGCTTGCATAGTTATAGAAATATCGCGTTTTACATATAAAATCAAATTTTTCAGAACTATGTTAAAAAACTGGGGGTGACCGTTGACCGATTTCGTCCACTTTTACAACAAACATTTAACTTTATATATTCAACATTTTCGCGTACGCAAATTATTCCTTTTTAAATATATCTATGGTCCTTTTCAAAATCTTTCGTATACAAGTGGGCAAGGACTTTAACCGATTCTTTCTAGAACATACCCTGCATTAATATAAATATGTGTGCTAAATTTCCTTCCGATATTTTGAACGGTTTTTGATTTATGATTAATATTGTTTTTAAATTTTACTTAATCAAAAGTGGGCTGTGCCACACCCTTTTTCAAAAATTTCTTGAAAAATTTATTTCCTGTCTTAACATTAATATACACACCAAATTTCATCCTTATAGATGCATTATGTACTGTATAATCACTTTTTTTGTATTTTCGAAAATGTTCTATTATAAGAGTTCGCCCATTTTAAATAGAGCTCGGAGATGAGTGCCACGGAACCTGCATACCAAATTTTATGAAGATATCTCAAAATTTACTCAAGTTATTGTGTTAACACTCTTTTCGTCCCTAACATATTGATATATATGTATAAGTCAATATCTATCTCGAGGCGCTTATGCCGTTACATACCACCGTCACGCGACTCAGGTTAATATACCTTGTGTGCGTAGCACTACTAGGTATAATAAGCATTGAGGCTAAGTAGTAAGTACCTTAACTTAAATATCTTTCTTTGTTTTAAAGTAAGACAATAGACCTGGGTAAAGTGAAATGCGATAATAGATCAGTACTTAGTATAGAATATTCGGTTCCATCCGAAGAAAGACTTGCTTACATGTATTCACATTTTTTTCTATTTTTCCTTTAAAATTTTTGCAAAATCAATTTAAATAAAAAGTAATATGTTTTGAAAAATGGAGAAAAAAATTTCCATTTCCTCTGCCAGTGACTGTATACGTATACAAACGCATATTTGTATATATGTACTTCCAAACTTAATAGCTAGACTTAGTTTAATAATCGCTGCAAACCGCTGAGAAGCTGTTGAAAAGCCGTTAAAACCTAAGTATGACATTAATAAAATGCCGAGAAAACAAAACACGTTCAAATGCCAAAATATTTCAACGCTGCTGTGGGCCAAAAATGAAAATCTTAAAATTATTAACATCAGCAACTAGAATTTAGCCAAAGTAAAAAACGGATATCAGCTTAAAAATTATCAATACTTGCTAGTAGTTAGAACTTTAAATAGGCAACTTCAAGCAACAAAACGTTTTAAGTGTGATCGAACTTGTTGATTAACAAGAGTGGCAGTGACAAAGACTTACTTGTTCGAGCGTTAGTACAAGTTAAACAGTTCTAAAGTAAACAGTTGTGCTCCCATCTAGCACATTTGATATTTCTGGCTCGATTTTTAGAATTCCAAAATCAATGATATCCTCACTTAATCAATAATTATTTCATGAATGTATATTTACTATTTACAATCCAATTGATTCTTTCTGCTTTCAACAAAATATATTTATATTTTAATCCTTAAGTTACTTAGTTGATGAGTTTTTCTCTGTAGCTGAGCAGTTTTGGATCTCGACACTTAACATCCCCTGCCTTCCAACGACTCGGCAATATATTAAAAAAAAAAAAAAGCCGTGCGTTAGCGGACACGAGGGGCCGGTTGGACGGGATGGTTGGGAACGTTGGGAACTATTATTATGCTTAAAATTAAATTACATTAGTTTAAAGCTTAGATGCACAGACACCATGTTTCTTACTCTTTATACTTACAAAATTTTTTGTTGTGTATGTATCTGATACATACAAATGCAACTGTTTAGTAACGGTTCTTGTATTTAGCAAATGCAATTGCGCAAATCATTCTAGTTTGCTTGATATCTTCTAATCTTTTGGCTCGAGCCGCTTGTCAACTGTCAGTATAGCCGACAGGTGGGCATACGTTAGACTTGGTTTTTTTCTTTTTTTGTTTTTGTTTTTGAAAAATTTATATTTGATTATCTGAGTTCCTGATAAAAATAACAGTTACAATACGTTATATATCTTATATTATTACACAATATTTAACACTTAGCCTCATAACTTACGCATTTCCTTTCTGTTTAATTTCAGGTAAGCATTCAATCTCTTCGAATTTGTCTCTGCTCAGCAAGGTATGTAAATCACAAAATAAAATTGCTAAAAGGCTTCCTACCGGCAAGCTTTTCATGGAAAATAACGACTGTGGAGGTGTGACCTCCAGTGTGACCTTAGTTGATTTCAGAGATATCGAACGAAATTTGAGTCCAGGTAGGCCGAACATCTGATTTTAAAACATTCTATCAAACGATGTGCATTTGTGTTTATATTTTACGATGTTTACTTCAGAAGAGATTAAGGCCGAGTTTCTAGTGTGCTGCTTCTAATTTTTGTTAAGAAGCTTTTTAATGACAGAAATACACTCGGAGGGTTTTCCACCACTTCCGATAGGCGAAAAACTTTTCCAAACGTTTTTGATGGTAGCTGTCCCGACACTTTAACCTAGGACTTTCGGTGTGATAAGCCAGCAACACACCTCGGTGGCTGTAAATTAATTGTAATGTAATTTTCTGATTCTAATTTGTGATAAAAATAAGTGCAAATATGTAGTGTTAAATTGTTTTCTGAACAGTTTAAAATTTTTTAATGTGAACTTTTTTAATTCAAGTGGTTTTTGTATTTTGCTGCAGTTTGATTGGCTTTGTATTGCTTCTTGCAATTGTTTTGTGCGCTTTTCGTTCGTTGTTTATTGAGTGTCAGAAGACAGTGTCTTTCAAACTGCTCGCTTTTATCATTTGCTTTTCAAACTTTATGGGGTGGTTTTAATTTAAAATAGCTGCTGTTGTTGTTGTTGTTGTGGTAGTAACGACAAAAACACTCCCCGAAGGTTTTAGGGAGTGTTGTCGAATTAACAGTCCTTGCGGTACTTCCCGACTGTCGTGGTAGCGATTTATGACCAGTGAAACCTTCTAGGTCATGTCACCACTACTTTCGCAAGGAAGGATAGGATGGGTAATGAGAGGTGAGAGGCATCATATCCGTAGATCAACCATCGAGTTGCACGTCATTACCTTTGTGCATATTGGTCGCCTCTTACGACCGGTATATTCTAAACCCCTAACCCGCAGGGGCATAATAGCTGCTATTATTTATAAGCTATTATTTTTGAATTTTATAATAATAATAATTATTATTATTATTATTATTATTATTATTATAATTATTATTATTATTATTATTATTATTATAATTATTATTATTATTATTATTATTATTATTATTATTATTATTATTACTATGATTATTATTTTTATAATTATTTTTATTATTATTATTAATTTCACAAATGTAGTGAAGAGTAAGACTTCTTATAGTCTTTTACAAGTACTTCAACTTAAACAGAATTTCAAATATATAAGGAAGATATAAGATCTCACTTCAATCGAAAATTTAAAAACTAAATAACATAGAATAACCTAAGTAGTAATGAGAGAGAAGCTAGTGAAACGTTTTAAGAGAAAAATAGTAGAAAAGAGGAGGGATACATTCGACATTTACGTTCTCTTCATTTTGAGATTTTATATAACTAACTTTACTTCATTTATGTCGCGCATTTATGAAAATTGTCAGATAAGAAGCGGTGGACTCGCTCATATGAAGTGTACAGGGTTGACAGGTAGAGTTGCGTGCCATAAATGATGGCAAGGGCTTAAGTTGGAGTGCTTAAAATGCAGATCAACTGAAGCTGACATTTTTAGGCTTTTCAGGGAAACGCGGGACGCGATTTCGGACCTCGCTAAAGCAGTTTCTACGATAACAGAGAAATTCAAACACTATGAAAACGTGTGTAAGAGTTTCAATTATTTTGATGATTTTTCAACTTTCCGGCACTGGTTCCATCCACCTATAGGGCCGCAAAATGAAACCTAAGCCTCATTCTGTTTCTATCTCACCTCAAACGTTAAGGGGCGGGGTGTAGTCCCATTGCAAAAATCTATATTTTTGTAGAAATTTGGATTTGAAAAATTTAAATATTTTTCATATTGATAACAACACAGTTTTGGATTGCTCTTTCTGGCTGCCTGGAGCTCTTGCTCGTGAATTCGATTTTAACTTGATGAGAATGTTCCAAATGCAACAAAAATCCCTCTCTAGAATACCGATCCAAGCTACTGTAAATTCTGTCTTTTAAAACTTACTATCAGCACGTTAGAGGTTTGTGCACTTAGTAGTTATAATACGAATACAGTAGTACAGTGTATATATAAACAAAGGTTTTATATACATATAAACTAATGTATTATCTGAGTGTCAATTACCAGTGTTTTCTTTGTACTATAGTATTGGTTGGCATAAAGTCGCAAAAGAGGTCTGGTATTAGGAAGTGGCTTTCATTTCGATTATCTCAATCAGTTCCAGAGTATTATTACTCTTAATATGGCAACAAAAACAACTATTTTTATTATTTGTTAGTAAGATACATAGTTACCAATCGGTACTATATACGAGGTGTGTTCAAAAGTGGCGTTATGTTGGTACTCATGTCTCTCACTTATGCCGACAAGCTCGGCCATTTTGAATGTTCAGTTAATTGTTGACAGCTGCTTTGCTTGCACGTGTTTTGGATCGTCTTCGATTTTTACCTATTCAAAAAAATGGATCAAAGAACCTGTATCAAATTTTGTCTGAAAAACGAAATTAAGTGCGCGGATGCATTCCGAATGTTGACTGTGGCATACGGAGAAGCTACCTTGGACCGAAGCAACGTTTATCGGTGGTACAAAATGTTCTCAGAAGGCCGAGAAGATGTGCAAAGAAGAACAAAAATTGGCTTTTGCACCACGATAACGCCCCTGCTCACGCATCGTTGCTTGTGCGCGACTTTTTGGCCAAAAACAACACACTAATGATGCCGCAGCCACCGTATTCCCCAGATCTGGCCCCCTGTGACTTTGTCTTGTTCCCTAAACTGAAGAGGCCCATGAAAGGACGACGTTACGCTTCTCTTGACGAGATAAAGACGGCATCGAAGGAGGATCTGAACAAGATACAAAAAAATGATTTTTTGAAGTGCTTCGAAGATTGGAAAAACCGTTGGCACAAGTGTATAATATCTCATGGGGAGTCATCTCTTGTCAAATTTGGTTTTGAGAAAAACCGGTTTCGGCGTTGTGCAATCATCAGTGTCGATTTTCGTTCTGATCTGTTGTTGTCGTTTGTCTTGTATTTATAGTAGGTAGCAGGTAACGTCAGCATGGGTGTCCGTTTGTGTACGTGTGTGTATGTGTTGTGTGTGCACTTTCAAAAATGGGGATGGTTTGCATCGATCGGTTTTTGTGTGGTTGACTGAGGCAGGTAAAAGTTGGTGATTTTTGTTGTTTGACCTTTTTTTTTCTTGTTTGTTGTTTTTGATCTTTTGCTGTTTTGTGTTTATTTGTCGGTGCGTGTTTTCTGTTTGCTTGAAAATATTTTTGAATTGAAAACAACAAAAAATAAGCAAACAGAAACAGTTGTAAGGGCTCGCCACTTTAATCTCTATCTTGCTATCGACAAGTTGACATGTGATTTTCAAAGTAAATTCCATTTCGTTATTTTATTCATAAGTCGCTCGGTGTTAACGAAAAAACATTGCATACTATCAATTATCCTAGTAACTCTCAGAAAAAATTCTCTTGAAATTCCTGAAAACCCCCATCCAGCCAGTACTATCGTTGGTACCTTTGAAATTATCGATTCTTCAGATGTGAGAGGACTTGCATTATCTGAGCAAATTAATTTGAAAAAATTTCGTTAAATTAAAATACAGTCAAAACACAACCGAAGACTGTCTTGTACTTAATTATTTGATTGAAGTTTGGTCAGGGAATAATTAAGGGTGTTTTCTTCTTCTTCTTTAAATGGTCATCTAACCGCCTGGGCGATTTTGACCGTCCAATATAGCTCGCCAGTCGTTTCTTCGTTACGCCAACTGGCGCCAATTGGAAACACCGCGGGATCGCAAATCGGTCTCCACTTGGTCCTTCCATCGGAGTGGTGGTCTCCCTCTTCCTCTGCTTCCACCGGCGGCTGCCGATAAGAATACCTTCTGGGCTGGAGCATCTTCGCTCATTCGCACTACGTGGCCTAGCCAGCGAAGCCGCTGTGTTTTAATTCGCTGAACTATGTCGGCGTCTGCGTAAAGTTCATACAGATCATCATTAAATCTTCTTCGGTACTCGCCGTCGCCAACGCGTCGAGGTCCACAAATCTTTCGAAGAACCTTTCCCTCGAATACTTCCAGAGCCGCCTCATCAGATGTTGTTAGTGTCCACGCTTCTGCACCATATAGCAGGACAGGTGCGATGAGTGACTTGTAGAGTGTTATTTTCGTTCGTCGAGAGAGGACTTTACTTTTCAATTGCCTACTCAGTCCGAAGTAGCATTTGTTTGCAAGAGTGATTCTTCGTCGGATTTCTAGGCTAACATTATTGTTGGTATTAATGCTGGTTCCCAGGTAAACGAAATTATTTCGAAATTATTGCTGCCAAGAGTGGCTTGGTTGCCAAGGCGCGAATGCGCTTACTCTTTGCATGATGACAGAAGGTACTTCGTTTTGCCCTCGTTCACCACCAATCCCATTTTCTCCGCTTCTTTTTCTAATTTGGAGTAAGCAGAAGTTGCGGCGCGGTTGTTAAGGCCAGAGTGTTTTCACTTCGAGTAAAATTTTGTTTCGTATCTTAAGCTTTCGATTGCTTAAGCGTCATTTCAATAGCCTTGTGCTAAAACAAATTTTCGAAATGCAACAATGCAATCGTCATGTACCCGTTTACACTCTGTCAAATTATTTAATTGTCATCATGTTAGCTCAAGTAAATTACTACGCATTGCCAGTTCTATTGTTGTTGTGGTTGTTGTTTCTAATTTACTTCACTCATTCTTAGCAAATTTTAAATGAACGAAACGTAAACAAAATATTAGTCACAATGCAACTTGGTAAGCGATATGTTTTTTATTTATGTGTGAGTATGTGACTTAGAGAGCTTAAATATTGTGATATTCAACCATACATTGCATACAATAGTAACTGCTAAATGAAGGCGTTTTGGAAACTTTTGCGCAAACAATAGAAAATCGCTTAGCTTTTGACAAGACATACATGCATGCATTAAGTTGATAGACAGCAGTTGGTCAGGTGGGTAGGTTGGTGGGTAAGTAATAATCCTCAGCCATCAAAGCGTGGGAAATATGCAAAAGGAATAAATTGCTGATTTTTTGTTGTTCATTTGAGGGCCTGAGAAATTCTTGAAAGAAGTGGCGTAGAGGGGGCAGTGGGGCAGCTGTCTTACCCTGTACAATAAAATTAATATTTTAAGTCGAGAGAAATCTAGCGATGAACATTTTATGTTTTAAGACCGCAATACTGAAAGCACTTAGACAAGATAAAAACTCAAATCTACAGTACCAATTATAAATATCAGTTTCCTTGACGTGCAAGCCTTTGATTTCTGCTAGTTCATCCGCTTTTTCGTTGTCACCAAAATACCTGTGACCATATACCCAGACGAGTTACATTGTCGTTAAGTTGGATATATAGAAGCTTACTGCAGTTAGGGACGAGTTTCTATTACATAAATGAAGATGTTAGTGATTTGAGCGCGGCCGCGAGACCACCGGCTCCCTCGATTCATAGTCCTTTCTTGAAGTTAGGAAAATGGATATCAAATTCGACTTTTGCCTTTTCGAAGAAGACCACTAATCAGTAGAGTATCCAGAAATACCGTTTTTCAAGTATACTACTTTGGTCATTTATGCCAGTATAAATATTTACAACCTCAAGTTTATCGGTGGCTGTATGAATTTGTTTTTTGTTGTATTGCTTCCATATATTTGCGCCTCATTATTTACTTTCTGCTTAAAATTCATATACTAAATGTTTAATTCTATACTTTTGTGCACATAATTATTGTGGCTATTATAATCTTTAACTGTCGCTCCGTACCTTATTTGAGAAGCAACGCTACAAAATCTAACACTTAATTCGTTATAAATTCATTAATCGAATGCACTTCAATGCATATGCCAACCAATTGTGAGTTCGTTGCTTAAGTCTAATGTTTCTGCCAACCGATTTTGGAAAGTTACATGTATGTCATACGGCATTTCCACGAAAGCACACACACACACAAACACAAACATAGTATACATAACACAAACATAATGTATTACTTAATTGTCCACCTGCATTGAACAAATATTTATGCGCTTCTGGTGTACAGCTATCAACTAACAGCTACAAGGCAAGCAAGCAAACAGCAGCTAGCAGTCGGTCTCCAGGCCATTAGTGCGTTTGCGAGCGGACATTTTGTTAAGTGACAGCAATTGTTAGCCAACGATGACTGCCCACAGTTGCTGTTATCGCCATCTCCATCCCCCGCTGGTATCGTCGTCATCATCAGCTCTGCCGAATCTCTATTTGGCAAGCGTCGCATTGTCACACGGCGCCTCTTCAATGTTCAGGAAGCCAAAAGTGTTGAGCACTTGCGTATGCGCAAGAAAAAGTTGTTGCTGTATTTATTTACTTTTTGCGCTTTTCTTCACTTCAAATTTATGTACCTGTATGTAGAAACAAAAACAAAAACAATAACAATTTCTAGTTATACTCACCAAGACATTAAAATTTATAGCTTATTGAGTCATTTGTTGTTTTTACTTTGCGCACATTAAGTGAAGATGATACTTGACTTTTTGCTAGTTTGTTTCGCTTTCCTTTGTTGGCATAACATAATGACATTGTTTTATACTTGTTCGGTACGTGTATGGCGTGTAACCGGACAGTTGGCCGTATGTCCACTCTGGCGTATGAGCAACATTTCACTTTCATCTGCTATGTAACTAAGTAAATGCCTAAATACATAATTATTTCCTGCATTTCTAATGCCACAAAATTGGTCAACGTATGTGAATGTATGTCGGTATGTTAATTATTTATTTACTTTAGTTTGGTTTGCAAAAAAAATGATTATGCAATCGTTGTGTGCGCAAATTGATTGATATTGCCGCATGGCTTTCGTACGCATAAGCAGAAGTATGTGAGTATGTGATAAAGTGAAATAATTGTCAATTTACAGCACAAAAAAGGTTGTTTTATAATTTTTTCATGTTTTATTGCAAATAAAATAATTAACACTTCGGTTGAAGAAAATCAAAACTAATTGACAGGAAAAGTGGCATCTAAAAGGTTGTGTAATATGTTGTCGTGTCTTTCACGGGACTACAGTAGACTATTACACAGAGAACGAAAAATCGACACTGATGATGGCACAACGCCGAAACCGGTTTGTCTCAAAATCAAATTTGACAATATACATTACATATCTAGTACTTGGGCAACATTGCTCGGCATTTTCATAGGTCGCCGTACAATTCAGTTTGCTTTAGATACTCATCAGTAAAGATATTCCGGTGATTTGTATGAATAATTTAACTTACCAGCAGTGGAACTTTTCAAAAAGAGATTTTAAAAACATATCTTGATAATAGAAAGACGTTTAATATTTTTTTATTGGTAACAAAGTTTGAATACACATAATTACTCCTTTGTGGCTGCTCAAAGAACTTTTCTCCATATTTTCGACAAGTTTTTACAATATTTCTTGCTAAATTGTATGGTTAGAGGGTGTAGAATATGCACGAGGTACGCATACCGGTGCGGGTTCATACCAGAGCTGTTAATTAATGACTATTAATCTTAATGATTAGTAATCGAATTAAAATATTTTTGTTTTTGTTTTAATTGATTAATTAAGATTAGTTATTCAAATTTAGGATTAATAATCGATTAGGATTAAATTTTGGTCATGATTAATGAGGATTAATTTGGATTAATTTATTTAAGAAAAAAAAATCCTACGATTAATACAGTTAATCTAAAATATTAATTCGATTAAAATTTTAGATTAATTTGGATTAAACAGGATTAATTGAAATTTAATTTTAGAATTAATTCGATTTATATCGTACATATATAATTATTAAGTGAAAAAAATATACATTTTTTATTTACAATTTTATATTTATGTATGCCCAAAGTTTCAACAATAATCTCTGAGGACTTTGGCCAGTTGCACTTCTTCCAAATTGCGCTACATTTCTCAAAAATCTAAAAAAAATTTTTTTTTAATTTTTTTTATATAAACATTTAAGTCTTTCATGTGAAAAAAAAAATACCATATTGTGTTTTTTATAAACAGTTTCATCAGCTTTCAAAATTATTATAAGTAAACAAATATGCAAGTTATTATACATATAGAGTTGCCAAGAAACAATTAATCCTGTTTAATCCAAATTAATCTAAAATTTTAATCGAATTAATATTTTAGATTAAATGTATTAATAGTAGGATTTTTTTTCTTAAATAAATTAATCCAAATTAATCCTCATTAATCATGACCAAAATTTAATCCTAATCGATTATTAATCTATAACAATAAAGTCAATTTTAATTAATCGATTAAATAAAAAAAAAAAAAAAAATTAATTGATTATTAATTTTAATCCAAATTTAACAGCACTGGTTCATACCCCGTAAAAGACTGCCACTTTCGACAAAACTCCCCAAAACCTTCGGGGGAGTGTTTATGTCGTTACAAACAACAATAACAACAGCGTGTCGATTGTTATCAAATAATCGAGAAAGAATAGGGTCACATGGGTATATTTTTCGGTTAGTGCTCTATATATCGGTCAACATTTTTTTATTTCTTTTTTACTTTTGAAGATAGAATTATTCATAACTTTGCATATTAAATATATACAAAATCTAAGCCAACACTTTCTTCCATACCATGTTCCCAATAAGTTTTTAACTTTCCTTCGGAAGCATTACTATTAACGTACTTGGTACCATGCATAACTCCACTCCGACAAACTCAAGAGTTTGTCCCTGAGCTTTATGCGCATATATTCGCCTTAATGGAAATTGATGCCGTTGCATAGTACACCATAGAGTGTGATTCTCGGTACATGTACTTCTTTGCCGGATTTTTGTTGTCGACCAAAAGTGGTGACCCTTTTTTCATAATACGCAGGAAAATACCTTCGTTTGATACCCATATTGGCATATTCCATTTCATTTAAAAAAAATTTCAGATAGATGGCAACACCGTAAAAACATCCTATGTGGCAACACCTAGGTAAACATTCTTTGAATGTCGTGCACTATGTACATACCAAATTTCATCCAAATCGGTTAAGCGGGTTTTCGAGATAGTCTGGACATACCAACATACAAATATACAAGAATAGCTCGTTTAAAGTTATAAGATAATGTTTAGTCCATTTTTCCAGGAAGAATACATATTAGGTATTAGAAATTTGGATAAATAAAATTAGTTTTCTAGTTCATCCAAAAAATTGTGTACCAAGAATCCGAAGAACTCAAAAAGTGGAGCGACAAAACTTAAGCACCATCAAGTATTTATAGGACAAATCCGGTTATTTTGCTATTTCGCGGCACATCCGTGGCTCTTTATGGCACGTTCAAATCGTATTGGTATTGAGAAAAATTTCTTATTAAATATTTGTACACGCTAATTCAACTTGTTCGTATAGAGAGTCTTTGTTGGTGCATTTTGCCTACGGACTTTTAGGATCCATAATTTTCTACAGATTCTCTGTCCGTGAAATAACACGGACGACGACAATTATCCCGAAAATATTCTTTAAAGCTAATCGCTATATGTTTTTTGATTGATCCACCTTATTGTCATTCCTTCCCCCGCAAGAATTAGGATGAAGATTTTATGAATATCTTTGTACATGAAACGATCCAATACCAGTTCAATGACATGAATTGGACCCACTTCATGTCAGGGAAGCATCTGCCGACCCCTGCACTGCTTCAGCCGTGCCTTACCAATCAAAACGTATAGTAAAAGTGAGTAAGTGTTGTTCTTTAGGCCTGTTAATAAGCTTCAGAGCGTCTTAATATATCAGAAATCTTTTTTTTTTGACAGAAAATAAGATTGCTCGTCGTACTACTCAAATTTGGGCGGAATCTTGAAACCGCGTATTGCTCTTCCATCTGAAATAAAGTTGGTTTGCAAGCTCCGAATTGAACTATTCGGTCTTAAAGGGCACGTCTTTAAATGGTCCTACATGGGGTGGATATCACAAATTCTTTCATTAAACTTCTTGCGAAAACAAGAAGAAATATTTTTAGTCCACGAACGTTTGCCCGATCGTTACTATTTGGTGTTTTTCGTGCACTAGCACCTCCCTGTACAGCGTAAGGGAGCCAGTTGAATGGGAAAATGTTTGTGTTATGCTAAATAAGACCATGAAAAATATTTAAATGGTTTGGAATAGTATTTCTTGATTTCCTTTGATTAAGTTTAAGTAAAATTCTTTCGCGAAGTACCAGTAAATAATTATTTCCAGCAAACCTTTTCGACTTCTACAGATCATCCAAGCTCGTTTAATAGCTAAGTAAAAGGAGGAAATCGTTGTTTGAAATGTTTCGAAATACATCGACGTATTATGGTTTTTGACGTTTACCGCGACTTTATGTTTTTTACAACACATTTAAGGAATAACAATTAACAAAACCTACATTGATTTGGTGCTTTAGTTTCGTCGCACAAATTTTTTAGTTAGCCTGAAAAGTGCAATTCATTTTTCTTAATGGACCATGAAAACAGCTTTTTGTTTCATATTTCAAATAATTAATATGTGGTCTTTATCAATAAAAACAAATAAAAAATTTAAAACCTGCACATAGAGTTTTATTTAATCATGTTAAGCAGAGGTGCTTTTGGTGCTTACGTTTTTTCCTACACTGTATATCGACTGCTGAGTGGAAGATCGCCCTATTTCAAAATATTTTTCAAAAACGCCCTATCTCACAATTTTTTTGAAGAACGCCACACCTCAACATTTTTTTCAACAAGGTCCTACTTCAAAATTTGGCTCAAGAACGGCCTATCTCAGAATGAGTTTCCAAAACGCCTTATTTGAACCAAAATTCAATAAATTTTTAGCTGAGATAAGGCGTTTTTGAATCAAATTCTCAGATAGGGCGTTGTTGAAAAAAATTCTGAGATAGGGCGTTTTTGAATCAAATTTTGAAATAGGGCGTTCTTGAAAAAGATTTTGAAATGGGGCTTCTTGAAAAAGATTTTGAAATAGGGTGATCTTCCACTCAGCAGTCGATATATGCATGTATGTATTGCAGACTAGCCCAAACAAAACATTTTCTTTTAAAAATTTTAATTAATAATATTTTTCCGTATGACGAAAAAAATAAAACTAGTTTTCATATTAATTGTTACAGGCCTATCATTTATAGTTTAGTTTATTTAGGACTGATCTCCTTTTTGCTTTGAAACTGTCACACCACTGAAGTTAAAAAACTTAATCTGCATGCAATGTTGTAGAAAATTAAATTCTCCACAAAACAGTTTGAAAAATGAAAATTTTAGTCAGGTGGGCCGCTGCAGAATAATGAAGTTTCAAACATTGGTATGGTTGTCTAATTTAAGATTTTAATTTCAAATACTACATTGCCAAACCGGATCAACTGTTTCGAGTTCTTTCATTTTTCCATATTAGCAACTGGTATTTATAACACGGCGATGTCCTACGAGATGGCAATTGTCCGCATTTACATCAGCACCTTACCAATTGGCATACTAGTCATCATATGCATCAATATCATACCATTCAAAATACTAGTCAGCACGTACATACACCAGAATCACACCAGCCGTATAGTCAGCCTGTGCATCAGTATCATACCAGTTACTATCCCACTTCATAGAAGATTAGTTCATTTTTGGTTTAAGAATACTCGAAAATTGCAAAATTACATTACAAGCCACTTTATTGAAAACTCAGTCATCAGATATAAAATATATGTCATCAGTTATATAAAAATATATCTATCACTATATTAAGCAAATGAAACTATTTTCAATAAAAATATAGGCGCTATTCATAGCAATTTAACCCTTGGAAAGCATTTCTAAAAATAATTTTCTTCTTTTTTAATAATAGACTTTTTTTATTGAATTTTCCTGAAAATTTAAATATTAATCTCAGATAGAATATAATCCATACATGGAAATTCAAGGAAGATTAGTCTTTAATGGTGAAAATTTTAAGTTTCTGAGTTCTTTGCAAATAACCATGCAGATAACTTGCATATGAAATTCTGGTGCATAATGTGAAAGTTATTAGTAAATAAATTTTTCAAATGGTGCTTTCTTAACCATCTTGTTATTGAATGTGCCTCTGCTCTACAATTTCGTTGTTGCAGCTTTTAAACGATTGCGTTGGAGATTCATTGTTATTTTATTTATGGAAACTGCATTTCACAATCACAATTAATCAACCTTGAAAAATAACAAAAATTCAATATTTCTTTTGTGAATTTTTTTAAAACTTTTTTATTAGAAAAAGGTTACTTAAATTATTCCAAAAAGAAATGTTATTTACTTACACAATTGATTTGACAGATGATCGCTTCGTTTCGCTTTTTTCGTGGTTTCATTTGAACATTTCTTATTCGTTGTTGCTTCGCTGATGCGCCGTTGCTGCAGTAGCGAAGTGGCGAAAATAAGGGTGGTTTTGTTCACATGCATGTAGCTACATGATGTGCAACTCAAATGTACTATTTAAACCACGAAATTCTCAAAAGGATAATTTTACTATAAGAAATATTATTTTCAAGAAAGTTCTTAATTTAATTTAATTAAATGAATATTTAAATACTCAGAATATTAGTTAAAGAGAAAATTAATGTGTAGGACGGCGTTGTTAACTGAACGATTGCGGCCCGAATACCGAATTGTTCTCTTTTTCGCTCTTGTATGCATGTATTGACAGTTTTAGAGGGTTGTTGCTGTTTATAATAGCGTATCAGCCGTAAATGTATTTCACGTCGTATTTCAACAAAAATATCTCAAATAACAGTGACCATCTAGGGTTGCCACCTAATCCTAATATATATATTTCTTTAATTTCATCTATTAACTCGAAAAAAACTTGAACTACTCAGATGAAGTTTTGAATATAGGTATTTTAAGCTCTATTTTTTCAGTATTTCCGATTAGGATGTCTTTACAGGGTTGCCACCTATGTGAGCTTTCTCAATCCAAAAAAAACAAAAAAATGTATTTTACGTTTTATTTCCGCAAAAGTATTTATAAGTAGAGCTATAACCTAAGGTTTCCACCATATCCCAGTACGAAAGTACGAAAATCCCTTCTAGGACTTATGAACACTCTCGAGGTCGACTACTGGATTGCCATTATTATTTCTGCAAAAAATTTCCCCGCTATTTAATACGTCTCTCATTCGTCAGAATTTTGTGCAATATACTATTAGACAGCTTCTCAAACTCTTCTTAGAAGAAGAAGTGTTAAAAAAGGAAAAGAAGTTTCGATAATCTTGCAGTCCTATATTTGTTAAAAAGTTTTAAGGAAAATTAAAAAAGAGAAAATGAAAAAGCGGGCAGCACCTTCCACACATAGACTAGTTGACATAACTTAGTGAGTAGAGTTATGAATAAATGATCGATTTTTGCTTAAATCGAGTATTTTTCTCATTACCAATTATTGATCAATTTAAGCGATTTTTTAATAGTAAACAATGGTTTCGAATACATCGATTATAACAGTTACCAATTTTAAATCGATTTTAGTGAATTTATGTAAATGGTCCCAACTGTGCGATGGATAAGAAAATGGGTAAAACTATGTACAGGGTGTTTTTTTACAGGTTTGTTTTTCGAATAGAGATAAAACTGGCATTTTGTGGTCAAATCTGGCAACTCTAATGTCATTTATGTTCAGTTTGGTTTGCCATTTCATCATGAACAGGTTGACAAAAGAACAACGCTTGCAAATCGTGCAAATTTATTTCGAAAATAATGGTTCAGTTCGCGAAGTTTACCGTGAGCTCCGTCCATTTTATGGTCGACATAATCGTCCATCAGAGCAATTAATTCGGTTAACCATGGATCGTTTTCGCACTACGTTTACTCTATGTGATAATACGCATCCGCAGAGACGTCGAACAGTGCGCACCGAAGAAACAATTGCCGCTGTAGAGCAAAGTGTTGAAGACGACCCGAATGAATCGATTCGCCACCGTGCACAGCAATTGGAGCTTTGTCCATCAACTTTATGGAAGATTTTGCGCAAAGATCTTGGCTTGCGACCTTACAAGATCCAGCTTGTGCAAGAATTAAAGCCGCGAGACCATGCAATGCGTCGTGATTTTGGTGTATGGGCCGAAAATGAGATTGATTTCGATGCTGATTTTAATCGCAAAATTTTGTTCAGTGATGAGGCTCATTTTTGGTTGAATGGCTACGTCAACAAGCAAAATTGCCGCATTTGGAGTGAAGAGAATCCACATGAGACCCTTGAAACGCCATTACATCCACAAAAACTGACTGTTTGGTGTGCTCTATGGGCTGGTGGAGTCATTGGGCCATACTTCTTCCGCAATAATGCTGGAGAGGCAGCTACCGTTAATGGAGACCGGTATAGAGCCATGATAACCGACTATTTTGTTCCCGAATTGGATGGCATGAATGTGGATGAGTTGTGGTTCCAACAAGACGGCGCTACATGCCACACAGCGCACGTCACAATCGATTTATTGAAGGAAACATTCGATGAGCGCATAATTTCGCGGAATGGACCTGTCAATTGGCCACCAAGGTCGTGTGATTTGACACCATTGGATTATTTTCTTTGGGGATATGTGAAGTCGCTCATCTACACCAACAAACCAGAAACGTTAGGGGAATTGGAAGCCAACATTCGTGGCGTTATTGCCGACATACGGCCCCATATGCTCGAAAAAGTGGTTGAAAATTGGACCTGTAGAATTGGCTTTATTCGAGCCAGCCGCGGCGGCCATATGCCCGAAATCATATTTAAACATTAATGGCATAAAATTATCCTTCCAATAAAGCCAAATTGATGGACCTTAAAACGATTTTCTTGTGTTTTATTTCAATTCGAAGTTCTATACCCCTAAAAAAACACCCTTTACATACTACAGATAAAAACACATAGTTTCGTATAAATAACTTCTAATCAATTCTGATTCTGGTCAAATGTTACGAAATTATTTATTTTAGGTTTATTATTTAAACTTATATTTTTAGTTTTAAGAACAAATAATTCCCCGTTTTTTATTATTCTTATTCATCAGTTAATTTCATTTTTAATTTAGTCAAATGTTAAACAGTGTAACAATCATTTATTATAATAACAATTAATATTCGGTTTTTTCATGGTCCAAACGTAAATTACAGCGAGTGTTGTATCGGTATTTTAGTTTCAAGACCAAAAAGTGTTTGTACTATTTTACTCTTATTATTTTGTGTTATTTTACCTGTAATAAAATTTTAGGGTTATTGAATATTTTTTATGTGAATAATTCGAATTTCATTTAATTAAATGTGAAGATATTGTCTTAAATGATTTTCACTATGGAATAGGCATTTTTCTTATAAAAAATTTAAATCGGCTTATCCCTAAAGAAAAAATTGATTATTTAGTAATAATTATCGTGTAATCGATTTTTCGCATCAATTCAAGTTTATAATCGAGAAAAGTGCATTTAATTAACAGCCAACTAACCGAACAACGTCACGTCACAGCTCAGCACATGGGAGGTACTCTTTTTGTTGTTGTTGTTACTTAATTTTTTTTAGATCATTTTGCTACTCTATTTCTACGCATTGTGCAATTTGCTCTACAAAATTTTCGTTGTGAATTGTTTTTGTTGTACCGCTCGAATACATACGTTAAGCTCCAGCTACCATTTTTATTTGCTGCCTTTCAGGAAGAATTCCACACTTAATTTAATTATCATTGGCAATAAATCTCTCTCGGGAGACACATCTAACGGAAAACTTGAAAGGAATAAAACTCTAATTTTATCGTATTTCGTATTCGTAGCTCGACAGCTGTGCCACAAGTGTTACGTTTGAGCTGCTGTGCCATGGCTGCAGGCAAAAAAGTGCGTTTGTGACGTTTTTCGAAGCTCGTTCTTGTTGCTACTTGTGGCTATAGTTCCAATCTTTGTCCCATCATCGTCTTTGCGAATCATCGTCGTTATAATTTCCTTTTTGTTTGTCATCGTCATCATCATTTTGGCGTCGACATTAGCCTAAGGCACAGATTCTCAGCAGGAGCACATTTTCAACAAATGAGATAACACGATTAAAAGTTCAATAAATAACATAGCAAAAGCTTGAAATCAACAACGTCACCTGCTCACAGTTAGACGTGTTGCGTTCGACATGCAATGTGGTGCATTGATGCACCGCCGCTGCTTTGATAGCCGCAGGTGCAGCAATTGCAATAGACACATTGACGCGTCGTGGCGATGCGTCAAATGGGCAGCTGAGTAGTCAGTGTGCTAACAGCCATACAAACTCAAACTCGTGGTACACAAACCAGCTAATCTACATTAAGGCACCTGCTGTAGCGAGTGGCCACGCACTGCACCACGTAAATGGGTAGGCAAGCAAACAGCTAGGCTGACAGGATAATTAAGTGGCATCACAAATGCGTAATTAACCAATCAACGCGTAAGCGTGTATTGCATGCAAACTATTGCTCCGCCTATCATTTGTGTATATGCAAAGCGAAATGAATGTGATTGTGTATTTGCGATAGATGGTATAATAGTGTCAACGCAGATGTAATATGTTTTATGCGTTATAGATAAAATTAGCAGAGCTGCTGTTTTTTTATTTCTTATAACCAGATGCCGGGCGGCCGCCGTGGTGTGGAGGTAGTGTTGCCGGCCTACCACACCGAAGGTCCATGGTTCGAGCCCTGGTACAGGTAACATCAAAAGTGATTTGAAAAAAGTTTTTCAAAACGGGGTCGCCCCTCGGCAGTGGTTTGGCAAACTCTCCGAGTGTATTTCTGCCATGACAGGCTTCTCAGCAAAAATTCGTCTCCTTTGTATTTAGATGCCGTTCGGAGTCGGCAAAAAACTGTAGGTCCCACCAATTTGTAGGGAAAATTCAAATCGGCACACCACAAATTGGAAGAGAAGCTTGGCGCAAAAATCTCTTAGGAGGTTTATGATGATATACCTGTTGTATATCGCGCCATAAAGAGAAAGAGAGAGATGCCTTCATACTAACTATACCCATGTGTATGACCTGATCTGTTAAGTTTGATTAGTAATTAGTAATCAACTAATTAGACGACTTTTTTAATTGGTAATGATTATTTTAAATGTTTTGAAGATAACGTAATTAATAATTGATGACGATTAGAAAAAAAAATTTTAAATTACCAAAAAAAAGTTGTTTTGATTACTTTTGATTATTTTAGATTTTTTTTTTCGATTATCTTTGATTTTTTTCAGTATTGTTGATGTGTATAGTTATGTGCTTCTACAACAATACTGAAAAAAAAAACAAAAATAATCAAAAAAAATAACAAAAATCAAAAATAATCAAAAGTAATCAAAACAACTTTAGTAATAAATTATTAATAAATATTAATCAAAAGTAATCGAAACAACTTTATTTATTTTTTTTTTTAATAATCGTAAAATATACAGATTTTTTTGGTTATTTTCTTAATAAATTGAAAAATAATCATTAAAAATTTAAAGTAATTGGTAGTCAATCATTAAAAGGATTCTCAAGAAAGCATTTAATCAAACCGGTAATCATTATGATTAGTAATCATTATTTAACAGGTCTGGTATGTTCCCTGTTGTTATTTTTCAATTTCTGTCAGTACGTGCTTTTAAGCTATGGCAACCCCGGCATGTTTGGTTTTTCATAAGCATAAAATGGTAACATCGGTAAGTTGTTTGTAAGTATGGGAAGAAGGAGAGATGGACCCACCAATTAGTTTAACGAAATTATCGGGACGATAAGATGCTTCCATTTAGCCATATCCGTTTGTCTGTTTAGGAGATATCTCGTTAAAACTTGGTATTGAGCCGCCATTTAATCATATATATGGTCGGAACCAACTAGATCGGACCAATATAACTTATAATCCGCTTATGATAGATTTTTTCGATAGATGGAGTTTTACCTATATATCTCTCAATTGTGCGCGTTTGTCTGAGTCCATTCATAGCCCGGTGTAAATAACATATTGTCCATATATGCAGATCAATAACCTTTCATACTCGTTTGCATCTGTCTACATTTATCTTAGCACCCGTATGTCCAACTTTTTCCGTCTTTGACAGTCTGCCTACGTTTGTTAGCACACCTAGGATGCACCGAATACCATAGCTTTCTCACAATTAAATTTGGACAATGTACCTTACTTTTTTCATTCTTTCTCACTACCCCCACAGCGTCCCAAGCTTTCTACATCTGACTCTTTCACTTCTTTCCCTTCGCCTATTCTCCTTCACTCGCGCACTGCCTCTATATTTCCATATCAAGCTACTCGATCATTATCTCCCTGCTCCTCCGCAAAGAGTACCGGAGCGTAAATCAATGGCTGATCCATATCTACAACACTTCTTTATCTGTTTCCTTATAGTCAGGTGGCTTTTACCTACATCCAGTTAAACTATTCGTCCGATACACTCAAATTTTGTTGTTTGGTCTACAGTTTCCTTGATATCTTCGGAAGTGAAATTAAGGGCTAGGTCCCAAATTATGATTGATATCTCCAAAACTCCATGCAGAACTGATACCAAGAGTATTAGGCATTTCAGTACATTCGTCCGCCTGCTAGTCTTCCACAGAAAAACATAGTCCAAATCATATGGTGCATTCGCTTCAGTCTGAAGATATGCCAATCGGACATCTGGTGCTGAGCTACACTTCAGCCATATTACACTCAGGAGGGCTGTGGGATGTCTTTTAATGATATCAGAACCTTATTTATGCAGTGACTTATCGCAAACCTCGCTTATCCGACTTAACGCCAAATAAAGAAATATAACTAACCCGTTTAATATTTTGGTGCACTGGGGAAAAGCGAGTCACATTGGCTTACCTATGATATGGACACTGGAATTAGCTTATTCAGAATCAGCAATCATATACCTACTGCTGACCCTGCATGCAGATTGACTCCTCACTTCCCAAATATTCTTTTCATTTGTTCAACTGAAGAGACTCCTTTAAGAAAAGTGTATGTGCCACACCTTGTTGGAACCACTAGTTTCTTAGGGCTTCAGATATTGCTCACAACGCCTGGAGTGGACGTGAGTGTAATTATGTGGGTTTGAGAAATGATTAAAATAAAATGCTTACAAAACCTGCAATTGGGTATAAAATTATTGATTCCATACGAATTCGCAATTCCTTGCGTGTTATTATTTATTTTATGGTTTGTGTTTGTGTGGGGCAGTGGCACAGCCTCTTTAGCGTGCTACGCGCATTCGCACTTTTTTTTCGTACTAAGATGTGTGGCGTAAAGGCGTTTTATCTATGCTGAGCAGGTGCAGCATAAAATGTTGTATTTGCAATTTTTGCGATGGTTTTCACAGGCGTGTAATCTTTAGTAGTTTTACCGAATGAACTTTGAGTGTCGTCAAGTAGTTGGATATGGCAATGATTTCCGTCATTGTGCAGACGCTAACATTCTGCTTGGCTTCCGCTCGTCGCGTGTGTTGGAATGTCAGTTGTGTGCGCGACGGGTTAATCAGAGCTTATTGAAATCTTGGTAGACTCACAGAAAATGCGAAACTTTCTCATACTGATCAATTCCAGTAGGATATACTGGGTTCTTATATAAGTATTCTGAACTTTTTATGCTATCCAAAGTCTGCTGTCCCGTCTGCTAAGAAAAGCAGCTCACTTGCGAGATTTGACTCCCCTTTTCGGGTATCTATCGTGTCTGCAATGGCCGAAAGGGAGGTGATAGATCTGGAAATCCAGTACTTATCCTAACTAGGTACTCCGGTGTGTCTTGGACCTGGAATAGAGTAAGCGTGAAATGACAGCAACTTACAGTTCCGAACAAGTTTTTAGAGGTAGCCCACACCTTAAGCACAACCTGGAGCTAGTCAATAATAATTGCGAAGTTAACACCTTGGAAGACTGGGCAAAAGAAGACTAAGCTCGTCATTATTGTTGTTCATAGAGATTATATCAGTGTTTGGATTGAGCCAATAAGACGCCTGAGAGAACGAAGGATTGGAAAATCAGGCATCATATGTTTTTTCCTTAAAAATGCAAACCGCTCCCAGAAGAATACAATATACCCTACTCCATTCCAATCAAAGGAGGTACTCAATGCATCAGCAGATATTTTCTTGGAAGTATGGCTAGCTAATTTCCCACACTTTTAATTGAAGTTCTGATCCACAGATCCAAAACGGATACTGAGTCTGATGATAGAGGTGTTTGTGGGCATAGCATAAAAGCAAATTGTATTTATATAAGTGTGTGTAAGAGTATGTTTCCAATGAACAAATTACTAAATTATAATTCAGCAAATATTCTGTAACAAATGCATATTATAAGATGTCGTGGGTGTGCACAGATTTGTTCATGCTGTCCTCAAGCTAATTCAAAATGAATAATTGGCTTTATAGAAAAAATAGCAAGACAATATTTAACGCTTTACAAAAGGCCACTGATTAATTACTTGAAAAGTTGTAGCTTCAGCTTTAACAATACGTCGCATTCATCAAACTATTACAAATTACGAATGAATGAGAAAGTTGTGAGCTCATCGATCAACATTTGATAAACTATCATATGCGCTTGTTGGAGGTTTTCTGCGAGTTGCTATAATGTCTCAAAAGAAGTTTGTTGGAGGCAGTTGAGGTAACAACTTGCTATAAAGAGCAGAATGCGCTACTAAAGGTTAATTTAAGTTGTAGGGCGAAAATCAGATTCTAAAGATGCAGAGAATGGTTTGCGGATTTGTGTGAAGTAACTTGTATTCTATTTTTAGTCATTTTCTGTATACAGCCGTGTTCAATATAACAGTAGTGAAATTAAATTAGATATCGTTTGACGAAATAAGAAGGTGCGATTTTAATTAGCTTCATTTAAAATATGGCGAATTCCATATAAGGAACCACATAAAATAAATGTCAAGGTTTACACAAAGCTCAGGAAACACGGTTGCCAGTATTTTTTAAAACATGTCGCCAGATTCTCCCTTAAAAGTCGCCAAAATCGCCAAATTTTACTTACATGTCGCCAACAAAATTTCCATCAAACGAAACCTATAGACCTTACCCACTTCTGCATTATTTTAGTTTTATTTCATAAGACAAGTATTTATTTTTCACATTAAATATATTTTGTATTTATTACTTATACAAATACAGGGAAAATGAATAGTTGTTACGACTTTATACGTATATTCCACTTCTTTTTGTATAGTTTCTTACTCATCTGAATTTAACCTCGGATATAATAGCAAAAATGTTTTCGATGAAAACGAATTTGTCCCATATTTCCTCTCCGACTTAAAATTATGCGCTAAAAACGTTGGCGAAAACGGTTTTTTGAAAAAAAAAATTTTTTTGGGTTTTGGGACTTGTTTTGGTCGAAAAATCGACATGTATGCTGAAAACCCCCTCAAAAAAAAATGGCAAAAGGGTCAATTTTTTGACCAAAACACTCCCCAAAACACAAAAAATATTTTTTTTTTTTCAAAAAACTTGTTTCGCCAACGTTTTTAGCGGACATTTTTGGGTCGGACAGGGTATACATGAACATTTTAAAATCAAATGAAATTTTTTTTAGTAGATCATGAAAAAAACCTTAAAAATCAAAGTCGAAAAAAGTCAAAAAAATTTAATTTCGCAGGCTCGAAAATTATTTTTTTGGGTATGCATAGTGGAACTTTTTTTTCCTGAGCCCAAAACCTATCGAAAAATCGATAGCTCGATATCGGTTAATAAATCGACCCAGTCTAGTACGTATACCTACGCACATATTATTTTCTTATCATATGATAAGAGTAATGATCTTGAGAACCTATTTATCTGCTTCAAATTCTCGTTTGTTCTCCTACTTCATTTTCTCATAATATGCAACTGGCAAGGTATAGATAAAGGATGAAAACAGACTTAAAATTATACTTGAAAATTTACTCAAGCTTCAGAATATTTGGATAGTCGCTAAAAAGTCGCCGTCGCCAAATTTCATAATTTGGTAGCCAAAGTTTGTAAAAAGTCGCCAATACTGGCAAGCCTGACGGCAAAGTTAATTAAACTTAAAAAAATAGCCATCAAAATCTTCAATTTAATTGGCACATAAAATTTTTGAGTACGCAGTTTTGTAGACCAATCAATTTTAATATCACATTGGGAACGTTAGAACTGAATTTTCAGAATAATTTTCGTCAAGGGTGTTGAGTGATTTCTTCCATACAACGCATGAAGGAAAATTAATTTTGTTTAAAAAAACCCCAACATCGTTAACAAAAAAAATTGTCAAAATTCAGGGGAAGTCTTGCGGTACTTCTAACTTGCACATTATTATGCTAAAATTAAATGAGCTATAATACTGAGTACTCTAACAATTCTGCCTAAAAATATTGAAGTTTTGAAGAAATTTTTAAAAGTTTAATTAACTTTCTCAAACTTTGTGTAAACTTTTAAATTTCTTTTTATGTGGTTTCTTTTTATTTCGTCTATTAGACTGAGCAAAAAAAAATATTTTTTATTTATAACATTTTTGAGAGAAAAGTAACAAAAGTGGACAGACAGACAGCTGTTTTGATGACACCATGATGTATATTCAAAGGGTTTTTTCCCCGGGAATGAGATTCAATAGCTTTAACAACATGGCCACCAAGCCCTATATGGTGTAGTTGTTGTTATTCTTAATAACTGTTTTTCTCATACTTATACTTACATACCAAGTGAAACCTTTTCGGTTCCTTATTATTAAGTGTATAAATATTTTTACTACAACGGATTTTTTATAATACAGGGTGGCGCAAAAGTAATACTCCTATCAGAAAATGCTATAAATTTTGCGATTGGCCCCTAAAGTCAGTTCTGTTTTGACATTTGTGTAGTAAACACATGCGAAATACACGTTAATAAACAATGTTACGCTACACTGCTCCAGAACGCGGAATATTGGTGACTATTTATTTGACCAATAATCGGTCGGGGTCAAACGGTTACTGTGAATGGTGAGTGCTACAGAGCAATGAGCAACGAGTTCTTTTTGCCGCAACTTGATGAATTGGGATTGGAAAACATGTGGTTCCAACAAGACGGTGCAACAGCACACACTGCACGTGCCACAACCGATATGCTGAACATCGGAAGCTTACTTTTGCGCCACCTTGTATAATTTTTTTTCTCATTGGTGCTTTAGAACTGCTAAAACATTATGATTAAAAAGATTTTTCTTTATACATATTCCATTCTTTATAGAAAAGCTCTCATTTCAAACTTTTGTCAAACTGGCCGTTTTCAAGTAATTTAGCTTGAAACATTTATAAGATTTTTGAGATTTAACGCTGGTATTTTGTAATTTTGCTAATAAAGAAAAATTCAGTATACTAAAAGGATACATACACATTACACCGCCTTACACACATTCTGTCCTATGAACCAAATATACTTTTTCGGAAAGGGGAGAAAAAATTATAATACACGTGTATCGGCGATTTTCATGTACACGTCAGAATTTTTTTTTTATGTATAATTATTATTATTTGGTTCATAGGACAGAACTAAAGCTCGATTTTGTAACGCAGTGTTATTAAAAGGATTTGGAGGCTCTAAAAAAACTATTTTTTTTTTAATAAAGTGACTGTTCGAAACGTTATTTTCCTAAGCAGTGAAAGAACATATAAAATTCTAGTTTCTCGTTCTTGACCCAAATTTGTTCACTTAAATTAATTTGAAGATATTTTTCATAGTTTCCTTTGCCCAAAATTATACCGCATAATTTCATATGATCCCGAGAAACATTTTCAATTTCGATAATTTAAGCTTTCTGAGCCTCTTAAAATTATTTTGGAAAAGTCTTGAAAACATATCAATTTTTTTTTTAATATTTTAAATCGGAAAAACGCAAACACAGTTTTGTAGTCCATCAAATTTTAGCATAACTGAATACAAATTATAAATTTCCATTCCAAATTTTTTCTTCTAAAAAGTTGTTCATACATTGTATGGAGGAAAATGCGACGGAAAAAAGAGCTCAGATCGGTTTTTAAAAATGATACTTTTATTTATTTTATATACCAAGAATTCAAGTAAATTGTTGTTGTAAAGTAGCCAAGGCTATGCATGAGCTCAAGGTCAAGGAAAACTATTTTTATGCAAATTATTATTGTTTTTTTTTTAACTAGAAGACCCGGCCACGCTTCGCTGCGTCTCAGAAATTATAATAGACTGACTCTGATTGTATCTTTGAAACCCATTGAGATATGTACCTTAACCCAGATAACCCTAAAAGTTATGCAGTGGAAATTTTTCCACCTTTTCCCTTCCACACTTCTTAAAACAGATATAAAAACGTATTTATATTCTTTAAGCAAAAATTAATAAAGGATTTTTATGTTTTTGGAGGGGTCCTATTTATAGTAAAATAAAATTTTTTCATTGAAATTCGCCATACAAAATTAAAAATAGTTCATGACAGTGAATGTATTCGATAACACACTCATTTTACTCTGCTTTCCAATATAAAACATTAACAAAATTTTAATTTTAGCCCCCTTAGGTCAACTTACCTTTCAAAGCGTATGTTATAATTTTGCATTTCCCAAATTTCACAAACTTCAAAATCAAATATCTCACACTTCTATAGCAAAAGAGCAAATTACAACTATTAATGCAGTTGCGCAATCTCTGCTGCGTATAACAGCGCGTTCCCGTTATTTGTTAACGTCCTCGCGTGTGAGTTATAATACATAAACTTGCCGTCCTATATATAGGACATTAGAGTTATCTGGGCTAATCATAAAACGTATTTCAGTACTCATAGCACCTTTCGGTTGATATCCATATTGTACTATCACATTTTGGGTAACCTTGGTACGCATATTGGTCGATAACTCCAAAACCGGTAGAGTTATCTAAATAAGGGATATTTTAAATTTTCAAAATACCTTGGATTTTAAGAGTTTTTTTTTGAAGTTGTCTTTCGTTTTTTCCTTCTAAAATGTGGTAAAAAAAATCCTAAAAATTTAAGGAAAATTTTAAGCAAATTTTAATTTATGCCTTGTTATACTAGCACACTCAGGATTGGCACGTTTTAGTAATTTATATAACATCAATTTAATTTCAATATTTCTCTCAAGTTTTCTCATAGGGTGATAGAAATACATACTCTAAATTTTGTACACAACTTTCAAAAGTCAAATTTTGGCATTACCATTGTTATGAAAGGCAGTATTATACTAGCTCATTTGATTATAACAGTATCATATGAACGAAAGACTTAAGCAACGAACTTCATTCGGACAGCTACAAATTTGTGAAATTTTAGAGCTTTTGGTGGGCTCTTCTAGCCATTAATTGTTTGTTAAAAAGTTAAATGCCACTTTTTGGTTTGACCGATATAAGAATTTTGCAATAATTTTCTAAATTTCGCCATTTTTTATACAAATTTTAACGAAAGTCAGGCTGATTTGGTAATCTCAATCCATGTTCAAAGTCAAAACAAATATAGCTATCTCTCTAAGTATTTTCCTGCAAGTACCATAAGCTAAATTTTCGCACTGTTTTCAACTACAAAATCCTTAAAACAACTACAAAAAAAATTGCAAAAAATTCAAAAAATTTCAAAAAGTTCAAAACCCCCAAGAAATCCTAACACAACTTCACACAAAACGTCAGCGTGATTTATTTGCGTGGTTGACCCCAAACTGCTCCTTTCTTGCGTATTCATGTAAATGTCGCATATAGCACACTTACATGCGCTATACAAATATGCTAGTGTAGATAGATATATGTATGTATAGAGATCTGTAATATTGTATCTAGATAGTTTTGGTTTCATGTACGCTACACATGTTTCGGCCATGTTGTCAGGAGTAGTCATCGCGTTACCTTAGTCATTTTTTAATTGAATTTATTGGTTTTTTTGCTTTCTTTTTACCAAATGTTTATTTTTTGTTGAGTATTTATTTTGTCACAGTCAAATAGTAGCAGACGAGGTGTTGGACCTCTGATGTTAGATGTCGCCAAGTAAATATGCTGTGTTAAGCTTAGAATACCCTCGTTGATGTGTATGTATGTGCTCGCACAATTGTGACACCCTGTGACAGTGACAACTAACAGGCGAGTAGCCGTTAAACCCATTCATTATAGGCTTGGTTGTTCGAATTTGTATGAATGTACGTATGCGCAATATATATATAGTAGTGCTACGCAAACAAGGTATATCAACTTTAGTCGCCTAACGGCAGTACGTAACGGCATAAACGGATCGAGATAGATATTGACTTCTGTATATCAAAATGAACACGATAACTTGAGTAAATTTTGAGATATCTTAATGAAATTTGGTATGCGAGTTCCTTGGCGCTCATCTCCGAGCGCTATTTAAAATGGGCGAAATCGGATGATAACCACGCCCACTTTTTATATATAGAATATTTTCGAAAACACAAAAAAAGTGATTACTCAGCACAGAAAGAAATTTTTGAAAATGGGAGTGGCATCGCCCACTTTTGATTAAGTCAAATTTAGAAATAATATTAATCATAAATCAAAAACCGTTCAAGATATCGAAACGAAATTCAGCACGCAGGTTTCCAGGTATGTAGGGAATGTTCCAGGAAACAATGGGCGGGATCGGTTAAGGTCTAAGCCCACTTTTATATGAAATATTTTGAAGAGGATCGTAGATATATTAAATAGGTAATAACTTTGCGTAAAATAGCTTTACATCATTTAAATTTCACTTTTAAAGTTTCCGTAAACAAAGAAATCCAAAAACTTTAAATTTCGAAAATGGGCGTGGCCCCTCCCCTTTTATAGTGGATTATTCCAGAAAACTTTTTATGCCGTAACTCCGCCAAAAATTGAGTTGTCGAAACGAAACTTGGTGATACTGTTCTATATATAAAGGTAACTGTGTGCTGTAAAAATCGGTCAATGTCCACGCCCAGTTTTTTAACATAGTTCTGAAAAATTTTTTTGAAAAAAAAAAAAGCGATATTTCAAAACCAAGCAAGTTATATCAATCAGATTTTGCACACATAATAAACTTTTTAAGAAAAATTTGGCTGCAAAAAAAGTTTGTCAATTTTGAAGAAGTAGGCGTGGCGCCGCCCACTTTTCAGCATAAAATTTTTGCTATTTTCAAAGCCAATCGCTTATAATTCAATCTTGATATTTCAATGAAAATTGGTCAGCTGCTTCTTAGTAGTATGTATTATATTCCTGCCAAAAATTAGCCAAATCGGGAAACACACAAGCAAAATATTCGGGCACGTAGTTAATAGCCCACTGCAATTGCGAAGTTTTATATCTTTTTTGATTTCTTTTATATTTTTCATAAACATTAAATATATGTAATTATGAGAACAAGAAGAGGAAAGTTCACTAAAATGATCAGCACGATGAGCGGAGTCGATTTAACCATGCCCGTCTCTCCGTCCGTCTGTCTGTCTGTCCGTCCGTCTATTTGAACGCAAACTAGTCTCTCAGTTTTACAAAAGAATGCTGAAATTCGTTGTTTGCTTTCGCCATTTTATAATATACTAGCAAACCCGGTAGACGTTGTTTTGACGTTTTGATACATTGAACACATCTATATATCAAATGTTATTAACTTGAACCAAATAAACTCCTAGCTATACCGAACTGCAGCTTTATATAACCTGGGGGCTTTTCCAAAACCTATATACAGACTGTGTCGTGCCCAGCGAACTCCTGAACCTATCGTGAAAGTTCAAGAGCAAAACAAACCACAAAATATGTGGATATGTAGATATTGACCAAGTGACACATATATCCAAATATCATTAATTTAGACCAAAAAAGTTCTGAGTTTTGACGAATTGAAACTGTATATAGTCTGGTGGCGTGGCCCCGCCTACTTTTTCAAAACTATATACCCAGTGAACCAAAGTATATATTGTGAAAATTTCATAAAGATCGGTTGAGTACTTTGGCGCCTATAAAAGACACCCTTTTTTATATCTATTTTTGTTACGCACACAAGGTATATTACTTCATTCGGCATAAACGAATCGAGATATATATTTATTAATGTATATCAAAACGTTCGGGATGAAAAGTAAAATATACGGGCAAGTAGTTAATATCCCACTACAAAAGCGAAGTTGTATATCTTTTTTGATATTCATACCTTTCATGAACATGAAATGTTTGTACGTAACTGAAATGATCAGGAGGATGAGCTGAGTCGATGTAGCCATGTTCGTCTCTCGATACGTCTATCTGTCTGTCCGTCTGTCTGGAAATACGAACTGAAAATATTAAAATAGAACTGCGTAAATTGGGATGCCATAATAGATCACTACTAGGTATATAATGTTCGGTTCCACCCGAACTTAGACTTACTTACTTGTTTTCGGATGCTTTTTTTTCGTAGATGCCCTGTAGTAAAATTGCTCTCCAAACGAGACAGTATTGAGCTACAAGCTTTGTGAATCGTACTGTGCCGGTTACAAACGTGATAGAACTGTCGAAAAAGAAACCAATTAAGAACAAGTTGCAAAGTAATGCACTGGCGACTGTTGCCACCGCCATGTGAAAGTGGACAGTTGAATCATTGCTTGGGTATTGAGCTAGAACTACAGTGAAATTCCCCAAGACGGACAGTCCTTATAACCGGACAGCTCCAATAACCGGACAAATTTTGTGTACACAGGTTTTTCAATAATTTTTTCATACAAATATCATTCTAATAAACGGACGCTCTAATAACCGGACGCGGACACTGTATTTCAAGCCATTTCCATGAAAAAATTTCTCATGAACGGACAAAATTCAAAAACATCGCAAGCAAGCTTTGTTGTTCATTATAAAAATGAAATAGGGGATTCCCCTTTTAACATGTATGCACACATTCAAGCCGTCCGTGTCAAGTAAAAGGTGGTTTTCTATTCAGTTTGTCAAGTGCATGCGAGTGGTTGCGTTCAAAGTTCGTAATAATATGGCACCGAAAAAGAAGCTACTTTCTATTAAAGAGAAAATGGAAATTATTAATGTTTTCGAAAAAGACAAGTTATCAGTACGTGGAATTGCAAAAAGGTAAAGTATGGTGAGTCCAAAATTTAACTTGTAGGTACACGTTCCCTTTGCTTTAAAAGGTTCAATATTGGCAAAACGCAAGCTGCTGAAATTAATAAAAATAAAGAAAAAATTCGTTCTAAATGGGAGTCTGGATCTAATATTCACCAAAAGCGAAGTTTCCTTAAAGAAGGCGGCTCGGAAATAGACAGCATGTGTTTTGATTTTTTCGCTAAGGCTAGAAGTCAAAAAATTCCGCTTTCTTGTCCCATTTTGAAAGCAAAGGCAATGGAAATTGCAAGAAAACTGGGTGTACCTAATTTTAATGCTTCGGATGGATGGCTAAAGAAATGGCGATTAAGGAATAATGTTTCCTTCAAATGCATATCTGGTGAAGCTGCAGATGTGAATCAGGATGATGTCGAACAGTTTCGGTCAAAGCTGTAAACTCTGTTGAATGGGTACAAGCCTGAAGACATTTACAACGCCGATGAGAGTGGGCTTTTCTTTCGTGCCTTGCCGGACAAAACCCTCGATCTTAAATCCGAAAAATGTGTGGGAGGTAAGCTATTAAAGGCTGGAGATAAGGAGCCGCTTTTGGTTATAGGGAAAGCAGCCCGTCCTCGATCCTTTAAACATGTTCCAATTGCGAAACTTCCAGTGGATTGGAAGTCTAATAAAAAAAAATGGATGACTCGAGAAGTGATGAGCGAATAGCTGCAGCAGTTCAATCGAAGAATGAAAGCCCAGAATCGAAAAATTATCTTGTTTCTAGATAACGCGGCTTCTCATCCAAAGGAATTAGACTTGACCAACATAAAAATTTGTTTCTTGCCACCAAATACAACGGCAGTTAGCCAACCCCTTGATCAAGGTGTAATCCAAAATTTTAAAACTTTGTATAGAAGCATAGTTTTAAAACACTTGATAACTAAAATTGGCGATAAATGTTCAGCCTCAGAGCTCTCAAAATCGATTAATGTACTGGAAGCTGTGTATTTCATCAAAGCATCTTGGGATAAAGTGGAAGCCTCAACAATCCGAAATTGCTTCCGTAAAGCAGGATTTTTGGAAACTTTAGAGGATCCTTCAGATTTTGATCCCGAAGATGACATTCCACTGGCAGTCTATGCTAGGCTTCAGGAAGGACTAGATTTGGCAATGATTTCGAAGGTTTTCTCCAAATAGATCAAAATGTTTTCACTGAGGACAACAATATAGAAATTCAATTTGACCAACCAGATGATACTATGGACTTAAGTGATTCAGAAGATGAACCTTCAGAAGAAATAAGTGACCCCATAACATCATATGATGAGGTTTTAAAACTTGTTGCGCGCTTGAAACAATATGCAAAAAATGACTATGTAGCTTTTCAGCAGGTTAAAAATATCGAGTCACTTTGAAAATGAAAATTTTAAATTAAAGGAATCAACTTTAAAACAAACAAGCATCACACAATTTTTTCAATCAAACTAGTCGATATTGAAATGTAAAGACTTGTACAATGTATTTAATTGATATATTTATGTATGTATATGTAATACTAAAGTATTTAAATATTCTTTACTTCGAAAAATTTCTTAAATAAACTACAATGAATTTTATATGTGTAGTATATATTTTTTGACCTCATCCCCAATAAGCGGACATCTCCCATAACCGGACAAAAACACTGCGACCGTGAGTGTCCGGTTATGAGGAATTTCACTGTAGTCGTGTCGTCAAACGGTAGGATAGTTCTAAACTAGTCCTATTTTCTGTAGGTTGGAAACTGGAAAAAATATTTTGTAACGGAAAATGTTCGAAATGATGGCCCAGTTGAAGGAAGAGCCTGCCAAACCCACGATATATGCAGATAGACCCCAGCCTCCACCGTTGGGCATTCAAATAGAGAGGGCCTCGGCTCGAATGGCCTGGGCCGCATGCAAGGGGCAACTGTTGTTGTTGTTGTTGTGGTAACGACAAAAAAACTCCCCGAAGGTTTTGGAGAGTGTTGTCGAATTAACAGTCCTTGGCCGGATTTGAACCCGGTACGCTCCGGTACTCCCTTGCGGTACTGCCCGACTGTCGTGGTAGCGATTTATGACCAGTGAAATATTCTAGGCCATGTCACCCCTCCTTCCGTAAGGAAGGATAAGATGGGTAATGAGAAAGGAATGAAAGGAATCATATCCGTAGATCAACCATCGCGTTGCACGTCATTACCTTTGTGCATATTAGTCGCCTCCTACGACCGGTATGCCTACCTCGGGGCAACTAAAAGCTGTCACCTCCTAATTCAGGGTGTCCTGGGAAATCGTGCCCATTCGACTGGTTTGCAACCAGGAAGTTCACAACACTGGCTGTATTATAATGTCGGGAAGGTGGTCGTACGCACAAAATGAAAAGCCAAAATAACAACAAAAAAACAACAACAAGTCGATAGAAAGAGAGAGAAAGATGACGGTAAAATGCGAAAAATGCACTCAATGCAGCTACTTGAGTAGCTACCTAGACGGGATGACTGCGGATGAGCGGGTACTTTTCGAGCAGCTGAACTGCGGATAATAAACAAAAAGAACCCGGGAACGCAAGTCAGTGTGCCAACTAAGAGATCCAGCACTACCGCGGCACGACAGGAGTCGGAAATAAGCTCAGCTTAAAAAGGGAACATTATAGGGACACCCCTACCAGCTCAGCTCAAAGCCATGATGGGAAACCGGGAAATAGGGGCTCCCTACCAGGTATTCGTATCGTGAGGAGATCTCAGTAAGTTCAGCAATCCTGAACTCGGGTTAGGGCACTCCAGGCCAAGACTCCCTTTCACCGATATTTCTGATCAGACCAGCCCTGTAAAGCATACAGAGTGACAGGGGTCCTGGGATGGCCAAAGAGAGGATCATAAGAAGGGGGGAAGCAGGACCAGTAGATCCCGGCCGCCACCCATTTCACTCTGGGAGGCCCCGGGTGGACTCTACGACCCAAGAAGGAGAGGGTTAACCGGATCGAGCGTGAAGTGGTATCTGCTTTATTTGCAACGGGAAACCACCCGAAACCGCTCGATCTAAGGCATATCTCCATATGGAGGCTAGCAAAGGCAGTGGTGCACAGGATAGGGAAGGAGAGAAGGATGGGACTGAACCGAACCAGACAAGGGCAATCGATCAAAACATTCAACAAGACGTAACCCAAACAAAGAACCAACCCGCACACGCCTTTGGGCGTAGTAGCGGACCCAACTACGGTGCTAGCAGCTCCGCTCCCGCTGAAAAGCGGATATGAGGGCAAAGCACTTAAAGTGGCACAGGGCACAAAACTCAGAATTAAAGTTCAACGACATAGCAGGATGGGCCATATTATGCGAATGAAGAAGCTCCGGTTCACAAGGTGAATCCATCAACATCTGATTTCGGGAGCAGAGGTAGAAGAAGGTTTTTTTTTTTTTTTTTCAGTGGAGAAAGCATCGAAAGCCTTAAAGTCAGTGTGGGACTTGAACCTAAGCACTAAAACTCCAACCGTCATGTACCGATCCCCCCGGTACTACCGTTAAGTATTCCGTCGGGAGGTGGTTTGAGCACTAGTCTCAACGTCTGTTGGTCGGCGTAACCGTCCGTTTCAGTTCTTAACTAGGGATCTTTTTACTAGATTTTTCATTCTACTAGTCGGGAGTGGTGTTGAGAAGGTCGGTCTTGTCCACAAACACAAATATATGTACAAATATAACTACATACCTACTCTATGTATATATATGTAAACATGTTTACTCCGTTGGCAATGATTTATCGACACTTACATTTACCTCTTTGGTACTTCCGAAGCTAGGTGGTTGGACAGGCAGTGGTTCCAATCCGCCTCTATGAATATAACGCATCTCTTTGATCAAAAACTTACACTTACTTACACGATGGCTATAATGACAAGCCCAGGCAGTTCTAATGAAACGCTTGCCCTATAGCGGTTCTAAATGTGAGCCCAGACAGTTGGACGGGCCGTGGGTCCAAAAGTGTCCTCAGTGGGCAGTAATCGCCGTTCTTGATAAGGTCCCGTGGACCAGCGGTGGAAGGGCCGTGGTTCCAATCCGCTTCAAATCTAATCACCCATGTTTCCAATAAAAATAAAAAACTTGCTCGTATCACGGCTCTCATTGTGCGCCAAGACAGTTGGACAGGCCGTGGGTCCAAAACTGTCCTCAGTGGGCAGTATTCGCCATTCTTGATAAGGTCCGGTGGACCCGGCGGTGGAAGGGCCGTGGCTCCAATCCGCTTCAAATCTACTCACCCATATTTCCAATAAAACACTTACTCGTTGTGGGCCAAGACAGTTGGACAGGCCGTGGGTCCAAAACTGTCCGTACTTCCAGTGTCATTATCTGGCCGTTAGGGAGGTCATGTCTCCAAACCGCATATCACTCGTACGATGCCCCACCTCCCATTCAGAGACTCCCGCCAAGCCGGCTTGCAACTTGGACGGATTGGAGACAAGGTCTCTCCAACCGTCCGAGCTGCAAACTAGCTCGGCAAAAATCTCCAAACAAGAGACAAAGCATCGCACGAGCTACAAACAGTTCGGAGACATGGCCCGCCTCGCTCTTAGTTTAGTTCTCCCTCATGCGCCGCAGCCTTTCCTGGCTTCTTAGCCACTTCATGGTTTCTGCAATTACGTCGCACGCTGCAGTTCATTTTAGTTTGTTTTGTAGCATGTGCCCCACTAGTGTTTCCGGAGTGTAATCCTCACCGATAATGCTGCGTAGCCTTCTTCTAAAGCTATTCGATCTAGGGCATTCGAAGAATACGTGATAGACGTCCTCAGCCGCTTCGCCACCACAGTGGTCGTATAGGTTGTTTTGCTCGTGTTTGAATCGGTGAAGATATTCCTTGAAGCATCCGTGGCCGCTTAAGAACTGGGTCAAGTAGAAGCCTACTTCCCCGTGTGCTCTCGTTACCCGGCTTTTGATATCTGGGATACAGCGGTACGTCCAGCGCCCCTTTGTGGATGTATTCCATCTGTGCTGCCACTTTTGCACGCTAATCTCGTGTGCTTCGGTCCGCGAGTTTCTGTCCTCTTAAGAATCATCGCTGCTTCCTTTGCCAAAATGTCAATAGGGCACATTCCTGCGATTACCAGTGCAGCATCGTCTGAGACCGTTCTAAAGGCACTACAGACTCGAAGAGCACAGAGTCGGTAGGTCGACTTTACCCCGCGGAAGTACGACTGATACTCCGTGGCGTGATGCCAAACTGTAGCCCCGTAGAGTAGCTGGCTTTTTACGACGCCTGCAAGAAGCTGGCGGCGTCCTTGCTTTGGCCCTCGCGCATTTAGCATTATCCTCGATAACGATGATACTGTTTTAGATGCCTTTTCATTAGCATACTCTAGCTGTGTTTTGAACGATAGCCTCCTGTCTATCATAATCCCCAGATACTTGACTGCTGGTAGAGTGTCGATGTCATGGCTGCCGATTCGAATCGTGACATGCTCTACCTTCTTTCTACTTGATATGAGTACCGCCTCTGTTTTGTGCTCCGCCAGCTGTAATCCGTGTTCCATCAGCCATGATTGAACGCTGGCTATGCTTGTTTTAGCTTTGCCGCATATGTCGCTAAGGTGTTTGGCCGTAACAACCAATGCGATGTCATCCGCGAACCCTATAATTTGTACTCCGTGTGGTACTTTGAGCTGTAATACCCCATCGTACATAATGTTCCATAGCTGCGGGCCGAGCACGGACCCTTAAGGAACGCCACCTGTAACGTGGAGGGTTTCCGTGCCATCTGACGTTTCGTACTCAAGTAGCCTGCCGTCAAAATAGCTACGTATGATCCTTCTCAGGTAGTAGGAGACGCCTTTCCGATTCAGTATATCCAGAATTTTTGCCCAATTAGCACTGTTAAATGCGTTCTTTACGTCTAAGGTCACGATAAGGCAGTACTCCTTAGATCCTGCGAGCCATCTAGTGCCGCTTATTGCCTCTTGAGCCGCCTTTTTTGCCATGTTCACAGCGTGAATGGTGGATCTTCCTTTCCTGAACCCAAACTGGTTTTCTGATATGCCCCCTACCTCTTCTATTTCTTTTTCGAGGCGGTCATAGATGATTCGCTCAAAAACTTTTCCAGCAGAGTCGAGCAGACATATTGGTCTGTAGCTGGATGGCTCCGCCGGGTTTTTACCAGGCTTTGGCAACAGAACCAGCGTCTGGCGTTTCCAGATTGAAGGGAATGTCCCCTCCGCTAGGCATGAATTGAACAGACTAGCGAATGTTGACGGCCTATACGTAACTGCCACTTTCAGTACTTTGTTAGGCACGCGGTCTGGCCCGGGAGACTTGTTGTCCTCAAGTCGGTTAACCGCATGAACAACATCGTCGACGGTCACTTCCTCGAATTCGTAGGTTGGAACGTTGATATGGACGACACCAACTTCCGTTGCGTGGGAAAAAGAGTATCGACCACGTTTTTAAGGAAGGACGGGCATGTCGGCATGGCTTTCCGCTGTTTCAACTTTTTCAAGACGACTTTGTAAGCTGTACCCCAGGGGTCATTCTCCGCGTCATCGCAAAGGTTCAGGAAGCATTGTCGCTTGCTGTTTGATATTGCCACTTTCAATGCGTGGCGCGCAGCCTTGTAGGTAGCCCTGCATTCTAGGAAATTCGGCCTCCCTCTCGCTCGCTGAAATCGCCTCCTGGCCTGAATGCATTCTCGCCTTACCAATTGTATGCCTTCGTTCCACCAATAGGTGGAATTGGGTTCTTTATGTGTGGACTTTCTGGCCATCGACGCGTCGCATGCTGCTTTTATGTCCGCCCTTACTTTAGTGGCTATTTCGTTGGCGCTTCCTGTGTACTCAGATGTCGGCAACATTACCTTAAAAACATCCGGGTCGAATGTTGTGAGCTTCCACCCCCGACGCTTAAGTACAATTTCTTTGGATGGCCTCCTTCCCCCGTCTATTTTGATATCCACGATGATCGCTGAGTGATCGCTTTGAGTATAGCACTCGCTAATCTTCCACTCACACAGCCTGTAAATATTGGCACTTACTAAAGTAATGTCGATAATGGAACCGAAGCCATTTCTAGAAAATGTGTGTCGCCCGCCTGTGTTGAGAAGCGCTATGTCCAGGCATGCGAACGCTTCAAGCAAAGCTCTCCCTTTCGGTGACGTTCGCTGTGAGCCCCACTCGACTGCCCATGCGTTGAAGTCGCCAGCTATAATGAACCGCTACCTAGAGGTCGCATCTGTGGATATCTTCTCGACAATTTCTTCGAAGAGTTCCAATGGAGTCCTAGGTGGTATGTAGCAACTATATACGAAAATATCGCCTATCTTACCGCACACGAAGCCTCTTTCTTCAAGTATGGGCTCTGTCCGCAAGCCCATATAGCGGCCTTTCCGTCCGAGTCGGGTAGCCAATTTCCCGACCTTTCCCTATATGGCTCGCTTAGCAGAGCTACATCAGCTTTCAGCTCGAGTGCTGTTTGCGCTAGTAGGTCTTGCGCGGCTTCACAGTGGTTGAGATTAAGTTGGACCAATCTCATGACGGTCTTAGTTTCCGGACCGCCTCTCTATATATCGGGCATTTGTTTCCCCCGGTGGGGTGATCAGAAGGTGCTTGCCCTCAAGTGTGTTTAATTTGCGTCAATTAATGTTGAAGAAGGCTAAAACGTCTGGGCGGTTAAGCGTTTGTTTGAAATTTTTATAAATCTTAAACCAAATTTCAATCTTTTGCTCAGTCGTATCGTCATACAAAATGTACACTGCGTCAAGAATATTTGTATCAATAATTTTTAATTCACTCTTTTGTCATAAATATTTAAGTTGGTTCGCAAATAGTTTCGAGTTTGCTGCTTAAGTCTTTCGTGTTGATTAAATTTTGCATACAAATCGTTGTTTATAACAATTATGTAATTACAAGCAAATTATAAACTGACCAACAATCATACAAAAACACTAATTCCCTTTCACCTATAAAATACGCATGAAAAAAAATAATAATAATAACACGCCAAGAGCCAATAATTAAATGTCATAAAAAATAATCGTCACAAATTGGCAGCAACAACAAAAATTATACTTAGAATACTCTTTGAGCTACTGTGCTTTGGTCAATGTGTGGTCACCAATTAAATTATTGTTTTAAAACTTGACATACTACGCATTCGGCTATCAATATTCTAATTATATTTGGTTTGCTGCCCGAGGGTATTCCTGCGTATGTTGGTAACACAGTCAACCAAGCCAATTTAAACAAAATAATTACGCGCTAGTTTGGCGATTGGAAAGTTAATTACATGTACTGAGATTTATTGTGTTAGCCTTTTTTTATGTTATAATTATAGTACACACTTTTTCGTGTTGGCAATATTTGATTATTAATATAAGTTTTTGCAAAACAAGGCCCATTGAATATTACATGGCCCGATTTTTATCAACCGGCGATACCTATAATTAAAAGTAGTTACCCATCATGGGTGACAGATTACAAATAAACACGATATGTTATGTGAAAACCTATAGTTTTGTATAAACAAGTGCTATACATTTTGAGCATGGAGGATATTAGTAGGCTGACGATATCGAAGAATTTGGTACTCGGTCGAAGTATGGCTTAACACGCACCGGTAAAGATATCTTCTAACGAAAAAGAAAAAGTATCAGAGGGGTTGAAGGCTCAATAATTACAACAGGCCCGTCTACGACATGGGAACGACTTGTACTTAAACTCCACCCTTGAGGCATATACAATGTCAGTGTGACAGTAGAGAGAATTTCGTGATAAAGCGTAGGCAATAATTTCATTAAAACTTACTTCTAGTTCAATCTGGAAATCCGTGATAACAAGTTCTGTATTGAATAAACTACCAATGTAGTTTTTTTATTTGTAAAATTTACACTTGTTTACAAACTCCCCTTTGGATATGCATTCATCTACTCTTTAAGTATATAGTGTTCATTTAATTAATTCTTTGTTCCCTTAATCTACTTACAGAGAACAACAACTGCTCAACATCTTCGAGGTGATCATTTCCACACTCGAGGGCAAACTTAAGCGCATCGACAGTCTCGACAAATCCGTCGAACATATGGTGAAACGCATGGAAGCGTTAGATAACCGAGTGGCAGACAATTTACTCAAAACCGATTCTGTAATATCAAAGTTACGCAACCTTGACAACAAAATCACAAACGATATATACGCCACAGTCACTGACAGCGGAAGTGTTGGCAGTGGACGTTCCGCGCGTATTGCCAATATGGGCACTGCCGAACATCTAGACAATCGTCTACTTATGCTCGACCAAAAGGTTAGCGACATTGATACCAAACTTGAGGTGCTCAAAACACAAATTGATAGTAATTTCCTCCAAGTGGATGACATTAATGCTGAAGCGAGCGAAAAGAAAGCGGTTAGCATGAATGTTATCGAGATCACAAAAGCGATGAATGCTGAAGTAATGAATCATGTGTCCACAGAGTTGAATGAATTGCGTGATACAACCGACAATATTGATAAGAAGTTACAATTCCATATAAATATTGTATCGGAGAATGTGGGACGTATGTTGCGTATGGTTGGTGATATACATGAAGCGGTGGTAGATCATCAAGAGCAATTGAATGCGTTAAATGCTACAACAACAGCTATGCCTATTATAAAATCAAGTAAAATTGATGCTCTTGTTAAGCAAATCAGACCGATGGTATCAGTTTCGGAGAAGATGGATGAGGTGTGGGATGTCGTGGTTGGCACAAAGTCGTCAGTCATCAACGATTTGCTACCTAAGTCGGATGCTTTGTTGACACAGACACAGCGTCAAGAGCGTGCTATCGGTGAAATTCATCATGATTTGAATGCAAAAACGAATCAAATTATTAACAATTTGGATATGGTTGAGAAACGTCTAAAGAAGCAGGAGGATGATGTACAACTATTAGCGCAAAGGCCAGTACCTGCTGAGCTGCTAATGGATCCCACAATCGATCGACTAGTCGAATATGATCCTAATCGGTGAGTAGAGTGAAATGCGTAGGGATTATAATAATCGTCATATTAAGATTGTAACTGTTAATGAGTAGCAGCAGTCGGGTTAGAATTTTTTCTCTCGTTAAACCTTATAGAAACAGTTGGAATAGAGCTATAAAAACTGTGAGTCACTATGAGCCAAAACCTCAAGGAATATAAGGAGCTGAGTATACCATGCAATACTCTTTTTATACAGAAGCAATCAGCAAATCCTGTCAATACTACAGCCATATGGTATAATGTAAATCAATTTTATATACACACGTTTCGGCGCACCCGATGCTCTGGCTAAGTTTAGGAGATTGTGTTTTATTAATATATACATTTCAATCCGACTGCAGCTCTCAAGTTTTTGATCGGTTATTATCATTGCTTCTCTTCAATGTTCATATTGGTTGTTTATTTATATTAACGTTTATCATTATCCCACTTCTGATATATTTAGTTTTAAATAATTTAAAGAGAAAAAAACTAATTAATTTACCTGCAGTTACTCCGTAATTGATGAATATCCTGAAACGAATATACCCACTACACCAGTATCCACAAGTTCAACGGGCACTGTGCCACCGCCGACTGTGGCCGCCACAACAAGTACGTTGAGCGCATATACCACAGGTGGTACAACCACACCTAGTCCACCAACTCTATCAGCGTATACGTTCACCGCGGCACAAATGGCTGTCATTGCAGCTGGTAATACAATCACCTCACTGCCTGCATCCTCGTCTTCATCAGCAACGACCACATCGACATCCTCAAAGCCCCTCTCACGTAAAGGTGGCATCATCTTTCCCAGTGTTAAGAATAAGCCTTCTGTGGTTAATACAACATTCTCTACTGATATCCTGGCACTAAAGGATATTAAGGTGAGCTTTGTTGGAAAATTAAAATATATCTTTTTTTATATGCGGTCTCAAAAACACATTAAATTGTTTATTTATTTTCATATACGGGACGATATCAAATGTCGCTAATACATTTTTATTGTAATTTTTTTTTTTTTTGTTCTTTGCATACAAAAGTATAAATTACTTTTAACTACGAGCATAACGCCAACATTGCAAAACTTAAGTACAATTAAGAATCGTTGAACATATCAATTATCAGATTCCGAACATGTATAAAATGCTTGCAAAAAATGGCAACATAATAATCCTTATTCACTTCTTGAGGCTCATTTAAATAGAAACAGCAGAATATAGATATATATATAGAATATTAATACCGTTTGTAGACTAATTCTAAACACGATTAGATATGCATAAATATGTAGATACATATGTAAATTAAGGAAATAAGAATATTCAGTTTTGATCAAAATTTTTTTCATCTTGTCTCTTATCAGATCGGCCTATCGCAGCTAATGGGGGAGGAACGATCTGTCTATGAAAAATATTCAGGAACGCCTTTTCTCAAAGATATTATATTGAAATAGGACTTTCTTTACGAGAAAGTGCTATTTCAAAGCAAGAGCTGAGCTAGGCCGTTTGTGGACCACGATCTTTAACCAAATTCTCCCCAATTTAAGGATGTTTTGAGATACCGTGTTTTCAAAATTGCAGCCAAAATAGGGCGAAATTTTGGAGAAAATCTCATTGAAAAAATTTTCAATATTTCCATTCCAAAATATCAAAGATATCGATTAGTAAGATTAAATTTTGCGAACCCGATAAAAATCTGTAATAATGGGTACAAGCCGATATATCACTAAAAGGATTAAACCTCTGAATGGGTGAGTTCAAATAGGAAACTGTTGATTCCTACCAATAGCCGAGAATAGGCCGTAAAGTATTGTTAGACTTTAATACAGTAAAAGTTCTGTAAAATAAAATAAAATTTGAACACTTTTAATACTTGTGTTTCAAGAAATTGTTACTTTTCAGTCATAAATTAGCCATAATAGCCGTATATTTTGCATTTCATTGGGTTGCATAGAATTCATACTGAGAATGACATGCTGCAAATGCTGAAGCTTTTACTAATACGCGGAAAATATTTGTAGTCTAGGGCTATTATTATAATATGCAAGCGGGTAGCATGTTTGTCCCATAGACTCATACTTATAAGAGTAATACTTCTCAAATATAAATGTAATACTTTAAGGGCCATTTTCACAGTGGCGAGTCAACTTACGTCCCACAGTTAACTCTTAACTTTTCAATTTTAAAGTTGAGATAACTAAAGTTTAACAGCTCAGCATTGGTGAGTTAACCTCGGGTTAGAATCCCTAAGGTTTTCTATCAAAATATCTAAAATAAAATTGTTATTGTTGTTGTGGCTACGACAAAAACACTCCCCGAAGGTTTTGGGTAGTGTTGTCGAATTAACAGTCCTTGGCCGGATTTTAACCCGGTACGCTCCGGCACTCCCTTGCGGTACTGCCCGACTGTCGTTTAGGTCATGTCACCCCTCCTTCCGTAAGGAAGGATAAGATGGGAAATGAGAGGTGAGAGGAATCATATCCGTAGATCACCCATCGAGTTGCCTTTGTGCATATTAGACGCCTCTTACGACCGGTATGCCTACCTCGGGCATATTCTAAACCCCTTACCCGCAGGGGTATCTAAATCTAATCTAAAATAAAATTGTGAATATGTCTAAAATAAAATTGTGAATCGATAGTTAACTGTGGAATGTAAGTTAACTCGGCACTGTAAAAATTGCCCTAAGTGGAATGTAAAAACATCATCCACCCTAATATCATGATGATAGCTAAGAAAGCAAAATGCAGAATATAAATAAATAATTGCAAACAATGGATGCGCGTACTTCAGGTAGCATCTAAAGTTCGTCTCTTAGATGCGGCGGCTCTTTACAAGAGCAAGTGTAAACTTGTTCGACTTTTTCCATGCCAGGCAGCACGATAATGGGTGAGACTAGACGGGTACTCCATTCCTGAAATGCGGAAACAAAATCAAACACTTCAATCACAATTGGTCAAAGTTATATATACCTTAAATAACGCCATGTGATAACAATAAATATTTTGTGGCATTAGGTTTTGTTCAGCAAATTTACGTGATTCAGCAACAATTTCACGTACACGACTATCATTTTCTTTAGCCCATTGTATGCGTTCAATTAAATCGCTTAGATCCCGTTTAATTGGTACATAATGTTTGAAAGCTGAGAGCTTGCTGTAGAAGTATTCATAGAAATTCGATTCTTGTTTTAAAACCAACGAATCACTAGCAAGTAAATATGGAAAACGATATGCAGCAACAACGCCATCCAAATTTAACTGATATTTGTACTGCAATACAGAAGAAAAAGGTTAATTTTTTTCTAATTTAGAGCCGTCTTCTGTGAGAAGGATCTGCCTTCAATTATAATTTTATAAGGGCTTTCTATAAATTTATATATCGGTAATTTCTATATACTTTTTAAGCGTTCGGTTTCTAAAAGTTAACGTTCAGATACATTTCTTTCTTTTACCTTAAAGCCAAACGTTCGATAAATTTACTTACATATTTGAACTCTACGCACACTTACTTGAAAAAATTCCATAAATGATATATGCGGCACCTTGGGTCCATACTTATCTTCTTCATCGCGAAAGAAGAAGAAATTCGTTAGCGATGCATTAATGAGATCGGGATGCTTACGAGATAGCTCTATCAATTCGAGCCTCTCTCGTCTTGAATCTCTGCCACGCCAAAATGCTTTATTCTCCTTTTGCTCCCACGGATATTCGCCCTTTTGCACCGACAACATATCCAATGTCACACGCCCCATATTTTCTACTGTCGACTCAGTTATATCGTAAGTTGGTAAGACTATATCATAGGTATCATCACTGCCGCACCACGAGAATATCGGATATGGCCCAGAGGTACGCTGCTGACCGCCCTTTTTCGATAACGGCCAATCGCCTAAATTCAAATAGAATTCCATATCTGGCAATGCAGCAACACGCCCTAGCGCTAACAGCGTGGCATCCATGAACATTTTAAATCCTGTATATTTACCATAACATTGACGCCAGATCTGCTGTTGCTTGACAACATAATGACACAATGATACAGCTTCTGGTTGATTGTAGCGTCGCAGTAAATTCTCGCGTATAGCGCTAAAATTAACACGTTTAAATGAATGTAAGTCCCAAGCAATTTGTTTGTCATCCAACGCTGCGGGGCAATTATTATGCAGCAACCATAAATTTAAGTCCTGTGGGCAGTAGCAGCGCTCCGAATAAACCTTGTTATAGATATCATATGGTGATTGCGCTACATGTGAACCATTATAGCGTATCTCCAAAGATACTTGGTCACACCAATCAGCGATGGTGTATCGTACTATTGTGGAACCATCCCCCCGATTGATTATATTCACGTGCGACCTACATTTACCATGCGGTGAATTGCCTTTGATAGAAACTTTGAAATCTTGGGGCGGCGATTGTTCAAATCTGCAAAGAAAAGAAAACAAGAACTTGCAAATTGAAAACTTTCACTACAACTTTGGCATATATTTAACATACTTTCGTCCATTTTTGTCCACTGCATGTATGAAGAAATAACGCGCTGGTAAGACTACTTCATCCGGCTTCAAGCCTGGACCCAACACAAGCGTATTTTCCGCATCAACTATGCGACTTTCGTCGAGTGTATGTACGAAATCAAATAATGTTAATATTGTTGGCAATAAAAAATTTAACCACAACATTTCACAAATGTCTTTGTTGCTATTAGCGTTTTTCTGTATTCATTTTGTTAAAAAACCTACAAACAAATAGAGAAAACTGCTGTTACTGATAAGCGAAAATCACCCATGAATTACTAGTGCTGCCAGACGAATGTAAAAATGTAGTAGAAGTTTTATGCATCGAAAATCGAAATGCAAAAACTTGCTGTTATTTTGTTAAATAGTGAAATAAATACAAGTGCAGTGGTTCCTTGTTATGGCTAGGGCCAGCTGAGGTTATTATTATCAGGATCGATAAATATTATTAAGGTGAATACAACCATATGTGTTATTAAGGGTCAACGTTCATATTAAGAGTTTTTTAAATCACACATTTTCGAAAACTAATCCAGATTTTCAAAACTTTGGTGTCATTGGTACCGTGATAAGTTTTGTAAAAATGTGTACTTTTTTGAAAATTTATTTTTAAAATGTTAAAAAACGGTATTTTGAAGTTCTGTGGATCACATAGCCGATGTTGAATCGGTTAAGGTTTGCGACATTTTTCGTTAAAATATTAGCTGTGTTGGTGAACTTGCAAGGAAGTGTCAGTAAAGTGAGAATGGCGTAAAACTCTCTCGGAACGCAGCAAGTAAAAAGTTTCCGCCTAACAAGAAGCAGTAAAACTTGCAAGCAAAAGAGCTGTTGCGTTTTTAGGATTGGTTAAAAGCACAAATTTTTAAGTTTTTGTTGTTGCTCTCCTATATCACGATCAGCTGTATTTCACTTGCAAGTTTTACTGAGCAGAAACTTCCAACTTTCTCTCCTAATGAAGTTTCAAAATGCACTCTCTCTCTGTGTCACCGAACAATTTTAATTAAAAATTTTATAAAATTGTATTCTCGCCAAACACGGCTATTGTAGATATTGTTGATGTGACTATCGTGCAATTTGAAATGCTTTGTCAAGTGACGACTGTTGATGCACTATACATTCATTATTTAAATATAGCAACTATTTTTATTTATTTTATTTTTATTTTATTTTATAAAACCTTTCATAATAATACAAATTATTGTACAAACTGAAAATAATTATTAATTTTTTTAGTAATAGGGCAGTTTAGGGAAAAACTAATGATACCAAATTTTTTTGAAATTTTTTTAAAAGGTATAATATTCACACACTTTATTTAAATATGTATATATACTTAAAGGTAATTTCAATTCCTTTCAAATGATTTAAACCTTTGAAAATCAGTGCATTAGTTTTTGAAAAATTTTGATTTAAAGAAATGCTTTATATGAACCTTGGACTTCGATAAATTTTGTTGTTTTTGTTTCCCCCCATGTTTATGTTTTAGTTGCGATCCACAGGATCGGCATTCTAATTCGATTCCGTCTTTTAATACCTCTACGGGCAATTTTGACTACCAAAAAGTATTACGAAAACATGTGAAGTCGAAATGGGGGAAGTTTACTAAAAACAAAACACGCATGTGAGATTATTATTATTATTTTCTTTAATCTAAATAATAAAACTTAGAACAAAGTTGCAATAACCATTATAACCGTTTATATTTCGTTTGCGTTTAACTGGTTGAAGCCGAAATAAAGGCGTGTTGTGAAAAGTCTTCTCGATAAATTATAACAACATATTAATGTATGTAAGCTCGATCGATGTCATTGAGTTTGCTCCCGCAATATTTCACGGGCAACTCTTGGTCCTAGCTCTTTGCTGTCCAGTCACAACGTCACCGTTCAATGAGTAGTGTAGACGAATTATGTAAAATTTTAGTTTCGCGGAGGAAGGTATTACAAGGTTTGTAGAAAAGCAGAGATACGAAAATTGTGATAACTGGTTTCAGGTTCCACCCATCTTATTTTCATATAAGAAATTGTATATATCTCAAGTTAAGGAATATACGTTAAATATACCGAGAGTTAGGGTTCTGAATTATTTGCGTCATTTTAAATTCAGCTTATTTATACATTATCTAACCTTTTCAGTTAAAAGTTGGCATTTATTTAACGAATTTCTCTTTTTCAGGGGTTCTCTTGTGTGGATCTACTTAATGCTGGTATGAGACAATCGGGTGTTTTCTATTTGCAAATTCGTGGCACAACCTATTGGTTCTTGAAAGTGTTCTGCGAACAAGAAATTGCAGATGGCGGCTGGACGGTAATTCTTGCAGCGACTTTCTTGTTTCAACTCTCGATAACATGTATCTTGCTCTTCCCGGTTTAAGGTTATACAAAGACGTGATGACTTCGGTGAGCCACGTGAGAACTTCAATCGTGACTGGGCTGACTATAAAAATGGGTTTGGTGATCCAGCTAAAGAATTTTGGTTAGGAAATGAGAATATTTATATGCTTACAAATAATGAAGATTATGCACTGCGAGTTGAGTTAGAGGACTTTGAGGGCAATAAAAGGTCGGTGTGAATGTACATACATATGTATAATGTGGGAGGTTTCTTAAATTTTCTTGTAACTTGTTACAGATACGCACAGTATTCCCACTTTAAAATTCACTCTGAAGCTGACTACTACAAATTGGAAATAGATGGTTATGAAGGTAATGCCGGCGATTCACTTAACGATCCTTGGTATGGTTCGAATAATAGCCCTTTCTCAACGTATAATAGAGACAATGATCGTAGTTCATTGAACTGCGCTAGTATGTTGAAGGTAAAAAGAAATATGTACATATATATACGTATAAATATATAATATTTAAATTTGATTTTTCTTTTAATAATTTCTTACAGGGTGGCTGGTGGTGGAAGTCATGCGGTCGTGGTCTAAATGGTCTATATTTACATGACCCACAAGATTTGACAGCACGTCAAGGCATCGTTTGGTTCCGTTGGCGCGGATGGGATTACACACTCAAGAAGGCCACTATGATGATTCGTCCGCGTACCCCACAGCCTATGGGCAGTACGGTATCGACGTCGTAAGAAGAAACAGAGGGGCACGGGAGCCTTATAAGGGAGGCGTTTTTAGTTGTAGCGAAGAACTTCAACTATTTTATTGAATCCCCTAAAAATCAACCGCACAAGTAGTTTCGCTTTGTTGAGTTTTTTCTAAAAAAAAAAATGCAATGCCCATTTGCACAGATAACTATGAAACTATTTTTCATCTAAACAGGCATGTGGAGCTCAAACTAATAAGAATCCTGCACTGTGGAAATTAAGCGGAAGTATAATATTTGGGCGGGAATAAAAAACGCGCATATCATACGTATACATACAAACCATTTCATACACACACATTCAAACTTACATACAACAAAATGGAATTATCACATCCGGGACAATTTATGTATATTCTGAAAAAAAATTATTTCATTGTTTTTTTTATTATATTTTTTGTTGATAGCCAATTGTAATAAATTTATGTTCTTATTTGTTATTTGTTCTGCAGATATTAACTTATTTTTGTCATACATTCATGCATATGATCATTATATTTACACAAACACGCATGACGGTATTTACATATAAATCTGTATTTTTTAATTTTGGGCATGTTAAATTGTTGACAACAATTTTTCAACTCATCAATGCATCGAACTTTGTACAAAAAACTTCAACACATAAAATACTTACCTTATACATTCAACGAAACTTTAACCGAAGTAGAGTTTTCGGATTAGTTTAAAAGAAATATCCTGAAATAAGGGAGAAATTGGCCGGTTAAGTGACAATATTTTACCTATCATTTATTCATCGAAGCAAATGCCAATAAACAACAAATGTGCAACTACTTTTGTAAGTAAAGAAAACTATATTCCTCATAGCTTGGCAATTTTCAAATTTAAGTAATTTTCTTTCGGATTGAGAAGTTTGAGAAGAGATTTAAGATTTCTCTTCATTTTCTATTCATTCAGTTTCTATCGAACATTCACAATAAATTAATGGTACAGGAAGATTAATTATCGAATTCTATGGGCATAAATTAATAAAATAAAACCTATGGCAATATATAAAAATAAAAAATTAGTCTTATCACCGCGCTATTAAACTTTCAGCTACCTCGTCCAATTTTTAACGCATATTGAAAACTAAATTCAACTTTCACACTCGTATTGTAAATATTATTCTCCTTGTGACCAATTTTTAACCTTTAGACTCTTTCCTTTCTCTCCGGTTAATTTTCGGTAACTACTTGCTGAATACTTTTAAACTCTTTACTGTAATCATTGTTATTCATATTTATGCAATCAATCCAAAAATGTACAGAACCTTCAGCATACTTTAATTTAGAGTTCGTTCTGAAAAAACGAAACAGAATTAGTATTTAGAGATTTTGTAGATAATAAATAAAATAGTTTTAAACAAAATGGAACCCTTTTTTATCTCTGTGGATTTGAAGTAAGTATTTATATAAACACAACAGCCGGTTCTATCGTACCGGAATGGCCCAGGTTTTTTCACCCCGCCAAGGGCTGCTATTTCAGTGTAACTCTTTCTAATTTGCCACGTCTCACCCTCAAATTGTCATCCTCCTTTGCTGGATGAAACTTTATGTTGAACGGTCATATTCTGTTCAATGCGTCACGTGTATAAGATGGCTACACAGATCTGGATGCTCAGGGCTTAACCCTGGCATTCACAGCCCCAGCACTTTCTTTAATACTTTCGAGGCAGCCTGTTGTTCACGCCACAGTAGTGGCCTAGTCTCCACGACTAGCAACACTGCTGCAATGTCCGCCGTACCCATTCCCGACTGCCGTTCACGCTCAACAGCGTTTCCACCCCGCACTGTTGCTCATCACTCCTATCCCCTCCGGAATAGGTCACACATGAACACTGCCAAGCGCCAGTCCTCTCTATCTCTACCCCCAATGTCTCCCCCCAACTTACAGCATCGACATTGGTCAGGGCCACCATCTCCTTGTGCCTTTAACAACATACACGGTGGTTTGTCGGCAAATATTATATACGCCTTCAGCATCGGTCAAGTGCAACAATTGTCTTGGCCTGTATCACGGTCTTATGTGCTCTGGGCTCGCGAACAGAAACCTCTGGATTGATACGCACATAGCGCCTTGTTGCAGCTTCATACGCCAGATAATCTGCCCTCTTCGTCTAATGTTCAAGGCTCATTACCTTCTATATTGCGACACAGGTTTGGCCTCAGCCTCCCATCACCAAGGCAGGCGCACCCGTCCCTCGCGCCTAGTATGACCCCTAACTCACCTTTATCTCTCTTCAAAATTGAACAGCTTAATTGTAAAGGATTAGCTGGCAAGTTCGTGGAGATAACTGAATTTATAAAGCTAAAAACATCAAAATCGCTGCGATTCAAAAGAGTAAACTAAACATATGATCTGACCTACGAACTTTGGATGGGTACAATGTACATCGAAAAGACCGTTCAACGGTAATTGGCGTGGTCTCGCGTTCATAACACTCCACACTGTATAATATAGCCTATTTGTTCCCTACATCGAACCAGGCGACTCTACCTTAGAGCGGCATGGTATTGTGGTCCGGTCAGGCGATGCCGATCTGCAAATAACTGCTACGTGTTGTCAGGAATGACTTCGATAAGCTAAAAAAAATGTCTCTTAAATTGTCAGTAATTCAGTTTTTCGGTATTTTCAACCCTATTCAAATTTTTTTAGCTTTGAACATTTAACATTTTAACATTTATTTTGCTCCAATCCTATTATTCTCTGACTAAAACTAGAAAAATTTTCAAAAAAATTTTAATTTACTGAGACGCCAAAAAAGTATGGGGTTGACTTCTAGTAGCCTCAGTCTATTTCTGACTACTTCTGGCAATTTGTGGCGTTTAAGGAATCAGAGCTAAATTCCACAAGTTCCACACACGTGCCAATTCAAACGTCAAGTTGTCAAAAAATCAAAACAAATGTACTGTCCTGGATATGTTGCAATTTTAACATTTTTCTGAATACTTTTGGTTAAATTTGCTATTTAAACCCCGAAAAACACCGCAAAAATGGGTGACAGTGAAAACGAAAGCTTCGAGGACTTACTTAAATGCGCTACAGAATATGACAAGACTAAGGGAGGAAAAGTAAAGCTGAAGAAAAGTGACGAAATGGTAGCTGCATCCTCTGTGACTACAAAGTACAAAAAGAAGCCAACAAGTCAAAATGAAGTTGATGAAATACCCATGCATAAAGTTATATTTGGTGACAAGGAAGGATTGTTGCAAAATATGGCTGCAGCCGTGGGTAAGGTAAAGGAGGAGGACGAAACAGACGATCACAAAGATAGTCGAAAACGTAAACCTGCCTGGGAAGATTCAGATGACACAGAGATAACTGTGGGCGATGTTAAGAGGCGAGGAGTGCAAAAACATTTACGAAAAGATAAGTCTTACAAAGATTATTTAGCAGCACGTTATGTGCGCACAATGCCACAACCCAGTTGGGCATCATTGGATAAGAAGAAAAAACGGGAAGACGATGAAGATGAAGCACTTTTGCAGGCAGTGGGTTTTGTTGCAAAACCAAATGCAAATACTCTCCCTCAAACTCGTATACAAATTAAACGTTTGAAAGATTTAAATCGCGCGACATACGCTGAAGGTTCAATCACTAGCATCCAATACATACCGAATAGCACAGCAACACTTGTGGCGGGCACAACGGGTATTGCAACCATTTATAGCATTGATGGAGTAAAGAACGAAAAATTACATAGCATGCGATTTCCAAATTTTCCAATTTCGTGTGCGCGGTTAAAGCCATGTGGCACGAAGGTAAAAAATCGTTTCCAAAAACCAGGAAAAGTCTGCTAATTGGCTAATAGGTTAAATTATCATTTTTTGTCACACCTTCCATGGTCTCAACTCTGAAGCTCTAGAACGAAACCTTTTTTTTTTGGGAGAACTAAACTTGATCCGTAAATTTTTTACTTATTTTATTTTATATCTTGGGTTGCTGTGAAGAAAGCATATCTGTTGTTGTGACGAGTTAGACAGGGTTACATCGAAATACAGCCCTTGGTACGTCGAACCGGCATACCTGTCGTAAGGCGACTGAATCACAAGTGCAACCAGATATGTACCGCACGGGAGTACCGGGTTCATATCCGGCAAAGGATTGTCAATTTCGACAGCACTCCCATCGTCGAGGAGTGTTTTTGCCGCTAAAAACAACTACAAAACCAAACACCAGCAACCAGCCTAGCGGAAATCCAGGGGGTTAGGATAATAAAATATACCCACAATGGGTATACCCGCTGTTTTTGTTATTTTTGACAGTGCTTCGCCCTGCGAAATTTGCACGATCACTCCTAGAATCGAGCAGTTTCAACAGGGCTGCACCAGTGATATGGACGTATGAAAAGTAGGTTCATTTGAAATGGTATGTTGTTTTTGTGGTAACGACAAAAACACTCCCCGAAAACACTCATATTCGTAGATCAACCATCGAGTTGCACGTCATTACTTTTGTGAATATTAGTCGCCTCTTACGACCGGAATGCCTAACTCGGGCATATTCTAAACCCCTAATCCGCAGGGGCCGGGTTGAATGGTATCGAGATGTTTAGTATAGTGAAGGTACATACCACATGCAGAGCAAGTATTTGGTATGGTGGAGTTGGATCTGTATAAGTAAGATGGCTGTTGTTGTTGTTGTTAACAGTGCTTCGCCCTGCCCAGTGGGCTCGATCACTCTAACGGAAGTCCGAGGAAATGCGCAGTTTCCACAGGGTTGGACCAGAGTGATGTGGGTGTTAGAAGAGTGGGTTCAACTGAACAGGAAAAGAGAGGTATGGTATCATGAGGGGTCATACCACATGCAGGGCATGTATTTGGTATGTTGGGGTTCAGTCTGCATAAGTAAGAGTTTAACCTATTACAATATCCAGAGCGAAGTTGTGCTAGTATGACTCTAGTCTCCCTCGGACGTACACGCTCCTCTTCAGCCAATTCAGGTGGCTGAGTATTAATAACGGGATTCACAGGCCGAGATCTGAGGGATCTGTCTACCGACTCAGTGTGGAGGTCATTTAGAGCCCGGCTATGGTTCCGCAGATCAAACGGCAAAGAGATATGATGCCGTTGTTTGTCACGTATTACAATATCTAGAACAAAATTGTGCTAGCATGACTCCAGTCTCACTCGGATGGCCGCCGTAAGAAGCGACTACAATCCACGAAGCGACAGTTATTACCCTTTTGAGTCTGTTCTAATTTTTGTTTTTTTTTTCAGGCTATTTTTGGGTCCTCCAAGAGGCATTACTACATATACGATTTGTTGTCAGCGAAGGAAACCTGCTACAAATTGCCACAAGACATTACGGCGATGCGAAATTTCAAGGTGTCGCCATGTGGGCGCTATATTGCTGTTGCTGGACATTTCGGCAATGTCCATTTATTTGATGCCATATCACAGGAGCTGATACACACATTCTATCAACAAGATAATGTGGCTTCTATGTGTTTTACCGCTGACTCGAAAAATCTTATATGCAGTGCGGAATCTTCCAAGATTTATATATTCTCGCTGATCAAACAACGTTTGGTGCATAGTTTCATCGATGATGGTTGTTTAAATGGCCACGCTATGGATTTGTCATTAGATCAACGCCTGCTTGCAACTGGTAGTGCTGAGGGTGTGGTTAATGTTTACGATTTTCAGAAAGTGCAATTGTCAACGACGCCACAACCTGAAAAAACATTCTTAAATTTGCGTACAGGCATTACAGATGTGAAATTTAATCATACAGCTGAAGTATTGGCTATGTGCTCGGCTGAAATTGCATCAGCAGTGAAGTTGGCACACTTTCCAAGCGCAACAGTGTTTGCAAATTTCCCTTCAAGCGGCAGTGATATTGGTAGAATACGTGCAGTAGAATTTTCCCCCAATGGCGGTTATCTAGCTTTAGGAAGCGTTAACAAAATTGTAAATTTGTTTAGACTTAAACATTACAAATACTACTAACATTTTATTATAATTTTGAAAGCAAATTGAATTCAATAAATAAATTGAATTTCATAAAAATTAAACGAATGTATTTCATATATAAAAATGAATGTATTTTAACAAGTTTGTATAGTAAAAAGGAAACTTAAAATTTCCACTATTTTACATCAGTTAATTATAGTAAGCCGACCTGAAGGAACGTTCCGATTCACGCTTAAATGATTCATGCATCTTTGTGATATCATCGAGTTTTGTAGAAATATTTGTTGTAGACGATTCTATCCATTGTAGCGAACTCATATGAGCATTTAATATTTTACCAATTTGTATAATTGGATCTGTACTATCTTGACCTTTGTTGGCCTCATTCAAGTTATCAATAATTTCTTTAAGATCCTCAGACATTTGCTTCAACTGTGTATCTAAATTTTCAACTAATAAATAGGTTTGACTGCGCTCTACATCAACTTGGGGTAATTTAAGGAATTCTTTTTGTAGTGGTACAATACTCTCTTCAAGCTCTTTGTGTTGTGTTGCTATAAATTCCAATTCCTGCTCCAATGTTTGCTGATCCGATTTGACTTTTTGTACAGCATCATTTAGCTCAAGAATTTTATGATTATTGCTGATTAAAATCTTATCCCAAGCATTAATTTGTGTTGCTTGGTCAGCGAAAACCTTCTCTTGTTCTTCCAATTCCAATGTCCATTTATTGATATGCTCTTCTAACTGATTATACGACAAATGTGAAGCAATTGCTATTGCTGCTGAGTCTGTAGTTTTTGTTGCGGTGCTAAGGTTTGCAAAGCCACCACCACTAGTGCCAGCGGTTGGCGCTGTTGGGGCGCTACTTGTGCCGCTAAGTGTTGGCAAAGTTGCAGCAGTGGTTTTTGCAGTGCCCAAAGAGAAAGTTGGTGCTGGAGCTGCAACAGCTGATGTAGAGGTTGGGGCCGCACCTGTGTTAGATTGTAAACTAGCCGCCGTGGCAGGAGCTGAGCCAAAGCTGTATCCCGTTGATGGTGCAGTTGTAGCCGCAGCCGCGGGTGCACCAAAAGAAAAACCTGTCGAAGCCGTTGTAGCTGCAGCAGAAGTAGCGGTTGTGGTAGGTGCAGAACTAGCAGCTGGTGCACCAAACGAAAAACCAGTAGTTGTCGATGTAGGCGCTTGTGCAGCTGCTGTGTTACCTGCAGTTGTTGTTGCTGCACCTAAAAAACCACCGCCGCCACCAAAGGCCCCCACAGCCGTAGGTGCAGCCATTGATGGTGCTGTTGTATTGGGTGCACCGAATGTTAATGGTTTGGCTGTGCCTGCGTCACCGCCACCAGTGGCGCCAAATGAGAATGATGCAGGTTTCGCTGCAGTTGGTGCCCCAGGAGCTGTTGTCCCCAGTCCAAACGAGAAGCCGGTGCTCGCGGCAGTATTTGTTGTTGGCGGTTGGAAACTCATTGATCCTTTACCTTTATAGGAATCTTACTTTTGTAACTGTAAAGATATAAAATATGTGTTATCACAGCAAAATTTTCAGTAATTTTCCCAAAAAAAACGTATTTGACTCAACGAAACGAGGGAATTTTTAGAATATGTAATTTGATAAAATGCCCAATAGCAACAGGGTGCATCGTGTGTTTAAAAAGAAGGGCCTTAACCCTTAGGTAAGCAAAAAAAATTTAAATTTTCGACAGACCGACTCTTTAGTCAAATAAACCGCAATTGCTTACGACTACAACCAAGTTGAATCGGCATTAAGAGACGCATTTCGGTCCCAGGTGTGAGAATCTTCCTCCGGAGAACAAACATTTATTATTATTTTGAAAAATATATGTAAAAACATTTTGCTGCATTGGGAGGAAAAGTAGGTATTTTGAACGTTAAAAAAATGGAAGAACTAACAAATTATTCAAATACTTTCAAGGAAATTAATAGAAAAATGTGAACAGCTTACTTTAAATAATTAGAAATGGTGAAAATGTTCAAAGTTTTTAGCTTATCAATTTATATATATAGTAAGGGTATTCGCTAAATTTGTAATATGCTTCATAAAGCTTGTATACAATGTAAACCACGTAAACTTTTATGAAAAATGACATATATACGAGCTTTAAGCTACAGACAAACTTCCTTATCTATAAATCCATAGTCAAAACCATACCATATAGTTAACCATATCTATTGTCATCGATTAATGGTGCATCAACCTAGAGAAGATGACACTTTCATTATAAGTAACAAAATTGAAAAAAATTTCTAATGATTAACACAAGTAACAACTAACTTCAGTCTCAACTGAGCTCTCAGTGCGTACGGTAGCGTTTTGATTTGCTTTCTTTATTCTAAGCGCCGTTAGCCTAACAACAAATAAGCTACATATACAGGGTGTTTTTTTTACAGGTTTGTTTTTCGAATAGAGATAAAACTGGCATTTTGTGGTCAAATCTGGCAACTCTAATGTCATTTATGTTCAGTTTGGTTTGCCATTTCATCATGAACAGGTTGACAAAAGAACAACGCTTGCAAATCGTGCAAATTTATTTCGAAAATAATGGTTCAGTTCGCGAAGTTTACCGTGAGCTCCGTCCATTTTATGGTCGACATAATCGTCCATCAGAGCAATTAATTCGGTTAACCATGGATCGTTTTCGCACTACGTTTACTCTATGTGATAATACGCATCCGCAGAGACGTCGAACAGTGCGCACCGAAGAAACAATTGCCGCTGTAGAGCAAAGTGTTGAAGAGGACCCGAATGAATCGATTCGCCACCGTGCACAGCAATTGGAGCTTTGTCCATCAACTTTATGGAAGATTTTGCGCAAAGATCTTGGCTTGCGACCTTACAAGATCCAGCTTGTGCAAGAATTAAAGCCGCGAGACCATGCAATGCGTCGTGATTTTGGTGTATGGGCCGAAAATGAGATTGATTTCGATGCTGATTTTCATCGCAAAATTTTGTTCAGTGATGAGGCTCATTTTTGGTTGAATGGCTACGTCAACAAGCAAAATTGCCGCATTTGGAGTGAAGAGAATCCACATGAGACCCTTGAAACGCCATACATCCACAAAAACTGACTGTTTGGTGTGCTCTATGGGCTGGTGGAGTCATTGGGCCATACTTCTTCCGCAATAATGCTGGAGAGGCAGCTACCGTTAATGGAGACCGGTATAGAGCCATGATAACCGACTATTTTGTTCCCGAATTGGATGGCATGAATGTGGATGAGTTGTGGTTCCAACAAGACGGCGCTACATGCCACACAGCGCACGTCACAATCGATTTATTGAAGGAAACATTCGATGAGCGCATAATTTCGCGGAATGGACCTGTCAATTGGCCACCAAGGTCGTGTGATTTGACACCATTGGATTATTTTCTTTGGGGATATGTGAAGTCGCTCGTGTACACCAACAAACCAGAAACGTTAGGGGAATTGGAAGCCAACATTCGTGGCGTTATTGCCGACATACGGCCCCATATGCTCGAAAAAGTGGTTGAAAATTGGACCTGTAGAATTGGCTTTATTCGAGCCAGCCGCGGCGGCCACATGCCCGAAATCATATTTAAACATTAATGGCATAAAATTATCCTTCCAATAAAGCCAAATTGATGGACCTTAAAACGATTTTCTTGTGTTTTATTTCAATTCGAAGTTCTATACCCCTAAAAAAAACACCCTTTACTTATTTAGTTTGACGTTAGTGCACGTGTAACCTATCTAGTGAAATTTGCCAAAACATCTAAGCATGGGCCCTGGGGCCTTCACCTTCGGGGACAATAGGTTCTCTATATTAGCATCCAGCCCCCATAAAAAGAAAAACGAAAAGCTCACCCAGAACAACCAACATACCCAAAACTTCAGCTACCAGCAGTGGTTAAACCTAACCCCAAATATGTAGTTGTTTCATCAAAAGATGGGAAAAGAAACTTACAGAATATTCCTGCTTTGCGGTAGAGAATTCCCTCAAATTAATAAGCAAAGATATAATCAGTGTTTCAGAATTAAGATACGGAAGCCTTTTGCTCCTTGTCAGCAATAAATCTGCTGCAGAGAAATTCATCGCTGCCCAACAACTAGCTGGACTCTGAAATAAAATGCAACCCAATGCTCTGCAAATCATGCCAAATACTAGGGCATATGAAGCATTGCAAAAATTACCCCTTATGTGTTAACTGTAGCCCGCCACCACATGGTGATGACACCTGTATTCGTACAAAATTCGCAAATTGCGCCGAGGAACACTCATCAAATAGCAATAAATGCACTAAATACATTCAACAAAAAGAAATTCTTAAAATAAAAACCCAACAAAAATGCTCAATGAAGCAAGCAAAATCAATTTATATTTCAAAACTTCCGCAGACCTCATCAATATCATCTTATGCCGGTATAGCTGCGCGTGCAGCCAGTTCCCAATCACAACAACTAATAAACACCAATACTTTACGTAGCACAAAACCAACATCTACATATCTAGCTACCGAAAAAAGTGGTCCATCGATCACGTTTTCAAAACCATCTAATTCCCTAGTAGCAACTCCTGCTGTCACTACAACTACACAATCTTCAGCAACCACTACAACACCATTAGTCACGCCCATTCCGGCAACGTCTTATAACACTTCGTCGTCAAGCACATTATTAAAAACTACAGAAAACACAAATCAATTAACATTATCAAATTTTCTCTCTCCAATCTCTAATCTAACACAACAACTAATTAAAAATAACGATTACTTCACTATGAACACGGAATCTCCGGATTCCGACATAGATATCCAGTAATTAACCCCTTGATCTTTTAACTCCAAGGTCGTTCAACATTTTACAATGGAACGTCAAAGGACTATATAACAACTTTAACGAGCTTAAGCTCCTTATTAACGAACACCACCCTTCCTTCATTTCTCTGCAAGAGACACACCTACCGTTTAACAAATCTGTGCAAGTTTCCAACCGCTATACCAGCTACTTCTCAAACTTGCCTCATAACAACTCTAGCAAGCAAGGTATTGCTGCTCTGATTCTCAAGGACATCCCGCACAAGCGCATTCATCTCCAATCACAATTATCAACAATCGCTATCGAAATCAACCTCGGCATTAAATTTACAATTATTTCGATGCCTTCAATCTAAACGACCTTCATAACATCACACAAAATGTTAATGGCAATGTTATCATTGTAGGCGACCTGAATGCATGGAGCCCCCTCTGGGGTGCCCAATCCAGTAACAAGAGGGGTGAAGTATTAGAAAACCTGATTCTATCTGAAAAATTGATTGTTCTAAACGACAATGCGCCAACGCATTTTTCCACACATGGAACCATGGCGAAATAAGTAAGGTGAACGCACGGCGAAAAGCGAAAAAAACCTCATGTGCAAGGCGAATATGTATATAGCATACGAGTTTCTGCAGGTAAACTGCATACAATGTAAAAATGATGACGTTATTATCTAGATAACCGCGTAATACAGTACTATGTAATGCAAAGTGATAACGAACGAAAACATAAAAAATATATGTCAAATGTGATGATGATCATTTAACGAACTTAATAATGATTTGTTGACGGTGCAGGATTTTCGAATCTACAGATACGCCGCATGTAGTACAAATAAACGACAATGTGATGAGCTTGGTAGTTGAGCGTTGCCGTAAATACTGTGATTTACAAAACGATAGCGAAACAATATATTTATCTGACGAACTTATTAATTACGTAGGCTGTACTCGTACGGGTACTCGGTGGCACACTGTTCGCAGTAAGACGATTATGACGATGTATTGAAATGGTCTAGAAAATATGATATATGATAATATATTGCAAAAGTTATAAGTATACAGATTATAATCTTTTTCAAGACTTACACTGATCAATCTTACCTTCCTTGCCTTGCGGAGTTAGAGGTTGAGCTGCTAAGCACAGTTGGGGAATGGGGAATTGCTTTAGGCAACAAGAGTGATCTGTTCCCACTTCGTATAACGTCAAAAGGCGAAAAGTGATCAGCACACAACATTTCTCTGTTCAAATTCATTTGGCAAACCCTGCTCCATTGTAGCCTCCTTGCGGTATCGTTCGGGACGTAAAAAAACGATGAATTTCCCCGTTCCAACTTTTTCCCACACAAAACACACTTCACCATTTCTCTACACTTATCTCAAAGTAAATTATAATAACTGAAAATCAAGATTTTTGGAAAATATGAAATTGTGTTAAATTTTTAATATTTTTCCAATTTAAATGTAACGTCACACGAATGTAAACAAAAAGTATCGTTTGACATGAGCTTGACAATCTCATTATTGCGGCGAAAAAAAGTATTAAACAGCTGATGATTTTCCGCCACCTTTATTATTTCGCCATTGTATCGTTTGACATGAGTTTGACAATCTCATTATTGCGGCGAAAAAAAAGTATTAAACAGCTAATCATTTTCCGCTACCTTTATTATTTCGCCATGCATGGAACATTTACGCACGTAGACGTTGCTATGAGCTCAGCTGGCATCGCTACGAAATTAACGTGCACTACCTTAGACCAATTGCATGGAAGCGACCACTTTCCTATAATAACCAAACTTACCACTAACCTCTCTTACGCCAGGTGCCCTACTCCGAAATTTATTTCAGAGAAAGCAGATTGGGCAAATTTTCAAGCTGCGGTTAACAGACACTTATCCAATACTCCAGTATTAAATAATGTCAATAAGGAAGCAAGTGCGTCACAAAAAACTTTCCGAACTGCCGCCCATTCTTCAATACCGCAGATACTTCACTTCTTCACTAAGAGAGGAGAAATGTAACTCATGGAGCAGTTGCAAAGGGGTCCGCTCCGAGGCGAATCTTCTAAAATACAAAAAGGCAAATGCCATCTTCAAAATGAAACTGAAAGAAGCGAAACGGAAAAGCTTCGAAACTCTGACAGAGTCTATAAACCCACGATCAAATCCAAAAGAAATTTGGACAAAAATCAAAACACTAACCGGAACATTTACCCAAGTCTCAATAAAGGTTATCGAAACAGATCAAGGAACCATATGTGTACCTGAAGAAATAAGTAACCATTTCGCGTCCGTCTGGTCAAACTACTCCAAAGACGACAACTTTGGAAGCAAATTTACTTCCGAAAAGTCTCAAACTGTCAGTAATCAATATACCTGCAATTCACTAAGCCCTACCAGCAAAGAGCTGGAAAGCCCAATCACTTATTTCGAATTCGAAACCACAGCATCTTCTATGTCCGGCAAAACATCAGGTAGAGAGAGAAATTCGTATCCTATGCTGAAAAATGCTTCAAAAAGCTCTAAAGACAGAATAGTCGGCCTGTACAATAATATTTTTTAACCAAGGCATTATCCCACAAGCGTGGAAACACGCCACTGTGATACCAATTCCAAAGCCAAACAAATCAAGCACCGACGTTTCGGGATACATGCCATTCAGTCTCCTTCCTTGCTTAAGCAAATTACTCGAAAAAATTATAGCGAAAAGAATAATGTGGTTCGCGCTAACTAATAACCTTCTTAGCCCAAATCAAACAGCATTCAAAGAGGGGCAAGGCACCTTAGACGCTTTGCTAGTTTTTGAAGACTACGTATCTAATGCCATTGCAACAAAAAATCATGTTTTCACTCTCAGCCTCGACTTCGAAAAGGCTTACGATAGGATTGGTATACACGTAGTGTTACGACAACTGGCCCGATGGAAAATTGGTCCAAAAATATACAATTTTGTAAAGGCTTTCCTAACCAATCGAACTTTAGCTGTCAGATACAACAATAAATATTCCAACACTGAAAAGCTATACAATGGAATACCACAGGGTTCCGCCCTTTCAGTGGTTTTATTCATCGCTGCATTCGACGAAATCAATAGAATATTTTCTAACTTTAAAAGGATATCGCACATAGCCTACGCGGACGACGTTATATTGTTCACTAAGTGCAGAGATCGAAAAATAGTTCATGACGACTTCCATCAAATCCTTACATCAATCTCGAACTGGTCAGAAGCCTCAGGGGCATCTCTCGCATACAGTAAATGCAAAATTCTACACTTATGCAAAAGCACAACTGCCCATCTCTGTCGTTAAATTTTAATAGAACGAACATTGAAAACTCTGACAGCATGAAAATATTAGGTGTAATCTTCGACAGAAAATTTACATTTAAAGAGCACAAGTACCTTAGAGTAGAATTAAGCAAACGACTCAACATTATAAAATATCTGTCTTCGAAACACTGTTTGATACACCCGTCAACGTTAGTAAATATTACCAAAGCTCTGATCATCTCAAACATTGACTACGGATTGCCGATATATGGACAATGCTCAAAAGCCAACTTAAAAATGATCACCCCACCATACCATGTAGCGGTAAGGAGAAGCATCCGTGCCTTCCCTACATCACCAATTGCGTGTATGCTCTCGGAGGCTGGTTTACCATCTATACAAGAACGTATATCATTTTGCTAACCAAAGCACAAGCAACTAAGAGAAAGTCACGCCACCCGTCCACAGTAGCTAGATGCATATCAGCAGCAAAAGATCTGGGAATTAACATATCCATAAAGAACGAAGGCCTCAAAAGCCCCCCACCCTGGAAATCCCTATGTAATCTCAGCTACTCGCACCTAGCAAAATATCGCAAAAACGAAACAAATCCGGCTATGTACCAACAACTTTTTAATGAAACCGCAACTGAATTAAAATCAAATGGCTGGAATTTTCTCTACACCAATGCATCAAAACCCACATCTCAAACAGCGTATGCTGTCGTTGACTCAAAATCCTCTACCATCTGCACGGGTAGTCTTTTCCCATTTTGCTCAACGTACACAGCCGAAGCAGTAGCGATTTTAAAGGCCGTCGAGTATGCATGCAAAACCAGAGGCAAATGGGTTATCTGTACCGATAGCCTCTCCACAGTCAATTCGCTTACGAACCCTAAAGAGAACAACAAATTACTCAACGAACCACGGTGTAAATTGCTGGAGTGTAAGGGCTCGACAAGAGCTATGTGGATCCCTGGCCACGTGGCAATCAATGGCAATGAAGCAGCCGACCAGAGAGTCAAACTTGCTACAATAGAACCTCTTTGTACTACCGAATGGACCCTCAAAGAATACATTATCCGCGTGGCATATGCAGAATCAGTCAAACTAAGGCCTCAACTATCCATGCACCCACCACACCATTATAATAACTTTAACGTAACAAGAAATAAACTAATATGCGAACCAGGTATATCCTGTAATAATTTAAAAACATTAACCCGCTTACCGCTACCGGTAATACACCTGCTTGACCAATGCCAACATTTCACCGACACCAGTAGCCCGATTCTGTAACTGTTAACCACTCGCCGAGCGTTAAGCTTATCGCCAAATTTCGGCGTTTGTTCTTAACGAAAGTGCGATTCTGTAACTCTCCTTTAACGCCGCTAAACAGCTGACTCTTGATGGTGATAAAATATGGCAATACTTCTCTTTTCGCCGTATTTTGCACTAAATTACGTTCAAAAAACTCAAAACTAATTTTTTTACTTTTTCCAAACGCTAAACCACTTGCAAATATATTAACACACAAAAAGTGTTAGCTAACAGTTAATGTTAAAAGTTAGTGAATAGGGAAAAGCGTTAAAAATGGTGTTAAGCGAAGTTAACGCTAACACCTGGCGTTAAAATAGTTACAGAATCGGGCTACAGAGCTAGTATATTTGGAAACTGCACACCATCAGATTTTTTAAAAGTTGATAATAAGAGCACAGAGAAAATTATAGAATACGTAATGTCGACCAACCTAAATAAATTAATCTAGATTTAAGCATACTTGACGAGCTTGGGGCAAATCCTTTGGGCGCACTAGTCAGGACTAGCTGCATGGTAAGCCCTGGGCTGGGGCGCTCAGGGCATTTGCTCCGAGACCGCCTTTTAATAGTAATAATATTGTAAATATTAACACAACAATAGAAATGTAAGAATTGACAAGCGAGCCGAAGATCCTAGTTACTAGTGCTCCCGATAAAAGTAGTTTGGTGATTTATCACTTAACTCCTGTATAATAAATAAAATAAAATAACAACTAACTTAATCTAAATGCATCGAAAACGAAACATAAAAGTTCCTTTCAGTTAATAAAATTGCCAGCTCAACAATTTGTAGGTTATGAATATGGCAGAAAACCCTTAAACTAATTGGTTGGCTAAGGTATGGTAATGGCGTAAGCGTTATGGTATGGCACCATTAATCTATTGCATTGATTTCCACAAGGTTGGTTGAATCAGCTGTTATATATGGATATGGCTATGTCCATGTATCACCATTAAAGGTGTGGTTTCCTCGAAAGCGGTGCCGCTATATAGCGGCCGCCACATAGCGGTAGAATAGGTTGTCAAAACCATTGCAATGTAAAAGTAATTACGTGTAAAGTCAGAAGACGGTGAAGTTCACCGTAACGTAATATAGCAGCAAGCATAAAATATTACGACCGTCATGACGGTGGCAAATTTTTCGTCAACGTTTTTTTCCACCGTCATATTCAAAACGGTATGAATTCAATCAAATATTTCAAATATTACACAAATCAACAGTTGTGACATTTTTGTTGCTTTAAAAATAAATATTAGAAAAAAATAAAAACAGAAAACAACACAAAGGTCTGCAAAATAGTTAAAAGAAAATCGGGAATATTGACCGCAACGCTCATTAAACTTTACAAAAAAGCGGTGCCGCTAATGACGGTGAGTATAGCGGCCGCTTTATAGCGAACGCTATATTGCGGCACCGCTTTTCTAGGAAACCAAAGCTTAAGAGAGCTCTTATGCGTTAAGCAGATACAGTACTTCCCCATCGACGTATACGTCATACTTCGAAATTTAGAGCAAAATCTACTTTGCCGTATCCGTCGAATCCATCGTTACGTACGCCAACACTCGCATTCTATTTATCTGTCAGTTTTTTCAACGTATTGCCGTATTGTATCTGCTTGGCGCATTACACAGTTTACATATAAAGGCATGGTTTCCTCGAAAGCGGGGCCGCTATATAGTGACCGCCACATAGTGGTAAAGCAGCCTGTCAAAAGCATTGCAATGTAAAAGTAATCACGTGTAAACTAAGAGACGGGGAAGTTCACCGTAACGTAATATAGCGCCAAGCTTAAAATATTACGGCCGTCATGACGGTGGCAAATCTTTTGTCAACGGTTTTTTCCATTGTTTAATTATACAAGGTTTGCCAGCCATTGACGTTTTTGACAGTTGGCGACTTGAAGATCCCTTATTAAATGTCATCTGATTGGCATTCATCGACTGTGTTGTTTCTTTACAAAAACTTTTGAAAATTTAACTAAAAACTCAAAATCTTAATACAGACGAAATTGTTAATTTGACAGCTAGCCGTACAAAATACGTCATTAAATCCCGGTTAACGATTACCGGCTTTTATGAAAGCGTCCCTTTCGCCAATTTGAGACGCCAAGCGATCGCAGATCGTTCTCCATTCGCACTACATGGCCAGGCCAACGTATCCGTTGGGTTTTAATTGTCGATGTCTGCGAAGAGCTCATTCAACTCATCATTTAATCTTCTACGGTAAACACCGTCGGCATCGAGTAAAGGTCCAGGTTAGTCTAGTTTTAGTAACCAGATAAGATTATAAATAAATAATTAGATTAGCAGACCCGTCAGACGTCCTGCCGAAAAATTTTGTTCCCCTTCCTTTTTATTCTCCTGCCACTCCAAATCCCTCCCTTCTTCTTCTTCCATCTCGTTTTTCCCTTTTTCCTTACAATATTCCTATCCCTCTTCCTATAATTATTATTGGAATTTAAGCTTTTTCTAAAAATAATAAAAGGTATGATCTACGAGGCCACTAGACTTAATAAATGGATTAGGATTTAAAACCTTTTCAGGAATACCTGTGAAAATTCGCCTTTGAATTTAATCTGGTATAATTTAAGATGTCTGATAAACCTGGACTCCACAGAACCAAGTTTTACAGGAAATAAAGTGGTTTAAAAATGGTGCCCGAAACCCAAAATTTCTACTGGTTAGCTAAATTGTAAGACCACTTCAAGATTCTTTATATGGCAATTAAGGCAATTTATTTCCTATAATTTAATATAGCTTGTGATTTAAAATCTCATATTTCTCGAAAATTTATTTGAATTAAAAAACTACATTCCGGACTTTTATACTTCTCTTATCCCAAAGGGGAACTATTATTTTCCCTTTTTTGTACAATTCGTAAATGCAACTATGCTAGGTGATAATTAGGGAGCTTCAATTTTGATCTGTCAATGGCTGACAAACCTTGTATAATTCAACCATGGTTTTTTCCACCGTCACATTCAAAACGGTGAGAATTCAATCAAATATTTTTGCACAAAACAACAGTTGTGGCATTCCTGTTGTTTTGAAGAAAATATTATAAATAAAGAAAAGTCAAAAAATAGTTGAAGTATAGAAATTGTGTTATTTTCAATAATATTACATTTAAAAAGAAATTTAAAACCATTGTGTTAGTTGAATATATCTAAAGTTTTCATCATGCACAGTGTTTTTGCGTTATTCATAACCATTAGAGATGGCGTGTTGTTGCGTTATACCTGACGGCTAGAGCTGACACACACAACAAACACATGGTTAGGTTTAGGAACAATTGAGAAAAATTAGTAAAACAAACGCAAACGTAAGTCAGGCTCAAGTAATTATTTTCTAAGCCAATTTGATAACTACGATTATACCTTGAAGAGGTCAAGAAATGCTCAAGGAACCCTTCCTGACTCGAATCTGATCATGTGAGATACACATTGAAAGACATTTTATAATAAAAATTCTTAAAGAAGGCCATATGCAAACTATCAGACGGAAATAATTTCAAATTTGGATTCCAGTAGCCCGTTGCTATAACTTTTCGTTATAATAACGAATGATTATGTATCGCATGGCTTGTAACGATTTCGTTATGAAAAGCGTTTCTGTATGAAAAAAATTCACCTTGCGATATGTTCGTGATGTGTTATGTAAAAATGAGAAAATGATAGGCAAAAAGGTCTAGGTGACAAATAAGACATTTGACGCACACCGTACAATGGTCTCAATAGCCTAGTAGATAAGATATTGCTCTAACTAGCGGGAGAATCGAGTTCCAATAGTGGCAAAATTTTTATTTTTTTCAACTTCTTACATTTAATTTTTGTTTTTATTTTTTTAAACCAATTAATTTTTAATAAATATTAATAACATTAAACATTTGCATATAATGCAATTAGTTTGGATCTTACACTTGTTATCACTGCCATTATAGGCATCGTTATTTTTATCGAAATCCATAACGAAAATACATTTTTGCCACACTTAGGCCCGGTTTTTCAGTACAAGTTTAACTCAATTTGTCAGTTAAACTAAGCTTAAACTTGTTACGCAGTTTTTCAGTCAACTTTAAACGAAGTTTAAACGTAGTTTAAGCGGTCAATTCGGCAGGGTTAAACTCTAGTTAACCTGTCAGCTGTTTTGCATATTTGATGCTTTTGGTTGTGAAACAATAAGCTGAACGCAATTAAGAAAGGACGATATTTTTATATTTAATTAAATACTGGATATATCATCTGACGAAAGTGATTATAGTGATGCAGAAATTGGCGAAATGCTAACTATTACAATACTGAGGAGAAGCAATGGCGTTGAATATGTATACAAATATTATCTGTTGCCGTATCTAGATAAAGAAAAAACCAATGTTGCCGTATAAAAAGCAAATATTAAAAGCGGCCTTAAACTCACACTGAAAAACCGCTCTGCAGTTTAACTGGAGTTTAAATTTATGCCTAGGCCCGGTTTTTCAGTCCTTGGTTAAGCTCAGTTTAAACTAAGTTTGCTCAAACTCGGCATAAATTTAAACTCCAGTTAAACTGCAGCGGTTTTTCAGTGAGAGTTTAAGGCCGCTTTTAATATTTGCTTTTTATACGGCAACATTGGTTTTTTTTATCTAGATACGGCAACAGATGACGTTTGTTTACATATTCAACGCCATTAGGATTTCGCTAATTTCTGCATCACTTTCGTCAGATGATATATCCGTTATTTAATTAAATATAAAAATATCGTCCTTTTTTAATTGCGTTCAGTTTATTGTTTCACAACCAAACCCATCAAATATGCAAACAGATGACAAGTTAACTAGAGCTTAACCCTGCCAAATTGGCCGCTTAAACTACGTTTAAACTTCGTTTAATGTTGACTGAAAAACTACGTAACAAGTTTAAGCTTAGTTTAATTGACAAATTGAGTTGAACTTGTACCAAGGCGAATTTATACAGATGGACGCACGGCGATATATGTATCAAACTTTTTTTATTTTTACTTATGGGTCTTATGTCAAACTCGAAGCGAATTGGGTTTGTTTACGTTTATGTGTTTACATTCTTATTAGCACGTGTGTTTCGCAAACTATTGTAGAAACGAATTAAAATAAATTGTGGTGGATCATAAGTGCGTTTTTTGAAATTAATTATCAATATAAATAATAAAAAGTGTTTCGGAATGGGAAAGTTCGCGGTTTGTTTAAAAAAAATATTACGGGGAACTGGGCCCTTCTTCCAGGTGCCTGCTGACGACCAAAAGCGTTTGTTGTGGGAAACTAAATTCCGGGTGCAATTACGCCCAAAAGACTTTATTTGTGCGGATCATTTTACATGCGACGACATGATTTGCGGTGGGGAAAAGGCGAGACTGCTGCCAAAGGCAATACCGTATCCTCCTTTACTCAGCGTTGTGGACACTAATTGCGCGCCTGTTGCACAACCAAACCTAGGTTCGGTGTTGTGTTTTATTGAGTAAGTTGGATTGTTGCTTATAAAACGAAACTTTAATGATATAAGTTTAAGAAAATATTATTATTAATTATTATCCAATGATAAATTAGTGTAAGTTAGGTCTAATCAAAATTTGCAAGACTGCGTGGGAGAGCCAACGTCGATAGGCGTAAATAGTTCTTCGGGTGCTGTCATTTTAGATGTGCAGATTCTTACAGCAAGCTCTGAAACCCAAACAGAGTAAGAACTGTAGATCGAATTTGTTCATTTAGTATTGGTATTACCTATTATATGTTTCAAAACACTATTTGCAGATGTGTAATACTCCAGGCCCTGATGGAGCCGGAAATATTATCATTGAAGAGGGAGGTTAGTAGGCTAAAGCAGGAAAACAAAGACCTACAGCGTAAGCTGAATGAGTCCAAAACCGTCTTCGATAATTTCAGACATATTTTTACGGATGGTAAAATGCGTAAGATGATTGCGCCAGGTATGATTTACTGAATTCATTTATGCTCAAATAATTATATACCTAAGTAAATTTATTAATTTTCACATAGAAAAAACTATCCAATGGCATTGGAAAGATATTTCGAGTGCGATTTGCTTGAACGCGGCTGGGCCAAGAGCATACAGTCATCTATATGACAAAGGTTTCCCACTTCCACATGTATCAACCCTAAACCGCTGGTCTCGCAAAACATACATGAGCGAGGGTCTCCTGGCTGCGTCATTTGAAGCGTTGGAAGACATGTCTGAACTAAGTAATGATGACAAAATATGTGTTCTTTCATTTGACGAAATGAAAGTAGCCGAAGCGTATGAATACGACCAGCTGGGAGGTCACGTTCAAAAACCAGTGAGGAATGTGCAAGTGGTGATGGCGCGCGGGTTATTAAAATCCTGGAAGTAGCCTGTGTTTTGTGCGTTCGACACGCCAATGACCAGGGACATTTTGTGTTCTATTATTATAGCCTTAAAAAATATAAACTTTCAAGTAGTTGCGGTTGTTAGCGATATGGGTTCCACAAATCGGAATTTATGGTGGAGGTCACTGAAAGTAACTATAGGTAAAATTTAAATTACAATCTATTTTCTTATATTTTAAAGCATGTAATTTGGAATTTGTTCAATTGTTGCTTTTTTTTTAGATAAACCATGGTTTGCACATCCATCGGACGATTCTGCTAAAGTCTTTGTATTCGCAGATGCACCGCACCTGCTGAAATTAGTGCGAAACCACTATCTAGACCACAATATCATATGGACCAATCATATCCTTACTACTAGGACAATTTGCGACTTATTGAACCACACTTCCAGCTCTGCGTGTCGATAGCGCACAAAATATCGTACGAAAATCTTGAAGTAAACCATTCAGGTAATTTAAACTATGTTACAAAATACAGGGTGGCTGATGAATTTTGCTACATTAAGAAACTCAAATAATTTTTTTTCAGTGTATGGAATTCATGTTTCTTTTATTCATGTTAAAGCTCATTAAATTTTATTAAATATAGCTTAATTAGTTTTAAAAATAATGGAATCTAAATGCCCCCCTGCTCGTCGATGCATGTGCGGCATCTTACCAAAAAGTTGTTCATTACTGCTTGGAGAGTTGAGACAGGAATAGCCGCAATTGTTTCTCGAATGGATTGCCTTAGTTCATTCAAATTTGTTGGTTTTGCTTTGAAGACTTCCTGTTTGCAATAACCCCACAAGAAAAAGTCAGGTGCAGTAAGGTCAGGCGACCTGGGTGGCCAACGGAATGTGGAGTTTCTGGATATCAGCTTATTGGGAAATTTTCGTCCCAATTCTGTCATAACAGGTTGGGCTATATGAGGAGCTGCACCATCTTGCTGAAACCACACAGAGTTGAAAGAAATTCTCATTCGGCGTAATTCTGGATAGAAAAACTCTCTCAACATGCTCAAGTAACGGTCTCCAGTAGCCGTAACGGTGTGACCGTTTTCTTCGAAGAAGTAGGGCCCGACAATGCAGCGTGATGAAACTGCACACCACACTGTGACACGAAGTGGATGCAATTCCGTCTCATGGAGTATCTGTGGGTTGGAAGCACTCCATATTCGACAATTTTGTTTGTTTATGTTGCCGTTTAAATCTAAATGGGCCTCGTCAGACATGAAAAGACAGTTCAACATGTTTCCATCCTCTTCCACCATTTGAAGCATCTTCTGGCAAAATTCCAAGCGAATCGGCAAGTCTGCAGCGTTCAGTTTGTTGGCCATTTGAATTTTATATGGGAATAAGTCCAAATCTTTGTGCATAATTGACTGTAATGACTGTCTGCTTACACCCATTTGAGCAGATAAGCTTCTTGTCGAAACACGTGGATTGTTTTGTATGGCAGCAGCTACAGCAGCGATTGTTTCCTCCGTTCGAACTGAAGGGTTTCGATGGTAAGGTCTTCTGTTGACTGTCCCATGCTCGGCAAAATTGTTTACAAGTCTTATTATGGTCCATCTGCTCGGAGGATTGCCGCCAAACGTGCACCTATACTCTCTTTGAACCGAAACTACGGACTCCAGTGCGTGATAGCGGCGGACAATCCAAATTCTTGTTTCAGTGTCCCAGTTATCCATTTTTGTTAAATGTAGAAGTCAATCTGCAAAATAAAAAAAAAATTAACCAGATTCATTAAATAGAAAAAAAGTTATTTAATTTTTTTTTGGTAGCGGCTTTCATCAGCCACCCTGTACTTAACCCTTTGTCTGTCCTTTGGGGTCTATTTGACCCCAGACCATTTTAAGCAGCTATAACTATTTTCCCTTAGCACATGCATATTACAGCTTTGCTGACATCCTTGAGTATCCTAAAGTGTAAACTCTTAGGGCCGGTTTCACCAACGCGACTAAGACTAAAACTAAGTCGTGACTTAAGTTAGCACAGATTCGAGACTAACTTAATTTTGGGTTTCACCAACTGAGCGACTTAAATAATTTTGAGCACAACAACCCGATCAGCTGTTTTATGCATAGTAGTATTTTTTCATACCAGACAACTATGCGCATCCAATACCCCAGTGCGAAAAGGGCATGTATGGCCATACAAGAAGGAATGTATTGATCTTACACCCATTTCTCTTTAGTTGGAAGGTACTAAAATTAGCGCTTAATTCAAAACGATAGTTTCGTAATGGTTGCATGCTAGAAAACAAGCGATCACATGCATCTACGCTTACCCTGTTAAAGTCAAGCATGGTGAAGTTTCCGACTGGGGCGTTGCACAAAACAAATTAGCAACATTACTGACATTTAGGTTTTGAACCACAGCAACACTGCTTAGTCGAGAATAAGTCAGCAGGCAAGTTGACTAAGTTGTGACTTAGCTAAGTTAGGTGGTGAAACTGAAAAAGTGAAAATCGCTACTTAACTAAGTTAAGTCGAGTTGGTGAAACCGGGCCTTAGAGTTAGTTGAGGTTTCGTAGAAAACACTTGGAAAGTTATGTCAGAAGCTACTACTAAATTTAAATGCCTACTATAAAAACAATCCCCTACATTTCATATTTAAAATTTCAGCACGTCAAAAAGTAAACACCGCAGCTCGGATATTTTCCAACTCAGTTGCCAGTGCCGGTAGGGTATGAGCTGTACAAACCTTTGAAAACTGCTGATTTTATTCAGCTCGTCAATGATTGGTTTGACGTTTTAAACTCAAGCATGGGAACATTGGCTTATCCGGGAAAGGTATTTTTAGTTACCCCAAATTTAATTTATTTTTCTTACGGTTTTAAAACTTAAGGAACCGTTTGGAAGAGATCTCCCCAATTAGTTGGATATTTTGAATTGCATGAACGAATTCATGTCGTCGCCAATTCTCCCAGGAAAAAAAGTATTGAACTTTTTCAAAAGGGAATCCTGATGACGAATAGGGCGTTGGTTGGGTTGTACAACGAGCTTAAATTAAAAGCAAACGTGGAATACATTTTGACGTACCGGCTGAATCAGGATGTCCTCGAAAATTTCTTTGGCGCAATTCGAAGCAAAGGCGGTTAAAATGACCACCCGACGCCAATGGATTTTCAGTATAGGCTCCGAAAATATATTTTGGGTAAAATAGATACTATTCTTGCTTCTTATTTTAGCGCGAAATACACAGTCATTGCGACCCACCTGAAATGTTTTGAAAGATTCGACCGAATGGGTCCCTCAAGGAACATCGACCCCTTTCAAACCAAGCGGCAAAGCCAATTTAAATGTCAGCGTTGTGGACACTATAAATGGGAGCAAAAGCGGATTTATTGGTCCAATTGGCTCAGAACAGAGCAAAGAAAACCACGATCATGGCGATGAAGAGTCGGATATGATTAACTGTTTAGATTCATCCTACCCAGATGATTGTGGCGTTTTGAAGGAGGACGCTTTGGCATATATCTCTGAGTACATGATTAAAAAACTGAAGTTGGAGGAGTTCCGAGATCTTCGACCATCGATCGGTTTTGTGGACCAAGTCAGCAAAGGTTTTTTGAAAAAACCATCTCCATATCTAATGCATGGCGTAAAAGTTATGAAGAAAATATTTGAGCGCATTAATGGGTCGGAAGTCTCCGACTGCAAAAACCTCCATCAACCCGAGAACGTTTAACGCTTATTTTTCAAACGCCGGATACATTTACGTGTCCGAAGTTTATATAAGCGGCTCAAGGTGCAAAAGGCAAAGGCAAAGTTGATGGGGTTAAAAAAGTTTCTTAAAATCAAGCTTTAAGTACATTGTCTCATGCATCGTTTATATAGTCCCTAGATGTGCTTTACAAACAAACATCGGTAAGATTTGCGTGTAATGAAATAAGATTAACGATAGCTTTTTTTAATCTGCTTAATCGTCTTACAGCAAGTACCAGCCTGGAATAACAACTTTTAGAAATATGGCTACTGGAAACAGCCCTTTTCAGGAGGTGGAATAACAACTTTTAGAAATATGGCTACTGGAAACAGCCCTTTTCAGGGCTACCGAAAATACCACAAACAGCCCTTTTCAGGGCTACCGAAAATACCAAAAAGAAAATGTTCTAAATCATATAATTTGAGGTAAAAGTGCAGTTTACGGGACCCACCCAAATTTAGACCCAAGAAATCGAGTGGGGTATCAAAATACGCGTATTCACGCCTAGATTGAGAATCTGAAGTCGAAGCTAAATTTTTTTCAACTGTTCAAAAGTTATAAGCAAAATACTGTTTGAACGGGCACACTTTGTTACTACACTTTTTACATTACTTTCAGAGCACAATAATCTTTTTTTATTATATCTTCTATTATTAATTTACATAATAAAGCCAATCTGAAAAGAAACCGACCCGCAAACTCATTATTAAAGCGTATTTAATATTAAAAATACTACCCCTAACCGTGCGAATTACTTGTAGTAAAAACATTGAGATTTTGAGCGTTGCCAACATACCAAACATTAACAATGGTGCCAGTATATATGAAAAACAAACCTTAACCACTTATGAAGAACTTCTTAAGTTACTGCTTACACAATCCATATAATCATAAACCTCAATTCGTTTTAAGACAAATATTGCAACAGTATCTAGAATTATTAATACTAAAAAATAAAATATGGTAATTCTATACGACAGCACGTAACTGCTAAAATACGTCCAAAAATCTCGGGAAAGGTATTAAACGACGCGTTTTGATCTCTGTATCAATAATCCGAAAGCGGAAATTAAATAATTTGTTTCAGTGAAAAGTTAGTAAGAGGGGGCTTGATCCAAGGTATTTATGTGCATAACAGAAAATTTTCAATTTTGATTGCAAATATCTCTCTATTCCGCTTTCGGATTATTGATATGGAGGTTAAAACCAGTCGTTTGATACATTTCCCGATATTTTTGGACGTATATTAGCAGTTACGTGCTGTCGTATAGAATTACCTAAAATATAAAACAATGATAATTTACCATTTATTTAAAAAGCGCTATAGACGAAAGTTCAGAATAAATTAAACGATGGAAAAATTGAGTTTGATTTCAAAGCGCCGCAGGCGAAAATTTGGAATAAAAAATCGCGCGATTTCATTTTCTACTGTGTTATGAAATGATAGATAACGTTTTATTTAAAAAGCGCCGCAGGCGAAAATTTGGAATAAAAAATCGCGCGAATTTTTTATTCCAAATTTTGATTTTCTACTGTGTTATGAAATGATAACGTTTTATTTAAAAGGCGCCGCAGTCGAAAATTTCGAATAAAAAATCGCGCGATTTTTTATCTCGAGAAACATTGCTTGATATCATCAAGCAAAAGATCGCACCGGGTACGACGATATATACGGACTGTTGGAAGGCATATGACCGGTTGGAGGACCACGGTTATATACACGCCAATGTAAACCACAGCGAAAATTTTGTGGACCCATCAACAGGTGCTCATACACAAAACATTGAGCGGCATTGGCGTGAGCTTCGGGCGAAGGTTCCCCGGTATGGAAGAGTGGAGGCGCATTTCGAGGGCTACATAGCCGAATTCCTCTTCCTCCGAAAGTTCACTACGCAAAGGGAGCGCATACACCACATATTTAAAGCCATTGGTTCATTATATAATCCAAACCGCGAATAGTACAACGTCATGTAAGTAGACATATAGACATTTATTTTTAAATTGAATAATTATCTAAGAAATTTTATTCTTTATTATAGATTGGCCATTTTTTAATTTTTGTAAGCATGCGGTATTCACATATGTAAGTTTAGTATATATGTTTATTATTCGTTTTAACATCAATAATTTGTAATTATTTAAACAGATTGCGGTATACTTTGGAATATCATGTCACCCTAGGTGACCATTGAAAGGTGAAAATAGGCCTACAGGGGAACCGAACACCTAAAAAAAATCGGTAACGCGCCTTCATTGCAACCTCCCGGGTGGTGTGGAATGGCAGTATATATTGACGCAACCTAATTGATTTGTGTTTAAAACACAAGTATTTTATTCCAGCAACAAGTGGTTGCTCAATATTGCATGTACATTTTAACCGAACTGGCATCATAGTGTATCATTATGACTACCTTATATCTGGCAATGCTTAATGTTTTTACTACAACTAATTCGGTTGCTTCGTGAATATTTTTTGGCCTAAATACGCTAAAATTAGTAAGTTTTCTCGTCGGTTTAGCTTCAGTCCGGTTTCACCGTGTAAAATAGTGATAGTAAATATATAAATGAAAGTTTTTTGTGCTTAAAGTAACACAAGAAGTGTATTAGCAAAGTGTTTCCGATCAATTAGTATTTTGTTTATAACTTTTGAACGGTTAAACAAAATTTTACTCCGCCTCCAGATTCTGAATTTAGACGTGAATACGCGTCTTTTGATACCCCATTCGACTTTATTGGCATAATTTTCGGTGGGTCCCTTAAACTGCACTAGTACCTAATTTTATTTTAAAATAATTTTCAAAACTTCTTTAACTTTTACAAAATATCTACTATTCCTTATCATTCGTAATTCTGACTCTGGGATATGGTTTAATGGAAATGATACGGATATTGCCAATAAAACAATTTGTCAAATATTTCTAAAAATCTCACAAAAAACGCTATATTTTAAATGAAAATAATTTAAAACGCAGCTCCTTTTGATTTCCTCGAACGATTTCCAATTGAATTCGCCTTGAACTTGTACTGAAAAACCGGGCCTTATAGGTTACAGAAACGGGCTACAGATAAAAATAAAAAAATTTCTTAAGCCTTTTCTTGCGAACTGCATTCAGCCCTTAAAGCTGTAAATTGGTTAGTCCGTCAACACTGGCCAGCTGTCAAATGCTGTCATCTTTCTCTGTTACGCCACTAGGTGTGTATTTGTCGTCTCGTCTGCTGCTGTTCGGTTCGGTTCTACTTGACGAGCAAAGTGAAAATTTTTATATTTTTTACCAATTAAAAAATTTTAATAATTTTCCTTAAACCTTCAATTTTTTAAATGAAGGTGATTCTCAGCTACAAATATTTGCATTTTCTATAAAGTTAAACGTAACGCGTTCATTCCTTTTGTGCAGTTGACGTGTGATATTGCAGGTGTGCTGCGTCTCGACAGGCAGATACCGTCGCAGTTGAAGTCAAAGTCATCGTAGTCAAAAAGCAAAAGCAGCGCAGCACAAGTGAAGTAGAAACAAAAAAAAAAACATTAAAAGGCAGACAAAGCTAAAAGCAGGAGGCAGTCCGACCAAAAGAAAGAATAATTATTCGACTTAGGAATAATTTTTGCTTTAGGAATATATAACAGAAGTGCAAAAAAGAAAATATAAGTGGAGAGCGGTGCTAAGTGGAAGTGAATTATTATTTCCTTAATAACATAGGTTAAAGAATTTTTAAGAGTTTTAACGGTTCCAAAGTAAAGAGCAGTAGTCATCAAAATGTCTGCTGAACGCGAGATTCCAGCGGAGGATAGTATCAAAGTGGTTTGTCGTTTTCGTCCGCTCAATGACAGCGAAGAAAAGGCCGGTTCCAAATTCGTCGTCAAATTCCCCAACACCACTGAAGAGAATTGCATTTCCATCGCGGTATGTATAATTTGTATTGTGTTACTATAAAATTGACTATACCTTCTGAAGTTGAAAATGTTTGCATTAAAAATATTAGCATTTTTTTTGGTAGTACCCTTGTATGTAACCACCACTACACCCCAATTAGAAGCTGACGTCATTTTTCCCTATACCTCACATTCCCAATATTTATACACAATACACAACAAAAACAATCATCGGAAGATTGGGTTTCTTATATGGGTGTTGCCACCCCATATTGTGAAATGTCATAACTATATTGGAAACGCTTATCTTTATAGTTGCTCTTTATTCTATTGGTTTGCAAGGTATAATTAAAGTGTATAAGGAGTGTAAGAAAAAGTAAATTTGGCCAGTGCCTGTGATTGTCAAAGATAGACGAAGATCATATTTTGGCATACAAGGTAAATGCTGGTTTTATGTACAATGAATCCCTATATATAAGGATCTCCACACTATGTATATCAATACTTCTTCAATTTGTCCTACTAAACAAACCCATGTTTGTTTGAAGAAACATTTCACTTGAAAGTTCACAGTTACTGGTTGTTCCCGTTAGCAACCACAAAAAGATACCACTTGATTTTGGAAGAGTGATAAATGCTGATAAAATCCTGGGTGTGACGTTCGACAACAGCCTCACCTTCGCTAGTTGTGCCACCCCAATAGGCTCAAAGGTACAGAGCCACAACAAGATCCTCAAGTCACTGGCCAGCAGTACTTGGAGAAAATATAAAGAGACGTTGCGTGCTATATATAAGGCTATTGGCAGACCGGTTATTGATTACGCTGCGCCCCTATGGTGGCCCAACCTCGCTGACACCAATGTAGGTAGTTGCAAGTCCATCAAGAGGCTAAAATGCTCAATGTTCGTGAGCATGCGGAACTGTTGAGCAGACAGTTTTTAATGAACTGCGACATACCTAGTCATCCAAACTGTCATCTATTTGATGAAGCTCCACCCCCTAGGGACATCTTCACTAGGGACATCAGCACTATGATCTGCGTAACCATAGGCGGGATCTAAACTACCTCCCCTCATGATACTAAACATCTCTTTTCCTGTTCAATTGAACCTGCCTGTTCCTTGGACTTCTGTTGCTGTTGTTGTTGTTGTTGCAGCGACTACTTAACCTGCCTAAGTATCACCCCTCATCCAACACTGTCATCAGACTCTTCTAAAGGAAGTCCCAGAAACCTCGCGGCTTCTGTTAGAAGAGCTTGATGACGATTCTCAGAGTGATATTGCCCATTAGGCAAGGCGAAGCACTGTTAATAACACACTCTTCTAACACCTACATCACTCTGGTCCAACCCTGTGGAAACTGCGCGTTTCCTCGGACTTAGAAGTTAGAAGAGCCTGATGATAATTTAGAGTGATCGAGCCCATTGGGCAGGGCGAAGCACTGTTAACAACAACAACAACAACAACAACTTTAATAACAACAACAATGCAGTCGTTACAAACTAAAACAACAGGGCAGCAATCTATTCGAACTTGGGAACGATCAACCAGACTTATTTCCTACCAAGAACGGTTTTGAGGCAAGTGGCTGAAAACGCGACAGTAAGTTGTTGTTGTTTTAGTGGCAAAAACAAATTCCCAAAGGTTTTGGGGGCTGTCCTTTACCGGATATGAGCCCGGTACGCTCAAATTTTTAACCGTGTGGTGAGGGGTTGCGGCTGCTTTAGGAACTAACTTCGACAACTCCAAACGGACACACCGGTCCCTGCTCAACCCCATTTCGTTGGTTTGTCATTTTTGTCACATCAAGGATGTATTGTCACTACAAAATTTGTAATATTTCGAATAGTCGATTAATCGATTTGAAGTAGGTGTTTGAAAAAGTAATCAATTATCACTAATCGACTAGTTGTGTTTTTTATTGACAATTGATACTCTATTCGCATGGAACTGAGTTTCATCACCGTCATAAACATGCGTTGCAATTATAGAAAATGTTTAATTTTTATTTTACAAATTTTATTTATCAGCCGGCAGTATTCGATTAGTTCTACAACTATTCGACTAATTGATTAGTTAGGCAGCGAATGAAAACTGCCGGTTTTGTCATACGACTTCGGAGACTGCGGAGCACATCCTTATGGCATGCGACGCAATAGCCAGAAAAAGAGCACGAATCCTGGGATCACCATGGCGGAGCATACGGAACTACAAGGCCTCAGGCCAACTGAAACAATCACCTTTTTGAGGGAAGTTGGCCTGGAAGAGGTGTTGTAATGAGATGAGGGCACAATAGACCACCCGGTCGCAGTGCTATCCTCAAATTATCTATCTATCTAATCGATTAGTCGGATAAGCAATTGTAAACATGAGCCCTAGTAGCTATGTACATGTATTTCGCCGCCTCCGTACATAATCTGCTTTGTTGTTTTTGTTGTTTGTAGTCTTTGGAGCTATTATGACGGTCGCTTGGATTCAATGAAGTCTCGGCTCGCTTAGACCCCCTCCGATCTTTTACAACAATGTTTCGGCAGCTCTGTGCACGGTTTTCTGGTCACATAAAGTTTGGGTTATTTGAGATATTTATTTTAACGACTTTTTTTGGGCGTTGTGAGCCGAATTTATAGATTCGCTACTGTTGGGCTCGGCTTCCTTAAATTCGTGACTCGGCTTCCTGTAAATTCGTGACTCGGCGGCTCTTTAAAGCACCCGGATCCGAAGTTCTGTGCCTCATTACCATATATTCCATAAGGAAAGAAATAAAACAAAAACAATTGAAATAAATACAGACGATTAATCGTCTAATTAGAACAGCTAAGAATGATACCACAACATAAACAAAAATACAAACCAAACTTGAAGGAAATAAAAGCAAATGCTAATAAATTTATTAAGTTTTCTAGGCTAATCCGATCTAATTTCCATTTAGTGCAAATAAAACATATTTATTTCACTCTTCCATCCCAACGTTTCGCTAATGGTTATTAGCATCTTCAGGGAAGTTTGGCGACAAACCATATGTAAAAAGAAATTAAAAAATCTTATCTAAACGAGTCATACATCTTAATAGTTCTTATTCATCGCTTTTGTCGATGCCACCATCCTCTACATTGTCTAGATCGTCGTCGTTAACGTCAAAGCTCCTGCAACTCATCCTCATACCATTTACCGGTGCTCATCGCTCTATGCTACTTACTTACCCACTAGCAGCATGAGCAGTGTCTACGACGCGCGTGAGTCATGCTGAAGCTTTGAGGAGCGACGACAACGATGGCGATGACTGAATGCGCTATTTTCATGCTTACATGTGTTGCTGTCGTTGTAGTTGAGTGGATTGGGGAGGCATAAAGTAGCGGCAGCAGATACTGGACAGCTAAGGCAGCAAATGTGCCGCAATGTAGGAGTAGAGTACAAAAAAGGGTTCAAACATGGAAACATTCACATATGTGGCAGAGTTTGCATATTTTTTTTACCGATTCCAGAGCAAACAATAACCATATGTGTACGTATAAAGAGCGCTAACGCCGGGGTTGAGCGTAAAGCAAGTGAAACAATTTTCTTGCAATTGAAGTACTTTTACAGCTCTTAGTATTTATTTTAATAATTTATTTAACCCCCATTGGCGTATTTGTTGCAATATGTATAAGCTCAAGATGGGTTGAATTGAAGCGCGCAAAATGCCAGTACACGCATACCTATGACCCTCATGCACTTGCCACTTGTGAATGAGCAGTTTTGGTATATTGCTTTTGTTTAACTTTTGGAAAAAATCACAAAGGTATTTCTATTTTATTATGGTTCTGCTTTTTATGCATGCAAATGAAAATTTAGCAGGGAACTTATGCTGTTAACAGTGCAATTACCGAAAAGTTTTGAAATCTTTTTTTTAATTTTTTGTACATTCTTTTTACAGTAGCCCAGAGTGAAAATGGTTGTTGTTGTTGTAGCGACTACTTAACCTGTCCAGGGTGTCACCCCCAACCAACATTGTCATCAGGCTCTTCTAACGGAAGTCCAAGAAACCTCGCGGCTTCAACAGGGGTGGACCAGAGTGAGATTGGAGTTAGAAGAGTGGGCTCGGTTGAGCAGAGGAACAGATGGTTAGTATCGTGGGGAGACACGCCGCATGCCGGGCAGACATTTGGCATGTCGGGGTTCAGTCTGGATAAGTAAGAGTTTAGTCTGTTACAATATCCAGAACGAAGTTGAGCCAGCGTGACTCTTGTCTCCCTGGGCAGTTCGCGTTCCTCGGCGGCAACAGGTGGAGCTTGTGCCTGTAGGACCACATTCACTGGACGAGACCTGACAAAGGAGTTTACCGACTCCGTGTGGATGAGGTTGAGGGCCCGCCGGTGCACCTCTGGATCAAACGGCGAGGAGATGTGATGCCGGATCTCATCATAGTGCTTACGGAGGTGACTCCTTATTCTCCTGGGAGGCGGATTTTCGTTGAGCAGGTTCCTGTTCGGATGCTGCTGATTATGGCAGTTGAACAGGAATTGTCTGGACAACATCTCGCAATGCTCTTTGACATTGAGCATTTTTGCCTCATTATGAAGGTGATGCTCAGGAGACATAAGGAGGCACCCCGTGGCGGTTCTGAGTGCGGTGTTTTGGCAGGCCTGCAACCTCCTCCAATGTGTGTCTGCTAACCCCGGCGACCATATTGGCGTCGCGTAGCTCAGAACCGGCTGGCCGATTGCCTTGTACGTTGCCAGTAACGTTTCTTTGTCTTTCCCCCAAGTACTGCCAGCTAGTGACTTGAGGATTTTGTTACGGCTTTGTACTTTGGTGGCAATCGCGGCTACATGAGCACCGTATTTGAACATGTTATCAAACGTGACCCCTAAGATTTTGGGGTGTGTGACAGTCGGAAGCTTGATGCCGTCGACGTAGACGTTTAATTCCATGTTCGCCTGCGCTGTCCACGTCGTAAATAGGGTGGCCGAGGATTTGGTCGGTGACAGTGTCAGGTTCCGTGCAGCGAAGAAACTGGAAAGGGTTGGAAGGTATGAATTTAGTCTCGAGCAGAGCTCATCAACGGAGGGTCCAGTCGCCAGGATCGTGCAGTCATCGGCGTAGGAGACGATCGAGACGCCTTCTGGTGGGGAAGGGAGCCTCGATATGTAGTAATTAAACAGAAGCGGGGATAGGACACCACCCTGTGGCACCCCCTGCTTAATTATACGTGGTTTTGATCTTTCGCCTCTAAATTCAACCGATGACTGCCGGCCACTCAGATAGTTGGCGGTCCAACGCTTTAGACAGGGGGGAAGGTTTGAATCTTCCAGGTCGTTAATGAGTTGTGCGTGATTAACAGTGTCGAAAGCTTTCGACAGATCAAGCGCAACTAGCACGGTCCTGTCATTTGGGCGAGATTGGTTGAGACCGTCACCTATCTGTGTGGTGATGGCGTTTAGCGCGGTGGTAGTGCTATGCATTTTGCGGAAACCATGCTGATGTTCGGCTAATCGCAGGTTAGCGGTATAATAAGGGAGCAAGACCGCCTCCAAGGTCTTCACTACTGGCGAGAGGAGTGATGTCGGTCGATATGACTCCCCCACGTTAACCGGCTTGCCGGGCTTTAGTAGTGGCACCACCTTTGCCTGTTTCCATCTTTCTGGAATGACAAAGGTGGTCATGGACAGATTGAAGACGGTTGTCAGGTACCTTACTCCCTCATCGCCGAGATGTTTTAGCATCAGCATGGATATACCGTCTGGCCCAATGGATTTAGAATTTTTGGACCTCCGTATGGCCTCCCGAACCTCTGTGGTGGTGATGACAATGGGCGCTTGGTTGTTTTTGCGTTTGTGCGCTTCCCTGATGGCGCGCCTGATTTCCTTGTCAACCGGAGGATGCAGTACGAATTGCCGGCAGAAAGCGCTCGCGCATCTCTTTGGTTTCGACTGTACCTTATCACCAAAGGTGATGGATATTTTGTCGTTAGGTTTGGTCGGATTAGACAAGGATTTGACAGTGGACCATAATTTGCCAACACCAGCAGAGAGGCTGCAGGACCTTAGGTGCTCCTCCCATTTGGCGCGTTTGTGTTGATCGACTAGCCGTCTGATCTCCGCATTGAGATCTTGAATTTGGGGATCCGTAGGGTTCAAGCGTCGCACGTGGTCACGTTCATTAGCCAGGGCCGCTGCCTCTGCGGGGAAGTACCGACGTATCTCCTTAATTCTGCCTGACGGAATGTATTGATTGGAGGCTGAAGCTATGACCATGCGAAACGCTTTTTCCCCTTCTCGTACATCAGACGGGATGGGAAGAGCAGCGAAGGTGCTCTCAGTGAAACCAAGAAAACCAACCCAGTCAGCTTTGTTGAAGTTAGTGAAGGTGCGCTTCTCAGAAGTGACGAAGTCATTGGGGCGATCGATTGAGAGGACTATCGGCAGATGGTCAGATGCAAGAGTGAGCATTGGTCGCCATCAACGCAGTTTATGAGACCTGCGCTGACAATTGTGAGGTCTGGCGAACTGGAACAATTTGCCGCAACTCTCGTGGGGGCGTCCCCGTTCACAGTGCAAAACGTCGAATCGTCTATTTGTTCAGCCAATTCCTGTCCCCTACCATCGGCTTGTAGGCTTGAGTGCCACAGATCGTGGTGTGCGTTGAAGTCTCCGATAATTACACGGTTATCGCCCCTGAGTAACGCACTGATGTCAGGGTGGTAATCTCTCGGACAGCAGGTGGCAGGAGGTATATAAATGTTTATAATTTCAAGGTCGACGTCTCCTGTCTGGACAACCATTCCTTGGCGTTCCAGGAGGTTGTCCCTCGGGTCGACGTCAGGCTCAAATGTACGATATTGCACGGATTGGTGGGTGATGAAGGCGAGTCCGCCCCCAGGTCCCCTCTCTCGGTCACGTCGGTGGATGTTATAGCCGTCACAAGTCCGTGGACTTGATCGGGCGTTTAACTTCGTCTCCTGAATGGCAGCGATCTTGATGTTCTGACGCTTCATGAAGTTCACTATTTCACTCACTTTCCCAGTTAGGCCGTTGCAGTTTAGTTGTAGGACGCGAAAGTGCGAAGGGGGAGAAATATTCACGCTGGGAGTCAGGGACTGGTGCGTATGCTTTGGTGGAAGCAGGCTGGGTCGCACACTACGTCGCACTCTAGAAGTCGAGGGATCCGAAGCACCAGAAGGTGGCGAATCAGTTGACGTTGTAGGTTGCGTAGCTCGACAACATGGTGCAACGTACGTATCAGTCCATAGGCTCCTGTTTCCAAGTTGAGAACATATAAGCAGGTGACACAGGCCAAGGCAAGAGTTGCATTTGACTGATGTCGCAGGTGTATATAATCTCAACCGACAAACAGAGCACAAGGTGTAAGGGACCAGGAGCTGGTGGCTTTGACTTACATTTGTACTAGTGCTGGAAGAAGAAGGGGAAGTTGAAAGTGGGCGGGGGGTAGGCTGTCGCTCGGCATTGCTCACTTCTGAAACAGAGGTGCTACGTAGAAAGTAGCTGTGAGCGGCTGTGTGAGGTGTTGGCGCCTGTGGGCGTGAGCGGCAGCGGGTGTTACACACTACTTGCTGGGCGTTGTTTGTGCTATTAGTCGTGCAGACTGTTACAGAAGCTTGTGACGGTGCGATACTAGATCGTCGTTGGCCACGGGACGTCCGAGGGCGTGAACAGCAAGGGGCCACGAAAGTTTTGTAGAAACTAGGGGGCCTATGTGTGGAGGGATTTAGCCCGGAGCACCTGGTTTTGTGCAACCATCTTTTGCAAGAATTGCATTGGACGGAGTGTGAACGCTTAACGTAGATTTTCTTCCAGCAGACGCAGCAGATCCATTCTCCTGGACCCGGGTTGGATTCGACCCCAGCCCGGATAAGGAGGGTTTTGAGCAGCCCTGCTGCAAGGAGCTGCTCGGAGGATGACAATATTAGTGAAAAAGGTGACAGGTTAGACAGGGTAGAGTCGAAATAACAGCCCTTGGTCGGATGTAAAAATCCGAGTCATTCCGGTACGTAGAACCGGCTGTTGTGGGAATGAGTGAAAATGGTCCCCTTGGTTCTTCTCAAATATTTCGAAAACTTCTCCAACTTAAATTCGTTTGTCAATTTCATATAAAAATAAAGATAGCTATTTCATAGAAATATTTTAAGTCAATGTTTTCAAGCTTTTGGAAAAAATCCGAAAATTCCTGGTAATATCAAAAAACGGGGTAAGAATTTTAAAACTTCAGGCAAGAATTAAAAAATTATTTCGGACGTAGCTTTGTAGCCTATGAAATTCAAGCCTCACAAATTGCAAGTCAAAACTCTTATAAAATTTATCTTCACCTCTTCGTTGGTGTGTATGCACATATGATCAAATAAATATGTTGGTAGATAATAATGCCGTCTGATGTTCAACAGTTTCCACACAGATTCTGTAAACTTCTCTGTCACGATGAATACCGTCATACTTCTAGCACCACGTATCGCTGCAGATAGACTTTAGTTAATAAGGTCCACCTCCGGGCTAAATATTGTAATAGGTTAAACTGTTACTCATCTAGACTAAACCCAAACATGCGGAATGTTTGAGTGTCATGTGGTGTGTCCCTCCCTCGAATTGATCGATAGAGCAGACTTCTGACGACAGTTTCACCTTGGACTTAAGCTATAAATACTGTCAGTTTCCTAGGCCTTCATTTAGAATAGATCGATGACAGCGATCGGGAAGGTACGAAATATCGCAATAACAACTGCAGCGCTAAAATGAAATGTCTTCATACTTCAGTCGGGCTAAAAAGCCTCTTGACACCTGCAGCTGGTGTTGCAAAGTGTAGTGATTTGCAAAACTTACTGCCCCTCCCATATCGGCGAAGGGAAGTTTTAAAGTTTAGCAATTTTTTTTTTGGTTAGTAAAGTTGTTATTGAATCAGTTATACAGATGGTATTGAATTAACTAACATGGTGGTCCCACCGATACGATGGAGGCTATTCTTGATGTACCCCCATTACATGTGGAGATACAGCAGTCGGCCAGGAGAACCCTCTTGAATACCGCCAAGGAAGGTTCAGGCAAAGGTAAAGTTATGGCGTCCAGCAACATGGCGAAACTGAGAGAAATTATCCCAATATCTTAAATGCCAAGGAACGATATTCTCAAGCAGATTATCTTCGAAAAAAGGTTTAGAGTAGAATTGGGGGACAAGTTAACCTGGAAACAGTCCAGAATAGATACCCTAGACTGCTCCCATACAATCGTGTGGTATACAGAAGGCTCGAAAATCCCAGGGGGAATCGAAGCTGGAATATTCGGCCCTAGAGCAGAGTTATCAGCACCTCTGGGAACCTACCGGAGCATCTTTGAAGCGGAAGCATACACTTTATACCGGTCACACAGGAAGCGAGGAAAATGAGCCGTCAGTACCCCTGCGGGTTAGGGGTTTAGAATATGCCTGAGGTAGGCATACCGGTCGTAAAAGGAGACTAATATGCACAAAGGTTGTTGTTGTTGTTGTTGTTAACAGTGCTTCGCCCTGCCCAATGGGCTCGATCACTCTAAATTGTCATCAGGCTCTTCTAACGGAAGTCCGAGGAAATGCGATGTTTCCACAGGGTTGGACCAGAGTGATGTGGGTGTTAGAAGAGTGGGTTCAACTGAACAGGAAAAGAGATGTATGGTATCATGAGGGGTCATACCACATGCAGGGCATGTATTTGGTATGTTGGGGTTCAGTCTGCATAAGTAAGAGTTTAACCTATTACAATATCCAGAGCGAAGTTGTGCTAGTATGACTCTAGTCTCCCTCGGAAGTACACGCTCCTCTTCAGCCAATTCAGGTGGTTGAGTATTAATAACGGGATTCACAGGCCGAGATCTGAGGGATCTGTCTACCGACTCAGTGTGGAGCTCATTTAGAGCCCGTCTATGGTTCCTCAGATCAAACGGCAAAGAGATATGATGCCGGATCTCATCGTAATGCTTACGGAGATGTCTCCTTATGTCTCTGGGGGGCGGTGCTACATCCAAAAGATGTCGGTTTGGATGACTAGGTTTGTGACAGTTCAGAAGGAACTGTCTACTCAAGAGTTCCGCGTGCTCTTGAACATTGAGCAATTTCGCCTCTTGATGGAGGTGAGACTCAGATGACATAAGCAGGCATCCCGTAGCAGTTCTGATGGCGGTGTTTTGGCAGACTTGCAATTTCCTCCAATTGGTGTCAGAAAGGTTGGACGACCATATAGGCGCAGCATAGTCAATAACCGGCCGGCCAATAGCCTTATATGTAGCAAGCAATGTTTCTTTGTCTTTTCCCCAAGTACTGCCGGCCAGTGACTTGAGGATCTTAGTGCGGCTCTGTACCTTTGAGGCTATTGCGGTGGCATGACCAGCGAAGGTGAGGCCGTTGTCAAATGTCACGCCCAAGATTTTTGGGTGGTTGACAGTAGGTAGAGGTACTCCATCTACGTGGACATTTAACTCTTGCCCCATCTGCGCATTCCATGTGGTAAACAGGGTCGCCGTAGATTTAGTCGGAGACAGGGTCAGATTACGCTCGGTGAAGAAGCTGGAAAGGTCATGGAGGTAACTGTTGATTCTTATACAGAGTTCATCAATGGAGGGACCCTTGTCGAGGCCATTATCGTGCAGTCGTCAGCGTAGGAAACAATGGAGACTCCCTCTGGTGGGGGGGAAGTCTCGAAATATAGAAATTAAACAAGAGGGGAGAGAGAACACCACCTTGCGGCACCCCTTGTTTTATTCTTCGTGGTCTAGATTTCTTGTTCCTAAATTTGACTGTTGCCTGTCGACCATTGAGGTAATTAGCGGTCCACCTCTTAAGGCCGGCAGGGAGCGGTGTCTCATCCAGGTCTCGGAGGAGAGTGGCGTGATTGACCGTGTCGAATGCATTTGACAGATCAAGTGCCACGAGAACCGTCCTATGGTTTGGTGGATTTTGATTCAAACCGTTGTTAATCTGCGTTGTAATGGCGTTCAAAGCGGATGTCGTGCTGTGATTTTTGCGAAAACCATGTTGATGATCGGCCAATTTTAGATTTGTAACGAAGTAAGGAAGCAGAATGGACTCTAGCAATTTCGCTACCGGCGAAAGGAGGGATATCGGACGATAGGACTCTCCTAGGTTCGCCGGCTTCCCTGGTTTTAATAGGGGAACTACAATCGCTTGTTTCCATATCTCAGGTATAACGAAGGTAGTTAGAGAGAGATTGAAGAGAGCCGCTAAATAATTCTGTCCTTCATGGCCAAGGTGTTTGATCATCTTCATGGCAATTCCGTCGGGTCCGATGGATTTTGAGGGTTTGGCCTTCATTATGGCTTCCTTAACCTCTGCGGCTGAGACGGCAATGGGCGCAGTAGAGTGTTTGTGTTTGCGCGCACGTCCTTAGTCCTATCCGCAGGTGGATGCATTATAAACAGCCGGCAAAAGGAGCTCGCGCATTTCCAGGCGTCCGATTTGACACTGTCGCCGAAAGCAATGGCGACCTTGTCTTTGTGTTTGGTCGGATTGGATAGGGCCTTGACAGTCGACCATAGTTTGCCGACTCCGCCGGAGAGGTTGCATGTCTCAAGGTGTTGTTTCCACTTGGTCAGCTTGTGTTCGTTGACAATCCTACGGATTTCAGCATTGAGATCTTTTATTCTGGGATCTGCGGGATTGATAAGTCTCACTTGGTCACGTTCTCTTGCCATCGCCGCAGCTTCTGCCGGGAAATTCGGACGAATTTCTGGTATTCTGCCAGCAGGAATAAAGCGGCATGAGGCTGAATCGATGATCTTGCGAAACTCTCGTTCGCCTTTGCGTACGTCCGTTGGAGTGGGTAAGGCAGCGATGTATATTCAGTAAAGCGGTCCCAGTCCGCTTTGGTGAAGTTGATGTATGTTATTTTATCAGTCGTTATGAAGTCGGTCGGTCGTTCAACAGAGAGTAAGATGGGTAGGTGGTCTGAAGCTAATGTAAGCATCGGTCGCCAGATGACAAAGTTAATAAGGCCCGCGCTCGTTATGGAGATGTCTGGCGAGCTGTGACAGTTACCTGCCACCCTGGTGGGGGCATCTCCATTGACTGTACAGAATGCTGAGTTATCTATTTGGTCTGCAATTGCCTGTCCTCTACTGTCTGCTGGCAAGTTGGAGTGCCAGAGATCGTGATGTGCGTTGAAGTCGCCTAGGATTAGGCGGTTATCGCCCCTTAGCAACGCACTAATGTCGGGATGATAATCTCTAGGACAACACGTGACAGGAGGAATATAGATGTTTATGATTTGCAGGTCGGCGTCTCCTGACCGGACTGCTATGCCTTGGCATTCTAAGGTAGAGTCCCTGGGGTCGACGTCAGGGGATGCACAAAGGTAATGACGTGCAACTCGATGGTTGATCTACGGATATGATTCCTCTCACCTCTCATTACCCATTTTATCCTTCCTTGCGGAAGGAGTGGTGACATGACCTAGAAGGTTTCAATGGTCATAAATCGCTACCACGACAGTCGGGCAGTACCGCGAGGGAGTACCGGAGCGTAACGGGCCAAGGACTGTTAATTCGACAACACTCCCCAAAACCTTCGGGAAGTGTTTGTCGTTACCACAACAACACAACAACAACAGCGGGCAGATAGCCTAGCGAGAAACTGCGAGCGCTAGGCCCATCAGGCCTGAACCAATACTGCCAATGGGTCCTCATACAATCAGGGAATGTTTGAGAAGTGAAGAGGGAGAAGAAAAGGAGGACTATTGTCGCAATGTGACGGGCATACGACAATCAATATTGCTCCTTAGAAGTTATAATACCTCCGCAGAAACACATACAAACCCTCAAGCCAAAGGAAATAATCACCTTTCTTAAGGAGGTCGGTTTGGATGAGGCTTTGTAAAGAGATGAGGGCACAATAGACCTAGCTATCTAACCTCGTGGTATTCCTAAATTAATTTTAGAGTTAGATTTCTTTAAATTTATGTGTGCGACATGTTTGTACTTAGTAAAAACAAATCGCTTTCTTCATTTCGTCACTCTTCGAAAACTTGTGCCTTCTCTCTATTTTCGCTGTTTTGAATTTTTCTGTTTCCAAACGATTTATTACGCTGAAAAAAAGTGTGTTAAGCCGAATGCGGTCTGACCGATCAACCGTCTTTCATGTTGGCGCACAGTTTCGCAGCTGCTTTTGTGTCTCGGCTACAAAACAATGGTTTTATGGATTTATAAACAAATACATATGTATTTAGATAGAAGTGTGAGTGTGATGAGTGTTTATTTCTTTTACTGTTTGTGTATATGTTTGAACAAAAGTGGGTTTGGCAAACTAACCGACCATGCATTTTTTAAAATTTGTTATACATAATGGTATTTCCTAGCTTCTAGCAACAAGCAATTGCCAATTATGAAAATGGTAATTAACTCCAACGTTCACTACATATCGGCACAAGTAGAAAATACAAACACTCATCGCTTGCTGACTACCTACAGTCTTAATTGTGTAATTTCGCTTTGATTTTCTCTGCTAGTACTAGGGATACTACTTTAGTTTTGCAATACTCTAGCGCAGAAACTATTTATAAATGAATAAAGGGCAGTGGATATTTGGATGTTTAGGACCTTAGAGAAGACAACAGAGTAAATTGGCGTTTTAGCTTCTCAAAACCTATAATTGTCGTAGTGCTAAAAGGCACATGTTGTTGTTGTGCTAGCGACTACTTAACCTGCCTAAAGTATCACCTGTCATCCAACACTGTCATCAAGCTCTTCTAACAAAAATCCCAGAAACCTCGCGGCTTCACCAGGGGTGGAACAGAGTGAAATTGCTGTTAGAAGAGTAGGCTCGGTTGAGCAGATGAACAGATGGTTAGTATCGTGGGGAGACACGCCGCATGCCGGGCAGACATTTGGCATGTCAGGGTTCAGTCTGGATAGGTTAGAGTTTAGTCTGTTACAGTATCCAGAACGAAGTTGGGCCAGCTTGACTCTTGCCTCCCTAGGCAGTTCGCGTTCCTCATCGGCAACAGGTGGAGCTTGTGCCTGTACGACTGCATTCGCCGGACGAGAGCTGACAAAGGAGTTTACCGACTCCGTGTGGATGAGATTGAGATCCCGCCGATGCACCTTTGGATCAAACGGCGAAAAGATGTGATGCCGGATCTCATCATAGTGCTTACGGAGGTGACTCCTGTTTGGGTGCTGCGGTTTATGCCAGTTGAACAGGAATTGCCTGGTCAACATCTCGCTATGCTCTTTTACACCAAGCATTTTAGCCTCACTATGGAGGTGATGCTCAGGAGATATAAGGAGGCACCCCGTTCCAGTTCTGAGTGCGGTGTTTTGGCAGGCATGCAACCTCTTCCAGTGTGTGTCTGCTAGCACCGGCGACCATATAGGCGTCGCGTAGCTCAGAACCGGCTGGCCGATTGCCTTGTACGTTGCCAGTAACGTTTCTTTATCTTTACCCCAAGTGCTGTCAGCTAGTCACTTGAGGATTTTATTGCGGCTTTGTACTTTGGTGGCAATCGCGGCTACATGAGCACCATAGTTGAACATGTTATAAAACGTGACCCCTAAGATTTTGGGGTGTGTGACAGTCTGAAGCTTAATGCCATCGACGTAGACGTCTAATTCCATGTTCACCTGCGCTGTCCACGTCGTAAATAAGGTGGCCGAGGACTTGGTCGGTGACAGTGCCAGATTTTGTCCAGCGAAAAAACCGGACAGGGATGGGAGGTATGAGCTAACTCTCGAGCAGAGCTCATCTACAGAGGGGCCCATCGCCAGGATCGTGCAGTAACCGGCGTAGGAGACGATCGAGACACCCTCTGGTGGGGAAGGGAGCCTCGATATGTAGTAATTAAACAAAAGCGGGGACAGGACACCACCCTGTGGCACTCCTTGTTTAATTATACGTGGTTTTGAAATTTCGCCTCTAAATTCAACCGATGACTGCCGGCCACTCAGATAGTTGGCGGTCCAACGCTTAAGACAGGGGGAAGAGTTAAATCCTCCAGGTCGTTAATGAGTTGCGCATGATTGACCGTGTGGAAGGCTTGCGACAGGTCGAGCGCAACTGGCACGGTCCTGTCATTTGGACGATGTTGGTTGACACCGACACCTATCTGAGTGGTGATGGCGTTTAGCGTGGTGGTAGTACTATGCATTTTACGGAATCCATGCTGATGTTCGGCTAGTTGCAAGTTAGCGGTGTAGTAAGGGAGCAAGACCGTATCCAAGGTCTTCATTCCCACAACAGCCGGTTCTACGTACCGGAATGACTCGGGTTTTTATCTCCGACCAAGGGCTGTTATTTCGACACTACCCTGTCTAAAAGGCACATCTTCAGTAAGATTTTTTTATTTTTTTCTGAGTGCTTCTGACATTGAAATGTTGGTGTATAAACGAAACACACATGCTCGCTGCTTTGTGTACGAGCTCCTGTTGCAAAGTCGTTGAAAAGTTTATCCAAATTTCCATCTATTCAATGCAAAGGAATATTTTCAACATATTTTCAATGATATAACTTACATTTTTAGAAACCAGATGTTTTGGGATATTTTGGGCTTAAGTCCCATCTTTCAGTGGCTTGCCAATAACTAAGAAGCTGCTTACCATATTTCACCGCGCAAGTTCATCATATAATCCTGGACGTACGTAAGTCGGTTAATCAGTCGAGAATAGCATTCACTTCGTTAGGAACCGTCAGTGTAGATGGAAATGCTTTTCATCTGCTCAACAGAGCTTACTCTTCTAACAGCAGTCTCACTCTGGTCCAACCCTATTGAAGCCGCGGGGTTCCTGGGACTTCCGTTAGAAGATTTTGACGACAAAAAAAGTGATAACTAGGTAGGGTAAAACATAGCTACAACAACATGGAAATGCTTTGTGTCCTCCCTACTGGCGATAACACATCAACATATATAGTTCCTGAAAAACTAATAGGTTTTCCAAAATCTGTTCCTCTGCCTCATAACGGTGATGTAAACAAGGGTATGAAAACGCAAAGGTGATTATTTTCCTTCTTTTATATATCGAGCCTTAACAGCAATTCTAGTGTAACCAACAAAAATAAAATTTTACAGGAGAAGGGTTTTTAAATAAAATTTTTAAAATACAAGGTGGCGCAAAAGTAAGCTTCCGATGTTCAGCATATCGGTTGTGGTACGTGCAGTGTGTGCTGTTGCACCGTCTTGTTGGAACCACATGTTTTCCAATCCCAATTCATCAAGTTGCGGCAAAAAGAACTCGTTGATCATTGCTCTGTAGCGCTCACCATTCACAGTAACCGTTTGGCCCCGACCGATTATTGGTCAAATAAATAGTCAGCAATATTCCGCGTTCTGGAGCAGTGTAGCGTAACATTGTTTATTAACGTGTATTTCGCATGTGTTTACTACACAAATGTCAAAACAGAACTGACTTTAGGGGCCAATCGCAAAATGTATAGCATTTTCTGATAGGAGGATTACTTTTGCGCCACCTTGTACAAGTGCGAATACATGTTTGGCATTCGTGTTGGTGTCATTTTTAAACTAATATTTCTATATTATAATTCACTTTTTTTTAGTTTTTTTGATTGACGGCACAGGCTTTTGACGACAAAAAAAGTGATAACTAGGTAGGGTAAAACATAGCTACAACAACATGGAAATGCTTTGTGTCCTCCCTACTGGCGATAACACATCAACATATATAGTTCCTGAAAAACGAATAGGTTTTCCAAAATCTGTTCCTCTGCCTCATAACGGGGATGTAAACAAGGGTATGAAAACGCAAAGGTGATTATTTTCCTTCTTTTATATATCGAGCCTTAACAGCAATTCTAGTGTAACCAACAAAAATAAAATTTTACAGGAGAAGGGTTTTTAGATAAAATTTTTAAAATACAAGGTGGCGCAAAAGTAAGCTTCCGATGTTCAGCATATCGGTTGTGGCACGTGCAGTGTGTGCTGTTGCACCGTCTTGTTGGAACCACATGTTTTCCAATCCCAATTCATCAAGTAGCGCTCTGTAGCGCTCACCATTCACAGTAACCGTTTGGCCCCGACCGATTATTGGTCAAATAAATAGTCAGCAATATTCCGCGTTCTGGAGCAGTGTAGCGTAACATTGTTTATTAACGTGTATTTCGCATGTGTTTACTACACAAATGTCAAAACAGAACTGACTTTAGGGGCCAATCGCAAAATTTATAGCATTTTTCGTACTTAAAGTAAGCTGGAGGGTTTTAAGACAAACTAACCATTTGACGGCAACTGTCGTGTTGGGAGGGGTATATGACTTACCTTAGCGAAGGCTGCCAGGACAAGTAACATCAAAACTACTTTAGAAGAGTTTTCAATGAAAGCGAAATGAGTACGCTGAGTTTATGCGAAATTTGTTTTTATTGCCCCGATGAGTAGAATACTACCAACCCAACAAGAAACAAATTCTGTTTTTGCCGATCGCTGACTTAGAATATTATGGTTTTTTATCATTCACACTTTGCTAAATGTATTTCTCCGAAACTGCTTCCTCATGCCACTTCTTTATTTGTTTCCAACGAAACAAGAAAAGCAAACTTATCTATGTAGCGTCTTTCATGAATGATTTTTAAAAATAGATTACTTGACGTTTTATCTATGTAGATGTACTCTTTTCTGTTGATTCCTCACTTGCTTGTACTTTTTTCTTGTTGTGTTTCTTTGAATGTGCAGGTTTTTACTGTTTTCTTAGGAGTTTTCTTAACAACAACATAAAAAACTTGACCCCAATTTTTGTGTCAAACGCCCAAGGCATAAGTGCAAGTTATTTCCCGCTCTTAAGCAAACTCATTAAAAGTGAAAAACGTGCGGCTTTGGTTGTTTGGCAGGTTTGTTTTGTTCAAGATTGACAATTCATATTGTTATAGTGTATTTTTGTCTGTGTATCTCAAGACTAATGTTCCACTAACGACAGTTTTCAAAACCTTATTCGTAGAAATACTTAAGAGCGATACCCTACGCTTGTATTTTTTCTCTACATATAATAAAATTAAGTCCATAAAGCTAACAGAACAATAAACTGACTTATGGAAAACTAGGTGCTCAAAGGGTGTTAATTAAGTGCTCCTAAATAAACAAATAAATTATGCTCTGCTAGCTTTAGGCTAAACCTAGCGGAGCAATATGCGTAAACAGTCCAATATGGAATGGAACTTTCTCCGACGTCCACCTTAAAATCTATCGGTTCCAGAGTTATCGACCAATATGTGGACCAGGGTGACCGAAAATGCGTTAGTACAAATGAGTATGAAACGAAAGGTGCTAATGTGTGCTGCAATAAGCGATCTGATTAAGTTTCATATCTCCACTGCTTTCGGAGATATATTGATTAAAATCGAACTTAGTATATTATAAGTTCTGTGAATCAGCAAAGCGTGGACGGGTTTTCTAGTTTTCAATGAAATTATAAAAAGTGTATTGAGGCAAGTACCACTCCTCAACCAAATACAGGGATGTGTTTGTGAAATAAGATCCTAAAAATCTTGGAATTGTAAAAGTCGGAAATGTGGCATTATTTAACACCAAGTTCCCGATTCTTGGTATTTAAAGGTGTCGATTATAGCTCAGAGTTCTACTCGTATATGTAAATAATAAAATTTTAAATTGTTGATGAAAACAAAATCGATTAAACTACTTCTTCGCTGCTGCAGTATTTAGAAAGTCAGCTCAGTCATTTCGTTTTTCCGCTAGAACTATGCGTTATAAAATCAACGGCCTAATTCACTTTTTGTTTATGGTACCAAGATTACGTTCGAGTATAAGTTTCGCCTTTTTTTGCTTTCCAGCAAGCATCCAGCAATGCAAGGGCAATCTTTTAACAGCAAATTACTAAAAATTGCAGCGTTTTCTTTTAACACAATTGAAGAAATCTATAAATATTTTAATCTGTCCCAGATACAGCGGAGCATTGGGCCGCAACAAGCTTCATTCATAAAAATTTCAGATCCTTCCAATTTGTAGGAAAACTTAAAAGTAGTAAACAAATTTGCTCGGTCAGAAAAAAACTTGGACAAGTCTATTATTTATTTGAATCGGTTCGTGCAAAAACCCATAAGTCCCAAAATCTGAATTTTACAAAACGCAATAAAAACAGTTAAATTCGCAAATAACCGGAAATTTGATAACTTTGTTTAACCTTATATATGGATTGAGTGTCCAAATATTTAAATACCAAAAACAAATCACAGTTTACTATTCTGAGCTATGAGAAATAGCAGAAAGGCTGCGATTGACTAATAGGGTTTTTGCACGAATTAGGATTGATGGACACCAAATTTGTGCAAAAAAGTCATTTTTATTGATATTAGCATTAGGAATTATTTATTACCCTTTCAAATGGTTATATTTTACATTTTTGAACACATTTATGGTACATAGTCATACTCTTCATAATTATCATCTTCAACCTTTGCTGTCGGCCAATTAAATATGCCCTGGTAAGATGGAATATACTCTTCGATAATGCTGTCTTGAACTTGGCTTAGATCATTTAGTTTTTTGTTATTCATTGGTACCATTAAATCATAAGCTTTACCTGATAGAAGTGATACATCAGTTGTTAGTTTCTTTCTTAAATTGTATGATGGACTCACCATCAATAGATTTCCCGGCTACGATAGTACTTATATTACAGGAATTATAATTAAGCTCATACAGGTTGAAGGGGCAAATGATATCTTTTTTTTCTTTTCGAATACTTTTCCGTACGATCCAGTCAACAAACATGTTTTTTTTTGTATATATTCCCTCACCATGTTTTGAAGATCAACACACCTTCATTCTTCAACTCTATCACAGTAAATGCTGAGCTGGACTTTAAAACCAGATCAATGTATTGTTGAGGTACGTTTATAAAATCATGCTTTCGAATCTGTTTTTTATTACTCCAAAAAAAAAATCGATACTTTGGTGAATAGGAATGGCCGCGTGTTGGAAAGTATTGGTGAATGTTTCCAAAACGGTTAGAATCAGTCATGACAACAGAAATTGCTTTTATTTTGCCCGGGTCATTCGTCAGAAAACAAATATAAATTTTTTATATGTGGTCCGATATTATTTGGAATATAATGCAGCAATATTGCACAAACATCATTTGCTCCCTTATTGGCGATACCTTCATGGTACATGTAATATGTCGATTTAAATGTTTTGAAGGCCAAATAATGAACCCACCCAATGCAAACCGAGTAAATTTTTCGCCAAACTCTAAATTGGGTACATATCGTTAGCAAGTATTGCGGGCAAGAACACCATTAGTCTGGACTTATGGGGTTTTAGCACCAAACGTTTTTTACGGAGCACTTTTTGAGTGGGAAGGATACCCTGACATAGGTGGCAATTATCCAGGATGCGTATCCACAGTAAAGGTAACGTTTAGTGCATAAAACCCGTTTTTGAAAAAAGTGTGACTTATGGGATTACCGGTTCATTTATATTCTACTTTCACCGCCGATGTAATATATTATACTTTCTCAAAAAGTAATACTCATATTTATTTATATGCAATCTAATCTATATTTTTTTACGCAATCGTTATATCACTTAAATAAGACAAAAGCAATTTAATGACCGCAACAACTCATGCTGCGCAAAATGAGAAGAGCTTTTTGTTCTTTTAAAGTATTAATAATTTAGGTTTTCGTATTATAACCGCTACATATATATATACATATTTCTATTTAAATTTACCATAATATTACCAACAATTAAATCAGCAAATCGGTAGGTCAAAAATTCCATAAAAAACCCACCTTCCAAACATATCAGACGGAAGTATTCTTTATGGAATATTGGAAATTGGTATGGAGTTAAAGAAGACCAATCTCTAACAGCTCAAGAAAAAAAGGGAATAAGGGACGTGGCTCTTCCCATACAAATGATATTTTCCGTCCTGCATATCTCTGGAAGTATTTACGGTAAGATATTGAAACTTGGTAAGGAGCTAAATGAGACGAAAAAACGAGAGGACGGGAAAAGTGGGCGTGGCATCTCCTATACATATCAGATGGAAGTATTCATGGTGGAATATTAGTAAGGAGGTCAAGCAGACCAATCTCTAACACCTCAAGAAAAAAGTGTTGGATACAAACGAAAACTTTCATACTGCATATCTCCGGAAGTACTCATTATAGAATATTGAAAATTGGTAAGGAGTTGAAGGATACCAATCTCTAACAGCTCATGAAAAATGGGAAGGAAGCGAGAAGGGGGCGTGGCACCTCCCATAAAAACGAATTTTTTCCTACTGAGTATCTCTGGAATTATTTGTGGCAAAATACTAAAAACTGGTACAGAGTTATATGATGTTAATTTATAACATATCAAGAAAAAACGGCGGTGAGAGAAAAGAGGGCGTGACACCTCCCCTACAAACGGGATTTTTCTTACTGCATATATTTACATTTTCCTGTAACGGAAAGGAGTTTTGACGCCTTTTGATATAATCTTTCTACGAGCTATGTAAGATCTATGTAGAGATCTTATATCTGAAGGAGAAGCGCGGGTTAGGAATATGGTAGCAAAAGGGACAAGGAGAGTAATAGTAATAGCGATAGGCATAGTCAATATTTCTAGATGCAGGTTAATATCTGGGCAGGACAAAGTCTGCCAGGCCCTCTAGTATCTACATAGAATAGTGTAATGACGCACATCTATAATATAAATGCGCAAGTTGAGTGGAAATTTTCCCACTTTATGGCCAAACTATACATTTAAGGTATTATTTTTAACCCTTTTTTTCGATCCAAAGTCTTTCACACAGCGGACAGACGGACACTACGACCTTTATACTTTATACAAAAAAAATTCTGACGTGTACATGAAAATCGCCGATACACGTGTATTTTTATTTTGTTCTCCTCTTTCCGAAAAAGTATATTTGGGTCATAGGACAAAAGTAAAGCTCGTTTTTGTAACGCAGTGTTATTCATAAAGAGTATGCAACACCGGAGTTTGTTTTGTTTTTGTATTTGTGGTTGGGTTTGTGTGAATTGAAATGAAATAAAATAAAATAAATGAAATAAGATAAAAAAGAATAAAACAAAGTTTATTAAAAGAAAGTGAAGGGGAGGACAGGAAAGGATAGGAAAGGAAGGGAATGGAAAGGGAAGTAAAGAAAAGTAAAGGAAAGGATGGGAATGGAAAGGAAAGGAAATAAATGGAAAGCAAAGGAAAGGAAAGGCAAGGAAAAAAAGGGAAGGGAAAGAAAAGGAAAGGAAGGCAATGGCAAGGAAAGTCATGGAAAGGCAAGGTAAGAAAAGGAAATGCAAAGAAAGGAAGGGAAAGGAAAGAAAAGTAGGGAAAGGGAAAGAAAGGAAAGAGTAAAATAAATTAAAAATAGACAGTAGAAGAAGAAATCAAGGAAACCAAATATATGTTATAGGAAAGGAACGGCAGAGAAAGGAAGGGGAAAAAGGCAAATGAAAGGTATAGCAAATAATGAAAATAAAATAAAGTTTTGTGGTTGAATTTCAACCACTAGGCGATATCTAGTACTATGTAAAGACACCAGTTGAAAATGGTGGGAGTAAAAATCACTTACGGAAGCTCTTTTCCGGAGTCTAGAGGGCCTTACCATCTCGATAAATTCTTTAATTATTCGTTATATGAAATGGGCCAGATTGCAAGGCCTTGCTTTTTCGCTTCCCAAGGAATGGCTTATAGAAGGAGTTCCTTGTTCTTGCCAAGAAGCTGTTTTGTAATGTCTTCCTAAGGGAAGCACTTGGCAACTTTTTTACTGGGATATGCATATCCTAGTTTGCCACAGTGCAGTAAATTTTTGTTTCCAGCAAAAAAAACGTGGTGATTTTGATAATTCACGCGTTGATTGGCCTTGCTCAGAAAGTTATAATTTTCAGAGTTCCAGTATGCAAAACTTTTAAACTGTTTTCTTTGTGTTCTGAAATATTTTTCACGAGGTTTACACAGAAATGGGGTGATATGTTGTCTAAAACGTTTCAAATTCAAGCTCAAAATTTTAACTGTGTAGTGATACTCATTGTTGGTGGAACATATCCTACATTTGACATTACATTACATTTATTGCACTATGCAACACAATGGTATATATGCTTCCAACCACGGTGCAAAACGATTTACTCACTTAATTACTATTCTTTTTAATGTTAAATTTTTAGACCACCAGTAGTGCGATTCAGTAAGTTTTAACGTTGCGACATTTTTGCCGCAATCATTTTTTTAGGTTTTGTTACAAAAAAATAATCCAAACAAAAAAACCTAAAGTATTTAAATACCCTAATTGCGTGGATCAGAAATATTAAATTAGAAGTAAAAAAAAATTGTTTAACGCATTTAACGGTTATGAAAACAATAAATAAATGTTCATTGAATACAAATATTGAATAATTATGAAATAAAAGCATTCGATTGAATTTTACAAGCTTTGCAAATTTCATTGGTGCCCTTAACACTTTACTTAAGATATGCCCAAGATGATATGACAAGACGCTTATACTCAAGACGACCATCTGTAGATCGCCCGATTTTATATAAATATAGCCTAGAAATAAAAAAAAATGGAAAACGTTTCTGTTGCAATAAACTTCCAAAAATTTAAGTATGGTTTTTACAAAACGTGTATTTCGTTGCTCTATTGGAAACAAACTCAAAAACCAAAGCACAGCGGTATATGAGAAGCTTAAAAAATATTAAAATTGAGAATAGCAAGCTAAATTTGGTTACTTTGTAGAATTCAGTTATGAACAAGTGTATACAATGTAGGTGTTTCAACAAGTAAAGTCAAGATGAACTCAACATAAAGGAATGGCTCCAAGCGCAGAATACAACATCGAAGTGGAATGGGTTTTCCCATTCTGCAAAGAGATATCTCATTAGAAAAATAGAAATATTGGGTATATTTCTCTCTCTATGGCGCGATATACAACAGGTATATCATCATAAACCTCCTAAGAGATTTTTGCGCCAAGCTTCTCTTCCAATTTGTGGTGTGCCGATTTGAATTTTTCCCTACAAATTGGTGGGACCTACAGTTTTTTGCCGACTCCGAACGGCATCTACAAAGGAGACGAATTTTTGCTGAGAAGCCTGTCATGGCAGAAATACACTCGGAGAGTTTGCCAAACCACTGCCGAGGGGCGACCCCGTTTTGAAAAACTTTTTTCAAATCACTTTTGATGTTACCTGTACCAGGGCTCGAACCATGGACCTTCGGTGTGGTAGGCCGGCAACACTACCTTCACACCACGGCGGCCGCCTGCCTGCGTGGGTATATTTAATTAAGCATAATTCTGCTTCAATTATCTCTTGGCGATTCGGACACCCATGTCTTTGCTCGGTATTGATTTTAATCTTAGCTCGTGTATTATGTATAAACCTTAGCACATAAGCGGTAACCCGTCTCAACTTCGAAATTGAGGAGTATTTCGTCATTATTGACCAATGACTGTCTGATGTCGTGACATGTGCAGGAATCTTATTTCGCATACCAATTTCGGTAGTGTGCTGCTTTCCCTCGTTTTTCTGCCAGAATTGACTTTTGTTTAGAAGAAAATCAGGTCCTGCCCACCACAGCTTATGATTTAGCAATTCAATCGGAGATACTCCTCTTGAAGCACAGTCAGCGGGATTCTGCTCTGAACGTATGTGGTTCCAGCATTCGGAAGGTAAAACTTCTTGGACGTCAGCTACGCGATTTGCTATAAATGTATCCCATTTACTTGGGTGTGCTTGCAACCACGCCAAAGTAATCGTTGAATCTGTCCAAGCATACAATGGATAACGGAGATCGTTCCAACTTTGTAACACGGTTCTTACTAGTTTAGAAGCGAGATGTGCTGCGCAGAGCTCTAAACGCGGTAGTGTAGTTGATTTTATTGGCGCCACCTTAGTTTTGGCTGAGACCAGGGATACCGTGACCTTACCATTGTTTTGAATTGTTCGTGCATACATGACTGCAGCATAAGCCCGTTCAGAAGCGTCTAAAAATACGTGCAATTCGGTCAATGAATCAAGTGTTCCACAGCCAATGAAGCGTTCCACTTTCAGTTTTGACAAAGTTTTGAGCTGGGAGCGATGTTCGGACCACCCTTTAGAAATGTGTTCAGGTATGAGGTCATCCCAATCGACCTCGGAGCGCCAAATATCCTGAAACCATATCTTGGACTTGATTGTAGTTGGAGCGAGCAATCCCAGTGGATCGAAAAGAGTACTGGCATCGGATAAGAAAGCCCTCTTAGATAAAATGGCAGGCGGTTCTTTAAGGTTAATTGAAAACGTTAAAAAATCCTCTTCCGTGTTCCATATCAAACCCAAAGCGTGGACATCTTTTCCGTCAGCTATGTAGTGCGAGATATCTTTAGAAGTGGTGGAGATGCTAACGTTCAGGTCCACACAATTTGATGCCCACTTACGAAGCTCAAACCCACTTTCACTAAGAATTTCGGACACATTTCGTTGCAATAACTGAAGTTCGTCTTTACTAGAAGCCCCAGTCAATAAATCATCCATATAAAAATCCCTTTGTATAACAGCTGCTGCTTTTTCACACTTATTGGAGGAGTATTGAGCAGCTTGTTGAAGTGACTTGGCGGCTGCCACTCCGTAAGTGACGCGTAACATTCTGTAATCTTGGATAGGGAAACATGGATCGCTACGCCAAACGATTCGCTGCAGATCAACGTGCTTTGGTGAAACATGTACTTGACGATACATCTTTCACTGTCGTCACTGCATACCGATAGGTTCTAAAGCGCATAAGTATAGATATTAAGCTCTGCTGTAGTTGCGGACCAATGAACAATGCATCATTAAGCGAGTTCCCAGTTGTAGTTTTACCGGACGCATTGAAAACGACCCTCAGCTTGGTTGTAACGCTTGATTCCCTTATTACTGGGTGATGAGGCATATAGTACGCTTGGCTCGAAGCCTGGCATACAGCTTCCATATGGTTCAAGTCAATAAGCTCTTTCATGAATTCGTTGTAACGTAAACGCAACTCCTTGTTGCAAGCAAGTTTTCTTTCTATTCGTAGAAGGTTACGAATAGCAAAATTCCGTGATTCTCCCAATGGAACATCTGGCTTAAGAGGCAATTCTACAATAAAACGACCATCGGATGATCTCTGATGCGTTGATTTGAAGTGCTCTTCGCAGAAATATTCTTCACTTGTCAAATGCGTTCTTCGCTGAGCTTCTTCTAACTCCCATAACCTAGTCAGTGCCTTTTCGATTTGCACCTCACATAAAAATGATTGTAGGTACGTCCTTGATTGATTGTCAACCCTTCCGAAGAGTGTCCAGCCGAAGACTGTTAGCTGTGCCATAGGCATACCTGACGGACCCTTACGAATTTCTGAACATAATAACTGATCCATAACATCCATACCGATCAGTATATCAATTCCACTAGGCTTCATAAAGTGGGGATCTGCTAGGAATAGTCCTTGAATGTGCGGCCATCTTGGTGCAACCAATGTTTGAATTGGTAGATCACCAGTGATTCTTGACAAAATTAGTGCATTAATAGAATAGCATTTATTCGAATAATTTGATGAAAGGGAAAGTAATACTTCACCTTTAGCTCGTCCTCCTTGTGAGGATCCAATACCAGTAATGATTGTATTAGATGGATTTCTGAATAAACCCAAACGTTGAACACACGACTCCGTCACAAAGGAGGCGTGTGATCCAGTATCGAATAATAATCGGGCCGGTTGCCAATGATCGGCACAATCTCGTACCTTTACTAGAGCAGTAGCAAAACCGTTGTATTTACAAGTACTGGGTCAGCTTCAGAATTTAAACATGAGGATGCGTTTTCAGCGGAGAAATCAGCGGTAGAAGCGGTTGCGGGGGGAACAAGAGCGTTGGTTACTGGAGTGGTTTCTGCGGTGGCATAATTCGAGCTGGCTTGTTGTACATTCTCAACTTGAGCGGTTTCGATAGCTGCGGCCGTGCTATGAATCAGAGTATGATGGCGTTGATGACAAATGCGGCATGAAGATGAACTATTGCATCGAGTCTTAAAGTGACCTGAACTCAAGCAATTTAAACAAAGATGTGACTCTTTAGCGAATTTTAACTTTGCGGTAGGATCTAAGCGGTTGAACTTCTCGCAGTTGTAGATCTTATGGGCTCCCTTGCAACAGGGACAGCTAGCATTTTTTTGTGGCGGTTCTGCTGATGACAGCATTGATAATGATCTGCACCTCGTCTCCAAAAACATTGCTAGTTGATCGAATGTTGGCGGCTCATCACTAATGAGTGAGAGCTCCCACTGCTTTCTAGTCTCAAATGCGAGTTTATTAACAATTTCGTGCACCAACCAATCATCCCAGAAACTGACATGGCGGCCTAAAGCTTTAAGTTCACGGATGTGTTGGTTGTATGCGTCGATGACATATTTGATGGAATCTGCAGTGTCTGTTGTAGCTTTGCGGATCTCAGCCATTGCCTTAAAATGCGATTCAACTATGACTCGTAAGATTCTGAAACGAGACTTCAGCAAGTCCCATGCTTCCTTGTAATTAGCGTCGCATATCTTGAAGCCGCTGATGATCTTCAAAGCATCGCCCCTCAAGCAACTGCGCAAATAATGCATTTTCTGCCCGTCCGACAGCGCAGCATTAGCATCAACCAGCGAGCTGAATGCATCGCAAAAACTTATCCATTCGGTTGAGTCACCGGAAAATACTGGAAGCTCCATTTTTGGCAATCTTATAGATGCAGAAATTGTTGTTGATGGCGTTGCAGTTGAACTGGGAATTTCTGTGCGACACTTCTGCACGCGGTTGAAATTAGCCAAAGCCGTGGAGTACCAAGTTTCCGCTTGAATTCGTACACTTTCTGCTATTTCCATGTTTTCGTCTCCACAGGAGTTTTCTACTGCATCTTGGGCTGTACAAAATCGAATCCATTGCTCGTTCAATAGCTGCAAATAGCTTGTAATGGTCTCTGCATCCATCGTGAAGGCTTCATCAATGCTTTTTCCCATATACCGCTTGATGGCATTGAGGGAAGAATCGCGAGATTTGATAGAATTCGACATTTTAAACGGCTTATTAGAAATAAAAACGCGGACTTTTACACTAAATTGCGGAGGACTGTATTTATTAGCGAGCCGAATAAGCTATCCGGCTCGAAGGACCAAAAAATGTTGCAATAAACTTCCAAAAATTTAAGTATGGTTTTTACAAAACGTGTATTTCGTTGCTCTATTGGAAACAAACTCAAAAACCAAAGCACAGCGGTATATGAGAAGCTTAAAAAATATTAAAATTGAGAATAGCAAGCTAAATTTGGTTACTTTGTAGAATTCAGTTATGAACAAGTGTATACAATGTAGGTGTTTCAACAAGTAAAGTCAAGATGAACTCAACAGTTTCTTTCCTAAAGATCAATCTTTAAAATAGCATTTTTAGTTTGATTAAAATTTCTTCCAATTACTTATTTGGCCGAAAAAATCGAAATGGCGCGGAGTAGCGTACTAAAACGGCATATGGGACATTTACCTTAAGTAATAAAATATACAAGCCGTTACTATTTTCCATCTAGGTACATACATTAGTGTGGGTCGATTTGTATGAACGAAAGCTATCCGATATCGCGCCATCGATTTTTCGATAGGTTTTGGGCTCAGGAAAAAAAGTTTCACTACGCATACCCAAAAAAATAAATTTCGAGCCTGCGAAATTTCATTTTTTGGACTTTTTTCGACTTTGATTTTTAAGGTTTTTTTCGTGACCTACTAAAAAATTTTCATTTGATCTTAAAATTTTCATGTAAACCCATGTTGGAAAAGTCGATTTTTCGACCAAAACAAGTCCCAAAACCCGAAAATATAATATTTTTCAAAAAACCGTTATCGCCAAAGTTTTTAGCGCATAATTTTAAGTGGGACAGGAAATATGAACGAATTCGTTTTCATCGAAAACCTTTTTGCATGTATGCTGAAAAAACCCTTAAAAAAATGGCGAAAAGGTAATTTTTTTGACCAAAACACTCCCCAAAGCCCAAAAAATATTTTTATTTTTTTTTTCAAAAAACTGTTATCGCCAACGTTTTTAGCGGAAATTTTTGGGTGACAGGGTATACATGAAAATTTTAAAATCAAATGAAAATTTTTTTAGCAGGTCATGAAAAAAACCTTAAAAATCAAAGTCGAAAAAGGGTAAAAAATGAAATTTCGCAGGCTCGAAAATAATTTTTTTGGGCATGCGTAGTGGAACTTTTTTTCCCTCAGCCTAAAACCTATTGAAAAATCGATGGCGCGATGTTGGTTAATAAATCGACCCAGTCTAACATACATTACAGTTTAAACATCTTGCTGTTCCATATTTACATCTTCCTCAATATTGATTTTTCTAACAAAATCACAATTTATTTGCAAAAAGTCAACATTTTTTATTTCAGTTTTCTATTTATCTCTGGTGAAATTTCCCTTTGGCAAGAAGCCAAATTGCGAATGCGTTTTAAGTTCTATGTCGACATACATAGTGACACATGTACATAGTTGATCAATTGCCGTTTAGCGAAACTTATGTACCTATTTAACCCACATAAGTACTATTTTGCCAAATGGTTAATTTAGGTTGGGAATAAATATGTAAAACGAAAAGATAATTTTACTGAGGACAAGTTAAGGGAGTGCCGAAAAAAGTTTAATATTATTTTCTTTGTTAGTATAATTAACAAATACCATTTCCACTCATAGGCTAATCCCTTTATTGAGCATTTTTTTATATTCAACAAAATAATAAATACTAGATATTTATAGGTAAAGCTTTCTACCTTTAATTTATTTATATTAATCCCATATAAACAACCACATATGTACATATATAGTACATATATATATAGTATGTATGTATGAATATCCAAGTACTTGTTAAAAAGTAGGTCACCAGGATGCATTCGTTTGCTCCAAAAAATACAATTACTCTGTGATAAACAAAAAACCATATTTCCATGTGCACTTCGGAATTTGACAAAGCTTTTTCGCATTTAATTTCCATTGCGAATACATACTTAAACACATGCACGTGCTGTATGTCAAAACTCACCCACATCGAAGAGGTTAAGATAAAATATTTGAATGAATTAAAGGTTTCTGCTCAAAGTTTAGATATTCCTTTGAAGCAACGACACTTGAAAAAATTCTGGCAACCCCCAACCGATCCTTCGGTGGTCCGTCAAATAATACCCGAAATCAGCATAGCAAGCGTCAGTACGCCAAAAATACGCTAGCAAGCCCATTTCCTTAGGAAACGTATCTCATCCTATCTTTCAAAGCCGAGCAAGCCAGGCCTGGTAAGTTTCTAAGCCACATTTCTCAAAGACCGACTGCAGTGAAAACGATCCCGTGACTGAAGATAACAACGGAGTAGTACTCATAAAAAAATTAAAACTCCTTTTTCAAGGAATCATTTTGCCCTATATGTTGTTGTTGTTTGTAGCGACAACCACTCCCCGATTTGTTTGGCCTGTTGGTCGGCGTCAAAATTTTGTCTATGTAATAGGGCTCATCAGATCATTGGCGGCCGCCGTGGTGTGAAGGTAGTGTTGCCGGCCTACCACACCGAAGGTCCATGGTTCGAGCCCTGGTACAGGTAACATCAAAAGTGATTTGAAAAAAGTTTTTCAAAACGGGGTCGCCCCTCGGCAGTGGTTTGGCAAACTCTCCGAGTGTACTTCTGCCATAGAAGGCTTCTCAACAAAAATGCATCTTCTTTGTAGATGCCGTTCGGAGTCGGCAAAAAACTGTAGGTCCCACCAATTTGTAGGGAAAATTCAAATCGGCACACCACAAATTGGAAGAGAAGCTTGGCGCAAAAATCTCTTAGGAGGTTTATGATGATATACATACCTGTTGTATATCGCGCCATAGAGAGAATAGGGCTCATAAAAATATTCGAATAGTTTTGATTGTACATTTTTTTTTAACTGAAAATCGAATGTTATTATTCGCATATTCGATAAGCTACTATTATTCGAATATTAGATAAACTACGAATATTCGATGGAGTAGGATTATTCGAATACGTTATATTGTTAACGTTCGATCGTTGTGGTTGTGAAACACTTGTCACATCTAAATTATACTTTTCATATTTCAAAATGACTGAAAAAAAAACATAAGTTGTGTCTGGGGATCAGTGTGAAGTTTATGCCGAACTATTTAGGCTAGCCAAACAATTTTTGTGCATACCAGCTACATCGGCTGAGTCCGAGAGAACTTTTGCAATAGCCGGAAATATTGTCTCACTACGACGTGAGACGTCAACAGATAATGATAGTTTTTAATAAATATGCCTTATGAATTACCGATAAAAATTTATTAAATCTTAAATATTCATACATGTATTTATGTATGTCCCCTGCAGTTTTTGATGTTGTTATTGCAAACTACTTTACAACTATTATACGCATCAAGCCCAACTAGTCAGCCAACTGCCATATTTCCATATAAGCAACTGGTATTTTTAACATGGCGATGTCCTACAAGATGTCAATTGTCAGATTTCGACCAGAACATACTAGCGATCTACTACTCATGAAAAACTAGATTGTATATAGTGGAAATATACTAGTATGGTACTGGTCGTAAAATACCAGTTTCATAGTAGTTCAAAATGGAAGGAAATGTACTAGTAAAATTGCAATCTAATCATACCAGTATCATACCAATTCGAAAAAGATAAAATAATACTAGTCCAAATGTAAACCAAAACCTCTAGGAGAGATTAAAATAAGAAAATGTATTGATAAGTCCACATCATTTTTATTTTTCATCATTTTCGCTGTGAAAGATCACGATTTGGGATTACAAAACCTAAACTAAATCTTTGGAATTTTTCATAAGCTGGTTGCGAATTACAACAGCATGCGATGCAAATGAAATAAACAAAAGAAATAATTACAGCTTATCACTTAAACACATACTACTTATGAAAATTGTAGTCGTACACTGTAACATACTAGTGTACGACTACAATTGTTTTTGTGTTCTATTGAAAAAGGTGAACCTGGCAAGTATTCGAATAATCGATCAGAAACGAATATTCGATCACCATTCGACGACGCACGATTATTCGAATATTTGAAGCGAATTTTACTGTTCGAACACTGCCTTATTCGAGTATTTTACTGCGTAAATATTATATCAACATATTGCCTTATTTAAGTTTTATTAAAGAAAATAAAAACAATTATAAACACAACCCTTTTCTTTTATCTTCAATAGGGCAAAGTATACTTATTTGACAAAGTGTTTAAGCCAAATGCATCCCAGGAAAAAGTGTACAATGAGGCAGCCAAATCTATTGTTACAGATGTGTTGGCCGGCTATAACGGTACAATATTCGCTTATGGGCAAACATCTTCCGGTAAAACACATACCATGGAAGGTGTTATCGGTGATCCAGGCAAACAAGGTATCATACCGCGTATCGTCAACGATATCTTCAACCACATTTACACAATGGAGATGAATCTCGAATTTCACATTAAGGTTTCATACTATGAAATCTATATGGATAAGATACGTGATTTACTTGATGTCTCGAAAGTAAATCTAAGCGTGCACGAAGATAAGAATCGTGTGCCGTATGTAAAAGGAGCAACAGAGCGTTTTGTGTCATCGCCCGAAGATGTGTTCGAAGTAATTGAGGAGGGAAAATCGAATCGACACATTGCTGTGACAAGTAAGTGCAAATATACATTATGCTTTGAATTGATACGTTTTAAGAGGCTTTTTAGAACCTGAAAGCTTAATTATTTTCAAAATTGCTTTGCTATGCATATATTTCAATATCTTATATATAAATAGACAAGATGAATGCAATGTAGAACCGTTTTCTGCTAAACTATAATTCTAAGGTATACAAATTATATATGTATAGATAAGAAATTTTGAGGTGTACTTTTATCCGTAAATAAAAAAAATTTTTAAAATCATTTTAATATAAAAAATTTAACATAAAAGTCACACCACTACACATTTACTTATTCACACTATAGACACGCTGTGTGTGTGTACTTGCTTTTTGTGTACTATGCTGAATCGTGAGGAGTTGCTTTGTAGGAAAAAATTAAGAGCCGTAGTAGTGTGAGTAGACTTGCCATGCATGTTTTTGTGTTATTCGTGTGGTCGGCTCTCACTGTGAGTGCGAAGAGTTGGTAGTGGACCAATGAAAAATAAGTATTCGCACTATAGATACTCTGTTGTGTCATGCATTTTTGCTTTAGTTGTTGTTATTGTATTGATTACTGGCTACGATGCCCAGTGTCAGCTGCTCTCCTGAGAGCACGAAAAGTTGCTTTGTTGGATACATTAAACAAGCAATGTAAAATATGAGCAAATATGTAAAATTCATTGCTGATACCTACAAACAGGGTTTACAAAAATAAAATAAATGATTACTCATAAAGAGTATTAAACACCGAAGAAAATTAAAGGAAAATAGAGGAAAGGAAAAGAATTGAAAGGAAAGAAAATTAAAGGAAAGAAAGAAAAGGAAAAGGAAGGGAATGGAAAGGAGAAGAAAGGAAGGAAAATTAAAGGAAAGAAAGGAATGGTAAGGAAATGAAAGGAAGGGAAGGGAAAGGAAAAGAAGTTTGAGGAAAGTAAAAAATAAAATAAGAGAGTAAAAAAAGAAATCAAGGAAAATAAAAATATGTTAGAGGAAAGGAACGACATAGAAAGGAAGAAAAAAAGGCGGATAAAACATACCTACAGCAAAAAAAATAAAATAAAGTAAAGTTTATTGGTTGAATTTCAACCACTGGGCGAACTCTAGTTCATATTAATTAGATATGTTAGAAAATTCCAATATCATTGTGGGTACAAAAGGGAAGGTTTTTGTGAAAGTTTCTATATGTCATAGTTTAGTATAGGGTTGCCACTTATTTAAGGGTGTAAATTTTCGTACACATTCGACCAAAAAATGTGCCACTTTAATATATAAATATATTATACGAGTATATATAAATTATATATATATATATAAATATGCCCTAGTGTCAGCTTTCAGAAAGATGTGCAATCTGGACATTCTTTCCCGGTTTTACCACACCAAGAGCTGTTTTTTCGGTGTAATTCTCTTTTGTTTGCAAGTACTATTGCAACAAAAACATTTTCATATTTTATGAAAAAATATTGTTCTGTAATCTGTTTTGTATTTAGTTCTGCTTCAGTTTCAGAAGAAAATTTGGAAAATACTTAGTTTTATTGCAGGAGTTAGTCGATTCCAAAGTGGCAACCTCATTCCTTCTGTAAATTATTAGCTGTGTTCGGTGACAAAACTTGCAAAGTGTCAGTAAAGTGAGAATGACATAAAGCTCTCAAAACGCCAAAAGTAAAAAGTTTTCGCAGAACAGGAGTCAGTAAAAACTTGCAAGCCAAACAGCTGTTGCTGTTTTGATTGGTTAATAGCTAAAATGTTTAAATTTTTGTTGTTGCTTTCCGATGTCACGATCAGCTGTTTTTCACTTGCAAGTTTTACTGAAATCTCCCCAGCAGAAACTTGCAACTCTCTCTCTCAATGAAATGTTATAATGCGCTCACTCGTTGCAAATATTTCGTGTCACAGAACACTTTCCAGTAAAAATTTGATAAAATTTTTAAAAATTGTATCCTCACCGAACACAACTATTATTATTATTTTGACAACTGTTAAGCAAATACCTTGACATGTATACTATTCACCAAAAAAACCGTGAAATCAGGTAATTTTGTATCAACCTATGCCTCGACGGAAGGGCCATCTTCCCTACAGTCAACAAACCTAGTTCGTAACTAGAATGTGTCAAGTGCGGTATGAGCACGGGAATAGTCTATTTCGAGATAACACACATGGCACATGGATAATACTTCGGGACTACATATGTAGTAAGTAGAGGTGGAAACTGCTAAGGTATCAGTTGTAGACTTTCCTACTATAAAGTTCGTGTAAATAGATTATAACTATCTAGACCATTTCCCTGGGAAATTTTACTTCCATCGCAGATCAAGATTACTCTCATTTCAATTATATTTTAATGTTCTAATTTTTGTTCTTCTTTCATTCAGACATGAACGAGCATTCATCACGTTCACATTCAGTATTCTTAATCAACGTAAAGCAAGAGAACTTGGAAAATCAAAAGAAGCTTTCAGGAAAATTGTATCTTGTGGATTTGGCTGGCTCCGAGAAGGTATCCAAAACAGGTGCCGAAGGTACTGTTCTTGACGAAGCCAAAAACATTAATAAATCCCTGTCTGCCTTGGGCAATGTTATCTCAGCACTGGCGGACGGCAATAAAACTCACATACCGTATCGTGATTCAAAATTGACACGTATCTTGCAAGAGTCTTTGGGTGGTAATGCACGTACTACAATTGTGATTTGTTGTTCACCAGCTAGTTTCAATGAGGCTGAAACCAAATCGACTCTAGAGTTCGGTCGACGCGCCAAGACCGTCAAGAATGTGGTATGTGTGAATGAAGAGTTGACCGCCGAAGAATGGAAGCGTCGATACGAAAAAGAAAAAGAGAAATGTGCCCGTTACAAGGGCAAATTGGAAAGTTTAGAATTGGAGTTGGCACGTTGGCGTGCCGGTGAAACGGTTAATGCCGAAGAGCAAGTTAGTGTCGACGATGTTATGGAAGCAAGTACACCCAATTTAGAACCTGAGGCACCGGCGCCAACTGCTGGTCCAGTGCCTGCCACACCAGCTGCTGGTCTAATGGTTGGCTCTATCAGTGGCGATGAGCGTGCACGTTTAGAAGCTGAACGCGAACGCCTCTATCAACAATTGGATGAGAAGGATGAAGAGATTAATCAGCAGAGCCAGTATGTAGAAAATTTGAAAGATCAAATTTTGGAACAAGAGGAACTGATTGCGAATGCCCGTCGTGAATATGAAGCACTACAATCGGAGATGGCACGCATCCAACAAGAGAACGAGTCCGCTAAGGAAGAGGTGAAAGAGGTGCTACAGGCGCTCGAGGAATTGGCTGTTAACTATGATCAAAAATCGCAAGAAATCGATACCAAAAATAAGGATATCGATGCACTCAATGATGAATTGCAACAAAAGCAAACATTACTCAGTACAACTACATCAGAGTTGCAACAGCTAAAGGATATGTCATCTCATCAGAAGAAGCGTATCAATGAAATGTTGTCCAATCTTTTACGAGATCTTGCCGAAGTGGGTCAAGCATTGGCCACAGGTGACTCTGGCGTTGATATGAAGATGAACACCGTCACCGGTGCTAGCGATGCAACCAAAGTAGAGGAAGATTTCACCATGGCGCGCCTATACATAAGTAAAATGAAGACAGAGGCGAAGAATATGGCACAACGTTGTGTCAATATGGAAACGCAGCAAGTCGATTCTAACAAGAAATTGTCCGAATATGAAAAGGACTTGGGCGAATATCGTCTATTGATCTCGCAACATGAGGCACGCATGAAATCGTTACAAGAATCGATGCGGGAGGCTGAAAATAAGAAGCGCACACTTGAGGAACAAATCGATTCGCTGCGTGAAGAATGCGCCAAACTGAAGGCCGCTGAGCATGTATCAGCAGTTAATGCCGAAGAGAAGCAAAAGGCAGAAGAACTACGTTCTATGTTCGATTCGCAAATGGATGAATTGCGTGAAGCTCACACCAAACAAGTGTCCGAATTGCGTGACGAGATATTGGCTAAGCAACATGAGATGAGCGAAATGAAGGATGTACATCAAAAACTCATATTGGCACACCAACAAATGACTGCGGACTATGAGAAATTGAAACAAGAAGAAGCGGATAAATCCAACAAATTGCAGGATATCATCTTGACCAACGAGCGCCGCGAGCAGGCACGCAAGGACTTGAAGGGTCTCGAAGATACCGTAGCAAAGGAATTGCAGACGTTGCATAATCTCAGGAAACTCTTCGTGCAAGATTTACATGTAAGTGAAAAATTATGATCGGAAAGTAATTGTTGCTTACCTATGTATGTACACCTAAAATTTGTGTTTCCTTTTCTGAATCAAATTAGAGGAGCTTTCTAAGATGTGTCAGCCTCCGACACGTTACTAAAAATCTATTCTCATTCCAGGCTCGCATCAAGAAGACAGTTATAAACGAAGACAACGAAGAAGACGGTTGCTCATTGGCACAAAAACAGAAAATCTCCTTCCTCGAAAATAATCTCGATCAGCTGACAAAGGTGCACAAGCAATTGGTGCGTGATAATGCCGATTTACGCTGTGAACTACCGAAATTGGAGAAACGTCTACGCACTACAATGGAACGTGTTAAGGCGTTAGAATCGGCGCTCAAAGAGGCGAAAGAAGGTGCGATGCGTGATCGTAAACGTTATCAATACGAAGTGGACCGCATCAAGGAAGCGGTACGACAAAAGCATCTTGGACGACGTGGTCCACAAGCACAAATTGCCAAACCCATACGCGCCGGACAGGGTAACATTTCGATACGAGGCGGTGGTGCCGGCACAGGATTGGGTGGTCAATTGCCACAAGCAAGTGCTGTTAACTCATAAAGAGAGCAAAGAAACAAAATGTTTGTTGAACGTTACAGCAATAACTTAAAGTAGTAAAGTATGTATGTATGCTTTTAAACAAAAAAGAAAATAAGAAATTGCAATTTTCCAATGCAAGCAAGAAAGTTATAGGAGGAGAAGAAGACGATGGGTGGTAGTATTTTAATCATTTGTAGTGGTGCAGCCGTCAAATGCATGTCGAAACGAAAGTAGTAGCATGTGGCGTGCAGTGAGACGGCGAAGCGATTAGAAATATTAAAATGCATTGTTGTTAAGGCAATAATGTGAAGAGATGCCTAGCAAGTATATAGAAATGGAAAAACAAATAACAAATGATTTAATATTTCTGTTTAGAGAAAAAAACTAATTATTTATTTCACATGAAACACATAATAATTAATTGTAATGCAACAAAAAAACTAATGATATAAAATATAATTTTAAAACACACAATGTGAAAAAAAAATATTGAAAAAAGCAACAAAAACAATATAAAATACATAAAATATATTTGTGAAAAATGATAAGTTTGTATAAAAATCAGTTTCGGTTGCTGCAAAAAAGGTATGATTTCGTTTTTTTTATTCCATAATTTGTTTTATTTTATATTTTATTATTATTATAATTTTCAGTCATAGGTTGCAAACAAACAAAACCAAACGATCCCTTCATTCAATAGAGCAAAACACAGACGAAATGCAAGCGAAACCCGATGATAACGCTTTTTGGTCTTGTTCAAGGCGAATTCGCCTTGGTCTTGTTTTATACCTGTGCGCAAATCGTAATAAATATAAAAATCAGCTGTGAACGAAGCGAAATTTAGCTGTCTTTTTGACATTGAACGTAAGAATGTTCTGCATTTTTCGGAATTAGTTTGAAATCTTTTCATGTCTTAAGGCATGATTCAATTACAAGAAGGTTAGCTCTCTAGCTGACGTTTACTTTTGACACTTCCATTTTCTGGGTTTCTATTGCAAACGAAAAAAAGTAAGAGTATTTTTTTCATTTGTCTAGGAAATGGTAGTAGAAAAATCAAAAAAGTAGGAAATTAGTAGTAATAAATTTTGTAAAGTCAACTAAATACAACATCAACACATGTCATCCCATACTATCACTGTATAAATCGTTGTAAATTTTCTCTATAATCAATTAAAAAACAATAAAAAACGGTTCGCTTTCTTGCCCGAACCATGAATGTGTTAAAACTAAAATGTTGGGAAAACAAGATTAAAAGTTTGATTTCGGCTCATTCGGTATACATGGACATCAAAATATTGTGGTTTCGGTGTAAGCATGATACCAGAAATTTTCGTCAAACTTAGAACCTTCAATGGCTAATAAGTAAACTTGGATAGTAAACTGATAAGTTTCAATAAGATAGGATTGGTTCCTATTATTCATGCACGCCTAAAACAAAAGTTGACTTAAAACTGTTGCTTTATACATAAGTTAAGCCAGAACTCATTACCAAACCCAGAAAATAGTAGTAAATTTTTGTTAAAAACAAGATTTCGAATCACATAAGAAACAGCTTTGCAGTCACGATAGACTTAAGTAAGTATATAAGTATGCAGGGACACACATTTTAAGACAGCCATTGCTACGTACCGGAATATCCCGAGTTTTAAACGCCCACGACTACACTTTCTTCTTCATTAAATGGTCATCTAACCGCCCCGGCGATTTTGACCGTCCAACATAGCTCGCCAGTCGTTTCTTCGTTGCGCCAACTGGCGCCAATTGGAAACACCGCGGGATCGCAAATCGGTCTCCACTTGGTCCTTCCATCGGAGTGGTGGTCTCCCTCTTCATCTGCTTCCACCGGCGGGTGCCGATAAGAATACCTTCTGGGCTGGAGCATCTTCGCTCATTCGCACTACGTGGCCTAGCCAGCGAAGCCGCTGTGTTTTAATTCGCTGAACTATGTCGGCGTCTGCGTAAAGTTCATACAGCTCATCATTAAATCTTCTTCGGTACTCGCCGTCGCCAACGCGTAGAGGTCCACAAATATTTCGAAGAACCTCTCTTTCGAATACTCCCAGACCCGCCTCGTCAGATGTTGTTAGTGTCCACGCTTCTGCACCATATAGCAGGACGGGTGCGATGAGTGACTTGTAGAGTGTTATTTTCGTTCGTCGAGAGAGGACTTTACTTTTCAATTGTCTACTCAGTCCGAAGTAGCATTTGTTTGCAAGAGTAATTCTTCGTCGGATTTCTAGGCTGTTGGTGTTAATGCTGGTTCCCAGGTAAACGAAATCCTTTACTATTTCGAAATTATTGCTGCCAACAGTGGCTTGGTTGCCAAGGCGCGAATGCGCTAACTCTTTGCATGATGACAGAAGGTACTTTAGAGTAAGCAGAAGTTACGGCGCGGTTGTTAAGGCCAATGATATCAGTATCGTCAGCATATGCCAACAGTTGCAAGCTTTTATAAAACGACTACACTCCCAAAAGTCGATCTAAATAATAGTGCAAATTAATCTATTTTCTGAAACCAACATATTTAAAATTTTGTATAATATTACATTTTTAACTACTATTTTTACATAATTTCGATAAAAGGCAACCCAGAATGTAAATGACAATTTTTCAGGCAGCAAGATGGCGAAAATTGTCAAAATATGTCACTAGAAAGCTAACCTTGTCGTTATTGAATCATGGTCTTAAGAATAATAATAAAAATGTGTGACGCATTTGATAGTTATTTTCGGAATTCCAATCAAAAAAGTCATATGCAAAGATTAATCTATTTGGTATATTAATGAAGTTTTTAAGTAACTAACTATTTTTAAATTATATTTCATTATAGGGGTCAATATTACTTGAAAAAAAGTAACAATTCTACTATTATTCTTGAATTAAGAAAGCAACCACACTTCCTATTGTAATACGGTGGACACAGTCGGACACAGTTCATCATATATTATCCGGATAATATCGAGTATGTTTTGTGGAACCTTTGAAATATTATGTATTTCAGGATCTATGCAGAATTATTTCCAGATTATTTTAAGGATTTTTGAGGGTACATTGCGAGACTTTCTCGGAAAAACTTTCTAGGTTATTTCGGGATCATTTTCGGACTGATTAGAGATAGTCCCTAATGGACCTCAAAATAATACGGAAATATTTCCGGAACCACTCCTTAAATAACCCCCATTGCCCTCTTAATAAATTGGAAAACATCTAAAAGTAATCCCGAAATGATTTTGAAAACAACCGGAAATAGCACTCAAAAATTACAAAAATTGCATTCGTGTCCCTAAAATATTTATTATATTTAATATTTTTTTTTTTGATTACCAAAGATCTATTCAATACACATTTATTTGTTTGAACTGGCCTTCAACTAAAATTGCCACATGTATCAAATACATTCAAATACTGCCACAGAACAGATAAGTAAGCTACAAACGCTTTGCACTACTTTTATCTTTTTATAGTCAGAGTACTGCTCTTCTTTGGTACGCCTAAAAACCATTAGTCGTTAATTTTTTTAACTGCGCTAGGTACTTAAAACTCCAAATCAAATATGTGTTGCAGACTCGTTTTAAATAAGTTAGCTGCAAACATTTTAATTCAATTTTTTATTGCTCTGTGCCAATCTATGGAATAATGACTTTACACTTTTTATGACATAAATAATGTATAAAGAAGTCATAATTGGATTAGCTTTGCTCGGATATGGTACCATTGCAATGTATGAAAGATTTGGATATTTCCTGGAAACGTTTTGCGAAAGTTTCTTATTTTTTACATAATATGTTGCCAACTGTCCTTGCCTAATTATTTATAGCACAGCCGAAAATTGGGAAAAAATTAAACCTTTGAATAAACATATACAAATGACTGCAGCGTTCTGAATGTGGACATCAGGTAGATTTAGTTTCTAGACGAAAGTAATAAAACATCATTTTTTATTATATTCGTCAAAGAAGACTTAGCCGTTGGAAATATCTTTTTGAAACTTGAAAACTATTTTTTTGTCTAATTAATAAGTATTTTTAATTTCTTTATTTTCTTTTACTAATACATATATTTTTCAACAATTTATTGGATTATTTTTTTGTCATGGTAATTAAATGATAATTACTGGTTTTTAAAAACAATTGAAATAATCATTGTCATTTAAAAAAAGCATCTTGGAAGAGAGAATATTATACAGTTTATGGAAAACTATTAACGGGATTCATCAGATTTAACTAACCTACTAAGCATGCTTATTCCGATATCCGACGGATGCCATTCGCGGGACGTGCGGATCGATTTGTGAAAAAACAGTTGCGGATTTGAGTTAGAAAACTTAAATGCATTTAATCGATTGCCTTTAAATTTACCAGACTAGTCAACACAAGAAATATAAGAAAATATCTTTACAATGTCCAGTTTTTAGTTTTAAAGATTTAAACCGCAACTATCCTTTCGCTAATCGATTCGCACTTCCTCCGCAAAGCATCCGTCGAATACCGTAATAGCCATGGATAAAGTCAAAATTAAAGAAATGTAATTGATTTTTTGAAGAGTGTTATTCCCTTATTTTATTAACGTATTCTCAAGATTTTTTTATACTTTCAAGTTTATGTTATTTATTGCATTTTCATACTCACTATATTATTTCTTATTTTTAAAGTATGAAGCAAAGATTCGGTGAGCAAAAGCATAATTTTTCCGAGCGCAAAATTCCAAGAAATGTATTTTGCTCTTCAATGTTGTTTAAGATTAAATTTGTGCCTTCGGAAACTTGTTCTACTATTAAATCATTTTCACTTCCTTTTTTTATTAATTAATATTCAATAAAATGTACGTAAATATCAGACCTGTTAAATAATGATTACTAATCGTAAAGATTACCGGTTTGAGTAATTTTTTTCTTAAGAATCCATTTAATGATTGATTACCATTACCTTAAATGTCCAATGATTATTTCCCACTTAATTAAAAAACAATCCAAAAAAATCATGATTTTTTACGATTATTAAAAAAATCTAAAATAATTAAAAAAAAGTAGGTTTGATTATTTTTGGTTTTTTTTTATTATTGTTGTAAAGCACAAATCCGAAATATTGAAAAAATTAAAAAAAAAAATAGTAAACATTTTTTTTTTATATAATCAAAAGTGATCAAAACAACTTGTTTTATTGTTTTTAATTTTTTTTATATTGATTATATTTTTTTTATTTTTTCTAATCGTAATCAATTAATAATTGCCTTTTCTTGAAAAACAATAAAAATAATCATTACCAATTAAAAAAGATAAAAGGTAACAGGTCTGGTAAATATGTCTTAAGCAATTAATTTTTCAAAGTTTCATATATTCCATGGTAATTTAAAATGCTAAATCTTGCTTGTGTCTTGAAATCGCTAAAAATTGAATTTTATGAAGTTTCAGAGGACTTCGAAAAATTATCTTTTTAATTTGGATATTTTTTTGCCTTATAAAACGGTTTGTCGTTCAAAAGAGATGTAAGATGATTATCTGGCTTGAAGGCGTGGTTTCCTATTATGAACCATGTCATTACTTTTACATTGCAATGTTTTTGACAACCTACTCTACAGCTATGTAACGGCCGGAGGCTTAGAGGAAACCACGCTTGAAGCATAGAGGCCGCTATATAGCGAACGTTACGTTGCGGCACCGCTTTTCTAGGAAACCAAAGGTTAATATGAATATAAAATTTAAAATTTTTAATAGTGTAATTGTCTGTGCTTTGTAAAAAGTAACAACATTAGTTGCGCTTTAAAAGCTTTTAAAAGAAATCTAAATACCAATAAACTTAGAATAAAGCTTACTTAAAAATGCCGATTTTAAAATTGTAAATAAGAAAAAACCGCATGTACTTAAACAATACTAAAATTACATGCTCAGTATTAGGTGCTTTGAACTCTAGTGCTTTTTAATTTATACAAGGTGGCGCAAAAGTAATCCTCCTATCAGAAAATGCTATAAATTTTGCGATTGGCCTCTAAAGTCAGTTCTGTTTTGACTTTTGTGTAGTAAACACATGCGAAATACACGTTAATAAACAATGTTACGCTACACTGCTCCAGAACGCGGAATATTGCTGACTATTTATTTGACCAATAATCGGTCGGGGCCAAACGGTTACTGTGAATGGTGAGCGCTACAGAGCAATGGTCAACGAGTTCTTTTTGCAGCAACTTGATGAATTGGGATTGGAAAACATGTGGTTCCAACAAGACTGTGCAACAGCACACACTGCACGTGCCACAACCGATATGCTGAACATCGGAAGCTTATTTTTGCGCCACCTTGTATTAGTTCTTTACGTTGGAGGTCTTATAAAATAAGAGCCATTAATTTTCTTGTAGTAACAATAGTTCACCCTCCTTAGTCACTACGTTCTCCCAATTAGAGGGATGAAACAGGGTTAAGCCAAATTAACAATTTTTGGTAGGGTAAAACCCAAGTCATTGCGGTGCATATGAAGACCCGGATATTGTAGTATTGACCCTTTAACGCTTTACGCTATATGCTCTACTCCTTCCACTCTTTTTTGCATGTGCATTTTCCTGATATTTGTCGCAACCTCTCACTCTCTATCTCCCCTGTTGCTGTGGATATATACTAAAATGTGGCGAATGTGAAAAAAAAGTCTCGTAGAAAACTCTGTACTCATTTAAGATTGATAATACCTATCATTATACTACTAAAAGTCTGCACATCGCTATAAGCTATCTTAGGTAGGCTTGTTGCCATCTGCCAAGAGATTGTCCCGGTAGCTATTATCACATAGAGTAAACGTATTATCACATAGAGTAAACGTAGTGCGAAAACGATCCATGGTTAACAGAATTAATTGCTCTGATGGACGATTATGTCGACCATAAAATGGACGGAGCTCACGGTAAACTTCGCGAACTGAACCATTATTTTCGAAATAAATTTGCACGATTTGCAAGCGTTGTTCTTTTGTCAACCTGTTCATGATGAAATGGCAAACCAAACTGAACATAAATGACATTAGAGTTGCCAGATTTGACCACAAAATGCCAGTTTTATCTCTATTCGAAAAACAAACCTGTAAAAAAAACACCCTGTACAACACTCCATTATGGCCGCTATTTAATATATAATTTATAAAACAGGAGGCCACAATATAGAAAGCCAAAATTTTAGACCACTATTGCTCATTACAAGAAGCGTCGCCGATCTTGTGTGTATATAAAAAGATTTGCTTTGATTTTACTTTCATCATCTATACCTACACAAAATACCATTTGACCTTAACCCGGGAAGTCCCATAACTTTTTTTGTTTTGGATTTTTGTGAAATGTTGTATACTTATGTATTTCGATCTCCTGAGCACGAAAATGAAGTCCATTTTCATTTTCCTCGCTTCGATTTTCCTCTGCGTGAAATACAGTTATTCTTTTTTGTTTTTGTTATTTACTTCAGACATAATACGTAAAATTGCAACGGCATGTTTGCATTACCATATGGTAATCGTGGGAAGATTCGGGTTAAATTAAGTGCTACAACTAGCATTTCTCGATTAGAAAACAGATAAGGTCCACTCGTAAAGTTTGACTTCTGGATCCGATATCATCGACAGAGCAAAATGATTCCTATCTTAGCGTAGCTCTGAAACTAAAACAAATGTTTCAACTCAATAAAAGATTCTGACAAACAACCTCAAGTTGCAAAGCTAAACGAGAAAATCCGGCGAGCATAATGACTTAGTTAACCCGGTTGAGTGGAAAGGTTACACACAATAATCCTTTAGCTATGATAGCTCCATATTAGATTGGTTCATTATTGATGTGTTTGTATGTTATAATGGTTTGATCTCGCAACTTTGGAGAAATTATAAATCTTATAATGAAGTTCGTTCAGTTGGATATCTTAAAAACTAAGGTACTGTTTTGCTTTGAAAGAAACGTACATATGAATAAGGTTGAATCACAACAGCTCATCAGAATATATCATTTTATGAAAGGTCTACCAAACTTTAATCACGTAGTTTTGGGCTCTGGACCTGTAGCTTGAACTATATTAATACTACACATAAACTTTCATTATAAAAATATTTAAGAGCCCCCTTTACCGGAAGGGATCTGGTGTGCTCCATTCCCATTACCTCGGGAACGATTTGTGTGACTCTCGAACCTTTAGGTAGTAGATTTTAGTCGCCACTTACGACAGACATAACTTGCCGCGGGTATATTCTAAGTCATTAACCCGCAGGGGCTAGAGAGAAAAAGTGACTCGTTGCGTTTTTCATAATTTGATTTAAAAAATATTTTTGCTATATCATTATAATTTTGATATTTTTTCTTTATTAACAATTTAGAAGAGAATGAGAAGTAGTAAAACTCAACACAAAATGGAACATTTTTACTGTAAGCATGCAAATAATTAATAAAAATAATTTATAATACTTGCATAAATATATAAAAATCATAATACATTTTTATATAAAACATAAACGACAAAAAAAAAAAAAAAAAAAATAGTGAAAATATATAAGCAAAACTACTTATGGAAATTTTTCATTCAAAATAGCAAAAAAAAAAACAAACAATAAAAATCAATTAAAACTAAAATAGCAAAATCATTACAAAAAAGAAGAAAGGAAATTCGGCGCTCTGCTTTAATATTTGCAAATTCAGCACTGTATTATATTTGTAAGTTCGGTAGTATAAACATTCAAGTCAAATATAAATTATAAATTTAAATGAGGAAATACATAATTCCAAAAAAAATTTGAGGTTAAAAGTAAAAACATATTTATGAAAACTAGAAAAAAAAAATGCCAGCAACGTTAAGATGCAATGTGCTTTCTAATAAATTTACGCAACGCTACGTTGTATTTACTTATTTAATATTTAGTCTGATAATGACATTTGCAAGGCGAAGAGATTCTCACCAGTTGCCCCGCCAATGGACAACAACGTCGTGTGCACAACATTTGTTTCGCAAAATTAAATGATATGTAATAAATAAAAAAGCTTAAAAAATTTATTGACTATGCGTTTCTTAAAACAAAAACACAAAAAAAATATATACATACATAGACGTTATTTGTTTCAAAATGGATTTCACATACATGTCAGAAGGATTGCAAGGACCTACAAAAATATACATGTAAGGAAGTATCGAAAAAATAATAAAAACAATGTATAAAATACTTGTGTATTATCCGGTTTTTATTATTCGAAACCAGGGATTATTATTATTGTAACAGTACTACCCCCTGCTTAGTCGGTACATAAGGACCAAACAGGGCTATACTGTTTGCCAAATATGAATCCGGTACAAGTAGTTTGCGGCACCAGCGCGACTGTCAGAGTCGATGTAGATTTAAGTCGCCTCTTACGACAGGTATACCTACCTTGGGCAAAATCTCACCGCCTAACGCGCAGGTATCAGAAATAACAGTTGTTAGTGGGGTTTTTGAGCGGGTTCCTTCTGCTGCTCAAATTATCTACTCCAGTAGGTTTAAGAAATCGAACCATAAACGATCGCATTGTGTGTGGGTCGTTTGAGCTCCAAATTCTCAGATATATCTTTTCCAGCCCTGACTGGCGTCGTTGCGCAAAGCCATCAAGCATAGTCTTATACGTTTAGGAGGGTCATCAAAACATCGACGTAGACTCGGACCGATTCGTCATATGATTTTCCGATTTTGAGTTCGCTGGATTATTCTCTTTTTGAAGAAAATCACGAAGTACCACGCCTTCAAGGCAACTATAATATTTTGCAATCCAATTCACCTGGATTACCCAAAATATACTGGTTTTTCAGAAACAATAAACTTTTAAACTTGATTTTCCATCACGATCCCAACGATGTTTTTATACATCGGTATGACAATCTACGTAACTGAACGAAATCGTTGGACTGATCATTTGCTAGGGGGTTATTCTGTATCGCGATGTGAAAGCAAATGCTATTCGAAATTACATGAATTTTTGCAAATGCGAAAGAAATCTCTACCGAGTTCCCCGGCTGATATTTTTTAAATAAATTTGACAATTTCACATATACTGTGACTCACGAACCGTTTGCGATTGTATGCTATAATCCGTATAGACTTGGGATAGTGCGGCCGCTGTGACCGTCCTTTGGCGTATACAATAATATCCTCAAAAGTAGCGCGATTGTCGAACAAAGGATGTAAGGTGTCATACCGGCAGATCAGCCTTCGGGTTGCACGTCACTACCTTTTGACCATTATCGCTTTTTCATAGTCGCGTAGTGGAAATCAGGTTATATCGTCTTTCATACTCCCCTTTTGCGATTTGCAATAGAATCGATTTTTTTCGATGAGAGTCGATTGCATTTATTTTGGTATCGTGGAACTGATCGAACAAAAACTGTACATTTTTAATGTTTCTTTATATAATTTCTATTCTTTTTTTATTAACTATTCTACTGCAAATCAACACTCGTAATAGGGGTGTAAGTTTTCCCCCTTTTGCTCTAATAAAATTAACTTCAAGTTTTAAGAACGCTCAGTGTATTTGGTTATAGTTTTTGTATGTGTATATATATTGGTTATATTAATATTTATTTTTTGAGTCTTATATAAAATATGTATATTTATTTGCTTGAAAATAGCCAAATTTCTTTATTTTACATTTAGTTATTTTGTACAAAATAATTTAAATTTTTAATCGATAAACGCTAAGCAGTTGATACTCACAACACGAGAGTATATCTATGTTTTTTTGTTTTATTGATTCAATTGTTGACATATAAAAGCAGTTCTGTTTTCGAAGTTCAAAAATCCTTGCTCCAAATATATGCGTATAAGTATAGAAAATAATGAACCCGGAAATATTGAGAATTGGTTTTACAACTGGGACAATTGTGATTTTCGATAATCAATAATCAAACAAAATGTAGCAAAAAGAAGAAAAAAAACAAAATCACTTTATGTGCATTTTTCTTACGGGTTTTGAAATTTTATCTTACATAAAGTCCTTAATATAAAGCCATTAAATTCTGCAGAAGAAATGTGCCTTTTTTAAAGGGCTGATGACTTCACCCGTGCAGCCGGCCCTACTTCCTCTTTTCTTTCCTCCCTTGCCAATTATATTTATAGAGGCTAAACCTACACACGTTTTCTCATCAGACTTCATTTTGTTGTTTTTCGGCTGATAAAAATGAATAAGTCATCCAAAAATTCTTTGTTAAATTTGTATCATTAGTTTACAGTAAATTATTTTTAAAAACATTACAATTTAGAATTTTGCTTTGATATAAAGCCCATAAATACATAATACAATTCACAATTATAAATATAAAATAAAATTAAGAAATAATTAGCGGCTTTTAAAAAAGCTGTAGTCGAAAATGGTTTGGCAAACTCTCCAAGTGTATTTCTACCATGGAAGGCTTCTCAGTAAAAATTCATCTGCTGTGCAGATGCCGTTCGAAGTCGGCAAAAAACTGTAGATCCCGCAAATTTGTAGGAAAAAATGCAAAGCAGCACCCCACAGCAATTGGAAGAATAGCTCGACGCAAAAATCTCCTGAGGTTTATATGGATATACCTGTTGCATATCGCGACATACATTTATTTTTTATTTATCTCGAGAAATTTCAGTGTGTTATTGTCAAAAGATAAACAAATGTTTATTATTTTGAAGGGTTTTAGAGCTTCAAACAACTCGATTGGAATGGATAAATCAATGCTTAATTGCAGTATTGTGCAAGAACAATTTCTGATTAAACAGGTTCTGATCTAACTTGGCGTAAAAATATTTTGTGATGGTGCAAAATTAAAGTCTAGTGATTAGTTTTCCCGCGGAATCCAATTTTCTGTGAACGTTACCCATTTTAAAGTAAAATATCTCTGGAAGTATCCACGATATTTTATTTAAAGTTTTAATACTTCAAAAGCCCTACTTGAATACCTCTAACAAGTGCTCGGAATTTAAAACTCGTAAATGCAATCGAGAGAATTTCACGGAGGAACAGTGTGTTATTCAAAAACTACGTTTGTTGTTGCTATTAAAAGTGCTTCGCCCTGCCTAATGGGCACGATCACTCTGACAGTTGTCGTCAAGCTCTTCTAACGAGAGTTTCAAATGGATTGGCCAAGAGTGATATTGGTGCTAGAATAGTAGGTTCAATTCAACAGGAAAAGAGATGTTTAGTATCATGAGGGGACATACCATATGCAGGACAAGTATTTGTTATGATGGGGTTCAGTCTGGATAAGTAAGAGTTTAATCTATTACAATATCCACAACCAAGTTGTGCTAGCACTACGTTTCTATCAGAAGGGTCACCTGAGACCAAAACAAGATAGTAAAAAAAAAAATTACACTAGTTCGCGAAACACAGATTTCTTTCATTAATGATCTCAATGACTTATCATGGCAAAGTGTTTCGGTTTAGCAGAAGAAATGATGCTACACCAACAAAGTGTATATTTCTACACTATTGATTTGGAACAATATACAAATGTCCCCTTGAACCTAAAGCAATTTGTTGGTTTTTGTTTAATCAAATGTTATGTTTAGTGAATGCTTATTAAAAAGTGGTAAGGCCAGTGGTCAGCTTGTCAAGGTCCAAATTGAGTCTTCGAATTTGAAACTCCGGGACAAATTATTATTACTAGCTAGACGATTGGCCATTGAATATTTCATGTTTTATGAAAATCTGAATATCATTCATCAGAGGAACTTATTTATTCACAATCCAAAATATTCAATACCCTCTTAAACGTGATTCTCATATATTCATATTTAAGCATTCATGTTCATAATATACATTTTTGTCGTTGCATATACAAAACTTTCTCCCGGCAAATTGCAATTCCGTTTGTCTGTAGATTTATGTAAGCCAAATCAACGTTTGGCAATTTTGGGCATCAAGAGGTTTGCAATTTGTCGACACATCGCCGAGATGTACATACGTTTTAAATTATAGGTTTACTTTAAAGATAACAAAAATGTGCATATTTGTGCTTAAATTATGAAATCAACTACTTCTTATAACCTAGAACATATATTAATAAAGTGCATTGCTACAGGAAAATCAAAGTGTAAAAATAAATATACAAAAGTGCAACTTTACTTAACAATTGGATTTGACGAATTAGCTCGAAATAAAAAAATTAGACATACTTCTCTATTGTCCGAAACTGAATTAAGTCCGTTGGTTGATTTATAATACATACACAATACATAGGTCAATCGGTCATAAAAAAGTTATAATCTATTATAAAATTAGCAAATAGTCATACATTTGTCAAGTCAATAAAGCCATACTAATAATTAAATACTTGGCGGCCGCCGTGGTGTGAAGGTAGTGTTGCCGGCCTACCACACCGAAGGTCCATGGTTCGAGCCCTGGTACAGGTAACATCAAAAGTGATTTGAAAAAAGTTTTTCAAAACGGGGTCGCCCCTCGGCAGTGGTTTGGCAAACTCTCCGAGTGTATTTCTGCCATGACAGGCTTCTCAGCAAAAATTCGTCTCCTTTGTAGATGCCGTTCGGAGTCGGCAAAAAACTGTAGGTCCCACCAATTTGTAGGGAAAATTCAAATCGGCACACCACAAATTGGAAGAGAAGCTTGGCGCAAAAATCTCTTAGGAGGTTTATGATGATATACCTGTTGTATATCGCGCCATAGAGAGAGAGAATAATTAAATACTATTTATTGTTAATTTATAATATTAATTTCTGTATGCAACGCGCTCTTTCATATAACTCCCTTAACTGTTTATGTACAATAGATTGGACATGAACGTCCACCATGATTATGTATATGAGTGCGGAAGGGAGCAGCTAAACACCATTCATACCAGATTTTTTGTTTTGTAACGCAACGCCAAAAGTGTATTTCAATAGTTTGACCCTTTTTTATATCCATTGGTTCCTGTGAAATTGAAAAGTATTCATTTGAATTCTAGCAATAAATATAGAAAACAAAACAAAATTACCGCAAATGGAAAGTACATGGGAAACCAAGAAAACATGCCCGGCGTATGAGTTTGCGGATTAATACTCAATGTAATATCCTTATAGAGTACGGTATCAAAATATCCTGCTATGCCCGTCAACACACAATCCATTTCCACTTCAAAACGTAAAGCCTTATAACGGCTATTATCGATAGGGTCTTGTGGATTAGGATGTACAAATTCAAATAGCGATTGCGGCAAACCAATATTGTAAATGTTTTTGAGTAGCACAACAAAGCCGCTTTCAGCATGTGTATGATAGGTGGCCTGTTTTTGACGTCCAAATGTCTCATGACGCAACACTTGACGTACGCCATTCAATAGCTTCGATGACATTATTGGATTTATGTATGAGGTAGACTTGCATGGAATGCTAATGCCATCAGGTTTTAATAGCTTTTGTGCACAATCCAAGCACTCGGGCGAAAGCTCATTATCACCAAATGAGCCAAGAAGTTCGGAGACGAGAATATCGGCTGGTTCAGGGGGTGAGAACTCACGCATGTCCTTGGAAAAAATTAGTACATCTGAAATCGCAGAAGTGAATTGGAGTTCGAAGTGTGAATACTTTATTACAAAGACTTTCAGACCTCCTGTTCCAGCTTACACTTTTCTATGGATATTTTATACGACATAAGTTCCGGTCCACTAGCTATGGTTTCCAAGTTAATTGGCTTAAAAGATTGCCAATATAGAATAATCTTCTTTCTTTGACTGTTGGACTTAGCACCAGAATGACCCTGATTCAAGGAATTCCACATGCGGTATGATGGATGATGCTTAACAACTCTAGCCTTCCAAAAAATCATACAGATCCTTTTAATGAACAGAAAGGATAGATGAAAGCATCAGAAGTCTTTCCAAAGCTTCAGTAAAATTTCAAAGCACCCCCGTAGTCAGTTTTACGTATATTCTGAAGAAACCGAGTTATAAGTGCTATTACCAAGGTAGTGGATCGAAATCTTTTAGAAGAGTGTAAGCCGATACATAGACCTGTCTGAGCTATCAGTTGTACCTTTAGCGCTCCATAACTTATTTGCAATCGCATTTAGTGTACGTATAGCGTTGGGGTTTTTCTCTATAATGTAAACTCGAACTTTTCTTCCAGTGTTCTCGGCAGCATTTAAAGCTGAACGAACAAGTGGCCCACGACCAGCACCTAGCACCATTATAACAGTCTGTAGGTGATACAAATTGTTACAGGTGGAAACCCTCTTTTGATAAAGATTAAAAAAAAGATGAACTTACCAATTGCTGATTCTTATCCTTATCGGAAACACGGTCCAACAGAGCTTGCTCTATGGCCTCCTGGTATAATCTGTATTTCGCAGGATCTTTTTCAAACACTTCGTAAGTATAACAGTCTAAATTATCATATAAAGGTTGCAACGGCTCTTCTAGTACATCTTCGAAACTATTAGGAGAGAGACGAATTTTCAATGAACCTTATTAATTACTCCACCAACTTACGCTTGCAGCTCATGATAATCACCGTGTATTTCTTGGAAGCGTTGCATATATTCTGCATAGAGCTTGAGGCTATTGTCGTTAACATCCGATGAAATAATTATATTTATGCGCGAACGCATAAAATATGATAAAATCTCTTGCCACGCCTTTGGCAGCACAGGGTAGTTTTGTCGATTGCAGATAAACATAGTAGAGGGTACAATAATAGCTTCGACAGGTTCACCCATCCAACGACGCACTACATCCAACGATGGGCGTTCTCCTTCGCTTAGCTCGAGTACCACCTTGATTTTTGGATGAAAGTCGGCTGCCCAACGAAAGCTATTCCACCACTGCCAAGTATCTTGCTCGTCCAGCTTCTCCAAGGCTTCTTCATTAATATCACTACGCCATGTAGACTGAGCCACCTTTGAATTATATAGCGGTACTTGCACGAGTAGCAAACCTATACATACAAATGTGTATAGAAAACGCAGAAACCGTTAATTTTTAGAAGGGCACAAATCAAGCAAATCTAGAGTAAAAATTAAACTAAATTACCTTTCACATTACTTGATGCAATGCGTGCCATATTGAGATTCTTCCCAGATTTCAATTGTACCAGTGTATAACCACCATATTGTAAATGTTCACCCCATGATATATCACGTTTTATCACTTCTTCAGCATTGCTTCGCACCACATCATCCTCTGCATCACAATCAATCGTGTCCGATAGTATGTTTATCACCTTTCCATTCCAATAGTCTGATGGAAATATCAAATCGGCATAGGTAAATTCTGTTTGCCGATCACACATTGGTGCTTCCCGAAACTCTATTGGTATATCAGTGGCATTTATTGGTGCTGCTATGACCGAAAACCCATTTTGTTGAGCTTTCTCAATGAGACGCGGGAGGCTTTCGTTGCCTTCTTGTAATAAGCAAATGTAAGGCATTCTTTAAATATCCCTTTTAGCAAACTTTGTTTATTGCGTTAATTTTTAGGGTAATTCTAATTTAATCACTTAACTCCCGCATGCACCCACGTTTGCCGGCTTGTCGAAAATCCATTCAAGAAAACTTTGCAAAGAAATAACAACAATGTGCACGCGGTCTGCGGAGAGCGATTGTTTGACGATGAGAGTAATATACAGGGTTGCACTTCAATCGAAACATTAGGCTGTTCCTATAAAGTAACACAATTTTGACCAAGTTTTGAGGAATCTAAGTATTATTTTTATAATTATTTATTTAACCTTAAAACGTAAAGTGGTAATTGTTACCTTTAGGAGACAACTGCTAAAATACGTCCAAAAATATCGGTAGGGGTATCAAACAACGAGTTTTGACTTCGGTATCAACAATCTGAAAGCGGATTTTCAATTTTTTGTCTCATTTAAAAGTTATTCGCAAAAAACTCAAAAATTTCCCAGGTCCGATCCCAAATAGGGGGCTTTATCCAAGGTATTTATGTGCAGAACACCCATGATTCAATTACAAGAAGGTTAGCTCTCTAGCTGACGTTTACTTTTGACACTTCCATTTTCTGGGTTTCTATTGCGAACGAAAAAAAGTAGGAGTATTTGGTAGTAGAAAAATCAAAAAAGTAGGAAATTGGTAGTAATACATTTTGGAAAGTCAACTAACTATAACATCAAAACATCTCATCCCATACTATCACTGTATAAATCGTTGTAACTTTTCTCTATAATCAATTAAAAAACAATAAAAAACGGTTCGCCTTGCCCGAATCATGAATGTGCTAAAATTAAAATGTTGGGAAAACAAGATTAAAAGTTTGATTTCGGCTCATTCGGTGTACATGGACATCAAAATATTGTGGTTTCGGTGTAAGCATGATACCAGAGATTTTCGTCAAACTTAGAACCTTCAATGGCTAATAAGTAAACTTATCAACTCAAACTCTGAATAATCGCACATTCGTGCTTCTGACTATAGGGCTATGTTTTTTTTTTAATTATAATGACAAATTGACAAGATGCATATTTGTTGGAAACCTTTCAGGGCATAAAGACAAACGGACATGGTCTACCAAGTGGATAGTAAACTGATAAGTTTCAATAAGATAGGATTGGTTCCTATTATTCATGCACGCCTAAAACAAAAGTTGACTTAAAACTGTTGCTTTATATGTACTTAAGTTAAGCCAGAACTGATTTTCAAACCCAGAGAATAGTAGTTAAGTTTTGTTAAAAACAAGACTTCGAATCACATAAGGATCAGTTTTGAAGTCACGATTGACCTAAGTAAGTATATAAGTATGCAGGGACACACATTTTAAGACAGCCATTGCTACGTACCGGAATATCCCGAGTTTTAAACGCCCACGACTACACTTTCTTCTTCATTAAATGGTCATCTAACCGCCCCGGCGATTTTGACCGTCCAACATAGCTCGCCAGTCGTTTCTTCGTTGCGCCAACTGGCGCCAATTGGAAACACCGCGGGATCGCAAATCGGTCTCCACTTGGTCCTTCCATCGGAGTGGTGGTCTCCCTCTTCCTCTGCTTCCTTCGGCGGGTGCCGATAAGAATACCTTCTGGGCTGGAGCATCTTCGCTCATTCGCACTACGTGGCCTAGCCAGCGAAGCCGCTGTGTTTTAATTCGCTGAACTATGTCGGCGTCTGCGTAAAGTTCATACAGCTCATCATTCAATCTTCTTCGGTACTCGCCGTCGCCAACGCGTAGAGGTCCACAAATCTCTCGAATACTCCCAGAGCCGCCTCATCAGATGTTCTTAGTGTCCACGCTTCTGCACCATATAGCAGGACGGGTGCGATGAGTGACTTGTAGAGTGTTATTTTCGTTCGTCGAGAGAGGACTTTACTTTTCAATTGCCTACTCAGTCCGAAGTAGCATTTGTTTGCAAGAGTAATTCTTCGTCGGATTTCTAGGCTAACATTATTGTTGGTGTTAATGCTGGTTCCCAGGTAAACGAGGTCCTTTACTATTTCGAAATTATTGCTGCCAACAGTGGCTTGGTTGCCAAGGCGCGAATGCGCTAACACTTTGCATGATGAGAGAAGGTACTTCGTTTTGCCCTCGTTCACCACCAATCTTATTTTCTCCGCTTCTTTTTCTAATTTGGAGTAAGCAGAAGTTACGGCGCGGTTGTTAAGGCCAATGATATCAGTATCGTCAGCATATGCCAACAGTTGCAAGCTTTTATAAAACGACTACACTCCCAAAAGTCGATCTAAATAATAGTGCAAATTAATCTATTTTCTGAAACCAACATATTTAAAATTTTGTATAATATTACATTTTTAACTACTATTTTTACATAATTTCGATAAAAGGCAACCCAGAATTTAAATGACAATTTTTCAGGCAGCAAGATGGCGGAAATTGTCAAAATATGTCACTAGAGAGCTAATCTCGTAGTTATTGAATCACGCCGGTCCAACACCTGCCACGCGGTCCACATTATTTCTGCCCAGAACACACTTTTTGCACTTTTCGGTACACCCTAATCTGCGATTACAACAATCACATGAAAATTACAGAAAATTTTCAACTTTGATTGCAAATATGTCTTCACTGAAACAAAAACTCGAAAATCCGCTTCCGGATTATTGTTACCAAGGCCAAAACGCGTCTTTTGATACCGATAATTTCGGACGTGTTTTAGCAGTTGTCTCCTAAAGGAAACAATTACCCGCACAGTAAAGTTTTGAAAAGCTTACTAATTTAGAGGGTAATTCTATACGACAGCACGTAACTGCTAATATACGTCCAAAAATCTCGGGAAAAGTATCAAGCGACGCGTTTTGATCTCTGTATCAATAATCCGAAAGCGTAAATTAAATAATTTCTTTCAGTGAAAAGTTATTAGCAAAAAACCCAAAAATGGCCTAGGTCCGATCCCAAATAGGGGGCTTGATCCAAGGTATTTATGTGCAGAACACCTTTCTGCCTAGGCGGCCTTCGGCCGCGCTTCAAAAAAATATCCCGGTAATTCTATACGACAGCACGTAACTGCTAATATAGGTGCAAAAATATCGGGAAAGGTATCAAACGACGGGTTTTCACTTTCGTATCAATAATCCGAAAGCGGAAATTCGATATTTTATGTATGTTCAGAGATATTTGCAATCAAAGTTGAAAATTTTCATGTGGTTGTTGTAATCACTGATTAGGGTGGATCTAAAAGTGCAAAAAGTGTGTTCTGCGCAGAAATACTGTGGACCGCGTAGCCGGTGTTGGACCGGCTAAGGGTAATTTTTTTGAAGCGCGGCCGAAGGCCGCCTACGCAGAAAGGTGTTGTGCACATAAATACCTTGGATCAAGCCCCCTATTTCGGATCGGACCTAGGCAATTTTTGGGTTTTTTGTTAATAACTTTTCACTGAAACAAATTATTTAATTTCCGCTTTCGGATTATTGATACATAGATCAAAACGCGTCGTTTGAGACCTTTGCCGAGATTTTTGGACGTGTATTAGCAGTTACGTGCTGTCGTATAGAATTACCAATAACCCTTAGCCGGTCCAACACCGGCTACGCGGTCCACAGTATTTCTTCGCAGAACACACTTTTTGCACTTTTCGGTACACCCTAATCTGTGATTACAACAACCACATGAAAATGACAGAAAATTTTCAACTTTGATTGCAAATATCTCTGAACAGACATAAAATATCCAACTTCCGCTTTCGGATTATTGATACGGAGGTTAAAATCCGTCGTTTGATACATTTCCCGAGATTTTTGGACGTATATTAGCAGTTACGTGCTGTCGTATAGAAATACCATTTAGAGGTGTAGTTTTAGTCCTCGGCGGCAAGGGGGGAAAATAGTGGTTAGGGTTGTCCACTGATTCCAGAAATACCCCACTTTACTCTAGCAAACCTGTAGTTTTCTTATAATTTATTGTTTAAGTTGATATGAAATGTGCAAAATAACACGATATCTGATGTTGCCAGATATTTGAAACGACGCGACGCAACCACCAGGAAAAGGGCAAAATCCGTGGGAACACCATGGCCAGAGCACAACCACATACAAGCCCTCAAGCCAACGGAAATCATCACATAAATGAAGAAGACCGGCTTGGATGAGGTTGTGTGAAGAGACCAGGGCACAATAGACCTGTCGGTCGAAGTGCAATCTTCAACTGAAATATAATCAAACTTTAACAACAAATCAAAAACAAATATATATGACTATAAACGAGCTCAAGGCCAAATTTGTATGAAAATTATTATTGTTTTTATTTATTTCTTTAATAATTTAATTAATTATTAAAAGTGTTTAATTGTATAGAAAAATGAAATTTCAGAGACAGCCGCAATATCTTTTATTATAGATCAATTTAGGAAGCTGCAAGACTTCTTCATCAGAGAAAGTTTGGCACGCTCTGCTAACTCTTAAGATAACGTAAAGTTGGTTTTTCTGTCACTCCTATTTCTATTCAGTTTACCATATCTATTAGCAACCCCCCGCCATCTGACATTCAGTAGCTGATCATGATGAATTTTTTGTTTGTGGGCCTTTGTTATAGACCACACCACGATCACCTACGAGCTTTGGCCTTTGTTTCTATTACTGTGTTCATTTCAAAGTATCCATGACTATAAACGAGCTAAATTTACTATTGTTTTTATTTTTTTATTTAATAAATAAATAAATAAATAAGTTAGTTCTTTAAACGTTTTTACTTGAATAGAAAAGGAAAATTTTAGGGACCGCCATAGCTTTCTTTATAGCATTTAGGGGCAGGCCCTCAAAAACATTCAGACATGGCAAATGTGCGCCGGGCATGTGTACTTCCGTTATTGTTGTTGTTTTTAGCGACAAAACACTCCCCGAAGGCTTTAGAGAGTGCTGTCGAAAGTGACAGTTCTTTGCCGGATATGAACAAGGTACGTTCTGGTACTCTCTACATTCCCGACTGTAGCGGGAGCGATTGGGTATGACCAGTGAAACCTCCTAAGTGAATTCACCCCCTCCTTCCGTAAGAAAGGAAAATATGGGTAATGAGAGGCCAGAGGCATCGTATCTGTAGATCAACCATCAACTTACACGTCATTACCCTTGCGCATTGCCTCTTACGACAGGTATGTCTACCTCGGGCATATTTCAACCCCCTAACCCTCTTCCGTTGGAAGATACCGATAATAATAATAATAATAAGCCCAACGGATTACCCACCATCCCGCCAAATCGACACGACAGGCGCATCCGCATTACGCGCGGATCAAATTTGCCGACTGTTTCAAAGGCGGAGGTTTTGTCGAGATCTCAAACTGCTCAGCAGTGTTGCCACTGAAAATTTCAAAAAGGTCCACAAAAAAGGGTCCCAACAGAAAAAAAGGGTCACCCTTTTTTAGATAGAAACACATTTACATAAGCTTTTGCCAATTTATTTGATGCTTGAAGCAATTCACTTGCAATTTAAAAAATTCTGTACAGTTAAGGAACATTGTTTTATTAAACTTTAAGCAAATATCTTTAGTTTTATGTCTGTATTCTACAAGTTATAATACATATAACTGACTTAAAATTTACATGACATATATTTGGCAATCAAATTTTCCTCCGGTACCCAAGAATCTAAATCCTTACCGTCAACTAAATCTAGTGCTGAAATCATTGAATTACACGTTTTAACTTGCAAACGGTTTGTTACCTTGTTCTTAAATAGTGAAAGTTTTGAGAATAATCGTTCTGCCGATGCACTGCTATGTGGCAGCGTTAATATATTTGCAACAAAAAAATACAAATTCTCAAATAAACTCTCATTTAATTTGTTTTTAACATTCCCTACGCTGTGCCAAAACATTTCTATTTCGGTTTGTTCAAAACATTTTTTGTATGCATTATAATTTGCCTTGCATTCTAAAAGCTTATACTCCTCAATAACTGCTTCGGGAGTTTCTGTTATTTGAGAATATTCATGTATCAAATCCAAAACTGGTACATCCTCGTTTGATTTTATCACTAATGGATCCAAATAACTTAACACTTTAAGTCTTTTTTCGGAAATGTCTACTCTCTGCAGTATTTCGTAACACAGTTTTTGATAATATTTTAAAATGTTGCCCTTAACGCATTTAATTTCATTTTCCGAAAAATGTTCCTTTAGCATTACATGCTCAGCTTTAAGCGCTATGTATATTTCACTTAAACTTTTAATACATTCAACATTTTCGTATTTAATTTTATCAACATCGTTAATCATATACTCCTTTTTTATAAAGTTTTTAAAAATTTTGCGCAACAACTCTTTTGCCGTCGAAACTAAAAATACAATTTTGGAAGATACGCTTTGAAAATTTAGATTCATATCATTCATCAGATTAAGGATATATGTTAAAAAATTTAAATATGTCAAATTCACAGAGGAAAGGCCGTCTAGTATTGATAATATTTTTTTCAGATCGCTTTCCGCTCGACTCTCAAACTTTTCTAAAATAAAAAAGTGCTGCAAGACAGACCACTGCTCTACGATTCGGTTGGCCATTGATTCAAGTGATAACCACCTCTTGTTACAAAGTTGTAGTAAATTGTGTTCTGGCACATCGAAAATACTTTGTAGTTGCTTAAAATTACGTTTTCTGCTTGCGCTTTTAAAATAATTATACATATTCTTGCACAATTCTTCTACATCCTTCGGTACATGGACTAATGCTGCATTGTTCATCAAGGCAACCGTATGACACATACATCCAATATGAAATATATTCGGTATGTTATTTTTTAAAAGTATTACTACACCACTTTTTCTTCCAACCATTGTAGCTGCGTTGTCAGAAGCAAATCCAATAAAATTAGAAATTGGAATATCGTTTTCTTTCAAAGATGCAATTATGGAGTTGTATAACGTGATACTCTGACTATTTTCGGGCTCAACAAGGCCAAAGAAACGTTGCGTGGACGTACCCGTTTCCATATCGAATTGTCTTACGATCAAACTAAGCATTTGATGGTCGATATGTCAGTAGTTTCGTCCACTATAAGACTAAACCGAGTTTGTCTCAATTGTTGAACTAGAATTTGATGACTTTCTTGCCCCAAAAATACTGCAACACCCCTAGATTTTGTTTTACCGTAAGTCACCTGCAAAAATCTATATTTTAGGTGATTTATTTTTAGGAAGTCTTATTAAAAATCTCACCTTCTTTGCAATTGCCGAATCTGTGTATATAGAAGCATTAAATTTTGCTATTCGGGACATTGAGTTAAAAGAGTACTTCCGGACAAGCATCCTCATCTCTATCTCTATGGCGCGATATACAACAGGTATGTCATCATAAACCTCCTAAGAGATTTTTGCGCCAAGCTTCTCTTCCAATTTGTGGTGTGCCGATTTGAATTTTCCCTACAAATTGGTGGGACCTACAGTTTTTTGCCGACTCCGAACGGCATCTACAAAGGAGACGAATTTTTGCTGAGAAGCCTGTCATGGCAGAAATACACTCGGAGAGTTTGCCAAACCACTGCCGAGGGGCGACCCCGTTTTGAAAAACTTTTTTCAAATCACTTTTGATGTTACCTGTACCAGGGCTCGAACCATGGACCTTCGGTGTGGTAGGCCGGCAACACTACCTTCACACCACGGCGGCCGCCATCCAAGCATCCTCATGACAAGTTTTATTTCAGCGATAGCCACAGCTTTTGCCATTTTATTTTCTCTGCCTAAACATATATGGCTCATTTTTTGTGTGTGTTTTATAGTGTGGCGATTATTCTCAAGCATATACCATCCCTAACTCAATAACACTCCCACCACTAGTTAAACACAACAGAGACAACGATGGCTACTCTTAAGCGTGCAAGCGTGTAACTAGGAAGAGGAAGAGAGATGGCGCGAGTGTTTGCGAATACGACGCAAAGAGGAGATGCCAGTAAATAACACCGACCCTTCCAGAACACGAAGAGCGAACAACCAAGAAACTTCTAGGTGCGTGGGGTAGCACCCTGTCGGACTATATAAGGCAGGTTGATCAGTTTATTTTCAAGTGTTTTTCAGTGAACTACTGCGAAGTTACCAAACTCTTAAATTTGTATTGCGTTTATTACTAGTAAATAAAAGTAGCTACAGGGTGGCGCAAAATTCATCCTCCTATCAGAAAATGCTATAAATTTTGCGATTGGCCCTAAAGTCAGTTCTGTTTTGACATTTGTGTAGTAAACACATGCGAAATACACGTTAATAAACAATGTTACGCTACATTGCTCCAGAACGCGGAATATTGCTGACTATTTATTTCGGTCGGTGAAAAACGGTTACTGCGAAAAAGTAATCCTCCTATCAGAAAATGCTATAAATTTTGCGATTGGCCCCTAAAGTCAGTTCTGTTTTGACATTTGTGTAGTAAACACATGCGAAATACACGTTAATAAACAATGTTACGCTACACTGCTCCAGAACGCGGAATATTGCTGACTATTTATTTGACCAATAATCGGTCGGGGCCAAACGGTTACTGTGAATGGTGAGCGCTACAGAGCAATGATCAACGAGTTCTTTTTGCCGCAACTTGATGAATTGGGATTGGAAAACATGTGGTTCCAACAAGACGGTGCAACAGCACACACTGCACGTGCCACAACCGATATGCTCAACATCGGAAGCTTACTTTTGCGCCACCTTGTATTAGTTACAATATCTGTGAGTGTGTTTATTTGACTTTATAGTGATCGAACCCAGGATTGACAATCAAGGAATCATCGAATTCGGCACAATAGTTTTTTCGTGACGTAGCAAGTGGCTTTTTTGATTCAGAAGCATCTGATTGCATACCACACAAAGCGGCCGCTTTGTGTCTTCATCCATCTTAATCCACTTAAACGTGTATTCCCATTCCTTTACAAACTTTCGAGGATCTGTTTTTCGTTTCTTCGAAGACGTGGATGGTTCCACATCTGAATCAGAGCAATAATCTGCACTGCTGTCGGAATTAGTATCCCCGTTCACGTCCAACGAAGAATCCGAATCTTGCGAACGTTTCCTTTTTATAATATACCTGCAAAATAATTATTTGTGAAAAGATAACATTTATTTCTTTACATCGTTTAGTTAAATACTTACAGTAAGTGCAAACAGAAAATACAAAGTTATAAAAATTTCTTTACACTGACGCCGCTTTCTACATTTACATATACATATGTCGGAATTTTCAAATGATACAGCAGTCAGACCGCTATCAGACATGACATTTGGAAATCGGTAAGGGTTGCCGATGTAAGAGTAAAATAGGAACAAGAAGATTTATTTAGTTTTTAAGAAAAAACTAAAAAATATGTATGTCATTACAGTTTTGAAATTGAAAAAGGGTCAAAAGTGCCAAGAATTTTGAAAAAGGGTCAAATATAGTACATTTTTCAAAAAGTAGGGTCCGGGTTCCTGACTCAAAAAAAGGGTCAGATTGACCCTTTAGGGTCATCAAAGGCAACACTGCTGCTCAGCTACAGAAAAATTTTCATCAGCTGAGTAAGGTGCATGCACAAGAGTTTAAGTTACATAAATACATATAAATCATTTGTGAAGAGAGGAGAGAGCAGTTTTTTTTTATTATAAAAAGCGAGTCCGAAATGTCAAATTTACCTGAATGAGAGTTATAGTTTTCGCACAAACGCTGATCAAGTTCGTGTAATTGAAAATTGGTCTTGCATTGCTTCAGAAGAATAGGTTTGAAATGTCTTGAAGCTCGGACGGTATATTATATATTAAAGTTAGCTTCGTTTAAAAGAAATATATCCGTTTAATAGTTTGACCATAAATATTACGCCTAGCATTTCCCTACGACTTGCAAGGGTTGGGAGATCGATAAGTTTTAACCGACTAGTATAAGGTAGAAGACTATACAACGAATCCCATTAAACATTTCTCAGGGAAAAAAGTAGGAATTGTTTTTGAATTGATTTTAGCTTATCTACATTAACTTGATAACGTGGGTTTCATACAATCGAGCCATATTCTAGTATCGGTCTAACTAATGTAGTAAAAAGAGTCTTAGTAACATAAGGGTCGCTAAATTCTTTTTACCACCTTTTCACAAAAGCTAATACACCTCTAGCCTTGTTGGCAGTAGCCTCAATATGAGGGCTGAAACTAAGTTTGCAGCTCATCGTTACATCGTTGTTAATTGTATAAGAAGCTGGTTGCAAATACCGACGTGAAAAACACATGAATTTACATTTAGCAAGATTAAGCGGCATATAGTTTACTTTACACCAAGTAACTAAGTAGTCTAAATCCATTTGAAGGAAGTAACGCTCTTCCATCGAAGCATATGACTTAAATAGTTTTGCGTCGTCAGCACACATTAAGATTTTTGAATGTTTTATTGTGTTACAGATATCGTTTATAAAAATCAAAAACAGAACCGGGCCCAGATGACTGCCCTGAGGAACACCAGAGGATACATCAATGGTGTTAGAAACGGAATTTTAAAAATGTTTGCGTTCTATTAGAAAGATATGAGGAGATCCAACGGGTGAGACCAGGTTGAAAGCCAACAAGATCCAATTTGTGAATGAGTAAAGAGTGGCAAAATTTGTCAAATGCCTTACTAAAATATGTGTAAATAACGTCAGTGTGAAGATTGTCTCTAAATCAATTCGACACGTGGGTTGTAAATGCAAGTAAATGGGTTGTGGTCAATTTACCTTTAAAAAATCCATGCTGAGAATCTGCAATCAGTGTTGAGATAGAAAATGTTAGGTGATTAGTAACGATAGCTCCAAATAATTTGGGAACGCGGAGAGCTTTGCTATTCCACGGTAGTTTTCTATAGACGACTTACTCCCGCTTCTTTACAGAGGTATGAGAAAAGGCTTTCCGTGGAGTCGGGAAAACGCCACACTGTAAAGAAAGATTAAACAAATCGCTCAGAGGTTGGAACATGTGTTCAGCACACTTTTTAAGAAAGCATGTCGGTATTAAATCAGGTCCGTATTTGAATGACTCCTTCAAGGTCTTAAGGTGTAATAGAACATCTTCCGGCTTTAAGTTCGGAACATGGATTGAATTACTTGAATGTGATTGATACGGGTAGTTGTTAGGTGATGAATTGATTGCAGAAGAATAATTAAACTTGAAGAATCGAGCAAAGAAATTGGCAATTTCTAGATTGTCGCTAGAGATGGGGCGTAACGAAGCAAGGTGAAGCATCGCTACGTGGTGGGTCCCCCACGATACCACCGTTAGAGATAACGATAATAAGGTTGGGTAAGGTGGTAAGGAGAGTGATGAATCCGACTCTGGAGAACAAATATATTTATTGTTTTCGAAAGTATTTACAAAAAACAAAAAAAATGGCCCGAGGCGAATCCTAAATTGGGGGAGTGATCTATAGTTCTTATGTACAGAACACCTTTCTGAGTTGACGACGACTTTCAAATGACAGAAAATTGTCAACTTTGGCTGCAAATTATTAAAAATATTTGTTTTCCGGATCAGGATTATAATTTCTGAGGCTGTTACGCGTCTCTTGATACCTCTCCCGACATTTTTGGACGTGTTTTAGCACTCGCAGGCGGTAGTAAAGAATTGCCAGCATCGCTACAACAACAACATTCAGAATTCGGCAGTTTCAAAACTTCGGCCAGTCTTTGTGCGCCTTTTCTCAACGCAGTCGCAACCCTAACCTGCTTCCCACAATTCACCACCTTAATTCAAACTAACCACATCCAGCTGATTAAATGACAGCTCCGATTGGAAATCTTTTTTTTTTCTGGTTCGCTGAATTTTACTAGATGTTTTGTTGATAAATTAAGTTGAAGAAAACAAGAAATCTCTTATCACACAAGTAATGAAAGTGGGCGTTCTACGATGGCGTCCAATCGTGATATATTTTCAAAACATTTGCCAAACGTGAAGTTGGCCACACGTATCGACGCAGAAGGAAGAGAAGTGCAGGTAAGTGATTAATTATTAAAGCTTTTTGTAGTGGAAAAGCAATGAAAATTACGGAAAATTATGCGACAATGTTTAAATATACTACATTTATAGGTTGAGCGGCGCGAAGATGTGGACGCAACGGTAAAAGAGCAGGAGACATTTGATATGCTGGTGGCTGCTGGTTATTATCGGGCCCGTATAAAAGGCTTGTCATCCTTCGATAAAGTGGTCGGTGGTATGACTTGGTGCATAGAATGCTGTGATTATGACGTTGATGTGGACTTATTGTTTCACGAAAACCTAACAATTGGACAAAAAATGTGAGTACTGATATTATGAAAACTCATCGGGTTAGGGCTTTTTGTTGTTTTAAGAATCTTAATCATAGATACGTATTAAATAATCATTACTTTCTTCTTCACTTGATAATTAGCCTAATCATTAAAATTGCGTTTTTATTCTTCTCACAGTTCTCTTGTTGAAAAAATCGTGTCTGTATTGCCACAAATGAAGTGCCCTTTTCAAATAGAACCACATCAAATACAGGGTTTAGAGTTTCTTAGCATACATCCGGTTATACAATGGCTGGTGAAGAAATCGGTATGTCTGATAAATTTAACTAAGAATTGTGTTCACGCAATAAATGAAATATTTTTTAAGGTTGAGAATCGTGCAGAGCGCGCCCAACGGCTGAAAAAGTTTGCTATTGGTCAATTCCACAACCACTATCAATACAAAACAGACAAGGAGCATTTGGCGAAAATACGAAACGCTTCAACGCATATTAAACGCATTCAAGTATGTTTTATTCTTTATTAAAGTAGATAATGAATGGCTAATCCCATTTCTCAGGAACTCTATAATCCTTCGCGTATATACCAACGCAAAGATACTAGCACTGAGGATGAAAAGACACGTGTACGCATGACTTTGCTAGAATATGGTAATGCGGCGGCGGTCAGCGCAAGCGCGAGGAGTGAAGGTCAGGTGGCCAATCGATCTGGTGGTGGAGATGAGGTAGGAATATTTTTAAACACCTCTTACTCTTTGGCGTGCGTAATATATGCATCTCATACGATGCTCCTTCAATTGCTTATTAAATATTTATTTAACTTTCTTTTGTTTACGCTGATTGTACATTTGTCGTTTCGTTTGCTTTTTGTCTTTTGTGCACATTTTTGATTTTGCAGTTTGATGTGCAGCAATTGCTCAAACATCTTTCTTTAGTAAATGAGGTAAATTAACTTTCCGTATAATGAAAATTGTTATTTATTTGTCGTGTAACTGAATTGTTCTTAATTTCCCTTATATTTCCCTTTTAGAATGTTACTTCTTCGCCAACACACCGCCTGGATGCCAACGAACGTAGCGCTATGCATAAACATTATACGGAATTGCAACAAGAAATGGAGACGGATGCCAAGCAATTATCTGAGCATAGTCAAATGAAAATGTTGGAAGCATCGAAAACTGCTTTAGAACGAAAGGTACAGCGTAATCGCAAAGAAAATGAAGAAATCGAACAAGAATTGCAAAAGCAGCAGCAACAATTGCAAACTTTAGTAAAACAAAAACAAAAATTGGAAACGGAAATTGAACACTACAAAGCGATCGAAGCAAAAGCTGATCCAGAGTGCGTAAATTTAAGATATTAGTTAAGTAATACTTATAAAACAATTCAACCTTTTAACATTACAGAATAGCTACTAAAGTGCAACAGATGCTAAAACAGCACGACCAATTAAAGAAAGAAGAAATGGAGTTTAAGGAGTTTTGCCGACAAGATTTGGCTAATTTGCAAAAAGAGATTGAGTAAGTTTAGATAAAATTTATTTCTTACTGCAGTTATAATGGAACTAATGGCGTAAAGTGCAACATAGACACAATGACGAAAAAATCCCTATTTCGTTGTTGTAAAGTGCTATTGTTGTTGATGATGTTGTTGTTGTTGGCGTTGTTGTTGTTGGTGTTGTTGTTGTTGTTGTAAAGTGCTCTGTTCTTGCAGTTTCACATGAGTTAAACCTGTATGTAGTCGAATGACACATGCCCATTCCATGACTGGTAGATAAGGTGATTTTATGCGATTATTTTCTTGAGATAAAGCTGCAATGAATGCATAGGCCGCATAATGCATAATTAATAGCAATTTACCTATCCAGCTCAGATGCAGTTATATACAATGACTAATGGTTTTTTTGATCTTTCTATTATATAGTGAATTGGAGGCCTTTAACGCAAAAACGCCTGAAGAGCAGGAAACTGAGGTTTATAAAGAGAAAGCAAATATACAAGAGTTGAAGCTGCAGATAGCGAAAAGAAACCGTGGTATTGTGGCTATACAACGGAGTTTAGATGCCATACCAGATCGTACAGAGCTAACTCAATATCAACGACGATTTCATGAGCTGTATAATGAAAGTATGTTTTTACTGAAATGCAAAAAAATTTATTTTTCAAATTTGATAGATGATAAAATATACCTTCTAGTGAGTGCCAAACATATCGAAACCAAACAGTACTATACACTTTTCAATACGCTCAACGATAAGAAGCGTTATCTCGAAAAAGAATTATCACTTCTCAATTCCATATGCGAAGCGTATAATGAAGGTATGATGAGTGCTCAGGGACGTGAAGAGTTTATTAAACAATTTGAAGCGATTGTTGTTGGTGTAAAACAAACTGAACAAAAAGTGCGTCAAAAGTACAACGAAGAATGTGCGAGACGTGATGTGTTGAATGGTGAATTACAAGCGTTATTAGAGCTGCAGCGTCAATATGCGGCAGCTGTTAAACAGCTGACCAAGGAGTGCCAACGTTGTGAACAATTACAACAGCATTTAAAGTCAATTCGGCAAAAATAGTTTAAGAGCATTATATTTTAGCAACAAATTAGAAAGTATATATATATAATATTTAATTTAAAAATTGCTTTCTTAGTTTTCAATAATATAATTTTGTTTTCTTAAGTTAATGTACTCGCAAATGTCACAACATGGCTGCCGACATTAAGTGGCTTATTTCAAATGGAAAATGCAATGTTTATACATATACTACGTTTATAGTATATCAAATAGATTATTTACCGAATTATAATGCAAAAAGTTAACTTATGTATTATATAAAGATTTTAGAAAATAAATATAATTTGCTACATCCTCGTAGATGAAAGTACGCTAAATTAGGAAAACTACTTAACTAATTTATAATTATACAAAATAAAAGTGCTGATACACTTATTTAAATATTGCATATTAAAAGAAAAAGGAATGGAGAAAATTTTTTTGCTTCGTTATGGAAAAACTCTTTGTAACAACAGGTATATTAATAGCATATTAATTGCAGAAGCGAAGTGAAGTAACCAAAATACCAATTTTTGGTTGGACACGAAGAAAATGTTTCGCTTTAAGCGACTAAGGTACTACCCACAACAGCCGGTTCTATCGCACCGGAATGACCCGGGTTTTTCACCCGGCCAAGGGCTGTTATTTCAGTGTAACCCTGTCCAATCTGGGGTAGGGCGAAGCACTGTTAACAACAACAACAACAAGGTACTACCCTAATGAGGGCAAAACGAGAAACTGGCTGTGTATATAATATTTTCTAATTTGATAGCTATACAAAATCGAAAGTGGGTTACCGTTTCTTCCATTGTCGTTGTTGTTGTGGTTTTTAGTGACAAACACACTCTCCGAAGGTTTTGGGGAGTGTTGCAGGAAGCGACAGTCCTTTGCCGGATATGAACCCGGTACGCTCCGGTACTCCCTTGCGGTACTGCCCGACAATCGTGGTAGCGATTTGGTATGACCAGTGGAACCTTCTTGGTCATGTGGGCGGCACCTGCATTAAGAGATACTGTGTGCGAAGTAATCTTAAGATAGGTTGTTGTTGTTGCGCTTGGCAGCTACGTGTGCCTTTCCGAACTAATCCAACACTGGGATACAGAGATAAAGGTAATAGGGATTGAAGATTTGTTTTCTTGAGCGTTGGTTAGCTGTCTTAGAATTTGAGTTTCATTTCGACTTAGTACTCCTCGGTGCAACCAATAGTTTCTAAGACAAAAAGCCTACTCCGACACCGACTCATTTTAGACGTATCGATGTAGATTAAGTACCTTCTGTCATCATGCAAAGAGTCAGCGCATTCGCGCCTTGGCAACCAAGTCACTGTTGGCAGCAATAATTTTGAATTAGTAAAGGACTTCGTTTACCTGGGAACCAGAATTAACAGCAACAATAATGTAAGCCTAGAAATCCGACGAAGAATTACTCTTGCAAACAAATGCTACTTCGGACTGAGTAGGCAATTGAAAAGTAAAGTCCTCTCTCGACGAACGAAAATAACACTCTACAAGTCACTCATCGCACCCGTCCTGCTATATGGTGCAGAAGCGTGGACACTAACAACATCTGAGGAGGCGGCTCTGGGAGTATTCGAGAGAAAGGTTTTTCGAAAGATTTGTGGACCTCTACGCGTTGGCGACGGCGAGTACCGAAGAAGATTTAATAATGTGCTGTATGAACTCTACGCAGACGCCGACATAGTTCAGCGAATTAAAACACAGCGGCTTCGCTGGCTAGGCCACGCAGTGCGAATGAGCGAAGATGCTCCAGCCCAGAAGGTATTCTTATCGGCACCCGCCGGTGGAAGCAGAGGAAGAGGGAGACCACCACTCCGATGGAAGGACCAAGTGGAGACCGATTTGCGATCCCGCGGTGTTTCCAATTGGCGCCAGTTGGCGCAACGAAGAAACGACTGGCGAGCTATGTTGGACGGTCAAAATCGCCCGGGCGGTTAGATGACCATTTAAAGAAAGAAGAAGAAGATGTAGATTAAGATGGAACCCCTCCAAAAAATGCTCAAATGACTTTATCTTAAGGTTCTTATCAAAAGCTAATGAGGAAGAGAGGTCCCCACACTATAGCCCCTTAACCTGATAGGAGTCTTCGGAAAGCTATGTATATCCATATCACAACCTTCTACTTTAAGCGCCAGTTTCAGCTGGCTTTTATACGAGTAATAGACGATGTCGGCCTTGGCTATGCTTCTCTCGATGTTGTACTTCAGTTTAACCATGGTGCCTATTTCGATGCTAATGAACCTAACTCTCGTGGAAAGCTGGGGACATTTGCCATTGAGTGAAACAGTCTAAATAATAGGATTTAATTTGTTTTCGCAAAATTGCTCGGCCATCTATCGAACCCTCAGTCCAGGATTGCACTTATCGTAGGAAGACAAGGTCCTGTAACAATCATAATACCCTTATCTGCATATGCTACTACTTTGCCGACATTTTTATTATCCTGAAGTGTACTTGGCTAATCTAGCTATTTGCCGTCCAAACGAAGATGTTCCTGTGTGTGGAGTGATGAAGGCCAATTTCTGTAGATTCACCTAGGTATGTGAGGCTAATGGGCTAACAGTCCTTAGAGTGTTTCTGTGTTCTTCGTCCATGATTTCCTATCATCTTTGTCGGCTATATGTAGGTCATAGTGGAAATCAAATTGTACGCTCCGGTATCAAGAAAAGGATTCTTAAATACGGCTCGTCCTGCAATCTCACACAAAACTTTAGTTAATTATATAGTAAACTTGGCTTGTGTGTACAAAGAAGTCTATAGTTTGCAAAAAAAACTTTCGCCCCACTCCACAAGCACGAATAACAATTATTATTAATACACTTGTGGCTACTTATCATTTAACAACTCTCCGGGGACCATTATATGATTAGGAAAGTTAACTAAATGCAAAGTGAAGACCTACCAAACACTACGCTGCCAATTATTTATAAATGTATTTTTATGTGTGTGGGTGCATTTAACAGGTCTAGGCTATAGAATTCATTGACACTTTCATCACAGGACAACACGCAACTCATTCCGCTGTACAAATCTTCAAATTGGACTTAAGTTGATGTGGTGGTGTCAATTGCGTTGCATTAATTAATTAATACCAAATGGCTCATTATTATTAAAAACCAAACATTGAAGGGTGTGCGTGAACCAATACAATCCCACGCGGCAAGGGACCAATTAAAAGCAAAAAGTAAATTGAGTTATTTGTTTAGGCACAGAAATCCGAAATGACAACCACCCTTTAATGTCATTTGCTAGGACGAAGGATGAGCGCAAAGTATACTGCGTCTCTAAGTGAATTAAAGCCCGTTGTTGGTGCGCTGGTCAAATGACGGAGAACTCTTTTGGCCATCTTATTACATAGCTAAATAATGGTATCAATATTCCCCAACTTCCCTTTGAAAGCAGAACTTTCTTACTCGTTAAAGAGATGAGGTAAGCACGTTAGGTTCTCAGCTAGATCTGCGACTTACCACCGTACGTGCAATTAGCTCTTCCGGCTCAATGGAAATGACCCCCCTTTAACGAAAGATATAACCTGTCCTATGTCAAACCTTGACAAAAACTTTAATTTTTAGTTTCAGGAACTATAGAGATGGCAAATTTATCCATAATCTCGACGCCTGACTTTGCACTAACGGCTCAAATCGGACTTGGGGATGCGACAAACACCTATTTAGTTATACGATACAGATTAAATGAGCTGTTGTATCGTGTCTAAAAGACTAATAATTTGAGACAAACATTTTGGTATAAATTGACATACGCGCCAAACGTACCAGTCATCTTGGTTGGACTTGAGGCCTACCTAACCCTCTGCTGTAGTTTGGGTTCGGCACCCGATTGAAAGCATTTCCACTTCGAGTTGCTGTGATCACTTTTTGACTCTGGTTTCATTCACAGACCTGTACTTCTTTGTTAATCTCACAAATTACCCATAAGTTTAATTCAGTATGAGATCCATCCTGTTCTCCGTGACACCAGATATGTGATCTACTGCCGGTAGAGTAAGTTCGCTGTGCTCACGGACTGGGTAACCGGGAGTTTAGTCGTCTTTTACAAGAGAAATACCTTATATCGGATATATTCTAGCCGAAGGGAACTTCTTTACGGACTGCTGGGTCAAGATAACCACCCCTACAGTGATTGTCGAACAATAATAGATAATCGACTACTAAGCGATGAGCGATCATCGAGCAATTATGAGTGTCGAACCGATCGCTTAATGAGCGACTGTGAATACTTCATCGAACATCCTTCTACAACCATTTTGCGGTCGCCGGCGTTTCGATGTGATTTGAAAAGTACAAATAAAATGGATAAAAATAAATCATAAAAAAAAAATTAAAAATATGTAAATAAACATTAAAACTGTACAGTTTTTGCTCGATCAAGTTACACAATACCAAAATAAAATACGATCGACTCCATCGAAAAAAGTCTATACTACTGCAACTCGACACTCGCAATAGGGATCAGTATCTCATGACGAAGCTTATACGTACGAGTATATGCTGCTAGCCCGCACGTTGCCGTGGCCAAATAAAGACTAACTTCCTTTCTTATGGTAGTCCCAGAACGTCCTTTTCACTATACTAAAATTAGACATTGGTTCAGTTACTTTCTTGGTTAACCCTTCTACGTCTGACTATACATAATTACCTAAAAAATAGAGTCATCAAATAAAAAAACGGAGCACATAAGACTGTGAAGGACTTTGTCTGCTCGGTAGTCAATGCTAACAGGTAGACAATTAAGAAGTAAAGTCCTATCTCGACGAAGAAAAATCACACTCTTGAATTATTCTAAAGAAAAGTTCGTCTGATGATTTGAGGATATAAAAACCTAACGTGGTCGTGGGCTATGTCAAGGGGTTCCTATAGACACCCAATTTTGACAGAAGAGGAAGGAGGAGGTATACACAGAGTTGAAAGAAGCAGGTAGATGTTGAGTTGCCCTTCTTTGATGTTTCCAATTGGCGTCAATTATCACTTCAAAATATGATAACTTACGTTCCTTGTCACATCACGGCCAAAATTGCCTTGGCGATGAAGCGCCAATGAATGAATAAACATAACAACAAATCATCACTTATCTCCAATAGCGTTTATTTATATAAAAAGAAATACAAGTATTATAAATTATACATTTCAATAATCCATACGCCTTCATGTGATATAAATATGAGCTTGATGTATGTCGTAATAAAGCTACTGCTTCGAATATCAAAATATCACGCGCTCAGCTTAAGCTTGTAAAAGCCATAACATTACCTCAGCACTCGAAAGCATTGTGCATGCAGCCACACGTAATTTGGTAGTCACGCACGACGCCATTATGTCAAAACGTTTTGTCATAAAAAAAATGAATGAATGTAAGTCACAGTAACGCTTTTAATCCTTCTATACACAGACTCCAACAAACATAAATAATGATGCACACACATACATATGGATATTTGTAGATATGTCTAAATGGGTTTAACATTAAGAAAATGCCAGTCAGCAACAGGTTGGGTTTGCATTTTTATATGCTATGAAGTCTGTACTTTTATACTCTCACTCACATCTCAGCTCAAAATTTCTTGCTCTCTCGCTCCTTTTATACTCTAAATTACTTCATTTACTTACATGTATATATTTGCAAATTTATGACATTTTTACGTGCTCTCAGCACATGTGACAAGCTACTGCCTGCCGTTGCCATGCGCTATTACGCATTGAGAGTGCGACATGTCGTATGAGTAACATTTGGAGCTTTCTTATCAAATGGGAAATATTTTATGAATTAATATTATGTACATGCGCATCTGTAGTGTTTATTCAGTTTTATTATTGAGCTATTGGAGCTATCAAATTTTTGTAGTTAAATGGCAATGGAAATAGAGGAAGCTTTAATAAAAATGAGAAAAGAAAAATTAACGAAAGAAAGTGAGAAGCAAACGTTTTATATATACCCAGTAGTTAGTGCTAGTATTATACTATTTAGATTGTGCTTTTAGAATTTGCTTTTATCATGACCATGACTATTTATCATGACTTTCGCGCTTTTACGAAATTTTCACAAAGTAAAAACGTGCAATCCAAAACCATATTAATGTTAATTAAAGGCTAATTTTTTTGTTCGCAAAGCCTAATGCTATTGAAAAAAGACTGGTCACTTTTTCGCCTCAGAACATATCAAGAATGGAAGCTATGCAAAATTCCAGTGACAAGTGACGAAAATTGTTAGAATAGTCACTGTTCTAAACAAGTCACTGGTTCCAAAAAATCAATCAAAATTTTTTTCAAAATAGCCATTGTTTTTGAATCAGTTTTTTAAAACATCGCATTTGCATAATCATTTTCAAAACATCGCATTTGGTTATGCATTTTTCGCATCTATTAAATTAGGAAATTGGAGGTCTCTTCACGTCGAATAGGTGCGTCAAAAAACCGCCCGAGGTCATTTTAGTTGTCATACTTAGGTATTGTGAAGCCAATTATTACTGTGAAAAATTATATATAATTTCTTACGTCACATTTTTCAAATTTAAAATACCTAGCTACGTTCGAATTTGTCGGTTTGTATATTTGTAATATCCGGTACAGGACGCATAATAAATTATAAACTACTTGCTGTCCTGAGTTTTGTATATTCTGGGAGCCTCGCCTGGCTTTTATTTAATAAGATTCTACCAAAATGGAGGCCTCTAGACTTCTTTAAGGTAAATTAGCATTCATAATCCTTTTTAATTTAACTTGCAACTCGTTAAGTGCCTTTGAGTGCCAGTTAAGGACAGAGACCAGGGGCGGCTTTGAAAAATTACCACTCTTGCGATGAATGCAATAGTCCACTCAAGATATCTCAAAAAATTTCAATAAAGGTTCTTGTAATCGATTTTCACTTTTATTGATTATTTTTTTGAATAATCGATATTTTTTTGAACGATTTATGGATCGATTTTATAAATAGTAAACATAGATATTTAATAATCGATTAGGAGATCCACTCACAAAATCGATTTTTATGTGTAAAATGTGTAATTTTTTTCTATTTTTTAACCTTATAAAGGCATAACTGTATTAAAATATTTAAGAGTATGTTTTCAAAATGTGTATGCGCACATTTGGAATCTGAATTAATAAAATCTTTACAACGTCCATTTGCTTTTTTTTCATATCTTATCTTAAATGATTGGCACTTGATTTAATTATTTATAATATAGTTTTGCTAATATAGTGAATAGGCATTTTTGGTATAAAAAATTTCACAAATCGAGTTCTCTCTAAAAATTTGATGATTGAAAAATCGATTTTTTCGATTCGAGTACACATCCCTAGATTTTGGTTACGGCCAGTTAGCAATCGGTGGGTCTTACGCTGACGACAGCACCATAATGACCTCGGCAAGGGTCCCTCCATTGACGAACTCTGTACTAGAATCAACAGTTACCTCCGTGACCTTTCAGCTTCTTCACCGAGCGAAATCTGACCCTATCATGCGCAGATGGGGCAAGAGTTAAATGTCCACGTAGACGGAGTACCTCTACCTACTGTCAACCAAACGAAAATATTGGGTGTGACGATTGACAACGGCCTCACCTTCGTTGGTCATGCCACCGCAATAGCTTCAAAGGTACAGAGCCGCAATAAGATCCTCAAGTCACTGGCCGGCAGTAATTGGGGGAAAGACAAAGAAACATTGCTTGCTACATATAGGGATATGGGCCGACCGGTTATTGACTACGCTGGGCCCATATGGTCGCCCAACCTTGCTGACACCAATTGGAGGAAATTGCAAGTCTGCCAAAACACCGCCATCAGAACTGCTACGAGACATAAGGAGACATCTTCGTAAGCACTACGATGAGATCCGGCACCATACCTCTTTGCCGTTTGATCTGCGGAACCATTGACGGGCTCTAAATGACCTCCACACTGCGTCGGTAGACAGATCCCTCAGATCTCGGCCTGTGAATCCCGTTATTAATACTCAGCCACCTGAATTGGCTGAAGAGGAGCGTGTACTTCCGAGGGAGACTAGAGTCATGCCAGCACAACTTCGCTCTGGATATTGTAATAGGTTAAACCCTTACTTATCCAGACTGAACCCCAACATACTCGACACATGTCCTGCATGTGGCATGCCCCCTCATGATACCAAGCATCTCTTCTCCTGTTCAGTCGAACCTAATCTTCTAACACCTACATCACTCTGGTTCAATCCTGTGGAAACTGCGCGTTTGCTCGGACTTCCGTTAGAAGAGCCTGATGACAATTTAGAGTGATCGAGCCCATTGGGCAGGGCGAAGCACTGTTAACAACAACAACAACAACAACAACAACAGCAATCGGTGTGTAGTATGCTATTAGAGCTCTGCAAGTCAGACAGATGGATTATTGGAATATTTTGGACTTAATACGTTCTCAGAAGTAGCTGTCGTGGTATTTCAACTCCGGTGACACAACTTCGCTCTGGATGTCGTTACAGCCTAAGATCTTACACCTATTAACATTTCGTTATTTAAACTTATCTATGTAGCTGCAAAGGGCATATTTCATAGTCAAAAAACAAGAACATAATAAAGGGTGTTTTTTTTAGGGGTATAGAACTTCGAATTGAAATAAAACACAAGAAAATCGTTTTAAGGTCCATCAATTTGGCTTTATTGGAAGGATAATTTTATGCCATTAATGTTTAAATATGATTTCGGGCATGTGGCCGCCGCGGCTGGCTCGAATAAAGCCAATTCTACAGGTCCAATTTTCAATCACTTTTTCGAGCATATGGGGCCGTATGTCGGCAATAACGCCACGAATGTTGGCTTCCAATTCCCCTAACGTTTCTGGTTTGTTGGTGTAGACGAGCGACTTCACATATCCCCAAAGAAAATAATCCAATGGTGTCAAATCACACGACCTTGGTGGCCAATTGACAGGTCCATTCCGCGAAATTATGCGCTCATCGAATGTTTCCTTCAATAAATCGATTGTGACGTGCGCTGTGTGGCATGTAGCGCCGTCTTGTTGGAACCACAACTCATCCACATTCATGCCATCCAATTCGGGAACAAAATAGTCGGTTATCATGGCTCTATACCGGTCTCCATTAACGGTAGCTGCCTCTCCAGCATTATTGCGGAAGAAGTATGGCCCAATGACTCCACCAGCCCATAGAGCACACCAAACAGTCAGTTTTTGTGGATGTAATGGCGTTTCAAGGGTCTCATGTGGATTCTCTTCACTCCAAATGCGGCAATTTTGCTTGTTGACGTAGCCATTCAACCAAAAATGAGCCTCATCACTGAACAAAATTTTGCGATGAAAATCAGCATCGAAATCAATCTCATTTTCGGCCCATACACCAAAATCACGACGCATTGCATGGTCTCGCGGCTTTAATTCTTGCACAAGCTGGATCTTGTAAGGTCGCAAGCCAAGATCTTTGCGCAAAATCTTCCATAAAGTTGATGGACAAAGCTCCAATTGCTGTGCACGGTGGCGAATCGATTCATTCGGGTCCTCTTCAACACTTTGCTCTACAGCGGCAATTGTTTCTTCGGTGTCCACTGTTCGACGTCTCTGCGGATGCGTATTATCACATAGAGTAAACGTAGTGCGAAAACGATCCATGGTTAACCGAATTAATTGCTCTGATGGACGATTATGTCGACCATAAAATGGACGGAGCTCACGGTAAACTTCGCGAACTGAACCATTATTTTCGAAATAAATTTGCACGATTTGCAAGCGTTGTTCTTTTGTCAACCTGTTCATGATGAAATGGCAAACCAAACTGAACATAAATGACATTAGAATTGCCAGATTTGACCACAAAATGCCAGTTTTATCTCTATTCGAAAAACAAACCTGTAAAAAAAACACCCTTTACAATAAAGGTATGGGATGACATGTTTCGAAGTGCCCAAATTCTCATCAGACCCCTTCTCGGACACTGGGATACGAACCCAAGTGTCTGCACCAAAGCCGCTGTTAAAGTACTCTAACAACTAAGCTATGATGCCCTGTAGCGTCACGATGCATTTTTATTCTAATGTGACATTTGCTTTATTCCTTTTATACATTCTTTGGTACATATATTTTATATGTCAACTCAAGGAAAGTGGAATAGGCGTGTTCATAGAACAGTTTAGACACGGAAGTACTTTTTTGCATATCAACACTTCCGTGTTATTTGTTATGCACCCGCACTGTACAATTATTATTATGGTAATTGTTGTTGGAGCACTGCTCGAACTTTTATGTTTTGTTTGTTGATTGATATTAGGCTTTGGTGCAGACACTTGGGTTCGTATCCCAGTGTCCGAGAAGGGGTCTGATGAGAAGTTGGGCACTTCGAAACATGTCATCCCATACCATCGCTGTGATGGTCGTTGAAATTTTTCTCTAATATCAATCAACAAACAAAACATAAAAATTCGAGCACTGCTCCAACAACAATTACTACATATAATACAATAAAGCCTAGCGTGGGTAAAGCCCATCTGTTTCTTGGTGCCACACGGCGTATGAGTAACTTTTTTTATCAGCAAGTTTTTTTTCGCCAGCAAATTTTATACCTTTCATGAACATGAAATGGTATTATAACTTTGGTCCGATGTTTGTAAATATGAGAAGAAGAAGGATAGACGACCCACAGGGCGATGATCTGAGTCGATTTAGCCATGTTCATCTGTCCGTCAGTTCGTCTGTTTGAACGCAAACTGGTCCCTCAGTTTTTCAGATATCTCGCTGAAATTTGCTAAGGGGCCGCCATTTTGTAAAACATTAATCATTTGTCGGAACCAACAAGATCGGGCCAAAACAAGGCATATCTCCCATACAATCGATTGTTCCAATAAACGGGGTTTGGCCTATAACTGTTGCAATTAAAAAGCTAGGAACGTAAAATTCGGCAGATTTGGTACATATTATATATGTAATGGGTGTAGTGAAAATCACCCAGATCGGACCAACATAATATATAGCTCCCATACAATCGATTGTTCCGATAAATCGATTGTTCCGATAAACCGTGATGTGTATTCATGAAAGGTATAAAGTCTTCGGTACAGTCGAAGACAGCGCTTTCCTTACTTGTTTTTTTTTTGCATTTTATGTTACTTTTAGTGTTTTTATTATTTTCGTTTCTATTGTCGCAGTCATTTTGGCCATCACATGAATTGCTTTTATAACTAATCACACAGCGATACGCACAAGTGTACTTACATTTACATACATGAACACTTACTATCGCATATATATATATATGTATCAATATAAGTATGCTCTGCACAGCCCTATTTTCGTAAATTCATTCTCTTCATCTATGAATGGGATGCTCAAAGCGGATGCGCCATTTTACTCTGCAGCTCTGTTATGATGGCTGCGACGTCACTGTACAGCAGCATTTAAGTACTCATCAACGCTTGGAGTGTGTTCGCGAACATCATTCCGTTGTTAGCCGGGCAGTAAAACGCACATGGTCGCGCGTGTTCTTTTATGTACATTAATGCTTCAAATCGACTAGCAAAAGGATAATTGAATCTCAAAATATTTTCTTAATCGTATTTTTAAAGAAATGTGGTGAATCTTGTATATCCTTAAAAGAGAATCATATAAAATTTTGCATAAAGTGAATTTCTTTGGTGAAAAATTTCAGAAAACCGAGAACGTCGTAGTAAAATAAAAATAAAAATGTAAGTGCTACATTTAAAAATTCCTTTGCAACGTATTTTGTAACGCTCTTTGAAACGCGTCGGAAACGGTGGTCAACTCAAGCGTAATTGGCTGGGTTGAATTTGCTGACGCTAACCTTTTCAAGAGCTGCAGGCGCTCAATTACGTACTAATGCGCCTGCTACCCTCCCTCATTGCATATAACCCTTTGCCATGCATGATAATGATTCGCGCTAGACACATTATATTTGAATATCAATTGCGAAATTATACCGTTTATCGTTAAATATGTTCTGCTGGCAGTGGATATTTGAAGCAAACGCTTTTCGCAAATTTACGCTAAACTTAACTTGAATCGAGGCGAAAATTAAAATTTTATGCAATTACAACTAAATAACTTCACAATTAAAGCAGACTTACGTTGTATGAAAACGTAATAAAAAAGAGAATAAAAAAAGAATATCACATTAAAAATGCATTTCTATGAAAATTTGTAACACAAGCAAAAATAATTTGCATTGATCACAGTTCAGTTTTATTGTGTTTGTAAGCAAAGATTTTTGCTTCTCATTGAAGTAGTTGTATAAGTTAACGGTCATGCTAATGTCAAGTTTAATTGTAATATTCAAACGCTAAGTTGAACAGCTAAGCCAAAGTAGAAGAAAGAAATATAAAAAGTGTTATTGCATAAATTTCTATGTTAATACGAGCTGAGTGGTGCATATAAAAATTTATACAAAGGAGTATAAAAAATTACAAATGCAATACAAATAAAGTGAAGTGTATGAATTTGAATTTCTTAGAATTTTTTTTGAAAAATTGCATGGTGTCCCCTTAGTGATGTTTTAATTGAAATTTACTGAAATATGCTTATACTTATCAATTTACAGTGAAAGCAAGTGAAAATTAATTTTAATCACAAACGTGGTTGCAGTGAATGGAAAATCCTCAACGTTTAAATGTTCTTAAGCGTACTCCAGCGAAATCAACTTGGTTGGCGTGGTGCAAATATTAAAAGGTTCTTATGATATGAATGCTTTTTAATTAATGAATATAGTTGAATTTGCATATTAAGCATTTGAATTCCATTCTAAAAAATTTCCAAATAAAATATATTAACAGGGAAACTATACTAAATGCATAGCTTAAATTTCTGTAAAAATTTTGTCCTGCTTATATACATACATATGTATAACTTGTATGAGAGAAACTGCAACTATTATTATTATTATTTATTTACTACAACTCTTAGAACCTAGTTCAACACTAACAAGTATATATTGCAATAGTTTGAATATACAATCGTTTTTTTTTTAAAGAAAAAAAAGGATAATTGCAATTTACATTTTGAATTCCATGCGTGACATTTTCAATTGAGGTTATGTTATTTTTATAAATTATTGTTTGGTAGTTTTTGTTATTTTAACGAATTGTTTAGTTGAAAAAAAAAAATTCGGAATTGGGGCGTTTTTAAAAAATATTTTCAAATAGAGTGATTTGTGGTAAAATATATTTCTTTTTAATATAAAAATTTTAATTTTAAAAGGAAAATTGCTGCGGTCTTGATGTATCGATTAAAATTTCGCCCCGGGTCGTCCTAGAACGTGTTTTTATGTCAAGGGTACAACATTAAATGTATTGACGTCGGTTCCCACTTTAGCAGCTCTCTTTGTTTGGAAGATATTGCCCGAAAAGTAATTATAGGTAAAGCTGGCATCGAGACATGATTGAGGTAAATATGAAGGTAGAAGCGAGGGAAAAATTATTGTAGAGGTAGACGTGGAGGTAGGGGCAGACGTAGATGGAGAGGTACAGGTAGAGGGAAGCTGAAAGGAAAAAGAAAGCCAAAGTGATACGGTAAAGGAAAGGGTCAAAATTGGCAGTAGGTGTGACAGTTTTTACGATGTGGGAATTTTAGCAAATAAGAAAACTCTCGGGCAGAACAAAGTCTGTAGGTTTAGCTAGTAAAAATATAGCTCAATGGTTAACAGCTTCTGAAATGGATATTTGAGAAAAGCTAAGGCAGTTGTCTCTAAATTTACCTTTTCTATTCTAATAAAAACTTTTAATAATTTTAAATTCTTTTTTTAAATAACTATTCAAAATAAAAGCAATAATAATTTAAATAAAAGTTATTATTCTTGGCCTTGAGCTCATTTATGTATAGTCTTAAATACATGACAAAATATAAATATTGACATTTATACAAAAATAAATAATTTTTTTTTGTTAGAAGTTTTTAAGCTGAAACATTTTGCTTCCAAATTGGTTGACATATTTTTCTGGTTGATATTAAAGTCTTGTTTCGATTGAGAGAAATACAATTTGGCTCCAATTTACCCTCACATATAAACACAAGTGCAAAACATTTTGATATAGAAATTTACACGTACTCGTACAAATCGACAATGGTAAAAATTGCTAAAAATATTGCAGCACTGCAAAAAATTCATATTCAGAAGTGATTCTTCAATACAATTGTACACGAACTTAATTGAATAAAAAAGGGACACATATAACGCAGGAACGCATAATTTTGAGAAACACAGTGATGATTTTTCAGGTCTTACAAGAAACACGAAAGTGAACATAATCCTGCTTCAAAAAAAAAAAAATGAAAACAAAACTCCGTTTGGTTTAAAATCGTCCGAAATAAAGATCCAAATAACAACGATCGTAAATTGAAAACTCATTTCGCGCAAACGGTTGAGATTTTAAAAAACAAAGTACATCTTCTCATTTCCGAAGATAGCGTTTATAGTGCGACGGAATATGTGGTATATTAATTTCTATTGGCATTAGAAATTTTGTTACCGAAAATGGGGGGCGTCAATTTAAGAAAAAATCAAGTCCTTTTAAGAGCTTTCAGGCAAACCTCCTGATGTATAACTTTGTTTGAAGTGTGCTTACTAAACTATCTTCACGAAAACTAAGGAGGACCCCCCCCACGCTTTGGTTATAAGTAAATTGTAAATTTGCGAAATATTTGAATAAGAATATGAGTTGTGATACGTGATGTGACCAAAACATTTTTGAAAATTTTTTTTTTATTGTTTATTTATTATCTAAAATATTTTAAGCAGTACGGTCCCAATAGCTCAACCATTTAAAACGCAAAGCGTGAATTTTTCGAAATTTCAGTTGCGTGACATTTTTAATTGAGGTTATATCATTGCGATGAATTGTTGTTTGATTATTTTTACTATCCAACTGAATTATTTGACATATTTTTGTAAGTTCAACGAGCTCAAGACCAGTTGATAATAGTTCTTGGTTAATTATTATTATTTATTATTAGAGGAAAAATTATTATTTTATTTATTCATTTAATTTCAAAAATAGTCTAGATTATAATGTACTTACAGACTACTTGAATTTATGCTTGAAAATACAGACCTTATCAATTCTATCAAAAACTTACGACACTCAACAAATGTTTGAAGGCGGCCTTAGGCAAAGAAAAGTCAATGGCTAAAGAATTTAATAATAGGAGCGTTAGAGGCATAGAGACTTTACGCAAACGCCGACATAGTTCAGCGAATTAAAACACAGCGGCTTCGCTGGCTAGGCCACGTAGTGCGAATGAGCGAAGATGCTCCAGCCCAGAAGGTATTCTTATCGGCACCCGCCGGTGGAAGCAGATGAAGAGGGAGACCACCACTCCGATGGAAGGACCAAGTGGAGACCGATTTGCGATCCCGCGGTGTTTCCAATTGGTGCCAGTTGGCGCAACGAAGAAACGACTGGCGAGCTATGTTGGACGGTCAAAATCGCCCAGGCGGTTAGATGACCATTTAAAGAAGAAGAGAGGCATAGAGGGTTGGGGCGCAATCAATATAAAACATATCCCAATTTCAAAGTAATCTAGGGGGATGTGGAGACAAATATTCTCGAGTAAACAAGGTGAATTAATCACACCGTTAATAATGTTATAACAAAAGTAAGAGAAAGAATGGTTCTCTTGTTTGAAGTGATTGAAGGCTAATGAGTGAACATCTGGCATTGTAAGAGGGAATCGGCTCAGAAATGTTCAAAGACCGCAGGCCATACTATGAAACTACTTTTTGGACTCGCTCAAGCCTTTTGATAAGGCCTCCAAATAAAGCAAGCATATTCCAGCTTAGAGCGTACAAGAGACGTAAACAGAGAGTATAAGGATCTGTAAAGTCAGAGTTAAATCGCCGTATAAAAGCCAAAACCGAGTAGGACTTAGCAATTATAGAGCCGCCAATATAATATGAAGTGGGAATTGTGCAACGAGACTTAGAGAAGGTTACATGAAACCACTTACCAATATTTAACGGCAGATTATTATTACGACACCAATCAGCAACATTGTTCAGGTCAGACTGAATGTTTTCGGAGCCAGAAGGAGTAGAAACAGCTGTAAAGCAGAAAATGGGAATGTTGAAACAGGCTGAAATGTCATTAATAAAAATTACAAACAGCAGTGTCCCCAAAATGTTGCCTTGCGGTACTCCAGAGGACGCAATAAAAGGCTGGAGTGAGTATTGCCAACAACAACTTCACATTTGCGTGAGTGAAGGTAGGACTTAGTCCAAGACAAAAATATAGAGTGAAAGCCAAGTCTGGCTAGTTTGGAAATCAAGATTGGATGACTAACTTTGTCAAATGCTTTGGAGAAATCCATATAAACCGTATCGACTTGAAAACGGTTGTTGAAGGCTGTAAACTTAAAATAAATCTTTAAAAATCATTTCAAAATAAATATTAAGCTTACAAAATTCTGATTTTTCGCTTATAAAACGGTTGAAACGTTTTATAATTGAAACGACCCGTTGATAAAAAGCTTATTAATGTAAGCCTATAAAAGCTTTTCATAAGTGTTTTTTCTGAAACTTCATTCAAACCATATTTTTTATATTATTTAGCTATTGCAATAAAATAAATATGGTTTAATCATACTTTGAATGCCGAAATAATTAGCAGAATGCAGAAGTGGTTAAGATGCAGCCATGATTTTTGCTTTGTCGTCGTCATACTTATGAAACAAATTTTTAATATTTTAAGTTGAAAAGAAAAAAAATTACAAATATTTTTTTCTGAATTTTTGTAAACACTTACATTTCAAATTTAAACCAAATGATTTATAAAAGTTTGTTCTTGAAATTTATAAAAAGTTTGCTTTAAACTTCGAAAAAAATTAATTCCGAAAAGCTTTGAAGTAAATTTTTGTGAGCTTCAAAAAAGAATTTCTACAAATCATTGATTGAGAGCCTAATGCAAAATTTCCCAACAAATTACAAAAAAAAAATATTTGTTTAGTTTCGTAGATTGTAGAAAGTTGTCTACGTTTCTAGAGAAAGTGTGAAATATTTTAAATGTGTATTTTGATGTTTAGAAAAATTTTTATAGAAGGCCCTGTGCGAATCGGTTGAAAATTGTAAATTTTGACCGAGCGAAAGAATATTGTGACATTAATCGCGGTGAATATGCACGTCAGAATTTACCCTAGCCCATGAGGATGGGTAAAATTTTGACAACTACGAATGTGTACACATATATGCATTCCATATTGCCAATCATATCTTTTCGAATGAATTTATATGCCAACAAGTTACATAATATAATTTAACAAAAAATGCGTAAATTTAACCTCTTAAGACCTGAGCATGAATTAAATACGATTTTTAAATTTTTTATGGTTTTTTGTACTTGAAGAAGCATAAATAACACACGTAACAAATTTTTTTTTTAATTTATATTGTTTTTACATAAATTAAAAAAAATTTTTTTTTTAATTCATATTGTTTTTACATAAATTTAAAAAAAAAATTTTTTTTACATCATAATATGTACTTTTGTTATCTATATACATAAAATATTTGTAGTACTAAAATCAGCACAAAATTCCGTTATTACGAGACTAAAAATTTGAGCTTAAATTTTAAACCATTTGTCCGTTTAAGCAGATTTTTAAACATTTTTGTAATAAATTTCAAACCTTTCAATTACCTACAACAATTTTCAATTTATTGTGGTTTCAATTTCAAACTCCACTGAAAAAAAGTCTAACATTTTTTGAATTTCTTTTCATTTATTTCTAAAAGCTTTTTAAAGTCATTGAATTTTTCTCTAAACAGCTTTGTGCGCTGCGTAGCTCAGTGGGCAGAGCAGACGACTCTGATGCGGGACAGTGGGTTCGAATTCTGCCAACTCATACAAATGTTTTTTAAGTTTTTTTATTGATAAGACATTTCTGGTTTAAAATTTAAACTATTTTCTTCACTCTCATTTTCTTAGAAACTGGCATAATTTAAATTCTAAACCAAATTCGGTTTGGACATATATTTAGCCTAGAAAAGTGTAAAATTTAGGCTAAAATTTTTAGACGTGTATTTAAAAGTTTCAATAAATTCCAGGTGCACGTATGTGTACCCGGGGTCTTAGAGGTTAAAATTTATCCACAGATTATTTGCTTTCCCACGTGCTTTTTTTAAGATGTCAAAATTTACAAGTCATAATTTACCATTTCATTTGGTACAGCAAAATGAAAAATATTTTTACACCATAAATTTGTTCAACACAGTTTTCCTCTGAGTAAAATGTTTCCGATTAGCACACGGTCTAACGTGGAAAACTTTCTACATTTTCTATGCTTTTTAGACAGAAAAAATTACGTTAAGACAATGTTGACCACAGCTTTCTAATGAACAAGTAAGTCTTCTGCATAGAACGAAAATTTACCTGTGTGCATTAAGTGTATATAACTGAGTAAGAGATTAAGACTAATTATTTCAAAGAAAGCAACTCTAAGGTAAATTGTGCACACTAATTACACATCCACATAAGGAATAGTTTAGATTCATTTAGATAAGAGTAAAGTGTTTTGATTTTGATTTTAGTATTGAAATGTATTTGAAAGCATTTCCTCATTCACTCATAAAATATTTTCTACCAAGAGTAAAGAAAATTTATTAAACATTAATATTTTATTTGTGAATAAAAAGAAGTCCAGGTTAAGCTTTTATATTTAATTTAAGATGTGAAACTTATTCAAATTTTTATTCACGCAGAAAGTTAAAGTTTATAACATCATGAAGTGCTTTTCGTTCCTAAAAAGTGGAGTTTATCATTATCAGTCAATCAATTATTTATTTTTATTGCTGATGTTAGCATATTCAAATAAAAAAAATTTGGTTTTGTATTTCAATTGAAATTTTTTGTTAGTATACAAATTTATTTTTCTATACTCCGGATTACTCGCCTATTTTTTTGAATGAGCAATAAATTTAAAAATTCAACGCCTACGAGTATTACAAAAACAAAATTAGTAACGAGTTTGGGCAACTGGGGCCGTTTTGGTTGCTTTCTCTTCTTCTGATTCCATAGTCGTGTTCCGATAAGAATACTTTCTGGGCCGGAGCGTCACTGGCTTTAATTAACTGGGCTATGTCGACCTCGACGTCAAGATCAAAACCTCTCAGTTTTAAGTTTCTCTTGGTGGAAATGTAAAAGTTAATCACTTAATATTAATCCGGCAAATAAATGTTTATATTCGGATTCATAAACTATTTTTCTATTTCTACACGTGCTCAAGACCAGTTGATAACAGTTATTATTCAATTAACCTTTTTTATTTTGTTTGTTTTTATTATTAGTGAGAATTCCTAACTACTTGATAAGTCCCAGTGTTTAAAACCCAGCAACGTGTTCCATATTATTTGATTTTCATATGCTCTTACTTCTAAAAAAGAAAATCATGCAATTTTTTTATCAACATGAAGCTATTTCCATTTAAATAAGGAAATAGCATAATTGACTTATTCGAAATTTTCGTTGACTTTCTTCAAATCATCAATTCACTTTATTTCCGTTGATCGCGTTATCTGTTACTATTTAATAAAGCCGACATGGCTTTTCAGCCATGGCAAGAGCGAATTATAATCCTTCATCTATGCTATCTACACTTTCCTTTATTATTCTAAACAAGTTGATTAATTAAGCAAAATAAGTATGAAATTTCCCCCTATCAACGTGTGTGGATTAACTAAACTTTGTTTGCATGACTAACCGTCAACTACCACATCATATTTCAACTCAAACACATGTGCTTGCGTAATTTAACTCATATATGCTTATATAATGAATTTACACACACACACACAGACTAATTTTATGTCAACATTTTACTGACGTATGTTATAAACAAAGTGTCAATAGATATCAAATTACCAATTGAAATTTATTATCACATAAAGGGACGCCCGGACCGGACGTCAACAGGAAATTATAGTAGTATGCGAGTGCAGGGCTTATGGGCTTATGTAAATATATCAAAGGAGTGTATTAGTAGACAATTAAGAATTAGCTTTAATAACATGTCTAACTTGTATGCATAGTTATCTGGTTGAACACCTTAATGTTATGCTACTTATTAATAATGAACTCACATTAATACAGGTACTTGTTTATGTGTGATACGTAAGTATTTACCCTGAAGGGAAAATCTCGCTTTTACCCACTAGGAATTGATGTACCACCAAAAGACTGAGTATTGCTTGTACGAATAACATAAATAAATAAAATGAACTAAATTTTTCGTATGTTACACTGCTCTACAAAATTAAACTTTTTGCATTACCCTGGATCACCACTATTTTGTTTTTTATTTGCTATAGTCCCCTTATTATAAAAATGGTCGAAATTTAAAATTCTATGGACACGTTTTTGTTTTTTTTTTTGTTTTCTAAAATTGGCCTTTTTTGAAAAGGGAGATCCATTGATTTTTTCATATCTCTGGAACGGGTTGTCCGATTTTGTTGGAGAAAGCAGCATATAATAGCAAATGAAATTACCTTAAATACCATTTTTTAAATACTTATTGGTTTCAGAGTTGTTTGCATCGCATTATAAAAAAATCGATTTTTTTTCTTCTTTAATTCGTAAAAAATCGAAAGAGACGAAAACTTACAACTTTTATTAGATGATCGCAAAACTGTGAACATTCCAAATAAGGCAAGCTTTATTTCATGAAAATCCATATTTAACGGTTATATTACTAACAATTAAGTGAATGAAGGGAAAATAAGTATTTTTAATATTTTTGTTTATTTAGCTAATTTAAAGCCTTTACTAAAGAAATTCTACAAAATTTAGTACTTGAAATATTTAAAAACAGTTTCTACTTTTTGCTTGTCTACTGTAATTTTCTGAATTTGATTCTCGTATATGAAACCAATTACTATCCCCTATCATATTTTCGTTCCAGAATCCTTGATAACGCTCCTCCATAGACTTAAGTTGTTGGTGAAATCGTTCTCCAACGTATTATGTTGATTTTCAGGACATGGAACTCCATCTGAATATAGCACGGGAAGAGTAAAACCACCAGCTGAAATCGTGGGAAAAGACCAAATCATATGTTTTCCAAATCCTCTTTTTTACTTAAACAAAAGTAACAGTTAGCATCGGGATCACATGTTTCTCTCCACATCGTAGGTTTTTCAATTTGCATGTTTTCTCTGTGAAAAATGAGTATCATAAATATTTTTAATTAATAAATGTAATTTATTTAAAATATATATACAGCTATCACAAATTGAATTTGGCGTCCAATATGGGCTCAAATTCTCAACATATATTTTAAAATAATCCTTATATGAATTTTGTAGTGAAATAGTGAAATTTCTCCGCCCTTTTGCTGTAGTGTAAAGACCACATACACAACAAAATATATTCGGGTCATTTTTGCAGACAAATTTTCTACTGTTATTATTAATTTTTTTAAAGTTCACTAACCAATTAATAGTTTTTTGCTGTTGTTGACAACTTGACTTTTCGCGATCAGGAATGCTAGTTAAATAACATTGAATGAACTAAATGAATTACTTTAAATAGTCGCAGGCCACTTCGACTTTCAAAAGTATGTATCTTTTGTCACAATCGGCAACAATATACCATACAGGACAGGCATCTAATGAGTCTGTAAATTTTTTCACCACTACTGCGAAAGGGTTTGAAAAAAGTGGTTTTCAAAAAAACCTCATAAGCTATGGGGAATGGCCTGTGCAGGCTGGGATGTTTAGTAGGTAGGTATAACAGTTTCTATGACGGAGTGATAATTTGATTTTTTTGTTTTTATGATTTAATCATTCTAAGAACATCGCAAGAAATGCCTCAAGGAAAAAGTTGTATATATTTGTTACAAATATATATGACCATGTCTCTTCCTTACGAAAACCCGCGTTGGCAATTTAAATTTTCCTAACAGTATGAGGCATTTTTCTTATGATCTGCGTTTTGCCTTAAAAAAAATTGACGGGGGAAAATTTCCTGAGTGTCATTATGGAGTTTTCTCATTTCTGGCGATGCCCGTAGTAAGCTTTAAAAAGACAAAGTTGCGCAAAATGTCATACCTAAATAATTTGTTTGTCAAAAACAAAAAAAAAAGGCTTGATATGCAAAATTTTTGGCTAAATTGGGTATTTTCACTTTATTGTCAATAAAACCAACATTTATTCATGCATTTTCACGAAATAAGGTTTCAATTATTTATAATGCTTACAGTTTTAATACCGTGGAATAAAAATGGTAAGTTTTTAAAACCTTAAATTTTTTATGAATTTTTGAAAAATATAAAAATGTTCGATTTTGCAAAAAAAAGAAAATTTTTTTACATTTTTATGTGAATAACTCCACATCCGAACCCGAGCCCACAATCGAAGATGATGGAATTGACGTTCCACAACCCGACTATAACGAAGTGCGAATAGCAATATCCCGACTGAAAAACAATAAAGCAGCTGGCGCTGATGGTTTGCCTGCTGAGCTATTCAAACACGGAGGCGAGAAGCTGGTAAGGCGCATGCATCAGCTTCTATGCGGAATATGGTTGGATGAATGCATGCCTGAAGATTGGAATCTAAGTGTTCTCTGCCCAATCCACAAGAAGGGCAATCCTGCAAACTGCGCCAACTATCGCGGAATCAGCCTTTTGAATATCGCATATAAGGTCCTATCAAGCGTATTGTGCGAAAGACTGAAGCCTGATGTGAACAGACTGATTGGACCTTATCAGTGTGGCTTCAGACCTGGTAAATCTACCATCGACCAGATTTTTACAATACGCCAAATCTTGGAAAAAACCCGTGTAAAAAGAATCGACACACATCATCTCTTTGTTGATTTTAAAGCCGCTTTCGATAGCACGAAAAGGAGCTGCCTATATGCCGCTATGTCTGAATTTGGTTTCCCCGCAAAACTTATACGGCTATGCAAAATGACCTTGAGCAACACCGCCAGTTCGGTCAGAATTGGGAAGTACCTCTCCGAGCCGTTTGAAACTAAACGAGGTTTCAGACAGGGCGACCCCCTATCGTGCGATTTCTTTAATTAAATGCTGGAGAAAATAATACAAGCTGCAGAACTTAACCGCGCTGGAACAATATTTTATAAAAGCGTACAATTGTTGGCATATGCTGACGATATTGATATCATTGGCCTTAACAACCGCGCCGTAACTTCTGCTTACTCCAAATTAGAAAAAGAAGCGGAGAAAATGGGATTGGTGGTGAACGAGGGCAAAACGAAGTACCTTCTGTCATCATGCAAAGAGTCAGCGAATTCGCGCCTTGGCAACCAAGCCACTGTTGGCAGCAATAATTTCGAAATAGTAAAGGACTTCGTTTCCCTGGGAACCAGCATTAACACCAACAATAATGTTAGCCTAGAAATCCGACGAAGAATTACTCTTGCAAACAAATGCTACTTCGGACTGAGTAGGCAATTGAAAAGTAAAGTCCTCTCTCGACGAACGAAAATAACACTCTACAAGTCACTCATCGCACCCGTCCTGCTATATGGTGCAGAAGCGTGGACACTAACAACATCTGATGAGGCGGCTCTGGGAGTATTCGAGAGAAAGGTTTTTCGAAAGATTTGGCGACGGCGAGTACCGAAGAATATTTAATAATGAGCTGTATGAACTCTACGCAGACGCCGACATAGTTCAGCGAATTAAAACACAGCGGCTTCGCTGGCTAGGCCACGTAGTGCGAATGAGCGAAGATGCTCCAGCCCAGAAGGTATTCTTATCGGCACCCGCCGGTGGAAGCAGAGGAAGAGGGAGACCACCACTCCGATAGAAGGACCAAATGGAGACTGATTTGCGATCCCGCGGTGTTTCCAATTGGCGCCAGAACTAGAACTCCACAACCTTTGATCATATAAAAAATTTTATTTTCAAGACTTGAAGAAAATTTTGCGGTGAATCCACTGGTGTTTCTCTCAACGAATTTAGATAAGTAATTTCCAAGATATGATAAAATAAATGGGAAGACCTCTGTGAAAATTCGTGATTTTAGAAAAAGAAAAAAAAAATCGTATCCATAGAATTTTAAATTTTGGATGTTTTTGTACTTAGGGGGCCATAATACATCGAAATTAAATGGTTAGACTTCAAAGTAATTTCTCTTGTTGACTAGTGTTATTCATAACAGTATATATGTACATAGTTTTATTACTTCGATCATAAAAAAAAATAAAAAAAAAATCTCAAAAAACTGTAGGTCCCGCCAATTTGTAGGAAAAATTAGAAGCAGCATACCACAAACTAATCTCCTCAGTAGATATATATCGCGCTAATTATTTTATTTATTTATGTTTTAGAAATGATTGGAAATTCTTTTCGAAATGAGAATTCATGCAGTTTTCTTTCTATAAATTTTTGTTTTATATGTATTTTTTGTATAATTTTTATTTGTTTTTAAATATTTTTCGTTTTTCATTTTTTGATTGTGTTTTATTACTTAAAAAAAAATTTATTTTGGATCAATAATGATTTTGTTTAGTGGCTATTGACAATACAAAAAAATGCCTATCTTTGATTTTTGCAAAAAATTGTATCTTGTTTTATCGAAAATTGAAAATCTTTGTGCTTTTTATTTCAAAGTTAATAGCTTCTAAAAACTCTTCAAGAGCACTTTTTTTATTTATTTAAAATTAAAAAACCGTGAGCACCCGGTAGCAGTCTGTGACAACAAAGCAGCTCTGCAAAAAAATCCATCATGATCAAAAACTGACTGCCAGATGGCGGTGTTGGTCATGTATATGGTAAAGTGAATAAAAGGATTTTAGAGGACAGAAAAACCATGCTTAATGGGGTTAGCAGTGCGTGCCAAAATTTCTCTGATGAGTGAAGTCTAGCAGCTTCCGAAAGGGTTTTATAAGAAAAGCTATGGCGGTTGTCTCTAAAAATTTTCCTTTTCTATTCAATTAAAAACTTTTAATAATGAAATAAATTATTCTTCTTCTTTAAATGGTCATCTAACCGCCTGGGCGATTTTGACCGTCCAACATAGCTCGTCAGTCGTTTCTTCGTTGCGCCAACTGGCGCCACTTGGAAACACCGCGGGATCGCAAATCGGTCTCCACTTGGTCCTTCCATCGGAGTGGTGGTCTCCCTCTTCCTCTGCTTCCACCGGCGGGTGCCGATAAGAAAACCTTCTGGGCTGAGTCATCTTCGCTCATTCGCACTACGTGGCCTAGCCAGCGAAGCCGCTGTGTTTTAATTCGCTGAACTATGTCGGCGTCTGCGTAAAGTTCATACAGATCATCATTAAATCTTCTTCGGTACTCGCCGTCGCCAACGCGTAGAGGTCCACAAATCTTTCGAAGAACCTTTCTCTCGAATACTCCCAGAGCCGCCTCATCAGATGTTGTTAGTGTCCACGCTTCTGCACCATATAGCAGGACGGGTGCGATGAGTGACTTGTAGAGTGTTATTTTCCTTCGTCGAGAGAGGACTTTACTTTTCAATTGCCTACTCAGTCCGAAGTAGCATTTGTTTGCAAGAGTTATTCTTCGTCGGATTTCTAGGCTAACATTATTGTTGGTGTTAATGCTGGTTCCCAGGTAAACGAAGTCCTTTACTATTTCGAATGTATTGCTGCCAACAGTGGCTTGGTTGCCAAGGCGCGAATGTGCTGACTCTTTGCATGATGACGGAAGGTACTTCGTTTTGCCCTCGTTCACCACCAATCCCATTTTCTCCGCTTCTTTTTCTAATTTAGAGTAAGCAGAAGTTACGGCGCGGTTGTTAAGGCCAATGATATCAATATCGTCAGCATATGCCAACAATTGTACGCTTTTATAAAATATTGTTCCAGCACGGTTAAGTTCTGCAGCTTGTATTATTTTCTCCAGCATTAAATTAAAGAAATCGCACGATAGGGGGTCGCCCTGTCTGAAACCTCGTTTAGTTTCAAACGGCTCGGAGAGGTACTTCCCAATTCTGACCGAACTGGCGGTGTTGCTCAAGGTCATTTTGCATAGCCGTATAAGTTTTGCGGGGAAACCAAATTCAGACATAGCGGCATATAGGCAGCTCCTTTTCGTGCTATCGAAAGCGGCTTTAAAATCAACAAAGAGATGATGTGTGTCGATTCTCTTTTCACGGGGTTTTTCCAAGATTTGGCGTATTGTAAAAATCTGGTCGATGGTTGTTGTTGTTGTTGTAGCGACTACTTAACCTGCCTAGGATGTCACCCCCCATCCAACATTGTCATCAGGCACTTCTAACGGAAGTCCAAGAAACCTCGCGGCTTCAACAGGGGTGGACCAGAGTGAAATTGGTGTTAGAAGAGTGGGCTCAGTTGAGCAGATGAACAGATGGTTAGTATCGTGGGGAGACACGCCGCATGCCGGGCAGACATTTGGAAGGTCAGGGTTCAGTCTGGATAGGTAAGAGTTTAGTCTGTTACAGTATCCAGAACGAAGTTGGGCCAGCGTGACTCTTGTCTCCCTGGGCAGTTCGCGTTCCTCGTCGGCAACAGGTGGAGCTTGTGCCTGTAGGACTGAATTCACGGGGCGTGATCCGACAAAGGAGTTTACCGACTCCGTGTGGATGAGGTTGAGGGCCCGCCGGTGCACCTTTGGATCAAACGCCGAGAAAATGTGATGCCGGATCTCGTCATAATGCTTACGGAGGTGGCTCCTTATTCTCCTGGGAGGCGGATTTTCGTTGAGCAGGTTCCTGTTCGGGTGCTGCGGTTTAGAGCAGTTGAACAGGCATTGTCTGGTCAACATCTCGCAATGCTCTTTGACATCGAGCATTTTTGCCTCATTATGAAGATGGTGCTCAGGAGACATAAGGAGGCACCCCGTGGCAGTTCTGAGTGCGGTGTTTTGGCAGGCCTGCAACCTCCTCCAATGTGTGTCTGCTAATCCCGGCGACCATATTGGCGTCGCGTAGCTCAGAACCGGCTGGCCGATTGCCTTGTACGTTTCCAGTAACGTTTCTTTGCCTTTACCCCAAGTACTGGCAGCTAGTGACTTGAGGATTTTGTTACGGCTTTGTACTTTGGTGGCAATCGCGGCTACATGAGCACCGTATTTGAACATGTTATCAAACGTGACCCCTAAGATTTTGGGGTGTGTGACAGTCGGAAGCTTAATGCATCGACGTAGACGTCTACTTCCATGTTCGCCTGCGCTGTCCACTTCGTAAATAAGGTGGCCGAGGATTTGGTCGGTGACAATGTCAGGTTCCGTGCAGCGAAGAAACTGCAAAGGGTTGGCAGGTAAGAATTAATTCTCGAGCAGAGCTCATCGACGGAGGGTCCAGTCGCCAGGATCGTGCAGTCATCGGCGTAGGAGACGATCGAGATGCCTTCTGGTGGGGAAGGGAGCCTCGATATGTAATAATTAAACAGAAGCGGGGATAGGACACCACCCTGTGACGTGGTTTTGATCTTTCGCCTCTAAATTCCACCGATGACTGCCGGCCACTCAGGTAGTTGGCGGTCCAACGTTTTAGACAGGGGGGAAGGTTTGAATCTTCCAGGTCGTTAATGAGTTGCGCGTGATTAACAGTGTCAAAAGCTTTCGACAAGTCAAGCGCAACTAGCACGGTCCTGTCATTTGGGCGAGATTGGTTGAGACCGACACCTATCTGTGTGGTGATGGCATTTAGCGCGGTGGTAGTGCTATGCATTTTGCAGAATCCATGCTGATGTTCGGCTAATCGTAGGTTTGCGGTGTAGTAAGGGAGCAAGACCGACTCCAGGGTCTTCACTACTGGCGAGAGGAGTGATATCGGTCGATATGACTCCCCCACGTTAGCCGGCTTGCCGGGCTTTAGTAGTGGCACCACCTTGGCCTGTTTACATCTTTCTGGAATGACAAAGGTGGTCATGGACAGATTGAAGACGGTTGTTAAGTACCTTACTCCCTCATCACCGAGATGTTTTAGCATCAGCATGGATATACCGTCTGGGCCAATAGATTTGGAGTTTTTGGACCCCCGTATGGCCTCCCGAACCTCTGTGGTGGTGATGGCAATGGGCGCTTGGTTGTTTTGCGTTTGTGCGCTTCCCTGATGGCGCGCCTGATTTCCTTGTCAACCGGAGGATGCAGTACAAATTGCCGGCAGAAAGCGCTCGCTCATCTCTTTGGTTTCGACTGTACCTTATCACCAAAGGTGATGGCTATTTTGTCGTTCGGTTTGGTCGGATTAGACAAGGACTTTACAGTGGACCATAATTTGCCAACACCAGCAGAGAGGTTACAGGACCTTAGGTGCTCCTCCCATTTGGCGCGTTTGTGTTGATCAACTAGCCGTCTGATTTCCGCATTGAGATTTTGAATTTGAGGATCCGTAGGGTTCATGCGTCGCACGTGGTCACGTTCATTAGCCAGGGCCGCTGCCTCTGCGGGGAAGTACGGACGTATCTCCTTAATTCTACCTGACGGAATATATTGATTGGAGGCTGAAGCTATGACCAAGCGAAACGCTTTTTCCCCTTCTCGTACGTCAGACGGAATGGGAAGAGTAGCGAAGGTGCTCTCAGTGAAATTAAGAAAACCAACCCAGTCAGCTTTACTGAAGTTAGTGAAGGTGCGCTTCTCAGAGGTAACGAAGTCACTGGGGCGATCGATTGAGAGGATTATCGGCAAATGGTCAGATGCAAGAGTAAGCATTGGTCGCCATTCAACGCAGTTTATGAGACCTGCGCTGAGGTCTGGCGAACTGGAACAATTTACCGCAACTCTCGTGGGGGCGTCCCCGTTCACAGTGCAAAACGTCGAATCGTCTATTTGTTCAGCCAATTCCTGTCCCCTGCCATCGGCCTGTTGGCTTGGGTGCCACAGATCGTGGTGTGCGTTGAAGTCTCCGAGGATTACACGATTATCGCCTCTGAGTAACGCACTGATGTCAGGGTGGTTATCTCTCGGACAGCAGGTGGCAGGAGGTATATAGATGTTAATGATTTCGAGGTCGACGTCGCCCGTCCGGACAACCATTCCTTGACGTTCCAGGAGGTTGCCCTCGGGTCGACGTCGGGCTCAAATGGACGATATTGCACGGATTGGTGTGTGATGAAGGTGAGTCCGCCCTCAAGACCCCTCTCTCGATCACGTCGGTGGATGTTATAGCTGTCACAAGTCCGAAGATTTGATCGGGCGTTTAACTTCGTCTCCTGAATGGCAGCGATCTTGATGTTCTGTCGCTTCATGAAGTTCACTATTTCACACACTTTCCCGGTTAGGCCGTTGCAGTATAACTGTAGGACGCGAAAGTGCGAAGGGGGAGAGGTGTTCACGCTGGGAGTCAGGGACTGGTGCGTGTGCCTTGGTGGAAGCAGGCTCGGTCGCACACTGCGTCGCACTCTAGAAGACGAGGGATCCGGGGTCGATGGTAGATTTACCAGGTCTGAAGCCACACTGGTAAGGTCCAATCAGTCTGTTCACATCAGGCTTTAGTCTTTCGCACAATACGCTTGATAGGACCTTATATGCGATATTCAAAAGGCTGATTCCGCGATAGTTGGCACATTTTGCAAGATTGCCCTTCTTGTGGATTGGGCAGAGAACACTTAGATTCCAATCTTCAGGCATGCATTCATCCAACCATATTCCGCATAGAACTGATGCATGCGCCTTACCAGCTACTCGCCTCCGTGTTTGAATAGCTCAGCAGGCAAACCATCAGCGCCAGCTGCTTTATTGTTTTTCAATCGGGATATTGCTATTCGCACCTCATTATAGTCGGGTTGTGGAACGTCAATTCCATCATCTTCGATTGTGGGATCGGGTTCGGCATCTTCTCTGGTTTCTTGCTCAGTTTCTCCATTTAAAAGGACAGAGATGTGATCCCTCCATATTCTGAGTGCTCTCTGAACATCGGCCACCAGGTCGCCGTTCTCATTCTTACAGGAGTTTGGCCCGGGTTTAAAACCTTCTGTCATTCGCCGAATTTTTTGATAGAATTTTCGGGCATTATTCCCGTTGGCCAGCATATCAAGCTCCTTTATTTCACGCTTTTCTGCCTGCATCTAAATCATTAAAGAATAAAAAAACAAAAATTATTTTCGCTATAGAAAAATTATTAGTGGCCTTGAGCTCATTCATATTCATGATAGTTTAAAATTTAATTTTAAATAGATCTATTTTCAAACTCAATGTAAGAATCGTTGAAAAAAATTGTTTCAGAGCATGTTTTCGCATGAATGCATGAATGCAAGATATTGCTCTCTAAGATATTCCGTTGCGAAAAAAATGGCCCGGCCTATGGATGCCAGATATCATAACTTGAACACTTTCTGCTCTGTGATTTTTAAACAAAATTGAATTTTTGATTCATAATTTGAGTGAGATACAGCGTTCTGCTGGAATAACTAAGTTTAACAAAAATGTTCACGAAAAGTGTGAAAGAGGTTGTCCGCAAACACTCTGATTATCAAACCACGTTTTCAGTGAAATCGCGCCCCTTCTCGAAATATCTCACTTTCAACCTTATAAAGCTCCACTATGGGTACCCAAATAAGCAAAAAATCGTTCTACGAGGGTACACCAAAAGGAACTATAAAAAATAATTCAAAATGAAGCTGAATCCGATGAATTTGTAGTGTTTTATGAGTCTTTTAAAATGAACTTAGCGGTCTTTTTGCACTCATATTTGAACTTTTATGAAGATTTTCTTGAGTCTTTTTTGAGTATGTTTAAGGTACATTCCTCCATTTAAATGGGTTTTGATCAATTTTGCGTCATATTTGAGGATTTTATTGAATATTTTATGAAGCTTTATATAAGTTTCATATCTGTGTCGTACTAATCAAAAAAAGGTACTCCATTGATAAATAATCAAGAAAAAAATATTTGTATCAAGTGTTTTGAATTCTGCGTCAAAAATTAAATAATTTTTGTTTTTTTTTTTTGACATAAAGTTCAAAAACATGATACAAATATTTTTTTCTTCACTATTTATTAAGATTGACAATTTGTCAAGAACACAGAATCAGAAGGCTAGAGTATTCATTTTTCATTTGGAACTTATAAAAATCTTTCATACAATTTCCTAAGTTTTAAATGCAATTCATTTGGCTTAATACTTTTAATAAAGATTTAGAAAAAAGCTCTTTACGTTCTGTTAGAAAAAAAGTATTTAAAAACAAATAAAAATTAAAAAAAAATACATTTAAAACAAACATTCAAATGTTTGGGGGTCGCCCCTCGTCAGTATTTCTGTAATGAAAACTTCCGTAGTAACTCAGTAGGGTCCACCACTTCCTCTGCTGTCAAATCGGCTATTTATATGTTAGCCTACTCGTGCTGGACATAATTGAAACTTATTTCATACACGACGTCTTCATCATTGCAAGGGCCATATATTTTCCGGATAACTTGTTTCTCATCGATCATGATGAGATACTTATAGATCGTGATCTCTGCACGGATTAGATTGGTTCGAAGAGCTGTTTATCAAACTTGATGTCGCACGTCATATTCATACATAGCCACATACAGGGAAGCCGACAAAGAAATATTTGCTGTTTGATAGATAGACTAAGCGGTACTCAGTTAGTCGTCATGATGATAAATCTTACCCCTGCTGGTTAGGAGTTTAGAATATGCCTGAGGTAGGTATACCGGTCGTAAGAGGCGACTAACATGCACCAAGGATATGATGCCTATCCTTACGGAAGGAGAGGTGATATGACCTAGAAGGTTCCATTGGTCATACCAAATCGCTACCACGACAGTCGGGCAGTACCGCAAGGGAGTACCGGAGCGTACCTAATTCATATCCGTCCAAGGTCTGTCGGCTCGACAGCACTCCCCAAAACCTTCGGGGAGTGTTTTTGTCGTTACAACAACAACATGAAAAAATGTTATGCGGCTTACGGCGAAACCACATATCCAAACCATGACCCATGACTTTGTTTTTCTTCCTTCTTTATCTGGTAGACGTCCCGTATGAATGTCTGGTGTAGTGGATCGCATTGCTTGTCGAATAATGAGCTCTGCCTTTGTAGTCACAACAAAATCAACCAGCTTGGTGGCTCTATAGGTAAAGACACTAAGTCATAGTCCTTAAAATACTAGAGAGGGCTGTAATCAGCAAACTGAGTTCTCATCGTCGCCTTTGTTTTTAAAAGTTAGTTTTACTTGGAGTGTCCCAAGCTGGCTACGCGATGATGACGAGTTTTACATAATTTTGGAAAAGTGGGGGTTCCACGCCCACTTTTTTTGTGTTTTGTTTGTGCTTCATTAATGTACAAAGTTTATTGTTGATCTCAATGAAACTTTCACAGTGGGTTCAGGAGTTCGCTCGGGACGACACAGGACATATATAGTTTTGAAAAAGCCCCTAGGCTATTTAAACTACCAATTCTGCATAGCTAGGAATTTATTTGGTTCAAGTTAATAATATTCTATATATAGATAAGTGTTCTATATATCAAAAGAACTTTGCAAAATTAAAGTTAATTCGCTATATCTTCGAAACTAAGTACATATCAGTAGCCGCAGAGAAAATGAGAGAAGAAGGGGAGTAGGAATAGAAATTTAAGATATAGAGGTATGTTAGAGAAAAATGCAGAGGACAAAGAGGAGTAACGGTATATGGGTGTGGGAAAAAGCAAAAGTAGAAAGAAAAAGGATGATATAAGGATACATGTAGAATAAGCGCCAAGTGTGGAGGGAAAATAGTACAATTTGTTAAATGTAGGCGAGTTAAATTTTAGGCAGTTGTATATATATGTTGTATATATATGTACACGTAAATATACTGACAATGTTTAGTTCTTGTAAAAAGGCGATCATGTTTACCATTTTATTTTATTTCAGTTCATTTATAATCGGTCGACTGCCATATGCTTTGCTTCAAGTAGCTCTTCATAGAGTACACATAACATCCTGATTACATACTTCACTCCGTTAGTTTATAGAATGTGCCAATGCTAATACACGCTAGGATGCGTTTTATGTCGCAACTTTGTATTAAGAACCAATACCTTTTCTCTAAGTGTTCACTAGGTTATATAGTTTTTAAATTGGATAGTATAAAAGTACGCAAAAGGGCAAAAAAGTATCCAATAATTTTCTTTCTCTATTGTGAAAGTACTACAGCGGGGTTTGATAGGTTTACAGAGGTACTAGTTTTCACAAGCTTAAGATGTTCAGGAAAACGTGGTCAAAATATCAACAAATTTAAATTTTTGACGTAACAGATACTTACGCTTAGGTTGAAAAAGTATTATCTGAGGTTTAGGCCATCTTTCGTAGAATTTTCTTGTATAGTAGTTTAACACAATGTTTTTCCATTACAAATAAGGCGCACCCTAAGACAAACACGTGTAGTATGTTCATACTCATATCAATGAACGTTAAGTTATGTATCCCTAATACAATTTCATGACTTGACTTCACTACTGGGCTATACTTAATGGCGTTGACTGTTGACAGCGTTAGCCCATTGCTAACCTCATACATTTTTTTGATATACCTACATACTGACATAAATACATGTTGTACATATGTATTAACGCCAACACAAATTATCCTCACTGAGAGAGAGATATTAATATGTTTTTTTTTTGTGAAAAGAAGTACAATCGTGGGCAAAGTTATCACCTATTCGGCCACAGACACACACATACACAAACAAATACAAATGTGCATATGGCGTAAATATAAGCATCTGTACTGGCATTCAATTTTGCACCGGGACTGTTCGTAAGCGTGTTGACAAATTTGAAAGCTCTTAAGTACGAGTTGATTATGTTTGGTGCGGGTTAAAGGAATTGAGCAACATTCAAATAAAATTGTCGAGCAAATGAATTGGAATGAACCTATTCCTCTTGATGGCTATACCGAAAGTCAGCAATGCATGTGTAATACAGATATACTCGTATATGTATCTGTTAGGGATAACAATTTTTTTGGATTTTAACAATCCCGGGACTTTGATATGCACTATTCTCCAACAGTTTATGTTTAAGAAACTATTCCGCTCTACAATATGTAAGAAATAATTGGATTTCTAAAGTGTGTTTTCATTTAAAACTAAAGTTATTTCATTGAATATTAGTTGGAATCGACCCCTACCGATTAATGAAATTTTATGAAGAGTTTACTTTTATCATAAAACGAAGTTCTTCTAAAGAAAAAAAATCAAAATGGGTTTTCAAAAGTTATGCAATTTCAAAACTTCACCTTGCCCTGTTTTGTAAAGCCAATTTTTTAAATATTTCAGAAACTGCTATAGCTAAAAAATGAGATGCGGCACTTTTAAAGGCGCTACTTGGAGGTATAAAAAACAAATATTAAAAAAAAAAAAATTAATTTAAGAAAGTTTTCGATTTTCTTTCCCTTTATCACTAAACGAAGTTCTGCTATACAAAAAAAAAAGTTCCAAAAGTTATGCAATTTTAAAATTTCATTTTTGTCCTGTTTCGTAAAGTAAATGTTTTTTAAATATTTCGGAAACTGCTACAGCTAAAAAAATGAGATTCAGCACATTTAAAGGCGCTACTTGGAGGTATAAAAACAAATATTTAAAAAAAAAACTTTTAATTTTAGAAAATTTTCGATTTCCTTTCCTTTTATCGCTAAACGAAGTTCTGCTAAAGAAAAAATTTTTTTGCAAAAGTTATGCAATTTTAAAGTTTCACTTTTTTCATTATTTCCTGTTTTTTGAAGTTTATTTTTTAAATATTTTGGAAACTGCTATAACTAAAAAAATGAGCTTTATCACTTTTAAAGGCGCTACTTGGAGGTATAAAAAGAAATAGTTTGAAAAAAAAAAAATTTTTTTTTTAATTATAGAAAAATTTCGATTTTTCAAAATCCAAAAAATTTCAGTTCGCCGTTAAACTTTGGCCACAGTTTTCTTTATTATGCCTCTGATATATCTAAAAACATCCTGAAATTTTCAATAGGGTGTTTATTTTGTTTATCAAAAAATATGAATTTTTGGATTTTTTCCAAACATTTCAATATTTTTTTTGTAACTTTCTAGTCGAATTCAATCAGTTAAAAACAAAATTACGAAATTTTGATCACAATGTTTGTTAATGGTTTTGTGAAAAAATTGTACTACCCATACCGAATAATAAATTGACAAGAGAAACCGGCACTTTTGTTAAATTAAAATCCGTACTTACTCATTTTTAGTGCTAGAAAATGCTACATTTAAAATTAAAAAAATCGAATATTGAATAAATTAATGAAAAACTTCGGTATTGGAAGGGCTCATGTTGCTTTGAGTAATGCAGTCAACATACGAGTACATACTTGGTTTCAAGTAATAATTTTCCAATCCCGAAAACAACGGGATTGGAAGAAAAAATTTCTTGGACTTTCGGCACCCAAGGGATGCCAGGGTACCGATGTTTGACAACTATAGCATGCAGGGGTGGAACCTTTTATGATCCAGGAGGTACGGTTTCGTTTGCTATTTTGTCTGAGTAGCGATGGACACATTTTCTAAAGGTTTTTGGAAGTGCTGCCAATTTGGTAGAGTCCTATCACCTTGAGTAGCTGGCCTTCAAATATTCAATGGATCCGAAAAATTTAAGTTTTAACATTATGTTGTATGCAATACGTGCTTTTTTCTGATTTTTTGCAATCGAATGATATGTAATCGGATACATTGATTTAAATTTTAGTTCATACTTATAAGTTTCAAGCCACGTGCTCATAAACCAAGGGATACCAAGTCATTATTCACTCGTTTGTTCCAACAGAGTGGGGGTCTCCTCCTCTAGTTAAATCTCTTTACATCGAATCCCAGACCCGTCTCAACAGATGTTATTAGCGCCACTCCACTGACTTGATGCAAATATGCGTTCACTCTTAATTAAAAATATTACGCCTCCGTTCAAAACGTAAACTGTTTTTAATTTTTCCTTTAGCTCATATCCGTTGATCTAATATCGCTTTTAGTTGGTTTTTTTCTCATTTCTCTTCTGGAGCATACGAGAAAATTACCTGCAGCATCTATGCTGTCGTTATACTCCCAAAATAATTTTGAATGTGGTACCTGTTAGTACGATAATGAATTCAAATGAGTGCTAATTTTAATGAAGATAGAAAAAATCAGTAGTCGACTTCCTACAGATAACGGTAAACTCAATTCAACATCTGCAATAAAAATATTTTAGTCTATCTTATCGGCAGCCACAGGTGGAAGCAGATGAAGAGTCTCAAGTGGAGAATGATTTGTATGATATGTATAGGTCAACAATCCTTAATAGCTGTTTGTTTACCCGTCTAAACGATTTTGACCTTCCAACAAAGCGCGCCACCTGACTCTATCCTTTAGTTGACGCTAATTAGAAACTCCACGGCATCGGTTCTCCACTTGGTCTTACCAACCAAGTGGGGGCCTCCCTCTTCCTCTGCTTCCGAAACATCTTCTCCCATTCGCATTACATGGCCAAGCCAACGTAGACGCTGGGTTTTAATTTGTTCTAGGCAAGATTACACTACAATCTTGATGACGGAGTGTCCTACGTAGACGACTTTGCTGTAATGGTGAGCTATGCTCTAAACTATATGGTTATCTCCCGATAATAGCGGGGTTTCTTAAATCCTCGAATACCATATTCATGATTTGGACTGCGCAAGGGAACATTCAATTGATAACAACGATCGAAACTAAAACACAAACCCGCAACAAAATCCTCATGCCAATGGCTTGTAGTACCTGCTGGCAGTACCTGGAGGCAGAAGACGACAGAACAGCCCTCTTGTGATAGGAAAACGGTTGGCCTTTGATAATGTCATCGGCAAGAAGAGATCACTGAAGTCCTGTGATAAAAGAAGGCAGATCAAGGAATGATAGTTTCTAAGTATGCCCAGTTGTACCCTGGTTGGACTAAAAAAAGTGCCAGATCACGCCATATTTCAAATAAGGAAGTTGAAAAGGAATTTACCACTATTAATTAAGAACTCACTAGATCTGCACTTGACACGAAAAAGATGAAAACGATTTAATTACTTTATATGGTTTTTGTGCTTTCAGATAACAGTGAATCTGTTTGTTCAGCATAATGGTTACAGTCGCTATCAGACAAAAATATCTGGAATCAAAAAATCCATTACCACCTGTCATTGTAGAAGAGTCAAGTGTACATATAACAGAGGCCGTAACTATTTAATAGTAATTTTTTAGGATTATAGTTTGCTGTTTAAATAACATTAGTTTTTTTTATTTAAAAATTCGATAGAGTTCCGCATGATATATATATTGACACTGGATAAGTCTTCCAAGCTTTAAAGTGGGAAAAGTTCTTAGAAAGCTTTTTGGTGTAGCCAACGAATAGCACCAGATTTCTTTATTTGTGAGCTGTATGGGGCTTACGCGTGGGATGTCGGCATAGGTCACATTCATAATCAGCGAATAAAGAGGGAAGATGCGATTATGGCGAAAAGGCCAAAAGAACAACAATTTGAGATCACTTGCTGTTATCAGAAGTAGTTGGCTGGAGTTAGAAGAAGTAGTTGGCCAACCTGGAGAAATGACTGTTCGGTAAAAGAATGGGGTCAAATGACAAAAAATGCAAATTTCGAGAGCGTTGTCGTTGTTGTTAACAGTGCTTTCAACAGGGGTGAACCAGAGTGATATTGGTGTTAGAGGAGTAGGTTAAATTAAACAGGAAAATAGATGTTTAGTATCATGAGGGGACATACCACATGCAGGGCAAATATTTGGTATGGTGAGGTTCAGTCTGGATAATTAAGAGCTTAACCTATTACAATATCCAGCACGAAGTTGTGCTAGTGTGACTCTAGTCTCTGACTGAGAGTGTCCTCCCAGCTCTACTCTTCACCTATTCCAGGTGATTGGTTGCCAATAACGGGGTTCACAGGCCGAGGTATCTACCGACTCGGTGCGAAGGTCATTAAGAGTCCGATTTTGGTTAGGCTAATCAAATGGCTTACGGAGATGACTAGGGGCATAGGTGGCGGATCTTCATCTAATAGGTTTCGGTTTCTATGACTAGTTTTATGGCAGTTCAGTAGAAACTGTCTACTCGGCAATTCCCCGTACTTGTGCATTTTTGTCTATTGATGAAGGTGAGACTCAGATGACACAAAACCACAGCCCGTAGAGTTCTGATAGATTGTGCGACCATATCGACGCAGCTTAGTCAATAATTTCGAGAGCCTTAAAAAATCCTAATATTTGCCAGGAAATCCAAAATAGGAATCTGTTAGAAAATAAATGTATTTTGCTAAAAAAGTTTTCAAGCATTCAAGAAACGAGCTCAAGGCCAAGAATAATAATTTTTCACTTTTTGAATTTTTATGAAAATTATAATTGTTTTGCATTTTCTTAATAATCATTTTAAATTAATTATTAGAAGTTTTTTAATTGAATAGAGTAGGAAAAATGTTAAGAGACAACCGCCATACCTTTTCTTATAGATCCATTTCGGAAGCTGCTAAGCTTCTTCATCAGAGAAATTTTGTCATCTAGACTCCTAGTTCTATTGTTCTTTACCATATGCATGAACCACTTGCTCCATTTGACAGTTAGTAGTGTGATCATGATGAATTTTTTGACATTTAATTAAAAATGATGAATGAATAATAAATAAAAACAATAATAATTTTCATAAAAATTCAAAAAGTGAAAAATTATTATTCTTGGCTTTGAGCTCGTTTCATGAAAACTTGAAAATGTACAGGCCGAAAATCAACAAAAATTGTTGCTATAAAAAAGCAACAAAAAAACTGCCCTCTTACGTAGCTGGGGTACCCGAAATACCTACGATTTTTTAAAGGTTGGGTAAAAGCTTCGAAAGGACTTTCTTTGCGAAAATAAATTGATTATCGGAAACAAAAGGAATTAAATTTTTGCACTTTCAGATTTTTATTTATCTTTCCTATTCCCGGTCCCTGTTCTACATATTTATAAAGTCATCGCCATTTATGTATAAATTCAACTTAATTAACTAAATCAGAAGTAAAGTTCACGAAAATTGTCGAATTGCTCCATATGCTCGGTTTAATTGCATGATTCCGTAGGTGTGCATGTGTTCATATGTTGGCGTCAGCCAAATTTAGCTAGCAATTTTGCAACCATATAATATTTATCCGATGGCTTCATTAACATATCTGAAACATTTGACATAAAACTGGCATAAACTAGACAGTTTGAAGCTTTAGTCTAACCGTTAGAATTATCAATATTTTATTTATCTAACTCTTATCTAATCACAAGCGCGAATATCGCTTGCAGCTACATTTATTAAACGCACTGATTCTTCGTAGTAATGAAATTAAACATGGGAAAGTGAGAAAATCACACTGTTAAAAATTGGTGGCTTTATTTGGAAATTTTTTGACAAAACCTAAAGTATTCTACTGTTTAAAATTTAAAGTATTTTAGCTTTCGAGAAAATATGTAATGATGGGGGTTTCAATTTTAAGCCAAAGATGGCTTGACAATTTAAAAAAATATGTGTTAATTGGCGGTATTAGAACAGAGTGGATCTATTGAATTTATTAACGACAAACATCGATTTTTAATAAACTAGAAACACACATTATAAAACGAATTTTAAAATAGTGCTATCTCAGGCGGATGAAAAAAGGCTTAAACCATGTACACACTACAACTGAAAGCACATAGTTTCGTATAAGTCAATCCTAGTTAAACATAAACATACACTGAAGATGGCGGATCGCCGAAACCGGTTTGTAACAAAACAAAAATTGACAAGGGATGACGAAAAATCGTTCCAATATACATCTAATATCCACCCTGTCGGAAAAACAGAAAGTCAAATCAACTCCTAGTTAAACTTTGTTTTTGTCAAATGTTAGTTAACAGAACATTTCTGGCAATCATTTATTTTGGCTTTATTGCTTTAACTCAAGGTTTAAGAAAAACCTGATTGCATTTTTTATTTTTAAGGCCAAACGATTTCCGTTTTATTTATTTTAAGATTCGTCTGTTAGTTTTCTTTTTACCTTAGTCAAATCTTAAACAGTATATGGATATTAGTTTTGGCGTTACCTCAACCTAAATTGCAGCGAGTGATGAATTTTGTATTTTCATTTTATTATCATTCAGATCACATCCCTAGTCGGTTTATCTGATGCAGTGAATCGTTCAATCGTTATAACAAACGCTATGTGATATCATGCAAAGAAACCTAAGGCTAGTCGAAGAGTGGACTATGAATAAAGGTCTAGGTGTTAACCCGGCCAAAACAGAGCTGGTACTGTTTACTAGGAAATACAAAATTCCGTCGCTACGGCTACCGACATTAGACAATACCACCCGTGATTCCGCAAAATACCTGGGGGTTATTATCGATAAAAAGCTAACATGGAAAGAGAACATCCAGGAGCGCGCTAAAAAGGCCCTTGTGGCCCTATACTCTTGTAGGGCTGCCATAGGACAAAGATGGGGGTTGTCCCCCAAAGTTACATTTTGGCTCTATACTGCCGTGGTAAGACCAATTCTTCTGTATGGGGTACTGGTCTGGTGGACGGGCCTGGAGAAGAGCTCCAACATTATCGTAATCCAAAGAGTACAGAGAAGTGCGCTCATATGTGTTAGTGGGGCGCTACGCACAACAGCGGCAGAGGCACTGAATGCAGTCCTTAACATTCTACCGCACTGCGAATTAGGAATTTACCAGGATGGAGGGCCCTTGGTGAAGGTCACTCGTCCATCCTTAAAAATCTCCCTACGCATATTTCGGACTATTGTTCACCGAAGTACTGTTTCGAGAAGAAATTTGATATGAGAATACCTAAAAGGGAATTCTGGGAGAAAGGTCCTCCTCAGGACAACGGGTCAATCCATTTGTACACAGATGGTTCGAAACTTGATGACAAGGTGGTGGGGTTTACGCCGCTCAGCTGGGGCTAAACGTTGGCTTCCGACTACCTGATCATTGTAGTGTTTTCCAGGCAGAAGTGGCCGCTATACAGGAAGCTGTAGTATTACTGAAGACAGTGAACATCAATAGCCGTGATGTATACATCTTCTCTGACAGCCAAGCAGCCCTCAAGGCGCTGGGGGCCTTCACATGCAATTCCAGAGCTGTGGAGAGCTGTCGCAGATCTCTCAACGAAATGGCTGAGCAGCTCTCAATTCACCTGGTATGGGTGCCTGGACACTGTGGCATACCAGGAAATGAGATGGCAGATGAGCTAGCTAGAGGGGGTATATCCGGTCCTGGAAGGGTTGAGGCATGCCGCTTGCGACCAGCAAGCTCTTAACGATTAATATATTCCTCAAACAGGCAAGGGATGGATGGAAAAACCTAGGTACCTGCAGTCATACAAAACTGGTGTAGCCAGAGATTATCGCGAGTAGGTCCGAAGACTTACTCAAACTCAGAAGGGAGGAACTCTCATTACATATGGGACTTCTCACAGGGCATATAGGCTTAGGCAGACATGCGGAAAGGTTCGGCATTCCCTATAATGATTTCTGCAGAAGCTGTAGAGACGAGGAGGAGCCTGAAACAGTGAGACATCTTCTATGTGAATGTTCCGCGCTGTGGGGCAATAGGTTGAAATATCTGGGGTCGGGTATTTTCTATCATCTTGGCGAATTATCAAGAATTAAGCCAAAGTATATTCTGCGCTTCGCGGAATCCACAAAATGGTTTGAGTAGGGGGTCAGTCAGATCCATGTGGTATCACAACGGGACCTATGTGTGCTAGTCCGTTCACTAGTAGCCACTGCAACCTACCTACCTATAACAAACAATAAATAAAGTAGAAAAAATTAAAAAGTGGAGTGTCAAGAGAAAATTTGGAACTTTCTACAAAAATGTTTAAAAGTATTACCAACCCAATGAATGGCTTCAAAGCCAAGCCCAATATTTTTAACGGTGCTACCTTAGTTAAATGTTTTTCCCATTAATGTTAGAAACAATATGGAGCGCTATGATAACAAGACATCAACAAATTTAATAAACTGAACTATCATCGAAAGTTAGACAAATATGCAAATGAAGATATGGAAAACCAATATATTCCACTCAAATCTGTGATTTGAAGGAAAACCAGTAAAAATTGATCACAAAATAGAATTAACAAACATACGAGTATGTATATGTAGAAGCTATATATTTATTCTAAATAATTGTAAAGAGATTAGATAGCGGCAATTAGTGGTGATGTGAGCAAATAAAAGTTGCAGGCTATTAATTAATAATATGTAAATAATTTTTTATAAAAGCGTGCAACTGTTGGCATATGCTGACGATATTGATATCATTGGCCTTAACACCCGCGCCGTAACTTTTGCTTACTCCAAATTAGAAAAAGAAGCGGAGAAAATGAGATTGGTGGTGAACGAGGGCAAAACGAAGTACCTTCTGTCATCATGCAAAGGGTCAGCGCATTCGCGCCTTGGCAACCAAGCCACTGTTGGCAGCAATAATTTTGAAATAGTAAAGGACTTCGTTTACCTGGGAACCAGCATTAACACCAACAATAATGTTAGCCTAGAAATCCGACGAAGAATTACTCTTGCAAACAAATGCTACTTCGGACTGAGTAGGCAATTGAAAAGTAAAGTCCTCTCTCGACGAACGAAAATAACACTCTACAAGTCACTCATCGCACCCGTCCTGCTATATGGTGCAGAAGCGTGGACACTAACAACATCTGATGAGGCGGCTCTGGGAGTATTCGAGAGAAAGGTTCTTCGAAAGATTTGTGGACCTCTACGCGTTGGCGACGGCGAGTACCGAAGAAGATTTAATGATGAGCTGTATGAACTTTACGCAGACGCCGACATAGTTCAGCGAATTAAAACACAGCGGCTTCGCTGGCTAGGCCACGTAGTGCGAATGAGCGAAGATGCTCCAGCCCAGAAGGCATTTTTATCGGCACCCGCCAGTGGAAGCAGAGGAAGAGGGAGGCCACCACCGCGATGGAAGGACCAAGTGGAGACCGATTTGCAATCCCGCGGTGTTTCCAATTGGCGCCAATTGACGACTGGCGAGCCCAGGCGGTTAGATGACCATTTAAAGAAGAGAAGAAATAATTTGAAAGAGCATATTTAAAATTTTTATTTACATTTAAAAAGCTATGGATGAGTTACACAAACGAGAGGACTAAGTCGTCCCACTAAGTGTAGTATACCAACACTGTGAGTAACCTAGGTGATAGATAAGGTGCCCAACGCGTAGCATGTTCACTAGGTATGAGTTATGGCTGCCTGCTGCGTAATCCCTGGGATCAACTAGCACACTATTTAAATGACTAGTTAATAAAACAATCTGGTGGACCGGCTGCCTAGGTGGGCTTGGGATCAACTACGTAAAAACTAGTTCCAATGAAAACATAACATAGTCGCTAACAACATTAGAGAATGGGTTGAACAGAGGCAATGCACTAAGCTATGGAGCTTTGCGATGTGTAGTGTAGTTACTTGCTACGGCGAGAAGATTTAATGTGTTGGATTTGTGAAGGAAAAAAGTACTGCATAGTCGTTCAAGCGTGTGAATGAGCGTCTCTCCTCAAACCGCTTGAAGGTGAAGTTTTTCTTTGAAAGAGGAAAAAGAGGATGCGTATCCTTTTGTGATCGTCGCTATCACTTGGATATCATAATAGTGCTTGGTCACTTTAACTCCACGACAGTAGCGTAGATATGTTATGTAGAAATTCAGAAACGGATTAAATACGGTGACACTTAGTATTATTTATGTTTCACCGCAATTTCAAGAGATTCTGCTATTTGTGTTGAAGCTTTAAAAATTTCTGAGAATTCAGTGTTTTCTAAACGTATTTTGAAAAGCTCATCACGTAAATCTTTGGCCAGATCTATTGCTTGTACTACATCCAAATTGATCTTCCGAAATTCTCGACTCAATGGCAAGGAAAGCTGGTAGACCCTGATAGTGGAGTGTAAGCTTAAAACAAATTCAAAATCGATAGCATTCCCCGATTCACACGAATTTCAGGTCAATCGTTCGTACCGTGACAGCTACCAAAGTAATCGACGAGATATCTACAAAACCGCGAAGACTCGATTTTATTTTGTAACATATCGGGCATTTGTTACCAATAACATCCGTTATTTTAAGTTGTAAGTTATAATAAAAAAATGACTTTGTAAGGAAGTTTACGAAATAAAAGTCTTGTTTGAAGGTAGTTTTGGACTGTAAAATTTTTATCCTGATCGAAAAGCTTACATCCCCCCCACCCCATGACCCAGAGCTATCTACGCCGCTGCCCCACGAACATAAACGATTCATTGGTCCCCATCACTATCATGATTCATTGGCCTTTGAAAGCTTACGAGATTTTGGACGAGGAACCTCCCCTTCCTCTGCTGCAAAAGTCGGGTGTCGATAGAAATACTTTCTCGGCAGCAGTAACTTTATTAATCCGAATTTCCAATTTCTTGCATATTTTTTATTGAGCGTCATCTTTTTCCTTGACCGGTAACTCTTATAAATAAACACATGGCGACATTTCGTCTCCAGTAAAGAAGAGAACAGTATACAAAGCTACACCTAGAAAACATTCTATGAAATGCCGATGTTCTACTGCAATCTATTATTGGGAAGCTAAGCGAATGCTCATCTGGTAACACCTTTTATATTGTGGCAATATCTCTACCGACTATGGGGTTGTTTCCCACTCCCCCGAAATTTTCGGAAATCTAAGAGTCGTGCACATACAAGCTCCTCAGGCCATGTCTGTATCAAGTTAATGAGCCACCCTCGAGCTGCTGATAAAACTCAAACTGCCTGATATGATAAAAGACGAAATGGTTAAGACTATGTTTAAGACTATGGTTAAGACTATGGTTAAGACTATGGTTAAGACTATGGTCAAGTGTTAAAACAGCAGTGACCAATACAAGCACCTGGCTAGTACGACATAGAATAAAATAGATAGTTTCGTCTTAAGCATGCAGAAGTGCGTAGCCTATAGTTTTGCATTGGACAACATGACATTAATCGATGGGGGAATTGTCTTTTGGTGGATACTTGGAGGGCCTTATGGGTGGGATTGGATGTTTAGTTGCGCTAGTTATAAAACTTTAGAAGTCTCAAAGCGTTTGTAAATGGCTTAGCCGTCATTAATGTTTACCGAAGGTTTGAAGGGGACACTGAAAAATTGATAAAGGATTTTGATAAAAAATCGAGACGACTCAACTTTATTTCAACATAACTTTTAATAAATATGAATTTCTAAAAACCGGGTTTTTGTGTTTGAACAAAAGTTTGAAGATTACTTTTGCCTTTCGTGTTTGTGTGAAATTTTTTGCTTTAAAAGGAATTTTTTGAAAAAAAAAAACAAATTTAATAATGTTGACTAAACAGGTTGAGGTAATGTTAGGTTTAATCACTGCAGGTTTAACCTAAAGGCAAACCTTAAGTTAATTTAAAATCGGGTATTTTTACAATAAAATGTGGTAAGTCTTAGAGCCACAAGTAGTCACCCACAAATTAATAAAATGTGTAAACGGGCTTCCCTCCTCCCATTTTACTTTTGACTTATGTGACTTAGTTTATGAGGAGTTTTTTTTATTTGGCTGATCTCTTGGATCTACTTAAAAGCCATTAAAAAAAAAGAATATAAAAAATTGATAGTAAGGGGAAGAGAGCTGGGTTAGTTAAAACAGAAATCTTAACTTCAAATTAAAATAGAAATGAGTTTAAATGACTTATTGTATTACAAGAAAACTGCGCAGAAGGTGTGGGAAAAAAAAATCTTGCTGCACTGCGTTGAGAGTGTATAGACCAAGTAACCTTAAAGTAAAGAATCTCTGCAAATAATGCGTGCCAAAAACTTTTCTTTCCGTTTTGGTATTGCTTTGTCAGGGTAAGCACGTGCTCTTGCATAAAGTAAAAGTTCGCCAAGTATGACACGAAGCGGTTTTGTGGGAAAGTAAGTCCAACAAAAAAGTCTGCTAACAGTAGAGGAGGCAACTCAAACTCAACAAATATATAGAGGAAAACAGTGTGGCGTATGCTCAAAAACAACAGTAAATATAGGCGAATTACTTCTAGTTTTATGTACTAAGAGCAGCTTGGGCTGCCATCACGAATGCTTTCAATGTCATCCTCAAGTGCAGCTGCGTTAGTCGAGACTGACATGTAGTTATGTCCATACCCTGCCAAACACCATTGGGTAAAAGTCTGGATAAACAGTCGAGGGTAGAAAAAAAAGGGTAATTTTGTTGTTACATTTCTTAACCATATTAAGATTGCTTCTATGTGTAGATGTGAGGTCTGAGAGGCTGCATACTTTTAGGCACTGGTGTTTTCCTCACAAAATCCATAAATATGGGTTGTTCAGAGGTAGTAATGGTTGGTACCATACCCTGGCTAAATGTGGTGGAACTCTGATTTCAACGAAATCACATGCATTATTATAGAATTTGTATTGAAAACAAGAAGTGCCTAAAAGTATGCAGGCTGTAATGTATTCGCGACTCACTGTTTTTACAGATTTTTACCGACTACCCAGCTAAACAAAGTCGAAGCGCTTCTAAATAAAAGAGTCCACAATTTCAACTTTTTGGATTGCTATTTGTTTCAAAAAAAGTATTAATAGCATTATATTTTCACAATCACATAAATAGAACTATATACAAAGCATTAAAAGAGTACTTTCCTCTGATAAGGAAGACACAGATATGATTTCAAAAACCCTCTTCGATTCTTAATAAAAGAGTCGTAAAAGCCTAAAAAATTTTACCCCTAAACAAGGCAAGAAAGGCTCAAAAAAGCTTTAGAAAGGCACAGTCAGTCCGTAGTTCATTTAAAAGAGTCTTAAATTCATCGGATACGGAGTAATTTTGAACTCTTTTTTATGACTCCTTTTAGGGCGGCCGCGTAGAACGATTTTTCGCTCCTCTTGTGCTTCAAAAAGAGCTAACTTCTGGGGATAAAGCTTAGAGAAATGTGCATTTTATGTTTCCGAATGGAGTCTTTCTTCCTTCTTTTTGGTTAGCTGGTCAGTTTCCACCGCCCCAGAAGTGGTTAGCCATTCTTTGTAGGGTATAAATGCATTGACGTGCGCAAAACTGCATATTTTAAATATATACATTTGTTTGTGATGAAGTGAATAAGATGCACATAAATTCACATAAGAATAAAAAGCACATAAGAAACACAAAAGTCCAATATAGACACATACATACATACAAACCAAACCATACATACAAAAATAATTTTTGTTGGGTCGTTGTGTACTAAATGATGCGCTAGTTCAGTTGATTGCAGTGCAAATATGTCAACCTATTGCTTGCATTTGAGTGAAGTAGCTGTCGTACAATTCATTTTCGATAGCTGGCGCCATAGCCAAAACGATGGATAGGAATTCTCAGAGACTGTTACCCAAATACTAGATTCCGTAATAGGGTGCATACAATTTAGGGTTGAGCCTTGTAGCAGGTTTCAATATTCGAGGGTTGCTTGATAAATTCGTGACGTTTTGAATTTGACGACCAGTATATCAAAATAATAAAAGCTGTGCCATTTAGTTAGTGTTTGGCAGCCACTTAAACCCGAAATCCTCGTGAGTTTTAGCAAAAACAAGCTGCGTATTCTGATTAAGCATTATGGCTTGCGTAAAAAAACTATCAGCGAGACAAAGAAAATAAATACGATGGGGACTCTGCTTTACCAGTTTCAATGGTTAAACAGCGGTTTACTGATTTCCTTTGCCGACGTACAAGCACATGCAACGCCGGATGCTGAAGTCGCACCAAAGAAGTAGTCAGGCCAGAAATAGTAGATAAAGTATATGAAATGATATTGGATGATTGAATAGAATGAAAGTGCGGGAAATAGCTTACATAACTATTTGGATAGGAAGAAGCTCACTTTCGATAACTGTGAGCCAACTTGAAATCCGAAACTTGGCCATCCATAAAAATGTTGCCGTCATTTTGTAAACACAGACAAAAAAAAAACATGTGCCCATCATTCTGCACCCGAAAACAAGGAACAATCAACACAATGTGTTTCTATGGGTGAAAGTGTACGAAAGAGGGCTAGAGTAGGTTTGTCGGCCAACAAGGCTTCGGCTACAGTTTCTTCAGATGTACTAGGTGCAATTCACATCAATTACCTTGAATAGGTTAGAACGATTACTGGACAAATATAATCCTGAGCTTTTGGATAGGTTCGATATTGGTTTGAAGCAGATAGATTTAGCCCATACGATTATTTACTGTATTCACACCCATGGCATACCAATAGAGGTAATATAAACTCAACAGCTGATTCGATTTTTCGAATTTTCAAAATGCCCCTTAACAAGCAAAAGTTCGCAGACCCAATCGGGTATCTAGTTCAAATTTTCCTTCGTAAATATTACGCCAGTTTACGTGTGAACTTTTGACCAAAATGTTATTGATAATAATAATAAATATTAGGATTATAACTTCAAGTAGATTAAAACCGTGCTTCTCTTCCAATCAGGGCCGGATTTACTTGAAATGCCGCTCTGTGCCCTGTTAAAAATTCCGCCCTTTTATTTTCATGAAATATAGTAAAAATGTATTTACGTATGCAATTCACAACTGAAATATTTGTATATAAGTAACTAAATCCCTACAAAAATTACCAAAATTATTGGAACATACCTCCTTTAATGAAAAAATGATGTAGTTTTGCTCAAAACTCCCACTTCTTTTTTAGTTTTGTCCAAAGCACGCTTTTTATATGCAGCCCCGCTTAATCTTTTGCGCCCATCACTTATATTTATAAAGAAACTATTTCACCCAAAAAAATTATTATCGATTGAAATTATAAAAACTTCAGATTTATTTGCTAATAAAATCACAGCTGATCAGTGCTGCCCAGGGTTAGAACTTTATTACGATCGTAGCGGGCTTACTACTTTTTTGGAAAAATGGAAATCTACTTCGCCACTACGCTTTACTCATAATCTACTACGATTTCTTAGATTTGAAAAAAGAGTGATAGGTATTCTGTAAGTAGTTAAGGCCGTGTTACCCATACTCAACTGAGCGGAGCATAGCATAAAAACTGTCATTTAAAAAATGTCCTAATGAAATTCGTGTTGAATAATATGTTTCCCGACTACATATGTTACGCAATGCTAAGTAAGAATAACTAAGGCCTTAAAAATTTTGGAAAAATTGTGTGTTTTTCACGCAAGATATACTGAAGGAAACCTACCCAAGAAAATGTCTACAATTTTCCGGAGCATGCAGTACTCAAGTAAAGTAAGAGGGTCCCAAAAAATACTCAAATCAACTTGAAGTAAACAACCCACGGTTGGATATTTGCTATTCTGGCAATCGCCTTGGAATCCCTAATAATTTCCATTTCACTTCGACAGGCAAATCGAAAAATGATCTCGTTTTTGGGAAAAACAGAATAGCTGTCAGAGCTGTAACTTCGGAAATTTTAATACTACGAAAATTTTTACGATGTATTTCAAAATATACCATAGACTTTTAAGAGAGGAGTGATCTAAATTAAAAAGTTATAAAAATGTTGGCAAAAAAGATTATTGTGAAAATACCAAATAAAAACTATTAAGAGGTAAAAGGTACACATTTTAGTTGACTGCGGATTTCGAAAAAATATACTTTAAAACAATCTACTACGGAATTATGATTTTTACTAAGATTTATTTCGTCATTTACTACGATTGTTCTCCAGGAGTTCTAACCCTGCTGCTGAAAAGAGCTGAACAGAATAAAAGGGTATTACAGTTTACATAAAATAGTTGTTTGTGGCATAGTTTTAGGCACTTTCCACGGTGAATAATCGCATCACTTTGAGTTATTAGTTCCTATTGATTTCTAAACACAAACGTCAAAGTTTTGATTCGTACAGAAACAAAAATTGAGCCCATTATCAAAAATATATGTAAAAATTTAAATTTATGTTTCGAAATCTGCCGACCCTAAAATCTGCCGCCATGTGCCAGTGCTCCGAGAGCACGTAGTGTTAATCCAGGGCTGCTTGTAATATACAATTGTGTTCAATGAAATAGTAATGAAATTAAATTGGATATCGTTCGACGCTGTGCCTTCAATATTTTTCATTTTAAATATACCGAATTCCATAACCGAAACCACATAAAAGAATTTTCAAAGTTTACACAAAGTTCCGGAAAGTTAATTAAACTTTTAAAAATTTAAATCAAAATTCAATATTTTTTGAATTTAATTATTTTTAGAATTTAGAATTTATAGAAAATGTTTGAGTACGCAGTTTTATGGCTCATTATAGCATAATATTGTGTAAGTTAGAAGTACCTCAAAATTTTCCTTGAATTTTTAGAATTTTTTTGTCAAGCATGTTGGGTATTTTTTTCCATACAAAATCAATTTTTTTTTTCTTCATGCGTTGTATTGAAGAAATCGCTATACACCCTTGACGAAAAAAATTCTAAAAATTCAGGGAAACTTTTGAGCAAGTTCTAATATACGCAGTGTTATACTAAAATTGATTATTCTACAAAACTGCGTACTTAAAAATTTTCTAGAGAAACTGTCAAAAAATGTGAAGATTTTGAAGGCCATTTTTGAAAATTTAATTAACTTTCCTGAACTTTGTGCCTACTATTAATTTCTTTTTATGTGATTTCAAACTCAAAGCTTTTATGAGCATTCCTAGTTAGATAGACACAGTAGCCTTAATAAACTCTTTACAGAAATCTTGCTAGACACTATCTGCAAAAGCCAATTCACCGCTATTTTATTTGAAACTCTCAAATCAAAAACGCATTAAAAACTTTATCCATGTTTGCTCTTTCATATTTATCTACGTGGATTAAATTTTAATGACTTTGAAAGTTGATTTTTATTTAGGAAACACTTTTAACTCTGACTGAGAAATTAGAACTAAGTTATATATTACATGTTCGTACAATGTACATAAGTACATATATGTGCTGATATATGTATATTTGCTTCTTGTGCATGCTCTTGGGTGAAATAATTACAATTCTTCTGTATACTTTGTACACGCGTTTGGTTATTTGATATTTTGACAACCATTGGAGTTAATTGCTATGGGTTTTCTCTAACTTTCTTCCAATATTCAACTCTCGTTCCGAGCATTACCGGTTGAATGCCTTCGTTCTTTACCGTGTTACTTAAATTTGTGTTGTGTGTGGAAATGTGTTTCACTAATTACTGAGAAAAAACCTTGGGGCAATTTAAATGGAATAAAACCAACAGATTATATAGAAAGAGAAATGAAAAAAAATATGATACATAGCTTTGGGGAGTAACATAAATAGTATATCAGGCCAGTCGTCATTTTATTATTTCCCTATTTATGTTAAAACAACTTACTCACTTACCTCCAGCATCTTTTAGAAACTCTGATGTTACTCATAACACCCCGTTACCCACATTCTGTCCAATGAACCAAATATACTTTTTCGGAAAGGGGAGAAAAAATAAAAATACACGTGTATCGGCGATTTTCATGTACACGTCAGCATTTTTTTATGTATTAAGTATAAGGGTCGTAGTGTCCGTCTGTTCGCCTGTGTGAAAGACTTTGGAACGATTTTTAACCCTTTTTCCGTGATCCAATCGAGCTGAGTTTTTGCAGGCAGACTCATGGAAATATCTGTATCACGTCAGATTTTATAAAAAATAGATTTTTATCAATTCGCAGATTTTCCTGATTTCCTGATTTCAGCTCGATTGGATTCACACAGGCGGACAGACGGGAACTACGACGCTTATACTTCATACATAAAAAAAAAGTTCTGACGTGTACATGAAAATCGCCGATACACGTGTATTTTTATACCTAGTAGTGCTACGCACACAAGGTATATTAACTTTAGTCGCCTAACGGCAGTACGTAACGGCATAAACGGATCGAGATAGATATACACTTATGTATATGAAAATGTTCAGGACGAAAAGAGAAATTGATTAAGCCATGTCCGTCCGCCCGTCCGTCTGTGAACACGATAACTGGAGTAAATTTTTTGAGATATCTTAATGAAATTTGGTATGCGGGTTCTTTGGCACCCATCTCCGAGTGCTATTTAAAATGTGCGAAATCGGATGATAGCCACGCCCACTTTTTATATATAGAATATTTTCGAAAACACAAAAAAAGTGATTACTCATTACATAATACACCTATAAGGATAAAATTTAGTGACTTTATTGAGATTGAGGCATAAAATAAAACTTTCAAGAAATTTTTAAAAATGGGCGTGGCACCGCCCACTTTTTATTAAGTAAATTTAGAAATAATATTTATCATAAATCAAAAACCGTCTAAGATATCGAACCTAAATTGAGCACGCAAGTTTCCAAGTATGCAAGGGATGTTCCGGAAAAATGGGCGGGATCGGTTAATCAAAGATTTGAGGAGGACCGTAGAATATTAAATATGCAATAACTTTGCGTAAAATAGCTTTGCATCATTTATATTTCACTTTTAAAGTTTCGGTAAACAAAGAAATCCAAAAACTTAAAATTTTCGAAAATGGGCGTGGCCCCGCCTCTTTTATAGTGGACTATTCCACAAAACTTTTTATGCCATAACTCCGGCAAAAATTGATTTGTCGAAACGAAATTTGGTGATAATATTCTATATATAAAGGTAACTGTTTGCTGTAAAAATGGGCGAAATCGGTTAATGGCCACACCCAGTTTTTTAACATAGTTCTGAAAAATTTTTTTGTGAAATTTAAAAAGCGATATTTCTACAACTAAGCAAGTTATATCAATCAGATTTTGCACACATAATAAACTTTTTAAGAAAAACTCGGCCGCAAAAAAAGTTTGTCAATTTTGAAGAAGTAGGCGGAGTCGATTTAGCCATGTCCGTCTCTCCGTCCGTCTCTCCGTCCGTCTGTCTATTTGAAGGCAAACTAGTCTCTCAGTTTTACAAAAGAATGCTGAAATTCGTTGTTTGCTTTCGCCATTTTATAATATACAAGCAAACCCGGTAGACGTTGTTTTGACGTTTTGATACATAGCACACATCTATATATCAAATGTTATTAACTTGAACCAAATACACTCTTAGCTATACCGAACTGCAGCTTTATATAACCTGGGGGCTTTTCCAAAACCTATATACAGACTGTGTCGTTCCCAGCGAACTCCTCAACCTATCGTGAAAGTTCAAGAGCAAAACAAAACACAAAATATGTGGGCGTGGCACCGCTCACTTTTGAAAAATTATGTAGATATTGACTAAGTGACACATATATCCAAATATCATTAATTTAGACCAAAAAAGTTCGGAGTTTTGACGAATTGAAACTGTATGTAGTCTGGTGGCGTGGCTCCGCCTACTTTTCCAAAACTATATATTGCCTATGCTGTACCCAGGGAACTCAAGTATATATTGTGAAAATTTCATAAAGATCGGTTGAGTTCTTTGGCGCCTATAAAAGACACACATTTTTTATATCTATTTTTGTTACTTCATTCGGCATAAACGAATCGAGATATATATTTATTAATGTATATCAAAACGTTCGGGATGAAAAGTAAAATATCCGGGCAAGTAGCTAATACCCCACTGCAAAAGCGAAGTTGTATATCTTTTTTGATATTCATACCTTTCATGAACATGAAATGTTTGTACGTATGAGAAGAAAAAGAGAAAGTCCCATCAAAAAGTATAGTGAAATGATCAGCAGGATGAGCTGAGTCGATGTAGGCATGTCTGTCTCTCGATACGGCTATCTGTCTGTCCGTCTGTCTATTTGAACGCAAATATGAACTGAAAGTATTAAAATAGACCTGCGTGAATTGGGATGACATAATAGATCACTACTAGGTATATAATGTTCGGTTCCACCCGAACTTAGACTTCCTTATTATTTTTTCTCCCCTTTCCGAAAAAGTATATTTGGTTCATAGGGCACAACTAAAGCTCGTTTTTGCGACGCAGTGTAAGCCATGTACACCACACAGTATACATTGGAACAGCTTTGAATTAAGAGAAATATGTGTACAGAAATGAAAAATTTATAAAATGTCAATATCAACTTTCAAATCAACGCGTATGTATGTTTTTTAGATCTCTACCTCTCTAGATCTCTACCATACTAGCCTACAGATTACAGGGGGTCGAAAACATATAATAAAGCAGGACTGAATATAGGTTTTTATATAGTCGGAATTCGAATTTCCCTTAAGTCTTCTATGATGCTTTATACAACAATTGTTGCTACAATAAATTTCGAAAATTGTTTCAATATTACCGATACTGTTTATTGAAATAATGTTTCTAAACGATTTTCTAGACTTATCAGTTCTGCACTTGCAATGTTTGCATTGTCAAGAAACCGACAGATATGTTTTCCAATTGAAGTCATCTATCAAGCTGGGCTTCAGTTTTTCACATAATACGTTAGGTGGAACAATGAGCTAGAACTTGAAACCCGGAACATGTTCAGAACGCTATGGAAATGCAATACAAGTCATAATAACTCCAATATATTACGCACGGATTAGGATATTTGAAGAATAAAATGTCCTACTTTGATCGCTTTGAGGTCATATAGATTATACTTCTATAGAAGAAGACAAAACTTTAAATTTATGACTCTTTTAGCAGAGTTTGATGATCCAAAAAAATACATTTTTGGTTTTTTTATTGAAAATATTTTAAAAAGTTCTAGGCTTTTTTTTAATTTTTTTAAATGCACACAACGTTTAGAATCCTGACTTATAACATTTTTATATTAAAACTCAAAAAGTGAAATATTTTAATGAATAACTTCAGTATAAATAAATTCTGAGTATGCTTAAGTTATGAATCGCACTATATCTATTTATTTTATAACTTTAGGTTAAGGATATAGAAATACAATTAGGGATTGGCATTGAACAGATTGTTTCTGTCAATATTAAAGCTAAACTAACAAAAAAAAAAAACAGTTAAATTGAAGTGTTGATATACAAATACAAATAAACTTTCTTTATCGCCATTACATTGTGAACCCGGAGTTAAAAAAAAAAATTCTTCTAAAAATGTTAGTGGCTTACAAAAATAATGAAACAAACTTTTCCAAGTAAAGAGCAAAGAATAAGAAGAGGAACCAACGCCAAACATCGCATTCTATCAATTCGCGGGTAAGGAACTTATCATGCCATAGCAAAATTCGACACCTAAATGATATTTATAGGTTTCATAAAAAGTAACACAAACATTTCTTTCTGAATGTAAATTTGAGTATGAAAAATAGTACCCTGAGAGCTTGATTGTTATCGAAACAGCTCAGGCTTTGTGCAGACGTTGAATGTGGTTTTTGTGATTTTTATCTTTTATCAAATTGAGGTTTTTTAGAACCGCCCTAATATACCACCACAAATGCAAATATCGAATAAACTAAGCAAAACTTTGTTCAGATATTGTTTCAAATGTTTTGGCAGATTTCAAAATTTAATTTCTCCACATGTACAGCTGTGTGCAATATAATAGTAGTGAAATTATAATGGATTTCGTTCTACGAAATAAGAAGAAGCTGCGATTTTGATAATTTTCAATATAGCGAATTCCATAGCAGAAACCACATAAAACGAAACTTCAAAGTTTACACAAAGTTCAGGAAAGTTAGTTAAACTTTAAAAAACGGCCATCAAAATCTTAAATTTTTTTGGCAGAATTTCTAGAAAACTTTTGATTATGCTGTTTTGCAAAACAATCAATTTTAGTATAAGATTGTGCAAGTTAGAACACGCTCTGATTATTCAGAATTTTTTTTCGTCAAGGATGTTGAGTGATTTCTTTCATACAACGCATGAAGAAAAATTAATTTAATTTTTTCTGAAAAAAAAAAAAAATCCCAACTTCTTTGACAAAAAAAATTCTAAAAATTCAGAGAAAGTTTTGAGATACTTCTGACTTGCACATTATTAGGATTAAATTGAATGAGCTATACATTTTTTTAAAAGTTCAATTAACTTCACTGAACTTTGTGTAAACTTAGAAATTTCTTTTTATGTGGTTTCTGTTATGGAATTCGGTATATTTTAAATCAAAATTAATAAAAACACAGCTCTTTTTTTTCGATATCCAATTTAATTTCACTACTATTATATTGAACACAACAGTACGTAAATTATATTCTTTCCATGATACGTTTACAAAAATATTTATTCTGACATGTGCCTTTTTATGTATATAACTTTTTGTATACATATATATGTACATATGTATATACGAGTATAAGCATGCAAAAGTAAAAAACTCGGCATTTTAGAAAAAGGAAAAAAAATCACACATTTTAAGCCATAAGTAATATATTTCAAATCCCGAAAATACCGGGATTTAAGGAAAGAGTTTGTGTGTGATTTTTTATGAAAAATATTTTAGTTTTTTTTTGAAGTCTAATATTTGTAGAAATTTAAAATTTTTCTTAGTTTAGGAAATGATTCCCAATTAGACTACACTTAGAATTACCTTGACTTGACTTTGTTTTGAGAAGAATTGAAAATCATTTATTCAGCTATATGAATTTTATATATCCAAAAATTTAGTTTGCTATACAATATATGCAGGAATCTTATTAAAAATATTGAAAAAAGGGTTTATGGTAGCACAGTTCTCTCTCGTCTCTCTTTGAATTTTGAAACTTAACTTGGAAATCAAAAATCTATAGTTTTCAAAGTTTCTAAGTAAAGTTATTTTCTGGGTAACTACATACACGTGCTGCTCATTTGCTAGATTTAGGGTTTTCAAGTCAAGTTAAGTCTAAGCCTAGGCTAATTCGGGAATTACGTGGATTTTGTATGAAATCTCACAGTGGTTTGATTTAGTTATTTGATTTATGCTCTGATTATGTACACCTATAGATGACCTCTTGCCAGAAGCCACATGTATGAAAATGTTTGAAAATCATGTTTATTCAAATAACTTTGGTTTTAAATAAAAAATTATACTAAAAATCTAATTGTTTCTTATATATTTTTAAATTAGATAGTTTCTCAAGTCATTTGTATATTATTTTCATGCTAGGCTGCTCACTAATATCCGAAATCCCGACCTAATCCCAGGGTTAAAAATCTGATCCTGAAAAGCCCGGGATTTTAAAAATAAAAAAAAAACAAGTAAGGAAAGGGCTGTCTTCGACTGTGCCGAAGACTTTATACCTTTCATGAATACGCATCACGATGTTAAGTGTCCGATCCCTACTCACAATTAGTAAAAACTCTGCAAAACTGTTAATTTAAAGATACCTAGCCCAAACCTCATTTATCGGAACAATCGATTGTATGGGAGTTATATGTTATGTAGGTCCGATCTGGTTGATTTTCACTACACCGATTACATACATAATAACTACTAAACCTGCAAAAGTTTTACGTTCCTAGCTTTTTAATAGCAAAACTTATAGCCCAAAGCCCATTTATCGAAACTATCGGTTGTATGGGAGCTATGCGTTGTATTGGTCCGATCTTGCTGATTCCGACGAATTATTAATCTCATGCAAAGTGGCGACTCCATATTAAATTTCTTCAAGATAACTCAAAAACTGAGGGACTAGTTTGCGTACAAACAGACAGACGGACAGACGGACATGGCTAAATCGACTCAGTTCATCGCCTTGATCATTTCGGTATACTTATTGGTGGGTCTATATCTTCTTCTTCTCATACAAGGTGGCGCAAAAGTAGTCCTCCTATCAGAAAATGCTATAAATTTTGCGATTGGCCCCTAAAGTCAGTTCTGTTTTGACATTTGTGTAGTAAACACATGCGAAATACACGTTAATAAACAATGTTACGCTACACTGCTCCAGAACGCGGAATATTGCTGACTATTTATTTGACCAATAATCGGTCGGGGCCAAACGGTTACTGTGAATGGTGAGCGCTACAGAGCAATGATCAACGAGTTCTTTTTGACGCAACTTGATGAATTGGGATTGGAAAACATGTGGTTCCAACAAGACGGTGCAACAGCACACACTGCACGTGCCACAACCGATATGCTGAACATCGGAAGCTTACTTTTGCGCCACCTGTTACTTACAAACATCGCACCAAAGTTATAATACCATTTCATGTTCATGAAAAATATAATTATATCACTAGTATGATGGATAAGTGCGACCGTCACTCATACGCCGTGTAGCACCACTGAAACGCGCTTGCTCTTCTACACTTTTACTAATTGCATTTCAAGCACAATCCGTGGCACCGTATGAATGACGTCGTTGAACATATTTTGAAATGTTGGCACATACTGAGTGTAATATAAAGGCATGTATGTATATATTGCGTAATTATCACGACCTAGCACAGACAACTGCATCTAGAGTGCGCTTTGAATTGTACATTTGAGTTGGTTTTCCTTTTGTGTCACGCTAGCGATGTATGACACAAGTGCGACAATTTGTGCTCACATCGCAGCTATTCATATTCACTCACTCAGCTGCCAATATGTAAAAGTGCTTAATATACCTTGTACGCCCACTGGGGGCTATTTGCTCGCACACACACACATACACAGCGCATGCACACATACATACAGACAAGTGGAAAGGGTTGGAGATTGCATTGTAAGCGTTTGTTTGACACTTTGCTGTGATTCGCTTTTGGCCATTTTGTTTGCCTTTTTTTGTGTTCAGCTATTATCGCTTGTCATCTCGTATCGTTTGTCGTCTCTTGTGCTTTGTTTAATGCGTGTATAGTGCCTTACATTGGCATAACTGTTTCCTTCCAGCTGAGTGTAGTGTTGACAAATGCATTAGCCGGGATTTCAAGTCAATTCACTTTTGATAACTTTTTTCCTTTTTTACGCTTTTTATGTATTGAATTTGACGAGTACCAACTTTAGTTTTGTACAGGTTCTTTTTTTCGTTTGTTTGCTGTGCGTTTGCTTGGCCCTAGAAAAATGTTTTTTAAAGAGAATACTTTGAGGCGAGCTTAAGTCTTAATTCGTTCTTTTGTTTTTCAATCACTCATTCATTTTACTTTGACTGCTCTTTGGAAAAATACTTCACATTACGTTGAAGTCCGCTGCGATGGTTGAACGGTATTGAGTAAAATCGTAAACAGAAAGCCGGAAACCCGAGTACTCATATAACGAGACATGCTGTAGAGTCCCTGCAGTCATATCAAGCTACTTCGAAATTTGTATGAAGGCCAAGCCCATCTAGCCACCCAATTGTCTTTTTTCCGTATAAGCAAATCGTATTTTTAACGAGATGTTAATTGGCAGAGTTCGGGCAGAAAAATTCCAGTCTCGAACTTGTTCAAAATATATAGGTTAGGTTGCAGTGTCAGCTAGTTTTCACACCAGCACACTTAGGGGCCAAGGGTCCCGTTATGATACCACTTGGATTTAATTACCCCTTACTCAAACGAGCTTTTGGACTCCGCAAAACTTAGTACATTATTGGGTTGTATACCAGATAACTCGCAGAGGTGCCCACAGTGCAGATTTTTGGTGAAGCTGATTTTATCTTCTTCGGACTAGTTTGAGATTAGGTAAATTATTCTACGTATTCTGACTAGTTTCTGGCTTAGTTTACTGCATGGCTTATCTGGTTTGGGTTGGGTTGAGTAATATTTACAGCTCCACAGAAATGAGACAAAGATTTGACTAGATTCTCATGGGAATGTGCATAAATATTTTGTTCAAGTTTTCAGTTAAGCTCAACACTTGCACTCACTTGCCCAGCATAAAAAGTTTAACCGTCGTATTGGTTGGCATGAAGTGAAAGTCATAATTGTGGGTATCTTGTAAAAAGTGGACAGTTTAATGATTAAGAAAATTCCTCAGGACTCCCGCATATTTTTCTAGTGATCACGTCAAATGAGCTATGAAATACCGTTAAGCGGGCTGTATCAGGAATTTCCAGTCCATCAATGTAGATGGTAATTTGTTCCCGCTTCTTGCTGTTATCGCAAGAAATAAGGCTGATGTCTAGTCCTTAGAGTTTATTCAGTGTTCTGGGGAATCACAGCAAGGTAATGCGGCTCAAAACCTGCGCCGAAGATCAGATTTGGTGAGTCCAATGATTGCTCACTTTATTAATCTACAACGATGTACGGTTTGTCTAGGTGGCCGGTATGCTCAATACCACTAACAGTGCTGGAAAAGCAAAAATGCTACTGCTATGGTAGCTAGGGGAATAGTGTTTTATACTTCACCGGAGACTCTGAGCCATTCATTCATTACTTTGTTAATACGTTACTTTAGGTTGACAAACCTGCAGTATTAGCTTCTGTTGAAGTTTATAGTGAAGCTAATTCAGCCCTGATTAAAAATTAGTAATCAATTAATTAGACGCCTTTTTTTAATTGGTAATAATTATTTTAATTGGGTTTCAAGAAAAGGCAGATTTTAATCGATTACGAAGAAAAAAAAATCCAAAAAAATTAAAAATTATCAAAAAATTTGGTTTGATTACTTTTGATTACATTCGATTTTTTTTGATTATTTTTTATTTTTTTTGAAGATTTTTGTTTTTTTCAGTATTGCTGATGTGTATGTTTATGTGATTTTGCAACAATACTGAAAAAATCGAAAAAAAGCCAGAAAAAAAATAATTATCAGGAACAATCAAACCAATTTTTTTTGATTATTTTTGTATTGTTAATGTGTATATTTATGTGCTTCTACAACAATACTGAAAAAATTAGAAGTAATCAAAGCAACATTTTTATTGATTATTTTTCATTCCATGATTTTTTTGATTATTTTTTTAATTAATTGGAAAATAATCATTAAAAATTGAAAGTATTTGGTAATCAATTATTATCAGGAAAATAATTAATCAAGCAGGTAACCATTACGATAAGTAATAATTCGAGTGCTTTTCCTGAACTGTCATATTTTTTAAAATTATATTTTTTATATTTTTTTTATGGACTACAAAAGAGTTTTGCGTAATTAAAAGCACACACTTGTACATTTAGGGGTTAAACCCTATAAACAAACAACATACAGTCTCTCACATAAATAAGTATACACCCCATTTTGGCAGTTCTCACCAATTTTGGTTTCAGCAAATTTATTTTCTATAAAAACAAAAACTATAAATTATATTTTAAAAATGTATGAAAAATTCGCAAAAATTCGACGAATTTTCATGGAGTTTTAAAATTTTTCCTCACAATTTTCAAAATTTTTGTTGAGTATGTAGATTTGTAGGTGGTTCATTTTCTTAAGTCCGTAAGAAATTTGGCGGATTTTTGGCAATTTTTTTTCTGAAGAACTTAATTGTTTTTCCCCTTAAAAAAAAATTACGTTCATAAATTTATATGGAGTAAAGTCCTAAAAAAATCAGAAAAATATCTTACGGACTTAAGACCTCCACCTTATGATACTGAAAATGAACGAGCCACAAATCTGCATACTCAAATAAATTCGGAATATTCTGATAAAAAATTTGAAAATTTCCATGAAAATGCGAATTTTCCATACATTTTTAAAACATAATTTATAGTTTTTGTGTTAGATCGTGAAAAACTTTCTTATACGAAATTAGTTAAAATAAATTTTCTAAAGCAAAAATTGGTGAGACTTGCGAAAAGGGGGTGTATACTTATTTATGTAGGTAACCGTATAATATTTTTATTCGACACAATGGATGCATTTCAAGCAGACCTGCTGCTCATCATCAGCTACTCAACACAGAAGTTACAATAAATAAACAGAGAGTGTATAACAATAATATAATGTGTTTGCAAATAATTTTAGCTAAATTAAAGAAAAGAGAGGTGAATTTATTTATATTTCCGTGTCAGCAGTCATGGCATTTTTTGTTTTGCTTATATATAAAGATTCGTTTGCGTCTAATTTTCTGTTGTTGTGAACAACTTTTATTATGCGCCAAGGAGATACAATACGGCAATACGTTGAAAAAAACTGACAGCTTAGGAGAATGCGAGTGTTGGCGTGCGTGAAAAGAGATTCGACGGATACGTCAAAGTAGATTTTGCTCTAAATTTTGACGTATGACGGATACGTCGAGGGTGAAGTACTGGATCTGCTTGGCACATTAGGCGCACACACTCTTCTAGCGAGCCGATGTTGTGTTTGCTTGCGCTATCAGCCGTAGTTGTTGTAAAAATGTGTGCTGCTACTGCAGAACGATGGATTTGTTTGGTGTTGGTAAATTTTACATGTTCTTTAAAGCGCAGAGGACAGAGATTTGTCGTTTTTTTTGTCCTATATATTTAGCATCGCAACTCTCACAGCTGATTTCATAAATGTCGCTCCGCTCCAAAATCGGAAGAATGTCTTTGGTGGAGTCCAGAATGTTTTTTACTTTATTGTTGTTGGTGTCATTATTTTGAAACAAATTTACAAGATGGTTCGTGATGGTCGGGAAGTATGAAAAAGGTATATGTATTAGTTTATTTTATTTTATTTCTTTGTTTTGGCTGAAGAGTGTTGACAACTTATTTTTAAGATTTAAGTTGGAATGTTTAAGTACCAGTTTGTCGATAAGGTTTTTGTCGAAGCCATTGACGATTGAGATTTTTACAATTTTTTCATACTCTTTTTTGTAATTTTTTGTTGATAAATGTACAAGTGTGTGCAAAACTCCTTTGTAGTCCATAAAGGAACATTTAAAAAATCTAAGTTAAATCAATCGACTACAAACCCAAGGTTCAACTCTTTGTTAAATAAATAGTAATTTTTATAATTTATGGTGTATTTCTGTATTCCATGTTTCAGTGTACCGCACGCATTTTGGGGGACATTTTGTTCACCCGATGCTAATGGATCTCGTTCATGATGCAACAATATTGTACTCAACATTCTGAATTTGGTAGGGCGTAGCTTATGGCAATAGCCTAAGGTGCTGTCATCTTCGCCTTAGATTATATTTAAGGTTTAATTTCATCTACAAATATATTCTGATTATAATCTCAATAGCTCTACCATTTTTTTTGATTATGTTGTAACCAGCGCCTAATATTGTTATCATGTTCTGTACACAATACTACTCAGCTGATGGATTATTTGAAGTAATACAAAAGGGATGAGAGGTATTTGTTGGTTGGTCATCGATACTTGAGAACAGCTGCTTTCTATGTATTTATGGAGGCAGAGTAGTATATGAGCGTACGTCACTTATATCTGACAAAAGACTTTCACTATCACTGCATATCCTACTGGGATAAAGACCTTTAAAGAAGGTGACATAAGAACTTAGCCAAAGTGTACGGACAACTTCTATACACACTCTAAAGTTGTCGCTGGATCACACCAAGGTGCTGTTGACCAGTCTGCCGTTACGTCAGCCTGTTAAGATTTAATGTACTAACCAATTTGGTTCGGTTTTACAATTTCGTAATAAATCTGCAATTGAATGTTTACAATTACAACAATAAGACTGCATAATCAATATAATTGACCATGTCCCTTTGTTTTTGTAACAGTATTAACCTTGAATTTATCATTTAATTTATCAGTAAAATAGTTTATTAAGAATTTAAGTGCACACCAAATATAATAAAGCCTCTGGAATATAAATTAATAAAATTGGGAGTATTACAAATTGATGCGATTTTGTTTGGGTATTCATTATTGTATTACAGCTGTGTTATTTAGTATTACGCAATAGGCAGATACATACTTCTAACATAATAAATACGACTAATAAATGTGAAATTGAAAAATGAGTTCAAACACACAAAATGTAGTTACAAGTATTATTGCGCAATAAATCTGAGTATGAGCGAAAACTTCTCAAATAGAAAATTCATAGCACGCGATTTCTATACACCATTGTACCCTTAATACTTTCATTCATGAGTGAATAGAATATAAATTTGTTGTTGCATTAAAACAAAATAGCAATTAAAATTCGTTTACATGAGAAGCAACAAAAAGAAAAAATATGAATGCAAATGCACTAATGAACTGAGGTGAGAGTGAAATGCCAAACACAAGAAAGGTAGTCAAGGTTCAGGTGCACTAGAAGATTGGATGTACATATGTATACCCTGTAGTGATTTATCTACGGATACATAAAAATACTATACTGAATTCAATAATAATAAGAAGAGAGGTAAGAAAGAAGGTGGGATGGTAGCGCCCATACCAATGGGAATTTTCTCACTGTATATAACTGCATGTATTCATCGTATATTGCTAAAAATGTTTAAAAAGTTATACGAGGTTAATCCCTAACACCTCAAGAAAAAGGCGGCATTACTCGGAAGGGAAGGAGTTGTAGCATTTCTTTAATAAATGGGGTTTTTATACTTTTAAAGTATAATACTAAAAATTCATTAAGAGTTTGAGAAATTTTAATTCAAGTAATATCAATAGTTTTGAAAGCCCGTTTGCTCTTTAAGCTACGTTAGAATGAAGGTGTTGTCCCAAGCAGTTTCAATTAACTTAAATTTTTTAAGGTTTCGAAAGCAGTTTATACTACTACACAGTTTTTTTATGATGCCATCTCCATCTCAAACTGACACTCGATAAAGTCTAAAAAACCCAAATCGGACTGCATTTGGCCTATACGACTATGGTGTAATTTCGAATTAGGAAGACATACGGAGCAAAAGAGATACCTAATTACTATTTTGAGTTACTTAAACATCTTTTGGGGACTCTGGGACCACTAGCCATACATATCTGATATATATTAGAGCTTGCTAATACTACTGGGTATAAAAAGCTGCCCCAATATTCTGGTCAGCTCACTGTTTTCATACTCTCAACAATTTTCAAACACTTTGATTGCTGATTCTGTAATAATTCAATGTCAACAACAAAGCAACTAATTGACCGTAACATAAATGGTTTGAGCTGCTGGCTGAAGTGTGGATCTGTGTGGTTACGCAACACTTAGCCAGATACCGAGGGACAGACTCTTTTGTGGACTAAGAAATGCTATATTGAAAGACCATAACCAGCTTCGTATAGTCACAGATTTATATTTCTATGTATGCATGTGCATGTGTGTGCTATAAGCATCTTTTCGCCACACGATTGCTCGCCACTGACAAGGCACAAGCCACATGCCAGTTTACGGCTCACTTTCCCAATGCCGTCAACTTACAGACCTTTTAGTTTTGTGTTGGTTTTTGGGTTTGAAGTCGGTGCCGTTTGAAAGCCTATTAATTAGGATGGAGGCATGTATCTTGCATGCGTAATGAGTGCAAATTTATGTAGTTACTTGACATTGAAATATCTTTGTGCGATGACATTTTGAGATGATATGGCGGTGGAAAATGGTAAATTTGAATTCTGGGCCATCAAAAATTTTTTTCCCTTTATAAGAGTATTTACATGTTTTTGATTAAATTTCCTTTAAAAAAACACATGGAGTTCGAATAAATTTCAATTTACAGCTCCATGTGTAATGAGTATGAAATGACGAGTGTGTGGTATAACACTGTTCACGTATTCACACTACGGAGACTCTGTGTGGGTAGACTTGCTTGTCTGGATAAAATAGAATATAATAAAATAAAATAAAATAAAATGAAATAAAATAAAATAAAATAAAATAAAATTAAATTAAATTAAATTAAGTAGAATAAAATAAAATAAAATTAAATAAAATAAAATAAAATAAAATAAAATAAAATAAAATAAAATAAAATAAAATAAAATAAAATAAAATAGAATAAAATAAAATAAAATAAAATAAATTAAAATAAAATAAAATAAAATAAAATAAAATAAAATAAAATAAAATAAAATAAAATAAAATCAAATAAAATAAAATTAAATAAAATTAAATAAAATAAAACAAAATCAAATGAAATAAAATAAAATCAAATAAAATAAAATAAAATAAAATAAAATAAAATAAAATAAAATAAAGTAAAAAAAAAATAAATTAAAAAAAAAAATAAAAATAAAATAGAATAAAATAAAAAAAAAAAAAAAAAATCAAGTAAAATAAAATAAATTAAAATAAAATTAAATAAAATTAAGTATAATTAAATAAATTAAAATAAAATAATTTTTTGTTTTTGGTTTTATGGTCTATTCATTTTTACATATTTTTGTAAGTTTAACGAGCTCAAGACCAGTTGATAATAATTTTTGGTTAATTATTATTATTTTTGATTAAATAAATTAAAATAAAACTAGTTTAATAAAATAAAATAAAATTAAATAAAATAAAATAAAATAAAATTAAATTAAATAAAGTAAAATATAATAAAATAAAATAAAATTAAATAAAATAAAATTAAATTAAATAAAATAAATTAAAATAAAATAAAGTAAAATGAAATAAAATAAAGTAAAATAAAGTAAAATAAAATAAAATAAAAATTAAATGGAAAATATAAAATAGAATAAAGTAAAGTAAATCAAAATAAAATATAATAAAAGAAAATAAAATAAAAGCTATTATTATTGGCCTGGAGCTCGTTTATAGTCATGATACTGTATAATTATAAATAAAATAAAATAAAATAAAATAAAATAAAATAAAATAAAATAAAATAAAATAAAATAAAATAAAAGAAAAGAAAAGAGAAGAAAAGAAAAGAAAATAAAAGTCAATGAAATATAATGAAAGTCAAATTAAATAAAATGTTTCTTTAAAAAAATCAAAAATCCAAAGATAAGACGGGAAAGTAAGAGAAAAGAAATTATTGGAAAGGATCGGAAGCTAAATCAAATGAGATAAAAGTAAAATCAAAAACAGTAACATAAGGTTAGGTTAAGAAAAAGAAATCTAAAAGAAAAAAAATAAAAATTAAATAAAATACATAATTAAAATAACTGGCACAAACATTGACATTTTGTAGACATTATGCAATGAATAATTTTCAAAACATGAATTTTCTTTTATTTCAACAAACTTTTGCTGAGCTTTCAAAGCATACTAATGACAGTCTTGCCCTTGGAATGCCGGCCAAACGTAAGTGGTCAATAGCAAGTATAGATGTTCTTCAGAACACGCTCAAAACATGCGGATCTGTAAGAAAAAAAAATACAGGAAAACCCAAAAAGAAAATATAATAAATTCAAATCAGATACCTCAAATAATATGAAAAACATAAAATATGCACAAAGTTATAATAATCTATCTAGGCCCATGTGCTCCATAACAAATGCCTGCCGACACACACACAAACTAATATGTGTGTATTTCAGCATTGATATGTTTTCGAGTTACCAAATGTTTTCTTGCACAGGCGCAAATATGTGAGAAAGTACAAGATAAGTATGAACATTAGACTGAGATAAAAAATATTTCTGTTTTTTTTAATTATATTGATGTTATTTATTAAAATGGAGAAAAAACACAGTAGAAGTTTCACAGTTTGAGACTAATTTTTATATGTCTGTCATAACTACTTTAGATTTTTCAGCATTGATCTCATTTTATGTCGTTAAAACAATCAAAGCATTGAAATCAAAAAATGACTGCATACACTTTGATGGTAAATTAAATTTTCCACAAAAAGGTGTGTGTGAAATTTGTCTTGAGGCCGTTCAAGAGTTATAAGCTTTAAACTTTGGTATGCTTCTTTGATCTCAAGACATTTTTTTTTGTCGCAGTCTAATGTATATACTTGTTTATGATTATATGCGTCTCGAGCAAATCAAGTTTGAGCTAGCTGTCAGGATGGTAGACAAGCACTAGGAAAATCCGACTGAAATTCGTGTGTTGCATATTAAATGCCAACAAAATGTGTTAAATTGCTATTTGTACGTAGAGCAAATAATCCTAGGTTCAATCATTGAAGGTGGAAATAGTTTAAATACTCTTGTCCACAGTGTCTTCCTGGAGAGACGCCTTTTCTGGCGAGAGGTGACAAAGTAATTTACCGGCAGGGCATTGATGTTGTCTTCAATAACATGTTTGCTAGAGTGTGAATATTTGCAACATTGAAGCAGAAACAGGTTGTTTATCCTACCATTATGCTCTTGAACTGTGAGCATTTTGGACTCACTAGGCCAACGATGTTATGTTATGGAGGCTCCTTCTAGTGAAGAAGGAAGTTCCGAAAACTCAGAATTTAACAATAATGGACACTATCCTGTGACAGCATTTCAGGATCGACTTTTGGGGTAATTAAAATTTTTTTGGTTTTTTTTTAAATTAGGCGTCTTGCAATAGTTTTTTTTTCGTCGGTCTAATGTGTGAACATAGGCAACTACGCAAAATTTATATCAGTTTTTGTACGCCATGGCGTATGAGTGACGTTTACAAAATATAAATAATCTGCATATTAAACAAATATTTGTTGTAGATATGACAAAACTTTTAAATTTTAAAGGAAAACCTTTTTCTAGCTAACTCTTATCTAACTATTTCTTTCTGTATTGTTAAGCACTTGCTAATAGCTTTCTAGCCTATAACTATCTAATCTTTTCAAAGTGATTTGCCATTAGTCTAGGTAACGTCATATGAAGCAGACCTGTTAAATTTGATTAGTAATTAGTAATCAATTAGATAGATTTTTTAATGCGTAGTGATTATTTTAATTGTTTTTCAAGAAAATTCAATTACTAATTGATTGCGATATAAAAAAAATCAAAAAATAATTATGAATTTTTACGATTAGTAAAAAAATCAAAAATAAAAACATTGATTATTTTTGATCACTTTTTTTGTGTTATTATTTTTGATTTTTCTATGCATATGTGTATATTTATCTACAACAATACTGAAAAAAAATCAAAAAAAGTAAATAAAAAACCATAAAAAAAAATTATCAAAAGTAATCAAAACAATTTTTTTTTATTATTTTTGATTTTTTAATAATGGTAAAAAATCATGCTTTTTTTTTATTTATTTTTTTAATCAACTAGAAAATAATCATTAAAAATTTTAAGTAATGGTAATCAATCATTAAATGGATTCTCAAGAAAATAATTAATCATTACAATTAGTAACCATTATTTAACAGGTGTTATAAGAATATATCGATCACTTGGCTTAGCTGCAACAAAGGCTTCTTAAATACTTATAATTTATATTGAAAGTGGCACAGCTATGCACCAAAAGAGACTACGCCCAGCTTCTACAAAATCCGCTCAATTTGCTTGCTTAGTCATCAAAGTCGCATATTGAGTGGCTGTTATGTAATAGTTACCGGTAAAAGTACCCATCTATGCTTCTCTCTACTGTGATGTGCTAAATTTCTTTTAGAATTAAATTAAATTTAAAAAAAAAAATTTCATTATAGTTTTTCATTCCATAAACTTTTAGCGAAAAATCCTATTTCCTATCAGCTTGATATTTTCTCAACGAACAATTTAAGTAGCTCACTCCCATTCAATTTATTAAACGAATATACAAAAATTTCCAAACAAAAATTACAAATAAAAACAAACTTAAATGAACTGATTTCAACGCAACTGAGGGATAAAGTTAAAAGTTTTAATTGTGAGTAATATACTCGTGCTGATTTACTATAACGTTTCTCTATTCAGTGCTAAAGAGTTTAAGTGCGTTGCATGCTACTAAAATAGCTGAACTGCTGAAGCTCTTACAGCTTAAATGCCACAACATTTTGAAGTGCGTAACATTATCTTGTGGTTATTTGGTGGCAGTGGGGTTAAGTTGTGGCAGTCAATGTTAGCACTAAATGTCAGGGTCAAAGCATGGCAGCGCAGTTACCAACAACAAAAAAGTGCATTAGATAAGTTAAATAGTTTAAACCAAAGATATAGAAATTTACAAATATTAATTAAATTTAAAACTAGATACAGTGCAGAAATCAATGGCATGGAAAATACACTGAAATGGAGCGCGTGTTGCATTTAAAATATAATATATGAAAAGAAAGTAAAAAGTCTAATAAATAAATCTCAGCAAAGATCGGTTAAAGTTTCATGCAGAGAGGATGTTAGTTTATATGATTTTTGTATTCATTTGTTATTAAAAATTTATCTACCACGTTTTTTCTATTTATATCAAGGTGTTCTTAAAAAATGTTGGCTTATCTTATAGTTTTCCCTTTTTCCACGTCATATGATTGTTCCGAATATGAACCAAATGGAACCATTAATACATAAATATTAAACTGATTTTTGTTGGAACGATTTTCCGTCATCCCTTGTCAAGTTTGGTTTTGTGACAAACCGGTTTCAGCGTTCTGCCATTTTCAATGCCTAGTTTCGTTCTGGTCTGTGTCTATCCGCTGCGTTGTTTTTATAGTCCGTGGGTGCTGTGGCAGGTAATGTCAATCTATGTGGTCGTGGTAGGTAACGTTAATATGCGTGTGTGTGTGCGCGGTATTGATACGTCCGAATTGTTATCTGTCCCAAGGGTTGTTTTTGTAGGTATGTAGACATAGCGCTTGTTAGCTAAGCGGTAGGTTGAGGTAGGTAGAAATCGGTGATTTTTGCAGTTTGGTTCATATTTCGTTTTTGCTTGTTCATTGTTACGTGTTTGGTTGCTGTACCTGCTGGCTTGTGCTGTTTTTTGTAAACTAGTTTTAAGGGTTCAAATATTTCGTCAGAGATAGTGTTGGTTTGTTCGTTTATGATCCTGCCGTCAAATGTTTTTAACTTGTATATCTCCATGTTCTCAAGTACATTAAGCCGCCGGCCTTTTCCTTGTACGTGAAGTATTCGAGCCGTTGTTTTTATGTTAGCTGGGGTGCAGTTGTTCTCAAACATGTGGTTCGCGAAATTAGATTCTGGTATTATAGTGGGTTTTCGTGTTTTTTTGTTGTAGTCCCTGATATGCTCTCGGAATCTTGTGCTTATTTTTCTTCCTGTTTGTCCTATGTAGCTGTATTGACATTCACAAGTAAGCCTATACACTCCGTGTCTGTTGAATGGGTCATCAGAATTAGTGTCGGTTCTTAGTTTTTGTCCGACGTTGTTAGATGTTCTGAATGCTGTGTTGTTGTTATATCTTTTAAAGAACTTTGCTAATTTGTACGTCGCTTTTCCAGTGTATGTCATTGCCGTCCAAACCATTGGATTTTCCTCTACGTTTACTCTTTTTTGTGTTCCATGGCTACTTCTGAGTTTATCCACAAGTGCTTTCTTGTATCCATTATTTGCCGCTATGTTATATATTGTATTAAGCTCTCTCCAGTATGCTTCCTGTGTGAGCGGCGTTCTCTGAAGCCTATCCACTAAGTGCCTCAATGCTGCATTTTTGTGCTGTTGCGGATGGTTTGATGTACAGTGTATAATGGTGTCCGTGGCAGTCGGTTTTCTATAAATGCCGTAGTTGAACCTATTTGTTATTTTGTCAATCCCTATAGTTAGGTCCAGGTAGTTCATTATTCCATCTTTTCCTACTTCCATTGTGAACTCTATGTTGCTATGTTGCCTGTTGAGGAACTCTAGTATTTGCTGTTCGTTATCGTCATTTAGGATGCAGATGATGTCATCCACGTATCTAGCGTGGAATGCCACGCCTAACTTGGTTTTTAACTCCTGTATATATTTTCCTTCCAAGTTTTGCATGAATGTTTCCATGAGAATGGCCGATGTTGGGTTATAAATTCCTAGTCCGTTTGTCTGTCTATATATTTTGTTGTTGAACCGGAAATAGTTTTGCCGCAGCGTTGTTCTTAGCGCGTTGGTAATTTGCGCAGTTTTTACCTTATCTTCAGATTTGTCCAGTAGTGTTTTGTTGACTATATCCATTGTATCTGTTAATGGTATTGACGGGTATAAGTCCTTTATGTCAAAGGATACGAGTTTACTGCTCCTTGTGAGTTTAACGGTCTCAAGTCTTTGTAGTAGTTCTATCGTATTGCTTATTGTGTATTCGTGCCCTAGTTTCAGAGTGTCCTTTAAAATCGTTTTTAGATGTTTCGACAGTTTATAACCCGGCGCGGACTTAAAATTAATTATAGGTCTCATCGGCGTATCCTGCTTGTGGATTTTAGGTAACGCAATGAGTGGAGGAGCAGATGGATTCATTTGTGTTAGGGTATATGCCATCCTCTCGTCTATTATTTTAGTAGCATTTTTTATAACCTCTTTAACTTCGGTCTGGTATTTATCCGTAGGGTTATCCCTAATAATGCGGCATTTCATTTCCTCGATGAGCTTCTCTGTCTTTGCTATATATTCATCCTTACTGATTAGCACCGTTGTGTTCCCTTTGTCTGCCTTCGTTGTGACGATGTTGTAATTTTTTAGCTTTCGTTGTAGCCTTTTCAATATTTTCAGCTAATTATTTCCTTTTTGTGCTTCCTGAGCTCTTACTTCCTTGCTTATGATTTCTCTGCATATGTGCCTTGCGTGCTCCTGTTCCTCATATGGAAGAAGCGATATTGCAACCTCTGCATCTACTATCGCTTGCTCAGTTCTTTTTGCTTCATTGCTATCCGCGATGTTGTGCTTCAGGCCCTTCCCTAGAAGTTGCGCTTCTTTGTTGCTAATGGCCACTGTTGTTAGGTTTACGAACCTTTTGTTAAATTCGTGTGTTTGTTGACTGTTACTGTGATCGCGTCGGTCCGTTAACTGGTCCAATTTTCGGTTCAGTTTTTCATATTTGCGTTGTAGTTCGCGTTTGATTCCCGTCTCTATGTGGTCGAAGCAGTCCATCAATGCAGTCGTGGGCAAGAGTCCGGACAATTGCAGATGTATCCTCAGTAGTTCGGTGTTTATCTTGTCTTTCTTAGTATAGGCTTTGTAATTCGAACTTTAAAAAGTCCTTTTCCGCCTTCCTGGTCGTTCTCCTACTTGCTTGGGTGTTAAAGTTTTTTGGTCGGAAAATGATTCTTCAATTAAATTTTCCAACTTGTTGTTTTTGTAAACTGTTCATTTCTTGCAATTTTATTTGAATGTTATAAGAGCTACTTTTCTTTGTAGGTACTCCTATTGTGTATTCCTGCAAGTGAAACATCTTTGCCAATTCCTTCATTTTTTTATCCCAATGTCAAAAATTGTGACAGAGTAACTATAAGTCAGACGAGCAAAGTTGAATTGAAAAGGCGGAATTTCGTCCCGCGTATTACATAAGAATGGAAGAATTTTACCACGCGAACAATTGGAGAATGAAAGAAACTCGGGGTTGCAAATAAAAAAAAAAATATGCTCGGGTTGTTATCGTGTTTACATACATACATCACATACATTTTTAAATTCTTAATGAAGTAGTTAAATTTAAATTAATTTATTTAAATAGAAAATGCTTTTAAAATGTATGCCCAATGAAAAATATATCTTTTGTACTATATTACAAGAGATGCTATTCAATAGATTAAATACAACAGATCGGAATCTTTATATATCGAACAAGTTTTAATGGAACTGAGCAACCAGAACTTTCTCGAGCTATGAGTAAACTATTATAATCCAATGTCGTTCGATGCACATAACCACAAGCATTCCAATAAGTGCAGTTATGACACTATTTCGAAATAAATAAAACAGATTTTATGTAAGATTTAAATTCTCATTGCAAAAACTGTGTATTATTAACTTGAAAAATTATGAATTTTTGGCGACCTTTTTTCCTTAAATTTGTATTTCTTTGCTGGCTTGAGGTCCGTGTTCAATAATTGTAAAAATTAAAAACACATTTGGATTTTTTCGTTAAAATCGATATATTTCGACTGCTCAACGGCAATCATCTTCAGGATTGTAGCAACTAACAAAAATAAACATTAACAATAAACAAATTTTGCATTTTAAATATCACATAAATACATACTTTTATTAACACGTCTGCTCTCTGTGACGTGGAGTATGGTACTGTTTTTTAGTGAGCAGGTGTTTGTAGATATGTGCTGTGTGATCAACGTCGCTCTTATAGTTGAGTCTTGTGTTAATCGGAGTATTAATAATGTGTAACATTTCTAGTGTGAAGCGTTTGTTATAGTGTTGTTCTTGTTGCAGTATTTTAGTCTCATTCAAGTTTGGTGTGTGGCCGCTATCTGCACAGTGGGCCATGAGTGCCGTTTTTTGATTATTTACTTGATGGCAAAATTTAAAACCAGACTTATGCTGGGAAATTCTCGTTTTGAGCTTGGACTTTGTAGTACCTATATACTCGTATATATTATTGCACGTTTCATCTCTATTGCCTTTACATGGTATCTTGTAAACTACGTTATTTTTTTCCATGATGGGTTTTTTCGATTTTGTTTTGTTAAATATGTTTTTTAAAGTGTTCGTAGGTTTATGCGCAATTTTTGTGGTTTCTTTATCATAGCAGTCAGATTTTGCTAGACGCTCTGATAGTTGCGGTACATAAGCCACCGACTTAAAAATAATTGGTTTATCGGGGGTTTTTGGACTATTTGGATTTTTAGTTTTTCGTAATATAGTTTTTATGTTTTTTTTCGGAAAATCATTATTTCTTAGTAATGTAAAAATATCTTTTTTAACTTCTTTGTGGTATACTTCATCTGAGGTCTGCAACATTTTCCGTATACATCCCTTTGCTGTATTCATAATTATGGTTTTCGGATGTTTTGAATTAAAGTTTATAATTCGTCCTGATGCTGTAGGCTTTTGATACCACTTTAGTTTTAATTGATTTCCTCGTCTGTTTATTATGGAGTCGAGGTATGGTAATTCCTCATCGTTCTCTAGTTCTATAGTAAATTTTATATTTTTGTCAAAGGCGTTCAGTGTGTTAAGTGTGTTTTGTATTTCATTTTCTTTTATTATCGCGAATAAATCGTCGACGTATTTTGTAAGTATTCTTGGTTTATGTCGCAACTTCAGCACGGTATCATCTAATAGTTTTTCCATAAATATATCCGCTATTATTGGGGATGTGGGTGCTCCCATCGGCATTCCTTTTAGTTGCGTATAGATAGTATCATTGAATGCAGAATTTAATTATTTCCATGAACAGCTGTTTTGGTATTTTTGTGTATTCTTTAATTGTTATCCATTTTTCTTGTATGATTTCAAGTGCCAGCTGTATCGGGATGCTAGGGAAAAGTGAAACTACATCAAGGGAAATAAGCTTTTCGTCATCAAATATGTTGTTTACTCTTTATTTAAACTCAATTGTGTTTTTAATATTGTACGTAGAACTCGCCGTTACGTTTTTTAAAATTTCTGCCATATATTTGGACAGTGTGTAAGAAGGTGACCCAATTGCTGAGCATATTGGTCTTAATGGAGTTCCTTCCTTATGAATCTTTGGGAGGCCGTAGATTCTGGGTGGTTGTGCGGTGGTTGTTATCATTCTCATTCTCTCCGTCTTTGTGACTAATTCCATGTTGAACAGTTTGTCTACTAGTGCATAATTCTTGCTTTGTAAACGTGATGTTGGATCCTGTCTCTGTACTCTATATGTTGCTAGATCCATTAATATATCCTCCATTTTCTTGTTGTATTCATCAAAATTAAGTTTTATACTAATAAGCTGAATTCCTAAGAGTCGACTTAATTGGTATATATTTCAATGAAAAGTTTTAGTATTTAATGCGATATGAATTATCTAATTAAATAATATTAATATTAATCTTTATGTGGAATCGCAAAGGGTCTTCTGAAATAAGCTTCAGTGTGCCCTCCGGCAGCCACTTCAACTTAACCTAACTTAAATAAAATTTTAATCGAAATCAATTTGTATTTAATTTACTAATTTTTTTATTATTCTTAGATCATTGTAATTTTCTACAAATTAAAATCTTTGACAATTCCTCTGTGCCCTGGCCCAACTGTCAAAAATCATAGTTGCAGTTAATGCAATTCATTATAATGAATAAGATTATAAATACAGATATGTGCCTTAAGTTTCTGTTTACAATAGCTTAAATCTGAATACACTGGACAGAGTAACTCTGACTTTAGGTGGTTTTTTGCCATGTTTACCAATTTTGGCTTCAGTGAAATATTTTAAAATGGGTTTCTTCAAATATATAGGTCGAAATTAAATACGAAAAATGTTAATTATATTTGAAAATATATCTAAAGTACGCGAAATATCGATGAATTTCCACAAAATTTTTCAGGTTTTTTCTCAGAATTTCTAGTTTTTTTTAAGTATGAACCCCATTCGATTTCAGTATAGAAATTTCCCGTTTTATTTCATTTTTCTTTTTTCGCAATATAAAAGCAAAACAATATGAAAACATGTTGTAATGATCATCAATCAACGGAAACTCTTAATTTGCAGCCGTCTGCCTATTCCGACTAAGTTGACTGTAAATACTTTGGCGCTAATTTTCTTTCGATTTTCGGCACAGGTTAGAGAAGGACAACCAACAAAGCAGTGTTTTTGTCTATTAGGTATTTTCTTTGTATTGTAACGAATTCGATTATTCCTTGATTATTAATCCTGGGTTCGATCACTATAAAGTCAAATAAACACACTCACAGATATTGTTACTAAACGCTAGTTTTATTTACTAGTAATAAACGCAATACAAATTTAAGAGTTTGGTAACTTCACAGTAGTTCACTGAACAACACTTGACTGAAACTAATCTTATAGCCTTATATAGTCCGACAGGGTGCTTGCCTACGCACCGATAACTTTCTTGGTGTTTCGCTCTTCGTGTTTTATTGACATCTCCTCTTTGCCTTGTATTCGCAAACACTAGCGCCATCTCTCTTCCTCTTCCTTGGTACACGCTTGTATGCATAAGCGTAGCCATTGTTATCTCGGTTGTGTTTAACGAGTGGTGAGAGTGTTATTAAGTTAGGGATGGTATGTGCTTGAGAATATTCCCCACAGTATATTGCCACGTTTTTCTAAAAATTCGATACGATACTGGGGTCTAAATACTCAATGCTAAAAAGTATCGCTATAAAAGTATCGAGCACAAAGTATCGGTATCGAAGGGCAAAAGTATCGATATGATATCGTATCGTATCGAAATTCGTCTCCCTACAATGGGTACTACTTAGCGGCATTTGAATAAAATAGCAAACTGAACTCTTTTTTTTTTCAGTATTAAAAAATTTATTTTGTTGTTGGTTTTCTGGTCTGTTCATTTTTACATATTTTTGTAAGTTTAACGAGCTCGAGAAAAAATGTTTCTTAAAGTCATGTGTGTTTGTTGCTTGCGAGATAGTAACTGAATTTACAATATCTTATAAATTTTGTATCTTACTTATTAAAATGCTATTATTAGGTCGCTATGGTGGTGTCTGTAACGCGGATTATCGCATTCGATTTTAAACCAACATCCGATTCAGCTAGGGCATTGAAGTTTTCACGATTTTTCAGGTCAGATGAAAATGTAATGGATGTAAAGGAAAAAAAATTGTGTTCAAGTGATTGGACAGGTAACATCAAATTATTGGGAAAAAGTTTTTTCAAAAACGGGTTGGCGTCAAGGCAACCTTCCGAGTGTATTTCTTTTATAAAAACGTTTCTCAGCAAAAATTCATCTGCATTTGTGGGTGCCGTTCGGGGTCGGCAGAAAACTGTAGGGCCCTCCAATTTGTAGGAAAAATTAAAAGCAACACACCATAATTTCGCTGAGAAGCTCGGCCTTAATTCACTCTGCGTTATATCACGCCAAAAAAGTATTTATTTGTTTTTATTACTTAATCCATATTAAAAAGTTTGAGAGAAGTGGAGCTGCTGGGTGGCAAGTGAGGCGCTTATAATACAAATTGCGAAAGTCTGTTTTTGCAGTCGTTGAAGTAATTTTTCTACTAACTTCCCTTTGAGCTAGGCTCTTGAAATTTGTATCATCCGTGTCACGCGGGTGGTTATATTTGCAAACATCGCATTTAGGTGGTGTTTGAAGCAAACGATAAAATTTTATCACCAACTAGTAAACCCGGCCGAGTTAGCTTCGTTGGTTTGCGGAAATTATAACAGAGCGAGCCTGATTTTAATCATTATATCTCCCATACTAGATAATGTATATGGAACTTAATTACATCACTTATTGCAGCACTCATCATCACCTTTTGTTTAATACTCATATTGTACTACCACGTTTTGAGTAATCTTGTTCGACATATTGGCCGCTAACTCAAAAACTGGTCGAACTATGGAAAAAAGGGATACCCAACATTTTAAGTTACACGTCTAGTAATGCAACGTTGTAGGCCCATTTAATTCTACTTAGCAGTTTTTGAGTGATGCGCGTCCAAACATACAGGCAGACAGACACAATTTCTAAAATATGTTGATTTGTCTTCTATTGCCTTAGTAATGGTCCCTCCTATTTTTCTTGAATATCTGCAATGTCCAGACATTGACATGTTACAATTTTATTATATGTAGAGATATGACCTTTATCTATTCACGTCCTTAAGAGCTGATATAGCTAAATGTTTTTATAGAAACTAACAATCACAAATTTTCAGGAAAACCTCTATGTGATGAAAAATCAATGTAGACAAAGTCAAAACTATTTTATAGCTTTTAGTCAATTTTAAAAACATTTTAAATTAAAACTATTTTTTTTTTACATTTTTTTTTTGCTCTAAAGTCGTCAAATTGTTTGAGTAACTGTTTGGCTTCATATAGTTCTGTAGGAAATAAAATTTCCCGCAAAAAAGTTGTGAATCAAACTTGTCGTCAGATTGGCCGTTCCAAAGTAATTAAGCTTTAGACATTGGCATGCTTTTTTGGCTTCATGTTTTTACTTTGGAATACTATAGAAAACTTACAAATTCCTAAAGGCAAGCCAATGATGCATAACGCGCTTATGTTTAGCTTTCACCTCCAAAAAGGACGATGTCTTTCTCAGCATATCAAAATACGAGGTGTGTTCAAAACGTATCGCGAATTTTGAATTTTCGCTGGTTACGTATATCCGAATTTCGAATTTTTTCTGGCGTTATGTTGGTACTCATGTCTCTCACTTATGCCGACAAGCTCTGCCATTTTGAATGTTCAGTTAATTGTTGACAGCTGCTTTGCTTGCACGTGTTTTGGATCGTCTTCGATTTTTACCTATTCAAAAAAATGGATCAAAGAACCTGTATCAAATTTTGTGTGAAAAACGAAATTAAGTGCGCGGATGCATTCCGAATGTTGACTGTGGCATACGGAGAAGCTACCTTGGACCGAAGCAACGTTTATCGGTGGTACAAAATGTTCTCAGAAGGCCGAGAAGATGTGCAAAGAAGAACAAAAATTGGATTTTGCACCACGATAACGCCCCTGCTCACGCATCGTTGCTTGTGCGCGACTTTTTGGCCAAAAACAACACACTAATGATGCCGCAGCCACCGTATTCCCCAGATCTGGCCCCCTGTGACTTTTTCTTGTCCCTAAACTGAAGAGGCCCATGAAAGGACGACGTTACGCTTCTCTTGACGAGATAAAGACGGCATCGAAGGAGGAGCTGAACAAGATACAAAAAAATGATTTTTTGAAGTGCTTCGAAGATTGGAAAAACCGTTGGCACAAGTGTATAATATCTCATGGGGATTACTTTGAAGGGGACAAAATAGATATTCATGAACAAATAAATAATTTTTGAAAAAACACAAAATCCGCGATACTTTTTGAACACACCTCGTACATGAAATGTATCGAGTTACCAGATGCTAATATTTTTGTTTCTTTTGCGGTGTGTTAACTTTGCAAAAATGCTATACAACCGTTAAACACTTGTCTACCACAGTTATTTTACGCTATTTTTTGAACTTTTGACAAACAAAAACAGGAAATCAAAAAACCATTCCAATGTTTAAGGCTTTTTTGCTCTGGACCGGCCCACTTGCCAAACATTTCCACACAACATTTTTTGGGGGATTTCGTCTTGCTTTAAAACTATATGTAGCTTAATATTTGTACTTCAATAATTCGATAGTTTTAAAGCTAAAATCGGTTCTAAAAATCTAAACTAGCAAATGATAGATCCCTAAAAATGAATGCTGAGTTCTGCACCTTGTAATGCCGTTTTAAGTGGCATTACAATATTTCACACCTACACTCTACCTTACTACCACACACGCGCCCACTGCGAATGAAAAGGTAAGCAAAGCAGAAAGCACAAAGCAAGTGAGCGCCTAACATGATTTCGCTCATGCGAGATCAAATGCTTATGCGCAGCTGTAATTCGCAAGTAGTTCATCCCACTTTATGTATAAGAAGATTATTCGCGCTTCAGTAATTATCGACGGTGTGGTTTCGGTAAGTGAGACGGCAAGTACCACAACATATCGTGAGAAGCTTCCACCCTTAGAGAAGCACCCTAACGGTTGCACCTGCGCTCCCAAGACCAGTGGCGAGTTCTTCGGGACCACTAAATACATTTACCGGTGTGTACTCACGGGCCATCGCCTTGCACCAACCGGCAACTCATCGTTAACCTGGCACCGATCCACCGGCATCCACCAACCCGTGATTGGTGACTTGCACCGATCCACCGATTATTGGTAATCTGGCACCGATCACCGATCAACCAACACGTCATCGGTAATTAATACCGATCCACCAACCCATCATCCGTGATTAGCACCGACACACCTTACCAGCCACGTTATACGTCGCTACTGACACATCCTATTCATCGTAAACGACTAGATACCCCTGTGTGTGTGGGTGTGTCCGACCGAAATAACACCATCAAATCACCGTGTTCTTATTAGTAAAGGAAGTGGGACCTCTACTCGACTCTGAATAGGCTGAGATTACCCCAGCCTTCGATGAAACCCACTTTACAACCTTTAACATATTTTTGTTTTCGTCATTCTGTAAAATTATATCAATATAATTTAAATAAAAAAATTAAAAATTGTTTGTTTCGCCCAGTCTAGTCTTTATCTATCTAAATTCGCTTGTGTGCGCTACAACCTTCCCTTAAGCGAACCAAATTAAACTACGTTATGCACTCTGCCCTTATCGTAATTTTAATATCTGCTCCTGACCTTCTCTATCTCCACAACTATTTAGCTTCCTTGATCAAAAATCATGTGCGCTTATGCGGAAATTTTTTGATAAAGAAGAGAGAAAAAAAAAAAAAATAACAGCTATTAAAGCTTAAACTTCTTAACATTAGCATTAAGTACATAAAGCGCCCTAAATTAGGCAACATACTTAGTTAAATATTTCAATGGAGAGAGATTCAAGAAAATTGAGCGAATCAACAAATTGTTCATGGTAAACAAAATTAACGTGCTAGAGCTTTCTATGTATGCGGGCGCATTCTTAAAAAATGCTCATTTGTACTGACATAAAAATAACATTTTAAAAAGAAAATATCTGCAACAAAAAAAAAACCAACAAGAAATCAATGACGCTTCTGCGTGTGTGCACTCACTGTAATCATTTTCTCTTCCTAACGCTGTTATGACTTCGGAAGAAATAAATGAAGGCTAATAAATCTACTTGCGAACTTGAAAGACATGTTTTTCATAATTTTACATAACTACATATAAGTAAATACATAAGTCTAACATATAAAGTATGTATGTACTAATACTACCCTCATTTTTGCCCATAAATATAACAGTACTAATTTAGCGCGGAAACCATTCAGTAGGTTAAGTAGTCTATGTCTTGACAGCACTTTATTAGCTGATATTTATGTACGGCCATGCTGCTGCTCTGCATGCATTGGGGTGTAAGAAGCGTAGGAGAGAGCTAAATAAAAATATGAAGAAATATATACGTATGTATGCATAAAAGACTGGGCCAAATATTTTTTTTTTCCAAGGTCAATTTTTTGGGAAAAACATTTTTTTTTACTTTAATTTTGTATACCAACAAAAAACTATAAAATTTTCATTTAATTCATAAAAATTATTTTTCTTGGCCTTAAGGTACTTCCTGGTCATGAATACTAGGAAAAAAATACTGTAAAACTTTCGGAAATTAATATCAGGTTTTAGAGGTATATCATTGCTTATGTAAATTTTTTAAGACTGACCTAATTTTTGCTGTAAAACACGCAAATCATTGAATTAAAAAAAACAGCTGCATAAAAATTTTTAGGAAATCAAACTCCCTACAAAGCCAGCCGTGATTTCTTTAAATTTTTTGAGGTTAAGGCCGATTCTAGATGGTGTACGATATAAATGAAATATGTTGAGTGATAAAAAATGAGCCCAAGCATTTCAGGATGGTTTTCGAAACTTTTTCGGATCATTTCTGGGACTATTTTTATTCGTATTTTTTCGGAATCATTTCTGTATCATTTTCATACTGTTTTCGGGTTTTTAGGGACCATTTTTAGGTGCTTTTTGGGATTTTTTTTGTGCCATTGTTGGTTTTTTCGGGATTATTTCTTGATTGTTTACGGGACTTTCTTTTGTTTCTTTATGATTTTGCGACCATTTCCTGAAATGACCACACAAAAATATTCGAAGCCCGGATTTAGCTAAAAAAGCTTCAAAATGATCCGAAAAACAATCCCGAAGTAATCCTAAAATGGTATCACATGTACTGTGATACACTCGTTGTTTCTTTTTTTTTTGCTTCAATAATTGAGCAGTTTTAAAGCAAAAACTAAGTCAGTCTAAAAAAAGCTGCATTAGCAATGATAGACCTCTATAAATTTCAATTAAAAATAAGGCCTTGAGTTCAACAAACACTTTTTACAAATATTAATAATTGAAGGCAAATAATAATTTTTAAAAATACCTCTGTAAACTTATCTTAAGGTCTTAATCTTTCATAGAATTTTTTCGCTATTCTTAACAGTTTAATATATATTTAGCATTTTTTTTTATTTGGCGCAGTCTAATGTGTAATAACGTTTTTCTCACGTACAAGGTCTCAGCCAATGTTATTTGAGTTTCGTTTGTGTAGGTAATTTTGTATTTGCACAAACAAATTAATGCTTTAAGTTTAAATACATAGTTAAAGTACCACGTTAAATTTTTTAAAATAATAATTAAGTTAGGCTTAAGAACTTCTGCAATAAAATATTATTTTACAACATCACTTTTCACATTTCAAGTCTGCAATTTTTATCTAACTTCACTTGGTATTTTTTAATTATGACTCTTAGTTGAACTGATCAAATCAGTTGGCATATTCACTAAACAATTGCAGGTTCCAGATTTGATGCAGATTTGCATTCAAGCATAGATTGTGTACATGACAGATGGCCCAAGAATCATGCTAATCACAGCATCACAGGATGAGTCCAAACTGAGATTCGAATAAGATGAGTGTTTTATGGGGGAAATAACAGATTTACATGATCATCATTTATTGACGCTTAGTGGCATGGATGATGTTTGTAGGTTTAGCAACAACTGGCCCTAGTCGGAAACACAAAGGCATGATCAGTCCCTTCTACCCGTTTTGTGCCATCTCAACCGAGGTTTCTTCCCTTTTTATTGGTTCCATTTTGTTTCAATAGTGTACAAGTCTGTATCTGCATATTGCGCATTTTGTAAGCGCTGTATGTAATACAAATAAAAAAGTAATAATAATTGGTGCAATATATACCGCTGAGGAGATTAAGGCCGAGCTTCTCTAGCAATTTGTGGTGTGCTGCTTCTAATTTTTCCTACAAATTGGTGGAACCTATAGTTTTTAGACGATTCCGAACGGCATCTACAAAGGAGATGCATTTTTGTTGAGAAGACTTCTATGGCAGAAGTACACTCGGAGAGTGTGCCAGACCACTGCCGGGAGGCGAGCCCGTTTTGAAAAACGTTTTCAAACCACTTTTGATGTTACCAGTCCCAGGACTCGAACCTTGGACCTTCGGTGTGGTAGGCCAGAAACACTACCGCCACACCACGCCGGCAGCATAATACAAATAACGTCGGCATTATTGCGTTGGTGCTACAAAACTCGGGTTATAAGCCATATCTTGTGTATATAAAATATAGGAGATAAGAAAGGTTTTACGTGCTTTCACTCAAATACCGAGGCAAAAAAAAAATATCTTGTATTACACACTCGTATTACACAGCTTTCGTATCTGTGGGTTGATGTGAAGTAAACAATCTTTTTCGATTACCTAGTTACAATCAATATAATTGTGTTAACAAGCTTTGTCGGAGCATTTGATAGCATTGACTTGAGGAAGAATACCATCAACATATTGACAACATTCAGAGGATTACAAGTTTCTACGCAGAAATAAACATTTTAACTTCCATTCAAATGTCTTATCTGCAACTACAAGTGTAACAATATTAGGCCGTTTTGATTGGCATAGCGCCTGCTTAAAAATCGATTGCTACAACTCATTCCAACTAAGCTCTTTATGCTAGGTAGTTTGCCAATGACACTTTGAAGTAGCGGCTGAATGATTTCACTTTTATTTGTTTTCCTATATATTTTATCAATATATTCTTTTGAACTGTCGCTTAAATTTGAATTTAATTTCAATTTTAAGGCAGTAAAACTGGTTAATATAATTTTTTCAAATACACTATCCCTAAAATTCATAGAAAAAGGAGTTTACAAAGCTTTTTAAAATGTATCTTTCAAACAAACACGATGATTTGAACAAATTTTGAGACATTTAATTCATGTTTGGTGCGCAGGTTAATCTCCCATATTTTGGAAAATATAACTAAGTATTCAGCGCATAATGTATTGTGGTGCCACCCACTATTGATTAAGTAGAAAAGATTTGAGAGACCACAACATAGCTTGGCAGACAGATTACAATTTTTACAGGAAATCGACGGCTGAGTGGAAGATCACCCTATTTCAAAATATTTTTCAAAAACGCCCTATCTCAGAATTTCTTTGCAGAACGCCCTACCTCAAAATTTTTTCAATAACGCCATATTTATAAATTTGGTTTAAGAATGCCCTATCTCAGAATGAGTTTCAAAAACGCCCTATCTGAACGAAATTTATTACATTTTTAGCTGAGATAGGGCGTTTTTGAATCAAATATTGAAAAAGAGTGTTATTCAAACACATTTTGATATAGGGCGTTTTTGAAAAATATTTTGAAATAGGGCGATTTCCACTCAGCAGTCGAAATGTTCCGGAGAAAAATGGAGGGCCCCACTTTTTTAAAAAAGATTAAAAGGGCTTATAGTAGCATCAAGTATTCAATATAGTTATTGGCTAGAAATAGCATTACATCGTTAATATATTTCTTCTAAATTGTCGTTGTAAGAAAAAATGCGCAAGTGGCGAAGTTCATTTGGAAAAAGGGTATCTCTGAAACAAAAAGAGTTTCTCTATCGGAATTTTGAAAAAGGAATTCCCTAGGTGAACCAAATTTAGCCGTGCTTAAATAAATTTGTTTGAACTTGTTATGCTTCTTTTTAATCGCTTTTATCGAAGGTAATTATTTGTTTAGTTGTGTGTACACTTTTGAGGGATATGTTTTCAAAACTAGCAGCCATTAAACTGCTCTGCAACAAAAATGAACGCAATAATAGTCCATCACAGTACTGGGGAACTAAGGATTACGATTACATTTTGATTACTTGGGATTACGATTACTGTAATCGATTACTATTGCTGTAATTTTAATCCTTAAAAATGTAAGCATTACAATTACAGTAATTAAAACTACAGTAATTGTAAATTGGCGGCCGCCGTGGTGTGAAGGTAGTGTTGCCGGCCTACCACACCGAAGGTCCATGGTTCGAGCCCTGGTACAGGTAACATCAAAAGTGATTTGAAAAATTTTTTCAAAAACGGGGTCGCCCCTCGGCAGTGGTTTGGCAAACTCTCCGAGTGTATTTCTGCGATGACAGGCTTCTCAGCAAAAAATTCGTCTCCTTTGTAGATGCCGTTCGGAGTCGGCAAAAAGCTGTAGGTCCCACCAATTTGCAGGGAAAATTCAAATCGGCACACCACAAATTGCTTGGCGCAAAAATCTCTTAGGAGGTTTATGATGATATACCTGTTGTAAATATATCGCGCCATAGAGATAGAGATAGAATTGTAAATTTTATGATTACGATTACAGTAATGGTAATCATGAAATTGTTGATTACGATTAGAGTAATTGTAATTCTATATACATACATATAAATGTACGAGGTGGGTTCAAAAAGTATCGCGAATTTTGAATTTTCGCTGGTTACGTATATTCGAATTTCTCTCACTTATGCCGACAAGCTCGGCCATTTTTTATGTTCAGTTAATTGTTCACAGCTGCTTTGCTTGCACGTGTTTTGGATCGTCTTCGATTTTTACCTATTTTTTTACCAAAATTGCTCAATTGTGACCAAAAACAGTATCGCATGAACATTGCTAATGAGATGTTAAACTCCGTCCGCGACGACCCAAATTTGCTCCAGAGGGTCATAACTGGTGACGAATCGTGGGTTTATGGTTATGGGGCGTGGTGCATCATGAGTTCTTGCCACAGGGAGGCACGGTCAATAAGGAATATTACCTGCAAGTTATGGGCAATTTGCGCGAAGCAATCCGCCAGAAACGCCCGGATTTGTGGAAGAACAAAAATTGGCTTTTGCACCACGATAACGCCCCTGCTCACGCATCGTTGCTTGTGCGCGACTTTTTGGCCAAAAACAACACACTAATGATGCCGCAGGCACCGTATTCCCCAGATCTGGCCCCCTGTGACTTTTTCTTGTTCCCTAAACTGAAGAGGCCCATGAAAGGACGACGTTACGCTTCTCTTGACGAGATAAAGACGGCATCGAAGGAGGAGCTGAACAAGATACAAAAAAATGATTTTTTGAAGTGCTTCGAAGATTGGAAAAACCGTTGGCACAAGTGTATAATATCTCATGGGGATTACTTTGAAGGGGACAAAATAGATATTCATGAATAAATAAATAATTTTTGAAAAAACACAAAATTCGCGATACTTTTTAAACACACCTCGTACATATAAACATTAATAGTAATATTATTTCTGGGTTGAAAAATTATCCAGAATCTGGGGGCTACATTTTGAAAAAATACCCTCTATTAAAAATAGCTTCTTTACACTACAACACGCCGTTAACATCATCTGCTCTAGTAAAGCTGCTCTATTCTTTTGCTGGAATTGTAAACAATCCACGACGCCATGCTCTATTGGACTCTAATCTCGAAAGATTAGTCTTGCTTAGAGCAAATATGAATTTTTATACAGAGGTAATGATCTTAGGCTACGATTACAGTAATTATAATCGAAAAAAACATGATTAGAATTACAGTTATCGTGATCGTAAAGTTCATAGGATTACAATTACAGTAACCGAAAACATAAAAATTTCAATTATGATTACAGTAATGGTATTGTCCTAAATTTTACGATTGCGATTACTGTAATTAAACAAAAACATGCTGTTGTTGTTGTAACGACAAAAACACTCCTTGAAGGTTTTTGGTAGCGCTGCCGAACTGACAGTCCTTGGCCGGATATGAATCCGGTACGCCCTGGTATTGATTTGTTATGACCAGTGGAACTTTCTAGGTTATGTCATCCCTCTTTCCGTAAGGAAGAAGAGATGGGTAATGAGGTGAAGCATCATATCCGTAGATAAACCATCAAGTTGCACGTCATAACCTTAGTGCATATTAGCCGCCTCTTACGACCGGTATGCCTACCTCGGGCATACTCTAAACTCCTAACCCGCAAGGACAACAAAAACATGATTACGATTACTGTAATCGCAATCGTATGAATGTAGCGATTACAATTACAGTAATCGTAATTGAAATGTAGTCGTAATCATAGGTTCCCCAGCTTTGGTCCATCCCAATATTTTTTCTTCTATCAATTAATAGGTAACAGCAACTTTGTTGCTAAGCTCACTGCCTAATATATAATGTTCGGTTACAACCGACAGACTACATTTACACTGAATGAAATGCGTGATATGCATGGAATAGATTGAAATGCGGCACATTTCCCCATACAAATGGCATTCACAAAATCACGCATTCAAACCAAATTACTGAGCAAATCGTTGATTGATACTTCATAACAAAGGAACGAACGCATTCAAGGCCGATATAAACAAATTCGAATTCGAATAAATGGGTTATTACGTTTTTTATTTGATATTATTTCTGCAGCATTCCAATCCTTTGTAAAAGTTTGTAATTTCATAATTTATAGAAGGAAAACTTGAGTTGAGGAGATGTATGATTGGGAGAGATGAAACTTTTTGGAATATTTCGTTTTGAATTTTTTCCGGTTGATCAAACTTTAGGCAGATCTGACCCGGTCCTGCTTAATAGTCAATACATAACATAGTTTATGTATCAAAAAAGGTTTGCCGGGTCAGCCAGCTTCAGAAGGATTAATGTAAAGATATTTACTAAAATGTTTATAGGCATCGCGCAAAAATATGTTAATCTTGGTAGACTAGCATATGGCGTATGAAAAGTTCGCGATTTTTAGAAGCCATTAATTGCTTGCATTGTAACTCGAATAGAAAATACCTACAATATCTTAATAAATTCAAACAAAGAAACATAACCATAGAGGCTGTTTGGAAGAAAAAATTAAATATTTTTTTTAAGTCGGCCTAATGCATGCAATGCAAACATCCTTTAGCTTTGAAATAAAAAATTTGCTACAGTTAGAACAAACGCCTATTTGGCAACTTATCCCATATACTTTTAATTGAATTCGAGCCAAATATACTTAGTGAAATCACTGAAGCACTTTTTTACTTTCGTTGTGGCCATATCCCAACAAACACTGATGTTAGATATCGATTATTCCTAACGTTAGATATAAATGACGTTAAAGAGAAAGTGAGTTTAATTTTATGCCAGCGCACAATTTTGTTAATTTTTTTTTCATAATGCATCAGTTGGATAATTTCCAGTTTGAAATGCTTTTATTTATCTTTTAAATTATGTTTTTAGTTCTTTTTTGCTTATATACTGGCAACTGTCAAGTTCGAATTTCGATTGAATTAAGCACGTTGCATTGTTTTTTTTTTCCTACATCTTGGTTCAGTTGAAGCAAGCAAGTTTTTTGACGCTATTAAACTTTGTTATATCAATCACGTGCGTCATGAATGGCAACAGTTCTGTACATCACTGTCTGTCAAAACAAATAGTTTTTGTTTATTAGCTGCATTTATATGACGTTCTTTTGTATTTCTATGGATCAAAACTTAGCTTACATTTGCATCGTGATATTTAAACCTTTAATTTCGGTTGATGATATTGTGTGGAAAATACAAGTTTTTGCATAGAAACTTTTAGGAGTATACATTGCTAAACTCCTGCCTAAATATATATCCAACAAGCATTTCTGTAAATGTCTTTAAAAATAACTTCAAGTAAACTTGCTAAAGGGACTTATAAGCGTTTACCGTATTAATTTATTTAAAAGTTTAAAGTAAAATTGTTGTAAACACTAAGAACGAATTTTTATAAATAACTAGCGGACCCTCACCCGCTTCGCTGGGTGAAAGAAAAATAGAAATGAAAGGTGTTCTTTGTGCCACGTACCTTTTTCACATAACCTCTACTTTTATGCGCTAAAACGGTTTTGATATCCTATAGCTCTATACCAATTTTTATGTTCCTATCTTTAACACTTTTAAAGATATTCACCATGAAAAATTAAGTTTGTATGGGAGGTGCCACGCCCCCTTTTCTGATAACCCCCTTTTTTTGTGTGAAAATGCTTTTGATATCATTTAGGTCTATACCAATTTTCAGGTCTCTACCTTGAACCCTTTCACAGATATTCTGCTTGAAAAATTTAGTTTGTATGGGAGGTGCCACGCCCCCTTTCCTGATAACAACCTTTTTTATTTATAAACCTTCTCCACATGTGTCTCTTCAATGTGGCAAAGTTTGGTTAAAATCGGTTCAGCTATTCTCCGTAAAGTTCATCACAACGCGGAAAACAGCTAAATTTTTATTTATATAATATAATTTTAAAAGTGATATGAAAACGTTAACAAGAAATCTAAAAACCCTTTGCTTATTTGTTTTCAACTTAGTACTAGTTCTAATTCTTCAATTCAAACTTGGTTCAAAAAAAAAAATATCTAGTACAAAAAAGTTAAAAATTTAGGCTCAAATTTTTTGCAGTGTGTTACTTAAATATATTTACTTTTTGAAGCAATCTGAATTGTAGTCGCCTTAAGTGTAGGCATCTAGTGAAGAGAACAATACTAGCGTTAGCACATAAACAATTCTCACCACACCAAGTGTCAATCATATTTAGTAGGCTTAACCACAAATTTCTGCAAGACAAAGTTCTGAAAATAGCACAGATACCAGCGGAAGTGAGAAAGCATCGTAAGTTGAGACCATTTCGTGTGAAAATTGAAATTATATTTTTGGTGTTTACATTCTAAACAGAGCGTACAGTCGCCGGCTTAATAAATTAGTTACTTGTGGTTTACAACACCATAGGCAAGAAACCACTGTCAATCATTTTGTAGCACCCAGTGTCTTTCCACTTTCATGAGTATCTATTAAAAGTTCATTTTCCCAAAGTGTCAAGCAACCTTTTGTGCTCGTAGCTCTATGGTTGGATTTATTTAAATATTTGGTTATTGCCTTCCTGAGTATTTTTCGCCGATGACAGGTAATAAGACCAATAGAGATAAGACCAATTGACTTTAATTCGCACCGCAAAGCAAAATAACGCCAATTGACGTTATTTCTTTTTTCGAAAAAGACATCAAGTCATCAAAAGTTTGGAAATATAGTCATTGATGTTATTTCTTAATTCAAATAGAAATAGTGTCGGTTAAAAATCCCGCCGGTTTTAACTACAAATTTTCATTGAATGATATGAGATTAAAATATTCAATGGAACAATTTTCTGGTTTCAATAAAAAATTTTTGACTGAGACGTTTTTGTAAGTAATTTAAAAATTTAACACATTATTTATTTCCAGTTCATATCATACTACACTACTAGAAAAAGCACACCACAAATTAGTAGGGAAGCTCGGCTCTAATCTCTTAGGAGGTATATCGTGCCAAACATTTATTTTATTTTTAACTATTAATCCCGCTTCCACTTCGCTCTGTCTCAGAACTTATAATATGGTTGGTTGGTTGCAGTGGCTACTAGTAAATGATCTAGCACACATAGGCCCCGGAGGTCCCGTTGTGATACCACATGGATCTAAATAACACCCTACTCGAACCATTTTGTGGATTCCGCGAAGCGCAGAATGCCCTTTGGCTTAATTGTTGCTAATTCGCCGAGATGATAGAGAATACCAGACCCCAGCTATTTCAATCTAATGCTCCACAGCGCGGGACATTCACATAGGAGATGCCTCACAGTTACAGGCCCCCCTCATCCTGTAGCTTCTGCAGAAGTCATTACAGGTAATACCCAACCTTTCTGCATGTCTACCTAATCCTTATTCTTCCCCGTTAGAAGCCCCATAAGTAAAGAGAGTTCCTTCCTTCTGAGTTTGAGTAGATCTTCAGACCAAAGGTAAGTCCAATTTTAATCATTATATCTCCCGCACATACCAGCTAAGATATGGAAATTCATTACATCGCTTATTACAGCAACGCATTGTCACCTTTCGTTTGATACCCATATTGTACTAAACACATTTTGGGCCACCTTGGTCCACATATTAGTCGATATCTCCGAAATCGGAACATATGATATCTTAAATTTGAAGTTAAACGTCAAGTAATATAACGATAAAAGTTCCATTCAATTCCATTCAGCAGTGTTTGAGTGATGCGCAACCAAACAAACAGACAGACAGACAGAGACAAAAATTGTAAAAATTATTAATTTGGCTACTACTGGCTCGATAATGATACCTCCTATCCATTTTTCTTAAATATCTGCAATGTACAGACATCGACCTGTTACAATTTTATTATATGTAGAGATATTCGATTAGTAGAAAGCTGTCGAATAATCGCATAACCGTATACTTTCGTTTTATCGGTTAACCTCACAATTATAACAATTTTAGAATCTCTAGTGACTATACACCTAGAGGTAGCAGGTTTTAATCACGAGCTGACAAACTGAAAAAGATTGCCTACCAGCATGCTGAAAGTTGTATATATTTAAGTACGCCCATATTTTCAGTGTTGGTGATGACATAATGATTTTTAGATCCTCAAGACAGCTGCTGATATTCTTAACATATACAATAAAAGAGAATGAAGGTTTAAATATAGATTGTGTTAAAGAAAGAAAACAAATGAGTTTTTACTTAATTTTGACCTAAAGCCGGCAAAAACAACAATCGTATAGATTTAAAAATTTACTGGACATTGAGCTAAAGTTAATCTCAAGCACATGGCATATTCTCAAGAAAGCTGAAACGCCTAAAAGTATGTAACGAATTGCTTTCGCCTACAAATTAGTATTGAATAAAAGTCAACGAAAATAGTTATTTCCAAGCTTTAGGTGGCAAATGAGAGAAAAATCTAGTGAATGGAAATACTGCTCACTAACGTTATTTTCAATTCCACTGCCTGCAAATACAACATGAAACAACAATAAACAAATGCAGCATGAATGTTAAGGGAGATTTGAGTATGTATGTATGTGTGAGCGTGTGTTTTATACATACTCTACTCGTTTAATTTTCGTATGTCTACATTGCCAGAGGGAAGCCACAAAAGCGAAATGGAGATTGGGCGTTCTCAGACAGCCATGTGAATAGCCGACTGGCGCCTTTAAGTAGGCAACACTTTTTTCTCAACGTCATTTTCCATTTCTATGGTTACAATGCAGAGCAATGAGTTTGTAAAGTGTTGAATGCGGCTAGTAATATATGTGCTAGCGAATTTGCTAAAGAAATGAAAGTTGGGAGAAAATGAATTTGCTTGTGTCGCCACTTAATTCCGGTTTTCATGTACACTGACTGTCCGAGACTTAAAGGATGCGCCTTTGGTCAGAAGCAACCAAAGGACGATAAAAATAAAACTAATGATTGAATCGCATTTCGATGGTATGTGTCTCTTTTGTATGTTCAGAGTGAAGTCCAGTGTGAGGTTGCTTACAAAAGTATATATATATATATACATATGTATGTATAAAGTGGAAGACCTATATACTTTTTACAGTTTTTCTTTGTTTTCGTGTACCCTCAAGCAAATGGCCAATCGCTCTCACATTTGTAAAAACATATTTGTGCTTGTGGGAATACACTCATACATCAATTTAATCAATTGTAAATATGTGTGTGTATGATGGTTGCATACACCAAGGCCTTGATTCCCAAGTGGAATCATGATACATACATAGATACGTGGTGTTTGGGAGTGTTTCGTTGATTGATCACGTGTCTTTATTTGCTTGTTTATTCGTATATTTATCTAAATTGTTGAAGCGTGCTTTTTTGATGCTACGCGTATGATGTTATCATAATTCTATGTACACAAAAGTACAGTGAACTCTCAGTGATATGAACTAAAGGTCACTGCAGTAATATATGTGTACCTTAGAGGTGTCCAAAGTCCTCAACCGAAGGAAGAGGAAACTAAATAGCTTATTTAATTGGTCATTATCGAGTTGATCCAAGTTTTGCTTGTATTCCAGTCATTCTTTTTGAACGTTTGAAACATGACATATGGGAATATTACAATGTATGTATTATATTGAGCTTACTGTATGCGACATAAATTTGCATATTGCATTTTCGTCAAGCTTATGAAATGTGGTTTCTTTGAAAATGCTCTTCAGAATCGAATTTCACAGAATTATAAACAATCTATAAATTGAATAGAGTATGTATACATGATTTCTCTAAGCATATTTTATCTGATCTATAAATTTAAGATGAAAATTCTAAGAGTTGATGAGCTAAGGAAATTCTATCATTTAAATGGCATATTGAAACATTTTACCACCGACGATTACGCTATCGACACTGCCATATCATGCTTTTTATATATAAGTTGAAAGTTGGAAAAAAGACATTAGAAGGAAATAGGAATAGAGGATAACAAATAAGGAAAGTGCTGTGCCGAAGACTTTATATCTTTCATGAATACGCATCACAGTTTTAAGTGTCCGATGCATATTTACAATAAGTACAAACTCTGCAAAATTTGATGATCTTACCCTATTACCTTAAAGATACATAGCCCAAACCCCGTTTATCGTACCAATCGATTGTATGGGAGCTATATGTCATGTTGGTCCGATCTGGCTGATTTTCACAAGCCACATTAAGTATATAATGTGTACCAAACCTGTAAGAGTTTACGTTTGTAGCTTTTTAATTGCTATGTGTTGTATTGGTCCGATCTTGTTGGTTCCGACAAATGATTATTAAAATACGAAATAGCGGCGCCATACCGAATATCATCGAGATATCTCTGAAACTGAGGGACTAGTTTGCGTTCAAACCGACAGGCGGACATGGCTAAATTGACTCAGCTCATCGCCCTGATCATTTCGGTATACTTATTGGTCGACCTAAATCTTCTTCTTCTCATACTTGCAAACATCGGACCAAAGTTAAAATACCATTTCATGTCATGAAAAGTATAAAAATACAAATAAATATTCCGAAACCTCCATATTTAGGGTCGGACTTTTGCAACTTTTTTTTTGTTGAGGACTAACCCAGTCTAATATACATGCATGAGTTAATATGTGTGTACGCTACTCTAAAAACGAAAGAGTATTACTCGGTCTAAAAGTTTTTCCCCTGCTAAAAAATTTGTATCTTTTGCAATTGGAAACACCGCAGGAGTTCAAGGCATCCTTCCTCTCTGTTTTTTTCCATCTTAGAGGCTCCTGCCTCTGCTGGTGAATTCGGGTGTCGATAGGAAAATCTATTGATATGGAGCTTCTTGCCCATTCGCAAAACATGACCCAGTCAGCGCAGTCTTTGGACTTTAATTCACTACACTATGGTCATATCTGTGTAAATGTTGTACAGCTCATCGAAACCAACACTTATTTGCGAAAAATTTTTGTACTCGTCAAATAAAAAAACTACAATTTTCAATCAAATATTTTAAACTTCCTCTGTTGGTACGGTGACGTGATCTTTGCCCCGATTTTTAAACCACAAACATGGATTGAAAGCTGTTTCGGTGTAGATGTCGAAACTATTATAGTTAATGTTTTCGTTTTGAATTCATTTGATAAAAATATTTTATAAACAACTTCAAGCACTACTCGTACCCCAATGTTGGTGTATATCTGCAGACTCCAAGCACCCAGCTGTACTAAATGTATTGAAGTAACGAATGCCATTTTTTGAACATTTATTAGTGCGAATATTCAGTTTTGTTAAAGTGTTGCGTTTGGTTTTTTTATGAGAGAAATATTTTATAGTTTAGCTTTGCGAATATAATTTGAGTTTCTTATATATTATTAGTTAAGTAACTTTTCCATGCATTAAAAAACATTGGAAAGAAATGATATTTGATCTTATTAACTTGGTATTATCTTTAAATTGCTTCTTTCTTGATATTTATAGTCGTAGAACATTCCCAGATTTTTGCGAATGCGAATGTGAAAAAACATGCGAATATTCGTAACATCAGTAGGTTACATACGCTTCCGATTCTATAATTTAAATGCGCAAGACAGTTTGACCCGCTTTACCGCCATACTATATATATAAGGTATAAACAAAAAGATAAGTATGGGTAGGCCTATCCAAGCAGAAGTGCAGTCAATAAGAAAAAATAAAAAAAAAGTAATTATAATATAGAAAAATCAGTATTAAAGAGGCACCACTACTTATGCCAAACATGTATTAACACCAAAGAGCCGTAGTTGTGTAAGTAAATATGTCGTGAATTTTTGGTGAGAGCACGAAGAGTTGATTTGATGGAAACATTAAGCAAGCAATGTAAAACATGAGCAAACTTCATTTGTTATAAAAACTGTGTTTACTTTATTATTATTTATTCAACACCGGAGTTAGTTTTACTTTTGGATTTGTGTTTGGGCTTGTGTAAACTGAAATAAAATAAGATAAAATAAAATAAAATAAAATAAAATAAAATATGTGACCTGGTCTACGAAAAGGGAGCTAACGTGCGAAAACTAGTTTTCTGGGAAACAGCTGTTAAAAATAAACAACTCGTTTCGTCAGTTTCTCGTTATCTCATTAATTGTTCTTTCCAGAGGCTTCAAGGACGTCCAGTAAGTGTTCTTTTTGGTCGGAATATTATTATAGTTCATCGTGTAAGTTGCTAGTGTGGAACATTTAAAAAAGTAACACTGAAGAAGTGACGTTTACTCTAATATTGCGCAGCTGTTGTTGTCTTGTTTTCATTCGTCTCTTTTTCCGGAGGGAACTTTCAAACAAGTTTTGACTTTTTGGATTCTACCACGTGAAAAAGCATCTCATCTTCCATCCGAATCAACTAAAAAGTGAAAATTGATTTTTTGACACCTAAGCTCCCTTTTCGTAGACCAGGTCACATATAATGAAATAAAATCAAATCAATAAAATAAAATAAAATAACGTAAAGTAAAATAAAATAAAATTAAATAAAATAAGATTAAATAAATAAAAAATAAAAAAAAAATAAATAAAATAAAAAAAATAAAATAAGATAAAATAAAATAAAATAAAATAAAATAAAAAAAAATAAAAAAATAAAAAAAAATAAAATAAAATGAGATTAAATAAAATTAAGAAAAAAAAATAAAATAAAATAAAAAAAAAATAAAATAAAAAAAAATAAATATAAAAATAAAAAAAAATAAAAAAAATAAAAAAAAAAAAAATAAAAAAAAAATAATAAAATAAAATAAAATAAAAAAAATAAAAATAAAAATAAAAGAAAATAAAATAAGTATTCATGAAACGAGCCAAAATTTCTCTGATGAGTGAAGTCTAGCAGGTTCCGAAATGGATCTATAAGAAAAGCTTTGGCAGTTGTCTCTAAACATTTTTCCTACTCTATTCAATCAAAAAACTTTTAATAATTAATTAAAATGATTATTAATAAATAAAAACAATAATAATTTTCATAAAAATTCAAAAAGTGAAAAATTATTATTCTTGGCCTTGAGCTCGTTTCATGAATACTTGAAAATATACAGGCCGTAAATCAACAAAATTGTTGGTATAAGAAATCGAAAATAAAATAAAATAAAAAAAAATAAAAAAAAATAGTAACATAAAATAAAAAAAAATTAAATAGAATAAAATAAAATAAAATAAAAAAAAATTACATTAAATAAAATAGAAAAAATAAAATAAAATAAAATAAAATAAAATAAAATAAGATAAAATAAAATAAAATCCAATAAAATATAATAATATAAAATAAAATAAAAATAAAATAAAAATTAAAGAAAATAAAATAAAATAAAATGAAATAAAATAAAACAAGATTAAATAAAATTAAGTGAAAAAAAAAATTAAGTAGAATAAAATAATAAGGAAAAATAAAACAAAATATATTAAAAGAAAGTGAACGGAAGGACGGAAAAGGGAAGGAAAGAAAATCAAAAGAAAGAAAAGGACTTACAAAACGCCCTCCTGAAAACCTTTCAAAAATTACTTTGGCTGTTTGTGCTTATTGTAGCAGGATTATTATAGCAATTTTACTTAGGGTGTATATTGGAACGATTTTCCGTCAACCGTTGTCAAATTTGATTTTGTGACAAACCGGTTTTGGTGTTCCGCCATCCTCAGTGTTTGGCTATGTTTTCAAATTTACTTAAACTTGTTTTTAAAAACATTCACACTAAAAACTCTTACGAAAATGACGATGGTTTAAAATGCCCCTCGCCCCATCTAACTAAATATACATTTCACCGTGAAATGAATTTCAACCAGGGATCGTAACTCATCTCATAACACTAAAATATATATTTGTATATGACCGACAAAACTGCAAATAGCTCAACTGGTTTGAATGAAATTGCCTCTGCCCATGGATGAATGTATGTATAAAGGCGCTTACCTACAATAGTTGATGCTTAGTAACTGGAATTCACCAAAATAGTTTACTTCACACACAATTTTGTGCAAAATGCTTACAAATGAAGTGACTACTTGACAAGAGCAGAGCTCAACATACACACAAATATTTTACTACGGTATTCGACTGCAACAACAGATATAAGTTTATAAAACAGACAGACAAAGTTTTGTGGGTGGAAATCCTAAGCTATTGAAACTTTGTCAAGCATATACATACTAACACACATGCATATGAAACAAAATCGTGTAACGAATAGTTCTGTATGTATGTGTGCTGAAATTGGGTGTGAAAGTTTTCTGTTTACAAAAGCTTGAAATAATATATGATACAAAAATGAATTGTTATAATAAAGCGGATTAAGGTGCGTCCAATTTGCAAGAAATACAAAGAGATGGCATATATACCTACACACATACATACACACGCATATACAGAGGAAAATTTGTTTTACCGTTTTTGTCAAAAAATGAATTGAAAGTCTTTCTCAACACATATTTGCCTTTGAGACACAATCACACTTTGGGTTCTACACAATTTCATCAAGCATAAAGTTCAATTGGCAATTACGGTAGTTACTTGATGAGAATAGACCTACTGTCAATATAGTGTTATAAACAAGTGTGTGTAAATATTTACATATCAATGTATGTAGACCACATTTATTGTAGGTAGGTAGCTGTGGCAAGATACTGGCTACCCGAATTAAGGTTGGAATCAATTTTGTTCAACACATCCTGGCTTTTGAAGCCAGAAATAATTGAGCCACATAGAGTGCGTTTCATAAAAATATCACACATTTTTAATAATTTATATACTATCATTTGAATTTAAATAAGTTTTTAATCTGCATTCTAAATAATGTGACTATCTTAAAATAATAAAGCAATCGGAAAAGGGGGCGTGGCAACTCTCATTCAAACTTAACTCTCAGGCTGAATATCTCTAGTATGGTTCATGGTAGGGATCTGAAAATTAGTAGGGAGATATTTAATATCAGTAAAATTCTAACGAAAAAAATGGCATTTATGGAAAAGTGGGCGTGGTCCCTCCCATTTAAACTTAATTTTTGAAGCCGAATATCTCTAAAATGGAATTGTTTTAGGGCTTACATTAGTCTTTTTTTGAACATTTTGGAAATTATTAGGCACCATTCTGGGGCTTTTTCAGGGAAAGTACCCCGATTAGATATGATTCTCCTATAGTCCCGAAAACAATACCGAAATGACCCAAAAAAAGGAAATCCTAAAAATGTACCAAAATGACTCCGAAAAAGTCCCACAATTATCTCTAAAACAACTCCAAAATGACCCCAAAAAGTTCTAATGTAAGCTCTAAAACAATTCGTAAAGGGTGTTATAAAAATCCAAAATGAACCCTAAAACCATCCTGAAATTACCATGAAAGGAGCCAGATAGTCCCGCCCAAAACATTACTTTGTCCAGCAATGATCCCGAACTTGAATCAAGTCACCTCAGGGAATCTCAATTTACACAGAAATAATCCAAAAAATCTTCATAAATATACATTGTATCTATAGGCACATATGGGTATAATTTGCTGTATATCGATGTGCTTATTTTTTATGTTCAAAAGCTTGAATAAGATTGAAATTTCATTCCTTACTCAACATTTTTTTTAATAACCAATAACATTATTCAAATTTTTTTGAATAATAAATAAAGTTGATGGCATATCTGATTTGTATTTTTTAAATTTCAGGTGACAACCTAGTTAAATCAGTCTGCCCTTATACAAAATTTCTTACAAATGCGTCAAATAGTTTTCAAGATTGATGATGTGCAAAAGAGTATACATATTATAGGATTAAGTCTCAACACAAGGCAATAATTTTAGTGAGGAATATTTTGAGGAAGTAAAATACCTTTCGTTATTGGGTTTTACGGTCTTAAGGCCAGTTGATAATAATTTTTATTCAAGTATTAAAAATCACAATTACAATTCCATTCGTCAGTAATTGGGGAAAGTAATCAATTCCTTTGCCTCACACAAAAGGAATTGATTTAATTTAAATTCCTCAGAAAAAACTACCAAATGTAATTTCCTCGTTTTGAGGCTCGAGCACAAATTTTTATTTTGGGATTAAAAAAAATACTTTGCGCAAATGTAATTTCTTCCCCAATACTTTGGAAAGAAATTGAAATTTTTCCAATTATATTATAAGGAATCCCAAAAGTACACACTAATTTCCAATTACATTTTCCAAAGGAATTGTGGAAGTACTTGAAAAGCGAAAAGTTAGTTTGTATATAAAAACGTATTTCAATAGATGTTGATGGGATTTTCGGCAAAAATTTTTATTATTTCAAAAGGGTTTCCTTCTAAGCGATAATTACTCAAATTCGAAAACACCGTAGAGCCGAAAGTCTTCCTTCAAAATAGAGGCGTCCTCTTCGCCCTGCTGTGTGTGCTGATAGGGATTTAGCGAAAGAGTACATTTTCTTTGAATTTTTTGATACTCGCCCTTTGTAGATGAGTAGAACTTTTATCTTTAACACTAGAGGGCTCATTTGTTTCTGAAAGCGTCCATGATTTCTGGGAAATATATCAAGGCGGGGTTGAGTAGCGACTTGATGAGTTGATTACTTTTTCAATTAATTGTAATTGGGAATTGAGAGTAATTTCATTCCTAAAGTGATTATTACTATCCAGCTCTGCCCCTCATGGGATCCATCAAGATTTCAGTAGTCTGCCTCCTTTATCTTTGTGTTCATCTTTAAAAAGGTTAATTCTGATAGCGCTATAGTTATGAAACGTACTTCATATGTACACACCAGTATATAATATATAAACGACAAATATAAACATTAGACTGGGTCGATTTTTTAACCGATATCGCGCCATCGATTTTTCGATAGGTTTTGGGCTCAGGAAAAAAAAATCCACTACGCATACCCAAAAAATAATTTTCGAGCCTGCGAAATTAAATTTTTTTGACTTTTTTCGACTTTGATTTTTAAGGGTTTTTTCATGATCTACTAAAAAAAATTTCATTTGATTTTAAAATTTTCAAAAAAAAATGTTATTTTCGGGTTTTGGGACTTGTTTTGGTAGAAAAATCGACTATTCCAAAACCCGAAAATAAAATTTTTTTTCAAAAACTGTTATCGCCAACGTTTTTAGCGCATAATTTTAAGTGGGACAGGAAATATGAGACAAATTTGGTTTCATCGAAAACATTTTTGAATGTATGCTGAAAAACCCCCTAAAAAAAATGGCGAAAGGGTCAATTTTTTACCAAAACACTCCCCAAAACCCAAAAAATATTTTTTTATTTTCAAAAAACTGTTATCGCCAACGTTTTTAGCGGCCATTTTTGGGTCAGACAGGGTATACATGAACATTTTAAAATCAAATGAAAACTTTTTTAGTAGGTCATGAAAAAACCCTTAAAAATCAAAGTCGAAAAAAGTAAAAAAAATGAAATTTCGCAGGCTCGAAAATTATTTTTATGGATATGCGCAGTGGAACTTTTTTTTCCTGAGCCCAAACCCTATCGAAAAATCGATGGCGCGATATCGGTTAACTTTCGTTCATGCAAATCGACCCACCCTAATAAACATACATACATATAAATATACATATGAATACCCGATTGCCAGTACACTTTTGCCTTACGAATTTAGATGTCAACACAATAAACTGCTACCGAAGAAACAATAATAACAATGCGAAACATTATCTACGCGCACGTGGATAAAATAAGGGTTGGGTCATCTATGTATAAAAAATTATTCAAATAAAAAATAAATTTTTATTCTTTTTAGAAAAAAATTTGGGTGAAATGTTATTGGTTATTAAAAACATTTAGAGTAACGAATAAAATTCCAATTATTATTCTCTCATTAAAGTATAAAAATATGTACGACGCTATCCCGCAAAAGTATACCCATATTTTCAGTTTTTTTGGGACTAGTTTGATCACAAGCAAATCCACACCAAAACTTAAGATGAAAGAGAAAAACCTGAAAAAACGAGAATGGATATTCTTCGGTGACACTGTGGGCTTTGTTTCAAATAAAAAAAAATTTGGCTTAATTTATCGAAAATTTTAAATAATTAGCCTTTAACTCTTCATTCATATAAGCAAAGTCCAAATCATGTACCAGAAATAATCAGCTGATACTAAAAGTATCTCGGCTTTAATACTTTTATATAGTACTGTACTAAAGATACTGTACTAAATGTAGCATGACATGCGATAGGCTTTCAGCGATATTGTTTCAAAGAATTTTAAGATAATAACTAAAGGTAAGAAGTGAGAAAATCTCCGCCATCAGTTGGTATTTCTTCAAATATTTTAGGAGCCATTACCTCCTTGCACTGAGATCAAAATCGTAGGCACGTCAAACACTTAAATTCAAACCTCTGAATTTCCAATCCGGCTCAGTGATTCTCTCTCGTTACGTGGCAAGATATCCATACAAACGCATTATACTCACACACGCAAACTGTTTTGAAGAGCCCCGTTTAAGCATAAAAGTGAACCGTGTAAATGATGTGCAAAAACCATCCATTATTCGTTAGCATACTTTTGGGTGTTGAAGTGCTTGAACCAAGAAATCAACTCTCAATGCTGCCAAAGGTAATTTAAACTTTAACGAGACCATATCAAACCATGTTCACATATATACATACATTAGAGCGTCTCGCCTTACAGGCAAAAAAAAAAAAAGTCGGCCGTACCTCCCCTCATATGAAGTGTTTTTGAAAAACATTTAAAAAAAATTTTTTTTTTTCTGGCAACCCTAGATGTCGCCCAATTGCCTTTTTCTTCATATCTTCGGCATTTATGGTCGGATTTTAAAGTGTGATACACCAATTTTTTTGTCTCAAGGAGTGGGGTTTTCCTAAAAAAATCTAATTGATCTCAGGCGCTCCGTTGTGGTACCTACCCACCATATCTCAGTTGCTACCACCTTAATGTACCGATCTAATAACAGCAAATTAAAGACCGTAAAAAATCGTAAATCTTTTGCGAAAAAAGTACTTCAATTAATTCAGTAGAACTCGAAAAAAACAAATTTTGTTTTTAGTTGAACGCCATACATTAGATGCCTTATTTTCTTTATACATTTTTATTTATGAAGACCGTTTTTTTATAAATTAACTGGACTATTTTTATATACTTTTTTCTGTTTTATGTTTTGCCCTTGACATCATAATCAATTGTCGTTTTACTTGGTGCGTGTTAAAAACTGCAAAAACTTTAAAAATGCGTTTTCTTGATTGTGATTTAAAACGCATTCCAATGGGTGGGATGCCAGATAATATTAAGGGCTTCAATATTCGGGGCGACCAATTATATTTGTATCGTTTGGTCCGGGCTGTTCATACAGGAGAGTGTGACGAGAGTTTAGCAAGCGAGAGTACAGACCGTTGACTGACAACAGCGTCTCGAATTCTTCGCTATTATATAACGTGAGAGCAACCCTCAATAACACTTAAAACACTTGCTGACTTTATTGTAAAAGTTTATGCTCCTTTCTGGTTTCTGGTTAAAAACCAACCACTTGCAATTCACTGATGTCGTCACGTTTTCAAATACATCACATGGATTCGCCAATTGCCACAAGACATTCAAAATATTGTCCGTATGGTCATAAAAAATAACTCGTACTTTCTGCACCCAGTAAATATTTTGATAGCGATGATAACCGATATAGATCCATTAGATACACGAGGATCTTAGCAGCCCGCAGAGAAGCTAATGGATGTGTTCGTCAAATGTTTGGTCCGAAAGAGGATAATTTCATAAATTTCGAGAGTGACAAATATTTTAATGTAATAGATCGGGATAGATTTTCTTTTCTTCTCTTTTATCGGCATTTTCACTGATCTTTTCACAGCATATCCTTGTCATTCCCAAAATACCGAGCGATTTGTTCATACAGTTCATGAATCTGCAATGGCGGTCACCGATGAACAACGCATGGGCCACATTTTATCTTAGCTCGAGAGCCGGCAGAAATACAGCAAGCTAGAATCCCGACAAAATTTTATGGACTAAAATTTCCGTTACAAAACAAACAACTCACTAACTGTTTCGCAAGCGAGGAAAATAAATAGAATTTACTTTTTCTTGTATGGCTTTAAACCAAAAATAAATTGTGTTATATTTCTAGTTCTACTGATTGAATCGGAATATTTTTTTCGAAAAGATTTATGATTTTTTACGGTCTTCAATTAACTGACATTAGGTTGTTACATTAGGGTGGTAGAAACTGAGATATGGTGGGTAAGTACCACAACGAAACGCATGAGCTCAATGAACTTTTTTGAGAAAAACCTCCTCTTTGAGACAAAAAAATTGATGTGTCACACTTTAAAATCCGACAACAAATACCAAAGATATGAAGAAAAATGTAATTGGGCAGCATCTAGGGTTGCCAGAAAAAAAAAAAAATTTTTTTTAAATGTTTTTCAAAAACACTTCATATGAGGGGAGGTACGGCCGACTTTTTTTGGTGATACGCTCTAACATACATACCATTTTATTGACATCTTGAAAATCGTTCCCCTGTGAGAGCCAGCAACCTGGGTGTGTGGAAGCTCAAGCTTGTGTCGTGTTTACTTGGTTGTTTGTGTGCTTGTGTTTGGCATGCGTGTCGATGGCGACAAAATTTCGTTAGCCATAAAGGAAAATTGAAATGCGTATAGGTGTTGTATTGCCCCATCAGGGAACACCGTCTGAAATTTGTTTACAGCGCCTAAAAGTAAACAACTATATCGTGTGTGGAATTCTTGTTACTGGTATGCGTTGTTTTCTTCCGGGTTGCAAACCTCTTCAAATCGTTGGCATGGTTGAAATGGTTCAATCTTTGTATGTATGTAATAATGACAAAAGTTATTACTTATTGTTTAATTTTCCGTGAGAGTTTTAAAGGTAAGTCACACTCAATTTTTTAAAATTAGTGAGTTTTAGTTAGAGAATAGTTTGCATTAATTTTCCCAAAATTTTTGGTTTGAAATATATAAATCTTAACTCAACTTCAGCTGCTGTACAAGCATAGTTTTGATAGCTTCTTTTATGATATTCCCTTATTTATAAGTATTTCAAGCGAAAATGTGAATTTTTCAAACGTAACTTTGAAAGGGGTAAATTAAATTTTCTAGATTTATTGGCAAGATAATAAAATTTTTTTGCTTTGTTTAATTTTGTAAATTGTATATTTTTATTTTCTGGCCTATGCAAATTCCCTTTTTAAACTGAGTCGAAGAATTTTAGAAATTGTTCTTAATTCAGTGTTTGCATTTCAAAAAAATTCGATTATTTTCGTGGCTTCAGTTCAAAAACTCTTTGAGTTTCAACTGGTTTGCCGCCCTGGTTTTAACACAATTTGGCATTTGCACTATACGACATATACGTACATATTTTATCACCTTTGTTGTTGCTCGAATGTTTACTTATTTATTTAATTTTCTTATTCAATTATTTTTTTGTGAAATTGCATTGCGTTCAAAGTATTATTTATTATTAAGCGGTTTATAAATTAAAACTTCAATTGCATAGTAAATTTGCAGGCCCCAAATTACTTCTAAAAAATTCTGCAGCAACAGTTCAAAAGTTGAGATAGGGTTTGCATGGAAAATCTTGCGCCTAAAAATATGTACTTTTGGTTAATTCGTTTTGAAATTTTAACAGGGAGTCGAATATACTGAAAACAAGAATCTTATCAAAAAGTTTCTCCAAAGTGAGTAGAGAACAAGCGGGTAGTGATAATTTATAAAGCATTCCTATAAGGGGTTCCATATGAAAATATTTCTAAAACAATTTTATGCATACCACAACCCCAAAATATTAATTTTTATAGTTTCAAACATTTTTGGGCGTTTTTTTTTATATATTTTTTTTAAATATATTTTGTTCCTTCATTGAAATAAGCCAGATAAATAACATCGTGTCAGAGGGAGGCTAGGGCCCGGAAATATCCGACTCTCAAACTCGACACTGTCTTTACTAATAGATATTGCGTTTTGTGCATGTAAACCGCACTCGAGTAACAAGATATAAATTATATTTTAGGAGAAGTTTTCGAAAACTGAAATCGTTATTTGAAGTAAGCGATGAACTTGAAGCTTTCACACTAAATTTAATCAAAAAGTCAATCAGTTTTAAAACCCTTCCTCATATTTAAACAAACGTTTGGGAATCTAAATCGTTTGATAAATTTATCTACGAGTGAAAGAATAGACTACTTATGACTGAATGTTTTCATCACCCCTTCTAATAATAATAAATTATTGATGTTCAACTTAGGCACAACTTATTACACACTTACTTCAAATTTTAACCTCAATCTTAACCTCGCTTTGGCACTTAACTTCTAAACTAAGGATCGCTTACTGCAGCAACGCATCTAATGTAATTGTGAAGATTAAACACCAATGGCACATTGGAGTTCGAAGAAGTGCGCTGATTCTAACAAAAAAAAAACCATTCCCAAGATGATTGGATATATTAATTTTCTCTGCCAATATGGCCTTCTTAAAACCATCCTTTTTCCTTTTTAAGCAAAAACAGCAAACAATATTTCATAACTGAAGTGTGTTTTAAATATATCTTCTCAAATTCCCAAAGGTAGATAAAAATAATAAATAAAAACCAGTCATACACATTCATTTAATAGCTCTGCAATTATTTATTAGACTTAAATTCAGAAATGTTTGCCTTAAATTTACTTCTGTGATTGAGGATGAAAGTGAAAACGTTTTCTATATCGAATGTGTCCGAAATGTGCTTATTGCTAAGACGGAGGAGTACGCTGCATACAAAAAAAGTTACATAGACATATTCCAATTAGGTTTGTGAATAAATAATCGATTTTTACTTTACTCGATATATTTTTTGGTTCGATTTTATTACTGGTAGATATTGGTTTTTAAAGGATTTTTGAAAATTGTGGCATCTGTGGGACGATTAAGAAAATGGGTAAAAATATGTGCACATTATTGAAAACACATAGTTTCATGTAAATCACTTCTATTCAATCTTGATTCCAGTCAAATGATAGGTAACGCTGCACATTTGTGCCAATTATTTATTTTAGGTTTATTATTTTTATTTAAACTCAAAGTTTTGTACTGTTTTATTTATTTTATTATTAATAAGTTAATTAAGAAACCCGTGCATTTTGTTTCGTTGGTATTGGTGTACTTATTATCTTAAATGGTTTTCACATAATTTAATTACTCATAATATACTTTTACTTATACATTTAATAGGGATTTTACGTAAAAAAAAAACAATTTATGAATAAAAATTAATTTTTTCGATTTATCTACTAGAAAGAAAATCGATTAATGCGCAATCGATTTCTTCGACTCGGGGTCTTATCCCTATTTCCAATAGCTTGAATTTATGAAACTGCTTGTAAGCTTACACTAAGCACAAATGCCAAAAATAGAAAGAGCTGTCGAGTAGAAGTGAGCATAAGAGAAAGCGCAGAACCTAAAAGTTGACATAGCCGTGGGATGGGCAGAAAAAGTGCAACTTTTGCCTTTCATATTTTTTTCATTTTCATTTTATTTCTATTTTCCTTACTATTTTTATTTCAATATTACGTTTTGTATCACTGTAAGTCCTACAACGGCAACGTTTGCTACTTTTCTTCCACTCAACTGAAGTGATTGGCCAAAGTGGTTAAACGTAAAGTGACGTAAAGAGAAGCGCGAGGTAAAGTGTTGGTTTCAAGAAAAATGCAAGGCAAGAGCAAAAAAAAAATTTGCTTCATAAAAGTTATGTAGCCAGTAGAGATACAAAAGGAACAATTCAACAACGTAAGCATTTAAGTCAGCTCTTTCATTTTGTGTGATTCTGTTTGGCGAAGGAATTTTATTGAAAACCTTTTGGCTAAACTAATTAAAAATGCTTAAGTATACTTGCCGCATAAATAAAAATTTTGACGGTTTAAATTAGAGTTGGGCCCTACCCTTTTTTATTTTCTTATAATTAACATTTTGTAATTAAATTTAACCATTATAAAACTATTCAATATTAGATGCCCACTTTTGTGTCCGGTTTTACACGCACTAAAATAGGAGCAGTTTAACAGCAACAACGGAAAATGTTTCCCTTGTCTAGAGATAGGATTGCAGCAATGCACAGAACCATTAAATTCTGTGTAGTAATTGTTTACTGATCTGTGCACACCGACATCAGGCAGAAATTCAAATTCTACCCATATTTATTATGTATAGTTATAGGCTTGTTCCAATTTCACTCTGTGTATTAAAATATTTTGAGCACCAAGGTACTTTAATGGTAATAAATTATTGCTTGCAGTAAAATGGATTCTAAACTTTATGTTAGACTTCTAGCAATACACCATTGAACATTACATTCAATTCCATACAGTGGCTTTTGAATGATGCGCTAACAAACATGCAGATATAAACGGTAAAAAAGCTAAAAACCGTTGTTTTGACTTTTATTACTCTTAAAAAGACCCACTTTCTTTAATATCTACAATGTACAGACATCAGCCTGTTCCAGTTTCACTATATGTATAAAAATATGTTGAGCAAAAATGTATGGCCACCACTGTACAAATAGCTAATAAACTATTCTTTTGCTGTTAAATGGATCCTACGCTTCAAATTGGACAACTAGAAATACATTTCTGAAAGTTGCATCCAATTCCCGATAGCGGTCTCTGAGTGATGCGCGATCAAACATAAAGACAAACAAAAATTGTATAAACTGTTGATTTTTGATTCCATAACTCTTTTATTGATATTGCATTTATCTTTAATATAGCAGTTACAATTTGATTATCTCTACATATAATAGAATTGTAAAAGGTCGATGTCTGTACGGGAGCACCTCATAATCCCGACTTTCAAAATCCCGACACGACATAATCCCGACAATTTTCAGAAATCCCGACACGACATAATCCAGACATAACAAAATCCCGACATAACAAAATCCCAACAAGACAAGATCCCGACATAACAAAATCCCGACAAGACAAAATCCAGACAAATTTATTATATTTTCGGCCTGGCGACTTTTCCTTTCAATTTTTGTAAAGAAAGATAAAATCTTCATCGCAAAACTTTTCAAAACTAATTTAAAATAGAGCATATGAATTAATAAAGAAAAGGGCCGTGGCAGCAGCTACCGCCAATTGGTTTGGGACGGTTGTCGGGATTTTTTGTTGACTTTTTGTCGTGTTGGGATTTTAAATGGTCCGGATTTTGTCGTGTCGGGATTATGAATGGTCGTGATTTGGTCATGTCGGGATTATGCGTTTCGGGATTTTGTGTTTCGGAATTTTGTGTGTCGGGATTATGTTATACACCCGTCTGTACATTGCAGATATTTAAGAAAAACCGACAGGAGGGATCACTATTAAGCCCAATCAACATATTTCAGAAATTTTGTCTGGGTGTCTGTCTATCTGTCTGTACGTTTGGTCGAGCATCACTCAAAAACCGCTTAATGGAAATAAATGAAACTTTAACCGTTATATTACCATACGTTTAACTTAAAATTTTAGATATCAGTTGCTCCGATAGCCTTACCAGTTTCTGAGATATCGACCGATATGTGGACCAAGGTGACCGAAAATGTGTTAGTACAATATGGGTATCAAAGGAGTCGCAGCGAATCGGGCCGGGTTTACTAGTATTATATATTATTACACAGTGCTAAACTTAAGCGTCATTAAGCGTCAATATCCAATTTATGGTTTAAGAGTACCAGGGTCTAATGTAAAAAAGTAAATCAACTTAAAAGACAGTAAGACCCAGAGCTATATTACGGTGAGCCGAAGAGGAGTCATTAAAGAAGATAGGATAAGTAAACATTATACGGAGTAGGCGATGGGTGTTGATATTAATCCGACAGTAGCATTCCATAATGGCGGAAATTTCCTCAACGAAAATATCATCACAGTAGTATCGATTGCATATAAATTGCGTATATGAATATATTATACAATATTTTGAGCTTCCTGTTTTCAAATCAATCCTTTCCTACTTCCTTCCTGGTTGTTTGAGGTCAGCAAAGATTACCTAATTCATATGGAATATACCCTGCAAAAAATCGTGCTACTAATCCGCGATCAATACCTTTCGTCTACATTGGGCTACAATTGTGACCAACTATTCCGTTATAGGCATAGGCCAGATAAGTCGCTTTTAATTTCTGTAGCCTTCTTTTAGGTATTGAAAGTAAACTTGTCCGACCATACCCGTAGGGGAACAAAGGGAATCTCTCCGACACTACCCTTTTGGGCATGAAAGGGACCAATTAGTCTCTTCATAGGACATGCTCAAACAAAAGAGATCACGTCAAGCCATACAAAGAGACCAAAACTGACATTAGTCGCATGCTCTTTTGTGACTCATCCCGGATTCATCCCAGACTAATCATTTTTTTTTTGCAGGGAGCCAACTCACAAAGCATACCTGCCACTATCTATTATTTTAGCTCAGAAAATGCACATTTACGTCAATTCGTTCTTTGGCCAATTTTTCCATTTCCATGAAACTTTTATGAACTCATATTTGGTATATGCTGTCAAAAATCTTTGTTTGATTCATAAATTTTTACAACACACATGCATTCACAAATACTGGTTTATGAAATTGTGCTTTTTATCTCTGCAAGTTTTTATAGTTTTGTGACTGCATTTCAATTTTTATATTTCACTTTTTGTGGCTGGACAAGTCAGTTAGTTTTTGGCTGGCTGAACATACAACCTTGGCCGAATTTTATTCAATTTTAAAATCCTTATGCACTCAAATATATGTACATTAGTCTGATTCAAGAAAACAAAAAAAAAATTTTTCTAGACAGTCTGATATAAACAGATGATAAAAATATTTTAAAGACTACTGCAGCAAATTTGCCCTTAAACAACTGCCTTTTAGTTTTTAGGGGACGTGTCATCTTTTTAGACACATGTCAGTAAATTTTTGGGCAAGGTAACGTCTGCAGTGCCCCTATCTTAATAATATTATAAATGTGTATGTTTGAATGTTTGGTTGTCCAGACGTTTGCTTTTGTTACTCAATCACGCGAGAACGGCAAGACAGATTTTGTTGAAATTTAGGATACAGATAGCTAATAGTCTAGAAAGAAGTATAGGCTATGCTTTTTAAAAAGTTGGGAGTTCCTGGCCCCCTAGGAACCGGTATTTATCGATATTTTTTATATCCATATAATTTTGAGTATGCGTGACCTATACTAATGATATTTGGTATACCTATCTCTCTCTATGGCGCGATATACAACAGGTATATCATCATAAACCTCCTAAGAGATTTTTGCGCCAAGCTTCTCTTCCAATTTGTGGTGTGCCGATTTGAATTTTCCCTACAAATTGGTGGGACCTACAGTTTTTTGCCGACTCCGAACGGCATCTACAAAGGAGACGAATTTTTGCTGAGAAGCCTGTCATGGCAGAAATACACTCGGAGAGTTTGCCAAACCACTGCCGAGGGGCGACCCCGTTTTGAAAAACTTTTTTCAAATCACTTTTGATGTTACCTGTACCAGGGCTCGAACCATGGACCTTCGGTGTGGTAGGCCGGCAACACTACCTTCACACCACGGCGGCCGCCGATATTTGGTATACATATCTTCTGTATACAGGTATAGAAATTTTCGCACAATATGGTTATCAAGCTAAACGGGGTGAACACAGGTTTCATCTAGACTTTGTTATATTTCGATATATTTATCGATAAATGAGTTATCGGTCAGAATTTGATTCCCATAAAACCTTGCAATTGGTGTACAATATGGGTGTCAAATGAAAGGGGAAGAACACAGGTTTCGTTTGGACTTGCCCATATTATTATTTATTTATTGCTATTTATTAAGTCAATGGAAAGACAGCCTTACTGACTAGATTAACAAATTCAGCTTAAGACTAATTAAAAGCTAGATTAACTATCAATTCAATGGTCTCGGTAGTAGGACTCAATATGTGCCTTAAATTGGGACCTTCGCATTGTGAAAACAATATCAAGCATCCTAAAGATTTGATTAAACTCAGTGAGCTTCGTATAGTTCGATCTCAGGCTACCAATATAAAAAATGTTAGTAGAGCGCAGAGCTCTATTGGGGTTATTGAAACAAAACTGGCCAAGAATCAATCAATGGCTCCGGAAATTATGTCAAAGATAAACATTAAATTTTGAACAATTCGCCTAATTTCAAGCGGCAGAACATTAATTTGCATACACCTATTTCGATATATTTATCGATAAATGAGTTATCGGTAAAAATGTGGTTCCCCTAAATACTCGATTTCGGATATTGGTAAAATTCTCAGAACTAAGTATTTAAAGACGCTTTTGAAAAACTTAATTTTCCTCTTTTGTTGTTTTTAGTTATGAAAAGTTAATGCTTATTATTCTAAAAAATCTTTACCCGTTGATGAGAATTTTTAAAAATACCTTATAGGGGGCCGTTGGTAAAGGCTTCTATAATATTACATAAGTATCAAAGTTTGAACTTAAGATGTTCTCCTTGGGAACACTATGGGCCCCTTTCACTTTTTCAGTTTCACCATCTAACTTAACTTAGTCAGCCTGCCAGCTGACTTATTCTCGACTAAGTCAGTTTTGCTGTCGTTCAAAACCTAAATGTCAGTAATGCTCCTAATTTGTTTTGTACAAAATTAAGTTAGTCTCGAATCTGTGTTAACTTAAGCCACGACTTAGTATTAGTCTTAGTCGCGTTGGTGAAACCGGCCCCATGTTTTAAATTGTCACTACTCTGAGCCCCTTTGTTATAGATCAATAGGATTTCATTTATGGGTCCCATAGATCGATGTGCAAGCAATTTTGGGAAGTTACTCAGTGCGGCATAACCCACTCTGCTCACTAGGAGTAGCGGTTTTATCTTATCGAATCGAAAATAATAAACGATGAACTTCCCAGCAAAAACTTGGCTTTTTAATTAAGCATAATGTGATGTTTCACTTTCTAGGAGCGGATAGGGCCGCGGGTAAAGGGTAGTTTTATTATATAATGCCGGCTGCTCAGACATATTTAAAGAACAGCACGGCCTTAATCTCCTTGAAGGCAAAACGCGCCAATAAGTAGGATATCCGTCGTGGCTCGGGCTGGACCTGTACCAATCTCATAAAAGTATCACCCTGCATTCCATTCCCATTTCGTTGGTGTTGTTGTCGCTATACTTCTTCCTACCTTATCGGAACGACCATTCCGGAATTTGTCATCAATCTCAATCAAACCAAGTTTGTTCGTCCATCCACCTATCCGCCAACATACGAAATCAAATTTGGTAGATTTGTTGACTTGATCATCCCATTGACGATTGATACAAAATTTGAAAGGAATTTAGCTCACAAACAAACCATCATTCTGATAGCCTAGCAGTTAACAGAACGCCAAAATTTCTCTAACGAAGTAGTATAGCGACTTCCGAAATGGATCTCTCTAAATTTTCCTTTTCTATTCATTTCATAAAAAATATTATTTTCGGCCTTGAGCTCATTTATGTCGTGAATAACTTCAAAATCTAAAGGCAAAAAAAAAACAATTCAGTTGCCCGAACTTATACCTTTTAAGTGTTTTTCATAGCAAATCGAACACCAAACTAAACTGCCATTTATTCTCTTAGAAAGTTTCCATCAATTTCCGCTCAAATCATTGCTTACAGGTAACAATGTTAACGCTTATATAAGTTGGGCTGGCAAGCACATGAATATTAAGCAGCTAGAGGAGCATATTTTACATTTATTACATTTAGTTTATTGTTTATTTATTTAAATGCAAAATTCGTTCGGAACTTGCTAGGTATAACAATACCGGTATCAACCTCACAAGATGCTAAAATCGTTTTGCCTTCGCTTATAAAGGGAAATATACAGGACATATGGAATCTTATCACAACAATAACAAAATTTTTATTACAAAGTAATTATTCATCTTCATGACATGGACACTTAAAAGAGCAAAGTTAGTCCTTTGTAGCTTCAGTCAAACAAAAAATTTTTGCAGAAACACTTGGAGTAGAAATAAGAAAATAAGGGCAAATATTCGTTCACATAATAAATATTAAAATTGTGACGACATTGTGAACATATGTAGGTTAAGTTTATGTTCATAATTTAGGAGACTGATATGAGTCTGTTTGATTTCAGTTTGAAGAAAAATTAGCATATGTAAAGGCGCTCTCTCCCTTCAGTGGGCTGTCAGTACAGTAAGGAAGGGCTGTCTTCGATAGTGCCGAATACTTTATACCTTTCATGAATACGCATCACGGTTTTAAGTGTCCGATCCTTACTCACAATTAGTAAAAACTCTGCAAAACTGATAATTTAAAGTACATAGCCCAAACTCCATTTATCGAAACTATTGATTGTATGGGAGCTATGTGTTGTATTATTCCGACCTTGCTGTTTCCAACAAATGAGTAGTCTCATGCAAAACGGCGGCTCCATACCAAATTTCATCAAGATGAGGGACTAGTTTGAGTACAAACAGACAGACGGACATGGCTAAATCGACTCAGCTCATCGCCCTGATCATTACGATATACTTATTGGCGGGTCTTTCTCTTCTTCTTCTCATACTTACAAACATCGGACCAAAGTTATAATACCATTTCATGTTCATGCAAGGTATAATAAAAAGTTGACTAAAAAAATTTTACAGACTGCCTTTATATTTATGTCGCAAAAAACACCAGAAAAATTGTCTTTAAATAAAGACATAGTAGCTGTTAATTTTAGTTTTGAAATGTTAAGCATACAATTATAATCAATTTCTGAGTTTTGAAAATATAGAGATGAAGTGCAATTAATGGACTTTAAATATTTTGTCAATTGACGAACTTCCATTTGGGAGTCTCAAAATTGATTGCTTTAGTTTGGAAACGTGCACTCCAACTTTATATTTTCAAATCTCAGAAAACGATTACTAATGGTATGTTTAAAATTTCAAAACTTAAAAGTCACAGCTACCATGTCTTTGTTTAAGGACAAATATGCTACTGCTTTTTGGCGACATAAATATAATCGTAGTCTTTAAAATTTTAATACCATATTTTTATTTACAATTTTTTATTGCTATCTACAAAAATGCAATTGAAACTGTGTTATTTTAGTTTTAGGTGCATATATACATATTTTATAGCCTACTTCGCGTTTACAACATGTTCTGTAATATGGGTGGACATATGTCAAGTTTGAAGTACTTAGCTCACCCGAAAGTTACTGAAAAATTAGAGAAATCATCGAGAAATTAGTTAAAAACCGATAGCAAGATTCCTTCCGTTTTCAGCGATTTTCAGTTATCTCGACCAACGCGCTAACTAGCGGAATATTCATTTCAATGTGATAAGTTTCAAGTCCCTAGGTTACCAGAAAGTTAGTTAGAAACCAATCGCAAGACTCCAAATTTCAAACGAATTTTCACAATCAGCGGGTTCTAAATGGTTTCAGTTTCAAATCTCTATTTCAGCGCAAGATTCCCCCCATTTTTCAGCGATTTACAGTTATGACGATAAGCGCGCCTCCTAGTGAAATTTTGATTTCTAAAAATTATATTGTCATAGTGTCCTGCCCTATGTGCTAAGTTTCAAGTCCCTAGGTCACCAGACAGTTTGTTAAAAATCAATCCAAAATTAAAAATTTCAAACGAATTTGCAAAATAGTTAGATCCGTGCGCCATCTAGCGGAATTTTGTGTATAGGGTATTGCATGGAATATCATTGTTGATCTTTTTGAGCTTCTCTATCAATTTGTGGTGGGATGTCCATAATTTTTGCTACAAATTGGAGGGGCTAAAGTTTTTTGCCGACTCCGAACTGCATCTGCAGATGAATTTTCGCTGAGAAGTGTTTTATGGCCGAGAGATACTCACCAAGGGGTGACCCCGCCTTTGTAAAAACTTTTTCCAAAATTTTTGATGTTACCTCCCCGTCAATATGCTGGCGACACTACTACCACATCACGGCAGCCGACGTTAAAATAAGCTTGGTGGAATAATAAACTACAAAATGGTGTTAGGTCAAGCCCAATTTACAAAATTTTTAAGTTTTCTCATTTCTTCATACACTGATACTTTGGTAGTAAAACAGAATTTATATAAAACAAGTAGGGAAGTCTAAGTTCGGGTGGAACCGAACATTATATACCTAGTAGTGATCTATTATGTCATCCCAATTTACGCAGGTCTATTTGAATACTGTCAGTTCGCATTTCCGTTCAAATAGACAGACGGACAGACAGATAGACGAATCGAGAGACGAACATGGTTACATCGAGTCAGCTCATCCTCCTGATCATTTCAGTATACGTACAAACATTTCATGTTCATGAAAGGTATGAAAATCAAAAAAGATATACAACTTCGCTTTTTCAGTGGGGTATTAACTACTTGCCCGTATATTTTACTTTTCATCCTGAACGTTTTGATATACATTAATAAATATATATCTCGATTCGTTTATGCCGAATAAAATAATATACCTTGTGTGTGTATTTTATAAGCGCCAAAGAAGTCAACCGATCTTTATGAAATTTTCACAATATATACTTGGGTTCACTGGGTACAGTATAGACAGTATATAGTTTTGGAAAAGTAGGCGGAGCCATGCCCCAGGCTATATAAAAAGTTTCAATTCGTCATAACTCCGAACTTTTTTGGTCTAAATTAAATTTTGTGTCACTTAGTCAATATCTACATAATTTTTCAAAAGTGAGCGGTGCCACGCCCACATATTTTGTGTTTTGTTTTGCTCTTGAACTTTCACGATAGGTTCAAGAGTTCGCTGGGCACGACATAGTCTGTATATAGCTTTTGGAAAAGCCCCCAGGTTATATAAAGCTGCAGTTCGGTATAGCTAGGAGTTTATTTGGTTCAAGTTAATAACATTTTATATATAGATGTGTTCAATGTATCAAAACGTCAAAACAACGCCTACCGGGTTTGCGAGTATATTATAAAATGGCGAAAGCAAACAACGAATTTCAGCATTCTTTTGTAAAACTGAGAGACTAGTTTGCGTTCAAATAGACGGACGGACAGACAGACAGACGGACGGAGAGACGCGCATGGCTAAATCGACTCCGCCTACCTCTTCAAAATTGACAGACTTTTTTTGCGGCCGAGTTTTTCTTAAAAAGCTTATTATGTGTGCAAAATCTGATTGATATAACTTGCTTGGTTGTAGAAATATCGCTTTTTAAATTTTACAAAAAAAAATTTCAGAACTATGTTAAAAAACTGAGCGTGGACATTGACCGATTTCGCCCATTTTTACAGCAAACAGTTACCTTTATGTATAGAACAGTATCACCAAACTTCGTTTCGACAAATCAATTTTTGGCGTAGTTATGGCATAAAAAGTTTTGTGGAATAGTCCACTATAAAAGGGGCGGTGCCACACCCATTTTCAAAAATTTCAAATTTTTGGATTTCTTTGTTTACGGAAACTTTAAAAGTAAAATATAAATGATGTAAAGCTATTTTACGCTAAGTTATTGCTTATTTAATATATCTACGATACTCTTCAAAACCTTTCATATAAAAGTGGGCGTAGACCTTAACCGATCCCTCCGATTTTTTCCTGGAACATTCCTTGCATGCCTGGAAACCTGCGTGCTGAATGTCGTTTCGATATCTTGTACGGTTTTTGATTTATGGTTAATATTATTTCTAAATTTGGCTTAATCAAAAGTGGATGGTGCCACGCCGATTTCGCCCATTTTAAATAGCGCTCGGAGATGAGTGCCAAGGAACCCGCATACCAAATTTCATTAAGATATTCCAAATTTACTCAAGTTGTCGTGTTCACAGACGGACGGACGGACATGGCTTATTCAATTCTTTTCGTCCTGAACATTTTGATATACATAAGTCAATATCTATCTCGATCCGTTTATGCCGTTACGTACTGCCGTTAGGCGACTAAAGTTAATATACCTTGTGTGCGTAGCACTACTAGGTATAAAAAAGGTATAGTGCTTACCTGGTATAGTTCATTTTCCTGCGGAATATACCCTGGAAGAAGTGTAATATGTTTGCCAAATTTTGATTGATATTAACAACGCTTCTGGTTTAGGAGCAATAACCTTTGCAAAACTAACTAAAGTCAAAGTGGCACATTTTTCAACATTTCCAAAAAAAAAACAATTAAAAAAAAAGTTTAAAGAAGAAATTTTCAGTAAAACAAAAAAAGAAATAAATTCAATAAAGATTACCCCCAAAATTTTGAAAAAATTTTAAATGTATAAAAAATAGATGGTGTTACTAGCTTTACGTAATTTTTTTATACAGCAAATCTGCATTTTATTATGTTTTATTGTGCAAATGAAACTCGTTTACTACATCTAAAGGCCCGACGTTTCGCAAATTTTCCTTGGCTTCTTTTAGCCAAAATTACAATATATTACAAAAAAACAATGAATGACAAAAATCGCAAAAGACATAACTATGTCACGTAGTCAAAGTAAAGAAACCTCCCACCTTTACAGCAATATGAAAAAATTATTTTTAGCAAAAACTGGACTTACGAGTATAAGCTTTACCGCAGGCACGACAAAGTATTGGTTTGGTTAAAATGAGCAATTATTTAGAGTACATCATTACGAGTACCCAATTACGGTCGTGCATAAATACATTTGCGTAGACATACGTATTCACAGAGGGAATCGGCTAACACGTTTTTTTCCACTGCATATTGTATAAATTTAATTAAAACGCTGCGATTTATTTATCCGGTTGCGGATTTTCACGCATATTCACTTCTTTTGAGCTTTGCGGTTTTGAATTGATTAAATTTATGAATATCAATTAATATGTGAATACTCGTATTTGTCTACGTGTGTATCGACAATTGTTATCATTGATGATGCGCTTTTGGTTTAATCCAAGGCGGCAATTTAATTTAATTTAACTATGAAGCCAATTACTATCGGAAAATTAAACGCAATTGTTCAACTAACTTACTCGTAAACATGGTAAAGAATTACAGTTAATTATTAATAATATTGCCATTCGATTACTGTCGCAGTCTTTCCATGGTATTGTCGGAAGAGTTTCTGGTATATTTTGCATTATATAGGGACGGCTTTCGCGCCCAACTGTATTCGAAAGAGCTGATGGAACGCACTTTCATTTGGTATACTGACGCTTATTCGAAATATGGAAATACCTAACATTAGGCGTCAACTGCTGAAACACGTCCAAAAATGTCGAAGGGACGCCTTTCGGTTTCAAGTATCATAATTCAGAGGTAGAGATATAAAGTAATTTTTATTAAATAATTCCACTCAGTAAAAAGCAAAACTCTGTTCTACAAAAAGATCGATGCCAAACGAAAATTTTGACAATAATGCACAACTTATAATACGAATCTGACATTCGCTTTTTTACTTATGTTATCGAACATCGACTATCACTGACATTAATTCGCATTTCAATGACATTATTATACCTTTCATGAACATGAAATGGTATTTTAACTTTGGTCCGATGTTTGTAACGTTTAGAAATATAAGAGATAGACCCACCATTAAGTATACCAAATTGATCAGGACGATGAACTGAGTTGATACAGCCATGTCCGTCTGTCCGTTCGTCCGTCCGTCCGTCTGTTTGAACGCAAACTAGTCCCTCTATTTTTTGAGATATCTCGATGAAATTTGGCACACGGATGTATTTTTGTATTATATAAGACATTTGGCGGATCCGGTATAATCGGGTCACTATAGCATATATCTCCCATACAACCGATCGTTCAAAAAAGAGGCTTATGACCATTTCTCCGTCATTTTTAAAGATTAAAACTTGAAAATTGGTGAGATATTTTCTTATGGATAGCGAAATATTTCGTAAAAAAATCACCAAGATCGGAGCTATATATAGTATATATCCCATACAACCGATCGTTCAGATAACAGGATTATGGCCATTTCTCGCTCATTTTAAAAGATTAAAACTTGAAACTTGGTGAGATATTTTCTTATGGATAGTCAAAGATTTCGTAAAAAAGTCAGCAAGATCGGAGCTATATATAGTATATATCCCATACAACCGATCGTTCAGATAAGAGGATTATGGCAACTTTCCCTAAACAAATAAAGCTTACTATAAAAGAAAATTAAATGTATTGCTGACAAAGTTTTAGAGAACTTTAAACAATGCGTATTTAAGTTCGCACGTATTCATGAAAGGTATAAAGCCTTTGGCACAGCCGAAGACAGCGCCGGCCTTGCTTATTTTTCTTTTTAAAAGCGAATCAAGGTTAACTTATTTTGAGAATTAACGCCAACGGCGGCCGCCGTGGTGTGAAGGTAGTGTTGCCGGCCTACCACACCGAAGGTCCATGGTTCGAGCCCTGGTACAGGTAACATCAAAAGTGATTTGAAAAAAGTTTTTCAAAACGGGGTCGCCCCTCGGCAGTGGTTTGGCAAACTCTCCGAGTGTATTTCTGCCATGACAGGCTTCTCAGCAAAAATTCGTCTCCTTTGTAGATGCCGTTCGGAGTCGGCAAAAAACTGTAGGTCCCACCAATTTGTAGGGAAAATTCAAATCGGCACACCACAAATTGGAAGAGAAGCTTGGCGCAAAAATCTCTTAGGAGGTTTATGATGATATACCTGTTGTATATCGCGCCATAGAGAGAGAGAACGCCATTAACATTAATTTCGTGTTGTAAAAGCAAATCTATTTCATTGGTGACATTTCACCTTAATTTTTGTGTATTTGTTTATTTATAAGCGAGTTCAGACCTTGCTGAATAGCATAGCATATACAAGGTGGCGCAAAAGTAAGCTTCCGATGTTCAGCATATCGGTTGTGGCACGTGCAGTGTGTGCTATTGTTGTTGATGTTTTCCAATCCCAATTCATCAAGTTGCGGCAAAAAGAACTCGTTGATCATTGCTCTGTAGCGCTCACCATACACAGTAACCGTTTGGCCCCGACCGATTATTGGTCAAATAAATAGTCAGCAATATTCCGCGTTCTGGAGCAGTGTAGCGTAACATTGTTTATTAACGTGTATTTCGCATATGTTTACTACACAAATGTCAAAACAGAACTGACTTTAGGGGCCAATCGCAAAATTTATAGCATTTTCTGATAGGAGGATTACTTTTGCGCCACCTTGTACGTAATATTATTTTGAGTATAAATCAAAGGGGTGACATACATATACAAGGCATAATATAATGTTATTTCGAAAACAGCCACGATTTAAAAATGGCACTATATTATACCTTGTATATGTTGTTGCCTTTTAGTTTTTCCTTTAAAGTAAACAATAATCATTGAATAATAATTGTTATCAACTGTTCTTGATCTCGTTAGCTTGCGAAAACATTATTGCATTTCTTTTTTTTTAAATCTTTGTTTTCGATGTATATATTTTTTTTCTTGATAAGTTCTTAATATATTTACCCCCCCCCTATTTACAAAAAATTAAATTGGTTTATAAAGCTATTTAAAATGACATTTCAATACAAAGTTTGAATTATAAGAGCTTTAGAAAGCCTTTTTATTTTTTATGAATATGGGGCTTAGTTTTTAAGGCTGGGTAGTGGCGCCAATTCTTTGGCGTTGATACCATGAAGCCAGCGCCATAGCCAGTATCAGCGCAGTGCGTTAACGCAATTGCGTTAAGTAAGTTCAATGACCATATTGCTAGGGGCGCAGTTTCTGAGGCATCGCCGAAAACTAATACAAAGCGGTCGGATGGCGTATCTAAAGACACCTATTTATGCCAGGAACAAGAATTGGCAGCCGGAACCTAAATTTTTTTACTCATTCAAAAGTTTAGGAGCCACCATCAGGCACTGAACAAAAACCGTCCAATGGGGTATCTACACCCGCGTATCCATGTCAGGATAAAGAATCCGAACTCGAAATCTAGCTTTTTTTACCCACTAAAAAATAATGAACAAAAGGCAATTATTAAAAATTTTTGGTTAATAACTTTTAACTTGTTTCAAATCTTACTTTTCCGCACTCGGTTTCTGATTCCTGAACCTTAAACGCGTCTTTGCTTTTACCTCTCGATATTTTTGGTAACGCCTTGGTTGCTGTAGCGCGGATGTTGGCGTCACTGGCGCTGATACCTTTATTTGTGATACCAGCGCCAGAAACACCTTCAACTCACAAATAAAGGTATCAGCGCCAGTGACGCCAACCCGGTATCAGCGCAATTCCGTAAAGCCGCGAAGCATTACACACACTTAATAGTTTTTAATTTCTCTGCTTATTATAAGAAATACATTTTTTTAATTTCTATTCTATTCCACATTTTATCCTACATTAATTAGGTTTTTTTTTAATTTTTCTTAAATATTGGCATCGCAAAAACTTAAGTGCCGAAATTGAAACAGGAATGTTTAGATAATTACGCTTTTGAAAACAGGGTTAAATAGGTTTTGCGATTTAAAGATAATGATGGATCTATACGACAAGCTATGGCGGTTGTCTCGCCTTGTCCATTTCATTAAAAACTTTTAATAATTGATTAATTATTAAAAAAATAAAAAAACAACAATAATTTTCAGAAAAATTATTATTTTTGGCCTTGAGTTCATTTATAGTCATGAATATTTTAAAAATGGCGGAAAGCAAAAATTCAGTTCAATCATGACAACTTTATTGTTCATTCAAATTTGTTTAATAGCAACACCCTGTTTTTAAAATAATTAAATATAATAATAAATTAAATATAATTTCAAATATCCTTTCTGCATAATTACAAAAATTCTCACTTATTAATATTTATTTTGTATTGGTTTAATATTATTATTAATTTACATTAAAGTGAGAAAAAACTGAGAGTGAAAAATTATTTAGAACTAGCTAACCCGGCAGATGTTATTCTACCTAAAATTTGACTTGCCTACATTTAACGAATTTTTCTTTCCACTTTTGATTTCCGTCACCACAAATACTCTCTTTACGCTCTTCATTTGCTTCTAACACCTACACTACATCTCAAATTTCTATTCCTACAAACCTTCTTCTCTTCCTCTGCGGGTACTGATCAGACCTGTTATATTTGATTAGTAATTAGTAATGATTATTTTAATTGTTGGTAATGTTTATGATTATTTTAATTGTTTTTCAAGAAAAGACCATTATTAATTGATTACGATTTGAAAAAATAAAAAAATAAAAAGTAAACAAAAAAAGTTGTTTTGAATACTTTTGATTATTTTTGATTTTTTTTAATTATTTTTGATTTTTTTTCAGGATTGTTTATGTGTATATTTATGTGCTTCTACAACAATACTGAAAAAAAAAAAATCAAAAATAATCAAAAAAAAAAAAAAATTTATCGAAAGTAATCAAAACTTTTTTTGATTATTTTTAATAATCGTAAAAAGTTATGATTTTTTTCATTATTTTTTTATTTAATTGGAAAATAATCATTCACAAGAAAATAATTAATCAAACCGGTAATCATTACAATTAGTAATCATTATTTAACAGGTCTGATACTGAAATGTACATAGTTTCAAATATCTAGCGAATTTACTTTTATTTGATCCTGGTATCGCTTACTTTTTTAAGTTTTTTTATATATAGATCACATATCTGTATACAAAATATTATTAACTTGAACCAAAAAAATTCCTAGCTATGCCGAATCGCAACTTATAAACTGGGGGCTTTTCGAAAAACTATATATGAAGAGATCGACAATAAGTTTTGGACATTAATGAAGGACAAAAATGTGTAGGAGTGGCACTGTCCAAAAAATATATATAGCCTGTGAGCTTTTAAACCTATCGTGTAAGTTTCATAGAGATCGACAGTAAACTTTGGACATTAGACATTTACATTTGGCACCGCCCACTTTTCAAAAATGATCTAAATATTGACTAAAGGACACATATATCCAAATATCGTTAATTTTGGCGAATTTAAATTTTGTAAACCGTGGTGGCTTGGCACCGCCCACTTTTTCAAAATTATATATAGCCTATGCTGTAACCAGTGAACCCAAGAATGCTTTGGATGCCTATAAAAGTCACACATTCACTTTCCTTTATAAGATTGTACTGATAATAAAAAAAAAATTATACTTGTTATATGATTTGAATTCATAGATTCAAGATTGAAAATTTTTTTTGTAGCCTTTTTTGCATTTTCTACCACCGGAAAAAGTTATGAACACAAGTTATGCCCATTACATAAGCATGCTCACCTTTCCAAGTATTTTGTATCTTTTCTCGGAATCTGCACATTGTTATCAGCAAAAACAGACCCTCACAGCACATTTCAAATTTCTTTTTTCTGTAATTTGTTTCTCTTGTTTTTATGTGTCTTATTATATCAACACCCGCACTACATAGGTACAAACATAATGCTATTAAGTATATAACAGCGAGAAACATAGAACACTTAGCCTTACAAATACATATACATATGTATAACTTAATAATAACTATATAAATAGATAAGGCATAGTTGATGTGTTTGCTCATTCATGCAGGCTCGTTGATTTCTGGTGCGCTGCTATAGTGATCCCCACCAGAATCGCTATTTGATATGCCAGCAATGACACTGTTAACTAAAATGGCGAGAATCACGCTTAAGAGCAAGCAGCCAGGAAGCTGGGCTGTAGTTGTAGGTTACCAAGAGTCAAAGAGCCAACAGCCAACAGCCAACATTCAAGCGACAATTGACAATTGTAACATTCAAGCCAAACAACCGCAAATGCCTGTAACAATAAGACTAGCAGCTTTACTGGCGTTGTTGTTGTCGCAGCCCCAGTCCTTAGTTCTAGGAATTATATCAAATACAATTACCGGTCGTTGGCTCATGGTTGACACAGCTGCCGTCAATAGGCTCCATTCGATAAATGTATGTGTGTGTATGTTCGAGTGAAATACCAAACTAGTTAGAAAAAATACTAGTTGAAAAATATAATTTTTTGACTCCTCTCAAATTACACCGAAAGAGACCAGAAATGTACCTCCAAAATGAACAAAAGCTGCGAAAATTCCAAGAGATTTAATTTTTTAAATTTAACGGGCACATTTAATTTATTTTAATTCAACATTTACGAATAAAATCGAACTAAGATTTTATAGTCTATTTTCAACAAGTTTGAGCATAGACTATTTCTGTCTAAAATCTGACAGTTGACATTTCGTTAATCGCCAATTTAAAAAATACCAGTCACTTATATGGTAAAGATACAGTTGGCTGACTAGTTGGATAGGTTGTTGTTGTTGTTAACAGTGCTTCGCCCTGCCCCAGATTGGACAGGGTTACACTGAAATAACAGCCCTTGGCCGGGTGAAAAAACCCGGGTCATTCCGGTGCGATAGAACCGGCTGTTGTGGGAATGACTAGTAATCAAAACTAGTTCATTTGCAACTAGTTGGTTTTACTACCGCACCACTTTTACTTGTTCAAGAGCCATTATATTTATTTGTCTGTATAACATCTGATTATAGTATATAATGTGGCTCATGTAATAGAAAATCTTCTATTTGTCGTTGTAAGAGCTCCTTGTCGAGATTTCCTTTTTGCAGCATTAATTTCATCTGCTAAATCTTAAATAAGTTTAGTTATTTGTTTTATATCGGACGCTTGTTAAATATAATCTTTTGATAAGACATGTAGATATGTAATTCTTAAGTCACAGTAAACTCAGGTTTCGCATGGGTTCAGAGTGGAGATGCCAAACCCGGGATACGGGTGCCGAAAATCTCTTTATTGTGAGAAAGAAAAATGTTACTAAAAACTAAACACGTTTGATTTATTAATGAAAATTACAGTATTTATTTTGTTGACATGTAAGAGTTTTGTATGGTTATTTAAATTTTTTTGTTAAATTGTAAAATTTTTAAATATTTTTATTTTTTCGTAGATTGTTTTACTTTTGTTCATTGAATATTCGTTCGTCAAAAAAGTCCAATTTTTCAATTCAAATGAATTGAATTCACTTATTTTAGTCAATCGTCAACAACAGACTAGATGTACAAAGTTTCTTATAGATAATTCTAAAGACTATGACTTAAACGTAATTTGATTCAAGTTTTGATAAGAATAGAGATCCAGCATGGGCAAAATCTAAATCAAGATATGAAAAAATTCTATTGAGTTCAATAAGCGACCTAGTAATGGGTGCATACATTAAATAACTGGGTTCAGGTTTTGACATATAACGGAAGTTGAGATCTTAAAAGCCTTTGGGGTATATTGAAACCAATCTAATCCAATAGGTCAGGGCAATTGGTCATGGCAGAGACAATGTCATACACAAACAAAAGAGAACGTATTATACGTCTGAAATCAAGCGATTTCAAGTTTATTAATAAGCAGCGGGCCTTATACGATGGAAACGGCTCGTCAAAATTAAGAGGTTGCAGAGCAAACCGGGTAAATCTGCGTTAAACTCTTTCAATCCTATCGGAGTGTGTAAAAACAAAAAACTGGGTTCCAGTTTAGTGAGGCATACTCTAACTTTAATCTTACTAAAAAATTATAAAGCGTTTTTTAGTATATGGGTCTTTAAAGTCACGCGCATAACATCGCAGGAAGCCCAAGTTAGAATAAACCTTAGGTATAATATAGTTGATGTGATTAACAAAGGTGAAACCAGAGTCATAAACAACACCTAAATCAGATAATTCACGTACATTAGAGAGACAGATGTTAGAAATATTATGTCCATTTTAAAATTTATAGATCTAATAAGCACAAATTGTTTTACACATGTTTTTTACAAAAATAGGTTTATCGCGATGATCCATTTTAAAATTGTAAACGAAATTAATTAGGAATTTGAAAAATTCTTTCAAATATTCAGAACTTCCCAAACAGATTTGCATACCTTTTGGTTTTTGCTTTGTCATTAATTAAAAAAATTTCGATTTACAAAAAAAGATTTTTTTTAAATCCAATTATTGGTTAGAGTAAGTTAGGGTATTGTGGGTTGGTAAAGTGATATACCTGCGTATTTCCTAAATTATTCATGTCTGAGCAAGAATATCTTCTTTACTAAAATGGTAATGGCCAAGGCAACGACGGGCATTGGTCAACTAGGTTACTATCAGTGTGAAAAAACATTTTCCATCGTGCGGTCGTCAATAATTTAGAGCACTCTTTGAACAGGAATAATTCCGAAATGTTCTTAGGTTGTCAACTTCACATATTTTATTTTGGTTTTTGGTAAATATAGGCAGCAATATTTCAAGCTATTACTTAATATTTTTATACCTAGTAGTGCTACGCAACAAGGTATATTAACTTTAGTAGCCTAATGGCAGTACGTAACGGCATAAACGATCAAGATAGATATTGACTTATGTATATCAAAATGTTCAGGACGAAAAAAGAAATTGATTAAGCCATGTCAGTCCGTCCGTCCGTCCGTCTGTGAACACGATAACTTGAGTAAATTTTGAGATATCTTAATGAAATTGGTATGCGGGTTCCTTGACACTCATCTCCGAGCGCTATTTAAAATGGGCGGAATCGGACGATAGCCACGCCCACTTTTTATGTATAGAATATTTTCGAAAACACAAAAAAGTGATTACCCAGTACATAATACACCTATAAAGATAAAATTTGGTGAATACATTGAGATTGAGGCATAACATAAATTTTTGAAAATGGGTGTGGTACCGCCCACTTTTGATTAAGTCAAATTTAGAAATAATATTAATCATAAATCAAAACCGTTCAAGATATCAAACCAAATTCAGCACGCAGGTTTCCAGGTATGCAAGGAATGTTCCAGGAAAAAATGGGCGAGATCGGTTAAGGTCCACGCCCACTTTTATATGAAAGATTTTGAAGAGGATCGTAGATATATTAAATAGGCAATAACTTTTGCGTAAAATAGCTTTACAATATTTATATTTCACTTTTAAAGTTTCGGAGCCTTGTCCGTCTCTCCGTCCGTCTGTCTATTTAAACGCAAACTAGTCTCTCAGTTTTGTTGTTTGCTTTCGCCATTTTATAATATACTAGCAAACCCAGTAGACGTTGTTTTGACGTTTTGAGACATAGAACACATCTATATATAAAATGCCATTAACTTGAACCAAATGAACTCCTATCTATACCAAACTGCAGCTTTATATGACTTGGGGGATTTTGCAAAAGCTATATACAGACTGTGTGCCCAGCGAACTCCTGAACTTATCGTGAAAGTTCAAGAGCAAAACAAACCACAAATTATGTGGGCGTGGCACCGCCCACTTTTCCAAAATGATGTAGATATTGACCAAGTGACATATATATCCAAATATCATAAATTTAGACCAAAAAAGTTCGGAGTTATGAAGAATTGAAACTTTTTATATAGCCTGCCAGCGTGGCTCCGCCCACTTTTCCAAAACTATATATTGTCTATGCTGTACCTAGTGAATCCAAGTATATATTGTGAAAACTTCATAAAGATCGGTTGACTTCTTTGGCGCCTATAAAATACACACATTTTTTATATCTATTTTTGTTACGCACACAAGGTATATTATTTTATTCGGCATAAACGAATCGAGATATATATTCATTAATGTATATCAAAACGTTCAGGATGAAAAGTAAAATATACGGGCAAGTAGTTAATACCGCACTGCAAAAGCGAAGTTGTATATCTTTTTTGATTTTCATACCTTTCATGAACATGAAATGTTTGTAAGTATACTGAAATGATCAGGAGGATGAGCTGAGTCGATGTAGCCATGCCCGTCTCTCGATACGTCTATCTGTCGGTCCGTCTGTCTATTTGAGCGGAAATACGAACTGACAGTAAAATAGACCTGCGTAAATTGGGATGACATAATAGTACACTACTAGGTATACAATGTTAAGTTCCACCTGAACTTAGACTTCCTTACTTGTTTTAAATTATTTTGGTGAAAAAATTGTTCGTTCCTTTAAAGCTCTAGCTTGTTTAATGTGATATGGTAGAAGCAGTTCAATGTGGAACAGGAGTATGAAAAGTAAAAATTTCATTCAACTAGGATTTGGAACGTTAATGGCACGGGATTGTCTATCACGCCAAGTAAGCATCCGAAAATGTTAGCTACAACAGAAAAGAAAATTGGGTGTATAAGATCCGCACAAAAAGGAAAACCTTCTCTACTTTTGATGGAACATGCTCTTTCTGGTTCCGAATCAGCTTGTCACATAACTGAATGAACGGAAATTACTATATTTACAATGTGGTTTAATTATTTCATGCGGTTAACACATTTTTCATAGAATAGCCGAATATGTGGTATAGTATATCACATTCACCCCCCATTTTGACAAAACGGCCTTTTCGACTTTTTATGAGTTTGAATAAATATCTTCCGGAATACTTAAGATAAATCGATCTCGTCTTGGAATGTGCTTCACAATACTAGAATCTATCGAATTTTATGAATTTCCACCGGTCTAATCAAAAAAATGTCGAGTATCAGCCGAAAAGGTATGCCTATATCACAATATCCTAATATACTCTATACATTTGATTGTCAGTTAAGCTCCCAAACAATTTCTTCGCTTTTGGACACTACCGAACACCGAAATTGCATCACTAACCCCGGGATACACACATTCTAAAATCAAATAACGGAAATCCCGAGATTGTTAAAATTCAAGAAATTGCCATCACTACGGATTTTAGCAAAACCTTTGAAAACTTTAGCACTATATATTTGTCTATAAACTCTTTTTGTAATTTAATTTTAACGTTTTCCTTCTTTAACGTTCCTTTTATTTTAATAAATTTTATTTTATTTTACTTAATTTTATTTTATTTTTTTGATTTTATTTTATTTAATTTAATTTTTTTAATTTAATTTAATTTAATTTTATTTTATTTTATTTAAATTTATTTTATTTCAATTTAAAAATTTAATAATAAAAATATAACGAGTAAAGAGAAATGCGATATATAGCGATAATAAGAGGAAATACCGAGAAATCATATTTAAAAATGCAGTCAGACAGTTGAATTAAGATTTGGGATTTTGAATTAAATAAGACTACTAATTTTCCTTACTTTAGCTTTTAAAAATACCAAAATTGACTTTTATCTGCAAACATGGAGTGTGAATTTCGCTTCTAATATTGATACTAACTTATAAAATGCTTTTGCGGAAAACTCCAAATATTTAATTCCTGACAGATATTTTGTAGCAGAAAAGAGAAGAAAAGTTCCAACGCATACATCTTATGTAAGTAGGGTTTCTAAGCCCATCTCACTTAATACTTTAAAATGTTATTTAACATACCGCACATTCAGTAAGCAGCAGCTTGAGCGTGAAATAAAACAGCATACAAAAGCAATAAAAAGAGGGGGGTTTAATGCTGCTTTGTGAAGGGTACTCGTTGAATTGGTATGCTACTTAGCCACCACAAACGAATTTTGGTTGCAACATAAAAAGTTACAAAGATTTAAATATTTTATGAGAAGATGAGTATGTGTGCGTGTCGCACATAAGCTGTGAAATGTATTAACAATAGGGATGGAAGTTTTTGCGATTTTTAGTATCACAAGATTTTCTGTAACTGATTCTATAGTACCGGGATTCCGAAACTATTATTATTTATTTTATTAAACTTGATTTCGCAGCATTTTATCTTGAACACATGTATGCCTCTAGCAAAAAAATTAAATAGAATAAAAGACCATAAAATAAAGTCAAAACAAAATGTAATAAAATAAAATAAAATAAAATAAAATAAAATAAAAAAAAATAAAATAAAATAAAATAAAATAACATAAAATAAAATAAAATAAAATAAAATAAAATAAAATAAAACAAAATAAGAAACAAAACAAAATAAAATAAAATAAAATAAAATAAAATAAAATAAAATAAAATAAAATAAAATAAGATAAAATAAAATAAAATAAAATAAAATAAAATAAAATAAAATAAAATAAAATAAAATAAAATAAAATAGAAAAGAATAAAATTAAATAAAATAAAATAAAATAATATGAAACAAAATAAAATAAAATAATATAAAATAAAGTAAAATAAAATAAAAAACAAAATAAAATAAAATAGAATAGAATGAAATAAAATAAAATAAAATAAAATAAAATAAAATAATATAAAACAAAATAAAATAAAATAAAATAAAATAATATAAAACAAAATAAAGTAAAATAAAACAAAATAACATTCAGGCAGGTTTCTACCTTGTTGTTGAGGGGGGAGGGGGGTACCGAACAATGGCATCAGGTCGGCGGCGACTCGTCCTCATGTACTTTCTTAATCTGTAAACTTTTCCGCATCCGTGGAACTGGAACGAAAAAGAAAACATAAAAATACAAAAATTATGAGCTTTTGAAAAAAAGAATCGATTTTTGGCCCTTTTTTTTTAACTAATTATTTTTTTTATGAACAATTTTCAATATTTCTGGAAAATGCACAAGCTCCTGATAAACATGTAAAAAAATTTTCATCGCGATTGCTCAATTTTTGCGCCCTACAGGACTTCCACCAACTGGGAAAATGAGGTTTTAAGAAAAACGCGTTTGAAAAAGGCCGCGGCGGACCAGTGCGCTTGACACTGCTCCACCAAACGGCCGATAACTTTCGTGATTTACCAGATTTCAACTCTAAATTTTGAGAGCGTATTCTTGAAACGTGGTATCTATCTGAATATGCATAAAAATAAAATAAAATAAAATAAAACAAGTAGGGAAATGGCTGTCTTCGACTGTGCCAAAGACTTTATACCTTTCATGAATACGCATCACGGTTTTAAGTGTCCGATCCCTACTCAAAATTAGTACAAATTCTGCAAAACTGTTAATTTGAAGATACATAGTGTAGTATTGTAGTATCACTATTGAACACATTGCATTTACAAACATTTGGTATGCACATGTTCAGTGACCACACACAAAGCCAAAATATTGTGACACATTTAAATGCCATTAAACTGCACAGCGGGCGCTTGACTTCTAACGAGCGTACCGCATATCTTGTTGCAATTATGATGAGTCAAGTCACTACGCCAGAGCGACTGACAAACCATTCCATAGTTATGAAACACATACGCTAAACATTCAGCGTTTTAACTGGTTACATGGCGATCCTGCCAGTCTCACAACACAGCGAAAACTTTGCAATTAAATTTGCGAAATCGCTTAGAGACTGAGCAGAAGGAATTTTAAAGGAATAACCTTATTAAAAAGGAAGAAAATTTAGATGCTACAACTGAGACTGAGCAGAAGGAATTTTAAAGGAATAACCTTATTAAAAATGAGGAAAATTTAGATGCTACAACTGGTGAGGACACTACACGATTTTATGCGGATAACCCCCTGCTTTTCATGAAACCGCTATATACGGCGGGTAAACAATTGGACTTACCTGGTGGCAAATCCGTCGAATGGGCTTCACAAATAAAGGCATAAAAAGGGTGGAATAATAAAAGCAACCCAACTAGCGGTATAGTGCAAAAAAAAAAAAAGAGTGGAATAATTTGATGACAAGAAACCCCAACACTCAACAAGACTGGCAGCGCAAAATATGGTGACTGGCAGCAAGAATAGCAGCTATTAAAATATAAGTATATTAGAATAATTTGAGCACGCCTTATGGCCGCTAAACCAGTAGCAATTAAATTTGCTTAGGGATTATAAATAGTTTAATTACATGTTAGTATCAATAATGCAAGAAATTAAGACTCAACAAGAATTTGACAAAATCTTTCAACAGTGTATAGACACTATTAAAAAAGCTACGGAGCAAATTCTTAAGGGTCGCAAATCCGAGAAACAAGGTCCGACACCGATTACTATAGAAGAGTATCGGCGAAGGAACAAGCCTAACAAAAAGGAAGAAATTCCCAAAATACCGGCCCCTACAATAATACATAAGAGAAAAAGGGCAGGCAAACAAGTTAAGAGACAGATAGAAATAGCCAAAACTTTTAGGCTACTTAACCTAACGACTAATACAATTGAGCGATTAAAACTTAAAGAAAAGATTAAAGAACTAAGAAATACTAAATTATAAAAATTATACAAATGTTAATAAATTGAGTAAATTGGATTGTGAAAATATGGATAATGCACTACCACCTGATCTTGATTATGAATTAATCAATGATATTGTTGATAAGCTAGAGCATGAAAACGAAGAAATAGGAATACAAAGGTCAAGACCTCGTAACAAGGGAGGCAACAGGCAAAATTTAGAATATTTAAAACACGTTTGGTCCTATATAGGAATGGGTAGAGAACCCACAATGAAAGACTTATTATACCCTTCCACATTAGAAGAAGAAATAAATAGATTAATAAGGAAGTTGAATAAATAAAAATAAAAATTCAAATTAGAAAATTTTACTATTGAATTCTTTTAAAATGGCAGCATGGTGGAAAATTGCTGTAAACAGCATTCTAGTAGGTATAGCAGGATATGAAGTTGGTAAAGAAAGTTCAGCAGAGAAAAACTCTGAAAATAGAATAGTTAAGTACGAACCACACCCTATACCTGTTGAAAATAAAGAAGAACTGTCTGATAAATGGTTAGTTTTGGTCGCATTTATGGTTACATGTTTAATTATCGCAATTACTATTCTAATTAAAAATTATATAAAAAATAAATTGAGACGATTAAACAATGTACAACAACGCGTATGAACCAACACCCTATAACAAGAAATGACTCAATGGGAAGAAATCCACGAAAAATTATATGAGGAAAAAACAAAAGCAATTAAGTCTTACAAATGCATAAATAAAAGTATCCCAATTACAACAGAAACCATAGTCAAGCATTTGAACATAATTCTAGAAGCTCTAAACAGCATAGGACAGGTAATTAAATCAGTAAATAACATACTTACTGCAGAACACCAAATAGAAGCCTACCAATTTTTCTCCGCTGTACGAGATAAACTTGTATCTTCCTTATCAAGATATAGTATAGAATTTAATATACCAACCACAATTGAGGAAAAACTTCAAATAGATTTCAATCTACTACTGTCAGAACGCGCTCAGAGCCCGACTCCGACACATTCCACGAGCCAGACTCAATCAATAGAGGAAAGCAAACCAAATTTTCAACCAATACACGTCCCAATAATAAACATCACAATGCCACAAACAGTAGTTGAATTTATCAAAACTGCTTCGTCAGTATTACCAGAGTTTGATGGTAAACCAGAAAATCTACATAGTTTCCTAGATGCACTCGATATACTTGAGCAAATCAAGGATACACACGAGGCATTGGCCATTACTATGATAAAAACAAAGCTGAAAGGTACAGCAAGGAATTTTATTAGTAATGAGTCCACGGTTGAACAAATAAAAAACAAATTAAAAACTGCAATAAAGGGTGAATCAGTTGAAGTTTTAACCGCTAAACTACTGAACATCCAACAGCGTAGCAAAACTGCTAACCAATACACAGCGGAAATTGAAAAAATCACAAGGTCATTAGAAGGAGCATATATCTCTGATGGATTAAACCCAGACTTAGCCACGAGATATTCAACACAAGCAGCTGTTAAAGCCATGTGTAAAAACTGCTCTAATGACAAGGTCAAAATGATCATGCAAGCAGGAACGTTCACAACGATGAACGACGCAATCTCTAAATTTACAAACAGCTGCACCGAAATTACAGGCAGCTCAAACACGATTCTAAACGTACGACAGCAAAGTCAGTACAGGAGTAGTTTCCGTGGAGGTTACCGTAGTAACAACTATGGAAATTACCAAAATAGAAGATTTAGACCACAACCGAGATATAACAATAACTCGAGGTCGTACAACAACAATAATAATCAAAGAGGATCACAATCCCGAAATACAAACAGACCATACACACAAACCCGTAACGTGCGCAGTTGTACCGAAACGGAAAACCAGGAAACTCCACTTCAAAATTAACAAAAAGAAAAATATGCGTACTTAATCTAAACTTAAACAGCTATATATCAACAAGGACATCATTAAACAATTCATACTCAAATTTTTTAATTGATACTGGAGCCGATATCTCCATAATTAAAAAACAGCAAATAGATAATAAAGAAAAAATAAATACTGAACAAATCACAGATTTGAAAGGCATTGGTCAGGGAATAACTAGCACTTTAGGCACAATCAAAGCAGATCTAAAAGGCGATGACCTTCTAATTTATCATAAATTTCATGTTGTGGAAGACAACTTTCCAATTCCATGTGATGGAATAATAGGTCTAGATTTCATAAAGAAATACAATTGTATTCTAGATTATGGAAAATCAGAAGATAAACTAATCCTAAGACCATATGATTTCCCCCAAACAATAACAATGAACCTAACAAACTGTCTGTCCGTCAACACAATCACAATTCCGGCTAGATCGGAAGTTATTAGACAAATTCAAATAAAAACAAATAATAAAAACATTTTCATACCACACCAGCAACTATCCGAAGGTATTTATATTGCAAATACCATTACAAATAACGAACAAACTTTCGTTAGAATTATTAATACGACACAAAACAACGCAATTATTCAAAATTATAAGATTAATACTGAAAATTTAAACGACTATACACTAGTTAAAGCAACCACACACAGTAAAAACTGCATAGATAGAGAAAAATTAAAAAGATTAACAAAAAATTTTCCAAAATTTGTCAATTCTCAATTAACAACACTATGCACAGAATTCATAGATATATTTGCACTAGAAACCGAACCAATCTCCGCTAATAACTTCTATAAACAGAAATTATACATGAAGGATGACACCCCCGTTTACATAAAAAATTACAGATTGCCTCAAACCCAGAAGGGAGAAATCAGCAAACAAGTAAATAAACTAATAGAAGATGACATAATAGAACCCTCCATATCGGAATATAATAGCCCAATCCTACTAGTCCCTAAAAAATCACTCCCAGGAAAAATAGAAAAAAGATGGAGACTAGTGGTTGATTACAGACAGGTAAATAAAAAGCTAGCAGCAGATAAATTCCCACTCCCAAGAATTGATGACATTTTAGATCAACTTGGAAGAGCAAAATATTTTTCATGCCTAGACCTTATGTCAGGTTTTCATCAAATAGAATTACACCCAGACTCTAGGGACATTACTTCATTCACTGCCGAAAATGGCACATATAGATTCAAAAGATTACCATATGGTTTAAAAGTAGCCCCAAATTCATTCCAACGAATGATGACATTAGCATTCGCTGGCCTTAAACCATCTCAAGCATTTCTCTACATGGATGATTTAGTTGTATTAGGTTGTTCAGAAAACCATATGCTAAAAAATTTAAGAGACGTGTTCTCTACCTGCAGAAAATACAACTTAAAATTACATCCAGATAAATGCTTATTTTTCAGCCAAGAGGTAACATATTTAGGACATAAATGCACAAACAAGGGAATATTACCCGACCCAAGCAAATTTGAAACAGTTCAAAATTACCCAACACCAAAAACAGCCGACGAAGTTAAAAGATTTGTAGCCTTCTGTAATTATTACAGAAGATTTGTACCAAATTTTGCAGAACATTCAAGAAAATTAACTAGGCTATGCAAAAAGAATATTGCCTTCGAATGGACAGAAGAATGTCAAAAAGCTTTTGTCTACTTAAAGGAAGCATTAATTAGTCCAAAACTCTTGCAATACCCAGATTTCGATAAAGAATTCTGCATAACAACAGACGCTAGTGGATATGCTTGTGGAGCAGTCCTTAGCCAAGAACATGATGGCAAACAGTTACCAATAGCCTACGCGTCCAGGTCATTCACAAAGGGTGAAATAAATAAAGCAACAATAGAAAAAGAATTGGCAGCAATTCATTGGGCCATAACCTTCTTCAGACCATACGTATATGGCAGAAAATTCCTAGTTAAAACCGACCATCGCCCACTAACATACCTATTTTCAATGAAAAGTCCTTCCTCAAAGCTGACACGAGTAAGACTAGATTTAGAAGAGTACGATTTTGAAGTGGAGTATATAGCTGGTAAAGAAAATCATATCGCGGATGCATTATCCCGCATAACTATTACAAATTTAAAAGATATGTCAGTGGAAGCAAGCAAAATATTAAAAATAACTACCAGATCAGCAGCAAACAGGAACAGCAATAATATTGAAAATAAAGAAAGTCACAAAGAGAACCCCAAAATATACGAAGCGCTAAATAAATTTGAAGTAAAAAGACATGTCGAGCTCGTTTTCAATCCTCCGAAATTTTATTTCAAAAAAGGAAAGAAAATTTGTAGCAATTTTGATACAAGCAACCTAATTGTTGAGGATAAGATTGACTTAGGACAATTCTTTACCAGGCTCGAAAGAGAAGCCGGCAATTTAGGACTTGTACAAGTACAGTTGTCCTTAGGGGACAAATTGTTTAAAAAGAATTATACTGCAGTAGGCAAATTTATTGAAATGGGTAATAAAGTTCTCAAAAAACTAACAATCGCTCTAACCCCAGAGGTTATATACGTGACAAATCCCGGGAAAATAAAGGAAATTCTGCATAAATATCATGACGATCCTATTAGTGGTGGCCACCCAGGAATAAATCGCATGACAGATAAAATCAAGCAGAAATATAGCTGGCTGAATATGAAAAACGACATACGAAAATATGTAAAAAACTGCATCCACTGCAAGAAAAATAAAATTAACAAACATATCAAAGAACCAATGACAATAACGGAGACACCTCCGAAGGCATTTGATATTGTACAAGTTGACACAGTCGGTCCATTGCCAAAGTCGATAAATGGAAACGAATATGCAGTTACCATTATATGCGATCTAACCAAATATTTGGTAGCAATTCCAGTTCCAAGCAAACATGCAACAACTGTTGCTAAAGCCATATTCGAGCATTTCATCCTGATTTATGGTCAAATGAAAACAATTTTAACAGACATGGGAACAGAATACAAAAATAGCCTGTTCAAAGAACTGTGTAAATTGTTAAAAATTGAGCATAAAACTTCTACACCATACCATCACCAGACTTTGGGTACTGTAGAACGCAGTCACCGGACATTCAACGAATATATGCGTGCATACATATTCAGTGACAAAGACGATTGGGATGAATACCTCAGGTATTTCGCTTATTGTTACAATACAACGCCATCAACAACACATAATTATTGTCCTTTCGAACTAATATTCGCAAAACAACCACCAAATTATGAATTTTTGAAAGAAGATAAAATTAGCCCGGTATACAACCATGAGGCATATGACAAAGAAGTAAAATACAAAATTCAAATAGCACAGCAAAGAGCAAGAAAATTAATTCAAGAAGCTAAAGAAAAGCAAAAAACCAACTATGACAAAACTAGCTATAGTAAAGAAATTAAAATAGGAGATTTAGTATTAGTTAAAGAGGAGGCCTCCCATAAGTTAGAAAATAGATATAGTGAACATTACAAAGTTAAAAGTATAGATAAGAATAACAATTTTCAGCGTTTTAACTGGTTACAATAGCCCCAAACTCCATTTATCGGAAAAATCGATTGTATGGGAGTTATATTGGTCCGATCTGGGTGATTTTCACTACACACATATATAACATATATAATATGTACTAAATCTGTAGAATTTTACGTTCCTAGCTTTTTAATTGCAACAGTTATAGGCCAAAACTCGTTTATAGGAGCAATCGATTGTATTGGTCCGATCATGCTGGTTCCAACAAACGATTAATGCTTTACAAAATGGCTGCCTCTTACTAAAATTCCGCGAGATATCTCTAAAACTGAGGGACAAGTTTGCGGTCAAACAGACAGATGGACGGACGCACAGACGGACATGGCTAAATCAACTCAGCTCATCGCCTTGATCATTTCGGTATTCTTATTGGTGGGTCTATCCCTCCTTCTTCTCATACTTACAAACATCGGACCAAAGCTATAATACCATTTCATGTTCATGAAAGGTATAATAAAATTAAACACTATAAAATAAAAAGGTTAACATATGATGTATAAACAAACACACATATCGAGTGCTTAGTAACATATTTCAAGAATCGCAGTGGTAGGAAAGATTTCCCAACATTTTTGAGATGTAAAAAATTACAAAATCCATGCATCCCGGGAACGGTATCCCTAGTTTACATCGGAAGTGTTAGCTTGGCTTTGTAATGCATGCTAAATCAGATTATGCATATTACAAGACTATGATAACAACTAAAGAGCTGCATTGGAGCTGAGTGGTGTCACCGATGTATGAATTTGCTTACAGCAAACTTGTGGGTTTTAAAATAACAAAGTTTCATACAAACTTTAATTCAAATAATATTACAATGGGGTTTTGATATTTTTGATTTATTTATTCGCCCATATTTATAGATATTTTTATGAGAAAGTCCCGATGAAAATAAAATATTTTTATGAGACAGCTAACGATCAGTTTTATTAAATCAGAAAATTTAGTGTGAGGTCGTTAATGGCTTGATAGTCCCCAATTCGATAATATGCAATCAGAGTCTGACACTTGGCTGATCGCTGCAATCAGCAAACTAGTTCATCTATTCGGTAACTAGAGTTAACTGAAATTTAAACTCCTTACAGCCACGACTTTCTGCCCATCGTTTCTTTTATTAAAGAGCGAAGAAGAGATTCGTTTTGCTTATAGGGTCATTCTTGTCTTTCTGGGCTAGCTGCAATCCGAAAGGTTCCTAAGCGGTGGTACTTTTTGTGCTCGAATTATGCGTTCGCTGCTCAGTTATATCGTTAGGTGGCAAATTGCTTTCCGAGAGTAAGTGCGAAAGAGGAATTTAGAAATCGTCAACTGTCTGTACCGGCACGAGTGCGTTTCTTGGCTAACACAAGAAAAGAGTACTGAAATAAAGTCAATCGTCCCTCCCTAGGCCCACTGATTAGAATACTAAGGTGGCATTGTCTGATGGGAATACATTGCGAGCGCATGAGAAGCCAAACAAGTGACTTCTGTATCAGCTGTAGGAAGCAGATAGAGAGTGCAGAACAATTCCTAAATGATGTTGCAGATGCCTGGCACTGGTCAAGACTCATATGAACAAGACACATGTACTACGATCCATCAAGAATTGGAAAACACTCAACTTTTTGAAAACGTAAAGCACGCAGAGCTTCAGCTCAAAATGATGGTACCACAATGTATTAACTGGCATAATTGCTCCTATCTGCTATGCTAAACTGACCTAAGTGGATAGTCCAGAGCCAATATGGGAACTGCAGAGTGCGCAGATTGAGAAGGATGCTTTGTCTGCCGACAATCGTCACATAGTATATTTGGCTTCTTGTTTTTCGATCTGGCTACAAACAATTGCCAAATACATCACTTATTATATGGGAAGTTGATTCACCATATTGATGTTCTTCGAGCCGCGGCGAGCTCAATAAACCTGCCCATTGGTTACTGAATTGTTGTATTGGCAATTGATGCGTGTCCTCAACCCCCTCTGCCAGCGCGTATGCGTGGTTAACTGATATTTGAAGAGGCTCGCCTTGATGCGGAACTCTCGTAATTTCGTTCGCCATTATCTGATCGCTTTAGTAAACGACGTAAACTTGCATTATTTAGGCCTTGCTCCGACCTTCACAATTCCTATATAGACAGTCTGACAGCCTCTGCAGTCATCATGACATCGACCAATGGTCAGAAATGTAAATCTCAGTGAGTACCTCAGCAAAGTATGCTAGTGTCCCTAGATATCACCTATGCTGGTTTTCACATCCCGAGCCTACGCTACTCAAGTTGGGCTTGGTCGCAAAGAAAATGAAATGACTAAGGTTCTAAGCTCCAAAAGCTGGTCTTAACGAACATTTCCGTTCTCTATTAATTTTACATATGAGCTAATTATGTGCTATATATAAGTTGAAACCTTTGTCAAAAACTTGGCTGCCATTTACAAAAAAAAAAAAGAAGTTTAATTAAAAGCTTTAAACTATATAATATAATTGAAAGTAATTAAACTAAAAGGCATGACATTGAACAAAAACAACAAAAAGAAAAATAATAAGAACAAGTCTACAACCATTTATCCACATTCAAAGCACAATTTTCACGCCCACTACTCCTCTTCTAACAACCCGCCAGCCCAAGCACAAGCACGACAATTCAAACTTGTGCTAAAAGTGCTAAAATCCCATTAAAAATGTATAGTACAATGAATTTAGTATATAACCAAAGCAAAGATAGCAACTGACGAAAATCGATGTACCATTTGTTAAATTTTTGTGATATTGGAGTACTCCCATATTACTCTTTTGTAATGTATTAGAGGATGACCTTCAGGTTTTTGTTGCCAAGCGGCTTGTTATTTACTCGTTCTTGGAGCACCGTTGCATTTAAAGATTTTTATTATAATAGTTAAAAATTATTTGTTATTTAATTACAAGAATTTAAAAAATTATATGAATAGAAATCCTAGTCATATATATATATTTTCAAATTTTATAGTAAACTACATATGCTACACTTGTTGCTTTTGATTCCCGATTTTAGCTATACTCGTATATCAAAATTTAATTTGATATTATAAAATTTACTGCTTTGCATCAATGCGTATAAAGAAAATAAATTTTTATAAATGTTCTATTGTATTGAGGGGAGGTTGAAAGTACTCTTTCGTGGGTACTCTAAGGAGTACTTCCTTAAGAGCAGTTTCGCAAGTAATATCACCAGCAGTAGTAGGTGGTCCTGTCCTAGAACATCAAGATGTGAATTGTAGAACTTTCTTCATGTGAAAAAGGGTTAGATTTGGAGTACTCTCATGCTGCTCAAATAGTATTCTTTACCTGATAGAATGGAGTACACACGATTTTTGCAGGGTAGTAAAACAACACACACATTCATTGCAACCACGAGAGTATATAGGTTGGTTGAGCAAAAAATGGTTTAGACGTTGTAAAAGTGCTGCAAAATATAGGTTTTGTTTTGAGTATTCAACTTACTCAATCAACAACAAAGCTTACTAAATTCGGATGCTGTTGATGTTACTTGGACACAAAGCGACAAAATAACTACGATTTACTACGTAAGAGTTTTCCGTATGTTCTATAAGTACACTTAAGCTCACGTGTTGGAGCATGCATGTGCATTCGGTTTTATTCGCAAAATAAGCTTAAGTGACCAAAGTTAACTGATGGACAGTATCTTTTATTTAAAGAGTCGGTTTTGTGCTGTTACAAGGAACCCATTTGTCTAGTTTGGATGTTAAAAAAAAAAGAAAATAGAAACAAAATAAAATAAAATTAAATAAAATCAAATAAAATAAAAGAAAATAAAATAAAATAAAATAAAGTAAAATAACATAAAATAAAACAAAATAAAGTAAAATAAAATAAAGTAAGTAAAGTAAAATAAAATAAAAAAAAAATAAAAGAAATTAAATAATTAAAATAAAGTTAAATAAAATAAAAAAACACACAATAAAATAAAATAAAACGAGATAAAATAAAATAACATAAAATAAAAGTAAAGAAAATAAAATAAAATAAAATAAAATAAAATAAAATGAAATAACATAAAATAAAATAAAATAACATAAAATGAAATAAAAAAAAACAAAGTAAAGTAAGACAAAATAACATAAAATAAAATAAAATAAAATAATAAAATAAAAAAAGGATAATAAAATAAAACAAAACAACATAAACTACATACAAATAAAATTAAATATAATAAAATAACATAAAATGAAATAAAATAAAATAAAATAAAATAAAACAAAATAGAGGAAAATAAAATAAAATAAAATAAAATAAAGAAAAATTAAATAAATAAAATAAAACAAAATAAAGTAAAATAAAATAAAATAAAATAAACCAAAACAAAATAAAATAATAAAAATAAAAAGTATAATAAAAGAAAACAAAACAAAATAAAATAAAAAATAAAACATAATAAAATAAAATAAAATAAAACAAAATAAAGTAAAATAAAATAAAATAACATAAAATAAAATAACATAAAACCAAATAATATAAAATAAGTATTCATTTTTTTTTAAGAAAATTATTATTGAAGAGGGAAGAATAGAATTAGGAGTTTAGATGACATCAAAACCAGCGTATTGTTAGCTTAATGGTTAGAAATGCGTGACAAAATTTCTTTGATGAAGCAGCTTCCGAAATGGATCTATAAGAAAAGCTATGACGGTTGTCTCTAAAAAATTTTCCTACGTTATTCAATTAAAACAAACTTTAATAATTAATTAAAAAATGATTATTAAAAAAAAAAAATAAAAACAATAATAATTTTCATATAAACAAAAATTTTAAAAATATGTGAATAACTACTATTCTTGGCCTTGAGCTCGTTTAATGAATACCCGAAGATGTACAGGTCGTAAATCAACAAAAATTGATGGTGTAAAATAAAATAAAATAAAGTAGAATAAAATAAAATAGAACAAAATGAAATAAAGTAAGATAACATAAAATAAAACAAAATAAAGTAAAATAAATTAAAATAACATAAAATAAAATAAAATAAAATAAAATAAAACAAAATAAAGTCAAATAAAATAAAATAAAATTAAATAAAATTAAATAAAAGAAAAGAAAACAAAATAAAATAAAGTAAGATAACATAGAATAAAACAAAATAAAGTAAAATAAAATAAAATAAAATAAACTAAAATAAAATAAAAGAAATTAAATAAATAAAATAAAGTTAAATAAAATAAAAAAAACATACAATAAAATAAATAAAATAAAATAAAATAAAATAAAGTAAGATAACATAAAATAAAACAAAATAAGGTAAAATAAAATAAAATAAAATAAAATAAAATAAAATAAAATAAAACAAAATAAAACAAACTAAAATAAAATAAAATAAAATAAAATAAAATAAAATAAAATAAAATAAAATTAAATAAAATAAAATAAAAGAAAACAAAATAAAATAAAGTAAGATAACATAAAATAAAACAAAATAAAGTAAAATAAAATAAAATAAACTAAAATAAAATAAAAGAAATTAAATAAATAAAATAAAGTGAAATAAAATAAAAAACATACAATAATAGATAGTATAATAAAACAAAATAAAGTAAAATAAAATAAAATAAAATAAGATAAAATAAAATAAAATAAAATAAAATAAAATAAAATAAAATAAAGTAAAATAAAATAAAATAAAATAAAATAAGCAAAATCTAAATAAACAAAATAAAATAAAATAAAACAAAATAAAGTAAATAAAATAAAATAAAATAAAACAAAACAAAATAAAATAATCAAAATAAAAAGTATAATAAAACAAAACAAAATAAAATAAAATAAAACAAAATTAAGTAAAAAAAAATAAAATAACATAAAACAAAATAATATAAAATAAGTACTCATGAAAATTGTTATTGAAGAAACAAAAATAGAACTAGGAGTTTAGATGACATGAAAACCAGCTTGTTGTTAGCTTAATGGTTAGCAATGCGTGCCAAAATTTCTTTGATGAAGCAGCTTCCGAAATGGATCTATAAGAGAAGCTATGGCGGTTGTCTCTAAAAAATTTTCCTACGCTATTCAATTAAAACAAATTTTAATAATTAATTTAAAAATGATTATTAAAAAAAAAATAAAAACAATAATAATTTTCTTATATTTTGTTTAGGCTTTTTTGACCATTGTGGTTTTGATGCAAATAAAAGATTCTTCTTTCATCATTTCAACCCGACGTTTCGCTAGTCTCCCTAGCTTTTTCAGGGGTGATCTATTTATTTAAAAACAACAACGAAAAACATTACAAAAATTTTTTTGTAAAAAACACAGACATGAAAAATAAATATTACAATTATTAATTTTTGTACATAACTACATAATCAAAATCACAGTTCAACAATTAAAATCACTAACAAACATTTTCAACACTTACATATGACGTTAAATTATATTAAATTGTTATTCTAAACTTGTTGTACCATTTCTTCGTGGTGGCATTGTCAAACTAAACTAATTAAAAAAACTAAAAGCATAAAGCATAATCTGCTGCGACGTCATCGGTATCTTCCTTTTTGTTTACAGTTTTTTCTCTATTTTGCCGAATTCTTAGGCTTTCCAGTGTATATCTAGTTTTTCCTTGCATGTTTTTGTCTAATATTCGTGCACCTGCTAAATCAGCTGTATATGCCCATTTTCTGTTATGTGTTTTGATAAAGCTGTGCTCAGTCTCTTTTTCTTAATATCAGCTGTGTGTTCGGTTAGCCGAACTTCTAGTTTGCGCTTCGTGGTACCAATATAAATTTTGTTGCAGTTTGCGTTTTCGTTGCCTTTGCATGTAATTTCGTATACTATATTGTTTTGTTGTAGTTTTTCTATGGGGCTTTTTGTTTGTGTGAAGATCGCCGATAATGTGTGATTGGATTTGTAGGCAAGTGATATTTTCGGTTTGTTGTTGGTAAGAGATTTGCTGAAAATCTCCGTAAGTTTGGGTATGCATGTGACGCTAAAGTATTGTTTTGTTTCTACTTCTTTATTTGTTTTACTTTGTTTATTTCCATTATTTTCTGGTCAATTTTACTCTTTATTAGGGTGCTCGGATAATTGTTATTATTAAATATTTCGGTTATTTTTCCAATATTTGTATCCCAGAATTTTTTGCCGCTTATTGTTAGCACCTTGCTAATTAGATTTTTTGCTGTATTAATTTTGTAATTTAAGGGCTGCGATGAGTAAAAATTAATAAGACGACCATACGATAAGGGTTTTATATACTAATCAAAAAAGAGATTTCCATTGTTGTTAAATATTTTTATGTCCAGAAAGGGAATGCTCCGATCTTTCTCCATTTCATGCGTAAATTGTATGTTCTTATGGTAACTTTTTCATATAAAAAAAAAATTTTAAAATAAAGAAAAATTATTATTCTTGGCCTTGAGCTCGTTTAATGAATACTCGAAGATGTACAGGCCGTAAATCAACGAAAATTGTTGGTATAAAAAGCAGTAAAAAAAAAATAAAATAAAATAAAATAAAATAAAAAAACAAAATAAAATAAAATAAAATAAAATAAAATAAAAGAAATTAAATAAATAAAATAAAGTTAAATAAAATCAAAAACATACAATAATAGATAGTATAATAAAATAAAATAAAACAAAATAAAGTAAAATAAAATAAAATAAAATAAAATAAAATAAAATAAAGTGAAATGAAATAAAATAAACTAAAATAATAATAAAATGGTAAATTATATTTCCTACCAAACTGCAGTTAAATTTTCTTGTCGTGTCAATTTTAAAGCAAACCGCCATCAGTACTAACGAAATAAAATAGCAATGATAAACCTTTAAAAATAATAATTGCAATCTCAAAATGTTAGGGTACCTTGCTAGTCATTCTGAAGGTTAGGTTAGGTTGTGCTGGCAGGCCAACGCAGTGGCCTCACATAGACGCATAGCGTCCGTAGTGTTACCAGAAAAACTTTGACGACCTCTTGTTATACAGTTGACACTTCAGTGTCTATTTTACAAAACAGTAATGTTTTCTTCGCAAAAACCAGAAGCCTACTTGGGCCTATTTCTGTCAGTGAAGCTAGGTTGGGCAATTGTCCCTTTCCAAATGTTTGAAGCCGCAGTCTGGATAGAGCGGGGCATGTGCACATGACATGCTCCACAGTCTCCGTCTCCGCTTTGCATTTCCTACACATGCTGTCGGAAACAAGACCGATCTTGTGGGCATGGCCTGCCAGAAGGCAGTGCCCTGTAAGGATACCAATTAGCAGTCTACAGTCTTCGCTTTTGAGGGATACAATTGTTTTTGTAAGTTTCATGTCGTACGATTTGCACAGGATTTTGGAGATTTTACAGCCTTGCACTTCTTCCCATGCCTTATCTGCTTGTTTAACCATGTGTAAATCGCACCTACGCTTTAATTCCCTTAGCGGGATGGGTACGTTAATACTGTTGCTCGCATCTAGTGCCACTCCACTCTTTAGTCATTCTGAAAAATAATAAAAATATAATTGAAATAGAAATGTATTTATTTTTTTCACTCAGTCTAATGTCCAGTATTAATGCTGAGTAAAAATAAATTCTGTGAACGTGTGTGTTTGTTGGTATCCAGCAGCAGCCGGCAACCTTAACTAAGCTATTTGTCCTGAGCAAACACTAATCCTAAAATGGTTGTCAAAGGCGTTTTAAAAAGCTGTTAACATTTATGAATAGAGTTTGATTTAGTTATATAATTTCTGTTTCCTTATTGACTTGATTCAAATAGTTTTACACAAAGAAATCTTTACCTTAGCTAGAGAAAGGTAATTGCATATACAACGTACAAATATAAATACATATGTAGCAAATTTTAGATCCTTTTGCAATAAATAATCTCATTTCCTAAATATCTCAAAGTAGCTACTGAAAACGCTATTGCATAAGGTGTTGACTTAGGCAGTGACCAGAGTGAGACTTGACCAACTCTGACCGGATTCGATGTGACATACTTTTACTTAAATGTCTAATATTAATAAAATTGACTCAAAAGTTTTCTATAAGACTTTGTACATGTGTTCATGTAGAGCGCACTGCTTTGTCTGTGTACCTGATTCCAAGAAATCACGAACTTTCCTAACACCTGCACCAGCGACAAATCGAAAAACTTGCCGCATTCAACTTGAATGTCATCTTGATGGAATGCTGCGAATGGTAGCTACACTCATACGATTACATACATTCTTGCAAAATGGATTAGTTATTGAATTCAAGTATTTGGTAGTATGTCAGAGTAACAATCAAGGTGAGATTGTGGGTTCATTTGCTGTTGTTGTACTAGACATTTTTTTGGACAATGACAAATGCTGACATCAACAAAAGTACTTTAAGCCATGTTAGAATCATTTGAAGCGAACGAGGAAAAGGCGTAGGAAAGATAAGTCATTGAGCAAGGCTATTATGCCGTGGCAATGTGAAGACATTAACAATTCAATTGCTGCTAGATATTCGCAAATACTTAATCAATGGTAATGTCTATATATATATGCGCATATTTTAAATATTGGAGATGCCAAACACATATGTATGTGCCCACGTGAAATATTGATAAATGAATTGTGTCTGACTTGTATGGGTCAACTGAATAATTTATTTGATAAATAAATAAATTTGGGAGTAAATAAAGATGGATATGGTTTGATCCTTTCATGGTAGGAATAAGATCTTTAAAGTAATGATTGTAAATTATATTTATAAACTATATTGTACTGGTTTAGTATTCCATATTTGTAATTATTATTCGGACCTGTTAAGTAATGATTGCTAATCGTAATAATTACAGGATTGATTGATTATTTTTTGCAAAAGCCTTCTAGTGATTGATTACCCTTTGCTTTCCCGTGCTAATGACTATTTTAAAACATAGTAAAAAAAATAAAAAATAATCAAGAAAAAAAAAACAATAAAAGTCAAAAATAATCAAAAAGAATACAATTTTTTTTTGGATTCCTTTTTATTATTTTTGATTGTTCTATTGCTTTGATTATTTTTGATTAATTTTAGGTAGACAAACATAAGCACCTGCGGCACAATAACCAAAAGTAATAAAAAAATTAAAACAAATCAAAAATAATAAAAAGTAATCAAAAACAATTAAAACAATTTTTTTTTATTACTTTTGATTTTTTTGATCATTAATTTCAATTTTTCTGTTTTTTAGGATTTGTTTCCAATGTTAATCAATTAGTAATTGCAGAATTTTGAAAATATTCATCATCTAATCAACTGATTATTCAGTTCTAATGGGAATTTAAAGGTCTGTTTTTAATGATTATATAAACAGAATTTTTTAAAACAGAAATTTCAATTCAGAATGAACGACATACTTGCGATCTACCCTTACAATGGTGCTATAGTGTGTTGCTCTTGTGTTTTCCTTCAAATTAGTGGGACCTACGTATTATAACGGCCACCAACAAAAGGCAAGAAGAAGAAATATCACCTGTTTTAATGAATTTGATATTCTTTGGAGATTTTCAATCACGTAAATAAAATTTAATCTTTATAAAAGCGTGGAATAAGCGTTCGATTTTTTATTCCAAAATTTCATTTTGTGTAACTATACTTATATAGCTTATTTTTATTAATAAATACTTTTTTTTGACTTACCAAAATATTATGATAAATTAAATCCCGAGTAATTACTGTTTACTTATTATAATCTGCGTAACTAAAACTCATTACGATGAACGAAAAGATAAGGTTTTTGTTAAACGGACAAAATTCGAAGAGTGGTGAGTTTTTTAAAAACAAAAGTGGCTATACATTTAAATTGGTTGCCTTATTAGATTGTGATTGGGATCGTTTAATTGATTGATAATGATAATGCTCTGATTCATGCCTCTTTTATTAAGCTTTTTATTTATAAAGTACCGTGAATATAAATGAGCCAAGAATAATAAATTTGGTTTTTTTTATGAAAATTATTATTGTTTTTTATTTTTTTTAATTATAACTTTTTCTTATACAATTTCATTTATGTACATCACAACGTAAATTGAAAATTGAGATAGAAATCCTGCGCTATTGTAAGGAAATTTGTAATTTATACGATAAAAGTCATTTAAGAAAATAATATGAAAAATTTGGAATTAAAAATTCTAAAAAGGGTTATAAAGTCCATGCGTTTTATTGCCGTGGGCGTTATTGCACTGCACCCTACATATAGTAAAACCGCAATATATTTATATAAATTGGACTTTATAGAGAATTTTATGCCAATTCTAACGGTATCTTTTTTTTTTTTTGTGCAACTAAATGGTTGAAGAGATATTCAAGATCAAAGGTCAAACTATGAATTCAAAATATCTTCCAAACTAGTGAACGGATTTGAAAAAATAAAAGATCTATAAATAGCTTATAAAAATATCTTTCATTTAATGTGCAATTTATTAACCCTTTTGTTTCATATGTACTGAAAATGCACAAAAACCATATTTCGTAAGAATTTTATGAAATATTTATTTTTCCGGCTACGCCATCCACAGTACACAATATTCCGGAACAAACATTTTACTTACCCTTTAATTGTGGAATTGCCCAATTTCTATAGAGAAATATTAAAATTAATTAATTAAAATTAAATTTATTAAGAATTCTGAATGCGTGGCATCATTTGCAGTAACTTTGTGTCCTCGTAGTCTATCCTCGCCTGAACCCATCCGGCTCGGTTTATGATTTGCTGTAAAAAAAAGTCTGGATCATCAATACTCGTAAGGTTTGAGTATGGAGTGTAAAATAAATTTCAAAATTATTTTTTTTTACTTTCTCAAGTGCAGAAGAAAAATCTCAATGTACATATATTGTGATTTATAATATAATATAAAAAAATTTGAGTACCACTGGTTATAATGATGTACAAATTCACATGGGGGAGCACAAAACCAAGTTGAGAATAAAAATTTCAAATAAATAAGCAAAAAAAAATTAAAAGACAATTTAATATAAATAGCAGAGGGTAAACACCTTGTGAAGAATATGCTTGTGAAGGGACATAACCACTGAAAGACTGAAATTTGTGGAATCTGTAAGCCATAGAGGTATTGGACAACCACTTTGTGAATACAAAAGCTTATCCATCCAAAAATGTGAAAACAGCAATCAATAAAAATATGTAAATCCTATTGGACAACACGTAAATCAATGCAGGATTAAGTTTAGTTGTATGCAAAGTAAATAACTCAAAGGAATTTCAGACACATTCTCAATTCCAGGAACACAAAAGAACGAAGGGGCCGAAATTCACTGAATAACATATATGCACGCATACATACATATGTATATTTATAATAACGTCACCGATGTCATTGACGATGTGAGTGTCAATATTGATTCTTTCAAATATTGCAAGATTTTTTGTCAGTAGCGGCAAATGGAAACAGCTGTCAGATCGCATATGCACGGGAAGAATTTTAGCGTGGATTTGATACTATTGATAGATTTGAGCAATTTTTTAAATTTAATAAAATGTTGCAATTACCTATTAGGATTTTGAATCTCTTTCGGACTCAATTTACAACCTAACTAAAATAATGTCGACAATTTTTTATTTTGTTTTTATTTAAAATATTCATGACTATAAAGTAGTTTAAAGCCAATAATTATAATTTTTATGAAAATGTGATATTATTTAAATTATTGTAATTATTTTTTAATTAATTATTAAAATTTTGTATTAGTATAGGGAAGCAAAATTTAGAGACAACTGCCATAGATCCATTACAAAAGCTGCTAGACTTATTCATCAGTGAGCTTTTGGTGTGCTCTGTTAACTCTAAAGCTTTCAGAACACTTCTTTTTGTTTATTCCCATTCATTAAACCATGACGTTCCCAAACTTTGACTCTTTGGTGGCGTTTAGTATCCTCATGATGGATTTTGCGGTTTTAGGTGTCCATTTTTGACACGCCAACTGTGCTCCTTGGTATTATTTATTTAATTTTATTGCCGTTTTTCAGCCTGTACATTGTTTTTTATTTATTTCTGAATGATTTTTTAAATCATTAAATTTTTAAAAAAAATTTTCAGTGTGCCTTAGCTCAATGGTTAGAGCAGTCGACTTTAATGTTTAGCCCGGCGCACAGTGGTCTGAAACGCTTATCTAACGCGAATTGAATCACTAGCTTTAATAAAGTTAATGTTTTGTAGGAAAACCTAGTAATTTATTGTGTAGAAACGCATTCTCCATAAAATTAATAAGATGTAAATGGTTTTTATTAATATTCCTAAAAGTAATTTATAACTCAGGGTGGGTCAAAAACAATTTTTTTTTATATTCAAAATATTGTTAAGGACACCGAAAATTTGGCCAGTAGAACGTCCAGCTAATAATTTTAATACTGAGAGGGGTGTCGCACTGTGATCAAAGATGCGATAAAGGCACGAATTACACCCCAACATTTAATGAAGTTAGTTTTCTGTAGCCGTACTTATTAATTATTTATTTTTATTGAAATTTATGAAAGAGATATGTATGTCAACTATAAAAGATTATTTAGTGTTATCTCAACACCTGTATCTTCTATCGTAACTGCATCGTGCTCTGCATAACATTCAGCTTTCTCTGCTAGGACTATTTCCCAGGATGGATATACATCAGAGCCTCAAAGTTTAGCAGCCTTTCTGTATAATGGATATGCCGATTTACTAGATTAATAATTAATGACCGAGCTTCTTCTGGATTTATAACTGCACGTTTGGATAATTTGGTGGAGCTTCTTGCCATCTTGTATATTGTTTTGTCAAATTTCGGGGAATTGATAGCAGTAATCTTTCCAACAATTGTGGCTGCATTTCGTTGTCCTCTTTTTTTTTTGTAAATTCGCTTGCACAGCGAAAGAAAGTTCTTGAGTGGCACAGGCTGAAGTGAGCGCTCTTGCTTTTTTTTGCTTCGCCCTAGTTCCACTTTCACTAAAACTGAAATTGTTAGATCCTTATTAGTTTTGAGAAAACGTAAAGAACTGGTTTTTTTAATTTTTCCACCATTTTTCCACACTTTTAACAAAATTCTCTAATATTTTCTGACAGTTATTTGGATTTACATTATGCTTTGCCGAAACAAAACACTGTACGGTACTACATCAGTCTTTTCTAGTAAAATTTTTAACCTTCAGCCACTCATCAAACAATTCCTTACGGGTGAATGCCTGAGGGCACCCTGAAAAATAAATTGTGAAAATTATAGAAAGTCGAAGAAAGTTCTCAATTATGTTGACGAGTATAGGTAAAAGGTTAAGCTATTTTTTAGCATTTCCAACGCGTGCAAACACGTGCATTTTTTTATAACTTTAAAAATGTTCGGAAACTTAGCTTACAATTGATCGTTTATAAAGTAGGCATTTTTAAATTGCAATATTTATTCTATTTGTTATAAACTTATAAAACTTACGTTTTAATGATTTTTTCATGAAGTACACTTCAAAAAAATTATATAAGAACAGCACGTGTAGTCACAAACGATTACAAGCAAAACATAAGCTACGCGCCCGGCGACTTTACACACTTTTGAGCACGATTTTTATTCAGATAAAAACACTTATTGCATAAAATTTTTTCTGATTTATATTGAATATGGAGCTTAAAAAAAATTAAAATACCACTAGTCAATTTTTGATTAAATTAACCCTAGATATACACTTCAGACCACTGTGCGGCGGTTCGAATCCTACCAACTGAATCGGTAAGATATTTTTGGTTTAATATTGAATCACTTTTCATCACGCTCATTGTCTCGAAAACTTCAATACTTTCAATTTCAAACGAAATTTATTTTGGACGTTTGGTCCGAAAAAGTTAAAACTTTATGTTAAAAATTTTAACCGTGTACAATTTCTATTAAGTAGTTGAGTTTGTATCACGAGGTTGCTTTGCACTTCAGTGTGCACAGTGTGTACAACCCAACTACAAAACCCATTCTTGCTTTCAAAATGTTTGTTATCTCATTTTGTGTCTGGAATGTACGCCACATTGCTTTATTGAAAGATTGTGCTGAACGACAGACAATGATCAAAGTTTTATTGAAATTATTAGAGCAAATTCATAAGCGACTAAAAGGAAACTGAATTACTATATGAATAAATAAGTGAATGGAAATATATACTCACACATATACAAACTTAGTGAAATGAGTAAATGAAATTGTGGACAGTTGAAATAAAATAACAACAAATAAGGCAACAAGTGTTACAAATGCTTAGAAGCTGCCATCGTCCAGTTAGTGTTGGTTGAGTATATGAAAGACATTGAAATGTCCTGCAAGTTGAACAAATGTCACGCACCTGCTAGTGAGCTAAGTGGTAGTCCTTCACACAGCTTTAAAGTAGTTAGTGCAAAACAGAATTCAGTAAAACTTTCGCCCTTTCACAAAACCGCTTGATTTTAAAATGTTGAACAACTTTTCTGCTTGCCCTTCACACCGCAAGAAAAGTTAAATTTGTAAAAGTGAACATTTTGCTAAGCGTTTAATGTTTAGGTGCGACGAGGTTATCATATAAGAATTTCATAATGACGTAATGGGTTGTGAAGGTTGCTTTAAGTTTGTTCTCATCTTCATGTATTCGAAGTGAGTACGAAAATTGGACTCTGTTATATAGAGAGCTACATCCACATGTATTGATTAGTAGTAGAAGTAAATATTCAAGGCTGTTCTAACACTAGGTCTATCTTAGACGTCTAACACTCAAGAACTCTCAAAAGATCTGGATTCATTTTATATTAACCTGAGCACCAGAGGTGTCTGAAGTAGCATGGCCCTCAATTTGTGGTAAAAATTGGGAACTAGCAAAAGGCTTAGGCTGGCAGCTCAGAGCAACTCGACCAAAGCGACAGTCGATTATGAACTAGGGAATCAGCGTTTATTCAAGGACTAGGTTGCTGTAGTTATCCCTTCGTGGTGTTCTGACAGGCGTGCAATTTTTCAGTGCGTGTCTGATAGGCCCCAGACGACTATATTAACGATTGCTGTGTACTTTGCTTTTCTTTGCGTTTTCCCTAGGTACTGCCAGCCAGTGGCTTGAGCAACAAAAGTCAGCATATTTGTACGAAAGTTTCAATTGCCCTTTGGCCAAATTATGGGAAAGCCGAAAGTTCAGCTGGCATGCTTTGAATAGACAATGGAAGTAAACGACTACATAAAGGTTTGTAAGGAATAAAAAAAGTACAGACGACATCCACAGAAATCGGATGAATAGGACAAGACGAAAACTATACGTAGAATAGACCACCAATAGTAAGAAGTTGACTTTCTTTAATAGCTTGGCGTAAGGTGAAGGAATGGAAAAATCTTAATGCATGTATGGATAGAACTAAATAAGGTGGATGTAACTTATATTTGGAATGCTGAACACACCCTGAACTGTTCAGTAAATACTAATACAAACATGAGTGTAGTAAGTAGTTCGCGAGCAGGTTCGAATATATAAAAAGCTACGATCAAACCGACAAGGCAAAGCCAAGATATAATAATTGAGCCAATTAGGGTAGTTGGTAAAACAACGAACTCACTTGGAAAAGCTTAACTATAAATCAAGAGTGATAAAATTCAAGATGATGCAGAATTTTTAAGAGTATGCAGTTTGGTAAGCCATTCAATTTTAGTATAATAATTTTTGTTGATTTTTGTGAATTGTTTTTTTTTTTAGGACTCCTGTATTTTCCTCCATATAACCCAGTTGAAATCAGTTGTATGCATACAAGGAGCATGCATGCTACATGAATGAAATAGTATGTAAAATGCGTAACTTTCAAGTTGAGAACATATTTGTTCACAAATGAAGTATGCATCCCGAATGAATTATATGTATGCCAGAGGAATGCGTGTTGTGTCACTGAAAATTCTTGTAATTTGAAAAAATACAACTTACAAAGTTGATTGCTCTTTGCTTTTTCTTTATTGTCTTGGAAAATTTATTCACATTTATGAAAAGAAATGTGTAGGGAAATATTCCAAATTTGAATGGATTTCCTGGAAAAGCCTTATAGGGTTTTTGTTAGTCACAGTGACCAATTAAGTGATGAGGGCACAACTTGGAACCATCAAACTAAGGTATTTGCATATACAATGGAAAATACATCCAACTATTTGACCCCACGATTCCTCACGCACATAACAGCATAGCAATGACATGGTAAGATTAAATCAAATGGATAATATTGGTGAAGGGTCTAATCGTTAGTATACTCTATATTGATTGTTTAATTCGTCAACTCGCAGTGTCACCTGTAGGTGACAGTTGTTTAAACATTTTTTTCGACCAGTTGGCTATTGCTTTGTGATCCTAATATTATTGACAAGTAGAGGGCATTTTGTAGTTTCTAAAAAAAATTTATATTAGCACCATTTATACGTCATCTGTCAAAATCGTTCACTTGTTTCGGGCGAATTTGAAGCCTTCTTGCTTTTTACTATTTGTTACGATTTAAATTGAGATAAAAATGTCCAGACTGTAAGTATTGATTTATTTCTAATTGCATGTGATAAATGAATAAACAAAGTATATTGTACATGCATTATGCTATGAAAATAATACATACTTTTTTTATTACATAGTTCAAAATATGTGGTGTCACCTGGGGGTGACACTGGGCACTGTATGACTATTGTTTATTGTTTATCGTACTTGTGGATGACCTTGTAGATTGACCTTGGATGAAATTATCGAGGAGTTGAATGCCGAAGAAGACCCAAGCGATATTATTATATTTCTTCTGGATGATGGCGTGGTAACAGACGAAGACAGTGGAGATGAAAACGATGCTGACATTCTCTATCATCCTAGTCGCATGCCTCGGTCTCAAGTAGTAGTAAAATTTACAAAATATAGAATTTTATTTACTGCATAGTTCTGTAAGTCATTTAATTGTTTGCTTGTTTGTAAATAAATATTTTAGTGAAAAAAACAATGGTTTCCTTCAATAGATATAAAAGAAAAATATGCTTTAATGTATGACACAATGCCCAGTGTCACCTGTAGGTGTCCCCCTTTAAAAACCGGGGTGGGTTAGTTATAAAAGTTTTTTTTTTTTGGTGTATACTATGTATAACTATTTCGTTCAGTAATAGAAATTGTTTTGTTTTTTTTTTGCAAACATAGCTATGGGAATTGACAGGCTAATACTGTGCAATTTGTTCTCATTCTCTCCTGTCAGATGTACGAATACGAATATTATTTATGTATGAAAACCCCATGATATTTCATCCATGCAGAATAAATGATTTTGTACGTATAAATCATGTGTACGCAGTAGTATTTCTGTATTTTTTCACAGGTAGTGGATAGAGTATGCTTGCTCCCTGAGAAACCACACGTGTAAAATGGAAATGAGCGAGCACTACCCAGTAGGAAAAGGTAATGTTTAGGAATGCATAAAGTAATGTATGAATATCCCCTATAAACTATACACAAAAACATGCATGTATTTTTCTACAGCGATGTCATAGGAAAACTAATGTGTAGCTCACAACAAACTGAAGCGACAAAGTATACATTAATTCTTATACTCGTATATATAAACAACTATACCAATGTGGTACTCAGTAGTAGGTTTATTTTTTTTAAATAGTTTGAGCAGAGAGATGTACACTCGAAGAAGAGGTGATTCCAAAACCATCATTGATCATGCTCTAACGGATTTAGTTGAATTTTCATACACTTTATCGTTACATGACAATGAAATTTCTGATCATAGACTCCTAGCTTTAACTTTTAACGACAATGTACTAAATAAAGAACATATCGAAAGTGAAATACAAGTTTTTGATTACGCCATATTCGAAGAAAATAACTATACGAGGTGTGCTCAAAAAGTATCGCGAATTTAGTGTTTTTTCAAAAATTATTTATTTATTCATGAATATCTATTTTGTCCCCTTCAAAGTAATCCCCATGAGATATTATACACTTGTGCCAACGGTTTTTCCAATCTTCGAAGCACTTCAAAAAATCATTTTTTTGTATCTTGTTCAGCTCCTCCTTCGATGCCGTCTTTATCTCGTCAAGAGAAGCGTAACGTCGTCCTTTCATGGGCCTCTTCAGTTTAGGGAACAAGAAAAAGTCACAGGGGGCCAGATCTGGGGAATACGGTGACTGCGGCATCATTAGTGTGTTGTTTTTGGCCAAAGAGTCGCGCACAAGCAACGATGCGTGAGCAGGGGCGTTATCGTGGTGCAAAAGCCAATTTTTGTTCTTCCACAAATCCGGGCGTTTCTGGCGGATTGCTTCGCGCAAATTGCGCATAACATGCAGGTAATATTCCTTACTGACCGTTCTTCCCTGTGGCAAGAACTCATGATGCACCACGCCCCTGCAATCGAAGAAAACTGTCAGCAAAACTTTCACATTCGACCGAACTTGGCGCGCTTTTTTCGGTCTTGGTTCGTGCGGCAGCTTCCATTGAGATGATTGAGTTTTCGTTTCCACGTCATAACCATAAACCCACGATTCGTCACCAGTTATGACCCTCTGGAGCAAATTTGGGTCGTCGCGGACAGAGTTTAACATCTCATTAGCAATGTTCATGCGATGCTGTTTTTGGTCACAATTGAGCAATTTTGGTACGAATTTCGCGTAAAAATCGAAGACGATCCAAAACACGTGCAAGCAAAGCAGCTGTCAACAATTAACTGAACATTCAAAATGGCCGAGCTTGTCGGCATAAGTGAGAGACATGAGTACCAACATAACGCTACAAAAAATTCGAAATTCGAATATACGTAACCAGCGAACACACCTCGTATTACTTTATATAAATGAAAAGATTCATTACTTTCTTGAAGAGAAAAGATGCATGACCTGCGTTACTTTTTATACAGGAATATTCAAGATACAAACTAATATATTTTAATATCTAAAAATTGAAATTTTTTGAAGGTACAATTTTTTTCTCAAAGGCCTTTTCTGTAAACAAAACAAAAAACACAGTGAAAAAAATGAAAAATGTAGTACTACAAATAAAAATAGAGCATTCACATTCCCATTCAGCTAAGTGCGGAGTGCTCCGAGCTAGGAGCGAAAGGGGACTTCCAAAATACACCATCGACGGAGCGCTCCAAAAGCTGAGTGTAAAAGGGGTCCGAAAAGGCTCCCAAAAGTAGTGTTTGAGGATGATGAATTTTTCTACTCAGTTGGAAACTTCGAATTTTTTAAGTCACAAAGGTTTTTTATCTTTAAAAGAAATGAAGAATTTTTTCCATTTAGTAAAAAAAAAGTAATTATAATCCATTCCACAGTCAATTCGCTTAATATCGCTGTATAATCGATAAATATTATAATCTAGAAAATGACAAAACGAAAGCTTGTAGAAAAACAGCCCGCAAGAATTATAGCTTCGTTAACGGACTATAGGTCAAACAGTAAAGTTGAATGTGATTCTGTAAGTGAAGCTGAAAGTTGTGAAAATTTGTGTGTTTCGGAAATTTTGAGGAAAACAGATCTTCAACCGATTTAAGTGATGAAGTGAAAAGTTATTTTAGGGAGCCCTTTGGAACTCCGAAAACACTCATTTAAGGAGTCCTATTTTATAAAATTATATAAAAATTAGGAAGTCCGCACGGAGTCTTTGCGGATTATCTTAAGGAGCGTTTTGAGAAGCCCCAGAGGAGCACTTTTTTCATGCACTTTAAAAGGCACTTTTCTTTTCTTTCAATTGGGAGCTTTTTCGGAGCCTCTTTAGGAGGGTGAGCGCTCCACTTAGGGAATCCTGACGGAGCACCGTACGAACTCCTCTGGCTGGCTGGGTTACTCCTTCGATTGCTTTTGGATTGATCTTTTCTTAGAACTATTTTTGTATATCTTTTAATGCATGAAAAAGGTAATGCATTCTCTATTTTCCACTGGGTTAAACTGGCATGCATACAAAGCTCCAATTCATGCTTTATATACCGATGCCAATTTCTGGAAAGAAAACACTTTAACATAAAAAATTCTAAAAATTCTGCGTACATTTTAAAAGAAATTTAAAGTTCTGGTTTGATACTTCTTTTTATATAAGCTTTGTTAAAATAATTTTATTACGGCCAAAATATGTAAAAATCGCAGAAAACGACAGTATGTACATATACGAGTATTTCCGTCTGCTACTGTAAGTAAGTTAGGTAACTCTGTACTACAGAATTTACAAACTGGAATTTCACACTGGAAAAGAGCTGCTGGTGGACAAACTGGGCACTTACTATGTAGTACTATTCGAAAGAAAATTTGTTCGTTTTCGAGTGATTCGTAACAGAGCACGAAAACACATTCGTTGTTTGAATTCCATTATGTTCCCTTTAGATTTGATTTATTCCACTTTCGATTGTAGAAAATTGGGTACTCCCTACTTCGAAAACATGGGCATATGTCGAAATGGTCAAAAGTTAGAAAATTCTATTCGACAACAATAAAAAATAATTGTGCGAGGACCTACGTTCGAACATGCGACCGCACGCTTGTTAGTCGAGATGCAATAGGTTTTTTTATTTTTCTTTGCATTTGACATTTATGAAACAGTGATGCATACTTTTATCGAATATCTTCTAAAGTAAATTCGAACGAGTTCCAGAGTATCGATGTGTATTAAAATCGATTTTTGCTTTGGAGTAGAACAGCCTTTCTAATAGAACTACAGAGTTAAGACCCTGAAATGATTGCAAAGTCTCAAGGTAGGAACAAGAAGAAAAACCGAACCATCTGAATAAATAAAAAGTAAGGAGAGCGTTGTCAACGGCTGTGCCACATGATTTATGCCTTTCATAAGTACAAGGAACTTGACGCTTTAGCAATTTAATTGATAGAATAATAGCTCAAACTCATTTATCGGAATAATTGATTGTATGAAGGATATTTGCCGATCATTTCAGCGTGAGTTTTTATTGATGAGCCCATCTTTTCTTCTTTTTCTACTCACAAACATCCGACCAAAGTGGTTCTACCATTTTTTTGTTCATAATTGGTATAATAAGTTGTATCCACTGACCAAATTTGCTCGTTGTTCAGTATTGTTCCTTTGTTTACTCTTCTGGTTTGTTGTCACTTGTGTGGCACTCCACTGTTTGGTTCGACTTTTATTTTAATGTTGTTTCTATTGCTGCACAAGAATCAGTTACAACAAATATATGCCAGAGTAATTACTTGCTATTTTAAGTTTGCTTTGCTTCTGCTTTGTCTGCTCTTCTAATTGTTCTTTAAGTGCCATAGAATTCTGCAGAATTTTTATCGGCGTCGACTTAAGTTGTAAATTCTTGAGTGCGATATTTTATGTTTTTGTTTATGACTTATCTTCCTTTATTCACAGTACTCACGCCAAACAAATTAGAGCTTAATTAAAATTTAAAAAGCTTTTTATTTGGAAGGATTTGAAATATGATAGTTGAATGTGGCGGTGGTTGTAAATAAATTTTATAATTGTTCGAGCTGTTTTTGGGAATAAAAAGGTTTTAGTTAACATTTCTGAGGTGCTGGAATTAGTTAGTTAACAATCAAATGCATTTTCTGCGAAATTTGTCTAATTTTTTTTTAAAACCCAGAAAGAATTGTCTGGGGGACTTTATACGTCTTAGGACACTCATGCCTTTCCATGACTTTAGCTTAATTAAATGTTTGAAAAGTAAGTAGCTCAGGTGGTTTCACTGCAATGACGTTGATCAACACATTTCATTTTGTCAGCACCACTCAGAACTGTTGGAGGCCAAGCGCTGTGACTCTTCATGGTGCTGGCGAATATAGTCTCAGCAGCATAGCTAAATCGCTAGGTACACGTCATATTAAGGGGTCTGGGTAAAGAGGCAAATAAAGTATGTCTGTCGGTGAACGAGGATAACCTAAATTAGTTTTTTTTGTCATTTGTCAGTTTACCTTCACGTACTACCTTGGACTGAGAAGTGAAGTTATTGCCTAAAATAAAACTTTAGAAAACTCGAAAAATGGCTTCTTAGTTAGATTAATGTATGTCTGCGCCAGGCTTAAAGAAGACTGAGCCATGTTATGAGAATGAATAAAGATGATACGGACCAAAAAGCGTTCAACTTTTTATTACAAGAAACTTCCTTGAGGGCAGACCTCCCGTTTATTCTCGTTGTATGTATGGGTGTGAATATCTCAGTTGCCCAGCCGATGTTGGAACTTAGGAAGGTACGTCTATCTCAGACGTACTGCTACTGATAAAAATGTCTATCGGCTCCTAAACATAGTTAGTTGCTGCATCGACAGTAGGGAAAATACATTTTCCCTGGTTATTTGTGCATTGAAGTCAAGTTCGATAAAGAACTCTTGACAGGTAAGCATTCTTGAAAGATATTTTTTGTTCTTCTTCTTATTGGCGCAAAGTGTAATGTTAATGATTAGGCGATAATTTGCCGAATCCGGTATAAACGTATTCTGGAAATAAACCGATGTTCCCGGGAAAGTTTTCTTCGACCCCGCTGAACCTTCTGATCGTCATACATTGCTTATCTGCTCTTGAAAAGAGTTGCCAGTTCCAAGTACATGACCTTCCTTGAAGAAGGTGATTGTGAGCTATGAAAGCAGTGATATTCGTAGATCCAGAATCAGTATTACCTGTGACATCCTTGACTGCGTCATACCTTTACTGTAAGCTGCATATGATGGTGGTCGCGCATAGAATGTGTTGACTGCAGCGAATGACAGAATTTGGCGAGGTTTTATTTCTCCAACAGCGAATCCACTACATAACTCCGTGCAATTCATGTGAACTTTCGTGAGTCATCGAAAGATCTAATATCTTTTTTAGCGTACAATTACATGACATAACCCCCAGTAAAAATGTGAAATAGTACCAAGTCAAGAGACATAAGCCGTAGCCAAGGACTTAAAAATAAGTCTTGTCATAAAAACTTAGAATCATATTAAAGTTTATCCGATTTTTATACCGATATTAACTTCATTCGCGTAACGATAGTATGTAACGGCATAAATCTATCGTGATAGATATTGACTTATATATGTATATCAAAATGCTCAGAAAGAAAAGAGAAATTGATTAAGCCATTTCCGCCCGTCCGTCCGTCTGTTAACACGAAAACTTGAGTAAGTTTTGAGGTATCTTAATGAAATTTGGTATGCAAGTTCCTTGGCACTCATACCCGAGCGCTTTTTAAAATGGGCTAAATCGGATGATAGCCACGCCCACTTTTTATATATAGAATATTTTCGAAAATACTAAATAAGCGATTATTCCGTACAAAATACACCTGTAAGTATGAAATTTGGTGTATACTCGTACATTAATGTTAAGGCAGCAAATAAATGTTTCAAGAACTTTCTAAAAATGGGAGTGGCACCGCCCACTTTTGATTCAGTCAAAGTTAGAAATATTATTAAACACAAATTGAAAACCGTTCAAGATATCGGAACGAAATATGATGCACAGATTTCGATGCATACAAGGCATGTTCCGGAAAAAAATAAGCGAAATCGGCTAAGGTCCACGCTCACTTTTATATGAAAGATTTTGAAAAGGACCATAGATGTATTTAATAGGCAATAACTTTGCGTACAATAGGTTTATATGATTTCAATTTTACTTTGAAAGTGTCCGTGAACGAAGAAAGTCGAAAAATAAAAATTTTTGAAAAAGGGCGTGGCCCCGCCCCCCTTTTATAGTGACTTGCTCCACAACACTTTTTATGCCATAACTCCGGCAAAAATTGATTTATCGAAACGATATTTGGCAAAAATGTTGAATTTATAAAGGTAAATGTTTGTTGTAAAAATGGCGAAATCGGTCAACAGCCACGCTTAGTTTTTTAACATAGTTCTGAAAAATTTGTTTGTAAAATGTAAAACGCGATATTTTTATAACTATGCAAGCTATATCAATAAGATCTTGCACACATAATAAAGTTTTCAAGCAAAACTCGACCGATATTTTTTTTGTTTCGGCTTTGTGTGTGGCGCCGCCTACCTTATAGTATTAAAGTTCTGCTATTTTCAAAAGCGGTTGCTTGTAATTTCAACTAGATATTTCAATGAAAGTTTGTCAACTGCTTTTCAAAAGTATGTGGTATACTCCAGGCAAGTAGTCAATACCCCACTACAATAAGGAAGTTATAATTCTTTTTTGATATTTATACCTTTTATGAACATGAAATGTTTGGAGAAGAAAAAGAGATGGACCCATCAATGAGTATACTGAAACAATCAGGTCGATGAGCTGAACCGATTCATCCATGACCGTCTCTCCGTTCGTCTGTCTGTCGGTCCGACTGTCCCTTTGACCGCAAATTTTGTAAACATAAAACGTTCATGTATTGGTATTTTGAAAAAATTTGGTTAGCAGTGGTTGGTAGGAAACCTATTCATATACAAATAAATTAATTTACCCCTCAAAACTAATGACAGAAAAAATATTAAAATAGACCTGCGTAAATTGGTATGCCATAATAGATCACTACTAGGTATATAATGTTCGGTTACACCCGATCTTATACTTCCTTACTTGTTTAAACTCAAATCTGTAAGCAAAGTAAGCAAGTTGGTGCTATGACACTTCTTCAAGGTTGCGTTTATGTCATGACACGCCACCATATTTCTAGTATGGAACCGACAATTTACCCCTTTCATTTCCGGGGACATCAACCAACTGTAACTTGTTGGATATTGAGGGTGCATGCTCGCTCATCAGGAAACCATAGTCTGCAAAATATTTGCGATATTTTCTTCCAAGGTTTGCATTTTTTAGAGTTCCAACACCTAGTGCTTACCTCTAGTTCAGAGCCCAGAAAAAAATAACAAATTTATAAGGCGAACATAACACTCTACATACCGCAACTCGAATATGATTTTCCCCACACGCCCAGATTACACGACCAAGGACGCACGGATCAGTGAACGGTCACTAAACTTGAGCTACTTATCCAGAAGAACAATATTTATTTACACAAAAAAACTATGAAAAATTTCAAAACTTTGCCATGCTAACATATTTACGGAGATTTTGTTGTTATTCAAGAAAAGTTTCTGCAACCGAATAATCTGCCTTTGAAGTGGGTGTTTCTGCGGTCAATTAAAACCCATTTGATTAAGTTTCTTTGGAACGCGTGGAAATGACTTGCCTTGAACAGAAGTTATATATGAAAAGTCCCTTAATAGGGGGAACAAATGGGGCAATGATTTGCAAAGGCGTAAACGTTTATGGCGTCATTAATATGTACATATGTATGTATATATTGAGCTACAAAACACAAGAGTATGTAGGTGATATTTTAAACATAAAACCACATTCGTTTTGTATTTGATGAATGTATTTCGAAACGGAAATTGTTTGGTGAAGTTAACGAGAAGCAATTAATTATAAAGAAAGCTTAGAATAATATAACTAAATAAGTTGTTTGCAAACGTATATATGCATATAAATTTATATATCCGTGACAGTAAAAAAAAAATTCGAAATTTTAGAAGAGTAGTTTGTTAAGGAAAACGTTAGCTGAAATCAGGGATTTGAGGTGACTTGAAATTTTTACGTTGAATGCTAAATTAAGTAGAATTTCGTTTGTTTTTTCATTTTCTGAACGCAATGAATATTTGTAAGTAAGCACTAAATTAATATTACAAGTAAGGGAGTCTAAGTTCGATTGGAACCGTACATTAAATGTCCAGCTGTGTAAAAGCGGTATTGGTAAATTTTTTTGGAGTTATGTCCTATATAGGTTTTAAAGTTTTTCTACTACCATGTGGGCAATCTTATAAATAAAAACAAGTAAGGACGGCGCTGTCTTCGGCTGTGCCAAAGGCTTTATACCTTTCATGAATACGTGCAAACTTAAATAAGCATTGTTTAAAGTTCTCTAAAACTTTGTCAGCAATACATTTAACTTTCTTTTATAATAAACTTTATTTGTTTAAGGGAAGTTGCCATAATCCTCTTATCTGAACGATCGGTTGCATGGGATATATACTATATATAGCGTCGATCTTAGCGATTTTTTACCAAATTTTTTATTATCTGTAAGCAAATATCTCACCAAGTTTCAAGTTTTAATCTTCCAAAATGGGGGATAAATGGCCATAGTCCTCTTATCTGAACGATCGGTTGCATGGGATATATGCTATATATAGCTCCGCTCTTGGTGATTTTTTTTACGAAATCTTTTCCTATCCATAAGAAAACATCTCACCAAGTTTGATGTTTTAATCTTTAAAAATGAGGGAGAAATGGTCAATATCCTCTTATTTGAACGATCGGTTGTATGGGAGATATATGCTATAGTGACCCGATTATACCGGATCCGACAAATGTCTTATATAATACAAAAATACATCCTTGTGCCAAATTTCATCGAGATATCTTAAAAGTTGAGGGACAAGTTTGCGTTCAAACAGACGGACGGACGGACGGACAGACGGACATGGCTGTATCAACTCAGTTCATCGTCCTGATCAATTTGGTATAATTAATGGTGGGTCTTACATTTCTAAACGTTACAAACATCGGACTAAAGTTAAGTATAAAATCTTAATCTTGTATAGGCGCCTAAGGTACTCCACCGATCTTTATGAAATTTTAACAGTCGATTTTTGGATTCACTGGTTACAGCATAGGCTATATATAATTTTGAAACGCGTAGATAGTATACCCCGAATCATGTTTCGTAATTTTATTTAACACGGTTCTGAAGTTAATAAAAGCTGAAGTTTGACATTTTGTTCATTTATGTTCCAAAATTAAAAAAAATCATTAATAAGATCATCAGGTCATTGTAACTACGAAATTCCAGCATTCTATCTGCTTCAGTGAAAGAAATATGGCATGTTTCAGGTACCTACCTATCTTTTAGAAAACTTTGGTCCAAAAGTGGGTGTGGTCGTCCACCGATTTTGCTTATTATCCACGGGCGTCTATAGTATACCTCGTATTAAGTTTCGTAATTCTATCTTACACCGTTCTTATGTTATTAATAGTCGAATTTGAAATTTGCTTGACTCATAAGTGGGCGGTGCCACACCCACTTTCCAAAATTTAGCAACACTCATATAAAGAATAAGAGAATTGAGGTAACTGCCAAATTATATCATTCTACCTGTATCAGTCAATGAAATATGAACCGTTCAGTATTTCTACCTCCTTTTCAGATAACTTTTATGAAAAAGTAGGTGTGGTCGAAAAGCGATGGGTGTATGAACCATAACTATAGTATATCTTCTACGAAATTTCGTTATTCTAACATAAACGGTTCTGTAGTTATTAACAGTCGAAATTTGAAAATTTGTTCACTCACATGTGGGCGGTACCACGCCCATTTGCTCTACAAGCATAGTAACGCTTATTTCATATGCCATATGACGTCAAAAGTTCAACAGAGGCGATTTCAGTTACGGAATCGTTTTTCAATTTTAATTTCGTTTCGGTTTCGGTTTCAAAAAAAAAAAAAAACGAAAACAAATTTGTGAACAAGAATGATTTATTAAGTTTATTACTAAGCTACAAAATTCAAATGGTTTAAAGTAGCTCTGACTTTTTATAATATTTTTCCTTCCTACATTATGAATTTTTTCCAATACAAAAATAAATATTGGGGTCTATCAGCTATTCCGGCGGAATTGCCAACGGGGAATAATTGTAATAGAGTTTTGTGATCTCCATCGACTTTATCGAAATTCACTTCCAAATTCCGATTAAATCGATTGAATTCTCTCATGATCTATTATATTTCTCCCGTCGGCAGTTCCGTCGGGAGCTGATAGCTGATAGACCCCATTGTTCGTGCCATGTATGGATAAGATTTGGCCAAAAAAAAAGTTCTAAAAATTAACAAATTTTTTTATTAGAAAAGTATACAATTTTATTTCAATACCTGTATTCGATTCGATTCGATTCTATAGATATGCATCTATCCGTTATAATAATTTCATCGAATTTGATCTTAGTTAGTTAATCGGTAACGGTTTCGGTATCAAAAAATTTATCGGCTACGGTTTTGGTTTCGAAAAGTGAATCGGTTACTGTTTCGATTTTGAAAAATTAATCGGTTGCTGTTTCGGTTTTGAAAAATTAATGGTTACGGTTTCGGTATCGGAAAATGATAATTTCATCGAATTCGATCTTAGTTAGTTAATAGGTTACCGTTTCGCTTTCGAAAATTATTCGGTTACGGTTTTGGTTTTGGTTTCGATCCTTGTTTAAAATATTTGTAAAAAGCGAACTGTCTTGTGATTTGGTTGAAGCACGCCTATCCAATGTCTTGATTGTTCCTTGGTTTTTGGTGTGGTGTAACGGATCCATGTAAAATTCGTTTCGGATTGCAGCTAAGTATGGCTAAATACATATTTGCCGCTGTCACACGTTGCGCTTATAATCAAGTGTAAGCAATAGCGGAATCCATCACGCGATCGGCTTTTTCAAGTCCAAATATTAATGTACTATGTGATGATTTCGCTCAGCTGACGTGACTTCTTCTTTTGGAAAACCTAACCCACTAAACAAAAATGTTGAGCTTGATTTGAGCAGAGAGTATAATTTTAATCCAGCCTAATGTACACAGTTATGCTACATTTACTTTTTAAAATACGCACCACAGTATTTATTAGATTAAATATGTAAATAAGTACTTAGCTAATAATATTGAGGTTAAGTGCTGAAAGGAATTGAAAAGGGTTGAATAAAAATGACAGATTATGCGAAAACTTGTTACAATAAAGACCAACGACAAAAGCAAAAAGAATGTCTGGGAAATCAAACTGCTTATCTCACCATAATCCCCAGAGCGATTGCAAGCATGCGATTTTTACGTGGGAAAGCGTAAAGACAAATTTTTGATACTGAAAAAGGTGCAAGGGAAAATAGACAAAAACGAACCCAACTCAAATTTCCAGTGCATCTATTTGTTTAAGATAAGCTTCGGAAGCATCAAATTTTGTTGAACCACAAAACTTATTACATTTTTCTAGTATATATTTATAAGCTAGTGGATATGTGGAATAAGAAAGTAAAATAATGGGATATTTTTGATTTATGATTGGCTTTTTGGGTCGTTTTTATACCCAGCTGTGAATCAAATCTGATGCTTGTTTCTGCTCTCATGATAGCGAAGCGCGCTTGAAAGTAAAAATATATTTTTCGAAATCAACAAAAATTTGACAGACATAAATCAGTGCATAACAGAAACAAAATAAAAATTCAAGCATAGCGCTTTCACTAAAGTAACAGCAGTTCGAACATTTTTGTCTGTATGTCTATTTGTTTGTTTAAGCTTCACTCAAAATCAGCTGCATAATTCAGCCTTGAACAATACTGTAAAAGTGTGATGGCTTTAGACCAAAATATTCAAATGTCTACTTAAATGTCTGGAGGAAAAACTTTTATACGATATCACTGATAGGGATATTAACAATTGAATCGGTAAGCCTACAAAAAAATCCTTTCCCGTGCAATTTTGTTAAGTCTCAGAGCTTGTATAATATCGGGTTGCACGCGCACTTTGACTTCCCTTCAAACCATGTATGATTTATACTACTTATGAAAGTAAAAGGAGCTTCAATTTCTCTGCTTCTTGCAAGCATTTCGCTAGTTGCTAAAACAAACTGGATTTGTTTCAAAAAAATATTCTTCATGTTGACAATATTGGGTATAAAAATGTATTTACATTAGTATAAATATGCGCGTTTTTGGATTTACACACATATATACATGTGAGTGACATATTGAGGACATCAGCACCACATGTGTAAGTACATATTTGAAAAACAATGAAAAATTGGAAAATATATTGTCGATAAAGGCGTCATACACATGCAAACAAATCGAAAGTGCGTACATATGTGCGTCTTGCTCTTTCGAGCTCCATTCACGTAGTATTTTATACAAATATGGATTTCAAACTGTTTTTCGCTTTATCCCACATACAAACAAAATACATTTTTAGAAGCACACAAAAATTCATCTTCTACTATTTATTTAAAGCGAAGTTCTTGCCTTGTAAGACGCTCGTCCATTTATTTTGCATGTCGTTAATGTGTCGTGAATATTTATTTTGCATAATTTATTACATACTTATAATGTTTGCAGATAATTTAAAATGCTTGCAAATAACCAAATGTAGCATAAGAAAATGCATTACAAATGGATAAAATATATGTGTAAATATACACACACATATATAAAATAAAATAAGATAAGATAAAATAAAATAAAATGAAATAAAATAAAATGGAATAAAATAAAATAAATAAAATAAACAACATAAAATAAAATAAAATAAAATAAAATAACTTAAAAAAACAAAATAAAATAAAATAAAATAAAACAAAATAAAATAAAATAAAAAAAAAAAAAATGAAAGGAAATGAAAAAAAATAAAATAATATAAACAAAAATAAAATAAAATGGAATAAAATAAAATAAATAAGATAAACTAAAATAAAATAACTTAAAAAAACAAAATAAAATAAAATAAAATAAAATAAAATAAAATAAAATAAAATAACTTAAAAAAACAAAATAAAATAAAATAAAATAAAATAAAATATAATAAATAAAATAAAATAAAATAAAACAAAAAATAAAATAAAATGAAAGTAAATGAAATAAAATAAAATAATATAAACAAAAATGAAATAAAGTAAAATGGAATAAAATAAAATAAATAAAATAAGATAAAATAAAATAAAATAAAATAAAATAAAATAACTTAAAAAAAAAACAAAATAAAATAAAATAAAACAAAATACCTTAAAAATCAAACAAATTAAAATAACATAAAATAAAATGAAAGTAAATGAAACAAAATAAAATAATATAAACAAAAATGAAATAAAGTAAAATGGAATAAAATAAAATAAATAAGATAAAATAAAATAAAATAACTTAAAAAAACTAAATAAAATAAAATAAAATAACATAAAATAAAATAAAACAAAAAATAAAATAAAATGAAATAAAATAAAATAATATAAACAAAAATGAAATAAAGTAAAATGGAATAAAATAAAATAAATAAAATAAAATAAAATAAAATAAAATAAAATAAAATAACTTAAAAAAAAACAAAATAAAATAAAATAAAACAAAATACCTTAAAAACAAACAAAATAAAATAAAATAAAATAAAATGAAAGAAATGAAATAAAATAAAATAATATAAACAAAAATGAAATAAAGTAAAATGGAATAAAATAAAATAAATAAAATAAAATAAAATAACTTAAAAAAAAATAAAATAAAATAAAATAAAATAAAACAAAATACCTTATAAACAAACAAAATAAAATAAAATAAAATAAAATAAAATAAAATAAAATAAAATAAAATAAAATAAAATGATATAAAATAAAATAAAATAACATAAAAAAAATAAAATAAAATAAGATAAAAAAATAAAATGAAATAAAATAAAATAAAAAAAAATACAAAAAAAAAATAAAATAAAATAAGATAAAAAAAATAAAATAAAATACAAATAAAAAATAAAAAAAAAATAAAAAAAAATAAAAAAAAATAAACTAAGATAAAATAAAATCAAAGCAAATAAAATAAAATAAAGTAAAATAAAACAAGCTAGGAAAGGGCTGTCTTCGACTGTGCCGAAGACTTTATACCTTTCATGAATACGCATCACAGTTTTAAGTGTCCGATCCTTACTCACAATTAGTAAAAACTCTGCAAAACTGATAATTTAAAGATACATAGCCCAAACTTCATTTATCGGAACAATCGATTGCATGGGAGCTACATGTTATGTAGGTCCGATCTGGCTCATTTTCACTACACACATTACATACATAATAAGTACCAAACCTGCAAAACTTTACGTTCCTAGCTTTTTAATTGCAACATTTATAGCCCAAAACCCATTTATCGAAGCTATCGATTGTATGGGAGCTATGCGTTGTATTGCTCCGATCTTTCTGATTCCGACAAATGATTAATCTCATGCAAAATGGCGGCTTCATCAAGATATCTCAAAAACTGAGGGACTAGTTTGCGTACAAACAGACAGACGGAATCGACTCAGCTCATCGCCCTGATAATTTCGGTATACTTATTGGTGGGTCTATCTCTTCCTCTTCTTATACTTACAAACATCGGATCAAAGTTATAATACGATTTAATGTTCATGAAAGGTATAATAAAATAAGAGAAAATAACCCTGTCCAATCTGTCCCGTCCCACCCTTAAATTGTCATCCTCGGAGCAAACCCTGGCAGCTGGGCTGCTCCATTGTCTCTTGTTACTTGCTGGGGTCGAACCCAATCCTGGATCAAGAACCCAATCCTGGATCTTCTGCGTTTGCTGAAAGAAAATCTATATTAAACGGTCGTATTCGGTACAATGCGCCAAGTGTAAGAGATGGTTACATAAATCTGGATGTTCAAGGCTTAACCCTGCCATCCACAGACCCCGTACTTTCTTTAGTACTTTTGAGGCACCTTGCTGTACACGTCCAAGGACGTCCCGCGGTAGTCGCCGCTCCGGCACTCCCGTACCGCTTCTACCTACTTCCAATAGTCACAATAGTGGCTCAGTCTATACGACTGGCATAACCGCTGCCATTCCCGCCTCACCCACTCCCGACTGTTGCTCACGCACACCAGCGTCTCCATCTTACACGGCCGCTCAACACTCCTATCCCCTCCGGAATAGGTCAGATATGAGCATCGCCGAGCGTCAGCCCCCTCTTTCTCTGCCCCTAATGCCCCCCCTGCTTCCAGCCTGCACGTGGGTCAGGAACACCATCACCTAGTACCTTTCACTACGTGCACCGTTTGTTGGCAAAGATTATATACGCCTGCGACATCGGTCAAGTGCAACCATTGCCTTGGCCTGTGTCACATCCTTATGTGCTCTGGGCTCGCAAACGGTAACCTCTGGACGGATTCGTTCATAGCCCCCTGCTGCAGAACACAGCCGCCTTCCACGCCAGACAACATCGGCCATGGCGCTGTCAACTCTAGACTGCGACATAGTTTAGGCCTTAGCCTACCTCCACCTAGGCAAACGCATCCGTCCCTCACGCCTAGTATGTCCCCCGTCTCCCCTCCTACACACTTCAAAATTTTGCAGCTGAACTGTAACGGATTAGCTGGAAAGATCGCGGAGATAACTGACTTTATGAAGACGCACAACATCAAAATCGGCGCGATACAAGAGACAAAATTGAACACGAGATCGGACTTACGAACTTGTGATGGGTATAATGCCGAATCGAAAAGACCGTCCCAGCGGTCTTGGGGGTGGCCTTGCGTTCATTACACATCACTCTGTACAATATAATCTATTTTCCCCTGACTTCGACCTCAGGGACTCTACCTTAGAATGCATAGCAGCCCGGTCAGGAGACGCCGACCTGCAAATCATAAGCATCTATATTCCTCCTGTCACGTGTTGTCCTAGAGATTATCATCCCGACATTAGTGCGTTGCTAAGGGGCGATAACCGTCTAATCCTAGGCGACTTCAACGCGCATCACGATCTCTGGCACTCCAACTTGCCAGCAGACAGCAGAGGACACGCAATTGCAGACCAAATAGATAACTCAGCATTCTGTACAGTCAATGGAGATGCCCCCACCAGGGTGGCAGGTAACTGTCACAGTTCGCCAGACATCTCCATAACGAGCGCGGGCCTTATTAACTTTGTCATCTGGCGACCGATGCTTACATTAGCTTCAGACCACCTACCCATCTTACTCTCTGTTGAACGACCGACCGACTTCATAACGACTGATAAAATAACATACATCAACTTCACCAAATCGGACTGGGACCGCTTTACTGAATATACAGAGCGCTCCTTCGCTGCCTTACCCACTCCTACGGACGTACGCAAAGGTGAACGAGAGTTTCGCAAGGTCATTGATTCAGCCTCATGCCGCTTCATTCCTGCTGGCAGAATACCAGAAATTCGTCCGAATTTCCCGGCAGAAGCTGCGGCGATGGCAAGAGAACGTGACCAAGTGAGACTCATCAATCCCGCAGATCCCAGAATAAATGATCTCAATGCGGAAATTCGTAGGATTGTCAACGAACACAAGCTGACCAAGTGGAAACAACACCTTGAGACATGCAACCTCTCCGGCGGAGTCGGCAAATTATGGTCGACTATCAAGGCCCTATCCAATCCGACCAAATACAAAGACAAGGTCGCCATTGCTTTCGGCGACAGCGTCAAATCGGACGCCAGGAAATGCGCGAGCTCCTTTTGCCGGCTGTTTATAATGCATCCACCGGCGGAGAGGACTAAGAGAAGAGCCTTCCGACGTGCGCGCAAACACAAACACTCTACTGCGCCCATTGCCGGCTCTCTTTAATCTCTCTCTAACTACCTTCGTTATACCTGAGATATGGAAACAAGCGATTGAAGTTCCCCTACTAAAACCAGGGAAGCCGGCGAACCTAGGAGAGTCTTATCGCCCGATATCCCTCCTTTCGCCGGTAGCGAAAATACTAGAGTCCATTCTGCTTCCTTACTTCGTTACAAATCTAAAATTGGCCGATCATCAACATGGTTTCCGCAAAAATCACACCACGACATCTGCTTTGAACGCCATTGCAACGCAGATTAACAACGGTTTGAATCAACATCCACCAAACCATATGACGGTTCTCGTGGCACTTGACCTGTCAAATGCATTTGACACGGTCAATCACGCCACACTCCTCCGAGATCTGGACGAGACAAAGCTCCCTGCCAGCCTTAAGAGGTGGACCGCTAATTACCTCAATGGTCGACAGGCAACAGTCAAATTTAGGAACAAGAAATCTAGACCACGAAGAATAAAACAAGGGGTGCCGCAAGGTGGTGTTCTCTCCCCTTTTGTTTAATTTCTATATTTCGAGACTTCCCCCCTTGCCTCGGGCAAGGGTCTCTCCATTGATGAACTCTGTATTAGAATCAACAGTTACCTCCATGACCTTTCCAGCTTCTTCACCGAGCGTAATCTGACCCTATCTCCGACTAAATCGACGGCGACAATGTTTACTACATGGAATGCGCAGATGGGGCAAGAGTTAAATGTCCACGTAGACGGAGTACCTCTACCTACTGTCAACCACCCAAAAATCTTGGGTGTGACATTTGACAACGGCCTCACCTTCGCTGGTCATGCCACCGCAATAGCCTCAAAGGTACAGAGCCGCAATAAGATCCTCAAGTCACTGGCCGGCAGTACTTGGGGAAAAGACAAAGAAACATTGCTTGCTACATATAAGGCTATTGGCCGGCCGGTTATTGACTATGCTGCGCCTATATGGTCGCCCAATCTTTCTGACACCAACTGGAGGAAATTGCAAGTCTGCCAAAACACCGCCATCAGAACTGCTACGGGATGCCTGCTTATGACATCTGAGTCTCACCTCCATCAAGAGGCAAAATTCCAGTTCCTTCTGAACTGTCATAAACCTAGTCACCCAAACCGACATCTTTTGGATGTAGCACCGCCCCCCAGAGACATAAGGAGACATCTCCGTAAGCATTACGATGAGATCCGCCATCATATTTCTTTGCCGTTTGATCTGCGGAACCATAGACGGGCTCTAAATGGCCTCCACACCGAGTCGGTAGATAGATCTCTCAGATCTCTGCCTGTGAATCCCGTTACTAATACTCAACCACCGGAATTGGCTGAAGAGGAGCATGCACTTCCGAGGGAGACTATAGTCATACTAGCACAACTTCGCTCTGGATATTGTAATAGGTTAAACTCTTACTTATCCAGACTGAACCCCAACATACCAAGAACATGCCCTGCATGTGGTATGACCCCTCATAATACCATACATCTCTTCTCCTGTTCAGTTGAACCCACTCTTCTAACACCTACATCACTCTGGTCCAACCCTGTGGAAACTGCGCGTTTGCTCGGACTTCCGTTAGAAGAGCCTGATGACAATTTAGAGTGATCGAGCCCATTGGGCAGGGCGAAGCACTGTTAACAACAGCAACAACAAGAGAAAATAAATTAAAGGTGACGATTATAATTTGTCTCTAGGGCTTATATTTAAATTCTGGTCTTTCGCACAATCTTCTCCTTCTTTAAATGGTCATCTAACCGCCTGGGCGATTTTGACCGTCCAACATAGCTTGCCAGTCGTTTCTTCGTTGCGCCAACTGGCGCCAATTGGAAACACCGCTGGATCGCAAATCGGTCTCTACTTGGTTCTTCCATCGGAGTGGTGGTCTTCCTCTTCCTCTGCTTCCACCGGCGGGTGCCGATAAGAATACCTTCTGGGCTGGAGCATCTTCGCTCATTCGCACTACGTGGCCTAGCCAGCGAAGCCGCTGTGTTTTAATTCGCTGAACTATGTCGGCGTCCGCGTAAAGTTCATACAGCTCATCATTAAATCTTCTTCGGTACTCGCCGTCGACAACGCATAGAGGTCCACAAATCTTTCGAAGAACCTTTCTCTCGAATACTCCCAGAGCCGCCTCATCAGATGTTGTTAGTGTCCACGCTTCTGCACCATATAGCAGGACGGGTGCGATGAGTGACTTGTAGAGTGTTATTTTCGTTCGTCGAGAGAGGACTTTACTTTTCAATTGCCTACTCAGTCCGAAGTAGCATTTGTTTGCAAGAGTAATTCTTCGTCGGATTTCTAGGCTAACATTATTGTTGGTGTTAATGCTGGTTCCCAGGTAAACAGTAATTATAATAATTCCCAACGAATAACCCACCACAACTCCCAACCGACACGAGGGGCGCATCCGCATAACGCACGGCTTTTTTGTTTATATATATATTGCCAAGTCGTTGAAAGGCAGGGGTTTGTTAAGTGTCGAGATCTAAAACTGCTCAGCTACAGAGGGAAACTCACCAGCTAAGTAACACAAGAAATTAAAACTTATAAATAATGTATTAGGAGAAGAAAGAATCAGTTAGATTGTAAAGAGTAAATTCATAAAGTTGCTATGGGTTAAGCGAGGATAGTATCGATTTTTTAATGCTAAAAAGCGAGTCAGAAATATCAAATGTACTGGAGTGACTGTTATAATTGTCACACAAACATCGGAAAGGCTCATTTAATTCAAAATTAGACCTACACTGTTTCAAAAAAATAGGTTTAAAATGTCTTGATGGCCGAAAAGGAATGTTAAAGTTTACTTCTCCCTACAAAAATGGGCTAGCGACCAACCCGTTTAATAATTTAATCATAAAGTACCAAGAGCATAAATTTACAAAATAGATTTCCAAAATATCGAACACTAACCACAAAAAGTAAACCCGAATCATTGGTAGGATTCGGTTAAGCCGTTCCCGAGATAGTGGTCGATATCTGAAGGAATAAATAAAATGCGGTCAGGTGGCAACCCTAGGTGGCAACCCTACTCGAAAATACTTTGGTTGGTATACGGCCTAAAATACCTTTCATTTGATACCCATATTCCCATATATTGCTTAATATTAAAAAAAATTGAAATAGGTGGCAACCCTGTGAACCACCCCAAGTGGGAACACCAAAGTAGAAAATCTTTAAACAAAGGATACTACCCATATACCAAATTCCATCCAAATCGGTTAGGTCGTTCCTGAGATAGTAGGGGATATACAAATATACAACTATACAAATATACAAGAATAACTCGTTTAAAGTTATAAGATATTGTTCCGAGCATTTCTCTACGACTAGCAAGGGCAGGAAGGTTAGTAAGTTTCAAGCGATTAGTATAGGGAGACAAATTATACAGGGAATCCCATGAATAATCTCTTAAAGCGAAAAGTAAAAATTGTTTTTGAACCGATTCTATCCGATCAACGTGGACTTGGTAGCTCGGATTCCAAATAATTGAGCCATATTCTAATATCGGTCTTACTAATGTTGTAAAAAGGGCTTTAGTTACGTACGGATCACTAAATTCTTTCGACCATAGCTTAACGAATGATAAAACACCCCTAGATTTATTGAAAGTTTCATTTATATGGAGATTGAAGCTAAGTTTACAATCCATCGTAATTTCCAAGTCCATAAAATCATACCCTTGTTCAAGACTATGCTTGTTGGTTATGTAGGAAGCTGGTTGTGTATTTCTGCGCAAAAAACACATATATTTACATTTTTTAAGATTGAGTGGCATGTAGTTTAAATCGCACCAAGCCCCATCAAGATCTGATTGAAGTAAAGCTCTATTTTCGCTCACCGAGTAAGACATAAAAATCTTAACCGTCAGCGTACATCAAAATGTTTGAAAACTTGAATGTACTGGATATATCAATAATGAACAACAAAAACAGATCCGGGCCAAGATGGCTACCTTGAGGAACTCCAGAAGATACATCGATGACATTAGATAGCGCATTCTTAATAACTACTCTTTGTGTTCTGAAAAGAAGATATCCAGCGGGTGAGACTGGGTTGAAAGCCGAGTAGGAAAAGTTTATGAATAAGTAACAAATGGCAAACTTTGTCAAACCCTTTATTGAAATCTGTATATATAACATCTGTGTGCATTTTTTCTCTAAACGCGTTTGAAATATGGGTTGTGAATTCTAGTAGGTTTGTACTTGTTGATTTTCCTTTACAAAAGCCGAGCTGTCAATCTGCAATCAATGTGGATATAGAAGTTGTAAGCGGATTTGTAACAATGCCTTCAAATAATTTGGGAATAGCGAAAAGCTTTGCGATGCCGCGGTAGTTATCTGCAGATGACCTACTCCCGCTCTTATAAAGTGGTATAAGGAAAGATTCTTTCCAAGCAGTTGGGAAGACGCCGCTTTTTAGAGACAGATTAAATAGATCGGTTAGAGGCTGGTAAATGTAGTTAGCACAATTTTTGAGACAACATGCCGGTATCATATCAGGGACACATTTAAATGATTCCTTTAAGGTTTTCAGATAGAACAAAACATTTGCAAGAGAAATTATAGGACTATTATTGATGTTGTTTGCATTTACCTGATATGGATATTTGTTTAATCGAGAAAAGGTAGCAGTAGAATAATTAGATTTAAAAAATTGGGCAAAGAAATTTGCAATATCTTGATTATCGCTGAATATACAGCCTTGGAATTTCATGGCAGAAGGAAACCCTCTTATATTACGCTTAGAGTTTACAAAACCATAAAATGACTTTGGGTTACACATAAGGTTCTTTTTAATTTACAGATATAAGCAGTGTAACATTTTTTATTCAGTTCAAAGTATTTCTGTCGTAGGATGGAGTATTTTAAGTAATCTTTGCTTAAACCGGATTTCTTGTATAGCTTGAATGAACGGTTCTTTTTATTTTTACAGCGTTCAGTTCTTTAGTAAACCATGCTTGCGTTGGTTCATCAGAAAAATATTTACATTTAGGTACATTCTTTTCAAAGAGCCTATAAATAGTGTTATTAAAATGTGAAATGTTAAGCTCAATATCGCCATAATATTTAGGCTAAGTTAATTTAGACAACTCTTTATTTAATTTTTTAAAGTTTGTTTTAGCAAAGTCGAAATCAAAGAGTCTAGTAGAATCGCATGGTTTAGTACCACTGCCTTCTTCATTAGTTATGATTTCGTAAACGATCTCAAAAGAAGGATGGTAAACGTCTTCTGGTAAAACCAAAGGATCGCAATTACCCAAACAGAGTTTAAAAGTATCATCGACAAAAGCTAAATCCAGGACCTTTCCGAAATTGTTAGGGATAACATTTATTTGATTAAGACAAAGGTCTGCCATTTCACCATTTCATCAAAGTCATTATACCCCGCTTTGGATGGAATTGGGGCAATGCTTCCGTTGACGAAAGATTTGCCACCGTCATGACAACGTAATATTTTATGCTTGCCGCTATATTATGTTACGTCGAACTTCACCGTCTTCTTAGTTTACACGTAATTACTTTTACCTTGCAATGTTTTTGACAACCTACTCTACCGCTATGTGACGGCCGCTATATAGTGGCTTTCGAGGAAACCACGTCTTTATAGTTTTATACACATACAAAAATATGCACATACATACATACATATTAATACTTGAAGTTTTCCACTTTCAAAATTTCGTAGCAAAAACTGTTTACTCTTAAATGCCAAATCGGATCTATCTCAACAATTTACACAATTACTGCAACATAAGTGGTCTTGATGGCACAACTTTATTCTTGAGTATATATGTATATATGTATGTTGATACTACCAGGAAAAGTTGCTAGTTACTGTAAACAAGTCGTTGTTATTACTTTTACTGCTAATACGAGTATATCTAAGAGCGATTAGAGGGCGGGCACTTCTAGTCACAGCACGTGCCAAGTTGGAGATTTATTTTCCTAGAAGCTTTTTATGTCAGAAATACAACTCGACAACGTCTTTAAAAAAATTACGTAGCATAACATTTTTATAAGTTTTCTTTAATTATGTTTTAATTTATTGGTCTGTGCATGCTAAATTCTTCAACTAATATTTCGATTTCCAGATCGGAAAGCAACATCATATAATGCCGATGGATCTATTTCGGAAGCTACTAGACTTCATTTATAAACAAACTTCTGGCACCGTATGTCAAGCACTTGGCTATGTTGCAGTTTCTCGTTTGGTTGCTCATATTGCCTTTTCTACTTATTGTTCTTTTATTCTATTTAATCTTCAAAAGCCAAAACTTCTTAGAAACTTTTTCTGTCTGTCCATATGTTTGGACCAGACCTGCTAAATAATGATTACTAATCCATTTAATGACTATTCAATTACCATTACTTTATATTTTTAATGATTATTTTCAATTAATTAAAAAAAAAATCAACAAAAATCATAATTTTTTACGATTGATAAGAAAAATCAAAAAGGTTCGAAAAAAAAGTTGTTTTGATTATTTTTAATGTTTTTTTTCAGTATTGTTGTAGAAGCACATAAATATACACATCAACGATATTGCAAAAAAAAATTGAATAACAATCAAAAAAATAATCCAAAAAAAAAAAATATAAAAAATATATAAAAAAATGCTACAATAATCAAAACAAATATTTATACCTTTCATGAACATGAAATGGTATTATAACTTTGGTCCAATGTTTGTAAGTATGATATGAAGAAGAAATAGACGCACCAATAAGTACACCGAAATGATCAGGGCGATGAGCTTAGTCGATTTAGCCATGTCCTTCTGTCCGTCTCTCTGTCCCTCAATTTTTGGGATATCTTGATGAAATTTGGTAAGAGGCCGCCATTTTGTAAAGCATTAATCATCTGCCGGAACCAGCCAGATCGGACTCATAGCTCCCATACAATCGATTGTTCCGATAAACGGTGTTTGACCTATAAACGAACTTTAAAGTTTTGAAGGTTTATTACTTATTATACAAGGTGGCGCAAAAGTAAGCTTCCGATGTTCAGCATATCGGTTGTGGCACTTGCAGTGTGTGCTGTTGCACCGTCTTGTTGGAACCACATGTTTTCCAATCCCAATTCATCAAGTTGCTGCAAAAAGAACTCGTTGATCATTGCTCTGTAGCGCTCACCATTCACAGTAACCGTTTGGCCCCGACCGATTATTGGTCAAATAAATAGTCAGCAATATTCCGCGTTCTGGAGCAGTGTAGCGTAACATTGTTTATTAACGGGTATTTCGCATGTGTTTACTACACAAATGTCAAAACAGAACTGACTTTAGGGGCCAATCGCAAAATGTATAGCATTTTCTGATAGGAGGATTACTTTTGCGCAGTAACCGTTTTTCACCGACCGAAATAAATAGTCAGCAATATTCCGCGTTCTGGAGCAGTGTAGGGTAACATTGTTTATTAACGGGTATTTCGCATGTGTTTACTACACAAATGTCAAAACAGAACTGACTTTAGGGGTCAATCGCAAAATTTATAGCATTTTCTGATAGGAGGATTACTTTTGCGCCACCCTGTATATGTAATGTGTGTAGTGAAAATCAGCCAGATCGGACCAACACACCATATAGCTCCCATATAATCGATTGTTTCGATAAATGGGTTTTGGGCTATGTATCTTTAAATTAACAGTTTTGCAGAGTTTTTACTAATTGTGAGTAAGGATCGGACACTTAAAACCGTGATGCGTATTCATGAAAGGTATAAAGTCTTCGGTACAGTTTTTGATTTTTTTCTAATCGTTATAAATTAGTAACTGCGTTTTCTTAAATAACAATTAAAATAATCATTACTAATTTAAAAACCCGTCTAATAAATTGATTACTAATTACTATTTAAATTTAACAAGTCTGGATTGGACGCGCATCACTCAAAAACAGCTACACGGAATTGGAGAAAATTTTAAATGAAATATTTCTATATGTTTAGCTTACAGGAAACTGTTTTGTCTATTAGAATACAGGGGTGACCATAAAATAAGAACACATGTTATATTTTTAGTTTTTTTTAGTTTTCACCAATACATTACGGGTTGTCAATTTGAATGAATTGGTGGATACAGCTTGGTATATTCACAGCAGAATTTCTACAATAGATTTAGAGGTAATCCCGCTCTAATTATTCTTCAATGCTTGAATATCTGATTACATCCGTCAAGCAATTTTCCACTACATACATATGTGAAGAATTGAATATGAAAAGCGTATGGGTTACTCACTCAACTCAACAAACAACTCGTAGTTCTAGATATTTGCTACAAACTTGAATCACGTATTTATCTTTTAGAATAAACTCAATTGGACCATCAATATGCTCCAACCAAACGAATATGATTTTCTACAAGCAACAACAATACATATGTATATACATAAGACAACAACTTTTTTTTTTAAGAGTTCCATAGTAATCCCCTTTTAGTATTGGCATAGCTTCCGATATCACTTTTTTATTTTGGAAATTTGTAATGAGAAACAAGTAAGGAAGTCTAAGTTCGGGTGGAACCGAACATTATATACCTAGTAGTGATCTATTATGGCATACCAATTTACGCAGGTCTATTTTAATACTTTCCAGTTCGTATTATAAAGCCAGCTGATTGTTTTCAATAAAGTACTTCTGTCATGAGTTTTAAGGGGTAAATTAATTTTAAAAAAATTTTAATGTATGGCGCGATATACAACCAGTATATCATGATACACCTCCTAAGAGATTTTTGCGCCGAGATTCCCTTCCAATTTGCGGTGTGCCGTTTTGAATTTTTTCCTACAAATTGGGCACCTACAGATTTTTGCCGACTTCAAGCGGCATCTACAAAGGAGATGAATTTTTGCTGAGAAGCCTTCCATGGCAGATAGATAGTCATAGAGTTTGACAAACCACTGCCAAGGGGCGAACTCGTTTTGAAAACCTTTTTTAAACCACTTTTGATGTTAGCTGTCCCAGGACTCGAACCTTGGGCCTTCAGCAAAACTACCGCCACACCACGGCAGACGCCATCAATTTATTTGTTTATAAATAGCTTCCCTACCAACAACTGTTAGCCATATTTTTACAAAATACCATTACATGCACATTTTATATTTAAAAATTTGCGTTCAAATAGACAGACAGACAGACGGACTGACGAAGAGACGGACATGGCTAAATCGACTGAGCTTATCGTCCTGATTGTTTCAGTATACCTAACGATGGACCCATCTCTTTTTCTTCTACTACTTACAAACATTTTATGTTCATGAAAGGTATAAAAATCAAAAAAGATGTATAACTTCCCTAATGCAGTGAGGTATTAACAACTTGTCCGAATATTTTACTTGTGTGTCATCCGATTTGCTGACCAATTTTGATTGAAATATCTAGTTCATACTGCAAGCAATCGTCTTTGAAAATAGCAGAATTTTTATGCTGAAAAGTGGGCGGCGCCCTGCATGGTTATAAAAATATCGCTTTTTACATTTTACAAACAAATTTTTCCGAACTATGTTAAAAAACTGGGCGTGGTCGTTGACCGATTTCGCCCATTTTCACAACAAACATTTACCTGTATATATTCAACATTTTCGCCAAATATCGTTTCGATAAATCGATTTTTGCCGGAGTTATGACATAAAAAGTTTTTTGGAATAATTCACTATAAAAGGGGAAGGGCCACGCTCATTTTCAAAAATTTATATTTTTCAACTTTCTTCGTTCACGGACACTTCGAAAGTGAAACAGAAATGATATAAAGCTTTTGTACACAAGGTTATTGCCTATTAAATATATCTATGATTATTTTCAAAATCTTTCGTATAAATTGGGCGTGGACCTTAACCGATTTCTCCCATTTTCGTCCGGAACATACCTTGTTTTGCGCCAGCCTAATATTTACACATATCTCTATCCTTTCCTAACAACAACTTTATCTTTAACTATCGCTGACTTGATTTTCTCACTCTCCTCTAACATAAAATATCTATAATCGTATATTTTTCAAAATGTCTGATTTGCCCATTCTCCAATTTATCTCAATCACTGTAGACGCTTTCATTTCGCATTTATATACTGTAACAATTTGAATTGGAATCTCTACAACTTACATATTTCTATGTTTGAATGTACATATGTATGTACAATTGAATCGATTGCAAAATGCCCTAGAATAAAGAAGAAATGATAGTTGGCGATAAAATGAGTTGGAGCAAGCGATTTAGCGACAAAACAGGCGAGGTGAAAAGTACACGAGTGTGATGCTGATTGAGTGTAAGGTCATAGCTTTAAAGAGAAATGTTTGTGATTTTGTAAATTGCTCGGAAAGAAATCAATGTGAAAATTAGATTAAATTTTTCTTCGAACCCAATTGTGCAATTTGATTGGAATCGTAAGAAAGGGGAAACAACTTGCTTTACTGTGATTTAAATTGTAGTATAAGATCGGGAAATGTTTTTTTACACTATTTATTATCCAACTAAAATATTGTTGATGTCTCAATGCGCCAAGTAAAAGTATGGTGGTGGGCTTGCAAGAGTTTGTTATCATATTTTGCGGTCACTTCGATTAACTTTTTTAGATATGTTTTGGCAGGGACACTGTACGAAAATATTTAAAAAAAATGTCTTTAAAGGTCATTTATCAAAAGAGAAGACAAAAAATTAAGTTGTTTTCGATATTATTACACCGGGAAAGACCAACCTGGCGCTCATTGGACTTGTTAGCTATCTCTTTCGTCGCGTAAAACCCATGGTCTTTCTGTGGTGTATAACCGAAACGTTTTCATTAAAAGTGTATCAATCTGTGAATTTGTGAGAGATGGTTTCGGTTCTGGTAATAGTATTAGTCGCTGAGTCCTTCTATGTCTAAAGGCACTTAATGCTGCAGTACTGGAGCATCTCAAAAAAGACTCGCGCTATTCAGTTTTATACCGAAATTTGCTGATACCTTGATTTGTTGTATTACTTTATGGCTAAAAATATTTATACCTACTACGCACACAAGGTATATTAGCTTTAGTCGCGTAAAGGTGGTATGTAACGGCATAAACGGATCGAGATAAATATTGACTTATATATATCAAAATATTCAGGACGAAAAAAGAAATTGTTTAAGCCATGTCCGTTCCGTCTGTTAGCACGATAGCTTGAGTAAATTTTGAGATATCTTAATGAAATTTTGTATGCGGGTTCCTTGGCACTCATCTCCGAGCGCTATTTAAAATGAAATGGGCGAAATCGGACGATAGCAACGCCCACTTTTTATATATAGAAAGTTTTCGAAAATATAAAAAAGTGATTATTCAGTACAGAAAACACTTATGTATAAGGATACAATTTTGTGTGTACATTAATGTTAAGGCAGAAAATAAATTGTTCTAGAACTTTTTGAAAATGGGAGTGGCACCGCCCACTTTTGATTAGGTCAAATTTAGAAATAGTATTAATCATAAATCAAAAACCGTTCAAGATATTGAAACGAAATTATTAATAGACGGAATGTTCCGAAGAAAAAATGGGCGAAATCGGTTAAGGTCCACGCCCACATTTATACGAAAGATTTTGAAAAGGATAATAGATATATGTAATAGGCCATAACTTTGCGTACAAAGGCTTTATATCATTTCTATTACACTTTCAAAGTCTCCGTGAAGGAAGATGTTGAAAAATACACATTTTTGAAAAAGGGCGTGCCCCGCAGCTTTTAAAGTGGATTATTCCACAAAACTTTTTATGACATAACTCCGGCAAAAATTGATTTATCGAAACAATATTTGGCGAAAATATTGTACATGTTTGCTGTAAAAATGAGCGAAATCGGTCAACAGCCACGCTTAGTTTTTTAACATAGTTCTGAAAAATTTGTTTGTAAAATGTAAAACGCGATATTTTTATAACTATGCAAGCTATATCAATAAGATCTTGCACACATAATAAGCTTTTTAAGCAAAATCCGACAGCAAACAAATCTTGTGAATTTCGAGGAAGTAGGCGTAGTGCTGCCCACTTTTCAGCATAAAAACTTTGCTTTTTTCAAAGGCGATTGCTTGTAATTTCAAATAGATATTTCAATGAAAATTGGTCAGCTGCTTCTCAATAGTATGTAGTATAGTCCTGCAAATCCGATGATGTGCAAGTAAAATATCCGGGCAAATATACGCAAGTAAAATATCCGGGCAAGTTGGTAATGCCCCACTGCAATAGGGAAGCTATACGAGTATACCTCTTTTGATTTTCGTACCTATCATGAAAATGAAATGTTGTATGAGAAGAAGAAGAGACGGGCCCCATTAATAAGTATACTGAAATAATCAGGACGATAAGCTGAGTCGAGTCCGTCTGTCTACTTGAACGCAAATTTTTCAAACATAAAATGTGCATGTATTGGTATTTTGAAAAAAAGCGGCTAGCAGTGGTTGGTAGGGAAGCAATTTATATACAAATAAATTAATGGCGGCCGCGGTTCCACCCGAACTTAGACTTCCTTACTTGTTAGGTTCGGCCTGTGTTGTTGTTGTTGTTGTTGTTAACAGTGCTTTGCCCTGCCCAATGGGCTCGATCACTCTAAATAGTCATCAGGCTCTTCTAACGGAAGTCCGAGGAAATGCGCAGTTTCCACAGGGTTGGACCAGAGTGATGTGGGTGTTAGAAGAGTGGGTTCAACTGAACAGGAAAAGAGATGTATGGTATCATGAGGGGTCATACCACATGCAGGGCATGTATTTGGTATGTTGGGGTTCAGTCTGCATAAGTAAGAGTTTAACCTATTACAATATCCAGAGCGAAGTTGTGCTAGTATGACTCTAGTCTCCCTCGGAAGTACACGCTCCTCCTCAGCCAATTCAGGTGGTTGAGTATTAATAACGGGATTCACAGGCCGAGATCTGAGGGATCTGTCTACCGACTCAGTGTGGAGGTCATTTAGAGCCCGTCTATGGTTCCGCAGATCAAACGGCAAAGAGATATGATGCCGGATCTCATCGTAATGCTTACGGAGATGTCTCCTTATGTCTCTGGGGGGCGGTGCTACATCCAAAAGATGTCGGTTTGGATGACTAGGTTTGTGACAGTTCAGAAGGAACTGTCTACTCAAGAGTTCCGCGTGCTCTTGAACATAGAGCAATTTCGCCTCTTGATGGAGGTGAGACTCAGATGACATAAGCAGGCATCCCGTGGCAGTTCTGATGGCGGTGTTTTGGCAGACTTGCAATTTCCTCCAATTGGTGTCAGAAAGGTTGGGCGACCATATAGGCGCAGCATAGTCAATAACCGGCCGGCCAATAGCCTTATATGTAGCAAGCAATGTTTCTTTGTCTTTTCCCCAAGTACTGCCGGCCAGTGACTTGAGGATCTTATTGCGGCTCTGTACCTTTGAGGCTATTGCGGTGGCATGACCAGCGAAGGTGAGGCCGTTGTCAAATGTCACGCCCAAGATTTTTGGGTGGTTGACAGTAGGTAGAGGTACTCCATCTACGTGGACATTTAACTCTTGCCCCATCTGCGCATTCCATGTGGTAAACAGGGTCGCCGTAGATTTAGTCGGAGACAGGGTCAGATCACGCTCGGTGAAGAAGCTGGAAAGGTCATGGAGGTAACTGTTGATTCTTATACAGAGTTCATCAATGGAGGGACCCTTGCCCGAGGCCATTATCGTGCAGTCGTCAGCGTAGGAAACAATGGAGACTCCCTCTGGTGGGGGGGGAAGTCTCGAAATATAGAAATTAAACAAGAGGGGAGAGAGAACACCACCTTGCGGCACCCCTTGTTTTATTCTTCGTGGTCTAGATTTCTTGTTCCTAAATTTGACTGTTGCCTGTCGACCATTGAGGTAATTAGCGGTCCACCTCTTAAGACCCGGGTTTTCGCACCCGGCCAAGGGCTGTTATTTCAGTGTAACCCTGTCCAATCTGTCCCGTCCCACCCTTAAATTGTCGTCCTCGGAGCAAACCCTTGCAGCTGGGTTGCTCCATTGTCTCTTGTTACGGGCTGGGGTCGAACCCAACCCTGGACCAAGAGACTGGATCTGCTGCGTTTGCTGGAAGAAAATTTATATTAAAGGGTCGTATTCGGTACAATGCGCCAAGTGTAAGAGATGGTTACATAAATCTGGATGTTCAGGGCTTAACCCTGCCATCCACAGACCCCGTACTTTCTTTAGTACCTTTGAGGCACCTTGCTGTACACGTCCTAGGACGTCCCGCGGTAGCCGCCGCTCTGGCACTCCCTTACCGCCTCTAACTACTTCCAATAGTCACAATAGTGGCTCAGTCTACACGACTGGCAGCACCGCTGCCATCCCTGCCTCACCCACTCCCGACTGTCGCTCACGCACGCCAGCGTCTCCATCTCACACGGCCGCTCAACACTCCTACTCCCCCCGGAATAGGTCAGATATGAGCATCGCCGAGCGTCAGTCCCCTCTGTCTCTGCCTCTAATGCCCCCCCCTGCTTCCAGCCTGCACGTGGGTCAGGAACACCACCTCCTAGTACCTTTCACTACGTGCACCGTTTGTCGGCAAAGATTGTATACGCCTGCGACATCGGTCAAGTGCAACAGTTGCCTTGGCCTGTGTCACACCCTTATGTGCTCTGGGCTCGCAAACGGCAACCTTTGGACGGATTCGTTCATAGCCCCCTGTTGCAGTACACAGCCGCCCTCCACCCCAGACAACATCGGCCATGGCGCTGTCAACTCTAGACTGCGACATAGTTTAGGCCTTAGCCTACCTCCACCTAGGCAAACGCATCCGTCCCTCACGCCTAGTATGTCCCCCGCCTCCCCTCCTACACGCTTCAAATTCGGCCTGTGTAGTTTCCAATAGCTGGGTTGTTTGGAGTGCAGTAATCAGTAATTCCTGTTGACTGGCAACTTTTATATTTCTCAGCAGCTGTTTAAATCTGACAGGATTCCTCCTCTCTTAAAACGTTTTGATGAAGGAAATAGTTCTCTTGCAAAATTGTGTACAAATTTCCAGCTAGCTAGATGACAGAAATATTAATCGGATTTTAACTCAATTTAGTACCACAATGTATTAAGGCCTCGAGATATTGGCCAAAATGTGTGGACCAGTAGAAGCTCTATAATTTATTCATACCATAAGCGTATCAAGGAATATTGTTTCGAACTTGTATGTTTGTTTTTCATGTCATGCTGAAGCGGTTAACCTTTTTGAGGGTTGTGGACTGCGGGAGCTTGTACTGTTGGCAAAATGTTGTAGATTATCAGTTTACGACTTTGATGCGGGTATTTCGATTTAAAGTAAACCAATTTGACCGATTATGCTTATAAAATGTTATTGTATTGAATTCACTTAACAAATTTAAATTCAAGTTTGGGCGGTCGAATAGGCTGTATGCGAATTATAACAATTGCGAAACAAAAAAGAAAAAGGGATAATAATACAATGTCAAAACAACCATGGTTGCCAAAGTATATTCATTAATCCTTGCATTACTTAACTTCATAATTTTAAAGAATGCGAATTCGAGCCCAACAAAACATTTTAAACTATTATTTTTGAATTAAAAAATAAAAGTAAAATAAAATAGTTATCTCTTCACTTTTTTCAAAAAGTTCACAAAATAAAATTAATATCAGATAAATGCCCATTCGCTCACAGGTATTGCTCTGGTATATGTATATATATATATAGATATTCTTCCTATCTGACTTTTTGATTTGAAATTTTGAAAATAACTGTTGAATTTGATCCCTGGTTGCCATAGCAAAAGGACCACAGTCGCAAACACCTTTGGACGAAATTGTGGAAATAAACCCAAACAATGAAAAAATCATGTGTCATGAATTTAATATGGGGCTGTGATTTCCAGTTGGAAAAATCGTTTACTTGATACTGATTACGTGTTAGTCGATTTTTTGCTTAGAGATAAATTGATTTTTGAAAAATAATTCTTTTGTTCGATTAATTCAAAATCGATGTTTACCCGTAACAAACTCTATCCAAAAAATCGATCATTTAAAAATAAAAATCAATGGAAGTAAATCGATTATTTATTCACAACTCTGAATTAATGTGGCATACAATAATCCCAATATTTAAAGCTAAGTGCTTACCTCTATGGATTATGCCATATCCATATCTCTCTTGAATGTATCTAACTTTATTTTGAGTAGATCGTGACCGTGTTGTTTGATAATTTTGTGTAATATAAATAGCCAAATACTAGCAACTAATGCTATTTTAAAAGTAATCCTTTTCATAAGATTTCGCTTGACTACCGTGTCACTAACTTCTAATTTGTTCTTTAACTTTAAGCATATAGGTGGAATCGGGGATATAAGTCGATTATATTTGTCGAAATATATATCGATATATTTCGATACATCAATTTGCATATAATTTTTTGACACCATTTTGTGAAAAAAATTGGCTATCAGTAAATTTATATTATGTACTTATCCACCATTTTTGAAGCCATAAAAGCTTTTTCGTTAAACTTAATTGGGTTTTCCCCAGTAAACCCAGAGATCATCGTTTTATTGGTCTCGGTATTGGATAACTCCCTATTACTCGCTATACTTCTGTTTATTACCATATAATTTTGTATACTCCCTTTTAACATCGCAAAAAACAATAATGGAGTTTTAGTTATTACTTTTTATTAATCGCAATTGAGTATTGGGGTAGTTTTAAAGAATTTTAGAAAACATCTCAGGAGAGTAATGAGGGACCAATGGAAGACCAATGGAAGATCTTTGGAAAATCATGCCTCAAGCCTTCTATGCAAGCAAATGAAAGAATGGAAGCAATGAAATAGATATCATATATAAATACCCCTCATATCAACAAATAAAGGATTTCTACGATTGCAGCTTTTTCGTTTTTTTGAAATTTTTTTTTTTGGGTGGCAGAGAAATTTGGCTTACTCCAAGGCGAATTTATAAAAGGTGATAGCACGGCGAATTCATTGCTGTATAGACACACACACTTCATGTGTTTTGTTTTTGCTTTCGCGGCTTCTCCTGTCAGATTGCATGGAATTTTTTTATTTTGATAGAAGAAGCCACTGCTCATATGTTCGTATGAGATCACCTGTAAGTGAATTCGCCTTAGCTTACTTAAAAAGTGTTAGCTAGGAGTAGAGTTGGAGAAATCTCTACATTCGTTCCGAAAATATATAGAAGGGAGTCATCTTGTATTAATAACTTGAGGAGGTCTCCCCTATTGCTCCAAGATTAGTAAAATCGGAACACAGTGTGTAGAAATATCTGTTATTGATCCGAAAGGATGTTAAGAGGATTACTGTCTTATTCTTCGCTTGTGGAGATCTCGATTCAAGCTCTACTGGATCTTTGCAAAAGAATTTATAGATCTTGTAATTTGAGTTTTAAAGAAACGGGCTATTCATGCGTCAACTACTAATACATTGAGTGAAAATTTTTCTAGACATCAATAATTTGTGTCATCCTTAATAGGCACGGCCGTACATGCTAACCATTTTAGCCAGTACTTTTTCCTATACGCTAAGTCTTCCTTTTGAAAAAGCAGGCAATACAATATAAATGCTTACCTAGGGTGTAATTGTCCCAGAGTGTAAAATGTATCAAATGATAGCAGTAGCAGATAAAACCTAATTTAATTCAACTACAACAATGAGATGAGAAATAAAATGCGCTCAAGAGGAATGGATTTCTGCCTTCTTCATTTTCTATCTTAGTTATATCGATGATTGTACATAATTTTCGATTTCACACGAGCTTACAATTTCTTGCTTTATTTTTTTTCATTTTTGTTCGGTTGGCCCTTGAATTTCCCTCATTTGTTAATTCGGTGATCTGCTTAGATCTCTCGAAAGTACCTAACTATTTCCAAAATTTACAATATGAATATATATATATGGTTTTGTACATTTGCTCTTTTATTTTGCAACAGACAAACAGCCGCTATAACGGGCCCACGCACGCAAGCACGTTAAATCAATTTAATTTTATTTAATTAAAAAAGTGTCGACAAGTGGCGGAAAATACGGCTTAGCAAATACGCGTACATGTATGAGCGTGTGCGTGCATAAGTGTGGGTGCGCATGCATGCGCTTTAGATGCTACCCAGTCGAAATCAATTATATGCATGCACGGAGCATGCATTCTATATGAATGAAAAATTATGTAAAATGCGTACCTTTGCAGTTCAGTTGTTCACAGATAAAGTATGCGTGCTGAATGCATGCTGTGGTAGTGAAAAGTCATATGATTCGAAAAAAAAACACCTAACTGAATGTTTTCTATGTACATAGTTGCATGCTCTTTGCGTTTTCTTTATTGTCTCTAAAAATTGATTAAAGTTTATGGAAAAACAAGTAAGGAAGTCTAACTTCGGGTGGAATCGAACATTATATACCTAGTAGTGATCTATTATGGCATCCCAATTGACGCAGATCTATTTTAATACTTTTCAGTTCGTATTATAAAGCCAGCTGATTGTTTTCAATAAAACCACATCTGTTATGAGTTTTGAGTAAATTAATTTAAAAAAAAAATAAATGTCTGGCGCGATATACAAGAGGTATATCATTTAAGAGATTTTTGCGCCGAGCTTCCCTTCCCTTTGTTGTATGCCGTTTTGAATTTTTTCCTACAAATTGGCGGTACCTACAGATTTTTACCGACTTTGAATGGCATCTACAAAGAAGATGAATTCTTGCTGAAAAGAATTCCACGGAAGAAAGACACTCGGAAAGTTTGCCAAACCACTGCCGAAGGACGACCCCGTTTTGAAAAACTTTTTCAAACCACTTTTGATGTTACCTGTGCCAGGACTCGAACCTTGGACCTTCGGTGTGGTAGGCTCGCCAACACTACCTCCACACCACGGCGGCCGCCATTAATTTATTTGTATATAAATAGCTTCCCTACTATCAACTGCTAACCACATTCTTTCAAAATACCAATACATGCACATTTTATATTTAAAAATTTGCGTTCAAATAGACAGACAGACAGACGGACGGAGAGATGGACATGGCTAAATCGACTCAGCTCATCATCCTGATTATTTCAGTATACTTATTCATTGGCCCATCTTTTCTTCTTCTCATACTAACAATCATTTCACGTTCATTCAAGGTATGGAAATCAAAAAAGATATATAACTTCCCTATTGCAGTGGGGTATTAATTACTTGCCCGGATATTTTGCTTGCTTGTTATCCGATTTGTTTAATTTTTGGCAGAAGTATACTACATACTATTGAGAAGTAGCTGACCAATTTTGATTGAAATATCTGTTTCAAACTACAAGCAATCACCTTTGAAAATAGCAGAATTTTTATGCTGAAAAGTGGGCGACGTCACCCCTACTTCCGCAAAATCAACAAAAAAATTGCTACTTTCGAGTTTTGCTTAAAAAGCTTATTATGTGTGCAAGATATTTTCGATATAGCTTGCATAGTTATAGAACAAACAAATTTTTCAGAACTATGTTAAAAAACTGGGCGTGGCCGTTCATCGATTTCGCCCATTTTTACAACCAACAATTACCTTTATATAGAACATTATCACCAAATTTCGTTTCGATAAATCAATTTTTGCCGGAGTTATGGCATAAAAAGTTTTGTGGAATAATTCACTATAAAAGGGGAGGGACCACGCCCATTTTCGAGAATTTATATTTTTCGACTTTCTTCATCCACGGACACTTTGAAAGTGAAATAGAAATGATAGAAAGCTATTTTAAGCAAAGTTATTACCTATTAAATATATCTATAATCCTTTTCAAAATCTTTCGTATAAAAGTGGGCGTGGGATAATCCACTTTAAAAGGGGCGGGGCCACGCATAGGCACGATTTACCAAGTGAAGGGTTTAAGCGTAATTTTATTCTTATTTCGATGGTTCAATTTTGTACAATTTATTTTCATTTTGCTCCTGTTAGATATACATAGTATTGGCACAATACTGCTATTTCATCCATGCAGTATAAGTGATTTTGTACCTATAAATCATGTGAGCGCACGGGTATTTCTGTATCCTTTCAGAATTAATACAGATACATACATACAAAAGTAGTACAAAAGAAGGGATAGAGTATGCATGAGCCCTGGAAAACAACACAAGTAAAGTGGGATGTATACAAAGTTCCAATTCATGCCTGAAATACTGATGCCGCATGCATATATTTCCAAATGGTTAGGTACACAAATCGGTGCTATTCTAAGGGCCGGTTTCACCAACGCGACTAAGACTAAAACTAAGTCGTGACTTAAGTTAGCACAGATTCGAGACTAACTTACTTTTGGGTTTCACCAACTGAGCGACTTAAATAATTTTGAGCACAACAACCCGATCAGCTGTTTTATGCATAGTAGTATTTTTTCATACCAGACAACTCTGCGCATCCAATACCCCAGTGCGAAAAGGGCATGTATGGCCATACAAGAAGGAATGTATTGATCTTACACCCATTTCTCTTTAGTTGAAAGGTACTAAAATTAGCGCTTAATTGAAAACGGTAGTTTCGTAATGGTTGCATGCTAGAAAACAAGCGATCACATGCATCTACGCTTACCCTGTTAAAGTCAAGCATGGTGAAGTTTCCGACTGGGGCGTTGCACAAAACAAATTAGCAACATTACTGACATTTAGGTTTTGAACCACAGCAACACTGCTTAGTCGAGAATAAGTCAGCAGGCAAGTTGACTAAGTTGTGACTTAGCTAAGTTAGGTGGTGAAACTGAAAAAGTGAAAATCGCTACTTAACTAAGTTAAGTCGAGTTGGTGAAACCGGGCCTAAGACTATGCACACCATGGCGTATACGTGAAGCGTAAAAGTAAAACAAAACTACTCACTCGTACTCGCAAATAATATTATTTTGTTGTTGTTGGCCTTTCATGCAAGTCTAATATTGGTCGAAGTGCAATCCTGTACGGAACAATGATACGCTTGGATTACGTGACACAACATGTTGCAAAGCACTCAAATCAAACAAGAAATAATTAGGTATTTGTACATTAGCGTGCGCCTTATTTGTATTGAAATAAATTTGAGTTAAAACAGCTGATTTTTACTTTTTGAAAAAAAAAAAACCCGCAATCAGTTTATTTTTGTGCGCATAAATTTTTGAATATATTGGCAATATTTTTGAATTTCGTATAAGACACGGCTAAAAATTTGAGCCTAAATTTAAAACTTTTCAAACCCAATTCAGTTTAGAATTTAAATTGTGCCAGTTTTCGAGAAAATGAGAGTGAAGAAAAAGTATCAATCTTGAACCAAAAATGTCTTAACAATTAGAAAACATAAAAAACATTTGTATCAGTTGGCAGGATTGGAATCAACGCACTCCGCATCACAGTCGTCAGCTCTACCCATTGAGCTACGGCGCACACAAAATTGTAATGAGAAAAACTCATTGACTGGAAAAACCTTCTGAAATAAATGAAAAGAAATTAAAAAAATTTAGACATTTTTTTCAGTTTAGTTTTAATTCTAAGCCGCTAGAAAATGAAGATTCCCAGTAGAACCAGGGGTCATCGTTTTATTAATCCCGGAGTACTCCCTTGAGAGTATTGGATTACTCCCTATTACTCCCTATACTTATGTGTATTACCCTATAGTTTTGTGTACTATCTTTTAACATTGCATGCCCTAGGAGGGCGAGTAATAGAAAAACTCCCTTTCACCTCCCAAAAAAAAAAATAATGGAGTTTTAGTTATTACTTTTTTATGAATCGCAATCGAGTAATGTGGGAGTTTTGGAGCATTTTAGAATACCTCCCAGGAGAGTAATGAGTGAGACATTTCATATTCCTCCTAAAAGACTAACAAAAGTTCGTTCTAGAATCATGCCTCAATCCTTCTATGGAAGCAAATAAAGGAATGGAAGCAATGCAAATGCCTCACATACCAACAAAAGAGACAAATTATGGAAAATTTCACAAATAACATTCACTCAACAACCACAAATGGTATAGAATCTGAATTAAATATTATATTTTCTACGACTGAGACTTTTTCTTTTGTTGAAATTTTTTTTCTTTTGTTGGCGGAGAAATTCGGCTTACTCAATAAGTTGTTAGCTGGGAGTAGAAGTTGGAGAAATCTCTACTTTCGCCCCAAAAATATATAGAAGAGAGTAATCCTTTATTATTAACTTAAGGAGGTCTCCCCTATTGCTCCAAAATTAGTAAACTCGGAACACAGATTGTAGAAATTTCTGTTATCGCTCCGAAAGATTGTCAAAGGGAGCACTCTCTTATTCATCGCTTGGGGATATCTCTCCGTTTCCTCGGCAAAGAGCAGGATAAGAGCAGAAAACAAAAAAAATATCTTCTATTGTTCCAAAAGGTTGTCAGAGGGATCACTCTCTTCTTCCTCGATTGGGGAGATCTGGATTGGTGTAGGTAATTGAAAGGTTTGGAATTTATTACAAAAAAGTTTAGAGAATTGCTTAAACCGACGAACGGTACAAAATTTAGGCTGAAATATTTAGCCGTGTAACTTCGAAGCGAAATCGATTTGCTGTCATGCTCTAGTAGTCGAAGCAAAGTGACTATTCGAGTAATCGATTAACCGATTAGTCGAATAATTTTAACTGCCCTATTATCTTCACTTGTATACATTTTTTTAACGTAATCAAGACTACAGTCGTCATAAATTTTTAGATGTTGTTGAAGGACTGATGGCAACATTATAATTTCATAACTTCATGGGCGTAGACAGTAGTTAGAGATTGGTTGTGGCGTTTGCTGCTTGGTTACTTACTCGAGATTTAAATTAAATGCTGCAGACTTATCAAGCAGCTACGGCTCGCAAAGGGCGTATCGCAATACATAATTTGAAAAGTTCATGGACATAGCCAGAGGTTAGTGAGTTGTAATATGTTTTGGTGCTTAACCATAAAAACTGTCAGATGTTGTTGAGCTACGAAGCACCTCTGGCCATATCAAATTTGAAAAGTTCATAAGCAAATCCAGGTGGAAGAGGTCCGCTCGCTAACTTTAACTGGCCAAATTCAAATTGAAATTGTGAACAGCTAACAATATGACAACTTTCTAATTTGATAAGTTTATGGACATAGCATGGATGCGGAGAAAGAAGCTGCACCCTAATCCTCATCCTTATATGCATGCATACAGTTGTGTTCCATATAATAGTAGTGAAGTTACATTGGATATCGAAAAAAATAAGCTGTGTTTTTAATAATTTTCATTTAAAATACAGCGAATTCCATAACAGGAACCACATAAAAAGAAATTTCAAAGTTTACACAAAGTTCAGGGAGGTAAATTAAACTTTGGAAAATTTACGTCAAAATTTCAATATTTTTGGGCAAAGTTTTGAGAAAATTTTTGTGTGAGCAGTTTAATTGTTATGGAATGCGCTATGTTTTAAATGAAAATTATTAAAATCACAGCTTCTTCTTATTCCGTCGAACGATATCCATTTTAATTTCACTACTATTATAATAAACACAGCTGTGCATAAATACATGCTCTCAAATCTCCCTTACAGAAACGAACAAACCAAAATTCCTATGTCCGTATAGTGCTTTGAACATTTGCAAGCTTTTCATGTGGTTGAGAAACCCAATTGGTGGACACACATTCAGAAGCGCACATACTTATACATCCTGATGTAATTGCAAATACTGTCGATACAATTGCACTTTGTACCGCTCGTTTATGATTGTTTTCTAGCGTCAATGTGGTGTAGTTCAATTCATGTTTGGACCTAGACAAACTTTTTTAATAGATTTTGTTGTAAGATATTTTAAATATATATCTATGAATGGGAAAATTTTATTGAGAGAGTTTTTGAATTGATAGGTCACACATTGTTAGGAATATGTAAATTGGAGGTTACACCAAATAAAGTCTGAATGGTTGCAGAAATGGTAATAAACTAGTAAGGTATTGCGTTGTTGTTGTAGTGAAAGGTCCCTGCAGTCAATGCTACTAGTTTTATACTAGTTTATCAAACCGGTAAGGTATTGCGTTGTTGTTGTAGTGAAAGGTCCCTGCAGTCAATTCTACTAGTTTTATACTAGTTTATCAAACCGGTAAGGTATTGCGTTGTTGTTGTAGTGAAAGGTCCCTGCAGTGAATTCTACTAGTTTTATACTAGTTTATCAAACCGGCTTTTCATGGTGGCAACTGGTATAATGGAAATTGTCCGCTTCTGCATCAGCACCATACCAATATACCAGTTCACATACTAGTCATTATATACATCAAGATTATACCATTCAACATATTAGTCCGTATATACATCAGGATCATAACAGCCGTCATACTAGTTAGCCTGTGCATCAGTATCATACCAAATACTGTACCACTTCATAGTAGGTTAGTTCATTTTGGGTTGAAAAATACACGAAAATTGCAAAAATTACATGACAAACCCCACAAGCAGAAATCTTCAAATTTTTTTGAAACAATTTATGGAAAATTTAAATATTAATCTTAGATAGAATTTAATCCATACTTGTAAAAATATCCTTATATAAAAGTAAGGATTAGCTTTTTATGGAGAAAATTATAAGTTTCGGTGTTCTTTGCAAATAACCATGCAGGTGACTCGCATATGGAATTCTAGTACATAATGTGAAAGTTCTTAGTAACTAAATTTTTTATAAAGCACTATTTTTAACCACCTGCCCGCCATTTTCGTTTTTGCAGCTTCTAACGATTCCGTTATTCCCTGTTATTTTATTTATGAAAACTGCATTTCACAATCACAATAAGTCAAACCTGAAAAATAAATATAACTCAATATTTTTTTATGAATTTGCTAAAACCTTTTTTATCAGAAAAAGGTTACTTTGATTATTTCAAAAAGATATGCTATTTACTTACTCAATTGCTTTCACAAGTGATCGTTTCATCATTTCTTATTCGTTGTTGCTTCGCTGCTGCGTCGTTATTGCATTAGCGACGTGGCCAAAATAAAGGTGATTTTGTTGACATGCACGTACGTACGTGATCTGCAACCCAAATGTACTATGTAAACCACGAAATTCTCAAAAGCATTGTGATTGTACTATCAGAACTATTATTTACAAGAAAGTTTTATATTTAATTAATTTAAATTGCTTTGTGAAACTGGCTATCAAAATATTGGTTGAAGAGAAAATTTAAATGTAGGACGGCGTTGTTAACTGAACGATTGCTGCTCGAATACTGAATTGTTTTGTTTTTCGCTCGCGTATGCATGTATCAACAATTTTAGAGGGTTGTTGCTGCTTATGAAAGCGAAAACGTTGCACTCGCTCAAACTGGTATGAATAAGACCACGAAATTCTAGTTAATGAACTAGAATGTTTACTAACCAGTTTGGCAGTTGACGGCAGGGGTAATATAAATCAAGTGGTATACAGTTAAAAAATGGAGACTAAATTTGAAACCGTTCATTGACATTCACAATTTTTTAAAACATTTTTTTTTAGTAAATTGCCAATCTGTAGATATTCATGATATTTGAGACTTACTCAATTACATAAGTGACGCTTAGTCGTTGAAATCAAATCAAAGAAATCGCGCAATAAGGGGTCATACTGTTTTCCCAAGCCTAGTTTAAGCTGTGTAAGTTTCGCGTGGAAACCAAATAGATATTCGTTTAGTGCCATCGAAGGCAGCTTTAAAATCAACAAAGAGGCGATGTGAGTCAATTCGTTTCTCTCGAAATTTTTCTCAAAATTGTGAAGATCTGGACGCTGATTCCGCGATAGTTGGACCACCGGCATAGAAGCTGATGCATGCGCTTTACCAGCTTCGCGCAGACGTGCTCAGCATTCAATTTGTTATCCCCCGCTGCTTTATTCTTTTGAATCGGAATATTTTTAATCGCGTCTAATCATCTTCCCGTTGGTGAGCATCGTCATTAAGTTTGGGTCCAACATCTTCTTTGGGTTCTTGCTCAGTTGCTCCATTTAAAATGCACAGAAGTGCTCTCTCCATAATCTTAGCACTCTCTTAACATTGATAACCAAGTCGACGTTCTTACTTTTGAGTTCGCCCTGGATTAAAAACCTTCCATCATGTACCGAATTTAATGATACAATTTTCGGAAACTATGTATTTCTGTTCGCTGTTGGCATCTCAAACTCTTCGCAAGCTCCGGAAAAATCGACACGCTCCCTCTCTACAATCTACAAAGTTCTAAATTTAAAAATAATTTCGGGTACCCTAATAATAATTTTATTTTGAAAAAAAAAAAAATGTATTCCCTAGAAATTACAAAACTTTTAAAAATCCATTTTATTAATATTTTTTCTCTACTTCTACTTGATTGCCTTCCAACGGCACTATGCTTAACAGTGAAAGGAGAACAAAAATCTACATATTAAATATGAATTTTATTATTGCCGAAGTGCCATTCAATTTCATGAGTATATTAAAGGATTTACCGCTTTCGTTATAATAACAAAAATACAATAATAACAACTGGGGCTTTAGCCAAAAGTTAAAGTTATGCCTCTGCCTGATCTTTGGATATGCGTGTATGCCTTGGGCTCACTTACACACATGCACTTATAATACCGATTATAACAACAACACGGACTAAGATGTATTATCCCAATAAGCACAAGAAAATATATTTTCCAAGTGTTGAAAATTTTTACTTTTATTGAGTTTTAGGATTCCTCCAATTGAGAAATTGTTAAGAGTTTTTATATGCTAAGGCAGATGAATCTTGACTGAGGAGCCTTGTGAGGGCAGAAAAACCTTGTTCAAGCAAATTTTTTTTATATTACCTGCCCCAGTACTTTAACTAGAAACAGTTATATATTATATTATTTTGTAACTAAGTATTTAGACAAACAAAAGATTTCTACTGCAAGAAAAAAATGATGGGTTTGAGTCCTATTCGATAAATTCGTTTGATAATTTGCCTCTTAAGTTGAGAACACTATAGTTCCGCTATTGAGATGCCGTTGCTAAGGCGATTTGAGAAAACTAGTTGATATCAAATGCAGTTCAAGTTGATATCAAACAAAATTGTTTGCTGGGATATAACACATCAGTGGTAGCCATGTATGAGCGTGTATTTGTATGTACCTAACTTGCCTTAAAACAACATCAATCTCAGTTGGTGGTATGCTTCTGGCTTATGGTTTGAGGAACTCTCCTTAGCAGGGGTGGTATTTGGTTTGTTAGCCTTGACTGTGAATGGACGTAGCATCATCAAATGTGATGTATCGAGTGCACTTTATCCACGAACACAGTAAAGAACATTTTCAAGTACTTGTGCTAGCGGCAATGCAGATGAATAAATATGCAGCGGTGAGCTTACTACATATTTGTTGATTTAGTGGGAGTGACCGTGAAATTAAATTTATACAATTCGAAAGCTCAAAAATCGGCTAACAGTCCAATAGGCAGTGAGTTGCTTGGGTAAATAAGAGAGACGACATACTTTTTGTTTACTGAAAGTTTTGGGGATGTTGTTGTTGTTGTGGTAACGACAAAAACACTCCCCGAAGATTTTGGAGAGTGTTGTCGAATTAACAGTCATTGGCCGGATTTCAACCCGGTACGCTTCGGTACTCCCTTGCGGCACTGCCCGACTGCGGTGTTAGCGATTGATGATCAGTGAAACCTTCTAGGTCATGTCAACCCTCCTCCCGTAAGGAAGGATAAGACCTGTTAAATAATGATTACTAATCGTAATGATTACCAGTATGATTAAATATATTCTTGAGCATCTATTTAATGATTGATTACCAATTACTTCAAATTTTTAATGATTATTTTTCAATTAATTAAAAAAAAATAATCAAAAAATAATAATGATTTATTAAAAAAAATCTAAAAGAATTAAAAAAAAATTGTTTTGATTACTTTTGATTATTTTAAATTTTTTTTTCGATTATTTTTCAGGGTTCGAAAATGCTTAAAGATTTTTAAAGCACATGATTTTGCTTTTGCTTTTGCTTGAAAATAAACGATCAGCCCAGCAGCAGCATGAAAAATGCTGATAAGCAAACGATAGATTGCTGTTAAGCAAATGTTCAATGCTTGGCAGCCCATGAGTTTGCTGTTGCTTGCTTATTGAAAATTTCAAAACCACAAGCAAAAGCAATCGAGAGGCTTTCGGTATTTGTTGGTTGCTGCTGCTGCCAAGTCTGAAAAACGAACTGATTAGCAGCTGTAAAGCAATAATTAGGGGTAGCTCAATCATGTCCATATAAAACGGCTGATGCAACCAGCAAAGCAATATGCAGACATCTATACACATAAAAGAACGGCTGAACCGATTTGGCTGAAAATTGGTGGGGAGTTAGCTTAGAACCAGGAAACGGACAAAGAATACTTTTGGCGGAAAGTGGACCAGGGATTGACCTATTCCAAAACTTTTTATTTAAGGTGGGATTTGCTTGAAATTCGGTACATTTACTATTATTAAAATTTATGTATCGTTTTTTCCGAGAAGTGGACCAGAGCCGACCTATTCCAACATTTTTTATTCATGCTTATTTTCTTGAAATTCGGTACATTGGTAGCTCTTTGCTTTTAGTAATATATAAGAATAATTCTAAGTTTAACAGTTTGAATTTTTAAAGCTGTCCGGTAGATGTATTTGTTTCGAGTTTCTCTTAACTTATTGTGCCGATATTATAACAATATCATGCCGCGACCAAGACGATCAAATCTTTCACGACAAAATTGTAATACAAAGAGGATTCGAAACATTGCGAATGAAAGGACTAAAGAAGAACAAGAAATTGCACGTAATTAGCTCTGCTTTAGTATGGCTCGACTTCGTGCTTTTAAATCACAAGAGCAAAGCGAGGCAGCGCGTGAAACGGCTCGGTTGACAATGCCCCATCGTCGAGCAAGCCTCAGAGAACAATTTTTGATTTGAATCGGGCATGGTCGGACTAAAAACTAAACTTAACTAATTTAGACCAGTTGATTTCTACTTTTTTTTCGAATGCGATTTTGACATTAAACCTATGAATCACAAAAACAAAATACATGGTAAATGCATGTGTGTCTGCCCACTTTCCACTTCCCTATCCCTATCTCCATCCCTATCCCTATCCACTCTTCCTTAAAACCATCATTAACACCTTTCTTGGATACCCATACCATGGCCACCCTTGGTCCACATTTCGGTCGATATCTTCCAAACGGGTTCACATATGGACCTGGAAACCACTCCCTTTTAAAACACTCAATCAAAACTTTCATTTAATACCCATATCATATAAACATCTTCTGAGGTACCCCTGGTTCATATTTTGACCGATGTCTGGAAAACCCGGAAAATATTTGATATTTTTTTTTAGCTATAACCATATCGTATGCCTAGAGAGTTTATGTTTTAAATTTCATAAAAATCGCTACAAAATCCAAACTAAACGACATAATATTTCAGAAATCTATATTTTCTACTTTCTCACCAGTTTATAGCAAAAAATGTGCTTGGCACCCAGTTATGGGTTTTCGTCAAAACCGCTTGCCACTCAATGTGTGAGGTGAAACTATCTGCATTTTGTATCATGGTTGTTTCTGCTTTTCTAATTTTCAATAAGCAGCATCAGCAATCGATCGTTTCTTATCAGCATTTTTCATGCTGTTGCTGTTGCTGCTCGTTGTTTTCAAGCAAAAGCAAAAGCAAACATGCTGCTTTTTAAGCAAGAAAAATCAAAAGCACAGCATTAGCACATTTTCGCTGCTTTTGCTATTATTGCTTAAGCATTTTGAAGCCTGTTATTTATGACTTTTTTTTAGTAATGTTGTAGAAAAATTCACATCAATAACACTGAAAAAAAAAAAAAGAAAGTAACACTGGCCTACAAGGTTTTGGACTGGAGCAACCAAATATCTTTCCTAGGGTAATTTTGTGTGCTGAATTCGAATCTGTAATTGGTTTTTCTCTACCACGTTAGGTTTTCGAGGTAAAAAAAAAGTTGTTATTCGTTTATCAAATAAAAAATCATTAGTTTATTCAAAAATTTATGGATTTTCAAAAGTGAATGGCATTTTTGGGCCGTCGTTTGTATTTTGTTGGGTCGGTTTCACGTACTAGACCCCAGAAATAGTCTCCCAGCATGCTTTTTCCCCAAAATCATTGATAACTCCTCTCAATTTTCATTAAATGCTGGTGAAAGATTTATCGGACTCACTAGTCGTAGCATTGGGAATGACTGGTAATGGATAATTTGGTGAACGTTGAACTGGTTTGGAAACCGATGGAACATTTGCGTAAATAATATTTTTTAGATTTTTGATATTGAATCCAGCAACTTTTGTTAAACAGAATAACAATCGGTTTGGTGGTTAATTGACTCACTCCAAAGTACTGGAATAGAAAAATCGAAGTAGATCCATTATTTTTTTTAAATTTGTAAACCAGAGTAATCAAAACAACTGTTTTAATTACTTTTCATTTATTTTTTTTTTCTAATCGTAATCAATTCATAATTGCATTTTCTTGAAAAACAATTAAAATAATAATTACAAATTAAACAGCCTTCTAATTAATTGATTATTGATTACTAATCAAATTTAACAGGTTTATATTACGTGAAGGAATATAATTCTCTGAAAGACCCCAAGAGCCATCTCATCTTCTATCAGCACTGTCAATTGTTGCGAGGGAGGACTAAGCTTCTCAATTGCTTACTCAGTACGAAGTAGCAGATGTGGGCAAGAGTGATTCAAGGCATATAAAGAGTTCAAAACTGGTAGAGCAACTCTCCAACTTTCTTTTTAAACTACTTCTACAATATTCTGTTGTTTCCTAGTTTAATATTTTTGCGTCGATATTGTTATTCTCACTTTTTCATACTCGGTTGCTAGAGAGTGGGTTCTAGGAGTGAGGTATCCGGGAGTAGTCTTCCTTTTATAGCTTAAGTACGGTCTGCATGTCGGTTATTAAGTAGGTTCTCATTATTATTAATATCAAATCCACCCACTGTATGTTGTGTCATCAGCTGGGTTTTCTGGTAGAATATTCGGGTATTATTTTCGTCAGCCAGCACTTCATGCTCTTCACACTCAACCTTTTCACCAAACACTTCTCTTTCTTTTACCTCTTTGCACCAATTAACTGCAGTAATTTTTTTTGATTTTATAAATTTTACATTTCATTTCACTTGCTCAACATAACGAATACAACTCAGTAAAGCATCTTTCGGCGAAAGCAAAATACGCATGCATATTATCTGAATGCACTGCAAAAGAACGCGTAATCGAAATACAATTGAATTTCACCTATTCGGTAATAAAAGTAACAAACTGAAATAATATGACTGGGTTTCATTGCATCATATTAAATTGTAGAAATGTATATTGCCAGCGCCATAAAGTCGCGCCGTCTCAGAGACACAGCCATAAGCCGGCAATGCACACCGACTCGTTAAGCGTCAGCATCAAAAGCTTCGAGATTCATGCGAAGTGAATTAAGGGAAAACAAACTAAAATAATATAAAAATGAATAAAAAAATAAAAGGAAGGAAACATAAGAAAGGGAATAACTGTGGAAACTGATAAAGTTAGCAAGGAGAGTGTAGCAGCACGGTGGGCATGTGGCATGGTTGGGCAAAAGGTACTAGGCTTTGGTTTTCAATGACTAAAATCGGAAAACGTTTGACTTTCCCGCATTCTAATATAAGGGGTGTGACAGTTGTACGATTTTTGAATCTAGTCACAACATCATCAATGCTCTTACTGAAGAATGTATTTATTACGGTGCACTTCTATGTGCTCCGCATTGTGCTAGGACTCACACATGCTGGAATCCTTACAGTGACTTTGGTTTGGGGTCTGGTTTGTTTATTTAAGGCTATGGTGTTGAAATGTACTTTTCTGTTGAGGAGTATGCTTTATTCTTTGAAGCTCTTCTATACATAATTGCGAAGGTCATGGACTATGTTGGGTCGCTTAACCGCTACCGGCCTGCAACACCGAAGGTCCAAGGTTTGAGTCCTGGGGCAGTTAACATCAAAAGTGGCTTGCAAAAGTTTTTTAAAAACTGGGTCGCCCCTCGGCAGTGGTTTGGCAAACTCTCCGAGTGTATTTCTGCCATGGAAGGCTTCTCAGCAAAAATTCATCTGCTTTGCAGATGCCGTTCTCAATCAAAAAACTGTAGGTCCCGCTAATTTGTAAAAAAAAACGGCACACCACAAATTTGAAGAGAAGCTCGGTGCAAAAATTTAGGAGGTTTATGATGATATACCTGTTGTTTATCGTGCCATACATTAATTTTTTATCTTTTATTTTTACTAGTGAGGTCGTTTTACTAGTTGCGTTGCGTATCAAAGCACGCCAGTCATCCCTTTTCAACGACAACTCACGCCAATTGGAAACACCAAGTGCGGTCAAGTCATGCTTCACCTGTTTTTTTTCCAACTCCTTCGAGGCCTCGCCCTACCTCTGCTGCCGAATTCGGGTTTTGATAGAAAAACCTTCTGGTCTAGAGCTCCTTTGCCCATTCGCATTACTTGACCACCCCAGTAGAGTCTTTGCTCGTACAGCTTATCGTAGTAGTAGATTCTGCCATTGAGGTTCATGTCTGCTGCTCGAAATATCTACTCAAGTAGATGATTTTAGGGATTTTTTTTATTGGATTCAAGCTATCTCAAAATTAAGACAAAACTCAAAATATCCTTCTGTGATGGGGTAGCAAATCTGTGCACCAAAAACTTTTGTGAGCTCTGCCCAGCTATGGGATGTGGCAACAGAAGGCAAGATGACAAATAAACAAGTGAGGAAGTCTAAGTTCAGGTGGAACCAAACATTTTATACCTAGTAGTGATCCATTATGGCACACCAATTTACGCAGGTTTATTTTAAAACTTTTTAGTTCGTTTTATAAAGCCAGCTGTTTGTTTTTAATAAAAACATTTCTGTTATGAGTTTTGAGGGCAAATTAATTTATTCGTATATAAATAGGTTCCCTACCAACAGCTACTTACCAAATTTTTTCAAAATACCAACACATGCACATTTTATGTTTGAAAAATTTGCGTTCAAAAAGACAGACAGGAAGTTGGACGGAGAGACGCACATGCCTAAATCGACTCAGCTCATCGTCCTGATTATTTCAGTATACTTATAGATGGGACCATTCTTTCTTCTTCTCATACTTACAAACATTTCACGTTCATGAAAGGTGTGAAAATCAAAAAAAAAAGATATATGACTTCCCTATTGCAGTATCTAGTTGAAATTACAAGCAATCGCCTTTTGAAAATAGCAGAGTTTTTATGCTGAAAAGTAGGCGGCGCCATGCCTACCTCCCCAAAATCCACATGGTTTTTTTCCCGGTCGAGTTTGGCTTAAAAAGCTTATTATGTGTGCAAGATATTTTTGATATCGCTTGCATAGTTAAAGAAATATCGCGTTTTATATTTTACAAACAAATTTTTCAGAACTATGTTAAAAAACTGGGCGTGACCGTTGACCGATTTCGCCCAACAAACATCTCCCCTTATATATTCAACATTTTTGCCAGTTATCGTTTCGATAAACCAATTTTTGCCGGAGTTATGGCATAAAAGTTGTGTGGAATAATCCACTATAAAAAGGGCAAAGCACGCCCATTTAAAAAAATTTTTAATTTTTCGACTTTCTTCATTCACGGTTACTTTGAAAATGAAATAGAAAGGATATAAAGCTTTTTTACGCAAAGTTATTGTCTATTAAATATATCTATGATCCTTTTCAAAATCTTTCGTATAAAGTGGGCGTGGACCTTAACTGATTTCGCTCATTTTCTCCTGGCACATTTCTTGTATTCAAGAAAATCTGTGTGCTTAATTTCGCTTCGATATTTTGAACGGTTTTTGATTTATGATTAATAATATTTCTAAATTTGACTTAATCAAAAGTGGGCGATTCCACACCCATTTTTAAAAATGTCTGTGGTAATGTTAATGTACACATCGAATTCTATCCTTAAAGGTGAATCATGTTCTGAATAATCACGTTTTTTGTATTTTCGAAAATATTCTATATACAAAAAGTGGGCGTAGCTATCATCCGATTTCGCCCATTTTAAATAGCGCTCGGAAATAAGTGCAACCTGCATATCAAATTTCATTAAGATATCTCAAAATTTACTCATGTTATCGTGTTAATAGACAGATTGACGGACGGACGGACGGACATGGCTTGAGCAATTTCTTTTTTCCTCCTGAACATTTTGATATATATAAGTCAATATTTATCTCGCTCCGTTTATGCCGTTACATACTATCGTTAGGCGACTAAAGTTAATATACCTTGTGTGCGTAGCACTATTAGGTATAAAAAACAGTAGTTTTGTTTTTGTTTGTACTGGAGATTTTCTGCTTCTGTAGTTTTGCTACCAACTAAAACAAGTACCTCGAAAGGAAATTCCCAAACTAGTTTACCAATGAAACTTTCTAACTGTCCTCTAACTAGACCGGAAAATTGCTAATATGCACTAGCAAAAATTTAAAGTTTAAGAAAAAAAACATAGCCAAAAACGCTAAAAAAATGAAAGGTTTCTTTTCGTCACTTCACTGAGCATTAAAATGTGATTCTTATACTTGCGGGGAAAACTGTTTCCTGGCGAAAACTTTGATATGATATGATAATTTTGATAACTTAAAATGTTTAAATTTGTAAACCGTAAATGTTTCATTTTATTTTAATTTATATTGGATTTAACTTTTTTCACTCAAGTTCAAATGGAAGTTCTAAAGTAGTTAATACCAGAATCGAAAATCGCGCTAACACAAAATGAAAAAATCTGCTTACAAATTTTGTTTTAATATTGATGTTTCCAGCCGGAAATCTTGAATCACTGACCTCTGTCATGTGTTCCACGTATTTGTCAGTTGTCCAAATTCTAAGCATCGACATCTTGTAGGATATCGCCATGTTAAAAATACCAGTTCTCAGAACAACATTGGGGAACGTGAATCTCAGAAATTTGTTAAATAAATCCTATAAGGAATTACCGTTAGAGATAATGTATCTCAATATCAATTGATAAAATTTTTCAGCTGAGATTGGATTCTCTTAACGTTAATTATAACATATGTACGTTGTGGCATTCCGGAATATTACGGAAGGATTTTTTACTACAAGGTGGCTAATGAAAGCCGCTACCAAAAAAAAATTAAATAACTTTTTTTCTATTTAATGAATCTGGTAAATTTTTTTTTTATTTTGCAGATTGACTTTTACGTTTAACAAAAATGGATAACTGGGACACTGAAACAAGAATTTGGATTGTCCGCCGCTATCACGCTCCGTAGTTTCGGTTCAAAGAGAGTATAGGCGCACGTTTGGCGGCAATCCTCCGAGCAGATGGACCATAATAAGACTTGTAAACAATTTTGCCGAGCATGGGACAGTCAACAGAAGACCTTACCATCGAAACCCTTCAGTTCGAACGGAGGAAACAATCGCTGCTGTAGCTGCTGCCATACAAAACAATCCACGTGTTTCGACAAGAAGCTTATCTGCTCAAATGGGTGTAAGCAGACAGTCATTACAGTCAATTCTGCACAAAGATTTGGACTTATTCCCATATAAAATTCAAATGGCCAACAAACTGAACGCTGCAGACTTGCCGATTCGCTTGGAATTTTGCCAGAAGATGCTTCAAATGGTGGAAGAGGATGGAAACATGTTGAACTGTCTTTTCATGTCTGACGAGGCCCATTTCGATTTAAACGGCAACATAAACAAACAAAATTGTCGAATATGGAGTGCTTCCAACCCACAGATACTCCATGAGACGGAATTGCATCCACTTCGTGTCACAGTGTGGTGTGCAGTTTCATCACGCTGCATTGTCGGGCCCTACTTCTTCGAAGAAAACGGTCACACCTTTACGGTTACTGGAGACCGTTACTTGAGCATGTTGAGAGAGTTTTTCTATCCAGAATTACGCCGAATGAGAATTTCTTTCAACTCTGTGTGGTTTCAGCAAGATGGTGCAGCTCCTGATATAGCCCAACCTGTTATGACAGAATTGCGACGAAAATTTCCCAATAAGCTGATATCCAGAAACTCCACATTCCGTTGGCCACCCAGGTCGCCTGACCTTACTGCACCTGACTTTTTCTTGTGGGGTTATTGCAAACAGGAAGTCTTCAAAGCAAAACCAACAAATTTGAATGAACTAAGGCAATCCATTCGAGAAACAATTGCGGCTATTCCTGTCTCAACTCTCCAAGCAGTAATGAACAACTTTTTGGTAAGATGCCGCACATGCATCGACGAGCAGGGGGGCATTTAAATTCCATTATTTTTAAAACTAATTAAGCTATATTTAATAAAATTTAATGAGCTTTAACATGAATAAAAGAAAAATGAATTCCATACACTGAAAAAAAAATTATTTGAGTTTCTTAATTTAGCAAAATTCATCAGCCACCCTGTATTATCAAACTAATCGAAAATAATTAAAAGAAAAGCTTTTTGATTACTTTTGATTATTTTTGATTACTTTCGATTATTTTAGATTTATTTTTTTTTGATAATTTTTAATTTTTTAGATATTTATGCATTAGGAAAAAATTGTATAAGTTAATATATGAAATCAGGCCAAAATGGAATCACCTTCTATGTATATTTTTAATACAATGTAACAATTCCACTAGAGTTTTTGGTTATTGTTTGAATTAGTATTGACTCATCTTTTTCGAAGAAGTATGATATTAAAATAATATATAAATATCCTGACTAGTAGAACACTGGTATATTGTGATCGAAATCTGACAACTGACATATCTTAGGACATCGCCATGAACTAGTTATTTGTATGAATAAGACCACTTGACTGACTACTTGGTTCCACTACTGGGTTGTTTCATATCTAAATGCACACAGATAGAAATAATAAATGTTTCTACTAAATTTCCTGAATAAAACATTTTCTTTATACTGAATTGTTGTTGTTGTATTGTTACATATTTACTGCACATTTACACTGCTAATGTGCTGTCAACAAATGTTAAACCATGTGAAATAAAGACAAGAACCAACAAAGCGTTGTGAAGGAATTTCCAACATTCACAGGAATTTCTGTAGTTACTTCTAAGTACATACGACATTGTTTTTGTTGCTTTTATTGTAGTAGCAAAGAGACAATTATATGCATTGCTTCCGTTTAGATGTCGCCTGCATTTTTGATGATAAAATTTGAAAATTTCTGAAAGACAACTGTATTTGAGTTCATTACTCGGCTTGAGGATGGAACTCACATTGCGTTACAGAAAATCTCTTTGACTTTGAATGAGTGTGGCGGATGTGGGCAGAACAGGGTTGTTGAATTAATTTTCTTAAACAAGATAAGTATAATGATTGTTTCAGAACTTTGAAACCGCAGAAAATCAGACTAAACTCACTAACTCATTCCTTTCGATCATTAAAAGCCGACTTAAGTCGCCTAGAACATAGAAGCTTGTCCTGGTATGACGAGGGGCTTACCCGACTAAGTTTTGATAACTTGATATAACACTTTCTGAAATACAGGGAAGGATATTGTTGTTTTTGGGTCAGATACTAAACCGAAAGTCCGATAGAGCGTCTTGGTAATGAAGCAATGTTTTCATTTTTTAGCCCTTGTGGCAAGTGTGTATGAACCTTTCCTACCACAATATAATTTTCCACCTGGTAGTCCCGCATCAGGCAATATAAAAATACTTCAAAGATATTTTCGAAGCGTTGTCTGCCTTACTAGTTAGTCTCATATTTCATCATCACATCATTGTCGCAGGTTGCGTGTTTATTTCGCTATCACGGTGTATCGATTTGTTACAAGTTCCAGTTTTGCGAACCGAACTGAAGGAGTAAAGAGAAAATTCTATAACCAAAATAAACTGAAATAAATTGTAGAACAGAAATCGAAATTGAAACTAACACATAAAGTAGAACCGAAACTGAGTGCAAACTTAAGAAGTTTGAACCGGAACTGAAATCGAAAATAGAAAAGAACGGACACTAGAATCGACAGCTCCATAGGGATTGGAATCGAAACCGAAATAGAAATCGAAATTGAAACTAAAACTAAAACATAAAGTACAACCGAAACTGAGTGGAAACTAAAAAAAACATTTAACCGGAACTGAACTTGAAAATAGGAAAGAACTGAAACTAGAATCGACAGTTCCATAGGGACTCGAATCTAAAACAGAAACCGGAATTGAAACTAAAACAAAAAGTAGAACTGAAGCTGAGTGGAAAATAAAACAGAAAGTGAAACCGGAACTGAAATCGAAAATAGAACAGAACTGAAACTAGAATCGACTGGAGTCGAATATAAAATTGGAATCAAGACTGAAACAGAAATCGGAATTGAAACTGGGACCGAAACTAAAACAGAAAGTGGAACTCACACTAGAATCAAAATTTAAATTGAAACAGGAAACGACTCTGAAAAAGAAATTAAAGTAGAAAGTGGAACTGAAACTGGAAACGAAATTGGACCCAACCCGAAACAGAAAGTAGAGTTAAAACAGGAACCGTAGCGGATACCTAAAGCAGAGTTGATACTTGAATTAAAAGTGAAATCGAAATTCGAAGACTTTCCGGATTGTTGGCGCCTTCTTTTCGTAATTACTATAAAACAACTTTGAATTTGAAAGTTTTGTCATAGCATTATTTATCTTTTCAAAGCATAAGCAGTGTAAAGAGTGCATTTAGCTTGTTTGGAGTAACAAATATGTCACACTAAAACTGTCTTGCGGTTTTGGCATTTCCCCATTGAAATCATAGTTCACAGAATAATTTTCAAAATTCCAAAGTTCATTTTGTAGCATTTTCTGAAATTGTCAATGAGGCCAAAATAACAGTGGGTAGGGTTAATTAAGTGATTAAACTGCAACGACCTTCTGCATAATTTAGCGTTTATTATACATATACTTAAGTTCAGGCACTAATCAACATTTTTCCTTCAATTTACTTTCAGTGCTAATTACGGTAGTTGACATTTCACTATACGGAAATGATTGATAAACGAAGCAGCTAAGTGTCAGCGCCTATAAGTAGATAAGAGAAAACGTACCAGCAGGCAGCAACGATATAAATGTAAGAGGCAAATGTCGTATGCGAGTGGGAAATAAAGATAAGTATGCAAATAAAAACTTAAAAAAAATTTAAACAAAGTTTCACCGCAATCGAAAACGCTAATCAAAAACAGTTTTAAATAAACTGTCAAGCCAGCAAAGTGTTTGAACCAGCTAAAAAGATGTCCAGAGCAGACGAACCAAATAAAACCAGCCAATAAACTAAGTCAGTATAAAAGAAAAGTTAAAAGAAATTGTGTCGGAAAAAAAAAAAAATATTGATTGCCAAATTTGTGATCTAACAAAGTGAGATTTGGGTCAGCAAAAGAAGACAAACAAAAAAAACACAACAGAAAAAACGTTAGTCAAAATAAATGCGAGATTAGTTAGTGGCTTTTTGAGCTATCGTTTTTTTGTAAATATTGGTTTCTGTACGCTTCCTACTTGCTGATGGCTAACAACTACAGACGACTGTAGAGACCTTCGATAATCCATCAATTTGTTATTTGTTGCGGATTAGTTAGCGAGCGGTTATAAATTGAACGAGCTTGGGTTCGTTGTGGAGAAAAATAAAAAAATCCGATAAAGTGGAAAGCAACAACGAGCAGCTGTGAATTGGTTTTTGAAGCAAGCCAAAAAAACCGCGCAAAAAACCAATAAAAAAGAAAAGTTGCAAATTTAGTTTCTCCGCTTTCGAATGCCATGATTCAGCATCATGTGGACGTATATGATGGCAGCAAGCCGTGGAGAACGGTCGAATATGATGATGTCCGCTTCGCGGCGGCGCAATGAGAGTGAATCACCAAAATATGGTTACAAGTAAGTAACATGAATTTCTATTAGTAAATATGTGCTATATGGCGCCATAATGTATGTTATGGTAAGCGTAAGCTTTGAAGATAAAGTTAGCGAAAATACCTATATAGCATACTTTTAGGCGTTCAGATGCTAAAAGTTATTGCTTATAAGCCAATATACCCAGCAGCGTTGATGCAAATGCAGGTTATTATAGCTTTGTAATGGCATATATGCAGAAATAAAGTTAAAAAATTTAGAAACTAGAAATATGGAAATCGAGCAAGTTATATACGCCTACCATTATATCCATATATGCACTTGCCTTTCTGGCTATTTATGCTTGCAACAGAATTGAGCTCTTAGTCCAGCCGGTCTGTTGTAATGCCGTGCTTATGAACTTGGACCCGCCTTGTTTTAGATGGCCTTGATAAAAAACTAAAAAAAGAATTACTAAAAAAATACTTCCCTGCCCTTGTAGCTGCTTTGTAATTAGGGAACAGAGAGATATAAGAAGGTTTCTGGGAGCAGGCTTAAAATATTTAAACACCCCAATTAAGTTATGGTTTCAGACAAAATATCGCGAAACGTAACTGGAATATACTATCCGATACCCGTATTTAATGGAGGAATATTCTTAGAATGTTTTGTGGTCTGAAAAATCGAGCTTCGATATGAGCTTAGCTAGCCAAGTCTTAGCAAAAATGTCAAGTCGAAATAACGAAAGTCTTATAAAACGAAGGATCCAAAACAAAGTCAAGAGGGGGTGAAAGTAAGCATTGTGTTCTAGGTACACAAAATCAATTTTTTTTTTGAGTATTAGACTAACCCAACTTTTATGACGATAATGAAACTTAAGTAAAATAGGAATTTCCCCGTCTTTCGGAATAATTGTTTAAAATTATGTGCGATCCAACGACTGCAAAGCTTCCTGACATGCAAATGATAATACAAAGTCTTATGTATTTATTTCGCCGCAATGCATAAGGATTCCTCTGACTATAGGCCACGTGCCGATCTGACAATATCATATCACGCACTGCATCAATGTTTTTCCTGACATCAGGAGTGCATGGACGAATTTCGCGAAGATCGTCATCAAAAGTTGATTTCCCATGCTTGAATTCTTCGAACCATTTGTAAACCATAGTTTGGGATGTAGCTTCATCCCCAAATAATGAACTAAGTTTTTCCCCACATTGCTGCGGTGTTAAAGGGTATAAAAATTCATAAAAAATCATCACTCGGAAATCACGATTCCAAATTTCTATTTTTAATTCGTCACTAATTTTATTAAATTATGCTGAAACAAAACCGATCTGTTTAAAATCGAACTTTCAAGTGCTTTATAGGTAAAAAACGTAAAATTTGGAATGTGACAGTAGCAGAATGCTGGCAATACACGGAGTACTAGATTAGATGAACTTTTGCAGTGCCCCTCGTATAAGAAAATTAAGAAGGGTCTAATTTGAACTTCGAAAGCCCATAACTACATTTTTCTGGCTCTTAAAAACACATGATTCGTCCAAAACCCCCACTAGTAAAATTTTACAACCGCCACTGAATAAACTTATAGAAATAACATATTTTTAGGCGCACAATTTTGCATATAAATCCGATCTCTAACTATCGGAGAAATTTTACACGACTTTCATCCATAAAAGCGTTTGAGTGAAAAAAATTCGAGTTTGGCTTTTATAACCTACTGCCGGAAAATTAAGCTACGACAGGTGCCAATTCTGGAAGATATGTGCGCTCACGATATATTTCATGCAGAGGGTGCACGGTAACCATTCCAATTAGAGGGCTCATTAAGAGATTATGAAGATAAATGTGTAGCTCATACTTGTCACCTCGTATATGGGTTCGAGTTTTAAATGATGTTTGATTTTCTGGTGCAATCGTAAACGAAGGAACGGTGCTCTTCCATGTTTTCTTCTTGGTCACAGTAGTTTGATAAACACATATTACTTCATGAAATTGTTGGTAACCGTAAACTTAGTTTAAATAGAGATTTTTGCTATTAAGAAAGCTTTGTGGGAGATACTTTACATCTTTTTGTCTCGCAGAAAGTTCTATATTTACACCCACTTCAAAAAGCAATTCGAGTAGTATGATGTATAATATATATAAATATTTCAGGATTTATCACGTTACTTTCAAGTTAATATTAATAATAGTTCGGATTCAGTTGGATGACGAGGTCTTCCTGACCAAGTGTAGTAGTCTGTCGACGTTTTCCTGCATAAAATATGAGTTTTTTGGGAAAATTCATTATCTGGCACCCAAAGAGTTGGGATTGATGTGGAGCACAAATATTCGGAGATCATTACGACACCCTTTGAGACATTTTAGAACTTGACACGCTTAAAACATTCCAAACGTTAACTAAAATTTATATTTGGCGGATTCTAAAAGTACAAAAATAATTTCAGGTTCGTTTAGGGCCATGTAGAGAGGGGTAAAGATATTGGTTTGAACTATTTAAACGAAAGGAAATTTATTTGAGTTTAGTTTTCACAAGCATTGGGTATATATGTGTGGCTCTAGACGAACATGGATCATTTACTTGTCTCATATTGCTATACTTTTCTAAGGCATTTTCTTCTTCTCTTTCACCCACTTACTCATACACTCATGTCTCTTTACAGCGTCGGCCGCTCAATGCAATATCGCTCGACCGCCCGCCACAATGTGCTGCCATTGCACTCAACAACGAGCTCAACACATCCGCCCTCGACATACGCCTACGCGTCCTCTTCAACAACAACACCCTACTATGAATCGCATCATCGTAGCAGCATTAATGCCAGCGATATTTCGACTAACTTGCCAAGCGCCAGTACAAGCGCTGCTTCCACAACCAGTCCGCCACCATTTCACACACATGCTGCCGGTGCAGCTTCAACTCTCCATCGACTGCCTTCATATAATAGCTACCACGGCAACCAAACCAACCATCACAATCACCAACATCACCATCATATAACACATGCAACTGCATCCATAGATGAAGATGGTACAAGCCTTTTTTCTCCACTATCTCCAAGTACACCCCTCACCTCAGCCGTCGATGACAAGGACACACACATATTCGTTTATAAGGGCGCAAAAGCGAAAACGACACGTAAACGTCTAATTGCCAATCATGTAGGCGAAATGATGCGTGAAGAGGATATTGGTGGGGTAGCAGCAAATGGCATGTCCATAGATGAAAGTGAGGTGGAGGATAATGATGACCCAGTTGGTTTAGTAAATGTGGCGACAAAGCGTGGTCGGCGTTATTTTCATACCGCTAAAACACGTGATGTGGTCACAGAGTCGGAAATGGCAGCGAGCACGTGTGCGAGTGGTGGTGGTGGTGTGGGTAGAAGAAGAGATAACGATGATCCCGGTGTGGCAAGTAGTGGCCCGGATGATGATAGCGTCGAAGAAGATTACTTGGAGTTGGAGAGTGGGAAGCGGATGTCACAGGTAGGATTTGTTTACATCCTTCACTTACTTTTATGCGCTTAAAAGATAAATGCAAAAAATATATATGTCTATTTGAGTTAAAGTACTTAGTCGGTTACACGCGGAAAGATAATTTCATAGAGTAAAGCTCTGATAGTGACAAGCATACTTCGCAAAGGTGGAAATGAAAGTGAAAAGGCAATAAATTTTCTGAGTTTGTCCGTGTCCGTTATATGGTGGCAGTGATGTTAGGGCATGCTTAAGAACAAAATTAATTGAAATTACAGATCATGTTGTTTAGCTACGTTTTGTTTGTGGCTACAAATATATATTAGCTACATCCAATGAATTAGCAATAAAAACCTCTCCTTAAGTTAAGAATTTCTTACTGCAAAGCTGTTATCTTTGATTTTAAAAGAAATATGGTACAACAGATTCCCCTATAGCTTCATAGCTATTAGTTTAGACTCAATTGAACTAGTTGGAAGCCGCAGGCTATTCCTAGGGGAGACATTTTTGGACGTTGGTTGAACTCTATAAGTCCGAGGGGTTGAGGTATGTTCGTAGCCTTTAATGTAGAAGACGAATCCTCGGATCGTATGCGCTTGATATCGCTATTATCACTACTCGAAATGTGATGTAAATAATCAAAATATTTATACGTTTTAAAAATACTTCTGGAATTTTTTGTTCAGCAAAGTGAAAAATATGTGCCGTTTCTAATTTGCCTAAAGTATTTTCTATATATCACTTTTTGTCGATAGATATTGCGTCATCAGTAATTAGACCTGCAATTCTCGTGGGCAATCCAATTACACAGCCAAAAAGCCAAGAAACTTTCCATTACATTTTACAGTTTTTCATCATGCACGGTATAATTACCCAAGTCAGTATAAAGAAGTTCGTGGGTAACGTAAAAAAACAACCCTGAACGTTTGAATGCCAGTGTAGATACTGAGCGAACAGTTTTAAATTCACTGTGGTGGACGGTCCACGTGTGGGCAAGCTAACATATGTTTCGATCAGACCATGTACATAGAAAATTGTTAGGGAAGCCTGGCTTCAAAATCCACTGAGGTACAGCTGTGTTCAATATAATAGTAGTGAAATTAAAATAGAGACCGTCTGACAAAATAAGAAGAAGCTGTATTAAAAATAATTTTCATTTTAAATATAGCGAATTCTGTAACAGAATCCACATAAAAAGAAATTTGAATATTCGCATGAAGTTTAGGAAATGGCCATCAAAATCTACAAAATTTTTTGGCAGGATTTCTAGCAAAGTTTTGAGTATGCAATTTTGTAGCCCAATCAATTTAGGTACAATAATGTGCAAGTTAGAAATTGTTGAAAAATTACTCTGAATTTTCAGAATTTTTTTCGTCTAGGGTGTTGAGTGATTTCTTCCATACAATGCATGAACAAAATTTAAATTTGTATGGAAGAAAATTTTGAACAGCCTGCAAAGGTGGCAAAGTAAGATTATATGATTGAACAGTCGGAAAATTATGTCTAAATAATGTAAGGTCTTGTAACAGGGGTTCATTTACAATAGGGAAATGTTTAGTTTACAGCATGAACAGAAAAGTGAAGCTACTTGTGTTGTAATCAAACCATTTGGAAAAAAATCGGAAACTTGAACTGTGACGGACTTCTTCTAATTGCGAACCAGCATCCACATGTTAAAGCAAAAAATACACTTTTCAAGAAATGTTTGAAAATGGTCGTGGTACCGCCCACTTTTGATTAAGTCAAATTTAGAAATAATATTAATCATAAATCAAAACCCGTTCAAGATATCGAAACGAAATTTAGCGCACATATTTATATTAATACGAGGTATGTTCCCGAAGAAAATGGGCGAAATCGGTTAAGGTCCACGCCCAAATTTATACGAAAGATTTTGAAAAGGATAATAGATATTTGTAATAGGCAATAACTTTGCGTACAAAGGCTTTATATCATTTCTATTACACTTTCAAAGTCTCCGTGCAGGAAGATATTGAAAAATACACATTTTTGAAAATGGGCTTGGCCCCGCCCTTCTTATAGTGGATTATACCACAAAAATTTTTATGCATAACTCCGGCAAAAATCGATTTATCGAAACGATATTTGGCGAAAATGTTGAATATATAAAGGTAAATGTCTGTTGTAGAAATGCCCGAAATCGGTCAACGGCCACGCCCAGTTTCTTAACATAGTTCGGAAAAATTTGTTTGTAAAATGTATCATGCGATATTTTTATAACCAAGCAAGCTATATTAATAATATCTTGCATACACAATAAGCTTTTTAAGCAAAACTCGCCCGCAAAAACTTTTTGTGGATTTTGGGGAAGTAGGCGTGGCGTGGCCCACTTTTCAGCATAAAAATTCTGCTATTTTCAAAGGCGATTGCTTGTAGTTTGAACTAGACATTTCAATCAAAATTGGTCAGCTGCTTCTAAATGGTATGTGGTATACTCCTGCCAAAAATTAAGAGCTGGAGAGATTGACTAATCTTTACAAGGAAATTTCTTGCTAGTAAAAATTTTTAAACTCAAACCCATATACTTATTTTTGGTTATTTGTGTATAAATTTAGATACGCTGAGTTGATTTGATTCAAGTTTGGGATCATTGCTTGAAAAACAAGGCTTTTGCGGATTGGGGAGTAGTAGGTTTTATTCGGGGTAATTACGTGATAGTTTAAGGGACAATTTTGGGTATTTTTAGGGCATTTTCGGGAAGTGTTTTGGATTCTCTTGGGGGCCTTCTCCGGATAGTTTCGGTATTATTTTCGGGGCCCTTTTTGGTATAATTTCGGGACCCTTTTAAGATCGTACCCCTGAAAAGTCAAAGGATGATTCCTAAAGCAACCCAAAAATGGAACTGAAAACGTCCTAATATAATCCCTAAAACAATTCCGAAATTACTCCGAAAAGAACCAAGCAGTAATCAAAGTAGGTCAGCAATGATCCCAAACTTGAATCAAATCAACACAGTGAATCTCTATTTATACAAATATAACCAAAAAAAATCTTCTTAAATACGCATTATGTCTATATGCACATATGGGTATAATTTTTCTGTATTTCTATGCTTGTTCTTTATTTTCAAAAGTTTGAATATAAACTGAATTTTTATTGAAACTGGGAGTAGAATTTGGAGAAATCGCTGCTTTCGCTCAAAAAATATATAGAAGATAGTAATATTTTATCTATAACTTAAGGAAGCCTCCACTATTGCTCCAAAATTAGTAAAATCGGAGCACGGAGTGTTGAAATCTCTGTTATTGATCCGAAAGCATGTTAAGGGGATTACTCTCTTATTCATCGCTTGGGGATATCTCTCCTTGTCCTCCACAAGAGTAGCATAAGAGCAGAAAACGAAAAAATATATCTTCCAATGCTTGAAAAGAATGTCAGATAAATATAAATTTTTTATTTGAGTAATTTTTCGTTCAAAGTGACCCAACCCTGCCGCTTAGTTTTATAATTTCAATACAGTCTAATGTACATATATACACTACCAAAAGTAGCAAAATCAGGAAATATGACGCAAAAAGGAGATAGCAAACAAATCTGCAGTGTAATAAAAACTAAAAATAACAAAACAAAACATCAAACCGCACAAAAAAAATGCCAAAGGAAAAAAGTTAAACCTGCAGTGGTCGATTTGCGCTTTCTCTTTTGTCTATCACTGCAACTTACACTTGGATGTTATTCTTGAAATTGCTGCATTTCATCTTTGTGTTGTTATCGTCTTTTATTGTCTGGAATGTAATTTCCGGCAGTTTTTGTAATATTATTATAGCTGCCTTAGAAGTGTAGACGAAGTAGCTCACCATTATTTCTAGAACAATTTTGGGTAGTATACATAGGTTCAAGTAGATGTTGGTGTATGTGTGAGTGTTTGGAAATTTGGCTTGCTGCCTCTTGCAGATATTTCAATCAAATTGAGAATAGTACAAGAAAACAGCTGAGTTATTCAAGGAAATGTTGCACTATATGAATTTAAGCCGCAAGAAATTTGATAATTCACGTTACAAAAACAAAAAAAAACTAGGAAATTGCAGAACTACTTAAAATTCGAGCGGATTGAGAAAACCGCCAAATACTTTTGCGATTGTAAGGACTAAGTATTTTGCGGAATGTTTTTTATTTTTTTTTAATTTTTTTTAGAGCATTCAAGCGTGATTGTTTGATTTTATATATTTTCTTTGTTCAAATTCTTATGCGCCATTTTTTCTTATTTTTGGGTGAAAAGCTCACTTGTGTCCAATCAAGTGCTGGTAATTGCACATAAACACATTTTTCGTGAAAGTGCTAAAAATTACCGTGAGGCATAATTATGTAGGTAACTACTTGCACCATGCAACGCGCTCACTTAACTGAAAATCGTGTATACGCCAGAGTGCACACGAGGAGCAAATATTGGCATAGCATATACTAGGGATAACAATTTTTTGGATTTTTATAATCCAGCGATTTTAGAGATTGGACTTTACAATGCAGATATATTAGGACTAGTTCCCGAATTGGAAAATTCACCATTCTCCAACAGTAAGTAAGAAGGGAGAAAAAAGTTGTGCCAGAAACGTTCTTATTAGAAAAACATATTTTGAATGTTTTGTTGTTTGAAGCTAAATTCACTTCTTTTAAAACATAGCAAAATCAAATAATTTTAATTTTAATTTCGAATATTTTAAACAAAATTTTAAACAATCTTTAAATAGATCATACGCAAGTTATTGGATATTTTTATTAAAAAAAATGGGTTTATCAGGCGGAAGAATGAAAAATATACATGAGACCACGACACTTCTGTAAAGTATAAAATCCGTCTTAACAAACTTTTTGTTATAGAAGATGTCCTATTTAAATAAAAATTATCAAATATTGCATATACATCAGTTTCTTTTTAAGTCCTAAGAAGGCTCAGCTTACTTAAAGCAACACTATCAGCAAGAGCAATTAAAAATTTTCCGGTTATTATAGTCATAAGAAATCCTTTTTTTGGTCCCCGTAACCAAATATAAATGAGAAATAACTTTTATCAAGATTTGTTTTTTTGGTAATTTTTGATTAGATAGTCAGAATTTTTTTAGTTAGTTATGAACTCATAATAAGTATTTCTGTAGAACACTTTATATGCTAACATATATTAAATTATTATTTTGTACTGAAATATGTCCTGCATAAAAAAATTCGGAATATAATATATACGATATGTATATAAAATTCCAGAATGAAATCTATTTTTAGCTAACCCTTTTGCTCCAAAAGAAAAATAACAATTATTTTCAGTCCCTGAAAAAATCAAAAATATTGCACAATACCAAAAAATTGAAATAATTTTCCTGAATAAATCACTCATATTGCATATTAAGCAACGTGTTTGCAGTCCCGAAATTCGTGGTTGCAAGAAAACAAACGGGATTATCGGTACTTTAAAAGGAACGGGATCCGGAGACTAGCATGCCTAGTACACACTCCTTGCTTCATTAGAAATTTTTGCTGTTGTCTTTTTTTTACTTAAGAGTGTTTTTTTTTCTTTTTTTTTGGAGTTTCTTGGATAAGGGATATACTTAATGCAGTAAACGGGATTGGTAGTATCGGCGCTGGTTGCTTCAGTTATAAGACTCTCCGCGTGTGAGACTAATTTCTTTCTTTATAGTTCTCCCTACTAAAACCTGCGGGTCGAAATTATTATGTAATTTTTACTGCAAAAGGTAAATGAAGTTTGCAATCGATTTCATGTAAAAAGTTCAATTTTTAAGCAACGAATTCCATCAGCTTACGCTCTCACTGCTCCATGTACATTAGGGTGGGTCGATTTGTATGGACGAATGTTAACCGATATCGCGCCATCGATTTTTCGATAGGTTTTGGGCTCAGGAAAAAAAAGTTCCACTACGCATACCCAAAAAAATAATTTTCGATCCTGCGAAATTTAATTTTTTTGACTATTTTCGACTTTGATTTTCAAGGGGTTTTTCATGACCTACTAAAAAAATTTTCGCTTGATTTTAAAATTTTCCCTTTCGCCATCTTTTTTTAAGGGTTTTTTCAGCATACATGCAAAAATGTTTTCGATGATAACGAATTTGTCTCATATTTCCTGTCTCACTTAAAATTATGCGCTAAAAACTTTGGCGATAACAGTTGTTTGAAAAAAAAATGTATTTTCGGTTCTTGGAAAAGTCGATTTTTCGACCAAAACAAGTCCCAAAACCCGAAAATAAAATTTATTTTCAAAAAACCGTTATTGCCAACGTTTTTAGCGGACATTTTTGGGTCGGACAGGGATATATGAAAATTTTAAAATCAAATGAAAATTTTTTTAGCAGGTCATGAAAAAAAAACTTAAAAATCAAAGTCGAAAAACTCAAAAAAATGAAATTTCGCAGCCTCGAAAATTATTTTTTTGGGTATGCTTAGTGGAACTTTTTTTCCTGAACCCAAAACCTATCGAAAAATCGATGGCACGATATCGGTTAATAAATCGACCCAGTCTAATGTACATCCCTTTGTACACACATAGTTCATACACTGCTGCGCTATAACGTTCCCTTAACGCTCAACACGTTTTACTATCAAATTCAATTATGAAGTTTTTCAACAAGGCTCATATCGTATTTTGTTTTTGAGCTTACAGCGATTTAACGGCTTCTGTAACACTTTCCATGTATTAGCAAGTTTTTGCCGGTCTTCGCTTGCAGTTTGCGCTACTTTATGTCTTATTTATCACCTTCGGTGCGCGCGTGGAACAAACGAGTTTAGCTTCACATGACCCTCGAGAGCATTTAATGGTGAATATTAGAGATACCACGAATATTCGCCAACTATTCGGTATTCGACCTATTCGATCACTTTTTCGCAATACCTAATAGCAAATCATGAAAAAGAATAACTCAAAATATTACTTACAAAAGTCTTTATTTAAATAAAAAATTTACATAATAATATTTAAAATCTACCACTAGTAAGTTATGATGAATAAAACAATCTTTTTCAGCATTTGTTGATAGCAGACGATTGCGTTTCTTCTCATAAATTATACCTTTTTCCGAAAACAGCCGCTCGCTGTATACACTGCAAATTGTGCAAGGGTTGGATATTCCTTTGCGTTTCCTGACCACGATTTGTAATGACCTGCCGTTCGATTTACGTGAACAGATTTCATGTAAAAGTCGAGTCGAGTTTTTTTCTTTTTTCGACTGCCATGTTCATGGATATATAAACTGATACAAAAGAAAAATTGGTATTAAACGGCCGAACGACTGAACGACCTATTTTCACATTTTGTAAAACGAACTAGTTCCTTCGATCATTCAATTAAATGAAATCGCCCAAATCCAGTGTTTAACGTTCAGATTAACTAAAATTGAATTACAATAAGCCCGGCTAAGTCCAAAAATCTATGAAAAGCTGCTAACTCTCCACAATTGAGTTTTTTCGTTCTACTGAAAAATTTGGTTGAAGGGACTAAATAGTTTTTTTCATAAACTGGCAGAGCGGCAGAAGTCATCTCGCTCAAAGGCAGACCTGCGCGAATTTGAACGCATCTACCCATCCTTGTTCATTTCCCTCTCACATTTTAGAAAATATTTCCGAGACCAGTTGAGATGTCGAAGTAAGGTGTATCTTAATTTTTAAGTTAGACGTAAAGTAATCCAGCTGTGAATTCCTATAAATTTTATTCTAAATATCTGCAATGTACGAACATCGATCTGTTACAATTTTATTATATGTAGAAATGACGAGCTGTAACTTGTAATCCGTGAAAAGTACTAAGTAAAACCAAAATTTCGGCTGCCGCTTCGGCCAAAAGTCTCGCCGAATATTCGTTATTCGGTATTCGGTCGAATAAGTATTCGTGTCATCTCTAGTAAATACGGATGTATTATAGATTTGATTGATTAGAGGTCCGTTGTGACGGCGTGGGAGACAACTATAATGATTAATAAACGCTTTTAAGTGCCGTACAACTTTTTACCTGAGAGTTTAAGGTAAAAGTGCGAATAATTTTAAATATTAATATCTTAGAGAAATATTTGTGTCAGCAAGTCATAAAATACAAAGCCGAATTTAAAAAAAAATACGGGTTTATGTCACGAAAACAACCAAAACTTCTGTTTGCCTGAATTTTTAATAACAACTTAACTCAATATTGTCTAGGAAACTTGACTTATACAAAAAATGTTTAATTCTTTTGGTAGCAACAATCAGTTGCCGATTTTTTCCGTAGGCACTTAGCGGCTTATGAATAAAATAGCAAAATACAAACTTTTTCAAAACTTAAAATTTCCTGATATCAAATGTGAACTTGTCGCTTGTGATATAGCAACCAAAATTGCAAGCGCTTATAATTTTTTCTGCCCCCTTATATTTTTGTTGTTTTCAATTAATCTTTTTTAAGGCAAACAGAAAAAATTCATTTTAGCATCGAAATGACGAATAAAAAAGGACCAATGTAAATTTTAATCCTAAAAATATATTGAAAATATACCGAACAGGCACTTCTGTATATCGAGCCCTAACAGCAATTTTAGTGTAACCAACAAAAATAAAATTTTACAGAAGGGTTTTTTAGTTTACAAATATAAAAAATTTTAAAGCAAAATAGTACTTACATCATAATTGCCTCTTCTTTATTTTTTTAATGGTAGATTATTAATATAAATAACAAATTGTAATATTTTGTGAGATGGTTTAAAATAAACATTAATATCGATATCTGTCAAAATACGGATTTTCATAATTTTGTTGGTTACGCCAAAATTGCGGTTAGGGCTCGATACAAACAAAAAAACTTAACCCCATATTCATAAAAAATAAAAAAGGTTTATAAAGCTCTTATAATTCAAAATTTGTATGGAAATTTCATTTTAAAAAGCTGTATAAGCCATTTTTTTTTTTTTATTAATTTGGGAGTTAAAGTTTAAATTTATTTGAAAGTTTAAAGTACACTATTTATAAACATCGAGAATGAATTTTTCTAAGCCAATTAAATTTAAATAATTTTATACGTTAGTTTTTATTGGTGTAAATCATAAATTATTGAATTTATTATTTGAGTTAAGGACTGGTTCTTTTAATTATTTTGTAAAACGCTTATTTTAAAAAGTTTGTTTGTTATATATATTATAGTTAGTAAATGTTTGTGATGGTTGATAGCTTTTACACCTATAAAAATAGAAAAATTTATTTTAGTTATCCATAACATATATAAAATCGTTTTTTGCGATTTTAACAAATTTTGGCATTAATAAAATTATTTTAACAAAGCCTGTCTAATATCATGTGCCAAGGTCAAACTGTAAATTCGGTTTTAAAAATGTATTAAAAATTCTCGAAAATTCAAAGAAGGTGTATCAAAATTTAATATTTTTTCACACAATTTTTAGAATTTTTTGGAGTATGCAGTTTTATAGTTCATTTAATTTTAATGTAATAATGTATTAATCTTAAGTTCATGACACATTTTACTTATTTTTGGCCTTTTTGATTGAATCACTGCTGCTTTAACAATAAATGAAGATTTAGCTTTTTTGCTGAGATTCGTAGTGGAAAGTGATAAACTATTGAATCAATTACACAGTGCTACAAAAAAAAAAAGTTGAATATACTTTTAATGCGACCTTGTAGAAATTGTTCATGTAGTCGAATGATACACGAAACCATTTTCAAAAAATTTTTAACACCCCCAATATCTTTTTTGAAAGTCAAAAAACCGGTTTGTCAGTTTTTTCGTGTTAAAAAATTCATTAAAAAACAAGTTTTCATTCGATTTAAAAATTCTCAACGGTTTTGAATAGCTGAATGTTGAAACTATTTATAGTGGTTTGTTCATTTCAAAAAAGTAAGACGTGTTTTTTTACGCGAGAAGTTGCATTTTTTGGAAATTTTCCCGTTTTTCTGATGTTGACGTCATTTTTTTGGCACTAATGGGAATGAATGATAAATTTTGGATATATATAATCGACCAACTATTACTACTTTTTTTGAAAAGGACTTTAAGTTTTCAAGTTATGCATCATAATTCTATGTAAAAATTCATTGTTTTCTCTAAAATGGATCTCATGTGTAATGAGTGTAAAATTTTATGAAAAATAGATACTATGAATCAAACTATCGTCAAAAACCTTTATTTGTTATTTAAAGTTATAATTAATGTCTTTACAGTTAGCCTATTTTTTTTACTTACATACACAGGGCGCTTAAGACCAAGATGTTAGATTTTGAATAATACTGCATAACTTGAAAACTTGAAGTCCATTCCAAAAAAAACAAGTAAAGAAAGGGCTGTGCCGAAGACTTTATACCTTTCATGAATACGCATCACAGTTTTAAGTGTCCGATCCTTAGTCACAATTAGTAAAAACTCTGAAAAACTAATTATTTAAAGATACATAGCCCAAACTTCATTTATCGGAACAATCGATTGTATGTGAGCTATGTGTTATGTAGGTCCGATCTAGCTGATTTTCGCTACACCGATTAAATACATAATAAGTACCAAACCTGCAAAGCTTTACGTTCCTAGCTTTTTAATTGCAAAATTTATAGCATAAACCCCATTTATCGAAACTATCGATTGTATGGGAGCATGCGTTGTATTGCTCGGATCTTGCTAATTCCGACGAATGATTACTCTCATGCAAAATGGCAGCTCCATACCAAATTTCATCAAGATATCTCAAAAACTGAGGGACTAGTTTGCATACAAACAGACAGACGGACAGACGGACATGGCTAAATCGACTCAGCTCGTCGCCCTGACCATTTCGGTATGCTTATTGGTGGGTTTATCTCTTCTCTTCTCATACTTACAAACATCAGACCAAAGTTATAATAGCGTTTCATGTTTATGAAAGGTATAAAAAGGAATTGGAAACTTTAGGTAGTGATAGCCGGTGATTGATATATATCCAAAAATTATTAATTTTTTAACACGAAAAAACTGAAAAACGGTTTTTGACTTTAAAATAGATTTTGGGGGTGTTAAAAATTTTTTGAGCATGGTTTCGTGTATTATTGGACCAGATGAACACTCTCTACTAGGTCGCTTTAAAAGTACAAAATCACTTTAGCACTGTGTTATTCGAATTCAGGAAAAGTTGTATTCAAATGTTTTCAAAAAGTGTGGAAACAACTTTTTCTCATTTTCTTTGTCATCTACAATTGCTTCAAATATCTTTGTGTCATAACGACGGCAAAATCGTAGGCGTCACAGTTGCATCCTAAACATAATTGGAGGATATTCCATATATTTTTGTAAACAACAAATCAGCATTCCTTAACTTTTATTTCAATACGTTTTCTTTTTCAGTTAACTTTACTTTTACTTTTATTATTGGGCAGCTTCCGCCTACAATTGGCATTTGCGGCTGTCCTCAAAGTACTATGTATATACACAAAAGTGTTCACGCTTGACTAGACCTTTAACGGGAGCAATGACTTGCAAAAAGTAAATTTTCAATTTCACACGGTGTAATTAGTTGCCATGAATCAAAGCATATTACTCTAGTACAAGCTCATCTAAAATTATGAAAGCTAAGAATTAGCAAACTTTTTATGGTGATTAATTAATGAATTTGTAATGACTGTTAAAAACACCACATACAGTAGATAAAAATTTTAACAAAAAGTTTTTAAACAAAATCGATCAAATCAAACAGAAAATGAGGAGGCGGGAAAAAAATTTCACTTGGACTGTGGTCAACGCCATGTTAAATATGGCAACAGACTTCAGTAAATTCAGTAGCTCAGTATTAGTTCTTCCAGCTGCAGGTACTAATACGTTAGATACATTCACAAACTCCGGTACCTACAAATTACAAATATAAGACACTGAAGCGAGACAGATCATAACGAATTAAGGAGCTAAAGATGGCTCGGCAAACCATCAAAACCGGTTTGTTTCACCGATAACAAACCATCGGTTTAATAAAATACTTGCTGTAAATTTGTGCAGAACTAAGAACTACACGTAATGATTTAATATGAAACACTGAGCTAAAATTAAAAAAAAAAAAAAAAAAAAAATTTAAAGCCATCAGTTCAATGAATATGCAAATTTTTTGAACCTTAATTTTAGCCTACAGCTCGTGTATTCTGCTGCTTTTTGCGCAACACACAACTTTTTTCTTCAATGTATTGAATTTTTACATTCTTGGTTTCTTTCTTCTTTATTTTTATCATTCATCAACTTTCTCATTGTTTCAAAAGTCAATTTCCGATAATTGTAATGCTATGCATAACTTTAGGCGCCTGCCGGGTTTGTGTGCGCGCTAAATATAAGGGTTTCATTTTCAGGCAATTTAAATAGTAGCTTTATCTGACATTGTTAAATTTCTTAAAAAAAAAAAACACTTCTATGTAAATGTCTGTATATTAGATCGTATCCAAAGACAAAAAACAGCGTAACAATCACGTTTTCCAATAGCGCCATGTCTTTGCATTGAGTGCCTAAGTTCATAGAAATTTCAGTACTTCGTGAGGGAGAAATTTTAGAAATATGCCATAATTACGGAAGATATTATTGAAAAAAGAAAACGACACTTGAGGTGACCAAAAAACCACCGGCATTAAGCATATTTTCTTTAACTACAATTTTACGCCGAAATTGTTTTATTTTGTAATCGATTTTGGAGTAAAATTTACGTTAGCTAACGGACTAAAACTTAGCATGGCGTCAGAATTTCGAAAACGGGTCACCTAAATTTGACAAGAACTATTTCTCAATAGTTGTTACATTTTTTTGGTATTATTCAAAGCTATTAAAATAAGTTGACCCATGGCATATCGTAAAAAAAATTGTTAACAATTAAAGTATTTTTAGCAGTAGCGATGCGCTGAGTCCGTCCGCCTGTCTGTTTGAACGCTATCTAGTCTCTCAGTTTTAGAGATATATTGATGAAACTTGGTATGGTGCCGCCATTTGGTAATATATTAATGATTTGTCGGAACCAACAAGATCGAACCAATACAACGCATAACTCCCATACAATCAATTGTTCCGATAAACGGATTTTGATCTATAAATCTTGCTATTAAATAGCTAGGAACTTAAAGTTTTGCTGGTTTGGTACATATTATATATGTAATGCGTGTAGTGAAAATCCCCCAGATCGGACCAACATAACATAAAGCTCCCATATCTACATATAATAAAACTAGCATTTACCCGCGGCTCCGCTCGCATCAAAGAAATAAGTAAAATAACTAAGCTTCTTTCGAAAACATTTTTATTTATCAAACAGATAAGTTTTAAAGTTCACATGTTCCTGAAAATAATGATAAAGTTTACATAAGAAAATAGCCCTTATATTTATCACAATTTAATGTTAAATGTATTTTTTACATACCTACATTAATTTTTCAGGCAACCATGTCTGGAAACAGATTTTTTTGATAAGTTAGGCAGCTAAATAAACTTGGTCTTGTATGTATAGCAAGGCGAATTCATTACATGAACGTTATTTGCTTTTGATCTGACATTTCTGAACATGATAAATTCGCCTTGCTCTCACCTTATACGAATTCGCCTTGATGTATAGTAACTAAACTTATTAAAATCATAGCAATTAGTTTTTAAAAGTATTTTTGTAGATATGGCGATGAATTGTTTAGTCACGTTTTGACCGATAACTCAGTTGTCGATTAACTTATATAACGAAACATAGCAGTATCGGTTAGTTTATTGAAATATCGAGAAGTCCATATGAATCTTTGGCCTTTCCGTTTCGTGTCATATCTATATTTAATGCCAATTTAGAGGTTTCAGGGCTTTCCCATTTTGACCGATAGTTCAGTTATCGATTAATTTATCGAAATATTGCAATGTCCAAACGAAACCTGTGGCCTTCCCCTTTCGTTTGATGCCCATATTGTATGCAAATTTAGGCGTTTTGGAGCAACCACATTCTGGCCGATAACTCATTTATCGATGAATTGATCGAAATATTGCAGAGTCTCAAAGAATCCTGTGGCCTTTCCCTTTCGTTTGATACCCATATTGTATGCAAATTCAGGGGTTTTAGGGTAACCACATTCAGACCGATAAATCAGCAATCGATTAATTGATCGAAATATTGCAGAGTCCAAAAAAACCTGTGGCCTTCCCCTTTCGCTTGATACCCATATTGTATGCAAATTTAGGCGTTTTGGAGCAACCACATTCTGACCGATAAATCAGTTATCGATTAATTGATCGAAATATTGCAGAGTCCAAAAGAAACCTGTGGCCTTCCCCTTTCGTTCAATACCCATATTGTGTCCACATTTTAAGGTTTTAGGATAAAATAAATTTTTGGGTTAGTTGGGTCACATTAGTGCCCATAACTCCATAACCATGTGAGGTATTGAGATTTCATGAAACTTGTTACCTATCCGAGACATCGGGAAATAAGTGTGCAAAATTTCGTACAGATCGGTGCTGTAGTTTGGGCGTGAAAACGGTTCAAACACACTCACTCACAAACTTACGCATTTATAATATAAGTAAGATTGTAAGAGGTCGATGTCTGTACATTACACATTTTTAAGAAAAATCAATAGGTGTGATTATTATTGAACCAGTAGAAGCCAAATCAACCATTTTTAGAAGTTTGGTTTGTCTGTCTGTATGTTTGGGCGCGCATCACTCAAAAACTGCTTAATGGAATTGAATGGTACTTTTACCGTTATATTACTAGACGTTTAACTTAAGATTTAATTTATCATATGTTCCGATATCTCCACCAGTCTCGAGGATATCGAGCAATATGTGGGCCAAGTTGACCCAAAATGTGTTTAGTGCAATATGCGTATCAAACAAAAGGTGATAATAAGTACTTCAATAAGCGATGTAATTAAGTTCCTTATCTTATCTGGTATGTGTGGGAGATATAATAATGAAAATCGGACTCACTCTATTATAAGTTCTGAGACGCAGCGAAGCGGGGACGGGTTTACTAGTACTTAATATAATAATAAAATGTATGTACAGGATACACTTGTTTAGACATCAAACTCCATGAGTACTTTTTACATTTCAAAGCAGCTGTGTACTTGACAAATCAAAAATCTTTACAATTTATTACCATTATCATTTATTGGTGCTCAACTGCCGGGGTGATTTTAGCCGTTGCGTATCAAAGCACGCCAGTCATCTAATTAGATCGATAACTGACGCTATTGCTAAACAATTTTCAAGCAACAAAATAATAAGGAAATAGGAAAACTATAAGTGTTGACAATTCTGGTGTGCTAACGAAATAAAAAATTGGATTTTATATTGAATCAAGAATAAATATTTGTAAACTCAGAGCTTTGTCGATTTTACAGAATCAGGCTCAAAATCGATCAGAAGCAAAATACACAATTCGCAGTTGGTCCAACACGCTTTTCTTTTGCGGCGATAAACGAGCTTAACACACAACTTTTGAAACTTTTTTAAAATTATGCATTTATATTCGATGTTTATCATATAAGTATTAACAAACATTTGAGACACGTTTCCTCAAAGGGCGTTGCAGGCGCAGCTAGCAATGTCTACTTTCTAGTCATGAGTCTGAAAATAAACTATATCATACACAAATCTAAGAAAAGCTTTTTATGTTAGTATTAGTAAATTACGGCCTAATTATATGTATATACAGCGTGTGACGAATATTATGCGAATATACTAAGTTTATCTGTCATGAGCACACATGTGAACTTCGTAAGAAGGCGGCGGCAATAAATCAAGCTGTATTTAATGCTGTAAAAAAAACAAAAAAGAAAATCCATATTAATGTGCATATTAGTGTTTGTACATAATTTTATAAAAGCTGGCCTTGTTACATAAGAAGAAGGCATAGATGTATATGGCATTATGTGAATTAGGGTGCACGTAGTTTTAAGCCATTGCGACACAAACAAAAACATCGTCAGTAAAGTACCTTGACTTCCCGAAAATGTGGGAATGAAAACACATTTCTATGCTCCAGGTATCACTGGACATCAAGTTTCTATTAGCTCAATATTTTTAAAACAATTTTTATTTGAAAGGAGCTTCGAACGTTTACTAAACTTTAAATAATGGCTTGAATTCTTGACGTTGAATATAGCATTCCATCACCTCTCTCCCTTATAGAAGGTTTTAAGTACATAACTCATATTACATTTTTAAGAGGGCTCTCGCTTCGCAGCACAATAAAGGTTGTTCTATATTTATCTAAGCCGCCCTCTAATTCACATTCATATGTGCAATGTATTTATACTTGCGTATATACCCTGTAGAAAAAATCGCTAGCTAAGGACTGGTGTCATTTTACTGTATTCGGAACTACTACAAGAGCGTCCTCGATCACCACATGGTTAAAAATTTAATCTTAAGTTTGAAACGATCCATAAGTTTTTGCATTTTTTTGAATATGTGTGTAGTAAATTTCAAAACTTTAAATTGACTAGAGCAACTTTCAATTTCTTTCCGTTTAGATTTAAAATATAAATTAAAAAGGTTTAAAACTATTCATTTTGTTCTTATTTATTTCTGAAAGATGTTTGAGGCCACTGAATTTTTCTTACACGGTTTTAGTATAATTCTAATTAATATGTATATAATTTCTCTTTTGAAATGGCAAGATGAAAGCTTTTTCATCACGTTCATTTTCTCGAAAACTAAACTAGCATTAGTCCAAAGCCACATTTTGCTTGGAAATATATGTAGTCAAAAAAAGTTTAAAATACGAGCTAAAAATTCAGACGAAAATTCAGATTTCATCACAATCACAAATTTCCATACCTACTATGACTGACTAACATAGGATCAATCCGGGATGACTGCCAAAGAAGTATGTGTCTAGTGCTAGTTCTGATCCCTTTATATGGGATGAACTGTTCACATTTGTTTGAGCATGTCCTATGTAGAGACCAATTACACCCATTTACCCCAACCAGTACGAAAGAACTACTGCTCTTTCTAACCAAAGGGGTACGATCGGAGCTGTTGTTTAACTCCTATGAGTATGCTACAAAAATTAAAATTGACTTATATTAAACTATATCCAACTGTAAACTGCAGAAATTTATCGCGGATCACTCTCTTTAAAGATTAGTCACGGCACTTCTGACGTAGTGAAAACTCTGTTTCCAACACAAGCAAGTGCCTATAAGCATTCAGGCCTAGACACATACACGGAGAAGCAATTTCAACATGATTGAAACGTGAAGCCCTTCGAATGAAATTATCAATTTCTTATCCGATTTTATAAGTCTTGTGACCCATATTTTGTTTATTTTTTTTCGCTGAAGCTTGGTCGGATCCCTAGATAAACAGTGAGTCACGCTTAAACAAAAGTAAGCAAAAAGCGGTAAATTTTGTTCGGAGAGGTTCACTCTTTAACTATGTTGACACTCTTTAGGTGTGTTGTCTTAGAGCTTGCATACTTTTAGGCACTTTTTTGGTTTTCATACAAATTCCACAATTACCCTGCATATAATGAGAGTTGTCCTCGTACACAGTGGGCTGCAAATTGATCCCAACTATGCCCATAACGGAAGAGTTGGGTATATCAATTTTAAATTGTGCCGGTAATGGAAGAGTTGGGCTAAACTACCCGTTCACTCATAAAGGGGACCAATTTGTCTCTTTAAAAATGTGAATTTTTACTGGTTCAGATACTCTTTACGTTGAGATGATGGTTTCAGTCTCAGCCGGAAGGAGTGCATCCTGGGTACCTAGATGTCCTGCCATGCTTCAAATGTTATGAAAAGCGAAAGGTTGTCGTCAAGCGTAAGGCACCGATATGATGCTATTTTTCATTCTCTATCAATTTCTTGCTCTTTCTTCAGGTTTGGTGGTATTGTTAACTCCAAACATTTAATTGTTGAGCGGATTGAACAAGTTGAGCACTTTTAAAGATTTGACAAAATCACATTGAATTGCTGTATTTGTGTTTTACTAGTAATTGAAGGAGCTGACTTCGGCTGAAGCGGCCCACGTACGTTCTATGACTATACCCTATTTTGTTAATTTCACCTTGATCTTGGGCTCTAAAAAATCTGTTTTAAATAATAATAATTATATAATCCCCATCAGAGGCCATGACATAATCAGCTTTGAACGTATGACTCGTTTAATTAAATTGTCTGCACGATATTCCTCCAACGCATTTGTTCAAGCTGTTCCATATCGTTATCAGTCATCTTTTGTTGTCTTTAGCTGACATTCAACCCACTTGCTTATACGGCATTTATGTTTGTATAATTCCTTATCCTTCACATATTACCCGAAAACGAGAGAAGGTTAAGCGATCACCATGGAACTCACAAATGAAGGGAAGTAACACATACAGTCACTAAAATAGACACAAAGCCACACACATTCAGATTCATAGAATTTTATGAATTTAGCTTCACGCCAACATAAATGCAATTAAATGCTATTACAACATAGAATATTTGCATTGGGGTTGTAGCGAATGTGTAATTTTAGTTATTCGCAGATGTAAATACGCGGAATTCAGACCTGTTAAATAATGATTACTAACCATACTGATTACCGGTTTGATAAATTATTTTCTTAAGAATCCGTTTAATGATTGATTAATATTAGTTTCCAAATTATTAAAAGAAAATTTATCAAAAGTAATCAAAACAATTTTTTTTTTGATAATTTTTGTTTTTTTCTGATTTTTTTTATATTTTTTTTGTTTTTTTTTTTTTTCTAATCGTAATCAACTAATTTTGCTGAAAAACAATTAAAATAATCATTACCAATTAAAAAACCTGTCTGATTAATGGATTACTTATTCTTATTCGATTCCTCCGATAAACGGGTTTTGGGCTTTTTTTCAGCTAGGATCATACAATTTTGCAGCTACTGTACATATTACATTAATGGGTGTGGTGAAGATTATTTTAGATTTTTTTCAGCTTTGCTGTACTACTACATAAATATACAGATCAGCAATACTGAAAAAAATCAAAGAAGTCAAAAAAAAAAACTCAAAAAAATCTAAAATAATATTTCTAATATTTTCTTTCTAATAATTATGTGAAGTAATTTGATTATTTTTGATAATTTTTTTATACCCAGCGTGTACTCGTACACAGGGTATTATAGTTTTGGTCATATAACGGTGGTTTGTAATTGTACAAAATAATGGAGATAGATATATAGTTCCATATATCAAAGTTTTTAGTCCGTCCGTGGACACTATAACTTGAGTAAAAAAACTGCAGGTTGCTTTCTGGCCAAGGTAGGTTGCTATTCAAAATGGGCGAAATCGAACCATAACCACGCCCCTTTTTAACGATATCGAAAATATCGAAAAACGTATAAAATGGGTTAATTCAATAATAAAAGCAGCTACAATGATAAATTTCCTAGATTTATTAACTTGGTTGTCATATTGACGAGTTTATCAAATTTTTGGAAAAGGGGTGTGGCACCACCCACATATGAGTGAAGAAATTTTCAAACTTTGACTTTTAATAACTTCAGAACCGTTTACGCTAGTACAACGAAATTTCGCAGGAGGCATACTATTGTTCTGATAAATGCACCCATAGAAAATTAGGTGTGGTCGAAAAACGACTTTTTCGTAAAAGTTATATGGAAAGGAGGTAGAAATATCGAACTGCAATGCATATCTAATTAACTGATACAGGTATAATAATATAACTTTACAGTTACCTAAATTTTCTTATTCTTTATATGATTTTTGTAAAATGGGCGTGGCACCGTCCACTTATGAGTCAAGTAAATTTCAAATTCGACTGTTAATAACTTCATAACGGTGTAAGATAAAATTACGAAACTTAATACGAGGCATACTGTAGACATGCAAAATCGATGGACGACCACGCCCACTTTTGGACCAAAGTTTTCTAAAAGAGAGGTAGGAAACCGGAACATGCCATATCTCATTCACTGATGCAAATAGAATGCTAGAATTTCGTAGTTACAATGACCTGATGATCTTATTAATGAGTTTTTTAAATTAAGGAAAATGGGCGTGGTATCGCCCACATATAAAAATTAACAAAATGTCAAATTTCAGCTATTATTAACTTCAGAACCGTGTTAAATAAAATTGCGAAACATGAAACGAGGTATACTATCTACGCTTTTCAAATGTATATATAGCCTATGGTGGATTTAGTGAATCCAAGAATCTACTGCGCAAATTTCACAAAGATCGCTTAAGTACTTTGGACGGCAGACACACAAACACACATTCATTTTTATTTATGCCCACATGGTAGTAGAAAAGTTTAAAACCACTATAGGTCATAACTCCACAACAATTTACCACGACCACTTTTATACAGCTGGGTATTTAATGTTCGGTTCCACCCTTAGACTTCCTTACTTTTTTTTGTTTTTTAATTTTTTCTAATCGTAATAATTTAATAATTGCCTTTTCTAATTCTTGAAAATCTATTGAAATAATCATTACCAATTAAAAAAGTTGTCTAATTTATTGATTACTAATTACTAATCCAATTTAACGGTTCTGGTTTGGGCTACGTATATCTTAATTACTAGGTTAATACCGTAAAATGTTTGCATTGCTTGTACTTATTGTAAATAAAGATCGGACACTGAAAACCGTGATGTGTTTTCATGAAAGGTATAAAGTCTTCAGCACAGCCGAAACCAGCGCTTTCCTTATTTGTTTTTTTTTTTTTTAATTTTAAAATAATATTTTTGGATTTAAAAATTTTTTTTGTCTTAATGGCTTTGTTCTTTTAATTTTTTATTTGTTTTCGTTAAGTTCGTAATTCAAACTGTAATTTGACATGTTAATTAATATGTTTACTTTTTGTTATCAGTAAGAAAATTCAATGCTTAATCGATTTTTTTGAATTTAATTGAAAACGATCGAAAATCGATTATTGTCAAACTGATTACGATAAAATGTGTACTTGCTTAAAAGTACACACTGCACTCCTTAGGATTTTCCCTAAGAGCTCTATTTAAATGAGACTCATTTTCTGAGCCGTCAAATAGGTATGATCTTATAAAACTATCAAAATAGCAATTATGATTCAGGAAAAATCAATCCTTATTAAAGCATTTTCGAAATATGTACGACGACAAATATGCTACCCCGAAATTTGGGTTATTTACCTTAAACAGAAAAGCTAATATAAGCAAGCAAGTGAAGAACAGCCAGATGGTCAAGTGATCGAAAGGTGGCAGCTTAAGTTAATTATGATCTGAATCGCAATGGTGTTCAGATAAAATTGTGAAAATAAATATTTCACAAAAATAACGATAACCGTGTTCGATTTAACTAACCATTTACAGATCAATTAACTTTTATATACTTACTAGCTTATATCCGCGGGTTCCACCCCCCATTTCTATAAAAAAAAATGCAGGTGTTAGGGATTAACCTCATATAACCCCTTACCAAATTTCACTTTTCTAGCCCAAATACTTCCAGAGATATGGACTGTGAAAAATGCCGGTTGTATGGGAGGTGCCACGCCCCCTTTTTCGTTATCCCCAGTTTTTTTGGAGGTGTTAGGGATCAACCTCATATAATCCCTTACCAAATTTCACTTTTCTAGCCCAAATACTTCCAGAGATATGGACTGTGAAAAATGCCAGTTGTATGGGAGGTGCCACGCCCCCTTTTTCGTTATCCCCGATTTTTTTTTAGAGGTGGTAGAGATTAACCTCATATAACCCCTTCCCAAATTTCATTGGTCTATCCTAAATACTTCCAGAGATATGGACTATAAAAAATTCCAGTTGTATGGGAGGTGCCAGGCCCGCTTTTTCGTTATCCGCAGTTTTTCTGCATGTGGTAGGGATTAATGTCATATAACCCGTTACCAAATTTCAGTAGTCTAACGTAAATACTTCCAGAAATACGGACTGTTAAAAATTCCATTTGTATGGGAGGTGCCACGCCCCCTATATATATCAAAATATTTTTTAGCCCATGACCATCCCGGTAAGGTATCCAGTTCGTGTTTTAAATCTGGTTACGATCGGTTTATACGTTTAGGACGCAAGTCGATCTATAGATACATATATATATATATATATACATACATAATTTGAATTTTATATATATATATAGATTCAGGAACACCACATTATAAGAATAAGTTAATTTTTGGCACTTCAGTATGGTTTTTGGTGTTTTTCATAATACTTTCAGATGAGTCAGAAAATACTAGTTGTAAACTTATATTTTGTTGACTAGTTTGGTGTTTCGCTGCATTGTTGCTACACTAATGCGCGTCGAACACTTCCATGCGTGGGCGATGATGCTTTCACTACCTTCACAATTTTGTATTTAGCTCCACCTTTTGCCACCAATTAAAACGCCTTCTTTCCACAATTATAATTCAATTGCGGGAATTATTTGTAGTTGTGAATGTTTAATGCTCTTGTTATTGTTACAGTTAACGATATTCACTTAGTGACATACAATGAATGTGTGCATGTAAAGGACTATAATATCATTTGCATAAATGTTTGTTTATCATGACTCATGAGCTTGTGGAAACAGTGAACATACACACTCACACATATGTAGTCTTATGCATACATTCATAATTAACTAACTTGTTATGGATATTATTCACACTACCGTAAAGTCATATTTGACAACGCGTGTCAGTAGGGTGCCATGTTTTGTTTGTGAGTAGAGGAGTACTCGTATGTGACAATTAACTTGGATGGGTTGGTTAAACGGCGCCTGTGAAATTATTTTGACAAGTGAAGTGGAATGGTCAGACATACAAAGTGAATAGTCAGAAGTGTCGCAAACACGCTGAATTTTGCATCACTATATAGCTAGTACTTCGCTTTGTGTTCGTACTCCGTCGCCCTACTCTTATCTAGGCCAAAGAAATCGAAACTTGTTGAGCGACTATTTAAGGCGATCGTATAAGTACAAGGTGGCGCAAAAGTAAGCTTCCGATGTTCAGCATATCGGTTGTGGCACGTGCAGTGTGTGCTGTTGCACCGTCTTGTTGGAACCACATGTTTTCCAATCCCAATTCATCAAGTTGCGGCAAAAAGAACTCGTTGATCATTGCTCTGTAGCGCTCACCATTCACAGTAACCGTTTGGCCCCGACCGATTATTGGTCAAATAAATAGTCAGCAATATTCCGCGTTCTGGAGCAGTGTAGCGTAACATTGTTTATTAAAGTGTATTTCGCATGTGTTTACTACACAAATGTCAAAACAGAACTGACTTTAGGGGCCAATCGCAAAATTTATAGCATTTTCTGATAGGAGGATTACTTTTGCGCCACCTTGTATATTAGAATGGGTGTCTTTTCGCTTTTCGAACAATATCCTCCTGCCTTAAGTAAAACGCAAGACAGGGAGCTCCATTCTCTAAAACTTAATTTGCCTTTACACACGTTCGGAAAGATCGTTTTCAACTATAAAGGAGAACTGGAAGTTTTCCAAATTTTCAAATTCAAACTTGTCTGCATATAGACATCTCTTCTCAAACGATCAAAAATTGCTGCAAAGCAAAGAAAGGGGGGATTGGTTTTGATATTCAGCCCAATTCTAAATGTAAATTTCGCACGGATTTTTTCGCCTCTCCCATTCCTCGTATTCTGAAAAAAAATCCTTGGGAATTTTTTCACTCCTCCCTTTCCTCTAATTCTGAATAATGTTCGAAAAAGGGAAAACCAGTTAAGGGAGAAAAGTAGCTATTACAAATTTGCGGAAAAGGGAGATTTCGGTGTCATTTTTAAGGCATTTTTTCACCAGCTAAACTGAAAGGAGCGCGGGATAAAATTTAATGTTTCTTGTATTTTTATAGGAAAACTATTAACTTGTGTAAGTATATACTAAACTAAAATAATTTTATATTAGGAATACGATGTATTTTAGATCGAAAAGTACAAATGTACAACAGATATGGCTGTTTTTAAACTTGATGCAAGGCCATCATGAAATTGAATTTTTGAGTTGCTGAGTGTGCTTGCTTATTCTATAATAATTTTTAAATCTGCAAACAGCAGAAAGCAAATTAAATATACAAACAAAAATTGTAGATAACGTTTGCGGCAACTGAAGCGTATATGTACTATCTCATAATATCGTGTTTATTTTCCTGTGGCTCTTATTGGCTTAATTTCTGCCACAAACGTATGAAAAGCAACACTAAACGTTGTTTTACATTTTTTTTTTCTTTTTTTAAAACGAATTCTGCACAATATTTACATTTTTAAATTTCGTTAGCCAGATTAGAAATCCGTGTATACCATGCCAATTGCCAAAACAGCTGATTTCGAAAATTCGAAATTCCTCTTCCCCAATTATTCTTCTTCCTAGGAGAATTTTTCCGAGGGCACAAAAAAATCCGAGAGAAAATTATTCCGTGAAGCAAACTTTACTTTTCGCATTTCTTAAATTCATATCAAAATATAAAATGAAATGATTTTTTATTCCGCGTCTCAGGAAAATGCTGTTTGGTTTATGTGATATCATTGAGATGTCATGTGATACATAAACATCAAACGAGACATTACCAAGAAATAAGGCCATATGGCTTTATGGCCGTGGTTTTATTGCACCTCGCTGGTCAATGCAGCACTGCGTCTATACTTAACAAGGCAGTGAGACAGTCCTCGATATACATATAGTTCCACCAGGTTCACTTATGTGTGATAATTTCCTCAGCTAGGGTAAGTTTGGTTGGCTGGTTTGAGTGGCCAGAAACCTATATCTCCAAAACTGATAAAATCTCAGAGACTATGGTTGAACATTCGTCAGAAGTTTCCGAAACTAGCATAGTTTAATAACATTTCAGTCGCCGTCTGTTCCGCCCCCTGAAAGTTACAGCTGCGGCACTAGATATTGTGTTACAAACTTATCCTAGTCGCATGCTTTCCAATAGTCAAAAGCCTGGTGAGCATCGTAACTAAGCTGAATATGTTTCGCCTGTTCACCCTTAGACTGCCAATGCTTCCAGATATTACCAGATTCAGTAAGGCAGTGTTGGTCTGTATCTTAACCTATTGATCATCTCGTATACTAAGATGCTTTAACTAATTTAGAGAAACGGTATGTCGACTTTCCAGCTTAGTGGTCCACTCTCTGCACTGATCAACCTGGCTCGATCTTATCGTTGCTGAGCCGAGAGCCCTGATAGCCGCCTAGCTGTCACAGAAGATCGCTAAAATACACACGCTGACTGTGATAGACACATAACCAGGCGCAAGGCCAGGAGCGTATAAAGATGCCGTCTAGTCGCCCCGGTGATCGTACCACAAACAGCTCGTTGAACTTTGCATACTAATTTGCTCAAGAAGTTCAGCTCGACTGGCTTCTATCACACTGTTGCCCCGTAGGCTAAACTTGCTTGTATTATTACTTTGTACATCCACGCTGTTAGTTTTGGGCTTAGATCAAACTGTTTATATAGAATTTTTTTGCAGGCGTACATAACCTCATATTTTGCACTAACAGGTAGATGCAACTCTTGACCATCAACTGGTAGAAGTGCGTTTCTTCCATTATTCATCTTCATCAGAAATTGTCTCTGTACTATCAGAGAGTATTTAAGCAGTAAGAAGAAATCACTATGCTTACTGTGCAAATTTACTAAGGTTAGGGAATGTGTTTTTTTGTTGTTTGTTTTTTGCTACAAAAACACTCTCCGAAGGTTTTGGTGAGTGTTATCGGAAGTGACAGTCCTTTGCCTAATATGAACCCGGTACGCTGGGGTACTCCCTTGCGGTACATGCCCGACTGTTGTGGGAGTGCTTTAGTGTGACCAGTGAAGCCTTCTAAGTCATCTCATCCCCTCCTTCCTTAAGGAAGAAGATGGTAGATAATCAGAGGTGAGAGGCATCATATCCGTAGAACAACCATCAAATTTCACGGCATTACCCTTTTTCGGATTTTAGTGGCCTCTTACGACCGGCATACTTACCTCGGGCATTTTCTAACCCCTTAACCCGTAGGGGTATTAGGAAATGTGTAGAGCGGTCACTTAACCTAGGTTCACTTTACTCGTGGGTTTTCTGATCTAGTATTTGTCAGCAGTGACCGACAAGCATGCCATATCAATATGTCACCGCCGCAGTTCGATCTATTCCCACACAAAAGCTCCCTTAACGATCATCCTCATTAAACCTGACAAGTGGTCCATTTCCTGAAAATAAAAATATATAGATTGGCTACCTCTTCTTGTACCTGCATATCTCACATCTCTGAGGGATATCCCACGTTTACATGCTTAGTCCAAATAAAGTACAAGCACACCCCATTACAATTTCAATTCCCATATCTGTAATATTTTTACCCATTTACTAATTTTGATTGAAAGCCATACACTAAATATTCGTTGTTAAGTTAATTAAGTACACCCGCTGCCTAATTAGTGCAAAAACAAAAATAAATGAAATAAATCAAATCATGCCAAACAGTTAGTTCTATATTTTATCGAATGATTAAGTGCGATAAAATTTGTAAAATAAAAAACTTTTCAAAATAGAAACACTCGTAATTTAAAATGAATTTCCTGTCAGTTTGTGAGATATTGCGTATGAGCAACATTAATAGCAGCAGCGCGAGTATGTACCCTGCAGTCAACTGCCAAACCCTTTAGTAAACATTCTAGTTCATTAATTAGAAGTTCGTGGTCTTATTCATACCAGTTTGAGCGACTGCAACGTTTCCGCTTTCATAAGCAGCAACGACCCTCTAAAATTGTCGATACATGCATGCGCGAGCGAAAAAGAAAACAATTCAGTATTAATTTTCTCTTCAGCTAATATTCTGAGATCATGTATTTACGTACGTGTATGTCAACAAAATCACATTTATTTTTTGCGACGTCGCTACTGCATAACGGCGTACCAGCGACGCTAAACCGAGTAAGCAGTGCTCAAATGAAACCGGGAAAAAAGTGAAAACGAAGCGCTCACTTGTCAAAGCAATTGAGTAAGTGAATAACATTTCTTTTTGGAATAATCAAAGTAACCTTTTTCTGATGAAAAAGTTTTAAACAAATTCATAAAAAAATATTTAATTGTTTTTATTTTCCAGGGTTGACTTATTGTGATTGTGAAATGCAGTTTTCATAAATAAAATAACAGGGAATAACGGAATAGTTTAGAAGCTGCAAAAATGAAAATGGCGAGCAGAGACAAGTACAATAACAAAATGGTGAAAAAAGCACTTTTAAAGAAATTTAGTTACCAAGAACTTACTCGAGTTACCTGCATGATTATTTGCAAAGAACTCCGAAACTTATAATTTTTTCCATAAAAAGCGAATCTTTCCTTGAATTTCCTTAATTTTATATAAGGATATTTTTACAAGTATGGATGAGATTCTATTTGAGATTAATATTTAAATTTTTCATAAAATGTTTCAGGTATGTTTAAAGATTTCTGCCTGCGAAATCTGTTGTAAAATTAATTGAAGAAAGGACTATTTAGAAAAGAGGAAAATTACTTTTTATAAATGTTTTCCAAGGGCAAAATTGCTTTGAATAGCGGCTATACTTAGTATATTGAAGAAATACTTATTTTTATAGACACATATTTTATATATGATGACTGGATTTTCATTAAAGTGGTTTGAAATGTAATTTTGCAATTTTCGTGTATTTTGCAACCCAAAATAAACTAACCTACTATGAAGTGGTAGAGTAATTGGTATGATACTGATGCATAGGCTAACTAGTATGACGGCTGGTTTGATACCGGTGTATGTACTGCCTAGTATGTAAACTGTTATTCCCCTGATGTATATACGGACTAATATGTTGAATGGTATAATCTTGATACATATAATGACTAGTATGTGAACTGGTATATTGCTGATGCAGATACTGACTAGTATGCCAATTTGTATGGTGCTGATGCAGAAGCGGACAATTGCCATCTCGTAGGATATCGACGTGTTAAAAATACCAGTTGCTAATATGGAAAAATTACAGAACTCGAACTAGTTGAGCCGGTTTGGCAAACTAGTATTTGAGTAGTATAAAACTAGTAGAATTGACTGCAGGGTATATATCTGCATTAGACCGGCTGAAGAAAAATGTGTAAAACTCCACCCATGTGTTTAAAGCTGGTGCTGAGTGCATTGGAATAAAACAAATTTTTCTAATCCCTAGTAAGAAAGAAAATCAGGCGATTTTCAGGACTAGCGATATTATACTAAAAACTAAAAATGTGCGATTTATTTATTTCATATCTTAATTTATTTGTTTCTTAGGAAAAAGTGCTTCAGAAAACTTATGTTTATCAGAGATTTTGTATGTCTTGTCCTGTCACCTCATTTTCGGTAAATTTTATGAAAAAGTGGGCGTGGTGGGCTGTCGATTTTGTGTGTTTTTACTGGCTACAGCTTCTATCACCATATTATGTTCTGTGTCAAGTTTCTATGAAGTTATTAACAGTCGAATTTGAAAACTTCTTGTGGGCGATGCATAAGGTGAACTGCCCAATGTAGCTGAAAAATTTTAAATTTTACTTACTCTGGTCAATGGGATATTGAATGTTCTGTTTTTATACCTTCTTTCTAGTAAAATTTAATTTAAAAGTGGGCGTAGTCAAAACGATTTATTAAATTTGTACTGATTGTAGTCTTCATGATAGTGATATGCTTCGTACCACGTTTTGTCTATTTATCGTTAACGGCTCTAAGGTTATTAAAAGTCGAAATTGGAAAATTTTTTCATTCATATGTGGGCGGTGCCACGCCCATTTTCTTAAATTTTATAAAGCCCAAAAAAAATAGTCAGGTCAATTCAGTCACCAAATTTAAGCATTTTACCTGTTTCAGTCAAGGAAATGTGGTGTGTTCTGTCTTTTTAGAAAACTCTAATAAAAAGTGGGCGTGGTTGTTAACCAATGAGCTTATTGCAGTGGTCGTACTCTGCGCGACCATGGTATACCTCGTATCAAGTTTTATCATTCTAGAATAAAAGGTTCTGACGTTTTTAATAATCGAACCTATAAATTTCTTGACTCATATGTGGGTGGTGCCACACCCATTTTCGATATTTTTTTCAAAACTCGTTAATACAATAAGCAAGTCTATGAAATAACAGCAGAAGAAGTGTTGGGGAATCTTTTTGTGGGTGCTCCAACACGTTTATCGTGCCATGGAAAAATCCACCAGCGATGGAGCCAGATCCATTTTTAGAGAAGACTAGAGTAAGGTTGTTCAAAGTAGTCATATTTTATATTTTTGTGGTGATGCCGGGCAGTAGTACTGCCCCCACCGAATTACCTTGGTGTGACAAAGCGTTGGAAGTTACTGAAAGCTGATAGAGTCATCTTGTCAGTTTTTATAATAGGAAATTACTCTATTTTTCAGCAATTTTAGGTATACTTACATACTTACATCTGCTCAGGCATCTTCTTTTCACTTCCATTGAGACAAGTTACTACGTACTTATTATCCTTAAACTCTTTGATAACAAGAGCCACTACTAAAGTTTCATAATTTTAGCTGTGTTAAACAAAATTTCTATCTCTACATCTTTGAGTGCAGATGTAAAATGTTATTAGTATGAAGGTTTGTGTAAATATGTGTATAACACCTTAAGCTCATACGTTTATAAATATTTCATTCGTACGAGCTAACGTGGTATCTTCACAAACGAACCATCAAATTCTAATCAACTTAAATGCGCAATTAAATTTAGAAATCATTCGAGCTTATGCCGAACGCGCACGAATTGAAAGGAGCACTTGTATCTTCCTTGCAGTGAAGCACCAAATTAGTCAGAGAACATATCAGCATACTAGTAGTATTTGCTGACTAGTCCGACAGGGACTAAACTTGTTCCAGTGAAAATTGAAAGTTATCGAGAATGCTAAAGTAGCCAGAGTTGAAAAAAACAGGTTAGAATTTTTTGATTATAATTTTGGTTTTTGGCACCAGGGCTCGTACCTGTGACCTTGCCCAATTGAGTCGAGTAGTTATTCTCTGTGCCCGATGACATTTAAATAATAGTTACTTACGGTTATTGAGACTGATATATTTCTCTGCAAAATCTGTCAATTAATATCGCCATGTTAAAAAACCAGTTGCTTATATAAAAATAAAAATATGGGTGACTAGTTGGGCTTGGTCCTCATACTAGTTTCGAAATGGTTTGACTGCAAGATTATTTGAAATGGATCGTATAGTCCATGCTGTTTGACATCCGGATATAAATATATCCCACACAAACATCCAGAGTAGAGGAAAGGGAAACGTGCCGCATAGAAGCCAATCGCGTTGACAACGATAAAGAAGCAGCAGCCAAGAAGTTGTCTTCGAAACTACTGGAGCATGCAAAATATATTGAATTGCGAATTCCGCTTCAACCAGCAGATATTTCAAGGATTTGAAGCATTTTCAACATTTGTAGAATTGCAAGTACTACTTGGAGTACGAGCAAAGAGAAGAATGCGGGAAAACAAACAAAAATTTAAAACAAAGAAAAAAAAAACGAAAAACTAACTGAACAGTCTTGAGGACAGAATATAATATACCCCAGGAGTACGAGCAAAGAGAAGAATGCGGGAAAACAAGGAAAAATTTAAAACAAAGAAAAAAAAACGAAAAACTAACTGAACAGTCTTGAGGACAGAATATAATATACCCAATTGTCATTCGAATTAAGAAAATATTTTTCTGAAAACAAAAAAAAAATGGATGTGGTACTTTCTTTCAATTTCTGTCAAGGTGATGGTGGATGTAAAGATGAATAGAAAATAGATAGACGGACCTAGTGTGGCTTAAAAGATGAAGAGATAGCAGAAGACCCGGTTGTTGGAAGTAGAGACATGTGAATGGACCGACATACGAATGAAGGCATTATACATTATAGTCTCTTCTACACAATGCTGCTCTGGATGCAAAGAGAATTAATGTCAAATTATTTTGAGAATTCAAGTCATTGACATTAATTCTCTTTGTAAAAGCTAATCTCTATAATAACAACGCATTTAAAAAGCTAATTAATGTCACTGACATTAATTCCAATGACATTATAACACGTTACCTTGTTGTCCGCGGAGTAATAATAAAAAAAAAAAGAATTGGTTTGACAATCGCTTTAATGAGAAAGGGAGGGCGTAAACCTCACCAACGATATTATGACGATTGTATGTAAGCAAGTTTCCGCTGCAGTGGTTCTAGGGTGAGATGGAGCAAATAGCCGGTTCTATCGCACCGGAATGACCCGGGTTTTTTCACCCGGCCAAGGGCTGTTATTTCAGTGTAACCCTGTCCAATCTGGGGCAGGGCGAAGCACTGTTAACAACAACAACAACAACATGGAGCAAATATCATTTCATGTTGACGAAGTCCATTACTACATGCAAATTTTCTTAATGTGAGTATACTCTCTCGTTTTCTAGCGGTAAGCGTAATTGATCTTTAGGGCGGTTATTATACAAGAGCTGACATCCTTCTCACTATTTCCATGCTGTTTATAAATTTCAAAAGCTCCCACAGCCTAGTGACTCTGAGTTTCCAGAGGTTTCCGAAGAATAATTTTCGAAGAAATTCTGCTACAGCAGTGTGGTGGAAAATCGCACAGTAGTTGCTCCATACTTTCTTTCTCCCCCGGAAGAGTGCTATGAGAATTGTTTGCTGATAAGTGCCAGCGGCGAGAACCTCCTTCGAACCCCAACATACCAAATACATGCCCTGCATGTGGTATGACCCCTCATGATACCATACATCTCTTTTCCTGTTCAGTTGAACCCACTCTTCTAACACCCACATCACTCTGGTTCAACTTCGTTAGAAGAGCCTGATGACAATTAAGAGTGATCGAGCCCATTGGGCGAAGCACTGTTAACAACAACAACAACAACAGAACCTCCTTCGATTCGCAGCAATCGACCATCTCGTCGGCCATATCGTTTCCCTGTATGTAACGATGCGCTGGTACCCATATTAGGGAAACGATATGTAGACTTGAGAGGTTGCTGTCCAACCAGGCTTAATTTTAACGTTGCTGAGCTGAAAGTCAGAGAAGGTTAATATCCTATTACAGGTGATGTCGTGTCTGCATATCATTGCTGGAAAGATTTCTGCTCCTCTTCCACAGGCCATTCTGGATTCGCGAGTGAATTCCCAACTATTAAGAATCTTAAAGCTTGTATACAATACTGTCCTGGACACGAGTCCTCTGTCTTCCACGGCACCATCGCCACGTCGGCTAGTATCTGAGGTTTTTACACCCATGCTTTTACTCCTAACCTTATACCCAACTTTAAACCTCGCATTCTCTTTTACGGGTACCCAGACAATTACGACAAATCGACTCAGTACTCTACTTTAAGCTTCCAGATCAACTCAGGTGTTTAAAGAACTCCTATCAAAAAGCCACAACTTTTGACCATCAAGTGAAGGACGGGTGAAATGACCTGGAAGGTTGCTTGCCCGCGACAGTCGGGTATGTATCGCAAGGGAGTACCGGGTTCATATCCGTCAAAGGGCTGTGGCTTTCGACAACAGTTCCAAAGCCTTGGAAGAGTGTTTTTTTCTTTAAACACAATAACAACAACCATCAAGGGAAATTGAGTGAAAGCTGTTTTTGGACCCACTTTGAGAACAGCGCTCTCCCTCCATTTACTCAGCTTCATTCATGCTCTTTACATGATTCCAATGACTATAGAACTATATAATCCACCTAGGCGCCCACTTAACTGCTTTGGTCTAGAGTTGAGGAAGGAGTATCTCTATATATTGGCAAACCACAGATATGCTATACGCTCTCCATCTCCAACCATAGAGCTTAACTTTTGCACCTACAGACTCAACCCAATAAAGTTCACAGTAAGGTCTTCAATATGAAGGCTGATAGAGCACCTCCTCATGCTTCCAGAGACTACCGTAAATCGGACCTATTTTTTGAAAATATTTTTTATAGCATTTTCACATACTTAATAGATCACGGCAAAAATAATGACAATTGATATGAAAAGTGCTTTCGAATTTCGAACTAATTGATAACACAATTTATGACAGCGCAGCTGGGTATATTCAAGCTTAAATTTTATAAAACATGCAATTCCACAATAAAATACTGAGAAAGCAAACACTTTTTTGTAATTTGAGGTCAATTTCTAACCAAGCTTATGCAGTCAAGATGCTCAAGCAGTCGCAACTTAGTGGCGAGCAGTTGAACAGTCAGTTGCCGGCTAAAAGCCATCACTGCATAACTTAGACTCTGTGACGCTGTTAGTTGAGTGCACACGCAACTCAAAATAGCGCATTGAGTCCCAAAGTGCATATGCTAGCGAATTGCAGATCCTGTTTCATCATTCAGCACAGCTCTTTTTCGCTTTAACAACAAAAACTGCGTTCGGCTTAGGTTGCCTATAGTGGTCAACCAGCTGTGACTGCGCATATGGGTACGGGCTGTGGTTGCACTTGTATTTATTCTGATGGGGTTTTACAAGCTGTCATTGTGCTAGCATACAATCGGCCTTTTACGTATTTGAAGACGCATTTGTCGAGCTCATGGGCGCTGTTGCTTAAGGATTGTTGACGGGGCATCTGTTTGAATTTATGTTTGTGCCTTTTTTTAGTCAATAACAGTGGGAGGAAAGTTTTTATTTAAAAAAATCTCTAGAATATAAGTATATCAATATACTTTACTAAAAATAAAGATGAGGTTTTCCATCAAAATTCTAAAATCTAGCATCTTGCAAATCACGTGTCACAATGTTAGGATAAAACCAGTAAGAAAGTCTAAGTTCGGGTGGAACCAAACATTATATACCAAGTAGTGATCTATTATGGCACACCAATTTACGCAAGTCTATTTTAATACTTTTCAGTTCGTGTTATAAAGCCCGCTGATTGTTTTAAATAAAAACACTTCTGTCATGAGTTTTGAGGTTAAATTTATTTTAAATAAATATACAAATGTATGGCGCGATATGCAACAGATACCTAAGAGATTTTTGCGCCGACCTTCCCTTCCAATTTGTGGTGTGCCGTTTTGAATTTTTTCCTACAAATTGGCGAGACCTACAGTTTTTTGCCGACTTCGAACAGTAGATGCCGGAGATGAATTTTTGCTGAGAAGTCTTCCATGGCAGAAATACACTCGGAGAGTTTTTCAAACCACTGCCGAGGTGCGACCCGTTTTGAAAAAACATTTTCAAACCGCTTTTGATGTAAGCTGTACCAGGACTCGAACCTTGGCCCTTCAGTGTGGTAGGCCGGCAACACTACCGCCACACCACAGCGGCCGCCATTAATTTATTTGTATATAAAAAGCTTCCCTACCAACCAGTGCTAACCACATTTTTTCAAAATACCAATACATGCACATTTTATGTTTGAAAAATTTGCGTTGAAAAAGACAGACAGGCAGTTGGACGGAGAGACGGACATGGCTAAATCGACTCAGCTCATCGTCCGTATTATTTCAGTTTACTTATCTATGGGCCCATTTCTTCTTCTCATACTTCAAACAAACAAAAATGAACAGCCGTAATAATAAATAGATAAATAAATAAATAAATATCTTTTTTCCTCCTGAGCATTTATATATATATAAGTCAATATCTATCTCGATCCGTTTATGCCGTTACATACCACCATTAGGCGACTAAAGTTAATATACCCTGCGTGTGTAGCGCTACTAGGTATAGCAAGTAAGGAAGTCTAAGGTCGGGTGGAACCGAACATTATATACCAAGTAGTGATCTATTACGGTGTACCACTATACGGAAAACTATCGTTTTACTTTGAAGTAAAGAAATAGCATAATATAAAATATGTACAGCTGTGGTCAATATAATAGTAGTGAAATTAAAATGGATATCGTTCCACGAAATATGAAGAAGCTTTGATTATAATAATTTTCAATTCCATAACAGAAACAACATAAAAAGAAATGTCAAAGTGTTACAAACTTCACGAAAGTTAATTAGAATTTTAGAAACTTACATCAAAATTTCAATATTTTTGTTTCAAATTTCAAGAAAATTTTTGAGCCGCAGTTTTTTAGCCCATTCCATTTTAGTGTAATGATGAGCAATTCAGAAGTACCTCAAAATTTCCCCTGCATTTTAAAAAATTTTTTAGTCAAGGATTTTGGATACTTTTTTCATACAAAATTAATTTTTCCTCATGCGTTGCATGGAAGAAATCACTCATCAACCTCGACGCAAAAATTTCTGAAAACTTAGAGAAATTTTTTAGCAAGTTTTCACTTGCACAATGTTATACTAAAATTGAATGGTCTACAAAACTGCCTACTCAAAAATTTTCTAGAAAATCTCCCAAAAAATTTAAGATTTTGATGGTCACTTTTTAAAGTATAATTAACTCTCCTGAACTTTGTACATACTTTAACATTTTTTTTTATGTGGTTTCTGTTATGGAATTTTCTATATTTGAAATGAAAACTATTTAAATCGCAGCTTCTTATTTCGTCGAACGATATCCATTTTAATTTCACTATTATTATATTGAACGCAACTGTAAGTGCGAAGCTATAGTGGACTAACTACCTGACCGGACATTTTATTTGTTTGTTATTCCATTTTCTTAACTTTATGATATATAATAATAAGAATTAGCTTTTGAAAGAGCTTCATAAAATAACGAGCATTCGCCTTCCATAGAAACAGAGTTTTTATACGGAAAATTGGTCGGCGCCACATCTATTTGAGCAAGCTTTCCCCAATTTATTCGTCTAGTTTTGTCTAAAAACTCAACACGTAAGCGATGAAACTTGCAGAAGACCAGAAATATCGCGCTATACACTTTTCAGAATTACATTATAAAGTGGGCGTGGCTTTCTACCGATTTCGACCATTATCAGATTAAACAGTTTTTGTAATAAAATCATCATTTTCACCAAATCTCGCTGCGATAAATAAATTTCTGTTCGAGTAATGACATTAGAAGTTTTGTGGGTTAATAATATGTGTAAAATTAACTCAATCAAAAGTGGGCGTTGCCACACCCATTCTCAAGAATTTCCGGAAAAAATTAATCGGTGGCCTTAATGTCGATGTGCACACTATATTTCTTCCTTAGAAATGTTTTACGTATTGAATTCTTTTTTTTTTGTGTTATCCAAAATATTCGATATATAAAAGGTGGGCATGACTATACTCTAATTTCAATCATTTTAGGTAGCGATGGGAGATGATTGATAAAAAAAGGTTTGTCAAGTTTCAATAAGATATCTCAAAATTTGTTAGAGACAGCGTGTACCGCGAACGGATATTGTCAAATAAATTTCTGTGCTACGACATACCGTTAGGCGAACAAAATTAATAGAGTCTTTTGGCTCTTCTCAGCTGAGTATAAGCATTACATTTTTATGAATTTCATCGATTTGCAAAATATTGTGCTTTCCAACACTTTGCCTTCCTTCTTCGCTTCACGACAGTGCTCACGGGTCACGTGTACGACGAAATCCCATCAACGTTCAGGCTCTTCGCAACCCAGTAATGTTGTCTGCAGTCGAAGATTGCACTCAGAGAACTGGTGTCAGAGTCCAATAGATACATTATCAACTGTCTGTGTTATGGGCAGGTTCCTAGCGTCAACTTTCCTCACGTCTTCTCCAATTGTAACACGTTCGCAAAATATTATTGCATGTGTGTGAGCATCACTGCTTAAGAGCACTTCAATTACTTGCTTACATAATACTTACAGTTTCTTGGATTTTGCAACTTTTTGGTTTTCAATGCAATTTACCTTGCACAACTACGGCATATACTAGTACTACCTGCATATGTATGCAACTACTAGCGTGTTATTGCATGCGGATTTAAATTATATTTATGAAAAAGTTTTCGAGGAACTTTTAGTTTTCTTCTTAATACCACATGTTTGTACAATATTCACCTCTCGAATTGTAAATCTTTTTTGGAGAAAAGAGGTTTCTGTTGCTGCCAACGGTGGTGATTGAAATACGTGCAAATTTAAGCTGCGGATCTTGAAAAGCTTTGATTCATAATATGTTCGAGAAGCATTGGATGGCCAAGGTTAAACAAAATCATCAAATATACAAACTGAATTTCACTGAAATCGGTTGATTTTAAATTCCAGCGTAATCGAACTCCTTTATTTGTTTGATGACCGCTAACTAAATGAAATTCGTTCGCATAAGATGGCTTGGACAACGTAGCGTGTGTCCAGTCAATACAAAATTGCACAAAGTGGACCGGTCTGCGTGCATTAAATTTACGCCACTTTAATACCCTATATAATCTCCACACTTTTCTTTAAAGTTCTTGTCAACGTTAAGTGTGGTTGAAAGGTTCTGAGTGCTCATTTGACAACAATTATATATATATTTATTATAGCCCTTATGACAGTTGTATTTAGTAACATTTTAAGATTTGGTTTTTAAGTCACAGTCTCAGAATGAAACAATTTTAACTTGCTTTGTTTGTTGTTGTTGTTTTGTAGGAGTAGAATTTCGCCCTGCTTAGTCAGCGCTTGAATTCATGGAAAGGTACGTGAAAGACCTTTGAGGAATATAAATCCGGTGCGCTACGGCCCGACTGACTTGCGAACGATTCCGTTGATCGCTAAACCGGGGTCAATGTGGATTTGAACCTCCTCCTACGACACGCCTACCCATCTCTGGTGTATTCTCAGCCCATCAACAACAGTTGTTTTTGGTTGTTCTAAATATTTACTAAGTCTCCTTTACTTTGCTTTTGAAGTTAAATTTCTGGTTAAATTTGCTGCCTCGGTCTACGCGGCCGCCGTGGTGTGGAGGTAGTGTTGCCGGCCTACCACACCGAAGGTCCATGGTTCGAGCCCTGGTACAGGTAACATCAAAAGTGATTTGAAAAAAGTTTTTCAAAACGGGGTCGCCCCTCGGCAGTGGTTTGGCAAACTCTCCGAGTGTATTTCTGCCATGACAGGCTTCTCAGCAAAAATTCGTCTCCTTTGTAGATGCCGTTCGGAGTCGGCAAAAAACTGTAGGTCCCACCAATTTGTAGGGAAAATTCAAATCGGCACACCACAAATTGGAAGAGAAGCTTGGCGCAAAAATCTCTTAGGAGGTTTATGATGATATACCTGTTGTATATCGCGCCATAAAAAAAAAAAAAAAAAAAAAGAAAAAGGTCTACGCGAAGCTGTAGATAGTTTGGTCATTTCTTGGATGATTTTTCGGCTTTTAAGTAGCAATAGAAGTTTATGTCTATCTATTGAGTACGTTACTGTCAACTGACTAAGCTCCAATAGTTGGTGCCTGAAGGTAGCGAGTTACAGAGCATACGTGAAGGGTACTGTATTAGGCAATCTTCTATCACCACAACTCAACTGCAATTTGTTTAAAAGGCTGGCCAAGCTAGATTTCGTAATAAAATTAAGATATTTTCAGCCACCTGCGACCTGTAAAGTAAAAGCAAGCAAGAGCCTTTGCAATGCTCCAGATTCAATTCAAAGAGCTTAGTACGCTTTCCAGGAGGTTTGGAAGGGTTTACTATGGGCGTATAATAAAGGTTTCTCACATTCTTGAACTCAACTGGACATACTCGTATATGCGACCAATTTTCAAAGCTGTCTGTTAAATATTGCCTAGTCTGCTTGCAATATGATGTATATTAGATTGATTTTCCGTCACTCCTTATCAAAAACCGGTTTCTACTTTGAGCCAGCTTTAGCGTAATTTTTTTTTCTTATACGAGTATTGCTATAAGAATATTGAATAAAGATGGCAATATGCCGAAACCAGTTTGTCTCCAAATGAAAGTTTATAACAAATGACGGAAAGGCGTCAAAAACGTCATTTCCAACTTGTCGGAAACACAGCAAAACAAAACGCCACTTCCTAGAATATTTTTCATTGATTCATAAGTTATATCAACATAGAATAAAAGTGTTATTTGGACTCAGCCCCGATTCGTTCCATCAATTAGAAAACCAAACAACTAAAGCTCTGGTCTTCGTAGATCTTCGTCCGCAGCTGTAGCGCCTCCTAATACGGCCAGGCGAACACTAAACCGACGACCTCATGTTCAAATACCAAAACAAAAACCAATTAAGTAATTAAAGCGGTTTTCACATTTCCGTTTTCTAAAACGATATTATATATCTATTTATTCACTTCCTTAAGAAGTATATAAATTGGTATTTATTTGTGACTGCCCTTCATATGGCTCAATAGCAAAAGGAAAAAGGAAAATTAAATTGCCACTAGTGCAGACGTTAATTACTCCCTTGCGACTCTCCTAAAGCACCGATATACACATTCAGTGTCGAAAAATAATTACGCGTGACATTTGCACAAATAGCCCATGGTAACAGCAGACAACTTGTGCGACAAAAAAAAAATATAAAACACTCGGAAATTTTTATTTACTTAATCACCACAAAATCATTAAATTTTCATTAAAAATATATTTGCAATTCGCCATTGATCTTTTCTGAAATCCATACACGCCCATCGCTCTAGTGGGGACTAACTATATCATTTAAATTTATGCCGATATATACTTACATACATACATAAATATGTATTTATGCAAATATACCCAGCAGAGGAAATAACAAATAATGATCCTAGTTTTTGCTTGGGCAACATATCCATATAGCCAAATGGAGGCTAGCTCTACGTAGATAGAAATTTAGCAGTTCACACTCAGCTTTCTCTGTAAATGATCTTTTAAAGAAAAAAGGCTCAGTAAGTGTTGTGAATAAATAATCGACTTTGACTCTAATCGATTTTTTTTTATAACTATCGATTTTAGGGATCCGTTTCGTTAAGAGAAAACATTGCTATCTAATAAATTGATTACAAAAATTACACATCTTACATCGTTTTAATAAAATAATTAAATAAAAATGGATAAAACTATGTTCACACTACAACTAAAAACGCTTCATTTCGTATAAATCACTTCATAGTCAAGTGTCAGGTAGCACAGAACATTTGAGGCAATTATTTACTCTAGGTTTATTATTTAAACTCAAAGTTTGAGAAAGACTTATTGTTTGAATTTTTAAATTTTATTAGTGAGAGTTTATCTTGATATTCTGAACTTTTTTCAGTATTAATTTAGTCAAATTTTAATCAGTGATCTGATGATTTGTGATAAAACAATTTTATACTAGTTTTTTTTGTCATTGTCCAAGTAAGCGAGTAAAGCATATTAGTTTTGAGACCAAAAATTATTAAATTTTTCAATGTAATAAAATTTGAAATAGCCCACATAAATGATTTAGTTTTTGTGTGCTACAATGGTCAGGATTGAGAAAGCAGTAGCTAAACCTTTAAACCGACCCGAATGTGCGCTATGGTTACCGCCATATTCAACAATCCTCAATCCATATGGTTCAAAATAGAACATAAGCTTAGAACATATATATGATAAACGTATGACATATATATAAGGGCCCGGACCACGCCAGCAAAAGATAAAATAACTGGAAAATGCGGTGCATGAAGCAAAAGGTCTATAACATGAGAAGACTGTCCAAGAGCGATACAACTAGCAAATATTCTAGCGCCAATTAGTTTCTTTCCACATAAACTTACATTTCTCATTACTCGTATCAAACAGTATTTTCTCAGCAAAAACTTAAATTTCGCATTATTAATTTACTTATTTACTTTGTTAACAATAAACATTCTGGTACTAGCCCTACTGACTTGATAGTAATTTGATTGAAGACGTCGAACTATGCGGTTGTCGCCTTTTACTACTGTTTACCTTGAGCCAGTTATGATAGAAAACCATATATAATTGCTCATCGAAGGCTGAAAGTGCTTTTTCTAAAAATTTGTTTCGTCAAATGCAAATTAAAACATGTAACTGTAATTGTTTTGTTGACAAAAACTCAACCCTGTACAAAATCAGCTGATTTCTTCGATGCCAAATTCTTGCTAGACAAACTTTTCCTAAAATTAAATTTGATTTCGTTTTCTCAGTTTCCTAACACTCATAACCAGCATTCGGCAGCGTTGCCAAACATGAAAACGAGTTGCTGGGGAGTGAATTATATGCAAAGTTAATAGAATTTTATTATTTGTTGGTTTTGTAAATGCATAAAAATGTAATAAAAATTTTTGTAAAGTACATTTATTCCTGAATTCGGATACTGAAGCCTGTGAAGTTTACTTGTGAGTGGCTGGGTTGACAATGTTATAACCAAATGTATATTTAACAGCGAAGTCTGAGATTGCAGAGGTTTTGATTCTATTTATCCGTGGCTAATACGTTTCTAATGCGAACTTTAACAGAGTCCTGAGAAAGGGCGGTTTTGAAAAGAGTCCTGAGCAAGGGTGTCTCTCAATCAAATTCTATGATATGAAGGTCTTCAAAACTTTTCAACTATTGAGCGTTTGTTCACCGCGATCTTCTCATATCTAAGCCGGACGCAAATCGTATTAGAAGCGGAGCTAAAAAATAATACGATAAACCAGTTAAATCCAAACTTTGTTTTATTTAACTAGGGCTATGGAAAAGGTAATGCAGTGGGCACAATTTTCACATGCACGGTTAAAAGTTTGAGCTTAAATTTTAAACCATTTGTTGGTTTAAGAAATTTTTGAAAATTTTTTGTAATTAATTTCAAAATTTCAACTTACCTACACCAATTTTCAATTTATTGGAGGTTCGTGTTCAAACTTGAATGAAAAAAACATCTACAATTTTTTTTGTTTCATTTCATTTATTTTTGAAAGTTTTTTCAAATCATCGAATTTTTTTCAAAACAGCTTTGTGTGCTCCGTAGCTCAGTGGGTAGAGCAGACGACTGATGCGGAAGGGTCGGTTCGAATCTGCTAACTTATACAAATGTTTTCTGGTTTAAAATTGAAACTCTTTTCTTCATGCTCATTTTTTTCGAAAATTGGCAGAATTTAAGTTCTAAACCAAATTTGGTATGGACATATATGTAGCCCAGAAAAGTTTAAAATTTAGGCTCAAATTATATATACCTTATATAAAGTTAGCCAAATAATTTCATGCAAAAGAGATCTCTGGCGACCTAGTAGGTGTCTCGAAAGCACTAGAAGCGCACAAGTTCAGAACTCAAAATTTCCACTACAGGGTATATATTGCAAAGTGAACTAAATATTATGTCACGACCGTCATTAATAACAATGTGAGTTAAACATAAATCAACCAATATCAGGATAATTTGAATTGAACACGAGACTAAAGCTGATAGCGAATGTCGATATGGCAGTGGCACTGGCTTAATATATCGTACAAACACACATTAATGTTTTTCCAACTCTGATGTGTTGGTGAGTTGGCACTCCATAGTTGACAATTTGCTTTAGGTCAATTACACCACTAATCGTAATTCAATCCAATGTCCAACAACATCATAATAAAAATGGATTAACAAGGCCAATAGCCAATGAACAAAAACATTGATAATAAAATGTTGTACAAGAACAAATATCAACTACAAATATTTGCTAATAGCCATAACAGCTCTCTACACACGACAGCGAAGACCTTTGAAGTGAGTTATGCTAGTTGGTAATTCCGACGAGAGTGTGAGTGCGGTTGGCAATGCTGGGAATTTAAAGCTGCCAATTTGATGCACGCAGCAGCTCGAACTACAGTAGCAGCATTAATTACCATTCAAGCTATTGGTAATTAACGTTCACTTACGTGTTGCAGCAGAATTTAGTGTTCAATGGAAGAATGTATGTAAGTATGAAAATGCGTGGCGGTCGAAACAAAAGTTCGATAGTGAGTACACATTAACCCCCTTATTCTAGTGTGGTAGCACCACCAGAGCTTAAAGAGGTAAAGAAATAATCTGTCAACTTTTACACCCTTCCGGTAGTCTATCGGCTAAATTGCCGTCTATTTTCGTAACCATCATTTAATTTTTTTTCTTCGATAGCGTTTCCATGTATGCCAGAATAGTGGTTACATGAACTGCATTGCCGACTGTACCGATTTCTCAGATTTTTCTCAATACGACTATATTTTAAAACGAAGTAAGATTTATCTCAGAAGAGTATCAAAAACGCCCATCACTAACAGAATTTTTTCAAAAAAATGTTCCCCTCTCTTAGTTTCACGTTTGAATTATGTAACATGCCATTATGCAAAATGGTTCAATTTGTAAATAATCACGCCCTTTTGTCAGCCGATAATCAGCTCTGAAGTAGTGAGTCATCAGAATTCTTATAATATTTCCACGGCGATTTTGAATAATCGGATCACAACATTCCTGTACGTGTGAACTGTATGCAGACCTCAGATAAGTTGTCGCTGATCAAACAGCTGTCTGGATGTATCGATGTGCATCAGAATTGTCCGGTAGGGTTAGAAAAGAAAAAATTACAAATATTACCAAAAATGTGTCCTCATTGTAGGAAGCTTATTTGAGGCATCTGCTAAGCCTTACCCTTGGAAGCGTAAAACTCATTTTGTCGCTTGGCTCAAATACTTTTTTGACTAAAACAAGTACAACTGTCAAAAACTAAAAACATTGCTGAGTCCGAGCGAGTAACACATGAAAGCAACGGATTGACCTCTCACTATTACTGACTTCTGCTGTCTCGAACGAGACCACAACTTAACTGGCTCTGAGAATGCTATTTTAGGATCCCTATCGACTATAAGTTTTGTCCCGAAAACAATCCCGAATTGATTCCGAAAAATACCCAAAACTGATCCCTAGAAAATCCCGAAAACGATCCCAAAAAATTTCCGAAAAAATCCCAAAATTATCTTAAGAAACACCCGATATGGTCTTGAAAAGTCAAAAAAAACCATCCTGAAATGATCCCAAAAAACCCCCAAAACCATCCCGAAATGATCCAAACCTTGCCTAATTCTGCTACAATTAGCTATTTTCTAAATTCTGTATGGTGAAATCTATAAATTGCTTTATACAAAAATTTAACCCTTTTCTCCACCTGTTCTCACAAAGCTGATTACAGAAGACCGGATTGTATTTTAGTTTGAGAAAAAAATTTAACTAGAAGCATGGTCTAGGAAATGATTTAATCCATCTTAAGAAAAGATAATTTTTTCATATAGAAAATTCGATTATGGTGATGCATACCCTGAATCACTCTTACCAGCTAGAGGATTAACAATAGTGGTTACTTTTGACTTTTGTAGGACAGTTGATAAATGTTCTGCCGCATGGCTCTGACTCATGAACGGGTCGAAACAAGGTGTAAGGGCTCTTGAAAAATTCCATATTTCATCAGGCCTTTATCAACTCGCCGAACGATTGTTAGTGCTTTCGGATGCTTGTTAGCAAAATTTGGTACCTACATACATGTATGAGTTGCGTGATATACGCTGATAAGTTAGTTACACTTAATGTAACGTCATGCAAATTGAGTTCGTTAAGTCATAAAATGTTAATAGAGTGGCTTTTGTCTAAAGTTACCCGCTTATAAAATAAGAACTTAATTGTTTGCATAAACACCTGAGTCAGAGCATCACGAGCACCTAAGTAGTAGCTGAATTGTTGATTAGAGTAAGCTAATAAATATTGCAACCAGTAGAAAAATAGTGAAGGTTGTACTCTCGAAGGAATTGATGAAGATGTTGTAAAGTGCACAAGCGGAAGGACATTGAACATGCAATCGTATTCAACACAAAATTCATGGGGAAAGCGCACAGAAAATCAGCTTAAGTGAAGGTGAATGAATGAATGCTCCAACCTTTTGAGGTTAAGTGTGATGGAAGACTCACAACACAGCCATTTGTGTGGCTATTGACTTTGTTGGCAATGTATGGCTGGCGACAAAATGTATTGAAAGAAATTGTAGCAAAAGATTGAGGAAGACATATAAAAAAGAATATTTTTAATTAGTGTTTAATCTTTAGTGAAATGCTAAAAACTGTAACAAAAATAGTACCTGTAAACTGGTTATTCTAGCTAACAACGGGGTCTATTAGCTATTCGGGTAGAACTGGCGGCAGAGAATAATTGTAATATAGTTGTGTTATCTCTATCAACTTTATCGAACTCACTGCGAAATTCCCATAAAATCGATTGAATTCTCTCATGATATAGTTATTACATTTCCACCATCGGCAGTTCCGTCGAAATAGCTGATAGACTCCAACCATCTAGTCCAACAAAGATAAAACCTATATTAGAAAAATTCCGAGAAAATACTATAGTATCTAAAGTTGAAAAAAATCGCAGTAGACGCTTTTATTGACGGTTGCTGTTTCTAGTACCAAGACTCGAACCCATGCTACCTAAGATGTGAGTAATATAATAATACACCTGGGAGTATTGAAGTTATTCATACTAAGCACTACCAAACTAAGAACTTTATGCCCTATATTGGACGAGGTTGAGTCTGGTATATTTCTTTCTGAACTGTGTCCGTTGGAAGAAAGGCTTGCAATTTATTTTAGTTGTGAAAGGGTTTGCAACTAGTTTGTTTGACAGCAGGGTAACAACAATGTACTTATGTAGTGACCTGAATATCTCTTAATTCTCAATAGCAATTAGCTAAAACTTACAGAAGACTTTAGCTGAGTCAAATATGAAGAGAAATATGAATCCGGATATCAATAGACTATATAAAACAACTTGGAAAAAGAGTTTTGTTCCACTGGTTAAGTTTTTAAATATATTCAAGCACATATGGGAATTCTTTGATCGAAGAAAATTTTCCCTGGATCATCTTAAATACATCGCTAGGGTTTTCATAGGTTTTCTGTTAATGCAGGATAATTCAGAGACCACATTGTTTAGTCGAATATTACACTAACGGGTCAATTATGTGTGTAACCGGTAATGCTTTAACATTTAAAATGTTTTAACATACAAAAATTGCAGTGAGAGGTACCCGTTGGCAATGCAGTTCATGTAACCGCAATTCTAGCGTACATGGCAACGCTGTCAAAAACAAACAATGCGCAATAGAGAGTAAAATGCAAACGCGGACGAAAAAGTGCTTATATTGTTTATTAATTCTTGTGAACTAGTATGTATACAAAATTTGCGGTATTTTCTGTCCACAAAAATATTTACAAAACACGTGGAATTTTTCGCGGTTACGCGACGTTACTACCTACTTTGCTGGTTACGAAATTGAACGGGAACTTATGCCAGCAGCATACCAAAAGGGTGTAAAAGTTGCCAAATAATTTATTTGCCGGTAAAACGCATGTTGTTTCCAAACTAGAATTAGGGCGCAAGAGGATACTCACTGCATGGAATGTATTTTCTTCATTGCTTTACGATGAGGTTGCTAATGGCTGCATTCAGTTATTTGCACAACTGAGAAATCGTTAAGATATGAAGTCCTTTATGCAGTGATGCCATTGTTGAGAACTTTTTCTGTCTAGGAGCCAGCTTTAACACCGATATTGTTTGAGAATTATTCTTCTAAGTAAATTTTACTCTTTAGTGGGAAGTAGAGTATACTCTCGACGAACAAGAATAAGCTTTTTGTAAGACTCTGCGCCCATGCTGCGTTGAACTAAAGGGTGTTGACTTGCCTTGCGTTGCCTACTTCGCAAAGAAGGTTAGTGCGCAAGGCTAAGTATTGCGTTAATACAATGAAACAGTCGATCTCAGCGTAGCGTCTTGATGCAATAACGCTAAGTGCTCTTTCTATGCCGCTCAATAGTGATTTTGCATAAAATACTTCCTGATACCAGATTGTTAGTTGCGTAGTTAATGAGATACCACCGAAAACTGATACAACCGGTCGGATGGGGTATCTAAAGTATTCGCAGCCGGAACCCTACTTGTTTTTTTAACAGTTTTTTCCACTGTAATAAAGCAGTTTAGCAGACACCATCGAACACTGAAAGAAAAGGGTCGCATGGGATATCTACAGACGCCTATTCATACCAGGATAAAGAACTCTTCTTAAGCGTCTCAATTACTTATGAATGGTTTTAAATCTTAATTTTGCACAGTCGGATTGTGATTCCTGGCACCGAAACTTGGATAGTGTAGTGTTTCTGGCCACACAGAAGGGGGTTCTTTGTAGAAAAACTGTGGAACGCTAAGCTGGTGTTGGATGGGAGTATTATTATGTCCCTTGGCTTGGGATTGTGTCAACCCTCCTTTAATACAGGATTGTGTCGCTTTGAATAAAAAATTATTAAAATAAAAATAAATTCTTATTCATTAGTGACAACGTAAATGTTATTGTTTTTTCAAAATGTTCAAGTCTGCACCCTAATGGCGCATTGCGACTTGTCGCTGTTAGTCACATTGGTACGTGGTACTCGGTACTAGAATTTCTGCTAAATTCCTTAGGAATTATTGTTCCGGGCACCGTTGCTCGAATCTGTTAATGTGTTTCGCCTTCTACGAAAGCCCAGTCCTCTTACTTTTTAAAGACCGAGTAAGTACACACGGCTAAAAATTTTAGTTTAAATTTGAAACCATTCGTCGGTTTAAGCAATTTTTTAAACTTTTTTGTAATAAATTCCAAACCTTTCACTTACCTACACCAATTTTAGATTTCTTGAAGTTTAGATTTAAAACTGAACTAAAAAAAACGTATAAAATATTTAAATTTTTTTTCATTTATTTCTGGAAGTTTTTTCCAGTCTTTGAATTTTTCTCATTACAATTTTGTGTGCGCCGTAGCTCAGTGGGTAGAGCAGACGTCTCATTCCCACAACAGCCGGTTCTATCGCACCGGAATGACCCGGGTTTTTTCACCCGGCCAAGGGCTGTTATTTCAGTGTAACCCTATCCAATCTGGGGCAGGGCGAAGCACTGTTAACAACAACAACAACAACAGCAGACGTCTGATGTGGGAAGCGGCGGTTCGAATCCTAAAAACTGATACAAATGTTTTTTATGTTTTTTAATTGTTAAGACATTTCTGGTTTAAAATGTAAACTCTTTTCTTCACGCTCATTTTATCGAAAAGTGGCACAATTTAAATTCTAAACCAAATTTGGTTTGGACATTTGTGTAGCCCAAAAACGTTTTAAGTCTAGGCTCACATTTTTAGCGGTGCACTTTCTATTGTATATTTCTGTATAAATATTGATATACGCTTCTAAAGCGAAATCAATTGAAGTTCTCATAAATTCAAATATATTTGCCTATTCAAGCAATTACTATTGTCTAGTTCAACTCTCGAAGGAAGGCCACGGAATTTAAGAGAATTTACCGGCCCCCATTTTTACCCCTCCCAAACACAAAAAATTTTAATAATGATAAGATTTAATTTACCACTTCGAGATCTCGCAAAATTATACCCAAATGTGTGTATAGTTGAAGTGTTTCCGAAGAGTTTCTGAGTTATTGTGGAATGAATAGAGATTCACTGAGGTGATTTGAACACGTTTTTAAGGCTAGGTCGAGTTTTAGTTGGAATTATGTCGTGTTGTTTTTTGCGGCAAAAACACTTCTTGCAAGTTTATGGGAGTGTTGTCGAAAATTACAGTCTTTTGAAGGATATGAACCAGGTACTTTTGTGTACTCCCTTGCGGTACATGCTCGACTGTCATGCGAGCGATTTGGTATGACCAGTGAAAAATTCTTGGTCATCTCAGACCCTCCTTCCGTAAGGAAAAAGAAGGCTTTTAATGAGAGGTGAGAGACATCATATTCGAAGAATGACCACTCTATTTAATTAGTTCTATGCATCCCCATATTTAAGCTGTATGCCAAGACAATTGTGAAAAATATAATACGTAATTTATTTACAAATATAAAAAAGAGTTTTATTTAATTTGAAATGCAGAGCAATTAAAATTCTATGAAAGTCATTGAATGGCACGATACAAGCTAATTGCCTTGCAGTTCAATGGGATATCTTATTTGCTTAATGGCGAAGTGGATAAAGTCGCACGCAAATGAAGGTCATTCTATTATTTGTGGTGACATTGAAATACCACACGATTCAGGGTTCAATGGATATAATGAAAACAATATCTAAGACTTGCTGACTTCCTTTCCTAATCTTTTTACGCCTGCAAGGACTTCGGTTTTAATTTCTGCACGAGCGCCTGCAAGCAGATACGCAACACGCAACCAACTGCGTTGTTTTATAAATAACTTTCAATTACTTAAGAAAAAAGAAAAATTATCAGCAATAATAGCGGCACAAACTTGACCTTACGACGCCTGCACGCAGTTCAGTACAAAAGCGGAAATGCTTGCAGCAAAACTTAACGTCACAAGCTTTCAAGATGTCAAAATAAAAGAAAGAGGGTTTCGCGTAAAATGAAAGCGATTTAGAAGCTTCTATTAATGCCAATATCATTTTACAATCAAATGCCTTTTTGGTTTTGTTTGAATCGATTAACTACGCAAAGCAGTCACTCCGATTTTGTTGTACGGTGTTAAGCTGCTGCGTTTGCTTTGCAATCAGTGTTGCCGTTTGGTTATTTTTAACCAAAATGGGTAATTTTTCTCACTTTAAACCGTTTTTGGTAATTTAGTAATGTTTTTTCTTGTTTGGTAATTTTTTCCATGCCTTGAGGTCAATACGCATCGTTTTATTCCTTGCAATTCGATGAGTATGTTTGGAAGACAAGCGAGCATTTTAAGCTCGTGAAGATACCGACTTAAGATTAATTTGGAAAGCTTTCACTACATTGTATGTAGTTTGTCTGCTCCTATCACTAAACATTAGTTGGAACTGTTTTTAATTTTTACTTAGGACTTAGGAAGACTCATAACTTTTGTCAAATATAGCTCCAGAAAAAACTTCGTCTGGATCAGATACTTCAATTTATTCGCCGCTTTTACAACTCCCTACTTCCTTTACCACAATGCAAGTTGTTGCGCCTATACAAAAATATAGTTTTCGAAGGTGATATCGCTATAAATACTTTTGGGTCAAGAAATGTTTGGGTGACGAAGCGTATAAGGAACTTTTAGATTTTGTGATCAACTTGTTATCACTGCCACATACTTCTGCAGCAGCTGAAAGAACATTTTCCGATTTAGCTTTAATAAAAACTAAACTCGGAAAAAAACTCAGACAATTAATAGTATCGTGCTTGCTAAAGAGTAGTTACCAGCAAAAAAAACGCACATGTTTGGTCTCCTATCCACGATTAAGGTGTATTATTTAAAAAAAACTGATCTGATGAAGTAACTTAAGTTAGAACAAAAAAATTAATATTTTGTTCTTATAAATGTATAATGGTTTAAGAAAACATATAACTTCTGAAGTGTGTTTAGTTGAAGAGTTTTGGTTGATTTTTTTCACAATTCCCTTTAAGATGCGGTGTTTTTATATTATTTGATGCACGTATGTACGTACCCGTAATTTCAAATAAACCTGGTTGTGTTCGTTTTTATAAATAGATTTTTGGTAATTTTTTTTTTAATTTTTGGTTACTTCTTTTTTTTTTTTGCTGTGGCAACACTGTTTGCAATTGCTCATATTGCTGAAGAGTGAAGAGATAGATGAGATGGGCTTTCCGTTGGCTCGTTGAGTTTTATGAGCTATCCGCAAAGTGACTACGCTTATCTGCTGCCACAGCTGCGTTGTACTGTTCTAACTGTTTATGTTTTACTCCTGTCAACTGTCAATGTACGTGAAGTCCTTAAGTTGTTGTGAATTTAATTCGTTTTATGTTTTTCTTTGTTTGTTTTAACAGCTTGTTTTTGTGTTTGCGGTCTACATAGCTGGGTTTACGAAACATGGAAACATGAAGTTTTTACATGGGCTTACCAATAAAAACGCAGAAGTCGTGTTTGATTGAAGCGTCCGAGCAGTCCGATTATATATCCATTACTTTGAAATATTTTGTAATTAAAAAATCAGCGTTTTGCAAGCTTAATGACTAATTCACTCAGCTTTAGCAAAATTTATTTTCCTTTTTGATATATATATGAGCAAAATAGCAAAATTCTTTCAAGCGCGCAAAAGACATCTGATCAAGGCAACTCATAAAGAGCAGAAATTCCCATGAAAAGTCCAATATCCTGACAATTATTTTTAACATTTAAAAAACATTAGGTCAAGTCCCGTAGTTTTCTGACTAAAAAAATTAAATATTCGCTGAGAGAGTAGCTCGGTGACAAAACTTGCAAAGAACTGTCAGTAGAGTGTTGATAAAGTAAAACTCTCTCAAAACGCAAAAAGTAAAAAGTTCCCGCCCAACAGGAGTTTGCAAAAACTTGCAAGCAAAACAGCTGTGGCTTTTTTCATTGGTTATTGGCTCAAATCTTTAAGTTTTTGTTGTTGCTTTCCTATGTCACGATCAGCTGATTTTCAGTTGTAAGTTTTATTGAGTGAAATTTCCCCAGCAGAAACTAGCAACTCTCTCTCCCAATGAAATGTCAAAATGCGCTCTCTACCTGCAAATATTTTGTGTCACGGAACACTTTTTAGTAAAAATTTTATAAAATTTTAAAAAATTGTATTCTTGCCGAATGCAACTAGTAACAGTACCGTATTGATTTCTAGTAAAAAATGTAACAACTGTCAACTTCCATGTAGCTGCCAAATGTTTTGAAAATCGTGTCAAATTAGATAACATCAAAATATAATAATATGTTCGCCTGGTATTTTTAAACGCCCCAAAGACGGTATTTTCAGGTATTTTATTCTTTCACGATACGTAAACTCGAAATTAAGTTTTGTTTTGACAGTTGTGAGTTTTTTGAAATGTGTTAAAAATTTATTTTCTTACATTTCTCCATACATCACCTCTGCAATCTTATCTTATTCCTTTAAGATAATGTTTTAGGCACTACGTTTATTTGCTACTGAAAAAATTTAGGGCAGAAAAGCTAAAAACTTGCACATATTCGCATCAAATGTGCTGCAAATTTTTTTTTTTAGTTGCCAAAAAATCCATCCAGCTTCTCTGAAAATGTTTATTAAACAATCTGGTAGCATGATATGTCATCTAGAAGTCAAAGCAGCTGCCTACGTCATTAAGTGAATTTATCTCGCACACTTATAGGATTGAACCGACTACGGGATGGGTTTCCAGTATCATCCGACTACTTCTAGCTAGTACGGAACCACGACTATCACTCAGTAATTTTCAACTTTTCAAAAAACTAAAAAACAACATTGGTATAGGGTGTTTTTTTAGGGGTATAGAACTTTGAATTGAAATAAAACACAAGAAAATCGTTTTAAGGTCCATCAATTTGGCTTTATTGGAAGGATAATTTTATGCCATTAATGTTTAAATATGATTTCGGGCATGTGGCCGCCGCGGCTGGCTCGAATAAAGCCAATTCTACAGGTCCAATTTTCAACCACTTTTTCGAGCATATGGGGCCGTATGTCGGCAATAACGCCACGAATGTTGGCTTCCAAATCCCCTAACGTTTCTGGTTTGTTGGTGTAGACGAGCGACTTCACATATCCCCAAAGAAAATAATCCAATGGTGTCAAATCACACGACCTTGGTGGCCAATTGACAGGTCCATTCCGCGAAATTATGCGCTCATCGAATGTTTCCTTCAATAAATCGATTGTGACGTGCGCTGTGTGGCATGTAGCGCCGTCTTGTTGGAACCACAACTCATCCACATTCATGCCATCCAATTCGGGAACAAAATAGTCGGTTATCATGGCTCTATACCGGTCTCCATTAACGGTAGCTGCCTCTCCAGCATTATTGCGGAAGAAGTATGGCCCAATGACTCCACCAGCCCGTAGAGCACACCAAACAGTCAGTTTTTGTGGATGTAATGGCGTTTCAAGGGTCTCATGTGGATTCTCTTCACTCCAAATGCGGCAATTTTGCTTGTTGACGTAGCCATTCAACCAAAAATGAGCCTCATCACTGAACAAAATTTTGCGATGAAAATCAGCATCGAAATCAATCTCATTTTCGGCCCATACACCAAAATCACGACGCATTGCATGGTCTCGCGGCTTTAATTCTTGCACAAGCTGGATCTTGTAAGGTCGCAAGCCAAGATCTTTGCGCAAAATCTTCCATAAAGTTGATGGACAAAGCTCCAATTGCTGTGCACGGTGGCGAATCGATTCATTCGGGTCCTCTTCAACACTTTGCTCTACAGCGGCAATTGTTTCTTCGGTGCGCACTGTTCGACGTCTCTTCGGATGCGTATTATCACATAGAGTAAACGTAGTGCGAAAACGATCCATGGTTAACCGAATTAATTGCTCTGATGGACGATTATGTCGACCATAAAATGGACGGAGCTCACGGTAAACTTCGCGAACTGAACCTTTATTTTCGAAATAAATTTGCACGATTTGCAAGCGTTGTTCTTTTGTCAACCTGTTCATGATGAAATGGCAAACCAAACTGAACATAAATGACATTAGAGTTGCCAGATTTGACCACAAAATGCCAGTTTTATCTCTATTCGAAAAACAAACCTGTAAAAAAAACACCCTTTATATGGTGAGAATACGCTTGCCTAGTTTTCAAACTAGTCCTATTTCGACAGTAAAACGAACTAAGTTTACGTTAATATAGTTCTCTTCTTAATCGCTTACTAAGATGGGACATACCATATAGAGTGATAATCCACTCAGCCAAAGATGTAGATTGGGTGAGTTAGGTTTTTCTAGATTTTGTGTTGCGTGAGTAAACAAATAGGTTGTTTTATATACTGGCGTCTTTCTAGATTATTTTGTAGTCAAATAAGCCACTCAAGCCAAGCTTGCTATATGAGACTTATAATTGTTTATCTAAGCGATTACAACCATAATTTTTCCTAAAAAAGTTTTAATGGAGTCATCGCTAATGAGCGGATATTTGTAGTAAAAGCTCAAAGTTGTCACAAATGCCAAGTTCTTTGAAAACTTTAGCCTTTACTTCATTCCTTCATTACATTTGGCTGTCAACATGAAAGATACTTTCCACACATAACAAATCAAAAGACTATGTTTCGTGATTTATTCAGTGGACCATAACATTATCAGGCAGATATTGAATATTGACGTATCGAAATTTACCAAAAACCCATCTACTTGTATATAGTAATATATAGCTATTCAAAAGAAAAAAGGAATCAAGCCATCAATTATCCACATACATACCTTATAGGATTAAATACTTTGCAAAAGTATCAGTAGAACGATAATGAACAAACTCACTAGTTAAGTGTTTTTTTATCTCGTTTCAGTTTCAGTCCTTTTTGCCCACACACCTGTCACTTCTATTGTCTTTTATTATCCCCGTTCTCGCTTTGGTGACACTCGAATCATTTACTTTGTTTCTCTGCTCGACAGACTTTTTGTTTATTATATTAGTTTGCGTTCAGTCCTTAGCAATTTATTAGTTTGCTGACCTGCCATTATGGTTGCCCACATAGTAAATAGCTCCACAGAAAGATGAACAGACACATAAACAAGCAAGCTGTCTACTGGAAATACCCTGCAGGAAACTGAGTAGCTAATGAGACAAGTTTCTGGTTCAAAACTAGATCCAAAGCGCTAGGTAAGAACTTGTTAGTTGTTAATAAGGTTTTCACTAGTTCCCACACCGAGAGTTGAGTAAGCATCACTTGAAATTTATAAACGAAGTTTGAACAAAATCCTTTTGCTGCAATATTCTCCAAAGAACAGCGTTATTTTATCAATTCGATGTTTTATGTTTTTAATTTAGTATGTTGAGCAACATATCTTTAAGGAGAAACGATTAAAATGACGTTTGGAATTGTATGTTTGAACCAGTTCTGTTAAATAATGATTACTAATTATAATTGATTACTTGAGCAGAAATTACACTGTTAATTACCATATTTTTATTTTTCCTCTAATATCAATTAACAAACAAATATAAAAAAAAAATTCGAGCTTTGCTCCAACAACAATCACCATTTTCCAATTTATTTAAAAAAAAATTATAACATTTTTTCCCGATGACAAAAAAAAATATTTTTTTGTTACAATTTTAAAACTCTACTAACGATGCGGCGAAATGTTTAAAAAAATATTTAAAACACTATTTGGTTTCTGATTATTTGTAGTTGCTTTTTTTATTCTTCTTGATTAATAATGTAAAAACCAACCTTTTTAAAAATTAAATACTTTCATAAAAACAAAAAAGTAATGAGTTTTTATAATGCTAATTAACACTGCGTTACAAAACCGAGCTTTAGTTCTGTCCTATGAACCAAATATGCTTTTCCGGAAAGGGGAGAAAAAATAAAAATACTTGTATCGGCGATTTTCATGTACACGTCGGAACTTTTTTTTTTCTGTCCTATGAACCAAATATACTTTTTAGGAAAGGGGAGAAAAAATAAAATACACGTCAGAATTTTTTTTTTTCTTTTTTTTTGCAGTGCTCCGTACGGGGTAGCCAAATTGTTGGTACAGCGTTCTTTCTTGTTGACCTTCCATCAGTAAACTTGCACAACTAGCAATAGTGGCACACGCCTAAAAAAAAAAAAAAATTATGACGTGTACATGAAAATCGCCGATACAGATGTACTTTTATTTTTTCTCCCCTTTCCGAAAAAGTTTATTTGGTTCATAGGACAGAATGTGTGTAACGCGGTGTAATCAAACGAAAAGAACTATTTTTGATAACAGCAGTTAATGAAAAATAAAAAATTAATCAATTTAAAGAAAATAATAATATTTCATAATAGTTATTGGTAGAAAATAATGAATTTTTAACCATATTTAGTTAAAAAAAAATGGTTTTTTAATAAAAGAAATCAATCATTATGTAACGCTTTTTTAACGGCGATTAATCAAAAGCAAATAATAATAATAATGCTTTTTTTATAATAATAATGATTTTTTTATTCGTAATTAATTAAAGGAAAGTAATGATCTCTTTTCAATGAAATGAAAATAATTAGTTTTTGTAACAACATATAATACAAAAAAATTATAATAGTAATTAATTATATAAAAATGATAATGTTTTATAATTGTAATTAGGAGAAAAAATGATTTTTTAAACGTATTTAATTAAAATAAAATGTTTTTTTTTTTTTATAAAAGTAGTTACTTATTAAAAGGTAACGCTTTTTTTATAATGACACATCAATAATAATACGTTTTTTTTAAATGTTTTGATTAATAGCAGCAAAAAAAAATGATTTTTTTATAATAGTAATCTATTAAGAGAAAGTAATGATTTTTTTAACGGTAATTAATTGTTGTTTTCTGAAAACAATTAAAATAATCATAGTTAAAAAAAATGTATGTGTTAATTTAGTTAACTTTTCCTTATTCTAAAATAGCAGATGTAGAGTAAAAATGTAAAATGCAAAAAGGAAATTTAAATTTTATGTTCCTTAAAATTTCAAAGTACGTATTTGTAGGGTAGTTCCTAAATGGGTGAAATTGTTGTAGCATCAATATGAAGAATTTGGGTATGGTTGGGAACCAATGAAATCGCTCAATTAAACGAAATAGATCCAAACTGTAGAATATCTAGCTAGTTCGGAAATATAAAAAAGATGATGCAGCGATTCATAAAGAGAGATTTTCCCTACAGGGTACACACTTACATCCACGCACCCGTTTCCAGTAGCCTATGCAACGCAAGAAAAAGTCAGCTTCAGCTAGTTGGTTTGACTTACAAAGCTCTTTAGTAACATTCGCTGCTACTCCACCCAAAATAACAACAAAAAATAATTAAATATTATAAAATATACTGACAGGATAACAAAGTCATACGATAGACTAGCCATTATACATAGAGCTGAGTAGCGCTATGTTTTATAGAGCGCAGTTTCAATGGCAAGTGGCGTAGCTGTCATTAAGTGAATAATATTCTAACATGCAAATTGTTGTTTATTTTGTTTTTGTTTTAATTGCTGGTTCAGTGTTTTGTTTCTGTCTAATTGATTGTACTATGGTGGTTTTCATTGGAATTGCCTGCTTCCAAGTTTTCTTTTTAAAATAACTTTCCCATTGTCTTCCTGCTTAGTAAAAGCATTGAATGCAAAAGCAAATGTCTACCAGAGCTAAAAAGTGTGATTGCCGTTATTTTCGCTGCAAAACAGGAAGGGAATATAATTGAAGGTGAGCGCAAAAGTATTCCTAATATCAAAACTAAAGTGCCGCAATGGCTTTTGTTTGCCTTTTATTTTATTTTCTTATTTCTTTCTCAATGACCGCAATTAACATTCAGTTGTCTCATGTCCTTTGTTGAAGATGATGCGTCGGTTTGAAATTGAATTTGACAGTTGGCGTTTTTGTTAGACCGGTAAATATTTCGTTAAGCGGAAATGTGAACCGGATGTGTTGGTTAACTGTGATCAATGTGTGCGTTAAGTGCTCTGCAGCGCTCGTCTCATATGTGCAGTGTAGAAGGCGCTCGCTCATAAAAAAAAAGAAAACTAAAAAATATTAAAATATTAATAAAAATTTTGAAATTATTATAAAAAAGATTGCCGCAAATTGTTTAAAAAGATTATCGAAGATATCAAAAAGTTAATTATAAAATAGCATATTTGATATTCCTGCGTGAAAGCCTAACACATTTTAAAATTTTTAATACAAATACGGTATTCTTGTATACGGTTAAAAATTTTACCCAAAATCTCAAATATATTAATAAGCTAATTTTTTTATAACTGTTCAATTTTTTTTAAAATTAGTGTGATCAAAAGGTTTTTAATTTTAAATCATAAATGTTGAAATTAAAAAAAATGTGTTTGTGTTAGTTAAAAGTTCGAACCAACGTGCTTTGTATCAGAGCCAAGTGCCTTACCTATTGAGCTACGAACCAAATATGTTTTCAGAAAAGTTCGCTGACTCGAAAAAGCTCTTAAAAAAAAAAATTTATTCTGAATTCACTAAGTAATTTTAACGTTTTCGTTACTTATTGACTTAACTGCCGTTTCGAAAATTGTGTGTTTAGAATATTGGTTTTAAATAATTTACAAATTGAAAAAAAAAATATTTACATTGTTTAAAATAAAATATAAAAATAGTAAAAATTGGTTGTCTAACATGTTTTTGCTGTTGTTGTTGTTAACAATGCTTCGCCCTGCCCAATGGGCTCGATCGCTCTAAATTGTCATCAGGTTCTTCTAACGGAAGTCCGAGGAAACGCGCAGTTCCCACAGGGTTTCACCAGAGTGATGTAGGTGTTAGAAGAGTAGGTTCGACTGAACAGGAGAAGAGATGTATGGTATTATGAGGGGTCATACCACATGCAGGGCATGTATTTGGTATGTTGGGGTTCAGTCTGGATAAGTACCTATACAATATCAGAGCGAAGTTGTGCTAGTATGACTATAGTCTCCTTCGGAAGTACACGCTTCTCCTCAGCTAATTCAGGTGGCTGAGTACTGATAACGGGATTCACAGGCCGAGATCTGAGGGATCTGTCTACCGACTCAGTGCGGAGGTCATTTATAGCCCGCCTATGGTTCCGCAGATCAAACAGCAAAGAGATGTGGTGCCGGACCTCATCGTAGTGCTTACGAAGATGTCTCCTTATATCTCTGGGGCGGGGCTACATCCAATAGATATCGATTTGGATGACTGGGTTTATCACAGTTCAGGGGGAACTGTCTACTCAAGAGTTCCGCGTGCTCTTGAACGTTGAGCAATTTTGCATCTTGATGGAGGTGAAACTCAGATGAAATAAGGAGACATCTGGCGGTGTTTTGGCAGACTTGCAATTTCCTCCAATTGGTGTCAGCAAGGTTGGGCGACCATATGGGCGCAGCGTAGTCAATAACCGGTCGGCCAACAGCCTTATATGTAGCAAGCAATGTTTCTTTGTCTTTCCCCCAAGTACTGCCGGCTAGTGACTTGATGATCTTATTGCGGCTCTGTACCTTTGAAGCTATTGCGGTGGCATGACCAACGAAGGTGAGGCCGTTGTCAAACGTCGTACCCAAGATTTTCGGGGGGTTGACAGTAGGTAGAGGTACTCCGTCTACGTGGACATTTAACTCTTGCCCCATCTGCGCATTCCATATCGTAAACAGGGTCGCCGTCGATTTAGTCGGAGATAGGGTCAGATTTCGCTCGGTGTAGAAGCTGGAAAGGTCACGGAGGTAACTGTTGATTCTAGTTCAGAGTTTGTCTATGGAGGGACCCTTGCCCGAGGCCATTATCGTGCAGTCGTCAGCGTAGGAAACAATGGAGACTCCCTCTGGTGGGGGGGGAAGTCTCGAAATATAGAAATTAAACAAAAGGGGAGAGAACACCACCTTGCGGCACCCCTTATTTTATTCTTCGTGGCCTAGATTTCTTGTTCCTGAATTTGACTGATGCCTGTCGACCATTGAGGTAATTAGCGGTCCACCTTTTACGGCCGGCAGGGAGCGGTGTCTCTTCCAGGCGTGATTGACCGTATCACATGCATTTGAAGTGCCACGAGAACCGTCCTATGGTTTGGTGGGTGTTGATTCAAACCATGATTTATCTGTGTTGCAATGGCATTCAAAGCGGATGTAGTGCTGTGAGATTTGTGGAAACCATGGTGGTGATCGGGTTGTCCATTCCCACAACAGCCGGTTCTATCGCACCGGAATGACCCGGATTTTTTTTACCCGACCAAGGGCTGTTATTTCAGTGTAAGCCTGTCTAATCTGTTCCGTCCCACCCTTATATTGTCATCCTCGGAGCAAACCCTGTCCCCAATGCCCCCCCTGCTTCCAGCTTGCACGTGGGCCAGGACCACCACCTCCTCGTTGTCTAATATCCTGATTTCGAACCTCCGAAGCCGATGTTATAGTTTGAGGTGCTTATATTGTTTATTGATTCTTGTTAACTAGTAGGTGTAAAAAATCTGTGCTATTTTCTGTCCACAAAAATATTTTCAAAAAACGTGCAATTTTTTGCGGTTACGTGAACTGCAACTTATGCCGGGAGAATCCCAAAATTGTGTTAAAGTGGCTTAGTTACTTATTCGGCGGTAAAACGAATTTGTTACCATATTAGAATTAGGGCGTGAAGATGAACATTAATTGTAGACAGCCTTCGTTTTTGACAAGTCTTGGTTTGTGTATGGAATTTATGACTTTTGCCGATAAAAATTAAAATTGGAACGGGCAGTAATCTAGTATTGAAAGACTTTTAATGGTACAAATTTTATATTCATTTACTGTTGAGTCAAAAGATAAAAGTTTGTATCAGAAATTTAGTAGATGAAAGCCCTTTGGTGGGAGGGGGAGCTTTAACCCCCAAACTTCTATGCGCACGGACCTGTGTTGGGCACCGTCGACCTTTCAATGGAAATTAATTTCAAAAGTGATTACATATTACTTTATTGCTAACTGGAAATGGTGAAAGTCCTGCTATTGATTTAGACTATATTTGCACAAAAGTTTAGAAAATCGGCATACATGCACGTCGACTTTAATATTGCGGTAAAAAAGGTTCAAAACTTAATATCTTTCTACCAAATTGAACGAATTTAGCGATATTAGCTTGTTTCTGGCCGACGCCATTGTAACGTATTCTTGTCTGCTTCCTGAAGTAATAATTCGTGAAGCGAAAAAAAGACAATGCCATGGCGGTAGTGTTGTGGCCTACCCCACCGAAGGTTCAAGGTACGAGTACCGGGACAGGTAACATCAAATGTGGTTTGAAAAAGTTTTTCGAGACGCGCTCGCCTCTCGGCAGTGGTTTGGCAAAGTCTCCGAGTGTATATCTGCCATGGAAGGTGTCTCACAAAAAATTCATCTGTTTATTGGGAGTAGGCAAAAAAAATGTAGGTCCTCCAATTTGTAGGAAAAAGCTCGGCGCAAAAATCTCTTCGGAGGCCTATAGTGTCATAAATTTATTTTATTTTATAGATTAGAGGTGGCATAATAGATCATAAATAAGTACATAATATACGGTTTATCAGACCCTGGATTTGCCTAATTGAGTTTTAGATTTGCTTTCCAAATTATGAAACCAACTCCCTATTATAAGATTTCTTTTGACCTTCAGACTTTAAGGTGTTGCATTCGTAAGTTTTCTGCTAAAATCCTATAGATAAACCAAAGTTGCTGTCACACCTATAATCAAACTTAAGACCCAATTGCAAGCGTGTAAATGAAATGTATTAGTTGAAACATGCCAGCCTGTACGCTTATACAAATACACGTAGAAGAAAGGTCAACAAAATTTAATATTCACCTGATATACTTTGTAAAGAAACTTAAGTTAAACTGGAACTTGGGTAGCATTTTTTAAGAAATTTTCGAACGCGGATGGTATTGATAAATAAAATGAGGTAATTTTGCTGCTTTGTAGACATTCAAGTTTATATACGACTGATTATGTATTAGGTATGGCAAGCCCGGGATTCCTTTCTTTTTAGTTACCTAAAATCGAGATTACTAAAAACTAAATATATGTGAGTTAGATATAAAAATTACCATAATTATTTTTTGGGGATCCCTAATGTTTTTTGAAATTTGTATTCTCTTTTTATTGTGTTACTTAACTAACATTAGCCTTCCTAGCAACTAAAAAGAAACCCGCTAGCTAAACGTTTCGATTAATTTATTTAAATGTAAAATCTTCTTTAACAAAAACTGCGCTGATTCGGATTTTCAACTTTTTTCAAATAATCCAGGCTACAGGGATTTAACAAGGAAGTGATTCGGACCATAGGTTTTTTTGGTTTATGCAACTCTCCTACTAGTGGACAACAAATAATCAAAAAATATGCAGAGCACACTTTTCTGCAGCCATTTAAAGTGCATTTTTTTGTTTTTGTTTTAATTTCTTCGGTAATTGTAACATCTGCCAACAATTTTTCTTCCACAGTTTGCTGGTGAGGTGATTCTCCATCGAAAGTGTCTTCACAGTTTTTCTTTTAAACGCTATAGTTTTCTCGCTATAGTCACTTTTTCCCAGTGCATTGTTACAAAAGCCGCTCACTGTATACACTACTAACGGGAGATGATAAATAAATCTTAGCAAATTGTCCAAGTTCTGGATATTGCTTTGCGTTTGTCGACCACCATTTGTAATGATCTGCTGTCCCATCTACGGGAACAGATTTCAGGTAAAAATCAAGCTCATCTGCAACCCAACTTTTCTGTACCACCCGAATTGACTGATACCAGTTGACATACTAGGCATTATATACATCAAGAACATACCATTCAACATACTAGTCCGTATATACATTAGGATCATGCCAGTTAACATACTACTCAGTACATACACCGGTATCATACCAGCCGCCATACTAGTTACACAGTATCATAACAATTACTGTACCACATCATAGTAGGGTAGTTCATTTTGGGATGAAAAATACACGAAAATTTGCAAAATTACATTACAAATCACTTCAATGAAAATCCAGTCATCATATATAAAATATGTGTCTATCGAAATAAGTATTACTTCAATATATCGAACAAATGAAAAAGTATAGTCGCTATTCATAACAATTTTGACCTTGAAAACCATTTATAAAAAGTAATTTTCTTCTTTTTTAAATATTCCTTTTTTCAATGAATTTTATAATTGATTTCACAGGCAGAAATCTTTAAATTTACTTGAAACATTTTATGGAAAATTTAAATATTAATCTCAGAAAGAATCTAATCCATATTTGTAAAAATATCCTTATATAAAATTAAGGAAATTCAAGGAAAGATTCGCTTTTTATGGAAAAAATTATAAGTTTCAGAGTTCTTTGCAAATAACCATGCACGTAACTCGAGTAAGTTCTTAGTAACTAAATTTCTTTAAAAGTGCTTTTTTCACCATTTTGTTATTGTACTTGTCTCTGCTCGCCATTTTCATTCCGTTATTCCTTGTTATTTTATTTATGAAAACTGCATTTCACAATCACAATAAGTCAATCCTGAAAAAAAAATTATTCAATGTTTTTTTATGAATTTGTTAAGAACTTTTCATCATAGAAAGGTTACTTTGATTATCCAAAAAAAAAAAATTTTATTCACTTACTCAATTGCTTTGACAAGTGATCGTTTCGTTTTCACTTTTTTTCGTGGTTTCATTAGAGCACTGCTTACTTGTTTTTGCGTCGCTGGTACGCCGTTATGCAGTAGCGACGTATCAAAAAATAGGGGTGCTTGGTTGACATGCACGTACGTACATGATCTGCAATCCAAATGTACTATTTGAAGCACGAAATTCTCAAAAGGATTATGATTTTATTATAAACAATATTATTTTCAAGAAAGTTTTATATTTAATTTAATTAAATGAATATTTAAATACTCACAGCCGGTTTCACGAAAGATATTTGAATAAAAAATAATTTTTTTATCCGAATTTTAGTGAAAAAAAAAATAATTTTTCACTTAAATTGCTTCGTGAAACTGGCTGTCAGAATATTGGTTGAGGCGAAAATTTAAATGTAGGACGGCGTTGTTAACTCAACGATTGCTGCCCGAATACCGAATCGTTTTCTTTTTCGCTCGCGTATGCATGTATCGACAATTTTAAAGGGTTCGTGCTGCTTATGATAGCGGAAACGTTGCACTCGCTCAAACTGGTATGAATAAGACCAAGGCGAATCTATAGATGGTGATAGCAAAGCGAATTCAGCCATCTTCGCCCTGGTTCGCCTCAGAGTTTTGTAACTCAAAATGTCAAAGTAAAAGAGAATATAAAAGGACAACCATGGTGAATGTTAACAAATCGTTTCCCATTTTCTTTTACTGACATTCTGAGGTACAAATGCGCAGGAAGAACAAGCAATCAGCTGTTTCTATGCCATCACCAGGTATATGAATTCGCCTTGAATAAGACCACGAAATTCCAGTTAGTGAACTAGAATGATTACTAACCAGTTTGGCAGTTGACTGCAGGGTTCTAACCCGTGAAAAGTATTAAGTGCTGACAAATATTCGGTATTCGGCAAAGTAATTTTTCATGGCAGATCTAATCTGTATATATAAAACCCTAAGATCTGTATATGGCCCTTTCGCAAGAAACAATTGAAATAGTATTAATCCCGAGTCATCATGGAATTTTTGTAATTCGCCGTTTTCATACTTTTGCTTAAGTTGAAGGAAAAGTTCACAAAATCATTGCTACATTTTTATAGGAGCTTTTAAGTAGTAACGGTAAATATTTTTACATAGCACTTTAAATATTTATATATGTATTTATGTATATGTTTATCCATGTTTTCGGCTATGTAAAGGCAATTGCCGTTATTAATACGACTTAGGGGTCAGGATTATGGTCAAGCTGATTTGCACGGTTGTTGGCATTTTTTGCAGGTCAAAGTTTGTGTTCTTGTGTCTTTGTTGCTCAACTTTATACAAATAATGTCCTGCTTTATTCGAAGTCGTTAGTACAATGGTCGGTTAAACCGACATTTGGGTTCATTGTTTTCAACTTTTCTTTACTTAAATGAAACTTTAGAGATCAAAGAACCTAATTAAGATTGTGCATGATTATATTATAAGGAATTTAAATTATGGTTAAAAGGATAGGATCTGAAGTTTGTTCTTTATATTTCTGAGAACACAACCTACCACATATCGACCGACAGGCGGCTTGCTGTTATTGCTTAATTAAGTGTAAGGTTCAGCTGGGTTGAATGCTTAGGAAGCACGTTGACAAGCCGTATCCGTTTTGTAATCCGATGAACTATAAATATTTGCAAAATGAAATGATGTTTCACTCGACGGTCGTTGCATGGATAACTCTAAAAAAATTTTATGAAAACGGGAGGGTAAAGTGAAGCTGCTACTATACGTGTCGACTGGATTTATTATAGGAAAACAGGGAGTTTCTGTCACTGTTAAAACATTCGCATAATATCGGTGTCCTAAAAGCAAAAAACTTGAATTGAAGTACTAACTAATTTTAGTATGCCAGTAGTAGATATCACCGCCCTACAAGATTAGGTTCGGTTAGTTGGGAGCTATCCTAGCTGGGAAATGACGTAATGATTCCACTTCGTCATCCTTTATGAAGCTTACTCAGCCGGAATATCAACGCACCTCATGAGCTTACATCGGCCAGTGCCTACTGCACACTCCAATAACAATGGAGAGATTTGTCTTTGTGGATTCTAAGAGTTCTGATAATCGTCTACTAAGAGTCTTACAGTCATCCACATCCGGTTCAGGAGTACCAATTGGGGCCAAGGGATCGGCATGACAATTGCCACGGATGTCACATTCCCCTAGCATCCAGATAATTTGTATCTCGAAATCGTTAGAGATAACAACGAGCGAATCGAGAGCATATTTCTCACCAGTGGTGGAATTCACTAACTTGTAACGATGCGATTTTTCGAGATTTTAATTAACGATTTTGTATCCTGCATTATCGACTGTGCTATTCACTAACTTAGCTATAACGCTTCGGGGTTAAGATTCCTCATCCCGCGATAAAACGTACGCTAAGTACTCAAATGCCCTTTTTTTAATAATAATATTGATATAATAGTAATATTATTTTAATTCTCACTAAAAACTTGAAATTATGTGTTGGTCATTTAAGGACACAGATAACAACCCTAAATTGTGTGTTGTTTACGACACAGCTGATCGCGAATAAACGAATATCGATTAAAAATGGTTAGCGAATACCGATAGCGTTATAAATATCGTTAAGACAAAATGTCGATTGCGAATGTCGTTATAGAAGTTAGTGAATTCCACCACAAGATAACATAATAAATTAAACATCGAAAGAACAAATTTTAACATAAGCACCTCTTGAAAGAAGGAGACTGCCTACGGGGCTGCGCTTTCTTCAGCATTATCGTGACACAGAGAGGAACGAATAAGAACGAAAGAAAATAAAGTTGAAAAGTGTATGCCGGAGGATCTTCCGATGATGACTAAAAAAAAGTATGCCCATAATTTGGAAGCTTCCAACGCCCGTGTCAAATTCGTTATAAAAAACATATTAGGAGTGCATGATTGGGTTTAAGGCTTATCCTGCCTAAAACTGTAGAAAGCCCAGCCCCTCCCCCTCCAAAGAACTGTTAAACCTCACAGATGTAACCAGACAGCTGGTAAGTCTATAATTACTAGTTCTTCGCTTATGCGACTTGGTAGCCATGTCTCTTCTTTGCAGCAACAGATCAGAGTCCTTTAAATACTTGATCTATCTAGTAACAAAAAGTAAAGTTATTTCTCAATGCACAAAGATCACGCTCTATAAGTCTCTCAACATATCTGTTCTGATGTACAGCTCGGAATCATGGCCACTGTGGAAAGAAGATGATATGTCTCTTGGAGTATTCGAGAGAAAAGCTCGCAGTAAGATTTATGCTATAAACGGCGAGTTTCGAGGGGAAATTTCACCATGAGCTATACGATCTTTAAGCAGATCTGAGCATAGTGCAGCGAATAAAAGTCCAACGTCGCCGTTGGCTGGGCCATGTTATGCGAATGAACAAAAAAGTTCTAGTATTCCGCAGCAAAGGTAGGGGAAGCCTCGACTGAGATGAACAAAACAGGTATAGGATGACTTGAACTCCCTTGGTGCTTCCAATTGGCGTTAGCGATAAACGATGACTGGAGTGCTTTGATAGGAAAATGCCAGAATAGCCTAGGCGATTAAGCGGCAATAAATGATGATGATGATGTTCTAGGAACTAGATAGTTCTTCACCAGGATTCTAAAATAGATCGTTTTGATTCTGCCCACCGCCGCCGTTATGTATGTTTTGACAATGCCATGCTGGTCTCTAAAACAGAAAACTTAGTAACTTTGGGGTAAAACTTTATAATGTTGTTCTTTCTTTAGTAACAAACAAGTATTCTTTCTCCGCAAACAAATACATTTAAAATCTAAAGGTTCACAAAACGTAAACTGATTTAGCAATATAAAGAGATTTTCCAGGAAGTGTACATCAAATGAAAACAAAACACATCGTAAATGCCTATCAAAATGCCAAGGAATAAATACATTAAAATGTGCCACTGACGACAGATAACTGCCCAACAAGCAAAGTAAACTTAAAACAAATTGTTAAATAGCTTTCCGAAATAAATATTAAGCTTACAAAATTCTGATTTTCGTTTATAAAACGTTTGAAAATAAACGTTTTATAATTGAAACGACACGTTGATAAAAAGATTATTAATGTAAGCCTAAAAACAATTTCCAATAAAAAGCTTTTTGTAAATTGTTTTTCTTAAGCTTTATTCAAACGATATTATTCATATTACTTAGCTGTTGCAATAAAATAAATAAAAAAGTTCAAATCATACATTGAATTCTCCAACTTAAACCAACTATTAGCAGATTGCGGAAGTGGTTAAGATGCAGCCATGATTTTTTCTTTTGTGTCGTCGTTTTCATGTAAAATCTTTTCTGAAAAGAATTAGAAATATTTTAGGTTTAAAAGAAAAAACGGATAGATTTTCCTGAATTTTTTTTTAAACATTTGAATTTCACTTTTAGAGTGAAATGATTTGTAACAGTTTTTTTTTTGAAGTTTATAAATAGTTTACTTTTAACTTTCAAATAAATTAAAACTGAAAAGGCTTACATTTCGCTTATTGTAGCAAGTTTACTTTAAATTATTTTTAAAAACGTTTACAGAAATGCTTGTTGGGTGTTCACATACACGAATATTTGACGCTGACTACAAACGGGTGAGTGAACATTAAGCACGCATTCAATGGACCGATTGCGTGTGGGATTGTGTAGTGGGGAAGAACATTCTTTGGACTTTTACAAACTCGGGATTTGATGTTGAAACTCCGGGATCAGTCCATGATTTAGTTATTGGCTATTGCTCCAAAGTTTAGTTTGAAAAACAAAAATTGTAAAAAGGAAATCCCAGGATTTGCTGAACATAGTAAAGCACGCGATCCCGGAGTTATGAATATGTTACTAAAAACATAATATATATGATTTTTATATGAAAATTATCTTATCTTTTGTTTGATGTGTAAGAGTTTTGAATATTTTAATTCACTTTGTTAATTTTATTACTTAAAATAACGGGAGTCTTTCTACTTTCTAATTTTAAACTCATCCGCTTGATAAACACACATTTGTTATTTACAAAAATTGAGTTTTTCACGATGATCAATTTTAAAAACTGTATAAAAGACATGCCTTATATATAAATTTGCTTATAAAATTCACATCATTTGAAATTAAAATTTTGGTTATTCAGCTTTGTTTGTTGTCAATGAAATAACTTTCGCTTTAAATAAGAAACATATTAAAAATCCAATTACGTGTTGTATATTTTACGTCTAGATTGTTTCAGTAACAATTTCTTCCATTTAACCGAACTAAACTGTAGGATTTTCGGAACATAACAAAGCACGAAATCCCGGAATTGTCAAACCAAATATATATATTTGACGAAACGTACTCAATCTAAAGTGAGAATAACATTTTCTTTAGGGATTTCAAAAAAACTTAAGAAAGAAAAATTTAAGTCCAAAAATCTGAAAAAAAATAATTTTCATAAAACACAGCACTGGCAACATCACACAACGTAAATCATAAAAGGAAGGAAAAAATTACTAATAATTAACCAAATCAGCACAAATGTCGTTATTGATAAGTATAAATAGCTACAAATACATCAAAAATATTTGAGTTACAATTTCTTTGGCTAGGTTTTTTGGAGATATGTTTAGTAAACAATAAAAGAAAACAAGTGCGTTTGACTTGAACTGCGGAACATCTTGGAGTTACACACCTAAACGTAAAAAATATAGAATAACTGTTACGAATTGAGTTGCAAAAGTTTATCGATAGATCTATTGAAATTGTGGGAAATTAAGCTTACAGTGTCTTGTCTAATAGAATCACTGTTTACAATAAAATCAATCGAATGTAATAAATTGATTCCACAGAATGTCTTTGTTGCTGCTGCTTTTTGACGATATTATTTTATTTTTTTATCTTCCTTTTTTATTTGCGCTTTTTTAAATGCCTGTATCCGAGCGAAACCTAATGGAATTTTTTTCCCACCATATATCATAGTTATTCGGTTTCGAATCGAACCAAAGTTTAAAGTGTCTAGCTTAACGGGAAGTGTTTAAAAAATCTATCGCAAATTAAACCAGTTTGCACGGATATTCTAGATATATAGATCTGCACGTCACCTTGCTAAATTTTGCTCTTGAATACTGTACTGTGTTCAAATAAGTTCGCAAAAAAAATAACTTGATCCGTGGTGCTCCATATAGCGGGAGTTTTTCCTTGAATGTTGAATTGATACCGGGCTCTGAACTGTCCACCGAACTTTATGTTTCTAGTTCAACGGGAAGTTACTCAGAATTCGATCTGTAGATTCCTTTTTTTAAAACACAAATCTAAATATCTCGCTACATTTGCCACCTACCGGAGTTTTTATAAATACATATTAAATTTCCGGGAAGTTAGTTAAAAATCGAAAATCGGTCATGAAATTCCTAACTTAGGACTGCAGCTGTTTTTTTATACTTTCCTAAGACTTGGTTCTAAATAAAAGATGACTTGATGCGAAACTTCACGCTCTCTGAGAGCGCTCTAGAAGTGGTAATTTTTTTGACATTTTCAATAGTGCCAAAATGGTGAAAACAAATTATGGGCATTTGACTTAGATTTTGGGGTATTTTGAATTTCCCACAGTACCAAGAGGTATGTAAGAGGCGCTACTGAATTAATTTTTAAAATTTGCAGGATCGATAAATAAATAAATTTTTTAAATAATACACATTTTTTCAAATTATGAATGCAACAAAAAAAGGACGAGACTACATGAAGAAAAAGTGAAGCAATAAAACAAAACATTTTTGATAATCATGAAAATAATATTTAACATTTAAGAATAAAATCCATAACCCAAGTAAAACGCATTTTGTTGGTAACTTGCACATCTCAACACTTGTAAACCACGAAAATTTGTAAAAAACGGATACCATTTTTTTCTATATCTCTTTTCTGATATTGTACATTTTGCATTTTACATATTCCTTCTTAAGCGTACTATTTTTTTTCGAAATTTTCACTTGTGTTAATCAGAAAAAGCAATCAAATTCCTTTAAAAATCTGAAAACTATAAGGCTGGATTCCGATTCATATTTTATATTTCCAATGTCAGATTTTGCTCGATTATGCAGTACTGGCAAGTAGCGACACATAACACTGTGTTACAAAAACGAGCTTTAGTTCTGTGCTATGAACCAAATATACTTTTCGGAAAGGGGAGAAAAAATAAAAATACACGTGTATCGGCGACTTTCATGCACACGTCAGAATTTTTTTTTTATGTATAAAGTATAAAGGTCGTAGTGTCCGTCTGTCCGCCTGTGTGAAAGACTTTGGATAGTTTTTTAACCCTTTTCCGTGATTGAATCGAGCGGAATTTTTGCATGCAGACTCGTGAAAATATCTCTATCACGTAAAATTATTTAAAAAATAGATTTTTATCAATTCTGAGATTTTCCTGAATTTTTTTTTTTTCAAAAAAAAAATTTTTTTTTTCACTTTTTTCGGCATAACTTGAAGAGACTCCAAATTTTTAAACTAATAAAGCGTTCCAAAAAAAAAAAAAATTGTTTTTCGACCCATCCTACTCAATATATTTGTAGTTTATCAATAGTAACTTTCTAACACTAAATTGTTTATGACTTTTACAACACTTACAACTGGTATGACAGATGAAACATTGAATTGCACCATCAATATTGCATCAGTTAAATTCGTTTAATTTATTGTTTGATACAACACACTCTCCGCCGTTTGTGTGTTTGTTCCGATCAGCTGACAGTTGCGCTGCTAGGGGACGTATACTTTGACAATTGTTTTAAGTTATGTTGTGCGAAAACGTATTTCTATATATTTCATTTGAGAAAAAATGCAGTGCCCGACTTAAAATAACTATTGTTACGTTTGTGGCTTATTCGCACCAATTAAAAATCACAGGCGAACAGACGGACACTACGACCTTTATACTTTATACATAAAAAAAAATTCTGACGTGTACAGGAAAATCGCCGATGCACGTGCATTTTTATTTTTTCTCCCCTTTCCGAAAAAGTATATTTGGTTCATAGGACAGAATGTGTGTAACGCGGTGTAATGGAACAAATTCTAAATAGTGAAATGAAAGCGCAGGACAGAGTCTCACATTAAGCCATCTTTGTTCTAAATATGTGTCAAATTTCAAGAAAATTGCTTACTGGAAAGTTTTCTAAAAATAAATAAAAAAGTCTAATTTATAAAGAAAGAGACCTAATACAAAGCTAGTAAAAGTGAATATTTAATTATTGAAAAATTTAAAACAAAATTAAATTAAAACTATTATTTTTTCTTAAGTTTATATATTTAAAGATTTGTTTTGAAATGTTTTAAGATATTAAGAGAAACGTCAAATTGCAGAAAAGAAAGGGGTAAATCTTTGGCAAGGAAAAGAAAAGAAAAGGAAAGAAAAGAAAAGAAAAGAAAAGAAAAGGAAAGAAGAGAAAAGAAAGGAAAAGAAAAGAAAGAGAAGGAAAGAAAAGAAAAGAAAAGAAAAGAAACGAAAAGAAAAGAAAAGAAAAGAAAAGAAAAGAAAAGAAAAGAAAAGAAAAGAAAAGAAAAGAAAAGAAAAGAAAAGAAAAGAAAAGAAAATAAAAGAAAAGAAAAGAAAAGAAAAGAAAAGAAAAGAAAAGAAAAGAAAAGAAAATAAAAGAAAAGAAAAGAAAAGGAAAGCTAAGAAAAAAAGGAGAGGAAAAGAAGAAAAGGAATGGAAAGAAAAGAAAGTATCAAACAAGATGTCAGATAAGACTAGGCAGAAGCAGAAAGACAGCAAATCTTATGACAATAATGAAAGTGAAACGAAAGGAAAATAAACTTTAATACATATTTCTTATATGCCATTATAGCAGACCTGTTAAATAATGATTAATAATCATAATGATTAAAGGTTTGATTGATTACTTTTTTTGTTTTTTTACTCTCGTTTTTGACTGAAGTTTTCTCGAAATTTTAAGATAAACGGGTCAAACTGACCTCGAATTCGGATTCAGCGGACCAAAATACGTACCCGTAGGTACATCCGGTCAAATGCACATTCCACTTAATTTTTTTTGTGTGCCGGTGTGATTGATTACCCATTGTTTTCCCGTTTTAATGATTATTTAAAAAAACAATCAAAAAACAATCATGATTTTTTATGATTTAAGAAAAAAATCTAGAAAAATCAAAAACAATCAAAAAATGTTTTTTGATTAGGTTAGGTTAGGTTAGGTTGCAAGGGCGGGACAGCGTACCTGGACTCTGCCCGACACTTAGGCCTCTAAATAGGCCCATTGTGATACCCTATACGGTCTCTACCCACTTCTATGCCCCAGAGATGCGAGCAAGTCATCCCTGAAGCCGACAGCAGCTCAGCCGCTTTACAGTCAACCGATCCAACAACCCTAGAGTAATAGTGTTCAAAGATCTCCAGAGGCTGAAAAAGGACCAGCCGACTCACACGGTCGCGCCACCGTCGACGCCAGGGGAAACCAACTCACACCCAGGGCAGGGGATCGAACCACTTCGCGGAGTCAATAAATTTGGATAACGCTTTTATTTCTATTTTTGATACCTCAGCGAAGTCATCGAGAAACGGTTGGCCAACCGTCACCTGCTGAGTGCAGGGCATTGACACATCAGATGCTGAACACTTTCCTCCTCCTCAATACATCTGCAGCTGCGACAGTAATCATTGGACATTGCGCCCATTCTGGCGCAGTGAGTGCCTATTAAACAGTGCCCTGCTAGAACCCTTACCAGGGATGAAATGCCCGATTTATTAAGGGACAACAGGGAATTTGTACGTCTTTTGTTGTAAGAAGGCCAGGTTAGCCTGGATATCTCGCACGTCGAGAGCCCCGACCAGAGCATATTTGCTATTTTCATTGTGTTTCTGCTGACACTAAATTTAAAGGAGGCCATGGGTATGCCTACCGACCTATTTCCCGGAAGGAGATGGGTGGTGGTACCTCGTCTGGCCAGCTCATACGCTCTGCAGTTACCTTCAATATCCCTGTGCCCAGGTACCCAAATAAGGCTAATACTGAAGTGCTGAGCCATCTCGTTGAGAGATCTGCGACATTCAGTTAACGACTTTGCAATGTCGACGTATGAGTTCAAAGCTTTAAGTGCAGCCTGACTGTCTGAGAAGATATAGATCTGTTTACCATTTTGGGGCATTGATGCCAAGCTTTTCACCGCACCGTGTATTGCCAGCATTTCCGCTTGGTACACGCTGCAGTGGTCGGGAAGACGGAAGGAGATCTCTAGTCCCAGGTCCGGTGAAAAGATTCCTCCCCCCACCTTCCCCCCAAGCTTGGAGCCATCAGTGAAGATGTTAATGGCGCCCCGAACCGTATGTTGTCTGTTGTCCCATTCTTGTCTTGTCGGTATTATTACCTCGTAGTTCCTGACGAACACGTTATTTGACGCGCAGTAGTCAGTGTGTGGTGGTATGTTAACAGGCGCGTGGTTACCCAAGATTGTGGCGTGCCCACTTTGTTCGTTAACCAGACGCCAGTCTCCCTTATTCGCAAAGCTGTGATCGTGGTTACTTCCTTCGCCACCAGATCAAGCGGTGGTAGATGCAGCATAGTGTTGAGTGCTTCTGTCGGGGTGGACCCAAGGGCCCCGGTTATGCAGAGTTCTGAACTCCTTTGGACTTTTTGTAGCTGCTTGAGGTACGTATTCTTAGCTAGTGCAGGCCACCAGACCAGCACTCCGTAGAGTAGAATCGGGCGAACAATGGCTGTGTAGATCCAGTGTACCACCCTGGGAGAAAACCCCACGAGACACCAATTGCTCTCTTGCAAGTAAACAACGCGCACGTTGCTTTTTTCACTCGTTCTGTTATATTGTCACCCCAGAGTAGTTTCTTGTCTAGAGTAACTCCTAAATATTTGATTTTGTCACTGAATGCCAAAGTCGTGTTTCCAATTTTTGGTGGTATAAGGTTCGGTATTTTGTACCTTCTGGGGAAGAGGACTAGCTCGGTTTTCTCGGGGTTAACCCCCAAACCTGTTGACTTTGCCCAATCACATATTTTAGATAAGGCTGATTCTATTAAATTGCAAAGAGTTTGAGGGAATTTTCCCCGCATAATAACGCACATGTCATCGGCGTACGCAATCACTTGGTGGCCTTCCGCTTCCATGAGGCGTAGAAGCTGCTTTACAGTAACCACCCAAAGTAGCGGTGAGAGAACACCTTCCTGCGGGGTACCTCTGTTAACGAGTCTGTGAATCGAGTTCGAGTTCGGTTGTGATCCGTCTGCTAGTAAGCAGTTTACGAACGGACCCTACAAGGCAGGCATCGACCCGCAGACCCGTCAACGCCGAAGTGATAGCATCCGGAAGGACATTATTGAAAGCGCCTGCTATGTCGAGGAAAGCCACCAATGTGCATTCCTTTAGGTTAAGTGACTTGTCTATCACAGATACAAGGGAGTGCAAGGCAGTATCAGTTGACCTACCCTTACTGTAGGCATGTTGAGCCCTCGAAAGCTGAGTTGGGTCCATCGATCTTCTGACATAGTCCTCCAGAAGTCTTTCTAGAGTTTTAAGAAGAAATGAAGATAGGCTTATAGGCCTAAAGTCATTAGGTTTAGTATGAGATGGTTTCCCGGCTTTGGGGATAAAGACTGCCCTAACCTCCCTCCATGAAGTGGGTACGTAGTTGACCCTTAGACAACCTATAAACATAGTTTTCAACCAAGGCTTGATAAGCTCGGAGGTATGCTGTAGCTGGGCCGGGAATATTCCGTCCGGTCCTGGCGACTTATGGGGCTTGAAGGTAGATAAAGCCCAATCTAACTTTCTCTCATCGGTGATTTCCCTTATCACTTGATCGGAAGGCAGTCCTCCGCCGATCGTAGTAGTAGACACGTCTGTGCATGTCGGGAAGTGTGTATCCAGGAGCAGATTCATGGTATCCGTATTCGAAGCGGTCCACTGCCCATCTGGCATTTGGACGTGGCTCAAAGTTGCTGGCGCTTTTGAAAGTACCCTCCTCAAGCGCGAGGCAGCAGATGTAGATTCAATTTCACTGCAGAAGTCCATCCAGGAGGCTCGTTTAGCCTTGCGGATTTCTTTTGTATATGTGCTTAGCTTAGTTTTGTAAACAGCCCAGGATAGCTCGCGGCCATCCTGTTTAGCTTTATTAAAGGCAACCCTGCATGCCTTTCTGAGTCTATCTAGTTCAGACGACCACCAAGGTGGCTTATGGGTTTCTGTTACCTTTTTGGTCGGGCAAGCCTTATCTAAAGCAAGCTTGCATTGTTGATTAAAGGTGTTGACTAGCTCGTCTAGTTCCTTATCATTTCTAGGTGTGACTATTTGTTTTGATAGATTTCTATCAATAAGCTTCTTGTAGTAGCCCCAGTTTGTTCTTTTTATATTTTGTATGAATTTTGGACTTGTGTGCGTATCTGCTATTGAGAAACTAATATACCTATGGTCTGAGAAGGAGTGTTCTGTTAGGACCCTCCATGATTCTATGAGGTCGCTGAAAGAGTCGCTGACCAATGTGATATCAAGGACTTCCTCGCGGTTCCTTGTTATGAATGTTGGGTCACTCCCCCTGTTGCATAAACTTAGATTAGTGCCTAATAAGTAGTTATATAGTAACTCACCTCGGTCGTTTGTGTCAGTGCTGCTCCATTGTGTGTGATGGGCATTTGCATCGCCTCCAAGCACGATTAGATTGTTTCGTGGTTTTTTGATTACTTTTGATTATTTTTGGTATTGTTTTAGGCAAGCATAGGCACATGCATGAAAACATGCATGCAAACATGTATGAGCGATTTATAAAGTTCATCTTTATACAAGTTTTGATCAAATTAAGTATATACTTTTAAACAATATGTATGTAATAGTAGCACGTGAACGCTAAACCGGATCCGACAAAAAATCGTGTAATCCATTGTAGAAAATAAAGGAATCGGCGGCAACGTTGCTTGTCGCAATGGTTTAAGTACAGAAAAATTACATTATATTCGGTTAAATGTTCTATGACAAGGTCGTCTTTCAAAAATCATAGTCATCTTCTCATAAGGTTTTCTGTTATGGTGAATATAACCTCACGTCCAATAAAATCAATACAGCAAAAGGGTTTATCGTAAGAATGTTGCTTATAAAGGGTGTTTTTTTTAGGGGTATAGAACTTCGAATTGAAATAAAACACAAGAAAATCGTTTTAAGGTCCATCAATTTGGCTTTATTGGAAGGATAATTTTATGCCATTAATGTTTAAATATGATTTCGGGCATGTGGCCGCCGCGGCTGGCTCGAATAAAGCCAATTCTACAGGTCCAATTTTCAACCACTTTTTCGAGCATATGGGGCCGTATGTCGGCAATAACGCCACGAATGTTGGCTTCCAATTCCCCTAACGTTTCTGGTTTGTTGGTGTAGACGAGCGACTTCACATATCCCCAAAGAAAATAATCCAATGGTGTCAAATCACACGACCTTGGTGGCCAATTGACAGGTCCATTCCGCGAAATTATGCGCTCATCGAATGTTTCCTTCAATAAATCGATTGTGACGTGCGCTGTGTGGCATGTAGCGCCGTCTTGTTTGAACCACAACTCATCCACATTCATGCCATCCAATTCGGGAACAAAATAGTCGGTTATCATGGCTCTATACCGGTCTCCATTAACGGTAGCTGCCTCTCCAGCATTATTGCGGAAGAAGTATGGCCCAATGACTCCACCAGCCCATAGAGCACACCAAACAGTCAGTTTTTGTGGATGTAATGGCGTTTCAAGGGTCTCATGTGGATTCTCTACACTCCAAATGCGGCAATTTTGCTTGTTGACGTAGCCATTCAACCAAAAATGAGCCTCATCACTGAACAAAATTTTGCGATGAAAATCAGCATCGAAATCAATCTCATTTTCGGCCCATACACCAAAATCACGACGCATTGCATGGTCTCGCGGCTTTAATTCTTGCACAAGCTGGATCGTGTAAGGTCGCAAGCCAAGATCTTTGCGCAAAATCTTCCATAAAGTTGATGGACAAAGCTCCAATTGCTGTGCACGGTGGCGAATCGATTCATTCGGGTCCTCTTCAACACTTTGCTCTACAGCGGCAATTGTTTCTTCGGTGCGCACTGTTCGACGTCTCTGCGGATGCGTATTATCACATAGAGTAAACGTAGTGCGAAAACGATCCATGGTTAACCGAATTAATTGCTCTGATGGACGATTATGTCGACCATAAAATGGACGGAGCTCACGGTAAACTTCGCGAACTGAACCATTATTTTCGAAATAAATTTGCACGATTTGCAAGCGTTGTTCTTTTGTCAACCTGTTCATGATGAAATGGCAAACCAAACTGAACATAAATGACATTAGAGTTGCCAGATTTGACCACAAAATGCTAGTTTTATCTCTATTCGAAAACCAAACCTGTAAAAAAAACACCCTGTATTTGAACTCCTTACAATTCAAGGCTCCATATTGAAAGCCTTTTGGTATTAGAAATAAACCATAGTTGAACATTTTTCGGCGAACAAATACGAAAGTAAATTTTTAACACTAATATTTTTGAAGTATTTTATTATAAAGCGCAAGTGGTTCTATGCACACACATTCGGCTGAGCCGAAAAATCAATTTTCTGGATTCCGAATTAGTGATAGAAATAGGGACTATATAGAATTTACAAAGCGATGTGTTATGGCAGCACCCCCTACTCCTGTTGTTTCTGAGTTTTCCATGGAACACCTACGGTAAGTACTTCTAAAGTTGTTACTGATCTCTTTTCTATGTAGAACCACTTGCGCGATCACATTCTTTTTATTATTATTTTATATTTCTTAACACCTCAGATCAATACTGTTCACAAAGATTGGGTTGGAATAAGCTGAGATGGCCCGGTAATGCATTGGAATTGATCCAAGGGGTTTTGCAGCTTAAAAGGTTGACTTCATAGAAGGAATCAATCTGAGGGTTTCCGACAACTGCAGAGGGCGACCTTATTTAAAACCACTTTTTCCAAACATTTGTGTTCCCCTTTCCGGTATTTGAACGTGGTATCCTCGGTGTGGTATGCTTGCACACAACCACCACATCACCATATACTCCCAAATGTACTGGTATATCCATATTAGCATAGGCGGGCAATAAACTGTGATGTTTCTTATAACGATACAGCAATATAATCCAAAAAAATAAAAAATGTATAAAAAAAATAATCAAAAAAAAATCAAAAATAATCAAAAGTATTCAAAAACAATCAAAACTTTTTTTTTTTGTATTCACTTTTGATTTTTTTTTTGGATTTTTTTTTTATTTTTTCCAATTCTAATCAATTAGTAATTGAAAATTTCTGAAAACAATCAAAATAATCATTAATGATTGAAAAAGCTATTTAATCAATTGATTACTCAATTCTAATAGGAATTTAACAGGTCTGCAATATACAGGGTGGCTGATGAATTTTGCTACATTAAGAAACTCAAATAATTTTTTTTTCACTGTATGGAATTCATTTTTCTTTTATTCATGTTAAAGTTCATTAAATTTTATTAAATATAGCTTAATTAGTTTTAAAAATAATGGAATTTAAATGCCCCCCCTGCTCGTCGATGCATGTGCGGCATCTTACCAAAAAGTTGATCATTACTGCTTGGAGAGTTGAGACAGGAATAGCCGCAATTGTTTCTCGAATGGATTGCCTTAGTTCATTCAAATTTGTTGGTTTTTCTTTGAAGACTTCCTGTTTGCAATAACCCCACAAGAAAAAGTCAGGTGCAGTAAGGTCCGGCGACCTGGGTGGCCAACGGAATGTGGAGTTTCTGGATATCAGCTTATTGGGAAATTTTCGTCGCAATTCTGTCATAACAGGTTGGGCTATATGAGGAGCTGCACCATCTTGTTGAAACCACACAGAGTTGAAAGAAATTCTCATTCGGCGTAATTCTGGATAGAAAAACTCTCTCAACATGCTCAAGTAACGGTCTCCAGTAACCGTAACGGTGTGACCGTTTTCTTCGAAGAAGTAGGGCCCGACAATGCAGCGTGATGAAACTGCACACCACACTGTGACGCGAAGTGGATGCAATTCCGTCTCATGGAGTATCTGTGGGTTGGAAGCACTCCATATTCGACAATTTTGTTTGTTTATGTTGCCGTTTAAATCGAAATGTGCCTCGTCAGACATCAAAAGACAGTTCAACATGTTTCCATCCTCTTCCACCATTTGAAGCATCTTCTGGGAAAATTCCAAGCGAATCGGCAAGTCTGCAGCATTCAGTTTGTTGGCCATTTGAATTTTATATGGGCATAAGTCCAAATCTTTGTGCATAATTGACTGTAATGACTGTCTGCTTACACCCATTTGAGCAGATAAGCTTCTTGTCGAAACACGTGGATTGTTTTGTATGGCAGCAGCTACAGCAGCGATTGTTTCCTCCGTTCGAACTGAAGGGTTTCGATGGTAAGGTCTTCTGTTGACTGTCCCATGCTCGGCAAAATTGTTTACAAGTCTTATTATGGTCCATCTGCTCGGAGGATTGCCGCCAAACGTGCGCCTATGCTCTCTTTGAACCGAAACTACGGACTCCAGTGCGTGATAGCGGCGGACAATCCAAATTCTTGTTTCAGTGTCCCAGTTATCCATTTTTGTTAAATGTAAAAGTCAATCTGCAAAATAAAAAAAAAATTAACCAGATTCATTAAATAGAAAAAAAGTTATTTAATTTTTTTTTGGTAGCGGCTTTCATTAGCCACCTGTACATATGTATAGACTAAGGCAAATTATTTTTTGTATTATACATTTTCAATGAATATATTTGTATTTTGTCAGATTTATGTCATTTCCATTAATGTTATAGATTTTTGCTTGCTGTTTTCACATTTTTACTTTCAATAGATTTTTTGTTTATGCTCAAACAGAATTATATACATTTTAAGGGTTCGCATATAGAAAGTTCGCATTCGTTCATATTGTAAAAAGAAACGAGAGATGTAACTTTAGTGTAGCCTCATGCCACCAAGTAAGTTGGGTAACGAAAATACATATATACATCCTCGTAGACGGAACTTCCGCGTTCAACGGAAGAGTGTGGTTAGAGTAGCCGCTCACATAAGCTAACAACCACACTCCATTGCACGTATAAACATACATTTGCATTGTGTGTAAATATGAAAAAAGAATAGTAGTTAAAGTCAACAAAATATGTCCCCATATACTCATACCATTATAATGGTGCTAATAAAGCTAGCAACAACAAATGTTTTGTCAGCAAAAAATTCAGATATTAAGCTGTTTACAACAATCTGTCCTCGACTATATAACAGAATGAAATGAGATTTTCGTTCTACTTACATCAAGCATGCATCAGCATCAAAACCTCATTCGGGATTATGGATCTGATTTCTTTGTCAGAGTATTGATGGTTTTGTTGCAACAGCAAATACTCAACTACTAGTCAAAGTATTAAAAGGTCACCATGATGAAAATAATTTAGGAACAAGAAATCTAGACCACGAAGAATAAAACAAGGGGTGCCGCAAGGTGGTGTTCGCTCTCCCCTTTTGTTTAATTTCTATATTTCGAGACTTCCCCCCGCACCAGAGGGACTCTCCATTGTTTCCTACGCTGACGACTGCACGATAATGGCCTCGGGCAAGGGTCCCTCCATTGATGAACTCTGTATTAGAATCAACAGATACCTCCATGACCTTTCCAGCTTCTTCACCGAGCGTAATCTGAGCCTGTCTCCGACTAAATCTACGGCGACCCTGTTTACGACATGGAATGCGCAGATGGGGCAAGAGTTAAATGTCCACGTAGATGGAGTACCTCTACCTACTGTCAACCACCCAAAAATCTTGGGTGTGACATTTGACAACGGCCTCACCTTCGCTGGTCATGCCACCGCAATAGCCTCAAAGGTACAGAGCCGCAATAAGATCCTCAAGTCACTGACCGGCAGTACTTGGGGAAAAGACAAAGAAACATTGCTTGCTACATACATATAAGGCTATTGGCCGGCCGGTTATTGACTATGCTGCGCCTATATGGTCGCCCAATCTTTCTGACACCAACTGGAGGAAATTGCAAGTCTGCCAAAACACCGCCATCAGAACTGCTACGGGATGCCTGCTTATGTCAGCTGAGTCTCACCTCCATCATGACGCAAAATTGCTAAATGTTCAAGAGCACGCGGAACTCTTGAGTAGACAGTTCCTTCTGAACTGTCATAAACCTAGTCATCCAAACCGACATCTTTTGGATGTAGCACCGCCCCCCAGAGACATAAGGAGACATCCCCGTAAGCATTACGATGAGATCCGGCATCATATCTCTTTGCCGTTTGATCTGCGAAACCATAGACGGGTTCTAAATGACCTCCACACCGAGTCGGTAGACAGATCTCTCAGATCTCGGCCTGTGAATCCCGTTATTAATACTCAACCACCTGAATTGGCTGAGGAGGAACTTGTACTTCCGAGGGAGACTAGAGTCATACTGGCTCAACTTCGTTCTGGATATTGTAACAGGTTAAACTCTTACTTATCCAGACTGAACCCCAACATACCAAATACATGCCCTGCATGTGGTATGACCCCTCATAATACCATACATCTCTTCTCCTGTTCAGTCGAACCTACTCTTCTAACACCTACATCACTCTGGTCCAACCCTGTGGAAACTGCGCGTTTCCTCGGACTTCCGTTAGAAGAGCCTGATGACAATTTAGAGTGATCGAGCCCATTGGGCAGGGCGAAGCACTGTTAACAACAACAACAACATGAAAATAAATTAGATCTCTTTAATAACTATTGCTTGTACCAAATTCGAAACACAAAAAATCAATTTCACGTACGCTTTGTCAGTATTACGGGTAACGGGTCAATTCTGAGCGTAACCGGCAATTTGTGCCTGGAAGATTATCTAACCAAAAATCGTAACCGTTGGCAATGCAGTTCATATAACCACGATTCTAGCGTACATGGCAACGCTGTCGAAAACAATCCATGCGCAATAGAGAATAAAATGCAAACGCGAACGAAACTTCGTGTAAAAAAGTGATTATATTGGTTATTAATTCTTGTAAAGTAGTATGTACATATACAAAATTTGTGGTATTTTCTGCCCACAAAAATATTTACAAAATACGTACAATTTTTCGCGGTTACGCGACGTTACCATCTATTTTGGTGGTTACGAAACTGAATTGCAACTTAAGCCGGCGGAATACCAAAAGGGTGAAAAAGTGTCCAAATTATTTATTTGCCGGTTAACCGAATGTTGTTGCCACACTAGAATTAGGGCGTAAGTGGCAAGTTAGTGCTGATGAAAGAGCTGTTGCTACTATCTAGGTCACATCCGAATTCAATTAAATTTAATTAAGCTCTGTGTTCAATTAGCATTTGTTTTTAACGGATATTAGATCTTGTTGAGCTTTGGCTGCCCATTTTTGTGATTGTTTCCGGTTATTAGCATCTTGGATGATTTTTTAGGTGAAGAAGAAGAGGTATAGGCAGAGAAAAGTGAAGGGAAGAAAAGGGGAAAATAAGAGGCCGAACAATGGGAATAAGAGAGAAGGAGAAGCCGTCTAGGGAATGGAAAGAGGCAGAGGAGCAGGGATGGAAAGTGGAATAGTAAAGGCATATGAAGTGCGAAAAGAGGGAGGTAAAGAAAAATTTCAAGAAAAATCGATTGGCAGCTGGAGGGTAAGGAAAAGATGGAGTAGAGAGATAGCAAAAATTGTTAAAATTAAGTTTTGGGTAGAACAACATAAGCGTAATCTGCTAGTACCATATAAAATCTATCGACTGCTGAATTAAAGATCACCCTATTTCAAAATATAAAGCTATATATCTGTCGAATTTACGTTGAGAAAGTACGTTGTTCCACTCACTTCTAGATAGCGAGTTCTTCAAACAAATTCTATGATGAGGCGTTTTAAAAAAATTAAAGAAATATACTTGTATATATTTATAAAAGAACTAAATACCTGCGGTTTTGTTATTTAGATAAGTGAAAAACATTTGTGATAAATGGGTGGTGCCACGCATATTTCCGAAATCATTTTAAAGTGCTTACTAAAGGATTTAAGAGCAACCCGCAAACCAAACTCAAACATCAAAATTCTTTTACTGACTCAAATATCTCCTGTTCTGCTGGAGATGCATACTATTCGAGTGGTAGTTAAAAACTAGTTGCTTTATATGAATTCTGTGTATTCAATGTGGTATTTATACAAATAATAAGCATTATTTATGAGCAAGCTTACAATCCCCCTGCGGGTTAGAGGTTTAGAATATGTCCGAGGTAGGCATACCGGTCGTAAGTTGATCTACGAATATGATGCCTCTCACCTCTCATTACCAGATATTACTTAGAAGGCTTCACTGGTCACACTTAATTGATACCACGACACTGGGGCAGTACCATAAGTGAGCACCGGAGCGTACCGGGTTCAAATCCGGCCAAGGACTGTTATATCGACAACACTCCCCAAAACCTTCGGGCAGTGTTTTTGTCGTTACCACAACAACAACAACAGCAAGTTCACAAGCTTTAGTAAATTTGTTGGCTTAATATGTGTAATTTTCGTGAAATTTATGACTTATTAATTTGTTTTCCTTCGCAAGACAATCTACACATAATTATTAGCATGCAAATGATATAGTTAATTATTATAAATATTTATGAAAGCATAAGTAATTGACCTTGTAGTGAGTCTATTAGAAATATTGAATTAAAAAACAAAAAAACACAAAAACGCGAACAATAAGGAAAAACTCAAGCACACAACACAACTCATAGCACCAAGAATGCTCAAAATAAAAATAATGGTACAACTTGCAAAAAGGATAGGAAGACTTTGACACAGGGGGAAGACTAAAAACTTGAACCGAATTTTACCTTTTTTATTAATCACCTAATTTACCGTCACACAAGTTATCATTATAAACTCCGGCCTAGTAGATTCGACATGGTCAAATCGAAACGTTCCCTCTGTCAGAGAGCTAGTATCACTAGTACTAATGCATAACGGACTTTTTTCCAAAAAAGAGCTTGTCCCAATGACAAATTTTCTATAAAATGCTCGAGAAGTGTTCGTGCTGCTCAACCAACAAGAGTGTTGATGTATGCAATCTACCAACTTTCCTTAAGCCCATGTTTGAATATTTGGGTACATTAAGGTTTTTGAGATGTGAATGTGCTTTTGTTTGAATTTTTGGTTGCGGTTTTGCTATTTAAAGCTTAGCTATTTTTCACTTGCAAATCTTACTGTGGGAATATTTCCCAGCAGAAACTTGCAGCTTTCTTTCCAAATGAAATGTGAGAATGCACTCTCTCCCTGCAGGTATTTTATATCAGCTCACAATTTTTTTTTAACTGATAAACTCGCTAAAAAGACTTAAGAAAACTTCAAATCATAATTTAGCCTTTTGACCACATAAAAAAGATGCACATTTTGGGTGTGTACTTACTAGCGATGCCATTTGTTTCAATTTTACAATCTTGTGATTTCGGGATCTGATTTTACAATAAGGGGATTAGTCTCGGGATTTGTGTATTCGTTAGTGTCAGTCAGTTTGCTTAGCTAATATAATAATTCCTTTTGTAATATTCGCAATATTTTCAATTCAAATAATTTAAAACAAATTAATCGCATTGTACTAAGTACCGTTTTCAATGCAACCTGTAAGATGTAATGATAAGCAAAACTCGTATGAAGAAAATTTGTGTTTATCAGGTCCATAAAATTTAAAACTTACATGGCTTGTTTAGTTTCAAATACGTCTTACCTCGGTTTTTGTTATAGAAGATATTTGATTCAATTAAAAATTTAACATTAAATATATAAATGGAAAGCTTTCAGTAGGGGGCACGGTAGATCCACAGTTTCTGGAAAGTTTGAGTAACAAAATCAACAAAGAAAATTATAATATTTTAGAACATAAGACATCAAACAAAAAAACTAATACATATTTGGTCTTTAATAACATATTGCATATCCCGAAAATCCCGAAATAACATTAAGGAAATCCCTGCATTTTCGGGACATAATTACTATGGCATCCCTTGATTCTCATATGTAACTAGTACTCACACATGAGTCTGCTAGTAATGATGTATAAGAAAACTTAACAACACATCAGCGCCCGAGGTTTATGTCATTCGCAGTCGTCACAAATGTGTCGCCATCATTCACTTCCGTTAAATGTCACCACAACCATGACCTCAAATTCGTAGCTCGCGTAAATGTAAAATGCCAAAAACATTGCGCGTATTTTTTTCAGCTATCGTTTTTGTTGTTACAGCTGCCTTTGGTTGTAATGTAGTACTATAAGCCACCACAAGTGTCGACTAACTACCTATTTGACGGTTATACTACCTATTTGACGGTTATATTCGTACGCACAAATAGTAGGAGTATTTATGTACATACATATGTGCATAAGTATGTAGAAGCTGGTAATAGGAGGGCGTTCCATAAAGGGTTGACTGACGGTAATATTAAAGCGAATATACTACGCGCATAGTAAAGGGTGTTTTTTTAGGGGTATAGAACTTCGAATTGAAATAAAACACAAGAAAATCGTTTTAAGGTCCATCACCTTGGCTTTATTGGAAGGATAATTTTATGCCATTAATGTTTAAATATGATTTCGGGCATGTGGCCGCCGCGGCTGGCTCGAATAAAGCCAATTCTACAGGTCTAATTTTCAACCACTTTTTCGAGCATATGGGGCCGTATGTCGGCAATAACGCCACGAATGTTGGCTTCCAAATCCCCTAACGTTTCTGGTTTGTTGGTGTAGACGAGCGACTTCACATATCCCCAAAGAAAATAATCCAATGGTGTCAAATCACACGACCTTGGTGGCCAATTGACAGGTCCATTCCGCGAAATTATGCGCTCATCGAATGTTTCCTTCAATAAATCGATTGTGACGTGCGCTGTGTGGCATGTAGCGCCGTCTTGTTGGAACCACAACTCATCCACATTCATGCCATCCAATTCGGGAACAAAATAGTCGGTTATCATGGCTCTATACCGGTCTCCATTAACGGTAGCTGCCTCTCCCGCATTATTGCGGAAGAAGTATGGCCCAATGACTCCACCAGCCCATAGAGCACACCAAACAGTCAGTTTTTGTGGATGTAATGGCGTTTCAAGGGTCTCATGTGGATTCTCTTCACTCCAAATGCGGCAATTTTGCTTGTTGACGTAGCCATTCAACCAAAAATGAGCCTCATCACTGAACAAAATTTTGCGATGAAAATCAGCATCGAAATCAATCTCATTTTCGGCCCATACACCAAAATCACGACGCATTGCATGGTCTCGCGGCTTTAATTCTTGCACAAGCTGGATCTTGTAAGGTCGCAAGCCAAGATCTTTGCGCAAAATCTTCCATAAAGTTGATGGACAAAGCTCCAATTGCTGTGCACGGTGGCGAATCGATTCATTCGGGTCCTCTTCAACACTTTGCTCTACAGCGGCAATTGTTTCTTCGGTGCGCACTGTTCGACGTCTCTGCGGATGCGTATTATCACATAGAGTAAACGTAGTGCGAAAACGATCCATGGTTAACCGAATTAATTGCTCTGATGGACGATTATGTCGACCATAAAATGGACGGAGCTCACGGTAAACTTCGCGAACTGAACCATTATTTTCGAAATAAATTTGCACGATTTGCAAGCGTTGTTCTTTTGTCAACCTGTTCATGATGAAATGGCAAACCAAACTGAACATAAATGACGTTAGAGTTGCCAGATTTGACCACAAAATGCCAGTTTTATCTCTATTCGAAAAACAAACCTGTAAAAAAACACCCTGTATTATTATAAGGCCGCCATGCACTGCGACCTTCACTAAGACCTTTTGTGCTTAATGTCAGCCCAATATTGCATGTAAGGAAGTATTTTGGGTTTTTTGCAAATTTCTTTAGCCTTTTCTATGTTCTCGAACAGAATATGTGCACCGACGCTTGATCATACTGATATATTTGCTTATTTGATAGTTTCTGGTATCTTGGTTGAAAATCAAGACCATAGAGTGCCTTAATGTACCCAGTAAGAGTTCGTAGGCCATCTTCGGTTAAATTGACTTTGAGTTTGGCTAATTCTGCATCAAGTCTTAAAGTTTCGAAACCTACAGAAAATGTGTTCGCTTTGGATTGATTCGTATTCTGTAAGAAATTTTTGAGTAAAACGCATTCATTGGTCTAGTTTCATTCTTTTCCCTTCGGATTTGATCTACTACGCTTTCGATTACGGAAAATTTGGTACTCACTATTTTAAAAACATTTGCCAAAATGGTCGAAAGTTAGAAAATGCTATTCGACAAAAAATTAGCAAACGAAAATCCAATAAAATATATATTCTTATGATTCTAATAAAATAATTTGTGTTGTTTTATCATCAAGAAATCATTTTTATCCCAAAAAGAGTTAATCAATCGTTGTTGGCAGTTAATAATTGAAAAATTTTAAGTAAAATATTCATATTATATATAATTCAATTTAAATTAATAAAAACTAAAAATTAATTGTGCGAGTATCTATCTTCGACCGCACGCGTGGTAGTCGAGTTGCTTATCACCTGCGCTAATACGACATGTTAAGCAGCGCTGTCTAATACTGCACTTAAGATTTATGCAATGTGTTTTTGTATTTTGCTTTGCGTGTAAAATTTGCGAAACAGTTATGCCTACTGTAATGGAATATCTTCTAAAGTAAATTCGAACGAACTACAGAGTTCCTATGACTACTAGAATCGAACATTCTTTCGAATAGAACTACAGAGTAAGAGCCCTGGTTTAAAAAACTCTTCGCCGATATTCCTAAACACGAAAACGGTACAATATACACAACATGCAAAACGATTTCAAAACAGAAAATCGGAAAATATCAACCGAAAATGATTTCCAGCACACACCCATTATAGTCAGCAAATGTATTTCTTATTCATTATTATTATTATTTTTGACGGTTTCGGTATTGGAAATTTTTCGACGGTTCTTTTTATTATCAACAAAGTTAGTAGGTCCTCGAGTTCTGAACAAGCTAGTTAATTTAGATTGACGCACCATCTGTCTGGACTATAAACAGTGCTTATTATAAACATATTCACAAATTATTTTAATATAAGGAAAGGGTACAATTTAAATGTTTGCATAAGTGCGTATTCAAGTGTGGAACGTGTATAATAAATTTACATATTAATTTCCATTTAGGTATAGAAAAAAGTTAATGCGCAAAAGTATTTTCAAAAGTGTATTTGTGTGCGTGTGTGTTTGTGCATAAATTATAAACATGGGTGGAAAATGTGGAATATTTTAAATGAAATTGCGTAAATTTGATAAACGAAATGCTGCCTGATATTAATGACAATTTAAGATGTGTGTAATGTGCTCTTGAATTTTGTTAATAAATTTATTAGAGGTGCGCTTTTGAGTGTCAAGCATGTGATCTCGGGTCGGAAAAATATACTACTTAATAAACGTATTTTTTTTGTTAAAGGTAAGCCGATTTGTGAAATTAAATCAAGTGAAAATGATTTAAGGTAATAACACTTTAAGTTTAATTAATAAACCTAAAATGCAAATTACCACAAATATCTGATTCTACCAGGTATATAGAATCCAGGTATACAGTGATTAATTTGAAAATATGTGTTTTCAGCTGTAGTGTGCACATAGTATTATAAAGTTTCACATTGGTAGCACAGAAGGCACTTTTTACAAAGCTCGATTTAAAATGTGTAATTCTTGTAATTGATTTTAAAAAAATCGATGTTAATAATAATTAAATTCATATAAAAAAACGATAGTAAAACAATTTCCGATTGATATAAAAATCGATTATTTATGCACAACTAGAATTTTTTTCTGTTTGGAAATATTTCGAGTACTTACTAGGTTAGGTTAGGTTAGGTTAGGTGGTAGCAGCCCACTAGGTGGGCCGCTCACTTGGACACTTTGAGGGTCCGTTGTGATACCACATTCTGAACGGTGACACTAACTTAGGATCACTTGGCAAATCGCTGCGTAGCGACAATAAAACTCCTGATTTGGGACACATCGATTTTCGACACGTCTTCCGGAGACCTAAGAACATCCGAACCGAGATACCTGCGCCTAGTCCTAGCAAACGCTGGACAACTGAGCATGAAATGACTTGATGATTCCACCTCGTCGTCCTCCATGCAGCTTACGCAGCTCGGGTCTTCAAGAATATTTAACCGCACCGCATGGACCCCCATCGGACAGTGCCCTGTCAACACCCCTATCACCATGGAAAGATGTAACTTGGGGAACCTGAGTAATTCCACTGACCGCCCGGAGTCAACTACTGGCCAGAAGGACTTCGACACCTGACATGAGGTGGTGTCCGCCCAGCGTTTGCTTAACTGTTCCGAGGCCCACCTGCCCAGAAGCAAACTACAGGTGGTAAGGGGAATACCCAGTGTACTGGAGTCAGCCACATCTGTGTCACGCGTGCCAGCTCTGGCCAAGAGATCCGCATGGCAATTGCCGGGAATGTCACAGTGGCCAGGCACCCAAATGATTTTTATTTTGAAGTAGTTGGACGCAACCGCAAGCGATTCCAGACAGTCGCTCACTGTCCTCGATCGAACGTTGCCTGCACTCAGCGCCCTAATTGCCGCTTGACTGTCGGAGTAGATGTTGAACTCCTTGACAGTGAATGCGCTCGACAGCATCCCATCTACCGCATCCTTAATGGCGGCAACCTCCGCTTGGAAAACGCTACAATGATCAGGTAGCCTAAATTTCGTGCTAATCCCGAGTTCCTGACAGTATACACCCCCCCCAACACATCCATCCAGCTTTGACCCGTCCGTAAACAGGTTCGCCAAGGCCTCCCCCCAGATAGGTTCTCCGCCTGTCCACTCATCCCTTGCGGGAATGTAAGTCGAAAACCCCTTCGCCGGAGAAAAGGTCGGCGCACAGTAATCTGTTCTATTGGGAATAAAATCAAAGCCCGATAGTATATTGGAATGGCCATACCAGCCTATAACCAGCGTCTCGGAGCCTAATTGCAGCCCGAGCTGCGCCTATTTTTCCTACAAGGTCAACTGGGTGCAGATTGAGCATAACGTTCAATGCCAGGGTAGGAGTGGTGCGCATGGCCCCACTGATCCCAACCATGGCCGTTCGCTGCACCGTGACCATCTTCTTCGTGGTGGAAGCCGTGTCTAGTGCGCCCCACCAGACCAATACCCCATAAAATAGGATAGGTTTCACTACCATCTCATATAACCAATAAACCATCCTAGGAGAGAGACCCCATCGTTTGCCGATGGCCCCTCTGCAGCAATACAGAGCGACCGAAGCTTTCCTAGCTCTATCCTCTACATTCAGCTTCCAGGACAGCTTCCTGTCCAGAATAACACCTAGGTACTTAACCTTTTCAGAAAGCACCAGCGGTACACCCCCAATAGAGGGTAGTACAAAATCATCAATCTTATATCTTCTCGTGAAGAGGACTAGTTCCGTTTTACCTGGGTTAACAGCCAGTCCACAAGATTCGGACCACTCTGTTACAATACCCAGATACCCTTGCAGAACATCCCTTACGGTACTAAGAAACTTTCCCCTGACGAGGATTGCCAGGTCGTCCGCATAGGCTATCACTTGACAGCCCCTACGCTCGAGGTCCTGGAGCAAGCCGTTGACTACAATGACCCAGAGAAGTGGAGAAAGAACACCTCCTTGCGGCGTGCCCCTTCTCACCCCTCTCTGAGCCCCAGCACCTCCCCACTCCGCCCTGACAATCCTGCCACAGAGTAATCTGCTGATAAATTCTATCAAGCTTGGTTCAACTCCTAGGCTTGCTAAGCCCCGTACGATGGCAGAAGGCAAAACATTATTGAACGCTCCTTCGATATCCAGAAAGGCCCCCAGCACGAATTCTTTGTGCTGGAAAGACCCCTCTATTAGTTTTACAACGGAGTGAAGCGCCGTTTCAGTTGATCTGCCTTTGCAGTAAGCATGTTGCGAAGCCGAAAAACGCTCCCTAGGGACCCCGCTGCGTATATACAGGTCAATCAGCCGCTCCAACGTTTTTAAAAGGAACGAGGAGAGACTGATTGGCCTGAAGTCCTTGGGAGATACGTGAGAGCACCTCCCCGCCTTTGGAATAAAGGTAACCTTGACCATATTCCAAGAGGCGGGGATATAGGCCAACCTCAAGCAGTTGGCATAGATGGGAGCCAGCCAGCTACAAGAAATCCCCAGCGATCTCTGTAGTTGCACAGGAGTTATGCCATCAGGCCCGGGTGACTTGTACGGCTTAAAAGAATTAATAGCCCATACAAGCTGGCTTTCATCCAGGCAGATGGCTGGCCGAGCCCCCTCGTTCACACTAGTGGGCGATGGGGCATCGCGGTCCTGTGAAACCGGGACGTCAGGGAAGTGAGCATCCATGAGAAGTTTGAGGGATTCCTCGCTACTCATAGCCCAGCTGCCATCTACATTCCTCAAGTAACCCAAGGGAGCAGGATTCCCGGAAAGAATCTTCCGGAATCTCGCAGACTCATTACAGCCTTCCACGCTTTCGCAGAAAGTCTTCCAGGAGTCTCGTTTGGCTCTCCTGATCGCAGATTTGTAAATACCCAACCCAACTTTGTAGAGCTCCCAGTCAGAAGGTAGTTTACTCTTCCTGGCCCTGTTGAACAGGCGCCTACTGGAAGCCCTAAGGTCGTCTACTTCCTTAGTCCACCAAGGTGGTTTACGCTTTCCACTTACGGTTTTCAGTGGGCATGCGATTTTATACGCTTTATTACAAGCAAGGGTGAATCTCTCCACCAGAGCATCAATAGCGGTCTCAGATAGTTCTGAGTCCGATATGGGTGCTCTTGGGAGAAACTCATCCAGCTTGCTACAGTACCGGACCCAGTTAGTACGCCTAGGATTTCTAAACATGGTTTTACTGGGTCTAGATTTAACAAGAGAGAACTGAATATACCTATGATCCGAGAAGGAGTGTTCCGGAAGAACACGCCAGTCGGATATAAGGGGAAACAGGTCTTCTGAAACAAGAGTGAGGTCCAGGACCTCCTCTCTAACTGAGGTTACAAAAGTGGGGTCATTACCCCTGTTACAAATACATAGCCCTTCATTTAGAATAAAAGCAAATAGTGACTCACCTCTTGCATTCGTATCCGAACTTCCCCACAGTGAATGATGCGAGTTCGCATCCGCTCCGACAATGAGCCCTACGCCTCTTCGCTTTGCCTCAGCGGTAATCTTGCATAGTATTTCAGGAGGCGGCCCATAAGTATCATCATGGGCCATATAGGCCGAGACCAGCCACGATCCCTTAATACCTTCCTCCAAACACACAGCCGTTACGTCATCGTCACTGAAATTGGAAAGAAGAAAGGCTTTAATATCCTTCTTGACCAGTACACATGATCTTGGCCTACCTGCCGTTCCGTGCACAAATAAGTTGAAATTGCCAGTCCTCAATCCACATATTTTGCCGCTACTGCTTAGCCACGGCTCTTGGATAAGGACAACGTCCACCCCGCCTTGCTCCAGGCAGAGTAGGAGGCTGGCGGAGGCCGTCTTAGAGTGTTGGAGATTAATTTGTCTGATGATCATGATCAGACAAATCCATCTCCTCCACCTCAGCGGCCTCCCCCTCCGAAGCTAAAAGCCTCTCCTCCTCCACCCTGTCGAACAGCAGTCCAACACTACAGACAGATCCCGCCACAGACGGGATGCCCGCAGAGCCAATGCTGTCCGACCTTGCAGGCATGGGCACCGTGTTTGCGGCCGTCGAGGCCTCCTCAGGCTCTCCTCCCCCCCGCACCACAACCGGAGGCGAAGCGTCATCCCCCCTGGCATCGGCGCTGTAGATCCTAAGAGTCACCCGCTCGATACCATAGGAGATAACACCCCTCGACTCAGAGATAGGACCCACGGACTCTGCATTAAGCAGCAACAGCACTTGCCGTCGGGGCCCCTCGGGTTCCTCAGCCCTAAGAACCCTCCAGTTGTGGGTCGGAAGGTTCTGGTTGCAGTACCGCAACTGCTCCAGAATTCTCTCTGGCTGGGACGGTTCGGCAGGTAGCCACACCCGAGCCCTTGGTCGAAGAGGGAGATCCCTCCTATCCACGGCCTCGAGTCTAGCCCCCCGCCACAACTCCCCAACCAGCGAGACAAGGCACCTAAAGAAGCTCGCTGACCGCTCGTCAGCGCACTCCACCAGCCTGAAGCCATGGTACCATCCCATATGTTCTATGGATGGCTGTGGCCCCGGATACCTACTAGCGGCAGTCAAGTAGACCGCAGAAAAGGCGTTGACCACCCAGCTCCACTCTTCCCTGGAGATGGCCCCGTCTTCCCTGCTTCTGTCGACTACCCCCAGGGTGATGGAGCCGGCACGTCTAGCGACTTCACTAAACGTACGCTGCACAGCTTCACCACCCGAGTACTTACTAAGAATGTAAAATTTTTGAATTTTTTTTTGGGAAAGTCAATTATCGTCAGAAATATCACGAGTTAATTTGTTTAATAAGAAAATGTCTATCCCAGATACAATTACAAAGATAAATGGACTGGCTTTGTTACAAACTCTCATTTTATACTAACTAGATAGACCCGTGCGCATCTTGCCCCAAAAAAAGCTGCACTAATACATAGTATAATATCTTTCTCATGACTCTACTAACTTAGGTAACTACATCGGTATGGTAACATGTAAATTGCAGCTGATTTCAATTGATGTTCTAAAGAAAACGGAAGGTGTTCCGAAAGTCGGTAGTTGCAGACTTTTAGGCGCCGAACTTGCTTTTTATGTTCACAATGGCGTAGTAATACAAATGGATCATGTGTGAATTCACACTCGTTAAATTTTTATAAAATATGATTAACCAAAAGCACTATATAAGCACCGAATAATACATGGTTTTGCATATATATCTAATCTCTACCTTTAAGACGATACCTTATATAGGCCCGTTTACTCAATGTCTGGTTATGATAAACTTTATCACATGATAACCGTTTACACAAAAGTCTGATTAAGTTATCATGATAAAATTGGTTATTCTGAACGTTTTTGCGAAAAAATTCACAAAAGTTGCATTGTGAACGAATAAAAAGTGACAGCTGCTCTGTTTTCAATTTTAAACGAACCATTTTGGCGTACAAATTTCGATTGTGATATTTCTTTATATGGATATAAGTATATTTTTAAACTCTATTAATATTGTACAATCTATAGCAATCTATCACAAAATCAGACTTTTACTTTCAGCTGTCACTTTTTGTTTTGCTAAGCACATAATCATAGGTCCATCCTTTGATAACTTTTATCAGAAGATGATCAGCGCATCGTCGATAATCAGACATTGAGTAAAAGGCCCTTAAAAATATTGATTCCGAATGTGAGCAGAAGATGAGAAGCGAACACAAGAACACTAATCAGTAGTAATATAGATATATAAGACATGTACATATATGAAATCAAAACAAATTTATATTATAAATTTGGGTCTTACTCATCACCATGCTTGAAAGCTCGCCAAGTAACCGGCTATTTCCGGGTGTTTTATTGATTCGTTTTATATAGTCAAAGTCTGGCGGTGGAAAGCAGATGCCATCTTCATCGATTGGGCTATCGGGCTTATCATCTCTCTCGCTATTTTTGAATGAAGAGTAGAGTTCCCTCTAAGACTTGAGTACGACCTGTACCTCGATTAAATGGACGCGAGGTATTGTGCCTGACTTCAAAAGTGCTAATAGAAAAATTCCCATATTAATTATAAAAACAAAATATCATTTCGCAAAATTAAAATGCACACTGGAACTTTTTCAAATTTGTGTATAGAAAATAGATAACAAATATTTGAGAATAAAGTCCAAAAAATTACTAACACGGTTCATTGCGCCCTTTTTCGAACAAGTAAACCAAACATACCCAATGAGTGCAACCAACGACATTGAAAACACAAACACACAAAAATTTTAATATTTGCTTATATAAACCCATACACTATCTGGTTGCTTGAAATTTTAAAAATTTTAAATTTTAGTTGAAAGTTGTTAAGCTGTATTTATTTTTGTCGATATTTCGACTTCAGTCTAAAGTCATCATCAGGATTGCTTCGCAGTGGTAGATCGACCCCAAAAATTGAAAAAATGTTCACAAAATATGGATTAATTGTGGTTTTTATTTAAAATTGGCCTTCAACTCAACAATTTTCACCTATTACTTTATAAACAAGGCTATTAACTTTTTCATCAAAAAAATTTTTTTATTTATTCCGGTGCCGACAAAATGTGTTGTGGTAACAGTGAACATATTTGGCTACCTCTACTCACTTCCAACACGTCCACATGTGATCACGTGCTTGGCAATTATGCAGTTATGTGCTTCCAGGCAAAATTTTGTACATGGGTCAAAAAGTTCAATGCTTCAATATGTGTCAAATCATATACCTAGCGTATTAGTATGAGCAACAATAAAACGATATCATACATATATGTAATACATACATACGTACTAGGGCTGCCAATTTTTTAGATTTTACCAACGCCCGGAGTTTCGGGATCTGATTTTACAGTCCCGGGATTAGTCCCTGGAGTTGGGTATTCGCTATTCCCCAACAGTTTAGATTGAAATAAGGAAATAAATTGTTTGAAAAATAATCTGACCTTAAACTAATGCAAAATAAATGCATTTTTAATGTTTTTTTTTATTTAAAACGAAAGTAAATTCTTTTATAACAAAGTAAACTGAATCAGGTACCTAGGTTTTTTTATAATATCTAATTTAGTAAACCAACATTTCTAATTGTTAAAGCATTTTTTTTGTTGTTTTTAAATTGGATTATTTCACAGTTTTTGGGAAAAAATTTAAATTGAAATGGGAAAAATACACGTTTTTTAAGCTAACTAGTGCGATGGACCCACAGTTTCTTGTTGGTTGATAACAACTCCCAAGTCACTTTAAGTAACAAAATCAACAAGCTAAGATAATTTTCATAAATAAATCACCCGTAACATATTTCCAATTCCGAAAATTCCAAACTTGTAAGAAAAAATCTCGGGATTTTCGCCACCTCAAATACACGGTATTCCGGGATTGGCATCCCTAATGTGTACATTTGTGTTTCTGCTGCAGGCGCTTATTTAGAAATTCGGGCACGTGCTGCCGAAATGTGTCCACCAAGTGCTCATTTGAGATGATCGTGACGGCAATGAATAACAAAACCCTGCCAATACTCATTTAAGTGTTTGATTTTTTGACCACCAGTTAGAGAGTTTGCTCAGTGATGCTCAAATAAATTTTGTTGTATGTGTGTAATGCAAGTGTGTACCCTACCAACCATGGCTAACCGTGGCGAAACACTGATTCTTTCCACTTTTTATCCACTTTTTTGGTACGCGCGACTCACTGTTTATCCAGATGTTTATCCACTGCTATTTGGCTGAGTATTACTCTGCAGGGATCTGAGCAACTAGGGGGCAAATTTCTTGTTAAAAATTAGAACTCAAGTAAGAATTAAGTTTCAAATAAGAACTAGTTCAATAGTAATAGGGCCGTTTTCTCAAGTAAATTTTAAAATGTATCTGCCCGATGAAAAAAATTGTTTGTATGGAAAATTTTTGTTTACCAAGCAGATAAATTTTACAGTTTACTTGAGAAAACGGCTCTATTTAAAAAAAATAATACTTCTTACAATGTCCTTAAACGAAAAACATATACGCATGAGTTTCAAAAGCGGCCTATCTGAACGAAAATTAAATACATATTCAGCTGAGATAGGCAGTTATTGAAAAAATTCTGAGGTAGGACGTCCTTCAAACGAAATTTGAATTAGCGCATTTTTCAAAATTATCGTTATCCCTCGCCTTTTATCGCTTCTTTCCTTCCTCCATCTTTTATTTTGCCTCCTCGATATCCTTTTCCTTTTCATTTTTTACTAGTACTAAAAACTAACTAGTTTTAAACTGTAGAATATTGGACTAGTGAGGACATCGCCATGTTAGTTTTACCAGCGGATTGGATGTAAACAAGTTTAAGGACTTACCGGTAGTGGTTCCGAATGCACTAGAAAGTCACCAATTCGTAACTAGAGGTTTTCCCTACGGGTAGTAGCATACATGATTTTAACATTCTGTAGTGAGTTTAATACAAAAAGAGCGTATCTCAATTTTTTTAAATCGGTGTTCGTGAGTTTTCTGGCTGACCTTTCTCCCATGCTATTATTCTTGAATTAATGTTCTATGTTGTGATTGAAAGCACTGAAATTTCAATACGCATTTTTACAGCCAGCATTTGCAGCTTTCATGAAGTTTTTTATTTTCCTGCAAAATGTTTTAAACACAACTTACGCTCTTCGCTAACACAGTGCCCATGTGTAGAGCGTGTATGAATCGTAATCAATGGCTCACACACCACACATTGCATTCAGTTTTCGGATGTGTTAATGTTGGCACAATGTTGCATTTTAATTACTCGTACCTTTCTATTACTTTAAGTACGTGCTTTTAAAAAAATATGACGCCTTTTATATGGCTTCTTTCACAATTCACTTTTTAGTAAATATTACGGTACGAGTAATTGTTTTGGAATTGTCACTAGATGCAATCAGACCTGTTAAATTCCCATTAGAACTGAGTAATCAATTATATATATTATAGCTTTTTCAATCATTAATGATTATTTTAATTGTTTTCAGAAATCCGCAATTACTTATTGATTAGAATTGGAAAAAATTAAAAAAAAAATCCAAAAAAATCTTAAATAATCAAAAAAAATATAGAAAAATTGTAAGAAACGTCAAAGTTGGTTGCACGCGCATGGTAATATGTGTGTATCAAAACATTTGGGAGTATTTTTTTACTAAGATATAGAAGTGAACCGTGAACCTGCAAAACCGTTGGATCAATTGTTATATTGGAGTCCTCCTTTGCAAGGCATTAGCGGGTCACCTCAGCTTATTACAACCCAATAATTGCGAGTGCTATTGGGCTGAGTTTTAAAGAAATATAAAACTAATTATAAAATAATGAAATCGCGCAAGTGGTTCTATGTAGAATAGATAGTAGTTTGGATAGTACTATCCTGTAGATACTCCATGGAGTGACAACTTTAGAAGTACTCTACCGTAATTGTTCCATGGAAAACTCAGAGACAACAGGAGTAGGGGGTGCTGCCATAACACTACGCTTTGCAAATTCTCCATGGCCCCTATTTCTATCACCAATTCGGATTCCAGAAAATTGATTTTTCGGCACACCCGAATGTGTGTGCTTGTTTAATAATAAATACTTGAAAAATGTTATTGTTAAAAACTTACTTTCGTATTTGTTCGCCAAAAAATGTTCAACTATAGTTTATTTCTTATAACATAAGGTTTTCAATATGCAGCCTTGAATTGTCAGGAGTTCAAATATAAGCAATATTCTTTAGATAAACCTTTTGCTCTAATGGGTTATATTTCCCATAAGAGAAACCCTTATGAGAAAATTGATATGCTTTTTGAAAGACGACCTTGTCATAGAACATTTAACCGAATATAATGTAATTTTTCTGTACTTAAACCATTGCGACAAGCAACGTTGCCGCCGATTCCTTTATTTTCTACAATCGACTACACGATTTTTTGCCGGATTCCTGTTCAGCGTTCACGTGCTACTATTACATATGTATATATCCTTAATTTGTATAAAGACTAACTCTATGCACCGCTCAAACATATTTCCATGTACGTGCTTATATTTTTCTGAAACAATACAAAAAATAATCAAAGGGAATCAAATAATCAAAAACAATAAAAAATAATCAAACGTAATCACAAATAATCAAAGGTAATCAAATAATCAAAAACAATCAAAAATAACCAAAAGTAATAAAAAAAAATTTTTTTTGATTGTTTTTGATTTTTCTTGATTTTTTCGTTTAAATCCGGAAACAATGGGTAATCAATCAAACCGGTAATCATTATGATTATTAGTCATTAATTAACAGGTCTGGATGCGATCAATGAATATATATAATGGGTATTGTGGCTGCCTCTCCGTGGTATAATATCAAAAATGAGAATTATTGAAAAACGAATTTCTAAAGACACTTTTCAGGTGTTAAATCTTATCCGAATGATATTAAAAGTTAGTTAGTATAAAAAAATTAAAAGTCCAGATGAGATGGGTGAATAGTTTACTACTAATTCTTCGATTTTTTTTTTTGTTTAGGCGATAGTTCTCGAGCTAAAGACTCTTTTGTTCTGTGCAGAATTTAAAAAGTATGTAACCCGGTTGATTTTTGTCGTGGATTTTGTAAGGTGAAAAGGTAAATATTTTTGTGGATTCCGGTAGCATGATTCGTTCCTAGTAATATTTGTTCTAGCGATTTTTGGTTAAGCAAATAAAAAGCCGATGATATGAAAAACTTTAACAAAACCCCTATCTCGACAGGACTATTAGAAAATTTCTAAAACCTGTTAATGGTTTTAGATTTAGGCTAAAATCTTTAACCGAGTGGTGATCGAAGTGATTTTCTCAGGAAATCTTAAGTAGTTTCTGGGTGCATTTCATGTCTGTAGCTTTCTATAAAAAGTGTTACTTTGTTGGCTTTTCTCAGCTCTCTCTCTCAGGTTTATTTGTTCACTTCACAAAATCTAGAGAGTCCCAATTTTTGCGAAGCGCCAGGTTACCTAGGCCAAGAGCTATAATTTGAGAGGGTAGCACGAGAGTAACATTTTAATTGCATCTATTGAAGCTATGTAAATGCTATAGTGATCCCGTCTTGTTTGCTACAAATGATTAATAGACCATAAAAGTAAAAAGTGGTACCAAATTTAATTACCATTTCATGTTGATTCTTAGCAGCAATGTCGAAATTTAAATGGCGATTTAAGAGTATTATGTTGTTGATTAAACATTTAATAGTCAAGGAGTACATAAACATTTTTATATCAACATTTACTTTTACAAATAAAATCGCACTGTGCTACATTGACCAGTAGTTTCTGCGCTCTGCCAACTGGCGCCAATCAAAAACGACGTGGGAGCTCAAGTCGGTCTCCACATGGTGCTCTCATCGGAGTGTTGGATTCACTCTTAGTTTGCTTCCATTGGTGGGTAACGATAAAAACACCTTCTGGCCGGAGCATCTTTGTTCATTCAGCCATGTAAGGCGCTGTGTTTTAGTTGCGATGAACTAAGTCGATGTCACCACACAGCTCATACACTCTGCGACAACAAAGAAAAAAGTCAAAACAGCTTAGAATACTGGACCAACTTGCGCTTAATTGTCACATGCATTTTATACACGTTGAAGTTGTTCTAGATAGATCTCAGGCTGAATTCTATTTTTTTACATGAGAATTAAAATCTGAACTGTTTTGGATAGAAAATCATCTTCTCTGAAATCTGGCCAGATAAATAACTGTAAGTGTGTTGGTGCAGCTGTGCTTGCATAGCTCAGCATGCAAACCTTAAGCGCCCACTGCTGTGATACTTTGTAACATAGTCTCATTATCATTGGAATAAGAAACTATCACAAAAAAGTTGTAACAATTAAGCCACCCGCCAGATAGTGTTGTGAAGTTTTTTTTTTGGTAATCGATCAGCTAATGAGTGTGGCAGTCAATCGGTTGCACTTCATAAATTTATGTAAATTAATTTATCTAATTACTTTTTATGCAAATGAAATTCCATAACAACTACAACAACAATTCGCATTTGTTGACTACATTTAAAAACCATAAACAACGCAACACAACATAAACGTCAAAACAACTTACCGTTAAAGTATTGAAAAAAATTAAAAATATTCTAAACCATGCGCAATCGCCTGCACTGAGCATTGACAACGAGTTGTTGTAAATAAAGCAAACTAACAGCAGCAACTAAAAATGCACAAAAGTTGAAAAAGTAAACCAATTTTAGTTACAAAAACAATTTCAAAGTTGATATGAAAAAAACCAGAAAGGCATAAATTACAAAAATTTCATTCAAATTAATTGGCAACCGTGTTAACAACACATTTTTAATTGTAGCGCAATATATTATGAATTCACTGGAAATACACTTCAGGAAAACTGATTAGTCAACTGTTGTACTATTGAGTTGAACTGATAACAATTTAAATTTTTTTTTTTTTTTTTTTTTAAGTTGCTGAAAGTTTTAAACTGGCACTAAGCTCATATTTTTGGCGTTTCAAGTTGTCATTGCTATGCAGTGGTTACATTGGCATCAATCAACGACAATATGTTCGACTATTTTTCAAATGTTCTCAGTCAGTCAACGTAAATCGACGCGCATGCGTGTGCGTACTAAGTCGCAAAACGCAGTGTTCGTATAAACTTTCGTGAAATACGCCTTGTTAGATTAAATATTTAATGAATAACATTTTTTAAGTTCCAAATAATAATAAAAACAAAACTGTGGAGTGTTTAAAATTTTTGTTTGTTGTAATTAAAGATTCAGAAATGTTAACTGTTGTATTCAAAAAATATGTTTGTCAGATGAAGCACCAGTTTTAGCGATTTCTAGCATTGTGTATGAAAATATCAATTCTATTTAAAAGTATCAGTGACACTAATGTCAACTTTAATTATATTTAATATCGTCGCATCTTAGCAGAAAATTTATTGTAGACTTTTTTTAACTTTGAGTTAATAAGTGCACCGGTTAAGCCATTGAATAACTTTTGTCATGCTAGCAGATCTGGCTGACGTATTCACCGAGAAATCAATAGAGACCTATTCTCCTAAAAAAAAAGGAAATACATTTTTCACGATAGATGCTGCCTATTGGAAACGCGAAAAAGTACCCACCACCTGTTGTCTCCATCTTAGTCTATGCTCCCGGCTTCCTCTACTGACAAGTTCGTGCATCGATACCAAGGCACTTACATTTTAAACTATCAACAGTGTCGTAGCTTCCAATGCAAAAGTGCTCCGATTTTTTAGTTGATAATAGCAAAAATTTCAACGTGTCCTCGCTCATAGAGAGCAATGCTTGGTTTCTTGATAAATTAAATGACAATTGATATATTTTATACTCCTGTTATGTTCTGAAAATTGAGCGACTTAAAGTTGTTTCCGGAATTGCAAATCGCACGATTTTGTTTTGATGGTTCTGGGGGTCAATTATAGTTTTGCGTTATTGTGAAGTGAAAAGAAAATGCGTCAATTCACCACGATTTTTGATTCTCGTTCTACTTTAAATTTGTGATTTGAAGTGAAGTAAAAACAATTAACGCCAATATAAATTTGGTGTTAACGTCAAAATTTCAAAAAATTCAAACAACGGATGTTTTACAAATGTAAATATTTTAAGTGCTAAAAATTACTTTATTTTTACAATTCTATAATAAACTAGAAGCACAACTTGTATCAACGCAATTAAAAATGTTCTTCAACAAACAGTTTTCCCGGCACATATCAGAATCACATTTTAGAACTTAGTGAAGTGTAGAAAGGAAAACGTCAAGTGATAATAAAATGAAAAGACTTTCTTCGCTTCCCAATAAGGCAAAACCAGAATTAGGCCCTTGGGGGGTCAATTCTGGCTTTGCGTTATCGTGAAGTGAAAAGTCAATTCACCACGATTTTCGATTATCGTTTTACTTTAAATTTTCGATTTGAAGTGGTGTGAAAAAGTAAACGCCAATATTAAACTGTTGTTAATGTCAGAATTTCAAAATATTCAAACATCGCATTTTTTGCAAATTTAAAGGCTTTAAATGATAAAAATTTCTTTTCTTCTTACAGTTCTATAATAAGCTATCATTTAGCAAGAAAAACCTGAGCAAACGCAAATCAAAATGTTCTTCAAAAAAATTTTTATACGCGATATTCTGGGGAAGATTTATGAAAATATAATCAACAAGTGCCATCTCTCTCGATTTTAAATAGCTCTTGAAAAAACGTAAATAAGCTGATGAAGTTGATTAGCACAAAGAAAAGACGATTCCGAGCACTCGAGGCCAAATGATGTTGCTGAGAAGGGATTTTAATATTTTTCTCATAGATTCCTGACTAAAGAGTCGAGTAAATCTGTAATCCAAATTTTGTGCGCATCTTCAAAAAGTTCAAAAAAACCCTAAACATTTGAAATGAGAAAACGGAAATCATAGTCTTTCAACCATTCAAGTTCCACTATAACCCCTATATTCACAAAAAAAAAAAAGCTTTTTAAAGCTCTTATAATTCAAAATTTGTATGGAAATGTCATTTTAAAAAGCATTATAAACCAATTTAGTTGTTTATGCATATGGGGGGTAAGGATGTAACTATGAGCTCCTTAAGTCATCTTCCGTTTTCTTTCATACAAAAATAAATCATTTTGTTTATATGGAGAAAAGTAATGTGAACAATTTTCTAAAAATTTTTTTATTTTTTTATTTAAAATGCACACTTTATCTTATAAAATGTGATAGGCAATAAAACTGCGATTTCTTTTTTTTTTTTTTGGTTAAATATACATAACACATTCAGAATTGTTTTAATCATTATTATTTCAATTTCAATATTTTTCTCATTTGTTTCGTCTACAGTGCTATTAAGAAATAAAAATCCCCTGTCGACGGGATTGAGTAGGCTTTTGAAAAAAATCCTTTCTTGACTAACAAAATCTCTTGTCATACTTATTCTGATAAATGCCCCTGATAAATAGGCATGTTATGTTCCAATTGGAGGCGATGGCTTTCTTTCGAATACTATGTCATATTGCAATTAAGTAGGTACTGAATTCTAGTTTTAGCTATTTTTATAGAGAGCTTATTGAAATCTTTATCACATTAATGGCCCCAAACATCAGTTGGTAACATAATAATGTTTATTCACTGTTTATATTTATTGCTCGTTTCCGCATTAAAAAATTTCAACTTTATTATTTTAAATTTCATTTCAAAGATTTTGCCATTTATTTAAAAAGTATCGACTTCTTCCTAAGAAAAATATAATTAAATTTCAAAACCAATGATGCAAAAATATGGACCTGATTAAAATTCGATACGATACCGGGCTCTAAATACTCGATGCCAAAAAGTATCGTCATAAAAGTATCGAGTACAAAATATCGGTATCGTATGGCAAAAGTATTGATATGGTAGCGATCGTGCCCCTAATTCCCTGCAATTATAGACGACAGTAAAAACAGAAAAGTTAATAATTGATTCATAACAGCATAGCATTTTCTATACTTAAATATAGTTAGCGATTCTGTGGCGACCGCAAATTCCTTAATAAAGCAGTGTTATAGTGAACCAGAATGTTCGATGGGGCCACAACAAGTAATGGAACAAATCGAACTAATATCCGCGAAAGGACTGTAATTTCTGTAGCAAAAAAAACAAAACAACTAAAGAAAAAGAAAACTCGTCATAAAAGTTAACTTCTTACTTTGTCATCAAGACATTTAGGGGTATTTCGGGATTATTTTAAGTTCATTTTGTGACTTTCTTGGGATCATTTCGGAATTGTTTTCCAGATATTTTTTGGGATCACTGCGGGACTTTTTTAGGACTATCCCATACCTTAAATTTAAAAAAAAAGAAACTGACAGAAAAAATTTCAAATTATTCCTAAAGTATTTCAAAAACAATCACGAAATAATCCAGACGTGATGCCAAAAAAGTTCCGTAAATACCCCGAAAATGTCCTGAAATGATACCGAAAACGTCCCTGCGGCAATTATCTATTCACTAAATTCCATAGTACGAGGTGTGTTCAAAAAGTATCGCGAATTTTGTGTTCTGGGGAATACGGTGGCTGCGGCATCATTAGTGTGTTGTTTTTCGCCAAAAAGTCGCGCACAAGCAACGATGCGTGAGCAGGGGCGTTATCGTGGTGCAAAAGCTGAACATTCAAAATGGCCGAGCTTGTCGGCATAAGTGAGAGACATGAGTACCAACATAACGCCCCAAAAACTTCGAAATTCGAATATACGTAACCAGCGAAAATTCAAAATTCGCGATACGTTTTGAACACACCTCGTATATGTCTACTAGTAGCGCAACTTACTCCGAATCTGCACACACACATAAACCACACAGGGTGCGTTGTATCCAATAATAAAACAATCAAATTTAAATACTGAAATATTGAACTTGAAAACGTAAAACACCCAAATTATTGAATATAAAGCAGTTATACCACCTTATCAGTTCCTGCAGAATGTAAATTTCAGTTTAAATTGAAGTTTTTAGTTGTACTTTTTACTTTAAAGCAACTCTGAACGCGATTTCCTTCATTACACTCTCTCGGAGTACTACCACTACCTTCCACTCCGATTAGCAAAAGAAGATGCCAAACTAGTAGGGGTAAACAATGCTAAATTCTATATAACCTAAATTCTACTAAAATACTCTGCTACAGTTTTGTATTACCGTTGCATCAATATTAAATGCCGATCGACTCCAAAAAAAGCTTTAAATTTCACTCTCAATCAAAACTTTGCATCGGCGCCTAAGAAGTTAGTTTCAATGGTGACCAGATTTTTATGTAGACTTCCTTAAGGGACGAATATATTCATAACGAAGGCCATAAAATGGTGATGATAACAATAACATGAACTTGATGTTCGTAAAACCGACAAACAAAATATTTCTGGACAAAAATAACCAAACAAGTGTACAATGTAAAATTAGTCAAACTTTTCCGAGAATGGGCTTATTATCACGTCCGATATGTATGTTGTCTTACCATAAATATTCGACAAACACTCAGGCTTGCGCATACAAGCAGTAATAAAGTTGTGAGCAACGCGCGAAATTTGGCTAATACTAAAATATTCACTTGCGCATGCGCCACCCAAACTGGCAAACGTCAACAACACCTAAATGCAGTAAATAGCAATAAATGAAATACCAAATTGTGGGGCGCTTCACTTCGCTTCACCAACGCTACGTCGCGTGTGTGTCTAAACGTTTAACCGGCTGATCGATAGCTAAAATTTATTGATTCGTTTACAAAAACTACTTTTTTTTCCCGTCGCAAATGTTAAAAATAATTTTGAAGTACAAATCGCGTAATTTATACGCAGATGTGCAACTCAATGCACGTAAACAAACACATGTGAAACAAAAAAAATACAAACAAAAACAAAACACCAATGCTAATAAAATTACAATGAATGTGTTGCTCTTACGCCTTACCCCACCGCATTCAAACGACGCATTTTTTCTTTATTGCTAACGCACGGCAGAATTTGTAATTTCAGCTTTTGTGTTTCCTCATTAAACTAATAAATATTTTTTTCATGTGCATTTAAGTGTTATAGGCAATGAATATGAAGATGATGATGACAAATGCGAGTTTATGAAAATTTCTTTAGAATTATTTAGCTAAAGTTAAAGCGTATATAAAAAATTTGTTAAGGTGATGAGGTGATTAGAGGCAAATTAAAATAATAAAAGTGTTGTAAAAGTGTTGTAAAAACAGACTCACGTAATACATATAATATGATGGAGTGCTAATTTTCATTTAATACAAATTAATCAAGTAAAATTGTGACAGTTGCCTAAGTTTTAAGAAAAGAAATTGTTCCCCCGTAAAGAGGATGCGTTGTTAATAGAGCCAAACTGCTGTCAACAAAATGGTGCACTCCGTTGATGTCTCAACTATAACTGGAACGAGTGAGATGGTAAAAACATAATATTTTAGTGAATAATAGATATATATAATATAATAAAACTCTGGCGGCCGCCGTGGTGTGAAGGTAGTGTTGCCGGCCTACCACACCGAAGGTCCATGGTTCGAGCCCTGGTACAGGTAACATCAAAAGTGATTTGAAAAAAGTTTTTCAAAAGGGGGTCGCCCCTCGGCAGTGGTTTGGCAAACTCTCCGAGTGTATTTCTGCCATGACAGGCTTCTCAGCAAAAATCGTCTTCTTTGTAGATGCCGTTCGGAGTCGGCAAAAAACTGTAGGTCCCACCAATTTGTAGGGAAATTCAAATCGGCACACCACAAATTGGAAGAGAAGCTTGGCGCAAAAATCTCTTAGGAGGTTTATGATGATATACCTGTTGTATATCGCGCCATAGAGAGAGAATAAAACTCTAGAAAAGTTGTGTCTGTACATTGAATATTTCTTTGAAAAAATGACTGAAGGTGGAGTAGGAAATGTTGTAGGGAACTACTTTTAGAATTTTGGTCGTTTATATGTTAACTAGCAAATTAATTTTTATTACACTTTCACTGCCGAACAGTTTGTCCCTTAGGACGTGTGAGAAACTTTTTTTTTATCAAAAGATAAACAAAAAAGATATACTAATTCAATCACTTTACCTGTAAGAAAAATTTCCATTCAAATAAATTTATATGAAGCAATAACACTTAGTTTCTCTGTAAAATGTTTGTTTACTTGTTTGTCAATTTCACCTAAATTGAAAATCAATTAAAAGTGTAGATACAAAATAGATATAGAATTTTTTGAATTTATCCATCCATCCACACATCTTTAATAAAACTCTAGAAAAGTGGTGTCTGCATGCGAGCGACGCCTGGTACCCTGCTAGCAGCAAATAATACTGTGTGACAGTGAAAAATTAATTGTTGCGAGACATACCGCAAGATGTGGTTCTAGGAAAGCATACAAAAATTGCATACTAAAAATCTTAAGTTATAGTGACATAAGCCGTAAAGGATCTGTGCTCAATATTTAACTCTCACCTACCGTCCTTGTCCGGTTTCTTCGCTAGGCGAAATCTGGCACTTTCAACGTCTAAAACCTGTGGTGAACATGGAATTAGACGTCTACGTTGAATCAAGCTTCCGACTGTAACACATCCCAAAATCTTGGTGACCACGTTTCATAACATGCTCAACAATGGTGATCACGTAGCCGTGATCGCCACCAAAGTACCAAGCCGCAACCAAATTCTCAAGCCAGCCGCTTCACATTGGCGGAGGTTGCAGGCCTTTCAAAACACCGCACTCGGAATTGCCACGGGATACCTCATTATGTCAGCTGAACACCACCTTCACAGCGAGGCAAATATGCTCCGAGTTGAAGAGCATAGTGAGATGTTGACCAGACAATTCCAGTTCAATTGTTACAAACCGTAACATCCAAAGAGGCACCTGCTCGACGAAAATCCGCCTGCCAGGAGAATAAGGAGACATCTCCGTAAACAATATGATGAGATGCGGCTCCACATATTTTCGCCGTTTGATACAAAGAAGCATCGACAGGCCCTCAACCTAATCCACCCAGAACCGGTAAACTCCTTTGTCAGCTCTCGCCCAGTGAATGCCGTCATTAAGGCACGAGCTCCAGCTGTGCCCGAAGAAGAACGGTAGAAAAAGTTAATAGCATCTAGACTTTATGGCAGAAGTCCAGAAAGGTGGCATTGCTCCAACCACGTCATGTTAAAGCCATAATTAAATTTGCCAAAGATCATTTTGCATGGCCTGTACAGCAATGGCACAATATTGTATGGTACGATTGTTTTTTTTTTTATCAAGAGGACAGCGACGATATGTACTCTTCTCTTTTTTTTTTATGGCGCGATATACAACAGGTATATCATCATAAACCTCCTAAGAGATTTTTGCGCCAAGCTTCTCTTCCAATTTGTGGTGTGCCGATTTGAATTTTCCCTACAAATTGGTGGGACCTACAGTTTTTTGCCGACTCCGAACGGCATCTACAAAGGAGACGAATTTTTGCTGAGAAGCCTGTCATGGCAGAAATACACTCGGAGAGTTTGCCAAACCACTGCCGAGGGGCGACCCCGTTTTGAAAAACTTTTTTCAAATCACTTTTGATGTTACCTGTACCAGGGCTCGAACCATGGACCTTCGGTGTGGTAGGCCGGCAACACTACCTCCACACCACGGCGGCCGACGATATGTACTAAGGCCAGAAAATGCATCATTTGATGCCAGATATGTTTTCCGTGCCGTAAACTGAATGTGTGCGGTGGCTTCTGTTACCACGGGAACAACGCATAGCCCCCATACAATCGATTGTTCCGATAAATGGGATTTGGTCTTGCAATTAAATAACCAGTAACGTAAAATTTGCAGCTTTTGTACTTATTAGATATTTTTTGTTGGGAATTTTTTAAATTTGAAATTTCAGTTTTTGCCTCCGGTTCGGGAGTTATCAAAATATTTCAGTCGTGTTTACCTTATAGGTAAATTCTGTAACTAGTATCTAGTCACTAGAGTGACATTTGGTGGTCAATTTCAATTTTGATACAATTTGGTATTCAGTAAGCTGTCTCACATCTCTAGTCTCAAAAAAGTAGTCACTAATTTATCAGCTGGTTCTAGGCAGGTCACAAACAGTAAAATGTTGGGTTAAAAGTTAAAGAAATTAAGAAAATAATAAATTTTAAGTGTAGAAACATTTATATATTTAAAAAAAATTATATTTAACTAACAAAAAGTTAAATAAAAAATAAAATTAATAAACTGTCCGCGATCCTAGGCTCAAACTTGCATCGCTCACTTTGTACTAGAGACGCTTACTACCTGGGCTATCGCGATATCTATACATCCACTGTCAATTGTCGTACTTGAGATGTATGCAAGTGTGTATTCACCACATATCATTGGTGAACTTTTTGATCTTCTCTTACAGAATACCGAAATCATCTGAAGTCGCAAAAGTTGTCTCTAATGGAAAATCTCAAATTTAGTGACGAGATGAGACAGATTTACAGAATGCAGCTATTAAAATAAATGTATCAGGACTATGAATGAGCTCTCAAGGCCACTAATAATTTTTCTATAGCGAAAATTATTATTGGTTTTTAATTTTTTTTTAATAATTTGCATTCATTATCACCTTCCGTTTGATATCCATATTGTACCAACACAGTTTAGGTCACCCTTGGTCCAGATATTGGTATATAACTCCGAAACTTGTCGGGTTAACAAAATAAGCGATATCTTAAATTTTAAGTTAGACGTCTAGTAATACAAAGGTTTCAGTTTCATTCAATTCTATTTGGTGGGTTTCGAGTGATGCGCAAAAACATACAGCCAGACAGACAAAAATTCTAAAAACTGTTGATTTGAATTCTATTGGCTTAATAATATCAATTTTTTTTTGAGAAATCGGCCTCTTACAATTTTTCATATGTAGAGATGAAAAGAACTGGACTGATCACATTTTTTTTTTACAAGAGGAAACGATATATTTCTGACATACACAACGATCGCTGTGTAAAGCTTAAGCATTTTCTGTTAAACGAAACAAAAAATAAAAATTTCCATAAACCACTGAGTACTTCCGCAACAAAAGCAACTTGGCACATTAAAGCATTTTAAATTAAATTTTTTAATTCGCTAGTGCAACAACAACTACTCTTTGGCATTCGTGTTATGATCTCATGTTAAAATCCCTTATTTGAAGACAATAGATAAAGAATAAGGATTATGAAAAGGGGCGTTCTAACGAACTGGTAGACACATTAGTGGATTAAAAGCTGTCATAAGCAGCATTCTGTTGTCATGAGCATTTTTCCATACCTCTGGATAAAGCTTTTCAATGGAATAGAATACAGTTATTGTTTAACAATGTGAAATGGTAGAGATGAGCTGCGCCAAGGACAACAAACTATTCATACTCATCAGTAAATGGTTAAATGTTTGTGAAAAATGTGTAGGCAGACGGAAGTTATGCTAGTCTTTAGCCTTTATTTATGTAGGAACATCGCCATATTGTGTATTAGCGTTGAAAGGTAAAGGAATGCAAACAGATTCTTGCCGCTTGCGCAAATGGTTGAAACAACTGGAATAGAAAAAGAAGTTTAGCTGCCAAACAAACCATCGTTCTGATAGCGTAATGGTTTGGAAAACGTGCCAAAATTTCTCTGACGAAGAAGTCTTACAGCTTTTTAAGGGAATGTATATGAAAATCTATGGTTTATTACTTTAAAGTTACCATTTTTTTTTCAAATACAAGTTTTTAAAAACTAACTAGAATTATTAAAAATAAATACAATAATAATTTTCGTAAAAGTTATGATTCTTGGCCACATTTATAGTGTTGAATGCTTTAAAATGTACAGGCTGAAGAAAACAACAATTGCAATGTACTAATGTGTAAAATATTGTGTATTAGATGAGCGAACCATTTCGAATACGGAGCTTATTTCAATATGTAAATTTAAGCAAATTTCATATAATTTCATATTTGGAGGAAATAATAAAACTTGTACACTACTAACTGGAGGAGAACTTGCAAAATTCTAACGAATTATAAAATAGTTATTATACTTAGTAGTGCGTAATGGCGTAAACTAATAGAGATAGATATTCTCCTTCTTCTTTAAATGGTCATCTAGCCGTCTGGGCGATTTTGCCCGTCCAACATAGCTCGCCAGTCGTTTCTTCGTTGCGCCAACTAACGATTGCAAACACCGCGGGATCGCAAATCGGTCTCCACTTGGTCCTTCCATCGGAGTGGTGGTCCCCCCTTCCTCTGCTTCGACCGACGGGTGCCGATAAGAATACCTTCTGGGCTGGAGCATCTTCGCTCATTCGCACTACGTGGCCTAGCCAGCGAAGCCGCTGTGTTTTAATTCGCTGAACTATGTCGGCGTCTGCGTAAAGTTCATACAGCTCATCATTAAATCTTCTTCGGCACTCGCCGTCGCCAACGCGTGAAAGTCCACAAATCTTTCGAAGAACCTTTCTCTCGAATACTCCCAGAGCCGCCTCATCAGATGTTGTTAGTGTCCACGCTTCTGCACCATATAGCAGGACGGGTGCGATGAGTGACTTATAGAGTGTTATTTTCGTTCGTCGAGAGAGGACTTTACTTTTCAATTGCCTACTCAGTCCGAAGTAGCATTAGTTTGCAAGAGTAATTCTTCGTCGGATTTCTAGGCTAACATTATTGTTGGTGCTAATTCTGGTTCCCAGGTAAACGAAGTCCTTTACTATTTCGAAATTATTGCTGCCAACAGTGGCTTGGTTGCCAAGGCGCGAATGCGCTGACTCTTTGCATGATGACAGAAGGTACTTCGTTTTGCCCTCGTTCACCACCAATCCCATTTTCTCCGCTTCTTTTTCTAATTCGGAGTAAGCAGAAGTTACGGCGCGGTTGTTAAGGCCAATGATATCAATATCGTCAGCATATGCCAACAGTTGCACGCTTTTATAAAATATTGTTCCAGCGCGGTTAAGTTCTGCAGCTTGTATTATTGTCTCCAGCATTAAATTAAAGAAATCGCACGATAGGGGTCACCCTGTCTGAAACCTTGTTTAGTTTCGAACGGCTCGGAGAGGTACTTCCCAATTCTGACCGAGCTGGCGGTGTTGCTCAAGGTCATTTTGCATAGCCGTATAAGTTTTGCGGGGAAACCAAATTCAGACATAGCGGCATATAGGCAGCTCCTTTTCGTGCTATCGAAAGCGGCTTTAAAATCAACAAAGAGATGATGTGTGTCGATTCTTTTTTCACGGGTTTTTTCCAAGATTTGGCGTATTGTAAAAATCTGGTCGATGGTAGATTTACCAGGTCTGAAGCCACACTGATAAGGTCCAATCAGTCTGTTCACATCAGGCTTCAGTCTTTCGCACAATACGCTTGATAGGACCTTATATGCGATTTTCAAAAGGCTGATTCCGCGATAGTTGGCGCAGTTTGCAGGATCGGCCTTCTTGTGGATTGGGCAGAGAACACTTAGACTCCAATCATCAGGCATGCATTCATCCGACCATATTCTGCATAGAAGCTGATGCATGCGTCTTACCAGCTCCTCGCCTCCGTGTTTGAATAGCTCAGCGATATTGCTATTCGCACTTCATTATATTCGGGTTGGGGGACATCAATTCCATCATCTTCGATTGTGGGCTCGGGTTCGGCATCTTCTCTCGTTTTTTTCTTGCTCAGTTTCTCCGTTTAAAAGGGCAGAGAAGTGATCCGTCCATACTCTGAGTGCTGTCTGAACATCGGCCACCAGGTCGCCGTTCTTATTCTTACAGGAGTTTGCCCCCGGCTTAAAACCTTCTGTCATTCGCCGAATTTTTGATAGAATTTTCGGGCGTTATTCCCGTTGGCCATCCTCTCAAACTCCTTTATTTCACGCTTTTCTGCCTCTCTTTTTTTCGCCCGGAAAAGCCGCCACGCTTCCGTCTTCAACTCGCGGTAGTGTTCATATTGACTTATGTTAAAAAAGGATATTTCAAAGTTTACACAAAGTTTAGGAAAGTCAATTAAACTTTTTAAAATGGCCAAGAAAGTCTTAAATTTTTTGGCAGAATTTATAGACAATTTTTGAGTGAGCAGTTTTGTAGACCTAATATAGCATGACATTGTGCAAGTCAATAAATATCGCTGAAAAATTTCCCTGAGTTTTCAGAATTTTTTTGGTCAAGGGTGTTAATTGATTTTATTCCATACAACGCAATAATAAAAAATTAGTTTTGTATGGAACAAAATACCCTTGACAAAAAAAAATTCTAAAATGTCAGGGGAAATTTTGAGGTACTTCTAAGTTTATCAAAATGAATGTTCCGTAGACAAATGGAAGAAATCTGATAAGGGCCAATCCCTATTTTATATTAAAGATTTTTAAAAGGATCATAGATGAATATCATTAAAAAAATCTCTGCGAAGAATTATTTGAGATATCTTCTATTTTACTTCCAAAGCGTCCGTGTACGAAGAAATTCGAAAATTTTAAAAATTACTAAGATTGGAGATTTTATTTGGGATCATTCTACAAAACAATATTTGTTTCCAGAATTTCTAACAGATTGGAGATTTCTTATTGATACAAGTAATAATAATAAAACCAAGCGAAACACGAGCCGAAATAAATGTTTTGGATTTTTTGAAAATAAACTAGGTAGCGGTTATTTTAATTTAAAAGCGGGGAAAAACATTTATAAGGTCAGATAATATGACTTAAAAAGTTATCGCAGCTACAACTAGGAATTTTTGGCCCAATTCCTTCTCCAAATTGCCTAGACCTACATACATACAGTATTTATGAAGAATAAGAATCTGCTAAGGGAGATGAACTTTGCTGATAAACTTTTGATGACAGAAATATACTCAATTGGCTTATAGAATACTTCCGAGGAGAGACCACGTCTTCCAAAATTTTTTCCAAACAATTCAAAGTATGGCGTATACGATACGTGATATGCCGTCAATAGGAGTATTTGTATACTCAACTTCTGAGTGGAAGATCGGTCTATTTGAATTTTTTTTTTCGAAAATCCCTGTTTTAGAATTTGGTTGAAAAACGCCCAATCCCAGATCGTTTAGTAAAAAAAATTGAAATAGAGCAACTTTCCCCTCAGAAGTTGTGTATAAAAATATTGACTGTCCCGCAGCGTATACACCATGGGTCCAATTAATATATCTGATATATATGTAAACAAAAAAAAATACTTCTCATTTATATTGATTAGGGCGACAAAAAAAAGAGTTCCTATGATAATGGTTAAAAATTCTCAAAATAGTATGAAGACTATTTTTGCGTAACATTTAACTCAAAAAAAAAAAATAGAAACTATTTTCAGTCCCTGAATTTTACATATTAAACTGAACACTTTAAAAGCCAAACATTTTATTTTTCTTGTAACGAGTGTTTAATATCAAGGAACAAGTAACTTCAACTTTTTTGCTAAAGCTTATAATCGAGTATATAATATTCGTTTAGATCCGAACTTAGACTCTCTTACTTATGTAATATTATTATATTTATACAAAACTATATACCAATCTAACTAAAAATACCTACTAAGTATATTTACCGTACAATATGGAACTCACTTCGTCTTTTTTCTCCTCTCTTTAGGATCAAACAAAACGCGCAAAGCCTTCCACATTACGTCGCACACTGAACGCGCTGCGACAACGTTTAACGCGACGTAGTCGCTCCAAACCGCCCGATTGGTTTCTTGAGAAATTTTCCAATACGAATAATGTCGATAAAATTGGCAAAATAACACCAGCGACGACAACAGCTGCAGCCGCGGCGGCTAGCGAAGAAGGTGCTAGCGGACCAAATGCGGCGAGTACGGCACCCGCAGATGAAGGTCTTTCCAGCGAAATACGTGGTACAAGCCGACTGTGTAATCGGCTATCGGTGAATCCGACGCTACAGTCGCACTACAGGGTGAGTACCAAACTTGAACGGCTATTGAATGTTAAAGTTTTTGTATTTTCTTAATTTTTGTTTTGCTTTCTGTGTGCTTCCAGTGGCTTGGCATTGTCTCCTTAGCTGTTTTGTATAATATTATTTTCGTTGTGGGGCGTTCCGTCTTTTGGGAAATAAATCATCGCGCGCCAACAGTTTGGTATTTTCTAGATTATTTATGCGATTTTATCTATTTGGTTGATACATTGGTGCACATGCACGAGGGTAAGTAGTCCACAGCTGCCTACCTCTACTCAAACTGATTTTATTGTATCACTTCCTCTGTCTGCTTTCAGGCTACTTGGATCAAGGTCTGCTTGTGCGTGATGCGTATAAGTTGCGTCGTCATTATTTTCACACAAAAGGTTGGTCCATAGATGTCCTTTCGATGTTGCCCACTGATCTCGCCTACATTTGGTGGCCACCGAATTCATGCAGTTCTTCAATGTTGCCATGCCCCGTGATAGTACGCCTAAATCGTTTACTACGCGCTCCACGCTTATGGGAGTGGTTCGATCGTACAGAGACTGCAACTGGCTATCCAAATGCGTTTCGTATTTGTAAAGTCGTACTCGCTATTTTGGTGTTGATTCATTGGAATGCTTGCATGTATTTTGCGATAAGTTATGCTTTAGGTTTCGGTACGGACAATTGGGTATATAACTTGAATGGTTCGAGGAATAGTACATTGCAGCGGCAATACATTTATAGCTTTTATTGGTCTACGTTAACACTGACGACGATTGGTGAGACGCCAACGCCGGAGAATGATGCTGAATATTTGTTTGTGGTGGCAGACTTTTTGGCTGGTGTCCTGATCTTCGCTACTATTGTGGGTGAGTACTTTATGGCTTATTTTCTAGTTATAAACTAACTAGTTATACTAACACAGCATCGCATTACATGGCATGTGTGCTCTCTCTTAAAGTATCTGTTTAATGGGTTTAGAGCAGTGATGCTCAAATCCTATCACCGGTGCGGAGATTTTTTATGCTCTCACACCGATGAGCGCACACGTACAAGGCAAGCGCTCTCTATGCACTGCGAGAAGAAGGTATGTTTTGTAATTAGTTGCTTGACGACTGTTGACCACGAAATCTCGCTAATGTATGTATGCGCTGCTTATAAGAATAAAAAATGCTCAACATTGAATGGGAAGACAAATATTTATTTTCCGAAAACTTTTTCGGTAATTCTGAATGTTTAATTTGCCAATACATAGCAATACGCAATAGCGAATATTACGTCAAACGGCATTATTTTAGAAATCTTTTCCCTGATTTGTCAGTTAAAAAAACCATATATACCTATTTAAATAAAATATTAAGTGCTAAAAATAATTTGTTTATTATCACATGGTTAATGAACTTTAAAATTTTAAAAACAAAGGCTTAGAAGACAATTAAATTTTCATTTAAAAATTTAAAGGAAATTAACAAAGTGATAATAAACAAATTATTTTTACAAATAAATATTTTATTTAAATAGGTATATATTTTTCTAAATTAATCCTGAAAGTTTCATAAATTTATCTAGAACGGTTTATTTATAATCCACTTTTGAATAAAAGGTACCAAAAAGTTTCTTTAAAAAAAATATTTATTGATATTATTAATATCACAATTTTTTGAAAATGTTTTGGGGAACATTTTTTTATATTAACTATGATATATTATGTCACAATAATTTTGGATTATAATTCAACTAACGTGAACTCAATCGATTTGCAAAAATTTAGTTGGCTAAATTTTTCGGGTGTACGCGAGAGTTCTCTCGTATTCTTACACTAGCGCAAAATGTCATTGTATGCGTGTGAGCATCCCCTGTAAAAAACGTTGGAGCATCAGAGTACTCCATCACTTATCCTCATTCATATAAAAAAGGTGGTCCAATTTACATGGCAATGCCGGTGATTGGATCACCTAATCCTATTCGGAGTACCATTTACTTTGCTTCTGAATAGTCTATAGAGCACCTAGGTTGGAGTACTTTGAAAATGCTGCCAAAAGATTACTCTATAGAGTAATTCTAGACAAAAGCGAGAAGGGAGTATGTGTTCTTTTGAGGACCACCTACTCCCGCTCTCGCTTTGCTGTTGAATACTCTATAGAGTAATCCCATGGGAGTATTTTGAGAGTACTCTCACGTAGGTGGTCTATAGAGTATTCAAAAGCAAAGAAACGGAGTACTCCGAGATGGATTAGGTGATCCAATCACCGGACATTGCCATGCAAATTGGACCACCTTTTTTATATGAATGAGGATATGTATTGGAGTACTCTGATACTCCTTTAGGAGTATTCTATGGAGTATGAAACGGAGTTTTTCCGTTTTTTGTATAATCAGTTCTTTTAGTCATATGCGATGCAAAACTTTGCAAGTATAACTGGACCCTTATGCAAAATTATGCGTCTTGCTTAAATTACACTTATTGGCCAAGTGGTAGTTTATAAACCCTGGGAGTGACAGTTTATTGACATTGTTATCGTAGTACACTGCTAAAAATTTGAGCATACATTTTAAACCATCATCGGTTTAAGCAATTTTTTAAACTTTTTTGTAATAAATTCCAATTTCCAACCAAATTTTTGTGTTGTTTAGATTTAAAACTGAACTGAAAAAACTTCAAATTTTTTTTAAATTTCATATCATTTACTTCTATAAGTTTTTTTAATTCATTGGACTTTTACCAAAACAGTTTTATGTGTGCCTTAGCTGAATGGGTAGAGAAGAGGACACTGATGCGGTTGGCGTCGGTTCGAATCCTGCTAAAGAAAAGTTAAAAACTTAGGCTACAATTTTTAGCAGTGCAGAGATAATATCCGCTCACTGGTTTGGTGTGAAAGTTTCTACTGGTCGGCACATTCGCAATGATATAACTTTTCCTTCGAGCTCAAACTATTGTGTCTCATATATATCGTCTGAACCTCGAATACGCTTGTAACTAGACTTGGATACTCTTGCACCAATTATTCCAATCTTCCTTCCTGAAAACTAATATATTCTAAATTGCATTTTTTCAGCTCTGGCTGAGCTTGAAACCATTACGAAATTGTTTGCTGCAATTCTCGGCTTTATCATCATTGGCCTCAACAACCGTGCCGTAACTTCTGCCTACCACAAAAAAGACAAATTAGCGAGAGTCGAAAAAGTAAAGAACTTCCCACCTGGGACAACAACAAATACTACTCTGGAATGCGTTGACAATTCTCGACGACCGAAAAGTCACCTAACGTTACCGTTCAGTCGGCCAACAGTTGACACTCGAACAAAAAAACAAGCCCAACAGGCCTCGGTATCTTTGTAGAAACTGATGAAGAAATTGGATCGAGCTCTATTCTCTATCATCATCTCCTATCTAATTTTTAATTACCTCGGTGAACTTTTTCCGCAACTGTCTTGTCATTGGTTTTTCTTAACAGTTTTTATTTAGTGTATGTGAAGTGAACAGTCATTTGTCCGATAATTAATGAGCACGATCGGCCATTAGCGCCTCCAAGTACTAACGTCTTCTGTTAAGGAAGATTCTTGGTCATTTCGCCTCCTGCTCCCTTATTCGAGAAGGTCCTTTTAGTCATCAAGGCCTCGCCTGCTAAATATACATGCATGTTTCTAGCAGGATTCACCTAGAAAAGGAAAAGTTGTTACTTGGATTGGAGAGTTTTGTTTGGGTTCAAAATTTCGCTATTTTCTGTTTGCATTGGTATTTCCTAGGGGATGAGGAGTGTATTACTTAAGTTATGCGGTTGCGAATATAGAATGAGTCATGACACAAGCTCATCCCTTACAACAGACACATTTTTAAATTGTCTGGTATGACATGGGAGATTTTTAGTCCAAGTTTCACGCACATTTTTTTGTTTCTTTTTTTTCTCGCAAGGGAAGTAATTTTCATGAGTAGCGCAACAGCCACTTTTCGTTATTAATTTATCAAAATGAGTTTCGAACCCTTCACACCCAGGTCAGAACTCGAGCATAACATAGCTACGACGCACCAGCTTTGTCTGTTTTTCTTAGTAATTTAATTAGTCCCATTATGTCATTTAAGAAAATGAATGTGTCGCGCAGTTTGTCGTCGTTTCATTGCTAACAGAATCGGTTACACACGCCGGCTTTCACTCACTTTTTCACACTCCGCTGACTGTTTCACTTGTCTTCAATGTCCTTAGCTGCGAATGACAGATAGTCGGTCATCAGCATGAAACATCATGTTATGACGTTCTGTTGTCTTCTTGTACTTTACCCATTTCGTGTCACCTACCAAGTTTTTAGTTTTCTTGCAAAATAATTGCTGTAGGTAAGCCATGTTGCGTGCCATGGCTTTTGGTCTGTTTTTTTGTGTTCCTAGTTGGAGGTTGTGGTGTGAAGGTAGTGTTGCCGGCCTACCACACCGAAGATCCATGGTTCGAGCCCTGGTACAGGTAACATCAAAAGTGATTTGAAACAAGTTTTTCAAAACGGGGTCGCCCCTCGGCAGTGGTTTGGCAAACTCTCCGAGTGTATTTCTGCCATGACAGGCTTCTCAGCAAAAATTCGTCTCCTTTGTAGATCCCGTTCGGAGTCGGCAAAAAACTGTAGGTCACACCAATTTGTAGGGAAAATTCAAATCGGCACACCACAAATTGGAAGAGAAGCTCGGCGCAAAAATCTCTTAGGAGGTTTATGATTATATACCTGTTGTATATCGCGCCATAGAGAGAGAGAGTTGGAGGTTGTTGCTTACAAGATGTATTGCAATAGAAGTTTTTCGATGGAATCAGTGACGTGCTCAACCCAGGTACTTTTTTTTAGGTTTTTGCTGAATAAACTTAGGTTGAGATTAGTATGTACAGGGTGTTTCGTTCTCCATATTCATTTTCTTTTTCCTACCTGGAAATATAATCTTTATAGGATAAGGATTTGCCTCATTTTTACTATATCAAGTTTACTTACACTCAACACTGGACAATAGATTCCCAACATCTAACTTCAAGTTTACTGTCTAATGCACGCCCGGAGCTTAATGTACTTAACTTAATATGAACATTGAAAATCAAGAATTATTTGGAACGACTTTCCGTCATCCCTTGTCATTTTTGATTTTGAGTTCAAGCGGTTTAAGCCATCCTCAGTGTAGATTTTCGTTGTCGAGTTCGATACTGAACCCCCTGCGGGTTAGCGGTTTAGAATATGCCCGAGGCAGGCATACCGGTCGCAAGAGGCGACTAATATGTACAAAGGTAATGACGTGCAACTCGATGGCTGATCTACGGAAATGATGCCTCTCACCTCTCATTTCCCATCTTATCCTTCCTTACGAAAGGAAGGGTGACATGATCTAGAAGGTTTCCTTCGGGGAGTGTCTTTGTCGTTACCACAACAACAACAACAACATACTGAAGACGGCGCATCGCCAATATAATGAGGGATGACGGAAAGTCGTTCTAAAAAATTTAATGTTTTCCCATTTGTCAAACATCAACATTCAAAAAGAAATCGAGAGTTAAGTGTGAAACTTAAATGAACTCGTCACGGTGACAATTTTCCCAAAGTGAGCTGTGTGGGGTTCCTAAGAACAGTATCAATACTGAATGTGCCAAAAGATGTAGAGTACCAAGAAGAATGTTATATTTTGGCGAAGATTTTGGCTAAGTCCGTAAATGCACCACTTCTACCTATTTCCAAGTTTCGACAATAACTCATCATCATCATCATCATTTATTGGCGCTTAACCGTCCAGGAGATCGTAACTGTTGCACATCGAAGCACGCCAGTCATCCTTTTCATCTATGACTGATGGAAACACCAAAGGGGTTCAAGTCATCCTCCACCTGCTTTTTTAACTCAGTCAAGACCTCCCACTACCTCTTCTGCCGAATTCGGAAGTCGATAGGAAACCCTTCTCGCATGGAGCTCCTTTGTCCATTCGCATGACATGACCCAGCAAGCTTTCGGGCTTTAATGCTCTCCACTATGGTCATATCTGCGTATATCTTGTATAGCTGATCCTCAAATTTTCAACAACTAAGAAGTAAAGTCCTCTCTCGACGAACAAAGATCACCCTCTATAAGTCTCTCAACATACCTGTCATGACGAACGGCTCGGAATCATGGACAGTGTCCAGAGAAGATAAGATTCCGCGTGGAGTATTTGAGATAAAAGTTTTCCATAAGATTCGATACTAACTAGAGTAGGTCAAAATGGGCTGAGGATGCTGAGTTTTGACTTCTTGATTTCACGATGAGTTTCTGAGTCAATATTTTTTTTGCGAGACCTCCCTTCCCCTTGTACAACGTTTGGTAGCGTAGCGGATGGGTTGAGAAACCGCCCCAGTTAGCATTGTAAGAAAAATAGCCCACCGGTCTCGCAGTTGGACCGATATCAGAGTTTCCATCGCACATCAGGCAACACAATCAATAAGGACTACGCTGATGAATATACTTGGCAATATACACGATACCCAAACCCCCCTTAGTACCATCGTCGGTTTTCGTGCGTGAATTGCAACTTCGAATCGTCTAATTGGTCAGCCTGATCCTGTGTATAGCTAACGTGTGGGTTAAAGTCACCAACTATAATGCAGCGTGTTGTGAGCGATGGACGTTGAAACTGGCACAGATCTTCCAGTTTCCTCGTTAGCATATTGAAATTGTTGGGGCGTAGATACCTTCCTGCTCGGCAAAATTGCTTCGGTGCAAAAAGGTTTCAATCGTATCTACCAAACTTTTGTCCAATCTTCCTTTGTATTATCTTTGAAGTAGGAAAAACTTCTTACTTCTACTTGGTAATTAACTTTAAGAGTGACTGAAACAAAGGTCATAAATAATCAAGACGAGATTATTTATTTCTTTCAATAAACTTTCCCTACTTTCTCCCTAGGCAACATCGGTTCGATGATCTCCAATATGAATGTGGCGCGCGTCGAATTTCAAAATCGCATGGATGGCGTCAAACAGTACATGGCATTCCGAAAAGTTGGCAATGAGCTTGAAGCGCGTGTGATACGTTGGTTTGCCTATACTTGGTCACAAAGTGGAGCGCTCGACGAAGAGCGCGTACTGGCGGCACTGCCAGACAAACTAAAGGCAGAAATCGCAATACAAGTACATATGGATACACTCAAGCAAGTGCGTATATTCCATGATTGTGAACCGGGACTACTGGAAGCATTGGTGCTGAAGCTCAAACTTCAAGTATTTAGTCCGGGGGATTACATCTGCCGCAAAGGCGATGTTGGCAAAGAAATGTATATAGTGAAACGTGGAAAACTATCAGTGGTGGCAGATGATGGTGTCACGGTATTTGCGACACTTGGTGCAGGCTCAGTATTTGGCGAGGTGTCGGTGCTGGAGATAGCAGGCAATCGTACAGGCAATCGTCGTACGGCCAATGTACGTTCGTTAGGTTATTCGGATCTCTTCTGTTTGGCAAAACGGGACTTGTGGGAAACACTTTCCGACTATCCTGAGGCGCGTGCCACACTTACAGAACGTGGTTGTCAGTTGTTGCGTAAAGATGGACTGTTGGACGAAAATGTTTTTGCGGGTGAGTGTAGCAAGACCGTTTTGCTGAAAGGTCATGAAAAAGAAATGAGACAAATTTGATGTTGTTTTCTTTCACAATTTTTTTTCTTTTCTCCTGCAGATTCACAACGCGCTCATGATAGCATCGAAAGTGGTATTGAAAAGCTGGAGATGTCTGTGGAGAATTTAAATGTGCGCTTGGCGCGCTTACTTGCCGAATATACAGCGAGTCAAGCGAAATTGAAGCAGCGACTGGCGAAACTCGAAGCGAAGTAAGTATACACAGCTTGAACCGAGAGGTAAGAAGAGCAAATAGGAATGGAAAATTTGGGACACATAAAGTGTGAAGGAAAGTAATAAATAGGAAAATTACTTATAAAAGCAAAAACAGCTGTCGGCATTTGAAAAAGTCTGCAGCGTTCATTGAACTCTACGCAAGCCAAAAAGTCCTTCAAGCTGTGTGCCATTTATCTTGACAAATACACGCATTAGACTGGACCAAAGAATTTTTTTTTTTCATTATAAGCTAAGAAAACTATCATCATTTTATAATAGTTATTTTAAGTGATCTCTCATTGCCGTTTTAAATATGTTTTAGGACTGATGCCATGTAAAACACGACAAACCATAGAGTAAACAAATTTTTGCTGCATAGTTTTGTAGGAAATTTAATTTCCCACGAAAAGTTTCCTCAGTTAGACCATCCCCGAGTTATCAAGCCTTAAACCTTGGTATTGTTTCCTACCTTCGAAATTTGTCAAGAGGCAAAAATCAATGTAAAAAAAATAAGTTATGAAACTAAATTGTATGGTCTGCAAAACATCTTTCGAAATATTATTTTCAAAGTTATTTTTCAAACACTATTCAGTATTAAAGTTAAGACAAATTATGATTTTGTTATTTTATCAATATTATTACTACCAAGTAAGGAAGTCTAAGTTCGGGTGGAACCGAACATTAAATATCCAGCTGTGTAAAGGTGGATGTGGTAAATTGTTGTGGAGTTATGACTTATAGAGGTTTTACACTTTTTCTACTACCATGTGGGCAATCTTATAAATAAAAATACTTATGTGTCTGTGTGTCTGGCGTTCAAAGTACTTAGTACTGGTTAAAGTATAGGCTATATATATAATTTTGGAAAAGTTGGCGGTACCATGCTCCCATGCTATATAACAATTTTAATCTTGTATAGGTTTCGTAATTTTAATAATTTTTTTTTAATTTTAATTTTCTGAAGTTAATAATAGCTGAAATTTGGCATTTTGTTTATTTATATATGGGCGGTTCCACGCCTATTTTCCAAAATGAAAAAAAGTCATTAATAAGGTGATCAGGGCATTGTAACTACGAAGTTCTAGCATTCTATCTGCATCAGTGAAGGAGATATGGCATGTTCCGGTTTCCTACCTCTCTTTTAGAAAACTTTGGTCCAAAAGTGGGCGTGGTCGTCAACCAATTTTGCTTATTTTCCGTGGGCGTACTCTACATATCCATAGTATACCTCGTACTAGGTTTCGTAATTCTATCTTACACCGTTATGAAGTTATTAACAGTCGAATTTGAAATTTGCTTGACTCATAAGTGGGTGGTGCCAAGCCCACTTTCCAAAATTACAAAACTCATATAAAGAATAAGAAAATTAATGTATGTACCAAATTATATTATTATACCTGTATCAGTTAATTAGATATGGGAAGTTCAATATTTCTACCTCTTTTCTATATAACTTTTATGAAAAAGTAGGCGTGGTCGAAAAGCAGTTTTCTTGGGTGCATTTATCCAACAAAATTTCGCTATACTAGCGTGCACGGTTCTGAAGTTATTAAGAGTCAAAGTTTGAAAATTTCTTCACTCATATGTGGACGGTGCCACGCCCCCTCAATGGGATAACCAAATTAATAAATTTAGCAAATTTCATCCTTGTAGCTGCTTTTATTATTGAACTAACCCATTTTATACGTTTGTCGAAATTTTTGTTATCGAAAAAAGGGGCGTGGTTATGGTTAAATTTCACCTATTTCAAATAGCAACCTACCCTGGCCGGCAGGAAACCTGTGTGCCAAATTCCATTCAAATATCTCAATTTTTACTCAAGTAATCGTGTCCACGGACGGACAGACATGTCTTAATGGATTCCTCTGTTCATTCTAAGAACTCCATATCTATCTCTATTATTTTGTACCGTTATATGACCAAAACTACAAGCTGGCGCAAAAGTAAGTTTCCGATGTTCAGCATATCGGTTGTGGCACGTGCAGTGTGTGCTGTTGCACCGTCTTGTTGGAACCACATGTTTTCCAATCCCAATTCATCAAGTTGCGGCAAAAAGAACTCGTTGATCATTGCTCTGTAGCGCTCACCATTCACAGTAACCGTTTGGCCCCGACCGATGATTATTGGTCAAATAAATAGTCAGCAATATTCCGCGTTCTGGAGCAGTGTAGCGTAACATTGTTTATTAACGTGTATTTCGCATGTGTTTACTACACAAATGTCAAAACAGAACTGACTTTAGGGGCCAGTCGCAAAATTTATAGCATTTTCTGATAGGAGGATTACTTTTGCGCCACCTTGTATAGTACCCCGTGTACTAGTACACGATGGGTATAAAAATATTCGAATTTCATAATACATTCTTGCCCAATGGCTATTTACTCTACGAACGTAGTTTTACTGTCTTAAAGTACCACAGCAAAGAAAAAAAAATAAATAAATAAATTTACCGATCTATTAATTCGATTTATTTTGGCGCATTTGCATTTACATAACCCCAAAAAACCAAAACAAAGCACTGCCAATTTTTTTTAAGAAGATAAGGCGGAAAACCGAACAGTTATGCAATTTTTGTGATGGATTCGGATTGAACCGTCAATTCCTTTCAAAAATCTGTATTTTACTTCTTGCTGTATTGATTTTTGCACTCTGACAAAATTCCAATTAAAAACGTGAAATTAGAAAGCCATACTAATGTTTAAAGCTCTATTACTGACGAAATATTTTATTTGGCAATTTAATTTCCTACAAAACTTTATACAGCTTTATGAAACAAAAATGAGATCAGTCGCCAAAATCCAATGATAGACCTCTTAAAATAATACGAATGTCTGAAACACTTACAATATTTTTTTGTTATTGTGAAAAATAATATTAATATAATAGCAGGGACACACATTGTAGTATAGTACTTATCAATACCACGATCTATACCACATATGTATCACCTTCATACCAAGAGTAGTTGTAGACTGGTTGTAGTGTACTCTAAACTACAGTATCGATACTGTAGTATCTATACCACTGCGTATCAAGGGTATAAAGTAGTAGTGGGACTATTTTCGAATAATATTCGAATAAATACTATTGGAATAAACGAATAATAATATTCGCTTAGAAAAATTCGAATAGTATTTGTTCGAATAATTGATCCGCTTATTGGAATAGTATTATTCGAATAGTGGTATTCGAATAATTGTATTGAAATGCGAAAGATGTCGGAAGCGAAATTCTGTCTTCATCGCTTGTATTTACCTATGAGCCTGCATTCACGTTTTGTATGTGTGTTTGCGTGTACAAATGTGTGCACAAGCTGTAGTGATATTTGTTTAACTATTCGATTAGTACTATTCGAATAATTTCTACTTTTATTCCAATAGTATTATTATAGGCTTCGAATAAATTGATTAATAATAATAATTAATAATTTTTATCCGAATAGTCCCATGCCTGGTATAAAGTAAGGAATTTTATTTTTGGTTCCAGTCTAATATACACACAAAAATATTTAAATAATCACGAGCGTCTAATCGCACTGGTTAATTAAAATTAATAGATATTTGTAGGCAAAATTCTAAGGACATTGCTTATTTTAACATTGCTCAATTAATGGTGGCTTGAGGAGACGCAACTAAATAAGTGCTAGCTTGCACACTTGGCTGCCTTTAGTGGTTGTTGTAGCCGTAGATACTTTTTACCTGCTATTCAAATTGTCCTTTCAAGGTGTTTCCATCAAATTATTTTACCCAAAAGTGGTAGGAAACTTGCAGTTCAAAAGTGTTTGACCACAAAAATTTTTATTAGAGACGTTTGCACAGAGGCGGATTAGCTATGTTGTGGCTTAGGCTAGATAGGAGAAACTTTAAACTTTGATCCATTATCGTGGTTGATGGAATTTTTGGTTGCACTGTATATTATAAAATATATCTTTTAGGAAGCTGAATTTGAGCATTGAATATGCTCGGACACAGTGCCAATATTCTGTAAAATCAGAGATATCCAGTGTATGATAGTGTTTAAGGTCCAATCATGCAGCCGGAAAAGTTCGGTAAGTCAGAGTGGTTGAGTCGTATGTGCCTTGAGGAAACGTGTTAAGTGAGATTTGTAAATTAAATGCGCACAGCGCGATACATATCAGAGCTTCCTTTACATCATTTGCTTGTTTATATGTAATCGTTATTCCACAGACGATCAGCGGCACAATCCGAAACAAGCCTTGCAAGAGCGTCATTGCCTTTTCTGTTACATTTTTCAATATTATTATGGCGTATGTTAGAGAATCAAGAAATTTAATATTGTTCCATTATGGCAGTTCTGCCGTAATTATGATTTCTGCCACGATCTTAGACCGACCCAAAAATCTGCCACCAAGGGTGACTTCGAAATGTTAAAAACTTAAGTATTTCATTGTCTCTTAAAGGCAGTACCATATGCCATGTGAGAGTATTTCCTCCTCTTCGTTAACTATAAAATATGGATTAAAAGATTAGAAAGATGCTCACTGGCATAAAACAAATGACTTAAGGAGAAAATTTGCGAAACTCTTGATCTCGTTTAAATACAGTAAAGTAAAGGAAGTTTGGTAGTTTGATAAAGACTTTGTTTGATTTTGGTATTATATTAGGAGGCTTTATCTTTATCCTATCAGTTGTGTGTTTTAAAGTAGATACTTATTCCCGAGTTATTAGATGATTACTGCAGCATGTTTGCGGGACCATTTGTATATCATCTGAAGATCTTTCTTTGCACCGTTTCAGGTTGACTTCGACATAGTTTCAACAAAATTTCAGTATAAACATAAATTTCAGGACCATTTCGAAATATTAAGAAACTGTTTTATGATTATTTCAAATATAAGGTATGTCTTTTGTCGACTTTTTTCCTCAATTATTTCTACTATGCTCGCTCGAGGTCCATGTTTGAATAAAAAACAATTGATGTTTTTAAAACCCAATAATGCTACCGCCTTCAGGGTAGCAATAGTTTATTAAGACGTCTGGCTTGTATGACGCGGAGATATCCCCCGAATGGTCCTGAAGATGATTTAGAAATCATCATGGTAAAATTTCGTCATGGTCCCGAAAGTTATCACAAAATAATACCGATAAAAAATTTCTCAACTGACGTCTTCAGTTCATTCCGAAAATTCACTCCAATTTGTCCATGAACTGTCACAAAATATGTCCGAAGCGATTATTTTGAAAACTAAATCGCTAAATTATATAAAAATATATCATTAAATGGCCTCAAAATCATGGTAAAACAAATGTTAGCGACAAACTTTTTCAATTATATCAAAATGATATATATCTGAACTGGGACTAAAGTTGTTCCAATATACACTGGATTTGTTTCAGAATTCTCTCGATCTTATAACAGAATTATTCTGAAATGCAAAGAACTGTAAAACAAGAGTTAACAGAAAAACTGAGTACAGCCTTTATAAGCAAGAAATAAAGGTTTATCTATAAAAGAAATATTGATTTCCAAGGTATAACGATTCCTCTTTGAGATTTATGAAAGGAATTTATTATCGTTTTTATTGCATTCATGACTATAAATGAGCGCAAGACCAAGAATAAAATTTTTTATGAAATAATATTTTAAATTTTTGTTTTAAATTTTTTTTTTAATTATAATTTTTCTATTATTTATTAAAAGTTTTTTTATTTCATTGAATATGAAACAAAATGTATCAAATGAGAGGTATTAAAATATGCGAATTAGTTGTATATTATTAAGGGAATTTAAATTGTTTTTAATACCTATCCATATGAGACAAAACCCTTTAAAATCAAACAAAAAGTTAATAATTTTAAGAAAAAAAAAGATTCTAAAGATTATTAAATGTTTTATTCTTTTTTACTTTATCCATTTTAGTAATCAGTTAACAAATAACTCCATTATGGGTATTGAAGTTGGCGAACCCCAAACACGTCCCCGCAGCGGGCGACTTTATTCGTTGCAACCGAAAAAGCGAGTGCGTCCTAAACGTATAACGACGACGACGGCCACGACCGATGTCAACAAACAAAATACACTGTAAGAGTTTAGAATAAAAGTTTAGATGTTCAAAGCCTATGTCAAACAGACAGCCAGCCAGCCAGCGTGCTAGTGTACCAGCGAGCCAATGTTGACGCCAAAGTTGTTTCAAGTAAAGAAATTACGTCAATAAATGCGCGACAAATGTTGGCAACAAAAACACATGAAACATATTTGAAGTGGGAGTGGAAGAAAAGACGGGAGCTTCAAATATGTAAATAAAGAACCACCACGTTCGCCGCTCCGGGTTTCTTCTTTGTTTCTATACGGATACTTTTAGCGCGTTTTGTGTACCGTTGCCAATGGTGTCAATTGGTTTTGCTTTTTTGTAGCTTTAATTGCTGTGTCAGCTAAAAGACAAAAATCGTCCCTTAAGCCAACAATTGTTGTTGGTTAACTTAAGTGTAGCGCCCTCCCATTTCTACAGTCAAATTGTACGTGCCGACGCTCTGAAAGGCGATACTAAATGGTGATAAATGAATTCAAATTCACAAATTTAGATATTTAAATTTAAGTTTAATGTAAAGAGAACGATTTCAAATAAATAATCATATGTAAATATGTATGAATATATTTGTAAGTATTTGTAAGTTAGTGTGACATTTATATATATAAGCTAACTGATGGAAAAAATAAGGAAACATTCAAATATTTAAATACATGAATACTTATAAGAGTCTCTAATAAAATAAATTCAACACATATACATATGTATTCTTATATATGTACAAGTACAAATAACGGTGCATCTGGTTATTTAAGTGCAAAAAAAATTGTGCGAGTGGTCTCTAAAATGACTCAATCTGGAAAGCTCTCGAAATGAATAGGCCCATGCTTTTTAACCTATGCACTTATGTACATCGTTATATAATAGCATGCTCCATAGAACGTATCATCTATTTATTTTTTGAGGACTTAGAAAATGGAAATTTTTTCTTGAGTCACCCTGTAAAATTAGCGAGTTCTTTCCCTAATATATTTTCTAAACTGCAATCAAAGTTGAAATGATTTCAATGAACGATATATTATTTTAAAGGTGTTAACCCATGTCACATTTCGTCCACGTACGCGTTTAGCCTCCCATGTCCACTTTTGCTTTTATTAAAATTTTTTTAATACCCACCCTGCATAAAAAGAAATCAAGAAATATAATTTATGCATCGTAACTTCTTAGATTTCGGGATCACTTCACAGGATTGTTTTCGCTGCCTTTTTGCCGCCATTTCGGGTTAGTTTTGAAACCTTTTAGGGACCGTTTTAGGACTATTTTAGTATCATTTTCGGATATTTTTTGGTATCATTTCGTGACCTTTCGAGCCAATTACAAGTCCGCAGTCTGTAATTACAGAATTCTTTTACTGTCAATATACGAGGTGTGTTCAAAAAGTATCGCAAATTTTGTGTTTTTCCAAAAATTATTTATTTATTCATGAATATCTATTTTGTCCCCTTCAAAGTAGTCCCCATGAGGTATTATACACTTGTGCCAACGGTTTTTCCAATCTTCGAAGCACTTCAAAAAATCATTTTTTTGTATCTTGTTCAGCTCCTCCTTCTGCCGTCTTTATCTCGTCAAGAGAAGCGTAACGTCGTCCTTTCATGGGCCTCTTCAGTTCAGGGAACAAGAAAAAGTCACAGGGGGCCAGATCTGGGGAATACGGTGGCTGCGGCATCATTAGTGTGTTGTTTTTGGCCAAAAAGTCGCGCACAAGCAACGATGCGTGAGCAGGGGCGTTATCGTGGTGCAAAAGCCAATTTTTGTTCTTCCACAAATCCGGGCGTTTCTGGCGGATTGCTTCGCGCAAATTGCGCATAACTTGCAGGTAATATTCCTTATTGACCGTTCTTCCCTGTGGCAAGAACTCATGATGCACCACGCCCCTGCAATCGAAGAAAACTGTCAGCAAAACTTTCACATTCGACCGAACTTGGCGCGCTTTTTTCGGTCTTGGTTCGTGCGGCAGCTTCCATTGAGATGATTGAGCTTTGGTTTCCACGTCATAACCATAAACCCACGATTCGTCACCAGTTATGGCCCTCTGGAGCAAATTTGGGTCGTCGCGGACAGAGTTTAACATCTCATTAGCAATGTTCATGCGATGCTGTTTTTGGTCACAATTGAGCAATTTTGGTACGAATTTCGCGTAAAAATCGAAGACGATCCAAAACACGTGCAAGCAAAGCAGCTGTCAACAATTAACTGAACATTCAAAATGGCCGAGCTTGTCGGCATAAGTGAGAGACATGAGTACCAACATAACGCCACAAAAAATTCGAAATTCGAATATACGTAACCAGCGAAAATTCAAAATTTGCGATACTTTTTGAACACACCTCGTACATACAACGGCCTTAAAAGTTGACTTAAAGCCTAAGCTAGCCACCTAGCTACATATAAACATAAAGACAAGGAAACAGAAATTCTAAAAATTGTTGTTTTGTTTTCTATTACCGTTTTAAAATTACCCCTAACGCAATTTTTTATATTTATAATGTGCAGACATCAGACTTTTTTAATGTTGTTAGTCCATTTTTTTTACTTATCGACATATAAATAAAACAACAAAATGCATTTTACTTAATAAAATTTGAAATTCGCTTTGAAAATCAAATGTGAACTTTTTCGTTAATTTCAATTCAAAAATTGCTTTAAGCAAGCAGAAAAAAATTTAACTGGCATAGAAATGACGGATAAAAAAAGCCATTATAGCATATTCGATTCGACTCTAGCGATTTTGAGAAAATGTTGAGCTCTTTCTCATTTCTATTGATCTTATCTGTGAAGCGATAATTAGTTTTATCTCGTACCTTTGGAAATAAACCCAGCAAACTTTTTTTTTTAATTTGAACACCGGTAAACGTTGCTATGAATCGCTTATATTCTGTGTTTTTAATTTTACTAAGTAAATATTTGCACGAGTCTGTATTTAAAAAAATGTGAATTACAATGTAAAATTAACACTAATTAAATTCAAAGAAAGATTATTATTTTAATCTACGCAAAGCTAGCCTATTGACAGTCCATATCAATTCACCACACCAATATTTGTATTTGTTCATATGTACTATATGTATGTAATAAACTAGGACTAAAAAAAATATTTTATTTTGTATTATATTGATTTTAATTTTTTTGAATGCCGAAAAAACATACTGCAAAAGTTTAAGAGTTTAATATTAATTATTAAATGCCAATTAATGCTACCCTGCAAAAAACGCGATTTGTCTAGGGTGCATGCGGAATGAGTCGCAAAGGAGAATGTGACTAATGCCAGTTCTGATCACTTTGTATGGGTTGAACTGTTCACATTTGTGTGAACATGTCCTATGGAGAGACCAATTGTACCCTTTTATACCTGAACGGGTACGAAAGGACTAATCCGCTTTCTACCCAAACGGGTACTTCTAACTCCTATAAGTATGCTACACAAATTAAAATTGAATTACATATATTGAATTATAGTCAACTGTAGGCTAAAGGGATTCATCCCGGATCACTCTCTTTATAGATTAATCGCACAATTTTTTGCTGGGTAATGCCGATTTACTATTTGGTTAAAAATTTCAGTACTAAAAAATGCAAACCAGCTATGATAGGCCACTAAAAATTAATAATAAAATCTGTATTTTTTCTCCTGTTTTAAAAAATAATATCGACATATATATGTGTGTGTGTATATGTAAATAAGTGAGTAATGAATAAATTGACAACGCCATAAGTGTTAACGTTTAATAAATATTGTTAAATATGTAAATTGCATAACATATGTAAGTACATAATTGCATACATAGGTATATATTTTAGTTATTAAGATGCAAATAAGAATACGCAGATTAAGCAGAATTTTAGTAATTAATTTAAGCGAAAAGAGAAACTAAATGTGCCTCAAACGGATACTTAATGTATTTAAGTAAAACTTTTATGGAATAAAATATACAAAACGTGTATTGGCTAAACGATATAGAAATATGTACGCATAGTAATTAAATAAATAAATTTATATGAAAAATTAAAAACGTTTCAAACTTTTATGAAGAAGTAAAAAAAAAATCTGGTATTTGCAAGGCAGATCCATCTTACACACCAATTTGAAATATTCATACAAAGTGTTCAAAAATTAAAAGACCGGGATTAGCTATTGGACTTTGAGCTGAAACTTTGGCTAGAATATGAAGAGTACTTTTTTATGTGACAACTTGCAAGTAAATTTCAACATTTTGCTACACAATTCAAAACGAGTTCAATAGAAGGCGATAAGATTAGAAAGCTGATCGGACATTGTTCTACCTTTCATAACAGTTTAGAATGACATTCGCCCTCTTCGTTACTATGGCTTTAGGTTTATGGTGTTTCTCCAAATTGGTTACAGAATTGTCTACCTGTATTTGAAAATGTTTACCAGCACTGAAGTGTTGTAAATTTGATTGCCAAAATACGCTCAAATTCATTCCATTGTGCGCGCATAGCAGCCTAGGCGATTGTGACCCTTGCGTAGCAAAGCACTCCAGTCATAACTATTTAGCGATAGCTGAAGCCAATTGGAACCCCTAAGGAAGGCCAAGTCGTAGTTATTTATTTCACTGATCTATGCTCATATAGCTTGCCAGAGAACTTTCTCCTGTATACGCCTTTGGTATGGTAGGAAGGTCCGGTATGTATTCCGGAGAGCTTTTCTCTCGAATACTCCTTCCCATATGCTTCCGACACGTTTCCTATCCCGTGCGGACTTTATTTCTCGGATTATGTTCCACAGTATAAATTTTCTTCTTCATGTTTAAACAACTCGTCGGATAATCCGTCATTTACTGCTGATTTCTTGTTTAACTAAGCTTTAGTACATATTTTCCATCATTCAATCAAATATTTCATTAATTTGAAGGCTAATCGAGTTAAAGGTCAAAACATACAAAAATTAAACTACTCCTTATAGTCGTTAGAATTTTTTTTTTTTCGTTTGGGTTCGTCATTTCACCTGCTGTTTAGCAATGAGCAAGTAATATATATATAGTTAAGTTGTAAACAAGAATTACATATTTATTTTCACTCGATATTTTTTCGTTAGTAGAAATTTGTATACTAAATGATAACCATATCGATTAGAATAAAATATTATAAAAGCGATGAATTTCCAATTTTTAGAATATAAGCTCTTTATAAAACTAAACTTACCATACAAAATTGTATCTAAATTATTCTATGCAAAAAGTTTAGCTATCAAACTTATGTGTGTAAATAAATAAAACAAACCTCAATTACTTTAACTTGTAACTAGTTAGGATTAATTATTTTTATCCACAACTGAAAGCTTGCGCTAACAAAGATCAGCTGTCGACTTGTACCCGATATAATATATACACATGAGGGTTGGTCAAAAAATCGATATTTTAATCTTATTTTATTCTATTTTATTTTTTATTTTATTTGATTTGATTTTTTTTATTTTATTTTATTTTATTTATTTTGTTGCATTTTATTTTATAAGATTTTATTTTTGCTTTTTTATACCAACAATTTTTGTTAATTTACGGCCTGTACATTTTCAAGTATTCATGAAACGAGCTCAAAGCCAAGAATAATAATTTTGCACTTTTTGAATTTTTATAAAAATTATTATTTTATTTTATTATATTTAATTTTACTTGATTTAATTTTTTTTAATTTTATTTTAACTTATTTTATTTTATTCTATTCTATTTTAGTATATTTCATTTTACTTGATTTAATTTTTTAAATTTTATTTTAGCTTAATTTATTTTATTCTATTCTATTCTATTTTATTCTATTTTAGTATATTTCATTTTACTTGATTAAATTTTTTAAATTTTATTTTAGCTTAATTTATTTTATTCTATTCTATTCTATTTTATTCTATTTTAGTATATTTAATTTTTTAAATTTTATTTTAACTTATTTTATTTTATTCTATTTTATTTTATTTTATTTTATTTAATTTTATTTAACTTTATTTTATCTTATTTGATTTTATTTTATTTTATTATATTTTATTCTATTTTATTTTATTTTATTTTATGTTATTTTATTTTATTTTATTTTATTTTATTTTATTTTATTTTATTTTATTTTATCTTATCTTATCTTACCATTTTATTTTATTTTACTTAATTTTATTTTATTTTATTTTACTTTGCATACCAATAGTTTTTTATGAAAATTATTATGTATTTTTGTTTCCTTTTATAAATATTTCTAAATTTTTTCGTTTAAAATTTAGACATAACCGCCAAATCTCTTTTTATATATCCATTTCAGAAGCTTTTAGACTTCTTCGTCAGAAAAGTTTTGGCATGCTCTGCTAACCATTTGGCTAACACGCTGGTTTTTTGTCAGCTAAATTCCTACTTCAATTCACCGCCATCTGGCTGCATTTAGCATTGCTTATGCTGTGTGAAGTATAATCAGTTATTTGTGTCACATGCGCTGCACTGCTATGTAAATATAACTGGACCATTACAGTTTTTGTTTGGCAGCTCACATTCTCAAACGTGCGATCAAACATTTTAACAGTATTTAGCTTTACGAATTGATCTATAACCTGGTACTCAAAGCTTTTTTTTAAATTAAAAAAAGGGATATAAACTAGTAATAAAATTTTTTTTCTCACTTACTGTAGCGCATAGGAAAACACTTTAGGGCTAAATTTAAAAACCAAAATACAAACAAAGTAAAACAGAATAGCATTTTTATACAGATCGTAGAAAAAATATTGTATCTTAAGCATATACGCCAATAAGTCTAATATTTACACATAAAAACAGATGATTGTATGTGTGTCTAATTCACACATACACTCCAATAAGAGTAAAGCGTTAACATCTAAGTTCAATTGTATTTCGAAATTAAAAAAGAAAAACAAATAAAAGAGAAATACAAGTGAACAATTTATTAGTAGATACATATTGAGTCAAAATTTTAACTAAAACTTAAGCTATAATTTTTTATTATAAACAAACTAACATCTAGAAACAATAATTGAAATAAAAGTTCTTTGAAAATATTTGGATCGAAATCGAAACGAAAGGAAATAAAACTAAAAACAGAGAAGACGAATGTGAGTAATCTGAGAGCATAAATGAATATTGTATTTTTGTAATAAGCTAATATTGTGCATTTAGTTATACTAAAAGTTTATAATATTTAAAAGAGGAAAGTATAATGCAAATATGTTGACTTGATGATAGGGAAGATGTTGGTGTTATTTGTTGGATGCTTGCATTTGAATGTGTTGCAGAAGGGTTAAGATTTGCAATTATATAAAATGTTGGAATAAAATAACAGATAAAAATAAATACAAATAAAAAAGGTGCCTTTTGTTTTACTGATATGTATTTTTTATTAAAAGTCCGGAAAGTTAAGATATTGTGTTGAAAACGAAGCCGAAGCCTAATGATATAGTAGATATAAAATATTGTTTAGGTTTTTCAGGTTTTTTTGACTACCGGAATTCGGTATATACTTTGTGAACTTCGGATTATATTAAAAAAATAAGCCAAAAATTATGCACTATTATACTTATAGCAATTGCCGTTTAGATTGAATCCCGTATCAAATTCGGCAATAACGGACAGAGGAACTTGAAAAAACTACATTCGGTGATATTGGTCCTTGTGTTATTATATCATATATTATATATTCCAATAAATCTTATGTCAGAATGCATCCTACCCTCACAAGTAAACAGATTCAAGTCAGTATTAGAATTTGTGTTTTCAATAAATTTTATACCAGCTTTTAATCAACCAAAGCATAAGTTACTTTGCATACCCTGCAAAAACTCGTGTGACTAATCTCTAAAGAGAGCGATCCGCGACTAGACTAGTCCACAGTTGGCTTTAATTCAATATAAATAAGTACATTTATATTTGTGTAGCATGCTCGGTGTAAGTCAATTTCAGCTTTTGTAGCATACTTATAAGAGTTAAAAGTACCCGTTTGGGTAGAAAGAGGATTAGTCGTTTCGTACCCGTTCGATTATAAATGGGTACAATTGGTCTCTCCATAGGCCATGCTCAAACAAATGTGAGCAGCTGAACCCATAAATCCCGCATGCATGCTACACCAATCGCATTTTTTGCAGAGCTCTAATTCATACACATACATGCACATGAGCAATTATGTAGGTATGCTGATTTAACCTTCTATAGGTTTGCTGATTTCTTGTGAATGTCAATCTTATCACAATTAATCCATTTCCAGCACAAATCACTCAAACTTAACCAAACTGACACATAAAGGTTTATGCTCTGCCCTGGTGGAACAAAGACAGTAATAATTTGATTGCGTTTTTGCGATAGAATGATGGATTTTACTTTGTTATTATTATAATATATGTTTACAAATGCATGCACATTGTGCTATGTTAGAGTGCATCTTATTTGTATGAAGACAATTTTTTGTTCACAATGTAAAGCTCCTTCTAGAAATGTGCGTTAGTCATAAAATCATGTCTCAAAGACCCTGAACGTCAGCAATTGGGATTTCATGTTAATATGGCTATATGCCAATTGGAAACATTTTACTCAAAGAAAAAATTTGGTGAACAAATTTTCTATTTAAAAATATTTTCAATATGACTCAGTCTAGAATGTTAATGAAGAATTACCCTTGCTAAAAAGTACCACTGCGGAAGTAAAGTCCTCGCTCGACTGTGGTTTGAAACCGAAACTCATGCTGCGGCTCTACAGTGACGTGGTTAGACCCCAACTAACCTACGAGGCGGACGGTGGTAGTAGAGGAAGAAGAAAACCACTCCTATGGCCAAGTGGAGACCGATTTGTGATCCCGTGGTGTTTCCAATTGGCGACAAATGGCATTGGGTATAATCGACTTGGGAGCTATGTCGGACGGCCAGGAGATATTAAAAGGTAGCATATTAGTTTTAGTCAAAAGTCCATCGAAATGGGTCAAGTCCTTTTCCAGATAAAAGCGGATATGTGGAAACCCTAATTAGAAATAAGTATATAAAATACCTTTAGCTTTATACCCATCTATGCATATCTCGTTTAGTTTTTGAAAAATCTCATATAGGTGATAGATTTGTAAAAATATCCTCAGTGACGTAGGTAGAATACCTAAGCATCTAGCTTCATACCAAATTGGCTGATCCGTTTCGGAGATAGCATATAGTGGATATACAAATACAAAAATATAAAAGGAAAGCTCGTTTAAGGACCAAGGTACAAAACAAGACACAACCTAATGTACATATTACATACATAAATTATACCTAGGAAAATGTTGGTAAAATGTGAGGTCATAATTTTATTAAAACATCCGAGACGGCTGCATTAAGATGTTTGAAAAGGATATTGAACTGTCGCATTATTTCTGAGTAAGTATATTATTTTTCTTTTGTTGTTGGTTTTATGGTCTGTTCATTTTAACATATTTTTGTAAGTATAATGAGCTCAACTGGTCTTACTTACAAAAATATTGATTTATTTTGTTGTGCTGATCTTCCGACAGGGTAGTAAGCTGATTTTTGTTGGAACGATTTTCCGTCATCCCTTGTCAAGTTTGGTTTTGTGACAAACCGGTTTCGGCGTTCTGCCATTTTCAATGCCTAGCTTCGTTCTGGTCTGTGTCTATCCGCTGCGTTGTTTTTATAGTCCGTGGGTGCTGTGGCAGGTAATGTCAGTCTATGTTTTCGTGGTAGGTAACGTTAATATGCGTGTGTGTGTGCGCGGTATTGATACGTCCGAATTGTTATCTGTCCCAAGGGTTGTTTTTGTAGGTATGTAGACATACCGCTTGTTAGCTAAGCGGTAGGTTGATGTAGGTAGAAATCGGTGATTTTTGCAGTTTGGTTCATATTTCGTTTTTGCTTGTTCATTGTTACGTGTTTGGTTGCTGTACCTGCTGGCTTGTGCTGTTTTTTGTAAACTAGTTTTAAGGGTTCAAATATTTCGTCAGAGATAGTGTTGGTTTGTTCGTTTATGATCCTGCCGTCAAATGTTTTCAACTTGTATATCTCCATGTTCTCAAGTACATTGAGCCGCCGGCCTTTTCCTTGTACGTGAAGTATTCGAGCCGTTGTTTTTATGTTAGCTGGGGTGCAGTTGTTTTCAAACATGTGGTTCGCGAAATTAGATTCTGGTATTATGGTGGGTTTTCGTGTTTTTTTTGTTGTAGTCCCTGATATGCTCTCGGAATCTTGTGCTTATTTTCCTTCCTGTTTGTCCTATGTAGCTGTATTGACATTCACAAGTAAGCCTATACACTCCGTGTCTGTTGAATGGGTCATCAGAATTAGTGTCGGTTCTTAGTTTTTGTCCGACGTTGTTGGATGTTCTGAATGCTGTGTTAATGTTATATCTTTTAAAGAACTTTGCTAATTTGTACGTCGCTTTTCCAGTGTATGTCATTGCCGTCCAAACCATTGGATTTTCCTCTACGTTTACTCTTTTTTGTGTTCCATGGCTACTTCTGAGTTTATCCACAAGTGCTTTCTTGTATCCATTATTTGCCGCTATGTTATATATTGTATTAAGCTCTCTCCAGTATGCTTCCTGTGTGAGCGGCGTTCTCTGAAGCCTATCCACTAAGTGCCTCAATGCTGCATTTTTGTGCTGTTGCGGATGGTTTGATGTAGAGTGTATAATGGTGTCCGTGGCAGTCGGTTTTCTATAAATGCCGTAGTTGAACCTATTTGTTATTTTGTCAATCCCTATAGTTAGGTCCAGGTAGTTCATTATTCCATCTTTTTCTACTTCCATTGTGAACTCTATGTTGCTATGTTGCCTGTTGAGGAACTCTAGTATTTGCTCTTCGTTATCGTCATTTAGGATGCAGATGATGTCATCCACGTATCTAGCGTAGAATGCCACGCCTAACTTGGTTTTTAACTCCTGTATATATTTTCCTTCCAAGTTTTGCATGAATGTTTCCATGAGAATGGCCGATGTTGAGTTACCCATTCCTAGTCCGTTTGTCTGTCTATATATTTTGTTGTTGAACCGGAAATAGTTTTGCCGCAGCGTTGTTCTTAGCGCGTTGGTAATTTGCGCAGTTTTTACCTTATCTTCAGTTTTGTCCAGTAGTGTTTTGTTGACTATATCCATTGTATCTGTTAGTGGTATTGACGGGTATAAGTCCTTTATGTCAAAGGATACGAGTTTACTGCTCCTTGTGAGTTTAACGGTCTCAAGACTCTGTAGTAGTTCTATCGTATTGCTTATTGTGTATTCGTGCCCTAGTTTCAGAGTGTCCTTTAAAATCGTTTTTAGATGCTTCGACAGTTTATAACCCGGCGCGGACTTAAAATTAATTATAGGTCTCATCGGCGTATCCATGCTTGTGGAAAATATTATTTTTCTATTCTGCCTTCCCAGCCACAGGAGTCAGCAAGATGCTTCGTTAAGACTACCTGGAGGCCCTCAAAGGAACGTGTCCAACGGAAAAAATTACCTATTAAAAAGTGTAAAAAGAAGTATTCCTTTATGGCTGCTGAAATGTGTGTTTACGGAGTATCAAAATACATGCTCAGATAATTCGGAAGATCTCCTCTATTCACTAACATTTTTTTTTTTAATTAATCCTTACTTCATCCAATGATAAACGAAAAGATAGTGATTTAGAATTGTTTAATTTATTTATAAGAAATCAGAACTATTATTAACATTTATGTTTTACCACTCATCTCAACTGGCAAGAATGCATTTTTGTTGTCCCCTACTTGCAGTCTTTGGATTCGATAATTTTCCGCCTTGTTTTTCAAGAACAAATGCAGAAAGTTAATAAATATCAGCAAATTAAAAATTGAAATAAAAAATTACACAAGGAAATCCGCAAACATTGCCATGCAGTGCTCTTTAGAACTCTCTGTTTGCTTTTATTGGGAGTGCTCCTTGAAAGGAGTGATGATGGAGCATGTTTTCCTCCTAATGGGGCGCGCTCCGTACTTGGTTGACTGGGTTGTAAACTTTGAGAACACCTCTTATGCCCAATTGAGAATAGCTTGAGCAAGGAAATTCCAAACTACTTTTAAATTACTCATCTAAGGTCATAACTTAAGTACTAAGTGTGTAACCATGCACTAGATTCGTGACTCGAAATAGCTGCTTGACTATTTGCTTAACTGTTAAATTTGATTATTAATTGTAATTAGTAATAAATCAAGTAAAAGGCTTTTTTAATTGGCAATGATATTTTAATTGTTTTAAAGAAAAGGCAATTATTAATTGATTAGATTAGAGAAAATAAAAAAAAATAAAAAAAGTGGATTTTATTACTTTTGATCATTTAAAAAAATAATTTAAAAAAATCAAAAAAAAATTAGAAATAATCAAAAAAAACTTTTTTTTGATTCTTTTTTTAAATAATTGGAAAATAATCATTAAAAATTTAAAGTAATTGGTAATCAATCATTACATGGACTCTCAAGAAAATAATTAATCCAACCGGTAATCATTACAATAAGTAATCATTATTTAACAGGTCGGAAATCCCACAATACAATACAGTATTGTTATTTAATAGAATTACCATTTTGTTCCACTTCTATCTTTGACAATCAAATTGTCGCCGCCATTGATAAATTGCATACTTTCGAAGAACTTTTCTCTAGAATACTCCAAGGGCCGACTCATCTGCGGCTGTCATCGTCCATGCTTCTGCTCAATATTGCAGGACGGGTATTATGAGTGACTTGTAGAGCGTGGTTTTAGTTCCTCGAAAGAGGATTTTGCTTCTCAATTGCCTACGCAGTCCAAAGTAGCATTTATTGGCAAGGGTAATTCTTCGCTGGATTTCTAAGCTGACATTATTGTTGGTGTTAATGCTGGTTCCCAGGTAAACGAAGTCCTTTACTATTTCAAAAGTTTGGCTGACAGAAGGTACTTCGGTTTGCCCTCGTTCACCTCCAAACCCACTTTTTTCGCCTCTTTCTCCAATTAGGAGCAGGCAGAACTTACGGCGCGGTTATTTAAACCAATAATGTCAATGTCATCGGCATACGCCAGCAGTTGTACACTCTTGTAATAGATGGTTCCTGAGCGTTGTAGTTCTGAGGCTTGTATTATTTTCTCCAGCATCAAATTAAAGAAATCGCACGATAGGGGTAACCATGTCTGAAACCTCGTTTAGTTTCGAACGACTCGGAGAGATCATTCCCGATTCTGACTGAGCTGGCCCTGTTACTCAAAGTCGTTGATTAAATTACATAGAAATTGTTTTGTTGCGGCAACCCTATAATTTAATTTCTTCGCAAAGACATACTCAATTATTTTTGCCTTTTCTTTTTTTCAGAGATTAGGCCGACAGACTTATATATGAAACAAGACTTAGCAAAACGACTGCTGATGGGTTTTCTGGCGGTCTTTACGACAATTAATCAGTTATTTTCAGTCTTGAGACTTTTTCTAAGCAGTTCAGTTGCTGCACGGTTTTGGATATTATATAAAAAGCAGACATCAAACTACCTCTCAGCTAGATCTACTGTTTTTGTCTTTTGGGATATCATCCTTTTTCCACATTACACCTATGTCAGACAAGAGTCAAGTTATCTATCATTTTGCCGTCTAACAATTTTTCTCACAGCTGTCAATTACTAGTCTTGTTGGTGCCACCAATGTGTGGCGTATTCTTTTTTCCTTTAAGGGTTCAATGTTTGCATAAATCACACCTCCTTCCTTTACAAGTTTCGTGGCTGTCATTGTCATATAAATTGACAGCACACATGCTGGAGTCTAATACTACAGGGTGTTTTTTTTACAGGTTTGTTTTTCGAATAGAGATAAAACTGGCATTTTGTGGTCAAATCTGGCAACTCTAATGTCATTTATGTTCAGTTTGGTTTGCCATTTCATCATGAACAGGTTGACAAAAGAACAACGCTTGCAAATCGTGCAAATTTATTTCGAAAATAATGGTTCAGTTCGCGAAGTTTACCGTGAGCTCCGTCCATTTTATGGTCGACATAATCGTCCATCAGAGCAATTAATTCGGTTAACCATGGATCGTTTTCGCACTACGTTTACTCTATGTGATAATACGCATCCGCAGAGACGTCGAACAGTGCGCACCGAAGAAACAATTGCCGCTGTAGAGCAAAGTGTTGAAGAGGACCCGAATGAATCGATTCGCCACCGTGCACAGCAATTGGAGCTTTGTCCATCAACTTTATGGAAGATTTTGCGCAAAGATCTTGGCTTGCGACCTTACAAGATCCAGCTTGTGCAAGAATTAAAGCCGCGAGACCATGCAATGCGTCGTGATTTTGGTGTATGGGCCGAAAATGAGATTGATTTCGATGCTGATTTTCATCGCAAAATTTTGTTCAGTGATGAGGCTCATTTTTGGTTGAATGGCTACGTCAACAAGCAAAATTTCCGCATTTGGAGTGAAGAGAATCCACATGAGACCCTTGAAACGCCATTACATCCACAAAAACTGACTGTTTGGTGTGCTCTATGGGCTGGTGGAGTCATTGGGCCATACTTCTTCCGCAATAATGCTGGAGAGGCAGCTACCGTTAATGGAGACCGGTATAGAGCCATGATAACCGACTATTTTGTTCCCGAATTGGATGGCATGAATGTGGATGAGTTGTGGTTCTAACAAGACGGCGCTACATGCCACACAGCGCACGTCACAATCGATTTATTGAAGGAAACATTCGATGAGCGCATAATTTCGCGGAATGGACCTGTCAATTGGCCACCAAGGTCGTGTGATTTGACACCATTGGATTATTTTCTTTGGGGATATGTGAAGTCGCTCGTCTACACCAACAAACCAGAAACGTTAGGGGAATTGGAAGCCAACATTCGTGGCGTTATTGCCGACATACGGCCCCATATGCTCGAAAAAGTGGTTGAAAATTGGACCTGTAGAATTGGCTTTATTCGAGCCAGCCGCGGCGGCCACATGGATGAAATCATATTTAAACATTAATGGCATAAAATTATCCTTCCAATAAAGCCAAATTGATGGACCTTAAAACGATTTTCTTGTGTTTTATTTCAATTCGAAGTTCGATACCCCTAAAAAAAACACCCTTTACAACTGAAAGAACTAACAAAAGTTCGTTAACAGAAAGTATTTAAACATCGAGGCTGTCCACTATCTATCTGCTTGGCTCCAGATCGTTGTTTAAATAGCTACCTTAGCAATAAAAAAATTATATTTTGATAGTCGTTAATTCGAGAGACAAACTACAACATGAATACGAAATAAAAGAGTCCAGCAAAAAATTAGCTGTTCCTGGAAATTCTGTAGGAACTATTTTCTAATGCCTTTGTTAAGGCAACTGTGATATATTTTTTTTTACGAAACCTTGTTTGCTTCCCCTAATCACACATACAAATTATGCAAGCCCTAGAGTCGTTAAATTATTTCAAGAAAGTTCAATGGCAGAACTCTAAATACTGGACCTCTTTTAATTTCTTTGTTATGCCTTTCTTGAACATAAAACAAAATAAATTTGATCCCATGTTTGCAGTTATGAGAAGAACATATGAGAAGAACATATGAGAAGAACATATGAGAAGAACATTTGGTGGTGAACGAGGGCAAAATGAAGTACCTTCTGTCATCATGCAAAGAGTCAGCGCATTCGCGCCTTGGCAACCAAGCCACTGTTGGCAGCAATAATTCCGAAATAGTAAAGGACTTCGTTTACCTGGGAACCAGCATTAACACCAACAATAATGTTAGCCTAGAAATTCGACGAAGAATTACTCTTGCAAACAAATGCTACTTCGGACTGAATAGGCAATTGAAAAGTAAAGTCCTCTCTCGACGAACGAAAATCACACTCTACAAGTCACTCATCGCACCCGTCCTGCTATATGGTGCAGAAGCGTGGACACTAACAACATCTGATGAGGCGGCTCTGGGAGTATTCGAGAGAAAGGTTCTTCGAAAGATTTGTGGACCTCCACGCGTTGGCGACGGCGAGTGCCGAAGAAGATTTAATTATGAGCTGTATGAACTTTACGCAGACGCCGACATAGTTCAGCGAATTAAAACACAGCGGCTTCGCTGACTAGGCCACGTAGTGCGAATGAGCGAAGATGCTCCAGCCCAGAAAGTATTCTTATCGGCACCCGCCGGTGGAAGCAGAGAAAGAGGGAGACCACCACTCCGATGGAAGGACCAAGTGGAGACCGATTTGCGATCCCGCGGTGTTTCCAATTGGCGCCAGTTGGCGCAACGAAGAAACGACTGCCTAGCTATGTTGATGACCATTTAAAGAAGATATGGACACATCAATAAGTAAAACGAAATGATCACGACGATGGGCTGAGTCGATTTAGTTAGGTCTGTCTGTCTCTCCGTATGTCGGTTTAAAAGAAAATTGGTCCCTTAGTTTGGGCATATATGGTACGCGGCCGCCATTTTGTAATATAATACACTTTGCCCATTTGTTGAATTTATCTTTATCTTATTTATTTATTTACTGTTCCTTTCTTCCGTCATTCTTTCCGTTCCTTCCTTTGGTGTCCTTTCCTATGTTTTTATTTTTTGTTTCCTATTTACCTTTCTATTTTTCCTGTCCTATATTTCCAGTTCGTATTCGGCGGCCGCCACAGTAGTGTTGCTGGCCTACCACGAGGCCTAGTACAAGTAACATCAAAACTGGTTTGAAAAAGTTTTTTCAAAACAGGGTCGCCCCTCGTTATTGGTTTGGCAAACTCTCCGAGTGTATTTCTGCCATAGAAGGTTTCTCAGCAAAAATTCATGTGGTTTGCAGATGCCGTTCGGAATCGGCAAAAAACTGTAGGTCCCTCCAAGTTGTGGGACAAATTAGAAGCAGCACACCACAAATTGGTAGAGAAACTCGGCCTTTATCTCCTCAGGAGGTATATATTGCGCCATTTTTGTCTATCTTTTACCTACCTTCTAAAAAATTTAATAATGCAATATGTAATTTTATTTTATTTTATTTTACTTTATTTTGTTTTGTTTTATTTCTTTATTTTGTTTTGTTTTGTTTTATTTTATTTTATTTTATTTTATTTTATTTTATTTTATTTTATTTTACTTTATTTCATTTTATTTTATCTTATCTTATCTTTTCTTATTTTACTTTATTTCATTTAATTTTATTTTATTTTATTTCATTTCATTTCATTTTATTTTATTTCATTTAATTTAATTAAATTTTTTTTTTCATTTTATTTTATTTTATTTTACGTTATTTAATTTTACTTTATTTTATTTTATTTTATTGCATTTTATTTTATTTCTTTTACTTTATTTTATTTTATTTGATTTTATTTTATTTTATTTTATTTTATTTTATTTTATTTCATTTTATTTTTTTTATTTTACTTTATTTAATTTTACTTTATTTTATTTTATTTTATTTTATTTTATTGGATTTTATTTTATTTTTGTTTTACTTTATTTTATTTTATTTTATTTTATTTGATTTTATTTTATTTTATTTTATTTCATTTTATTTTGTTTTATTTTATTTTACTTTATTTTATTTTATTTTATGTTATTTTATTTAATTTTATTTTCTTTTATTGCATTTTATTTTATTTTTGTTTTACTTTATTTTATTTTATTTTATTTCATTTCATTTCATTTCATTTTATTTTATTTTACTTTATTTAATTTTACTTTATCTTGTCTTATCTTATTTTATCTTATCTTATCTTATCTTATCTTATCTTATCTTATCTTATCTTATCTTATCTTATCTTATCTTATCTTATCTTATCTTATCCTATCTTTTTCTTTTTTTTTTTTTTTTTTTTTTTTTTTTTTTTGTTTTTTTTTTTTTTTTTGTGTTCGTGGGAGGAGGAAATGCTTTATGCACTAACCGGGTTTGAGCCCTCGTTACTAGATTCTCTAGCAGCGGAACTCTCCGAGTGTGGGACTCCTTCTCTAACCTCCCACGGCCCGCGCATTCTTCCTTACCTGGGACCGCGCTTAGCATTACTTCAGGTAAGGAAGCGCGTTACGTGAGCTCTATGGCTACTCTCACGGTAACTGGCTAGACAACCGTCTTCCCGTTTCGCAAGGAGGACATTCCTCGCGTATCGTCTGACTATGTCCCATCTAACGTTTTCGCAGGTCATCTTGCGAATGACACTGCCCGGGGAAAGTTCGCCAATTGTCTCTTCCACCCGCCTTCTTTCTTCTGCAAATTGCTCGCATTCGAAGAAGGTGTGGCGTACGTCGTCTATGGCTCCGCAGTAGGTGCAGTTGGGGGTTTGAACTTTGCCCATTCTATGGAGATATTCACGGAAATAACCGTGTCCGGTTAAGAACTGGGTCAGGTAGAAGTCGACTTCTCCATGAGGTCGGTTCAGCCATGGTTCTAGTTCGGGGATTAATACCCTGGTCCACCTTCCAGCAGCACTGCTGCTCCATTGTAGTTGCCACCGCCGGATCGAATCACCACGCGCCTGCGTTGCAGCAACGTCTCTACGTACCTCTGCACGAGTGTCGTAAGTCATTTTTCTTTCCTCAGCGAGGAGATATATCGGTATAGTCCCCGCGATGACCAGAACAGCATCTGCGGAGACCGTGCGGTATGCTGAGGCGATTCTCAGGGCCCCTCTACGTTGGACTGCGGTAATAGCGGCCCGATACTTCCCAAATTTCATTGCGTCCGCCCAGACTTCTGCACCGTACAACAGTATAGAATCTGAGGCGGACGCCAGCAGCTTTCTTATGCATGGCTTTGGTCCACCTGTATTTGCCATTAGCCGACTCAGACTTGCGATGGTCTTCACAGCCTTCTCGCAGGAGCTTCTTAGATGCTCCGAGAAGGTCAGCTTGTTGTCCAATTTCACCCCTAGATATTTCGTAGAGCGGCGCGTCTCTATCTGTTGATCCCCAACATTCATGTTGGTGATTGTGGGAATCCTTCTTTTCGTTAGTATCACGATCTCTGTCTTGGCTGTAGCCAGTTGGAGGCCGTGATTATTCATCCACTCGTCTACACTGCGCATCACTTGGTTCAGTTTAAGCTGTGCCAGGTCGCAGTTTCGTGCTGTTATCACCGCAGCCACGTCGTCTGCAAAAGCAACTAGAAAAGTGCTTTCTGGCATCTGCATTCGAAGGAGACTGTCATAGGTAGCATTCCAAAGATCAGGGCCGAGCACCGACCCTTGTGCTGCCCCGCCTGTTAGCTTCACCTTTCTTTGGCCTTGCGTCGTTTCATAGATTAGCCAACGGTCTCTTAAGTAGTCCCTCAATATATCTAACAAGTATATCGGGACCTTAAAGGAGCGTTCTAATGCATCAAGCATGTCTTCCCACCTGGCAGAGTTAAAAGCGTTTTTAACATCTAACGTCACCAATAGTACCACCGGCCTTGCTTGATGGCTTGTCGTCTCGGCCTTCCGGACTGCCTCTACGACTTCTGCTATGGCGTCTATTGTGGAGTGCCCTCTCCGAAAGCCATGTTGCCGGTGGGAGAGTCCACCCTCGTCTTCTATGGCTGCTGTTAGACGTTGCTTTATAAGGCTCTCCATCATTTTTCCCGCTGTGTCGAGCATACATAGTGGGCGAAAGGATGATGGAGAGCTTGGGTCCCCTTTGCCTTTCGGTATGAGGACGAGCCGTGCTGTCTTCCATCTGGCGGGGAAGACACCTGCTTCTAGACATTTGTTATACATGTGTAACAAGAGCTCTGGACAACTATTAGCAGTTAATCTGATTGCCTCCGCAGGTATTCCATCGGGTCCTGGGGCTTTACCAGCCCTCATGCTACGCAGGGCTATTTCTAGCTCTTCTTCATTGAAAGGTACCACGTTGCGGTCATCTCGTGCTGCATGTTCCTCTTCTCTAGTAAGTTGCGTGAGGAATAGCGCTTCCACGATGTTCTTCATGTCATCTTCGTCCATCGTCTGATTTGGTGGTCGAAGTTTCTTCATAACTATTTTGTACCCTTGTCCCCAGGGGTCTTGATCCACTTCCTTACAGAGCTCTTTCCAGCATCTTAGTTTGCTTGCTTTTATGGCGGCGCCGAGAGCCTTTTTCGCCCCCTTGTACGCCTCCGCCCTTTCAAGAGCCTCGGATCTGCCACGTGAGCGCGTCGCCAGTCTTCGCATTTTGTGACATGTTTTCCGGAGTTCCGCGATTTCGCTATTCCACCAATATACCTGCTTCTTGCCTCGCCACGTTCCTATTCGTGGCATAGAGACGTTGCAAGCATGGCGCATGCATTGCATGGTTTCTTCAACCGCCGCATGTGGCGTATTGGTGCCGTCAGTTATCCGTCTGGCTTTCGCCAGCACTGTTCCGGTGAACCTGGTGGCGTCAACTTTAGCTGCATCCCATCTACGGGTTTTGTATGATGCGTTCGCTGCCGGTCTTTGACCAGGATGGTCGAGTTGGAAGGTGATGTAGTTGTGGTCGCTGCCAGTAAGGTCCTCCATCACTCTCCACCCAACCGCGTTTGGAAAGAGTCTCTCCGAGACGAGCGTTATGTCGGGGATCGAGTACCCAAAGCCCGGGCGCCTGTATGTTGGGGTCGTGCCCGTATTCAGTACGACCACACCGAGTCGGGCTGCCATTTCCAGAATTAGTTTTCCCCTGGTATTAGTTTGAGGCATGCCCCATTCTATTGCTCTAGCGTTGAAGTCTCCAGCGATGACCAGGTTGCCCGTTTGGTCCCGTAGGTCGTCTTCTAATAGCTCCAGCTTTTCTTTGAACCTCTGAATGGGGTCATTTGGTGACAGGTAGCAGCTAACAAGAGTTGTTCGCGCTACAGTTACACGGACGTAGCCATGCCCGGCAGCACGATTAGTAACATTGGTATTGGCGTCCACTATCCAGATAGCAGCAGCGCCAGATTCGTCAATGTACCAGCTGTCTCTGGCCTTGTAGGGTTCGCTGATGATTGCATAGTTTATTTGGTGATCAAGCACCAGTTGGTCTAGCAGTTCATCAGCTAACCTGCATCGATTCAGATTTCCTTGAATCACGCTGGTCATTGGGGCGACAGTTTGGCTTTCGCCGAAGCAAGTGCTTCTCTAAACGTGCTACATGCTCCAGACCCGGGAAGATGATCGAGGTTTCCCGTGGTGCAAAGGTAGCATTTTGCCTTTTCAGTGCAGGATGAGGATTTGTGGCCAGAGTTCCCACACTTCCAGCACGCGTCCCTCCTGTCGGGCCCATTGCAGCTAGCCTGTCGGTGTCCGTAACCGAGACACCTGAAGCAGCGTTGCACTTCCGCACGCTGTCTGATCCTACATTGGATCCAGCCGATGGGAATTTTTCCTTTTTTGAGCAGTTGGCTTCCGGGACCTTCGTCCACTTCGACAACAGCCTTCTTTTGCTCTCTCTGATTTACGGCGAAAAGAGAGATACGGATTTGGCCTGAGCTTTCTCCGATCTCTCTTCGAACGGCCTCTTCTATTTCCTCAGCCGTTGTGAGACAGTCCATGCCCAATACCTCTAGCTTTATACGCTTAGAGATTTGTTGTGCATCGCCAACTTCTCCTACCGCGCTACCAATGGCTTCTCTAAAGGCCGGTTGGTCGTTGCACTGCGCCGTTTCTATTAGTACGCTACCAGCCTTGGTCTTGCGCACTGACCGTATCACCGTTCCGGTTTCGGCAGGCCGGAGCTGACCTCGGATTGCCCCTAGAACTTCGGCGTAGGTTTTGCCTTCGGCCGGTTTCACCAGAAACGTTACGGCTCTGCTGTTCCTCTTGTTCTTCTTGACTGCCTTCGGGGCTTGAGCAGGCGGCTTCTTTTTTGCTTTAGGACGCTCTTGCCGTCTCCGACCTACTACTTTGGACCAAGCCTCTTCGGAATGGGTATTCTCCGATTCCTCGTCCCTTTTCTTCTTGGCTTCCGAGTCTATGAGCTGAGGGTCGGAGTTAGTCCGAGCCCTCTTATTTGATGGGCCCGGTTCGTCACCCTCTTCTTTATTTGGGCTCAATGAGCTCATATAGCTCAACACCTCTTCGAGGAGAGCCATTCCGTTCTTTATGTCCATGGACACGGTCTTCTGTCTCTGTGCGGCTGTTTGCATTGTACGCAGCACCGTTAGCGCATGGTCCAAGCACTGGCCTTGGGTTTTCCCCTTAAGGCTAAAAAGTGTCATTGCGCTTTTTAAGGGGGTTGCCTTCTTGTGGGTGGGATCTAGCTTCCCGCCGGTAGCAGTGGGTGTTGACTGGCCGGGCGTTTTGGTGCCGAATCCCACTGGTGTGTTTCGTGCCGGTCCAGAGCCTCGCGAAGGCATAACTGGAGTGGCCACTCTAGCCGGCGTTTTTAGAACCGGCGATCTTAGCAGTTTACTGCTTTTTCTGAATGCGACCTCGTCGCCGCTTTCGTTCTCCATTCTTTCTTCGTTGTTTTGATTTGATTTATTCATTTCTGTTGGGTCTCCGCTTCAAGCCGCTATCTCAGCACGTTGTGCAGTCGCCGTTATTGATTCCCGTGGTTATCTATGCGCTTGCAGGGAGGCCACGCTAGGGTTGACACAGGTCCTTATGAGAGTCTGTGTTCAGTGCCAGAATCCGGCATTAGTCAGGAGTTGTCTCAACTGAGCCTGCACCACCAACTTAATGACGACGTGCTTCGAACGTACTTGAAGACCTGCTAGGGTTTTAACGAGACGGAGACGATGCCGATATTAACCTACCAGCCATTTCGCCAAGGTGTCACCCTTGGTTACTGAGGTGGCAGACTACCGGCCTCGCCAGCCCGTAACATACTTTTCCTAATCATGTTTCCAGTTTCGGTCTTCAGGATCTTACTGGACTCAATCCTGAGAATGCTTAGTTAGAGTTTAAGGGCCGCATCCACTCGCCCTTTATTCGTTTTGGTTCGCCCTGAGTATTTCATTTCCTCAGTGCCACCCATTTCTGGGAAGCGTTCCTCTATCCACCACCCGAGGAGGCGCCCGGTAGGGGAACCGATACCCCGCCGGGTATCTTATCTTATCTTATCTTATCTTATCTTATCTTATCTTATCTTATCTTATCTTATCTTATCTTATCTTATCTTATCTTATCTTATCTTATTTTATTTAATTTTATTTTATTTTATTTTATTTTATTTTATTTCCATTCATTTTATTTTATTTTATTTATTTATTTTATTTTATTTTATTTTATTTTATTTTATTTTTATTTCATCTAGTTTTGTTTTCTTTTATTTTATTTCATTTTATTTTACTTTATTTAATTTTATTTTATTTTATCTTATCTTATCTTCCCGGCGGGGTATCGGTTCCCCTACCGGGCGCCTCCTCGGATGGTGGATAGAGGAACGCTTTCCAGAAATGGGTGGCACCGAGGAAATGAAATACTCAGGGCGAACCACAACGAATAAAGGGCGAGTGGATGCGGCCCTTAGACTCTAACTAAGCATCCTCAGGATTGAGTCCAGTAAGATCCTGAAGACCGAAACTGGAAACATGATTAGGAAAAGTATGATACATGCTGGCGAGGCCGGTAGTCTGCCACCTCAGTAACCAAGGGTGACACCTTGGCGAAATGGCTGGTAGGTTAATATCGGCATCGTCTCCGTCTCGTTAAAACCCTAGCAGGTCTTCAAGTGCGTTCGAAGCACGTCGTCATTAAGTTGGTGGTGCAGGCTCAGTTGAGACAACTCCTGACTAATGCCGGATTCTGGCACTGAACACAGACTCTCATAAGGACCTGTGTCAACCTTAGCGTGGCCTCCCTGCAAGCGCATAAATAACCACGGGAATCAATAACGGCGACTGCACATCGTGCTGAGATAGCGGCTTGAAGCGGAGACCCAATAGAAATGAACAAACAAAATCAAAACAACGAAGAAAGAATGGAGAACGAAAGCGGCGACGAGGTGGCATTCAGAAAAAGCGGTAAGCTGCTAAGATCGCCGGTTCTAAAAACCCCGGCTAGAGTGGCCACTCCAGTTATGCCTTCGCGAGGCTCTGGACCGGCACGAAACACACCAGTGGGATTCGGCACCAAAACGCCCGGCCAGTCAACACCCACTGCTACCGGCGGGAAGCTAGATCCCACCCACAAGAAGGCAACCCCCTTAAAAAGCGCAATGACACTTTTTAGCCTTAAGGGGAAAACCCAATGCCAGTGTTTGGACCATGCGCTAACGGTGCTGCGTACAGACAGAAGACCGTGTCCATGGACATAAAAAACGGAATGGCTCTTCTCGAAGAGGTGTTGAGCTATATGAGCTAATTGAGCCCAAATAAAGAAGAGGGTGACGAACCGGGCCCATCAAATAAGAGGGCTCGGACGAACTCCGACCCTCAGCTCATAGACTCGGAAGCCAAGAAGAAAAGGGACTTAGAATCGGAGAATACCCAGTCCGAAGAGGCTTGGTCCAAAGTAGTAGGTCGGAGACGGCAAGAGCGTCCTAAAGCAAAAAGGAAGCCGCCTGCTCAAGCCCCGAAGGCAGTCAAAAAGAACAAGAGAACAGCAGAGCCGTAACGATTCTGGTGAAACCGGCCGAAGGCAAAAGCTACGCCGAAGTTCTAGGGGCAATCCGAGGTCAGCTCGGGCCTGCGGAAACCGGAACGGTGATACGGTCAGTGCGCAAGACCAAGGCTGGTAGCGTACTAATAGAAACGGCGCAGTGCAACGACCAACCGGCCTTTAGAGAAGCCATTGGTAGCGCGGTAGGAGAAGTTAGCGATGCACAACAAATCTCTAAGCGTATAAAGCTAGAGGTATTGGGCATGGACTGTCTCACAACGGCTGAGGAAATAGAAGAGGCCGTTCGAAGAGAGATCGGAGAAAGCTCAGGCCAAATCCGTATCTCTCTTTTCGCCGTAAATCAGAGAGAGCAAAAGAAGGCTGTTGTCGAAGTGGACGAAGGTTCCGAAAGCCAACTGCTCAAAAAAAGAAAAATTCCCATCGGCTGGATTCAATGTAGGATCAGACAGCGTGCGGAAGTGCAACGCTGCTTCAGGTGCCTCGGCTACGGACACCGACAGGCTGGCTGCAATGGGCCCGACAGGAGGGACGCGTGCTGGAAGTGTGGGAACTCTGGCCAAAAATCCTCATCCTGCACTGAAAAGGCAAAATGCTACCTGTGCACCACGGGAAACCTCGACCATCTTCCCGGGGCTGGATCATGTAGCACGTTTAGAGAAGCACTTGCTTCGGCGAAAGCCAAACTGTCGCCCCAATGACCAGCGTGATTCAAGGAAATCTGAATCGATGCAGGTTAGCTGATGAACTGCTAGACCAACTGGTGCTTGATCACCAAATCAACTATGCAATCATCAGCGAACCTTACAAGGCCAGAGACAACTGGTACATCGACGAATCTGGCGCTGCTGCTATCTGGATAGTGGACGCCAATACCAACGTTACTAATCGTGCTTCCGGACATGGCTACGTCCGTGTAACTGTAGCGCGAACAACTCTTGTTAGCTGCTACCTGTCCCCAAATGACCCCATTCAGAGGTTCAAAGAAAAGCTGGAGCTATTAGAAGACGACCTACGGGACCAAACGGGCAACCTGGTCATCGCTGGAGACTTCAACGCTAGAGCAATAGAATGGGGCATGCCTCAAACTAATACCAGGGGAAAGGTAACTCTGGAAATGGCAGCCCGACTCGGTGTGGTCGTACTGAATACGGGCACGACCCCGACATACAGGCGCCCGGGCTTTGGGTACTCGATCCCCGACATAACGATCGTCTCGGAGAGACTCTTTCCAAACGCGGTTGGGTGGAGAGTGATGGAGGACCTTACTGGCAGCGACCACAACTACATCACCTTCCAACTCGACCATCCTGGTCAGAGACCGGCAGCGAACGCGTCATACAAAACCCGTAGATGGGATGCAACTAAAGTTGACGCCACCAGGTTCACCGGAACAGTGCTGGCGAAAGCCAGACGGATAACCGACGGCACCAATACGCCACATGCGGCGGTTGACGAAACCAAGCAATGCATGCGCCATGCTTGCAACGTCTCTATGCCACGAATAGGAACGTGGCGAGGCAAGAAGCAGGTATATTGGTGGAATAGCGAAATCGCGGAACTCCGGAAAACATGTCGCAGAATGCGAAGACTGGCGACGCGCTCACGTGGCAGATCCGAGGCTCTTGAAAGGGGGGAGGCGTACAAGGGGGCGAAAAAAGCTCTCGGCGCCGCCATAAAGGCAAGCAAACTAAGATGCTGGAAAGAGCTCTGTAAGAAAGTGGAGCAAGACCCCTGGGGACAAGGGTACAAAATAGTTATGAAGAAACTTCGACCACCAAATCAGACGATGGACGAAGATGACATGAAGAACATCGTGGAAGCGCTATTCCTCACGCAACCTACTAGAGAAGAGGAACATGCAGCACGAGATGACCGCAACGTGGTACCTTTCAATGAAGAAGAGCTAAAAAGAGCCCTGCGTAGCATGAGGGCTGGTAAAGCCCCAGGACCCGACGGAATACCTGCGGAGGCAATCAGATTAACTGCTAATAGTTGTCCAGAGCTCTTGTTACACATGTACAACAAATGTCTAGAAGCAGGTGTCTTCCCCGCCAGGTGGAAGACAGCACGGCTCGTCCTCATACCGAAAGGCAAAGGGGACCCAAACTCTCCATCATCCTTTCGCCCACTATGCATGCTCGACACAGCGGGAAAAATGATGGAGAGCCTTATAAAGCAACGTCTAACAGCAGCCATAGAAGACGAGGGTGGACTCTCCCACCGGTAACATGGCTTTCGGAGAGGGCACTCCACAATAGACTCCATAGCAGAAGTCGTAGAGGCAGTCCGGAAGGCCGAGACGGCAAGCCATAAAGCAAGGCCGGTGGTACTATTGGTGACGTTAGATGTTAAAAACGCTTTTAACTCTGCCAGGTGGGAAGACATGCTTGATGCATTAGAACGCTCCTTTAAGGTCCCGATATACTTGTTAGATATATTGAGGGACTACTTAAGAGACCGCTGGCTAATCTAAGAAACGACGCAAGGCCAAAGAAAGGTGAAGCTAACAGGCGGGGCGGCACAAGGGTCGGTGCTCGGCCCTGATCTTTGGAATGCTACCTATGACAGTCTCCTTCGAATGCAGATGCCAGAAAGCACTTTTCTAGTTGCTTTTGCAGACGACGTGGCTGCGGTGATAACAGCACGAAACTGCGACAGCTTAAACTGAACGAAGTGATGCGCAGTGTAGACGAGTGGATGAATAATCACGGCCTCCAACTGGCTACAGCCAAGACAGAGATCGTGATACTAACGAAAAGAAGGATTCCCACAATCATCAACATGCATGTTGGGGATCAACAGATAGAGACGCGCCGCTCTACGAAATATCTAGGGGTGAAATTGGACAACAAGCTGACCTTCTCGGAGCATCTAAGAAGCTCCTGCGAGAAGGCTGTGAAGACCATCGCAAGTCTGAGTCGGCTAATGGCAAATACATGCTACGCAGGGCTCTTTCTAGCTCTTCTTCATTGAAAGGTACCACGTTGCGGTCATCTCGTGCTGCATGTTCCTCTTCTCTAGTAGGTTGCGTGAGGAATAGCGCTTCCACGATGTTCTTCATGTCATCTTCGTCCATCGTCTGATTTGGTGGTCGAAGTTTCTTCATAACTATTTTGTACCCTTGTCCCCAGGGGTCTTCATCCACTTTCTTACAGAGCTCTTTCCAGCATCTTAGTTTGCTTGCCTTTATGGCGGCGCCGAGAGCTTTTTTCGCCCCCTTGTACGCCTCCGCCCTTTCAAGAGCCTCGGATCTGCCACGTGAGCGCGTCGCCAGTCTTCGCATTCTGCGACATGTTTTCCGGAGTTCCGCGATTTCGCTATTCCACCAATATACCTGCTTCTTGCCTCGCCACGTTGCTATTCGTGGCATAGAGACGTTGCAAGCATGGCGCATGCATTGCATGGTTTCGTCAACCGCCGCATGTGGCGTATTGGTGCCGTCGGTTATCCGTCTGGCTTTCGCCAGCACTGTTCCGGTGAACCTGGTGGCGTCAACTTTAGTTGCATCCCATCTACGGGTTTTGTATGACGCGTTCGCTGCCGGTCTCTGACCAGGATGGTCGAGCTGGAAGGTGATGTAGTTGTGGTCGCTGCCAGTAAGGTCCTCCATCACTCTCCACCCAACCGCGTTTGGAAAGAGTCTCTCCGAGACGAGCGTTATGTCGGGGATCGAGTACCCAAAGCCCGGGCGCCTGTATGTTGGGGTCGTGCCCGTATTCAGTACGACCACACCGAGTCGGGCTGCCATTTCCAGAATTAGTTTTCCCCTGGTATTAGTTTGAGGCATGCCCCTTCTATTGCTCTAGCGTTGAAGTCTCCAGCGATGACCAGGTTGCCCGTTTGGTCCCGTAGGTCGTCTTCTAATAGCTCCAGCTTTTCTTTGAACCTCTGAATGGGGTCATTTGGGGACAGGTAGCAGCTAACAAGAGTTGTTCGCGCTACAGTTACACGGACGTAGCCATGTCCGGCAGCACGATTAGTAACGTTGGTATTGGCGTCCACTATCCAGATAGCAGCAGCGCCAGATTCGTCGATGTACCAGTTGTCCCTGGCCTTGTAAGGTTCGCTTATCTTATCTTATCTTATCTTATCTTATCTTATCTTATCTTATCTTATCTTATCTTATCTCATCTTATCTTATCTTATCTTATCTTATCTTATTTTTTTTTATTTTATTTTATTTTATTTCATTTTATTTTATTTTATTTCATTTCATTTTATTTTGTTTTATTTTATTTTATTTTATTTTATTTTATTTTTATTTTATTTTATTTTATTTTACTTTATTTAATTTTATTTTATCTTACCTTATCTTATCTTATTTTACTTTATTTTATTTAATTTTATTTTATTTCATTTTATTTCATTTCATTTCATTTCATTTCATTTCATTTTATTTTATTTTATTTCATTTCATTTCATTTGATTTTATTTTATTTTATTTTATTTTTTTCCATTTTATTTTATTTTATTTTACTTTATTTAATATTACTTTATTTTATTTTATTGTATTGCATTTTATTTTATTGTTTTTACTTTATTTTATTTTATTTTATTTTATTTTTTTTTATTTTTTTTATTTCATTTTATTTTATTTTACTTTATTTAATTTTACTTTATCTTACTTTATTTTATTTAATTTTATTTCATTGCATTTTATTTTATTTTCTTTCATTTTACTGTGTTTGGAAGCTGGCTTGAGGTCAACTAGTTTTAAATAAAACGCAAGTTTTTTTCTTTAATTCGATATATTTCGATTACCCACTGTAATCGTCATCAGGAAATTTTTTTCAACTGTAACAAAATATAAACACAAAATATAAATATAATAACAATTCACATTCAGTTTTTTAAAAACAAAAATTTTTTCTTTTTTCTCAAAGACATTCACTACATACATTTATTTGAGTGTCCGCATCAGTTGACGTGGTGTTTTACACTGGATTTTTGTTTGTCAACAAATGCCTAAACAAGTGTGCAGAGTTCGTATCAATGTCGCTTTTATAGTTGATTCGGTTGTTTGTTGGTGTGTTTATAATATGCAGCATTTCCAACGTAAATCTCTTGCTGTAATGCTGTTCTTGTTGGAGAACGGTCGCTTTGTCGAAGCTCGGTGTGTGGGAGTTTTTGGCACAGTGGGCCATGAGTGCTGTTTTATAGTTGTTATTTTGATGGCAATATTTGTAGTCTGATTTATGTTGTGATAATCGTGATTTTAATTTTCCTTTGGTTGTCCCCACATATATGCTATCACATGGTTCATTTTCTTTTCCATTGCACGGGATTTGGTACACTACGTTACTTTTTTCTAAAGGCGGTATTTTTGTTTTTGTTCTATTAAACATATGTTTTAGCGTATTAATTGGTTTATGGGCTATTTTTATCTCTTCTGTGTTGTAACAATCTGATTTTACTAAGCGCTCTGACAACTTTGGTACATAAGCTACTGACTTGAATATTTTTTTGGTTTTTGATTTATCTTGATTATTTTCAATTTCATATCTTCTTAACAGGGTTTTAATAATATTGTTGGGAAAATCATTGCTTTTTAATAATATTTTAATTTCATTCTTGATCTCCGTGTGGTAAGTGTCATCTGTTATCCGTAACATTCGCCGTATACAGCCCATTGCTGTATTTATAATCATCGTCTTTGGATGCTTTGAGTTAAAATTGATGATTCGTCCGCTTGATGTGGGTTTCTTATACCACGTTAGTTTCAGTTTATTTCCTCTTCTAATAACCATTGAGTCTAAATAAGGTAATTTTCCGTCGTCCTCAAGTTCTGTTGTAAAGTTTATATTTTTATTGAAGGAATTTAGTGTGTCAAGTGTGCTTTGTACATCATCTTCATGTATTACTGCAAATAGATCGTCCACATATTTTGTCAGGAATCTAGGTACACGCGCTAACTTTTTAATTGTGTTGTCTAGTAATTCTTCCATTACAATATCGGCTATTACTGGGGAGGTTGGTGATCCCATCGGCAATCCTTTTAGCTGGGTGTATACTGTGTCGTTGAATTTAAAATATCTGTTCTCTTCTATGCAAAACTTAAGTATTTCTATGAACAGTGTCTTTGGTATATTTGTGTGTTTCTCTATTGTCGTCCATTTATCTTTTATAATGTCCAGTGCTAATTGTGTTGGAATACTGGGAAAAAGAGATACTACGTCAAAAGATACTATTTTTTCATCGTCAAAAATATAGGTGTTATTGATTTTGTTTTTAAATTCCTGGGTATTTTTAACGTTGTATGCCGAATTAGCCGTTATATTTTTCAAAATGTCTGCTACATATTTACATAGGTTATGTGCTGGTGATCCGGTGGCTGAGCATATTGGCCTAAGTGGTGTTCCTTCCTTGTGTAATTTTGGTAGTCCATAAATCCTTGGAGACAGGGCCGTTGTTGTGGTAAGTTTGTTTCTTTCGATCTTTGAAATTAACTCTAATTTATAAATTTTATCGACTAGACTATTGTTTTTGATCTGTAGTCTAGATGTGGGATCCTGTCTTTGTATCCTATACATTGTCAAGTCGTTTAATATATCTTCCATTTTCTTATTATAGTCACATATTTCCATTGCTACCGTTTTGTTGCCCTTGTCAGAAGTTAAAATACGAATATTATCATTTTTGCTCAGAAATTTCCGCGTCCGTCCCACTGTGTCTATTATTGCACGATCTATTGCACTTTGCCTATTTCTTGTAGTATGCTCTTTTAGCAGTAAAGAGAATTTTGTTCTTGCTTCCTCTTGTTTCTCTTTGACTTTGATTGTTTGTACGATATCCTCTCCATCCGCTATATATTTAAATAAAGGGAACTGTTTGTTTTCAATTGGAAGAGCAAACTTTGGACCTTTTGACAAAAGCATTTTTACATCTTGGGGAAATTCGACGTTTGTTGTGTTAACGAACCACTCTTCATTTTTGTTGCCGTCGAATAAGAGGTGGTTCCGACTTTTCCGTAGTTTTTCATACTTCGCTTCTTGTCGCTGCTTCACTGTTGTTGTTAGTTTCTCTGCGATTTTTGTCTCACTTTGCAATAATTTTTCAAAATCTTCCGCGTCAAGATGTTCCTTAAGTTTTGTTGTTATTTGCTCCATCTGCTGTTGCTGTCTTTTTAATATGTTGTGTTTTTGTTTTATTAGAAGACTTAGTATTTTTGTGTGAAAGTTATGTGTGTGTCTATCTAAGTTTCTATCTATGTCTGTTTTTTTGTTAAGCTCAAATATAAATAAGCTATTGCATCTGGTTGTACATTTTATGAAATTGGGAACTAATTTAGATTTCCTGCATTTTAAAAGAAATTTAAGACTACATTTTTGTTTTACCACTTTCTTTGGTGTATATTGAAATTTATTTATTAGTGCTCTAGAGTTGTTGTAGTTGTTTTTCATTACTGCATACTCCATTTTTGTTGTTGAATACATACGGCGTGCCTTCCGTCTTTCTAAATAATTGTTTTTGCGACCTTTCTTCTTTAACTGTGTTTGGAAGCTGGCTTGAGGTCAACTAGTTTTAAATAAAACGCAAGTTTTTTTCTTTTAATTCGATATATTTCGATTACCCACTGTAATCGTCATCAGGAAATTTTTTTCAACTGTAACAAAATATAAACACAAAATATAAATATAATAACAATTCACATTCAGTTTTTTAAAAACAAAAATTTTTTCTTTTTTCTCAAAGACATTCACTACATACATTTATTTGAGTGTCCGCATCTTGGAACATCTTGACGCGGAAGATTTTGAAAAATTATTGCAAAGTGAGACAAAAATCGCAGAGAAACTAACAACAACAGTGAAGCAGCGACAAGAAGCGAAGTATGAAAAACTACGGAAAAGTCGGAACCACCTCTTATTCGACGGCAACAAAAATGAAGAGTGGTTCGTTAACACAACAAACGTCGAATTTCCCCAAGATGTAAAAATGCTTTTGTCAAAAGGTCCAAAGTTTGCTCTTCCAATTGAAAACAAACAGTTCCCTTTATTTAAATATATAGCGGATGGAGAGGATATCGTACAAACAATCAAAGTCAAAGAGAAACAAGAGGAAGCAAGAACAAAATTCTCTTTACTGCTAAAAGAGCATACTACAAGAAATAGGCAAAGTGCAATAGATCGTGCAATAATAGACACAGTGGGACGGACGCGGAAATTTCTGAGCAAAAATGATAATATTCGTATTTTAACTTCTGACAAGGGCAACAAAACGGTAGCAATGGAAATATGTGACTATAATAAGAAAATGGAAGATATATTAAACGACTTGACAATGTATAGGATACAAAGACAGGATCCCACATCTAGACTACAGATCAAAAACAATAGTCTAGTCGATAAAATTTATAAATTAGAGTTAATTTCAAAGATCGAAAGAAACAAACTTACCACAACAACGGCCCTGTCTCCAAGGATTTATGGACTACCAAAATTACACAAGGAAGGAACACCACTTAGGCCAATATGCTCAGCCACCGGATCACCAGCACATAACCTATGTAAATATGTAGCAGACATTTTGAAAAATATAACGGCTAATTCGGCATACAACGTTAAAAATACCCAGGAATTTAAAAACAAAATCAATAACACCTATATTTTTGACGATGAAAAAATAGTATCTTTTGACGTAGTATCTCTTTTTCCCAGTATTCCAACACAATTAGCACTGGACATTATAAAAGATAAATGGACGACAATAGAGAAACACACAAATATACCAAAGACACTGTTCATAGAAATACTTAAGTTTTGCATAGAAGAGAACAGATATTTTAAATTCAACGACACAGTATACACCCAGCTAAAAGGATTGCCGATGGGATCACCAACCTCCCCAGTAATAGCCGATATTGTAATGGAAGAATTACTAGACAACACAATTAAAAAGTTAGCGCGTGTACCTAGATTCCTGACAAAATATGTGGACGATCTATTTGCAGTAATACATGAAGATGATGTACAAAGCACACTTGACACACTAAATTCCTTCAATAAAAATATAAACTTTACAACAGAACTTGAGGACGACGGAAAATTACCTTATTTAGACTCAATGGTTATTAGAAGAGGAAATAAACTGAAACTAACGTGGTATAAGAAACCCACATCAAGCGGACGAATCATCAATTTTAACTCAAAGCATCCAAAGACGATGATTATAAATACAGCAATGGGCTGTATACGGCGAATGTTACGGATAACAGATGACACTTACCACACGGAGATCAAGAATGAAATTAAAATATTATTAAAAAGCAATGATTTTCCCAACAATATTATTAAAACCCTGTTAAGAAGATATGAAATTGAAAATAATCAAGATAAATCAAAAACCAAAAAAATATTCAAGTCAGTAGCTTATGTACCAAAGTTGTCAGAGCGCTTAGTAAAATCAGATTGTTACAACACAGAAGAGATAAAAATAGCCCATAAACCAATTAATACGCTAAAACATATGTTTAATAGAACAAAAACAAAAATACCGCCTTTAGAAAAAAGTAACGTAGTGTACCAAATCCCGTGCAATGGAAAAGAAAATGAACCATGTGATAGCATATATGTGGGGACAACCAAAGGAAAATTAAAATCACGATTATCACAACATAAATCAGACTACAAATATTGCCATCAAAATAACAACTATAAAACAGCACTCATGGCCCACTGTGCCAAAAACTCCCACACACCGAGCTTCGACAAAGCGACCGTTCTCCAACAAGAACAGCATTACAGCAAGAGATTTACGTTGGAAATGCTGCATATTATAAACACACCAACAAACAACCGAATCAACTATAAAAGCGACATTGATACGAACTCTGCACACTTGTTTAGGCATTTGTTGACAAACAAAAATCCAGTGTAAAACACCACGTCAACTAATGCGGACACTCAAATAAATGTATGTAGTGAATGTCTTTGAGAAAAAAGAAAAAATTTTTGTTTTTAAAAAACTGAATGTGAATTGTTATTATATTTATATTTTGTGTTTATATTTTGTTACAGTTGAAAAAAATTTCCTGATGACGATTACAGTGGGTAATCGAAATATATCGAATTAAAAGAAAAAAACTTGCGTTTTATTTAAAACTAGTTGACCTCAAGCCAGCTTCCAAACACAGTTAAAGAAGAAAGGTCGCAAAAACAATTATTCTTTCATTTTATTTTACTTTATTTAATTTTATTTAATTTTATTTCATTTTATTTTATTTTATTTTATTTTATTTTTTTCCATTTTATTTTATTTTATTTTACTTTATTTAATATTACTTTATTTTATTTTATTGTATTGCATTTTATTTTATTGTTTTAACTTTATTTTATTTCATTTTATTTTATTTTATTTTATTTCATTTTATTTTATTTTACTTTATTTAATTTTATTTTATTTTACTTTATATTATTTAATTTTATTTTATTGCATTTTATTTTATTTTCTTTCATTTTATTTTACTTTATTTAATTTTACTTTATTTTATTTTATTTTATTTTATTTTATTTTATTGCATTTTATTTTATTTTTTTTACTTTATTTTATCTTATCTTATTTTATTTTATTTTATTTCATTTTATTTTATTTTATTTTATTTTATTTTATTTTATTTTATTTCATTTCATTTTATTTTACTTTATTTAATATTACTTTATTTTATTTTATTGTATTGCATTTTATTTTATTGTTTTTACTTTATTTTATTTTATTTTATCTTATCTTATCTTATCTTATTTTACTTTATTTTATTTAATTTAATTTTATTTTATTTTATTTCATTTTATTTTATTTCATTTCATTTCATTTCATTTCATTTTATTTTATTTTATTTCATTTCATTTCATTTTATTTTATTTTATTTTATTTTATTTTATTTTATTTTACTTTATTTAATATTACTTTATTTTATTTTATTGTATTGCATTTTATTTTATTGTTTTTACTTTATTTTATTTTATTTTATTTTATTTCATTTTATTTTATTTTATTTTACTTTATTTAATTTTACTTTATTTTACCTTATTTTATTTAATTTTATTTTATTGCATTTTATTTTATTTTCTTTCATTTTATTTTACTTTATTTAATTTTACTTTATTTTATTTTATTTTATTTTATTCTATTTTTTTTACTTTATTTTATTTTATTTTATTTGATTTTATTTTATTTATTTTATTTTATTTTATTTTATTTTATTTTATTTTATTTTATTTTATTTTATTTTATTTTATTTTATTTTATTTTATTTTATTTTGTTTGATTTTGTTTTATTTTATTTTACTAGATTTTATTTTGTTTTTTTTATTTTACTTTATTTTATTTCATTTTATTTTGTTTTTATTTTATTTTATTTTACTTCATTTTATTTCATTTAATTTTATTTTATATTATTTTATTTTATTTAACTTCATTTTAATTTTCCTTATTTCTTGTTCCTTTTTTCACCTTCATTGCATTAGCTTCTTTACTTTCCTTTCTTTTCCGTGCCTTTCTATAATTTATTTTGTTCTTTTTTTTTTTTGCTTCCTTTTCTTTCCTTTTATAACTTCACCATTTGATCCTTGGATCAATTCAAGATATAGTTCCTATAAAACCAAATGTCGTAGTAAAATTGCTTTTGTGAACACCAGGTTATATTTTGGATACTTATTTTTTTGTTCATTATAATTCAAAATGTCAAAAAGTCATATTGAAGGAAAACCTTCCGCTGCATGATTCCACAGTATACAGTAGACCACAGTGTAACAGTGAGCCAAGTAGCCAAAAAAAAAAAGTAAACATGCTTATTTGACAATTCGCTTGAATGTATGAGTTAAAAATTTTCATCAAATGTCGGTTGCTTTAACCCTTACAAATTTTATTTAGCTTACTTTTCTTTGAATTTAATTTCAATTTAGAAAAAGAAAAGATATTGACATTGTATTATATTAAAATACATGGTGCGAAAATCGTTTTATTTCCACAGTGGTACTAATACGTATAGTTACAGGGATCGGACATTTTCGCAGTAGAAGTTTTATTTCCTATCAGTAGAATTCAACCAATTTATTGAGAAAGTGAAGATTAGAAGCTATATTACGGTAAATTCAAAAACAAATGCAGTATGTATGTAGCAATCCTTAGGTGTGTTCGGCGAGAAAGCTTGCAAGAATTCTATGGCCCTGCTGATTAGCACAAGGACTAAGTAAAGAAAGGATTGAGGCAATTGTGAGTTGGGAGAACCACATAATATATATATATTTATTTCTTAAGCTCACATACGAAACGTATGTGAAATAGTAACTGGAGCTTTGTGAACTTTTCGTTCAGTTGTTTTCAAAGGGTTAATGAAAACAAATTACTGACACATACGAATTATTTCATATACACGTTGTAAAATAAGCATGTTGTCAGCGGCTGGCTCACTGTTTCACTGTGCAGTAGACCAGATACTGACGTCTATGCTTATTTGAAAATTAATACATGAAAAATGTTTATGTATTGGTGCTTGAAGTCATTAACCCATTTGAACCGACCGGTAAAAAAGCACACAGATAAATTTTTATATGAAATTTAAAGCAAAAGGTTCTATTAATCCATTGTTTCTAGGTAGTTATTGGATCATGCTTCTCATCTTTGATAGCATAAAAATACCAATACCAAATACCGGAATATCCGGATTCCAATTTATGTACATATATGAGTCTGGATAAATGAAAGAGTAGTAAAGAGAAAGTAGATTCTATTCGGTAGTAAGGAAAATAAACCATTCTATCATATTAACCGGACATTCGTATTTGTATGCTCAAGCGTGCCTTATAAATATGAAGCGATCTTACTCTGTTTCTGTTTGAGCGTTGCTTTCTGAGTCTTGTCCTGAATGTATTTTTTGAATGTTGGAAACGAACTTAAGCCACGACCAAAACAACCACAGAATCCTCACTTCAACGAGAAGACTTTCTTGTCACCTGAAACTTGTTCACAGCATTTTGTCCCTACGTATATATATTTTCAAGAACCCGCTAAATTTGAATGACAGTTATTCCAGCTACTGATCGCCAGAGTTGTGCCAAGTGTCACACATGAGTCGTCTTGGTCAGGACATAGGCGTTTCCAGTTCATGCTTGAAGAATGTAGTTTCGACTAACATTTTTTTCGCAAATATGTCATGTGGGTGATAATGATGCTCCTCATGCGACTTCCAACTGGTTTTCATATATACCAATAACAAACTCAGAGAATTTAGCATTCTTATATAAGAAAGGCGAATTATTAGCATTTGTCTTTTTTTATACTATTAAAAATTTATAACATTCACGGAAATTTTATAAAAAATTTATTTATTTTGGGTTAAGGCAAATGACACCTTTTAGACAGAAATGAAATAATTTTGTCAAATAAGCATATTAAAATTTTTTTTTTTTTTTTTGCTTATCTGGCCTACTGTATACTCATGAATCATGCCTGTATACTGTGATTCTGCTTAAAATATTTTAAGTATTGACTTTCAAATTTTTTCTATCGTTGAAATTTTTAAATCAAAAATAAATTCTTTCTCACCTAGTTCTAACAAAAATTTAACAATTTTCCTTGTAAAATCTTAGCTTTAGTGCAGAACTTCAAACGCAAAAAAAAGCAAAAAAAACGCATCTGAAATAATTGGCTTAACAAAATATGTGCGAAAATCAAAAAATTTATTGAATGTAAATTTTTAGTATAAAATAACAACGAATCGGGAAGAAAACATACTACCTTATGCAAAAATCGCACAGAGTTTCTTGTTTTGTGACAAAAAGATAAGTTAAAATGAACTGCAAAATATCAGATTTTATTTTTTCGAACAAAAAATATATGCAAATCTGAGAATACTTATTGAAAATGTACAATGGACTCGCCCAAATCAGTTAAGACGCATTATGTGCGCTGTTTGAAATGCAACAAAATTTTGGAGTGTTCACGTTACGACACGACCGCCCTTCTCGAACACATACGAAGAGACCATAAGAAAATTGAAATTATTGACGTCGACGAAGACGATTCTAGCTCTTATAAAGGGCCTAGAGGAACGGCTGGCTATAACGCCATCAACCCCGATAAGAATAGTGACGAATATAAAAGCAAGCACGCAACTAACGGCTTCATGGGCACTAACGGTTATCAAAGCTCCAATACATTGCAACGTAAAAGAAACTCGTACTTGCGCGAGGCCGCACAAAACATTGTTGGAACAACACCTAAGTACTACCTTGAACCAAAAAGCAAAGAAATGAAAGAAAAAAAGTTAATCGCTCCCAGCACTGATAATAGTAAAGCGAAGGATTGTGAAGAATTTAAACCAGAATCTGTTTCGTCACGCGAACGTATGCATATTCGTACGCATCGCAGTAAGTTTACGTAAATATATTTATTGATAAAACCACCTAAAACTTATCATAATAATCTCTTTCATATACCACTTGATGAACGTCCAACTTGAGGTGAGTCGAATTGTGATTGTGGTGTGAAAGCTGAGCGTAGCAACGATACGAGTGGTCCACACACACGTCGCTCTGATGTCCATACGCCGTTCTTACAAACACCACAACCAGATCAGCCCAATCGCAGTTTGTATCGTACTTCCATTGAGAAGTGGCATCCAGTTAATGGCACCATCTATTGCCCCAAATGTGGCGCCAATCGGCGGCCCCTAATACGCACCCATGCGGAACGTTCTTCCAATAGCTCCTGCTGTGGCGTTTGTATTCTAAGCTGTTGGCCTTTTTGCTTTCTACCCTTTCTGGTGCCCAACGACAATAAGGAATATCTGCATTGCTCGAATTGTAAAACTTTCCTTGGTTTATATGATCGCTCAAATAATTCTGTGAGGCCGAATCGTGAATATCTGCAACCTGAGGATATGGATATAAAAGAGGCGCAGGATGATGATGTTAAAGAACGCAGAAATTGCCGTTGTGCTTGATAGTTATTAACATATTCGCGTGTTGGAGAATGTAATGTAGGTTGTGATATTTTGTCAAGTGTACGTTTGTATGTAATTTGTTCTCAAATAGATTTTAGTGGTTGGCATTCAGCGTATTTTTTAGAGGAAAGCTTTTGTGCTTATTTAGAACAGAGCTTTTATCTGTAAAAACTGACATTATTTGTATCTGGTGTTTGCTTGTATTGTATTGTTGTTTTCTCATCTTAAGGAATTATAGAGACAGTTTTTGCACTTAAAAGCTCTGCTTATGTAAACGTATGGTGTTGGAACATTCACATAGATAAAGAGAGAAAGCTTTGACTAAAGGGCATTCAAGTAAGTAATGTGGTTTATTAACAGTAGTGACGCCTTTTTTAGCAGACTGCTACGTACCGTCGTTAGATTATCTTATAACTTTAAACTAGCTGTTTTTGTATATTTGTAGCAGACCTGTTAAATAATGATTACTAATAGTAATGACTACCCGTTTGATTAATTACTTTCTTTATAATCCATTTAATGATTGATTACCAATCACTTTCAATTTTTAATGATTATTTTCCAATTAATTAAAAAAAATCATGATTTTTTACGATTATTGAAAAAAATCAAAAAATAATCAAAAAAAGTTCTTTTGATTACTTTTATTTTTTTATTTTTGTTTATTTTTTGTTTTTTTTTTTTTATAGTATTGCTGTAGAACCCCAGAAATATACACGTCAACAATACTTATTTAATTTTACTTTATCTTGTCTTATCTTATTTTATCTTATCTTATCTTATCTTATCTTATCTTATCTTATCTTATCTTATCTTATCTTATCTTATCTTATCTTATCTTATCTTATCTTATCTTATCTTATCTTATCTTATCTTATCTGATTTTACTTTATTTTATTTAATTTTATTTTATTTTATTTCATTTTATTTTATTTCATTTCATTTCATTTTATTTTATTTTATTTCATTTTATTTTATTTCATTTCATTTCATTTTATTTTATTTTATTTTATTTTATTTTATTTTATTTTATTTTATTTTATTTTATTTTATTTTTTTCCATTTTCTTTTATTTTATTTTACTTTATTTAATATTACTTTATTTTATTTTATTGTATTGCATTTTATTTTATTGTTTTTACTTTATTTTATTTTATTTTATTTCATTTTATTTTATTTTATTTTACTTTATTTAATTTTACTTTATTTTACTTTATTTTATTTAATTTTATTTTATTGCATTTTATTTTATTTTCTTTCATTTTATTTTACTTTATTTAATTTTACTTTATTTTATTTTATTTTATTTTATTTCATTTTATTTTAATTTATTTTATTTTATTTTATTTTATTGCATTTTATTTTATTTTATTTTTTTTACTTTATCTTATTTTATTTTATTTTATTTGATTTTATTTTATTTTATTTTATTTTATTTTATTTTATTTTATTTATTTTATTTTATTTTATTTTGTTTGATTTTGTTTTATTTTATTTTACTTTATTTTATTTTGTTTTTTTATTTTACTTTATTTTATTTCATTTTATTTTGTTTTTATTTTATTTTATTTTACTTTGTTTTATTTCATTTTATTTTATTTTATATTACTTTATTTTATTTAACTTCATTTTAATTTTCCTTATTTCTTGTTCCTTTTTTCACCTTCATTGCATTAGCTTCTTTACTTTCCTTTCTTTTCCGTGCCTTTCTATAATTTATTTTGTTCTTTTTTTTTTTTTGCTTCCTTTTCTTTCCTTTTATAACTTCACCATTTGATCCTTGGATCAATTCAAGATATAGTTCCTATAAAACCAAATGTCGTAGTAAAATTGCTTTTGTGAACACCAGGTTATATTTTGGATACTTATTTTTTTGTTCATTAAAATTCAAAATGTCAAAAAGTCATATTGGTGGAAAACCTTCCGCTGCATGATTCCACAGTATACAGTAGACCACAGTGTAACAGTGAGCCAAGTAGCCAAAATAAAAAAAGTAAACATGCTTATTTGACAATTCGCTTGAATGTATGAGTTAAAAATTTTCATCAAATGTCGGTTGCTTTAACCCTTACAAATTTTATTTAGCTTACTTTTCTTTGAATTTAATTTCAATTTAGAAAAAGAAAAGATATTGACATTGTATTATATTAAAATACATGGTGCGAAAATCGTTTTATTTCCACAGTGGTACTAATACGTATAGTTACAGGGATCGGACATTTTCGCAGTAGAAGTTTTATTACCTATCAGTAGAATTCAACCAATTTATTGAGAAAGTGAAGATTAGAAGCTATATTACGGTAAATTCAAAAACAAATGCAGTATGTATGTAGCAATCCTTAGGTGTGTTCGGCGAGAAAGCTTGCAAGAATTCTATGGCCCTGCTGATTAGCACAAGGACTAAGTAAAGAAAGGATTGAGGCAATTGTGAGTTGGGAGAACCACATAATATATATATATTTATTTCTTAAGCTCACATACGAAACGTATGTGAAATATTAACTGGAGCTTTGTGAACTTTTCGTTCAGTTGTTTTCAAAGGGTTAATGAAAACAAATTACTGACACATACGAATTATTTCATATACACGTTGTAAAATAAGCATGTTGTCAGCGGCTGGCTCACTGTTTCACTGTGCAGTAGACCAGATACTGACGTCTATGCTTATTTGAAAATTAATACATGAAAAATGTTTATGTATTGGTGCTTGAAGTCATTAACCCATTTGAACCGACCGGTAAAAAAGCACACAGATAAATTTTTATATGAAATTTAAAGCAAAAGGTTCTATTAATCCATTGTTTCTAGGTAGTTATTGGATGATGCTTCTCATCTTTGATAACATAAAAATACCAATACCAAATACCGGAATACCCGGATTCCAATTTATGTACATATATGAGTCTGGATAAATGAAAGAGAGAGCAAATAAGAAAGTAGATTATATTCGGTAGTAAGGAAAATAAACCATTCTATCATATTAACCGGACATTCGTATTTGTATGCTCAAGCCTGCCTTATAAATATGAAGCGATCTTACTCTGTTTCTGTTTGAGCATTGCTTTCTGAGTCTTTTCCTGAATGTATTTTTTGAATGTTGGAAACGAACTTAAGCCACGACCAAAACAACCACAGAATCCTCACTTCAACGAGAATACTTTCTTGTCACCTGAAACTTGTTCACAGCATTTTGTCCCTACGTACATATATTTTCAAGAACCCGTTAAATTTGAATGACAGTTATTCCACCTACTGATCGCCAGAGTTGTGCCAAGTGTCACACATGAGTCGTCTTGGTCAGGACATAGGCGTTTCCAGTTCATGCTTAAAGAAGAAAACTAGTTTCGACTAACATTTTTTTCGGAAATATGTCATATGGGTGATAATGATGCTCCTCATGCGACTTCCAACTGGTTTTCATATATACCAATAACAAACTCAGAGAATTTAGCATTCTTATATAAGAAAGGCGAATTATTGGCATTTGTCTTTTTTTATACTATTAAAAATTTATAACATTCACGGAAATTTTATAAAAAATGTATTTATATTGGGTTAAGGCAAATGACACCTTTTAGACAGAAATGAAATAATTTTGTCAAATAAGCATATTTACATTTGTTTTTTTTTTTTGCTTATCTGGCCTACTGTATACTCATGAATCATGCCTGTATACTGTGATTCTGCTTAAAATATTTTAAGTATTGACTTTCAAATTTTTCTATCGTTGAAATTTTTAAATCAAAAATAAATTCTTTCTCACCTAGTTCTAACAAAAATTTAACAATTTTCCTTGTAAAATCTTAGCTTAAGTGCAGAACTTCAAACGCAAAAAAAAGCAAAAAAAAACGCATCTGAAATAATTGGTTTAACAAAATATGTGCGAAAATCAAAAAATTTATTCAATGTAAATATTTGGTATAAAATAACAACGAATCAGGAAGAAAAAATACTACGTTATGCAAAAATCGCACAGAGTTTCTTGTTTTGTGACAAAAAGATAAGTTAAAATGAACTGCAAAATATCAGATTTTATTTTTTCGAACAAAAAATATATGCAAATCTGAAAATACTTATTGAAAATGTACAATGGACTCGCCCAAATCAGTTAAGACGCATTATGTGCGCTGTTTGAAATGCAACAAAATTTTGGAGTGTTCACGTTACGACACGACCGCCCTTCTCGAACACATACGAACAGACCATAAGGAAATTGAAATTATTGACGTCGACGAAGACGATTCTAGCTCTTATAAAGGGCCTAGAGGAACGGCTGGCTATAACGCCATCAACCCCGATAAGAATAGTGACGAATATAAAAGCAAGCACGCAACTAACGGCTTCATGGGCACTAACGGTTATCAAAGCTCCAACACAATGCAACGTAAAAGAAACTCGTACTTGCGCGAGGCCGCACAAAACATTGTTGGAACAACACCTAAGTACTACCTTGAACCAAAAAGCAAAGAAATGAAAGAAAAAAAGTTAATCGCTCCCAGCACTGATTATAGTAAAGCAAAGGATTGTGAAGAATTTAAACCAGAATCTGTTTCGTCACGCGAACGTATGCATATTCGTACGCATCGCAGTAAGTTTACGTAAATATATTTATTGATAAAACCACCTAAAACTTATCATAATAATCGCTTTCATATATAACTTGATGAACATCCAACTTGAGGTGAGTCCAATTGTGATTGTGGTGTGAAAGCTGAGCGTAGCAACGATACGAGTGGTCCACACACACGTCGCTCTGATGTCCATACGCCGTTCTTACAGACACCACAACCAGATCAGCCCAATCGCAGTTTGTATCGTACTTCCATTGAGAAGTGGCATCCAGTTAATGGCACCATCTATTGCCCCAAATGTGGCGCCAATCGGCGGCCCCTAATACGCACCCATGCGGAACGTTCTTCCAAAAGCTCCTGCTGTGGCGTTTGTATTCTAAGCTGTTGGCCTTTTTGCTTTCTACCCTTTCTGGTGCCCAGCGACAATAAGGAATATCTGCATTGCTCGAATTGTAAAACTTTCCTTGGTTTATATGATCGCTCAAATAATTCTGTGAGGCCGAATCGTGAATATCTGCAACCTGAGGATATGGATATAAAAGAGGCGCAGGATGATGATGTTAAAGAACGCAGAAATTGCCGTTGTGCTTGATAGTTATTAACATATTCGCGTGTTGGAGAATGTAATGTAGGTTGCGATATTTTGTCAAGTGTACGTTTGTATGTAATTTGTTCTCAAATAGATTTTAGTGGTTGGCATTCAGCGTATTTTTTAGAGGAAAGCTTTTGTGCTTATTTAGAACAGAGCTTTTATCTGTAAAAACTGACATTATTTGTATCTGGTGTTTGCTTGTATTGTATTGTTGTTTTCTCATCTTAAGGAATTATAGAGACAGTTTTTGCACTTAAAAGCTCTGCTTATGTAAACGTATGGTGTTGGAACATTCACATAGATAAAGAGAGAAAGCTTTGACTAAAGGGCATTCAAGTAAGTAATGTGGTTTATTAACAGTAGTGACGCCTTTTTTAGCAGACTGCTACGTACCGTCGTTAGATTATCTTATAACTTTAAACTAGCTGTTTTTGTATATTTGTAGCAGACCTGTTAAATAATGATTACTAATAGTAATGACTACCCGTTTGATTAATTACTTTCTTTATAATCCATTTAATGATTGATTACCAATCACTTTCAATTTTTAATGATTATTTTCCAATTAATTAAAAAAAATCATGATTTTTTACGATTATTGAAAAAAATCAAAAAATAATCAAAAAAAGTTCTTTTGATTACTTTTATTTTTTTATTTTTGTTTATTTTTTGTTTTTTTTTTTATAGTATTGCTGTAGAACCCCAGAAATATACACGTCAACAATACTGAAAAAAATCAAAAATAATCAAATATAATCAAAAGTAATCAAAACAAGAAAAGGCAATTATTACTTGATTACAATTAGAAAAAAACAAAAAAATTAGAAATAATCAAAAGTAATCAAACCAACTTTTTTGATTAATTAGGCGGCTTTTTTAATTGGTAACGATTATTTTAATTGATCATCAAGGAAAGGCAATTATTAATTGATTACAATTAGAAAAATTCAAAAAAAAACCAAAAATAATCAAACCAACTTTTTTTTAAGAATTAAAAATTTTTTTTTAATAATTTTTAATAATTTTGAAACACAATTAAAACAATCATTAACAATTTAAAAAGCCGTCTAAGAAAGAAGAATTACTAATCAAATTTAACAGGTCTGATTTGTATATCCACACTATCACGGAAACGGCTTAATCGATGTACATATATGAAATCTGTCATGTGGATAGTGTACTGCATTCTAAAAACTTGTACCGAAGTGTTGCCACTCAGGATGCTTTTGTGGGATTGCCACCTATCTGATTTCTTTGTAATGAAATGAGATATGCCAATATAATTGTCAAACGAATGTTGTTTCACGTCGCATTTCAACAAAAATATTTCTAGGTTGCTACGTGGTATTTTCCCCTCATATTTATAAGCCCCATTATCTCGAAAACACCTTGACGCATTTCTATGAAATTTTGTGCATATGTATACAAGTTTTCTCTTACAACCTCAGGTACCCTACATAAGAGTTGCAAGTTCCGTTTCCACTTCTCTGAAATTAAATAAAAATCAAATAAGATTTGACAATGTACATATGTATCAATCGAATGGTATTTCACGTCGTATTTCAACGAAAATCTTTCTAGGTAGGGCTACCACCTAGGATTATGTATATATATTTCTCGATATTGAACGATCTAATTAATACAGATTTGGTAAGTTAAACTTTATAAAAAAATACCAGAATGTCTTTACTAATGAGTATCTACAACAACAGCCTCGAAAAATACCAGTCAAAGTTCGTTCGCCCATGTACTAGGTATGTAATGGGACTCAAAACAATAAAGCGATAGACTTTCCGGGACGAAAATAGGATCGCCCAGTATTTATGGCAACGAAATGTTTTTTATTTACAAATAATCCGATCAAAGTTTTCTAACAAGCGTATTATAAGAGATTAACCTTCATCAGCTGACCTCAAGTTTCTGGTATACTCCTCTTTTTAATTTTTTTTACACATAGGCAGGAGCTATGTATTTCGCGCAGGCTAGGAAGTATATATTTTTACTTAGAATTGATAAGGGAGCCGATCAAGTGATTTATATTAGTTTTCCTAAACTGTTTTCGACGTTTCCACTATATCACTGGCTTATAGATGGGAACCATTGTTAACACAAACTTTAAGTGAGGAAAGCACTGCCTTCCGCTTTGCCGAACTCTTAATGCCCAAATCCCGAAGTTATAAGCCAAAATATGTTTATCGATACAATCGACTGTATAGGATTCATACATTATATTGTACCGATCTAATTGGCTAGACAGTTATCTTTAAAATTATGTGACAAGTTTTGCGTACAAACAGGTGGACGAACGGACACAGCTAAATTGGGTAAACTAATCGTTATGATACCAATTCATGTTCGTGAAAGCTTTCAAACTAAAGTACTCTCTCCGCGAACGAAATTATAGCTCTCGCTTGTCGTAAGCGTCTCACTAAGTTTTCCAGAAGCCTCAACTTCACATGAAATGGCTGCGGAATTTTTTTCATACTTAATTATAAGCTAAATAGCAGTGTAATTTTTTAGTGATGGGACTCCGAGAAGAGTTATGTACTCTTATAAGCATGCTACATTATGTTTTTCTACAATAAGGTAGAATAATTTCAGATTGTTCATAAGGCATTTGAGAAGCATATCCGAAACATTGTTTGAAAAAATGCCCATCGGTTTCGTTATATGCTGGCCTAGAGAGTTAAACTAATACACCTCATTGGTCCACCTTATCTTCGGGTATAATGTCCACATATGTGGAAAAAAGTTTTCATTGTCAAATAATTGGTAATATTTCATTATTTCCCTCATACATTATCACAATTTATGGGTAACATATTCGCTCCCTTTTCGATATTTTCAGTGTCTGTTTGCTTCTTTTGTTGCGTTTATTTTATATACGATTTTCAAATGCACTGAAATATGCAAGCTTAGATCATAGTTTGTCACATCCCAGTAGAACTTGGAGCGAGATCTCCCTAAGCGATGAACAAGAGAGTACTCTCTTTGACATCCTTTTGGAACAATAGAAGATGTTTCAGATTCCTTCTACTTTTACTCCTAGCTAACACCTTTTTGAGTAAGCCGACATTATCTGCCAACAAAAGAAAAAAAATTTTTAACAAATGGAAAAAAACTTAAAAAAAAAAAATAAAAACCTGCAATTGTAGAAATATGAGAAATAAACACAGTTTAAACAAGTAAGGAAGTCTACGTTCGGGTGGAACCGAACATTATATACCTAGCAGGTCTATTTTAACACTTTCAGTTCGTATTTGCGTTCAAATAGACAGACGGACAAACAGATAGACGTATCGAGAGACGGACATGCATTCCCACAACAGCCGGTTCTATCGCACCGGAATGACCCGGGTTTTTTCACACGGCTAAGGGCTGTTATTTCAGTGTAACCCTGTCCAATCTGGGGCAGGGCGAAGCACTGTTAACAACAACAACAACAACAGAGACGGACATGGCTACATCGACTCAGCTCATCCTCCTGATCATTTCAGTATACTTACAAACATTTCATGTTCATGAAAGGTATAAATATCAAAAAAGATATAAAACTTCGCTTTTGTAGTGGGGTATTAACTATTTGCCCGGATATTTTACTTTTCATCCTGAACGTTTTGATATACATTAATAAATATATATCTCGATTCGTTATAGTATACCTTGTGTGCGTAACAAAAAAAGATATAAAAAAAGGGTAGGCGACAAAGAACTCAACCGATCTTTATAAAATTTTTACAATATATACTTGGGTTCACTGGGTACAGCATAGACAATATATAGTTTTGTAAAAGTAGGCGAAGCCACGCCCCCAGGCTATATAAAGTTTCAATTCGTCATAATTCCGAACTTTTTTGGTCTAAATTAATGATATTTGGATATATGTGTCACTTGGTCAATATCTACATCATTTTTCAAAAGTGGGCGGTACCACGACCACATATTTTGTGTTTTGGTTTGCTCTTGAACTTTCACGATAGGGTGAGGAGTTCGCTGGGCACGACACAGTCTATATATAGCTTTTGGAGAAGCCCCCAGGTTATATAAAGCTGGAGTTCGGTATAGTTAGGAGTTTATTTGGTTCAAGTTAATGACATTTTATATATAGATGTGTTCTATGTATCAAAACGTCAAAACAACGTCTACCGGGTTTGCTAGTATGTTATAAAATGACGGACAGACAGACAAACGGACGGAGAGACGGGCATGGCTAAATCGACTCCGCTAATTGTATTGATCATTTTAGTGAACTTTTCTCTTCGTGTTCTCATACTTACATACATTTAATATTTATGAAAGGTATGAAAATCTAAAAAGATATATAACATCGCTATTGCAGTGGGCTATTAACTACGTGCCCGAATATTTTGCTTGTGTGTTTCCCGATTTGGCTAATTTTTGGCAGGAGTATAATACATACTACTGAGAAGCAGCTGATCAATTTTCATTGAAATATCAAGATTGAAAGGCGATTGCCTTTGAAAATGGCAGAAATTTTATGCTGAAAAGTGGGCGGAGCCACGCCTACTTCTTCAAATTTGAAAAAAATTTTTTGCGGCCGAGTTTTTCTTGAAAAGCTTATTATGTGTGCAAATCTAATTGATATAACTTGCCTAGTAGGAGGGAAATGCTTGGAAATGCTTTTTTATGATTAAATTGCTAAATGGTTGACTCTCCAGCCCATTTTTTCTAAGTGAAGTGAACTTCAATGTACTGTCTCGTCCTTCAAGGCATTTTAAACCTCTATTCTTAAAACACTGCCGAACCAATTTTCGGTTAAATGAGCGCTTTTGCTGTTTGTGTCAAGATTGTAACTCTCTTTCTGGTAGATTTAATATTTCAGGCTCGCTTTTCAGCATAAAAAACTCAATTCTTTCTATCCTAAATTCATAGCTACTAATTATTTCTTATTCTTTGACTTCTATATTAACTTCTAACAATAATTTTATTCTGTTAACTAATTATTTCTTAATGTATAATCTATCTTATATCTACTTTACTTAGCTGATGAGGTTTTCTCTGTAGCTGAGCAGTTTTAGATCTCGACGATTAACAAAGCAAAGCCTTTCAACGACTCGGCACGAACGAATAATCCGCGCGTTATGCGGATGCGCCCCCGGTCGGGCGGGATATGATGGGCAATCCGTTTGGGAATTATTATTATTATTATTATTACTATTATAATTATTATTCTCCAAAGATCTTTCATTGGTCGTTTAGGAGGAATGTGAAATGTCTACCTCTCCAAAACTACCCCACTACTCGATTGCGTTTCATAAAAAGTAATAACAAAATCTCCATTATTGTTTTTTGGGAGATGGAGGGAGTTTTTCTATTACTCGCCCTCCCAGAACATGCAGTCCTATAATCAGGGCTGCGCAAGCCCTATACACTTGAAGCACTTTTGTTTTTGTTATGCCCGCAAATATAGGCACAGATACAAATTTATTCTTTGAATACAAAAAAAAAATTTCAAAGCACTCCGATATGCCCTCACATATGTATAAATACAATTTATATGAAAGTGCGTGAGTTTCTTATGAAAGTGCAAAAAAAAAAAACAATTTGGTATGAAGCTCACGCACTTCCAAGGCGAATTTATACCAGGCGAATTTATCATGGCGAATTTGTTGCTGTATACACACTAGGGTGGGTCGATTTGTATGGACGAAAGTTAAACGATATGGCTAGGTTTTGGGCTCAGAAAAAGAAAGTTCCACTGCGGATTCCCAAAAAATTATTTTCGAGCCTGCGAAATTTAATTTTTTTGACTTTTTTCGACTTTGATTTGTAAGGTTTTTTTCATTACCTACTGAAAAAATTTTCGTTTGATTTTAAAATTTTCATGTATACCCTGTCCGACCCAAAAATGTCCGCTAAAAACGTTGGCGATAACAGTTTTTTGAAAAAAAAAAAATATTTTTCGGGTTTTGGGGAGTGTTTTGGTCAAAAAATTAACCCTTTCCCCATTTTTTTAAATCGACTTTTCCAAAACCCGAAAATAAAATTTTTTTTTCAAAAAACTGTTATCGCCAACGTTTTTAGCGCATAATTTTAAGTGGGACAGGAAATATAAGACAAATTCTTTTAGATCGAAAACATTTTTGCATGTATGCTGAAAACCCCCTTATTATAATTTTTCCTCTAATCAAAAATAATAATAAATGTACTATCAATGGGTAAAAAGTTTGCTTTACCTGTAACGAGAAAAACGTTCTCACCAATACACCTAATCGCGGACTTGGAACAAGGCATACAGACCATAGAGGACGAACGACAAAAAGATATCGTCAGATGCGAGGTTGCATCAAAAATTAGTATGTTCAAAAATAGAATAAAAAATAGTCCAAAAGATAAAATAATTTTAAAATGGGTTGAGAATACCAAAAGGCTTATTAGCCAACATAAAGACGACATAGTTATAACGAATGCGGATAAAGGCAACAAGACAGTCATGATGTACAAGACTGAATACAAGCAAAAAATGAAAGAGCTGTTAACCGATAAAAACACCTACAAAACCATCAGAGAGGATCCAACACAGAAGTTACAGAAGAAAAATAATCAGATAATAAATGAAATTTATAAACAAAAGAACTTTGATTTGGCACAGAAAATTCAACTTACATGCCACGCTGCCACGGCACCTAGATTGTATGGACTCCCAAAAATCCATAAAGATAACACGCCTCTCCGTCCGATCTCATCTTCCGTCAACGTACCTTGTTACAAAATTGCGAAATACATAGGCCAAATATTGAAAAAAAAAATCACTTCTGAAAAATACAATGTACAAAACTCACATCAAGTAAAAGATAAATTGAAAAAATTAGAGATCGAAGATGATGAAGTTCTCATATCCTTCGACGTAGTATCCTTGTTTACAAATATCCCCATCCATCTTGCAATCCAAATTATTTTACAGCAATGGTCAACACTAAAGGAACATACCTCGCTAACAAAACCCCAGTTTAAAACAATTTTAGAATTTTGTCTAAGAGATAACAATTATGATGGCACAATTTATCAACAGATATACGGAATGCCAATGGGAAATCCATTATCCCCAACAGTGGCAGACATAGTTCTAGATAAAATTATTGACGACAGCATTGCTGAACTTAACAACAAGGACATATATATCAAATACTTAGATAAATATGTAGATGATATATTAGCTATAGTCAAAATAAAAGACGTGGAAGACATAATGAAAACATTTAACTCCCAACACACAAAAATCAGATTCACCGAAGAAAAAGAAAAGGATAATAAACTTGCCTTCCTAGATATCGAAATAAGTAGAGCAAATAAAAAATTAAAAACAAATTGGTACTCCAAAGCCATAGCATCGTCCAGGATGATTAATTACCATTCCAACCACCCATGGAACCAAAAAAGGAACACCGCAATTGGCCTAATTAGAAAAATATTAACTCTTAGTGATCAGGAGTTCAGAAATGAAAACATCGCGAAACTTAAAAACACTCTTCACAAAAATGGATACCCTAGTACGGTAACGAATACATTAATAACAACAACAATTAACAAAATTGACCAAACAAGCAACAACACACAAACTAACAATGCAAGAGAAAACACAAAATATACAGGAGTCACATACATACCGGGTTTAACGGACAACAAAAACTTAAACAAAATTATAAAGAACAACAACAAAATAAGCTTTGCACATAAACCACACTGCACACTAAACAAAATCTTTACAAGAACAAAAGACAAAGTCGAAAAGGAGCAACAAAACAACGTAATATATGAAGTAAAATGCAAAGATTGCGAAAAAATATATATTGGCCAAACGAAGAGAATGTTAGAAGTTAGAATAAATGAACATAAAGCAGATGCGAAAAACAAAAAATCGACAACAGCACTTTCCCAACACTTGATTACACACAACCATACAGGTGACTTCACGAATGCGCGCATCTTAGACACAGAGCGAAGAACAAAAACAAGACTTACATTAGAAGGATTGAGAATACAAGAGAGAATAAATCACTGTGTAAACTTCAAAGAAGACGTTGACAGCATCAATTGTGCCTACTCTATGGCAATAAAAAACAAAAATGTGCAGCAAAGAAGACGAGTGTGTCAACAAAATTAATTCTTATTGTTATAATTTGTTTTTTATTAATGTTTAATATTAATGTAAGTGCAATATTGGTTAATCTGTAAAACTGTGTGTTGATTAAACTTGTTTTATGTTGTCTAAATAAATTTCAGACCTCCCTGAAGAAGGTGCAAAATGTACCGAAACGCGTAGGAGGATAAAGGAAAACATTGTTTTTGCTTAACCTTCACCGGCCAAAAAGCTCCAAAAAAATTTAAAAATAAATAATTAAATACTGGCCCAATGAAAACTAACAAAAAATAATAATAATTAACTAAGAATCATTATCAACTGGTCTTGAGCTCGTTAAACTTACAAAAATATGTAAAAATGAACAGACCATTAAACCAACAACAAAATAAATAAATAATAATAATAATATACGAGAGAAAATAATCTATATATATATAAAAATGCATTGATGTTCGTTAGTCTCGCTAAAAATCGAGAACGCCTAAACCGATTTGGTTAATTTTCGTCTTGAATTATTTCTGGAAGTCCAGAGAAGGTTTAAAAGGCGGATAGAGATAGGCAATATTGAGAAGGATCGTTCATTCGTCGCTGTTATCACAGGCAAAACTGCCATAACGCGAAGCATTTGGTTAACATTTGGCAACGCATCTTTATTACAAATATTGAGTGCTTCAAGTGCGTTTTTTATTTCCTTTCCGGTAATGAGTTTCCGCCAAAGTTGTACTTCGTTCACCCAGATGTCACGTGAATCGTCGTGCAAAATTTAACAGTATGATTGGAATAGTCGAGCGCAGGACTCTTCTTCGCAAATTTTAATTTGGTTGAGAAAAAGGCAAGCGAAATTTGATAAAATATTGCGGTGACTTAAGAATCGATCTTGCAATTGTGTCACAAACGAATCAATGTACAATCAGTTGTACGTTGGAACGTGGGGTCTGTTTCGACGCAATCCTTGACTTCCCCAGTTCAATTTCGTATTACTATGCTAATTTCGCTTACGGTCTGAACTCCCCCTTAGCGTTTCCTCTTCTTTCCATCAAAATTTGTTTCGCAGCATCAAGCAATTTTTTCAATTTCTTGATTCGAGTTTCTGATAGCTGTTCATTTTCACTTGTCCCATCCTGCAGGGCATTTTGGCGTTTCGGATAAATGAAGAAGGAATGTATATTCTCTAGAACTCCCAGACAATTTTTGATTCCCGTTATATTGCACGCAGAGCTTACCGCCAAATTGAAACTATGAGCAGCACAATGGGAGTAGAGCGCGAGTGGATAAGTTTTTCTGACAATAGCTTGAGCCCCTTGGAACTCTCCGCTAACCACTCTCGCACCATCATATCCTTGCCCAAAGAGATACGTGCCATCCAGTCCGGTAGATTTCAGGAAATCAAGGTAAGCTGTTCATATTCCCTTTCCAGTGAAATCGGTGATAGGAATAAAACACAAAAAATCTGCCTGAATGATGAACTTTTCGCCGCATTTATCCAAGTAGCGAATGCAAATTGAACTTTGTTCTACTCCTGCAATGTCTGGCGTGTCATCTCCGAGAAAAGACAAGCCCTTCGATATATTCACTCGATCGATGTTGTAACTCAGGATGAAGTGGTGACAAATGTTGATTATTGCATTCTGGACACGGTTGCTTATGTACAGGGTGTTTTTTTTACAGGTTTGTTTTTCGAATAGAGATAAAACTGGCATTTTGTGGTCAAATCTGGCAACTCTAATGTCATTTATGTTCAGTTTGGTTTGCCATTTCATCATGAACAGGTTGACAAAAGAACAACGCTTGCAAATCGTGCAAATTTATTTCGAAAATAATGGTTCAGTTCGCGAAGTTTACCGTGAGCTCCGTCCATTTTATGGTCGACATAATCGTCCATCAGAGCAATTAATTCGGTTAACCATGGATCGTTTTCGCACTACGTTTACTCTATGTGATAATACGCATCCGCAGAGACGTCGAACAGTGCGCACCGAAGAAACAATTGCCGCTGTAGAGCAAAGTGTTGAAGAGGACCCGAATGAATCGATTCGCCACCGTGCACAGCAATTGGAGCTTTGTCCATCAACTTTATGGAAGATTTTGCGCAAAGATCTTGGCTTGCGACCTTACAAGATCCAGCTTGTGCAAGAATTAAAGCCGCGAGACCATGCAATGCGTCGTGATTTTGGTGTATGGGCCGAAAATGAGATTGATTTCGATGCTGATTTTCATCGCAAAATTTTGTTCAGTGATGAGGCTCATTTTTGGTTGAATGGCTACGTCAACAAGCAAAATTGCCGCATTTGGAGTGAAGAGAATCCACATGAGACCCTTGAAACGCCATTACATCCACAAAAACTGACTGTTTGGTGTGCTCTATGGGCTGGTGGAGTCATTGGGCCATACTTCTTCCGCAATAATGCTGGAGAGGCAGCTACCGTTAATGGAGACCGGTATAGAGCCATGATAACCGACTATTTTGTTCCCGAATTGGATGGCATGAATGTGGATGAGTTGTGGTTCCAACAAGACGGCGCTACATGCCACACAGCGCACGTCACAATCGATTTATTGGAAGAAACATTCGATGAGCGCATAATTTCGCGGAATGGACCTGTCAATTGGCCACCAAGGTCGTGTGATTTGACACCATTGGATTATTTTCTTTGGGGATATGTGAAGTCGCTCGTCTACACCAACAAACCAGAAACGTTAGGGGAATTGGAAGCCAACATTCGTGGCGTTATTGCCGACATACGGCCCCATATGCTCGAAAAAGTGGTTGAAAATTGGACCTGTAGAATTGGCTTTATTCGAGCCAGCCGCGGCGGCCACATGGATGAAATCATATTTAAACATTAATGGCATAAAATTATCCTTCCAATAAAGCCAAATTGATGGACCTTAAAACGATTTTCTTGTGTTTTATTTCAATTCGAAGTTCTATACCCCTAAAAAAACACCCTATACATAGCATTCTTTGGTGAATCACTCAGGCTGATGAGCAGTTATCAGTTTTGGCTCGATACCTTAAGAGAGCTCGAAAGTTTCCATCATTCGTCAACGGTTCGTCTTCAGAAATTCTTCCCGTATCATTGGAACCTCTGAGAGCAATTCCTTGTCGGCCGCACAGGGTAACTGTTTCAATAATTGGAATCATGCGTAGTTCGCTTTCATTCAGAAAATCTAATTTCGTTTCCACAGTTGCAAATCAATGGGTAAAGCATTTTCTTCTTCGATTCCCATTCTCAAAGACCACTGCAACAGACATTTTTTGTGGTATTCTAATGAACTGTGCTTTTCGAAAGTTTCCAGTGCTTTTTTTCAAGTGTTTTAAGGGTGAGGTAACTAACTGGCCCAGAGTTTGATTACCGACTCCTCTCAATGTAGCACAAAATAAGACACAGTATTTGCAATATGCACCGTCTTCTGTTGCCGAATACGCTAGCCATTGACGTTTTTGGAGCCAAGAGCGTTGAAACTTCAAACTTCTAGGGCCCGATGCAGGAAAACTGTAGCCGTCAGGGGGACTCCAAATCTTCTTTTGCAATCCAGGAATTGAGTTTATTCCATCAGCTGATCATTTTTGAACAAACAATCGAATATCAGAGGAACTGAGATCATTTTTCAAAGAGAAAACTGTCCAAGACGAGCTTTTCGGTACCTCCAAATTAAATTCCACTTCTGTAGTAGTCAGTGCTAATCCCGTTTGTGGCTTACATTCGTCATTTTCAGCAATATTTGTCTGAGTTTGAAGCTCAGTACGACTACATTCGCCAACGTCCTAGCATGAACCAAATAATATTATGCACTTAGTGCAAATCTGAATTTATGCTGTATTTAATAGAAAACAGAAAACGACAGATTGGACTTATACATACAAACTATTTAATAATAATGCAAATTATTTAATAATAATATAAATAATTTAATAATATTCAGCTTACCGCATTGTGTGCCTCACCAGTTTTCTCTGGTCAATGGATGATAATGAAGTGTGCGGCAAAGAATTGTCAAACATTCTAAGAACATGATAGAATACGCGCAACAACGAACCGGTTAAATACGCATAGCGGGAACAACAATAAACAGAAAGGAGTATTTATATATGTATTAAATAAGTATAGCAGGCGGCCGCGGTGGTGTGAAGGTAGTGTTGCCGGCCTACCACACCGAAGGTCCATGGTTCGAGCCCTGGTACAGGTAACATCAAAAGTGATTTGAAAAAAGTTTTTCAAAACGGGGTCGCCCCTCGGCAGTGGTTTGGCAAACTCTCCGAGTGTATTTCTGCCATGACAGGCTTCTCAGCAAAAATTCGTCTCCTTTGTAGATGCCGTTCGGAGTCGGCAAAAAACTGTAGGTCCCACCAATTTGTAGGGAAAATTCAAATCGGCACACCACAAATTGGAAGAGAAGCTTGGCGCAAAAATCTCTTAGGAGGTTTATGATGATATACCTGTTGTATATCGCGCCATAGAGAGAGAGAGAGAAATAAGTATAGCTATTATGTAGTAATTACAAGCTTTTAATTCGTTTTTTATGAATGCAAAAGGGAGAGAAAATGTCGAATTGCGGTTCAATTATAAGTAATAAGGCAAATTCAAACCACTTTACACATACAAGTGAATGCACGAACGAAAAAGACAATTTGAATACATATGACCACCAAAAAATTTGAACCTTATCTAAGGTTGTAAGGAGTATCAGTTGGAATGGAATTTGGCCATTTGGAATATAAATGTATGCTGAAGTATCTCCAATAGGGGGGTTGGGGGTTCACGGGCCTGTATATTTGCGTTAGTACGACTATCCGCAAGAGCCAATATTGTCTTCGAGCGTCTAAGTCACACAAAACGGGGGGAGGAAAAGAATTATTTTGATGTGCTCTGAGATGTCTATTGAGCAATAGCAATCGAATGATTTTTTTTCAGTCCTCTGTTTAGCTTAAGGTACATTTTCCACTGATGATTGAGAAATAAAATAAGCATATAACAGTTAACTCTCCGAGCTTCTCTTCCAATTTGTGGTGTGCTGCTTTGAATGTTTCCTTCAAATTGGCGGGACCTACTGTTTTTTGCCGATTCCGAACGGCATTTAAAAAGCAGAAGAATTTTTGCTGAGCAGCCTTCCATTGCAGAGTTTGCCAAACCACTTGCGATCGGCGACCCCTCCATAAGTAGGGCATACCAAGGGCTTCACGATGCAGCCAAGGATGATTGAAATACTTATACTTTTACGTTGTGGATACCTGCAAGACAGCCAAGAATATGGACACAAATATCCTTTAGAATGTACATTGCAAGAACACAAAACAAATTATAACGTCGTTCCGACAGTAGGAGCTGTTGAGTCCATTTTTAACACATTGACTGCCAAGGCCATTTTCAGAAAACTGTCCAAAAATGGCATTTTGATTTTTTCACATTATATTACTAAAAACTCTATTTCTAGATCATTGGTATCATCAAAAATCAAAAACGATGTTTTTTAAAGGAGAAAAAGGACCTACGAGTTATCTCGTAGTTGGCGTCTGGGAAAGAACGCTACGAATTATCTCGTAGTAGGTAGGTCCTTTTTTTCCTAAAACAAACATCATTTTTGCTTTCTATAGTATTTTGTTTTGTAGTTATTATTATTTATTATAATTATCATAATTTTATTATTATTTTCTTTCTTTTTAGATTTATAAACATTCTATAAAATTACTGTTATAATTATCAAGAACCCAATATGGAAAAGGTCACTGAATCAAAGAGAAATTGAGTACAACGCAAATCTAAGTGATTCAGAAGATGATTTCAGCGATGGTAGTAACGAAATTTATGAGCCTTCTGAGAATACAAGTGATAGTGAAGATGAAGTCATCTCCGAACCTGAAGACGTCTCCGAATCTGATAATAATGACGATGATTTTCAAGCAACAACGTCAAATGAGAATGATGATTTGTGGACAGAAGTTCAACACAATCCTGAATTATTTCTTTTCGAAGAAACTGTTGGTGTGAAATTAGATACATCAAATTTTACAGTACAAACGCTGGTGGATTTATTTTTTTCGGATGAGTTTCTTGCATTACTGGTAGAACAAACTAATTTATATGCTGCGCAAGAAATTGCAACATTGGAAAATGGGAATCAAAATGCTATAAAAAAATCTAAAAGGATATCAAATTGGCAAGACGTAAGTGCTACAGAGATGAAAGTTTTTATTGCACTTTTATTGCAAATGGGACCTTGTACTTTTCCAACAATAGAACATTACTGGACCACAACCAAACTATATAATGTAAACTTTTGGCGCACACATATGAGCCGCAATCGATTCCAGTTGATACTTCGTTATTTTCATTTGGTTGATAACTCACAACCATCTACCGACAGATTATACAAGGTGAGACCAATCCTAAATCATTTCAACGATGTTATGCGTGAAAACTATGTACCAAGTAAAAATATTTGTATTGACGAATCCATGATGCTATGGCGGGGAAGATTGCTTCTCCACCAATACATACAAAATAAAAAACACAAATATGGTGTTTAAGCGACATAAGCTATAACGATTTATTTCGTCTATTTTATTTACGCTGCACTCTCTTGTAATTCGCAAGCAGCTTATGAAATATCTCAAAGATATAGTTTATGTTTTGTAATCCCAAAGCGGGGTTTTTCACAACGGAAATGAGGAAGCCAATCCCGTGCAATGCCTCAGAGCCAACAGTGCTCGCCCCCAATTAATACATACAAGGTGAAACAGGTGCACCGCACCCCGTTCTATATAGACCAAATAATTTAAATAAACAAAATAATAATTAAATAAATGTTAGAAAAGGGCTCCCTATTTAATATGTGCTCCGCACACCCCCTTTTCCTCTCTAAACTAATAATATAATATACATAATAAAATAAAATAAAAAATAACTCAAAAAAACTACTCGCCCTCCATAAAGCTTAGACATGGTCCTTCTAGCCGGATTCGAACCGGCGACTTATGAATATCACTAGACGACTAAGCCGTCTAGGGGGGGCGAGAATGTTTAAGCGACATAAGCTATAACGATTTATTTCGTCTATTTTATTTACGCTGCACTCTCTTGTAATTCGCAAGCAGCTTATGAAATATCCCAAAGATATAGTTTATGTTTTGTAATCCCAAAGCGGGGTTTTTCACAACGGAAATGAGGAAGCCAATCCCGTGCAATGCCTCAGAGCCAACAGTGCTCGCCCCCAATTAATACATACAAGGTGGAACAGGTGCACCGCACCTCGTTCTATATAGACCAAATAATTTAAATAAACAAAATAATAATTAAATAAATGTTAGAAAAGGGCTCCCTATTTAATACGTGCTCCGCACACCCCCTTTTCCTCTCTAAACTAATAATATAATATAAATAATAAAATAAAATAAAAAATAACTCAAAAAAACTACTCGCCCTCCATAAAGCTTAGGCAATGGTGTCAAACTATATGAACTATATGAGTCCGACGGTCTTGTAATAAAAATAAAAATTTACAGCGGAAAATCTGAGGAAACTACCCATAATGTAGGTCACACTGCTGACGTTGTTTTACATTTACTTGAGGACTATCTCGATAAAGGCTACGCCCTTTACATGGATAATTTTTATAATTCAGTTAGTCTTACAAAACTGTTATATACACGAAAAACTTATGTGTGTGGTACCCTACGAAGTAACAGAAAAGGAAACCCCAAAGATGTGGTAAATCGTAAACTAAAAAGAGGGGAGTGTTTTTGGCAGACAAATGGTCCTGTTACTGTATCCAAATGGAAAGACAAACGAGAAGTGCTTTCCATTTCAAACATGCACGCTATTGAAATGGTAGAGGTGCCCAATTGCAATGGAACAATTTCTATGAAACCGAATATACTTCGAGATTACAATAATGGAATGTCTGGCATTGACCGATCAGATCAAATGATTTCGTACTACTTATCTCTAAGAAAGACTATTAGATGGCACAAAAAGGTTTCACTTCCTATTATAGAGATATATATACAAAATGCTCACAGAATTTACCAAAAAGTAACGTCATCTAAAATAAAACTGATAAAGTTCAGAGAAGAATTCGTCTTGGCGTTGATTGGAGATTTTCAACCAGTTTTAAAAAAAAATAGATCTAAAGAGTTTCATTATTTAGAGTGTTTACCACCAACGGAAAAAAAACAGCGTCCGACAAAGCCATGTCGTGTATGTACCCAAGAAAAAAAACGCCGAGAAACGCGTTACTTCTGTCCAGCCTGTCCAGAGAAGCCAGCCCTTTGTGTGGAAAATTGTTTTAAAAACTACCACAAACAATAATATATTACTTTATTTCTTGTATTTGAGTTAATTTTTCTATTATATTGAATGAATTTTTCCCTAAATTTTTTCTTTTTTTTAATAAAAAAAGCTCACGGAAGCCAAACCCAACATTTTTTTCTTTTCCCAGAAGCCATTTATCGATACTAACACTATTATAATACGGCTTTACTCGTAGATACACAAAAAGTGGTAGTTTTAGGTAGTACGAGATAACTCGTAGTTGGCTTCCTGGAAGGGAAATCATACTACGAGTTATCGCGTAGTTGGCAGTCAACGTGTTAAGTAAATACGACTTTTCACACTGCTGGAAAGGAGGCACATTTCTGCGCTTGGTAGTGAAATGAAATTATGTGTTTTATATTCAGAGGCAGTGAAACTTTATAAAAAGATAATCTGCTAACTCAACAATATTCTGTAATCATTTTTGTTGAGTGTTGTTTTTATTCAAAGGGGTTTTTTGTTCTACTGAAAATTTTTTGCTGAATTGAGTTAGCAGCTTTTGCCGACGCAACGACGATATACGAATTTTCAGCGCACTCTGATTGCGTTTATTTCTTTCATACAAGTTTTAAATTTATATTCCATCATTTTTCATCTCAAAATATTAATTATGTCAAAAAAGAACTCAAGATTCCGAAATATTGAGCTCACTTTGTCTCCTTCTCTTGCAGCACAACTTTTACCACCGTTGCTTCAATCACCTCCTTGTCTGCTTTCTTTGCCGCCCGTTGCGCTTTCACTTCCTCCCGCGATTTTTGTACTTTAGCAGCGCAATCTTTTGGTGGTGTCTTCAAGGCTATACTACCACTGGCAGCCATTTTGCGTGCACTAAGCGATAGAGCTCCACGCGTTGGCGACGGCGAGTGCCGAAGAAGATTTAATTATGAGCTGTATGAACTTTACGCAGACGCCGACATAGTTCAGCGAATTAAAACACAGCGGCTTCGCTGACTAGGCCACGTAGTGCGAATGAGCGAAGATGCTCCAGCCCAGAAAGTATTCTTATCGGCACCCGCCGGTGGAAGCAGAGAAAGAGGGAGACCACCACTCCGACGGAAGGACCAAGTGGAGACCGATTTGCGATCCCGCGGTGTTTCCAATTGGCGCCAGTTGGCGCAACGAAGAAACGACTGGCTAGCTATGTTGATGACCATTTAAAGAAGATATGGACACATCAATAAGTAAAACGAAATGATCACGACGATGGGCTGAGTCGATTTAGTTAGTCTGTCTCTCCGTATGTCGGTTTAAAAGAAAATTGGTCCCTTAGTTTGGGCATATATGGTACGCGGCCGTCATTTTGTAATATAATACACTTTGCCCATTTGTTGAATTTATCTTTATCTTATTTATTTATTTACTGTTCCTTTCTTCCGTCATTCTTTCCGTTCCTTCCTTTGGTGTCCTTTCCTATGTTTTTATTTTTTGTTTCCTATTTACCTTTCTATTTTTCCTGTCCTATATTTCCAGGTCGTATTCGGCGGCCGCCACGGTAGTGTTGCTGGCCTACCTAGTAACATCAAAACTGGTTTGAAAAAGTTTTTTTTTTTCTATCTTTTTTTCCTTCCTTTACCTTCTAAAAAATTTAACAATGCAATTTGTAATTTTATTTTATTTTATTTTACTTTATTTTGTTTTGTTTTATTTCTTTATTTTGTTTTGTTTTATTTTATTTTATTTTATTTTATTTTATTTTATTTTATTTTATTTTATTTTATTTTATTTTACTTTATTTCATTTTATTTTATCCTATCTTATCTTTTCTTATTTTACTTTATTTTGTTTTGTTTTACTTCTTTATTTTGTTTTGTTTTGTTTTATTTTATTTTATTTTATTTTATTTGATTTTATTTCATTTTATTTTATTTTATTTTATTTTATTTCATTTTATTTTTTTTATTTTACTTTATTTAATTTTACTTTATTTTATTTTATTTTATTTTATTTTATTGCATTTTATTTTATTTTTGTCTTACTTTATTTTATTTTATTTTATTTGATTTTTTTTATTTTTTCTTTGTTTTATTTTGTTTTATTTTATTTTACTTTATTTTATTTCATTTTATTTAGTTTTATTTTATTTTACTTTATTTTATTTCATTTTATTTTGTTTTTACTTTATTATATTTTACTTTATTTTATTTTATTTTATTTTATTTTATTTTATTTTATTTTATTTTATTTTATTTAAGTTTATTTTATTTTATTTTTGTTTTACTTTATTTTATTTTATTTCATTTCATTTCATTTCATTTTATTTTATTTTACTATATTGTCTTATCTTATTTTTTTTTTTTTTTTTTTTTTTTTTTTGTGTTCGTGGGAGGAGGAAATGCTTTATGCACTAACCGGGATTGAGCCCTCGTATTATCTTATTTTATCTTATCTTATCTTATCTTATCTTATCTTATCTTATCTTATCTTATCTTATCTTATCTTATCTTATCTTTTCTTATCTTATCTTATCTTATCTTATCTTATCTTATCTTATCTTATCCTATCTTATCTTATCTTATCTTATCTTATTTTATTTAATTTTATTTTATTTTATTTTATTTTATTTTATTTTATTTTATTTTATTTCCATTCATTTTATTTTATTTTATTTTATTTTTATTTCATCTAGTTTTGTTTTCTTTTATTTTATTTCATTTTATTTTATTTTATTTTACTTTATTTAATTTTATTTTATTTTATCTTATCTTATCTTCCCGGCGGGGTATCGGTTCCCTTACCGGGCGCCTCCTCGGATGGTGGATAGAGGAACGCTTCCCAGAAATGGGTGGCACCGAGGAAATGAAATACTCAGGGCGAACCACAACGAATAAAGGGCGAGTGGATGCGGCCCTTAAACTCTAACTAAGCATCCTCAGGATTGAGTCCAGTAAGATCCTGAAGACCGAAACTGGAAACATGATTAGGAAAAGTATGATACGGGCTGGCGAGGCCGGTAGTCTGCCACCTCAGTAACCAAGGGTGACACCTTGGCGAAATGGCTGGTAGGTTAATATCGGCATCGTCTCGTTAAAACCCTAGCAGGTCTTCAAGTACGTTCGAAGCACGTCGTCATTAAGTTGGTGGTGCAGGCTCAGTTGAGACAACTCCTGACTAATGCCGGATTCTGGCACTGAACACAGACTCTCATAAGGACCTGTGTCAACCTTAGCGTGGCCTCCCTGCAAGCGCATAGATAACCACGGGAATCAATAACGGCGACTGCACATCGTGCTGAGATAGCGGCTTGAAGCGGATACCCAATAGAAATGAACAAACAAAATCAAAACAACGAAGACAGAATGGAGAACGAAAGCGGCGACGAGGTCGCATTCAGAGTGGCCTAGAGTGGCCACTCCAGTTATGCCTTCGCGAGGCTCTGGACCGGCACGAAACACACCAGTGGGATTCGGCACCAAAACGCCCGGCCAGTCAACACCCACTGATACCGGCGGGAAGCTAGATCCCACCCACAAGAAGGCAACCCCCTTAAAAAGCGCAATGACACTTTTTAGCCTTAAGGGGAAAACCCAACGCCAGTGTTTGGACCATGCGCTAACGGTGCTGCGTACAATGCAAACAGCCGCACAGAGACAGAAGACCGTGTCCATGGACATAAAAAACGGAATGGCTCTTCTCGAAGAGGTGTTGAGCTATATGAGCTCATTGGGCCCAAATAAAGAAGAGGGTGACGAACCGGGCCCATCAAATAATAGGGCTCGGACGAACTCCGACCCTCAGCTCATAGACTCGGAAGCCAAGAAGAAAAGGGACGAGGAATCGGAGAATACCCAGTCCGAAGAGGCTTGGTCCAAAGTAGTAGGTCGGAGACGGCAAGAGCGTCCTAAAGCAAAAAAGAAGCCGCCTGCTCAAGCCCCGAAGGCAGTCAAAAAGAACAAGAGGAACAGCAGAGCCGTAACGATTCTGGTGAAACCGGCCGAAGGCAAAAGCTACGCCGAAGTTCAAGGGGCAATCCGAGGTCAGCTCCTGCCTGCCGAAACCGGAACGGTGATACAAGACCAAGACCAAGGCTGGTAGCGTACTAATAGAAACGGAGCAGTGCAACGACCAACCGGCCTTTAGAGAAGCCATTGGTAGCGCGGTAGGAGAAGTTGGCGATGCACAACAAATCTCTAAGCGTATAAAGCTAGAGGTATTGGGCATGGACTGTCTCACAACGGCTGAGGAAATAGAAGAGGCCGTTCGAGGAGAGATCGGAGAAAGCTCAGGCCAAATCCGTATCTCTCTTTTCGCCGTAAATCAGAGAGAGCAAAAGAAGGCTGTTGTCGAAGTGGACGAAGGTCCCGGAAGCCAACTGCTCAAAAAACGAAAAATTCCCATCGGCTGGATCCAATGTAGGATCAGATAGCGTGCGGAAGTGCAACGCTGCTTCAGGTGTCTCGGCTACGGACACCGACAGGCTGGCTGCAATGGGCCCGACAGGAGGGACGCGTGCTGGAAGTGTGGGAACTCTGGCCACAAATCCTCATCCTGCACTGAAAAGGCAAAATGCTACCTGTGCACCACGGGAAACCTCGACCATCTTCCCGGGTCTGGATCATGTAGCACGTTTAGAGAAGCACTTGCTTCGGCGAAAGCCAAACTGTCGCCCCAATGACCAGCGTGATTCAAGGAAATCTGAATCGATGCAGGTTAGCTGATGAACTGCTAGACCAACTGGTGCTTGATCACCAAATCAACTATGCAATCATCAGCGAACCTTACAAAGCCAGAGACAACTGGTACATCGACGAATCTGGCGCTGCTGCTATCTGGATAGTGGACGACAATACCAACGTTACTAATCGTGCTGCCGGACATGGCTACGTCCGTGTAACTGTAGCGCGAACAACTCTTGTTAGCTGCTACCTGTCCCCAAATGACCCCATTCAGAGGTTCAAAGAAAAGCTGGAGCTGTTAGAAGACGACCTACGGGACCAAACGGGCAACCTGGTTATCGCTGGAGACTTCAACGCTAGAGCAATAGAATGGGGCATGCCTCAAACTAATACCAGGGGAAAGGTAACTCTGGAAATGGCAGCCCGACTCGGTGTGGTCGTACTGAATACGGGCACGACCCCGACATACAGGCGCCCGGGCTTTGGGTACTCGATCCCGTCATAACGCTCGTCTCGGAGAGACTCTTTCCAAACGCGGTTGGGTGGAGAGTGATGGAGGACCTTACTGGCAGCGACCACAACTACATCACCTTCCAACTCGACCATCCTGGTCAGAGACCGGCAGCGAACGCGTCATACAAAACCCGTAGATGGGATGCAACTAAAGTTGACGCCACCAGATTCACCGGAACAGTGCTGGCGAAAGCCAGACGGATAACCGACGGCACCAATACGCCACATGCGGCGGTTGAAGAAACCATGCAATGCATGCGCCATGCTGGCAACGTCTCTATGCCACGAATAGGAACGTGTCGAGGCAAGAAGCAGGTATATTGGTGGAATAGCGAAATCGCGGAACTCCGGAAAACATGTCACAGAATGCGAAGACTGGCGACGCGCTCACGTGGCAGATCCGAGGCTCTTGAAAGGGCGGAGGCGTACAAGGGGGCGAAAAAAGCTCTCGGCGCCGCCATAAAGGCAAGCAAACTAAGATGCTGGAAAGAGCTCTGTAAGAAAGTGGATCAAGACCCCTGGGGACAAGGGTACAAAATAGTTATGAAGAAACTTCGTCCACCAAATCAGACGATGGACGAAGATGACATGAAGAACATCGTGGAAGCGCTATTCCTCACGCAACCTACTAGAGAAGAGGAACATGCAGCACGAGATGACCGCAACGTGGTACCTTTCAATGAAGAAGAGCTAAAAAGAGCCCTGCGTAGCATGAGGGCTGGTAAAGCCCCAGGACCCGATAGAATACCTGCGGAGGCAATCAGATTAACTGCTAATAGTTGTCCAGAGCTCTTGTTACACATGTACAACAAATGTCTAGAAGCAGGTGTCTTCCCCGCCAGATCGAAGACAGCACGGCTCGTCCTCATACCGAAAGGCAAAGGGGACCCAAACTCTCCATCATCCTTTGGCCCACTATGCATGCTCGACACAGCGGGAAAAATGATGGAGAGTCTTATAAAGCAACGTCTAACAGCAGCCATAGAAGACGAGGGTGGACTCTCCCACCGGCAACATGGCTTTCGGAGAGGGCACTCCAGAATAGACTCCATAGCAGAAGTCGTAGAGGCAGTCCGGAAGGCCGAGACGGCAAGCCATCAAGCAAGGCCGGTGGTACTATTGGTGACGTTAGATGTTAAAAACGCTTTTAACTCTGCCAGGTGGGAAGACATGCTTGATGCATTAGAACGCTCCTTTAAGGTCCCGATATACTTGTTAGATACATTGAGGGACTACTTAAGAGACCGCTGGCTAATCTAAGAAACGACGCAAGGCCAAAGAAAGGTGAAGCTAACAGGCAAAGCGGCACAAGGGTCGGTGTTCGGCCCTGATCTTTGGAATGCTACCTATGACAGTCTCCTTCGAATGCAGATGCCAGAAAGCACTTTTCTAGTTGCTTTTGCAGACGACGTGGCTGCGGTGATAACAGCACGAAACTGCGACCTGGCACAGCTTAAACTGAACCAAGTGATGCGCAGTGTAGACGAGTGGATGAATAACCACGGCCTGGGCGGACGCAATGAAATTTGGGAAGTATCGGGCCGCTATTACCGCAGTCCAACGTAGAGGGGCCCTGAGAATCGCCTCAGCATACCGCACGGTCTCCGCAGATGCTGTTCTGGTCATCGCTGGGACTATACCGATATATCTCCTCGCTGAGGAAAGAAAAATGACTTACGACACTCGTGCAGAGGTACGTAGAGACGTTGCTGCAACGCAGGCGATTCGATCCGGCGGTGGCAACTACAATGGAGCAGCAGTGCTGCTGGAAGGTGGACCAGGGTATTAATCCCCGAACTAGAACCACGGCTGAACCGACCTCATGGAGAAGTCGACTTCTACCTGACCCAGTTCTTAACCGGACACGGTTATTTCCGTGAATATCTCCATAGAATGGGCAAAGTTCAAACCCCGAACTGCACCTACTGCGGAGCCATAGACGACGTACGCCACACCTTCTTCGAATGCGAGCAATTTGCAGAAGAAAGAAGGCGGGTGGAAGAGACAATTGGCGAACTTTCCCCGGGCAGTGTCATTCGCAAGATGACCTGCGAAAACGTTAGATGGGATATAGTCAGACGATACGCGAGGAATGTCCTCCTTGCGAAACGGGAAGACGGTTGTCTAGCCAGTTAGCGTGAGAGTAGCCATAGGGCTCACGTAACGCGCTTCCTTACCTGAAGTAATGCTAAGCGCGGTCCCAGGTAAGAGAAAGCGCGGGCCGTGGGAGGTTAGGTTTTAGTGCGGTATACTTCAAGATAAGAAGGAGTCCCACATTCGGAGAGTTCTGCTGCTAGAGCATCTAGTAACGAGGGCTTAAACCCGGTTAGTGCTTAAAGCATTTCCTCCTCCCACGAACACAAAAAAAAAAAAAAAAAAATTCAAAAAAAAAAAATCTTATCTTATTTTACTTTATTTCATTTCATATCATTTTATTTCATTTCATTTCATTTAATTTTATTTTATTTTATTTTATTTTATTTTATTCTATTTCATTTTATTTTATTTTATTTTACTTTATTTAATTTTACTTTATCTTGTCTTATCTTATTTTATCTTATCTTATCTTATCTTATCTTATCTTATCTTTTTTTTTTTTTTTTTTTTTTTTTTTTTTTTGTGTTCGTGGGAGGAGGAAATGCTTTATGCACTAACCGGGTTAGAGCTCTCGTTACTAGATTCTCTAGCAGCGGAACTCTCCGAGTGTGGGACTCCTTCTTATCTTGAAGTATACCGCACTAAAACCTAACCTCCCACGGCCCGCGCATTCTTCCTTACCTGGGACCGCGCTTAGCATTACTTCAGGTAAGGAAGCGCGTTACGTGAGCTCTATGGCTACTCTCACGCTAACTGGCTAGACAACCGTCTTCCCGTTTCGCAAGGAGGACATTCCTCGCGTATCGTCTGACTATGTCCCATCTAACGTTTTCGCAGGTCATCTTGCGAATGACACTGCCCGGGGAAAGTTCGCCAATTGTCTCTTCCACCCGCCTTCTTTCTTCTGCAAATTGCTCGCATTCGAAGAAGGTGTGGCGTACGTCGTCTATGGCTCCGCAGTAGGTGCAGTTCGGGGTTTGAACTTTGCCCATTCTATGGAGATATTCACGGAAATAACCGTGTCCGGTTAAGAACTGGGTCAGGTAGAAGTCTTATCTTATCTTATCTTATCTTATCTTATCTTATCTTATCTTATTTTACTTTATTTTATTTAATTTTATTTTATTTTATTTTATTTCATTTTATTTTATTTCATTTCATTTCATTTTATTTTATTTTATTTCATTTTATTTTATTTCATTTCATTTTATTTTATTTTATTTTATTTTATTTTATTTTTTTCCATTTTCTTTTATTTTATTTTACTTTATTTAATATAACTTTATTTTATTTTATTGTATTGCATTTTATTTTATTGTTTTTACTTTATTTTATTTTATTTTATTTTATTTTATTTTATTTTATTTTATTTTATTTTATTTTATTTTACTTTATTTAATTTTACTTTATTTTATTTAATTTTATTTTATTGCATTTTATTTTCTTTCATTTTATTTTACTTTATTTAATTTTACTTTATTTTATTTTATTTTATTTTATTTTATTTTATTTTATTTTATTTTAATTTATTTTATTTTATTTTACTTGATTTAATTTTACTTTATTTTACTTTATTTTATTTAATTTTATTTTATTGCATTTTATTTTATTTTCTTTCATTTTATTTTACTTTATTTTATTTTATTTTATTTTATTTCATTTTATTTTATTTTATTTTACTTTATTTAATTTTACTTTATTTTACTTTATTTTATTTAATTTTATTTTATTGCATTTTATTTTATTTTCTTACATTTTATTTTATTTTTTTTACTTTATCTTATTTTATTTGATTTTATTTTATTTTATTTTATTTATTTTATTTTATTTTATTTTATTTTGTTTGATTTTGTTTTATTTTATTTTACTTTATTTTATTTTGTTTTTTTTATTTTACTTTATTTTATTTCATTTTATTTTGTTTTTATTTTATTTTATTTTACTTTGTTTTATTTCATTTTATTTTATTTTATATTATTTTATTTTATTTAACTTCATTTTAATTTTCCTTATTTCTTGTTCCTTTTTTCACCTTCATTGCATTAGCTTCTTTACTTTCCTTTCTTTTCCGTGCCTTTCTATAATTTATTTTGTTCTTTTTTTTTTTTTTATTTTTGCTTCCTTTTCTTTCCTTTTATAACTTCACCATTTGATCCTTCGATCAATTCAAGATATAGTTCCTATAAAACCAAATGTCGTAGTAAAATTGCTTTTGTGAACACCAGGTTATATTTTGGATACTTATTTTTTTGTTCATTAAAATTCAAAATGTCAAAAAGTCATATTGGTGGAAAACCTTCCGCTGCATGATTCCACAGTATACAGTAGACCACAGTGTAACAGTGAGCCAAGTAGCCAAAATAAAAAAAGTAAACATGCTTATTTGACAATTCGCTTGAATGTATGAGTTAAAAATTTTCATCAAATGTCGGTTGCTTTAACCCTTACAAATTTTATTTAGCTTACTTTTCTTTGAATTTAATTTCAATTTAGAAAAAGAAAAGATATTGACATTGTATTATATTAAAATACATGGTGCGAAAATCGTTTTATTTCCACAGTGGTACTAATACGTATAGTTACAGGGATCGGACATTTTCGCAGTAGAAGTTTTATTACCTATCAGTAGAATTCAACCAATTTATTGAGAAAGTGAAGATTAGAAGCTATATTACGGTAAATTCAAAAACAAATGCAGTATGTATGTAGCAATCCTTAGGTGTGTTCGGCGAGAAAGCTTGCAAGAATTCTATGGCCCTGCTGATTAGCACAAGGACTAAGTAAAGAAAGGATTGAGGCAATTGTGAGTTGGGAGAACCACATAATATATATATATTTATTTCTTAAGCTCACATACGAAACGTATGTGAAATATTAACTGGAGCTTTGTGAACTTTTCGTTCAGTTGTTTTCAAAAGGTTAATGAAAACAAATTACTGACACATACGAATTATTTCATATACACGTTGTAAAATAAGCATGTTGTCAGCGGCTGGCTCACTGTTTCACTGTGCAGTAGACCAGATACTGACGTCTATGCTTATTTGAAAATTAATACATGAAAAATGTTTATGTATTGGTGCTTGAAGTCATTAACCCATTTGAACCGACCGGTAAAAAAGCACACAGATACATTTTTATATGAAATTTAAAGCAGAAGGTTCTATTAATCCATTGTTTCTAGGTAGTTATTGGATGATGCTTCTCATCTTTGATAACATAAAAATACCAATACCAAATACCGGAATACCCGGATTCCAATTTATGTACATATATGAGTCTGGATAAATGAAAGAGAGAGCAAATAAGAAAGTAGATTATATTCGGTAGTAAGGAAAATAAACCATTCTACATATTAACCGGACATTCGTATTTGTATGCTCAAGCGTGCCTTATAAATATGAAGCGATCTTACTCTGTTTCTGTTTGAGCGTTGCTTTCTGAGTCTTGTCCTGAATGTATTTTTTGAATGTTGGAAACGAACTTAAGCCACGACCAAAACAACCACAGAATCCTCACTTCAACGAGAAGACTTTCTTGTCACCTGAAACTTGTTCACAGCATTTTGTCCCTACGTATATATATTTTCAAGAACCCGCTAAATTTGAATGACAGTTATTCCAGCTACTGATCGCCAGAGTTGTGCCAAGTGTCACACATGAGTCGTCTTGGTCAGGACATAGGCGTTTCCAGTTCATGCTTGAAGAATGTAGTTTCGACTAACATTTTTTTCGCAAATATGTCATGTGGGTGATAATGATGCTCCTCATGCGACTTCCAACTGGTTTTCATATATACCAATAACAAACTCAGAGAATTTAGCATTCTTATATGAGAAACGCGAATTATTGGCATTTGTCTTTTTTTATACTATTAAAAATTTTAAACATTCACGGAAATTTTATAAAAAATTTATTTATTTTGGGTTAAGGCAAATGACACCTTTTAGACAGAAATGAAATAATTTTGTCAAATAAGCATATTTACATTTGTTTTTTTTTTTTGCTTATCTGGCCTACTGTATACTAATGAATCATGCTGTATACTGTGATTCTGCTTAAAATATTTTAAGTATTGACTTTCAAATTTTTTCTATCGTTGAAATTTTTAAATCAAAAATAAATTCTTTCTCACCTAGTTCTAACAAAAATTTAACAATTTTCCTTGTAAAATCTTAGCTTAAGTGCAGAACTTCAAACGCAAAAAAAAGCAAAAAAAAAAACGCATCTGAAATAATTGGTTTAACAAAATATGTGCGAAAATCAAAAAATTTATTCAATGTAAATATTTGGTATAAAATAACAACGAATCAGGAAGAAAACATACTACCTTATGCAAAAATCGCACAGAGTTTCTTGTTTTGTGACAAAAAGATAAGTTAAAATGAACTGCAAAATATCAGATTTTATTTTTTCGAACAAAAAATATATGCAAATCAGAAAATACTTATTGAAAATGTACAATGGACTCGCCCAAATCAGTTAAGACGCATTATGTGCGCTGTTTGAAATGCAACAAAATTTTGGAGTGTTCACGTTACGACACGACCGCCCTTCTCGAACACATACGAACAGACCATAAGGAAATTGAAATTATTGACGTCGACGAAGACGATTCTAGCTCTTATAAAGGGCCTAGAGGAACGGCTGGCTATAACGCCATCAACCCCGATAAGAATAGTGACGAATATAAAAGCAAGCACGCAACTAACGGCTTCATGGGCACTAACGGTTATCAAAGCTCCAACACAATGCAACGTAAAAGAAACTCGTACTTGCGCGAGGCCGCACAAAACATTGTTGGAACAACACCTAAGTACTACCTTGAACCAAAAAGCAAAGAAATGAAAGAAAAAAAGTTAATCGCTCCCAGCACTGATAATAGTAAAGCGAAGGATTGTGAAGAATTTAAACCAGAATCTGTTTCGTCACGCGAACGTATGCATATTCGTACGCATCGCAGTAAGTTTACGTAAATATATTTATTGATAAAACCACCTAAAACTTATCATAATAATCTCTTTCATATATAACTTGATGAACATCCAACTTGAGGTGAGTCCAATTGTGATTGTGGTGTGAAAGCTGAGCGTAGCAACGATACGAGTGGTCCACACACACGTCGCTCTGATGTCGATACGCCGTTCTTACAAACATCACAACCAGATCAGCCCAATCGCAGTTTGTATCGTACTTCCATTGAGAAGTGGCATCCAGTTAATGGCACCATCTATTGCCCCAAATGTGGCGCCAATCGGCGGCCCCTAATACGCACCCATGCGGAACGTTCTTCCAATAGCTCCTGCTGTGGCGTTTGTATTCTAAGCTGTTGGCCTTTTTGCTTTCTACCCTTTCTGGTGCCCAGCGACAATAAGGAATATCTGCATTGCTCGAATTGTAAAACTTTCCTTGGTTTATATGATCGCTCAAATAATTCTGTGAGGCCGAATCGTGAATATCTGCAACCTGAGGATATGGATATAAAAGAAGCGCAGGATGATGATGTTAAAGAACGCAGAAATTGTCGTTGTGCTTGATAGTTATTAACATATTCGCGTGTTGGAGAATGTAATGTAGGTTGTGATATTTTGTCAAGTGTACGTTTGTATGTAATTTGTTCTCAAATAGATTTTAGTGGTTGGCATTCAGCGTATTTTTTAGAGGAAAGCTTTTGTGCTTATTCAGAACTTTTATTTCAAATACACAGAGCTTTTATCTGTAAAAACTGACATTATTTGTATCTGGTGTTTGCTTGTATTGTATTGTTGTTTTCTCATCTTAAGGAATTATAGACAGTTTTTGCACTTAAAAGCTCTGCTTATGGAAACGTATGGTGTTGGAACATTCACATAGATAAAGAGAGAAAGCTTCGACTAAAGGGCATTCAAGTAAGTAATGTGGTTTATTAACAGTAGTGACGCCTTTTTTAGCAGACGCTACGTACCGTCGTTAGATTATCTTATAACTTTAAACTAGCTGTTTTTGTATATTTGTAGCAGACCTGTTAAATAATGATTACTAATAGTAATGACTACCCGTTTGATTAATTACTTTCTTTATAATCCATTTAATGATTGATTACCAATCACTTTCAATTTTTAATGATTATTTTCCAATTAATTAAAAAAAATCATGATTTTTTACGATTATTGAAAAAAATCCAAAAATAAGCAAAAAAAGTTCTTTTGATTACTTTTATTTTTTTATTTTTGTTTATTATTGTTTTTTTTTTTATAGTATTGCTGTAGAACCCCAGAAATATACACATCAACAATACTGAAAAAAATCAAAAATAATCAAATATAATCAAAAGTAGTCAAAACAAGAAAAGGCTATTATTACTTGATTACAATTAGAAAAACCAAAAAAATTAGAAATAATCAAAAGTAATCAAACCAACTTTTTTGATTAACTAGGCGGCTTTTTTAATTGGTAACGATTATTTTAATTGATCATCAAGGAATGGCAATTATTAATTGATTACGATTACAAAAAATTAAAAACAAAAACCAAAAATAATCAAAACAACTTTTTTTAAGAATTAAAAATTTTTTTTTTAAATATTTTTTAATAATTTTGAAAAACAATTAAAACAATCATTAACAATTAAAACAGCCGTCTAAGAAAGAAGAATTACTAATCAAATTTAAGAGGTCTGATTTGTACGAGTATATCCACACTATCACGGAAACGGCTTAATCGATGTACATATATGAAATCTGTCTTGTGGATAGTGTACTGCATTCTAAGAACTTCTACCCAGGTGTTGCCACTCAGGATGCTTTTATGGGATTGCCACCATAGTTGTCAAACGAATGTTGTTTCACGTCGCATTTCAACAAAAATATTTCTAGGTTGCTACCTGATATTTTCCCCTCATATTTATAAGCCCCATTATCTCGAAAACACCTTGACGCATTTCTATGAAATTTTGTACATATGTATACAAGTTTTCTCTTACAACCTCAGGTACCCTATATAAGAGTTGCAAGTTCCGTTTCCACTTCTCTGAAATTAAATAAAAATCAAATAAGATTTGACAATGTACATATGTATCAATCGAATGGTATTTCACGTCGTATTTCAACGAAAATCTTTCTAGGTAGGGCTACCACCTAGGATTATGTATATATATTTCTCGATATTGAACGATCTAATTAATACAGATTTGGTAAGTTAAACTTTATAAAAAAATACCAGAATGTCTTTACTAATGAGTATCTACAACAACAGCCTCGAAAAATACCAGTCAAAGTTCGTTCGCCCATGTACTAGGTATGTAATGGGACTCAAAACAATAAAGCGATAGACTTTCCGGGACGAAAATAGGACCGCCCAGTATTTATGGCCACGAAATGTTTTTTATTTACAAATAGTCCGATCATAGTTTTCTAACAATCGTATTATAAGAGATTAACCTTCATCAGGTGACCTCAAGTTTCTGGTATACTCCTCTTTTTAATTTTTTTTTACACATAGGCAGGAGCTATGTATTTCGCGCAGGCTAGGAAGTATATATTTTTACCTAGAATTGATAAGGGAGCCGATCAAGTTATTTATATTAGTTTTCCTAAACTGTTTTCGACGTTTCCACTATATCACTGGCTTATAGATGGGAACCATTGTTAATACAAACTTTAAGTGAGGAAAGCACTGCCTTCCGCTTTGCCGAACTCTTAATGCCCAAATCCCGAAGTTATAAGCCAAAACATGTTTATCGATACAATCGACTGTATAGGATTCATACATTATATTGTACCGATCTAATTGGCTCCGACAAATGGTCGCATAACAAATTTTAGACAGTTATCTTTAAAATTATGTGACAAGTTTTGCGTACAAACAGGTGGACGAACGGACACAGCTAAATTGGGTAAACTAATCGTTATGATACCAATTCATGTTCGTGAAAGCTTTCAAACTAAAGTACTCTCTCCGCGAACGAAATTATAGCTCTCGCTTGTCGTAAGCGTCTCACTAAGTTTTCCAGAAGCCTCAACTTCACATGAAATGGCTGCGGAATTTTTTTCATACTTAATTATAAGCTAAATAGCAGTGTAATTTTTTAGTGATGGGACTCCGAGAAGAGTTATGTACTCTTATAAGCATGCTACATTATGTTTTTCTACAATAAGGTAGAATAATTTCAGATTGTTCATAAGGCATTTGAGAAGCATATCCGAAACATTGTTTGAAAAAATGCCCATCGGTTTCGTTATATGCTGGCCTAGAGAGTTAAACTAATACACCTCATTGGTCCACCTTATCTTCGGGTATAATGTCCACATATGTGGAAAAAAGTTTTCATTGTCAAATAATTGGTAATATTTCATTATTTCCCTCATACATTATCACAATTGATGGGTAACATATTCGCTCCCTTTTCGATATTTTCAGTGTCTGTTTGCTTCTTTTGTTGCGTTTATTTTATATACGATTTTCAAATGCACTGAAATATGCAAGCTTAGATCATAGTTTGTCACATCCCAGTAGAACTTGGAGCGAGATCTCCCTAAGCGATGAACAAGAGAGTACTCTCTTTGACATCCTTTTGGAACAATAGAAGATGTTTCAGATTCCTTCTACTTTTACTCCTAGCTAACACCTTTTTGAGTAAGCCGACATTATCTGCCAACAAAAGAAAAAAAATTTTTAACAAATGGAAAAAAACTTAAAAAAAAAAAATAAAAACCTGCAATTGTAGAAATATGAGAAATAAACACAGTTTAAACAAGTAAGGAAGTCTACGTTCGGGTGGAACCCAACATTATATACCTAGCAGGTCTATTTTAACACTTTCAGTTCGTATTTGCGTTCAAATAGACAGACGGACAAACAGATAGACGTATCGAGAGACGGACATGCATTCCCACAACAGCCGGTTCTATCGCACCGGAATGACCCGGGTTTTTTCACACGGCTAAGGGCTGTTATTTCAGTGTAACCCTGTCCAATCTGGGGCAGGGCGAAGCACTGTTAACAACAACAACAACAACAGAGACGGACATGGCTACATCGACTCAGCTCATCCTCCTGATCATTTCAGTATACTTACAAACATTTCATGTTCATGAAAGGTATAAATATCAAAAAAGATATAAAACTTCGCTTTTGTAGTGGGGTATTAACTATTTGCCCGGATATTTTACTTTTCATCCTGAACGTTTTGATATACATTAATAAATATATATCTCGATTCGTTATAGTATACCTTGTGTGCGTAACAAAAAAAGATATAAAAAAAGGGTAGGCGACAAAGAACTCAACCGATCTTTATAAAATTTTTACAATATATACTTGGGTTCACTGGGTACAGCATAGACAATATATAGTTTTGTAAAAGTAGGCGAAGCCACGCCCCCAGGCTATATAAAGTTTCAATTCGTCATAATTCCGAACTTTTTTGGTCTAAATTAATGATATTTGGATATATGTGTCACTTGGTCAATATCTACATCATTTTTCAAAAGTGGGCGGTACCACGACCACATATTTTGTGTTTTGGTTTGCTCTTGAACTTTCACGATAGGGTGAGGAGTTCGCTGGGCACGACACAGTCTATATATAGCTTTTGGAGAAGCCCCCAGGTTATATAAAGCTGGAGTTCGGTATAGTTAGGAGTTTATTTGGTTCAAGTTAATGACATTTTATATATAGATGTGTTCTATGTATCAAAACGTCAAAACAACGTCTACCGGGTTTGCTAGTATGTTATAAAATGACGGACAGACAGACAAACGGACGGGCATGGCTAAATCGACTCCGCTAATTGTATTGATCATTTTAGTGAACTTTTCTCTTCGTGTTCTCATACTTACATACATTTAATATTTATGAAAGGTATGAAAATCTAAAAAGATATATAACATCGCTATTGCAGTGGGCTATTAACTACGTGCCCGAATATTTTGTTTGTGTGTTTCCCGATTTGGGTAATTTTTGGCAGGAGTATAATACATACTACTGAGAAGCAGCTGATCAATTTTCATTGAAATATCAAGATTGAATTATAACCGATTGAATTTGAAAATGGCAGAAATTTTATGTTGAAAAGTGGGCGGCGCCACGCCTACTTCTTCAAATTTGACAAAATTTTTTTGCGCCCGAGTTTTTCTTGAAAAGCTTATTATGTGTGCAAATCTAATTGATATAACTTTCCTAGTAGGAGGGAAATGCTTGCAATTATTTTTATGATTAAATTGCTAAATGGTTGACTCTCCAGCCCATTTCTTCTAAGTGAAGTGAACTTCAATGTACCGTCTCGACCTTCAAGGCATTTTAAACCTCTAGTCTTAAAACACTGCCGAACCAATTTTCAGTTAAATGAGCCTTTTCGCTGTTTGTGTCAAGATTATAACTCTCTTTCTGGTAGATTTGATATTTCAGACTCGCTTTTCAGCATAAAAAAGTCAATTCTTTTTATCCTAAATTCATAGCTACTAATTGTTTCTTATTCTTTGACTTCTATATTAATTTCTAACAATAATTTTATTCTGTTTACTAGTTATTTCTTAATGAATAATCTATCTTATATCTACTTTACTTAGCTGATGAGGTTTTCTCTGTAGCTGAGCAGTTTTAGATCTGGACGATTAACAAACCAAAGCCTTTCAACGACTCGGCACGAACGAATAATCCGCGCGTTATGCGGCTGCGCCCCTCGCGCCGGTCGGGCGGGATATGGTGGGCAATCCGTTTGGGAATTATTATTATTACTATTATACATAATTATTATTCTCCAAAGATTTTTCATGGGTCGTTTAGGAGGAATGTGAAATGTCTACCTCTCCAAAACTACCCCACAACTCGATTGCGTTTCATAAAAAGTAATTACAAAAACTCCATTATTATTTTTTTGGGAGGTGGAGGGAGTTTTTCTATTACTCGCCCTCCCAGAACATGCAGTGCTATAATCATGGCTGCGCAAACCCTATACACTTGAAGCACTTTTGTTTTTGTTTTGCCCGCAAATATAGGCACAGATACAAATTTATATTTTGAATACAAAAAAAAAATTTTCAAAGCACTCCCATAGCCCTCACATATAAATACCATTGTTGAATTATACAAGGTTTGGCAGCCATTGCCGTTTTTGACAATTGGCGACTTGAAGCTCTCTTATTAAATGTGATCTGACTGGCATTCATCGACTGTGTTGCTTCTTTTCAATAACGTTTGAAAATTGTACCCAGCGTGTACTAGTGCACAGGGTATTATAGTTTTGGTCACATAACGGTGGTTTGTAATTGTACAAAATAATGGAGATAGATATAGGTTCCATGTATCAAAGTTCTTAGCATAAACAGAGAAATTCGTTAAGACATGACCGCCCGTCTTAAGATATTTTTGTGAAATTTGGCACACAGGTTGCTTTCTGACCAAGGTAGATTGCTATTTAAAATGGATGAAATCGAACAATAACTACAATTTTCGATATCAAAACTTTAGAAAAACGTTTAAAATGATATAACTCAATAATAAAAGCAGCTACAATCATGAAATTTGCTAGAATTATTTAGTTGGTTGTCCTATTGACGATTTTACCAAACCGCCCACCTAGGAGTGAACAAATTTTCAATCTTCGACTGCCAATAACTACAGAACCGTTAACGCTATAATAAAGAAGTTTGGTAGGATGTATGCCATGGTTGTGGTAAATACACTCATAGAAAATAAGTGAAATAAGTCAAATTCGACTGTTAATAACTTCATATCCGTGTAGAATAGACTTAGGAAGCAACTTATACATATATGACGAACTGTCGAGGGGTGGGTTAACGAAAACATCTAGTGCATTTTTGCACACCATTAAAAGGCTGGAAATGGTGTTCCAAACGTTTAGGGCCGTTTACTCAATGTCTGGTTATGATAAATTTTATCACATGATAACCTAATCATGGCTTGGCTCAGAATGACATTTTCGTTTACACAAAAGTCTGATTAAGTTATCATGATAAAGTTAGTCATTGTGAACGTTTTTGGGAAAAAATTCACAAATGTTGCATTGTGAACTCATAAAAAGTGACAGTTGCTTTTGTTTACAATTTTAAATGAACCATTTTGGCTAACAAATTTCGATTGTGATATTTCTTTATATGGATATTATTACATTTCTAAGTTCTATTACTAGCAGAGTTTGTTAACAGACAATTTACCACAAAATCAGATGTTTACTTTCAGCTGTCACTTTTTGTTTTGATAACCACAAATTCAGAGGTCCATCCTTTGATAACTTTTATCAGAAGATAATCAGCGAATTGTTGCTAATCAGACATTGAGTAAATGCTTTTTGGGCCAACCTCTGATAAAGTATTGATTAAGCAATTAATCAGACATTGAGTAAACGGCCCTTAATGGTGATCAATTGATAAAGCACCACAACAAGATGCGAAAATTCAGTTGCTACAAATCTTTGCTCCCGAAACCGAAATGAATGCAAAATTTATTTAAATCAATGTAAAGTCACTGGACTTAATAAGTGGACTAGGCCGACTGGGGAAACCACGTAAAAAAAGCTCGCAAAAAACCCTGCCTTAGGTGGTGTGGAAATGAGTATACTCGTATTGCAATATTTGAAACCCTTCTCACGAATACCCATGAAAACTCGCCAAGATTCGTATAATTTAAGATATCTGACAAACTTTTTCTGTACAGAACAAAGTTTTACAGGAAATAAAGTGGTTTTATAATGTTTCCCAAAACAGAAAAATCGTTCCAGTAAGTTGAATTTTAAAACCATTTGCCATTCAAGAATCTTTGAACGGCAATTGAGGCAATTTATTTGCCATAATTTAATAAAGCATGTCTTTTAAAATGTCATATTTCTTGAAAATATATTTGAAGTTAAAAAGTATATTCCGGACTTTTCTACTACTTCTACCCCAAAGGGGAACTATTGTTTCCTTTTTCTGTACAATTCGTTAATGCAACTATGCTAGGTGACAATTAGGGAGCTTCAAGTCTGGTCTGTCAAAGACTGACAAACCTTGTATAATTCAACAATGATAAATACAATTTATATGAAAGTGCCTGAGTTTCTTATGAAAGTGCAAAAAAAAAAAACAATTTGGTATGAAGCTCACGCACTTCCAAGGCAAATTTATACCAGGCGAATTTATCATGGCGAATTTGTTGCTGTATACACACTATGGTGGGTCGATTTGTATGGACGAAAGTTAAACGATATCGCTAGGTTTTGGGCTCAGAAAAAGAAAGTTCCACTGCGGATTCCCAAACAATGATTTTCGAGCCTGCGAAATTTCATTTTTTTGGCTTTGATTTTAAGGTTTTCTTCATTACCTACTAAAAAATTTTCGTTTGATTTTAAAATTTTCATGTATACCCTGTCCGACCCAAAAATGTCCCCTAAAAACGTTGGCGATAACAGTTTTTTGAAAAAAAAAATATTTTTTGGGTTTTGGGGAGTGTTTTGGTCAAAAAATTAACCCTTTCGCCATTTTTTTAAATCGACTTTTCCAAAACCCGAAAATAAAATTTTTTTTTCAAAAAACTGTTATCTCCGCTAACCACTCTCGCACCGTCATATCCTTGCCCAAAGAGATACGTGCAATCCAGTCCGGTAGATTTCAGGAAATCAAGGTGAGCTGTTCCTATTCCCTTTCCAGTGAAATCGGTGATAGGAATAAAACACAAAAAATCTTCCTGAATGATGAACTTTTCGCCGCATTTATCCAAGCAGCGAATGCAAAATTGAACTTTGTTCTACTCCTGCAATGCCTGGCGTGTCATCTCCGAGAAAAGACAAGCTCGACAAGCCGAATACGCTAGCCATTGACGTTTTTGGAGCCAAGAGCGTTCAAACTTCAAATTTCTAGGGCCCGATGCAGGAAAAATGTAGCCGTCAGGGGGGCTCCAAATCTTCTTTTGCAATCCAGGAATTGAGTTTATTCTTTGCTTTTCGGTACCTCCAAATTAAATTCCACTTCTGTAGTAGTCAGTGCTAATCCCGTTTGTGGCTTACATTCGTCATTTTCAGCAATATTTGTCTGAGTTTGAAGCTTAGTACGACTACATTCGCCAACGTCCTAGCATGAACCAAATAATATTATGCACTTAGTGCAAATCTGAATTTATGCTGTATTTAATAGAAAACAGAAAACGACAGATTGGACTTATACAAACTATTTAATAATAATGCAAATTATTTAATAATAATATAAATAATTTAATAATATTCAGCTTACCGCATTGTGTGCCTCACCAGTTTTCTCTGGTCAATGGATGATAATGAAGTGTGCGGCAAAGAATTGTCAAACATTCTAAGAACATGATAGAATACGCGCAACAACGAACCGGTTAAATACGCATAGCGGGAACAACAATAAACAGAAAGGAGTATTTATATATGTATTAAATAAGTATAGCTATTATGTAGTAATTACAAGCTTTTAATTCGTTTTTTATGAGTGCAAAAGGGAGAGAAAATGTCGAATTGCGGTTCAATTATAAGTAATAAGGCAAATTCAAACCGCTTTACACATACAAGTGAATGCACGAACGAAAAAGACAATTTGAATACATATGACCACCAAAAAATTTGAACCTTATCTAAGGCTGTAAGGAGTATCAGTTGGAATGGAATTTGGCCATTTGGAATATAAATGTATACTGAAGTATCTCCAATAGGGGGGATTGGGGGTTCACGGGCCTGTATATTTGCGTTAGTACGACTATCCGCAAGAGCCAATATTGTCTTCGAGCGTCTAAGTCACACAAAACGGGGGGAGGAAAAGAATTATTTTGATGTGCTCTGAGATGTCTATTGAGCAATAGCAATCGAATGATTTTTTTTCAGTCCTCTGTTTAGCTTAAGGTACATTTTCCACTGATGATTGAGAAATAAAATAAGCATATAACAGTTAACTCTCCGAGCTTCTCTTCCAATTTGTGGTGTGCTGCTTTGAATGTTTCCTTCAAATTGGCGGGACCTTCTGTTTTTTGCCGATTCCGAACGGCATTTAAAAAGCAGAAGAATTTTTGCTGAGCAGCCTTCCATTGCAGAGTTTGCCAAACCACTTGCGATCGGCGACCCCTCCATAAGTAGGGCATACCAAGGGCTTCACGATGCAGCCAAGGATGATTGAAATACTTATACTTTTACGTTGTGGATACCTGCAAGACAGCCAAGAATATGGACACAAATATCCTTTAGAATGTACATTGCAAGAACACAAAACAAATTATAACGTCGTTCCGACAGTAGGAGCTGTTGAGTCCATTTTTAACACATTGACTGCCAAGGCCATTTTCAGAAAACTGTCCAAAAATGGCATTTTGATTTTTTCACATTATATTACTAAAAACTCTATTTCTAGATCATTGGTATCATCAAAAATCAAAAACGATGTTTTTTAAAGGAGAAAAAGGACCTACGAGTTATCTCGTAGTTGGCGTCTGGGAAAGAACGCTACGAATTATCTCGTAGTAGGTAGGTCCTTCTTTTCCTAAAACAAACATCATTTTTGCTTTCTATAGTATTTTGTTTTGTAGTCATTATTATTTATTATAATTATCATAATTTTATTATTATTTTCTTTCTTTTTAGATTTATAAACATTCTATAAAATTACTGTTATAATTATCAAGAACCCAATATGGAAAAGGTCACTGAATCAAAGAGAAATTGAGTACAACGCAAATCTAAGTGATTCAGAAGATGATTTCAGCGATGGTAGTAACGAAATTTATGAGCCTTCTGAGAATACAAGTGATAGTGAAGATGAAGTCATCTCCGAACCTGAAGACGTCTCCGAATCTGATAATAATGACGATGATTTTCAAGCAACAACGTCAAATGAGAATGATGATTTGTGGACAGAAGTTCAACACAATCCTGAATTATTTCTTTTCGAAGAAACTGTTGGTGTGAAATTAGATACATCAAATTTTACAGTACAAACGCTGGTGGATTTATTTTTTTCGGATGAGTTTCTTGCATTACTGGTAGAACAAACTAATTTATATGCTGCGCAAGAAATTGCAACATTGGAAAATGGGAATCAAAATGCTATAAAAAAATCTAAAAGGATATCAAATTGGCAAGACGTAAGTGCTACAGAGATGAAAGTTTTTATTGCACTTTTATTGCAAATGGGACCTTGTACTTTTCCAACAATAGAACATTACTGGACCACAACCAAACTATATAATGTAAACTTTTGGCGCACACATATGAGCCGCAATCGATTCCAGTTGATACTTCGTTATTTTCATTTGGTTGATAACTCACAACCATCTACCGACAGATTAGACAAGGTGAGACCAATCCTAAATCATTTCAACGATGTTATGCGTGAAAACTATGTACCAAGTAAAAATATTTGTATTGACGAATCCATGATGCTATGGCGGGGAAGATTGCTTCTCCACCAATACATACAAAATAAAAAACACAAATATGGTGTTTAAGCGACATAAGCTATAACGATTTATTTCGTCTATTTTATTTACGCTGCACTCTCTTGTAATTCGCAAGCAGCTTATGAAATATCTCAAAGATATAGTTTATGTTTTGTAATCCCAAAGCGGGGTTTTTCACAACGGAAATGAGGAAGCCAATCCCGTGCAATGCCTCAGAGCCAACAGTGCTCGCCCCCAATTAATACATACAAGGTGAAACAGGTGCACCGCACCCCGTTCTATATAGACCAAATAATTTAAATAAACAAAATAATAATTAAATAAATGTTAGAAAAGGGCTCCCTATTTAATATGTGCTCCGCACACCCCCTTTTCCTCTCTAAACTAATAATATAATATACATAATAAAATAAAATAAAAAATAACTCAAAAAAACTACTCGCCCTCCATAAAGCTTAGACATGGTCCTTCTAGCCGGATTCGAACCGGCGACTTATGAATATCACTAGACGACTAAGCCGTCTAGGGGGGGCGAGAATGTTTAAGCGACATAAGCTATAACGATTTATTTCGTCTATTTTATTTACGCTGCACTCTCTTGTAATTCGCAAGCAGCTTATGAAATATCCCAAAGATATAGTTTATGTTTTGTAATCCCAAAGCGGGGTTTTTCACAACGGAAATGAGGAAGCCAATCCCGTGCAATGCCTCAGAGCCAACAGTGCTCGCCCCCAATTAATACATACAAGGTGAAACAGGTGCACCGCACCCCGTTCTATATAGACCAAATAATTTAAATAAACAAAATAATAATTAAATAAATGTTAGAAAAGGGCTCCCTATTTAATATGTGCTCCGCACACCCCCTTTTCCTCTCTAAACTAATAATATAATATAAATAATAAAATAAAATAAAAAATAACTCAAAAAAACTACTCGCCCTCCATAAAGCTTAGGCAATGGTGTCAAACTATATGAACTATGTGAGTCCGACGGTCTTGTAATAAAAATAAAAATTTACAGCGGAAAATCTGAGGAAACTACCCATAATGTAGGTCACACTGCTGACGTTGTTTTACATTTACTTGAGGACTATCTCGATAAAGGCTACGCCCTTTACATGGATAATTTTTATAATTCAGTTAGTCTTACAAAACTGTTATATACACGAAAAACTTATGTGTGTGGTACCCTACGAAGTAACAGAAAAGGAAACCCCAAAGATGTGGTAAATCGTAAACTAAAAAGAGGGGAGTGTTTTTGGCAGACAAATGGTCCTGTTACTGTATCCAAATGGAAAGACAAACGAGAAGTGCTTTCCATTTCAAACATGCACGCTATTGAAATGGTAGAGGTGCCCAATTGCAATGGAACAATTTCTATGAAACCGAATATACTTCGAGATTACAATAATGGAATGTCTGGCATTGACCGATCAGATCAAATGATTTCGTACTACTTATCTCTAAGAAAGACTATTAGATGGCACAAAAAGGTTTCACTTCCTATTATAGAGATATATATACAAAATGCTCACAGAATTTACCAAAAAGTAACGTCATCTAAAATAAAACTGATAAAGTTCAGAGAAGAATTCGTCTTGGCGTTGATTGGAGATTTTCAACCAGTTTTAAAAAAAAATAGATCTAAAGAGTTTCATTATTTAGAGTGTTTACCACCAACGGAAAAAAAACAGCGTCCGACAAAGCCATGTCGTGTATGTACCCAAGAAAAAAAACGCCGAGAAACGCGTTACTTCTGTCCAGCCTGTCCAGAGAAGCCAGCCCTTTGTGTGGAAAATTGTTTTAAAAACTACCACAAACAATAATATATTACTTTATTTCTTGTATTTGAGTTAATTTTTCCATTATATTGATTTTATCACATGATAACCTAATCATGGCTTGGCTCAGAATGACATTTTCGTTTACACAAAAGTCTGATTAAGTTATCATGATAAAGTTAGTCATTGTGAACGTTTTTGGGAAAAAATTCACAAATGTTGCATTGTGAACTCATAAAAAGTGACAGTTGCTTTTGTTTACAATTTTAAATGAACCATTTTGGCTAACAAATTTCGATTGTGATATTTCTTTATATGGATATTATTACATTTCTAAGTTCTATTACTAGCAGAGTTTGTTAACAGACAATTTACCACAAAATCAGATGTTTACTTTCAGCTGTCACTTTTTGTTTTGATAACCACAAATTCAGAGGTCCATCCTTTGATAACTTTTATCAGAAGATAATCAGCGAATTGTTGCTAATCAGACATTGAGTAAATGCTTTTTGGGCCAACCTCTGATAAAGTATTGATTAAGCAATTAATCAGACATTGAGTAAACGGCCCTTAATGGTGATCAATTGATAAAGCACCACAACAAGATGCGAAAATTCAGTTGCTACAAATCTTTGCTCCCGAAACCGAAATGAATGCAAAATTTATTTAAATCAATGTAAAGTCACTGGACTTAATAAGTGGACTAGGCCGACTGGGGAAACCACGTAAAAAAAGCTCGCAAAAAACCCTGCCTTAGGTGGTGTGGAAATGAGTATACTCGTATTGCAATATTTGAAACCCTTCTCACGAATACCCATGAAAACTCGCCAAGATTCGTATAATTTAAGATATCTGACAAACTTTTTCTGTACAGAACAAAGTTTTACAGGAAATAAAGTGGTTTTATAATGTTTCCCAAAACAGAAAAATCGTTCCAGTAAGTTGAATTTTAAAACCATTTGCCATTCAAGAATCTTTGAACGGCAATTGAGGCAATTTATTTGCCATAATTTAATAAAGCATGTCTTTTAAAATGTCATATTTCTTGAAAATATATTTGAAGTTAAAAAGTATATTCCGGACTTTTCTACTACTTCTACCCCAAAGGGGAACTATTGTTTCCTTTTTCTGTACAATTCGTTAATGCAACTATGCTAGGTGACAATTAGGGAGCTTCAAGTCTGGTCTGTCAAAGACTGACAAACCTTGTATAATTCAACAATGATAAATACAATTTATATGAAAGTGCCTGAGTTTCTTATGAAAGTGCAAAAAAAAAAAACAATTTGGTATGAAGCTCACGCACTTCCAAGGCAAATTTATACCAGGCGAATTTATCATGGCGAATTTGTTGCTGTATACACACTATGGTGGGTCGATTTGTATGGACGAAAGTTAAACGATATCGCTAGGTTTTGGGCTCAGAAAAAGAAAGTTCCACTGCGGATTCCCAAACAATGATTTTCGAGCCTGCGAAATTTCATTTTTTTGGCTTTGATTTTAAGGTTTTCTTCATTACCTACTAAAAAATTTTCGTTTGATTTTAAAATTTTCATGTATACCCTGTCCGACCCAAAAATGTCCCCTAAAAACGTTGGCGATAACAGTTTTTTGAAAAAAAAAATATTTTTTGGGTTTTGGGGAGTGTTTTGGTCAAAAAATTAACCCTTTCGCCATTTTTTTAAATCGACTTTTCCAAAACCCGAAAATAAAATTTTTTTTTCAAAAAACTGTTATCTCCGCTAACCACTCTCGCACCGTCATATCCTTGCCCAAAGAGATACGTGCAATCCAGTCCGGTAGATTTCAGGAAATCAAGGTGAGCTGTTCCTATTCCCTTTCCAGTGAAATCGGTGATAGGAATAAAACACAAAAAATCTTCCTGAATGATGAACTTTTCGCCGCATTTATCCAAGCAGCGAATGCAAAATTGAACTTTGTTCTACTCCTGCAATGCCTGGCGTGTCATCTCCGAGAAAAGACAAGCTCGACAAGCCGAATACGCTAGCCATTGACGTTTTTGGAGCCAAGAGCGTTGAAACTTCAAATTTCTAGGGCCCGATGCAGGAAAAATGTAGCCGTCAGGGGGGCTCCAAATCTTCTTTTGCAATCCAGGAATTGAGTTTATTCTTTGCTTTTCGGTACCTCCAAATTAAATTCCACTTCTGTAGTAGTCAGTGCCAATCCCGTTTGTGGCTTACATTCGTCATTTTCAGCAATATTTGTCTGAGTTTGAAGCTTAGTACGACTACATTCGCCAACGTCCTAGCATGAACCAAATAATATTATGCACTTAGTGCAAATCTGAATTTATGCTGTATTTAATAGAAAACAGAAAACGACAGATTGGACTTATACAAACTATTTAATAATAATGCAAATTATTTAATAATAATATAAATAATTTAATAATATTCAGCTTACCGCATTGTGTGCCTCACCAGTTTTCTCTGGTCAATGGATGATAATGAAGTGTGCGGCAAAGAATTGTCAAACATTCTAAGAACATGATAGAATACGCGCAACAACGAACCGGTTAAATACGCATAGCGGGAACAACAATAAACAGAAAGGAGTATTTATATATGTATTAAATAAGTATAGCTATTATGTAGTAATTACAAGCTTTTAATTCGTTTTTTATGAGTGCAAAAGGGAGAGAAAATGTCGAATTGCGGTTCAATTATAAGTAATAAGGCAAATTCAAACCGCTTTACACATACAAGTGAATGCACGAACGAAAAAGACAATTTGAATACATATGACCACCAAAAAATTTGAACCTTATCTAAGGCTGTAAGGAGTATCAGTTGGAATGGAATTTGGCCATTTGGAATATAAATGTATACTGAAGTATCTCCAATAGGGGGGATTGGGGGTTCACGGGCCTGTATATTTGCGTTAGTACGACTATCCGCAAGAGCCAATATTGTCTTCGAGCGTCTAAGTCACACAAAACGGGGGGAGGAAAAGAATTATTTTGATGTGCTCTGAGATGTCTATTGAGCAATAGCAATCGAATGATTTTTTTTCAGTCCTCTGTTTAGCTTAAGGTACATTTTCCACTGATGATTGAGAAATAAAATAAGCATATAACAGTTAACTCTCCGAGCTTCTCTTCCAATTTGTGGTGTGCTGCTTTGAATGTTTCCTTCAAATTGGCGGGACCTTCTGTTTTTTGCCGATTCCGAACGGCATTTAAAAAGCAGAAGAATTTTTGCTGAGCAGCCTTCCATTGCAGAGTTTGCCAAACCACTTGCGATCGGCGACCCCTCCATAAGTAGGGCATACCAAGGGCTTCACGATGCAGCCAAGGATGATTGAAATACTTATACTTTTACGTTGTGGATACCTGCAAGACAGCCAAGAATATGGACACAAATATCCTTTAGAATGTACATTGCAAGAACACAAAACAAATTATAACGTCGTTCCGACAGTAGGAGCTGTTGAGTCCATTTTTAACACATTGACTGCCAAGGCCATTTTCAGAAAACTGTCCAAAAATGGCATTTTGATTTTTTCACATTATATTACTAAAAACTCTATTTCTAGATCATTGGTATCATCAAAAATCAAAAACGATGTTTTTTAAAGGAGAAAAAGGACCTACGAGTTATCTCGTAGTTGGCGTCTGGGAAAGAACGCTACGAATTATCTCGTAGTAGGTAGGTCCTTCTTTTCCTAAAACAAACATCATTTTTGCTTTCTATAGTATTTTGTTTTGTAGTCATTATTATTTATTATAATTATCATAATTTTATTATTATTTTCTTTCTTTTTAGATTTATAAACATTCTATAAAATTACTGTTATAATTATCAAGAACCCAATATGGAAAAGGTCACTGAATCAAAGAGAAATTGAGTACAACGCAAATCTAAGTGATTCAGAAGATGATTTCAGCGATGGTAGTAACGAAATTTATGAGCCTTCTGAGAATACAAGTGATAGTGAAGATGAAGTCATCTCCGAACCTGAAGACGTCTCCGAATCTGATAATAATGACGATGATTTTCAAGCAACAACGTCAAATGAGAATGATGATTTGTGGACAGAAGTTCAACACAATCCTGAATTATTTCTTTTCGAAGAAACTGTTGGTGTGAAATTAGATACATCAAATTTTACAGTACAAACGCTGGTGGATTTATTTTTTTCGGATGAGTTTCTTGCATTACTGGTAGAACAAACTAATTTATATGCTGCGCAAGAAATTGCAACATTGGAAAATGGGAATCAAAATGCTATAAAAAAATCTAAAAGGATATCAAATTGGCAAGACGTAAGTGCTACAGAGATGAAAGTTTTTATTGCACTTTTATTGCAAATGGGACCTTGTACTTTTCCAACAATAGAACATTACTGGACCACAAACAAACTATATAATGTAAACTTTTGGCGCACACATATGAGCCGCAATCGATTCCAGTTGATATTTCGTTATTTTCATTTGGTTGATAACTCACAACCATCTACCGACAGATTATACAAGGTGAGACCAATCCTAAATCATTTCAACGATGTTATGCGTGAAAACTATGTACCAAGTAAAAATATTTGTATTGACGAATCCATGATGCTATGGCGGGGAAGATTGCTTCTCCGCCAATACCTAAAAATAAAAAACACAAATATGGTGTTTAAGCGACATAAGCTATAACGATTTATTTCGTCTATTTTATTTACGCTGCACTCTCTTGTAATTCGCAAGCAGCTTATGAAATATCCCAAAGATATAGTTTATGTTTTGTAATCCCAAAGCGGGGTTTTTCACAACGGAAATGAGGAAGCCAATCCCGTGCAATGCCTCAGAGCCAACAGTGCTCGCCCCCAATTAATACATACAAGGTGAAACAGGTGCACCGCACCCCGTTCTATATACTCGTAGACCAAATAATTTAAATAAACAAAATAATAATTAAATAAATGTTAGAAAAGGGCTCCCTATTTAATATGTGCTCCGCACACCCCCTTTTCCTCTCTAAACTAATAATATAATATAAATAATAAAATAAAATAAAAAATAACTCAAAAAAACTACTCGCCCTCCATAAAGCTTAGACAATGGTGTCAAACTATATGAACTATGTGAGTCCGACGGTCTTGTAATAAAAATAAAAATTTACAGCGGAAAATCTGAGGAAACTACCCATAATGTAGGTCACACTGCTGACGTTGTTTTACATTTACTTGAGGACTATCTCGATAAAGGCTACGCCCTTTACATGGATAATTTTTATAATTCAGTTAGTCTTACAAAACTGTTATATACACGAAAAACTTATGTGTGTGGTACCCTACGAAGTAACAGAAAAGGAAACCCCAAAGATGTGGTAAATCGTAAACTAAAAAGAGGGGAGTGTTTTGGCAGACAAATGCTCCTGTTACTGTATGCAAATGGAAAGACAAACGAGAAGTGCTTTCCATTTCAAACATGCACGCTATTGAAATGGTAGAGGTGCCCAATTGCAATGGAACAATTTCTATGAAACCGAATATACTTCGAGATTACAATAATGGAATGTCTGGCATTGACCGATCAGATCAAATGATTTCGTACTACTTATCTCTAAGAAAGACTATTAGATGGCACAAAAAGGTTTCACCTCCTATTATAGAGATATATATACAAAATGCTCACAGAATTTACCAAAAAGTAACTTCATCTAAAATAAAACTGATAAAGTTCAGAGAAGAATTCGTCTTGGCGTTGATTGGAGATTTTCAACCAGTTTTTAAAAAAAATAGATCTAAAGAGCTCCATTATTTAGAGTGTTTACCACCAACGGAAAAAAAACAGCGTCCGACAAAGCCATGTCGTGTATGTACCCAAGAAAAAAAACGCCGAGAAACGCGTTACTTCTGTCCAGCCTGTCCAGAGAAGCCAGCCCTTTGTGTGGAAAATTGTTTTAAAAACTACCACAAACAATAATATATTACTTTATTTCTTGTATTTGAGTTAATTTTTCCATTATATTGAATAAATTTTTGCATTATATTGAATGAATTTTTCCCTAAATTTTTTCTTTTTTTTAATAAAAAAAGCTCACGGAAGCCAAACCCAACATTTTTTTCTTTTCCCAGAAGCCATTTATCGATACTAACACTATTATAATACGGCTTTACTCGTAGATACACAAAAAGTGGTAGTTTTAGGTAGTACGAGATAACTCGTAGTTGGCTTCCTGGAAGGGAAATCATACTACGAGTTATCGCGTAGTTGGCAGTCAACGTGTTAAGTAAATACGACTTTTCACACTGCTGGAAAGGAGGCACATTTCTGCGCTTGGTAGTGAAATGAAATTATGTGTTTTATACTCAGAGGCAGTGAAACTTTATAAAAAGATAATCTGCTAACTCAACAATATTCTGTAGTCATTTTTGTTGAGTGTTGTTTTCATTCAAAGGGGTTTTTTGTTCTACTGAAAATTTTTTGCTGAATTGAGTTAGCAGCTTTTGCCGACGCAACGACGATATACGAATTTTCAGCGCACTCTGATTGCGTTTATTTCTTTCATACAAGTTTTAAATTTGTATTCCATCATTTTTCATCTCAAAATATTTATTATGTCAAAAAACAACTCAAGATTCCGAAATATTGAGCTCACTTTGTCTCCTTCTCTTGCAGCACAACTTTTACCACCGTTGCTTCAATCACCTCCTTGTCTGCTTTCTTTGCCGCCCGTTGCGCTTTCACTTCCTCCCGCGATTTTTGTACTTTAGCAGCGCAATCTTTTGGTGGTGTCTTCAAGGCTATACTACCACTGGCAGCCATTTTGCGTGCACTAAGCGATAGACAACGTTCACTGCAATTGATTGGCACATAACGACCAATATAAGAACCACATTTGCTGCAATAATGATTGAAGTCATGACGTTGCGGCCAATTTTTGCTTGAAAATTAAGAGAAAAAAATATTAAAGACTTTTATTTTGTTGCAAAAGCAGGCAGCTGTAAATTTTCGCTATGCTTTAGTTGCTTGCTCACCACAATTTTGTTGCCTTAAGAAACCGCTGTAAATATGTAACCACCTCCAGACGCACGTTGCTTAACGCTTCAACCTCACAAGCGGGGCAATTGACAATGACCGGGTTTTGCTCGAGAAATCCGATATTCTTTAGCTCAATTGATTTAAGTATGGGCTCATCTTTGATTACTACCTCCACACATTCCTTTTCATCAACGGTCATAATAATACAAAATTATTTCGCTTTTTGCTTATTTAATGAAAAGGTTTTGTATACTTCTATTGTACTTATATTAATGTTTTGGGTTTGCTGTTCTTATATTAAATTGTATTAGTTTATATCTCAGCAGTGTTTGTAGTATACTAAATTTAAAATTTCTAATATTTTTGCTGGTGATCATTGCAAACAATGCTGCTCAACGGAGCGTATACGTAACCACTGATCTGTGAGTACTAGGGATGCAAATTTTGAGAGTTTTGCAATGAAGGGAATTTCAGTATCAATTTTCTAGTCCCGGGATAGAGCGATTGACGTTTGGATTTGGATCCTCGGTATTCTCCAACTGTTGAGGTTAAAAGAAATGAAGAAATTGTTTGAGAAAATATATGACCATAAATCGGCTATAAAAGCTGCTAAATCCGCTTTTTACTCAAAACGATGTTTTCATACTGCTGGAAAGGTGCGAGATTGCTCCACAGAGTAATAGAAAAAAATTTGGTAAAGGCTGCTTGTCACAAAAAACAAAATTTTGATATTCATGGGAAATGGGCTAACTTCTGTACAAGGTTGTGAAAGAAAATATTATGTTTAATATTCAGAAGCGCTAAAAAATACTACAAATAAAATGTGTAAGGAAAGCTGATTATTCCATACATTTCAATACCAATTCAAATTTTTAAAATCGAGTATAGATTTCACTCCATTTGGTTTCTTCGTTCTACTGAAAGTCTTTGCTGGATTGAGTTAGCCGCTTTTACCGCAGAGCTGACGATATTAAAATCTAATTATTTGTTATACATATATTTAAAAGTCAGATAGATTCTCAAACATATTCTTCACTTTTTTCGATCTAAACTGTGGAAGCATAGTGAGTTCCCATATGCCGGACTAATCAAAGAATTCCGGGATTGTAAAAACTGATGCCAAAAACCCGAAATAGTTAACTTCACAAAAAATGGCATCGCTTGTGCGTAATATATTTGTTACTCTCATTTTCACTGTGGCAGGTCTGAGTGAGTATCAAGGCACTCAAGCACACTCAATATTTTGCATCTGCTAGGTGTGAGTTTATTACTCTTCACTTTCAGTTCATAGTTATATCACTAGATGGTAATATAAAACAATCAAGGAAATCTCATGTCAGCTGAATCCTATGGTTGATGTAAGATCGATCCATCCATGATTTAATGATTTATATGGTTGACGCGAACGGCCAACAACACGAAATTACCGTTTGACGTCGGTGAATTCTTATGTCAAAATGCACATGTGAGAGGGAACGCGCAAAAACGATTCGCCTATTTTCTAAGCTTTTGACATAAGGTGTGGATGAGGAAGAAGAAGACGCTATGTCATTTGAAGCGACCATATAAATTATTTGATCATGGATCCATCTGAGCAAACGATTGAAAAACTCTCTGCTTCAAAATTTTTGTAAAATAATCCCCCAAAGTAAATTCATTACATTTTCAACTGATTCGAGGCGTTTTTGAAAATAATATAGGGGGATCACATTAGTCGTTTTTAAAAAAGATTATTTTCTATTCTCTAAGTTACCTGGGTAAAGTATTAATGTTCTAAACCAAAAGAAATGAGCCAATTTGTTTTGAAATTGAACTAAAATACATGGATTATTGAGATTTGGAGAAATGCACACCAAATTCTATGAGCTACAAAACTCCACATCACAAAAAAAAATCAGAAATCTCATATGAAAAAGTCCGAAGTGAGCAAAAAAAACTTTATAAAGGTCCCCCAAAATAATTATTTCCACATTACTTGCTAACAGGGCCAACAAAGTTAATGTACTATGTGTGCACTGGGTGTAATAAAATATTATTGAATTGAGGCAGGTCGGCGATTATCCTTGAGGAAGATCACTTGGACAAAACTATAGTGATCAGGCTGGACATTTGGAAGCCCTTCAATAAGAAAGTTTGGTTGATTCCACCTTAAAAATTCGCTAACATTTATAAATAAACGAATGGCAATCTTGATCTATCTACCAAGAAGATCGAGGGCCGTTTTACTGACAACGGCCTACTCATCAAATATATTTTGCAGTTATTAGTCATTTAATCATCTTTTTTTTACTTAAATAAAACCTTCTCGAATTTATAATTTTTCATGCCAATTACTGTATTAATCATTCATGTAGAAGTTTCTAACATATACAGACATTTAATTACTTTATACAGACATAAATTATAATACATTTTTAGACATTCTATAAATTTTTGTGGCATTTATTCAACTGGTCAATGGGTCTTTCAATGGCACAGTTGGTTTGTTTTTGGTTTTTTTTTGATTCGAAAATTTAATTGATCCGTTCTAGTTTGTCTATTTACATCCTCATAAGTGCTACATACGTTTGTCATAATATATCTGCCGATTACGTGTAATATCTTCCAAGCAATTGAAAAAATACATGCATGGTTTTTTCTTATGTTCGCATTTAATTAACTAATTTAATAATGACGAGTACTTTTGACATTCTTTCCATAAGTTCGTTGAGATATGACATCACATCACGCCGCCGTCAGTATTAAAAATATTAAATTTGGATAATATGATGTGACATTGGTACATAGCGATTTTGCACATTTTTTTCATGTTTCTCGTAATACCTGAAACATTTGTATTTGGTTACCAAAATGTTAAAATAACCTGCGAAGAAGAAACCGTAAATGAGATCCGTCAACGACTAGTTTTCACTTGCTCTCTAGTTTGAACTTGTTACAATTAGTACAAACTCTGCAAAACTGTTAATTCAAAGATATATAGCCCAATCCCCATTTATCGAAACTATCGATTGTATGTGAGCTATATGTTATGTATGTAGATTCGATCTGGCTGATTTTAACTAGCCACATTACATATATAATATGTACCAAACCTGCCAAATTTTACGTTCCTAGCTTTTTAATTGCAACAGTTATAGGCCAAACCCCGTTTATCGGAACAATCGATTGTATGGGAGCTATGCGTTGTATTGGTCCGTTCATGCTGGTTCCGACAAATGATTAATGCTTTACAAAATGGCTACCTCTTACCAAATTTCATAGAGATATCTCTAAAACTGAGGGACTAGTTTGCGTTCAAACAGACAGACGGACGGACGGACGGACATGGCTAAATCAACTCAGTACATCGCCCTGATAATTTCGGTATACCTATTGGTGGGTCTATCTCTTCTTCTTCTCATACTTACAAACATCGGACCAAAGTTATAATACCATTTCATATTCATGAAAGGTATAAAAAAAGTATGCGTCTGGGCTTTAATGGGTCTTGAACGTGCGACCTTTTGCGCTCTAAAAAAACAATGTTCGCAAAACATACGCTGCCTTGCTGGCTGGGATTCATATATGATTTTCATCTATGATTATTTTAAAAATCACTATATATAATAAAATTGTAACAGATCGATGGGTGTGCATTCTAGATATTCAAGAAAAGTTTATGGCAGGAATCATTATTGAGCCAATAGAATCCAAAGCACCAGTTTTTAGAATTTGTGGCCGTCTGTATTTGTGTTTGGGCGCGAATCACTTACAAAAAGTTTAATGCAACTTCCAGATGTCCAATTTAAAGTTAAAGGTATCACCTATATCAATAACTCGAGCTGGGTGACCCTAAATGTCTTAGCAGGCGGTAATGAGTGAAGTAATAACGATTTTATTAAGTCCCATATCTCTACTGGTTCCGGGAATATAATAAGTAAAGTCGGACTCAGTCTATTATAAGTTCTAAGACAAAGCGCACCATGACCGGGTTTTCTAGTTTTCATATATAAACTAACTGACCCTGTTCGTTCTGCCCAAAACAGATATTTTTATTTAGTTCATTTTAAATTTCTCAATTACAACCGGTTTTTTTTTTTATCGAAAATTAGCTATTGTTCATAATTTCAATTATATATAGAATAAACCCTCGATTATGTGTTCTTGATAAATTGTCAAGAAAAAAATATTAGTATCAAGTGTTATTTTCTGCTTCAAAAATAATATTGATATCGTATACCTCCAATACCGAAATTTTCGGGATCTTATTTTGCAATCGCGGAATTAGTTCCCGAATTTGGGTGTTCGCTTTTCTTCCAACACCATTGGTTGAAAAAAGTGAAGAAATTAATTGAGAAATTATCTGATTTGAATTTAAAAAAAATTAGTAGTGAATAAGTAAAGGCAAGCTTTTTATAGTGGGTGCGGTGAACCCACAATTACCTGTTACATACAAGGTGGCGCAAAAGTAAGCTTCCGATGTTCAGCATATCGGTTGTGGCACGTGCAGTGTCTGCTGTTGCACCGTCTTGTTGGAACCACATGTTTTCCAATCTAAATTCATCAAGTTGCGGCAAAAAGAACTCGTTGATCATTGCTCTGTAGCGCTCGCCATTCACAGTAACCGTTTGGCCCCGACCGATTATTGGTCAAATAAATAGTCAGCAATATTCCGCGTTCTGGAGCAGTGTAGCGTAACATTGTTTATTAACGTGTATTTCGCATGTGTTTACTACACAAATGTCAGAACAGAACTGACTTTAGGGGCCAATCGCAAAATTTATAGCATTTTCTGATAGGAGGATAACTTTTGCGCCACCTTGTACTAGAAAAAATTTAAATATTCCAGAATATTTCTTTCCAAGAAAATTTAAATAATGCTCATAAACAAATCCAACACATTTACCCCCTATATTGATAAAAAATAAAATTGTTTTATAAAGCTCTTATAATTCAAAATTGCTATGGAAATGTCATTTTAAAAAGCTTTATAAACCAATTTTATTTTTCATGAATAACGGGGCTAGTTTTTAGTAATGGTTTTCCTATCCCGAAAATCTCAGGATTGTAAGTGAGAAATCTCAGCACTCTCGCACTCCTAACATATACAGTTGTGTTCAATATAATAAAGGGTGTTTTTTTTAGGGGTATAGAACTTCGAATTGAAATAAAACACAAGAAAATCGTTTTAAGGTCCATCAATTTGGCTTTATTGGAAGGATAATTTTATGCCATTAATGTTTAAATATGATTTCGGGCATGTGGCCGCCGCGGCTGGCTCGAATAAAGCCAATTCTACAGGTCCAATTTTCAACCACTTTTTCGAGCATATGGGGCCGTATGTCGGCAATAACGCCAGGAATGTTGGCTTCCAATTCCCCTAACGTTTCTGGTTTGTTGGTGTAGACGAGCGACTTCACATATCCCCAAAGAAAATAATCCAATGGTGTCAAATCACACGACCTTGGTGGCCAATTGACAGGTCCATTCCGCGAAATTATGCGCTCACCGAATGTTTCCTTCAATAAATCGATTGTGACGTGCGCTGTGTGGCATGTAGCGCCGTCTTGTTGGAACCACAACTCATCCACATTCATGCCATCCAATTCGGGAACAAAATAGTCGGTTATCATGGCTCTATACCGGTCTCCATTAACGGTAGCTGCCTCTCCAGCATTATTGCGGAAGAAGTATGGCCCAATGACTCCACCAGCCCATAGAGCACACCAAACAGTCAGTTTTTGTGGATGTAATGGCGTTTCAAGGGTCTCATGTGGATTCTCTTCACTCCAAATGCGGCAATTTTGCTTGTTGACGTAGCCATTCAACCAAAAATGAGCCCCATCACTGAACAAAATTTTGCGATGAAAATCAGCATCGAAATCAATCTCATTTTCGGCCCATACACCAAAATCACGACGCATTGCATGGTCTCGCGGCTTTAATTCTTGCACAAGCTGGATCTTGTAAGGTCGCAAGCCAAGATCTTTTGCGCAAAATCTTCCATAAAGTTGATGGACAAAGCTCCAATTGCTGTGCACGGTGTCGAATCGATTCATTCGGGTCCTCTTCAACACTTTGCTCTACAGCGGCAATTGTTTCTGTCGGTGCGCACTGTTCGACGTCTCTGCGGATGCGTATTATCACATAGAGTAAACGTAGTGCGAAAACGATCCATGGTTAACCGAATTAATTGCTCTGATGGACGATTATGTCGACCATAAAATGGACAGAGCTCACGGTAAACTTCGCGAACTGAACCATTATTTTCGAAATAAATTTGCACGATTTGCAAGCGTTGTTCTTTTGTCAACCTGTTCATGATGAAATGGCAAACCAAACTGAACATAAATGACATTAGAGTTGCCAGATTTGACCACAAAATGCCAGTTTTATCTCTATTCGAAAAACAAACCTGTAAAAAAAACACCCTGTAGTAGTGAAATTATATTGGATATCGTTCTACAAACTAAAAAAAAGCTTTGTTTTTAATAATTTTCATTTAAAATATAGCGAATTCCATTACAGAAATTTCGTAAATACAAATTTCAAAGTTTAGGTAGGTAAATTAAACTTTTGAAAATTTACATCAAAATTTCAATATTTTTGAGCAGTTTTGAGAAAATTTTTGGGTGAACAGTTTAATAGCTCATTAAATTTTAGCATAATAATTTGCAAGCTAGAAGTACCTCAAAATTTTCTCCGAATTAAAAAAAATTTTTTTTTTGTCAAGGATGTTGGGTGTTTTTTTATACAAAATTAAGTTTTCTTGATGCATTGTATGAAAAAAAACACACCCTTGACGAAAAAATTCTGAAAATTCAGGGAAATTTTTGACCAAGCTCTAACTTGCACGATGTTGTACTAAAATTGACTAGTCTACAAAACTGCGTACTTAAAATTTTTTTAAAATCTTGAAGTTTTCGATGGCCATTTTGTAAAGTTTAATTAATTTTCCTGAACTTTGTGTAAAATTTTTTTTTCTTTTTATGAATTTTCTGTTATTTAATTCGCTATATTTCAAATGAAAATTATTCAAATGAGAGCATCTTCTTCTTTCGTCGAACCATATCCAATTTAATTGCACTACTATTATATTGAACGCAGCTGTACCTTGCAAATTTAAAAAATCTTAAAACAATAGACAATTTTCGAAAACTGTGTGGGTTCACATTTTATTCATTGCACTTTTCAAGCATAAAACAACTTGCAATTAGTCATCGTATTGCTAAATAAAATTTAGAAAGTATATAAGCGCATCTGTGCACACTTTAAACAATATAGAATACAGTACAAATAGCAAAATCAAATAATTTGCATTTACAAAACAACCAAACACAAAAACATCATTTCAAAGTTGCGGTCTCCTATAGGTGCCCAAATATTCGCCGCACTCGGCACAGTAATGGCGTCGGCTAAAGCAGCGCAGTATTGGTCGTAGCATCACGGTTTTAGCTGTCGCCTGACAATAGGGGCAAGTGACCTCATGCGACTGGGGCCCGACAGCGAAATATGTTGGCTGCGGAACAATAGGTAGCTTTTGTTGTGGTTGGACCATATTTGATGTGGCAATAAAAAGTTGAGAAGGAATGGTGGTTGAAGTAGAAAACTAAAAAAGAGAAAATGAGCAAAAAATAGCACAAAATTTTATATTCAATAGAAAAAAATATAATTACCGGCTTTTTATTGTGCTAAATTTTGTTATATGAGCGGATTTCAGTTTTTGTATATCTTTTAGCTCTTTGCGAAAATATAAGTAAAAAATGTGTAGGTGGTCTTGCTTTTTCAGCGATTCGTTGTGTACTGATCGTCCACTGACTAGACTCTAGCCATTTGTTTCTCGTAAACAACTGAGCATCAGCAAACAAATCGATTGTTTAATAGGTCTATTGCTGCTGCTCTGTGTAGTTATCCACTGCGGACAGCTAATGCACACACTCAGCTATGTGATTCTTACTATTCAAACTCGCACAATGGGTTATTCTGAAGAAACTTTTCACAAATTAGAATACCACGGCCACGGAAAACCATTTAAGTGGAAAGTAAATTCTTTCGTTTCAGATTTTATTTTCTTCTGCAGAACTTAGAATTATTAAATAACTACAGCCTAAAAATAACTCCCTGCAAATAAACGTGTAAATTACCTTGTGTATTAAGCTAAATTTGTAAAGTATTAGGTTAGACTTTGTAAGGCCAAGAAAGCGCACATGGGGTATTCCAAACTTCCACTCGGAGGGATTGCTGTCTTTGAGTGCTGAGTGTAGGCAAATTCCACCAACGAATAATTTCCCACTTTTAAAACCACTTACTTTCCTATATGAACTTCAGAAAAGCCGAATGATCAACCTCCCTCATCTCTGTCAGACTGTGTGCTTGCGCTGTGAAAAAGTGTGCTTCTAGAAATCTGAATTGGCTTGTCTGCAGTCCTGGGCATCAACAAAGAAAGTGGTGGATGGACTCCTATTCTTACTCATCCTGGTAGCTTCTTCTTGTTAGATTACCGTCCAAGCATCGGTTCGATAGCACAATGTCCTGTGTTGATGCATGTAACTACTCTCACCATATATTTGTTTTGTTTGAGATGAGCTAATTTCTTTCCTCAAAATAGACACATGGACCTTTAGACTACGTACTCATCCCGCTTTGGTTCCACTTAGGAGATTTTCCAATGATGTCCGCACTGAGTTATCGGCCTCGTATATGTGAATTTCGGAGAATTTTTTTAGCCACCTCATCAGCTATTTCGTTTCCATCGACATCGCTGTGCCCAGGGGTCGAAATTTTGTGTTTATCCAGAGCCTTGAGCGATGTTCGGTTACTTAGTACCATTGGGTTTTAAAGCCTTTAGGACAGCTGGGCTATTAGCTGAGGTCGTTACATTGGTTGCTGGTTACATACTCTTCTGTAGCAGTTCATATGCCATTTCTATGTGGCATAGCTTTTTGCTTGGAAGACTCTACATGAGTCAGGGAGTCGATATTACTGTCTGGGTTGCAGCTCCTGAGCCATCCGTGTAGATTGTAACCTCTCTACCAATGACTAGATCCTCTTCCCATTCTCCCTTCGAAGGAAATTCAACATTCTGCATCCGAAAGTCAGTAACGACCAGGATATAGTCGGTGTCGGTTGTTAAGTCCCTTTTTAAAATGACGTTTAGCCTTAGAACTTTACCAGCCTTCAACCAGACTTGAGTGCCATACGTTGGTATCGATCGGATGACTACCTTGTACATACCGTGGATTTTATATACAGGTTTTCTTTTTTCTCTCGTCTGTGTAGTTACTACTACTGAACCCTTAACTCCCCAAGTAGCCTGTTGGCATTTCATGTGATCACATCGATCGTTGTCTGTAAATAAAATAGCTGAAAAGTACCTGAAATTACAGCGCTGCAGCGCCTTGGAGTTCTTAATGAACCGCAAAGCCGATTTGGGCTGTTGGGTACATCAGGTAAGGACAAGTCTTTCTTAAGATTTTATTAAACGAAGTGGGGCTTCTGCTCTCAATATGGGACGATGGGAACGCGTGCTGAGACAGGAAGTAGACAGGAAGTGTTTGTGAGCTTGCTAAGCATGATACAGACAGTCAAGTTGTTGGACCATACATTTTCCAAGGGATGTGCATATTTCCCGTCTAAAACTAGAGTCATACACCTGGACAAGTATAATAAAAGACTTACGGAACGTCGGGGAGGACTTTACCACTCAAGTCCTACTCAGTCCAAAGTAGCACTTTTGGCAAATGTAAACCTCCATTGCATATCTCAGCTGACATTATTTTAGCTATTAACGCTGGGTCCCATATAAAAAAAGTCGGCTACAGTTTATAAATTTGTTGTTGTTGTTGTAACGAGAAAAACACTCTCCGAAGGTTTTGGGGAGTGCTAGGATATGAATCCGGTACTCTCCAGTACTACCTTGCGGTACTGCCCGACTGTAGTGGTAGCAATTTGGTATGACCAGTGGAACCTTCTAGGTCATGTCAGAGATGGGTAATGAGAGGTGAGGAGAACAACCATCGAGTTACACGTCATTACCTTTGTGTACATTAGTCGCCTCTTACGACCGGTATGCTTACCTCGGGCATATTCTAAACCCCTAAGCCGCCAACAGTGAGGTGAATGAAAAGGGCCTGGTGCTCCGATTATTTATTTGATGAAAAAATTGGTAAGGTCCTTGTCTGAAGAATCCGTTTGTTAAATCGGTTTTGATGTTGGTCTTTGGTTTGATTATCAAAGCTCTAGCTCTATCCGTTGTCGTGATTTTTGTTTTTAGGCGTGTTTCATAATACCCCACCGTGCATTATCGATAGACAATTGGCTATAATTCTGCCTAGCGGCATAAAATAAAAACATTTCTCGAGCATATCACCCTGCTCTGATCACTGAATTTGTATATATTAACTTTACTATTTTTATGCGGCTACATCTAAGAAACAAATAATGCATAAATACATACAGTGGCTCACAGCAAAAATGAATAACAGAGATAGTTCTCTCATTAAATATTTTGAATCAGTGTGTCCAGCTTATGCAAAAACTCCTAAAATTTCTGGAAATTTTAACAAACGGGATGAGAATTTTCAAATTTGTAGCAAGAATTATCAAAATAACTTCTAAGTATTAAATTTTTAGCCTTTTAAATTCTAGTCTCACAAAGTACAAGTCTCAAGACGCTTGAAAATTTCGTTGATTTTTCGCAATTTTTTCTACATTATGTTTTCTCTAATCAAAAATAATAATAATTAACCAAGAATTATTATCAACTGGTCTTGAGCTCGTTAAACTTACAAAAATATGCAAATTTTTTTAATTTTTCAAGCTATGCAATTTCAAAATTTAACTTTTTTTCCTGTTTGGTTAAGTTAATTTTTTAAATATTTCGGAAACTAACGTAAGACAAACTTTGGCACTTTCAACGGGGGTACTTAGAGGTTTAAAAAAAATTTTTGTTTTAAATTATTTTTAAATTTCGATTATCCAAAGTCGTGAAAAAATTAAGTTCGGCATTAAATTTTTTACAAAATTTTTTGTGGTATATTACCTCTGATATATCTTAAGATATCTCGAAATTTGCAACAGGGTGTTTTTTGGTTTTTCAAAAATATGAATTTTCGTACTTTTACACAATTTTGATTACTGAAAAATATGCTTACAACAAAATGTTTCAGTGATCAAAGTTCTGCAATTTTGCATTTAACTAACTGAACTCGACTAGAACTTAAAAAAATTAAAAATAAAAATTTTCGCTAAAGTTCAAAAATTAAAATTTTTTGAGAAACAAAAACCCCCTTCTGATAATTTTGGGATATGTCAAGATATACTAGACGTATAATTCAAACAACTTTAAACGCAAATTTAATGGCGAACTATAATTTTTTCGATTTTGAAAAATTTACGAAACAAGAAAAAAATTTTATTTTGAATTTACATAACTTTTTAAAAGAAAAAATATTTTTTTTTTTCAAATCCTAATTTTTTTTAATTTCTAATTTTAGATAATTTTCAATTATCCAAAATCGGAAAAATTAAAGTTCGCCATTAAATTTTGGACTAAAATTTTTTTTATATTTTACCCCTGATATATCCCGAAACATTCAGAACGGTGTCTTTTGGTTTTTCAAAAATAGCAATTTTTGAATTTTTTTTACACAATTTTGATTACTTAAAAATTTGTTGGTGCTAATGAAATGTAAAAACAAAAATATGCTTACAATTTTTTTTGCGTTCCACTAGCACTAAAAAATGTTTTAGTGATCAAAATTCTGTAATTTTGCGTTTAATAATTGAATTCGACTAGTAGAAGTTAAAAAAGGGGTAAACAATTTTTTTTGGATAAAATTCCAAAATTCATATTTTTGAAAAAAAAAAAAAACAAAACAAAAACTCCCATCTGAAACTATTATTTTTTCGATTTTGAAAGTTCGGAAACTTTAAAACTTTTTTTTTTCAAAATATTTTGTTTTAAAAAAACTTATTTATAAAATTTACGGAACAAGAAAAAAGTGATGTTTTGAATTTGCATAACCTTTGAATAAAATTTTTTTTTTCCACTGCTGTGGTGTGCGGGCGCGTATATTTCTTCAAATATGTATTCTTTATATGCGGGCTTGTAGTTTATTAAATTATTGTGCCATTCTAGTTTACGAAAAAAAAGTGCGTTTTATTTTCCAAAAGATTGTGTAGTGTTTATTTGATATAGATTTTTTAGGCCTTATCATATAAAATGTATCTTAAGTAAGTACCATAAATAACTCGCATACAATTTTTAAGTAAAAAAAAAAAAATACAAACAATTTTTATTTGGAGTGCGTCTTACTGCACGTTCGATTACATAAGGAAGCGTTTATGTAAAAATAGAAAAGTAGAAAAATTGTATGACGTTCCTCATTTTTTCAATTGTTCACTTTGGCAGTTAAGATATTGCATGAGTAGTTTTTGAAATAATTATTTGTTTGTATTATAGATGTCTCATGATTTGTCAATTTTCTTTGGTTTGATGGCTGAATGTTTCATCGCGCGTCCAAAGTAGCAACCACAATTTGTACAATAATGATTTCGATCGGTTTGCTTACAAGGTATGTAGTAATCCAAACAGAAGCAACAACAAAAAGTGCTGAAAATTTAAATATATGTTATTGAATTATTATTGGTAAGTGTATTTTATAAAAACAAAGTTGCGTTAGAAGGTTTAAAATAAACAAAATTATCGATATAGGTGAAAATACTGATTTTAAAAATTGTTGTGTTGTCGTAGTCACGTAACGGCTAGGGCTGGCTATCAAAGCATTACAAGCCGTAGCATAACTTGGTATAACGAAACATTATATAATGTAAAAGAACACAATTCGACTTGAAAATAAATTATATAACGTAACGTAACATGCATGGCATATTAGAAAATAACATAAAATAAGTTTTTATCATAAGTAATACAATTGAATACCATAAATAAACTAACTAACGTAAGATTACATAACATAACATATGAAGATTTCACATAACATGGCATATCATAAAGTATATAGTAGTGCCAACACTTGTCATCTGTCAAGATTTCCTTTAACTGAATATTTAAACAAATGGGCAACCGAACTTGAGGCAGGATACACGGCTAAAAATTTTAGCCAAATTTTAAACTTTTCTGGGCTACATATATGTCCAAACCAAATTTGGTTTAGAACCTAAATTAGGCCAGTTTTTGGAGAAAATGAGCGTAAAAGAAGGAGCTTAAATTTTAAACCGGAAATGTCTTGACAATTAAAAAACTTAAAAGACATTGGTATCAGTTAGCAGAATTCGAACCAACGTCCACCGCATCAGAGTCGCCTTCTCTACCCACTCAGCTACGGCACCCATAAAACTGTTTTGAGAAAAATTCAATGAATTAAAAAAACTTTAAAAAATAAATTAAAAGAAATTTAAAAATTCAATATAGTCATGAATGCTTAAAAGCAACAATTCAATTGTCGATAAAACAGGCACACCAATAAATCTATCATGATCAAATACTGACCGCTAGATGGCGTTGGTTCCTCATAGATATGCTGAAGTGAATATCGTAGAAGTATGAGTTAAGCTCACAGCAAAACCAGCATTCTGTTACCTTAATGGTTAGCAGAGAGTGCCAAAATTTATCTGATGAAAAAAATTTGCAACTTCCGAAACGGATCTACAAGAAAGGCCATGGCAGTTATCTCTTTAAAATTTCCCTTTTCTGTTCAATTAAAAACTTTTAATAATTAATATAATTATTAAAAAAAAAATATAACAATAATAATTTTCATTAAAAAATTACTATTCTTGGCCTTGAACTTATGGCAATTTAAAAATTTTTAGACGCTTTTTTTTTTCAATTCAGTTTTAAATCTAAACTACACTAAATTTAAATTTGGTGTAGGGAACAGAAAGGTTTGGAATTTATTACAAAAAAGTTCAAAAAATTTCTTAAATCTACGAATGGTTTAAAATGTATGCTCAAATTTTTAGCCGTGTAACCAATATGCAATTATTCTTTAGTCAGAACGTACGCTGCAGAAAATGTTACTAGATCAGGACTATCGCTGAGTTAAACCATTTGACAACACTACTAGCTCTAGATCATTACCCCAGCAATGCTTTTAACTGTCTACTTTTACATAGCGGTGTCCTTACCATTGGCAATTGCCGCCTTTTGCTTGTTCTCAACCGTTTTCATTTCGAATAGTTCAGGTTTTGATGAGTGATTATCGATATGCGATATTTCAAAGTTTGTTTTAAAAATAACATTATTACATCGGTGTAGAACGATTTACGAAGGGCGTGGCTGAAGTCGATTTTTTCTGGAGACTGGGTCTCAATTCTACTGTAGAGTATATATTTCATTGCATGGATTTAGGATTAGGCTTCAACATTCAACTTTTTTCATAATGCAAAGTTTTTACGTCTATCTTCAGTTCATCCTTCTAAACAAAAGTGGTCGGTTACAAAAACTTTGCAAAGTGAGAGATCAAGCTTCAGTGGGACAGCGCCTGTGTTCCAGAAAATATAGGTAAAAATCTATCTAAAAGGATATGCTACGCAAAAAACTGTTTCCGGGAAAAAGATTTAATCTTAGAGTTCAAATAGGTTACTAGAGACATGTGCCTATACATATATTTTATATCATACTTTTTTCTATATAACGTGATGGCGCCTTTGCAGATCTGAATTATTGGTAACCATAACATTTTCTGAAAAAATTCCTACACACCTCTCATTTTGAAAATCGGTGCATAGCAGTATTATATATTGATATATTGATTGATCTTAGAAATAATATATGTGCGTATCTATCTTTAGTTTTCACATTTAACAAATTTAAATATTTTTTGACTTACACCCACAAACAGCCAACTAGGCGATTAATCTCTGTTGCCCACCATTTCATATCGTTTTCAACTTGTGTCAGTTCAACAATGCCACAAGCAGGGCATTTCAGCATTACCGGCTCTTGCGGCAGATTAAGATAGGTGCCAATAAGTGGTGTAGCAAAATTATTATAAATTTGTTGTTTCCTTAGCTCCTGCTCCGAAAGTTGGTTTGTGACATTTTTTTCCACTGCAGCCGGTGTACTTGTGTTATTATCTGCAGCTGTGGGTGTGGTTGGGGTTGAAGTAGATTCGGTCAACATATTTCAGTCCTGAGTTTTTTTTTCTTTGAAAACTTGACAATAACAAAAATACTACACTCACTTTGCACTTGATTTTAAATTCAAATATTTTTGCAAAAAAAAAACTAAATTTCTTTCCGATCGCTACTATTTCATACGTATAGCAATCAACCGCACAAGATGAATACTGATCGCAGTGAGGTGGCTATGAGTAGCAATTTGAGACTTATGGTGAGTGAATTCGAGAGACAGAGTGAGTAGAATAAATGAGAATAAAAAATTTAAATATTGTTAGTAATTTTTTGAGCGAAATTACGAAATTGAAAAACGAAAGTGTTCTCTACCACGCCCCGCGCGTTTGTCCACACCAAGTCCTGTGTGAATATACTCGTACGATACGAAAATCTAGCAGGTGGGGAGAGATTGCGCTCAATAGCAAATATTGTTCGAAAAACAAAAACAAAACACAACAACATTAGAACTATGTAAATGTACTTGCGAATATATTTATAAGTTATTTATACAGGAACACTTTGTAAACAAATTTTTGCATTGCTTACATTTTGTAGCGATTTGAGTTGTTTAGAAATTGTAGTAGTTCTTCTTTCATTTGTTACATTACGAGTAGTAATTTAATTAATTAAAATGTGTCATCACATTTATTTTGGTCGCTGTTGTATACCCAATTTGCCACCACATTTGCTGCAATAAATGCCTTTCGTTGTCCACTCACGATTACAGCCGCACCAGGTACATATGCAACAAAGCCAAAGTATAGGGAAGAAGCTGAAAATTAGGCAAATGTTATAAGACATTTTGGTATTTTGTTTATTTTAATATGAATTTATTGTAATTTGATTTATTTCGCTTTCTTTGCTTGCACTTCATTTCTATAGATTTTTTCTAATTCCATCTTTTTATGTCTCACTTCATTTCATTTCATATTTTATCATACCAAGTGATTACATTTCTTCTCGTTAGTATTTATCTCTTCTCTTTGATGTTCATTTATTTAGTTTTTATTTCATTTTATATATTAATTAAATTTCAATTCATATTATGATGTGATTTGCGCTTTCTGATGTTATAAATATTTCAATTGTTGACACTTAATTTCATAATATCATTTCATTTCATATCACTTTATGGCATCAAGTTTATGTCATGTGATATTTCAATTCATTTATTTCAGTCAATGGTTAACAAACCTTACAAGCTAGATATACAAAGTTTCTTAAAGATAGTGCTTAAGACTATGGCTTGAAAGTATTTTGATTCCAGTTTGGATAAGAATAAAGATCTAGAATGGGCAACATCTAGCCCAATACTTGTAAAAATTCTATTGAGTTCAATAAGCGACCTGGTAATGGGTGCATACATTCAATAGTTGGATTTAAGGGTTTTTATGTGACCTGATTTGATATCACAGCACAATATATATTAACTGATTGATTGATTCAAATTATGTCTTTTAATTTAATTTTGTCATACTTGATTTGATTTTGTTTCATATGGCAGGTTTTTTAAAAAGATGTAGTTCAAAATTTTTATTTTGCGATGTGATTTTATGATGCGCTAAAATAACCGACTGATGCGATTGTGTTCAGAGTCGTAACTGAATTATTACATCATGCCAAGAGACTGTATTTCATTTCTTTTATTATTTATTTCTCTCCTTTTATTTTTATGTCTTAATCTCCTCGGAGGTATATCGCTCTAAATATTTATTTATTTTTTTATTTTCATGCCATATATTAATGTAATTTCAATTCATAATATGATGTGATTTGATTTTGTAAAATGTTATGGTTATGTTGTTTGTAACCACTAAAATACTCTCCGAAGGTTTTGTGGAGTGTTGTCGAAAAGGACAGTCCTTTGCCGGATATGAACCCTACCCGCTCCGGTACTTCCTTGCGGTACATGCGCAACTGTCTGGTTGGTATGACCAGTGCAACCTTCTAGGTAATGAGAGGTGAGAGGCATCTTATCCGTAGATCAACTATCGCGTTGCACGTCATTACCTTTGTGTATTTTAGTCATCGGGTATATTCTAAACCTGTAACCCACAGTTATAAATTATGTCGTAATGTATCATAATATTTGAATTGTTGGCATTTAATTTCTTTAGCATTTTTATGCCATATCACTTTATGACCCAAAGTTTATGTCATGTGATATTAACTGACTTGATTTGATATCACATCACAAAATCCATATCAATCGATTGTTTCTTTTAATTTAATTTTATTTCAATGATTTGTCATTTGTTTTCATTTTATCTAATATCGCAGGTTTTGTTGTAAGCCAGTATGATATCATCATAAAACATGATTAAAACGATTTTATGTCACTTGATTTCAGTTCTCTTTAACACGTAAGATATTTTCTTACCACATCATACATTTAATTTGACTTTGATCTACTTTTTTTAAATGTATTTCATTTCATTTCATATCATATATGTAGATCAATTTTCCATAAATTTTTATTTGCATACCACTTGATAATATGTATATCACATTTTTATATGATTTTTTATATTTGACTTCAATTCGTTTTTTATAAGTTCATTATTTTTATTACAGTTTCATTAAATTTTTATTGCTCATCTCAATCTATTTCATATCATATCACAGTTTCATATTTTTCCACATTAATTAATATAAGTGATGTTATTCATATCGTTTGAATTCATTTCCCTTAATTTCATTTCACCATATCACAACATCATATCATATGACTCAACATGATATCATGCATTCGAATCATTCCTACTTTAAATGAGTGATGATAACATGCCTTCGTTGAAATTTTAGTATACATATCACAGTTGCGTATTTAGTGTTCAGTTCCAGCCGAACTTCGACTTTCTTACAGGTTTTTAACATTTCATATCACTTCACTCGATTTCATATCATATCATACTTTCGAACATCATTTTATTTCCTTTTTACTATTTTATCATTTAATTGCATTTACCATCATATCATCTGATTTTCTTAAGTTTAATTTTTCTTTACAACTTACCACGACAATGTCGACAAGCAACAAGTGGCATCCTTTAACCCAGCAGCTCGCATCACAGCTGCATCACCATACTCTAGGCATAGCGGACATTTGGTGTGATAGGTACGTGGTCCGACGGAATAGAAACGCAAACGCTTTTGCGCTTCCTTTCTAGGTGGCGTTCCGCCAAGCTTTTCTGCATTTGCTACTTTCGACACAGTGTTGTCATCGTCTATGTACGGCACCATTGAGGTACGACCTTCCAACACAACATTCGCCACAATATTTCGTTTACGTTCCTCCACAGTTTGTGCAGGTAACAATTTGACTTTGATGAGATGTGCCGATTCCTCATCAATCGCTTCCATATTGTTGCTAATCTTTAATTGAATCGCACTTTGAAAATGAGCTAAATATGTAAATATATGCCGCTGTTGAACTTCAGAGCATTGGCAGTGAACTGCTGGCTACTTGGCTTGTGAAGCAATATTTGCTTGTGGGTGGCAGGCTTCACTGGCAGATCGTTAATTAGTGATGATAGATCGCCGTGTGAGTGGAAGAGTAATTGCTTGACAGCAAACTTTTTTTTTGAGAGCGAGAAAGGAATTTTTTTTTATTTTTCACATGCTTGTCGAGTTGTTCTCAGTTTAGACTTTTCTTATCTATGAACGTACTCGGGAGCGTGTCATTATTCTGTATTACAAAATTCTGTGTGACAAAATTCTGTAAATTGCAAAAAAATTCTGCTTGAACAAAATTCTGCTTTTTTTAAAATTCTGCTTTTTAAAATTCTGCTTTTTTAAAATTCTGCTTTCTAAAATTCTGCTTTCAATGTTCTGTATTACAAAATTCTGTATTAAAATATAATGTTAACAATGTTAAAGAGGTAATGTAATTATTTTGAAAAAGTGCGCACATGTACATATGTATATATTTTATTTGTTTTGTCGCAAGTTTTCATGTGGTTGTTGTAAATTATTAGGCTGTACTTAAAAACGCGCAAATGAGGGCAACCACCTGGACTTGGCGTGGCGTAGCCCAGGGTTATTTAAATAAGCGCGGCCGAAGGCCGCCTATGCAGAAAGGTCTTTTGTACAGAATAACTGTAGTTCGCGTAGCTGCGCACTTTTTCAAAATAATTACATTACCTCTTTAACATTGTTAACATTATATTTTAATACAGAATTTTGTAATACAGAACATTGAAAGCAGAATTTTAGAAAGCAGAATTTTAAAAAAGCAGAATTTTAAAAAGCAGAATTTTGTTTTTAGAATTTTGTACATACAGAATTTCGACACCAACCCAACGTACTCTGATCTCTGCTCTCAACACTGCTGAAGCAAGTGCTCACGATTTACATTAATAGTTGATATACCTCGATCTGCTTGGCACGCAAGGAATTTAATACTTAGGAACGACTCATAGTACATCGTCCTAGGTGCAATCTGGTCACCTCGAGCTATCTAGGTACAAGATGCAATATCCAAATCTAGGTTAGCTGCAGGAAGAGAGGGAGCCTCGGTGAGGCCACTTTGACATACTAAATGCCATGGACATGAAAAGGCGTGAAATCAGTCCTCCCGTGGATAAACTATGTGGGCTGTCTCCGACTTGGCATCAAAATCGTGCCATGGCCCTTAATGCTTGGTTGGACGAGGAGTTAGTATTTGATTCTACTATCGGAAATATCAGACTTCACTATCCAACGTCTCCACGCGAGACTAGGATCACTGTCGAAAGTGACAGACCTTTGCCGGATATGAACCGAGTACGCTCCGGTACTCCCTTGCGGTGCATGATCCACTGTCGCAGGAGCGATTTTGTATGAACAGTACATGTCACCCCTCCTTCCGTGGAAGCGAACAACAAGACCTTCGGGGAGTGTTTTTGTCGTTACAACAACAACAACAAGACTAGGATGACTCACTTCACACCCATACTGTTTCAAAGAGCCTGAAAGAAGAACTGGCCATCCGCTTCGGGAAAGGAGTGTGCTACTTCCAGGGCTTCGTTGTGAACGGGAAAGAAAGAAAGCAAAGAGAAAAATTAAACGTAAGCAGGCTTGGTAATATTCCGGCGAAGAGTTCTTCAAAAGCATACATAAAATCGTCTATAAATGATGGACGAATCTGCCTCCAGATTGAAGCTTAGACATGTACTTAATATAAATTTCTATCTGTCGTATTGTACTAAAAATGGATATCCTTCGTTGAGAAGCTGACTGGACCTTATGGGTGCGAATTGAGACCTGATAAATTCCACATTGGAGTAATCGCAATAAAAGTTCTCTCTATGTCAACGGTGAGTTTCAAGGAAATGTTGTGTTGACACCAAACTGGCAACTGGCTCCAGGACTAGTATATCACAATATACTCAAAATAATAAAACAGTTTGGGTTTAACCATGGTCCAATAATACAGGTCGTGTTAATAGACTAGCTGATTTTAACTTTTGGCTCGAATTTTGACATTACACTCATTTCTGAGTACGATTTTGACGTTAAACTCACAAATTACAAAAACAAAATACGGAAAATTTTTATGTGTTTGAATGTTTGTCGAGCTGCTACGTCCTGTTGTAGTTGGATCATGGCTTTAACTAAAACTTTCCGGTATTTATTTAATTTAATATCCAAGTTAAACAATAAATTTTTTCATAACAACTCAAACGTCAACATCATTCGTCGGCTTTTCTGGTTTCAGTTGTTCTCTCATTTGCAGTTTATGCAAAATTTTATTGTCTAGTGTTTCCTTTTCAACTTTACGAAAACGTTGCCACTTGTTTTCAATTGCCACATCCGATTGTTGAATTTTAAACAATTGCCTTTTATACCAACTCAACGTTATATAACGTCCAATGTAACAGCCACATTCGCTGCAGTAGTGATTGAGGTCATAACGACCGCTCCAGCGTATGGGATTGCTATACAAAAAATAAAAGAACTAAATCTGTATACAGAAAAATTGTTAAATTTTTGTACTTAATAATTGGAGCAGAAATTGTAATCAAAACAAAGAGATTTCCTATATTGCAAGCGTGAGCACGTTTATTGAATGGCAGATCTCCAGAATAACTCGCAATCCATAAAAACTAAACACTTGGGAAAAAATTATAGTGGCAAAAGAAAAGACTTGCTAGTAGCCAGAAGTCATCAGCTCGGTGCTGTTAAATTCATTTAAAATATTTGTTTAAGTTTTGTCTGCTTCGGAGCTCCCACATTCAATTCCCGGTTAAGGTAACAATTGTTCCCAACCTAATGATATTGCGAAGCTCTCGTCCCCCATGTAGATAGAGCTCTAATTCAACTCACAAAATCCAGCCCAGTCTGGTTTGTAGAAATTTGTAAAAGCTCGTGGTTCAGAGGCAATGAGTAAACTGGACGATAGTTTAAAGCAGAATGGGTAGGTGATGGTTAAATTCAACAACGGTGGCTTGCTAAATCAGCTCATAAGTCCTTCGCTAACCTTGTAAATATCTGTGACAGTACTTTACACTTCGACCAGGGCTGTCTCTGTTAACTGTGTGGAATCATCAGCCGGCAGGACGCCTTCTTCTTCTTTAAATGGTCATCTAACCGCCTGGGCGATTTTGACCGTCCAACATAGCTCGCCAAGAGGCTTTGTTGTTGAATTTCATTGGAACGTTGTTTTATGTGGTGGGTCCCAAACCCAACGCCCAACCCGTTTCACGGGAGGTTGAATTCTATTACACGTTTGTATAGCGAGCCGCTTGATCCAAGACAGACGCCCGCTTGCAGCCGCACCACCTGGTGATCAGACGCTGCTGTGTGAACCCCCCAGAAAGCCCTTAAACCGATTATGTCGGAGTGGCCTTACCAGGTTGTCGCCTTCTCACGTTTATCTCACCACCAAACGGGTGTTCGGTGGTTACCCAGAGGATACTTGGGCACAAAGCCCGGAAGTAGTGAGCTGCTTGAACCGCATGCAAAAGAATCGCTCTGGCCATTTCCAGGTGAATGGCGATCAGAAACTTTCCCCACTTGCGCGGACTTCTGCACACGGCCCCACCCTATAGGCAGGACGCTTTAGTAAGATAGAAATATTGGAACGATATTGTCTTTGCCAACTTGTGACATAGAAATGATTGTAATTTCCAGGTCGGCATCGCTAGACCGCATAACGTGATATTAAACCAGGAGTCATTCCAGTACTTAAAATGGACTCTCGTCATTCCGTATATGGTACTGGTATAGAGGAAGCTCCTGGGGTGTTGCCGATTGGCGCAAGTTGACAGGAAGAAGAAACGACTGGGAAGCTATGTTGGAAAGCCTAAATAGTTTAAGCGGTTAAGCGCTACTTAAAGAAGAAGAAGATAGAGCAAGCTGCTTCTTCGGTCCCTCTCAACAGAGGTTGACAAACCTTTCGAACATAAATTACTATGAAAACTCAATTTCCATGAGGAGATCTAAGTGGATACCCACACGAACTAATAGGCAATACTAATAGTAGTACAACAGCCTAGTCGAGCCAAAATAAAATCCCTCTGATCGCGACACTCGATTATTTGACATTCTCTGACAATGTTCCGTTGTCAAAATCTATACTGCCCTTTAAACTAACTTAGATATGGTCCAATTTAGGTACACCTTTCCAATGTATACGGTTAGACAATATAGACACTTCACTTCCTCGATTACTTGCTTGAACAAGAACCACAAACTTGCGTATCGTCTTCGTCTCTGTCCCAATCACTTACCAGCACAAACAAAAATTTATCACGGCAACAAATTTCTGCAAACACGTCACCGCTTGATGCTCCACACGAGTCATACATTTCTTGCCGCAAGCCGGACATTGTATATCGACCGGCACCTCCAGCAAATGGCCAACATTCCACGGCAACATTGGCTGCACGTCCTCTAAGGCAGCATCATTGCTGTCAATTGTCACAACAACAGTGGATGGCGCATTTGTCATCTTCGAGAGATATATTTAGTACAATAACAAAAAACTTAGCACGCGCTACAAATATTTTTTGGCACCTTCAAAAATTTTAATTTCTAAATTTTTTAAGAACTTGTTTCAAACATTTTTTCTTTTTTATTTAACAATCGTATTGCGCCCAAAACAACATTTCGAGGAAACACAAAATTCGATATACGCTTTGTCTATCGCCAAAGTAAAGAGATAAACTGAGGGCAAAATTGCATGTGGGAGCTTTTGTTGGCGTTGTCATGAGTTATCGTTGGCGTTGCTTCTGACTATTGTTGCTACTTTAGTACCTTGGATTGCCTTTTCGGTTGTATTTATCGACGAGAGTCTATATCTAGATATATATTCACATATAATAATAATAATTTTGGGCGAATTCGATTCTAATGAATTTTGGGCCAAACTTTCTTTGTTGTGGTGTGGAACACACTTTCATTTTTGCTAAAAACTAGGGGCACCTACTTTTGCTCATTTGGAATATACACATTGGATATCGAACACGGAACTTTTAGCATGTAAGTGACCCTACCGCTTTAGCCAGCTGGCAGCATTTGGCAAAATAAAATCTGAGTACTCTTTGCGTTGTTTATATTTGACTTAAACAATTTTTTCAAATTGTGACGCTTTCTTTCGGTTTCTAGCTGTAGTGCACAGTGGGTATTTTGTAGCAATGTTTCTTGAAATTATCAAACCAAGATTATCTAACCAAAAATCGTAACCGTCGCTACCACAGTTGATGTAACCAAGCTTCTGACGCTGCCAAAACGAGAACGTACAAAAGAGAAAGATTTTAACATGCCTATGTCTACTTATAAACTTTTTGATGACAACCTTCCTACTATTAGTGAGTTTGTTGATCTTGGAGTAATGTTTGACTCAGGTTTTACTTTTGCAAATCACGTAAGCTTTATTTTATCCAAGGCCTACTCTAATTTGGCCTTTTTGCGCCGATACGCCAAAGATTTTAAAGATCCGTACACTAGTAAAAATTTTACATAACACTTTACTTCGTTTGCAACCAGAAAATGCATCCATAATTTGGAATCCGATTAATTCTGTTTATTCGCATAGAATTAAAAGAGTACACAAAAGTTTCATGCAATTTGTTCTCCAGCCGATTCGCTTTACTGATCCATTACCATCTTACAATGCCCGTTGTGCTCTCATACGCATGAAGTCGCTGGCGTCCAGGCGTTCTATTCAAACTTTGATGTTTATATATGACTTACTTTACGGTTTGGTAGACTGTCCGGAACTTTTAGCACAAATGAGCTTCAATGTTCCGTGCAGAACTCTCAGTGCGCAATATCCGTTTTATATCAAGATAATCCGTGCTAGTTACCATAATTATGACCCTATCTCGAGAGCCCTTTACCGAATTTGCCTAGGCTTAAGATTTGAATTTGTATTTCTAGTCTTTAAGATTAAGTACCTGGGTGACCGAGCCTTGCTCGGTGGCAACCCTAGGTTGCAATCCTACTTAAAAATATTCTGGTTGGTATACGGCCTGAAATATCTTCCGCTTGATACCCATATTGCCATATATTGCTTAATATTTCAAAAAATTCGGAAAGGTGGCAACCCTCTAAACTTCCTTTAGTGGCAACATCCAAGTGGAAAATCTTAGTAGGAATCATACTATCCATCTACCAAATTTCATCGAAATCGGTTTAGCCGTTCCCGATATAGTGGTCAATATCTGAAGGAATAAATAAAATGCGGTCAGGTGGCAACCCTACTCGAAAATACTTTGGTTGATATACGGCCTAAAATACCTTTCATTTAATACCCACATTCCCATATATTGCTTAATAATTTAAAAAAATTGATATAGGTGGCAACCCTGTGAACCACCCCAAGTGGCAACACCAAAGTAAAAAATCTTAAAACAAAGGATACTACCCATATACTAAATTTCATCAAATCGGTTACGTCGTTCCTGACATAGTAGTGGATATACAAATATACAAATATACAAGAATAACTCGTTTAAAGTTATAAGATATAATAGACTTAGCAAAGTAAAATTGAAATTGAAAAAATGCAAGCGCGAAAGAAACTTCGTGTAAATAAGTGCTTATATTTTTCGTTAATTCTTGTTAACTAGTAACTGGAAAATTTGTACTATTTTCTATCCACAAAGTTTGCAATTTTTCGCGGCTACGTAGTTCCACCTATTTTGCTGGTTACAAAATTGGACTGCAACTTATACCGGCAACATAACAAAAGCGTGTAAAAGTTACCAAATTATTTATATTTCGAAATATTTTTAAAAGACAATCTATTTTAGAAAACTTTTCAAAGCCGGGAAGATTAAAAAGCCGAAAATTGTTAGCGTGGGCAATGCTGCGTATGTAACCGTAATTGTGGCCAACATGGAAACACTATCGATAATCGTTAAATGCACAATACAGATTAAAATGAAAACACGACCGACATTTCGGTTAAAGAATTTTATTACGCTCTCTTAAATGGTGAAATTATATTTCTTAAAAGATTTAAGATTTTCACTAATTTTGGATGTTCTCATTATACGCAAATATATGAATGTTTATTTGGGGATTGGCTCTAGTGCTGTGGCTGTCTCACTCTCTGACAATGTATTCGATTTTGAGGCAAATTTTTAAACAGCTTTTTTTGAATTTCGCATTAAGTGATTGTATATTTCTCATTATCTAATCTGGTATCTTTCAATCTATAGGAGATATGATTTCCTACTTAAACAGTGTTAAATCCTCTTAATCCTCTATAAGTTGATTAGTTTCTCTCCCGATTTGCGATATCTTTCAGTATGACAACCCAGCACACAAGCGTGAACTGTTTTCCTTTCGAAACATCCCACTGTAAGGTGTTAACAGTTTCTGGGCTAGAAGATCTGGGCATAAAAGCAACAGTTGTATTTCGCGTTATATTCAGATGAGTATATGTATATAAATTAATTTTTAAAAGAGAGCATACAGTGAATAGCTATATAAACGCATTAGAGTGCATCGCGTTACCAGCAAAAGAAAGCGAAAATGTAAATAATTCATGACATCATTGGGTCCAGCAGCAATTCCGATGGCACTGCCGACGGGGAATAATTGTAATAGAGTTTTGTGATCTCTATCAACGTTATAGACATTCACTGCCAAATTCCGATTAAAGAGATGACACTTTCTCACAATCTATTACATTTTCTCTCGTCGGCAGTTAATTTTAGATGTCAAATTTGACCACGTTGGTCAGCAAATTTATATGTGGCGTTTTCGCTTTCCACTTCAATCAAACCGACTTGGTAAAAAGAGCGGAAGAGGAAACGAAAAACCTTTTTCATTCAACTGACCGGGTTTAACGTCAAACCTAACAAACACTCAGGCATACGAGTAACAGTTATTGGCGTTAATTCTGAGAAATTTCCAAATTTTATATCGCTAAACAATTCATTCTACCCGAGTATGAACGCTCGAATATAATTGCAAATATATTAATTCCGGGATCATAAAAACTATGTCAAAACTGGTTTAAACAGTGAAAATTCTAATACAAATTTGGAAATGTGAAAGGAACTCAAATACTACCACAAATATGATTGCAAATTGAAATGCGAATATGAATGCAGATGCGAATTAGGGATGTAGGAAAAAAATATTACTATATAATCGATTTTTTGCAGAGGTAAATAAAAAGTGATCGATTTTTTTTTCATAAATCCATTTTGTATAAAAAAAATTGCCTATTCGATGTACGTAGTAGAAGAGATATATTATAAATAATTAAAAAAAATGATTATCATTCAAAATGATAAGTATAAAAATAACCAAATGAAAGAACTTCCGAATTTATAAATTCAGTAAAGAGTAAAAAATAGAAAAACTCTTTGTCTAAAAATTTAAATAAAAAATATATCACTCGCTACAATTTAGGCTTGGACAGTCAAAAAACGTTAATATTTATTTGTTTTGACGAAATTAAAAATGAAATTTACTGATGAGTATTAAAATAAGTAAAACGAAAATCATATTGCCTTAAAATTAAAATACAAAAGTTTTTCCTTAAACTTCAAGTTCAAATAATAAATCTAGAATAAATAATTGCTATAAAACATTCAGTGACTAGAATCATGATTAACTAGTAAACGAAATTAGGTGTTTTCAGATGTGGTGTGAATATAGTTTTACTCATTTTTTTATCCGTTTGCAGAGATGGCACTTCTAACAAAAATCGATTTAAAATGTGTAGTTCTTATAATCTGTTCAAAAAAATCTACCATTCAATATAAATAATCGATTATAGTGAAAATCGATTAATTACTAACAACCTTAATAGGAATGTGATTAAAGACGAACGCATAGCAAATGCGAAACAACGACGATAATTAAAACCCAGAAGTGGTTTAGGAGCTAAAAATTACCTGCATTAAGGTATTATTGTTGTAAGAGGCGACTAAAATCCACTACACGATGGTTCGACGGTTAGGGAATTTTGTAACTAACGCCCTAATTCTAGTATGGTAACAACATTCGTTTTACCGGCAAATAAATAGTTTGGAAACTTTTACACCATTTTGGTATTCTGCCGGCTAAAGTTGCAGTTCAATTTCGTAACCACGAAAATAGGTGTTAACGTCGCGTAACCGCGAAAAATTGCAGGTGTTTTGTAAATATTTTTGTGGACAGAAAATATAGGCACTTTTTTACACGAAGTTTCGTTCGCGATTGCATTTTATTCTCTAGTGTGCATTGTTTGTTTTGACAGCGTTGCCATGCACGCTAGAATCGCGGTTATATGAACTGCATTGTCATCGGTTACGATTTTCGGTTAGATAATCTTCCAGGTACAATACTACCGGTTACGCACAGAATTGACACGTAGTCAGTTTATTAAATTACTATTTAATTCAATCATTTTATAGAAAAAGCAATGAACACACATTTTTTTCTTAAGAAAATTACTTTATTTCATTTTAATAGTCTTACAATTGTCACAGCTCTGCCTTCACTTCGATATTATGAATTAAAAGAAAAGTATAAATAGGGTTATAACAATTGACAGTCACTTCAAGATAGTGTTAATACATTTCAAACTTGAATCTAACTTCAAATCAACTTTACAGTGCAGCACTTTGATCGATATTTTTTGTTGATTTTCGATAACATTCACCGCTGTTTTTATGCAAATGTACATATTTGAATGTGCTAGACAAATAAACAAATAAAATTAATAATTTATGTTGGCCGCCAAAAGAAGCCCAAGTGACCTCCGCATTTGTTGCAAAACATTCGTTTACTTTTTAAACGACTCTGCAGACACAAATACACGAACGACAACGAGAATATGGGGAAACAGCTGTGAGATACATAGAAGTAAAAAAAAAAGGGCTTAATTAATCACATCAGCTACTTTGAGAACAAATAATCACTCATACACACCAGGATAACGTTGAGAGCAAACAGCTAAGTTGCCCCAGAATGCCACTCATTTGCACTGTCTCTGTATCGGCACGTTGCTTGCATAGCGGGCAGCGTAGCTGATAGGTGCTTGGACCGACGGCAAAGAAGCGTAAATGTGATTTACCATCATCTGTAGGGGGATGCGCGCGTTTATGTCGCATTATATACTCCTCAACCATTTTATCCTGATCATCACGTTCGTGCACAGCATCACCAAGCGCATAATTCTGAATGGCATCAATGGCCTCATCAAAACGTTTGCCAGGTGTGCTTGGCGTGGTCGGTGTGTTTGGTGAATTTAAATTTACTTCCACCATTTCGATTTGTGTGTCCATTTTTAAGATTAGTGAGTTTCAATTTTTAAGGAACTTTTTTTATAAACTAAACCACAATGAAATGTGCTTAAAATAATCCGCAATCTAATTGTCGCATGTCTCAGTCTTTGTTGTGCAAAAGTGTAAACCGTACTGGCTACAAGCAGATAAGCCACAGCAAAGCTATTGCTGAGCGTAAGTTTTGTTGGCAGCAAATGTGAAAAGAAGGCTATGTGGGAGGAATTGTGAAGAGCATTTCGTAAATATACATTAAGGTGGCCTGCATTTTTTCTGAAGGCTTTTGAAAGACCAAAAGAGAGTTTTCTTTTGAGCCCAGGGGGTCAATTCCGGTTTTGCGTTATCGTGAAGTGAAAATTAAATACGTCAATTCACCACGATTTTAAATCATGGTACAATAAGAAGGTAAAGTCTGGCAAAAGGTAAAGTCTGGCGTAAAGATTGGCAAAAGCAACTGCCTGGTGTTAGCGAATGAAGGGAAGAGAAACCAGAAAAAAAATTGTGAGAATTTATGTGGTGCAAGCATGGTTGAAAAGTGATTATTATTGAATAATGTCGCCATATTTGCAATCGATTTTAATATAAGCGTTAGAAAAACAACAAAATTTCAAATGCAAATCACGCTTGTTTACATTTTTCTGGTTTAGATTCTGCTGTTTGCATCTCATTCTGACAATGTAAACGCCAGTGTGTTCAAAAATATTAAATCAGCTGATGAAATGATACAACCTTATGATTGAACCATGCTTTATATCATGATCCAATAATACAGGTCGTGTTAATAGACCAGCTGATTTTTACTTTTGTTTCGAATTTTGACATTACACTCATTTCTCAGTACGATTTTGACGTTAAACTCACAAATTACAAAAACAAAAGGCATGTAAAATTTTTGTGTGTCTGTATGTTTGTCGAGCTGCTGCGACCTGTTGTAAAAAGTTGACGACAATATAAATTTGGTGTTGACGTCAAAATTTCCAAAAATTCAAAAATGGGATTTTTTACAAATATAAACGTTTTAAGTGATAAAAATTACTTTTGTAAAAATTACCATTTATTTTATGAAATAATACAAAGCCTGGTATGATAATTCCTTTTATTTAAATATTCGTAACTAAAGAACTATGTTTGTCTCTTTTCTTCTTTTGTATTGAATTGTGTAACATATTTTGAACAGGACTGCCTTAGAACAGTTTCGCTCTGCTGCAATATATTTTTCTAGTTCACGATAATGTAAGACCAAAATTGACCGCCAGTAATTAAGTAGAGAAAACTAAGTGTCTTTTATCAGATGATTGAAATTATCTAGTGAAACTTTTCTTAGAAAGGTCCTATTGAAAAAAAATTTGAGATAATGTCAGCTTCCACTACGCCCGCACCAACTCTAGTTTTACGGCCGAAGGTGAGTGTAAGCGGTAATAAAATCTCTACATGTACATTGCAGATATTTAAGAAAAATCGATGGCAGGGATCATTATTAAGCCCATAGAAGACCAATCAACATATTTTAGAACGTTTGTCTGGCTGTCTGTCTGTCTAGCTGTATGTTTGATCGCGAATCACTCAAACACGGCTAAATGGAATTAAAGAGACCTTTTACCGTTGCATTACTAGACGGTTAACTTATTGTGTAAGATAGCACTTGTTCCAATAGCTTTACCAGTTTCTGAGATATCGACCGATAAGTGGACCAATGTGACCCAAAATGTGTTTAGTACAATATGGGTAAAAAACGAAAGGTGATAATGAGTGCTGCAATAAGCGATGTAATGATAAAAATCGGACTCAGTCTATTATTAGCCCTGAGACGCAGCGAATCGAACGGGATTTACTTGTAGGGAATAAAATGAAAACTTAAACAAAATTTTACTTAAAAAACTGCGGATATTGTTTGTAAACTCTTGTTAAATGTATGTAATATGGGAGCCGGGAATGGCAGTTTAAACGGCAAAGCCAGACCCACTATTAGAACACTACTGATGCAAAAGGTGACGCACATCTTTCCCCATTACAGTTCTTTCAAAGAACCGCTTTGCGAGACCCATTACAGGTCAACCTATCACCGCTTCTCTACAAAAGTCTCTATACGGTGGCAATTGGTCAACTCCAATGACAATACCATGTTAAAGCTGCCGGGAATTTGCATAGTATTGCACCAGAGCTGTGACGGGTATAATTTATTTGTGATCGCTATGTGATATATCACTGACCAGTTCTTTTGCTGGAGTGTTTCTTTCCACCAAAAATATGTACAAAACACCAAATATTTTTTGGTTACTACCCTAGACGGCAACTTTATCCGGTATAATACCGAAAAGGTGTAAAAGTTGGCAGACTATTTCTTTTTCGTGTGAAAAGAATATTGTTAAAATACCATAAAAACTAAAAAGATTAATCAATTTTAACAAAATTATTCCCCGAGCACATTTAAACGTATGCAGGAGGGTAGCTGATATTTTTAAAGAACAAATTTTAGAAACTGTATTTCCGTTTTTTTGACAATTGCAAAACAGCTGATCGTTTGACAGATTTAGCAGAAGTAGTCATCAAAAATTCTTCTGACTAAAACTTGCAACATCTGACTCAGAGAAAGCAATATTTTCTCTCACTTTTGTGGTGACAGCAGTCAGAGAACAAAGTACGAAACCGATTTCAATTAAATACTGTCTGACTTATACTATTTTTGGCTCGAGAATATTAGCACTTTTTTACACGAAAGTTTGTGCAAGTTTTCATTGTATTCCTTTTTGCACATTATTAATTCTTAGCAACAGCATCGCGGTTGCATGCACTGTATTACCGACAGTTAGGCTTTCGCTTAGATAATATTGCAGGTACAATGTTACCGGTTACACTCAGAATGACGCCTTTACAAAAAAGCTTACAAAATTCTCTCTTCTGACTTATTTTACTTGCAAGTTTTGTCGCCGAGCACCTTCTATCAGCGCTCAGTTGATTTTTTGTTTTCAAAATTTGTTTTCCGTATTTGCCTTTTGTTAAAAAAATCAAATCAGAAAAATCGAACTTCAATTAAATTTTGTATACAAATTTCGAAAGTTAGAAAATGTTTCACGGTTGAGCGCTAAAATTTGTTAAAACGGAAAACCAAATTACATAACGTGTTAAAAAGCATCTAAATTGTGAAAAGTGCAAACTTGATAAAAACTCAAATCAATGCCAGTACTACCGCCACATCCTGTAAGAACAACATGCCCACACTGTGGTGCTAGCATTACGACCGATGTAGTTGCAACTCCCTCAGTAATGACACATGTTTTGGCATTGCTACTCTGCTGTTTTTGGTTAGTTTGCAAAAATCGTTCGATCACTTGATCCTTTTTCTTCCTATGAGAGTACTTTTGGGGATCACTTACTCCAACTCTAGCTTTGCTTGTGAGTACTCGGTTTAGTCATTTTTGGAAGGTATGCCGACGTAGGTATTCCGTGTAGTTCTCAGCAGAAAGGATATAGATAGAGTACTCTCAGATGACGTAGGTGATCTGAGCTGGACAACATTTCTTATATTTTTTTTGGCTTACTCTTGTACTGGGTTAAGGAGTATTCTTTACATGATTAAAAGGAGTACTCTCGTTCTTTGCAGGGATGTCTGACTGAACTTACGTACGTATGTATATAAGTCAAAGCTATTCATTTGCTCGGATAACTTTGAGAGATGTTAACATTTTTGTGAAAAGCTTTGTTGTATAAAATGAGCTTTAAAAGCTCTGGGTTTATGCACAGTGTGCTGATAAATAATAATGATAATAGTTAGAATTTCTGAAATTTATTAATAATTCTTTAGCGAACTTTATCTCATCAATATTAGATGTTTTTGGCAGCTCAAGCTGAACTTATGTATATTAAAATAGCAAACAAAAAAGTATTAACCCTTGTTTTCCAAAACATTTCGTTTTCACTTCGGTAACTATAGTTTCCCTCAGGATGTTATTCTCTGGATTAGCAATCTATCCACTTTTTAAAGTGCACAAATCCCAATAGCTTTTTAAGTTTCTTGTAGTTTAAAAGCAGAAGTATTTCCAGCAGCAAAACGCTTTATAGCCTAGGCCAAAGGTCATTCTGGACTGAATTAATATTTTCTTTAAAATCAACTACAGATTAAGTAATTTCTGGTTGTTTGCCGTTGTTGTCGTTATTAACATTACTTTGCCCTTCCTAATGGGCTCGATTAATCTTAAAATTGTTCCTGAACTCTTCTAACAGAATATCAAGGAAGCTATCAGTTTCAACAGGCTTGGACCAGAGCGAAATTTGTGTTAGAAGAGTAGGTTCCATTGAATAGTTGAAGAGATGTTAGGTGCCATTGACGGACATACCACATGTAGGGCATTTATCTGGTATGATTGGATTGAGTCTGGATATAAAAGAGTTTAATCTGTCAACATATTCAGAGTTAAGTCGAAGTGACTGGTAAGGACACTTTTCTCTTCGGTTATTTCAGGTGGTTGAATGTTAATAATGGCGTTCACGCCACTGCGGGTTAGGGGTATTGAATATGCCCGAGGTAGGCATACCGGCCGTAAGAGGCGACTAATATGCACAAAGGTAATGACGTGCAACTCGATGGTTGATCTACCGATATGATGCCTCTCACCTCTCATTACCCATCTTATCCTTCCTTACGGAAGTGACATGACCTAGAAGGTTTCACAGGTCATAAATCGCTACCACGACAGTCGGGCAGTACCGCAAGGGAGTACCGGTGTGTACCGCGTTCAAATCCGACCAAGGACTGTTAATTCGACAACACTCCCCAAAACCGTGGGAGAGTGTTTTTGTCGTTATCACAACAACAACAACAACAATGGCGTTCACAGGCCAAGATATGTGGGAGGTGTCTGCCTAGTAGCTGTGAACGTCGGTTAGAGTCCGTCTGTGGTTACGAGAAGCAAACCGCTGAGCGATGTTGTTGCTGTTGTTGTTTGTACCGACAAAAACACTCTCCCACGGTTTTGGAGAGTGTTGTCAAAAGTGAAATTCCTTTGCCGAATATGAACCCGGTACGCGCCGATACTGCCCGACTGTCGTGCTAGCGATTTGTAATGACCAGTTCAACCTTCTAGGCCAAATCATCGCTCCTTCCGTAAGGAAGAAAAAGATGGGTAATCAGAGGTGAGAGTTATATCCGTAATAAACCATCGAGTTGTACGTGAAATGAGCGTTGTGATGCCTTGTCTTGCCATAGTGCTTAGGGGGATATCTATTTATGTCCCTGGGCGGCGGATCTTCATTCAACGTTTGGATGTCTAGGCTTATGGCAGTTCAATAAAAACTATAGGCTTAATAATTTCGTCTGAGATTCAACATTTTAGCAACTTGATGGATTTGGGTGGTGTTTTGTTAGACATGTAACTTCCTCCAGCCGACCAATAACCTTATAATGCTGCCGGCGCTTCGTTGGCAAGACACATTTTCACCAGCGTTTTATTCATATATATTGGTTTAACTTTCAGCTTTGTCTTAAATGGTCCCATTCAAAGATTTTATCTCAAGTGCAGTACTCTAATTTGCAACTACTCGAAAATGCTATAGAATTGAAATTATCTATTAAAATTTTGATGATTCAACTGTAGTTGCTGGCTTTTTATTCTATTTTCCAAATAACATTTCGTCGACTAAGTGGAAGATCGCCGTATTTCCGCTGCCCCTTCGAAATGGAAATGTCTCCATCTCAGAACTTGGTTAAAGAACAGTCGATCTTTAAAAATTGGCTAGAGCTGTTATAGATAATTTTTAAACCAAATAATACGAGAGGTTGTTCTTCGAAAGCTTACTAAGATAGTGCATTATCGTAAAGGCAATAGTTATAAGGTGATCTTCTACAAAGCCGTCAAACATGACTTAAAATAAGTATGCAGCTTACTTATTTTATTGAACTTTAGACTAAATTTTATTACTCTATAAAACGACAAACCAAACAAAATTCTAAAACGCGATATCAGAAATGCAATCAATCAAACTAGCAACGTTATCTGATGATAACGCAAATCAAACAATAAATTCACCACTACCACTACCATCAACTCAACCACCACCATCAAGAGCTTTCGAAATTACGCCGTCAATGCTGGCGATACCACCGATAACAAACCCAACCCGAAACTATGCTCCTTCCTACACCTACCGTCATCCATTCAATATGCACGTTGTTGTTGATTTGCAAGCACCGTCAGTAGGCACCCGTGCTCAGGAACTCATTTGTCCGAATTGCTTGCAAAATGTGCGGACGCTTGTCATCAATGAACCTACACACGGTCTACTCTGCATGGCTAGTTATGCATTGCTATGCATGTGAGTTTTTCATTGTGGTTTGGGGGTATTTGCAATTAGGGGTAACATTTTTTTTAAACTACATTTCAAAAAACAAAAATTATACACTACTAACAAATTCAAATAATTTCATTGGCCAAATGTTAATAAGTGATGCAATTTTTTTTACTATTTTTCCCATTGAAAACTTGTAATTTACAATATTGTGATACTGCACCGTGGCATGTGAATCCGAATACCCATATTACTACCAAGAATTTTTGCTGGGATTTGTGAGACCTTCGTATTCTTAACGCCAGATAATTAGCTCCCTTATTTGTCTAATTTTCGAAATATGCTAGTAAGTTCTTTGTTTGTTTTGACTTTGCTATATATTTTTCTGATAACAAAAATCCCCTAACACCAATGCATGTTTGTATATATGTGTGTGTATATACAGCTGTGTTCAATATAATAGTAGTATAATGAAAATGGATATCGTTCGACGAAATAAGATGAAGCTGTGATTTCAATAATTTTTATTTAAAATATAGGGAATTCCATAACAGAAATTTCAAAGTGTTGAAAGACGCTTAAAATTTCTCTAAATTTTCAGAATTTTTTTAGTTAAGGGTGTTGAGTGATTTCTTCCATACAGCGCATGAAGCAAAATAAATTTTGTATGGAAAAAAGTACCCAACATCCTTGACAAAAAACAGTTTAAAAATGTTAAGCTACTTTTAAATTGCACATTTTTATGCTAAGATTGAATGAGCTATAAAACTGGGTACTCAAAAAATTTTCTAAAAATTCTGAATTAAAATTTTGATGTAAATTTTTAAAAGTTTAATTAACTTTCCTGAAATTTTTGTGTGCTTTGAAATGTCTTTTTATGTGGTTTCTGTTATGGAATTCACTAAATTTTAAATAAAAATTATTAAAAACACAGCTTTCAAGTATTTCGTCGAACGATATCCAATTTCATTTCACTACTATTATATTGAACACAACTGTATATGGATTTTAGTAATTTAACATATTTATACACATTTGATTCATTTCCTACTAAGGATGCCAATTTTTTTATTAAAATAAAGATTCGGTATTATCAGGATCTGCTTTTACAATCCCGAAATTTCGGTATTCGTTATTCTGCATTCTTATCATGCAAAACATGTAGAAATTGTTTAAGAAACTATCTAAAAAATATTTGGATTTTTATTAAAGATTTTTATTTAAACCTCAAGTTATTTCATAATCTATTAAACATGATTTCGGTGGCATAATCCTCCAGGTACAAAATTATCGGCTGTGCTCAGAATCATACTATAAGTAAAATAGTTATTATGCAAATATTCAAAAATATTACACAACCTTAAAAATATAAAAAAATCACACATATTTAATCCTCAGTATATATTTCAAATATCGGGGGATTGTAGTGGAAAATCCCGGGGTTTTTGGAACAGAAAACAAGACGAGATCCCGGGATTGGCATTCCTAGTGCCTACCATACGATTTCTTTATGAAGATTATCTTTATGAAAAAAATTTTAAGTTTATAGAAGCTACTTGTAGCATTTTTGATAAAGTACACAGTAAAGGTGTGAAATAAAAAACTAATCCGGTACTTAAAGCTTGATTACTCGAAAAAGGTTTGCCTGGCGAAAATTTTTCCCGCACCTTTTTTGTACAGAATTTAATTTCCTACAATGTAATTTTAATTTTCCAAATATTTTTCATATGCATTCTATTTCAGAATTTTTTAATGAACTCACTTTATCAGCCATTTTTTTAAGAAAACCTGATTTCCGAATTTTGTTCCTTTCCCAGAATAAGTTTCCAATTCTTGGATAGGACATTCTGCTAAAATATTTTTTCAAATATGGTGATCTTACACTCAGGCGACGATATATCTATATATGCATGGTATCGATTTCGGAATTATTTTAGAGATCACTTTTTCGGGACTTTTTCAGGATCATTTTTGAAGGGATTTCGCAACTATCTCTTAACACCGAAATTGTCCTAGAAGCTTGACGAAAATAATCTAGAAATGATTCTGAAAACAATACTAAAAAAGTTGCGAAATTATCCCGAAAAAATTCTAACTGATCTCTAAAAAAACCGAAATAGTCCCGAAGTGATCTGGAAATGCTTCCAAAATGATCTCGAAAGCAATCCCTGGTAATGTGTTGCTCAACTGGTACGAAATTTTCCACATTCTACAGCATTGTCGGGTTAACGCGATACTAAGTAATAACAAATTTTTTCTAAAAACAAGATAACTACCCACCCTAATGAGTAGGCTTACATATTTATTTTATCTGTTTGGTTAGTATGTGTCATACCTGACTTAATACATTAAAAAATTAAGTTCTAGTAAATGCTGAGATATGAATGTCTGTTTGAGATAAGGTGCAAACCACACATTTATTTTTTTTCGTACTACCTGCCACCCCCGCTACAACCCATAACAAACCACTCAACGCTAAACTCATACAACATCAGCGAGTGCTCTTAGCCGCTATCAGTTGCAATGCAATTTCATTTCAGTTCAGTTTAAGTCGAACAACGAATCTATTCATAACGATCGCATTTGTGTCAAATTTTCTGGCTGATAACAATAGTTTCGCGCACTTTGCATTTTGTTATATAAGGTTGAAACGTAAAAATATTTATTGCTTTCTTTGTGTTTTTACGCGTTTTTGTTATAGTTTTATTTCGTCTCCACTAAACACTTTTATTTTGCTAAAATGTCATATGAATATAAAGGTCAACAGCCACCACCGTACTCAGCGCCACCACCTGGTTTCACACCAGCCACCAACTATCAACCACCACCCACCAACTATCAACCACCACCTATGGCACCGCCACCACAAACATCAACAGTCATCATTACAACAACAAATACAAATCCGGTCGGTGAGGAGCCAACACGTATTAAATGTCCCTCATGCCACGCCGACGTTTTGACGACAGTGGAGTATACGGCTAACAGCTGTACACACATTTGGGCCTTGGTTTTATGCCTTTTCATGTATGTTTTTAAACACAAACATTTCATTTAGCTTTTGAATTTTCAATAATATAGTATTTAAAGAGCAAATAATCAGACTTAACATCGATGCCGTCGTGAACACAAAACTCGAGAGAAATTAAAGAAATTCGATAGATATACCGTAGTAATCACGAAATTCTCGAAATTCAATAATATCAACGAAATGGATTTTTTAACATAACAAAAAAAATTAATTGTGGGCAGCCTTTGTAACCGATTGTACTTTGCTCATGGGTGCAATCAAAATATCTATCAAAGTATAGAAGTTTCTTATCTGTGTTGCATTAGCTCGAGTTTATCAAAAGATGTCCGACACCACCTTTTCCCTTTACCCAGATTTTACTCTTTGGGGCCAATTGCATTGAGCCCTAAGGCATAATCAATTCAAGCCCAACAGCCTTACTTCCGGAAAGGAAATAAAGGACTCGAGCGTTCTTATCATTATTATTCTTTTAACGGGGGCATTCATTTAAAAATTTTTATTGTTTTTTATGGTATCACTGTGCTCGTATAATATAAAATTCCTTTAGAACATTGGGCGATTCTGGTATTCTGCGCAGAAATTCTGTGGATCGCGTAGCCGGGGTTGAATGGCCTAGTTTTTTGATTTTTAAAGTGACTGTACTTTTTATGAAAAAGGCGAAAGAGTTTGTAAGTAAAAAAATAGTTACTTAAAATATCTTCGATTATAGGTAAATCATTGATTAGCTCCGAACAAAAGTAAAAATGGAAGTTATTTTTCTTTTCGAAAGGGAAATAGCTTGTGTTGCTGGCCTACCACTCCGAAGGTTCCAGGTTCAAGAGGAAAAAGGTTTATCAAAACTGGGTGGCCCCTCGGCAGTGGTCGGCAAACCTCCGAGTGTATTTGTGCCATGAAAAAGATCCGTCCGGGGTAGGGAAGCTCGGCCTTAGTCCTTTCGGAGGTATATCGCTCCAAGTACTTATTAATTTTTTTATTTTAAAGTCCGTGGGCGTTATTTCAATGGACATTATAGCACTGCACCGAATTTGGATATATCTTCGGTTAGAACAGAATAAACAGAGTCGATTTATGTGATGATTGAGAAAAACTTGATAATAAATTATTTAATAAAAATAAAACTACTTTACAAATGGAGAACTGCCCATTTATATAAAAACTGTTTGTCGGAGAAAAATACCAAAATTGTATACGTAGATGGTTACAATAATTAGGTTTTTCGAAGTTTCCGACCTTGGCTCATCACATTACTTCTCGGGCACTTGCCAACAGCGTAATCACCTTCGAAAGTCGACTAATATCACTTCAGACCTCTGTATCGTCAGCTAGTGGAAGATTGCACTATCTCGGCTGCCGGCTCGGAAACTTTCTCTTAGAAAATGTTTGCAAAAAACGCTCTATCCATGGCATAGTAAAACAGGTAATAGCAAGGCGGCCATGTTGAAAATCGCTCCTCTAAAACGTCAAAACAACACAGAACATGTTAAAGTGTAAACAAACCGATTGAGAGCAAGTTTGACAGTTTAAAAAAAATTTTAATGAAAAAAATCGAATCAGGTGTTGAGTTTATATTACCTGTATTGGTATGCCATGGCTCTATCTCAGAATTGTATATATTGCATAATTCTCTAATTTCGGTTTTGTTTTATTAACGCTAAAAATGTATTGAATTTTTTTTTTTTTTAAGAAAAATCCCAAAAAAAGCTGGCCTTCAACCAAACCTTGACATAGGTCGGTTTTTGGAAAAAAATATCTTGCAATTTTAATTTTGAGTTTCGAAAGTGGTTTGTTTCTTTCAATTTCGATTGCTAAGCCGCCTTTTGCGATATTGTGAGTCAGTTTCATGGACCTTGTGGAGAATTCCATGCTGTTCTAAATTGTCTTTGAGTATTTTTGTGTATCTCACAATAGTTCATCATTAGGTTATTTGGTGGTTTGCTTGAAAAAAAAAAAAAAAAAAAATCAAATATTTTTCTACACCTTTTTCACTTTATATTCAGAAAGTTTCAATTCATGTTTCATAGTAAGAAAGTTACAAACTGAAAAAGGTGTAGTTGCAGTTTCCGAAATTTTCCTGAAAAAGTCCGAAACCATCCTGAAAAATTGGGGACAACAATAACGAAATAGGGTCTCGGTATGATCCCCAAAATGTCTCGAAATCATCGGAGCCTCGCCTAATTTTGCTACAAATAGCTATTTCCAAAATTCTATTACAATACTCTGCTGTAATTTTTTATTTCCGTTGCATCAATAAATATTGTTATCTACTCCAAGAAAAACTTCAAATTTCACTCTCAATCAATAAGAAGTTAACTTCAAAAACCTTTGCGGAGTATATCGAACCCTCATCGCCGAATTTCCGTAAAGGCGTGGTTTCCTCGAAAGCGGTGCCGCTATATAGCAGCCGTCACATAGCGGTAGAGTAGGTTGTCGAAAACATTGCAATATAAAAGTAATTACGTGTAAACCCACTATTAACAACGACAACAACAACGTCTAAACCAAGAAGACGGTGAAGTTCACCGTAACGTAATATAGCGGCAAGCATACGATATTACGGCCGTCATGACGGTGAAAACTAGTTCTTCAAAGTTTTTTTTCGCACCGTCATTGTCATAACTGTGTGAATTCAATCAAACACTTGAAATAATTTTACAAAACCAACAATTCTGAAATTTCAATGTTTTGAAAATAATTGTGTTCACATTATAAATGCACAAAAAAAAAAAAAAGGCCGCCAAATATAGGAAATAAAATCGCCAGAATGTGGGAAATACGTTCATGTAAGTTTACAAAAAAACGTTGCCGCTCATGGCGGTGACAATATCTTTGGCTACCGTAATATAGCGCCACCGATTTTTTAGGAAACCACGGCTTAAGGGGCAAATAACAAATTATACAGGGGAAGGTTTCTTTTTAATTTCCTTTGTAATTAATTAACGAATTTGAACAAAATCTGGCAAAATGTGGGCTTAAAAATTAAAAATAATAAAAAAAAAAGTTTTGATTACTTTTAGTTTCTTTAATTTTTTTTTTTATTTTTTATTTTTATTTATTTTTTTTTATTTTTTATTTTTTATGTGATCATTTTCGATTTCTTTTCAGTATTGTTGTAGAAACATGTAAATATACACAATAACCATACTGAAAAAATCAAATATAATCAAAAACAAGTAAGGACGGCGCTGTCTTCGGCTGTGCCGAAGGTTTTATACCTTTCATGAATAGAGCTCCGATCTTGGTGATTTTTTTACGAAATCTTATACTATCCATAAGAAAATATCTCACCAAGTTTCAAGTTTTAATCTTTTAAAATGAGGGGAAATGGCCATAATCCTCTTATCTGAACGATCGGTTGTATGGGATATATATTATATATACAAGGTGGCGCAAAAGTAAGCTTCCGATGTTCAGCATATCGGTTGTGGCACGTGCAGTGTGTGCTGTTGCACCGTCTTGTTGGAACCACATGTTTTCCAATCCCAATTCATCAAGTTGCGGCAAAAAGAACTCGTTGATCATTGCTCTGTAGCGCTCACCATTCACAGTAACCGTTTGGCCCCGACCGATTATTGGTCAAATAAATAGTCAGCAATATTCCGCGTTCTGGAGCAGTGTAGCGTAACATTGTTTATTAACGTGTATTTCGCATGTGTTTACTACACAAGTGTTAAAACAGAACTGACTTTAGGGGCCAATCGCAAAATTTATAGCATTTTCTGATAGGAGGATTACTTTTGCGCAGTAACCGTTTTTCACCGACCGATTATTGTTCAAATAAATAGTCAGCAATATTCCGCGTTCTGGAGCAGTGTAGCGTAACATTGTTTATTAAAGTGTATTTCGCATGTGTTTACTACACAAATGTCAAAACAGAACTGACTTTAGGGGCCAATCGCAAAATTTATAGCATTTTCTGATAGGAGGATTACTTTTGCGCCACCTTGTAGCTCCGATCTTGCTGACTTTTTTACGAAATCTTATACTATCCATAATAAAATATTCAAGTTTAATCTTTTAAAATGAGGGGAAATGGCCATAATCCTCTTATCTAAACGATCGGTTGTATGGGATATATACTATATATAGCTCCGATCTTGGTGATCTTTTTACGAAATCTTTTGCTATCCATAGCAAAATATCTCACCAAGTTTCAAGTTTTAATCTTCCAAAATGAGGGATAAATGGCCATAATCCTCTTATCTGAACGATCGGTTGTATGGGATATATATGCTATAGTGGCCCGATTATACCGGATCCGACAAATGTCTAATATAATACAAAAATACATCCGTGTGCCAAATTTCATCGAGGTATCTCAAAAATTGAGGGACTAGTTTGCGTTCAAACATACGGACGGACGGACAGACGGACATGGCTGTATAAACTCAGTTCATCGTCCTGATCAATTTGGTATACTTAATGGTGGGTCTATCTCTTATATTTCTAAACGTTACATCGGACCAAAGTTAATATACAATTTCTTGTTCATGAAAGGTATAATAATTAAGAGTAATCAAAACTTTTTTTTTTTTTTGATTTTTTCTAATCGTAATCAACTAATAATTGCCTTTCCTTAAAATAACAATTTCCAATTAAAAAACACGTCTAATTAATTGATTACTAATTACTAATCAAATTTAACAGGTCTGATTTCATTATTAAACTCTCATAATTTCTTGAATTTGTTCTCGCGTTGGAATTAACGGTAAACCTAGGAGCCCAAATATTTCTTTGGCGTGTAAACAACTCTAATGTGTGGGCGGATAAAAAATAAGTAATTGTAAGGGTTTTTATATAAGTTATGGATTTCATGAAATTTGCGAACATAGCAAGCATGGCTCTGTTTTGATTTTATCCTGCACTGTTGTCGCAGTAAAGGCTAATATAGGTAAAGGTTCCATTTTTATTTAAAGTTTTACGTACTTGAAAATTACTAAATATTTTTTGCGCAAGTATCAACGTACGGTCATGAAAAAAATACAACAAAATGCGTTGTGTATTTACCCCAAACTTGTTTCTGCTTCAACTTTATAACGGCAGTACATAGAGCTCTGAAATTTGTAGTTGACAGATCGGGACAAATACTGTAGACTTCGGTCGGTATTGTGCCCCTTACGGCAATCCGTCGGTTATGGCTGTAATATGTTTTTCTGCACTTTTAAGTGTATTTCAGAATTGATGTTTTCGTCGAAAACCGTTTTTTAAAGAATTCTTCATTCGCTCATTACTCAAGTCTGGTTCAAATTCATAAAGTAGGGGTTATATCTTATAACTTTAAACGAGTTATTCTTGTATATTTGTATATCCACTACTATCTCAGGAACGACTTAACCGATTTGGATGAAATTTGGTATATGGGTATCCTTTGTTTTAAGATTTTCTACTTTGGTGTTGCCACTTGGGGTGGTTCACAGGGGTGCCACCTATATACATTTTTTTTAAATATTAAGCAATATATGGGAATATGGGTATCAAATGAAAGGTATTTTAGGCCGTATACCAACCAAAGTATTTTCGAGTAGGGTTGCCACCTGACCGCATTTTATTTATTCCTTCAGATATTGACCACTATCTCGGGAACGGCTAAACCGATTTTGACGAAATTTGGTAGATGGATAGTATGCTTCCTTCTAAGATTTTCTACTTGGATGTTGCCACTAAAGGAAGCTTAGAGGGTTGCCACCTTTCCGATTTTTTTTTAAATACTAAGCAATATATGGCAATATGGGTATCAAACGGATATTTGAGGCCGTATACCAACCAGAATATTTTTAAGTAGGATTGCCACCTAGGGTTGCCTTAAGTGACTGTTTGTGGTTAGTGTTCGATATTTTGGAAATCTATTTTGGAAATTTATGCTCTTGTGAAGTAAGATTATGAGCCAAATTCGAAAAATACCTAGCAAGGCTCGGTCACCCAGGTACTTACTTTATTATACCACATACCTAAAAACCACATGCATATAGTAAATATTTATATATATAATATGTATTTAAGACTTTGAAGGTGCAACCCAGTTTTATAAAAGTCTGTTTATTGTTTATCTTCGTATGTATATTAGTGTGGGCCGAATTATCCGAAAACAGATTTTTGCATATTCTGAAAGCATTTTTAATTCACTTAAAATAAATAATCTGAACAAAATTCCCGCTTCTAAATTTTTTGCATAAAGTTCTTATAATAGTGAGTTTTTTTCATAAGCACTTAGCGACATGTGAAATAAAAAAAGCAAAATAAATGTTTTTCCCAAATTTTTTAATTTTCTTTGAAAATCAAATTTGAAATAAATAAAGTCCCTTAGACCTTCCCCCGTAGGAATTATGCCGTAATAAAGAATCTATTCTCCCCAATCTTCTTATAAATAAAAACGAATTTTTGTTTGGCTGTGTATTTTATGTGCGTCCAAAGTACTTAACCGATCTTTATAAAATTCTCACAGTAGATTCCATTTGTAACTGGGTTCAACAGTGGTATTGGTAAGTGGGCGGTGCCACGCCCCCAGATATATAAAGTTTCCATTCTTCAAACTACCAATATATTCGGTTCAGGTTAATTATTTTTCCACTTGCATATCAATCTGTTCACCAATTTGGAATGGTGGGCGATGCCACGACCCCTAGAAGGAGCACTCTATACTCCCTATATCTTCACAATTATTTGTATCAGTTATTTATTATTTGGTATAGAGATCTTTTATATGATAGGGAAAGGAAAAGAGTTAGTGAGCGGAGAGGGAGAAGGTGAATTAAAGAGCGAAAAGAGGAAAATGAGTATGAAGAGAAAAATAAGGAATAATAGGAGGATAGAGTGCCAGAATAATAGCGAAGATAAATTTACATGAACGGAAGTAAATTTTTAAGGTAAGACAACGTTTACCAGATTTCTTTCTTCTTTAAATGGTCATCTAACCGCCTGGGCGATTTTGACCGTCCAACATAGCTCGCCAGTCATTTCTTCGTTGCGCCAACTGGCGCCAATTGGAAACACCGCGGGATCGCAAATCGGTCTCCACTTCGTCCTTCCATCGGAGTAGTGGTCTCCCTCTTCCTCTGCTTCCACCGGCGGGTGCCGATAAGAACACCTTCTGGGCTGGAGCATCTTCGCTCATTCGCACTACGTGGCCTAGCCAGCGAAGCCGCTGTGTTTTAATTCGCTGAACTACGTCGGCGTCTGCGTAAAGTTCATACAGCTCATCATTAAATCTTCTTAGGTACTGGCCGTCGCCAGCGCGTAGAGGTCCACAAATCTTTCGAAGAACCTTTCTCTCGAATACTCCCAGAGCCGCCTCATCAGATGTTGTTAGTGTCCACGCTTCTGCACCATATAGCAGGACGGGTGCGATGAGTGACTTGTAGAGTGTTATTTCGTTCGTCGAGAGAGGACTTTACTTTTCAATTGCCTACTCAGTCCGAAGTAGCATTTGTTTGCAAGAGTAATTCTTCGTCGGATTTCTAGGCTAACATTATTGTTGGTATTAATGCTGGTTCCCAGGTAAACGAAATCCTTTACTATTTCGAAATTATTGCTGCCAACAGTGGCTTGGTTGCCAAGGCGCGAATGCGCTGACTCTTTGCATGATGACAGAAGGTACTTAGTTTTGGTGCTAAATGACGGACCTTGTGGCCTAGCTGCTCAAACTCAGTATCAATTCTTAATCAAAATATGGTTGGATGGTTGTATAAGACTTACCAGCGTCTTGCAATATTTAATTGTTGTCTATATCAAAAATTCCACGCTAATGTATGTATATACTTTTGAGACCTTCACATGATTTCTTTATTTGCTTTTTGAATTATTCACATAACATTTTCTAAGCCTTGCTCATTCGTCTGTTTCTTTATTTAGTTGTGCATTTGTGACGTCAAACTCCGTCACCATTAAATCTTCTTTTCATCATTAATTCCATGTAAGACTATTCACAAGTACGGGTGACTGGGTTTATTGAACTTTCTGTTGCATTATTATTCGCTGTGCATAAAAAAGCTCCTCGTCAGTTCAACAAAAAGTCACAATAACAACTCAGAATAAAAAAAACTAATTAAAAAAGCGAATCATTTATTGTGTACGTTTTTAAAGGGGGATTGTCTACGTGCAGTATGAATGTAGTCATGTGATTGAAACTAATTTAAATTAGGTGATTCATGATTAATAAGTTCAACTAATGCGTATGTAAACAATGTTAGTGTTTTATGGGTTGCTTTTTCTGCAGTTCCCTGATTACATGTAATAAAAACTTATTTTTTGAGTAGAAGATCTCCTTATCTCGGGCCTATACTAGTGATGTTCCCAAACGAGTAACTACGAGTACAAAGTCGCACAAGCACCGAGTTTTTTTTTTTTGTATTCGATTGCATCATACCAGCACAAGTACAGGTATCGAGTACATGAGTTTATTATCGAACTCGCACATTTTGCGTCTCCTTATAAAAATGTTAACTAAGAATCGATCAATTTTCGGATGTTAAAGAATATTGCGTCTCGCTCATAAAATGTTTTAAGTTATCGCTTCTCGCTGTTTTTTTTTGTTTTGTTGATTCCAGACAAATTTTCTAAAATTTGCCTAGATTTGGCCATTTTGCGTTTCTCTTATTGATGAGTGTTCGTGAATACTGAGTTCCGCGCATAAAAATTTACAAGCAAAATCTAATTTAAATTCACCATTTCTCTGCTCGTATTTTTTATCAACGTCTTAGGTGATTTCGTTTTTTCCATAGAAGGTACTCCCTTGCGGTACTGCCCGACTGTCGTGGTAGCGATTTATGACCAGTGAAACCTTCTAGATCATGTCACCCCTCCTTCCGTAAGGAAGGATAAGGTGGGTATTGAGAGGTGAGAGGCATCATATCCGTAGATCAACCATCGAGTTGCACGTCATTACCTTTGTGCATATAAGTCGCCTCTTACGACCGGTATGCCTACCTCGAGCATATTCTAAACCCCTAACCCGCAGGGGCACACGGGTGTCCGTTGTTGCCAACACCCACAAAGAACTAAGGGAAAGAACACGAATTGGACAGGCCGAAGCTTCGCGGGCGATAACAAAACAACATACCGTACTCACACGTACACGGTTGTTAACATCATTTTTTGCTATTCGCTCTAAGAACCTACCCTATACCAACAAGTAATATTCGGACTGTAGCGGTAGTTATTTGGTATTCTTTCTGGTATCCCCTTGCTTATAGATATGTTTGTTTGTTTGTATGGGGATAAACGGCAACATCACTTATTCGAACGGAATTTAATTCTAAAATATACTTTTTGGATACATAGATCAATACTATGCCCAGAAAAGTATAAAAAAACTGAAAATTTAGAAAATATCTTACTCTCCTTCTCTCTCTCTCTCAGATACGATTTGTTAGCCTTTTTGAATTATGTTAAAATATAACGGCACCAGACGAAAACAGCTGACTCTTACTTTATAACGTAAGAAATGAGTATTCTCTGTAACGAAGCATTACAAAGCAATAAACCAAAATGTCAAACTCAAGCAAAAAGAAACTGTTTATCGTGTGTATACAACAATGCGAAAAGCATGCAAAAAGTAATACATCATCCATTATTTTAAAATATTTTTTCCTACAGACGTTTACAATGTTTTCAACTGCAAAGAGAACCGTTGATGCATTTTTTAATAGAAATAATCTTACAGTTTTTACTTCGTATACCTTGGTATCTAATTAAATTAAAAGATTAAAAAATTGTTTAAAGTCTCGAACAGACTTGTTAAATTTGATTAGTAATTAGTAATAAATTAATTAGAAGGCTTTTTTTAATTGGTAATGATTACTTTAAATGTTTTTCAAGAATTTGTTAATTGATTACGATTAGCAATAATCAAAAAAAAATTGTTTTAATTACTTTTGATTATTTTTGGTTTTTTTTTCTCAGTATTGTTGATGTGTATATTTATGTGCTTCTACAACAATACTGAAAAAAAATTAAAAAAAAAGCATAAAAAATAAAAGAAAAGAACAAAAAATAGTCAAAAATAATCAAAAGTAATAAAAACTTATTTTTTTTAATCTTAAAAGATCATGATTTTTTTAGATTATTGGGAAATAATAACTAAAAATTGAAAGTAATTGGTAATCAATCATTAAATGTATTCTCAAGAAAGTAATTAATCAAACCGGCAATTTTTACGATTAGTAATCATTATTTTACAGGTCTGGCTCGAATCAACATAGAAACTTAACTCGTTATCTTATATATAAATAGACAAGATGAATGCAATGTAGAACCGTTTTCTGCTAAACTATAATTCTAAGGTATACAAATTATATATGTATAGATAGGAAATTTTGAGGTGTACTTTTATCCGTAAATAAAAAAATTTTAAAAAATGATTTTAATATAAAAAATTTAACACAAAAGTCACACCACTACACATTCACTAATTCACACTATAGACACGCTGTGTGTGTGTGTACTTGATTTTTGTGTACTATGCTGAATCGTGAGCATGGCCGAGGAGTTGCTTTGTAGGAAAAAATTAAGAGCCGTAGTAGTGTGAGTAGACTTGCCATGCATGTTTTTGTGTTATTCGTGTGGTCGGCTCTCACTGTGAGTGCGAAGAGTTGGTAGTGGACCAATGAAAAATAAGTATTCGCACTATAGATACTCTGTTGTGTCATGCATTTTTGCTTTAGTTGTTGTTATTGTATTGATTACTGGCTACGATGCCCAGTGCCAGCTGCTCTCCTGAGAGCACGAAAAGTTGCTTTGTTGGATACATTACACAAGCATTGTAAAACATGAGCAAATATGTAAAATTCATTGCTGATACCTACAAACAGGGTTTACAAAAATTAAATAAATGATTACTCATAAAGAGTATTAAACACCGAAGAAAATTAAAGGAAAATAGAGGAAAGGAAAAGAATTGAAAGGAAGGAAAATTAAAGGAAAGAAAGGAAAGATAAGGAAAAGGAAAGGAAAGGAAGGAAAGGAAAGGGAATGGAAAGGATAGGAAAGGAAGGAAAATTAAGGAAAGGAAAGGAAGGGAAGGGAAAGGGAATTAAAGGAAAGGTAAGAAAACGAAGGGGAAAAAAAGAAAATAAAAGGAAGGGAAGGGAAAGGAAAAGAAGTTTGAGGAGAGTAAAAAATTAAATAAAAGAGTAAAAAAAGAAATCAAGGAAAATAAAAATATGTTAGAGGAAAGGAACGACATAGAAAGGAAGAAAAAAAGGCGGATAAAACATACCTACAGCAAAAAAATTAAATAAAGTTTATTGGTTGAATTTCAACCACTGGGCGAACTCTAGTATGCATTAAACCACTTCATCGATATACATATGTACACTCTTCTAACACCCACATCACTCTGCTCCAACCCTGAGGAAACTGCGTGTTTCCTCAGACTTCCGTTAGAAGAGCCTGATGACAATTTAGAGTGATCGAGCCCATTGGGCAGGGCGAAGCACTGTTAACAACAACAACAACAACATCGATATATGTATGTCGAGATTCTAACTATGCCATCTATTGATATCTTCAAATAGGGCTTGTGATGAAGACTAGCTGTTCTAGATTAGTAATGGTATATCTACTTATAACGGTATTTTGCAATAAAAATTTACAAATGAATGATGACTTAATTAAGAAAAAAATGCAAACTCAAAAATTGTATAAAAATCTTCAAAGCCCGTAGAAAGCCATACATTCTCAATTAACTTTTTGATTTATCTGAAAATGTTTTAAGTTAGTTTATTGCTAATCCGGTCGGCCAAACTTAGGCTCTCAACGGAGGTCATCGTCATCTTTATAAGTCTTGGTGGACAGGCGGTGCAGAAAATAACTGTAATAGTTCCTAAGCCGGATATGAAGGAATGGCTGTGCCAGGTTGTCGCCCTATATCTACATACCAAACTCGTCTTTCTTTATGCAAAACTTGGTTTAATATTTTTTGCTTTTGCAAAAATAATACCGGTTTTGAGCTGAAATAAGTCAGTCAAATAATTTTCACGGATCAATAAACTTTAATTGGTATAATTGGCAAAAATTCTACCGTTACCATTTAACTGTGCCTTTAACGTATGTAAATATAGTTAAACATTAAAGTTGATTTACTTGGTCACCCTAGCCATCCAATGTTCTCAACTTTACCAGATGTTTCCATGTCCTTATTGCATCTCGTTGTAAAATAACCACCCAAAAAAGACGAGAGGAATACGAACTGCATCTCTCAGCGTTTGTGTGAACGTATGCTTCTTTCACGTGCAAATACTCAACATGAAAAGAAAAAATAAAAACTCACCACACTTTAGTGAATGTCATGAATGAATCAGCCAAATAAGTAAGGAGCTAATGCAGCGCATTTTCAGTATATTTCCAGCAGCAACGCGATAAACCAGAAAGTAAAACGAAGTTACTCCGAAGTACTTAAAGTACACACGATTAAATTTTACATTCCAAGTGCAAAGTACATTGTGCGCATTTTCGCAGTAATAACGTGAAAAAATTTGATTGCATACGCGTAGTGAATTCCATTTCCGTGAGATTAGTATGTCGCATCAAGCACCACCTCCGCCATACTCACAAGCCGTACCCGGCTACTATCCTAATGCTTCCGCTCCAGCACCTGGTCCAACGGTCATCATACATACAACAGCACCAACATTCACGGCTGTTTCTAACGAACCAACCACACTCACTTGCCCCTCTTGCCATGCAATTGTACGCACAACAGTCGTCCATCAGCCCACTACGTCGACGCATCTTTGGGCGCTGATACTTTGCCTTTTTGTGTAAGTTTTTGTTATTTTTAATTCACTATGAGTACTTATGCATAATTTCCTTTTGTTGAAAACAACATTTAAAATCGTTTGGCAGTGCAAAATAATTTGTGTGCTAATGTTATCTGTGCAGATAATAATAAATGTAAATATATATACAATGTACATATGTTTGTAAACAATCAGACTGAAGCATATAAAAGAAGATTAAAATCGCATACGTACTCTCCACCTTACCACCGGCATGTGCCACAAAGTGTGGTGAATACACTCGGCAGAGAGCTTAAGAGAAGATAAGTGATTCCATGAGTACAGCCATTGGGCATTCGAAAAACAAAAATAAATTGAAGTAAATTTGTTTCGGCAACACCGAAGGTGATATGCGCTACTAACTATATAAAAAAATAATAGATATGACAATGTAGCTAATCTTCGCGGAGTGTGTCTCTTTAACTCTGCAGGTTAAGGGGTTAGAATATGCCCGAGGTAGGTATGCCTGTCGTAAGAAGCGACTAAAATACCCAAGGGTAACGTCTAACATGATGGTTGATGCGAATGTAATGCAATAGTTCGCGGAATCAAGTACTCCGTGTATTGCCAGCATTCTGAGATTGTCATATTCGTAAAATTTTACGTTTTTTACCTATATACCAGTTGACATTTTGATTCAAGAGTGCCCGGTTTCGTTTCAACATAATGTGAAAATTTTGAATCGTGATTCCGAGTGAAGATTTAGCAATGTGTGCGATTTGGGCGATAAAGCACCTTCCAAAACTATGGTTTACAATTGGTTCGGAGAATTAAACCGTGGGAGACCAACGATGAAGTGCGATCTTCGCGAAGGTCGTCCATACATCTCTGTTATCGCGAAAAATATTGATGCTGTGCGTGAAATGATTTCGTCTTCTGCTTACTCAAGGATAGATGGGTTACAATACCTATAAGATCGCACTGGCTAATGTGCAAACGGTTGCGGAAGCTATCTTGCTAAAAGACTTAAAAAGTACTGTACAAAAATATTATTGCCAAGTCAATGTATGTCACCTACGGTGTACGTCAGGCTAGTCATTTGGGTCCATTGCTTTTTACCCTTTTAATAAATGACACCGCTGATGCTGTCTCATTCTCGAGCTCTAATGTATGCGGATTACGTAAAACTTTATTTCACGTACATATCTTCGCCCACATCCTGCGCAAATCTTCATATTGATTTGGATTTATTTCGACGTTAGTGTATAGTAAATTCACTAGTTCTGAACTGTTCTAAATGTAAACTTATTACATTTCACCATGTAAAGCCCGTTTTAACATCTTACGTACTAAATGGCACTCATATGGAGCGCATATCTGCAGCTTGTGACTTAGGTGGCTTGTTCGACTCGGTTATAAATAAAGGAATGGGTAGACTTGGTTTTCGCCAAACGCGGGGCTAGAGAGTTAAATGTTCCTTATCTCACCAAGGTTCTATACATACCTTCATCTTCCACAGGCTTCTTCTTATTGGTTTGACAACTCCGAAAATCGTGGAATACTTCTTCTAACCTTCTAAGCTGACGCTTAACATTAACGTTTATGTTGTTACTTGGGACGATTTATCAGTGTTTTGCCTGTTAATCAAAAAAGATGATCATAGATTCCAGACACTAGCGCTGTCCGGAAACTAGTACCGTTATAATATATAAATGTGGTGTAAAGCAACGTAGGAATTAACTGGCATCGAACTTCGAAGTGTATTGGATTTACTTTTTTATCAAAGTGTGTTGAGTTTATTTTTGTACTTATTACGACCGAGTTAGCAAAGACTGCTTAATAAGATAAGGGATATAGTTGATTCCAACAAGTCCCTTCTAATCAATTTTAATTTGTGTTTCATACTTACATGAGTAGATTTGCGTTAAATAAAATAAAATGAAAAATTAAATAAGTTAAACTAAAACAAAGTAAAATAAAATAAAATAAAATGAAATAAAACAAAAAAAATAAAATAAAACAAAATAAAATAAAATCAAATCAAACAAAATAAAATAAAATAAAGTAAGTATTCATGAAACGAGCTCAAGGCCAAGAATAATAATTTTTCACTTTTTTGAATTTTTATGAAAATTATTATTGTTTTTATTTATTAATAATCATTTTAATTAATTATTAAAAGTTTTTTTGATTGAATAGAGTAGGAAAAATAAACATAAAAATTCAAAAAAGTGAAAAATTATTATTCTTGGCCTTGAGCTCGTTTCATGAATACTTGAAAATGTACAGGCCGTAAATCAACAAAAATTGTTGGTATAAAAAAGCAATAAAATAAAATAAAATAATTTTGTTGTTGGTTTTCCGGTCTATTCACTTTACATATTTTTGTAAGTATAACGAGCTCAAGACCAGTTGATTATAATTCTTAGTTAATTACTATTGTTTTTGATTAGAGGAAAAATTGAAAGCAACAAACATATACAGGCTATAGTTATAGTACTATTTCGAAAACATCCACGATTTCTCGTCAGACTAATTCGTATAGTTTTGCTATTTCAGAGGATCTTGTGGAGAATCGAACCCAAAACTACACGCAGCATAGCCTATGGGTTAGGCAGCTGCGCTGGCAATCAGAGTGAGTGGGTTCGATTCTCCACAAGATCCTCTGAAATAGCAAAACTATACGAATTGATCTGACGAGAAATCGTGGCTGTTTTCGAAATAGTACTATAACTATAGCCTGTATATGTTTGTTGCTTTCAATTTTTCCTCTAATCAAAAACAATAATAATTAACTAAGAATTATTATCAACTGGTCTTGAGCTCGTTATACTTAAAAAAATATGTAAAATAAAATAAAATAAAATAAAATAAATAAAATAAAATATCTCGGAAAACAGATGCTTTAAATATGAAGAAGGATTATATACACAAGTAAAGGGACTTCCATGGGATCCCCAGCATCGCCAGTAGTTGCCGACATAATAATGGAGGAAATATTAGGAAAATTGTCAAACACAAGGCTACTTAGTAAGTACGTAGATGACGTATTTGCAGTAGTGAAGGAAGAAAAACTGGAGACAACCCTGAATATCGTAAACTCGTACCACAAAGATATTAAAATTACTATGGAGTTGCAAAATAATAATAAATTACCGTTTTTGGATTCTCTAGTGTATAAAATGAATAATAAAATTAACATTGATTGGTACCAAAAACCCACATAATAAACTATAAATCTCTCTCTCTATGGCGCGATATACAACAGGTATATCATCATAAACCTCCTAAGAGATTTTTGCGCCAAGCTTCTCTTCCAATTTGTGGTGTGCCGATTTGAATTTTCCCTACAAATTGGTGGGACCTACAGTTTTTTGCCGACTCCGAACGGCATCTACAAAGGAGACGAATTTTAGAAGATAGAAAAAAGTAATGTTGTCTATAAAATTTCATGTGGGGGTGACAAAAACAACAATGTGGGTACAACCAAAAATAAACTCAAAACACGAATAGCAGGGCACCGATCCGACATTAAAAATATACAATCACAAAACACACAAAAAACAGCGCTTGCTGCCCACTGTGCGGAGAGCGGCCACAAACCAAACTTTGAAGCAGTGAGCATATTACAACAAGAGCAACATTATAATAAACGTTTTACATTGGAAATGCTCCACATTACTAACTTAGCTGAAAACAAGAGATTAAACTACAAGAAAGATATAGAGGGATGTGCTCATATATACCAACATTTACTAGACTGTAAAAAGTAAAAAAATAAAATCAGTTCAAAATTGCATGGCGAACTAAACGGAGGCTGTGTGCTTAGAATACGCATTAAATGTATGTATGTATTTATTTATTTATTGTGTTGATGTATGAAAATGTTTAAATTGTTAAATATTGTTATAGCCCCCTGAAGACGATCTCCGAAGGAGATTGAAATATATTGGGTAACCCCGCAATAAAACTCGTTTTTTATTAAATTTGACCTCGAGCCAGCTAACACAAAATTCGTAAAATAAAACAAAATAAAATAAAATAAATAAAAGGAAAAATAAATAAAAATAAAATAAAATAAATAAAAAGATAAATAAAGAAAAGAACGGTATTATAAAATGGAAAAGGGCTTACAGGAAAAATAAAAATAAGCAAAAACAAAAGAAAGAAGAGCACAATAAATTAAAGGAAACTACCAACAAAGAGAAGATGAAGAACAGTAACAGCAAGTACAGGAAACAATAAAATATAATGAATAAAAATCAGGGACCGATTTTAACCGTTATCTTCGAAAATTCCAATTCAAAAAGTCCGATAGAAAGAATATCTCTATTTAACATTTGAATGCAACAAAGTAATGCCTGCAAAGCAGAGACTATTTATCTGGAATTACCTTAGCGATTCTTATGAAAAAGGTAAAAAAAAATAACGGTCAAAAATTACTTTTATTCTAAGAGTTAAAAATAACGGTTAAAAATGATTTTTATTCTAAGAGTTAAAAATAACGGTTAAAACTGATTTTTATTATAAAATTTAAAAATAACGGTTAAAATTTTACTTTTATTATAAAAGTTGTAACCGTTACGATCCCTGATAAAAATAAAAAAATGTATTATTTAATGGTATAAAAATAAAGAAATAATAGGAAAGTAAGGAAAGGAAAATATATTAAAGGAAAGAAACAGCAAAGAAAGGAAGAGAAAGAAAGGCTACAGAAGAGGAAGGTAAAGTATACTCAAAGAAAGGAACAGAAAAGAAGGGAAGGGAAAGAAATGCGAAGAAAAATAAGAAAAAGTTATTAAAATAAAATAATATGTTTGTTTGGATTTTAACCATTGGGAAAAAGTAACTAAAAAAAAAATTTAACTACGGCCTTAAAGACAAGCACATTTAAACAAATATAGGCACTCCTTCGTCGATATTGAACAATAAAGTAAAAAAAAAGTTGTATATACTTAACTAGAGCTTTAGGTGTTTTCAAGTAAAAAAAATAACATAAAATAAATGATAAAGTGTCAGTTTTTTTTTGCGTTTTCAAATCAACATTTGAAGTATTTCAATTGTGTTTTGTGTATTTCGTTTTTGTGAGCAATTCTATAAATTTTTTTCGAAAATACTATGTAATTACTTGATTAAATTAATCAACTCAACTTCTCGAGTCGAATTTATAAAAACAAATAAATCTGTTGAAAGTTCTCATCACAATGAACCCTCCTTCCCAATTTGTGGAGTTTTCCACTCAGGAATCAGCTACCATTGTTTGTCCACGTTGTGGTCGATCCATTTGCACTGTAGTTACTTATACTCCAACAATTAAAACACATATAATAGCTGTGCTGCTTTGCGTTTTCTGGTAAGTTTGGTTTTTATGTGGATTCTATATGGAAAACATATTATTTGAAAGTTGGAAAAAACTTATCCAATTCAAGCTTCTTGCACCTTAATTAATAGCGTCCCATATTTTCATGTGGCGTTAACCTTTTAACAAGCTTCCCAATTCGCGATTAAAGTCAAGTTGTTCTCATCGAGGCTGGTATGAGGTACGCGTAAAAGGGTGCGGCTTCTGGTTTGCCCAAGTTTTTTTCAGATGATAGAAGGAACTGAAGCGCACAATTAAAGATGTTTGAGTTAAAACTTTTTGTACTATGAAGGCCCAGGAATCACAATCCGGGTGCGGAATTAAGATGTGAAACAATTTAAAAGTAGTTCAGGAAAAAAGTTTGAATAATTTGATTGGCTGAATGGAAGATCACTCTAGTTCAAGCAACGCCCCACTTCAGAATTTTATTTTTTTTTCAAAAGCGCCGTATTTTAGAATTTTGTTGAAGAACGCCTTATCTCATAATCTTTATAACTAACTTTTTATTTCTTTTTCTTGGCAACTCAGTTCAAAAGGATTCGTAATAATAAAGGTGATCCGTTGAAACAAGTGATCTTTTTTTCCATTAGTAATTGCGAACGGCGGCCGCCGTGGTGTGAAGGTAGTGTTGCCGGCCTACCACACCGAAGGTCCATGGTTCGAGCCCTGGTACAGGTAACATCAAAAGTGATTTGAAAAAAAGTTTTTCAAAACGGGGTCGCCCCTCGGCAGTGGTTTGGCAAACTCTCCGAGTGTATTTCTGCCATGACAGGCTTCTCAGCAAAAATTCGTCTCCTTTGTAGATGCCGTTCGGAGTCGGCAAAAAACTGTAGGTCCCACCAATTTGTAGGGAAAATTCAAATCGGCACACCACAAATTGGAAGAGAAGCTTGGCGCAAAAATCTCTTAGGAGGTTTATGATGATATACCTGTTGTATATCGCGCCATAGAGATAGAGAATTGCGAACTTCAGAAAAAATTTAAATAATAATTATAAATTGAAGGAACCGTCGAATCAATTACGTATTTCTAATAAGAATTTAAAAGTCTGGGTAGAAATATTTATATTTGAATTGTTGAAGTTTGTAGTATTAATATGAGTAAGTACTTTGATAAGAATTTTGAATCGGGTTCACTTATACTTAATACTAATAAAGTAAATTATCAATCGAAACTGTATTTTCACAAATATTTAACTTGATTCGAGATATTTACCCAAAGTACAAACTATTCTGATATTTGATCAGTTTAACAGCGCTGACATTTAGAGTGGCAGACAAAAGTGTACATTAGGTTGGACCGATTTGTATGGACGAAAGTTAACCGATATCGCGCCATTGATTTTTTGATAGGTTTTGGGCTCAGGAAAAAAAAGTTCCACTACGCATACCCAAAAAAATTAGAGTGCGAAATTTCATTTTTTTTTTACTTTTTTCGACTTTGATTTTGAAGGTTTTTTTCATGACCTACTAAAAAAAATTTCATTTGATTTTAAAATTTTCATGTATACCCTGTCCGACATAAAAATGTCCGCTAAAAACGTTTGCGATAACAGTTTTTTGAAAAAATAAATTATTTTCGGGTTTTGGAAAATTCGATTTTTCGACCAAAGCAAGAGCGGCAGACAAATAAGGCATGAGCGCAACAGAACGAAGAAAGACACTGAAGATGGCACAACGCCGAAATCGGTTTGTCTCCAAACCAAAATTGACAAGGGATGACGGAAAATCGTTCCAGAAAAATTCATACTTCTACCCTGTCGAAAACAGCAATAATAGTTAATAAATAGTTATTCAGTATTCCCGTCCAAGAGCTCGGCACTTAACTTATTGAAGCAGGTACAGCCAAGGTGAATTCGGTTAAAACCCAAAATATCTTTAAAAAAATAAAAGAGATTAGCATTGGAATGGAAAATAATTAGAACAATAATGGTGGTATCGTCAGTCCGATAACGCAGCCGTCAATTTGGGAATGATCAGAACTGAATGACACATATTTCGATTTTTATACCTTTAATGAACATGAAATGGTATTATAACTTTGGTCCGACGTTTGTAAGTATGAGAAGAGGAGATAGACCCACCAATAAGTATACCGAAATGATCAGGGCGATGAGCTGAGTCGATTTAGCCATGTCCATCTGTCCGTCCATTTGTCTGTTTGAACGCAAACTAGTCCCTCGGTTTTTGAGATATATCGATGAAATTTGGAATGGGTCACCTTTTTGCATAGCCCCCATACAATCGATTGTTTCGATAAACAGGCTATAGCCTACAACTCTAGCAATTAAAAAGCTAGGAACGTAAAATTTTGCAAGTTTGGTATATATTATATACGTAATTAGGCTTGTAAAAATCAGCCAGATCGGACCTACATAACATATAGCTCACATACAATCGATTGTTTCGATAAATGGGGTTTGGGCTATGTATCTTTAAACAAACAGGGTAAGACGATCAAATTTTGCAGAGTCTGTACTTATTGTAAGTAAGGAGCGGGCACTTAAAACCGTGATGCGTATTCGTGAAAGGTATAAAGCCTTTGGCACAGCCGAAAACATCTCTTTGTTTACTTGTTTCTATACACTTGGATTTAAAAAAAAAAAAAACAATATATAAACACAAATTAACAGTGGTGCTCAAATTATTTTATATGGAAGGAAAAATCCCAATACGTGTACAAAAATATGTGTACGCTGAGATTTTCTTTTTAAAATTGAGTAAGCAAAGAAAAAAATTTCGAAAATGTTTTGGAGATATCGCAAAAAAAAAAAATTTCTAAGTAACGAGTCTGGTTCCAAGCAGGACCAGTCCAGGCCATGATAGGTTACATAAAGTTAATGGATTCCACCAATTAGAAATTTAGTTGTTTTTTAATTACGGATATTCTTCCTGCTAATTTTAGTTATGTAACTCAAGCAGCACAATTTCGACAATTATAACAAAAGTGGTTGTGCGGCGATTCTCCTGAAGATAGTATCGGTAACAAACTAAATTTCAAACAAATTTATACCGCTAAAGGTTTCAGTTAGAGCTGTTCAAGGACCATTTTGCAAGTTAAATTCATAACTATCAGAGATTTTGATATAATATTTCATACATATATTAAAATTAGGCGTGGTTACTTCTCGATTCCACACATTTTCGGTAAAAAATGCCACCTTAACTTATGCCACCTGCAATTTGTATACCAAATTTAATTCTGTCTTCATCTAACCGCTACCTATTGAAATAAGCTGGTATTTCCTTGCTAATATCCTTCCACTTTTCTTAGACCAGAAGTCTAATTTTATATCCAGCTGCACTAGTTACGGTTGCCATCATCTATGTTTCGAACTATTTTGAACCAACCTGAGCTCATTTTAAATGCTTTTTGAACCAAGTTTATGGTCATTGAGACCTTTTTGTGTTTCTGATAAGACTTGAAAAATAGTTTTATGCATCAAAATTCTTCAAAATTCCGATCCCATATGTTTTCTTTTTTTGTTCAATTAAATTCGAGTACATTCAATTCTGAATATTATTTTTTCACAGTGGCTCAATATTTAAAAAAAAAATTATTGTCAATTTGTTAGTTGTTGTTGTTGTTGTTAACAGTGCTTCGCCCTGCCAGAGTGTGGACAGGGTTACACTGAAAAAACAGCCCTTGGCCGGGTGAAAAACCCCGGGTCATTCCGGTGCGATAGAACCGGCTGTTGTGGGAATGTCAATTTGTTAGTGTAAATTTCTATTTCTTATGGAAGTGCCTGAGCTTCATACCAAATTGTTTTTGTTTTGCACTTTCATAAGAAACTCAGGCACTTTCATATGAATTGTATTTATATGTGAGGGCATATGGGAGTGCTTTGAAAATTTTTTTTTGCATTGAAAGTGTTAATTTGTATCCCTGTCTATATTCGAGGGCAAAACAAAAACAAGTGTATGGGGATTGCGCAGTCCTGAAAATTAATGTCAGTAACCGTCCCCATGTGCACCACAATAATAATATCGTTTACCAAAGATATCATCTACTTAGAGATGCACGATATGCGTTTTCACTGACAGTCACGTTACCAATATTATACTCGTCGTACAATCATTGACAAACACGGTTAAACGTTTGAGCCTTAATTTGAAACCATTCATCGGTTTTAGGAATTTTATATTTTTTAATACCAAACCAATTTTTTGAAAGTTTGATGAACTAAAAATTTGCTTGGATTGTAAACATTTCGTATGAAGAATCGATAGCTATTGGCGAATACAACGCAGCTGAATATAAGACCTAAATATGATTAGATAGGTTATCTCCTCATAAAGCCGAAAAAAATGGTATGAGTCACAAAAAATGTGTGCGATTTCCAGTTAACTAAAATTCTGAGAAGCCACCTGTCCATAGTTGGTGCGAAGTGTTTATAGATAAAAAATTTTCCTTGTAAAAGTACAATCATATATGTAAGTGTGTTATATATTTATATAACCATCGCTCAACTTAAGTGCAAACAGTTTTAGAGAGTGAACGAATTTTTGCTTTCGAAGACTTCAGTTTGGTTCTGAAAAGCGTTCTTAACGTACACGAAAGCGGTTAAATAAGTGAAAACGGTTTCAATCTTTTTTCCTTTAATTTTTGTGTTAAGTTCAAATCATTCATTATGTCAAATCAGTCGAATTATACACTTACATCAACTTACCAACCTACGTCAGGAACTGATATAATAACAACTTCCCAAGGCCCGAGAGTCGACGGCGTTCCGACACACTTAACCTGTCCCGCATGCCACGCCCAAGTGTTAACGGAAGTTAAATATAAGGCAACTAACCGAACTCATATTTGGGCTGCGGTATTGTTTATTTTTTGGTAAGTTGAAAATAGAACAAAACATCTAATTCAAAAGGTACGAGTCCCCGAGTACCATGATTTGGAATGGGATAAGCCTTACAAAAAAAGAGGAAGCGGATTCCAAATTAATACCTGTCACATATACTTGGACCATTCGGGTCAGGGATTGTCGTTTTCAGAAAATTTTAGTACTTCAAACATTTTTGAAAAAAAATCCATTTTGTTATTTTATTCATATGTCGCTAAGTGCTTAGGAAAAGAAATCGGCTATCCTCAATAATCCAATGCTGACGAGCTGAGCTGAGCTATGTCACAACTTTATATGACACGTACTAGCTCATCAGTAATGGAATTTTTCTTAGCTTTTCAGTTAAACAATCCCTATATCGATTTATTAAGACTAAGGCTGACTGCCTATATAATATTCTTGAGGTTTTCGTAGCTGTAGCGGGAGCGCTAGGATCCGTCGACAGCTTTTGTAAAGGAAAACTAGTAAAATTTGATTACTGTGACATGCCTATTTATATCAGACCGCTAAAGTTATACATAACATGACCTTCCTTAACTCAATACTGGTTGATTTGTTAATTTGGTTCAATAATAGACCTCTCACAGACTTAAAGTCAGGGACCGTAAATGTTATGAGTGTTATTATAGAACTCGCTATTTGATCATTTTCAGATTTTTTTTAATAAAAATCAACAATAATAGGTATCTTCAAGTTTTATTTTTTTGATCAAAAATAATCATAATTTTTTGAGTTTTATTTTTTTTTTTGGTCGATAATAAAACTTGTTCCTTGAGCGATATTTTATCCTTCAAGAATAAAAATTTAATTTTGAGTTTTAACTTTTTTTACGGATCAAAAAACTCAAAAAGCAGCTGCGCCTTTTTGGCAAGTAGTTGATCATGAATATTGGTTGGTATAATCTCGTCAACATATGTACTCAATAATTAAAACATATTTATAGACACATACATACAGGGTGGCTGATGAATTTTGCTACATTAAGAAACTCAAATAATTTTTTTTTTCAGTGTATGGAATTCATTTTTCTTTTATTCATGTTAAAGCTCATTAAATTTTATTAAATATAGCTTAATTAGTTTAAAAAATAATGGAATTTAAATGCCCCCCCTGCTCGTCGATGCATGTGCGGCATCTTACCAAAAAGTTGTTCATTACTGCTTGGAGAGTTGAGACAGGAATAATGTTTCTCGAATGGATTGCCTTAGTTCATTCAAATTTGTTGGTTTTGCTTTGAAGACTTCCTGTTTGCAATAACCCCACAAGAAAAAGTCAGGTGCAGTAAGGTCAGGCGACCTGAGTGGCCAACGGAATGTGGAGTTTCTGGATATCAGCTTATTGGGAAATTTTCGTCGCAATTCTGTCATAACAGGTTGGGCTATATGAGGAGCTGCACCATCTTGCTGAAACCACACAGAGTTGAAAGAAATTCTCATTCGGCGTAATTCTGGATAGAAAAACTCTCTCAACATGCTCAAGTAACGGTCTCCAGTAACCGTAACGGTGTGACCGTTTTCTTCGAAGAAGTAGGGCCCGACAATGCAGCGTGATGAAACTGCTCACCACACTGTGACCCGAAGTGGATGCAATTCCGTCTCATGGAGTATCTGTGGGTTGGAAGCACTCCATATTCGACAATTTTGTCTGTTTATGTTGCCGTTTAAATCGAAATGGGCCTCGTCAGACATGAAAAGACAGTTCAACATGTTTCCATCCTCTTCCACCATTTGAAGCATCTTCTGGCAAAATTCCAAGCGAATCGGCAAGTCTGCAGCGTTCAGTTTGTTGGCCATTTGAATTTTATATGGGAATAAGTCCAAATCTTTGTGCATAATTGACTGTAATGACTGTCTGCTTACACCCATTTGATCGGATAAGCTTCTTGTCGAAACACGTGGATTGTTTTGTATGGCAGCAGCTACAGCAGCGATTGTTTCCTCCGTTCGAACTGAAGGGTTTCGATGGTAAGGTCTTCTGTTGACTGTCCCATGCTCGGCAAAATTGTTTACAAGTCTTATTATGGTCCATCTGCTCGGAGGATTGCCGCCAAACGTGCGCCTATACTCTCTTTGAACCGAAACTACGGACTCCAGTGCGTGATAGCGGCGGACAATCCAAATTCTTGTTTCAGTGTCCCAGTTATCCATTTTTGTTAAATGTAAAAGTCAATCTGCAAAATAAAAAAAAAATTTACCAGATTCTTTAAATAGGAAAAAAGTTATTTAATTTTTTTTTGGTAGCGGCTTTCATTAGCCACCCTGCGCCTCGCTCTCGATTACTCATATATTGTCACACGATTAAGTTTAGTCGGCTACTGTTTAATTCAAAAAATACGATTACTCGATTAGCTCGAGCTCTAATATGTATACGTACATGGTGTTCTGGTAAGTGATGAGGCCCATAAGTACAAAACCAATTATAGCAGAGCCGAACGTCGGCACCTATACAAATTCATTTGAAACAGAACTGGGTGATAAGAATGACGATTACATACGATTCGGTAAGAAAAGTTGATCTAATGGAAGTCTCATGGAATGAATTCTTTTTCGAACGTCGCTTAACCATCTAAACGATTGCGGCCGTTTATTCTTTTTGCCAACGCCAATTGAAAACACCACGAGTTCCCAAGGCGGTATCCACTTGGTCCTTCCATCGAAGTGGCAGGCTCTTCTACTGCTACCTACTTCAAGTGCCGGTAAGAACACCTTCTTGGCCGGAACATCTTCCTTCGTTCGCACAACATGGCCTTTCTGAATTGAAAGCTGGTGATAATTCGCGTTAGTTCCTTTTCTTATTCGATGCTCTTTGCTCTACGTAGCTATATGTAGCCGCTAGTGAAACTTACCAAAATAATCACGTTCAGTTGGTTTTATTAATTTTTTTTAATAGTAAAAATGAAATCACATCTAAATTACTATCACTTCAACATACTTATATAAATAATGCGGCTGGTTGTATTAAAGTCAATCGTTGATGATGGTTCGCCAAGAAGAGAGAGAAAACGCAGTTAAGAAACCCGAACAGTAGTTGTGTTCGATGAGAATCAAATTTTTCAAAATTTCATAAAGTTTTTACTGGAAAGTGTTCGGTGACACAAAACATTTGCAGCGAGAGAGCGCATTTAGACATTTCATTGTGAGAGAGAGTTGTAAGCAAAGATGACTAGATGCGAAACTTCGAGCTCTCTGAGAGCGCTCTAAAAGTGGTCTTTTTTTATAACATTTTCCAATGGTGCCGGTATGGTGAAAACAAAACATGGGCATTTTGAGTAGATTTTTGGGTATTTTGCGGTTCCCACACCACCATGAGGTATGCAAAAGGCGTGTTACTCGGTTCCCCAGTAGGCTATATCACCCATATTAGAATTTAAGTATTAATTAAGCCAAGATGTATTTAAAATAAAAGAAAAGAAAAAACTCAAATAAATGAAAATTATAAAATAATTAAAAAATAAAGTTATAAATAATAGAAATTATAAAATAAAGCAAAATAATAAATAATACACGTTTATTCATAAAATAAAGATTGAAATCAAAAATTGCGGCAAATTGTTTTTTTTTCAATGAAAATAATCATTATCACATTCTTCACTAGTGAAATTAGAATATGGTGACATTAAATAGGACTAAAAACATTTAATTCACTTAATAAATCTGAAAAGCAATATATAGCTTAGTTAAAAATTAATTTATTTTTAAAAAACGCATTAAACTTAGGAATAAATAAAAAAGAGATTCAAATTTTGGAAATATTTTAACAGAATAACATATCACTTTGAAGTAATTACTCAATTTGCCACGCACATTTTGGCAGGATTCAGTTATATACTATTATAATCACCTAGATTTGTCCTTCTGCTTGTTAAGAAACTTATGAAAGCGCTGGGCACCAGCACACCCCACAGTACACTTCTTTGTGTTCGACATTTAAAACAACCGAATAAGCAAAATACGTTTACTATACGCTTACGATAAACTTACTTTAGCAAGCTTTTCGTTTGGAAAACGTTTACTATAATCATTGTCAAACCTTTGAAAAAAACTGTCGAATCAACGAAAGTGATCCCTTTTTAAACAATTGGGAATGAGGTTTGGAAAACAATTTTTAATTAACGTTTTATTGAACGTACAGTAAGGGTTTGTTGAAAACTCATTGATAAAACTCCAATTTAGGCATTGATGGCACTGTTTTTTGCCGACTCGGAATGGAATTTTAATATAGTTCATATAAATCAAGTAGGTAAATTATTTAGCATTATTTTTGAAAACTGCCAAAACTTTTCACCTCGCAGAAAGTTCACCTCAAGTTAATTCCCCAAAGCTACCATACAATTGAGAAAACATATTTAAGCGTTTGTGAAGTTTTTTAGTTACAAACTCATTTGGAAAACATTGAATTTAACGTTTGGAAAATATTGTTTAATAACCTAACTTGCTTCTTTTTTTTTTGGAATTAATAATTATGTTCTTACTGCCTTTTCACTTTAAGTTTATATATATAATAAATTGTTTTGATTAAAGACGTTTATTTTCAGCTCACAATAAATGAAATAGAACTGTTTTTCGCAAATTGTTTTGGTCCTTTTTTTCCTTTCGGGTTCCTCTTTTTTTATATATCTCATGTCAGATTTTGCTCGATTAGGTAGTGCTGCCAAGTAGCAACACATAATCGAGCAATTTTCAAACAGCGAAATGAGAGAGCGGGAGAGAGTTTCGCATCTATTCATCTTTGGTTGCAAGTTTCTGCTGGGAGAATTTCACTCAGTAAAACTTGCAAGTGAAAAACAGCTCAACGTGACATGGGAAAGCAACAACAAAAACTTAAAATGTTTAGCTATTAACCAATGAAAAAGGCAACAGCTGTTTTTCTACAAGTTTTTAATGATTCCTGTTCGGTGTAAACTTTTGACTTTTTGCGTTTCGAGAGAGTTTTACGCTATTCTCACTTTGTCATCGAACACAGCTAGTGATTTTAATTTTCAATATGGAGGGCGCGGCGAAATTGATCAGCTGTTGATTTTGGGAGCGTGTCATTATTCTGTATTACAAAATTCTGTGTGACAAAATTCTGTAAATTGCAAAAAAATTCTGCTTGAACAAAATTCTGCTTTTTTAAAATTCTGCTTTTTAAAATTCTGCTTTTTTAAAATTCTGCTTTCTAAAATTCTGCTTTCAATGTTCTGTATTACAAAATTCTGTATTAAAATATAATGTTAACAATGTTAAAGAGGTAATGTAATTATTTTGAAAAAGTGCGCACATGTACATATGTATATATTTTATTTGTTTTGTCGCAAGTTTTCATGTGGTTGTTGTAAATTATTAGGCTGTACTTAAAAACGTGAAAAAGAGTCGGATCGGTGGCATGTTGCCACCGATCAGGGCAACCACCTGGACTTGGCATGGCGTAGCCCAGGGTTATTTAAATAAGCGCGGCCGAAGGCCGCCTATGCAGAAAGGTCTTTTGTACAGAATAACTGTAGTTCGCGTAGCTGCGCACTTTTTCAAAATAATTACATTACCTCTTTAACATTGTTAACATTATATTTTAATACAGAATTTTGTAATACAGAACTTTGAAAGCAGAATTTTAGAAAGCAGAATTTTAAAAAAGCAGAATTTTAAAAAAGCAGAATTTTAAAAAGCAGAATTTTGTTTTTAGAATTTTGTACATACAGAATTTCGACACCAACCCGTTGATTTTATTGCATTCGGCATATTGCGCTGACATCACATGCGTAATTAAAGAGTCGAAAGTCGCTACCTATACACTGACAAAAAAAACCTAGATGTTAAAATACTCGATATGTACATACATTTAATTTGAATTGTATATCTTTAATTCACAGCCGGTTTCACGAAAGAAATTTAAATTAAAAATAATTTTTTTATTAAAGTTTTATATGAAATTTGACAGCGAATTGCTTCCTGAAACTGGGTGTTAGAGTATAAGATATTGTAAAAGAGATGTGATTTGTTATAATTAATAATTTAAAATTTTAATACATTTTTTTCGTAAACCAAAAAAATCTGAAAATTTAATAAAAGTCCGTGATTCTTATACATATATGCATTTAAAACAAATCTCTAACGCTCAACTAATTTTAACCATTTTTTCTTTTCTTTTCCCATTTCAGTTGCTGGCCTTGCGTATGCGTGCCCTATTGCATGAAGTCCTGTCAGAATGCAAACCATTATTGTCCTAATTGTAATGCTTACATTGGCACCTATACAAATTGATATCAAGTATACAGAAAACTAAAAATTCATAGAAGACCATTACTTAAAAATATGCACCACAGAAAAACTGATAAACATAAATGGATATAAACAAATGAACGAGGCAGCGTAAACATCCATTGATTGGACTTAACAGCTTTTAGCATTGAAGCATTACAAAGACCAATTATTGAAATCATAATAAAAATACACTACTGTGTACTTAACAATCTATGAATACATACTTATAATGTATTTAATACATATACGAAACAGTAATTATTATTCCTAATGTGAAGAAAGTAGCTACTTTCAAATTAAATGAAAAAACTTGATATAAATATTCACTTGTATGTATCCACCAAAAAAATGTGTTTTGTGTATATTAAGTAAAATTGCTTACGACTAATCAAATATAAATTGAACTTTGTTAACAAAACTGAAAAGCATTTAACGGTAAATAAATATGTAATGTGATAAACGAAGCCAAAAGTAACAGAAGATTTTTAAATTTGATTTGATTTACTTAATTTTTTCAAACAGGTCTGTTTTCTGACTCGCATATACATACATCTGAATTTACGATTAAAAACAACGGTTATCGGCAAATGCGTATAATCCATAAAATTATTTGTCAGCACTGCACAACAACCAGCATATACTCGTATACTACATGCATTCACTTTATTGTTAAGGCCGATAAAGCCGATAGCCTGTAAAACAGAAAAATACAAGACGTGGAAGTACTCATTAACTCTTTCATAGTATCCCACTATTCATATCTCTCTCTATGGCGCGATATACAACAGGTATATCATCATAAACCTCCTAAGAGATTTTTGCGCCAAGCTTCTCTTCCAATTTGTGGTGTGCCGATTTGAATTTTCCCTACAAATTGGTGGGACCTACAGTTTTTTGCCGACTCCGAACGGCATCTACAAAGGAGACGAATTTTTGCTGAGAAGCCTGTCATGGCAGAAATACACTCGGAGAGTTTGCCAAACCACTGCCGAGCGGCGACCCCGTTTTGAAAAACTTTTTTCAAATCACTTTTGATGTTACCTGTACCAGGGCTCGAACCATGGACCTTCGGTGTGGTAGGCCGGCAACACTACCTTCACACCACGGCGGCCGCCTATTCATATATCCAACTTTTTTTTCGATGTTTGAGAAAAGTCTAAATTTTCGAAGTGATTTCCAACTTGTTTCTCCACTTGAGGTTGAACTTTTTTATCCAAAGTTTGATTTCAGTTTGAAAACCACTGGAGTTCATTTTAAAAGTGCGCCTGCAATTTTTACATACGGCAGCACTCGTATTTTCTGTCATATCTAACATCAAAAATAAATCAGAACACGTGAGCTTACAAAAAATTGCCAAAATTGTTGACAAAACATTAAAAAAGGGAAAGAAATAAAAAGATATATACATTAAATTGCACTTTCTGTTGTAATAATTAGTGAAATTACTAACGAAAAAAGGAAAATGTGAAGTTTGATTTTAGTTGAAAAATATTGAAGGAATTCAAGTGGGAATCCACTATTTTTACAGTTGGCATATAAGAATATTTTCATATCAAAAATGTTCCCTTTTTGCTGAAGAATTGACTTTTTCTCTAATTGATCTCAAGTTAAAAATTAATTGCAAATTAAAAACGGATTTGATCTCGACTGATATTCAAATGTATTTCTAACAAAAATTGCTTATTGGGAGTAGATAAAGTTGTGCGCTTAACATCCCATCCAAATATAAGGCGCAAACGCAAATCAAATTGATAACATAAACGGAAATTAGTTATTATAGTTTTTTTTAAGAGTTTTCACTAAGAGATCTTTTAAAAGCGGTCGTAAGAAACTTGTTAATTCAACAGGGCAAGCGAAGTTTCCCTACGTCTACCACCGTGACCATGTTCAGGGGAAATAGCGGAGTCGTGGTGTTAGAATTTTAATGTGAAAAGGACAGCACCGCCAATTACTGTGGTTCGAATCTATGAACATTTTTCAATAGCTTTCGTAACTGCAAACTTCGCTACATATAAGAGTCTCGAGTTTAAAACGTATCTTTCTGCTTGTTTTTCCAAACCTGCATGTTAATTGTCAAACAAAAATAAAATAAATTACAAATGTTGAAATCGTACAGAAGGTCGAGAGTTCATACCTTTCGGGGGGTACTATAAAGAAGAGCGTAATGGACACAAAGCATGTACATAAGTGTTTTATAGTTTTTGAATATTCAACATTCCATTTAAAAAAATTTCCTTCTTAAAGGTTTGGTATTTGCAATAGCTAGGAGTAAGATTCATTCAAATCAAGGAACAAGGAGTCCAGAGGCGCAGCCTAAATAAATTATTGTAAATAATTAATTATAATTGATTGTAATTGTAAAACAGACATTAGTATATAGGCCATATAATACTTATGGAAATTAAAACTAAAAAAAATTAAAATTATTTACAGCTGTGTTCAATATAATAGTAGTGAAATAAAATGGGTATCGTTTGACACAATAAGAAGCAGCTGTGATTTTAATAGCTATCATTTAAAATATAGCGAATTCCATAACAGAAACCCCATAAGAAGAAATTTTAAAGTTTGCACACAGTTAAAGAAAGTTAATTAAACTTTAAAAAATGGTCATCAAAATCTTCAAATTTTTTTACAGAATTTCAAGAAAATTGTTGAGTACGCAGTTTTGTAGACCAATCCCGGGGTGGGTCACATTGAATAAAAAACTTCAGAAATAAAATATACATTTTTATTCATTATTTAAAAAAATTTGAGTTATGAGTGAAACGTTATTGGTTATTCAAAAAATTTTGAATAAAGAATAAAATTTCAATTTTTATTCAAGCTTTTGAGAATAAAAATAACACATCGAGATACAGCAAAATTATACCCATATGCACATATAGATAAATAAAAAATAAAACAAGTAAGAAAGTCTAAGTTCGGGTGGAACCGAACATTATATACCTAGTAGTGATCTATTATGTCTACCCAATTTACGCAGGTCTATTTTAACACTTTCAGTTCAAATAGATAGACGGACAGACAGACAGACGTATCGAGAGACGGACATGCCTACATCGACTCAGCTCATCCTCCTGATCATTTCAGTATACGTACAAACATTTCACGTTCATGAAAGGTATGTAAATCAAAAAAGATATACAACTTCGCTTTTGCAGTGGGGTATTAATTACTTGCCCAGATATTTTACTTTTCATCCTCAACGTTTTGATACACATTAATAAATATATATCTCGATTCGTTTATGCCGAATGAAGTAATATTCTCGTACATACCTTGTGTGCGTAACAAAAAAAATATAAAAAGGGTGTCTTTTATAGGCGCCAAAGTACTCCATCGATCTTTATGAAATTTTCCCAATATATAATTGGGTTCACTGGGTACAGCATAGACAATATATAGTTTTGGAAAAGTAGGCGGAGCCACGCCCCCAGGCTATATAAAGTTTCAGTTCGCCATAACTCCGAACTTTTTTGGTCTAAATTAATGAAATTTGGATATGTGTTAGTCAATATCTACATAATTTTTCTGAAGTGGGCAGTGCCAGGCCCACATATTTTGTTATTTGTTTTGCTCTCGAACCTTCACGATAGGTTCAGGAGTTCGCTGGGCACGACACAGTCTGTATATAGCTTTTGGAAAAGCCCCCAGGTTATATAAAGTTGCAGTTCGGTATAGTTAGGAGTTTATTTGGTTCAAGTTAATGACATTTGTTATATAGATGTATTCTATGTATCAAAACGTCAAAACAACTTCTACCGGGTTTGCTAGTATATTACAAAATGGCGAAAGCAAACAACGAATTTTAGCATTCTTTTGTAAAACTGGGAGACTAGTTTGCGTTCAAATAGACACACGGACATACAGGCAGACGGACAGACAGACGGACAGACGGAGAGACGGACATGGCCAAATCGACTCCGCTCATCGTGCTGATCATTTAAGTGAACTTTTCTCTTCTTCTTCTCATACTTACATACCTTTAATGTTTATGAAAGGTATGAAAATCAAAAAAGATACATAACTTCGCTATTGCAGTGGGCTATTAACTACGTCCCGGAATATTTTGCTTGTGTGTTTTTCCATTTCGCTAATTTTTGGCAGGAGTATAATACATACAACCGAGAAGCAGCTGACCAATTTCCATTAAAATATCAAGATTGAATTATAAGCGATTGCCTTTGAAAGTAGCAGAACTACTAGCCTACTTCTTCAAAATTGACAAAATTTTTTTGCGGCCGAGTTTTTCTTAAAAAGCTTATCATGTGTACAAAATCTAATTACATAACTCGCTTAGTTGTAGAAATATCGGCTTTTAAATTTTACAAAAAAAATTTTTCAGAACTATGTTAAAAAACCGGGCGTGGACATTAACCGATTTCGCCAATTTTTACAGCAAACAGTTACCTTTATATATAGAACATTATCACCAAATTTCGTTTCGACAAATCAATTTTTGGCGGAGTTATGGCATGAAAAGTTTTGTGGAATAGTCCACTATAAAAGGGGCGGCGCCACGCCCATTTTCGAAAATTAATATTTTTCAAATTTCACGGACACTTTGAAATTGAAATACGGAAAGTTATTGCCTATTAAATATATCTATGAGCCTTTTCAAAATCTGTGATATAAAAGTGGGCGTGGGCCTTAACCGATTCCGCCAATTTTTTTCTGGAAAATTCCTTGTATTCGTGGAAAACTGTGTGCCAAATTTCGCTGCGATGCCTTCAACAGTTTTCGATTTATGATTAATAATATATCTAAACTTGACTTAATTAAAATTTCTTGAACAGTTTGGTTTCTGCCTAAATGTTGATGTACACACCAAATTTTTTCCTTATAGGTGTATTATGTACTGAGTAATAACTTTTTTTGTGTTTTCGAAAATATTCTATATATAAAAAGTGGGCGTGGCTATCATCCGATTTCGCCCATTTTAAATAGCGCTCGGGGATGAGTGCCAAGAAACCTGCATACCAAATTTCGTTGTGATATCACAAAATTTACTCAAGTTATCGTGTTCACAGACGGACGGACGGACGGACATAGCTTAATCAATTTCTCTTTTCGTCCTGAACATTTTGATATATAGAAGTCTATATCTATCTCGATCTGTTTATGCCGTTACGCACTGCCGTTAGGCGACTAAAGTAATATACCTTGTGCACTACTAGGTATAATAAATAAATTGAGATTCACTGAGTTGATTTGATTGAAGTTCGGGATGATTGCCGGATCAAATAAGGCTTCTGGCGGGGCTAAGTGGTTTTTTCGTGGTAATTTCAAGATTGTTTTAGGGAATATTTTGGGATTTTTACCAGTCCTTTTCAGAATTGTTTTAGGGCTTATATTAGGCTTTTTTTTTGAACATTTTGGAATTTATTTAGGGACCATTATGTGACGTTCTTAGGAAAAATACCCCCAAAAAAACCGAGAAATTATTCCACAATATAGCCTTTAAAACAATACCGAAATTATCTAGAAAAAGGCCCTAAAAAAGTCCTAATATAATCCCTAAAACCCTTCCGAAATGTTCCTGTAAAAATCTCAAAATAATCACTAGAACTATCCTGAAATTACCACGAAAAGAACCAAGTAGTCGCGCCAAAAGCCCAATTTATCCATCAATGATCCCGAACTTGAATCAAATCCACTCAGTGAATCGCAATTTATACAAAAATAACCCAAAAAAATCTTTATAAATACACATTATGTCTATATGCACATATGGGTATAATTTTCCTGTATCTCGATGTGCTTATTTTTTATTTTCAAAAGCTTGAATAAAAATTAAAATTCTATTCTTTATTCAAATTTTTTTTAATAATAAATAAAATTTTATTTGTTATTTTTTCGCCATTCGTCACTCAAATTTTTTAAAACGCCCATACTTGGACCAATCAATTATATTATGAAGTTAGAACTCGCTCAAAAATTTTTTTGAATTTTCCGAATTTTCTTCGTCAAGAATGTTGAGCGATTCTTTCCATACAACGCACAAAAAACAATTGATTCTTTTTCTTCTTATGTGGTTTCTGTTATGGAATTCGTAATATTTTAATTGAAAATTATTAAAAACCCAGCTTCTTTCTACTTCGTCCAACGATATCCAATTTAATTTCTTGTTTTATTTTGTTGATTTTCCGACGGGGTGAATAATTGATGCATATTGGAACGATTTTCCGTCATCCCTTGTCAAATTTGGTTCTTGAGACAAACCGGTTTCGGCGTTGTGCCATCATCAGTGTCGATTTTCGTTCTGATCTGTTGTTGTTGATTTTTAATTGTGTAACGAATTGGAACCAATTTTTAACGGACACATTCGCAGCCCGTTTTCGATACTTTTTCAGTCAATTTCTCGATAGTAAAACGCATCGAAAATACGCAAGCTATTAACAATAGTTTTGTCCGCAAAAGTATTGCTTTAACTTCGGGGTAGGAGAGTCGAGTGAAGAAGCTATCAGCTGTCTATGTCGTGTGCAACTATTCGACGTCAATCCCTTGTATTACTTTGCTCACTTTTCTCGGAGTATCTTGACTGCTACAAGATGTTGGTCCGAGTCTATGTTGGCAACTCGTAATTTGTGCTTTTCGTCGATCGCGACATGACCAATTCTGCTTAATATTAGTTTGCGATTAGCTTTGCTAAGAATCAACACATTCTTTTCATGTCGTTTATTGCAGGATGGCTTCAATTATAAAACATTGTCATTACCTAGCAAATATCCAGCGATTACATCATGCAGCAACCCAACAACTAAAAAGGTTTATATTCGCAACAAACACTCGCACAAGAAAGCGCATAGTTTTCACTTGCTGGATACTCCTGCTGATTTTCGCAGCTCAATACAGTTTGGGGCATCAAAGTGTGCGAACGTGCTGCGGGAGTTTGGCTAATATAAAGGAGAATCTAAAGGCAAATTGTGTACGTCGAACAAATATTTGAGAGAAGCATGTGAATTTAGAGCATCATTATTATATAAATACATAAAAATATTTCGGGATGATAAAATGTGATATGTATACACATTCTCTTAAGTATATTTGCATCTGGGTTAGTGAAGTTTTTGGAATGCGAAAATAACTGAGAAGATTGCAGATATTAAAGATACATCTCAAGAGTGTAAAACTGTATAAAATACAAAAACAGCAAAATCTTTAGTGAACTCTTGGTCTTTTATACTTTAGCTTATGTCGTTTAAACCTGATTTAGCTCTTTTTTTTTTAAATCGAAATCGCAAATCGAAATCGTCAAATAACGAAACCGAAAGTGCACAAAAAAACCAATCCGAATTTTCTGTGAGAAAGCTATAAAAATTAACTCAAACTTGTTCTTACCCTATAGCGAAATTAGCAACTACACTTTTTTACGTTCATATTTAGAAAATTATAATTCATATTCAGGACAACGTTCTGAAGTTATTTTTCACTTATATGTGGGCGGTGCCACGCCCCTTCTCCAAAAGTTTAATAAAATCGTCAATGGAATGATCAATTCAATAAAGCTGCCAAATTTCGTTATTATATCTGCTTTTATTATTGAATCATTTTATTTTATACGTTTTTCGAAATTTTCGATATCGAAAGAAAGGGGCTTGGTAATTTTTCGATTTCGCCCATTTTTAAAAAGCAACCTATCTTGGTCAGAAAGAAGCCTGTGTGCCAAAATTTAATTCAAATATCCCAATTTTTACTAAAGTTATCGTGTCCACGGACGGACGGACATGTCTCAATGTATTCCTGCGTTCATTTTAAGAAGTTTGCTTAATGGAACTCCATATCTATGTATCTTGATTATTATATACCGTTACAAACAATGTCTGCCTGCTATTTTTTTTTTTTTTGAAGAATAATTTGTATCTAGCAACGTTTATTCGAAATTGACCGCCTCAGTGATTTCGATCTTTGCGTATCAAAGCCTTTTACCTCCTTTTATCACCTTTTACAAAAACTGATGCTAATCGGAACCACCAAGAGAAACAAAGTCACCATCCACCTGCTTCTTTCACCTTTGTTATTTATCTGAGATATATTTTTGTTTCTCTACTTATGATAAAATTTAAACAAGTTCATTGCTTATATTCAAGAAATATTGATTGTTAAGCTAATAGAATCCAAAGCACCAGATTTCATTTTTTGTCTGTCTGTCTGTATGTTTGGGCGCATATCACTCACTAACTGCTGAATAGAATTGAGTGCAACTTCAAGCGTTCCATTACTAAAAGAACAACTTTAAATTTAAGATATCTCTTATTTTGACAACTAGACCGATTTCGAAGTTATCGACCAATATGTGGACCAGGGTGACCCAAAATATGTTAGTACAATATGGGTATCAAAGGATAGCTGGTAATGAGTGTTGCAATAAGCGATATGATTAAGTTTCATATGTCAACTGGTTTCGGAGATTTATTGATTACAGTCGAACTCAGTCTGTTATAAGTTCTGAGACGCAGCAAAGCTTGTCCGGATTTTTTAGTTAATTAGTAAATCAGACAAATTGCTTTTTAGTGGTTAGAACCTCCTAAACAAGCTGCGAAAATTGTTTTTAATGTCTTGCAACCCCCATATTATCACAAATGCTAATAAGAATTGTATTGGTGAAGTATGATTCTTTTATTAAAAAAAACTCGTTTCTCCAATTAAAAACACATCTGAATCGGCTGTGTTATAGAAGCATTTTGTATGTTTGACCCTTTCAATAAAATGCGCACATTCTTATAATTTCAGCTTATTTATTTACTCATACAACATGTCTGCACCCGTAGGACCGGAACCAACAGTCGTCACTTGCCATAGCTGCCACAGCCAAGTCACAACTTCAGTTGATTATAAAGCATCCACTAAAACTCATTTGTTGGCATTGCTCTTATGCGTTTTAGGGTAAGTAGGCGAATAGAAATTGTACTGAGGTATGTGGTATTTCTTTTTTAATTGTGCCGCAGTTAATACCAAAAATGTATTTAATTAGTCATTGAGAGCAAATAAAGAGAATAACTTTCAATTGAAGACCATACAATTTGCACGAACGAGTTCTGAGTCACACAGCGCGTTAGTCGCTAATTAACTAGCTGATTGGGAATTATTTTGAGAATTAACTGTCAAAAACTTGCATAGTTAATTAAAAATCCAAGTCTATCTTTTATGGAGTAACAGAGTTATTCATGACTATAAATGAGCTTTATGTCAAGAACAACAATTTTTTTTTTTATGGAAACTATTATTGTTTTTATTTTTTAATAAATTTTTAAGAGTTTTTATTGGGATAGAGAAAGAATATTTAAAGCTTTTCTTATAGACCTATTTCGGAAGCTGTTAGACTGCTTCATCAGACAAATTTTGTCACCTTAACGTTAAGGCTATTAGAATTGTTAGCTAATCAGCTGGTAATATGTATCAAACAAAGTCTTTTATTAATGCGAATTATTTCTCTTTCATTCAAACAGCTTATGCCCTTGTGCCTGTTGCTTGTATTGCACTAAATGTGCCCGAAATGTCGAACATCGTTGTCCGTCGTGCGATGCATTCTTGGGAACTTATGAACGTTAAAAAAACATTTCTGAACCATTTGATGACAAGCTCTTACTACAAATCTAAATTAATGAAGCTTGCATATACTATGTTTAAACATTTGAAAGCACTGCTCGTGCCCAACTTATAGAACACAGGTAACACAAGTTGCAGACATACCCAGCTCTCGAATGGAAAATATTAAAATAGCAGAATATCAAGACATGACAAAATACTTACAGTTTCAAATACCGGCAGGACTTAGTACTGAAAAAATAAATTTCATTTAATTTCTGAGGAAACATTATGACTCTAAAAAAGAAAAACTATTTTCAAGTTTACAAATAATAAAATATTAGCTCTTTTTATTCGTAAACACTAAGCAACGTGTGAATAAAAAGCATTCGAAAAAATTTATTGATAATTTCTATTGGAATATTTATATACACATGTAAATAAAACATTTTCAAGTAAGCGTTTGCAAATATAGGTGCTTGTAATTGTTTCGGCTTGTTTTATAATGAAGTAAAAATATTTAATTAGGTCGCTTTTTTCCGGATCACTTGTCTAGCTTGTGACCGGGTTTGTTCTTGTATGGTAGCGACTTGCTAGAGTGTGCATTATGTTTGGTCGTGTCTGGATTATTAACGCTTGTGATTTGATGTTGTTTCGATATTCTGTGTTTCTGCATTTTGTTTGCTCTGAATACGCTTTACTACACCCCAGATTTTGGTAATATATAAAAAAAAAAAACTTTTGAAACTTGAAAAAAAATATTGATACTTATTTTTTATTATTTTATGTTTTATTAAATACAAATAGACATACATACATACAAGTTGTAATACAAAATATTATCTTTATTTATTTAATTCTATAAAATGACAAAAATACGAATTAATAATTTTCCCATCATACAATGCTAACAAGTTTGTGTGCGAAAAGTAGTTTTATTTTTATTAAAAACAAAGGAAAGAGTCCTTTAGATGTATGAAATAAAAAACATATAATTAAGAGATAGCTTTGAAAGATAAGGATACACATTTCAAAGTACGACAATATACAATTAATTTTGATTCGCACGCAATTTCGCTGACATTTGTAATATTTTGACATACTATACATTAGACTGCAACGATAATATAAAAGTTCCTCGAATCGCGCCAAAACAAAATATTTTTGCAGTGCAGTTTCGCAAAGAAAAATTTGTTTTAAAGGTGTTTATGTTTATAATAACATGGAAAAGTAGAGCGATTCGTTCAAGCTCTTAAATCTCTAGAAGAATTAATAGATCTCATAAACTTGAAAAAAAAAAACAAGTACTTGTTTACGATGTTTATACAGTTACGGAGTATTTATATGTTTAGACGAATACCCCCAATATTATTAAACAAAAGCCAATACTAAAGTGAAGTGGAAGTCTGTTTTAACATCACGTAAATTTAAGTACATTGATTTGGTTTACAACTAGTTTGGTGTATGAAGGGAAGTGGAGAAGCAGCTTTACCCCTGAACCATCGTTTTCAAGTCATTTGGTAAGCCTGATTGGGTCCGATTCTATGGTCTCACGCCTGACGAAGTATATTTAATGAAGGACTCACGCGCGTAAATCACGACCCAAAGGTTCAAGTGGTGAAACAGATCATTCCGCCGCAATAGGGTTAGTACCGGAGTGTACAGGATTCATTCCGACAAAGGACTGTTTTTGTGTATACAATAATTACAACAACAGCCACAGCGAATTATGACGACAAATTCAAAAAAACATTTTGTTCATAAAAAAATAATTCAATCCCAGTAGAACCAGACGTGGTGTTTGTAAGTATGAGAAGACCCATCAATAAGTATACAAAAATAATCAAGACTTTGAACGGAGTCGATTTAACCGAAACTAGTCCCTCAGTTTAAGATTTGGCATAAGGCCGCCATTTCATAATGTTTAAATCTTTAAATAGGGCTATAAGTAATGGGGCATTAAGTATTTAATGTGTATAGTGAAGGTCATAAAGATTGGGCCTACATATATAACATATATCCTCCACACAACCGATTGTTCTGATGCATAGGGTTTGGGCTATAACTTCTTCAATCTACCCTCTTTAAGCATGCCTACCGCCAGGCATCAGCATTAAATTGAGCAGCATAATGCTTCTCTCAAAAGATAGATTAATTAAAGTGATATTTTTGAATAAATTTTGAATACCAACATTTCAATTGAATTGTTCTTTAAGCCTAAATAAGCTCAAGGAAAAGAATAGTAATTTTTTATATATTTTATACAAAAACTATCATAGCTATATTTTTTTTATCATTATTTTTATTTAAATTATTAAAAGTTTTTATTAGAATAGAGAAGGCAAATTTAAAGACAAATCCCATAGCTTTTTAATACGTAGATCCAATTAGGAAGCTGCGATCAGCTTTTTTTTTTGGCACGCTCTGCTAACCGTTTTTCTATCAGAACGCTGGTTTCTTCGGTCAGATAAAATCCTATTTCCATTTACTTTGTCATAACTTTATGCAAGTACCGACATCTGGCGGTATGCTCATAATGGATTCTTGGTTTTTGTTTCCATTTTTGACACTCCGATACGCTCGTCGGTTTTGTTTATTTTGTAAACACATAGTTTTAATTTCAGTTGAATTGTTGTTAGTTATTAAAAAAAAATTAACAATAACCATTTTCTTATAGAAAATTATTATTCTTGGCCTTGAGCTCATTTCATATCATATATAGTTGAATATAATATATAATGCAAATGGCAAGAGATCTCTATTTCAATATTACCAATAATCGAAGTTTTTATATTTTGCGACGATTTTTAACCCTTAATTGTTTCCAGTGTGTGCATTAGGGATGCCGATCCCGGGGTTCGTTACTTTTTAACCGTCGATTGCAAGAAAGAAATCACGCGATGTTCAAAACGTTACTGTACTCAAGCTATCATTGGTTTCTTTATGAAAATTATCTCAATACTTTTGTTAGTATGCAATATTTTGGAATATGATAATTTACTTTGTTTTAGTACTTATGTACTGACATTTTTTATCAACTAACAGAACCGATTGCTTTTTTAATTTTAAAATTTTCGGCTGAATAAACACAATATTTTGTACAAAAATATACACGCCCATTTTTTTGCAAAAATTGCATTTATAAAGATATATGTATTTGAAAAATAGAATAGCAGAAATGCCTTAGCAATTCTTAAAAAAAAAATATAAAAATTTTGATGTATTGTCATATCTTATTTTGCCATGTTATTAATTAAATAATTTTCGATTTAGGAAGAGTTTTTAAGCTCTAGACCAAAAATTCTTCCAACAACTTCTTAAAGATCGAATAACAGAAACAATTCTCGTTTTAAATAAAACACAATTTCGAAATTAATTTCTTAGATAGATAGTTTCTTAAACAATTTCTTCAGTTTTCTTCAACGTAAACTGTTGGAGAATTTCAAATTTACAAATCCCGGGATTCTAGAATCAAATCCTGTTAATATCGGCATTGTAGAAATCCTATAACTTGGAATTCCTAAAATGTATGTTTGTGTATGTTGCTCATAACTTTTGCTACCTTTCATTTTATTGTCGTTGTACCTACTTTCAATGTTTATGTTACCTATGACATTGACCATCGCTGCATGGTATGCATTCAATTACTCGCAAGGGTACAATTTTTTTATCCTGAAAGACATCAGTAGATTTAATATTTTGATTTTATAAATATATTCTAATTGTAAGTATATGTTTGGAAAATTTTCATTAGCAATCTGCAGTTTAACTACAACTCACGCTCTAGACTAAAAATAATGTCAGTACCAATTGGTCCAATACCGTGTAATTTGACATGTCCGAATTGTTCAAAGTTAGTGACGTCGCGTCTTGAATATCGATCATCAACAAAAACGCATATCATTGCTTTGCTTCTTGCTGGAATGCTGTAAGTAAATTTATATTGTCATGTAGTATGTAAAGGGTGTTTTTTTAGGGGTATAGAACGTCGAATTGAAATAAAACACAAGAAAATCGTTTTAAGGTCCATCAATTTGGCTTTATTGAAAAGATAATTTTATGCCATTAATGATTAAATATGATTTCGGGCATGTGGCCGCCGCGGCTGGCTCGAATAAAGCCAATTCTACAGGTCCAATTTTCAACCACTTTTTCGAGCATATGGGGCCGTATGTCGGCAATAACGCCACGAATGTTGGCTTCCAATTCCCCTAACGTTTCTGGTTTGTTGGTGTAGACGAGCGACTTCACATATCCCCAAAGAAAATAATCCAATGGTGTCAAATCACACGACCTTGGTGGCCAATTGACAGGTCCATTCCGCGAAATTATGCGCTCATCGAATGTTTCCTTCAATAAATCGATTGTGACGTGCGCTGTGTGGCATGTAGCGCCGTCTTGTTGGAACCACAACTCATCCACATTCATGCCATCCAATTCGGGAACAAAATAGTCGGTTATCATGGCTCTATACCGGTCTCCATTAACGGTAGCTGCCTCTCCAGCATTATTGCGGAAGAAGTATGGCCCAATGACTCCACCAGCCCATAGAGCACACCAAACAGTCAGTTTTTGTGGATGTAATGGCGTTTCAAGGGTCTCATGTGGATTCTCTTCACTCCAAATGCGGCAATTTTGCTTGTTGACGTAGCCATTCAACCAAAAATGAGCCTCATCACTGAACAGAATTTTGCGATGAAAATCAGCATCGAAATCAATCTCATTTTCGGCCCATACACCAAAATCACGACGCATTGCATGGTCTCGCGGCTTTAATTCTTGCACAAGCTGGATCTTGTAAGGTCGCAAGCCAAGATCTTTGCGCAAAATCTTCCATAAAGTTGATGGACAAAGCTCCAATTGCTGTGCACGGTGGCGAATCGATTCATTCGGGTCCTCTTCAACACTTTGCTCTACAGCGGCAATTGTTTCTTCGATGCGCACTGTTCGACGTCTCTGCGGATGCGTATTATCACATAGAGTAAACGTAGTGCGAAAACGATCCATGGTTAACCGAATTAATTGCTCTGATGGACGATTATGTCGACCATAAAATGGACGGAGCTCACGGTAAACTTCGCGAACTGAACCATTATTTTCGAAATAAATTTGCACGATTTGCAAGCGTTGTTCTTTTGTCAACCTGTTCATGATGAAATGGCAAACCAAACTGAACATAAATGACATTAGAGTTGCCAGATTTGACCACAAAATGCCAGTTTTATCTCTATTCGAAAAACAAACCCGTAAAAAAAACACCCTATATAAGTCATTACTAACGCAATATGCATACTTCAAACTTTTTTTATTCTCGTTTCACTTTCCTACAGCTGCCTTCCTTGCGCCGGCGCTTTGTACTGCACGGAATGTGCTAGAAATGTGGAGCATTACTGCCCATTTTGCAATGCATTTTTAGGTGTTTATGATCGTTAGGCTATCCAGATGAATTGTAATAGTTTATTTGAATATATTTTCATCGAAGTTATCTGGCACTGGCCTTGATCCAATGAAAATTTATTTCAAAAATGTATAATAAACCACCTAATTACAACAAACAGAAGCTTTGTGAATTTTATTAATCACCATAAATGTGAGGCAGAGTTATGTTTTTGAATTACATAGCTTTTAAGGATTTGCGTACCTTGTGTGCTCGGTCGTGCGATTTGGCAATCTCAGCACTTCTTCTTTCAGTTTCTTCAACCACACCTGAGTAACAGAATGCATGCCTTCCATTGGAATAGAATAGTTCTCTGTTCAATCTACAAGAAAGGCTATCCATTTAAGAGCAAGCATATTGTATGAAGACTAAACCTGTAAATTGAGCCTTATCAGTCAGGGTTCAGAGCTGGTAAATCTTCTAGACCTACAAAGATGATTTAATCAATATAATGGGCCTTAAGACTCGGCGTTAGGTTCTTACTTCTTAGGACTGGATAAAGCGGTAAGGAAAACGAATGGGCACTTTTATTTTGGCAGATACAGCTTTGGCATATCTAGAGTCCATGGTTAGTTCCGAAAATAATTACAGTCTGGTAATTCAACTAATGTTGTCAATAAATACTAATTCGCTCTGAGTAGGCAATTTGAAAAGTAAAGTCGTCTTCTAAAGAACAACAATCACTATCCCTAAATCTCTTAGCATACCCGTCAAATACATATATGGGGGAAGAAGTTTTGTAAAAGAAGCCATTCATCATGACATAGATGTTAAGTATATTCGATAATAAGTTTCTACGGAGAGTTTATGAGCCTATACACGGTAGCGATGAGTATCAAAGTAGATTTAATCCTTTAACTGTTTAATTTTGTTTCGAAAATTTTTTTCGCCCTGCTTGATTATTTTCCATCGAAGACGAGTATACTCGACATACACAGAGTAAAATGATTTTGCTTATAAAAGTAGGCAATCATGATTGAAAATCAAACGTTGCGTGCTGGTATTTTAGAAAATATATATTTTTATTCGTTGTTAACAACAAAATGTATTTCATTGATAACAAAATGTCACATAAAGATAAAATTAAGGCATTATAGGAATGATAACAGAAGCAATAAAAGTCCAACTAAATCTAAGTCAAATATTCTAAGATGTACATTTTTAAAAAGATCTTTATTTTCCCTTATTCAGGGAAAGAAATTACAGTTGATTCGTTTAAAATAATACGAATGCGATTTTTTTTATCTTCACGACGAGTATACTCGACATAAACAGTTAAATTGTTAATGAAGAGTTGGGTAATCTTGCATGTTTCGTATTATTTTTATTTCGTATTATTATTATTATTATTATTATTATTATTTTTGAACAATCCTGCCTGTATGATAGGATATTAAAGCTTTGTCGTCTCTTTTTATTACTCAGGTAGGATCTGTTCGACTCATTCGTCTGTTCTGTTGGCCGTGGGACCTTGGTACATGAATTAGCTTGTCTTTTCACGGGTCTGTTTCAACAGCCAAAGTATCTTTCGTCCAACCACTGGCGCTAAAAAACTAGTGAAATGTCTGTATGCTCCTTCAGAGAACTGGTTAGTGATATTTACCTTGTAACCACTGTCCCATATTGAGGTAATGTCACCTATTCTACTACGCAGAAAAATAAAGTACGTTTCATTTGAAAGAACAAAAAGGAACCCCTCTTACAAGAGCTCAATCGTGATTTAACACCTAAAAGTTCTGTACTTTGTGAAGTTGCCGCTAGGACTATAACGTTTTGATAGACATTTGATTTCAAAGTATTCATTGATGGTAGCAGTTACAGCGCAGCTACCAAAACTTATACAAAACTTTAATGAGGGCTTAGTTATATTTTCTATTACTTTTGTGCCAGTTGCGATGGCACCCGATGAGACCGCCACCGATAAAACGATCGGCATTTTCCTCTACTCAGCATAGCTTGTACGGTATATAGAACTAACCGCCTATGTAATGGTAGAGTGTATGTTTCATGGAAATATTCTATCACATATTATATTGTATTACCCAACTGACCAAATCCGGAGCGCTCCGAAATGGTGATCTAAAAGGAGTCCGTAATTTGAGCTTTTTGGAGTTATTTAGTAAACATAAAAAATAACACTTTTTAAAAAGATCAGTGGACCATTTTCTGATCCTTTTTGTTGTCGCGTAAAGAAAAATGTTTAGAAATAAAAAAACGTTGTAGAGCGTTTGAAAGGAAACGTTCAATTATAAAAATGTTTTGAACCATTTTCTTTCGTTTTTTTTTTTTTGCTTTATACACAACAGAACGTAAAAAACTTTTTTTAGAGTCGAAAGTTGACAGCCAAGGGAAGTGCATTTAAAATTAAACAAAATAATATATTGTTTGACTATATGGAGTGAAGCTTTATACTTTGCATAGAAAACAATCTGCTATGGCTCGAGAGCTATCGGCTTTACAAAAAACTATAGAGAGCCTTTTTTTTTACTTTGGAGCTTCATGCACTAGCAGTATAAAATAATTTTGTTAAATTGTTGTGCTAGGAAAAAATTCAATAAATGCAAATGTATTCCGTGACAAACGATAGAATAACATTTTTCGATAAATCTTACCATTACCTAAATTATGGCGAAAAAGCACTTTGAATGGATATAGCATTTTTTTTTTCACAATTTCATCCTTAGTAGTCCAAAACTGCGATAACCAAAAAAAACGGATGGTCCGAAAAACTTTCTCAAATGGAGTCGTGTTCCCTCCGTTTCCTTAACTGGGTAGTTATGCTTTCACACACCAAATAAATTTTATGGCTCCGCTGTAGCTTCCCTGCAGGGAAAATCTCTCGTTCTGAACTGGTGCACTTCTAGTGCGTTCCGAACCCTTAGAAGTTCGCCTTCAATCTCTTTTACATGTAATCAACTGGCAAATTCAATATGAAGATGTTTCCCAGGCGGTGAAAATTTCACCCCGCTGCATTACCTTTTCGACAGTTTCGAACTAGCTAAAAATTCAAATGTTTGGATGTAGTTCGTTTCGTTTTAGTTCTGAACCATTTCTTAATCCTACGGTATGGATCTAGTTAGTTGATGGATACTTTTTTGTTAGTGCCAAACCAGACCAAAGCTCCACACATTTATACTAGTACTATTTTACCCCGTTTCGATTGTTCTAAACGAGTGCATTCGATCGATCGATATTTAGGAACAAGGACCAAACTCTAAAGATATACCTAGAAAAACTCAGAAATTAATTATTATTAAATTAATGTGCTTATTTCACTATATTGGCTTCGAATTACAAAAATTACTCAACTTATTGTAAATCCAAATACGTTTTAATTATTACTTAACTACCGGTTTCGAACTAGTGTAAATCGTATTAGCCACTTTATCTCTAGTTCTAAGCCAAAAATTGTTCTCAACAGTTACCGACTTCCCCACAGAGTGGCGCTTGGGCACCAAAGGATATTGTGCATGCATTATTTGAGCTACTTAATCAATTTTTTTCAAGTAAAAGGGGTTTAATTGGGTAAGATGAAAAAGTAAAAAAGCCCGCCAGTTTAACGGCTCCACTACTTTCTACTAACAAAAATTTTATAAAAATAGGTCCATACCTTTTGAGTTTAGTCGTTACAAACATTTTCCATAGAATCTTTTTATATTATTAGGGAGTATAGATTAATAGAAAAATTAAATTACAATAATTCTAATGAATTTAAGATAAATATCTAAGAAATTGATGAACAGGTAATGAAAAGATTACAACAGTAAAGATACTTTAACTTATCAGGCGTTACAACAACCTCTACATATCAACAAACTCTACATAAGTGAGTAATGCAACTACTTGGATGGACTGTTTGAATCCACGAGAGTGTTCGTGAAAAAAAACCGCAATGATAAGCACTACGAACATGTGAATCGCACTCGGCTATGAAGCAACGGCCGACATTAGCTTGGAGCTTTAAAATGCAAACGAAAAGCAGTCAAGTGATGGCAACGAATTCAAACGGTCACAGAATTCTAAACTGAAAAGCAGAAAACAAAAAAAAATCATATAAAAAAGTAAAACAATTTTTTTATTTCACAACGAAACTGCGTGTTGGAATAATCACAAGTGAACAGTAAAAAACGAAGACACCAATACTTGGGACACGTGTCTGCAAATAGCAAAGAAGTTAGAAGATACTTGAGTCAATTAAGTGCTTAACAAAAAAATATACAAATAAATAAGAAAAGTGCATAATTTTACGGTTTTATGATGGAGAAATCTGGACAATCCGTCAACTATCCGCGCATGCCAACCGAAATGCAAGAGGCTACGCATATCGACTACACCTCTCAAGCACCAGCCGGACCACCATCCTATGAACAAGCCATTCATACAACAACGCCATATTCACCAGTACAAGTATTGCCCACACCCAATGCTAATGAAGCGATGAAACGCCCGCAAACGCAACAACCATCATCAAATGCAGCGACGTCAGCACCAACTGCTGGAGCGCACACTCAACACCACGGCTACCATAGCGCTGGCACACAATATGGAGCAACAAATTTGGGTGGTTACGGCAGCGAAGGCGATGGTGGTGTACCACCAACACATCATATGTATACATCAAATTCGTCAACCGCATCACAACCAATGGCACAACAACCAGTTGTTATAATTCAGCGTAAGTATTTACCCAATTACTTTTGACAAAAATACATTTTAATATTCAAATTAGTGAGCCGGCGTTTGTTTTTGTCAAACATTCATGAAATTGCTTACAAATATGTTTCGTTTAAAGTGCTATATTTTAACTAAAATATATATAAAAAATAAAAAAAAACTTAAATTAGAACATGAAACTGAATTGTGATGTTGAAAAAAAAACCAACCTTGTGTCAAAATCAGCTGATTTCCTTGACTGCAAATTCTTGCTGGATAGATTCTCCTAAAATTAAATGTCATTTCGCTCTCTCATTGCATTTTTTTTGTATGTTTAAACCCTTGGCCCGCCTAGCATTAACTCTTTGGTGAAAATCTTTAGAATATAACTTGAGCGTGCTCATCTCAACATAGGAGTTATGCCAGAAAGTTGTTGACATCAGCTGAACTCATATCTCCTAGTAACGATTCTGTAGAGAAAATCTCTAGTCGGGACCACTACTAGTTCGTATAGTTCCGACCTAAAGCTGAAGTTATTGGTGCGTATGTTGTATCGCTGTAGTCGTATCCTTAACGTAAGAGAAAAACCAGCCTGCAATTGGTCGGTAAGGTTACTTTACGGAAAAGAAATACGATACAGCACCAATAATCGATTGCATTTTTTCTCATAAGGTTGGTCGAATCAGCTGTTTTATAAGGTGACCGATAACGCACCAATAACTTCAGCTTAAAGAATGAGTAATGTAAGGACGAGTTTCAGGGGAGGCCTCGAATGAGATGGAAGAAACTGGTGGATGTAGAAAAAGGATCGCTGCCGTGCTTTGATACAGAACTGCCAAAATCGCTCAAGCAGATAAGCCCAAAATATATGATGCTGATGAGTTGTTCCTTCTATTATTTTTGTGGGCCTAACAGGAAAACACTCACCGAAGGTTTTCAGGAGTGCTGCCGAAGTTATAAGGATTTTCGGATAAGAATCATGTTTGAAACAGCCCGATTGTCATTCCATAGGCAACTTGTGGCCGCCCAAATCTAACCTAGTAAATTCATATTTGGAATTATCGGTTTCACATTCATCCGTACTGAATATTAAACAAATTCTTTGAGTTATATGCTCTGCGTCTCACATTGTGACCAGAGCTTAAACGGAAACGACTAGCTGATAAGAAATGTTTAATCTAATAACCAATTATACCCAATGTACATAAACCTAAGTTTTTTCGATGTTTGAGAAATGTCGAAATTTTCAAACTGATTTTCGACATGTTTCTCCACTTGAGGTTGAATATTTTTATCCAAAGTTTGATTTCAGTTTGAAAACCACTGGACTTCATTTTGAAATTGTACCTGCAATTTTTACATATGACATCACTCGTATTGAGCGAACGAAACATTTTTTGTAAAACATTAAAAGAGGGAAAGAAATAAAAAGATATATATTTGGATGACAAAAGGTAGTATTTATAATTTAATATTATATACATTATATTGCACTTTCTGTTTTAATAATTAGTAAAATTCCTAAAAAAAAAGTAAAATATGAAGTTTGATTTCAGTTGGAAAATATTGATTAAATGCAAACCGGAATCCAATATTTTTCAAGTGGTGAAATAAGAATATTTTCATATCAAAAGTTATGCCTTTTGCTGGAGAATGTAAAGTTTGTCCAATTTTTCTCAAGTTAAAACTCAATGTTGGAAATTGTATTTGATCTTAAATGAAATTCAAATGTATTTTCAACACAAATTCTTATTGAAGGCGAGCGCTTAAACCTAGTTCCTCTACTGGGTATTTCTATTGTAAACATGTTCGCTGAAGTCAACTTGTACAATGCTGGGAGAAAGATCTTTGAAGAAGGCCTCCGCGAAATAATATTAAATATTTATATAGCAAAAAATTGTCTGCTGGTTATAGATCTTTACTGAAAAAATTGTTGCATTCATCGTCATGCAAGTAAACTTATGCATTTAGTGGTAACCCGATAAAATTCCGCCCCCAATTGTTTTCGTTTCAAGACAAAGAAAATGTATAGAATTACTGCTCCATTCACTAACTGCAAACAAAATAAAATAGCTGATAAAGTTATGGTATATTTACGAAAGGTTAGTAGCTTCTTAGTATGTACTAGTGATGTTACGATTGCAATTTTTTAATATTCGCGGATGCGGTTGCGGATGATAAAAATGTGACGCCGACATTCGTGAATGCGAATTCGAATAATCAGTTTAAGTTTAAATTTGGCGCTATTTGTGTATGGCAGCATATCGCGCCTTGAGATCTGAATTAAAGAAGGATCATCGTCCATGCACTCAAATCTTGCAGTCTACACTTGGACACATAATCAACTGAGATATTTTTTTTTGTTTTGAAAAACTTAATATAGTTTCATCTTTATTTTCAGAACACGCCATTTTACCTCTGGGACCGGACCCAACAATCGTTACTTGCCCAGCATGTCACATCACAAAGTTGACACGCATTGACCATGAACCAAGTGCCAGAACACATTTAATGGCGGCGATATTGTGCATAGTGGGGTAAGTACTTAAGTGTTACGTTATGTGTTTTCGAAAGGTTGGAAAATGGTTGTATATTGGACCGATTTTTCCATTATACTTTTTAAAAATTCCTTTGATGTCAAATAATAACGCTAAACATGGCACCATGCCGATTTCTCAAAAAACAATGACAAAAAATCGTTCCACTAGTTACATATTCTGATGAATACAAAAAATTATATTCTGAAAGAGGTAATTATTTATTGCTATAGAAACTGTTATTTAAAACTAGCAACTATTTCTTAAAAATAGGAAATTTTTCTCAACTAGACCTGTTTTTTTAGACGCATTTACATATGCGTTTTCTAAAAAACGGTCATCGGCAATTGCGCATAATCCATAAAACTATTTGTCAACACTTGTCCTCAAATGTCAGACAAACAGATATTTGTTTATGAAGCATTGCAACGGGCATACATACATACATTTCCTCTGTTGTCATTTCGCTTATATTTTGAGAATGATAAAACAGATTGCCAGGAGTCGGTAAAACAGGTTGCAAAATGTAGAGAAAACTGCATCATACAACTTGGAAGCACTGATTTTATCCGCCACTATTTGATAGTAGCCATTGTTTACGTGTACTAGTTTGGCATCGTCTTTTGCGATTCGGAGTGGAAGGTAGTGGACATACATAGTATATGTCTACTAGTAGCGCAACTTACTCCGAATCTGCATACACATACAAACCACACAGGGTGCGTTGTATGCAATAAGAAAACAATCAAATTAAAGTACTGCAATATTGAACGTGAAGATATAAAGCTCCCAAATTAGTGAATACAAAGCAGTTCTAACAGCTTATCAGTTACTATGAAATGTAAATTTCTGTTTATATTCAAGTTTTTAGTTGTAATTAATACTTTGAAACAACTCTGAACGCGATTTCCTTCATTCCACTCTCTCGGAGTACCTTCATCCACTACCTTCCACTCCGATTCGCAAAAGAAGATGCCAAACTAGTAGGGGTAAACAATGGTAGTGGATGAAAGTATTTCGAGAAAGTGTAATGAAGGAAATAGCGTTCACAGTTGTTACAAAGTAAAAATGACAACTGAAAACTGTAATGTAAACTGAAATTTACATTCTGCAGGAACTGATAAGGTGGTATAACTGCTTTATATTCAATAATTTGGGTGTTTTACGTTTTCAAGTTCAATATTTCAGTATTTAAATTTGATTGTTTTATTATTGGATACAACGCACCCTGTGTGGTTTATGTGTGTGTGCAGATTCGGAGTAAGTTGCGCTACTAGTAGACATATACTATGGAATTTATCATATCGCCGATGAGGGTGCAACCATAGTATATGTCTACTAGTAGCGCAACTTACTCCAAATCTGCACACACACACAAACCACACAGGGTGCGTTGTATGCAATAATAAAACAATCAAATTTAAATACTGCAATATTGAATGTGAAGACTTAAAACACCCAAATTATTGAATATTAAGCACTTATAACACCTTATTAGTTCCTACAGAATGTAAGTTTCAGTTTAAATTGAAATTTTTAGTTGTAGTTTTTACTTTAAAACAACTCTGAACGCGATTTCCTTCATTCCACTCTCTCGGAGTACATTCATCCACTGCCTTCCACTCCGATTCGCAAAAGAAGATGCCAAACTAGTAGGGGTAAACAATGGGTGCAATACTCGTACCGCGTATCCGGCATACTGAAATGAAATAAAATCAAAACGCTTAGAGAAGGGAAATAAAAGCACAACTTCGAAGTAATTAGTAATAATTTGATTGATAATTTTGTCTTGAATGTTGGATAGATCGTATTGCTACGGTGGCCATTACTACTTTATTTTGAAGGCCTGTTCCTTTTCTTTTATATTGTATTATTGTTCAATACTTATTACTTGAAATCCCACTTTTTTAAATATTATGGCCCGTAATCATAGTCGTTGCTCACCACGCGTTTTAATTAAAATCTTTACTCAACTTAAAAAGACATTTAAAATGTTAGTCAATCATAGTCATAATAAACAAAGATTTTAGCTAAAAGGAAATGTAACAGAGTCCCCCTATGAAAAAAAAATATATTTGGTTGGTGGTATGAAGGAATTGTTTGTTTGGCAAGGTCACCGTGTGTCAGCTATTTTATTCACAAACCATGCAAAAACGATACGGGTAAAATGATTAGTCAATTTATCCGGAGCCATACCGAAAGTTTCCGTATTTCTCCCATCACGTTTTTAAAAGCATCGGTAGATTTTTTGACTGTTTCTTTCCTCGCGTTCCTGTGTGTGCGATTTTACATCTCGCTCTTTCTCATTTATTTTTTGACCTAAGATAAACATATAGCTGCACTTCTCACACCGGTGTCACAGCCACTAGTCATTTGACTCGTATATAACACGTAAAATTACGGAATATTTTACCGACATGAATGCCAATTGGAGTTTCAGTAATTCGATTTTTGCAGGGTATGGTATGGTATGGTATGGTATATATCTTGGAGTAAGCAATATCACAAACACAACCATAGGCACATAGTGTGATTTTAAAATGTTAAAATGACGTTTTCGTCATTTTAAAATTAAAGCTCCGTCTTAGACATCAAATGTATTTTTAGTTGACTATGACAGACATGAAATGATGTTTATTTCAGAACCATGTTTAAGTAGATAAAACTCTATTTTAATTTGACTATGACTAAGGGCCTATAAATTTAAATTTTCGACGGGAATCTAAAAAAAATGTAGGTCACCATTGGTATTTATTGAAAACATATTTTCTAGAAAAAATTTAAGCTAATTTACACATAATACAATAAATAGAAACAAATGATGTATAAATGTTTTAATATTGATTGTTTTTATTTATTTATTTTTCAGCTTATGGTGCTGCGTCTGTTTGCCCTACTGTGCAGAGAGTTGCATGAGCGCAAATCATTACTGTGGTAATTGCAATAAATTCCTGGGCACATATAATGGCGGTGGATTCTAAAGTCAACACGGTCCACAACAGCAATTCTATCATATTTCCAATGTTTTCTAATGTACGAGTGCATACATATGTACTTATATCCTATATTGTTAATCAATAGTTCTTAAATTTTATAAAATGCACTAAAGCACGCACAGGTGTGCATGCGAACATTACGACAGCATTAATACATTTTATTTTCATAAGTGATATTTGTATTAGCTCTTTAACGATATATGAATATAGACATATTATTAGCGAAAGTGTAAAATCGCATATCAAGCATTTGTAATATACCGTATGTGGGATTTGATTAAATACAATTCCAAAATAAAAAAATTATAATTAATTTTGATTTAAATTTAAATATATTTCAGAGCTTCAGAAAACTTTTGAAACCAATATCGATTAGCGGGTTTTGCGGATATCTGATATGCGCTTTTGCTATTGCACTGACGATATGTGTGTGTTTATGAATATTACATATGTATCTATTTACAATAAATGTTTGTTATATACATGCAATAAAATCGAGTGATCACCATCAAATTGACTTGAACCATTGTGTACCAAGCCAAGCGTGATAAATATCTGAGGCAAAGACGTCAAAAAAATGTCAGTCCCGCCACTTGTTTTGTTTTTAATTCTATCTTGGTCTCATCCTGCGTCTCTTTCTTTCATTCGCTAAAGGATAGGAGTTCCCTCTGCACCGGATACGCCGCCATATTGAAGTGCTTCAAAAAATTCCATATTTATGTGCGGCGTTTTGGATTGGTGGAACTTATTATGCTGACACCTACAAAGCTAAAAATTTGAGCCAAAATTGTAAACCATTTATCGGTTTAGAGAAATTTTCCAAACTTTCTGTAGTAAATTCCCAACCTTTCATCATTCCAGGATTATTTCGGGTTTGGTTTAGAGACCATTTTCGGGATATTTTTGGTTATCATTTCGAGTATTTTTCGGGATAATTTAAGGACTTTTCTGGTATCGTTCGGAGCTGTTTTCGGGCTTTTAAACAATAGATAATGAAATCTTTGACATTTCTTGTTGGGCTGTTATGTCAGCTTTTGTGCTTAACAATACATCAAAATGTCAAGCAGCATGACCTGTCCAATAAAGTTCCGAATATTTTAGTTGCATGCTCTCGACTCAAAATCGTTTTATTTGTAATCATTATGTTTGGAAAAATTCTCTCACAGCCTTGCTTTTTGTCGCTGTCACCAATGCGGTGGCTGTCAAGTCAAAGCCCATAGACCCAGTTTTGCTCTTTTTTAACGGGGCATGATTTTTTTGTAAATTTTTTAAAAAGCCGTCGTCGGTCCAAACCCCGAGCGCATATATTTAGTTTTCGGTTCGGCTCTAACCTTTGGGTAAGCGTAGGTGTCAGTTAATCAGTGGAAAATGTGGTCAATCCGTGCCTAAAAATCGATACTTTTTCTTCGATAAATATGAGTAAGTAGAACATCATAAATTTTCTTGTTATCATTTATCAGAAACCTGCAATGTTGATGATAAAAATTACAGCTTAAATTTGTTTACAAATTGATTGTCGCTGTTATTGATAACCAAAGGCATTAAAACACACTACCTGCGAAAATACTTTCAACCCGTTAAGAAATGCAATTAGTTCGGAATGTTTCCGAATGTATCGCACCACTTCGGTTTTAGGTGTATGAGAGGGTCTTGAAACTCCACTGATTTACAAAAAGAAAAGATTACAAATTTGTATGGTATCAGCTTCAAAATTGGAGGGACAAAATCTTTTTTCTTTTTTAACGAGATGCATATGAGCAGTTTGGGAATTTAACCGGTAGGTACTATTACCTTTTGGTACTGGCACCTTCTGCTACTAACCCGGCTGCAGCGGGAATGATTCAATAGTTTTTTGTAAAAAAGTAAGGATGGTATTTTTACGGTTCGTCTGAGTGCTCTTATCCATATTTACACTGTTCAGAGTGTCATCAACATATTCACCGATAGCTAGAAGATTTATGTGACCCTTTATCAAAAGTGAATATCGTCCCATTAATGGTTATCAAAAGGCCCTGTTTAAAAGGCACTTATGGTTGTAGAACAGGGTATAAGCCCTTGTGAATACTGTCGGAGCTGCACTAGTATCGAAGAGGCAGAAGGTGTTCAGCATAGGCAATGTCTATGACCCTCCCATCGGAAATAAAGGTGATAGGTGAATACATTGACTCCACGAAGTGATTGGCATAGAAAAGGGTAAAGATCGTACAGGGCATTACAATGGGCCCGCCAGTGTATTAAGTGTAGGGCGGACAGCTTTTCCTAGTGTTCAGCGCAGCACTTTCAGGATAATCTTAAACCACCATGCACAAAATTTTAAAGAGTTATAGCTTTGTTGCCCAAGCAGGTATTGGTCCACTGTTGGTTTGGTATTTAGTTTGTCACACCGATATATATCTTTTTATTTCTTTCCTTTTTTAATGTTTTGGCAAACATTTTGGCAATTTTTCGTTCGCTTACGTGTTTCCAATAATGTTTTAAGTCAGATATGACAGAAAATACGTAAAATTGAAGGTGCGCTTTCAAAATGAACTACAATGGTTTTCAAACTGAAATCAAACAAAGTGTTCAACCTCAAGTAGAGAAACATCAATCAAATCAATTTGAAAATTTACACATTTTTCAAGCATCGAAAAAGGTTTTATTTATGCATATTGGGCGTTAAATGGATCATAATCAAGGAAAAATTGCTAAGTCAAGTCAAAACCAAAACCAGTTAAGAGCAACAGTACCTTAAATTAACTATGTACTTTGCGTTCAAAGTAACTCCCATTATATTCGAATTGTATTAGTTTGTAACCAGTTAAGGGTCAAATGCACCTGATAAAACGCTATTCGGTTATGCACTCGTGCTAACATTTTTGTAGTTTAGGGTTTGTTGGCGTAGCAGAGTGCTCCAAATGCTGGACTCACCTACCGTCTTCCGCAAACTCCATTCTTGGCACACTTCATGCAGAAAAGCTATAAGAAAGTTTTTGTTTTGCTTTAGATGCTCAGAGAAAATGGGCCGTGATCTCTCAACGGACTGGGGGGGTTACAATTTTATGAATCAAATTGTAAAAAATCTCGGCCCAAGGCACATCAGGGCTCAAATTATTGTCATTATATATTATTTAGTGTGTACAAACAAACGAGCATTTGTTCTAATAATTACTTTTGTTTTTTATAACTAGTAGTGCTACGCACACAAGGTATATTAACTTCATTCGCCTAACGGTAGTATGTAACTACATAAACGAATCGAGATAGATATTGACTTATATATATCAAAATGTTCAGGAGGAAAAAAGAAATTGACTAAGCCATGTCCGTCCGTCCGTCTGTGAACACGATAACTTGAGTAAATTTTGTGATATCACAACGAAATTTGGTATGCAGGTTCCTTGGCACCCATCCCCGAGCGCTATTTAAAATGGGCGAAATCGGATGATAGCCACGCCCACTTCTTATATATAGAATATTTTCGAAAACCCAAAAAATGTGATTACTCAGTACCTAATACACCTATAAGGATGAAATTTGGTGTGCACATCCAACATTTAGGCAGAAACCAAATTGCTCAAGCAATTTTTGAAAATAGGCGTGGCACCGCCCACTTTTAAATAAGTCAAGTTTAGATATATTATTAATCATAAATCGAAAACTGTTGAAGGCATCGCAGCGAAATTTGGCACACAGTTTTCCACGAATACAAGGAATATTCCAGAAAAAAATGGGCGGAATCGGTTAAGGCCCACGCCCACTTTTATATGACAGATTTTGAAAAGGCTCATAGATCGGCGATGTAGCCATATCCGTCTCTCGATACGTCTATCTGTCTGTCCGTCTGTCTTTTTGAACGCAAATACGAACTGAAAGTATTAAAATAGACCTGCGTAAATTGGGATGACATAATAGATCACTACTAGGTATATAATGTTGGGTTCCACCCGAACTTAGACTTCCTTACTTGTTTTTATTTATTTTTGTCTCTTTCAATTGTGTCGCTCGAAATCGAAAACGCGATTTGTACATGAGCGGTGCCTAGTACGCTATAAGTCGGTAACCGTATTGGCAGAGCACAGCTAACGATGTTATAAATCAGTAATTGAAATATTTTAAAAATTTTGCAAAGGAAAAAATTTAAAAAGAAAAACATTGTTAAGACATACAATTATTCCTTAAGAGAGAAAATAAATACCAAAAACGCATAAATATGAATGATGAAAAATCAGCTATTCCGCCACGTATTTACCCATCAGCACCACTCGAACAGGTGTTTATCACGACCCACGACCAACAACAAGCTTTGATGCCAGCCGCACCTCCCACTTACGCCCAAGCAACAGGTGGCGCACCAACAACCACAAACATATCACATGTAATTGCGCGTGAGTGAAAAACCCTCTAATTATTGAACAATATTACAGTTATTTTTTACTTTTTCATTCTAATTCCCTTTACAGCTGGATCTCCTATGTTATTTGGGCCCAGGCCAGTGGATTTACTTTGTCCTTATTGCCATAATTACACACGGACTCGTTTACGTCGTCAACCATCTTCCCGTACACATTTCATTGCATTGGTTCTCTGTCTCTTTCAGTGAGTATTTATGTATACAGAATAATTTATGCGAACGCGAATAAGAGTGCGAAACTGAATATGAATGAGAACGCTAGTACAATTACTGTGCATGGTATTCAACCGGCTAAAATAAAGTTTTGGTTTCGGTCGAGAAGTTTGTGAACGACAAATTATTTATTATTTAAATGCTATCTATACTTAAATAAAACTCTAGAAAAGTCGTGTCTGTAAATTGAATATTTCTTTGAAAAAATTATATTTATTATTGAATATTCCCAACAATCATTTCTGTAAATGTTTTTGAAAGTAATTTAAACTAAACTTGCTACAATAAGCGATATGTAAGCTTTTTTAGTTTTAATTTATTTGTAAGTTTAAAGTAAACTTTTTATAAACAAAAAACTATTATAAATCATTTCAGTGCAAATGTTTACAAAAAATCCAGAGAAAAGTAGAGTTAAAATTGCCTATTTTTTTTCTTTCAACTTAAAAAATTTTCAATTTCTTTTCATAAGAAATTTTACAAGAGAATGTGGACAAAAAAGCAAAAATCATGGCTGCCACTTCTGCAATCTGCTGATAATTTAGTTAGGTTTAAGTTGCAGCATTCAATGTATGATTACAACCTATTTATTTATTATAGTAAAATAGCTAAATAATATAGAAAACATGGTTTGAATAAAGTTTACAAAAAACACTTATAAAAAGCTTTCTTTGAAATTTTTTTATAGGCTTACATTAATAAGCTTTTTATCAACGTGTCGTTTCAATTACACAACGATTATTTTCAAACGTTTTATAAACGAAAAATCTGAATTTTGTAAGCTTAATATTTATTTCGGAAAGCTTTTTAAAAATTTGTTTTAAGTTTACTTTGCTTGTTGGGTTTCTTTAAAAAAGGTGACGTAGGGAATGTTCTAAAGTTCATGTGAGCCACTTTTAGAATTTTTGTCGGTCTGTTTGAAATTACTTTTTATGAGACTTTCACTGCTGCACTGATGATGAACCAAAAATAGTACATATTTAAAGTGACCGAACAAGCAAAGTAAACTTAAAACAAATCTTTAAAAAGCTTTCCGAAATAAATATTAAGCCTACAAAATTCAGATTTTTCGTTTATAAAACGTTTGAGAATAATCGTTGTGTAATTGAAACGACACGTTGATAAAAAGCTTATTAATTTAAACCTACAAAAAAGATTTTAAAGAAAACTTTCTAAAAGTTTTTTTTGAAACTTTTTTCAAGCCGTATTTTGCATGTTATTTAGATATTGCAATAAAATAAATAAAAAAGTTCTAATCATACATTGAATGCTGCAACTTAAACCAACTATTACCAGATTGCGGAAGTGGTTAAGATGCAGCCATGATTTTTGCTTTTTCGCCGTCATTCTCATATAAAATCTTGTTTGAAAAGAATTGGAAATATTTTAAGTTGAAAAGAAAAAGCTGACAAATAGTTTTTTCTGAATTTTTATAAAGATTTGCATTTCATTTTTCAATTCAAATTATTTGTAACAGTTTTTTCTGGAAGTTTATAAAAAGTTTACTTGAAACTTTCAAATAAATTTAAACTGAAAAACTTACATATCGCTTATTGTAGCAAGTTTACTTTAAATTATTTTCAAAAACATTTACAGAAATGATTGTTGGGGAGGTATCTATCTAGTGGAAAAATTTTCTTTAAAATAGATTTATATGAAGCAAAATGCACTTAGTTTTCCAAAAAAATATCAAAGCGTGCCTCTGTAAAGTTTTTGTTCATTTTTTTGTCAATGACACCTAAATTGAAAATCAATTTTAAATTTATTCATCCATTCACACAACTTTAATAAAACTCTAGAAAAGTTGTTTTTGCACACGAGCGACGACGGGTACCCTGCTAATTATAATATAAATCTAATTATATTACGTCGAAAAATCGAGTGGTACAAAGCTATAATTTCGCTCTTTTAATTTGAAATATCTGAAATTTTTAAACAATTAAAAAATTTGTCCATGTGTGTTGACGGAAATAAAAATTTAATTTCCGCTTTCGGATTATTGATACCGTTCTACAATATTCGACAAAAATTAGGCAGTGTACTGTCTTAGAAGCGGTCCCGATGTTTGAAGCGGCTTTGATTTCGTTCTTTCTCAGATTAAAATAATATTTAAGGTTTCGGTATCGAAAAATTCATCATTTTTAAACCATTAAGTTTTCGGGTTCAGTTTAGGTGTCGGTCCTTGATATTTTGCATGAATACTAATACATATATATGCGAACATTACGCTGCAAAAGAGCGATTAGTCTAGAATGACTGTGGGATGAGTCGCAAAGGAGCATGCGACCAAGCCCAAAAGGGTGGTGTCGGACAGATTCCTTCTGTTCCCCTACGGAAAGTCCACTTTCGACACCTAAAAGTAGGCTACAGAAATTAAAATCAACTTCTCTCAACTATGCCTATAACGGAATAGTTGGTAAATAACATTGTTTACCCCTACTAGTTTGGCACCTTCTTTTGCGAATCGGAGTGGACGGCAGTGGATGAATGTACTCCGAGAGAGTGTAATGAAGGAAATCGCGTTCAGCGTTGCTTTAAAGTAAAAACTACAACTAAAAACTTTAATTTAAACTGAAATTTACATTCTGCAGGAACTGATAAGAGCGAAATCTGACCCTATCTCCGACTAAATCGACGGCGACCCTGTTTACGACATGGAATGCGCAGATGGGCCAAGAGTTAAATGTCCACGTAGACGGAGTACCTCTACCTACTGTCAACCACCCGAAAATCTTGGGTGTGACGTTTGACAACGGCCTCACCTTCGCTGGTCATGCCACCGCAAAAGCCTCAAAGGTACAGAGCCGAAATAAGATCCTCAAGTCACTGGCCGGCAGTACTTGGGGGAAAGACAAAGAAACATTGCTTGCTACATATAAGGCTATTGGCCGACCGGTTTTTGACTACGCTGCGCCCATATGGTCGCCCAACCTTGCTGACACCAATTGGAGGAAATTGCAAGTCTGCTAAAACACCGCCATCAGAACTGCTACGGGATGTTTGCTTATGTCATCTGAGTCTCACCTCCATCAAGAGGCAAAATTGCTCAATGTTCGAGAGCACGCGGAACTCTTGAGTAGACAGTTAATTCTGAACTGTCATAAACCCAGTCATCCAAATCGACATCTATTGGATGTAGCCCCGCCGCCCAGAGACATAAGGAGACATCTTCGTAAGCACTACGATGACATCCGGCACCACAACTTTTCCGTCTGAATTGGCTGAAGAGGAGCGTGTACTTCCGAGGGAGACTAGAGTCATGCGAGCACAACTTCGCTCTGGATATTGTAATAGGTTAAACTCTTACTTATCCAAACTGAACCCCTCCTGTTCAGTCGAACCTACTCTTCTAACACCTACATCACTCTGGTCCAAACCTGTGGAAACTGCGCGTTTCCTCGGACTTCCGTTAGAAGAGCCGAATGACAATTTAGAGTGATCGAGCCCATTGGGCAGGGCGAAACACTGTTGACAACAACAACAACATTACTTTAAGTAAGAGTTATAAGAAAAAGTATACAAACAGCTCATGTAACAAAGAAAAATAAAGGTTCATTCACCAACCGGCATGTCTTCTCTTGCCATTGCAGCCGCGTAGAAAAAGGAGCTGTGCTGCACTGCCCTGGCGCAATCTCCTCCAGTAATGGGAACTTCCATTTGGCTTTTCACTTAGCTCTTCACTTTTGCCCAAATAATTTCTATGGGGTTTAGCATAGGGCTATATGGTCACAGCCGTAGAAGCTTGGACCTTCCACCCGTATGCTCCTTTATGACAGCTCCTATGCTTGCATGAAATGGCGCGTTGCCGCATACAACGACTAAGTCGCTAAGGCTGTTTCCCTGTTGCTCCCACACGTCCAACATATTGCGTGCCCATAAAGCGCATGCAGATGAATTCAAAGATCCTCGTTGTCTGTCGACAGTCACAACCCCTGATGCTACGATTGCTCCTATTAAGTGGACGTTTGGCCCTCTGGCTGCAGGAACCTCCTGCACCACACGACTGCCGACCTTTGACCGCCCTTTAATATAACGGCAAAACAAGTTGAAGTTCGTCTCGCCGATCAAAAGTATTTGCTTGCCTTCTCTAATGTAATTATTTAGTTGACCAACGTAGGTAGCACGTTTCTCCTTGTCCTCTGCACTGTTCATTGTAACAGGCTGCACGTGAACCGTTTTTAAACTATAGAGCTTACCCTCGAGGTAGTTTCGGATGCGCTCACAAATTTGCTTTAGGGTCAAGCTGCACTTCTCCTCAAGCAACCCCAACATAACATCAATCTGATCATTCGTGATCAATTTCGGGCTATTTCCGCCTCTTGGTTTGAATCTCTTTTCACCGACGTTCACCGATGACCATGCCGTTTTGTAAGCAACACCCAAAGTCTAAGCCAGAGCCACCCAATTTTCTGACTTTCTTTTAGCTTCTTTTTTCTTAATTTTAGCCTTTCTTTTTGCCGATTAGCCTCTTTTTTTCTATCACCTAGTCACTGGCGGCCGCCGTGGTGTGAAGGTAGTGTTGCCGGCCTACCACACCGAAGGTCCATGGTTCGAGCCCTGGTACAGGTAACATCAAAAGTGATTTGAAAAAAGTTTTTCAAAACGGGGTCGCCTTTCGGCAGTGGTTTGGCAAACTCTCCGAGTGTATTTCTGCCATGACAGGCTTCTCAGCAAAAATTCGTCTCCTTTGTAGATGCCGTTCGGAGTCGGCAAAAAACTGTAGGTCCCACCAATTTGTAGGGAAAACTCAAATCGGCACACCACAAATTGGAAGAGAAGCTTGGCGCAAAAATCTCTTAGGAGGTTTATGATGATATACCTGTTGTATATCGCGCCATAGAGAGAGAGTCACACTGCTCGTCATGCTAAAGTTCTCTCTAAAATCACTTACTTCATCTCTCGCCTTACTTTTGAGTATTGCCCAACTATCACCAAAGTGATAGTAACCTAGACTGGGACCTTTAGGGTGTAACGATACTGTAACAGCTTAAAATGTATGACTTTGATGAATAAGTAACTTATGAAATTCGCAGTAGTTTCTACCACTAATAGTTATTTTGAAATTTTTTAGATTTTAAGTACAGATAGCGCGACTAACTCATGCTACTTGCCCTGATGTAAATTGAACCATCTAGCCCCGAGTATTAAAAACTTTCATCCATGTAGTTCCAAGGAGCAAAGAAATGGAGTCCGAGGAGATAGAGTAGGTGTTCCTCTCCTATAACATCGCCACATTTTTTATATGAAATAGGATTACTTTTGAAAACTATAAAACTCCTTCAGGTGTATTCTTTACATTACCCTACCTACTGTCGTTTTTTGCTGGGTGCAAATAACGTACCTAATAATAATAAAAATATAACGCACGAATACGAATACAAACACAAGCACGAAAGGTGTCGCACTTATATTTATCAGAGTATGCACAGATACGAAACATTTCTAGGGATTATGATAATCTAATTTGACAATTTTCAGTAAATGATCTTTAAACAGTTCCGGAAAATATATTAAATAAACAATAAAAAATAACCGTCGCACTGTGGAATAGGTTTTCTGTTCTACAAAATGTTGGAGATGTTACATTCAAAAGTCAAAAATATTGCGAATAGGATCGAATTTTCATTTAACTAACTACTCCAATGAGGTAATTTTTCCTTGTTTCGCTCATCTTTAAGATTTTGAAATACTCTATTCGTAAGAATATTTAAAAAAAAAAACCGGTTCTAGGACTTACGGTTAATGCCAGAACTAAATTATGAGTTATAATACAATGTATTTTCAAAGCTCTGCAAAAAGTTTTGATGTATTAATATAATTGCTTTTTTGTACCAACAATTTTTGTTGATTTTACCGCCTGTACATTTTCAAGTATTCATGCAACGAGCTCAAGGCCAAGAATAATAATTTTTCACTTTTTGAATTTTTATGAAAATGATTATTGTTTTTATTTTTGAATAAACATTTTTTTAATTAATTATTAAAAGTTTTTTTAATTGAATAGAGTAGGAAAAATGTTTAGAGACAACCGCCATACCTTTTCTTATAGATCCCTTTCGGAAGCTGCTAGGCTTCCTCATTAGAGAAATTTTTTTTGCTTACTTAATAAAATGTTTACTTATACAGGCAATTTTGAAGTTTACGTTTTCTTAAGCGGGGCACACATAATACTTGCACCCGACTTTACCTTTAACAGCAAAGTGACGTTCTACAAATTTGTACAAGTCCACTCAGTGAATATTTCGACTTCATAGTCAAAGTCGAAGTTGCCCAAATTTTAGCTTCTTTTGACTTTGCCATTTGGTGAATATCTATTCTCTCAAATACTTAACTTTTTCATATTTTTTAAGCAAAAAATATCACGTCTAAACCACATTGAATACATATATGTATATCAAGCAAAATAACTATGAGACATTTTCAAATGCAATTTTATGCCAGTGAAAATTATGTTCTCATACTTCAATGTGACAAGTCGATGGCAAAATTGTTTGTGTCTCTAGCCTTAAACATAATAACCAGACTTGCCATATTAATAATATTCATATTGGAAATTTTTTAAAATTTCTTTGGTATTTTCGCGGAGTACCTAATTATTGCCTACTCCCTAGTAAACCTAATGAATAAACACTTCCCTGCCCGCAACCACACACCAGTACATGTACCTCAGGGTGGGGACTCCGAGCCCACCGAGGAATTACTGGTAACGTTGTTGGACAAGGAAAAGATAAGACACGCAATTAACAGCTTCTCCCCATACAAATCTCCTGGACCTGACGGCGTCACTCCGGTGATGCTTCAGAAGATAGGAGATCTAATGGTCCGCTGGCTGGCCAGGGTATACAGGGCGAGTATCACGCTGACCTACATCCCGCGGAGCTGGAGGAGAGTCCACGTCATATTCCTCCCCAAAACGGGTAGGCGTTCGCATGAAAATGCCAACGACTACAGACCTATAGCCTAACATCCTTCATGTTGCAGACTCTGGAACGACTTCTGGATCTCCACATAAGATCAGTAATAACCGGGCCTATCCTTTCTGCAGCGCAGCATGCGTACATGAGAGGCACGTCAACGGAGACTGCGCTTCACGAAATCATAGGTACCGTTGAAAGATCGCTTCACTACAAGCCATACACTTTGGTAGCCTTCTTAGATATTGAAGGGGCTTTCAACAATATAGAAACAAGCGCAACTGTCAAATCCCTCCAAAAGGCTGGAATAGACAGCAATATTTGTGGATGGACGCAATCGATGCTAGAGAACAGGCAGATACAAGCGAACATGGGATCAGCCACAATAACTAGAACAGTGAGCAGGGGTACACCTCAGCGAGGTGTCCTCTCTCCGCTACTGTGGGTGGTCGCACTGCACGATATACTTCTCGAGCTCAATTAAAACGGGGTTAAGGTAGTAGCTTATGCTGACGACGTTGTTATTGCAGTATCGGGACCGTTCCCTTCAACGTTAAGCGAAATCTTGGAAAGGGCACTCAGGAACCTACAGGCCTGGACCTCTGCAAGTGGTCTAGGCATCAACCCGAGTAAAATGGAACTGATACAGTTCAGCAACAAAACCATAATCCCTCAATTCCGACTACCCTCACTTAACGGCACTGAATTATCGCTCTCCCAGAGGGTAAAGTACCTCGGTGTCGAAATAGATAGCAAACTCAACTGGAAACTGAACGTTGAGAAAAGAGTAAACAAAGCATACATACTACTCCTGCAAAAGACTGGTCAGCAAGAACTGGGGCTTAATAGGAAAACTAATGATGTGGCTCTACACAGCAGTCGTAAGACCCATACTATCGTATGGGGCGTTAGTTTGGTGGCCTGCCCTAGACAAACAGTACAATATCAATAACCTAAACAAGATACAACGGTCGGCATTCGGAGGCGTTAACGGGAGCACTTAGAACCTGCCCGACAGAGGCGCTAACATCATCCTAGATCAATTACCGCTAGACATGCACATTCGTGTAACGGTCACTGGAGCAGCCCTAAGGCTTAGGGCGTCCGGATGCTGGAATGCGAAACAGTATGGCCACAGCGGCATCCTAAACCGGTTTTGAAACGAAGACCTAACATCAGACTACCTCTCGCCTTCCTTGAAATTTTACACGAACTATGAAGTGCACTTCCCATCAAGAGGCGAATGGAGAGATGTCAGCGCTTGTAAGCAGGGGATAATCTCGCTCTACACGGATGGGTACAAAATGGACTGCGGCGTGAGCAATTGCAAGTCGCTCAGTCCTACCGTCTCCCAGACTCAGCCAGCATCTTCCAAGTGGAAGTAATCGGTATCGAGAAAGCATGTGGACACCTTATAGGAGAGTCAATTGAAGGGAGGGAGGTACGCATATACTCAGACAGCCAAGCAGCGCTTATGGCGCTCGACTCGCCGATCACTTCCTCTAAGGCCGTCAGTGACTGCAAAAGGTCGCTTAGGCCAGCAGCAAACTCCGCAAAAATCACACTTGTCTGGGTTTCGGGTCACAGGAACATTGAGGGCAATGAGAAGGCAGATGAACTGGCAAGGACAGGGCCATTAGCAGACAACTCGGAGCAATCAAAAGTGGCATACATAACAAATACAAGGCTATGGCCATTCGTGGGTGGTACTCCTCAGATAGCTGTAGAATTTCCAAGCAAACGTGGCCGGTCTACAACAGGAACAGAACCGAGAGCCTGCTATGCAGATCTAGGAAGGAGATTTTCAGAATCACAGCCACTATAACGGGACACTGGCCACTGGGCCAACATGCGGAAAGAATTGGGCTACCATTCAACGAGGTGTGCAGAAGTTGCGGCCTAGATGGCTGCAAAGAGACTGTTACTCACTTCCTCTGCGAGTGCCCCGCTCTGGCCAATATAAGACACAAGACCCTAGGTAGGTTCGTTCTAACTGACCTGAAGGATGTGTCTAAGTGCTCCATAATTGACATAAGTAAATTTATAAGTCTTACCAAATGGTTTGACCAAAACCCATCTAGTCTATAGACAGTAAGGTGTAATTGGTTTCAGAGTGCATCAAAATGGCGCCCAGCGGGCTACTTGGGCCCGGTCCTTCTGGCTGGGCAGCACGGCAACCAACCAACCATTGCCAGAAGTAGGTGCTAAAGCACGCATTTAATTTGTTCCTAGCTAATTTACTTAAGTTGGGCTTTTTTAACCTAAAACTGTAAGTAAATCAAGAATCGGACACATTAAACTTACAACTTACTTTTTGAATTTTTACTAATAGCATTTTTTTATATTCCGTTACATTTTGATTCCAAAAAAACGTCACTAAAATATGATCTTTTATTTTATACATCTAATTTTTGAACTCCGCGTAAATTAAAAGTTTACTATATTGAAAGAAAGTAAACAATAGAAACATTTTGTTTCTTTGCATACTCTGCTTTTTTTGCACATTTGTCGCATGCATGTCTAATTGTGGTGTTTTTACTTTAACTTTACATATTTTTAAGTTTCGCTTTTCTTTCCTCTACCGCTCTAGGATGTACTGTTGCATGTGTTTACCTTACTGCATCGACAATTGCATGAATACAGCCCATTATTGTGGCTTGTGTGACCATTACTTGGGTAACTATGTGCGAGAATAATCGAGACTAATAATTAAGCCTCAATCAAGGTCGTGTGATTTACAAAATTATTTTATAAAAATGCAAAACTATTTTGAACTTAAAATACAAAGACTTTAAATTTATTTAATAATAATAATTTTGTAGTGTGCTGCTTCTACTGTTTTTTTCTACAAATTGGCGGGTGCTACAATGGCGACTCCAAGGCTGATTTTCATTGCGAACATACGCTCGCAGGATTGCGACAACTGCAGATGGGCGGACGACTTAAAAAAAAATATAGATTATTTATTTTTTTTATTTGTTACACAGTGTAATTTGTAGACAAATAGTTAATAAGAAAAAACTCGTTCGACAAACCCCTGCCCTTACAAAATCCCGCCTGTATTTTTTGTAAAGGTTAAGTTCTTTTTCTTTAAAATAGTTTTTACCCAACTTATGAGAAAGGGGGTTTTGGCCCCTAACTTCAGATTTTTAGAGGATACTCGAAATTCTGAGTGTTTTTGTTGGTGTGCTTGATATGGTGTACATTGTACAACATATATAATTAAACACAAAGGCAGAAATTTACAATGTACAGCCGTGTTCAATATAGCAGTTTTGTAAACCAATTGTATAAGTTAAAACTCGTGCAAAAATTTTCCTGAATTTTCAGAATTTTTTTCGTCGAGGGGCTTGAGTGATTTCTTACATACAACGCATGAAGAAAAATAAATTGATTTATTTTGTTGTGTTGATCTTCCGTTAGGGTAGTAAGCTGATTTTTGTTGGAACGATTTTCCGTCATCCCTTGTCAAGTTTGGTTTTGTGACAAACCGGTTTCGGCGTTCTGCCATTTTCTGAGACCGAAACTAGGCATTGAAAATGGCAGAACGCCGAAACCGGTTTGTCACAAAACCAAACTTGACAAGGGATGACGGAAAATCGTTCCAACAAAAATCAAAAATAAATTTTTTATAGAAAAAAATACACAACATCCTTGACAAAGAAAACTCTAAAAATTCCGGCGAAGTTTTGAGGTACTTCTAACTTGCACATTATTATACTAAAAGTGAATGAGCTATAAAACTGAGTACTCAAAAATTTTCTAAAACTCTGCCCAAAAATATTGAAATTTTGATGTAAGTTTTTAAAAGTTTAATTAATTTCCTGAACTTTGTGTAAACTCTGAAATTTCTTTTTATGTTCTTTCTGTTATGGAAATCGCTTTATTTTAAATGAAAATTATTATTGTTTTTATTTTTTTAAGTAGGGGGGAGTAAGGTTAATTCGTGTAAAAAAAGACACATTTTTGTGATTTTTTTATGATGAAACAGATGAAATGTATTTATTAAAACCGATGGTACATTAAAGTATGATATTCTGAAAATATTGTCTTAAATTTTCATTAAGAAATATTAAAAAATACGTCTCGGAAAAAAGTAAAATAGCGGTGCTTCTCATAACTTGGTGCTGGATCATCTGAAATCAAAAAACCAAAGTTATATCGTTAGATAATCGTTTTACCCAGGTAATGCTAAGTGGGTTTTTCGAAAATAAAGTTTTTCACTTTTTAGAAACACTTTTGAGGGGGAAAACGGTATTTTTTGCAAAGAAATTGGTTAATTTGTTATTGTAAAATGAAAAATATTAACAAGCTTGAAAAAAAGCTCGCCGGCGTTACCTCGTAAATTATGTACAGAAATAGTGTTAAAAATTTCAAAAGAATCGGTGCATTAGTTTTAAAGTTATGAAGGGCGCCGACTTTGAAAACGAGAGTTCTGGGAAAACCGCTTCAAAGTTTTGAACACTAAAAAATTTGGGATGAAACCATCATAAGTGAGTTCTATCGGCTTACCTCACACTGAATCATCGATGCCAGGTTCATAAAGGATGTTGCTATGATCCACGATATCTAAAGTATCTTTTTGCTCCTGTCTACGACGAATCCTGCCTTCTTTAGTCTGTTTTTCAGCTTCCTGCTCTGCTCGACTTATACGATATAATCTCGAACCAGTTGATGCTCTGTCAGATCTTGTAACTCTTTTAGGCATTGTAGCAATAACTTAACACAAAACTAAACGACAATGAAGCTAAAATTATGCGAAAATCCAAAAATACTTGTACGTCTGCTCGATAGAATGTTTACTGCTACAGTAAATTATGTACTATACACTGACTAAATATACAATACAGGTCTAAACACGTTTATACTTGTTTTCAAATTTCTATACAGAAAGATAGGAGTTAAGTATTATATAGAGAGCGAAACAGCTGCCTGGTAACAATAGCGCGCTCGGGTCAGGTAGGTAGAAAAATCAGGCAGCTAGAAAAATACTCATAACGTTGTCAATTTTACTCCGAACGACTAGTAATTTAGACACAATATTCTTGAGATATTATGCTTTCAGTTAAAAAAAAAAAACAATTAAAAAAAAAAAAAATTTTAAAACCCTACCCTACCGTTTATAGTCATGGTAATTAAATTTTAAATTTTTTATACGTGTTAATTTTTTAAACGCACTAATAAACAACGACTCAGATGATATTTCTGTAGTATAGCATAGTTGAGGCCTCAACTGAAATTGAACAAAAGGTGAAAGAGCTGGCCGCTCTTGTTGTTTCCTAATTGTTGTTGTTGTTGTTGTTGTTGTTAACAGTGCTTCGCCCTGCCTAATGGGCAAGATCACTCTAAATTGTCATCAAGCTCTTCTAACGGAAAAAAAGTGTTCATTAGAATATAGTAGGAAAATTTTAGAGACAACTTATAGAACCATTTCGGAAGCTGCTAGACTTCTTCAGAGAAATTTTGGCACCATTAAGCATGGTTAAAAAACTTTCTATTTGGGAACTACTGTTACCAGCAAAATGGGTGGCCATATGTCAAGTTTAAGTTCTTTACTCAAAAATCGATAGCAAGATTCTCCCATTTTACAGCTATCTCGATCAGCGCGCCACCCAGCCTGATTTTGATTTCTAAAACTTATATTGTCATAGGGCCGGTTTCACCAATGCGAGTAAGACTAAAACTAAGTCGTGACTTATGTTAGTACAGATTCGAGACTAACTTAATTTTGGGAACACAACAACCCGATCAGCTGTTTTATGCTTAGTAGTATTTTTTCATACCAGACAACTCTGCGCATCCCAATACCCCAGTGCGAAATGGGCATGTATGGTCATACACGAAGGAATGTATTGATCTTATACCCATTTCTCTTTAGTTGGAACGTACTAAAATTAGCGCTTGATTGAAAACGATAGTTTCGTAATCGTTGCATGCTAGAAAACAAGCGTTCAAATTTTCCGGCTGGGACATTGTACAAAACAAATTAGGAGCATTACTGACATTTAGGTTTTGAACGACAGCAACACTGACTTAGTCGAGAATAAGTCAGCTGGCAGGCTGACTAAGTTGTGACTTAGTTAAGTTAGATGGTGAAACTGAAAAAGTTAGTTAACTAAGTTAAGTCGAGCTGGTGAACCCGGCCCATAGTGTCCTGAACTATGTGCTAAGTTTCAATTCCTTACGTCAACAGGAGGGTAGTTAAAAATCGATCCCACGGTTGCCAATTGCACTTACTAATGGGACTTAATAAAAAGGGTGTAAAAATAAGTACCTCGATTTAGTTATAATATGCATTTCTGAAGATTTTTTGGATTATTTACGGATAAATTGATATTGTCTAAGGTGATTAAATTCAAGTTTCATATGGCTAGTTCAAGATAATTGCTAGACTAAATAGAGCTTTTGCCGGGACTACTTAGTTTCAATTGGTACCTTTGTGGGATTTTGTGATCACTATAGGACTATTTAAAAACTTTTTCGGGAGAAATTTAGCATTGTTTTCGGGATTTACTTCTAGAACAGTTTCGAGATTCCTTTCCCGATTTCTCAGATTATTGGATTACTTTCAGAACTTTTTCGAAATGATTTCTGAATTATTTTGAGGATAATATCACGACTTTTTCGGGGTTGTTTGTTTCGGCATAATTTGAGGACTTTCTCTTCAAAACGAAAACATTGTTACCGTTGCGTTTAAAGATATATATATATTGGTAATAATAAGATGATCCCAAAACAATGCCGCAGGCATGAAGATTTGCACTGACAAAGATATTTGTTGTTAGAACCTGAAAACACTCCCAGCACTCCCAATAATCAACTTAAATTATTTGTAAATAATGAAAAAAAGGGGTTCTCATATCCGAGGCTTTGTTGTTGAATTTCATTGGAACGTTGTTTTATGTGGTGGGTCCCAAACCCAACGCACAACCCGTTTCACGGGAGGTTGAATTCTATTACACGTTTGTATAGCGAGCCGCTTGATCCAAGACAGACGGCCGCTTGCAGCCGCACCACATGGTGATCAGACGCTGCTGTATGAACCCCCCAGCAAGCCCTTAAACCGATTATGTCGGAGTGGCCTTACCAGGTTGTCGCCTTCTCACGTTTAGCTCACCACCAAACGTGTGTTCGGTGGTTACCCAGAGGATACTTGGGCGCAAAGCCCGGAAGTAGTGAGCTGCTTGAACCGCATGCAAAAGAATCGCTCTGGCCATTCCCAGGTGAAACTTTCCCCACTTGCGTGGACTTCTGCACACGGCCCCATCCTCCTTTATAAAAGCGTGCAACTGTTGGCATATGCTGACGATATTGATATCATTGGCCTTAACAACCGCGCCGTAACTTCTGCTTACTCCAAATTAGGAAAAGAAGCGGAGAAAATGGGATTGGTGTGAACGAGGGCAAAACGAAGTACCTTCTGTCATCATGCAAAGAGTCAGCGCATTCGCGCCTTGGCAACCAAGCCACTGTTGGCAGCAATAATTTCGAAATAGTAAAGGACTTCGTTTACCTGGGAACCAGCATTAACACCAACAATAATGTTAGCCTAGAAATCCGACGAAGAATTACTCTTGCAAACAAATGCTACTTCGGACTGAGTAGGCAATTGAAAAGTAAAGTCCTCTCTCGACGAACGAAAATAACACTCTACAAGTCACAAAACCAAACTTGACAAGGGATGACGGAAAATCGTTCCGCCAAGTTGGCGCAACGAAGAAAGGACTGGCGAGCTATGTTGGACGGTCAAAATCGCCCAGGCGGTTAGATGACCATTTAAAGAAAGGAGAATGAAAAAAAATGTATTTGTTATTTTGGCTATTTTATTTTTGAAGTAACACAACCGAGATACGAGCTTTTCACAAAATCCAAAAATCTGCAGCTGAGTATATGATATTAAGTATTAGCCAAAGCTGTACACCGTTAGTTGTTTTATCTTGATCTAATTATTCGTATTCTGTTGACATTCATATCTGATGGAGGCATGGCTATCATTTCAACACTTGCACACATCGCTTTTGTTCAATGGAATTTGTGGTTATTATTTGAAAGCTTTGATTTTATGGATTTTGCTTTCATATGGCTTTACGGGACATGCTATGTACTCACTTATGTAAATACTTAGTAAGCTTAAAAAGTTGCTAGCAGCAGAAACATACAAAAACGAAAGCGCAAGCAAAACATTTGCCAATAATAATTAAAGTAAATGAATGAAAATGAAAAACAAAAATAATTTGAATCAAAACTTAAAACGTAAAGAGAATAGGCGAGTACGAGTAAAGCGAAGGCACAATAGCCAAGCATGAATAAACTTTCGAACTTTGTAACTTCAGTCGCGGTGTGTAAGCGTGTCTGAATGGATCGTGGGTTTTACGTTCATTCACTTTTTTAAAGCGAGCGTCGAAGGTTTTTTTAGTTTTTTTTTTTTCTTTTTGGATTTTCGCTTTTGATTATAAAATCATTTTGAGTTGCATGGGAAGTGCAGTCAAGCAAGTGTTTGTATACAAAAAAGCAACAACAATAACAAATAAAAAAACTATTTAAATAAATTTTCAAGTGAATCGACATATTTAATCAGGACCTTAGAAGGCCCACGCCTAATTAAAGTGTATTGAAATTGCACGCCAAAAGCAGCCACACATTCCCACATACACACACATTAGACGTAGTGCACCCTAACCATACCAACCAGCCATTCAGCGATATGGATCAGAAACGTGCCATGCTCTATCCGGACATTGATCTTGCACAAAATACTGCCACACACGATCATCGCATCTCCGCCTCAGCTGCTATGGGTTTGCCAGCTGAGGCACCTCCATCTTATGACATTGCTATTTCTTCCACGTCTACGCCAACGCCAGGACCAGCGCCTAGTGGATCAACAAATTATCCGCAAAAGACTGGTGGTAGTGGCAGTGTTACAGTGGGTTGGGGTCCAAGTGCTCCGACAGTGATTACACCCGAACCACAAGTTGCATCACAGCAGCCAACAGCATATACACCACAGCCACAAATAGTGCCACCATCCCAACACGATGGTTCACCAAGGCCGGTAATTGTTGTACAACCATTGCCGCAACAACAGCAAGCAGAATCGCCGCCAATACAAACAGGTGAGTCAGCTGAAGCTTCACTTGAACGACTTTTTTATTTAATTAACGCTGAAATTTTATTTGTTTTGAAATGCGGTTTCGGTTGCTTTCTGTTTTTCATCATGAATAGCAAAATTTGGGTACACAATTCCTATATACATATATTATTTTTTGTTACTGAGTGCAGTCGAAGCTAGTCTTGTACGTCCATTTAAAAAAAACCTGAAATAAGTGGAAGTTTAGTTAGTATGTCCATATGTAGCTCTTTCGCAATAATGATTGAATTACGGTGACCATAGTTGTAAATCGCGAAAGTGAAACAAGTTGTGTTCGGTGAGGATAAAATGTTTACTGGAAAGAGTTCGGAGGCACAAAACATTTGCAGCGAGAGAGCGCATTTTGATATTTCATTGAGAGAGAGCTGCAAGTTTCTGCTGGGGGAATTTCACTCAGTAAAACTTGTAAGTGAAAAACAGCTGATCGAACATACAGACACACATTTTCCATGTATTTTGTTTTTGTAATTAATGGATCTAATGTCAAGATCGTACTGCGGTGAAATGTTTAGTGTCTGGATTGGATAATGCCATCTTGTACTGAATTCGCCTTGATCGTGTTTTGCTTGCAAGTTTTTAATGACTCATGTTCTGGGAAAACTTTTTAGTTTTTGCGTTTCGGGAGAGTTTTACGTCATTCTCACTTTACTGACACTTCTTTGTAAGTTTTGTCACCGAACACAGCTACTAGTATTCAAATGATGCATGACAAAGCTTTCAGTATGAGTCCACTTGGAGGGAGTTTAGAAAACTTGAGCTCTTTTTGTGAGAGAAGTCTCATTAACAGCAATTAACTCTCCAAAAATAAAGTATTTGAAAACAAGTAATAAATTGAAAATTTGTTTACAATCGAATGTTATAGAATACGAGAAAACCCGGGCATATTTCGCTGCGTCTCAGAACTTATAACAAACTGTGTCCGACTTTAATCATTATATCTCTGAAACCAGTTCAAATGTGGAACTAAATTATATCGCTTATCGCAGCACTCATTAGCACTTTTCGTTTGATACCCGTATTGTACTGGTCCATAACTCCGAAACTGGTTGAGTTATCGAAGTGAGGAATATCTTCAATTTTAGTGAGACGTATAGTAATGAAACGGTGAAAGTATCATTCAATTCCATTCAGCAGTTTTTGAGTGATGCGCTCTGAAACATACAGACAGCCAGACCGAAAAACCGTAGCATTGGATTCTATTGGTTCAAACTTGGTACCTGATATGAATTTTTCTTGAATATATGCAATGTACAGACATCGACCTGGTAGGATGTGACGCCTACTTCAAACAAAGCTTAAACTTCTCTTATTATTATGGTAGCAGTATTTCCATAGTTTTTCAGACATTAATCCGGTAGAAGCATCTTTCGACACTAGCCCGATTGTCGTGGGAGCAACAGGGATCGATGTGTATTTTAGTCGCCTCTTGCGGCACGCATACCTACCTCTGCCATATTCTAACCCACTATGGCATTACAAGTATTATGACGACATTTTGTGAAAAGCAGCTTTGCCGCACACTTTTCCACCCTTTATTCATGAGATTTGTGTTACACAAGTAACATAAAATATTTGGTACACGAATTTCCGAACGACAGGGCATTTCTATATGCTATTCTATAGTCCAACTTTATATTCTGGACGGAAAAGTTTTTAGTATTTGTTTAAGCGACATAAGCTGTAATTATTTCTTTCGTTTATTTCATTTGCATTGCATGCTATTGTAATTTGCAACCAGTTTATGAAATATTCCAAAGATATAGCTTATGATTTGCAATCCCAAATCGGGGGTTTTACAGCTAAAATGAGGAGGCCAATAACGCGCTAATACCTGAGAGCCACAAGTGCTCGCCCCCAATTAATACATACAAGATGTAAAGATGCTCCGCACCCCCTGTTTTATATAGAAAAAATAATTTATAAAACTTTTGAGCAAGACGATCGTCTAGGCCTGAGCCGAACCAAATAAAATAATACAAAAAGTAACCTAAATAAGCTATCCGCCCTCCATAAAGCTTAGATAGTATTGTTTGGTCGAAAATAAGTAGTTTCAGAAATCTTTAATGATAATGATAAACAGCATAAACATTTTTGCTGTGCAAAAAGAGACACACTTAGTAGAACGACTGGTCATCGTAGATTTAATGCCCAACGTACATTTACGTATTTCCCAAATTGAATATTATTGCTTAAGAAATATATGTACATAGGTCCGTGGACAAGAAATCTTGTTTAAAAATGGCCTATGGTCTGAAGCCATCCCTTTGGTGTTGAAGTGAAGAGAGAAAGCTTTGAATACTCCCCCTTCTATTTCAATACACATCCCCATTAAAGCCATAAAAAGAGAACCTCGGCTAGCTATGAAAACCACGACAAACTAGCTTCTTCACTTGGACTCTTAACCGAGCTACAAAAACCGTAATGGTGAGCTTTTGGCGGTGTAGAGACTACGTTGGTTGTGGTGATACGTTAATGATTATCTTAACAAGTTCATCAACATATCACTCACATTCCCTTACGATCTGAAGGGAAAAAAATTTCAATTAAATAATCTTACTAAGAGCGCTTGAAACACTGCTATTAACGCTGAGTCAGTTACTTAGTCAAAATCAAGATGATTGACCTTAACGAAAGGTTGGTGGTTAGGTCTAGTAGTCCGGAAATTCCACGATGTAACATCAGCACATCGTCAGACAGATGGTCCCAGTCCCATACTTAAATATGGTCATGTTTAGTGGTTTCCTGTTGCCTGTTTTCTTTGTTCTTTAGCAGCAATAATACTGTCCGAATTATTTGAGAAGTTTTAATAGTGTTATAATCCAATGTCGAATGCCTACGCATGCCAACATCTCCAGGTACTAGGTCGACTGTCTTGCGAACAATTTCCTTATCTGTTGGTCAAAAGATTATTAACAAAGTCAGCATCAATTTTCAAACTGTTCTCGTATACATTGTATATGTATGTGTTAGATTTCCAACAAATAACCGATTTTTTCTTTTCCAGCCAACACCGCAGTGCCTGTAAAACTTGGCCCCAATCCATGTGCGGTTACGTGTCCAGTTTGCGGTGCCTGTAAAACGACGCGAATGATATTCACACCCAGCACGCGAACGCATGTTTGTGCAGGTCTCCTCTGTTTGGCTGGGTAAGTTGCGACGTAATGTTAAAACAAAGAAATAAAAAAATATATATATTTATTTCTATTATCTAAGCGCATTTTAACAATAGCACAACTCATCCAAGTATACTATAATTAAATTTATTACATTCCATTGCAGTTGGTGTTGTTGTGCTTGCTTGGTGCCTTATTTCATGAACAGCTGCCGAACAGGCAATCATTATTGCTCTCAGTGCAATACATTCTTAGGTGTTTATAGTCCACGAAAAGCGCAATACGATGGAACACGGAAAGAGCACCATGATGGTCCACGAAGAGGTCGCAAGCGTCGTTAGTTTTACTTCCATCACTATTTACATTTATATGATCGAGCAAAAACCGGTATTTAAGGCTGTCAACGTTGTTCAACTTTGCATGCAACTCTTTGTTGTAGATAAATTTTAATTTTTTATTTTATTTTAAAACTGTTAAAGCTGTTAAACCACTTTTGTACCAAGTTGGCTTACACACAATATATTAAAACTTTGTAGACAAGTAGATAAAGACTTTCATGTGTCATATAGGATCAGATAAAATTTTAAAACGGAGATAAAGATTAGTACTTGCAACCCAATGGATGTTCTATTTATATTACGCAAGCTCTCACTATAAATCTGCTGGTTTCCTTAACGCTTTCTAGCCTTGCTATCTACCCACATCTTTAGAAAAATAGGTTAGCAAGGTGAAGGTCATGAAGATTCAACGGGTTAAACATTTTGCCTAAGCTACGCCAGTGCTACTGCCAGAAGATGCTAGCACAGCATACATATCCCGAAAAAGGGCTCCCATCATCGTGCACACTCGAAGGGTGTTTTTACAGTTACAAAAAAAACAAGTCGATTGTGACATCTTATAGCTTATTGGGTAATAAAAACGAAGCACACGACCTAGTATATATCTTTCTAGAGCAATATCTTCGCAGTGTTCAAGAAACAGATTGGTTTCTGCATTTGATGTGTTTAGCTTAATTAGGCTATCACTCAGATTAATTCATTCAGTATGTAATCCAAGGAAAGTTTACAGGTCCTCTGTGCCTAAACTAACTAACTTGGTTGATGCTTTTTGAAGAAAGTATTTACAGTTTGGTCAGCCTCTGTCCAGGCACTTAATCCACAGTCGCTTAAACTTAACTGTTCACTTTCTCACCTACTAACGGACTGCCTTAACTGTTTTTTGCTGAGCCCACCCGAAGACTTGTCCAGAAAAGGTTCATAGAGCACCCTATTTGGCAAGACGGTACATTAGAGTCATGTCTATCATGCCACAAAACTCTTCCCAATAAAGTCTTTCCATTTACTTCAGACCATAATGTATAATGAATAATGAGTGGTAGAACAGCGAGCCTAGTATACCACCACGCCCACTTTGGCATTTAATTTTTTTTTGGTATTGTGCAAAAACAAAAACCGAAAACCAACTTAGCACACAGAGAGACCACTTCTGTAGGAAAATTTTAAAACTAAGGTTCAATATTCTTCGCAGGTATTAATTTTTATACGATTTGAAGAAAAAAAAATTTGTGAAGAACTGTCGCGACAGATTTTTTGTTTTCTTTGTTATACATATACGAGTATACATATGTATATTTAGTAATATTACATTTTTTTGTGTAAAGTTCAGAGGATTGGGAAAATTTTTAGAAAATCCATTCTATTTTAAGATTCCACTCCCTAAAAAAATTATGAGAGATAAATCGTTATATCATGAAAACATCTGTCGCTTTATCCATCCATCATTCTACCAATTTAGTTTAAAGCAAATAGTTGAAATCCTATTACTATGCAACAAATGGTTGACCGCAAAGTTGAATAATATAAATAGATCTTTGCTTAAACCCAGTTTATCTTAGCGATGCTAGGAAATTCCTATGAAATAATACTTACAGTTGTGTTCAATATAATAGTAGTGAAATTAAATTGGATATCGTTCGACGAAATAAGAAGAAGCTGTGAACAGAAACCACATAAAAAGAAATTTTAAAGTTTACACAAATTTCAGGAAACTTAATTAAACTTTTAAAAATTTACATCAAAAGTATAATTCTTTTGGGTAGAGTTTTTACAAAATTTTCGAGTACGCAGTTTTATAGGTCAATCAATTTTATAATAATAATCTGCAAGTCAGCAGTACCTCAAAATTTGCCCTGAATTTTTAGAATTTTTTTGTCAAGGATGCTGGGTATTTTTTCCATAAAAAATTAATTTTTCTTAATGCGTTGTATGGAAGAAATCACTCAAAACCCTTAACGAAAAATATTTTAAAAACACACACAATGTTGTACTTAAATTTATTGGTCTACAAAACTGCGTACTCAAAAGTTTTCTAGAAGTTCTGACAAAAAAATGTAAGATTTTGATGGCCATTTTTTAAAGTTTAATTAACTTTCCTGAACTTAGTGTAAACTTTGAAATTTATTTATGTGGTTTCTGCTATAAAATTCGGTATATTTTAAATAAAAATTATTTAAATCACAGGTTCTTCTTCGAATTTCACTATCTACTATTATATTGAGCACAGCTGTACATATAGTAACTTATCCTACATCAGCTCAATATGTATAAAAACATTCAAAGTGTTTTTAATGATTTACATCTCTCGGATTAAAAATATGCGATTGAGTTGCGTTTGAATTTCTATACCGAGAAACATTCCTATATAATGTATAATATGTATATGATCAATTTTAGTAATGTTTAGGTGTAGGTCTAAATAAAAAATCGATTGATGTATAATTTTTATAATATCTTTAACTTATGTGTATAAAAATATGTGAGTATTTTGCATATAAAATTTTTTTTATCTCTTAATTTGTTTAATGATAATAATAAAATAAAATGAAAACATAATATTTGAGATAAGCTTTTAATAAAATTGCTTCCACTGACGGTACAGGTATAAAGTTGTTGATTTTGAGATGATAAGAAACAACAAATCAGCAACAAACAATATCATATGACTAAGAGTCTGTTAAGCCTATCCATAACGCGTCGCACAGTACTGTATAAGTTGTTGGAAAGGTTATTTATCCAAGATAAAAGCTCTGATCATAATTTTTTGTTTCTAACTAATGAGTTTCTTGCAAACAGCTCTTAAGGTTAGGTCTTTCTGAATTTTTTTTTATGAGTGTGCTTAGTTGGAACCATTAAAAAAAATTGCCAAAAATGCTATTTATTATATCTTACTTTAACATAATATTTTTTTCATTAGAAAATATTTAAGAAAACCACTTTAAAGCGCTTTTTAAGAAATATTAATTCCTTGCAGAAAATTTCAGAAATGCTTAAGTTCACAAAGCTATAACTGAAAAGTATTTAAAATCAAAGAACATATTACTATAAAAACTATCCAACAACGAGTGCAAGTGGACGCTGTCAAATCGATGGTAGGTACTTCACCACTGTATTTGCGTATAAATTGCTTGAATTCACTGTGTTCTAATTGAAAATTCAAACAAAAAATTATAGTTGGAGTTACAAAAACGTTTAATTGTGAATATTGAACAAAAATAAGTGCTAATGGCCTTAAAACTAGCGATTTAAATACGAATTTCCCCAGTAGTGAATTACCACCCTCGAATTGATGGTTTACTGTTTCCCACTATTCCCTTCTTATAGTTATATGTTCTTTGGTAAAAGTATGCTATTTGTATTATTTTAAATAAAACTATCGGCCTTTATCTTTAAAATGAAAGGAAAAACGTCTGCCGTTTTATTGCTCGTTTTTTTCAATAAAGCCGTTTTTTTTTAAGGGTAGGTATAAAATTTACTTTGACCAAAAAAATATTCATTCATTACAGCTACGACAGTATTCTCCATCATTTAAATGCCAAAAAAAAACTGTAAAACCCCGTCAAATTTATTACTGTGGTGTTCTGTGTTAGTCAAGCGTCAAATAGTAAACAACTAAAGATTATATAGTTTTTATTGCTAATATTAATATGGATTTAATTATATAATATTAAATTGTAGTCGACACCTGGCTTTTTGCCTGTAAAACAGAAAGAAAATGTGCATTTTGCATCAATTGAAGACTAAATAGGAAACCCTGAATACTACAAAGCATTTTTGGCACAAAAAATTACATTTCATAAGAATCTTTCAAATTCCTTAATTGGACAATCACTTCTCTTAAGGACTCCGATGCAAATCTGGATGTGTCAGGTCCATGGTGAAGAAAGGAAAATGTTGCCAGATTGTAAACATGGTTTGGTATAACATCCAATTGGAGGTCTAATTTAAAAAACGGTAATGAGAAAACATCATTGTGAGACTAAGGTTGTTACATGGCTAAAAATTTGAGCCTAAATTTTAAACCATTCGTCGGTTTAAGCCATTTTTTTAACGTTTTTGTAATAAATTCCAAACCGTTTAATTACCTACACCAATTTTGAATTTAATGCGAATTAGATTTAAAACTGAACTGAAGAAAACGTCTAAAATTTTTTTAATATTTTTTTTTTTCATTTATTTCTGAAGGTATTTTCAAGTCAATAAATTTTTCTCATTACAATTTTGTGTGCGCCGTAGCTCAGTGGGTAGAGCGACGGATCTGATGTGGAAGCGTCGGTTCGAGTCCTGCCAATTGATACAAATGTGTTTTTATGTTTTTTAATTGTTAAGACATTTCTGGTTTAAAATTTAAATTCTTTTCCTCACGGTCATTTTCTCGAAAACTGCCAAAATTTAAATTCTAACCAAATTTGGTTTGGACATATATGTAGCCCAGGAAAGCTTAAAATTTAGTTTACAATTTTTAAACGTGTAGACTTTTTTGGATTTGTTTTGATTTTTTTGGATTTCTATTGATTTTTTCTAATCGTATTCAGTTAATAATTGCGTTTTCTTGAAGAGCAATTAAAATAATCATTTCCAAAATATTAATTACTCATCAAATTTAACAGGTCTGGTTAACATATTATTTATTATGGTGAACATGTGATGCAGTTTTTTAGACTGGATGATTAGCTATTGATACATGTCAAAATAAGTAGATTTTTCAATAAACATAAATAAAAATAAATAATAAATTTAAAAAAAACTAATTCTAGATTCAGTCTTTTTCAACACATCTTGCTTGTGCAAAGTAACTGATAAAAAGAGAAAAACAAAATATTCTTTGCCTTTTAGAATATTTAATGACCTCTTAAATGAATCTAATTTTTAAAGCGTATGACATTCACGTCAAAAGATATAAAGATCTCATTTGTCGTGGATTGAGGCTCAAAATTTGACCCTTAAGTCAAAAAAGTTGGTAGCAAAACGCCCTTTGTAAATAATAACGAAACTACTCTGTACATATTGGAATAACTGGTGAGAATAAAATGTTTGCAAATTCACTCTCAATTATCAAGAGCTAGGCAAAAACAAATTTGATATTTAAAATCACCGTACTCTAATCAACTTAGAAACGAGTTTTTAGTCAAATACACCCATTATTCTATTTTTGCGCACTTTTTATATGGAGACACAGCACTGTGCGTCACTTTGGTCGTTGGTCGCCATAGAAGTTGAATTCTGGCATTCTGTTTCCATACATCTTTTCGTTTTCATTAAATTTATACAGCTGTGTACTTGGAGGTGCAGTTCAATAACTCAAACGGAAATATCACTGTCTTTATATTCCTTTATGAAAAGCAATAAAATCCATAGACTTTATTTTCTTTTCTAGTATACAAAGCTAATTAAGTCCGAGGGCGACATTATTATTATAGAGTTCGCCCAGTGGTTGAAATTCAACCAATAAACTTTATTTTATTTTATTTTTTTGCTGTAGGTATGTTTTATCCGCCTTTTTTCTTCCTTTCTATGTCGTTCCTTTCCTCTAACATATTTTTATTTTCCTTGATTTCTTTTTTTACTCTCTTATTTTATTTTTTACTTTCCTCAAACTTCTTTTCCTTTCCCTTCCCTTCCTTTCATTTCCCTACCATTCCTTTCTTTCCTTTAATTTTCCTTCCTTTCCTATCCTTTCCATTCCCTTTCCTTCCTTTCCTTTCCTTTTCCTTTTCTTTCTTTTCTTTCCTTTAATTTTCCTTCCTTTCAATTCTTTTCCTTTCCTCTATTTTCCCTTTAATTTTCTTAGGTGTTTGATACTCTTTATGAGTAATCATTTATTTTATTTTTGTAAGCCCTGTTTATAGGTATCAGCAATGAATTTTACATATTTGCTCATATTTTACATTGCTTGTTTAATGTATCCAACAAAGCAACTTTTCGTGCTCTCGGGAGAGCAGCTGACACTGGGCATCGTAGCCAGTAATCAATACAATAACAACAACTAAAGCAAAAATGCATGACACAACAGAGTTTCATAGTGCGAATACTTATTTTTCATTGGTCCACTACCAACTCTTCGCACTCACAGTGAGAGCCGAGCACACGAATAACACAAAAACATGCATGGCAAGTCTACTCACACTACTACGGCTCTTAATTTTTTCCTACAAAGCAACTCCTCGGCCATGCTCACGATTCAGCATAGTACACAAAAAGCAAGTACACACACACACAGCGTGTCTATAGTGTGAATAAGTGATTGTGTAGTGGTGTGACTTTTATGTTAAATTTTTTATATTAAAATGATTTTTAAAATTTTATGTTTTTACGGATAAAAGTACACCTCAAAATTTCCTATCTATACATATATAATTTGTATACCTTAGAATTATAGTTTAGCAGAAAACGGTTCTACATTGCATTCATCTTGTCTATTTATATATAAGATTATTAGCGCGATTTCTGATTCCAAATTTTTAAAGACTGTCGAGCAAGCAACGCAAAACATTTCACGCTATGAATTCACCATGCCTCAACTCCATAAAAATTCCAGCTGTGGTCAATATAATATTGTTGAAATTACATTAGTACAACATTGTACAAGTAGAAGCTCGCTCAAAAATGTCTCTGAATTTTCAGAATTTGTTTGGTCAAGGGTGTTGAGCAATTTCTTCGATACAGCTCATGAATTTTGTATGGAAAAAAATATCTAACCTTGACAAAGAAAATTCTAAAAATTCAGGCGAAGTTTTGAGGTACTTCCAACTTGCACATTATTATGATAAAATTGAATGAGCTATTAAACTGCGTACTTACAAATTTTCTTAAAATTCTGCCAAAGAATATCAAGATTGAAGATGGCAATTTTTAAACGTTTAATTCACTTTGCTGAACTTTGTGTAAACCTTAAAATTTCTTTGTTAATTGATATTAGAGGAAAAAATTACAACGAGATGGTATGAGATGACATGTTTCGAAGTGCCCAACTTCTCATCAGACCCCTTTTCAGACACTGGGATACGAACCCAAGTGTCTGCACCTAAGCCGCTGTTAGAGTTCTCTAACAACTAAGCTATGATGCCCTTTTTCTTTTTATCTGGTTTATGTTATGGAATTCGCTAAATTTTTAATAAAAATTATTAAAATCACAGCTTCTTCTTATTTCCTCGAACGATATCCAATGTAATTTCACCACTATTATATTGACCACAACTGTATATGAGATCAACTTTAAAGCCAGGTGAATTCCTTATCCTTAATCTGATAAAATGCGTTCCGCTTTTTCCCTTTCTTATTGAATGCTCTTTCATATAGGGTTAAATTAGGTATGTAAGATTAATTAATTAACCGAACATGCCAAGGAACCTAACCTTAATTAATGAATTAATCAAAAAATGAGCATTAGCGGCACCGTGCTGTGTCGGTGGTGTTGCTGGCCTACCACACAGAAGGTTCAAGGTTCGAGTCCTTTGACCGGTTAAAACAGAAAGTGGTTTAAAAAAGTTTTTTCAAAACGTGGTCGACCCTCGGCAGTGGTTTGGCAAACTCTCCGAGTGTATACCTGCCATGGAAGACTTCTCAGTAAAAATTCAGCTGATTTGCAGATGCCTTTCGGAGTCGGCAAAAAATGTATGTCCCGCCAGGTTGTAGTAAAAAATTCAAAGCAGCACACCACAATTAGCTTTAATCTCCTCGGAGGTATATCGCTCCAAATATTTATTTATTTATCGAAAGATAAACTGAAAATTTGGATTTTTTATTCCAAATTCTCGACTGCAGTGCATTTTTAAAGATTCGATTTAAGGTATGTACATTAGGGTGGGTCGATTTGTATGGACGAAAGTTAACCGATATCGCGCCATCGATTCTTCGATAAGTTTTGGGCTCAGGAAAAAACACTTCCACTACGCATACCCAAAAAAATAATTTTCGAGCCTGCGAAATTTCATTTTTTCAACTTTTTTCGACTTTGATTTTTAAGGGTTTTTTCATGACCTACTAAAAAAATTTTCATTTGATTTTAAAATTTTCATGTATACCCTGTCCGACCCAAAAATGTCCGCTAAAAACGTTGGCGATAACTGTTTTTTGAAAAAAAAAATATTTTTTGGGTTTTGGGGAGTGTTTTGGTCAAAAAATTTACCCTTTCTTGTTTTGGTCGAAAAATCGACTTTTCCAAAACCCGAAAATAAAATTTTTTTTCAAAAACTGTTATCGCCAACGTTTTTAGCGCATAATTTTAAGTGGGACAGGAAACATGAGACAAATTCGTTTTCATCGAAAACATTTTTACATGTATGCTGAAAAAGCCCTTAAAAAAATTGCGAAAGGGTAAATTTTTTGACCAAAACACTCCCCAAAACCCAAAAACAAATTTGTTTTTTTTTTTTCAAAAAACTGTTATCGCCAACGTTTTTAGCGGACATTTTTGGGTCGGACAGGGTATACATGAAAATTTTAAAATGAAATGATTTTTTTTTTAGTAGGTCATGAAAAAAACCTTAAAAATCAAAGTCGAAAAAAGTTGAAAAAATGAAATTTCGCAGGCTCGAAAATTATTTTTTTGGGTATGCGTAGTGAAAGTTTTTTTTCCTAAGCCCAAAACTTATCGAAAAATCGAGGGCGCGATATCGGTTGATAAATCGAATAATTGAAGACATCCATCCACCATTAAAAGTTCTAAAAAACTAAGATAAATTCTTTTTGAAAGAAAATAATTCCCGCTGGCTTTGTTTTCCTTTTGTCAGTCTTTGACATTGGTGTTATTGCTCTTAACCATACAAAACTGTCCACTTTTCAGCGGCTTGACAGTCCTGGAGCAAAGGTGAATCCCGAACGTTTTTGCGTTTAGACCCTGCTATCCTCGGAACATTTTTGCAAAGAGCTCTTTGCGCCCTAATAAAAATGCCCATTCACTTACTGGACCGCACTCACACTTGGCAGACATCCCCTTCTGAAACGCAGATGAGCTTTTAAAAAAGCTGTTAAAGTTATTATCTTAGTTTCTCTTAAATATACTGTTACATTCCGAATTTACGACCGATCCTACGTTAATATGCATTCCGTAAAATGCATAGTCAGTTCTAATGTCGCACTGAGCGCTTTAATCTGCCAGACACTTTAACTAAATCCTTGCATTAAAAGAGCTATCCTTGATGAATGAGAGCTCTCTCTGAAGCTGAAAAGTTGTAGCCGAACTATTACAGTGATAGTATAGTTTTTGGCTTTGTCAGCTATTTAGTATACTTCCACCCTACGCACGACAAGGACTTCTGCATTGCAGACAAACACAATGCCCACCAAAGTATTTCGCATCTCCCAATTTTTTTCAACGAATGAATAAAGCGCAGTGGGTGAAGTTGATTGAATTTGGTTTTAAAATTCCCCTGGAATATCTTCTTATAAAGCTGAATCATCATTTTCATGTCGAGCTCCTCAGAAACAAGTTTTAGAGATATTCCGCTAGACTCAATCCATTTTCTTTCGTTAAATGTTGTTTTTTGAGTGCTAACCTCATCGATCTCAGACGAAGAAAGCAAACTGCCCTCAAAGTCTTTAGCTACCAGTTATGTCGCGAATATTCGCATTCGCATTCGCATTTGCAAATATTCGCATGTTTTTGGACATTCGCATTCGCAAAATTTCTGCGAATGTTTTGCGAATATGAATATCAGAAAAAAAGTAATTTGAAGATAATACCAGGTTAATAAGACTAAAATCCATTTATTTAATGCATGAAAAAGTAACTCAACTAATAATATATGTATGGTCAAACTAAAAATATATTATTCAACGACAAACTATAAATATATGTAATCTAAACAAACAAACAAAAAATTTTAGACGCTTAAACAAAAATACTTCTCTCTTAGAAAATAACAATTAATTTTTTTTTGAACAAATTTTTTCAGTTAATAATTTAACTTCAGCCACTGAAATATAACAATAAATCGCAGGACAGCTTCAAAGAAAACCCCGTGACTGACAGGGTTTGACAGAATCTGCTCCTGTTCTCAAACACGGTTGCAATAATCGCAATCACGTATTGGCTTCGTTAATATGAACCAATGAATCTGTGATTTGTGTTATTTAGATGATAGAGGAATGCAGATGCGAATTTAAATTTATAACACAAACAAATACGCGCAGACTATAAAATGGATGCTTTTTCCAAAATGTTTTTTAATGTTTATTGCAACATGAACTATCATGGGTTTCTTTTAAGTTTCGAATGCTCAATTTTAATAAATGTGAATATTGTCTTTTGGTGTGTAAAAGGAAATTACTTTGGAAATGTCGTTTAAAAACCAAAACTTATAGTTATTTTTGGTAGTTTTTAGAAAGGTGGGTAATTATTTTGCTATTGTTATAATTTGATTACAAATTTCTTAAATTTTGCAATATTCGAACACTGCAAATAAAGTTGCATAACCAAAACAAAGATAACAATAGTCACAGCTAAGTTCGGTGACAAAACTTGCAAAGAAGTGTTAGCAAAGTTAGAATGACGTAAAACTCTCTCGAAACGCCGAAGAGGAGTCAGTAAAAACTTGCAGCAAAACATCTGTTGCTTTTTTGATTGGTTAATAGTAAAAAATTTTAAATTTTTGTTGTTGCTTTCCCATGTCACGATCAGTTGCTATCACTTGCAAAAATTTATTGAGTGAAGTTCCCCTAGCAGAAACTTGCAACTCTCTCTCTCTCAATGAAATGCCAAAATGAGCTCTCTCGCTGCAAATGTTATGTGCATTGTTTACCCCTACTAGTTTGGCATCTTCTTTAGCGAATCGGAGTGGAAGGCAGTGGATGAATGTACTCCGAGAGAGTGGAATGAAGGAAATCGCGTTCAGAGTTGTTTTAAAGTAAAAACTACAACTAAAAATTTCAATTTAAACTGAAACTTACATTGTATAGTGACGGATAAGTTGTTATTACTAAAGGGTGTTTTTTTAGGGGTATAGAACTTTGAATTGAAATAAAACACAAGAAAATCGTTTTAAGGTCCATCAATTTGGCTTTATTGGAAGGATAATTTTATGCCATTAATGTTTAAATATGATTTCGGGCATGTGGCCGCCGCGGCTGGCTCGAATAAAGCCAATTCTACAGGTCCAATTTTCAACCACTTTTTCGAGCATATGGGGCCGTATGTCGGCAATAACGCCACGAATGTTGGCTTCCAATTCCCCTAACGTTTCTGGTTTGTTGGTGTAGACGAGCGACTTCACATATCCCCAAAGAAAATAATCCAATGGTGTCAAATCACACGACCTTGGTGGCCAATTGACAGGTCCATTCCGCGAAATTATGCGCTCATCGAATGTTTCCTTCAATAAATTGATTGTGACGTGCGCTGTGTGGCATGTAGCGCCGTCTTGTTGGAACCACAACTCATCCACATTCATGCCATCCAATTCGGGAACAAAATAGTCGGTTATCATGGCTCTATACCGGTCTCCATTAACGGTAGCTGCCTCTCCAGCATTATTGCGGAAGAAGTATGGCCCAATGACTCCACCAGCCCATAGAGCACACCAAACAGTCAGTTTTTGTGGATGTAATGGCGTTTCAAGGGTCTCATGTGGATTCTCTTCACTCCAAATGCGGCAATTTTGCTTGTTGACGTAGCCATTCAACCAAAAATGAGCCTCATCACTGAACAAAATTTTGCGATGAAAATCAGCATCGAAATCAATCTCATTTTCGGCCCATACACCAAAATCACGACGCATTGCATGGTCTCGCGGCTTTAATTCTTGCACAAGCTGGATCTTGTAAGGTCGCAAGCCAAGATCTTTGCGCAAAATCTTCCATAAAGTTGATGGACAAAGCTCCAATTGCTGTGCACGGTGGCGAATCGATTCATTCGGGTCCTCTTCAACACTTTGCTCTACAGCGGCAATTGTTTCTTCGGTGCGCACTGTTCGACGTCTCTGCGGATGCGTATTATCACATAGAGTAAACGTAGTGCGAAAACGATCCATGGTTAACCGAATTAATTGCTCTGATGGACGATTATGTCGACCATAAAATGCGAACTGAACCATTATTTTCGAAATAAATTTGCACGATTTGCAAGCGTTGTTGTTTTGTCAACCTGTTCATGATGAAATGGCAAACCAAACTGAACATAAATGACATTAGAGTTGCCAGATTTGACCACAAAATGCCAGTTTTATCTCTATTCGAAAAACAAACCTGTAAAAAAACACCCTGTACTTTATATTAAATAATTTGGGAGTTTTATGTCATCACGATCAATATTGCAGCATTTGTATTTGATTGTTTTATTATTGCATACAACGCACCCTGTTTGGTTTGTGTGTGTGTCTAGATTCGGAGTAAGTTGCGCTCCGAGTAGACATATACTATGTCATACCCTGCAAAAAACGGAAATACTCCGTTTCATACTCCATAGAATACTCCTATAGGAGTATCAGAGTACTCCAACACATATCCTCATTCATATAAAAAAGGTGGTCCAATTTACATGGCAATGTCCGGTGATTGGATCACCTAATCCATCTCGGAGTACTCCGTTTCTTTGCTTTTGAATACTCTATAGACCACCTACGTGAGAGTGCTCTCAAAATACTCCCATGGGATTACTCTATAGAGTATTCAACAGCAAAGCGAGAGCGGGAGTAGGTGGTCCTCAGAAGAACACATACTCCCATTCTCGCTTTTGTCTAGAGTACTCTATAGAGTAATCTTTTGGCAGCATTTTCAAAGTACTCCAACGTAGGTGCTCTATAGACTATTCAGAAGCAAAGTAAATGGTACTCCGAATAGGATTAGGTGATCCAAGCACCGGACATCGCTATGTAAATTGGACCACCTTTTTTATATGAATGAGGATAAGTGTTGGAGTACTCTGATGCTCCAACGTTTTTTACAGGGTAGTCACAAGACACAGTTCATGAAAAAACTAACTTTAATTTCAACAGAGTGATGTGAAGATACACATTTTTTATACCACTTTGGTGCCACTCCTCTGACATATACTCTGGCCAGGAGGGCCAGAAACACGAGTTTATTTATATTTATAAAAACTCATTGTAGACAACTTCGTAGACGGCGGCATGAAAAATGTCGAGAGGGGGTACCCACTCCGATTCGCAAAAGAAGATGTCAAACTAGTAGGAGAACACAATGCCCAGGAGTCTTGGCAACATGTCGATTCGCGAACAAAATGCAAACGAAACGCACGTCTATCGAACGAGACTGCATAGCTCTACATAATTATGGACAAATTTGAACAAAAACTGAATATTCGTATTCGCATTCGCGAATGTTCAAAAAGTGGCATTCGTTACATCACTGTTAGCTACTGTACCAAAACATAGTATGTATTTACATCAACCCTTAACTCGAATGTACTTATACAGATAGGATTACAACTTCACCAATATTTATCCTATATGTATTTAGCTTTCGCACTATATGAAGCGTCTCTTCATATCCTCCGTGAACAGCTTGTTTTCTGGGCATATCGTAGATGAACACGATTACAATTCACGAATGGATGTGTCGGCTGAGCAGGGAAAAATTCTGCAACAACAACATCAATGAATGAAAACCAAATTTACCTGTAACGTTAAAGTAATTTGTTTTAACTGATTTAAACTTGAGGAAACGGAAACCTTGGTTCTAGTCTGTAATTTAGAATTTTAAATTTTGTATCCTACTGTACAATAAGCCATATTGGTTTGTGTCGCTGATAACTACATCTGCATATTACAGTTATGGTAGCAAAGTTAGGATACACAGCAGAAAAGTATGTGTAATTTCACTATAATAATTAAAATGTGTCGATAACAAGAGGTATTAAGAGCCAAAGTCAATTTATGAGAGCATTTTGAAGGCATTAAACCGTTAGCTGAAATCGGAGATTTGAGTTGAATGCAAGTAAATAAATAATATGTAACTTAATTTAATATTTTGCTTTTAAAGGAAAATTTATAATTGAGGAGAGTCAAAAAAATAATGTGAAGCTTTTTACAAAAAATGTTGGTTTGAAATTTTTTATTTTAATTACATTTTTGCAAGTAAATGTTACTTTGATTTTTACTTCCAAGGAGTCAAACCGAGACGGAAGCCGAAACCGAAACTGTAACATATTCATGACAGCCCCTTTTTCAAATTCCGATTTCTCTAAAAGCCAGAGATCAAATTCGATGAAATTTTCACGACGTTTATACATATACATACATATCTATAGAATCGACGGAAAAAAATCTCATGCTTTTCTAATAAAAAAGTGCTAATCTTTAGAATTTATTTTGGCTAAGTTATTTGCCATACATTGGAGAAAATCCTTGATGTCTGCTGGAACAAAAATTCTAAAAAATTAGACCTATTTTAAACAACTTGAATTTTATAGCTAGGTAATAAACTTAATACATTTTTTTGTTCACAAACTTGGGCTCGTTTTTTTTTTTTATTTTGAAACCGAAACCGAAGTAAATGTTGAAGGACGAAACCTCAACCGAAGCCACGAAATAACAAAACTGGATTTGTCCCATAGATATTTGATGGCGCTTTAGTTTTGTCGCACCACTTTTTGAGTTCATCGGAATTTTTGTATAAAATTTTTTGGATGAGCTGGTAAAATGTATAATACCTAAAATCTATATACTCGTATATATATAATATCTTCCGATTAAAAAAGGACTAAACATTATACATCTTGGCTAACGATTTTTTTAAGTAAAATGTTTTAAAGGAAATTTTGGTGCTTTAGTTTTGTCACACACTGTATTTTATTACAAAAAATAACAAATCTACTCTGGCAGAAAAAGTAATGGCATTTCACAATCAAATTGATGGTCTAGAAAAAGGATGGGAAAATTCAAATACATATGTACATGTATTTGCTAACATCCACAACAATTGCATACATACCATCTCTCTATGCATACTCGTACACTTCTGTTTCAATATTGAAGAAAAAAAAAGCAAAATGGAAAATTGCCAATAAAAGAAGTAAATATAAAACAACAACAAAAATTCGTAAAAAGAGAAAATAAGACATTACAAGTTTGATGGAATAAATGTAAACTAACTAAAAGTAAAAATAAAACAGAAAAATAAATATGTGCCGAAGCTAGTGGAATATCGAGCATGGTTTTTATATTCGGCTAGCACCAGTTCCGCATTTCATTATTTATTTATTTCTTTCTTTCTTCAAGTCTATGGATTACAATGCTTACAGACTATGATACAATGTAATTTGGATAAAATGTAAACAAATAAATATCTTAGAGCTCCAAAAAGCGAAATTCAAAATAATCATAAAGTCATCCCTTGGAACAGTAAAATCCAAAGCAACTTTATTACTTACGGAGCTAAGCTCACGAACAGCACGAAGAATGGGAGCGTTGCCAGAATAATTTGTTTTTAAATTATCCCAATAGAAAGGATAGTAATTCCGGAGAGACCTCATTCCAACAAGTATGGACAGCCAATAAGGGCCATTATTTATGTTATAAGTGAATGATAGGCCCAGTATAGATCTACGATTTTCCAAAGATTTAAGATTTAAAACCATAAGGCAAGCAGAGTAAGATGGTATCGGATCAGATAAGTTTAATGGTCGAAGAGCATATTTTAGAAAAACTTTCTGTATTCGCTCAGTTATATTAAAAGCTGTCAGATTACTTGGTTTCCAAATAAAGACATCATATTCAAGATGATACCTAACAAAATACGTATAGAGTAGTTTGAGCATGCGATGCTGATAATGCCCACTGATTCACGCCAGAGCCCTTCGTTGCACTGTCCAACTTTTTTGATGGTATTAGTCGTGCACTCCACCAGGCCAATACCCCACAAAATAGAAAAGGGGTCAATACCATATCGCAGAGCGAGACAGAGTGGATAGAGGTCCCACGAAACTGTACAAAGCAACTTGCCCCCTTTTAGGTTTGTTCTCTACATTAAGCTTCCGGTCACAATCACCCAAGGTATCTTAATCTGTCAGAAAGTACTAGCGGTACTCCTGCAATTGAGATAGTTCGAATTCAGATCCCTTGTGCATTCTCGTAGAGGCGTACCTCTGTTTTACTTGGGTTGACAGCTACCTCCTTGTGGCGTACCCCTTCTTATCCATCTCTGGGACCTACCACCTCCCCGCTCCACTCTAACAAGCCTATCACAAAACAGTCTGCTAATAAGTACAGTACGACCAAAATCGACTCGACTCCCATAGTTAAAATCAAGATATTATTACAAGCAACCATCACACATTCTGTGTATTCAGATGACCCCTCTATAAGTTGTACAACCGACTGTAGAACCATTTCAGTTAACTTGGTTCGCAGTAAGCATGTTGCAATAACGAAAACCGCTCCAGACGCATGTAAGTCCTTGGGAGATATATAAAAGTATTTTCCCGTCCTTGTAATAAAGGTAACTTTGGTCAGAATTGGGTACATAGATCAACCTGGAGCAGTTGGCATAGAGGAGAGCCAGTTAGCAACAGCAAACAGTTCGTAGCGCAAAAAAGTTTAGTTTCACTCAGAGTGTTGAGTTTGTGCGCAATAGATAGGAGAAATGAGTGCATATGAAAAGCTCATGGAAAGCAAGTTTGACAGTTTAGAGAAAATTAAAATGAAAAAAATCGAATCAGCTGTTGAGATGATATTACCTGTATAGGTATGCCAGCTCGCAAGTATCCTAAGTGATCAGAATTCCCTGAGAGAAAATGTACCTAAGCCTCGCGTACTTATTACACTCTTCCACTTTTCCGCAGAAGCTTTTCCAAGAGTGCCGATTGTCTCTACTGTTTAGAGATAGACAACCCAATATTCGCGAGAAGAGGTCTTTAGAGACAGTACCCACATAGGTTCAGCACCCCTTATACACTAGTTACATGATGGGAATTACCATCGGTTCAGACAACAAGCCCCACTCCATAAACAATAGCCAAATTAACGATTTTCGTATTTATTGGTTTAGATTTGAGTAATTCACATACAAGCTTTCAATACTCTTAAATATTTTATTATTATTACATTTATCCGGGGAAACCTTAATTGCCCTCTTATAAATTTTTTTCACTAGAAACACAAGTAGGGCTATCAAAAAAAAAACCAAAAGTCAATGAAATTTCAAATGGCCATTTTTTCATTAGTCCATTTTTTGTTTACCAATGAAACGGTTTTAAAGCAAATAATCGAATTTTGTTATCAAATCGATTTTTTATGCGAAAGTTTCCTTTTCGATGTATTAGTAAAAATATATTATGACAAACAACAATGAAGTGAAAGTCATTTAAGATACTACCCAGCAGAATCAGGGATCATCGTTTTATTAATCCCGGAGTACTTTCTTGAGAGTATTGGATTGCTTCATATATGTACTTCTGTGTGTTGTCATATAATTTTGCATTGCATGTCCTAGGAGAGCGGTTAATCAAAAACCTCCCTTTCATCTTCCAAAAAACAATAATGGAGCTTTTGTTATTACTTTTTTATGAATCGTAATCGGGTAATGGGGGAGTTTTGTAGAATTTTAGAAAACCTCATAGAAGAGTAATGACCAGTAAAAAACCAATGAAAGATCTTTTAAGAATCATGCCTCAGTCCTTATATGGAAGCAAATGAGCAGTACCTTTTCAAAACTCTTAAGCGAACAATGGAAGAGAACTCATAAATACCTTAGATATCAGCAATACATATTATTAAAAAACAAAAATTAGACTGGGCCTCAATTATATGTATTTCTACAATTTCCGATTTTTCTTTTGTTGTAATTTTTTCCATTTGTTGAAAATTTTTTTTCTTTCATTGGCAGATAGAGTCGGCATACTTAGCTAGGGGTATATCTCTCCTTGTCCTCCACCAAGAGTAGCATAAGAGCAGAAAATTAAAAAAAAAATTCTTCTATTGTTCCAAAAGCTTGTCAAAGCGAGTACTATCTTATTCAAGTTCTACTGGATAGGTATGAAAAAAAACAACCGAATAATTCACATACAAATTTTTAAAGCTCTTAAATATGTTTAGTAAAAATAATACAAAAAAAAAATAAGAGTAAAAAATTTACCAATTTTTTGGCCTTCAAACTAAAACGACAACAGCTACAATTTAAGTTGAGACAAAGAAAAAAGAAGAATATGTATTTTTTATTATCATAAATGAGTATACTCTTTAACATTTGACGAAATAAAAATTAAATTATCTTATGAATATTAATGAAAACTAAAACGGGAAGCGTTTGGTCTTAAAACTAAAAAAATACCCCCAGATTTTCCTCAAATTTTGAGTTGAAAAAATAAAACTAAAATAAACAATGACCAGAAATGTTCAGTGCAACAATAAATGACTACTTCAAGATTGACTAGAAGTGCTTTATGCAAAACTATATGTTTTCTTGTGTAGTGTGAACATAGTTTTACCTATTTTTTCATCCGTCGCACATAAAGCACTTTTTAGAAAAACCGATTTAAAATGTGTAATTGTTATATTCGATGTATAAAACATCAATGTGTGAAATTATTAAGATCGATTCATAAAAATTTGTAAATAAAAAAAAAATATCGATTATTTATTCACAACCCTAGCTATACAGGTTTTACTTTATGGTTTCGATTCGAGGCAATAGCAGGGGTGATAATTGTAATAGAATTTTATGATCACTACCGCTTTTATCGAAATTTATCCAAATTCCGGTTACATTGATAGAATTTTTTCATGAACTATTACATTATCCGCCGTCGGCGGTTCCGTCGGAATTTCCGATAGACCTCAAAATATTAGTATCAATCAAAATCTATGAGGGAAAGGAAAATGAAACAAGTAAGGAAGTCTAAGTTCGGGTGGAACTGAACATTAAATACCCAGCTGTGTAAAAGTGGCCCTGGTAAATTGTTGTGGAGTTCTGACCTATAGAGGTTTTAAACTTTTTCTACTACCATGTGAGCAATCTTATAAATAAAAATGAATATGTGTCTGGCGTCCAAAGTACCTAACCGATCTTTATTGGGTTCACTGGTTACAGTATAGGCTATATATAATTTTGGAAAAGTGGGCGGTGCCACGCCCCCATGCTATATAAAATTTTAATCTTGTATAGGCGTACACGGTACTCAACCGATCTTTATGACATTTTTACAGTTAATTCTTAGATTCACTGGTTACAGCATAGGCTACATATAATTTTGAAAAACGGTGATAGTATACCTCGCATCATGTTTCGTAATTTTATTTAACACTGTTCTGAAGTTAATAATAGCTGAAATTTGATATTTTGTTTATTAATATGTGGGCGGTGCCACGCCCACTTTCCAAAAATTTTGCAATTGGGTGCATTTATCGCAACAATAGTAGGCCTCCTACCAAATTTCGTTATTCTCGCAAAAACGGTTCTGTAATTATTAACAGTCGAAATTTGAAAATTTGTTCACTCAAATGTGGGGGGTACCATGCCCATTTTCGAAAAATTATATAAAATTGTCAATAGGACGACCAACTAAATAAATCTTCCAAGTTTCAGTTTGTATCTGTTTTTATTATTGAATGATCTCTTTTTGAGCGTTTTTCGAAATTTTCGATATCGAAAACAGGGGTGTGGTTACGTGGTTCGCCCGTTTTAAATAGCAACCTACCTTGGCCAGAAAGCAACCTGTGCGCAAAATTTCATTCAAATATCTTAATTTTTACTCAAATTATAGTGTCCACGGACGGACATGTCTTAATGTATTCCTCTGTTCATTCTAAGAACTTTGATATATGGAACTATATATCTATCTCCATGATTTTGTACCGTTACAAACTACCGTTATATGACCATAACTATAATACCCTGTGTACTAGTACACGCTGGGTCTAAAAATAGACCACAGGAAAGTATCAGCGACCTTAACACCCCAGAGTACATTAGAAATGTTCAATCAAAGTTTCAATTTTTAGTTCGCAAGAGAATCGATTCGAAAATGGTGTTGGCTAGATAAAACTGAAGAAATAGCCAAAGCTCGGGCATTCCCTAGCCGATGCTAATATTTAGGGCAAAAACATAATTTTCAGTCGGAACCAGTTAAGCACACGCTTCAACCTACTACCCTACAGCTGCTATCATTAACCGTTTGTAGAGAAAGAAAATGTATTTTTCAGCTTTGATTTATAAAGCACCAAAGGGATTCGACGTTTTTTTTTGTGTTGTGTGAAAAATCCGTAAGAGTTTAGATGTCAAAAAAGAATGCGACGACTCTCTCTGTAGCTTTTAGGGTGTGGGTGATAGTTTTCTGCATAATATTTTCGTTCTTTTACTTCTGTAATCTCAAATGTGAGCTTGCTACACAATACAAGTAACCCCAATAACTTTTTAAATGTAGGCTTGAATATGTAATATGTATATGTAACTGATGGGTACCTAAGCATACATATGTATACATGTATATCTGTATATATTTTTTAGTTAAGTATACCTATATGCCTAAAAGTAAATAAATATCTATATCAAAATGGCTTACTTTTGCTAAAATTATTACTTACAACCAAAAAAAAGAGCAATATTTTAGCGACTCTGTGTCGTTGTAAGCTCGACGAATTCAGCGTGCGCTAAAGCGCATGAGCAAAGTTTTACGGAAAAGCACAAAAAAACAAAGAAAAAATAAATAAAACTAAATCGAGTTCAGAGCTTTTAACACAATTTTTGTTTTTGTGTCCTTTTTCTTCGTTGTGCAGCAATCAATACTAAAGTTCAATGCAGACGCTACAAATGCTCTCATGCTACAAATCATTATTATGCGCTCAGAGTAAAAGTTGCAGACACCCCTTTTAAAAGGCGCCCACACCGTTTTACTTGAACATACTCTCAGCCAACACCTTTATTGGGTTTATAAGGGTTGCTGTTTGGCGCAGTTGCTTGTGGATGTATTGCTGTACGTGTTTCACTCTCAACGCCTTGAAGTAGGCAACATAAAAATTGTGTGCTAAATGTGAATGTTGCCACCATATAACCGATCGATTGACCCACTTTCACAGGTCAACACAAACACTTTTACAAAGTATGTAAACTCAAGCTATACCTTTTGATTCGCTCTCGCTATATCTTGCTCTCTCTCTGAATTTTCTTTCTCTTTCACTTGTTTGGTAGATTGCAACCGCATACTTATACATACAATTTCGACAGCCATTTTGCGAAGTTATGCGGAAGTTTTCCTTAACTTTTATATCCGTCGTTCGGTATGTATCTGCTTCGTTGCATTTTACTTCCTTTTCCTATGTAGAAAGTAACAAATATTGTCTTCAATTTTGTATCACTTCGGTGGAGTAGCACACTTCGTTTTAATGCGTGTAATTCTTTTGTATTTTTTATGGAATTTTTCTGCCTCGGGCGCCAAATTAATGCTACCCAAAGATACGAGTAATTTCGTAGCTAACAAAAAACTGTATTTTTTTTTTTTGTTAATTCATTTCCAGAGTCATGTGGTTTTTACATTTTTGATGCTTCAAACGTTCTTATCAAATCGGCTATAGATGTTATACAAAACTAATTCTAAAATATAAGTAAAACATACTATTTGAGATTCGTAGGATGAGCGCAAAACTTACATAATTTTCTGAGGTGGTTGATAAGTCTAGGGGGGCGTGTATGGTATAACTCTCTCCTAGGCATTTATGTTTATTTTCAATGTCCTGAATGAATGCCTGGTGTGGTCACTTTCGCCCAATCAGCGAGGAATCTAAAGATCGTTTCTGTTACATTTGAGAGCTAAAAAAATCTCCGTCGGTTTGTGGTTCCACAAGTCTCTATTTACTAGTATGCGCATTTAAGCACCTTTTTGTAATAATAACTAGAAATTTAAGCAATGAAAAATACTGAAGAAAGAATGGCTATGGCTGTATTTCGTGTCCACTCAGTTAAGTATAGATGAGAAGTTTGTCAGAAGAATTATTCTTCACTATGTAGGAATTATTCCAGTATCCTTCATGCCGCAGATGATCTGATTATAATCCGGCTACATTACAAAACCCCCTTCCACATGCTTTTAGCCTCGTTAGATGCAATTACCGGTCGCCGTGGTGTGGCGGTATTGTTAGTGGCCTCCTACCATACCGAAGGTCCAAGGTTCGAGCCCTGGTACAGGTAACATCGAAAGTGGTTTGGATAAGTTTTTTTCAAAACGGGGTCGCCCCTCGGCAGTGGTTTGGCAAACTCTCCGAGTGTATTCCTGCCAAGGCTTCTCAGCAAAAATTCATCTCCTTTTCAGATGCTGTTCGGAATAGGCAAAAAACTGTAGGTCCTGCCAATTTGTAGGAAAAATTAGAAGCAGCACACCACAAATTGGTAGAGAAGGTCGGCATTAATCTCCCCAGGAGGTATATATAGCGCCAAATTTTTTATTTTTATCTTCAAGAGCAATTATCAACACCATTTTTGCTACATCACTATACAACATACCTGTCAAATAATGATTACACGGCTAAAAATTTGAGCCTAAATTTAAAACTTTTTGGGGCTACATAAATGTCCAAACCAAATTTGGTTTAGAATTTAAATTGTGCCAGCTTTCGAGAAAATTAGCGTGAAGAAAGGAGTTTAAAGATAAACCAGAAACGTATTAACAATGAAAAAAACATAAAAAACATTTGTATCAGTTGGCAGGATTCGAACCGACGCTTCCCGCATCAGAGTCGTCTGCTCTACCCACTCAGCTACGAAGCGCTTAAAACTGTTTTGAGAAAAATTCAATGACTTGAAAGCACTTTCAAAAGAAACTTAAAATATTTTACCCATTTTTTTCAATTCAGTTTTAGTTCTAAACCCCAATAAATTGAAAATTAGTCTAGGTAATTGAAAGGTTTGTAATTTATAACAAAAAAGTTTGAAAAATTGCTTAAACCGGCGAATGGTTTAAAATTTAGGCTGAAATTTTTAGCCGTGTAATGATTACCGATTTGATTCATTACTTTCTTGAGAATCCATTTAATGATTGATTATCAATTACTTTCAATTTTTAATGATTATTTTCCAATTAATTCACCCTAGAAACGTAACTTTCGTCGATTCGACGAATACGCTATTGAAAATTTGCTGTCTCTTTTTAAGACTGTCTTTCTAAAAGTCCCAATTATAATTTTATCTGAATTGTTCCAAATTGTTAAAAAAAGGTTTTATTTCAAGGATTAAAACTGGTACACATATGCGTAAAAAAAATTAAACCAAAAATTAAAAAACTATATTAGAAATAAGTATTTTAAAGAATGTTCGTCGAATCAACAAATGGTTACATTTTATAGGGAGAGAGCGAAGGTTAGCTTTCTAGGGATAGAAAAATAATCCAAAAAAAAACAAAAACAGTTGTTTTGATTTTTCTTCTATTTTTTGATTTTTTTTTTATTCCTAATTTTTTCTAATCGTAACCAATTAATAATTGCCTTTTCTTGAAAACCAATTAAAATAATCATTATCATTAAAAAAAAGACGTTTAATTAATTGCTAATCAAATTTAACAGGTCTGCTATGCAGTCCGCGCAATACCAGCTCGTCGGATTTCTCTCTGCAAAAACAATTTCAATAGTAATAGGTGAAAATCGAAGTTATCTATTTTTGAAGGCTGCTGAGCAATTTTCTTTACTTTTGTCAAATTTCTTGTAACATTTTGAAATTGTTCATATTTAATTACTCCCTCTAGTGTTCATAAACATAATCGCTTGTTTGCTTTTTTTTTTGGCCTAAAATAAATAAATATATGCAGAAATGCCCACAAAAAGCGCTTGCATAACAGTTTAAGTTTAATCGGTTTTTAACCACTTACCTCAAAAATAAGTTCCTCAATTTTCTGTATATCAAAGCGAAAGAATTAATATTAATTTAATTTAATGGGTGATAAAAAGACTTCAAGTTAAGGTTGAGAATAAATTATTGATTCCTACTTTAGTCGATTATTATTTTTAATTATTAATTTTTTGGATCGATTTAATTATAGCAAACAACGATTACTGATATATCGATTACAAGAACTACACATTTTTAGTCGATTTTCGTAAATTGTGCCACCTATGCGACGGATAAAAAAATTGGAAAAGCTTTATACACACTACAGCTGAAAACGCATAGTTTCGTATAAACTAACACTCAACACGCTTGACGAAAAAAATTCTGAAAATTCAGGGAAATTTTTGAGCGAATTTTAACTTCTATAATGTTATGCTAAAATTAATTGGTCTACAAAATTGCGTACTCAAAAGCTCTCTAGAAATTTTGTCACACAATTTAAAGATTTTCATGGCCATTTTTTAAAGTTTAATTAAGTTTTCTGAACTTTTTTCTTTTTATGTGGTTTCTGTTATGGAATTCGCTGTATTTTAAATGAAAACTATCAAAATCGCAGCTTCTTCTTATTTCGTCGAACGATATTCATTTTAATTTCATTACTATTTTATTGAACCTAGCTGTATATGGGCTACTATACCGAAAATTTTACTAATTAAAAAAGTGCACTTCATGATGTTGCTTGTCCCGAACCTAGAACCTTGGATTTCTACGTATAAAGCAAAAGCTCTATCCTAGAGACAAATACCAGAGAAAAATATTCCAATATGCTTGTCTTTCCTATATGGTATGCTAGGAACTCAGACCGTCCCTATCACTAAGCTAGCACATAAGACCTAAATTCTTATCTGAGATAGTAAATAGGATATTTCCGTATAAATCTTAACGCTTCCATTATCTGATTTAGGCGTGAATAAATAAAAAAAAGGCTGGATATTTCACTGCACACATGCACACATATTCTACATGTGCCTTTAACTCGGTGCCAATAAATCAACCCATATCATGAATGAGACTTATGCATAATAAATGGATTTGGTTAACTAACGAAGGGTCTAATAAAACAAAATTAATTTGCGGTTACATGCTCCCAAAATTGCAATAGAACAACGCCAAATTGAATGAACCATGCAGTGAACTTTGTCTAAATCGAAATTGGCAAATAAGAACTAGTTCAATATCACATAGATTTTCACTAGCTAATACCGGCAATTGAGTAACCAAGGCATTTTGAATTTAATTTGCACAAGAAAATTCCTCTTCTTTATTTTACTTTTAACTTTTTCACTTATATTTTTTATTAAATGAAATTGCTGAAGTCTCATGTTTGAACAAATAAAATGAAAACATAAATTAGGTATATGATCTCGAGTCGAAATATCTATAACTCAATAACCGATTTTTTGTTTAGAAATACAACGATTTGTGAAAATATTTTTAAAGAAAGTAATCAATCTCTGTTTTGGACTCGATGTTTTATACGTAAAATTTCATAGAAAAAACATAATTCTGGAACATTTTTTAACTTTTAAAAAAATAATAGGTCCATCCGGTCTTCTATTTTTTCTCGCCAACAATAGAAGTTGTCTTTCGCGAGGTATTTTTCAAGCACAGACTTAAAGTCTTTTTCAAGAACTAATAAATAAAGCTACTCTAAATTATTACTTGATATAAAATATATTTGATTAAATTTGTCGGTTTGTCAGTTACTAAGAAGGACTTTTATTCTGTCCTTAAAAAATATCTTGCCAAAGATAACTTCAAGATTCACTGAAAATGCTGTACGCGAAACTATATGTTTTCAGTTGAAGTGTGTACATAGTTTTACCTTTTTTTTCATCCGCCAAACAGATGGTAATATCTAAAAAACTTCACTGAAAAGGTGTAATTCTTATGATCGAATTATTGAAAATCGATGTTTACTATTAATAAAATCGATTAAAAATCAAATATAAATAAAAAATAATCGAACGAAAAATGGCATTGAAAATGGCACATCGCCGAAACCGGTTTGTCTCCAAACCAAATTTGACAAGGAATGACGGAAAATCGTTCCAATATACATCAAAAAATAATCGATAAACGTAAAAATCGATAATTTGTTCACAGCGCTATCAAAAATATTAGTCCCCAAATGCGACGGAGGCAATTTCTACTGCGGAAGACATCAAAATCTTAAATTGGCCAGTTACTTGCAGATAAAAGATATTGCAAACGAACTAGTAGGGGTTCAGAATTCAATAGCAGCATAATATTTAAGAACTATAGATTTTCCTACAGGAACTCTTTCATTACTACATACTGCCTCAAAATATTATGCAAATGTTACTACCTATTCTCGGATATTTTTTACATAATTTATGTTGGCCTTTTTAGAAGCCATCACAGATTTTGTGTGCTCCGATAATTTATTTAGATGTTTTTCTTACGAGCCAAATAACGTTACGGCAAACCATTCTCTTATTTAAGCAATCGTGAAGCCAACCAGAAATATTAGCACATATAAACATATATGTGTGTTTTAACAAGTACGGCCCCACATTTAGTACTGGTCTGACTGATAAGTTTTATCTAATCTGTCGGTTGTGTATGGTTGGAGCAGATAAGATAGCACGGGCATGTCTACAAAATCTAGCAAAATGTTTTAAACTTTTTTGCATGATTTTAATTTAAAAAAATTCACATTCATTTATTGCAAACATACTTATACGAGTATATCCTAGAACTCTTGATATTCAAATACTCGAACTATTCGAATAAGGCAGTATTCGGGTAATAAAGTTCGAATATTCAATGCCGATCAAATATTCGTTTCCTTTCAATTATTCGAATACTTAAGGGTGAACATTTTTTAATAGGAAACAATACTAATTTTTGTAACATATTTTATTTCTTTAATTCTTAACTAACAAACGCATATGAATATTGAAGATTTAATAAATTTTTATCGGTCATTCATAAGGTCTAGTCATTAAAGACTATCATTATCTGTTATGACACGTATGTTATTATAAAGAAACGTAAGAATGTTAACGTTTTCTGGCAATAAGCAACTCCTTCATGGTGAGACAATATTTCCGGCTATTGAAAAAGTTCTCGCTGACTCAGCCAACAAGTGTTTTAGAACCAACACACGCGATCAAACGTTAAAAATAAAACAAGTATTCGAATAATCGTACTCTATCGAATATTCGCATTTTATCGAATATTCGAATAATATTAGCTCATCGAATATTCGCAGTTTATCGAAAGTTCGAATAATAATAGCTCATCGAATAGTAACATTCGATTTTCAGTAGCAAAAAAACTTACAATCGAAGCTTCGAATAATTTTAAGAGCCCTTGGTAAAGGGTTTATGTGCTGACCGAATCTCCCAGGTTTACTATACAGATTAAGGGTCGCTTTCATAAAAGCCGGGGTTTAATTGACGTATTTTGTACGGTTAGCTGTCAAATTAGCCACCGATTAACGGTAACCGGCTTTTATGAAAGCGGCTCTAAGAAGATGATCGCAATTAAAACTCATGCTAGTGGCAACAGTCGTCTTAATATCGGGAATAACTCAACAAATCAAAACCCACTTAACATTTTCGTCGTGGCACAGTGTGAACTTTAACAATCACTTAGAAATCCTGACTAAATACAGCTTAACGTCATTGGCATAGGCATAAAAGCCTAAAGCAGGAAATCCAAATTCTGACATAAAAGCATACAGTGAGCTCCTGTTAGTGCTGTCGAAATAGGCCTTGAAATCGACAAAGAGCTGGTGTTTATTGACTCTCACGTTGTTTGCACTCTCCAGGACTTAGCCTATCGTGAAGATCTAGTCGATAGTGGACTGACCATGGCTGAAGCCGCACCGATGAGCTCTATTCAAAACGTTGTTGATAGGACTCAGTCTGTCGTACAATATGCTAGGTAGAACCTTATAAGGGATCCTGAATAGACTGATTCTGAGGTGTTTCTTGGAACCGACCCCAGCAGCTCTGGGGTCTAGAATATCTCCGCGGTAGGTATGACTGTTGAAAGAGGCCACTAATATCCAAGATATTAAGATGGTGATAGTACCGAAACTTACCGAACTCATTCTGGCAAAGGACTTCTCATATCCGTAACAATCCCTAAACGTCCACCCTAATGCAGAACTTCTACCGGGTTAAAAATTTTAACCTGAATTTTAAACTTTTCTGGGCTACATATATGTCGAAACGAAATTTGGTTTAGAATTTAAATTGTCCTAGTTTTCGAGAAAATGAGCGTAAAGAAAAGGGTTTAAACTTTAAACCAGAAATGTCTTAACAATTAAAAAACATAAAAAACATTTGTATCAGTTGGAGGACTTGAACCGACGCTCCCGCATCAGAGTCGTCTGCTCTACCCACTGAGCTACGGCGCACACAAAACTGTAATGACAAAATTTCAATGGCTTGAAAAAACCTTCAGAAATAAATGAAAAGAAATGAAAAAAATTTTAGGCATTAGCCTAAAATTTTTTGCCGTGTATGCGGAATAAGAATATTTTGCCTCATGATGTCCATTATCATGACAGCGAACAAAGCCCACAATGTTATTAAGACAGCAAAATGAATTAAAGTGGGTATGAAAAAAATTCGTTTAGCAATCAATTTCAGCGATATAGCATTTTTCTTTCATTCGTTGGATGTTTGGCCGAGTACGAGTAAAAAGCATGTAAGCTAAGTAGTAGGACGAAAACCAAACCGTTCTTTGAAAACTGTACACTCCATTAGGGATGTGACCTCTAGTCGGCAAAATCGATTACTGAATCAATTTTTTTTTTTGTTTAAAGATAAATCGAGTATTGAAAAATCGATTTTTAAACAAAATAATCAATTTTTCTACAAATATTTATGTCTGAATTAAATCCTAGTAAAAATATCTTATGAATAATTAATTCAAGTAAAAATCATTTAACATGGTTATTTAGATTTTATTAGTTCAAATTCGAATTATTCACATACAAATTTTAAATGTATTATTAAAGTATAAATTAAACCAAACAGTAAAATAGATCACTTGCTATAACTTATTTTTAACCAAAAAAACAAATATGAATTGTTATTAACACGGTTTAACATTTAATTAGTTTAAAATTAATATTAAAATAAATGAAAAGGAAATTGTTTGGTCTTAAAACTAAAAATGTCTATAAGTTTTTCCTTTGACCTTAAATAATAAATCTAAAATAAATAATTGCCAAAACTGTTCAGTGTTACCTAACATTTGGCTATAAACAAGATTGACTGCATTTGATCTATACGAAGCTATGTATGTGTTTTCAGCTTTAGTGTGCACATATGTAGTTTTTTTTTCAAAAGTTTCACAGATGTCACTACTTACAAAGATCGATTTATAATGTGTAGTTCTTATAATCGGTCAAAAAAAAACGGAAATTGAAAAAACAATCGCTAAAAGTAAAAATCTCTTATTTATTCACAACTCTACACTGAATAACCTACTTCGCTGAAGACTATATTCGTGGACATTTATGGACCGCGTTTTAGGTATTGTATGTATATAACTCAGTTTCGGTTATCGTAGTAGTTAACGATTAAAATGTAGAAGATTTCTAAAATTTTATAAAAACTTTGTATATCTACTACGTTAGAAGCAAAGCTTTAAATCAGATAAGTAACTAGCGCAAGTGTTTCTATGCACACAATATTTCTTCTTTTCTCCACATTACTTTTTCCATTTGTCTGCTATTTGGTTGTCGAATTGTACAACAAAAAAGACTAAGAGAACACGTGCAATTGACCCACTTTCCCCCTACAAACTGAAGGTACTTGGTGTTATGAAAACGGGTACACATGCAAACAAATATATTAACATTAGGGTGGGTCACATTTTTCACTGCTTTAAATTGTTTGATAATGAATGATAACATAACAAATTCATTGACTGTTGGATACAAATATGAATTAAACATTATGGTAAGAAGACGCTTTGGTCACATTAGTAGCCGACAGAAAATTCGATTAAGGATTTATGGTTCTCCCCGTGATGACGGCGGTGTGTATCAAATTATAAATCAAAGGCTTCGTGATAAGAGGTAAAATGAAAAATAAAGGGAGATGTGAAAAAAGCAACCCCCCAAACTAGGTTTTTCAGTACTAAAACATATTTGAATAATTTCCTGCGGTTTGTTTAGTGATCAATCAATCGGTTAACAGTTAAGATTTAGAAAAGTGAAGAAATTATTTGAAAAACTATCTGAGCTTAAAATATATAGCAAATAATTGTATATTTAAGATGGTCATTATTCATGAATTCATTAATAGTATTCAAAAGGGTGCCCACAAGTTTTAAATTTTTTAAAGTTTTAGGGAAGTTTCTTATACAATTTTAAATTGAGAACTTGACAGAACAGCATTTTTGCATAGTTGAATATCCACGTTAAGTAAAATTTTGTTTTAGAAGTGGAGGATATTGCACTTAAAAACATAAATGGAATAAGTAGATAAATGGAAACCTTCGATAATGGTTACGGTAGGTCGAAAGTTTCTTGTGAGTTGCAAAATGAATAACTAGTAAAAGCTCATATGGAACAAAACACCATATAAAATAAATTGAAAAAATTCAACGAAATATTTAAGGGTTGAGTTATTACGGCGCAACCGCCGCCGGGGTAACTGTAATAGAGTTGTTTGATCTCTATCGACTTTATCGCAATTCACTGCCGAAATTCGATTAAATCGATTGAATTCTCTTATAATCTATTTCAAATGCCTCGTCTGCAGTTCCGTCCGAATAGCTGATAGACCCCAATTTTTGTTGAAACACCAGTTTTTTTTTAGAAATTTGAAATAAGCTTGGAAACACTGATTCTAACGATTTAAATGAAAGAACTATACGAGGTGTGTTCAAAACGTATCGCGAATTTTGAATTTTCGCTGGTTACGTATATTCGAATTTCGAATTTTTTGTGGCGTTATGTTGGTACTCATGTCTCTCACTTATGCCGACATGATCGGCCATTTTGAATGTTCAGTTATTTGTTGACAGCTGCTTTGCTTGCACGTGTTTTGGATCGTCTTCGATTTTTACCTATTCAAAAAAATGGATTCTTTGATCAAATTTTGTGTGAAAAACGAAATTAAGTGCGCGGATGCATTCCGAATGTTGACTGTGGCATACGGAGAAGCTACCTTGGACCGAAGCAACGTTTATCGGTGGTACAAAATGTTCTCAGAAGGCCGAGAAGATGTGCAAAGAAGAACAAAAATTGGCTTTTGCACCACGATAACGCCCCTGCTCACGCATCGTTGCTTGTGCGCGACTTTTTGGCCAAAAACAACACACTAATGATGCCGCAGCCACCGTATTCCCCAGATCTGGCCCCCTGTGACTTTTTCTTGTTCCCTAAACTGAAGAGGCCCATGAAAGGACGACGTTACGCTTCTCTTGACGAGATAAAGACGGCATCGAAGGAGGAGCTGAACAAGATACAAAAAAATGATTTTTTGAAGTGCTTCGAAGATTGGAAAAACCGTTGGCACAAGTGTATAATATCTCATGGGGATAACTTTGAAGGGGACAAAATAGATATTCATGAATAAATAAATAATTTTTGAAAAAACAAAAAATTCGCGATGCTTTTTGAACACACCTTGTATATATATATATATTTTTATGTGAAACGAGTTTTAGCTGAAAAATTGTTTCGTAATTTATTAGAAGAACCCACTGGATCACTTTCGCTGTAAGCCTTTTAAAAATATATTTCCATTCTCACGATAGCCGGTACAGAGCTCCAGAATGCTTTGTGATATTCGACGAAGAGATATTTCTGTGTAAGCCTGCTTAATCCCGAGAAGTAGCGGAACAAACTATTCAGGTGACTATTACAACAACAGCAAGAGTATATTTTGACTATCAAACAGGGGTCTAAACATTTTTTTTTTAACTGAAATACAGCCCTAGAACTGCGGATTTGATTTAAATTAATTTTGGATGATAAAAGCTGAATCCATTACTTGAACAAGTTGATCATATAGACGGCTGAGTGGAACATCATACTATTTCAAAATATCTTGTATTTGTTGGAAGAACGCCTTATCTTAAAATGAGTTTTAAAAAACCGTTCCCAACAAACCATCGGAGTCATAAATCAGTCCGGAAAGAGTCATAAGTCGGAGCTTTTACGCTTTTTATGAGTCCGAAATGAGGGTGCCTAATTTCATATGAGCTTGAATAGTAGTCATATGTGACATCTTTCTACCTCATAATCGGCACTTATTGGACTTCTAAAATACTCCTTTTCGGAGTGATAACAATCTGCTCTTTTTGGGTCCTACACAGAAACTTTTTGGAATTGAAATCGGGCACGTGCTTTTGCAAATAGTGTCTTAGCTTTATTTAGCAAAATTTTGGCCTACAGCAATAACCAAACAACGTCTATTTTTATTAATTACTTTCAATAAAAAACGGCTCATAATTTTAATCACATTGGAGTCATAAGAGACTACACGGCTAAAAATTTTAGCTTAAATTTTAAACCATTCGGCGGACTAAGCAATTTTTTAAACTGTTTTGTTATAAACCCCAAACCTTTCAATTACCAACACTAATTTTAAATTTATTGTTGTTTCGAATTAAAACTGAATTGAATAAAAAATGTCTAAAATATTCTTAGTTTCTTTTAATTTATTTTTGAAAGGTTTTTCTAGCCATTGAATTTTTCTCAAAACAGTTTTATGTGCTTCGTAGCTGAATGGGTAGAGCAGACGACTCTGATGCGGGGAGCACCGGTTCGAATCCTGGCAACTGATACAAAAGTTTTTTATGTTTTTTAATTGTTGAGACATTTATGGCTTACAATTTTAACTCTTTCCTTCACGCGCATTTTCTTGAAACTTGGCCTAATTTAAATTCCAAACCAAATTTGGTTTGGACATATTTGTAGCCCAAAAAGTTTAAACTTTAGGCTCAAATTTTTAGCCGTGTACTGTATGACAATATTACGAAGGCTCATATTTTTCACATACTTTTAGGACTCATATCGGACTACTAAATTAACAGCATGCCGACAATGTTTGTTGGGTTTCTTTGAAGGAAAACTCAATGCATATTCAGATGATACGGCTTTTTTGTTGAGAAAGAGCCTTGTTGAGAAACATTTTTAAGTACTAGGGGGATCTTCATTTTGAGCGGCATCTTATATTAAAATTACATTTAGGATGTTTAGTATTTATAGCGCCAAAACTGTCTAACTGTACATATAACTGTATAGACCTCAAAACTTAAACCCAGTCGAAACGAGAAGAGCGAAACCAATACCGAAAAGTTACAAAAACCTTTAAAAAAATTTATCGAAATCCGGAACGCTACTTTGAATTACCTAATTCCTTGTTGAAAAGTATAAGGTAACCTCAGAAAATGTTAAGGTAAGGACTTACGTACATACATATGTAGCTACAGTAAAAGGAAGGAAAACATTATGCAATAATGGAATCCTCAACAAAGGGATTTTGATTGTTATAAAGCTACAAAACTAACTTGTGTATACTAAATGTATATACAGCTGTGTTCAATATAATAGTAGTGAAATTAAAATGGATATCGTTCGACGAAATAAGAAGAAGCTGTGATTTTAATAATTTTCATTTAAAATATGGCGACTTGTATAACAGAAACCTCATAAAAAAATGTCAAAGTTTACACAAAGTCCAGGAAAGTTAATTAACTTTCAAAAATTACTATAAATTTTTTTTCCAGAATTTCTAGAAAATTTTTTAATAGGCTGTTGTATAGGCCAATCAATTTTAGTACAACATTGTGCAAGTCAGAACTCGCTCAAACATTTCCCTGAATTTTCAGAATTTTTTTCGTCAAGGGTGTTGAGTGTTTTCTTCCATAAAACGCATGAAGAAAAATAAATTTTGTATGGAAAAAAATACCCAAATAAATTTTAAGGTACCTACCTCTAACTTGCACATTACTCGTAATATGCTAAAATGGAAAATTCTGCCCAAAAATATTGAAATTTTGATGTAAATTTTTAAAAGTTCAATTAACTTTCCTAAACTTTGTGTTAACTTTGAAATTTCGTTTTATTTTAAATGAAAATTATTAAAAACACATCTTTTTATTTCCTAAAACGATATCCAATTTAATTTCACTACTATTATCTTGAATACAGCTGTACATACATATGTATCTACTAATGTATCATATATAAGCCGATTTTTTTAAGCACTTACCGACTTATAAATAAAATAACAAATTGTTTTTTTTTTTTCAAAATTTAAAATTTCCTTTAAAAATCAAATGTTATCTTTTCCTTTACGAGATAGAAATCAAAATTGTGAGCGCTTATAATTTTTTCTGCTTGCTTATTTTTTTGATATGAAATGACGAATAAAAAATGGCCATAGATAATTAAGTAAAATAGAAAAATCTAATATTATTTACAAAATATAAAGCAAAAGTCTAATAAAATGTATAAAGTTTATAATGCATATGAAACCAGTTTTGTGCTGCTCAAAGTTCAAATGAATATACATAAGCAAGTTGGTGCAAATATTCATACATATTGACCTACCTACATATATACATAGTTTCCCAAAGCTTCTTAAAACCCAAACTAAATAATGTCTCTCAATTTAGCTCCATACGAACAATTCCGCGTACATTTGCTGCAGCATTTCCCCTGCAAGCTGCCTAGGAAATTATTGATTTTCAACTTGCTCTACTGCCAGCTTTGAAGCGCAGCAGCGAAAAAAGCTACTGCGATGTCGAAATATTTCTACTTTTAAGGATACACATATATGCATACACTCCCATATATGAAAAGGTTTTATATAATTTCATGACAACACAGTTCCCCAGTTCAGTGGCAGAGAGCTTCAACGAGCAATTTAATTTTATATGCGTTAGAAACATTTGTGAGAGTCAAAAGCGCTTTCAGAGCTTTTGAAATAAATTATATGGTACTATGAGGCACTTATATATTCCTTTGAGCGTATGCATGGGTACACAAACTTTTATCTGTGTGGTTAGAAGAGTGCACATACACTCCAGCATTCCGATAGTTGAGAGTGAATGCGAGCGCGCTTCTCGGGCGCACCTCATTTTTGTGGCGTTAGAAATTGTTTAAGTAGCGCAGCAATGAGTACAACAAATACATAACTTGCAGACGCGTTGTTTGTTATCTGCTACGCTACGAGCTTTGATGGTTGCCACCCTATAATTTTGTGCCAACACCAACATTAATTATGAAAAATTACCAAACCTACAAAATAATCAGAAAATATTTGATTTAACAAGTTTCCGATAATATTTGCCTTCAAGGGTCTTAAGGATGTCATTTCAGGTTGCAGGCCTAAAAATTTGAAACCGTTCTTCGGTTTAAGCACGTTTTAACCTATTTGAACCTTTAGTTACCTACGTCAACTTTTAATTTCGTTCGGTTTAGAAAATTTTTATTTATTTCTGTAAGATTTTTCCAGTCATTGAATTTTTCCCATAACATTTTTGGAGGAGCCTTAGGTCAGTGAAAATAAAAGTCGACTCTGATATGGGGCGCGTCGGGTCGAATCCGTCTACTTATACAGATATATGTATCCATTTTCTTAATTGGTAAGACATTTCTGGTTTACATTTAAAGAAGTTTTCATCGCGCTCATTTCCTCGAAAGCTGAGCTAGTTTTAATGCTAAGCCAAAATTTTTTATGTACAAAAGAGTTTCAAAATTGGAAGAGAAGTTAAGCCTTAATCTCATCGGAGCTATATCGCGCCAAATTATCGTTGTTATTATCAAATGTTTTCTAAAATTGAGCATGGAAAAATTTGTACATGGATATCATTAAACACTTAGTCAGATAGTGCTGAACTGACATAAAAACTACTAATGATCTTGACGAAATCAAGTTGGAACAACAATAAAATGAGTAGTTTCTTAAATTATTCAGAGAATATATATCCAAACAGCTAAATAGCGATAGAAATGAGAACCCAGACCCCACATACGACCATTGAACTTTTTTTCTACCAACCAATTATGTCTAAGTGTCAATGTTTCGGTTGAAAGATAAGAAACCGCTAAGAAATTACAGGCCAGAGGGCGAGGTGGTTAAAAATGGAATTGAAGATTTGGTAAACAGCATTCATAAACTCGTATGGTTATGCAGAGCGTGCTTCATTATTTGAATTTGCGTGTGCTCTGCCCAAAGTCGCAACCACAACAATTATTTAGCATATTGTGTGAAATATCAAATCACATAATCTAAAAACTGCTAGGAATATATCGATATGGGTTTGAACCAGGAAATTTTACTATCGAGAAGATTTTTACCATAATAAAATTTAAAGAAACCAACTCTTTGTCGATTTCAAAACAGTTTTTGACAGTGCGAAAAGAAGCTGCCCACATCGTGGTTTTGTCGGAATTAGACTTCCTCACCAAACTTAACTGCTACACCATATAAGGGCGAGTAAACCAAATAGATGCACTTCTCTTAGGCTTTGAAGCCCAATAGAGGCTTAATACAAGGCGAGAACCTTTCGTATTACTACTCTGAGTTGATCCTGCTGACATTGTAAGGACTTCGTTTTTTTTTGGGACCCAGTGTTAACAATGAATATAATGGAAACTCAACACAGACCGAATATGCAACAGGGAAGTAAAAGTTCGCTCTAAGAGCTCTTATTAAACTTGGTTGGATATATAGCTCGCAATCGTACTCGCTCAACTGGGAACAACAACATTCTTTCGAATATTCGAGACTAAAGTTTTCCCGCATTTTTATAGCCATTCCCATAAGACAGATGGCGAGTATCAAGGAAACTGTAAGCATAGTGAAGCGAATAAAAGCTAATAACTTAGGACGCTTTATTTAGTTTTTCAAAAATAACTGGAGGATTACTTGAAATCACTTTTTATTTCTAAACGGAATCAATTATCTCAAAGAAGGAATAATGATAATTCTTTGCAGAAAAAGCCAAACTTAACACAAAATCTCACGGCAATGGCTCAAAAATTGTGGATTTTATGGACAAAAATCTATATCTCAATTCCATACATTTACACCACAGTATAGAGTAGACCAGATAAGCAAAACAAACAAATGTAAATATGCTTATTTGACTAATTTATTTCATTTCTGTCTAAAAGGGCTCATTTGTCTTAACCCAAAATAAATAAATTTTTTAAAATTTTCGTGAATGTATAGAAAAAGAAAATGCCAATAATTCGAGTTTCTTCATTACATATTTGCGAAAAAAATGTTAGTCCAAACTAGTTTTCTTCTTTAAGAGTGAACTGGAAAGCCTATGTCCTGACCAAGACAACCCATGTGTGACACTTGGCACAATTATGGCGATCAGTAGGTGGAATAACTGTCATTCAAATTTAGCGATTCAAATGTACAAAATGCCGTGAGCAATTTTCATGTGACAAGAAAGTCTACTCTTTGAAGTGAAGATTCTGTGGTTGTTTCGGTCGTGGCTTAAGTTCGTTTCCCGCATTCAAAAAATTCATTCAGGACAGGACCCAAAAAGCAACGCTCAAACACAAACAGAGTAAGATCGGTTTATATTTAGGCATACAAATACGAATGTCCGGTTAATATGATAGAATGGTTTATTTTTGTCACTACCGAATAGTATCTACTTATTTATTTGCTATCTCTTGCATTAACTATGTACATATATTGGTATCCGGATATTGCGATATTTTGTGTTGGTATTTTTATGCTATTAAAGATGAGAAGCATGATCCAACAACTACCTAGAAACAGTGGATTAATACACTTTTTTACTTGTAAATTCATATAAAAAATTATCTGTGTGCTTTTGTACCGGTCGGTTCAAATGGGTTAATGACTTAAAGCATCAATCCATACACATTTTTCATGTATTAATTTTCAAATGAGCATAGACGTCAGTATCTGGTCTACTGTATACTGTGATTTACACTACAGTTTCAAAGTTCAGAGCGCTCTGCAGAAAAGTTCAAAAAAAATACTTTGGTAGTTTTCCCTTATTGCCACAGATATAAGAACGATGGCAGAAATAGAACGAAATTGACCTTACAAAAGTAATATTTTTGTTCCAAATAGGTCGAAGTGGCAGCCCTGCTACTAGCAGCAACATTCGTTTACTTTGAAGCTTCGTTGTTTTTTTTCTTTTTTTTTCTGATTTCGTTTGTCGCATGTGCTGTCGACCTATTTATTACAATCACACACAATCGTGTTATTCTCACAAACGAGCTTTCAACAGCAAATTTCAAATACACACCCACACACACATGCATATGGATGTATGCTTTAATGTCGCGCTACTTCATGCAATTGTTTGTGTTTTTTCTACAGCGTTAGCAACAAATTCTACTTTAGCTTTCATGCATATAGTTTACATCATTAGCTCTCTGCAGTCCAATAAGTGGGAGAGCATTCGTGCTTTTAGTGCTGGCGAACCCTACAAACATTAGATAAACATAACTACACATATATGTATGTAAGGAGATATCTATGAATGCTACAAATGGCGCTCTTTGACGTTAAATTCCTACACTAACGCAAGCAACTATGCAAACGCGAATATACACACACATTCGTACATACACACAAAGCCACAAAAAAACTGTATCTATGCGCGCGCCTAAATGATTGCTTAGTAGCACTGCAAAACTACAAAAATTGTAGCAAATGAGCATCTGTTCACACATACCACATTCGTATCTACATTGAAAAAAAGATAGACAAATAATCTAACAAAATGTAGTACGTACTAATAATATGTGCGTTTGTACTGTGTGTAGAATGAGTACAGTACAAAATTAATGAACGATTTTTTGCATGGCCTACATAAGAAATTGTTTCAATATCGCTGTACGTGAAGTCCAATCCGTTCTTCTTATCAGCAAATTCAACGCCTCATATATTGTGTATACAATTTTAGAATAAATAAGTTGATTTTGTAAAATAATTAGAAAAAAATATTATATACATTAGTTATCAGATCTTCTAAAAATAATTAATTTTTGTAATGCGACTTTTTCATATGTATGTAGCCTGCTTAGCTTAGTACACAACTCTAATGAAACCCAAAATTTCGTACAAAAATCAGTTTCATAAATATGCTAGAAATTTTTTAGTTCCAATTATTTTCAAATAATCCGTAGTTAAGAAGAATCTGCATAAAGCGAAAATAAATTAAAATATTACTATTTATTAATTCCAAAAATTTAGTACAGAGTAAAGTATCTTATAATCTTTTAAAAGTACTTCAACTTATAGTGTTTCAAATATAGTATGTACAAAAGGACAAATAAAACAAGTCTAAAATTTAAAAACTAATACACCAATACCTCGCTTTTCGTCCTTTCGTTTTGCGTTTTTTCGAAGTGACGTCGCTGCTGAATTAGTAATAATTTTCATGTGAGTCGTTAGATTTTCAAAGATTCCTTGTTTTGGGTTCGAGTCTTTAATTTTTATTTTTGAAGGTTTTTGGAATTATTATTTTTTTTTTTCTAAAAGATGGCACGACTTTTGTTTCAAACTGCGCCATGCCACCAAAACTCGGGGATTCCCTTTCTAACTGAGAATTATTGCAATTTTAATTGCGGCATGCCATTTTTTGTGAAAGAAACCCGACTCATCAGACGGTGATTAAGTTTTATTTTGTTTCTATAAATTAATTGAATATTTTATTTTGTATTAATTGAATAAATTTTTTTGTTATTTGTATGTATGTATGTAATAAAATTTTATATTATTTTTGTTTTAAATGCTTACTGTGTTAAATTTTCTTTTAAAAAGTAGTATTTTCGTAACCCTGGAACCTATCTTCGATTTTTATATGGTTTACTATAGAAAATCATAATTTACTTTGTTTTTTTGGAACGTAACCACGACACAACGTTAGGTATTGGTGTAACACATAGTAACGAGCGATACGGTGGTGAAACTTTATCAGAAAAAATATAAGAAAGAGGATGGAAACATTAGACTTAAAAGCCGTGATCAAAAATACCGGTATACTTGTTCATTGTGGTGAGATCGATTTGGTTCAGCCTTAATAGAGTCAGCGATCATGAAAAGTAGCCTAGATGAGGTTAATTAGTTATAAAATGGTACAACTATGAGTCCCAGTGATATAACTGATTTCAGCTTTTGCAATGAATAATTTCCCAACCAACAAAATTATGTAAAATGAGCTTGTAACTGGATGTTTTATAGAACAAAACTTGGACTAGAAATCGTTAATGAAATTTTTTAATATTTACGATAGTTGGAGAAACCAAATATTAAAAAATTGTCCATGATACTAGATTTCAGTGGGTTTCCAGCTTGGGACCTGTGGAGTGTGGGTATTGCGCTCTATCCACTGTGCTAAAACGCATCACAAAATACATAATTAAACAAAAATTTACGGAAAAAAACCACCCCGGGTAGAAAATGTGATAAATTTTTCCTAGGACCTGGATTTTCCCTTTTTTAAAATCATGGGCCTGCCAAAGAAAGCATACGCAGTCCCTAGCTAGTTTTTTAATGGTTTTTAATATAGGGTCTGGGTACTAATATAAACCTAGGCTCAGCCTAGTTCTTCCAAGACAATGCCAATTAAAAAAAAAAATAATAATAACCTTTGAGGTAGCATCGAACCCGGGGACCTCGACAACGCAGTCTCTCTGTCTATTGAGCTATTACAATCAATGAAATTGTTTCGGCAATTGAACAACTTGAATTAATTTTAATAACCGTGGAGAAAATATACAGACCCTGGATTGGGCCTTTATAGAATCGCTTACGAGCCTTTGTTCGCTAAACGTACGCTACCTTGCTGGCTGGGTTGGTGTCTTCCACATTCATTGCATGTACATATGTACATAAGAATGCGGTTCCTAGCAGCTAAAAAATGTTCAAGACTGTAGTACACATATGTATAATAAAATTGTAACAGACCGATGTATCTTCATATCTAAACGAGCTTTACTCTGCATGCATCTAAGTTGCCAAATAATGTTTTTCTTATAGATACTTATAGTTTTCGAGAAAATAGCGTGGAACACTCAATTAGGAGAGCTTGAATTGCAACAGATAACCTGCATTTATACAAAATTTCATAGAAATGCGTAAAGAGGTTTTCGTTTCGGAATCGTTTTATTTCCATATTGGCACATTACTCCTGATGTTTAAAAAAATCCATATAGGTGGCCTGATATTGGTATATCGCCTTAATTTTTTTCAGATAGGTGGCAGCCCTGTAAAAACACCCATAATGTCAAGAAAATCAAGGTATTTCCACTTTGACGCAAACTGTGTTGGTTGTCATTCGCACCTTTTGTCAGTTGTGCAAAGAGCGTTCCGACCTCAGAAATAATTTTTTTTTGTTAATTTTTGTAATATTTAACGGGATGTTTTGACTATAAGGAAAATAAAAATACTTACAAAATCGGATCCATACAACTGATTTAAAATTTATAAATGGTACGAATGGTATATCTTTGCTTCCAAGTCAATATATATATTTTTATTTCGTTAATACTTAAATAAAGCATTTTCAGGGGTTTTTAACGCAGAGAAAAAGCTTTTAATGTTTTCGCGTGGTGAGAACACGCGTTGTCACAGCGTACAAATAAGTATGTTAATGAATGAATAATTATCAAATAATTTTAAAAACTGCGTTGAAAAGTTCTTCATCCAAGTGAGGCTAGATTGAGACATGTAGGATATTTTCTTACTTCCATCAGAAAAAGCGCCAAATAATAACAATAAAGTAAATTTTTTTAGTAATTATGTTTTTATTTTTTTCATTTTTTTGGATACGTTTTAATTTTAAGTATAATTATATTTTCTGTTCATATATCGTATTCTAAAATACGTCCTACCCAAAAGAAATCTTTTCAAAATTTTATCTTCGTAATTTACAAAGTTTTTAGCATGAGAAATTAAAATTTCCATATAACCAGGAGAATCGTTCAAATCATTCTTATTGTAATTATTTAAAATAGAGTTAATTGCTTTTAAATTTTGCATGAACTCTTCCCTAGGTTTACAAAGGCCCTCCTCAGATAAAAGATCAACATAACTATAATTTTGATTGATTTCATCGAACGTTCGGTACCCATAATTTTGTAAATTCATTTTTTGCGTTGCGGTCCAATTTAGCACATCGGTTACTCGACTTACAATCTTCAGCGGAAAAATGTTTTGAACACATAAACGGTACCGCCTGGAGTCGGAAAAGCTCTACTTTGCTTGCTTTGCACGTAGATCTGGATTTTGTGCAATTTCAAAATATACAGCTCATGTTGCTAAAAATAGATTAAAGTAAATAAATACTTTATTTATGTGCGTGCAAAAAGGAGACCAATATTTTACTTACCTTTCGATTTATTTCACGAACATATAAAAACACTAAATTCAGAAATATCAATTATTTTATTCAATTTCAAAATTGTTTCCGTTTAAAGTAAAAATTAGCTCGTTTTTGATACAAGAATACGGTAGCTCATTTTCAAAAGGAAATCACACAAACACAGTTTATGTCAAATGGTGGCAATGGCGGGGAAGAATATATTTGTCTATCTATCTATGGCGCGATATACAACAGGTATATCATCATAAACCTCCTAAGAGATTTTTGCGCCAAGCTTCTCTTCCAATTTGTGGTGTGCCGATTTGAATTTTCCCTACAAATTGGTGGGACCTACAGTTTTTTGCCGACTCCGAACGGCATCTACAAAGGAGACGAATTTTTTGCTGAGAAGCCTGTCATGGCAGAAATACACTCGGAGAGTTTGCCAAACCACTGCCGAGGGGCGACCCCGTTTTGAAAAACTTTTTTCAAATCACTTTTGATGTTACCTGTACCAGGGCTCGAACCATGGACCTTCGGTGTGGTAGGCCGGCAACACTACCTTCACACCACGGCGGCCGCCAGAATATATTTGTACCACTTAAATATAAGACCTTGAAACTAAGCTAATTACCCAAATTCAAAAGCTTTTGCAAGTAGGCCAGGTCATTTCCGATATAATCGTGTTTATGCAACGGAAAATTATAATAGGGATAGGTGTAAACTCTACCTAGAAATATTTTTCTTGAGATACTATATAAAAGCGCTTGCTTTATATACCCAAATTGGCATATCGCACTAAATTAAAAAAATCAAATAGCATAGAAAGTAGAAAACCCTCTTTTCATCAAGTCTTTGCTTTTAAAGGTCAATTTACGGGCCCCCCAAACTGCCCTTTAAAATCCACCAATTTGAAAATTGCAGCTGGAAAAACTAAAGTGCCCTCTTAAATATACAGAGATACAGATATCATTCCGTCATCTCATCTTCTTTCGACAGTGTCCATTAGTCCGACCCATACAACAGGACTGATGTGATGAGAAACTTATACTTTGTTTGTCGAGAGAGAACTTTACTTCTAAGTTGCACTTGTTGAAGTTGCACCTGAATGTAACTGACACCATGGAATCGCCATTACCTGAATCTTGGTTTTCATTACTCGTTGTATCATAGTCATAGGCCCTGTTAAAGTAAATAGGCACCTAACCCTTCTTAATGACTTATCATGAATACAAACATAGCTCTCTAACTGGCTTTGCCTGGGAGTTGGTGTTTATCACGCAAAGTAACATGGCAAATGACCAATTGTTCGCCAAACTGGTAAACAAAAATCTAACCATCTAAACCATCTAATCTTGGAAAAAAATAAGCATCCGAGTCAAAAGCTAAAAGAAGTAGCAAAGCGAAAAACAACGAAATTATTTTTTGCCGGATACGGTGTTTATGCCGTCCCCACTATAAATAGAATTTATCCAGAATTTTTAAACTTTTTTTGTGTTTGAGATTAACAAGCCAAACTTTAAGTCACACTTTGTGATGTGGGAACAAATAAGGCATGAAATGAGTGAAGTGGCGATATATTTAAAGAGTCGCAGCGTTATACCACATGGACGACGATATAGATTTGCCTGCGCGTACGAGCAGCGGGGGATAAGTTTCTTTATTTGTCACTATTTGTAAGAGAAGAAGAGGAGATGGGCATATCAAGAAGAGAAATGTTCAAAATGATGAGCTGAATCGATTTAGCTATGTACCGCTGTTCGTCCGTCCGTCTGTCTGCTTGAGCGGAAACTAGTCCCTATACACAAGCAAGTTTGCCTTAGGCATTGATATTTAAAATTTCGCAGCCATTTCACTAAGTTTCTTATGTAATACTCTATACTTTAGTTATCGAAGAACGGAATAGGTGCATTGTGGCCTGTTTAATAGAAATTATGCAGTTTATAACATGATCCAATAATACAGGTCGTGTTAATAGACCAGCTGATTTTTACTTTTGTCTCGAATTTTGACATTACACTCATTTCTCAGTACGATTTTGGAGTTAAACTCACAAATTACAAAAACAAAATACAATGAACATTTTTGTGTGTCTGTATGTTTGTCGAGCTGCTACGACCTGTTGTAGTTGGATCATGGTTTATAAGTAGTGTTGGACACTTTTGGAGCACTTCAAAAGCCAGTGTCCCCAGAGTATAACCGCATCCACAATGGGATTCACTAAAAGCTTTTTTCGGCAAAAATTCCAACATAACTTTGAGAGTTTGAAAAAAGTCAAAAGCACACTCGCACAGGGGACTTATAAGCTGCCCCTCGTAGATTTGTATATTTAGGATACATATATATATATATTAGCGGTGATGCTTAAGTATATCAAAAAAGTTATTTATGCACATACTTTTGTTGAGGATAGGCAGTATATTTCTAAAACAAGATTTAACTTATGTTTGCGCTTTTGGTTTTTCTGCAGTAAAACTTCAATAATCAATATCTCAAGCACTTTTGTTTATTTATTTTATATTCTTCAGTTTCTCTTTTATATTTTCTACTATGATTTATGTTAGTTTAGTGTGCCACACTAATGTTGATGTTGACGTTAATATTACATCACTGCTAAAAATATTTGTTAGCACAAGCATAAGTTTCTATGCATTGATCTATGTGCACACATTAGATTGCACCACCAAAACAAAAGGTGTAAAATTTCAGATTTTACAATTTAATTATTTTAAGACCAAGTCTACTTTTACATACTTTTATGGCGTTTTCTTCACTATAAGAAATGTTACGCTCTCAAATTTAATCTCTAGACCCAGGTAACGTGACGCTCTGCAAAATGGCTGATTTTGTAGATAGTGGCGTCCTGTTCAATTATAAGAAGGCATGTCATACCTTTACAGGTAATATCGTCTCAACAACTGATTAGATTTTTTTCATTTCAATTTTCCATAAACTGTCAAACTTGCCTGCAATCGGTTTGTTTACATTTTTACATGTGCTGTGTTGTTTTAGAGAAGCAATTTCCAATACGGCCGCAAAGGGAGCAAAAAAACCTGACAGAAAGAGAGCTGAGAATAACCAAGAGCGTAGCACTTTTTCTAAAAAAAAACGCCATAAGTGTTAAATTCAAGTTTGCCGCGACTAGGCGAAGTTTCAAGTTTTTCTCTCTATCACGTTATATCTCCCTTGCATGTCTGTTACGTCGGCAATATTCCGAAAACAATTAAAGCACAGTAATTTAATATTGAGACACTTTTTTTTACTAAACGGACATTTAATAAGGCATTTAGTTTTAATATCTGAAAAAATATAAATAATTATATAAATAATCTATATATATAAAATAGGATGTATGTATGTATGTGGTTTATGGACTCCAAAACTACCTGATTTTCTTCAAATTTTCAGGATAGATTAGTAGGAGCCCGGAGAGTGTTTCTGTAAAGTTTATTTTTAGGGAAGTGGACCCAGGATCGACCTATTCTAAACTATCGTATAAATGGCTCGATTTACTTGAAATTTGGTATGTAGGTAGCGTTATGCTTAGGTTAAAATATGGGACGATTTGTCTTCTGGGGAGTGGACCAGGGACCGATCTATTCTAAACAATCTTATTTATGACTCAATGTGCTTGATATTCATCTTGATAATATTAATATATCTTCCGAGAAGTTGGTCATAGACCGACCAATTCGTATGGAGGTAGAATTTTGCTTAGGTTAATACATAGAATAATTTTTCTCCTGGGAAGTGAAAGAGAAAGCGGTCTATTCTAAAATATCATTTTTGTAATACGATTCTTAAAAAATGTATGCCAAAGTTTCGGTTCCAATTTGCGATGAGCTATTTCAAATGTTTCCTACAAATTCGTAGAAGCTGAGTTCCATTCTTGTAGAGTAACTAAACGTAACTACCGGAAATATTTTTTTTTCAAAAAACCCCCACGGCTACAGTGCCTACCAAACGATTCAGTGTGACAACTAAGAACTACAGCTATGCCAGTGTTATTCAAACCGTTTCTAATCAGTGGTATTACAACATCCAGCAGAAAATTCATGCAATGTCATGCGTTTCGTATAAATAGCACTAGCGGTTGTGGTATTTTAAAGCCTCCTTTTTCAGGCACCAGTAGGTCGATTCTGTAACTATTTTAACGCCAGGTGTTAGCGTTAACTTCGCTTAACACCATTTTTAACACTTTTCCCTATTCCCTAACTTTTCGTGTGGTTAGCTGTCGCAAATTATTTTCGAGGTGTTAACAATCGCGTTAATATATTTACAAGTGTTTTAGCGTTTGGAGAAAGTAAAAAATTAGTTTTGAGTTTTTTGCATGTAATTTAGTGCAAAATACGGCGAAAAGAGAAGTATTGCCATATTTTATCACCATCAAGAGTAAGCTGTTTAGCGGCGTTAAAGGAGAGTTACAGAATCGCACTTTCGTTAAGAACAAACGCAGAAATTTGGCGATAAGCTTAACACTCGGCGAGTGGTTAAAAGTTACAGAATCGGGCTACAGAGCTTTTTTCAGACTACATTTTGCATAATACACTGTTCGTTACGGTCTTTTTCCAATATTTTCAAAGGCTTCATATAATAAATAAAAAAACAAGAATAAGTTTTAAATCCGATTATGGGCTGATCGATCTGTAGGCCATTTTTTCGGGTCGAATATGCAAAGCTGTTGAAAATATAGATTTCTTCTCACTTTAACAGTTCGCTTTTTTCTGATTCAATAGTTAGAACCGAACGCCGGTTTTGTATACAAGTCGCACACTTCAATCTCCACATATGTGAGTACCCATCTGCGCGTGTTGAACTTTACATTTATGATTTCAAAGATATACAAGATTGAAAAAATTGCAGAACACATAGCGAATGTGTTATATAGGTTCATAGTTTAAAAATGCTGGCAATGTGTTACAGTGGGCATTGTCGTAAAAGTTTACCCCCAAAACAAAACAACTAGTAAAACGGTTAAGCCAAATTCATTGTTAGCTTACTCTCTATTTAGGAAAAATTATTTTATAATATTTATTTATAATATAGAAAAGAGAAAGATAGTAAAAATCGATGCCAATACAGAAAATGTCTTAATATTTTGATCGTCTTTTATTCGCCATTTTGTTGCTCGCCTAGAAAAATGCTTGGAGTGAAAGCTACAAAAAAATAAGCAGGCAAAAAATAATATAAGCGCTCACAATTTTGGTTCCTATCTAGCAAGCGACAAATTGCCATTTCATTTTTAAATTAAATTTCAAATTTAAAAAAAAAATTATTATTTTGGTATTTTATTTCGTATGTCGCTAAGTGCTTACAAAAAAAGTCGGTTTTTATTTGAGAACTGAAATGTCTTAAAAAATAGGTTTTTTATACAAAGCAGTTATTTTTTTTTATTTATCGATTACTTTTAACCGATGATGCAACAAATTTCCAGATTTAGAGGTTTTTTTATAAATATATTTTATGATTTTAGAAATAATTTTTTGGGTACTTTGAAAGCTGAAAGCTCGCTCCCTCCGCTATCAAGACATTCGATTTAAAAACAATTTTATTTTATAAAGCACACACTGTGCAGATCACGAGATAAATAAATAAATAAAATTTGCGCATGTTTTCGTGAGTAAATATATTTAGTAAATACGAGGAGTGTCTTTGAAGTGCAAAATGTTACAAGCGATTCTTATGTAAAACCCAGTAAGAATTGTTAAAGTAAATAATAGATAATACAGCGCCGGCTAACTTACATAAATGAAAATATATTAAAGCTGGCACATACTCGTACCATAACTTTGAAGCGGTTAGATATAATAACAAGAATTTTATTATTTTTTCTGTAGGGTATAAGTAGACGAAAAAGGCCAAAAAGGTTAGCAGTGGATTTATCATCCTGATAGGCGATAGCCAACAGAGATGAAAATGAAGACCAAGACATACCACACTTGTTTCAAGACATTCGGGGTGCTATCCCAGACCTGCTAAATTAGGTTAGTAATTAGTAATCAATTAATTAGACGGCTGTTTTAATTGGTAATGATTATTTTAATTCTTTTTCAAGAAAAAGCAATTATTCAAGAAAAAGCAATTATTAATTGATTACGATTAGAAAAAAAAATAATCAAAAAAAAATTACAAATAATCAAAAAAAGTTGTTTTGATTACTTTTGATTATTTAAAATTTTTTTTTGATTACCTTTGATTTTTTTCAGCAATGTTGATGTGTATATTTATGTGTTTCTACAGCAGTACTGGAAAGAATCAAAAATAATCCAAAAAATAATTTTAAAAAAAAACAAAAAAGGAAAAATCAATCAAAAGTAATAAAAACAACTTTTTGGATAATTTTTGATTTTTCTTAATTTTTTTTTTAATAATCGTAAAAATCAGAATTTTTTTGATTATTTTTTTAATTAATTGGAAATAATCATTAAAAATTTAAAGTTTATCATGCTCAATCATTAAATGGATTCTCAAGAAAATAATTAATCAAACCGGTTATCATTACGATTAGTATCATTATTAACAGCTCTGCTTTATTCGCTTGAAGGACCCATAAATCTTCCGAAGTACATTTCTCTCGAATTCCCCAAGAATCAACTCACTTGCTTTTACCTGAGGTTATATTTCCCCCTACATCAGAATAAGAAGAAAGAGAGAGAGATTAATGTTTCACGAGAGACGACTTTATTTCTTAATTGTGGTTCAGTACAATTAGTAACTGGCAAAAGTGATTTTCAATCCGATTTTAAGAGTCACGTGAATTTCGCTTTCAATGCGGGATTCAATTTACGCAAAGTCTTGAAAGCTTGCGAGTTCGCCTTTACCGAAAATGAGTGACCCAATTTACTACCGAGCATTCAAATCTGGTACAGTATCGTAGCATGCACATGAAAGCTTCTCCCAGTACTATTCCCTATTGTAATAATATTTTTCTTGAATATTGGCATACCATCCAATTGATTCCCTGCTGCTATTCGCTCATTGGTGTGCGTTGTGACTAGGCATTTGACTATTTTAATTGCAAAAACCTTGAAATCTATAAATAAAAAGAAGATAATTATTAATTAAAATGGTTTGGCATGTTTAAATGAGTGAATGTTCTGTATAGTGTTGAAGTGCAGATAAGTTATCGTATAATATAGATAAAATTAAAACAAATATGAACTATAAAAGCTTAGCGATAAAAATTGAGATATTTCAAAACTATATACAGTGAGTGCCACTCAAAATGCTCCACTTGGTTATTCTAATATATTTCTAAAACTTTTTCAACTAAAATTCATGCGTTAGTTTTATATAAAAATTTAGATTTTTCTGTCACGGACATCTTTTGAATTAGTGATTCCAAGTTGATGGAAAAATTCCAACAATTCTTGGAAAATTAAAAAACCGGGTTGAAATTTTTGGCAAGAATTTCAAAATGATTACCGAGTACATATAAAAAAACGCCATTTTAGTTTTTGAATATGTTATATAATCAAAAAGACCTTTCTAAAAAAATTTTTTTTTTTAAAACACTTGGCATTTGAAGTGTTTTCCCAGTTTAAAGTTTTATTTTCGCCAAACAAATTTGTTTCAGTGTAATATAAAATTTTCACAGTATATGTTTTCGCAAGCTTATTTTAATACCTTTCTTAATTTTTACAATCGGTTAAGCCATTCCGTAGTAATCACAGCTTAAAAGTACCTATTACCGCAATTTTTCAAATAATTCGATACATTGCCACGCCCACAAATTTTCAAAAATGCAATTTCTAAAAATGAGGTTGTGTTTGTATAGGTAAAATGTAGCTGTATGCAAAATTTCACCAAAATCTTACATGGTGGGATTCAAAATGTGCCTTTTTCTATAGGTTTTGATATGAAATTATAAGAGCTTGTCAAGTTGCGTGGGGGAAAATACCAAACACCATGCCGAAAAAAATTGCTAAAAGCCTGGAAACTTGCACTTTATGAGACTAGAATTTAACAGGCTACAAAACTGCATACTCGGAAATCATTTGGAAATTTATGCCAAAAGTTTCAAAATTTTCAGTCCGTTTTTTGAGTTTTCCAGAATTTTCGGATTTTTTGCATATACTTGGAAACACTAGTCCAAAGATGTCTATGACAGAAAAGTCTATATTTTTATATGAAATTAACAAATATATTTTAGTTGAAGGAGTTTTCGGAATATATTTCAATAACCAATTGACTAATTCCGCGGTTGCTGTTGCAACTTTCTTGTGGCTTTTGTAAAGCACATTTAATTTCCCATATGGAGGCATACATTCCCTTTCAACAACTCTCTATCTCCTACTTTTTCTTATGAATCTTCAGTTCCCTTTTCTTTCTCTCTATCCGCTTATTCTGCTCCGGCTTATATAGAATTTCATTTTTATCAAAAATATGTATTAAAAATGTGATTGTGTACCTCGGCTGTTAAAGAAGGTTCGACGTGGTCGAATCGTACAAATGAAAGTTCGACTAGTACCTAAAGGTGGTATTATCTGAGTAAACGTTAAAAACCCACCAATGAAGCAGCTATGTAGCTTCGTTTCGAAAATTTCCTAGGAATCTAAGTTGTAGCTCAATTTAGTCGCGAAATAGAATAAATAATTATTAAACAGATGGGACCTTAGACAGCTGAGCTTGCACGTTACCCCTTGCAGGGTAGATCCATCCTTCTGACCCAGAGCTCGTTGCAGGAGACCTGCGGATCTCATTTCGATCACTAAGGCTCACTTATGCCTGGCGACTGACGTTCCGATGAGGCTGTTCCTAATCGGAGTACATGCGATAAGGTTAAACATACTGGACGGCCCTTTCTTGAAGCTACATGAAGGATGACGAGGTTTAAGTTGTCTAGCTTCAGCTAGAGCTAGCCGAAAATGCTTCGGCCTAGAATTACTCTATTCTTTAGTGCATTTATCCATACTCCAAGTTTCTCGTATTCGGATCATTATCATTGCAACGCAGCTTTTTATAAAGTAATTAAAGACGTCGCCGTAATTTCATGTGGTGCCAGAAAGAACATTTTTTGTTGTCCAAAGAGTCTCTCCTTGGGATTGATTGCCACTCAACCAAGGCATATTTGGATCTAGAGTACTCTTCCGTTGCAAATTTTTTATTTATATTTTGCTTATAGAGCCTTCAACGTCGCTCTTGTTAGAGAGCCGATGTTATTTTTAGCGATTCTGATAAAAGTATCCTCGATTTTGATTACAAATTGTGACTCTAACGTTGACTCCCAGCATGCTGTTTTCAAAAAATTGTTGCCATATATACGTGTCTGGCAGACTACCCGAGTCGTTCTTGTATAAATAAAAGTAATGACATATACCTGACCTTTAACCACACCCACTTGCCCAAAACTTTTCTTATTTACCATGGAAAGAGATAGTCAGAGTATGTCTTGTCAAAATCTAGTTTCAATTCTATTCAGCGGTTTAGGCTGCAAGTACAAACATACATACATACATAATTCCACAAACTGAAAATAGTAGAGTTGGCCGGTGAAATAAATTCAATGTCTTTCCAATTTTGCTGATTGATATCGAATGAATCTTTTATTTTCTCTTTTTACCAAGAATCGTGTGTATACAGCGAGTATTAGTTCAACTAGTTTTAACAACGAGTAAATAGTATTGCCAGATGATCGCTGACCAGAGCTTAGACATAACATAAACTTAAGACTAACATCTTAAGCTATGGCCACTTAACTTAGGCATATCTGCCTACAAGACATAAACTTAATACTAGCATCTTAAGCTATGGCCACTTAACTTAGGCAAAGCTGCCTACAAAACTTATAATAGATTGTTCGCTTACGAACAAGAGGGCACCCACGCTCGCCCAAGCAATGTTCACACTCAAACGATGTACAGCTAAGATCAACACTTAGATGCGATAAGTTGGCCTCGACATTATTTATTATTTAACAAAGGCGATAAGTAGCACCTACACATTTTCTTTTTGCGGTATAGCCGATCGGTATGAACTCTGTTACAAATCCTTGTGGCTATTACTTTAGTTGCGCTTTTGGGTTACGCAACACAAACGTTAAGTAATAGTAAATTCACTTCAAGTTTGCTTGCATTGCATTAAAAGTTTTGAAAACCTTGTTTGCAAGTTTTTTTGAGGCCTTATTAGCTATACTAACTCCTACAGAAATAAGTGCTTATATGTACATACCACCATTATGTTCTTGCTACCGCAATTCATTCATTGTTGATTGGTGCTGCAACTTTCGCTTAATTCAATGTCACTTTTGTGGCCAAACCTTTTTTAGCAAATGCAGCTGAATTAAGGTCTTCTTACATAATAAAAGGGCAAGCAGGCAAAAGCAGTTAAGCAATTCGCTTCAATTGAGAAATTACAATTCAATGTGAGTGTGCGATGCAATTGCTTTTGGATGCCATATATGTACATTGTACACTGGAAAAAATGTGGGCCTCAATTTTGAAGTTTTTTGAACTACAAATGGTTTCAATAATAAACTTGATATGTCTTACCAAACAAAGAAAATAACAATAACTGTTGTAAAAAAAAATCAAAGACTTGAAAATTCTTCACAAGTCAATAAAAGCCAAATAAAAATGTTTGGCCTTGCTTTTAGTTAAGTTTTAAATTTTACTGAAGGTAATTAAAAGTTGGTTTTGAATTTACTAAAAAAAAAATTTAGAGAAATTTATAAAAACCGAGAAATATTTTAAAATTTAGACACAAATTTTTAACAGTGTATGCATGCATCTGTCAGCAAAAAATTAATTACGTATACGCAGTGTGTTACTGAGGAATGCAATGAAATGGACAAGGACTATTAAGTCTTTACATATGCAGGTATGTGATAAGAGCTTATAGTTGTTAAATGTTGAAAGAATTAGTATTAGCTGTAGGGAGCGCATTCCACTCCATACAAATGTACAAATATACCTGCTCAGCACACTAAATTTTCTTCTAACTTTTCTCATGAAAAAATTGCTACATATATAAATTTATTAAAAAATTATAATGTGCACCACAAGCGGTGGCTCATCATTCTCATATCCGCATTACATCTCAACAGCTGCCAGCATATTTGATGTTGCTTAACGACAACCGTAATAAAGTTATGCGCATGAGACAGAGGTGGGTACCCATGTGGGTACATACATAAATAGTTAGTCAGGTATTTGTGTGGGAGGCGTGCCGTAAGGTGCGATGCGGCTCGTTATAAAAGAAAACTCATTAATAGCTAATATGAAATATGCCAGCGGCAATAAAAGCTTTGAGAAGGTGATACTTTTGTTTGGAAAATTATGAATATATAGGGTGCTTAAGGTATGTAAAGGGTAACGTTTGCGTTTAATAACTTAAAATAGATTGAGTTCAATTTTAATAATCATTTTGCTACAATCAAAGAAACATATAGACTTGTTAAATTCCAATTAAAATTGAGTAATCAAATGATTGGCTGTCTCTTTGAATCAATAATGATTATTTTAATTGTTTTCTAAAATCAGCAATTACCTATTGGTTACCACTGAAAAAAAAAGAAATAAAAATTAAAAAATTATCAAAAACTATCAAAAAAATTTTACTGAAAATAATTTTTTTTCTATTGTGTTTGATAACTTTAGATTTTTTATACCTTTAATAAACGTGAAATGGTATTATAACTTTGGTCCGATGTTTGTAAGTATGAGAAGCAGAAGAGTCGCTCAGCTTTTAAGATATCTGTCTGAAATTTGCAAAGGGGCCGCCATTTTGTAAAATATGAATCGTTTGTCGGAACCAGCAAGATCGGACCAGTACAACGCATAGATCCCATACAATCGATTGTTCCGATAAACGGGGTTTGGCCTATAACTCTTGAAATCAAAAAACTAGGAACGTAAAATGGTTTGGTACATATTATATACATAACGCTTGTAGTGAAAATCACCTAGATCGGAACAACATAACACATATCTCCCATAAAATCGATGTGTCTTTAAATTATCAGTTTTGCAGAGTTTGTACTAATTGTGAGTAAGGATCGGACACTTAAAACCGTGATGCGTATTCATGAAGGGTATAAAGTCTTCTGCACAGCGGAAGACAGTCCTTTCCTTACTTGTTTTTGGTTATATTAAATTTTTTCATATATATTTTTTTTATTTTGCCGCATTTGCTTATGTTTGTGTACTGCAATAACAAAAAGTAATCAAAAACCGTCAAAGGTAATGAAGAAAAATTTGGATTGTTTTTGATTAATTTAAATTTGCATTAATTTGTTTTTATTATTTTTGGTTTTTTTTTTAAATAATCACTAAAATAATCATTAAAAACCGAAAACAATGCGTATTCAATCATTAGTAGGATTTTCCAAAAAGTACTCAATCATACATACATACATATATAGGTCAAGAGCCCTTAATAGCTGTTTGTTTAACCGTCTAAACGATTTTGACCTTCCAACAAAGCGTGCCACCTGACTCTATCCTTTGCCAGTTGAACATTAGAAACGCCCAGGGACCACAGATCGTTCTCCACTTGGACTTTCCAAGGGAGTGGGGCCTTCCTCTTCTTCTGCTTCCATAGGTGGGTTCCGACAAGAATACCTTCCGAGCCGAAACATCTTCTTCCATTCGCATTACATGGCCATCCAACGTAGCCGCTGGATTTCAATTCGTTGGACAAAAAATAACCAATAAAACCGGTAAAATGTAGAAGCTAATCACAAATTGTCAGGCTCCATGATACCCCAAGTTCCAATAGTTACTTTACCATAAGAACTTCTTGAGATATTAAGTACACAAATTCATTTACATATATTGGAAGTGCCCCATCCTTTTCCGAAAAGTCTTTACTTCTCTTATTATTTTATCGATTTTGTTTTCTTATGTATGTGCCTTCATAGATATGTTCAGCGTGAAAAATTTAGCAAAAGGTAGCACGCACCTTCTCCCTTGTACCCGGCCCTTCTGGAGATGTTAGAGATGAACCTACTTTAATTTTTTAATAAACTCAAGTTTTCTACCATGCATATTTCCAGAGCTAGGAATTTAGAAAACTCAGTATGTATGGGAGGTGCCCAGTCCCTTACCCCATATTTTTTTATGTTAGAGATCAACCTCATATAACTCCTTGAAGAGTTGTATTGCCAAGCCGCTTTTCCCCTCTCCGCTAAGTAAGCAAGTTAAAGATTAACCTGATATAACTTCTTCCCAGTTATATTTTTCCATTAAAATGTACATTGTAAAATCTCATTTGTATGAGAGTTGACACGCCCCCTTTTTCCTTATACCATGATTTACTGGACGTGTTAGAGGTAATCTCGCTTGATTACCAAACTTCAGTGCTCTACCATAACTAGTCTCCGAGATAAACAATACCAAAAGTATCTTTTGTATGGGAGGGGCACGACCCCTTTTTCCTTATCGTCCATTTTTGGCATGTACGAGAGTCTAATCTCATTTAATTCCTAGCCGTATTTCAATTTCCTAACATTAATCCTTCCAAAGATATCCAGCATGAAAGAGTTAATCAGTTTAGCAATGCCACGCTCCCTCAATATATTGAAATAAGAAGTACCCTATCTTTTAAGTCGGACCATCATTGAAGTCGATGCCAAATTTGATCAAAGTCTGTTTAGTAGTTTCAGGGTCACACAAGTTGGACACAAAGTTTGTAACACGAGAAATATATATGTGTAATAGAAAGATGTGAAGTTGCTGGTGCCCATTCAGGCCCGGATAAAGAGGCAAAAAGAAAAGTAGAAATGTTACATCTCCTGTATAGTCCTGCGATCGGGTATGCAAATGAACTACATTCCATACAAACAAACTTATCGGTTTTAAGGCATGTGGATTGACTGTAACTCTAAAGTCGACAGAGCTCCTCTATTTGGCGATAAAGCGGTCTTTACTTTTACTTTTAAACAGTACTTTGGTAAAAGTTTAGAAAAGTAAAGTTAATGTCAACGTCTGAGTCAGCGAGGCGGTGGGTATTCATGTACTGATGGCATGATCGTCGGAAAGCTATTTCGGGTTATTGGCTAGGGCAATATCAGAGGAGGAAATATTAAAAAGCTTTTACAAACCCGAGTCCAACTTACGAAATATGTCTCTGGAATAAAGGTTGATCAAAATTGGTTTCATGTCTATTCATAACTATGAGACCAAAACCGAATCTACCAAGGGGGCGAGGGAATAAACACTTCCTTGTACATGTTTCGTTGCACATAAAATACAAATTTTAAATGTGGAGTTGGCCAATTTTGAGTTAAAATTAGAGGTAGCACATCACAAATTGAAGCAGAAGCGCAAAGTAATCAACTTCCTAACACACCCTGTATTTTTTTTTCTTCTACACTACCATGCGCGGTGAGCGAAAAAATCATCACCATTTAAACAGATGAAATTTCTGCTGATAATTACGCAGAGTAAGGGGCGTATTCTTTAGCTGCTCAGCATACATAATTATGCAACAAAAAAAGCGTTTGGGGGCGAAGCTAAAAAAAATAGGTATAGTATGTTTGAAAATTAAAAAGAAAATAAGCAAACTATATGAAACGGAACGTTTTATAAAATATACAAAAACGGCAAACGAAATAAATAAACATAACGGAAGATGTAGGCAATTAGGCGTGCTCTTCGTATGTACAGACGCATCTAATTATATGAGTTAATTAACTTTCCGACTCGCATTAGTTTCTAAAGACTGCTGCGATAATACGATTTTTTTTTACAAACTATACACTTACGGGTCAATTCTGTGCGTAACCGGTAATTTTGTACCTAGAAGATTATCTAACGGAAAATCGTAACTGTTGGCAATGCAGTTCATGTAACCGCGATTCTAGCGTACAACGCTGTCAAAAACAAATAATAGGGGGATTCATTTAACCTTATAAATACCTTATAAAGCGTGTAAACGTATAATTTTTTCAAGTGTTTAAATGAACTGTCATTTTTTGTATGAAAAATAGTTTACACAAATTTGATACATTTACACGCGCTTTTCAGTGTGTAAACCATGTAAAATCCAAAAATGCAACCATGTGCGCACGACAGTTGTTCACCATTTGTGATTTATATTTTTATTACTTGGCGCAAATTTTGAGGAAATTAATGGAAGAGGTAAGTTACCAACAAAATGTTCCAAATTCATGCAATTTTATGTATAATTTTTTGTGTTTTAGATAACTGAAAAGAAGTGCAAGCGTAGGAGGGTCAATCCATCACATAGATGGACAGAGGCAGAGGCAACTCATCTGCTAGAAGCGGTTGCGGTTGTACAAGGTGGCGCAAAAGTAAGCTTCCGATGTTCAGCATATCGGTTGTGGCACGTGCAGTGTGTGCTGTTGCACCGTCTTGTTGGAACCACATGTTTTCCAATCCCAATTCATCAAGTTCCGGCAAAAAGAACTCGTTGATCATTGCTCTGTAGCGCTCATCATTCACAGTAACCGTTTGGCCCCGACCGATTATTGGTCAAATAAATAGTCAGCAATATTCCGCGTTCTGGAGCAGTGTAGCGTAACATTGTTTATTAACGTGTATTTCGCATGTGTTTACTACACAAATGTCAAAACAGAACTGACTTTAGGGGCCAATCGAAAAATTTATAGCATTTTCTGATAGGAGAATTACTTTTGCGCAGTAACCGTTTTTCACCGACCGAAATAAATAGTCAACAATATTCCGCGTTCTGGAGCAGTGTAGCGTAACATTGTTTATTAACGTGTATTTCGCATGTGTTTACTACACAAATGTCAAAACAGAACTGACTTTAGGGGCCAATCGCAAAATTTATAGCATTTTCTTATAGGAGGATTACTTTTGCGCCACCTTGTATTTTGTTGACAAATAATCAGCTGATCGATAAATTTATCAAACAAGATTGCCAGGTGCATTCATATAACAGTGTGTGTAAACAGATACAAATTTACACTTTATAAATGATATGCTTAAATGAATCCCCTTAATGCGCAATAGAGAATAAAATGCAAACGCGAACGAATAGTATACTAATAAATTGGCTGGTAAAAAGACGCGCACTGTGACCACGAAACAGCGTAAAACCTTCAGTAAAATTCTTAAGAGCATCGGACAATCTTTTGACCGTTCCACTTCATATTGTACCTCCCTGCAAAACCAGTACGGGTAAAATGATGCGTAAATTTAGCCGGAGCCATACGGAAAGTTTCCGTATTTTTCCCATCACATTTATAAGGGCATCGGTAGACGTTGTGACTGTTTCTTTCCTCACGTTCCTGTGTGTGTGGTTTTACATCTCGCTTTTTCTCAGGTTTTAAGCTGTTTCGTGGTCACAGTGCGCATCTTTTTTACCAGTAAATTTACTAGTATACTTTTTGCTGGGAAGTAAAGAATATTTTTGTATGTATTGTGTAGTGTTTAAAGGAACAAAGTGGAATTTTTGTTGTTGGACGCCATTTTCGGTTACTCGATTTTTTCTGGGTTGTTTATCAATTCTTGTGAACTAGTATGTGTGCAAAACTTGCGGTATTTTCTGTCCACAAAAATATTTACAAAACACGTACCATTTTTTCGCGGTTACGCGAACCTAAGCCGGCAGAATACCAAAAGGGTGTTAAAGTTTCCAAAATAATTATTTACCGGTAAAACGAATGTTGTTACCATACTGAAATAAGGGCGTTAGGGACACACATAAATACACAATGCAGTAAATCTAAAAATTATAATTACGTTGGACTAATTACATACTCAAAGAACTTTGCTTTTTGTAATTTATTATGTAATACATTTTCTGCATATTAAAAGGCAAAACATTATAAGCATTAGCAGGATCGCAATACAAAATTAGAAAAGAAGCTCGGCTTTAATATTTTCGGAGTATAACACACCAAATTATTATTTTTATTATTTATTACTGTTTTATTTTGTGTACCAGCATTTCAATTGAATTGTTGATTTTACGACCTGTACATTTTTAAAGTATCCATGACTATAAGCGATTTTTATGTTTTAATAATTTAGTTAATTATTAAAGGTTTTTAATTGAATAGAAAGGAAATTTTAGAGACAACCGTCATAGCTTTTCTCATAGCCCCATTTCGTAAACTTCATCAGAGTAAATGCAGCATAGTAGCTGTGTTCGGCGACAAAACTTGCGAAGAACTGTCAGTAAAGAGAAAATCAAGCATAACTCAAAAAAAAGTAAAACAGTTTCCGCCAAACAGGAATTTGTAAAAACTTGCAGGCGGAACAAGCTGTTACTGTTTTCAACCAAGGATGCATCGTTACGATAATATTATCGCTTACCGAAAAAAAACAATCGTTTCTATTGACAGGATTCAGTTTTTTATCGTTTAGGCAATCATCAAAATAATAATATTTCCTTGATTAACGAAAAGAAATTATCGAAATATTTTTTTTTCGTTAATTGACGTAAACGATACGTGGTTGATAACGTTAATACACTACAACTTCATGTTGTTATTCTGATGGCAATGCCGTCACGAACAGTCGGCCGAATGGCATACATACAAACTTTGGAATGCGTGATTTTGGGTAAGTTTTTCATTAAATTCTAACTTTTTAATAATATAAACAACTATATAGTCAACTTATTTGCAAAATATAATTCCAATGGTAATTTGCCAATGCTCAAAAATCAAATTTATATTTGCACGAATTGATTTAATCTAACCGAGAGCTATTTATGCGTATTTTGAAGGTATTGCCAGCACAGTTTAATTGCGATATTTTCGTTGATTTATTTCGTTGCAACATTATTTGTTACATTTTGATAATTTAGTTCTGTGAATTACAGAAACGAAATTATTTCGTAAATTTTTTTTTTTTTTGTGATCTAACGAAACGAAATTATTTTGATAGTTTTTTTTGTGAACTAACGAAAAGAAATATAATAGTTTCATTCGTTGAGCATCGCTGTTTTCAACATTTGAAGTTTTTGTTGTTGTGCTATGTCAAGATCAGCTGTTTTCCACTTGCAAGTTTTACTGAGCGAAGTTTCACAAGAAGAAACTTGCAACTGTCTCCCACAGTGAAATGTTGAAATGCGCTAGCTCCCTGCAAATGTTTTGTGTTGCTGAACACTTTTCAGCACAAGATTTAAAAAACTTAACCCTTACCAAACAGAGCTAGTGGTGGCACTCTCCAAGCAAAGTGTTCGCTAAAAATTACGTCTCAACACGGGTTTTCGTCAAACGTTTTTTCAATGCAACATAATCGAAGTATTGCGACAAAATTTCTGTCACTATCACAGTAGATTTTTAGTGTTTTTGCATTTGCGATAAAATTAAAGAGTTAGATAAAAAATCAAACATTTTATATAAAATGATTAATTATAAAAAAATATGAACTATTGGGATCCTTCTCTTAACATTTTTCCTAGAAAAATGCGTAAGTTTTATGATAAGATCGACACATCACATTATCCAGTCGTTTGACTTGCGTAACCCAAGATGGGCTTTAAAAGACCTCCACACCGAGTCAGTAGACAGATCCCTCAGATCTCGGCCTTCGGATCTTCGTTATTGACATCCAACCACCTGAAAAAGCTGCAGCGGAGGGCGTTATCCCGACGGAGACTAGAGTCACAAGTAACACAACTTCGATATGAATACTGTAATAGCTTAAACTCTTATTTATCCAGACTCATCCACACCATATCATTTACTTGCCTTGCATGCTGTATGTCCCCTCATGATACTAAACATATCGACCCTTCTAACATCAACACCACTCTGGGTTAGATCTGTTGAAACTGCTTGTTCCTGGGACTCCCAATTAGAAGAGCTTGATGTCGATGCTAGAGTGCTGGTGCCCATTAGGCATGGAAAAGCACTGTTACCAAGCACAAAAACAACGCCCAAATTGGGAATCAGCAATACAGCGTCGGTTGAGGGTAAATGGTTTCATGACCCAAATATCGACTCAAAAGCCGATTCTCACCACAAAAAATGCATTCAATCCCATTGTGAGCTTTTAGTAAATTTTAAAAATAAAAGCAAGCAACACAACAAATGTTCACAGAAATCGTTGAGGGTTCTTGGTATATGTGAGTGGTATGCGCGAGATGAGGTCATACCCGAAACTAATATAGTTTTCATTTCAAAATCTTTTTACGTAATAAATAACCATGTTGATATTGTTTTCTTCTTCTTTAAATGGCGCTTATTCATCTGATTGATATTGTCATGATTAAGAATTAATTTTCATAACTGAACTTCTTCTTGTGATGTTAAATTCGGTTTTTTTGACCGTTAGTGTATACATATATAAAGTATATGGCTACATATATATTTGTACGTGTGTATGTACTAAGTGTGGTTAGTCAAGTCGAATAAATAAATAATAACATCGTGGAAAAAACCACAAAGCAAAAAAATCCAAGTCACGATAGGCAGGCGGCAGTTATTACAATCTATCGCTAGAACAATTTTATTTAGACAAATACATACATACATGCATACAACCCCCAATAAAAAGCGAGAATAATCAAATAGCTATCAGCTGGAATGTTTTGTTGGAAATCGAACTAGTTAAACAACGTATAGTCTGTATACTGTTCGCCAAAGCTGCGGAAGCTCTATTCAGCCTTTAATGTTTAGGAATACAATCAACGCTTCAAACCAAGAAGCTTATAATGTCTTTAGAACATTCTCCACAATATAAGGCTTTAAGTTATACCTTGAGGAAAAAATAGTAGCTGCTTCTGCTAAGTACTGCCAAGTCATCAACTATCGACATCATCCCTTCTCAACTATTTCCTTAGTACCCTGAAGTTATCCCTTTCACTACTAATATCCACTACAGGGTATAATAATTCAGAGTAGTAGTATTATTTAAAATTTTGAAATTTTTCTGCGTTAAATTGGGTGAGAAACTACAAAACAGCTCGATCGTAGCTGAATGACCCGGGTTTTTAACCCGGCCAAGGGCTGTTTTTTCAGTGTAACTCTCTCTAATTCGACCAGTACACTGTTTAACATTTGACTAAATTAAGAATGAAATTAACTGTTGAATATTAAAATAAATAAAACTGGATTCTGGTTGGTCTTAAAACTGAAAAACTCAATAAGTTCTTTCTTTGAGTTTAAATGATAAATAAATAACTGCCACAAATGCTCAGTGGTACCTAACACTTAACTAGAATAATATTGACAACATGTGATGTACAGGGTGGCTGATGAATTTTGCTACATTAAGAAACTCAAATAATTTTTTTTCCAGTGCATGGAATTCATTTTTCTTTTATTCATGTTAAAGCTCATTAAATTTTATTAAATATAGCTTAATTAGTTTTAAAAATAATGGAATTTAAATGCCCCCCCTGCTCGTCGATGCATGTGCGGCATCTTACCAAAAAGTTGTTCATTACTGCTTGGAGAGTTGAGACAGGAATAGCCGCAATTGTTTCTCGAATGGATTGCCTTAGTTCATTCAAATTTGTTGGTTTTGCTTTGAAGACTTCCTGTTTGCAATAACCCCACAAGAAAAAGTCAGGTGCAGTAAGGTCAGGCGACCTGGGTGGCCAACGGAATGTGGAGTTTCTGGATATCAGCTTATTGGGAAATTTTCGTCGCAATTCTGTCATAACAGGTTGGGCTATATGAGTAGCTGCACCATCTTGCTGAAACCACACAGAGTTGAAAGAAATTCTCATTCGGCGTAATTCTGGATAGAAAAACTCTCTCAACATGCTCAAGTAACGATCTCCAGTAACCGTAACGGTGTGACCGTTTTCTTCGAAGAAGTAGGGACCGACAATGCAGCGTGATGAAACTGCACACCACACTGTGACACGAAGTGGATGCAATTCCGTCTCATGGAGTATCTGTGGGTTGGAAGCACTCCATATTCGACAATTTTGTTTGTTTATGTTGCCGTTTAAATCGAAATGGGCCTCGTCAGACATGAAAAGACAGTTCAACATGTTTCCATCCTCTTCCACCATTTGAAGCATCTTCTGGCAAAATTCCAAGCGAATCGGCAAGTCTGCAGCGTTCAGTTTGTTGGCCATTTGAATTTTATATGGGAATAAGTCCAAATCTTTGTGCATAATTGACTGTAATGACTGTCTGCTTACACCCATTTGAGCAGATAAGCTTCTTGTCGAAACACGTGGATTGTTTTGTATGGCAGCAGCTACAGCAGCGATTGTTTCCTCCGTTCGAACTGAAGGGTTTCGATGGTAAGGTCTTCTGTTGACTGTCCCATGCTCGGCAAAATTGTTTACAAGTCTTATTATGGTCCATCTGCTCGGAGGATTGCCGCCAAACGTGCGCCTATACTCTCTTTGAACCGAAACTACGGACTCCAGTGCGTGATAGCGGCGGACAATCCAAATTCTTGTTTCAGTGTCCCAGTTATCCATTTTTGTTAAACGTAAAAGTCAATCTGCAAAATAAAAAAAAATTAACCAGATTCATTAAATAGAAAAAAAGTTATTTCATTTTTTTTTGGTAGCGGCTTTCATTAGCCACCCTGTATACGAAACTATGTGTTTTCAGCTGTAGTGTGCACATAGTTTTACGCGGGATGGCCCTATTTACAAAAGTTGATTAAAATGTATGATTATTGTAGTCGATTCATTAAAAACAATAAAATCGTTCCAAAAAAATCGATTAAAGTAAAAGTCGATTATTTATTCACAAAACCTATTGAGTCGTGCCCAAATAGTCCACACATAATAGTTTACCCCACTTTTGTCAAACCAAAACTGTACACGGCTAAAAATGTGAGCTTAAACTTTAAACCATTCGTCGGTTCAAGCAATTTTTAAACTTTTTTGTAATATATTCCAAACCTTTCAATTACCTACAACAATTTTCAATTTCTTGCGGCTTAGATTTAAAACTGAATTGAAAAAAAGTGTAAATTTTTTTTTTATTATTTATTTCGGAAAGGTTTTTCAAGTCAATGAATTTTTCTGACAACAGTTTTGTGTGCGCCGTAGCTCAGTGGGTAGAGCAGACGACTCTGATGCGAGGACCGTCGGTTCGAATCCTGCCAACTGATACAAATGTTTCTTATGTTTTTTTAATTGTTAAACATTTCTGGTTTAAAATTGAAACTCTTTTCTTCCGCTCATTTTTCTCGAAAACTCGCACAATTTAAATTCGAAACCAAATTTGGTTTGGACATATATGTAGTCCAAAAAAGTTTTAAATTTAAGCTCAAATTTTTAGCCGTGTACCAATATCATACCTTTTTCAAGGCTGTCCTATTTTTCAGAAGAGTATCGGTCTGGCAGTACGTAAAGTGCAGCTGATTTCAATAAAATTTTTAGTTATACGAATAAAAAGCAAGATGTCGCCATAAAGTAATTTGATGCGCATAGTTTAGGCGCGAAATTCCGTACTGGCTGAAAGGTATTCCTCTCACCTTTTCGATCATTTCTCTGATTTCGATGATGAATCGTGTAAAGCAAAAATTATGATTGGGTGGATGTTACTGCCACTGTCATCAAACCGCTGATTTTTTATTTTCTCCACCTGAACAGTTGACTAAATCTGTCAAAAGTAAACAGAAATATTTTTAACCTCAATTTTTTGAAAACTCATCCCATCTTACTACTATAAATAATGTATAGAAAGAATGAAAATTTCTCTTTATGAACAAACTTCCTTTCGGCGCGTTCATCATATTCGAAATTAAAAAAGAAAGCAGAGAAAAAAGGCGAGAGTACCATGTACTCATGGAATTTCATGTGCACACATGTGTATCCTGTACATAAATTTAATTAAATTAGATATCGAACAGTGGTTCAATTTCAACAACATAATTGTATTTTATTTTAGTTATTAGCTACTAATTTCTTAGCCTTCCTTCGCTTCTCTGCTATGCTCTTCCTTTACATTAATAAATTTTTATTTCTTATGCTTCTCTATTTAAAATTTATTTTATTGTATATATATTATATATATATATATATATATATATTCCATTTTAATTATTTTAATTTCATTTAATTTTATTGTTTTTTTGGTTTTTATACCTTTCATGAACATGAAATGGTATATTAACTTTGGTCCGATGTTTGTAACGTTTAGAAATATAAGAGATAGACCCACCATTAAGTATACCAAATTGATCAGGACGATGAACTGAGTTGATACAGCCATGTCCGTCTGTCTGTCCGTCCGTCCGTCCGTCAGTTTGAACGCAAACTAGTCCCTCAATTTTCGAGATATCTCGATGAAATTTGGCACACGGATGTATTTTGGTATTATATTAGACGTCTGTCGGATCCGGTATAATCGGGTCACTATAGCATCTATCTCCCATACAACGGATCGTTCAAATAAGAGGATTATGACCATTTCTCCCTCATTTTAAAAGATTAAAACTTGAAACTTGGTGAGATATTTTCTTTTGTATAGTAAAAGATTTCGTAAAAAAGTCAGCAAGATCGGAGCTATATATAGTATATATCCCATACAACCGATCGTTCAGATAAGAGGATTGTGGATATTTATCCCTCATTTTAAAATATTAAAACTTGAAACTTGGTGAGATATTTGCTTATAGATGGTAAAAGAAAATTAAATGTATTGCTGACAAAGTTTTAGAGAACTTTAAACAATGCGTATTTAAGCTTGCACGTATTGTTTTTTATTTTATTTTTATTTTATTTTAGTTTTATTTTTAATTTAATTAATTTTAATTTTTTACAAAAACAAAACAAATTAGGTACCGTCTTGGGTATTCATAAATTTAACATAAGTAATAACTTATTTTGTTTTTGTAAACACTGTGTTTATTTATGATAAACGTCTTTTGCCGATTGATCGCATTGATCGTGTTTAGGCACGACTACCGTATAATAATAATCAGCAAATCATTCAAATAAAGATTTCTATACTCAAGGCACAGACAGAAACACGGTTACAGGCAGCGGCGCTTAACTTTGATGGACTGCTCTAGCCAACCCAAAGATGTTTACATATCAAAAAGAGTGCATCAGGAGTCTATAGGTCACCAAAAACATACGGATTATATCCTCAAAACGTATTGTCTGCCTCTAATTTTAGAGAATATAAAAATCTTTTGCTGCTTTCACAATTTGTGTTAATCGTTCCTGGAATCCACTGCTAAACATGAGTGCTTTTATATGAAAGAAAGGTCATGATTTTGCCGAACAACTTATGAGCCGTGATTAAAATAAAAATCACTTCTTTAATATAGCAATATTCGCGAGTGGCTTGAATATAAAGCTGGCGCAGATAAAGATGAAAGATAAGAAAGGGAATGTTTTGGCACAATATGCCCATCAAACATTCAAATTCTTGAAGATGATATCATCAGACTGCTTCGATCCTCAAATATTTTAACTCCGACAAGCAAACAGCTCCTAAACGGTTGAAGGATTTGCAGGAGACAAGTTTTCGTTTTACTGAAGTGCTACCAGAAAAAGAACGTAGTTAAATTTTTTATATTAATATTTATGCTTTCCACACCAACATGCGGTCCCAAAAAAATGCATGCTTTGGCAACTTTTAAAACATCTATCAATACTGCACCATCATAGGAGGTGTTTCATACCAGTTGTAATGTAGCTTATAACTAGTTGTTTTCTACTTCAATACATTTGTATGTATGTAGCACAGTCCGCATTTTTAATGCGTTGGTTTTTGTAGCCATAATGGCTGTTTGTATGCTAAATTGTTAGCACGAAAGTAGGTCAAGCATTTATAACATGCATCGAAGTATATGAGAGTGAACGTGCTTGTCAAATAATCTATGTGTACAAGGGTGGCCCATAATACAGCGGCGCAGTTGTCATTTCTTCAAATAGAAATCATTTAATTAGAAGCAAAAACAAAGTCAGCGGTACTATCTGTTATTCTGCTCTCGGAGTCCTGTATCTGTTTCCCAAGTATTTTATTACGTTTATCCATATTGCGCCTCAAGCTAGGAGAAGACTCTGAAATGCGTAATATTTGCATAGAATGTTAGTTTCACCGATGTATTTCCTGATATATACTTAAAGTTAAGCATGCCTTTTACAACACAATGTTGCAATGTTAATAGAACAATAAAATCATTTAAAAAAAATCACTTAACTAAGCTACTTGCTCTCCATAACATCAAAGCTTAGATAATATTTATAAAGTTGTTCAAAATGGACTATCAGTATTTAAATTTATAAGTCTGCATATGAATGTAATTTGACCACCCTAATTGGTGGACATATAATAATATGATGAAAATTACGTCATAAGCTCAAAGAATCGAAATTTAGGGTACTCACAACTAAATGTCAAATTTAAAAAATTTTAATTTTACTATAGAATTTGTTCAGAACAAAAGCAATTTGTAATTTACAATTTTTTTTCTTAACCCTCTAACAGGCCAATTTTTGTTGAAAATAAAAAACTCATATTTTGTAATTCTAGTGCGATAAACTCGAATTTTAAGACATATATCCGAAAGGGCTCATAATTTTGCTTCCGGGGCTGAAGCCCCCTACCCCACCTCTGCCCGGACTTGCCTGTTAACAGCCTACTCCGCCTTTGTGCGGGGTATAATTTTTGGCTAATAATTCTATAAGTTTAATTATAAATCCCCAACTTCATAATTCTAATCCTTAACAATTATTTCACTTAGTAGCAATTTTGTTTTTACTACAGAAATCTTTTTTATCACTTTTTGTAGTTACCAAAAACACTTCTCTCAAAACTTAATTTTTTTTTTTTACAAATTGCACTCAATTTTTCAACAACAATGATTATGACGGAAGTCTGCCACCACTTAAAACTGTGAAATCAAGGTTACAACATAGATAAAATATTTGGCGACGATTATATGTCAATAATTATAGAAGAGAAGTAGAGGTATGCGGGTTATATGTGCTTAACTTAACCCCGTCTAAAGGCGATCCTGCTGGTTAGAGGGTTAATATGAAATTTCTCAAATGCATATATTTGACCTAAGAATGGCTTACGAATTTATTGACTTGCGCTTGAAATTTTACTACAACTTGAAACACGTTTTCTGTACCAAACTTCATTTGTGATATTTTTGACTCTAATGGGCAACAACAACAAAGAGATTAAACGATTATAATTTCATAAAATTTTTAAATATTTTAAAATAAGATGCCCAGCTAAAACGACACTGTGAGTACCCACCCTAAATCTTATTTTTTTTTTTTCACTTACTGGAAGTACGCACTGAAATTTATAAAAAAATTTAAAGACAACGAACAATATGAAAACATACATAAATTAATATTTATGTGCATAGTATAGTTATGCATATCCGCTGGTTTGTGTGTTTATTCATCAAGCATTAACACAAATTACACTTCACAGCTTTTTTCTATGAAATTTCGAAATCATGTTTTTTTTCAGTTTTCCAGTTTTCTTTTGTTGTTGCGCTTAAGTGGTTACAGTTGTTGGAAGTTACATAGGTATGTGGGCACTTAATTTATTTCATTATCGTTAGCCTCAAAAGCCAAGCAACCAAGTTCACAGTTCAGTAAAGACTTCGAAGAGTGCGTAAAAATGAATATTCATGCCTCGTAACTATGATTATTCGTAGGTTAAATTTTAGTAAAAAACGCAATGTAATTTAAAAAGATGTTTTATGTTCAGTTTGGTCGATTAACTAACATGCTAAGCACAGTATTTAGCAAAACTGAAAAGAAACACAAGCACCAATGCAAACAAAAAAATATTTAGAAGTTTTCAAAGGTCACCTGATACTTATTAAAATTATAGATTCCACAACAAAAATAAAATAAAATTACTTATTTTTTGGTTTCAAGACCAAACGATTTACGTTTTAATTTTTTAATATGCATCAGTTAAATTTTTTTTAATTAAGTCGAATAGTTTTGCATATATTTGTACACAAGAGTATTTATATGTCATATCGTCACATAGTTGGAACCGACATATTTGCCTTCCGAATTGAATAGATTTCATATAATAAATTCGCGTTAAAATCATTTTTCATTTAAACTTCTTTCGGGAAACCGCCTGTTAGAGGTATGGAAAACAGTATTTTGGAAAAGAAAATTTTTAAATTTCTAATTTTAAAAAATTTTCTATTTTTCAAAATTAAAAAAAAATAATGTTCGCCATTAAATTTTGACCTAAAATTTTTTTATACTAAGCCCTCATATATCTAAAGGTATCCTGAAATTTTTAAAAGGGAGGTTTCCTGATTTTTCAAATATATGAATTTTTTCATATTTACCAAAAATTTTGTTTTACATTTTTTTTTATTTTTTTGCTCGAGTTTAATTTGTTAAACGCAAAATTACACAATTTTCATCACTGAAAACATTTGTTTTGGTGTCGGAGGGGAAAAAAAGAATGCTTAAAGTTTTTATATTTTTGTTTTTACATTTCACTAGCACAAGCTTTTCAGTGTGTTTTATTTAAAAATTATCATCATCAGAAAAGACATCGATTCAGCCATGTAATTTTGTAGTGTTATCGAAAATAATCGATTATTGCAACAATCGAATATCAACTAAAATGTAGCAGATAGAAAATTAAGTTAGACAATAAAAACTTCACGCTCAAGGAATAGAGAGGGAAAACATCACATTCGGCTTTTACTTTCATATTTTGCTTTTCGGCTAACCGATTGATCGATTAGGCGACAGCCCTAAATAGTTTATCAGCCTTTTTAGATAAATTTAAAATCAAAAAATTACTTATTTTTTAAATACAATAGACGTAGGGGCAAGTATGACCGCCCTAATATTTACATTAGGGTGCTTCAATTTTAGTTGATTTTTTCTTTGTCCCACTTGAAAATCTGATTTCTTATAAATAAATGCACTCCAAGAACTGTACGCTGAATTAATTGAAATAGTTCAACACAGAAAAGTCTTATTTAAAGCACAAATCAAATTTCCCCCATGTAATTTGAATGGAAAATTTAAATTCTGAATGAGCTAAGTTAGTAAATCACTTAGGTTTTTTTTTAACTTGCTCTTGCCTTATCTCTACATATAATAAAATTGTAACAGGTCGATGTCTGTATATTTCCGATATTCCAGAAAAATTTATAGGAGGTATCATTAGCCAATAGAAGCTAGATTTTTTGTCTGTCTGTCTGTATGTTTGAGCGCGCATCACTGAATGGAATGAATTACGAGATGTCTAACATAAAATTTAAGATATCCCTTATTTCCATAATTCAACCAGTTTCGGCGATATCGATCAAAATTTGGAAATATTTTTTGCACAGGTGGCAACCCTCTTCTAAATAAATAAACGAAATGTAATTTACGAGCAAACCCTTCCATAGGACACCTCACATTTTGCAATCAAATGCACTATATAGTAAAAAGGAAACTATAAAGATTGATAGCCACTTTATTTCCAGGCTAATAAGTATGAAAATATATGATATTCACTTTTATAAATTTATATTTTTTCTATAGTATGTTTGATTGTGAAATTTCAGGTGTCCTATGAAAATGTTTCCGCAGACAACAAACTCAAAATGAACCGAACCATCGAAATTAATCAAGTAATTCTGGAGTTATAAATAGTGTAACTAACACATTGGACATTCTAGTTGAACAGGTTGCCACCTCTTTATAAAAATTATATCTAATTGTTAATATAAGTGTTGAGCCATTTCACATAACTAATCAAATTAAAAAATCTAAGATTTTTTCCAATCTCAAAAACTCAACTGAGACACCCTAATGTTAAAAAATGTTGCAAATATTGATGGTCTACCGTTTGCTTAGGTATAACATCAATATTCAATGATCAACGCATGTTGTAGTGCCGTAGATAGAATGTGCCAAGTTTTACAAATAAAATAAATTTACTCAAATAAATACATATATACATGGCTTGGTGCTAACAGAAATATGAGTAGATAGTACGCGCCCCTTTGCCAATACAACAAAAGAAATGACGCTACAAAGTGCAACAACTGATTCAATTAACTAACGAACAATGCAAATTTAAGGTTAAGCATATTTGTTAATAAATCTTAAAAGGATGATGTTAAGAATATATACAGAAACTTGCTTAAAAGAGACCAACCTGTTCTGAGATGATGCACAATCAACTCGCACAATTTCATTCGATACAAATCATCTTTCCATATAGCCTCATCATAAATCTCATATTAAATAAACTTCCCTCTGGTCCGAAGTAAAAATTGTGTGTTTCAACTTTAAAAGATCTCCTGTCAGATCATCTCAAAGCCATTTCATGATTGCCTGCTCAATCATTAATCGATTACATTAATTGTATTTGCCTAACGGTAGATGGTAACGGCATACATAAATCGAGATAGATTACGTACTTTTATAAAAAAAAATTATCAAGCCATGTAATTGATGCATTGATACATTGGATATTTATATATGGCATATTTTGGAAAGTTTTCTTAAATGGGGGATGCACCGCCCACTTTTGATTCAATCAATTTAACAAGTATTTTTGATCACAAATCAAATGCCGTTTATGATATTATAACTTAATTTGACACACAGATTAATCTTGGACGAAATCGTTTAAGGATAACGCCCACATTTATACAAGGCTATAGTAATAGCTACCGATTGGCTTTTTTTAACTTCAGATGAGCTCAATCAAAGTAAGTAAATCTCCAAGTTTTTAGCATTGACGAATAAATTTGCTATGGGCATGGCTCATATTAAGGAACAATGCCCCAAATTTGATTGCTAAAGTTCAGAGCTGAGTATATAATTTTCGGTTACACCCGACTTCCTTCCTTTTTTGAACCGATTTTATTTATATCCATTCTCTGAGCTAATATCTTGGTGTTGAATATCGCTCATACCGTGGACAGAGATGTTTCTTACACATCAACAAGATATTAGTACCTAATAGTAATAGTGAATGGAAGGCTACAAGAGACGAAAATCAAGTGCTGTATTATAGAACGCCGATTTTCTGTAAGTGCACTTCATTTGTATGCCGACCTATATGTAGATATGAGAGATGTCTATCCTGGGCTGCCGGGCTTTCAGGGATTTTTTTTTTTACAATCCCAGCATTTTCGAAAAATTTTCTCAAAAACATTCAAAACTTTTGGATACATATTTGATTTTGCTATGGTATTACTAAAATAACTTTCATTTTAAACAAACAAAAAAACGTTAAAAATCAGTTATTTGTTATAAGTTCTAAAGTTATATAGTTTTCACTTTTTTCGACATAAACTTTTAGAGAAAAACGAATTTCGGAATCCCAGGATCGTAAAATAAGATCAGCAAAATTCCGGTATGGTAAAACTAAAAAAAAAATGGCATCCCTCGTGCACAGGCATGTCAATGATAAATATGTCAACAAACGCGCATTAAGTACTTGTGCTAATGAAAAGTGCAATAATAATAGAAACTTATGCCATAAAATGTTTACGTAAATTGTAAATGTGGTCGAAAAAGTCATAAAAATTACAAACAAAATATACTTAAAAACAATCGGGTACTACACGGCTAAAAATTTGAGTTTAAATTTTGAACCATTCGTCGGTTTAAGCAATTTTTTAAACGTTTTTGTAATAAATTCAAAACCGTTTAATCACCTACACCACTTTTGAATTTATTCCGAATTAGATTTAAAACTGAACTGAAGAAAATGTCTAAATTTTTTTAAATTTTTTTTCATTTATTTCTGAAGGGTTTTTCAAGTCAATAAATTTTTCTCATTAGAATTTTGTGTGCGCCGTAGCTCAGTGGGTATAGCGACGACTCTGATGTGGGATCGTCGGTTCGAGTCCTGCCAACTGATACAAATGTTTTTTATGTTTTTTAATTGTTGAGACATTTCTGGTTGATTTCAAAAAAAACAGTATCAACGAGTTTATTTGTTTTCTGTCATAGAAAGGAGTATGGACCGTATAGGGCAGTGATTATCAAACTTATTTCTTTTACAGCCCCCTTTGAAAATCAATTATTTTTCAGCGGCCCCCTCTTTTTATACACTCTAAAACTTAAAAAGCACAATTTCATTACTTTAATTAATTTAGTTATATAAGTCGGTTTTGATGTTTAAACTTACATTCTAAACTAGAAATTTTGACCAGTGAGAGCAAATAAAACCCAACTTTATAATATTAATAATATATTTTAATCAAATTAAAAGAAACAATGTAAATATGTAATCAGTTTTCGTTTTCATACTAATCTAATTAGATGGATGAATTTGATGAGATTTAATAAGTTTGTTGATATCAGGCTCGATTTTACTCAAAAACAGTCGTAATTCGCCGCGTTTGGTAACTTGCAAATGATTTCTTTTTTTAGTAACAGCGTTGTCACAGCGCTAAATCCACGTTCACACAAATATGACGATGGGTATGCTATCAAAAATCGTTCAACAATAGACCACAATCCAGGGTACAACTGCGGAATTGACTTTTGTAGCCAAAATTGTTGGTAACCATTTTTGTATTTGATTTTTCAGTTCTATAAGTTCTTCTTCAAACTGGAGTGATATTGCTATGTTGATATTTGAAACAGGATCTAACACCGAGTCTGGCATTTCCAATTTCAAATGTCCAGGAATCTTTCAAAGAAAATCACTGTGAAGATTTTCTAAATGTTGGCAGTAGACGAGTTGGGAAAATTATAGAACTCACGTCCGCCGATATTCTTCTTGTGTAACAGCAGCTTGGCTTGGCAATTCATCGCCTTGGAGTTGAAGATTCATATCATTAAGCAATGTAAAGAGGTCTGTCAGGATGCGATATTATTCTTTGATGTGATGAGGGTTTGTTGTTGTTGTTGTTGTAGCGACTACTTAACCTGCCTAGGATGTCACCCCCCCATCCAACATTGTCATCAGGCTCTTCTAACGGAAGTCCAAGAAACCTCGCGGCTTCAACAGGGGTGGACCAGAGTGAAATTGGTGTTAGAAGAGTGGGCTCAGTTGAGCAGATGAACAGATGGTTAGTATCGTGGGGAGACACGCCGCATGCCGGGCAGACATTTGGCATGTCAGGGTTCAGTCTGGATAGGTAAGAGTTTAGTCTGTTACAGTATCCAGAACGAAGTTGGGCCAGCGTGACTCTTGTCTCCCTGGGCAGTTCGCGTTCCTCGTCGGCAACAGGTGGAGCTTGTGCCTGTAGGACTGCATTCACTGGGCGTGACCTGACAAAGGAGTTTACCGACTCCGTGTGGATGAGGTTGAGGGCCCGCCGGTGCACCTTTGGATCAAACGGCGAGAAGATGAGATGCCGGATCTCGTCATATGCATTTGACATCGAGCATTTTTGCCTCATTATGAAGATGGTGCTCAGGAGACATAAGGAGGCACCCCGTGGCAGTTCTGAGTGCGGTGTTTTGGCAGGCCTGCAACCTCCTCCAATGTGTGTCTGCTAACCCCGGCGACCATATTGGCGTCGCGTAGTTCAGAACCGGCTGGCCGATTGCCTTGTACGTTGCCAGTAACGTTTCTTTGTCTTTCCCCCAAGTACTGCCAGCTAGTGACTTGAGGATTTTGTTACGGCTTTGTACTTTGGTGGCAATCGCGGCTACATGAGCACCGTATTTGAACATGTTATCAAACGTGACCCCTAAGATTTTGGGGTGTGTGACAGTCGGAAGCTTAATGCCGTCGACGTAGACGTCTAATTCCATGTTCGCCTGCGCTGTCCACGTCGTAAATAAGGTGGCCGAGAATGTGGTCGGTGACAATGTCAGGTTCCGTGCAGCGAAGAAACTGGAAAGGGTTGGCAGGTAAGAATTAATTCTCGAGCACAGCTCATCGACGGAGGGTCCAGTAGCCAGGATCGTGCAGTCATCGGCGTAGGAGACGATCGAGACGCCTTCTGGTGGGGAAGGGAGCCTCGATATGTAATAACTAAACAGAAGCGGGGATAGGACACCACCCTGTGGCACCCCCTGCTTAATTATACGTGGTTTTGATCTTTCGCCTCTAAATTCCACCGATGACTGCCGGCCACTCAGATAGTTGGCGGTCCAACGCTTTAGACAGGGGGGAAGGTTTGAATCTTCCAGGTCGTTAATGAGTTGTGCGTGATTAACAGTGTCAAAAGCTTTCGACAAATCAAGCGCAACTAGCACGGTCCTGTCATTTGGGCGAGATTGGTTGAGACCGACACCTATCTGTGTGGTGATGGCGTTTAGCGCGGTGGTAGTGCTATGCATTTTGCGGAATCCATGCTGATGTTCGGCTAATCGTAGGTTAGCGGTGTAGTAAGGAAGCAAAACCGACTCCAGGGTCTTCACTACTGGCGAGAGGAGTGATATCGGTCGATATGACTCCCCCACGTTAGCCGGCTTGCCGGGCTTTAGTAGTGGCACCACCTTGGCCTGTTTCCATCTTTCTGGAATGACAAAGGTGGTCATGGACAGATTGAAAACGGTTGTTAGGTACCTTACTCCCTCATCACCGAGATGTTTTAGCATCAGCATGGATATACCGTCTGGGCCAATAGATTTGGAGTTTTTGGACCCCCGTATGGCCTCCCGAACCTCTGTGGTGGTGACGGCAATGGGCGCTTGGTTGTTTTTGCGTTTGTGAGCTTTCCTGATGGCGCCCCTGATTTCCTTGTCAACCGGAGGATGCAGTACAAATTGCCGGCAGAAAGCGCTCGCGCATCTCTTTGGTTTCGACTGTACCTTATCACCAAAGGTGATGGATATTTTGTCGTTCGGTTTGGTCGGATTAGACAAGGATTTTACAGTGGACCATAGTTTGGCAACACCAGCAGAGAGGTTACAGGACCTTAGGTGCTCCTCCCATTTGGCGCGTTTGTGTTGATCAACTAGCCGTCTGATTTCCGCATTGAGATCTTGAATTTGAGGATCCGTAGGGTTCAAGCGTCGCACGTGGTCACGTTCATTAGCCAGGGCCGCTGCCTCTGCGGGGAAGTAAGGACGTATCTCCTTAATTCTACCTGGCGAAATATATTGATTGGAGGCTGAAGCTATGACCAAGCGAAACGCTTTTCCCCCTTCTCGCACGTCAGACGGGATGGGAAGAGCAGCGAAGGTGCTCTCAGTGAAATTAAGAAAACCAACCCAGTCAGCTTTACTGAAGTTAGTGAAGGTGCGCTTCTCAGAGGCAACGAAGTCATTGGGGCGATCGATTGAGAGGATTATCGGCAAATGGTCAGATGCAAGAGTAAGCATTGGTCGCCATTCAACGCAGTTTATGAGACCTGCGCTGACAATTGTGAGGTCTGGCGAACTGGAACAATTTACCGCAACTCTCGTGGGGGCGTCCCCGTTCACAGTGCAAAACGTCGAATCGTCTATTTGTTCAGCCAATTCTTGTCCCCTGCCATCGGCCTGTAGGCTTGAGTGCCACAGATCGTGGTGTGCGTTGAAGTCTCCGAGGATTACACAATTATCGCCTCTGAGTAACGCACTGATGTCAGGGTGGTAATCTCTCGGACAGTAGGTGGCAGGAGGTATATAGATGTTAATGATTTCGAGGTCGACGTAGCCCGTCCGGACAACCATTCCTTGACGTTCCAGGAGGTTGTCCCTCGCGTCGACGTCGGGCTCAAATGGACGATATTGCACGGATTGGTGTGTGATGAAGGCGAGTCCGCCCCCAAGACCTCTCTCTCGATCACGTCGGTGGATGTTATAGCCGTCACAAGTCCGAAGATTTGATCGGGCGTTTAACTTCGTCTCCTGAATGGCGGCGATCTTGATGTTCTGTCGCTTCATGAAGTTCACTATTTCACACACTTTCCCGGTTAGGCCGTTGCAGTTTAACTGTAGGACGCGGAAGTGCGAAGGGTGAGAAGTGTTCACGCTGGGAGTCAGGGACTGGTGCGTATGCCTTGGTGGAAGCAAGCTGGGTCGCACACTGCGTCGCACTCTAGAAGACGAGGGATCCGGGGCACCAGAAGGTGGCGAATCAGTCGACGTTGTAGGTTGCGTAGCTCGACAACATGGTGCAACGTACGTATCAGTCCATAGGATCCTGTTTCCAAGTTGAGAACATATAAGTGACACAGGCCAAGGCAAGAATTGCATTTGACTGATGTCGCAGGTGTATATAGCCTCAGTCGACAAACAGAGCATAAGGTGTAAGGGACCAGGACCTGGTGGCTTTGACTTACATTTGTGCTAGTGCTGGAAGAAGAAGGGAAAGTTGAAAGTGGGAGGGGGGTGGGCTGGCGCTCGGCATTGCTTACATCTGAGACAGAGGTGCTACGTAAGAAGTAGCTGTGAGCGGCTGTATGAGGTGTTGGCGCCTGCAGGCGTGAGCGGCAGCGGGTGTTACACCCTACTTGCTGGGCGTTATTAGTGCTATTAGTCGTGGAGACTATTTCAGAAGCTTGTGACGGTGCGATACTAGATCGTCTTTGGCCACGGGACGTCCTAGGGCGTGAACAGCAAGGGGCCACGAAAGTTTTGTAGAAACTAGGAGGCCTATGTGTGGAGGGACTTAGCCCGGAGCACCTGGTTTTGTGCAGCCATCTTTTACAAGAATTGCATTGGACGGAGTGTGAACGCTTAACGTAACTCTTCTTCCAGCAGATGCAGCAGATCCATTCTCCTGGACCCGGGTTGGGTTCAACCCCAGCCCGGAGCAGGAGAGTTTTGAGCAGCCCTGCTGCAAGGAGCTGCTCGGAGGATGACAGCATTAGTGGAAAAGGTGACAGGTTAGACAGAGTAGAGTCGAAATAACAGCCCTTGGTCGGATGTAAAAATCCGAGTCATTCCGGTACGTAGAACCGGCTGTTGTGGGAATGTGTGATGAGGGTTTCCCCCAATTCTGTGTCTTTGTTCTCCAAGAACTCATGACAGAGTCAAACAGATTGTAAAAACGAGTCAGACAATTTCCTTTTGATAGCCAACACACTTTTGTGTGAAAGATCAATCTGTTGATTAAATAATCTGTCATTTAAAGATTTGTTTCGGATTTTATTGACTACTCTGATGACATGTTGCAATGATTGAAATAGTCGTTCACTTGAATTTCTAGCAACTAAATGATGTCAATGTATAACGCAATGTACAGCAAGCACATCCGGAATTTTGTTTTTTAAGTACGATATGATGAAGCCTTTTTTACACCCCGCCATAGCTGGAGCACCATCTGTTGCAGCTGATATAATATTCTTCCACGGAATTCCTTTTACATCATAAAACTTTTCCAGTGTTTTAAATACGGTTTCCCCTTTCGTGTTTGTCTCTAAATTTCTAGCAAATAAAAGTTCTTGACATATTTTTTCTTCTTTAATAAATCTCGCGTAAGACAACAATAATGCTTCATTAGTTGGTAAAGTGGGCTGATCCAACTGAACTGAAAATTAACTAGTCTTCAGGTAATTTTTTTCAATGTTTTCAGCCATTTCATCAATTCGTCTTTGAACAGAACTATTGTTCAAAGAAATTTTTCGAATTATATCTGCCGCCGGTTTATGGAGCACAGTAGTTATAACTTCTTTTATCGCCGACAAAATTAACGTTTCTTCCATGGTGTGTGGTTTACCTGTTCGAGCAATTAACAGAGAGATATTGTATGAAGCTCAAAGTCCGTCATCGTCTTGCTTAGTAGCAGTCGAAAAAAGTTTCGAGCTTCTTTTCCAGATCTTGAAATTTTTGTCCTTCTTATCCGGATGCATTTTATTCAAATGATCTTGAAGTCTTGAAGGCTTCATCTCTTCGTTTGAAAATGTTTTTAAACAAAGAAGGCACAAAGGCAAATATGGGTTTGTCGAATTTTCTATGAATCCATATTTAATATATTCTACACTGTATTGACGTTTCTTCTTTTTTGCTTCCGACATGGCTTTGTTTTCAAAAATATGTAAATAAAGTGTTGAACTTAAATACTTGTTTAAAGATAGCGCGCGAAACCACAAATGTATAAGAATATAAGAAAAGTTACGAGCTTTTATATAGGATTTAAATACAGCAAGTAACGGCAGGAATAAGACAAACACGCACAATGTAATTAAGGTAAAATTGCTCTAATTTTTTAACTATCATCGATCATGTACCTTTATCCGCAGAAACTTGTTACAACTTGATTGCGTACGGTTTGCGTGCTATCCTACGAAATCTATGTTAAGTATTTTAAGTTTTTATAACATCATACAGGATAGAAATAGAAACTAATTATTCGTTATTGGGTAGTAGTTGGGTTTTAATTTCAGTGAAATTTAAAATACTATATAAAGTAAATGAAATTATAAATTATACATCGCCCCCCTAACCCACATCAACGTCCCCATTTTTTTTGGGCCCCTCAACGGTCCCCTCTAGGTTTCAAACGCCCCCAAGGGGGCGTTATCGCCTACTTCAAGAAACACTGGTACAGGGCATCACAAGGCTAATACCTATTATTAGAGTACTCCCTGACGATTAAAATATTTGCTTTCCCTATGCAATGATAAAAAGCTCAATAAATATCAACCAAGTTACTCCAAATAACTCAAACTTTATTGAAATATATTTCCTTCTATTAAGACATTAAAAATGTGATCTGGAAGTGCCATAAACAAGTATTTGTGTACAAGTACAATAGGCTGTGCCAAAATTATTTTTTTTAATTATATTCCTATTACATTAGAGCGGAAAATATTGTAAGCATTTCAAATAAACTTTCAGGAGTCTGTTATTGCTAAATAAAAAATTTTTAAAACTGATCTAACTTTTTATTTAAAACTGCCTACTGTGGAGATCGCATAACCGTTTCTCATATTTTGATTGAATCTCAGTACCTGCCTGATGACAAAAACGCATTTTTTGGAAACAAAAGCGCACTGGAAATATTAAGAAATCCATCTTATGAAAACATAAATGATATGTATCAATGCATAAAAAAAATTTTATTAAAACTGTAACCACTAATTGTGTAAATATAAGTACTTTAACTCGCTAGCATAAAAAAAAATATCTTTATATAATGTATATAAATATTAGCAATAAATTATAAATTTAAGTTGTAAATAGTTAGATATAATTTGTAAATAGTATTAATATCGATTTTAGTTTGAAGTTGAGCCGATAGAAATAGCAGCTAGATTTCTTTCCTTATATGCTAGGCTTAAAATTTATTTTAAGTCTAAATAAATAATAATAATAATTGTGGTGAAGTGGTTCATGCATATGGTAAAGAAGAATAGAACTAGGAGTTTAGATGACATCAAAACCAGCGTATTGTTAGCTTAATGGTTAGCTATGCGTGCCAAATTTTCTCTGATGAAGAAGCTTAGCAGCTTCCAAAATGGATCTATAAGAAAAGCTATGGCAGTTATCTCTAAACATTTTTCCTACTCTATTCAATCAAAAAACTTTTAATAATTAATTAAAAATGATTATTAAAAAATAAAAAAAAACAATAATAATTTTCATAAAAATTCAAAAAGTGAAAAATTATTATGCTTGGCCTTGAGCTCGTTTCATGAATACTTAATAATAATAATAATATTTAAAACTGCCAAATCATTGTTATTACCTGCAAATGTTTTTGTAAGCAATTAAATTCCCTACAAAAAAAAAAGTTTGCATATAATTTTCTGCTGCGGGGTTGCCTAAAACAATCTCAAAAATTACAAAATACAGTTTTCTTGATCTATACTTAATTTCAAACTAAAAATATTGAGAGTACTTTTTCGAGTTTCATCGCACCTAAGCGCACATAAACCGATTATATGTCGTTGAACAAGTAAAAAACAGGAGATTGTTACGGAATAATTTTACATATACATTGGTCAACAAATTATTGGAGAAAATCGTTGTTAAAAATCAAAATCTTTTTCAAAAAATATAATTTCGGACTAAAGGATATAGCTCAATCAATTTCGGATACTATATCTATTTCGATCCGCTCATGACCGTACCCAGCGCTCTGTGAACACTACAAGGTATATAAACTTATTTACATGCAACATGTAAATTCCAAGCAACAGCCACCGCTTGAACTTATTTATAGACAAAGTGACATCACATCATGACATCACACGCACAGCAAGAGCCACATCATTGTTCATCACTTCTATTCGCCAACACACCATAATTTACATAAAAAAGAAATGACAGCAAACTACAAAGCCAATCAAGTTAATGTAAACATGTATGTATGTGTTTGTATATCTATCTTTGTGTGAAATTTTGCGCGGGTGTATTATAACATGTCAAAGGTTTCTGATTCACATATTCTTAGAACACCTTAGACGTGAGTTTGTATGTGGTTTCATTCTCTTGGTCTCGCTACTCGTTAGTGTCATTGAGCTGTTTGTTGTTTAATGTAAGCAATTTTCATGGACATCGATGCATCATCGCATTAATTATTGGCTACATTTTATTGTGGTTTGTAGGAGGTTTTCATTAAACAATTTACACACTGCGTTGCTTCTTTTTAATTAAGACTAGTCACAGCAGTAAAACAAGCAACGTATTTAGTGACTGCATTTTATATTGGAGGTGGCTGCGAAAGTTTTTATGGCCGTGTAAGTAATTTTTGTTCGATGCAAAAAAAAGATATTTTTTGAAGAAGATAGAAATTATTTTATGCTAGAGAACCTAGCGAATTCCATAACTAAAACCCCATAAACAAAATTTTTAAGTTTACACAAAGCTCAGGAAATCTGATGAGCTTTGTTTATTTCATTCGGTTTTTTTTTTAACTATTGATTTATGGTTATAAAAAGAGTCGGTTTTTGCTAAACTGATAAAACTCGATGTGTGTTTTTAAAAGCGAAAATATACATTTAAAATGTTTGATTGAACAAATCGTGATTACTCGGTTTTTTGTAAAATAAGGTTATATTGAAAATTAATAAAAATGTGATAAATCGAGAAATTAATCGTTTTATTTAATCAATAATGTTTATTTTCTGATTATTTATTAAATAAAATTAGAGTTCATAGACATGTTCGGTTAATTGACTAATCGCAAATCCCTAATTTAATCCTATAAAATTTTTTATATTTGAAAATTATAAGATTTAATTCATATCAAAACATAAAATGGAAATTTGGAATTGAAACTCGCGCCATGGGCTTTATTTCGTTTCTGAAAAGAGAAACAGCGCTATTTCATAATGGAAATAGAAACCGTGGGCGTTATTTATTTTTTTTTTGTGCTAAATAAAGTTCTTGGGCGTCACAAAACGTACATAGCGCTTTGAGACAATTCGCTTAAATTCAGAGCACCCAAGGTTAATTTTCAGTATTGTACCTTTCAAGCTTATTTCTCATGCTCTTCTTTTTTTCATATTAAAAGTAGTAAGAATTTTTAAACTGAAATCCCTCTACCACTATTATTTGCATACCTGCAATGCGGCAATCATTTAGGCAGTCAACCTGAGAGAATTCTTGGTCGCAAATGAATGCGGAAAGTAATCATACTAAATGAGAAAACGTAACAATACGAAGGGATGACTACGAGCCAAGGCTATTGAGCACTGAAAGGTATGAGTACTACTCATTGAGTAGGCATTATTATTAAATAAAAAACTAAAGTAGAAGTGTTCTATATCAATCAGTGAGTAGAAATTTGTTTAAGTAATGGTTTTTATGCTAACGCAGTTTTGGTATGGGCTAATAATTTTAGTGTTAGCCAAGCCTCGTGTGGTGAATCTTGTTTTTCTTTTGAATACACGGATTGTGGTCAGTAACGGCATTCAATTCACCGTTCAAAGTTGGCTGCTATATGTACTGACAAACCCAACGCTTCTCCTAATTGTTAAATAACTAGGGAGATGTTTTACTCGATACAAAAAGCTCTGACGATGGGGTCTACATTCTACGAAGAACTCAAGGAATCTTATTACCACTGCTCCAAAGTATTTTTCTTTCACTGTTCGCGAATACGAAACGCTTCTCAAAACTGGGTCGCCTTTGCCTTAGAAGATTCCATTCTTCAACTCCGAAAATAAAACAGGTAGGTCATTTAAGTTTGCAGGAAAAATTAAAAGCGGTAAACCACAATTTGGAACGTTAAACACTGACATTTTGATTAAAAAATCTGCTTTCGTTGACGATACAGCCACATCTTCACCATTTGCCAAATCCTTCAGAGGACCCTTAATAAGGGAACCAGCACGATTGAGCTGCCTGAGTCGGAAAATACATGGCTTAGAATTGGCATCAGTTATAGCTAAGAGATCATCTAACGCGATGGCTGCTAGAACACTAATCTGCTACAAACCAGAAGTTTCACTAAAAATAGTGTTTTATTGTTTCAAAGATAGTCAGTTTAAAGTCGCAGTCGCAAAAACAAAATTATTAAAACACCGATAAAAATAATTGCATAATTTCGTCAAATAATAACAACCAAGCAAGTGGTCAGCAAATAAAAAAAATTCTACAAACCATCTGTCTACTCTGGTGCTATTCTCAGCTTGCTTGTCATCTACAAACGAGATGATAACAGCTGCAATAGCTATTGCAAACTATCGGAACAAGTGGAATTGGGATATAACAATTGTCAGTAGTCACGATGACGAGCTGGCCCAGAATAGGGCACTTAATCTTGACTCACATATGTGTATATACATATACTAGAGATGCCAATCCCGAGATTCAATGCGTATTTAATTAAATAATTGGCGCGATATACCTCCGAGGAGATTAAGGCCGATCTTCTCTACTAGTGTACTGCTTCTAATTCTCCTGTCAAATTGTCAGAACCTACAGTTTTTGCCGAATACGAACACCAGAGAAACTGAGAAACCTTTCATGGCAGAAATGCACTCCACTGCCGAAAGACGATCTCGTTTTGAAAAAACTTTTTCAAACCCCCCTTTTTGATGTTACCTATCCCAGGACTCTTACCTTGGACCTTCGGTGTGATAGGCTAGTAACACTACCGCCACACCAGGGCGGCCGCGTTTTAATGTGCTAAAAATTTCTTGATTTCTTCCTTACTGGGTTAGGGTGCTATATGTTATATTGGTCTGTAAGAAGGCCTTCGGGAAGAACTGGCGACTATCACCGTACATAATGTACAACACAGTCATCCAACCCATACCCACGTATGGAGCGCCAGTCTGGTGGAGCTAGACAAAAAGGAGAATCAACTGAAAGCTGGGAAAATACAAAGACGAGCATGCCTGGGTATATCAGGCACGGTAAGCAGCGCACCTCAGGAGGGACTAAACGTAATATTCCACTTGGTGGCGCTGCACGTGTTCATTCAGGGTTTGGCCGCAAAAGGAGTTCTCTGAATTTTTATAATTTTTTTTTGTCGTGGATATTGAGTATTTTCTACCATGCAACGCATGAACGAAACTCAATTTTTCTATGGAAGCTTATGGAAAAAATACCCAACATCCTTGACAACAAAGTTCTAAAAATTCAAGGAAAAAATAATAAGGTGCTTCTAACTCGCAGATTATTATGCTAATATGTAATGAACTACAAAACTGCGTACTCAAAATCTTTCAAAAAATGCTGCCCAAAAATATTGAAATTTTGATGGCGTTTTTTACCGCACGAAAATAAACGACTTTTTTGGTCCTAACCGAAATAAATTTGCGTGCGTTAGTAGCTCTCGTAGACACAAACGACGTGCCAGCTGAGCATAAATGTCAAATCGATATGTCACGCAAAACAAAAATTTGAAATTGAGTTAGGTTTTTACGCTGTGCGGTTAGTTTAGGTTGCTCTCATACAATTTGTATATGCATGAGAAATTTTTGACAGAAAATTGACGGAGTGCGTTTATATTAGGTTGGGCTGTTAAATTATTAAATTATTACGGTAAAAACGGGTTTAAGTGGGCAGCAATTGAACCTACACGCGCCGTAAGAACGCCTCTGCACAATATTGTACGATTGCCAGTGGCTTTGCATCAAAAGCCGGAAACCGATTTATGCCGACAGCGATATGGAAGCCATGATTTTAGAAGTACAAAGGCAAAATTGAAAGCTAAATTTGATGTGTGTGGAAAACTGAAACAAAATGTCTTGATTTGATTGAATTAAGAGCGTTTTTCGGAATTTTTATATACACATACGTATTCAAGTCTAACACGAAGATAGATTTCTCTACATTTTAAATGAAAATTATTTAAATTACATTAATAAATATATTTTAAAACAGAACCATTTTCATTTTTCGCTCTATTTTTTTGCACATCAGTGTTTATTATATTAGTCCTATCTTTTTGATTACGACAAATTATTATTTTACTATAAGATAAAAATAAAACAAGTAAGGAAGTCTAAGTTCGGGTGGAACCAAATAAAGGGTGTTTTTTTCAGGGGTATAGAACTTCAAATTGAAATTAAACACAAGAAAATCGTTTTAAGGTCCATTAATTTGGCTTTATTGGAAGGATAATTTTATGCCATTAATGTTTAAATATGATTTCGGGCATGTGGTCGGGCACAGGTCCAATTTTCAACCACTTTTTCGAGCATATGGGGCCGTATGTCGGCAATAACGCCACGAATGTTGGCTTCCAATTCCCCTAACGTTTCTGGTTTGTTGGTGTAGACGAGCGACTTCACATATCCCCAAAGAAAATAATCCAATGGTGTCAAATCACACGACCTTGGTGGCCAATTGACAGGTCCATTCCGCGAAATTATGCGCTCATCGAATGTTTCCTTCAATAAATCGATTGTGACGTGCGCTGTGTGGCATGTAGCGCCGTCTTGTTGGAACCACAACTCATCCACATTCATGCCATCCAATTCGGGAACAAAATAGTCGGTTATCATGGCTCTATACCGGTCTCCATTAACGGTAGCTGCCTCTCCAGCATTATTGCGGAAGAAGTATGGCCCAATGACTCCACCAGCCCATAGAGCACACCAAACAGTCAGTTTTTGTGGATGTAATGGCGTTTCAAGGGTCTCATGTGGATTCTCTTCACTCCAAATGCGGCAATTTTGCTTGTTGACGTAGCCATTCAACCAAAAATGAGCCTCATCACTGAACAAAATTTTGCGATGAAAATCAGCATCGAAATCAATCTCATTTTCGGCCCATACGCCAAAATCACGACGCATTGCATGGTCTCGCGGCTTTAATTCTTGCACAAGCTGGATCTTGTAAGGTCGCAAGCCAAGATCTTTGCGCAAAATCTTCCATTAAGTTGATGGACAAAGCTTCAATTGCTGTGCACGGTGGCGAATCGATTCATTCGGGTCCTCTTCAACACTTTGCTCTACAGCGGCAATTGTTTCTTCGGTACATAGAGTAAACGTAGTGCGAAAACGATCCATGGTTAACCGAATTAATTGCTCTGATGGACGATTATGTCGACCATAAAATGGACGGAGCTCACGGTAAACTTCGCGAACTGAACCATTATTTTCGAACATAAATGACATTAGAGTTGCCAGATTTGACCACAAAATGCCAGTTTTATCTCTATCCAAAAAACAAACCTGTAAAAAAAACACCCTGTATTAAATACCTTCTTCTTTAAATGGTCATCTAACCGCCTGGGCGATTTTGACCGTCCAACATAGCTCGCCAGTCGTTTCTTCGTTGCGCCAACTGGCGCCAATTGGAAACACCGCGGGATCGCAAATCGGTCTCCACTTGGTCCTTCCATCGGAGTGGTGGTCTCCCTCTTCCTCTGCTTCCACCGGCGGGTGCCGATAAGAATACCTTCTGGGCTGGAGCATCTTCGCTCATTCGCACTACGTGGCCTAGCCAGCGAAGCCGCTGTGTTTTAATTCGCTGAACTATGTCGGCGTCTGCGTAAAGTTCATACAGCTCATCATTAAATCTTCTTCGGTACTCGCCGTCGCCAACGCGTAGAGGTCCACAAATCTTTCGAAGAACCTTTCTCTCGAATACTCCCAGAGCCGCCTCATCAGATGTTGTTAGTGTCCACGCTTCTGCACCATATAGCAGGACGGGTGCGATGAGTGACTTGTAGAGTGTTATTTTCGTTCGTCGAGAGAGGACTTTACTTTTCAATTGCCTACTCAGTCCGAAGTAGCATTTGTTTGCAAGAGTGATTCTTCGTCGGATTTCTAGGCTAACATTATTGTTGGTATTAATGCTGGTTCCCAGGTAAACGAAGTCCTTTACTATTTCGAAATTATTGCTGCCAACAGTGGCTTGGTTGCCAAGGCGCGAATGCGCTGACTCTTTGCATGATGACAGAAGGTACTTCGTTTTGCCCTCGTTCACCACCAATCCCATTTTCTCCGCTTCTTTTTCTAATTTGGAGTAAGCAGAAGTTACGGCGCGGTTGTTAAGGCCAATGATATCAATATCGTCAGCATATGCCAACAGTTGGACGCTTTTATAAAATATTGTTCCAGCGCGGTTAAGTTCTGCAGCTTGTATTATTTTCTCCAGCATTAAATTAAAGAAACCGCACGATAGGGGGTCACCCTGTCTGAAACCTCGTTTAGTTTCGAACGGCTCGGAGAGGTACTTCCCAATTCTGACCGAGCTGGCGGTGTTGCTCAAGGTCATTTTGCATAGCCGTATAAGTTTTGCGGGGAAACCAAATTCAGACATAGCGGCATATAGGCAGCTCCTTTTCGTGCTATCGAAAGCGGCTTTAAAATCAACAAAGAGATGATGCGTGTCGATTCTTTTTTCACGGGTTTTTTCCAAGATTTGGCGTATTGTAAAAATCTGGTCGATGGTAGATTTACCAGGTCTGAAGCCACACTGATAAGGTCCAATCAGTCTGTTCACATCAGGTTTCAGTCTTTCGCACAATACGCTTGATAGGACCTTATATGCGATATTCAAAAGGCTGATTCCGCGATAGTTGGCGCAGTTTGCAGGATCGCCCTTCTTGTGGATTGGGCAGAGAACACTTAGATTCCAATCTTCAGGCATGCATTCATCCGACCAAATTGTGCATAGAAGCTGATGCATGCGCCTTACCAGCTCCTCGCCTCCGTGTTTGAATAGCTGAGCAGGCAAACCATCAGCGCCAGCTGCTTTATTGTTTTTCAATCGGGATATTGCTATTCGCACCTCATTGTAGTCGGGTTGTGGAACGTCAATTCCATCATCTTCGATTGTGGGCTCGGGTTCGGCATCTTCTCTGGTTTCTTGCTCAGTTTCTCCATTTAAAAGGGCAGAGAAGTGATCCCTCCATATTCTGAGTGTTCTCTGAACATCGGTCACCAGGTCGCCGTTCTCATTCTTACAGGAGTTTGCCCCGGGTTTGAAACCTTCTGTCATTCGCCGAATTTTTTGATAGAATTTTCGGGCATTATTCCCGTTGGCCAGCATCTCAAGCTCCTTTATTTCACGCTTTTCTGCCTCTCTTTTTTTCGCCCGGAAAAGCCGCCTCGCTTCCCTCTTCAACTCGCGGTAGTGTTCACACACACTCCTCGTTGCATTCGATCTCAGCGTTGCCTTGTAGGCTTCGTCCTTTCTTTTCGTTGCAGCGCGGCACTCTTCATCATCATACCAGTTGTTTTTTCGCGTTCGCCGGAATCCAATTACTTCTTCGGCTGCGGTACGGAGTGCTCCTGAGATATGATCCCACTGCTCATGCATTCCACTAGGTTGAATTGTGCTCTCGGAGAGCAGGTGTGAGAGGCGATCTGCGAAATAATTGGCGGTCTGTTGCGATTGCAGCTTTTCGACGTCCAGCTTTCCCTGCGTTTTTTGTTGCACCTGTTTTGTCGTACAGAGGCGGGTACGAATCTTGGCTGCTACTAGGTAGTGATCAGAGTCGATGTTAGGTCCTCGTATTGTGCGAACATCTAAAACGCTGGAAGCATGCCGTCCGTCTATCACAACGTGGTCGATCTGGTTGCGTGTTTTTCGATCGGGGGACAGCCATGTAGCCTGATGGATCTTCTTGTGCATAAACCTAAATACCAGGTCGTGTTAAATTGGTAAATTGTTGTGGAGTTATGACCTATAGAGGTTTTAAACTTTTTCTACTAACATCTGGGCAATCTTATAAATAAAAATGAATGTGTGTATGTGTCTGGCGTCCAAAGTACTTAACCGACTTTTATGAAATTTTCACGGTAGATTTTTGGGTTTACACCGTTCTGAAGTTATTAACTGTCCAATTTGACTCATGAGTGGGTGGTACCACGCCCACCTTCCAAAATTTTGCAAAAATCGTATAAAGAATACAAAAAATTTAGGGAACTGCAAATTATATCATTTTACCTGTATCAGTCAATGGGATATGGGCACTTAAGTATTTCTACCTCCTTTTCAGAAAACTTTTATGAAAAAGTAGGCGTGGTCGATAAGCGAATTCGCTTATTTTGTATGGGTGTGTGTACGACAACCATAGTATACAGCCTACCAAATTTCGTTATTTTAGCATAAACGGTTCTGTAGTTATTAACAGTCGAAGTTTGAAAATTTGTTCACTCACATATGGGCGGTGCCACTCCCCTTTTCTAAAAGTTTGGTAAAATCGTCAATAGGATGATCAACTAAATAAATGTACAAAATTTTATTATTGTAGTTGCTTTTATTATCGAATTATCCCATTTTAAACGTTTTTCGAAATTTTCGATATCGAAAAAAGGGGCATGGTTATAGTTTGATTTCGCCCATTTAAAATAGCAACCTATCTTGGCCGGTAAGCAACCTGTATACCAAATTTCGTTCAAATATCTAAATGTTTACTCAAGTTATCGTGTCCACGGACCGACGGACGGACATGTCTAAATGGATTTTTCTGTTCATTCTAAGAACTTTGATATATGTAACTATATATCTATCTCCATTATTTTGTACCGTTCCAAACCACTGTTATATGACCAAAACTATAATATACATACATGCTGGGTATAAAAAGAGACAAATATATCTCTTAACTGAGGGACTAGTTTGCGTTTAAACAGATAAATCGGCTTAGCGCATTATCCTGAGCATTTCGGTATAAAAATTGATTGATCCATCTCTTCTTATTTTCATACTAAGAAAGAACAGACCAAAGTTAGTATGTATACCATTTCATATTCCTGCATATTTTTCAACTTAAGCTGTTTGTAAAAGCGAATTCGCCAATCCCGGAACTGGCATCGGGATCCCTGTAATGTAAAAGCAGTTCGCAAAAATTACAGCACTATAAAAGTCCAAAGAATTTGCATCTCTAATACACACATATATATGTACATTAATAGCGCGTTTTCACGCATATTGTCGATCGACGCTAGCACAGCTGCAACCACGGCATCATTCTTGCAACAACGTGCTGCATTTAAGTTACGAATGCGTGTAAATTTCAAAAACAAACAAAATAAAATTCAAAGAAAGGTTCAACGAACTTCACGAGTAGAGTTTCTAGGAGTTTTTTCTTATTTATTGTTGATGTTGTTGTTGCGCAAATTCGGTTTTGTTTAATTCAAAAACTCATTCATTTGCCCCCTTAATCTGAGTGCGTAAGTATGTATGTATGGGCGATATTTTCCGGAGCTCTTCATACAAAAAGAAAATGCCACCAAATAAGCAGGTAGTCAAGTAAGTATGTCTTTATGTATACATATATCCACAAAATTAGGTAAACAACAATGCTTGTGCGCTCATTCGATTGTGGCAAGCAGCCGTTGCATGCAGCACGTTTACGTCATAAAAAATAAAAGAAAAGTCGCTTGCGGGTAAGTCAATTGCACATGCAATACAAAGTCTGGTTGGTCGTACGCACATATGTTAGGTAGGTATGTATGGGCGAATGTGTGCAACGTGATGCATTTGCTGTCCACCGTCAGCTGCCTACTGCACCAGCTCTGTGGCAGACAGTTCGTTGGAAAAGCGCTCACGCAACCGAAACCGAAATGGAAAAAATGCGCGCTATGCAGAAACATAAGTCTCTTGTCTAATTTGTTTTCCTTTACGTTGCGTTATTATGATTGCGTTCGTTTGGTTTTATTTCTCATTTTTAGTTCATACATAAAAGAACATCAAAAGCACCCTATTATTTTTCAAAAAAGCCAGAGCTGAGAACTTTAAAAGCTACCCTGCTCAGGATTTATTTCCAACAGCGCCGTATTTCAGAATTTGGCTGAAGACCGCCCCATCTAAACGAATAAAAAAATTCTTCTTTCTTTCTTTCTTCTTTTCTTTAAATGGTCATCTAACCGCCTGGGCGATTTTGACCGTCCAACATAGCTCGCCAGTCGTTTCTTCGTTGCGCCAACTGGCGCCAATTGGAAACACCGCGGGATCGCAAATCGGTCTCCACTTGGTCCTTCCATCGGAGTAGTGGTCCCCCTCTTCCTCTGCTTCCACCGGCGGGTGCCGATAAGAATACCATTCTGGGCTGGAGCATCTTCGCTCATTCGCACTACGTGGCCTAGCCAGCGAAGCCGCTGTGTTTTAATTCGCTGAACTATGTCGGCGTCTGCGTAGAGTTCATACAGCTCATCATTAAATCTTCTTCGGTACTCGCCGTCGCCAACGCGTAGAGGTCCACAAATCTTTCGAAGAACCTTTCTCTCGAATACTCCCAAAAAAATACCGTTATTAAATTAAGATCCTAAATAGAGCGCATCGAAAAAATTATGAGATGGGACTTTTTTTAAATTATTCTGAAACAAGTAAACCCGGCCAGCTTTGCTGCGTCTCAGAACTTATAATAGACTGAGTCCGATTTTGATCATTATATCCTATACCAGGTAAGATATGGAACTTAATTACAGCACTTATAATTACCTCTCGTTTGATACCCATATTTACTAAACACATTTTGGGTCCCCCTGGTCCACATATCGGTCGATACAAACATCAGACCTGTTACAATTTTGTAATAGGTAGAGATAGAGTGATCTTCCACTCAGTCGTCGATATGTTCTTGTTATTTCTGTTGCTGATTTGAGTGATCTCTCCAAAAAATGTATCCTTCATTGGGATCCTTTGGTTGCCTTATATCGATTTTCCACTTACTCCCTCTTCCTCACGATCCTCATTCACCCATCCCCATACCTTTACCTCCACCTCTACCTTTCATTATCTCTTCCCCACTACCCATGACTACTAAGTAAAAGTCCATAGTCGAGTGAAGCCGCATTATTTCGTGCTCGGACTCTTTATTGCCGATTGCAGTTGTCCAATAATTCTATTGGAAAAATCAAAAAGCCTTCCCGATAGTGACTTAATAGTGATCTAAGTCGATGTTAGGTGCTCTGATCGTTTGTGATGCTTGAAGGTTTTTAATTTTTAAAGCTACAGTATGTGACCATATTTCGGGTTCCTTTGAAGTTTATTATCCTTAATTCGCTTGGTGAGTAGCGCTCGTCAACTTGTAACCTAGTAGCGTTAAAGCAGGTAAGCACGATTTTTATAGGGTGTTGAGGTGAGTGCCCAGCGCTGCGTCCCTAACTTCGGTAGACGAAATACTTTTCCTCGTAATCCTTCATTTATTTTAGGTAAAAGGAGTTATAAAATAAAAGTTGAAGCATTTAATGTCCAAGCGGTTATCCACAGATGACGGTTATCCACAGATGAATCCAATTTTACTTGGCGACGAAGCAACGAATAGGCCTCTCAAGGTCATTGTATATTTATCAGCTAGACACACGTTTCCCGTTAAGTTGTCTGCAGAAGAGATGGTCAGAGATTGAGTAAAATTTAAGAGCTGTTAGAGGCTCATATGATCAGCACTGTAACAGTCCGCTAAGGCGCGCTCTGCTTGACCAACGTTTAAAGTAATCTTTCGGGCTGACTGGTTATTAAGTGCTTTCCCCACACTACATTCCTACGAAAGTAATAAAATTTCGTTTAGTTGGTGACTATTTAGAGCAAAAGTAAAGCATTTATTTCAAAATATCAGAACGTCCAGTTAAAATGGAGACGATTGAACTCCGAACAGCTGAGCAAGGACCAGTTGAAAGTACCACTACCGGCATAAACTAGCATCGATCTCTACAGACTTTTCCAAAGCGGCTCATAAGAGTCTAGAAAAATTATTCCGCTGTCATGATAAGCAACAAGAAAGTCGGTCAAAACCTTCATCTGATGACTCTCTAGTTCCAACACGACGAAAATCCACGATTTACACAAGAAATTATTGCTGATGAGCTGAACTCGTATGCCATGGCTGTAACGGACATAAAGCATTCAAGCTTACGCATTTTGGTATGCAGCATATTCCCCTCGTGCTACATTACGCTGCTACCCGTTTTATGAGTTTGCCTTCTCATTTCACAACTCGCTGCAATGTGCAACAGTTGTGACGTACTTATTAGTTGGACAGATGAATACTGGAATAGTTGAACTTTTTATTTCCTGAGTTTTCTTTTGAGTATGCATAGGTATGTAAGTGAGTATGTATGTGTATCTGTATAAATGTAATGCCTTTACCAGCTGTGGAAATCCCTCTTTGAGTTATGGTTCCTTTTGTAAATCATTTTTATACCATTCATGAATATTAAATATTAACTTTGCTTTCCTTGCGGATATTTATAAATCAGTATTTTGCTAGGTTTTAAGTTTACTCACCCTGATATGGTTTCGAGGCCTATCTGTGCTTACTATTCGACTTCGAAAATTGTTCAGTTCATGTAACCAAGATTTTGGCCATCATGGTAACGCTGTCAAAACATAAAAATGCTTAATAGAGAATAAAATGGAAACGTGAACGCAATTTCGCGAAAATAGTGCTAACATTGCCTCGTAATTCTTGCTAACTAGTTTGTGTTCAAAAATGTATTTCCGCAAAAAATATTTACAAAACATATGCAACTTTTCATGGTAACAAAACGTTACCATCTAATTTGATGGTTACAAAATTACACGGCAGCGTTAGCGTTTCTACTGACAAGAAACCTCAAACTGACCCACACCTCATGAGCTCAAATAGGAGGCCCAAACAGCTAAAGGGTAGAGCTACTTCACTTACCTACGACATACGATCAAGAGAATGTTTCCCCAGAACTCTGATGATAACCTAGTCTAGGAATCTCTTTTCTTTCATTCAGTGCGATAGCACTATAGACAGTGAAGACACCTAAAATTACGCTTGCTGCAGACTTGTTTAGTTTGAGAAGAATCTTCGTTCTTTTCTTATCCAAACATGGCCATAGGGAGGTTGATGTGCGTAATTAAGCCGGTTGGTCCAAAGTACATGTTCGGCCGATTTTTCAAACTTTCCGTATAAGCTTTGCCATTCTTTTCTGGGCATCCAATCCGCGATCTGGTTCTCTACGATATCGCTGTGTCAAGGACAAAGGGAAATATTCAGCTACAATTCTCGTTTTCATGCTTTTGATTTGAATGCATTTAAAGCAGCTGGGTGTCGAAAAAAAATCGTTATGTTAGTTGCTCTAAATGTGCAATATTATAGTACTCTATGCGCTCTTTCTATAGCAAAGACTTCCGCTTGGAAGATGCTGCATAAGTCAGGAAGCCGACAAATCTAGTAGTCCTAAAAAAGCTTCGCTTATAGTGCAGACCCAGTTGTCTTTTGCATTTTTGTCTTCATCTCTGATCTATATAGCATAGATCTCTTAGAACATTTATAGTACAAGAATTTCCATTGTAACTAGTTCATTTAGTTCTAGGATGAATCCGGAAGGGGCCGCAGTATCTCTTTACATATGTTCGACTAGGAAGGGTAAGAAAGGGAAGGAATGGAAAAGAAACGGGAAGGAAAAAAAAAGAAAAGAAAAGAAAACAAAATAAAAGAAAAGAAAAGGAAAAAAAAAGAAACTAAAATAAAAGAAAAGCAAAGAAAAGAAGGGAAACGAAAGGAAAGGAAAGGAAAGGAAATAAAAGGAAGGAAAGGAAAGGAAGGGAAAGCAAAGGAAAGGAAAGCAAAGGAAAGAAAGAAAAGGAAACAATAAAATATAACACAATAAAAATAGAGACTGTTGAATGAAGAAAAAATCGAATAAATTAAAAATATACTAAAGTAAAGGAACAGAATGGAAGAGATGGGAAAGGCCAAGAAGGAGTAGCTTATAACTAAAATAAAATAAATTTTTGTGGTTGAAATTCAACCACTGGACGAGGTCTGATTTAATTAAATCTATATATAGGAAACACATGTTTACATGTTTGTAACCATGCTTTGCACATCATAACCATCTTCTAACTCCAAAGAACCTAGCGGTTTCAATAAGGTTGGACAATAGTGAAGTTGGTGTTAGAAGAGTCTACTCCGTCGAGTAGGTAAACATATGGTTGTTGTCCCATAAGGAACTATTTGGGTTTCATTATAGCCCTTTGTACACGAAAGAGACTCGTAGTCACACGATTATTCGAAGGTTATAAACAAATCGCTAAGAGAAGCGTTCGATTAGTTCACTTTAGAATAAATGTTTATTCAGCCATTTGCGTTCTATAAACTAAATCATTCGTGAAAGGTACACAATTCTTCAGCACAGTCGAAGACAATCATATCCTTACTTATTCCTTTTGTGTTGCATTTTTGATTAGTCTAACATTTTGGATCACTATTTTCCTTATTCGTCCACGCACATACATACATTTGTTAGTATCCTCGCATTTGTCCCATTTCAATCGCTTGCATTCTGTGCATAATGAAAGGGCATTTTCCTTTTGCCTTAGAGTTCATTGCACCCCTCTAACAACGTCTCCTTCTATGCATACTTAATAGACGTGGTGTATTTTTGTTTGTGTTATACGAGAGTAGTGGATCGAATAGCCGCTAACCAGCTTCAAGTCACCACCAACAAACATAGACTTGCATGCATTCAAACATAAATTCTAAGCACCTTTAACAAGTCAAAACCCTAAAACCGAAACAGAGCTGTACTCAACATCAGTGTTGATCTGCTGTGCATTGTTGCCAAGGGTTTTCCCCTACATTTCAAGCAGCTCATATCAAATACTTATGCATTCCGCTGCGTTTTTTTTTTTTCAAATTCATCCAGCATATCTTTCTTGCGTTTAATATTTCGACTCTCTTTTTGTGTTTTCTTCCTTTTTTTTTTGAGATTTCTTTAGCTTGTATGTGAGGTCATAAATATTAATGAGTCTATTGAACTCTTTCCTGAATCAGATTTCAAGTTACGACCATCTATAGAAAATTGTCTCCGATTGTTTACCTCAACTCAGTTCGTTCACTTGGGTTTCCTTCATTTTTTTTTCTTCACTATTGTTTTCATGTTTGTAGTTGTGGTTCTTGATTTTCGTGGAATAAATTTAGGCCAACCAATTTCGTATTTGTTATTCAATTATTTTTATGATAACGAGTATTTTTTTAGTTATGTATGATAAACGTATTTGAAAATATGCGTTGTGGTGAAAGTCTGAGGGACATTGCTGTTGAAATTTCTTTCCAATCATGGGTTTGAAACAACTAATTGGGCTGCATGGGATGGGTTATATTGTGATATAAATGCCTTATGGTCGATTTGCTTTAAAAAGATATTTAATTTCCCAAATTTGTTTCATAATAATTTATGTAATACGGTATAGATGGGTTGCCAGGTGTCTGAAAACTAGGCACGCTTTAATTTTTTCGTAGAGTGGAGAGAAAAAATGACGGAGTATTATTTAGGGGCCACATTATTATAAAAGTATTCGGCTAAAAAAAAAACAAGTTGAAAAAAAAACTATATAAAAACCTATAAAGTGGCATCTCTGCTGAACACGCAAAATAGAAACATTAAATTAATTAATCTTTTTAAAGGCTAGGGGGTATTCTTTACTCTGATACCTTAATAAAACCCGAAGTCATTGAAAAAGGGCATGTCCGATGAAGTTACAAACAATCTTCCGTTCCGTTTACTGGTGTCTAAGCCTTATGGAGAGCGAGTAGTTTTTTTAATTAATGTTTGTATATTACTTTATTAATTCTTTAGAGAGTAGAACGGGGGGTACGGAGCACATGTCATAGGGGGCAACCTTTGAGTAGTATTAAATTATTATTTTTTTAATTTAAATTATTTGTTCTATATAGAACGGAGAGTGCGGGGCACCTTTTACACGTTGTATGTATTAATTTGGGGCGAGCACTTGTGGCTCTGAGGTATAAGCGCGGGATTGGCGTTCTCATTTTCGCTTTGAAAAACCCCGATTTGGGATTACAAAACATAAACTATAACTTTGGAATATTTCATAAACTGGTTGCAAATTACAATAGCATGCAATGTAAACGAAATAGACCAGAGAAATAAATACAGCTTAAACAAGTGGTCTCAAATGTCAAATGAGAACTTTAGTTCAAAAGTATAAGTGGTTATGGATACGCCCCATTATAAAATTTCTACGTTTTCCATCTGGGTGTGGGTGTGATTTCAGTGGGTGTACCCTCTACAACCGTGAAAAGCCTAGTAGGAAGTTTCTGTCATTTTTCAAAACGGGGTCGCCCCTCGACAGTGGTTTGGCAAACTCTCGGAGTGCATTTTGGCTATAAAAGGCAAAAATTCATCTCTTTTGTAGATGCTGTTCGGGGTCGGCAAAAAAACTGTAGGTCCCGCCAATTTGCAAGAAAGAATTCAAATTGGAAGAAAAGCTCGGCGCAAAAATCTCTGTGGCGGTTTATTATATTCCTGTTGTATATCGTGATACCCTTAGTACTAGTACATTTGGATATAGCAGAATTATCATCTGGGACGCCACTGTGCCAACCGGGGAGCTAAAGTGTGAAAACCAGCAGTTGATTGACTTTTTGGGGAAGTGTCTACTGAACCTAGGCGATGTCGGAGAGGACATAAGAATTAAGTTCAGCCAAGCCTCTGACCTTCCAAGATATCTAGGGCTCGGATATGGATTTCTAAAAGATAGTTAGACAACGGGACGTTGTTCACAAGCGCGCGCATCCTATGCACGAAGCGTTATCATTGGTTGAGTTGAAAACTGCTGACGCTTCCTATGAAGTGCGCGGAAATCAACATCAGGGGTGAGTTTCTTCTCAAATTTATTATTGATACCGGAAGAGAAGCTCTGCCTTTACTTTTCCTATCGAAGATAGATTCAGCGGGTGGAAGAAGGTATGGGATTTTAAGCTATCAAGTGGTTCTAGCAACATTCGGGAAGAGATTAAAGGGTATTCCACCGGCAATCTTCTTTTGACAATAGGTTTGATACTCTTTGATGTATGTTTAAAATTACTCATTTCTTTTTCCCGCTGTAATCCAGGAGGACCAACTGACGCAGATATGCTAAGGAGGTGAGCTATTAGCTAGATATGCAATATTTTCAGGAAATCTCATCAGTGGAGGACCTTGATTCTAACAGTAACAAACTGTGAAAGGACATGGTGTCTGCTCTGATGGGAGCGTGTCTAACTAGGTTTAGCAAAAAAGGAATATCCTCCCAAGTGAAAAAAAAAAGAATCTCGGAGATTATTCAGCCGGAAAATAGACTCAAGTGCTACCGAAGAACGGTTCGCAAGGCAAAAGAAAGATCCCGGAAGGAATTTTGTTCGTCTACCGTATTAGTCAAAGTCTGGGTAACGGCCAACATGATAGTTTATTCGATTTCTACTACACTCTTTTCCGACCATCGAAGTAAAGGTGGGAAGCGGGAATTTCCTGTTCAGCTTAACCGAGTTCTTGTTCAGCCTCAAAAGGTATACAGCTCCATGGATGGGTAATCTATGAAATTATGGAAATCGTTGCAGCCCCGTCGAGCTTTATCTCCAAGTAACCCTGGGTAGAAAACAAATCTAACCTATTTTTTTGAAACAATATTCAAGTTAGAATTTAAAAGTATATTAATTTTCCTACTGCAACTAATTAAACTTTACTTTATGAAATTGCAATGCAAAAAAAAAAACGTTCTCAAATACAGGAATTTCTCAATTACAATCTGACACCAAAATCTCATTGGAATTGCTATGCAGCAACACATTGCGGACATGGCAGTTTATATGTAAGCACAGCAACCCTCAGACATAAAAACGTATTATCTGGGTCGAGAACTACCCTTTTGTGCTCATATCTATTACGAAACGATGGGAAATGAATTTTATATGGACTTTTGATGTGTTCATGCTTGGGTGCAATAAAACTTTCAGCAATGGAAATGTAGCAGTTTTTATATTCACAAACTTATGCATGTAGGTACATACCCTGTAGGGAGAAGTTCTAGTTTTGAATTAGCATGCTTCTTGTGTCTTCTGTTTTTTTTTCCAAAAATCTTTTAGGAAAGCAATCAACCTTCGAACTAAGCAGACTATGTCAAAGGCAGGGACAGCTATCTTTCGCTGCATTAACTTTTCTAGAAAAATTTCTTAGTTTACGACTACTTAATTTTTGTTACTGATGCTGAAGTTCTGAGCCACTTAATTCCTGAGTGTGAATATAGGTAAATGTTTTATACAAACTGCCTTGCAATAGGAACTAAATTGCCAGTTTTTGAACTGATTTATATATACTATTGACTATATTATAGTTACGATCGGTTGTGTAGCTCTACTTGCGAACTAGAATATCACTAGTAATTGATTTGCCTACACGGTACCTAGGTGCTGTTTCCATTATATGTGCACATGAAGATTTTGAAAAAGAGTACAAACAAAAGAAATACAAATAACAAAAAATGGAGCAATAAAATTAAATTAGAAGACAAAGACGATAGTTAAGGAAGGAAGTAAAACAATCATTAAAACTATACACATCAGTTTCGAAAGCAAGTCAACAGACACTAGCAGGAAATTGTGCAACAATGCCAAAAAGGATAGCAAAGAAAGAAGACGAAGTAGCAGAACTGTGAACTAATAAAGAACATCGTAAGGGAAAATAAAAGAAAACCGAAGTATAAGAATTCGAAAACTACCAAAGCTGCGAACTTAGAAAGGGCGGAAATATGTGAGAATCAGATAGAGGTCAAAATGCACTTAAAAAGTTCGAAATAGTACAATGAACTTTTATACAAAATTCTACGAAAAATTCTACTAAGCCGCAAGTGATGGAGAAATTGGTGTAGAAATATGTAAAACTTTTGGTGTGATATGTCATGCTAAAAAGCAAAAGAATTCATAAACGCATATGGTATAGTATGTGGGACTTAATGAAGGGGCGATTATATAGGTTCTGTGTTTTTGAAAAATTGAGCTTGTAGTGAAAAAGACGGAAGGAGCAGACTGGGCAAAAAAAAACTTTGATAACATTTTTTTTTTTATATTATACTATTTACAATGACAGGAGAAAGGAGGTAGCTCCATTGTCAAATTTTTAATTACAAAGTGAATATTTATGCAATACGATAATAGTCATCGGGAAGGACATTCTGACAATGTATGCCTTTTTGATGACTAGCCGTGATTCTAATGATACATGGAAATCGGATAAAGCGGCTTCATATAGACCGACATCTTTGCTCTGTACCTTATAAATAATATTGAGCCCCAGCTCATAATCACTTTATTCAACGCTGAGATAGTATATGTTCTCAGCCAGCAGTGGCCTAGCCAAAGGACCAAAGTACTCGCCGACATGTTATCAAGACAAGAGCTCAAATGCTGCTTGACTATCACCTTTTCATTTGAAATCCCGAACCACTACAGCCTTTTGCATCTTGGCTTCGGTAGCATGTTGCGCTAAAGTCCATTACTTCAGTGACAGAAACCGTCAACTTTCACAACAATTCACCAAAATTACTTGGATTTATCCCACCAAAGGTTTATTTTTAGAACCGTGCTTAATCCGTCCACTCTGTGGTGCCATGAGACTAAGCCGGGCGTACTATTATTACAACAAGAGGGTCAATAAGAGTTCCAAACATGTCTAGTAAATATTTTAAAGCTTGCACCCATAAGTATTTTCAAATAAATACAAAAAAATTTAAAACCCAAAAATACAGTTCTGATATAATTGATCTTTCACATCCCTCTTTTAAAAATTCAAATAAATATTGTGCATTTGTATCATTAAATAAAAGTTTTCACTATATTAACTGCCATAAATAACAATTTTGCAAAATCCCCAATGTATTGCTAAAAATTAAATAAGATTGACAAACTATTTCTGGCAATGGAACTACTTTCTTGAAGACTCACTTCATTTAACTCTTTGCCTGATTTCAGTATACGAGGTGTGTTCAAAACGTATCGCGAATTTTGAATTTTCGCTGGTTACGTATATTCGAATTTCGAATTTTTTGTGGCGTTATGTTGGTACTCATGTCTCTCACTTATGCCGACAAGCTCGGCCATTTTGAATGTTCAGTTAATTGTTGACAGCTGCTTTGCTTGCACGTGTTTTGGATCGTCTTCGATTTTTACCTATTCAAAAAAATGGATTAAAGAACCTGTATCAAATTTTGTGTGAAAAACGAAATTAAGTGCGCGGATGCATTCCGAACGTTGACTGTGGCATACGGAGAAGCTACCTTGGACCGAAGCAACGTTTATCGGTGGTACAAAATGTTCTCAGAGGGCCGAGAAGATGTGAAAAGAAGAACAAAAATTGGCTTTTGCACCACGATAACGCCCCTGCTCACGCATCGTTGCTTGTGCGCGACTTTTTGGCCAAAAACAACACACTAATGATGCCGTTTCTTGTTCCCTAAACTGAAGAGGCCCATGAAAGGACGACGTTACGCTTCTCTTGACGAGATAAAGACGGCATCGAAGGAGGAGCTGAACAAGATACAAAAAAATGATTTTTTGAAGTGCTTCGAAGATTGGAAAAACCGTTGGCACAAGTGTATAATATCTCATGGGAATTACTTTGAAGGGGACAAAATAGATATTCATGAATAAATAAATAATTTTTGAAAAAACACGAAATTCGCGATACTTTTTGAACACACCTCGTATACTTCGACAGATATGCAAAATAAGAAATATGATTTGTATGGAAGGTGTCACACCCTTTTGCCCCTATCCTCCTTAATAGATAGAAATTTGTTTAACTTTTAAGTTTATTTATATATATTTCAGGATCACAAAAAAAAATTGAATTGTAAAATCTCCCGCCCTTAACATATAGTTTGGTAGGAAAAAGAATTTCCGACAAAAAAAGTTCCGAATAAAAAAAGGCGTGAGTACCAAGTTCTCGCAGAGTTTGATATGTCAACATGTGTATCCTGTACATAATTTAGTTAAATCTCGCCCAGTGGTTAAATTTTAACCACAAAACTTTATTTTATTTCAGTTATTAGCTACTCCTTTTTTGTCTTTCTTTCCTTTTCTTCTATGCTCTTCCTTTACTTTGATATATTTTTATTTTATTTGATTTTCTCTTCTTTTAACTTTCTTTATTTTTAATTTATTTTATTGTATTACATTTGGTTGTTTCTTTTTCTTGCTTCTTTTCCTTTCGTTTTCCTTCCCTTCCTTTCCTCCCGTTATCAATATTCCTTTTAATAAAATTTAATTTAATCAATAATAATCACTTATTTTGTTTTTGTAAACACTCTGTATATTTATGATAAAATCAGTTGCCATCGTCTTTAGCCGATTGATAGCATTCATCGTGTTTAAGCACGATTACCACATAAGCAGAGTTTCACATACATATCAGCAAAGCAGTCAAACACGATTTCTATTAGTATGGGACTATTTTCGAATTTTTTGAAACGAATATTTTTATTCGTTTATTCGAATAATTTATCCGTTTACTCGAATAATATTATTGGAATAGTATTATTCGAATAGTGGTATTCGAATAGTTGTATTGAAATTCGAGGGATGTCGGAAGCGAAATTAACTATCTTCATCGCTTGTACCTATGAGCATGCACTCACGTTTTGTATTTTGACACGTACCTTTTCTGGACATCCTCTACTGAGCCCAAAGATGTTTACACATAAAACATTTTCGTTTGGAGCGCCGTTCCAAAGTAATCAAGTTTGAAATATTACTTTTAATCAAAACCAAAAACCAATGTAGAAAAAAAAATAAATTCTGTAAAATTTTTACTAAGGTCGATAAACAAAACAACCCAACTTTAAAACATGCAACGGCTCAGTACGCGCGGCTTCTGTCCCAAGGTATAAGGTGGGAAAAAACCGAAATTTTTTGAACGATTTCACGAACTTTTGTTAATACCTTTACCCTCCCCTACAGCAATATTCAAAGAAATGTCGTTATACCACAAGTTGTATGCAAACAACTACATACTAAAACTGTTTTAAGCTAAAGTTCCTAAGCGTTCAGAAATTATTGCTGCATGCCACAATCCAAATAAAGTAACTGCATAGACATGCTTGTAATATATTTCAAAGGAGAAAAGTGGAAATAGATTATCAAAAGGGTAGAGTTAAATGGCCTAAACAATTATTTTGCTAAAAATACATAAGCATTATTTTTCCAAGCTTTAAAAGCTTGCATCTGCTTTTTCGATTTGTACTGAATTGGGGTCAGAAGGGAAAAGATATTTGAAATATATGTTGTCTCTGCCGCGTAAAAGCTGACTCTTCACTCAAAACTATTTTTTCATACTGATGAAAATGCGCTTCGCTAAAACTTAGGCCCGGTTTTTCAGTACAAGTTTAACTCAATTTGTCAGTTAAACTAAGCTTAAACTTGTTGCGCAGTTTTTCAGTCAACTTTAAACGAAGTTTAAACGTAGTTTAAGCGGTCAATTCTGAAGGGTTAAACTCTAGTTAACCTGTCAGCTGTTTTGCATATTTGATGGTTTTGGTTGTGAAACAATAAGCTGAACGCAATTAAGAAAGGACGATATTTTTATATTTAATTAAATACTGAATATATCATCTGACGAAAGTGATTATAGTGATGCAGAAATTGACGAAATGCTAACTATTACAATACTGAGGAGAAGCAATGGCATTGAATATGTATACAAATATTATCTGTTGCCGTATCTAGATAAAGAAAAAACCAATGTTGCCGTATAAAAAGCAAATATTAAAAGCGGCCTTAAACTCACACTGAAAAACCGCTCTGCCGAATTTAAGCAAACTTAGTTTAAACTGAGCTTAACCAAGGACTGAAAAACCGGGCCTTACTGCAAGGAAAATCTGCTAACTGAAAAATAAATTATGAAATTATGGTAACACCATACATTTTTTTACATGTTAATATTGCGAACATAGAGTGGATAGTGGTATCACCAGATGAAGTGAGCTATTTCATACTTTTTTATTCCTTAAGGAATACAAGAGTACTCCAATATTCATCCTCATTCGCACAAAAAAGGTGGTGATCAGATTACCTACTCCATTTCTTTACTTCTGAGTATTTCAAGGAGCACTTATGTGCGAATACTTTCAAAATACTGCCTCTATCGCCTTGATGTTGAAATATTCGTGGAGTAATCTTTTGGGAGCATTTTGAAAGAACTCTCACATAGGTGAAGTACTCGGAATCAAATAAATTGAGTACTCCGAGATGGAGTAGGCTATCCAATCATAGGGCATCGCTATTTTTATATGAAACCCGATTTTTTAGGAGTACTTTCTTTCTAAATTGTTTTTTGTAAGGTACGCACAGGAAAAGGCGGCTCTGCTTGGGAACTACCACCTTCCCCAGAAAAACCTACATAGATATTTTTGGGGGGGAATTAGGAAATAGGAGTTTTCGCACATCAGCTGATAACTAGGATTCATTGAGCTCGTTTGCTGCTATCCCAATTTGAAATCCAAGTTGCCAAAGTGTGGTTAGAATAGTACTAATCATAAAAAGTTATTGCAGAGAATATGTTCCTAACAAGAGCACATATGAATTTGGAAACTGACGTTTCAAATCGCACAAAGAGCCCTAATCGTCCCGATGCATTGTGAAGTAGTTAATCATGCAGCCGCTGTTTGCATCGTAAACGTGGTATCTCCCGACAAAACAGAACAGCGAAATGGCGGCTAATTTCATGAGTGTAATCACAGTAAGCCAAAGTGTGAACTGGAAACCAGTGTGACCAGGCTAGCCTTTTCGAGGATAGATTTAGCCTTTAGCCTCATAATTTTGTTTTAAGCTTCGTGGCTTTTTTTTAGCTTTTTTACTCCAAACCTGTTCTGGCCCCACCACCATAATATAAAATTAAAGTTAAATGAAGGTAGTATTGGTGACGAAATACGGAAAATTGTTCGTAAAAATTGTCAACTATTTTTAATGGAGTTGATAACCCGATTGCGATATCGCCTACCTAATACTATGAACTCTTTACAAAAGAAAATATTTTTTTCAGTTGATAATTCTTTGAAAGTTAGAAAGATGTATTTTTTCACTTTCAAGAGGAAAAGTCTAGGTATTCTCCAAGTCAAGTAGCATTGATTCAGCTGCAGTGACGAAAGCTAATAACCGTACAGTGGACAAGTGTGACCTCTACCATTGAATTCCGAGAACATAAAAATTCATTAAACGAACCCCCTTTTTTAGAACTGGCCGAATTCGTATTTAGCTTATTTGTATTACCTTTCAGTAATGGGGAAGTTGAGAGAATTTTTAGTCCCACGAACATTTTAAAAACTAAGTTAAGGGACGGATTAAACATTAAAATGCTTAACTCGCTGCTTAATATTAGATGTTCGTTAAAACGCTTATCCAAATGTTGCAGTGATTTTGAAATTACCGTGATCTCATCTCTATGATAAATACACAAACTTTGTACGCAGACTCAAGAGGCCCGATCACATTCAAGACGGCGACTGCAAAGCGCCATCTGTCATATTATTTGTACACACGTTCTTATGTAAAGCATTATTTTAAGCGCGTCATAGCTACATGGCTACAAACCACGAATGCCGCTGTCGCCAGATTAAATCTATTTCTATTTTTACAAGCGACAGATCGTGGCGTTGTTTTCTTTTGGTCAATAAAAACGAAAGGAAGAGTGAATAACTTGTAATATAAGTTTCATTTATTGAGGTATATGTATCTTTCACACAATTTGTACTTTTTCTATAATTCTTTGCTACTTTTTAAGATAATTCACACCTGTCGCTGCTGCTTTCATTGTAATCAAGTAGCCAATGCTTGACTACAGTTGTTGCATAAATTTGTTTTATTGTAGCTGTGGTTCGTAGCCACCGTATTCAATGTGTTCAGCCCTAAGCTCTTTTGATTCATCAGACGAAGAAAATATTATAAAATTAATTAGTTTGTAGTGATTTTTCTATAGTATGTATTTCTTTGAAAAAATTTCTAGTCAATGAAAATGTGCCTGATATGAGTTGAAACAAGAACAGTTCCTTTAAGTTATGTCTACAGTAGAGCGTATCACCAAAAAAAAGTCGGTCGTACCTCTCCTCATATGAAGTGTTTTTATTTTAATTTTTTACTTTATTTTAAACTATTTGTATATAAGGCTGTAGACTAGAGCGTCTCGCCTTACAGGCAAAAAAAAAAAAAAGTCGGCCGTACCTCATATGAAGTGTTTTTGAAAACCATTAAAAAAAAATTTTTTTTTTCTGGCAACCCTAGATGTCGCCCAATTGCATTTACCTTCATATTTTCGGCATTTATAGTCGGATTTTAAAGTGTGATACACCAATTTTTTTGTCTCAAGGAGTGGGGTTTTCCTAAAAAAAGCTCATTGATCTCAGGCGCTCCGTTGTGGTACCTACCCACCATATCTCAGTTGCCACCTCTAGGGTCGCCAGAAAAAAAAAAATTTTTTTTAAATGTTTTTCAAAAACACTTTATATGTATGAGGGGAGGTACTTCCGACTTTTTTTTTTGCCTGTAAGGCAAGACTCTCTAGTCTACAGCCTTCTATACAAATAGTTTAAATTAAATTAAAAATTTGAAATAGATTTCGTAAAAAAATTTGACTTTTTTTAGCTTCTTTTTTTCTTAATTTTAGGCTTTTCTAACTTTTTTTTTTGCTGATTTAGCCTCTTTTTTTCTATCACCTGGTCACACTGCTGGAAACAAGCGATCGTCTCTTTTTTTCACCCGAAAACTATTTGTTTGTTGTTAAAGTGAGGTAGATTGATTTCATTTTCAGACATAGGGAGTCACAGCTGGCATTACTTGAGCATTGCATTTGCATAGTAATCTCTCGTGTTGAAGCTTATATATGAACAATTGCGTCAGCGTAAAAGCTCTTCCTTCGACATCAATGCAACAAATTTCGTAGAAAATTATTCAACCAAATTACCAATATTTGCTAACAAGCAAATCGAATGCATTCAAGCTAACGGGGTTATTCGCACTGTTACTCGTAACGTTGAAAAACGGCAGGTTACGTTACCTAAAGTTGTAATCACCCTTTTTCGCTAATATCTAACTACGGGAGACAACGAAAATTATATAACTCGCTCTTCGAAATTAATATTTATACTATGTCATAAACTTCAGTGGGTTCATTCCTGATCTAGAAACCTTTTTTAAATACCAATCTAACAGTATCTATAATATAAATGCTCAAGTTGAGGGGAATTGCCCCACTTTATGGCCAAACTATACATCTAATTGGAAGAGAAGCTTGGCGCAAAAATCTCTTAGGAGGTTTATGATGATATAACTGTTGTATATCGCGCCATAGAGATAGAGATATGTATAGGTAGCTATGGCCAAACTGCAGTACCGGCAATCAAAAAAACTTTGAAAAAAATTTATTATAATATAGAAAAATTAGTGTAAAAATTACACCAACACAAATGCAAAACATGTATTCACACTATACAGCCGTTGTTGTCTAAGTAGACATGTCATGCATGTTATTGTATTACTCGTGTGAACGGCTCTCACTATGAGTGCGAAGAGTTGGTAATGGACCAATGAAAAACTAGTATTCACACCATAGAGAGATAAATAGTTTGGAAACTTTTACACCCTTTTGGTATTCTGCCGGCTTAAGTTGTAGTTCAATTTCGTAACAACCAGAATAGGTGGTTACGTCTCGTAACCGCGAAAAATTGCATATGTTTTGTCAATATTTTTGTGCACAGAAAATACCACAAATTTTGGATACATACTGGTTCACAAGAATTAATGAATGAAAATATGAGCACTTTTTACACGAAGTTTCCTTCGTTTGCATTTTATTCTCTATTGCGCATTGTTTGTTTCTGACAGCGTTAACATGTACACTAGAATCGCAGTTACATGAACTGTTTGGCCAACGGTTACGATTTTCGGTTTGATAAACTTCTATGTACAAAATTACCGGTTACGCACAGAATTGACCCGTTAATTGTTGTTATTGTATTTATCACTGGCTACGATGCCCAGTGTCAGCGGCTCTCCTGAGATCATGAGGAGTTGCTTTGTTGGCGACATTAAGGCCCGGTTTTTCAGTACAAGTTGAACTCAATTTGTCAGTTAAACTAAGCTTAAACTTGTTACGCAGTTTTTCAGTCAACTTTAAACGAAGTTTAAACGTAGTTTAAGCGGCCAATTTGGCAGGGTTAACCTCTAGTTAACCTGTCAGCTGTTTGCATATTTGATGGTTTTGGTTGTGAATAAACTGAACGCAATTAAAAAAGGACGATACTTTTATATTTAAATAAATACTGCATGTATCATTTGACGAAAGTGATTATAGTAATGCAGAAATTATCGAAATCCTAACTATTACAATACTGAGGAGAAGCAATGGCGTTGAATATGTAAACAAATGTCATCTGCTGCCGTATCTAGATAAAAGAAAAACCAATGTTGCCGTATAAAAAGCAAATCTTAAAAGCGGCCTTAAACTCTCACTGAAAACCTGCTCTGCAATTTAACTGGAGTTTAAATTTATGCCGAGTTTAAGCAAACTTAGTTTAAACTGAGCTTAACCAAGGACTGCAAAACCGGGCCTAAACAAGCCATGTAAAATGTGAGCAAATATGTAAACTTCATTGATGATACAAAACCCAAATAATTGATTATTCATAAAGAGTATTCAACACCGAAGATAGTTTTGTTTTTGTATTTGTGGTTGAGATTGAATTGAAATTAAATAAAATAAATAAGAAAAATAAAATAAAATTTATTAAAAGAAAGTGAAGGGAAGGGCAGGTAAGGAAAGGAAAGAAAAGGGAAGGAGAAGAAAAGGATGGAATGGATAAGCAAGAAAAGATAACAATAAAATAGAAATCAACAAAATAACTTACAAATATTAAAAATAAAATAAAGTTTTGTGGTTGAATTTCATACACTGGGCGATCTCTAGTATATTTAAATAAACAAAGTTGTTTTTACAAAACATAAACACACATTCTTTAAAAATTGCATAAATAATTATTTCAAAAAATCTAAAAATTTGCTCAAAAATTCAAATCGTTTGAGAAAAAAATCGCTCAGCCTATTGGGTTTTGATTTTTTCACTACAAGGGGACGCACGGACACGACTCAATCGCTTTCATTTTTAATACATATATTACATAAATATATATTATCTATTTCGATGCGTTAAGAAACGCGCTTTATATGTTAAAGTTGCTTATAAATTTTCTTACCGGTTACAAGAGGCTTGCTACCCGCCCATAACAATGACGTAGATGCAAACACATATTTGTAAAGAAAATCAAAGGTAAGTCGACTTTTTCACTTAAGTTGGTATGCAGCGTATTCGATTTCAAAGGTAAATAGATAAGTTTTACCTTTCCACCCGAACTCATTTAAAAGTGTTTGTAAGAACTCATGCCCTTTACGAAAGTTTTTATTGCGTTGCAGAATATGTATTTATTGTATCTTGTCATGTGTGAACAATTCTGTAATAACGACAGATGCACATTGGCATTTACATTCATACATTCTTAGATATTAATATACGCAATTTCAACTCAACAAAACGATCAATAGGCCTTTGCTGGCGTCACGAGATTCGGGTAAAATCATTTTCTCCTTTGTTCAAACGACAATTTGAAACGCAATTCGTGTTCTCAATGACATTGGTAGGGCTTTGGCATGCCAAAACGCAGTTTAATTCATAATACATACATACTTACATACACCCCTGCATCGTACATAAATATTTAGTACATATATATATAAATCGCTAGAGCGCTTCTAGTACAAATAAAGAATTTAGCCTGCCGGTGTCCAAGGAAGGAAATTGTCCAACGCTTTATTACGTTTTCTATAGTTCTGAGCTAGTTGAATTCCACAGTATAGAGACGGAAGCCTCTATAGGTTTAGAGTTTGGAACCGTGTGTAGAAGTCCAAGCAATTGTGGAAGATGTTTGGTTACAAAAAAAAAAATAAAATCGTTCCAATATACATAAACTTTCCACCCTGTTGGAAAATTAGTAAAGCAAAATAAATCAATTGTGGAAAGTTTCTGGCCACCATTCACCTGGGAATGGCCAGAGCGATTATTTTGCATGCGATTCAAGCAGCTCACTACGTAATTTTTTTTTGTTTGAGTAGCTACAAAAACACTCCCCAAAACCTTTGAAAGTGGCCGTCCTTTGCCGGATATTAACCCGGTACACTCCGGCGATTTAGTATGATCAGTGCAACCTTCTCATGAGTAATGAGAGGCATCATATCCGTCGATCAACCATCGAGTTGCACGTCATTACCTTTGTGCATTTCATGACGGATAAGCCTACCTCGGCCATATTCTAAACCCCTAACCCTAGTGGCGCAGTACGTAACCTCTGGATAGGAACTGAACAGCCGTGCTGCGGTGAACGTAAAATGAGAAGGCGACAACCTGTCAAGGCCACTCCGAATTAATTGGTTTAAGGGCTTGCCAAGGGATTTCATCAGCAGCGTTTATTCACGATGCGGTGTGGCTGTAAGCGGGAGTCTGTCTTGGATCAAGAGGCTCGCTATATAAACATGTAACAGAAAATCCCACCCACCGCACAAAACACAACTCCAATGAAAACTAAACAACCCTCAGAAATGATAACCCCTTTTTTAGATGATTACCTTGACGCGGTAGGTGCCTCTGGCCGGCTGGTTGATGTCCTCGTGAATACAAAGGCTGACATCAGCGCCATACAAGAAATGCGATGGATGGGGCAAGGAAATACCACCATTATGCATTCACTATATTAAAGTTGAGCTTGGCAACTTCAACGCCATGGTGGTTAAAGAGGGTGTGTTCGGTCCCACAGTTGAAAAGTTCAATTTGCATGATGAGACCTCGGCAAATGGTTTTAGGCTGATCGGCTTCGTCGGTGCCCAGCACCAGATTTTTACACAAAAAGATCCATCAAGAAAAACGTGCAACCAGATCGTGCAACCAGGCGGCCGCCGTGGTGTTTAGGTAGTGTTGCCGGCCTACCACACCGAAGGTTCATGGTTCGAGACCTGGTACAGGTAACATCAAAAGTGATTTGAAAAAAGTTTTTCAAAAACGGGGTCGCCCCTCGGCAGTGGTTTGGCAAACTCTCCGAGTGTATTTCTGCCATGACAGGCTTCTCAGCAAAAATTCGTCTCCTTTGTAGATGCCGTTCGGAGTCGGCAAAAAACTGTAGGTCCCACCAATTTGTAGGGAAAATTCAAATCGGCACACCACAAATTGGAAGAGAAGCTTGGCGCAAAAATCTCTTAGGAGGTTTATGATGATATACCTGTTGTATATCGCGCCATAAAGAAAGAAAGATCGACCATGTTGTGATAGACGGAAGGCATGCCTAACATCGACTCGTTGATACAACATTTTATAAAGGAGTGCAAATGTTGGCGTTGGCTGGCGAAATTGCTATCATTGACCGCAACCGCGCCGTAACTACCGCTTACTCCAAACTACAAATCTCTATCTCTATGGCGCGATATACAACAGGTATATCATCATAAACCTCCTAAGAGATTTTTGCGCCAAGCTTCTCTTCCAATTTGTGGTGTGCCGATTTGAATTTTCCCTACAAATTGGTGGGACCTACAGTTTTTTGCCGACTCCGAACGGCATCTACAAAGGAGACGAATTTTTGCTGAGAAGCCTGTCATGGCAGAAATACACTCGGAGAGTTTGCCAAACCACTGCCGAGGGGCGACCCCGTTTTTGAAAAACTTTTTTCAAATCACTTTTGATGCTACCTGTACCAGGGCTCGAACCATGGACCTTCGGTGTGGTAGGCCGGCAACACTACCTTCACACCACGGCGGCCGCCAAAGAAACTACAAATAGAAGAGGAAAAAATGGGTGTATTGGGGAACGAGGGCCACTTTTGGCCGCCATAATTTGGAAATAGTAAAGGACACCGTTTACCTGGGAATCAGCATAAATACCAACAATAATGTCAGCCTATTCGGTATGTCAGCCCTGCGGTATTCTTATCGGCACCCGCCGGTGGAAGCAGAGGAAGAGGGAGACCACCACTCCGATGGAAGGACCAAGTGGAGACCGATTTGCGATCCCGCGGTGTTTCCAATTGGCGCCAGTTGGCGCAACGAAGAAACGACTGGTGAGCTATGTTGGACGGTCAAAATCGCCCAGGCGGTTAGATGACCATTTAAAGAAGAAAGAAGAATGTCAGCCTATAATTCCGACGAAGAATCACTGTTTCAAACAAGGGCTACTTTGGACTGAGTATAAAATTGAGAAGCAAAAGTCCACTCTCGAAGTACGAGAGTTTATATTGCAGAAGATCTGACACTGACAACATCTGATGATGCAGCTCTGTGAATATTTGAGAGCAAGGTTCTCCGAAAGATTTACAGACGATTAAGATTTAATGACGAGCTGTATGAGCTATATGTAGACACCGACATAATCTGACGAATTAAAACCCAGCGGCTTTGTTGGCTGGGTCATGTTGTGGGAATTAATTAAGATGCTCGGACCCAGAAGATATTCTTATCGGCACGTGTCGGCGGTTCACTCCAATGGAAGGACCAAGTGGAAAACGATATGTGATCCCGTGGCGTTTTCAATTGGCGCCGGTTAGAAGAAAGAATAAACATTTCTTCTCATTGGTAAATAATGAGGAAAATCATGAGGCTGATATCTAAATCCCTTATAAAAAAAACACGGTCCACCAGACGAATAACGCCGGAAACTAGCGGTCTTCTATCAGGGCACGTCAGGTAATTAAAAAACATCTCCATTTGTACTGGGTAACGCGGGTTCAGAAAAGTTGAATATTCAACCGGGTTATGAGATGAGAAAAATTTGTCAATTGCTCTCTCACGCTCTTTAGGCTACTCTTCACACCAGTACTGATCTAAAGTTATTTATCATGGACAGTACTGGACAGGTCATGTATGCGCATACATAAGACACTTCGGCTCAGGTAATGCTTCTTTCAACACCAGATCTTGTTAGGAGAACATGAGGCTAGCACTCACTTAGTTGCAAAAACCAGCTGAAGTTTGCTTTTGCCCCCCTTAATGTTTCCGATTGTCCTCAACTACCCCTAACAAGGGTTGTGGATTAAGCGCCAGTGAGTGATGATGGTGCTATTGGATGTGCCTAATCTTTTACCCAGAAGCTTCATTTTATTGTTGGAAAATGTTGGAAGTACATACATACATACATACGTACTTCTTGCATAAGAAGTTTTTCTATGTCCATATCATGTAATACATCGCATTTTTATATGTACATACATATGTGTTCAGATGTGTAAATAAATGTACCCCCAAACCATTGACATTTCATCTCGTCGTTTAACTACGTAATATTTTACGTCGTCTTCCACAGCTGTTCATTGTCATTGCATTTATGTTAAAACGCAAATTCTATTACGTTTCAGTATTCGAGACGCAATATAGTGCATGTGTGGTTAAGATGTGTTATCAAAATTTTTCTTTTGTGCGCACTATGAATTTTATGGTTTGTTGAAATGCCACTAAATCAGTCGAACTCCTGGTCGTTGAAGTGGTTGTTAAATCGATTGGGAGTGGTCAAGTACATAAATAGACCTAGCAACATATCTTCGGCGACACTGTAAAACCGCGTAAGCTACATTTGTAGAGAATACTTTTATAGGCACCTGCCATCAAATCTATTCATTTATTCTCAAGAAAACTGCTTGTTGGTTTGGAAAATAATTAAAAGAATCGATATTGAAAGGACCTTTTTCCATTAAGTCACGTCTTAAAATAGAGCAATTTGTAGCTGCAAAACAGCCAAACTGGGAAATTATTTACGCGGTTTTGCAGTCGAGGGTGTTTTTTGATTTCTTCCATACATAGCATAAACAAAATTTTATTTTGTATGGCAGAAAATCTCTCTATCTCTATGGCGCGATATACAACAGGTATATCATCATAAACCTCCTAAGAGATTTTTGCGCCAAGCTTCTCTTCCAATTTGTGGTGTGCCGATTCGAATTTTCCCTACAAATTGGTGGGACCTACAGTTTTTTGCCGACTCCGAACGGCATCTACAAAGGAGACGAATTTTTGCTGAGAAGCCTGTCATGGCAGAAATACACTCGGAGAGTTTGCCAAACCACTGCCGAGGGGCGACCCCGTTTTGAAAAACTTTTTTCAAATCACTTTTGATGTTACCTGTACCAGGGCTCGAACCATGGACCTTCGGTGTGGTAGGCCGGCAACACTACCTTCACACCACGGCGGCCGTGACAAAAAAGTTCCGAATATTTAAGGCAATTTTTAAACGAGTTCTGTCTTGCACAATACTATCAGACCCGTTAAATAATGATTACTCATTGTAATGATTAACGGTTTGATTATTTATTTTCTTGAGAATCCATTTAATGATTATTTTCCAATTAATTAAAATAATAATAAAAAAAATTATGACTTTTTACGATTATTAAAACAAAATCAAAAATAAAGAAAAATTCAGCCAAATAAATTTTTTTTTCCTTACTTTTGATTACTCTTGATATTTAAAAAAATTTTTTTTATTATTTTTTTATATATTTTTTTTTCTTACTACTGTGGTAGAAGCACATAAATATACACATCAATAATACTGATCAAAATCGAAAAGGATCAAAAACAATTAACCAAAATTTAAAAAAATCAAAAATAATCAAAAAAAAAAAATTTTTTAAATCAAGAGTAATCAAAAAATAATCAATTTTTCATAATTTTTAATTTTTTTTAAATCGTAAAAAATTATGATTTTTTTTATTATTATTTTAATTAATTGGAAAAAAATCATTAAATGGAAAAAATGAAAACTAAGCTAAAAAATTTCTTTATTACATTTATTTATTTTTTGATTACTCTTTTTTTCTAATTTTTTTTTTGATTATTTTTGATTTTTTTTTTTAATATTGTGGTAGAGCACATAAATATACACATCAATAATACTGAAAAAATCAAAAAAAATCAAACCGAAATTAAAAAAAATTCAAAATAATCAAAAGGAATCAAAAAAAAAATATCAAAAAAAACCAAGAGTAATCAAAAAATAAAAAATAAAAAATAAAAAAACAAGAGTAATCAATAAACTTTTTTGTTTATTTTTCAGAATTTTAAATTTTTTTTAAATCGTAAAAAATTATGATTTTTTTTATTATTATTTTAGTTAATTGGAAAATAGTCATTAATACATTGGAAATAATGAAAACTAAGCCAAAAAAAATTTTTTTTATTACTTTTGATTATTTTTTGATTACCCTTTTTTTTCTTGATTTGAAATTTTTATTTTGATTATTTTTGATTATATTTGATTTTTTTTCAATATTGTGGTAGAAGCACATAAGTATACACATCAATAATACTGAAAAAAATCAAAAAGAATCAAAAACAATCAAACAAAGTTAAAAAAAATCAAAAGTAATAAAAACAAATTTTTTTGATTGTTTTTGAATTTTTTGGATTTTTTCTAAACATAATCAATTAATAATTGCATTTTCTTTAAAACCAATCAAAATAATTATTACCAATTAAAAAAGCCGTCTGATTAATTTTATTACTAATCAAATTTAACAGGTCTGTATATTATATTAAAATTGATTGGGCTATAAAGCTGCGTATTCAAAAATTTTCTAGAAATTCTACCAAAAATATTTGAAAATTTTGGTGGCCATTTTTTAAAGTGTATTTAACTCTCCTGAACTTTGTGTAAGCTTTGAAATTTCTTTTTATGTGGTTTCTGTTATGGAATTCATTCTGTTTTAAATAAAAATAATTTTTTATTTTATAAAAGCTTTCATAATAATACGAATTATTATACAAACTAAATAATACAGCGCTAGCGGCATAGACTTTCGGCTGAATGAAAATTTAATAAAATCAAAGTTTCTTAATTTCACTACTATTATTGTGAACAGAACTGTAAATATGTGTGTGAACATACACACGTGTCATGGCAGCAGCTTTAGTTTTAAGTACATAACTGCATACATATGACTACACATACATAAGTGCCACGGATGCCACAATTTTAGATTTTAGCAATCTCGGAATTTTCGCGATCTAATTTTATAATTTCGGGATACCGGGATTCGTATCGCATTTGGGTATGCGTAATTCCCCAAGAGTTTAGGTTGAAAAAAGTGGAGAAATTTGTTGAAAAACTATCTGACTTTAAAGTATATAACAAAAAAGTTGATTAAAAATTTTTTTTTAATGAAATTTATTTAATTATAGGTATCTAATTTATTTATTCAAAATTATTTTTTACGCAATTTGTAACATTGTTCATATATTTTAGTGAACAAATTTTTTGATTATCAAGCCGTTAAATTCGTAAATAACATGTAAAAACGGTACTTTTTTATAGTTTAATATCAACAATCACTGAGCTACTATAGAAAACGTCGCTTTAAAAAAATATACAGGGTGGCTGATGAAAGCCGCTACCAAAAAAAAATTAAATAACTTTTTTCTATTTAATGAATCTGGTAAATTTTTTTTTATTTTGCAGATTGACTTTTACATTTAACAAAAATGGATAACTGGGACACTGAAACAAGAATTTGGATTGTCCGCCGCTATCACGCACTGGAATCCGTAGTTTCGGTTCAAAGAGAGTATAGGCGCACGTTTGGCGGCAACCCTCCGAGCAGATGGACCATAATAAGACTTGTAAACAATTTTGCCGAGCATGGGACAGTCAACAGAAGACCTTACCATCGAAACCCTTCAGTTCGAACGGAGGAAACAATCGCTGCTGTAGCTGCTGCCATACAAAACAATCCACGTGTTTCGACAAGAAGCTTATCTGCTCAAATGGGTGTAAGCAGACAGTCATTACAGTCAATTATGCACAAAGATTTGGACTTATTCCCATATAAAATTCAAATGGCAACAAACTGAACGCTGCAGACTTGCCGATTCGCTTGGAATTTTGCCAGAAGATGCTTCAAATGGTGGAAGAGGATGGAAACATGTTGAAGTGTCTTTTCATGTCTGACGAGGCCCATTTCGATTTAAACGGCAACATAAACAAACAAAATTGTCGAATATGGAGTGCTTCCAACCCACAGATACTCCATGAGACGGAATTGCATCCACTTTGTGTCACAGTGTGGTGTGCAGTTTCATCACGCTGCATTGTCGGGCCCTACTTCTTCCAAGAAAACGGTCACACCGTTACGGTTATTGGAGACCGTTACTTGAGCATGTTGAGAGAGTTTTTCTATCCAGAATTACGCCGAATGAGAATTTCTTTCAACTCTGTGTGGTTTCAGCAAGATGGTGCAGCTCCTCATATAGCCCAACCTGTTATGACAGAATTGCGACGAAAATTTCCCAATAAGCTGATATCCAGAAACTCCACATTCCGTTGGCCACCCAGGTCGCCTGACCTTACTGCACCTGACTTTTTCTTATGGGGTTATTGCAAACAGGAAGTCTTCAAAGCAAAACCAACAAATTTGAATGAACTAAGGCAATCCATTCGAGAAAAAATTGCGGCTATTCCTGTCTCAACTCTCCAAGCAGTAATGAACAACTTTTTGGTAAGATGCCGCACATGCATCGACGAGCAGGGGGGGCATTTAAATTCCATTATTTTTAAAACTAATTAAGCTATATTTAATAAAATTTAATGAGCTTTAACATGAATAAAAGAAAAATGAATTCCATACACTGAAAAAACAATTATTTGAGTTTTTTAATGTAGCAAAATTCATCAGCCACCCTGTATAATAAATGAAGAAATGTTGATAGTGACACAATCAACAAAGAAAATTGAAACATTCAAAAATGTGGTATATTAAAGAAATTTTCATTAAAAAATCACACATATTTACAAGGTGGCGCAAAAGTAAGCTTCCGATGTTCAGCGTATCGGTTGTGGCACGTGCAGTGTGTGCTGTTGCACAGTCTTGTTGGAACCACATGTTTTCCAATCCCAATTCATCAAGTTGCGGCAAAAAGAACTCGTTGATCATTGCTCTGTAGCGCTCACCATTCACAGTAACCGTTTGGCCCCGACCGATTATTGGTCAAATAAATAGTCAGCAATATTCCGCGTTCTGGAGCAGTGTAGCGTAACATTGTTTATTAACGTGTATTTCGCATGTGTTTACTACACAAATGTCAAAACAGAACTGACTTTAGGGGCCAATCGCAAAATTTATAGTATTTTCTGATAGGAGGATTACTTTTGCGCCACCTTGTAGTTCTTCGAAACACATTTCCAATCCCGAAATCCCGGGATTTGCCGCACTTAAATACAAAAATTTCAGCACATTATTGCACAATGCCAGTAATACTCAAGGGGTAATGGGCAATTAAATCATTTCATTGCTATAGTTTTTATTCATCTACGCTTTATTAGTGATTCATAAAACTATTAAAAGGCGGCGCCAGCTACACTATTTTGATATGAGCATATCTAACAGACCTTTAACTTATTGGTCACTCGTCTCCTTCTAGAGATGAAAAATTACTCGAAAGCAAAAACAAATCTAATAGGCTTTTATTACGAGCTTTTGATTTCCCAAAGCTGATGAATATCATCATCTTCGTCACCATTAGGAAGAAAGCACACAAGTTATCTCGTATTTGTCAACATCTAAAGCACTTCGTACTCATATTCATACGTCTTGGACTCACTTTCCTCCGAAAAAATCAAGTTATAAGATATGGCCATCCGAGTATGTCAGTATTTTTGTCTTAAGTGTTTACTAGAAGCCCGATCACGCTTCGCTGCGCCTCAGAACTCATAATAGATTGAGTACGATTTTAGTCATTACATCTCCGGAACCAGTTCAGATATAGAACTTTGTCGCATCATTTATTGCAACACTCATTAGCACCTTTCGTTTGACACCTCCATTGTATTAACACATTTTGGGTCAATCTTGTCCACATATTGGACCATAAATCCGAAAGCGGTCTAACTATCGAAACAAGGGATATCTTAAATTGTAGACTAGACATCTGATATAGCAACTGTATGAGGTTCATTCAATTTTATTTAGCAGTTTTTCAGTGATACTCGCGCAAACATACAGCCAGACAGACAAAAACTTTTTACTTTCATTCTATTCGTGCAGTAATGTTCTCTCAATTTTTATTTTATATCTGCAATGTACAGACGACCTGTTACAACTTTATTATATGTAGAGTTTTTCCGCAGATTTGCAGATTTACAAGAGATAACTTAAATTAATTCTTAAACTCTAATTATTGTATCTATGATAATTAAGCCTTTAGTTGTAAGTACATATGTATGTTTGGATGGACACGCCCGTCTCACCAGTTGTTGCACGAAAGTTAGAAATCATCATCGCTTAGCGATTCAGTCTTTACACGCTGCCTACCAGGCGATTGCTGGGCATGCCAATCTTCAAAACTTTGTGCATAATCTACAACATCATCATCATCATCAGCACATTCTATGGCGACCTCAGGTTCAGCCAACATATTACCACCATCACCAGCAGTAGCAACAACACCTCCACCACCACTCTCGTCATAAAAATCCATACTCTCGCCCCGTTTACGCTTAGTCGGTTGTTTACCACGTCTATAACGTTTCATATTGCAAAATTTCACATAGATTCTACCACGTTTCTCATTGCGATAGTATTGCAACTTCTCACCCGGGAATAGTTTCAATATCTGTTGTTCCAAATTGTGACTGACTTTCAACGACAAATGATAACCGTTCATTTCAAAGAAATTCACAATCAATTGTATGAGTAAATTACGATGTACATTCATTAATTGACGATGCTGTTGGTAATATTCCAACAATGATTGACCCTTGAAACCAGATGAATTGATAATGTGCATCAAAGGGCCATAATCACTTGGTTCGCCTTCGGTATCGTTGAGATTGGGAAATGGTATCTTAAGGGATCGAACTGACGCTGTTCGTGTGTTGTTGGCAGTCGACGTCCCATTGGCTGACATATTCGTATTGTCCTCTAATAAGCTGGGTTGGCGTGCAAGCTTTTCCAATTCATGTAATGCCGACACATCCTGAACGGGCAGGAGTGATGGTGAAGGTGGAGGTTGATATGGTTGTGTTGATTGGGAACGTTGTGGAGGCGGTTGAGATGTATGAGCGGGTTGTGTGGCATGCATTGTTAGTTGAGCTGGTTGCGTCAGTGGAGATTTTGGAGTTGGCGTTGATGTTTTTGTTGTGGGTGGTGTTGCATCATCATCTCTTGTTTGTCTCTTAACTATCATACCATCTTCGGTATTTGTTGATGCATTGGCATAACGCACCGTAGCAGTATTTGTGGCACGTGATTGTTGCTGTTTATGGCTAACGATTGTTTGCTGTGGCGCCATGGCATGAAATATGGGCGATGGTAGTGGTTGCGTTGTTTGCGTTAGAGGCCGCGGGCATGCCATGCAATGCTGATGATTTGTATCGCCTAATAATGGTTTGTTTTGTTCACGACGCCAACGTTCGAAATAATATTCAAAGCGTATGCGTGTACCCAATTTATGAGACCACAACAGTTCCGCAAGATGATGACGTTTCATCATTTGTAGCTCATCGATGCCGACATTTTCATCTGTATGAATGAGAAGAGGGAGTTTTGTGATTTTTATGTGAAAAATATAAGCGAACATATGCATTTCAGAAATTACAAATACGGGTCAGATCTAATACAATATACCCTGTGGTGATTTTTACTACATAACTTCCTAAATTATGCCGTTGCAGTGCAATAATGACAACGGGTTTTATTTCCTTTCTCAGTGGGCGTTATTTCTCTTTCCGGAAAAGAAATTAATCCCGCGAGCGTCAACATCTCTACAAATATAAAAATTGTAACAGGCCGATGTCTGAATTTGTGTCTGTCTGTATGTATATTTATGCAATGCTAAACATCTTATTTAAAATTTAATATATCTCTCATTTCGATAACTCGACGGGTTTAGGATTTATCGACCAATATGTGAACCAGGGTGAACCAAGATATGTTTGTACAATATGGGTATCAAACGAAAGGTGGTAATGAGTACTATAATAAGCCATGTGATTAATTCTAATATAACAACTGGTTGCAGAGATATAATAACTAAAATCGAAAAGTTTTTATATAATTTTATAAATTACCAAGTAAGGAAAGGGCTGTCTTCGACTGTGCATAAGACTTTATACCTTTCATGAATACGCATCAAGGTTTTAAGTGTCCAATCCTTACTTACAATTAGTACAAACTCTGCAAAACTGTTAATTTAAAGATACATAGCCCAAACCCCATTTATCGGAACAATCTATTGTATGAGAGCTATATGTTATGTAGGTCCGATCTGGCTGATTTTCATTTATCACATTATGTATAAAATATGTACTAAATTTTGCGTTTCCAGCTTTTTAATTGCAAAATTTATAGCCCAAAACCCATTTATCGAAACTATCGATTATATGGGAGCTATATGTTATGTTGGTCCGATCTGGGCGATTTTCACTGCAAACGTTATGTATATAATATGTAGCCAATTTTACGTTCCTAGCTTTTTAATTGCAAGAGTTATAGGCCAAACCCCATTTATCGGAACAATCGCTTGTATGGGAGCTATGCCTTGTATTAGTCCGATTTCGCTAGTTCCGACCAATGATTAATGTTTTATAAAATGGCGGCCCCTTAGCGAATTTCAGCGAGATAGTTTGCGTTCAAACAAACAGACAGACGGACGGACGGACAGACAGACATTACTAAATCGACTTAGCTCATCGCCCTGATAATTTCGGTATACTGATTGGTGGCTCTATCTCTTATTCTTGTCATACTTACAAACATCGGACCAAAGTTATAATACTATTTCATGTTCATGAAAGGTATACAAATTTAGGATTAAAAAATAGATGCTTGATTATCATCAGTTAACTAAACACTCCAATAAAAGTTACCGAACGAAGGGAATGACTGGCTGGTTAGACAGCGACCTTCTCTCTAAGAAGAGGTTCAAGCTTAAATTGGTATAAATACACTAAAAGGAATTGCTTATCTCCTTCATAAGGCGAGACCGAGGAGTAAAGAAATTCTTTGAGAAACTATCTAAATTTTAAAAATATGTATAACAAATATAATTGGATTTTTAACATTTTTTCTTTTCTTTCGTATTATAATAAAAGCCTTTGCAAAAAGCTAAGTGATTTTTAAATTAGCTCAATTCTTAATTTCCTTTTGAAGAGAAAGATGTGGGTTATGCTTGGAACAATTGGCGCATGCCTTTCCAGTAAAGACAGCGTTAATTCATCTCTATTTGCGTCGAATTATGGGGCTCTTATTACTAACAGCACTGGGTATCACAGGATAGATAAAATAGTAAATTTGTGCTTACCGTGAAGTTGTGGCAATAACTCTTCTAGTTTCCAAAAGCTTAATAGTGCTTTTAGCGATCCAGCATCTGACATTTTGACTTCGTTGTAGGAAAATCTGTGTTATAGTGCGATAGAAAAAAACCAAAAACCAAATTTTAATATAACACTTCTACTTATTAATTTTAGTTCTGAAGATAATTTCAGATTGAAGTAGAGATATCGAACAACACAACAATAAATACGTACATGTCGACCTGCGGCAACAAAAAATGTTTAACTGTTTTTCAGTATTTTTTCAGGAGAACAAAAAACTTGTTCATAGTATTTAACCAATTTTCTTTGCATATTTCAAGAATTTTTCTACAAGGAAAACAAGGCACACTCGTCGAAATAAAAAATAGCGCCATACTATTGAATATTTTAAACTCATATCATATTATTAAATATAAGTTTGGAATTAAAAATGGTCTGCGGAGCTTTTTAAAATAAGTTGGAAAATATTACTATTGAATATTTCAAAATCATATCATATAATGAAATGGAAATTGGGAATTAAAAATCGCGCGCTTTTTAGTGGATGCTATAGGCGGTGTTGACGCTATTTCCATTTCGTCAATAACGTCAATTCCATTATATTGCCAAATTTTTGTTGACTTTTGAAAAGAGAAATAACGTCAGTTGATAGATATTCTATACGTATATACATACTAATGTATGTACTTATGTTTTCTATGTCTCTTGTATTTGTATCAAATTCATTTACAAAAAAAAGATAAAATCAATATTTTTTTGGCCCACCCTAGTAAATATGCTATAAGTATACTATATACTTACTATTTTGTACGTCTCTTGTTTGATACCAATTCATTTCATTCAATCCCTTTTGCGAATGTAGCCTTTATTTTGTTATTGTGATTTTTGCAAAAAACTCGATTATGTATGTATCGTTTGGTAGAAAACAAAATATTCCGAACACATTTCATAAATCTTACGTACTATGTCTGTACATCCAAACAGAGCGATGTCATGTATTCAACTAAACCAGTTAGGTCTCTACATCTCAGCCATCCTCTATACGTAACGATTCGTCTTTTCAATGAATGACTCGCCTTGTTGTGTTTCAACTCGACTCTCTCTTATACAGCAGCATGCTGCATATAAAACTATAGTTTTCTCGCTTTTGCACATTTTCGTTGAGTAAGCATGAAATGTTTCGTCAAGTAAGCCACATAAAAAAAAATATATGGAAATTTATGCATTGCATACTTTGTTTTCGTTGCTTGAGTGTCTACTTTGCTATATTCTTTTATACATACATGTGTATGTATGTATACGCGACTATGAACATATTTGTACTAGAGTTGACGTTTGGGCAGAACGGTGAAATTTCAAGTTTTGTTTATGATACCTATTCGGTGAGCTTTGCATGCAGTGGTCACAGTTAAATTGATCAACTTGATTCTTCAGCTAAAATTCTTTCAATAATCTTATAAATAAAAATGAATTTGTGTCTTTTATTGGCGTCCAATGTACTCAACTCACAGTATATTCTTGGGTTCACTGGTTACAGCACAGGTTATATATAATTTGGAGAAGTGGGCGATGCTACGCCCCCAGGCCATGTAATTTAAACTCGTCATAAATCTGAATGTGTATTTGTTGTTTTGTGTATGCTTCATTAATATCCACCGTTTATTGTCGATGGCTCTGAGTAGGTTCAGAAGTTCGGTGGGCACGACACAGGCTATATATAATTTTTTGGAAAAGCCCCCAGGCTATTTAAAGTAGCAATTCGGATAGCTAGGAATTTTTTGGTTCAAGTTAATGATATTTTACAGTGTATATAAAAAAATACCTTAAAAAAAGTAAGCGGTACCAAAACAAAAAAAAAAAGGAAAAGGGAGAACAAAGGGAAGCAGGAATAGAAAATTTGAGAATTAGAAGAGGTGTTAGAGGAAAATTAAGAGGGTAAAATAAACTAAGGGATATGGTGGTGGGGGAAAGCAAAAGTAGAAAGAAAAATTAAGATATAGAAATAAATTACAAGGAAGCGCCAATTGGAGAGGGTCGAGAGTATAATTTGTTAAATGTAGTCAACTAAAATTTTAGGCAGGTCCACGTCTGCCGGGTGTGCTAGTTTCATTTAAAAATATATATAGTTCTTCCATAGAAATCTTTTGAAGTAGTATTAAGTTAATGCGTAAATTGCTGGAAATTTTAATGGGGGCTATAATTTTCAATTTTGAGGGAAGAGTTTCCAAAGATATCATTTCCGAGTATGCAGTTTTGTAGCACATTAAATTGTAGTCTCACAAAGTTCAAGTTTTAGGACTCTTAAGAATTACGTTTTTTTTTTTTTAATTTTTTTTTTTACATGGGTGTTTGGTATTTTTATCTATATGAGCTTATCATACCCAGTGGGAAAAGGTAATGTTTAGGAATCCATAAAGTAATGTATATCCCCTATAGGCTATACATGAAAACATGCATGAATATTTCTACGGCAATGTCATAGGAAAAAGAATGTGTAGCTCGCAACATTACTTTTTATAAATGAAATCATGCATTACATGGGACATATTACATCTAGCATTACTTTCTATGAGAGAAAAGATGCATTACCTTCAAACCAGTATGTGCAAATTACAAACTAAGGAATGCCGCCTCCTAGTCCAAGTTGGTAGCCACACTGCGACTTTGCACTATGCTAGCAATCAGGAGGTCGTTTATTTTCAAACGTTTTATAAATGAAAAAGCAGAATTTTGTAAGCTTAATATTTATTTTGGAAAGCTTTTTAAAAATTTATTTTAAGTTTACTTACACATTTGAAAATTATATATCGTTTTTCAGAATGACAATTAATTTTTCTGACTCTTAACTTTTATTGTTGGTAAGAAAAAATAAAAGAGCGGATGGACTTATTATTATTGTCCGAATAAAATAAAATTCCAGAAATAAATTTTTTCTGCGAACTTTTATTTTAAAAGCAATAAAAGTCCCGATTCCTGAACTACAAAGTGGCGCAAAAGTAAGCTTCCGATGTTCAGCATATCGGTTGTGGCACGTGCAGTGTGTGCTGTTGCACCGTCTTGTTGGAACCACATGTTTTCCAATCTAAATTCATCAAGTTGCGGCAAAAAGAACTCGTTGATCATTGCTCTGTAGCGCTCACCATTCACAGTAACCGTTTGGCCCCGACCGATTATTGGTCAAATAAATAGTCAGCAATATTCCGCGTTCTGGAGCAGTGTAGCGTAACATTGTTTATTAACGTGTATTTCGCATGTGTTTACTACACAAATGTCAAAACAGAACTGACTTTAGGGGCCAATCGCAAAATTTATAGCATTTTCTGATAGGAGGATTACTTTTGCGCCACCTTGTAATATCAATATCTGTAATTTCAAAAAGAAAATTATTGTTTATTTGGTCCAGTCTACTGAACGTATACTGTAGTAGTATGTGCCCTGCAGGGAAGCACCAACCTACCAAACATACCGCTATATAACTAGAATTTTGTGACTGGTATTAAACTAGTCCGGAAACTATTAAGCTTGCACCAGTAAAAATTCATTGTTGAGCACAAATGTCCAGAGTTGAAAAAATTCGAGCAGAGTTTTTGTTTATTAATTTTACTGTTTGGGGGGCTCGAACCTGTGTCCTTGCCCTTGTGCATCGAACACTTATCCACTGTGCCAGACTGCATTTGAATCATTTTCGCTCACCCTGATAGATCTGAATTTTTCTCGTATATTTCTTTCAAGAATCCAACAATTAACATCTCGTCAATAGCCTTGTTGAAAATATAAGCTACTGAGTTTTCAAGTAGTTTGCAGCCAGTTGGTTTGACTGCAGGGTAAGTTTATGCATAATTTAAAAACAATATGTATACATACATTTTCACATGCATAACACCTCGGAAATATGCTAATGGATTTGTTTGCATTAATATACCTAGGCCGGATGAATTCATGTTCATCGTACTCTTTTTTCGCTGACTCGAAGTATTTACTTGCATCGTCACTCTAAGTGGAAGTGGGTTGTAATTGTATAAAAAATGGTAAAAAAAATGTAGCAATGTGTTTCTGCAAAATGTATTTATACCGCTGCTGATATAATTTAATGAGTAGTGTGCTAGTGTTTCCAGAATTTCGCTTCCAGCAGCAGCTACTTGGGATTCAAAATAAAAATGCTTTGGAATAAGGGCCGCTGTTCCGATAACTCCAAAAATGGGTTAGTTACAGAACAATCAGCCGTCTTTATCAGAGTTCATCAGATCAATCAAGGTTAGACAACACATTTTTCACATTATTAAGTCGTTACAAGGGCTGATGATTTTACCAGGATAATACGAGTTAGGCCATGGTTTTAAGTTTTTTTCTGCAATTTCAATATAATGCAGAATTTTCTTTATCATAAACGACCCACTGTGCAGCATCTCTTACATATCACAGTGTTGTTGCTCAATACTATGTACATTATGATGATTGATTAGGCCATAAAAAACAGAAACGTTTGTGAGATCTTTGTAGATGTTAAACAAATCAGCACAAGCAAATTGCAAATACATATTTACCTATCTAGAAACATAGACATACAGAATCGATATTTTTTATTGATTTCAAAATATTTGTGTGTGCACATGATTTTTCAAGCATGATCATTTTTTTGACTTGTTCATAAATCTTATTACTTTAAACGAGCTATTCTTGTATATTTGTATATCCAGACTATCTCAAAAACGGCTCAGCCGATTTGGATGAAATTTGGTACGTAGATAGTGCACCACATTCTAAGAATTTTTACGCAGATGTTGCCACATAGGTTATTTTTTGGGGTTGCCACGTATCTGAATTTTTTTTTATATGAAATAAAATATGCTAATATGGATATCATACGAAAGATATTTTCAGTCGTATTTCAAAAAAAGTATTTCGAAGTGGGGTTGCCACTTATTGAGGTTTTTATATACATTTATTGTTTAGGGTAACTACTTAACAGCTATCTCGAAAACCGCTCAACCGATTTCGATGAAATTTGGTACGTAGATAGTGTACCACATTCTAAGAATTCTTACTTAGGTGTTGCCACATAGGTTATTTTTTGGGGCTGGCACCTATCTGAATTTTTTTTAAATGAAATAAAATATGCCAATATGGGTATCAAAAGGAAGGTGTTTTCCGGCGTTTTGAAACAAAATACATTTCTAAGTAGAATTGCCACTTATTGTTGCCATTTCAGCTTATTATATCTTTGAACGTTTAACGAGCTATTCTTATATATTTGTATACTCGAATATCTCGAAAATGGCTTAACCAATAAAAATAAATATAAAAAATAGTACCTGGGCGACCGAGCTTTGCTCGGCATTTTCATAGGTAGCCATACAATTTAGTTTATTTAGACAATCATCAATAAAGATATTCTGGTTGTTTGTATGAATAATTTTACTTACCAGCAGTGGAGCGTTCTAAAGACATATCTTGGTAATAAAAATATGTTTAAAATTTTTTATTAGTAACAAAGTTTGAATACACATAATTACTCTTTGGTGGCTGCTCAAACAAATTTTCGACAAGTCTTTACAAGATTCCTTGCTGAATTGTATGGTTAGCAGTTGTCGATTGTTATCAAATAATCGAGAAGGACTAGGGTCACATGGGTATATTTGTCGGTTAGAGCTCGATATATTGGTCAACATTTTGTGATTTCTTCTTTATTTTTAAAAACAGAACTATGCAAAATTTTTATATTCAATACAAATGAAACCTAATGCAACACTTCCTTCCATACCATGTTCCGAGTACGTTTCTTTCTTCCGGAAGCATTACTTTAAATGTATTTGGTCACTTAACTCTTGAAACGCCACATATAACATACCATGCATGAACATCGATGAATTTAGCTCCACTCCGACAAACTCAAAAGTGTTTTCCTTATCTTTATGCGCAGTCATGGCAAATGTTGGCCTTACTGGAAGTTGCACCTTAGCGGCTCCTTGGATAAATGCGATTCTCGGTACATGAACTTTTTCTTGTCGAAAAAAGTGGCAACTCTACTTAGAAATATTTTTTTTTCAATACGCAGGAAATACCTTTCGTTTGATACCCATATTGGCATATTTCATTTCTTTTAAAAAAAATCTGATAGGTGGCAAAACCGTACCAACTCCTACAAGGCAACACCTAGATAGGAATTCTCAGAATGTGGTACCCTATGTACATACCAAATTTCATCCAATTCGGTTAAGCCATTTTCGAGATATTCGAATATACGAGGTGTGTTCAAAAAGTATCGCGAATTTTGAATTTTCGCTGGTTACGTATATTCGAATTTCGAATTTTTTGTGGCGTTATGTTGGTACTCATGTCTCTCACTTATGCCGACAAGCTCGGCCATTTTGAATGTTCAGTTAATTGTTGACAGTTTGCTTGCACGTGTTTTGGATCGTCTTCGATTTTTACCTATTCAAAAAAATGGATCAAAGAACCTGTATCAAATTTTGTGTGAAAAACGAAATTAAGTGCGCGGATGCATTCCGAATGTTGACTGTGGCATACGGAGAGGCTACCTTGGACCGAAGCAACGTTTATCGGTGGTACAAAATGTTCTCAGAAGGCCGAGAAGATGTGCAAACAAGAACAAAAATTGGCTTTTGCACCACGATAATGCCCCTGCTCACGCATCGTTGCTTGTGCGCGACTTTTTGGCCAAAAACAACACACTAATGATGCCGCAGCCACCGTATTCCCCAGATCTGGCCCCCTGTGACTTTTTCTTGTTCCCTAAACTGAAGAGGCCCATGAAAGGACGACGTTACGGTTCTCTTGACGAGATAAAGACGGCATCGAAGGAGGAGCTGAACAAGATACCAAAAAATGATTTTTTGAAGTGCTTCGAAGATTGGAAAAACCGTTGGCACAAGTGTATAATATCTCATAGGGATTACTTTGAAGGGGACAAAATAGATATTCATGAATAAATAAATAATTTTTGAAAAAACACAAAATTCGCGATACTTTTTGAACACACCTCGTACAAATATATAAGAATAGCTCGTTAAAAGTTTAAAGATATAATAAGCTCAAATGGCAACAATAAGTGGCAATCCTACTTAGAAATGTATTGTTTTTGAAAACGCAGGAAACCCCCTTTCTTTTTATACCCATAGTGGCATATTTTATTTCATATAAAAAAAATTCAGATAGGTGGCTACCCAAAAAAATAACCTATGTGGCAACACCTATGTATGTAAAAATTCTTAGAATGTGGTACACTATCTACATACCAAATTTCATGGAAATCGTTTGAGCGGTTTTCGCGATAGTTGTTAAGTAGTTACCCTAAACAAAAAATGTGTATAAAAACCTCAATAAGTGGCAACCCCACTTAGAAATATTTTTTTGAGCCGTTTTTGAGATAGTCTGGATATACAAATATACAAGAATAGCTCGTTTAAAGTAATAAGATATGTGTGCGTTTCGATATCTTGAACGGTTTCTGGTTTATGATTAATATTATTTCTAAATTTGACTTAATCAAAAGTGCCACTCCCATTTTAAAAACTTTCTTGAAAATTTTATTTTCTGCCTTAATGTTAATGTACACACCAAATTGTATCCTTATAAGTGTATTATGTACTGAATAATCACTTTTTTATATATTCAAAAATATTCTATATATAAAAAGTGGGCGTGGATATCATCCGATTTCGCCCATTTTAAATAGCGCTGGGTGATGAGTGCCAAGGAAGCTTCCACCCAATTTTGATTAAGATACCTTGAAAATTTACTCAAGTTATCGTGTTCACAGACGGAAGGAGGATATGGGGATAAATAAAGAAGAAGCGCCGAGTGATGAGGGAAGAGTAAAATTTCTTAAATGTAGGCAAGTCAAGTTTTAGGCAGGACAACGCACACCGGTCTCTTAGTACCTTATAAAATTACAAAAAAAAATTTAAACAAAGTTAGCAGTTAGAGGTACACATGATTCAACAGTAAACTTCCATCCATACATATCCCATAAAAATACGTATTTTTTCTGAGATCGAGTTTTTTCTTCACATACAGTTATAGGTACCAAGAAAAAATCAAAAATAAATATGTAAAATAATACCAAAATTTCCATAAGGATATAGCGAAAAAATGTCAAGAAGCAAGCTGACTGTGCAGAAGCTGCAAGAGAATCGACCCGTCTGCAAATTCACAAATGGTTAACATTACATTTATATGTAACTATACACTCTCTGCAGTAAGCCAACTAAATAGTAGCAAACGACTTAAAAACTAGTAGACCAAGACCAAGACTTGAAGACCAAGCCCAACTAGTTAGCTAACTATCTTTTTTCCATAAAAGCATACTAGTTGAAACCATTATGTTGTCGTATCATTTGTCGGACAGAAAAATGACACTCTTTAACTAGTTCATAGCAGACTAAAAGCATCATAGTTCAATTTGACAGGTAATTGTTAAAGTAAAATATGCTCCCTTGCATGTTGGATGGGATTTAACAGGTTGAAGTTCTGGTGGTGGAAACACCAAAATGGAATTTCTGAAACTCTCTAGTATTCGTCAAGAATTTCAAGTTTCGTTGGTACATATTTGGTTTGTGTTGAGTTAGAAAACTCTAGTTGCAAACTAGTACTTTTTGTGGCTAGTTTGGTGTTTCATTACAGTGCTGCCGTTCATCGCAAAGGGTTCCAAAATTGTTGTCGTTTAAACTTTGATTTTTTTGTAGAGACTGCTGTCGCACCAACCATGTTATCGTGGCATAAACATACCAGGATTTTGGTAAGGGGGGGGCCATGAAAAATTGTTTTTATCGAAACCTGAAATTTGAAACACACAATAATTTTGTTTTAAAAATGTACGCAAAAATTTATCAAAATCTTACATTTTTTTCAGAATTTTTGGAATTTTTGGAATTTTTTGGAGTATGCAGTTTTGTAGTTCATTAAATTTTAATACAGCAATAGGTCAATCTTAAGGTCGTGACACACTTCACTGATTTTAGGAATTTTTTCTTCCGAAGAGCTACATAAATTGCTTTAATAACCTTCTATTGAGGTAAATACAGAAGTCACCAAGAAAATATTATTATTTATAAAGCGAGTTTTAATCTTTTTGTATAAAGAGAAGGGATACATAAGATAGGATATTCATCAATTATAATTCGTCTTTCTTTTCTACTTTCCGAAAAAGTATATTTGGTTCATAGGACAGAATGTGTGTAACGCGGTGTTATAAAGCATGATGTACATATCAATATTTTAGTTACTTCTCCGGTAGAGTTACGTAGATAAGTTTCTAACTTCTTTGGAGTTTTTTATCTGGGAACCAGCATTAACACCAACAATAATGTCAGTATAGAAATCCAACGAAGAATAACTCTCGCAAACAAGTGCTACTTTTGACTGAGTTGGCACTTGAGAAGTAAAGTCCTCTCTCGAAGCACGAAAATAAATAAGTCTATTGTCGAACCCGTCCTGGTTTATGGTGCAGAAGCTTGGACACTGACAACATCTTGATGAGGCGGTTGTGGGAGTATTCGAGAGAAAGATTCTTCGAAAGATTTACGGACCCTGCCGCTTTGGCGGCGGCGAGTGCCGAAGAAGATTTAATGATAAGCTATATACAGGCACCGACTGAGTCCAACGAATTAAAGCCCAACGTCTTAATTGGCTAGGCCATGTTGCGCGAATGAATGCAGGTGTTCCGCTATTCTTATCGGCACCCAGATAAATAGGGAGACCACCACTCCGATTTAAGGACAAAGTGGAGACCGATTTTTGATCCCGTGATGTTTCCAATTGTCAGAAAGACGTAACGAGTGGCGAGCTATGGTAAAAGGCCAAAATGGCTTAGACGGTTAGGCGGCATTTAAAGAAGAAGAAGTGTTGAAAAGGTGAGTTCTACTGTAGAAGTGGAAACGGGTGCGTTGCAAACATTTTTAGCAATTTGTATAAGTTATGAAATGAAGTTTTGTCGCAGCTCTGAAGTGCGTAAAACGCAAGATTATGTCAATTTTAAGAAACTTCTCCACAAATTGGTTTCGGCCACTGTATTTTGGTTTTGAACAAGTGGTTCATAAAATGTAGCAAGCTTAAATAAAGTTTTGTCATTTTCTTCTCTGTGTTTTGTTGAAAAACTGAAGTGAAATCTCTGAAGATCGTTTTATGTTGAGTGAATCGACTATCTATTTCCATTATTATATGATCAATGCATGAATGGATAAAAACAGTAATCTTGAAATAAACAACTAGGTTACATGCTTGCAGACTTTGGCTAAATTTGAATCGGTTCCATTTAATTTCAATATCCATGTCACAAGTTCTGAACAACGTAATTCTAGTACTTAATTTTTTTAATTTTGAGCCTTTCGCATAACAAAACTTAGTCCATAAATTTATCAATAAATGCCCATAATTGGCACAATTTTTCGCCAGCTTTACCCTGAAACTTTCTTATAAATATTAAAATTTAATAGGTCATAAAACTGCATATCCAAATTTTTTATAAAAATTAGGATTAACAAGTATGGAATTTGGATGAAACTTGGTTAAATTTTCCTAGGTTTTTAACAAATCTTGAAATTTGTTCTTGAATATTTTTTATCAGATAATGGGCTATACTTTTATAAAAAACGTGAAAAAATTCTGGTCGCTATCTATTTTTCCGCCGTTGTGTGCTCTGATTAAATTAATGAGCCTGCCTACTCTAGTATTTTCAGGCCGCCCGAATTCGGATTTTTAAGGGCGTGAGAGATAAGGGAGTAGAGTTTTAGCTCAGCAATATTAGACCTTGAAAATTACGGTATTATTTCGATCTGTTATTTTATTACTACCAGAACCAATGTGTACGCATACTTCTAAACCGGTTTTATCGTCTTGAAAGCCTAGTGAATTTTGTAGAAGGTCTGAAAAGACTAGTATATGTATATAGGCTTAATATTCCACTAACCGATATTTTCATATATTCATAAAAATGCACTTTGTCATTAGTCTAAAATAAGAAAAGGATAAATCAGAAGTATCAAATATTATTGTGTTGTTCAATCGAAAGTAAAAAAGTAGTAGTTCATTGACGAAGAGGGGTCTATCCCCCAATCCCCTACCCCCCTGGCTACGCCACTGACCTGGTTGAGTTTCATGTATGCGTCTTCTGTGTTTCGGACCTTGATGACTGCAGTAATGTCTTCTGCGTATTCGGCTTAGAAGGTATAATCGGCCCTTTCTAAGTTAAAGGTAGCTGACGTCAAATATTTCAGTACCAAGAGTGAAACCCTGTGCTAGTACATATGTCAGATTATTGCTCGGCGGGTCCCCTAAAGTTTTGTACATAACTCCGCAATCTTTTACCTAGCTTTTTGTTACGCGCTATAGGGAGTATGGTTGTCAACATTTCCGTCCATCTCCCGCTGTTGAAAGCGTTTTTCACGTTTAAGGTTGCGAAGAGTACAACTCGCCTAGATTTGTTATTGTCCTGCTGTGCCGCGTCTACGTCATTGATTACGCCGAAAGTGCTTTTTGCAGGCCTAAAATCCTGTTACCTGAGCTACACTCCTCCTGCTTGGTCTATGGCGGCTGCAGGCCTTTCAAAAAGTGTTGCATTGTATGGAGAATGCAGAATGGCCAGTACTCAGATAACGAGCTTGTGTCTTCTTTGTCGTTATCTATTAGAACTAGCCTTTTTTTGCTTATTAATGTATTTCTAGATTAGACATTATTTTTGACTTTTTGGTGTAATTTACCAATAACGCGTGATTTTTACTTCCTTAAACAATGTTTAAATTATTTCTGCTTGCCTCAAACGTAAATTTCCGTATTCCATTACCAAGAGTTGGAAACGGGATCCGTATGTATGTATATACCTACATATGACTATGCATTTGTATTTTATGGGAATCTCGTTCAGCAGATCTTGCTTGCTAAATAAAAATGTCTTAACTGCTAGAACCTAAAAACTGCAAATAATTACTATTGACATGCAAACACATATATATTCGCTGTTGACTACAATGTATGTGTATGCAGCTTTGCAGCCAGTCAATTACTCACAATGTTTTCCTCACATGCGCACAACACAATTTTAGCACTGCACCGCTCCATAGCTCTCCAACTTTAACATGCCTTCGAACTAACAAAGCAACGACCCATCGGCCTACCGACACACAGACCCAAAGCCCCACTTCGAAGTCGAGTACAGCAACAGACACACACAGCATGTTACTTGGTTTTGCAAACAGACATCACACCACACCGTTTTAGCACCGAATGTCCTACCGCTCCTCTTAGGTGCCTCACCTATACCAATTATATGACTACCATCCAAGAAATGGCGAAAAATAGCGTATACAAAACGAATAGGCAAAGCTACTGCATTGAGGTTGGGAGGTTAAGAAGTATTACTTAAAGACAGAGACGGATTAAGCATACCGGGGCCCCTCTAGAATAAAGTTTTCAGAATTTTGCTAGTACAGATGAGATAGGCGAAAGAATATATGAATTGATGAAATTTTTCGGACTATTCGCTTATTTTTATCGAATTCTAGTAGTAAAGATTTTAATTTTGACAAATATCTACAGCATACTTTGCAGCCCCCATTTAAAGTGCCTCGTTTTTCTTATTCTTAGTTAATTTGGTAATAGTAAAATGTCTAAAGTTTTCTGGTAAAAGCGATAGTTCTCGAGCTAGATCCGCTTTTTCTCTGGCTATTTTTTAAAAAAGTATGCAATGAAGTTAAATTTTGTATTTATTATGAAAAAGTAATTTTTCTTTGTTTTACAATTTTTTTTTTTGTTGAACAGTATTAACACGTCAAATATTAGGCTCGAACCTATTTTTCTTAAGCTAAAAATATAATATATATAATATATTATTTAGTTATTCGTTAAAACGGCTTAACGGACTTGGGTGAAAATTTACACATTTTAAAGGACTTGACACCTATTTAAAAACCAAAACTATGTTACATTAATAAAATTAAGCAAAGTTTTTCAAATTTTGATAGGGTGGTGAAATAATAGAAAAAGCCCACCGTTCTCATAGCGTAATGGTTAAAAGAACGTGCCAAAATTTCTATAATGAAGAAGACTTGTAGCTTACGAAATGGCTCCAGAAGAAAAGCTAATGCGATTGTCTCTAAAAATTATTCTTCTATTCTTATATAAACCTTAAATATTTTATAAAAGTTATCAAAAAAAAACTATACTAATACTCATAAAAATAAAAAACTATTATAGTTATAGTCGTTAATACATTAAAAATTATCGAAAGTATAATAAAATCCCTACAATATAAACGTTACGAAGCATCATTGATTATATATTTTTTTTCACAACCAAACTGAACCTTCTTCAGATTGAAATCAGAAAACTCCAACTGTATTTCAGAAAATGTGAATTGAATTTCGGACTAGCCATTTGGATTTCAGAATTTGTCATTTGGATTTAAGAAACGATTATTGGACATCAGAAAGCTAAAAGTGGTTTCGAGAATAGGTATTTGGAATTAACAATGTGTGAATTGGAATTCAGAAATCGACAAGTGGATTTCAGAACATACCTTTCCACCTGCTTTTGCCATGTTAATACAAGGTGGCGCAAAAGTAAGCTTCCGATGTTCAGCATATCGGTTGTGGCACGTGCAGTGTGTGCTGTTGCACCGTCTTGTTGGAACCACATGTTTTCCAATCCCAATTCATCAAGTTGCGGCAAAAAGAACTCGTTGATCATTGCTCTGTAGCGCTCACCATTCACAGTAACCGTTTGGCCCCGACCGATTATTGGTCAAATAAATAGTCAGCAATATTCCGCGTTCTGGAGCAGTGTAGCGTAACATTGTTTATCAACGTGTATTTCGCATGTGTTTACTACACAAATGTCAAAACAGAACTGACTTTAGGGGCCAATCGCAAAATTTATAGCATTTTCTGATAGGAGGATTACTTTTGCGCCACGGAATATGCAAAAATTATTTGCTTTAGAATAAATCAATTTCTAAATTGTATGCCCTTCAGTTCAAATCAAATTGTCTGTTTCTGAAGTCCAATTCAAACATTCTGAATTCCAAGTACCTATTCTGAAATCCAATTTTAGTTCTGTGAAATCAAATTGCCTATTCTGAAATCAAATTAACATCTTCTGAAATCCGGAAAAGATGTAGAAATGATTGGTAAACTTTTCCCAGATTGCAAGACATTAAACAAAATATATGACTAATTTTTTGTTGTTGGTTTCTTGAAGCAGCGATGGCAAATAAAGAATTTAATACTGCGATGATTCGACTCCCTAGTAAAACTTTTAAGCCGCCACTGAATAAACTACCAAAAAGTACATATTTTTAGGCACAGGTTTTTGAATATAAATCCGACCTCTCGTAACTATAGATTTAACTACGGAGAACATAATTCTGACACTAACTAAATTTTGTGCTATCTTGACTTTACCTGTTACTGCATGTTGCCGCAGATGTACAAGTTTGCCATTTTTCGAATTATGTGCCACCTAGCGTTTGTTTATTTGTATAATTAGCTGTGTTCGGTAACAACACTTGCAAAAAAGTGTCAGTGTAGTGATAATGATGTAACACGCTTTCGAAACGTAAAAAGTTTTCGCCGAACAGGAAGCAGTAAAAACTTGTTTGATTGCTTAATAGCTCAAATTTTTAAGTTTTTGTGATTGCTTTCTTATGTCACGATCAGCTGTTTTTCACTTGCAAGTTTTACTGAGTGAAATTCCCTCAGCAGAAACTTGCGATTCTATCTTCCAATGAAATGTCAAAATGCGCTCTCTCCCTGCAAATGTTTTGTGTCACCCAACACTTTTCAGTAAAAATTTTATAAAATTTTTATTCTCACCGAACACAGCTATTGTCATCGAGCTATGACACAGCGTAGTTAAGCAAGTTTGGTTCTGATCCGTATTGATTTAGACTTCTGATTGTTTGGTACATTTATTACAAAAGTCTCTAGCTCCCTAGAAAGTTACTTAAAATTTGATAGCAAGATTTTCCCGTTTTGTATTGAAATTAGCTATAATTTTTCCTGCAAGGGGTTCTCATTCTGTATTTCGCCTTAAATCCAGCACCACGTGAGTGTTCTGTTGCTCATGATGAAATTGTATTGTTGTTTTTCTTTATTTCACTTTGATTGCTTTTTTGCTTGGTTGACTAGTTGACTGGGTTGATGGGGCGCTGCATACAGGTAGGATGGCCCCCTATTTTTGTACATGCTCGTGACGCACCAGTGTAGCAAGCAGTGTTCTTCGCGAAGCGTTTTTGTTGTTGCGCAGACGGGCGGTCGGTGTTTAGTGGGGGAGAACCAAAATGATATCACTGCTTCTGGTGCTGCTGCTACTTTTGTATAGCTACATTCTTGCGGGCAATGGGTAATACACATTAACAGAAGTAAATTCATTGACGATAGACGCGTACATTTTGTTATATCGCACACTCGGCAGAGCATACCCAGACATCTGTCGGCAGTGCTTAAGCCGATAGCTATAGGTGTCGGTTCAACTAACGTCAAACAATAGTTCGAATAGCATTTCAAAAACTATCAAAAGTTAGCCCATTTTAAAATTGCTTTGAATGTATGCATGGTTGTACGTGTGTGTGTGTGTGCATTCCAGGCAATAAATTATACCACTTAGAAAACTTAACATTTCTTATACATTTAATTATAAATAAATTGGTCAATCTGTTGGCGTTCACACGCACAGCTAGACACATGCACTCAAATGTGCGTACTTGGAATAGTCTATGGAATATATAGAAAATATTTAAGTGGTTTATAAGTGATGACATGAAATAATAAATTTATGAAGTTTTTGAATTGTTTAAACTAATTCAGTGTTGGAAATCAATGCATTTATTTATGCGTACAAAATATCTAACATTATTAAATAAAACCGTTCGGTCATTCATACACTTAAAAATAACTAATTGAACCCTCATAAAATAATGTATGACATCATAAAAATGCAATTGAGAACTTAAGTAGACTTTAGTAAGTAAAAATGCAGTAAGTAAATATTTGGGGTGTGCATACTCCTACTATCGAAATTATAGATAGTTGGAGTTCTTTATATGGGTAAAGGGTACGGTATTACGGGATAGGGCTCTTGTGTAGGGCTTTTCGAACTTTTCATGAATGCATAGATCTATAGCACAGTACACTAAAAAAAGTGGGAGAGAGACTACGCACCTAGTGTAGTTGATTCAAACAACGACACGCCTCTATCCTGATATGATCTCGACTGGTCCACGATAGAGAAGTAAGATTAAGTCGAGGCTGATTGGACCTCGCCAAATCACAAATAAATTGCTGTCGCCCGCATGAAGGGTTATAGGCCTACCTCCAAAATAGTAAAATAAAGCGAAAAAAATGGGTTTGGTGGTAAACGAGGACAAAACGAAGTACATTTTGCCATCAAACAAATTGTCAGCGCATTTGTGTCTTAGCAACCAAGCCACTGTTGGCAGCCATAATTTCGAATAAGTAAAATACTTATTTTACGTAGAAACCACATAGGCACTCTGTAGTTCGTTAGAATTTCCTCTAGGAAATATTCCTTTATGGTAGGCATCAGTGTTTCCCAAATTTCAAGCGCAAAGCAAAATACAAAAAGGCATTGCGTAAGTCTTAAGTGCAGTATTAGGCAGCGCAGCTTTACATGTCACAGTAACGCAGGCGATACAATCTCGACTACCACGCGTGTGGTCGCAGGTTCGAACGTAAGTGATTTTTCAAGTAATTTTTGTTTTTTGATTTATATTTATTAAATAAAATTTAATTTTTTTAAATATACAAATACTAAAAAAATTTATTTTGTACAATTTTACATTTTTTTTTACCTAGAATTCTTCAATTATTTGCTGTCAACAGCGATTGCTTAACTCCTTCTGCGATAAAAATGATTTCTTGATAAAAAAAAGGCTAATTGTTTTATTATAATCATAAGCATTTACATTTTTATGGATTTTCGTTTGCTAAATTGTTGTCGAATAGAATTTTGTAACTTTCGACTATTTTGGCACATGCTGTCGAAAAAGTGGGTACCAAATTTTCTACAATCGAAAGGGGAATAAATCAAATCCGAAGGGAACAGAATGGAACTCGAACAGCGAATGCTTTCTAATCGAAAATTTCTTACAGAGTACGAATCACTCGAAAGCGAACAAATTTTCTTTCGAATAGAACTACAGAGTAAGGGCCCAGCATTACCACCAACAGTAATGTCAGCCTAAAAATCCCACGAAGAATTACTCTTGCCAAGGCAAATAAAACAAGGTAGAATTGATAACTGAAATACGAGGTGTGTTCAAAAAGTATCGCGAATTTTGAATTTTCGCTGGTTACGTATATTCGAATTTCGAATTTTTCATGTCTCTCACTTATGCCGACAAGCTCGGCCATTTTGAATGTTCAGTTAATTGTTGACAGCTGCTTTGCTTGCACGTGTTTTGGATCGTCTTCGATTTTTACGCGAAATTCGTACCAAAATTGCTCAATTGTGACCAAAAACAGCATCGCATGAACATTGCTAATGAGATGTTAAACTCTGCCCGCGACGACCCAAATTTGCTCCAGAGGGTCATAACTGGTGACGAATCGTGGGTTTATGGTTATGACGTGGAAACCAAAGCTCAATTATCTCAATGGAAGCTGCCGCACGAACCAAGACCGAAAAAAGCGCGCCAAGTTCGGTCGAATGTGAAAGTTTTGCTGACAGTTTTCTTCGATTGCAGGGGCGTGGTGCATCATGAGTTCTTGCCACAGGGAAGAACGGTCAATAAGGAATATTACCTGGAAGTTATGCGCAATTTGCGCGAAGCAATCCGCCAGAAACGCCCGGATTTGTGGAAGAACAAAAATTGGCTTTTGCACCACGATAACGCCCCTGCTCACGCATCGTTGCTTGTGCGCGACTTTTTGGCCAAAAACAACACACTAATGATGCCGCAGCCACCGTATTCCCCAGATCTGGCCCCCTGTGACTTTTTCTTGTTCCCTAAACTGGAGAGGCCCATGAAACGACGACGTTACGCTTCTCTTGACGAGATAAAGACGGCATCGAAGGAGGAGCTGAACAAGATACAAAAAAATGATTTTTGAAGTGCTTCGAAGATTGGAAAAACCGTTGGCACAAGTGTATAATATCTCATGGGGATTACTTTGAAGGGGACAAAATAGATATTCATGAATAAATAAATAATTTTTGAAAAAACACAAAATTCGCGATACTTTTTGAACACACCTCGTATTTTGTTTTTGTAGGAATTATTACTTCAAAAAAAAATTAACAAGCGGATTAACACTTTGTGATCCGAGCACAATATTTGGGTCCCAGAATTTTTTTTTATTAAAAAATTAAATCGAATTTTCTGAAGTCGCAAAATCTGTTGAGATCCTTGACCAAACAATAATTTCTAGTTTGTAGGATTTCGCCTATTTGAGAACCAGTGTTACCACCTAAAAAGCTTCAACCTAGAAATCTAGCGGAGTCACTTTTTCGACCAAGTGCTGCTTTGGAATCTAGCTCTTTAAGGACTTTAGCATTATGACAATATTTGGTAGATAAGCACTTGTTTTCTCATAGAGAGTGAGTAATTGAAACAACTTTTTTTATATAATGGCCTTTGCCATTTTTTATTTTTAAATGCCGTTTTTTTTTTTTAATTTTGCATACTCAATCTTTTGTTTAAATGCTTAATTCTAAAAAATATTCGCCATTAAAAAAAAAACGTTTTTACGTGCTCTGTCAAGTTTATGTCTTTACATAGCTCTAGCAGTTTGGGCAATGGGTAAAATGACCCCAGGCCAGGTCGTGATCAATAGTTTTTATGTGCAGAACACCTTTCTGAGTTGGGGGTCTTCGGCCGCGATTTAAAAAAATAACCCTTAGCCGGTCCAACATCCAGCTCTTCATACCTATCCCGACATTTTTAGCACTCGGTGGCGGTCGTAAACAATTACCAAATGTTTTATGCTTACTCTGTCTGCGTCTACGCGTCTACATTCAGAGGCTGTGCATTAGCATGCAACGGTTGCTCATTCAAAAACAATTTTTGACCATCAGTCGTTTGCGGCTGGAATAATGTAGGTACCGCACCAAAAAACCAGCGTGCCTTCTTAAAAGCATTTCTTTGAGTTGGGCAGTGAATAAAATCACTTGATTTAAAGTGTAACTCGCATATACAACTTAGTTCCTACCGTCGACGTCTTTCATAACAATCAGGTTCCTTGAACCACCGAACAACTGCTAAATCCTGAACTGCTGCGCAAATAGCACAACGCTGTAACTTTTTTGATCTCTTAATTTTTTTTTTCAGTTATTCAATTCGCAGAGAAGCGTCACATGGGCACAAATATATTTCTATAAATTGATAAAAATTACAAAACTTTTAGGCAAAAAGGGTTAATATTTTTTTTTAATTGATGTTAGAATTCCTATAGAAAAGAGAGAACTGTCAAGTTCACTACTACTTTGTTTTATATACTTTGACTCTTGCAAACAAATGCTACTTCGGACTGAGTAGGCAATTGAAAAGTAAAGTCCTCTCTCGACGAATGAAAATAACACTCTCCACATAAGTCACTCATCGCACCCGTCCAGCTATATGGTGCAGAAGCGTGGACACTAAAAACATCTAATGGGGTTCTTCGAAAGATTTGTGGACCTCTACGCGTCGGCGACGGCGAATACCGAAGAAGATTTAAGATGAGCTGTATGAGCTTTACGCAGACGGCGCGAATGAAGGAAGAAACTCCGCCCCAGAAGGTATTATTATCGGCACCCGGCGGTGGAAGCAAAGGACGAGGAAGACCACCACTACGATGAAACGACCAAGCGGAGACTGATTTGCGATCCCACTGACCCTGAAATTGGCAGAGTAGCGTGGCGACGCTAACGAAATTCAAAAAATGCTTTATACTTTTTTTATTTTTTTTCAACGCAAAATTTGCATAGTTTTTTTCCAAAACTGATTGTTTTGTTGATTGGAGACAAAAAGAGCCAAATGCGGTTGTTGTGGGCCATAGCGAGCCAAAAGGGTCATTAGCTGGCCACCTCTGATTTATACCATATTATAGTGAAGGGCGATCTTGCATTCTTGAAAGGAAGTATTAGAACCGCCTTATGGCTCTACACCTAAAACTGCACAGTATTCCAACTAGTTTCTGGAAAGTAGGTCGCTGTCGATATGATCACGTTTGATCTAGGCCATTTTCTCTAACTTCAAATACCTATGTTTCCGGTAAACAAAAACAATTGCCAGGCAGTCTGTAGGTCTGAATTTGATGATGACCGAAATAAGTCTAGGGAGCGCTTGATAAGTAATGTTAGGAAAAGACTTTTTATACACTTTGCTTACGAAGATCATAATAAATGTTGTCTTGCTTATCTTTTTATAAGGCCCGGTTTTTCAGTACAAGTTCAACTCAATTCGTCAGTTAAACTAAGCTTAAACTTGTTACGCAGTTTTTCAGTCAACTTTAACGAAGTTTAAACGTAGTTTAAGCGGCCAATTTGGCAGGGTTAAACTCTAGTTAACCTGTCAGCTGTTTGCATATTTGATGGTTTTGGTTGTGAAACAATAAACTAAACGCAATTAAAAAAGGACGATATTTTTATATTTAATTAAATACTGGATATATCATCTGACGAAAGTGATTATAGTGATGCAAAAATTAGCGAAATCCTAACTATTACAATACTGAGGAAAAGCAATGGCGTTGAATATGTAAACAAATGTAATCTTTTGCCGTATCTAGATAAAAAAAAACCAATGTTGTCGTATAACTTTTTCTCTATGGCGCGATATACAACAGGTATATCATCATAAACCTCCTAAGAGATTTTTGCGCCAAGCTTCTCTTCCAATTTGTGGTGTGCCGATTTGAATTTTTCCCTACAAATTGGTGGGACCTACAGTTTTTTGCCGACTCCGAACGGCATCTACAAAGGAGACGAATTTTTGCTGAGAAGCCTGTCATGGCAGAAATACACTCGGAGAGTTTGCCAAACCACTGCCGAGGGGCGACCCCGTTTTGAAAAACTTTTTTCAAATCACTTTTGATGTTACCTGTACCAGGGCTCGAACCATGGACCTTCGGTGTGGTAGGCCGGCAACACTACCTTCACACCACGGCGGCCGCCTATCGTATAACTAGCAAATCTTAAAAGCGGCCTTAAACTGTCACTGAAAAACCGCTCTGCAGTTTAACTGGAGTTTAAATTTATGCCGAGTTTAAGCAAACTTAGTTTAAACTGAGCTTAACCAAGGACTGAAAAACCGGGCCTAAATGAAACAGCCCTGTTCATTAGATAACTTTATTAATTGATTGTCCTGGACGCCTTTCACTTCAGCCCATTTAACAACCAGGAAACGCAGACTGTTTCAAAATGAATTCACAACCCTTTGAAATCTTTAGGTGTAGCTATTTCAGTGATCATAACTGTATATATTTAGCACATTAGCCTTGGAAATACGATTGAACTGATAATTACTACAAGTATACAAAGAACAACTAATCTTTGTTCAATGGGACGCATTGTACGAGACCTTGCTGATAGCTTATTTACATATTTACTTAACAAGATCTATACATATACACATATACATAGATATACAGTTGTGCTCAATATAATAGTAGTGAAATTAAACTGGATATCGCTCGCCGAAATATAAAGAAGCTGTGTTTTTAATAATTTTCATTTAAAATATATCTAAATCCATAAAAGAAACCTAATAAAAAGAAATATTAAAGTTTACACAAAGTTCAGGAAAGTTAATTAAACTTTTAAAAATTTACATAAAAATTTCAATATATGTATTTGGGCAGAGTTTTTCGAAAATTTTTGAGTACCCAGTTTTATAGCTCATTCAATTTTAGCATCATAATGTGTAAGTTAGAATTGCCTAAAAATGTTTCCTTAATTTTTAGAATTTTTTTTTTGTTAAGGATGTACAGTATTTCTTCCATACAAAATCACCCAATACCCCTGACGAAAAAAATTCTGAAAATTCAGGGAAGTTTTTGAGCGGGTTTTTACTTGCACGTTATTATACTAAAATTGAATGGCCTACGAAACTGCTTACTCAGAAATGTTCAAAAAATTTTAAGATTTTTATGGCAATTTTTTAAAGTTTAAATAACTTTCTTGAACTTTGTGTAAAATTTCATATTTCTTTTTATGTGGTTTCTGTTATGGAATTTCCTACATTTTAAATGAAAATTAATAAAATCACAACATCTTTTTATCCATATATCCATTTTAATTTCAGTACTATTATATTTAACAAAGCTGTATATAGACATAAGTAAATACAGAAACATTCCTACAATGTGGGTATATCTACTTATGGTCACGCCACAGCAGTGGCGCATATACATAGCAACAAATTTGTAGGGGAGGCTTTCAATATTCTTAAATAAGTCACCATATGTTAATCAGAAACTGACTTTTTTTGGAAGGCATAGTTTAGTCAATTAGTTTCTTTAGAAACATTTTTAACATCGCAACCAAAAATCTTAGGGAGCCATCAATATCACGGTTGCCGTTTGCCTAAAATTTTGCGTACCAAAATTCGTACCAAACCGAAAAAATACGTACCAAAATTATTTTGCTTGGCAAACAATATAACATGTATTAAAAAAAATTTTAAGCAGTTTATCTGCTGACATAAATTTACACGGAAACGGGGGTGAATATACATATGTGTATGTATAAACATAAAAAAACTAAAAACATATAACATTTTGTTCTTCCAAATATACCCTATAATGAGTAAAAGTAAATAAATAAATTAAAATGTCCACAATTCCATTCATTTGGTTGCGCATATACCCCCTATTATAAAACTTACCCATCCATCTTTATTTTTCCGCTTCTGAGCTAAGACAAATATCATAATAATTTTAATTTCATTAGCACTTCTTGCTGGTGCTATTTTTTATCACAAACAAACAGTGGTACCTCTTTCCAACTTTTTCTATAAATATCAAAGCGACGTATGACACTTCTACTGCCAGTAAAGCAGGAGAGTGAAAGAGACACAACATTATGACTAAATAATTTTTTGTAGTCATTCAAATGCAGGTTTGATATTTGTAGCAGTGTCATCGGAGATGCGTTGAAGTAAAAATGGCAAAAACGTACCAAATTTGGAAGTTGCGTACCAACGTACCCGGCGAAAAAATTCATACCAAAAATGGTACGTTTTGGCCAAAACGGCAACCGGGATCAGTATGATTTCATAAAATTGCGTTGAAACAAATACTGAATTATATGTTTCTATCCAACATTAGGGACACATTTTTTTTAATTTTTGTTGATTATAAATCTTTAGTTTTTGTTACTCGTTTTACGTTTACATATTTGTGTAAGTCAAGCGAGCTCAAAACCAGTTTAATTTAGTTTTTCAAGACATTTCATAGTATACTGCTTTAGAATACTTCCAGGAACTGTGGAATTGTAGACCTTTGACCACACATTTTATTTTAGTTCAGTAGTACTTTTTTCCAGCTATTTACATATATTTTTGACAAACCATCGCTTGTCAAATATGGCACTGAAATAAACTTTAGGAAAATTCTTTAATTTCGTATACCAAGAACAAAATTGTTGCTTTTTCGACTGGTACATTTTAAACTATTCATGACTATAAATGAGATAAGGGTGAAGAATAATAAGTTTTATGAAAAAATCATTATAAAAAAAATTATTATTGTTTTTATATTTTGAATAATTTTTATATTCATTAAAAGTTTTTATTTGTATAGAAAAGGAACGTTTAGAGATAACCTTAAGCCTTAACTTTTCTTATAGATCCAATTATTGCACGTTTTGCTAACCATTACACTACCAGAACGATAGTTTTTCTGAAACTTCGTGAATATTGCAATCAATATATCCAACTCAGAGTTACATTTGTTCCACGACAGTTAAATATATACGCAGTTTCATAAGAAAGTGCAGAGGAAAAGTTTACGAAATTAACTTATTCAGACAAGTTCTTTCGAATTAATTGCTAGCTTTACTGTTGTTCTCCCATAAAACACTATTTTAATCTATTTATCTCACTTGTGTCGTCTAGCCGTCCGCAGTTCCCCCTCTTGTGTGCGCCAATGCGCCACAGTATGTATCGAATGAATTGATGTTTATTTAGCGTACTCGTACAAAGGTAGAATTGGGTATATGCCAGGGTCTCCTATATGTAACTAAATAGATGCTGTACTTCAAATTGGATAAAAACTACAAGTAAAAAAAATTTAACAATACAAGCACTCGAATAACTATTAGAAATCTTAGCGTATATACGCTTAAGCTTCTCTTTATTTATAAGAAGCTTGCTGCTTGGTTCGGAGCTCAAGGCTAAGCTCAACTGTTCAGTTGTTACAACGTAAATATTTTGTATATGCTTCCAGTATTGCAAAGCTAAATGTATTACGTATATGAATGTATTTTGAAGTAGTTATACATAGTTACAGTGGCTGACAGTGGAAATGACCCACTTGGTTTTTTTTACATCTCACTAAAAATTCTTGAGCTTTTCGTTTCTTGATAAAAATATATATATATATAGATTTTTTATAGAAATCGCTCCAAACAGTATTTTAGCTGAAGAAGTTTTCGTAATATATTAGACGGACCAACTGACTCATTTTCTCTGTGAGCCACTGTAAAAACATATAGATATGCACATATATATATCTATATAAATATATAATGGCAAAGTACATTTGTATTTGTGCCGACTTAATTGCGACTTACAGAGAAATCTAACAACTGTTGTAGCCAGGGCTCCATTATAACTATTAGAAGACTGAAAAGGCCTCTTAATAACTTATTTTGAAGATGCAAAATAAAAGTTTATTCAGAGGAGCAGGGATATGATGGATGTATAGGGTGTTTTTTTTACAGGTTTGTTTTTCGAATAGAGATAAAACTGGCATTTTGTGGTCAAATCTGGCAACTCTAATGTCATTTATGTTCAGTTTGGTTTGCCATTTCATCATGAATAGGTTGACAAAAGAACAACGCTTGCAAATCGTGCAAATTTATTTCGAAAATAATGGTTCAGTTCGCGAAGTTTACCGTGAGCTCCGTCCATTTTATGGTCGACATAATCGTCCATCAGAGCAATTAATTCGGTTAACCATGGATCGTTTTCGCACTACGTTTACTCTATGTGATAATACGCATCCGCAGAGACGTCGAACAGTGCGCACCGAAGAAACAATTGCCGCTGTAGAGCAAAGTGTTGAAGAGACCCGAATGAATCGATTCGCCACCGTGCACAGCAATTGGAGCTTTGTCCATCAACTTTATGGAAGATTTTGCGCAAAGATCTTGGCTTGCGACCTTACAAGATCCAGCTTGTGCAAGAATTAAAGCCGCGAGACCATGCAATGCGTCGTGATTTTGGTGTATGGGCCGAAAATGAGATTGATTTCGATGCTGATTTTCATCGCAAAATTTTGTTCAGTGATGAGGCTCATTTTTGGTTGAATGGCTACGTCAACAAGCAAAATTGCCGCATTTGGAGTGAAGAGAATCCACATGAGACCCTTGAAACGCCATTACATCCACAAAAACTGACTGTTTGGTGTGCTCTATGGGCTGGTGGAGTCATTGGGCCATACTTCTTCCGCAATAATGCTGGAGAGGCAGCTACCGTTAATGGAGACCGGTATAGAGCCATGATAACCGACTATTTTGTTCCCGAATTGGATGGCATGAATGTGGATGAGTTGTGGTTCCAACAAGACGGCGCTACATGCCACACAGCGCACGTCACAATCGATTTATTGAAGGAAACATTCGATGAGCGCATAATTTCGCGGAATCGACCTGTCAATTGGCCACCAAGGTCGTGTGGTTTGACACCATTGGATTATTTTCTTTGGGGATATGTGAAGTCGCTCGTCTACAACAACAAACCAGAAACGTTAGGGGAATTGGAAGCCAACATTCGTGGCGTTATTGCCGACATACGGCCCCATATGCTCGAAAAAGTGGTTGAAAATTGGACTGTAGAATTGGCTTTATTCGAGCCAGCCGCGGCGGCCACATGCCCGAAATCATATTTAAACATTAATGGCATAAAATTATCCTTCCAATAAAGCCAAATTGATGGACCTTAAAACGATTTTCTTGTGTTTTATTTCAATTCGAAGTTCTATACCCCTAAAAAAAACACCCTTTATATAAAATAAATATATTTTCTTCTTCTTCTTCTTCAAATGGCTTTTGGCTGTCCAACATAGCTCGCCAGTTGTTTCTGCTTTCTGCCAATTGGAAATATCACCGGATGGCAAATCGGTATCCACTTGGTCCTTCCAACGGAGTGTTGGTGTCCCTCCTCCTCTCTGCCGGCGTCAACGCGTAAAGGTCCGTGAATCTGTAGAAGAACCTTTCTCTCGATTATTCCCACAGCCGCCTCATCAGGTGTTGTTAGTGTCCAAGCATCTGCACCATAAAAATAAATTGGTGTTAATGCTGATCCCCAAGTAAACGAAGTTTTTTAGTTTAGTTTAGTGCTATCGAAACTGGCTTTAAAATCAACAAAGAGGTGATGTGTGTCGATTCTTTTCTCAAGGGTTTTCCCCAAGATTTGGCGTATTGTAAAAATCTGGTCGACGGTGGATATACCAGTAGCCCGATTCTGTAACTTTTAACCACTCGCCGAGCGTTAAGCTTATCGCCAAATTTTAGCGTTTGTTCTTAACGAAAATGCGATTCTGTAACTCTCCTTTAACGCCGCTAAACAGCTGACTCTTGATAGTGATAAAATATGGAAATACTGGTGTTCAGACGTATTTAGCCCTAAATTACATGCACAAAACTCAAAACTAATTATGTTACTTTTTCCAAACGCTAAAACACTTGTAAATATATTGACGCGATCGTTAACACCTCGAAAATAATTCGCGACAGCTAACCAAGAGTTAGCGAATACGGAAAAGCGTTAAAAATGGTGTTAAGCGAAGTTAACGCTAACACCTGGCGTTAAAATAGTTACAGAATCGAAGCCCAAATCATTCTGTTCATGCCAGACTTCAGTCTTGCGCACAATACGCTTTATTGAACCTTACATGCGATATTTGAGAGGCCGCGATAAATCTACTTTGGGGGGAATAGAGATAAAACTGGCATTTTGTGGTCAAATCTGGCAACTCTAATGTCATTTATGTTCAGTTTGGTTTGCCATTTCATCATGAACAGGTTGACAAAAGAACAACGCTTGCAAATCGTGCAAATTTATTTCGAAAATAATGGTTCAGTTCGCGAAGTTTACCGTGAGCTCCGTCCATTTTATGGTCGACATAATCGTCCATCAGAGCAATTAATTCGGTTAACCATGGATCGTTTTCGCACTACGTTTACGCTAAAACACTTGTAAATATATTGACGCGATCGTTAACACCTCGAAAATAATTCGCGACAGCTAACCAAGAGTTAGCGAATACGGAAAAGCGTTAAAAATGGTGTTAAGCGAAGTTAACGCTAACACCTGGCGTTAAAATAGTTACAGAATCGAAGCCCAAATCATTCTGTTCATGCCAGACTTCAGTCTTGCGCACAATACGCTTTATTGAACCTTACATGCGATATTTGAGAGGCCGCGATAAATCTACTTGGGGGGAATAGAGATAAAACTGGCATTTTGTGGTCAAATCTGGCAACTCTAATGTCATTTATGTTCAGTTTGGTTTGCCATTTCATCATGAACAGGTTGACAAAAGAACAACGCTTGCAAATCGTGCAAATTTATTTCGAAAATAATGGTTCAGTTCGCGAAGTTTACCGTGAGCTCCGTCCATTTTATGGTCGACATAATCGTCCATCAGAGCAATTAATTCGGTTAACCATGGATCGTTTTCGCACTACGTTTACTCTATGTGATAATACGCATCCGCAGAGACGTCGAACAGTGCGCACCGAAGAAACAATTGCCGCTGTAGAGCAAAGTGTTGAAGAGGACCCGAATGAATCGATTCGCCACCGTGCACAGCAATTGGAGCTTTGTCCATCAACTTTATGGAAGATTTTGCGCAAAGATCTTGGCTTGCGACCTTACAAGATCCAGCTTGTGCAAGAATTAAAGCCGCGAGACCATGCAATGCGTCGTGATTTTGGTGTATGGGCCGAAAATGAGATTGATTTCGATGCTGATTTTCATCGCAAAATTTTGTTCAGTGATGAGGCTCATTTTTGGTTGAATGGCTACGTCAACAAGCAAAATTGCCGCATTTGGAGTGAAGAGAATCCACATGAGACCCTTGAAACGCCATTACATCCACAAAAACTGACTGTTTGGTGTGCTCTATGGGCTGGTGGAGTCATTGGGCCATACTTCTTCCGCAATAATGCTGGAGAGGCAGCTACCGTTAATGGAGACCGGTATAGAGCCATGATAACCGACTATTTTGTTCCCGAATTGGATGGCATGAATGTGGATGAGTTGTGGTTCCAACAAGACGGCGCTACATGCCACACAGCGCACGTCACAATCGATTTATTGAAGGAAACATTCGATGAGCGCATAATTTCGCGGAATGGACCTGTCAATTGGCCACCAAGGTCGTGTGATTTGACACCATTGGATTATTTTCTTTGGGGATATGTGAAGTCGCTCGTCTACACCAACAAACCAGAAACGTTAGGGGAATTGGAAGCCAACATTCGTGGCGTTATTGCCGACATACGGCCCCATATGCTCGAAAAAGTGGTTGAAAATTGGACCTGTAGAATTGGCTTTATTCGAGCCAGCCGCGGCGGCCACATGCCCGAAATCATATTTAAACATTAATGGCATAAAATTATCCTTCCAATAAAGCCAAATTGATGGACCTTAAAACGATTTTCTTGTGTTTTATTTCAATTCGAAGTTCTATACCCCTAAAAAAAACACCCTTTACAACAACAAATAATTCATATAGTAACATTTCATGTACTTTTTTACGTATTTCCTGCGATTAGACTGTATGTTATTGTTGGCAAGTTTAAACGATAATTGCAACGTTGAAAGGCATACGACTATATATAAAAAATAGAAAACAACAAATGAATCCAAATAACAATGGAAAATACTTTAAAAATGCAATTTGTTCAGAAAGGAGTGAAGCTAAAAAAAATTTATTAGTAATGACTTTCAAATGCGCATAACAATGTACACAAACTTTAGATATGTAGAGCTGTGTTCAATATAATAGTAGTGAAATTAAAATGGATATTTTTCGATTAAATAAGAAGAAGCTGTGATTTTCATAATTTTCATTTAAAATATAGCAAATTCCATAACAGAAACCAAATAAAATGAAATTGCAAAATTTACACAAAGTTCAGGAAAGTTAATTAAGTTTAAAAAATTTAGATCAAAATTTCAATATTTTTGGGCAGAATTTGTCGAAAATTATTATTGAATGATTTTTATTAATTATTAGAAATTTTTATTTGTATACAAAAAGAAAATTTAGCGACACATCCCATAGTTGTTCTTACAGATCTTCTTTATCGATATTGGCACGTTCTGTTAACCACAGGGCTATCAGAACGATTTGTTGTTTGTCATCTATTAATTTTTACCACCCATTTGCGCAGATGTCAACAATCTGTTGACATTATCATTGCTAATGTTGGATTTGCTTAATGTTCGCTGATTCCATTTGATATTCTGTCGGCTTGTTTATTGTACAAATTATTTTTATTTTTTCATGCATTGAAATTTCAGTTATACTATGAATGCTGCAACTTAAATTAGTTGTTAGAAAATAGGGGAAGTTAACTTTTCGTCGCCGTTTTTATGTGAGTCTTTCTTCCATCATAAAACGAAGTTCTGCCAAAGAAAATTTTTTTTCAAAAGCTTTGCCAATTTAAAATTACACATTTTTCCTGTGTTGTAAAACTTATTTTTTCAATATTCCAGAAACTTCTGTAGTTAAAAAAATAAAGTTTAAACTTAAAAATATTTTGAAAATAAAATTTTTACTTTCTAATTTTAGCAAAATTTTCGATTTTTCAAAATAGAAAATATTAAAGCTCGCTATCAAATTTTTTACCCAAATTTTTTTGTACACCTGATGTATCCTAAAGAGACCCGGGAATTTTCAGAAGGGTGTTTTTTGTTTTTCCAAATTTTAATTTTTGATTTTTTTCTAACTTTTTAGTCGAGTTCAATTACACGCCTAACAATGTCAGCATAAATTTTCAACCATTCTTCGGTTTAAGCAATTTTGTAAACTTTTTTGTAATAAATTCCAAACCTTTCAATTACCTACAAAAATGTTCAATTTATAGTAGTTTAAATTTAAAACTGAACTGAAAATACTTCTAAAATTTTTTAAATTTCTTCTCATTTATTTCTAAGTTTTTTCAATTCATTGAATTTTTCTCAAAACAGTTTATTGTGTGCTGTGTGCTGAGTGTTTAGAGAAGACGACTCTGATGCAGTGGGCGTCGGTTCGAATTCTGCCAACTGATACAAATGTTTTTTTAATTGTGAAACCATTTCTGGTTTAAAATTTAAACTTTTTTCCACGCTCATTTTCCCGAAAACTGGCCTAATTTAAGTTCTAAACCAAATTTGGTTTGGACATATATGTAGCCTGGAAAAGTTTAAAATGTAGGCTCAAATTTTTAGCCGTGTAGTTAAATATAAAATATTTTGATAACCGAAGCTTTTTCAAATTAAGTTCGCCTGTGATATCAAAACTTTGAAGTTTAAGAGCCACTCTAATATAAACATATGTGCATAGATTACTTTTTAAAAATTTAGTTTTGTTAGTCATACGCCGCGTTTAACTTCAAGGTTTTCCACATTTTATGTGCTATTTTATGTGAATTTTATGCTGTTTTTTTCGTTATCTATAACATAAATGCCCACTAGAATGGTTGCCACATAGCTACAAAAATATTTTTTTTTTTTTTTTTTTGATGTTGTTTGGGTATGTTTGTTTGGTCGTTTTCAAGCGCGGTATATACTCGTACGATTATATATTGAAATCAACACCAATTAAATTTATTTATCAGAATTATTATTCCGATGACAAGATCACTCAATCGTACTCGATTGTAAGCCATTTCAAAAAAGCTCAAAAAAAAAATATAGTCCATGGCTTGGGATATCCTTAATTCTCATGTTGAGTTTTAGTATCCCTTACACGGTTAAAAATTGCAAACTTGTCTTGTGAAAAAAATTCAATGACTTGAAAAATCTTTTAGAAAGAAATAAAAAGAAGATAAAAAATTGTAAACCTATTTCACTAAAGTTTTAAATCTAAACCGAAAGACATTAGCTGTGTTCGGTGAAAAAAACAGCTGTTGCTCTTTTGATTGGTTAATAGCTTAAATTTTAAAGATTTTGTTGTTGCTTTCCTATGCCACGATCAGCTGTTTTTCACGTGCAAGTTTCAGTGAGTAAAATTTTCCCAGCAGAAATTTGCAACTCTCTCTCCCAGTAAAAATTTTATAAAATTTTAAAAAAATTGTATCTTCACCGAACACAGCTATTATTAGTTTCAAAGGTTTGGCATTTATGACCAAAAAGTTAAAAAACAAGTAAGGAAGTCTAAGTTCGGGGGAAACCGAACATTATATACCTAGTAGTGATCTATTATGTCATCCCAATTTACGCAGGTCTATTTTAATACTTTCAGTTCATATTTGCATTCAAATAGACAGACGGACAGACAGATAGACGTATCGAGAGACAGACATGCCTACATCGACTCAGCTCATCCTCCTGATCATTGCACTATACGTACAAATATTTCATGTTCATGAAAGGTATGAAAATCAAAAAGGATATAAAACTTCGCTTTTGCAGTGGGGTATTAACTACTTGCCCGGATATTTTACTTTTCATCCTGAACGTTTTGATATACATTAATAAATATATATCTCGATTCGTTTATGCCGAATGAAGTAATATACCTTGTGTGCGTAACAAAAATAGATATAAAAAAGGGTGTCTTTTATAGGCGCCAGAGAACTCAACCGATCTTTATGAAATTTTCACAATATATACTTGGGTTCACTGGGTATAGCATAGACAATATATAGTTTTGGAAAAGTAGGCGGAGCCACGCCCCCAGGCTATATGAAGTTTCAATTCGTCATAACTCCGAACTTTTTTGGCCTAAATTAATGAAATTTGGATATATGTGTCACTTAGTCAATATCTACATAATTTTTCAAAAGTGGGCGGTGCCACGCCCCCATATTTTGTGTTTTGTTTTGCTCTTGAACTTTCACAATAGGTTCAGGAGTTCGCTGGGCACGACACAGTCTGTATATAGCTTTTGGAAAAGCCCCCAGGTGATATAAAGCTGCAGTGCGGTATAGTTAGGCGTTAATTTGGTTCAAGTTAATTACATTTTATATATAAATGTGTTCTATGTATCAAAACGTCAAAACAACGTCTACCGGGTTTGCTAGTATATTATAAAATGGAGAAAGCAAACAACGAATTTCAGCATTCTTTTGTAAAACTGAGAGACTAGTTTGCGTTCAAATAGACAGACGGACAGACAGACAGACGGACGGAGAGACGGACGGAGAGACGGGCATGGCTAACTCGACTCCGCTCATCGTACTGATCAATTTAGTGAACTTTTCTCTTCTTGTTCTCATACTTACATACATTAAATGTTTATGAAAGGTATGAAAATCAAAAAAGATATATAACTTCGGTATTGCAGTGGGCTATTAACTACGTGCCCGAATATTTTGCTTGTGTGTTTCCCGATTTGGCTAATTTTTGGCAGAAGTATAATACATGCTACTGAGGAGCAGCTGACCAATTTTCATTGAAATATCAAAATCGAATTATAAGAGATTGCCTTTGAAAATAGCAGAAATTTTATGCTTAAAAGTGGGCGGCGCCACGCCTACTTCTTCGAAATTGACGAAATTTTTTTGCGGCCGAGTTTTTCTTAAAAAGCTTATTATGTGTGCAAAAATTTGGTTGATATAACTTGGTTGGTTGTAGAAATATCGCTTTTTAAATTTTACAAAAAAATTTTCCAGAACTATGTTAAAAAACTGGGCGTGGACATTAACCGATTTCGCCCATTTTTACAGCAAACAGTTACCTTTATATATAAAACATTATCACCAAATTTCGTTTCGACCAATAAATTTTTGGCGGAGTTATGGCATAAAAAGTTTTGTGGAATAGTCCACTATAAAGGGGGCGGGGCACCTCCATTTTCGAGAATTTTAAGTTTTTGGATTTCTTTGTTTACGAAAACTTTAAAAGTGAAATATAAATGATGTGAGGCTATTTTAGGCAAAGTTATTGCCTATTTAATATATCTACGATCCTCTTCAAAATCTTTTATATAAAAGTGGGCGTAGACCTTCACCGATCCCGCCCGTTTTTTCGTGGAACATTCCTTGCATGCCTGAAAACCTGCGCGCTGAATTTCTTTTCGATATCTTGAATGGTTTTTGATTTATGATTAATATTATTTCTAAATTTGACTTAATCAAAAGTGGGCGGTGCCACTCCCGTTTTCAAAAATTTCTTGAAAAATTTATTTTATGCTTCAATTTCAATGTATTCACCAAATCTTATCCTTATAGGTGTATTATGTACTGAGTATTCACTTTTTTTGTGTTTTCGAAAATATTCTATATATAGAAAGTGGGCGTGGCTATTGTCCGATTTCGCCCATTTTAAATATCGCTCGGAGATGAGTGCCAAGGAACATGCATACCAAATTTCATTAGGATATCTCAAAATTTACTCAAGTTATCGTGTTCACAGTTTCTCTTTTCGTCCCGAACATTTTGATATATAGAAGTCTATATCTATCTCGATCCGGTTATGCCGTTACGTACTGCCGTTAGGCGACTAAAGTTAATATACCTTGTGTGGGTAGCACTACTAGATATAAAAAAGCTGACGCGACACATTCTCTAGTTTACCAGCTAGCAAATTAGCAAATCTCAAAACCGAAAAATTATACCGAAAGAAGTTTTTCCGTGTCGTTGAAATTTTGGTTAATTGTTTTGTGATGCGTTTTGCCACAGTGGATACGGGGCAATACCACCACGCCAAAGGTCCCAAGTTCGAAAAGCATTGATATCATTATCCAAAGCTGGGCGATAAGCCATCAAGCCACGGTTACGATTTACTTTAATCGTAATCGTAGTTTTTGCAATTAACGATTACGTAATCGTAATTTCAGCTCTTGTAAAATTACGATTAAGGTAATAGTCACTCGATATTTCTTAACGTATAGAAAAAGATCGACACTAAACAACTTTATTTTAAAAATTTTCTATGAAAATTATAGCAACTTAAATCCCAGTTCCATAAATTAACGATTACAGCAACTGTAATTTAAAACAATGTGAAATTATGATTACTGTAGTCGTAATCCTACTTGTAATCGGTTATGGATATAAACCTTATCGCCCAGCTCTGTCGTTAACGATTTACTGTCCGATATTCTTCGAGAAAACACCATGCCGACTGGTTATGTACAAACTTGTAAAATGCTAGTCCTTTTTTTTTATAGTTTTGGTGCTTTTTCGTATTGATGGAAAGTGGCAGCCTCTATTATTCATACAAATACTTGAACTACAATTTTCTAACACATGCATTACAATTTTGCTCGCTGACTACATTTAATTATCAGCGACACACAAATGCAAATGAGCTCAAATGCAACAACACAAATACAAAAATATATATATTTAAAATTCGTTCTCTAGAAAATAATACACGCCACTTGCAGTCGCAGGTAAACACAAGGAAAAAAATATATGTATTATGAATCCATTAATATGAGAGTACTAAGTAAAAAGTAAATTAAAAAGGAAAAAAAAAATAATTCTATTGTTTATTTAAAGGGCGTGATTTTTAAAACAATGTTGCAATTTTAATATCGCAATTTTGTATGACAAGCTTTTGTATATATAAAAACTACTTTTTATATATCTAGCAATTACCAATTTTTTTCTCATACAAAGTTCTCTTATATACTGCAGTGCTGTAAATAAAAGAAATAAAATACATATCATATGGTAATTATTAATAATTTTCGTGTGCTGACAATGCCATTGTTGCTGTCATATCTACATATGTATGCCATGCTTCAAGCGTAAAACTAAAATAACGACAGTTATAACAAAATTGAAAAATTTTAAATGAAAAATTAACAAAATGACAGCTTGTCAACGACTTGACAGTTTCACGCACTAAAAATATTTGATGTGGCTGCATTTGACTTGACTGTAGAAAAAAACTCTTTACATACATTATGGATTTGAAAGCAATTTTATATGCGGTGTTGAGATTTTTAGCTGCATTTTTCTTAATAGGATTTAAAAAAAACACAATTAGGGCCGAGTTTCAAAAAATGATGATAAAAAATGTGAGCCCTTTTTGAGATTTGAAACTATAAAGGTGGAGTGCAATTATTGGACTTTAAGGCCCGGTTTTTCAGTACAAGCTCAACTCAATTTGTCAGCTTAAACTTGTTACGCAGTTTTCAAGTCAACTTTAAACGAAGTTTAAACGTAGTTTAAGCGGCCAATTTGGCAGGGTTAAGCTCTAGTTAACCTGTCAGCTGTTTGCATATTTGATGGTTTTGGTTGTGAAACAATAAACTGAACGCAATTAAAAAAGGACGATATTTTTATATTTAATTAAATACTGGATATATCATCTGACGAAAGTGATTATAGTGATGCAGAAATTAGCGAAATCTTAACTATTACAATACTGAGGAGAAGCTATGGCGTTGAATATGTAAACAAATGTTATCTGTTGCCGTATCTAAATAAAAAAAAAAAAGCCAATGTTGCCGTATAAAAAGAAAATCTTAAAACCGGCCTTAAACTCTCACTGAAAAGCCGCTCTGCAATTTAACTGGAGTTTAAATTTACGCCGAGTTTAAGCAAACTTAGTTTAAACTGAGCTTAACCAAGGACTGAAAAACCGGGCCTAAATGTTTTTTCAAATGCCGCAGATCCATTTGAGATTTAAGGAATTTATTGACTAAGTTTAGATACGTGCACTCTAGCTTTAAGTTTTCAATTTGCACTTTTAATTTTCGTGCTTTTATATCTTCTTGTTCAATGAAACATGACCATATCTGTTAAATAATGGTTACTAATTGTTACTATTACCGGTTTGATTAATTATTGTCTTGAGAATCCATGTAATAATTGATTACCATTACTTTTATTTTTTATGATTATTTTCCAATTAATGAAGAAACCCAAAAAAATCATGTTTTTTACGATTATTAAAAAAAAATCAAAAATAATAAAAAAAAATTGGTTTGATCATTTTTGATTGTTTTTTTTACTTTTTTGGAATATTTCTGACTTTTTTAAGAACTTTGTTGTAGAACGCATAAATATACATATTGTCATTACTGAAAACAATCAAAAATAATCAAAACAACTTTTTTTTTGATTATTTTTGATTATTTTAAATTGTTTTGATATTTTTTTATATTTTATAAATTTTTTCTAATCGTAATCAATTAATAATTGTATTTTCGTGGAAAAACAATTAAAATAATCATTACCAATTAAAAAAGCCGTCAAACTAATTGATTACTAATTACTAATCAAATTTAACAGGTCTGATTAAGACATACTTTTCAAAAATAATTCAATGGAGCGCGCTTTATGCCCTAAATGTTTTTCCCAAATGTAAACGAAGATACTGTCTACGTCATTTGTCAATACTTTGAAATATACATTATTTCTTTCTAGAAGTTTTAAAATCAAATCTGTCGTATAATAGTTACGTTTAGCATGATATTTTAAGAAAACCCGGGAGAAAAGGAAAAATATATAAACATACTTCTTCAAAGAAAGTTTTGAAGGAGCTCAAATCTGGTTTATAAGACCTGGATCAGATTGTTCTTTCATTGTTTAAAGTTCAAATAGAAATACGAATGCTTGAAAATTTCGTTCACAAAAAATCACCTTGTATTTTACTAAAAATTAGTACTTCTCACAAATTTTAATTTTTTTTTTTTCAAATACTTAAGAGACCTTTTTCTTGGGTATCCATTGTTAGCTGGGTTATTTTCCACATTTGAAATCGAAATATCTTTAAATTCAGGATGCATTTTTTAACACTCAATTTTTATTTTCATATGTGTTAACTTTGAATAAGTCAAGAGGCTTCCCATAAAATTCACTATATTTTTTGCCTACGAAAACTTATGAGAGAAAATAGTTTTTTGAAACATGTACGTTTTTGAGTTTTGGGTATGTTGTTGTTGTTTGTAATGATCAAAACACTCCCCAAAGGTTTTGGGGTATGGTGTTGTATAGCTCACCCAAAAGTTGCTCAAAAATCGACACCAAGATTCCCCCGTTTTTCAGGCGTTTTTAGTTGTCTTGATCAGCGCGCCACTTAGCGGAATTTTGGTTTCTATAGAATATATAGTCATGGAGTTCTTAACGATGTATCAGATTTCAAGTCTCTATCTCAAAGGGAATCTACTCAATAATCGATTTCGATTGCTGTCTGCACAATGATGACAATGTGCCCCGATTTCACACAATTATTCTAAATAGCTCAACACGTGAGCCACCTACCGGAATTTTCTTGATCAAATATTGCATTGTCACCGAGTTCTGAACTATGACTAAAGTATCAAGTCTCCCAGGGTAGTTACTAAAAATTTATCGCAAGATTGCCACGGCTTTTGAAGAATTTTAAATTCTCTCGATCCATGCGCCACCTACCGAAATTTTGTGTACAACATGGCTTTTAGTTGTTTATCTATTCCCAAGTTTGAATGCTTTAGCTCACCGGGAAGTGACATAAACATGAATCCCAAGATTTGAAATTTTAAATTAATTTACCATATATGCGTCACCTAGCTTATTTTTCAAGGAATTCGGAACTATGTTTCAAGTTTAAAGTGCCTAGCGCAACGAGAAGTTAACTAAAAACAGTTTGCAAGAATTCGTATGGAAATGAGCGGACAAGGTATCAATTTATGTTGAGTTATTTGAAACAAAAATCTGAGATAGGAATTTCTTAAAACAATTGTGAGACAAGTAAAGTTGGGCGATTTCCTTCAATTTACAGATCGACAGAACTAGTTCTTCTTTTTCACAACTAGCTCTTTTACTTCGTTCAGCCGTTCAATCAATTCTATCAATTCGCGGGTAAGGAACATAGGAAACCAAAGAAAAAGCATAGACACAAACGAGGATGAGTAACTCGGGTAGAAGTTCACCATTCGGTAAACAAAAATTTATTGTGGTACTTAGATCCAATGTAAATTTTGCCAGAGCGCAATTTTTTGATTAACTTAAGCGGTTTTTCCAACCTAATATTGAGTTTGTTTGCTGAAGCAATTTCTGCTCGCCCTTGGTTGTTAATGCTTGTTGCCACAGGAGCACTTGAACTACTATATTCACTGAACGAGGTTGGAAACATTCAAACCAAGCAATTCGTTCGTTCAGTGAACTGATTCGTTTAAGTGAACTAGTACTTTCGCGAACTACACAACTCTTCAAACAAATTCTAACGTTTTCAAACAATATATTGAGATGTGGTTTAGGAACTAAAAATAAATTTTGATACACATAAATATTTATGCTCGTTGCACATAGGTCGCTCTTTGCTGATGAAGTGGGTTGCCAGCGGATCTTCCATTCAGCAGACGATAGAGGAAAATGCTCTTCAAAAACAATTAAAAAAAAATTAAAGCGCATAGCGAGATAAAAAGTAAACAATTCAGATTAAAGTGAAAATAAAGTGAACAGTAAAACTAAAAAATAAATAAATAAATGTGAAATTTATGGTTCAGCGACTCAACTCAATAACAAGAAATCGAATGAGCTCTAACAAGAAGCTCAACAGCAAACAAGAACAACTCAACAAAATGCTGTTATGCACAATTTTTTTTGTATGTAAAACGAACTGGCAGTAAAAGCACAAAATAAGCAGAAATGTTGGCTGGGAAAATAAAAGCAAAAAGCATGGAAAGTGATAAAAAAGAAAGCAAATCTATGACTGTGTCAGCAGGGCAACCACTTTTCCGCTTTTACCGTTACCAATGCAACGTCTTTTGAAATTGTAGCGTACTTAGTATGCGCTATCTTGTCTCGGTGTTTCTGTATCTTGCAGTTATACTGCAGCAGAGTCAAAAGCATTGTGGCACGATTTGAATTCTTTTCAGCTTTATTCGACTTACGTATGAAGATAGGTAGGTACCCTGCACTGAAATATCTAACTAGTCAGTAAACATACTAGTATCCAAATATAATAAGCTGTAACCATTTCATTCGTTTATTTCATTTGCATTGCATGCTATTGTAATTTGCAACCAGCTTACGAAATATTCCAAAGATATAATTTATGTTTTGCAATCCCAAAGCGGGGTTTTTCCCAGCGAAAATTATGAAAAATGAAAATGATGTATTGGTGAGCCCATTTTCTTATTTTGATCCCTGCTAGAGGTTTTAACCACATTTTGACTAGTACTCTTTTAACTTTTTCGAACTAGTATGATACTGGTATGATTACACTGCATTTTTACTAGTACATTTCTTTCCATTTTAAACTACTACGAAACTGGTATTTTACGACCAGTATGAGACTAGTATATTTCCACTTTATACTAACTATTATTTCATAAGTAGTAGATTACTGGTGGCCGCCGTGGTGTGAAGGTAGTGTTGCCGGCCTACCACACCGAAGGTCCATGGTTCGAGCCCTGGTACAGGTAACATCAAAAGTGATTTGAAAAAGTTTTTCAAAACGGGGTCGCCCCTCGGCAGTGGTTTGGCAAACTCTCCGAGTGTATTTCTGCCATGACAGGCTTCTCAGCAAAAATTCGTCTCCTTTGTAGATGCCGTTCGGAGTCGGCAAAAAACTGTAGGTCCCACCAATTTGTAGGGAAAATTCAAATCGGCACACCACAAATTGGAAGAGAAGCTTGGCGCAAAAATCTCTTAGGAGGTTTATGATGATATACCTGTTGTATATCGCGCCATAGAGATAGAGATAGTAGATTACTGGTATGTTCTGGTCAGAATCTGACAATTGACATCTCGTAGGACATCGCCATGTTAAAAATACCAGTTGCTTATATGAAAAAATATGACAGTTGGCTGACTAGTTGGGCTTGGAGCATATACTAGTTGTAAAGTAGTTTGCAACTAGTTGGTTTGACTGCAGGTTAGATGCAGGTATACCCTCACATACACATATATATTTCTGTGTCTGTATAAGTACTACAAATTTATTTAGCACATTTATCTGCCTTTTTAGAGTCGGGCAAATGGAATTATTTTGAAATTCAGTTGCCTTTAACCAGTTTCTATCTTATTTTTCATACTTTTTTGTATTTTGTAAAGTTTCTTTTTACCTGTTTGTTGGGTTCGGTATGCCTCCGAAGCTGGTTTGTTTTAGTACTCTTTAGCTTTTTTTGTGGTTTGATAATTTTTTTGGTAGGCTCATGAATACAGATATGTGGGCAGGGGCGTTGCCAAAAAAAGGCACAACAGGAGTTTATGTAGGAGAAAATTTTCTTGTGGAGGCATTTTAATTTTTGTTTGTTTGTTCAAGGGCTAGGCCTCTAGGACTGAAGAGGACAAAAAAAGTAGGTCCTATCAATTCTTCTTTCTTTTAAACTTCGAAATATAACATTCGTGAAGATAACATTCAGTGAGTTTAATGTTATTTACCAAATAAAGTACTAGTCTAGTTCTATCAAAAGCTGTGTGATTTAAGGGGTGCTGGGTGAGTGATTTAGCCATGCTGAGGGGGACCTCGTGAGATAAGGTTTTGTTTTAGACCAAACCAATGGTTTCACGCTTTGCTTCATTCTGTTAAAACCTTATCACGTCAATCGTATGCTCCAACCAGCAACACGTACTTTTTCTGAAAGTACTGATGTTTTCACAATCTTCTTCAGATGGTTTAACATCCTAAACAAGAAAAAGGGCAAGTGTTCCAACTTTATAATTAAACAACCAAGATCTTAGCAAAAAAATTAAATATATAAACCTACTCAGTGTCAACTCCATTAGAGCGCTGATAGTAACTGAAAGTGCCTTTCTCTGCGCAAGACTACCAGGTCAACGGTAAATGATATCGGAAGGTTTCGGATGTTTTACAGATGTGGACACTCCCTTGCCGTTATGAATCCGGTCCTAATGAACCTTTTAGTACTATCAAAAGATGGATTCTCAATTATTTGGATATAAGTGGGCCTTCGACTGCCTAGACTTGGCTTTGAGAGATATCGCAAGCTCCTTCTAGTTAATAATATTAATCATTTGTCGCGATAAAAATCTGAGGAGATTAAAGCCGAGCATCTCTAAAACTTTGTACTGCTTCTAATTTTTTCTACAAATTGTCGGGTCCTACACGTTTTTTGGAAATCTTCGAACGGCACCTGCCAAATCAGATGCATTTTTGCTGAGAAGCCTTCTATGGCAGGAATTCACTCAAGGAGTCGACGACCACTGCCGAGGAGCGATCCTGTTTTGAAAAAAAATTTTCCAAACGTTTTGAGGTTACGTCCCTTCACTTGAACCTGGGACTTTCGGTGTGTTAGTCCAGCAACAATAATACCCCATCACGGGTCCTTCTAGTGACCTTCCATTAAATGCAACACTCGTAATAAACAGAAATTATCGCCGTGGTGTGAAGGTAGTGTTGCCGGCCTACCACACCGAAGGTCCATGGTTCGAGCCCTGGTACAGGTAACATCAAAAGTGATTTGAAAAAAGTTTTTCAAAACGGGGTCGCCCCTCGGCAGTGGTTTGGCAAACTCTCCGAGTGTATTTCTGCTCATGACAGGCTTCTCAGCAAAAAATTCGTCTACTTTGTAGATGCCGTTCGGAGTCGGCAAAAAACTGTAGGTCCCACCAATTTGTAGGGAAAATTTAAATCGGCACACCACAAATTGGAAGAGAAGCTTGGCGCAAAAATCTCTTAGGAGGTTTATGATGATATACCTGTTGTATATCGCGCCATAAAAGAAGAAAAGAAGATTCTAAAATGGCAGTATCCCCCCCACTTATCCCTATGACTCTACGTCCAAGCATGTGCGCCTCATATTTTCATAAGAATGCGCTTTGTAAGTACATATGTGGCAGTTATGTGAAGTTTTCTTTTTATTTTATTTTCCTTTGGGTTCAAAGTTTCGAAAGTAAGCCTAAAAAGTTTCACAGTTGTTAATCCCTAGCAATTAAATTACGCCTCTATTTACTTTGAACGGTCTTAAAACCAGTCAGATTAAAGTGTATACGCTTTTGACCGTTACCTAGATAAGTTTTTATTGATGTTTGTATAACTTTCTATAAACTTAAGCAATGATTGGGCAAATAAATAAATAGCATACAGATATTTATTGACAGAGCAATAAGAAATTTATATGGGGTTAATCATTCGTTCAGCCATTATAGGTAACATAAGTAGTATATGTGTTTATTTGTATGTATGTACAGTGGATCACAGTGGAAATAGTTCAGTTGGTTTTTCTAATCTTCGTTTGTTGATTTCATATAAAAATATAGATTATTCTTTGGTATAAATATCTTGAATCAGTGCTTCTAAACTTATGCAGAAACTCCGAAAATTCCCTGAAATTTCAAAAATGGCGGTGAACATTTTCAGACTGGAGCGTAGAGTTTTGAAATAATTTCTGAGTATGCAGTTTTGCAGCCTATTAAATTCAGGTATTCAAAGTGCAAGTCTCAAGAATCTTAAAAATTTTTGTTAATTTTTGTAATTTTTTTACGTGATGTTTTGTATTTTCCTCCTATGAGCTTGTCAAATTTATTTAAAAAAAGTTGCCAAAAACCAACATAATTTTTAGGAGCGTTGAGACTTGCACTTAGTGAGACTAGATTTTATGAGGTCACAAAGTTGCATACTCACAAATCGTTCTGAAATTCTTACCTTAAACTTGAAAATTATTATCCCTTTTTTGCAATTTCCCGGAATTTGTACAATTTTTGGAAAAACTGATTCAAACGATTTCCATGAAAGAACTATCTATATTTTTATATGAAATCAACAAACAAATTTTAGTTGAAAAAGTTTTCGTAGTATATCAGAAGCACCACCTGGATAATTTTTAATTGTGAGCCACTGTATGTACAGCTGTGTTTAATATAATAGTAGTGAAATTAAAATTTATATCGTTCGACGATATAAGAAGACGATGTGATTTCAATCATTTTCATTTAAAATAAAGGGAATTCCATTACAGAAATCATATAAAATGAATTTTCAAAGTTTACGCAAAGTTCAGGAAATAAAACTTAAAAAAATGGCCATCAAAATCTTCAAACTTTTTGGCAAAGTTTCTAGGAAATTTTCGAGTACGCAGTTTTCTATACCAATCAATTTTAATATCACATTCTGAAAGTTAGAACTCGCTCGAAAATTTCCCTAAATTTTCAGAATTTGTTTCGTCAAGGGTGTTGAGTGATTTCTTCCATACAAACCATGAAGAAAAATTTATTTTGTATGGAATAAACTCTGCCCAAAAATATTTAAATTTTGATGTAAATTTTTAAAAGTTTAATTAACTTTCCTTAACTTTGTGTAAACTTTGAAATTTCTTCGTATGTGGTTTCTGATATGGAATTCGCTATATTTTAAATGAAAATTATTAAAAACACAGCTTCTTTCTATTTCGTCGTACAATATCCAATTTAATTTTACTGCTATTATATTTAACACAGCTGTATATGAACCTGGTGTTATTTTTATTCGTGTGCCATCAAATTTTAACGACATCAAATGCCAGCTGCATTAAAAATGTTTACGGTATTTTCCACATAAAGGTTAATAAACAAATTTCATTAATTTAAATTCAAATAAATTATTTATGTCTGCCATTAAATTTCCTAAAAATACACCCATCAAAATGCCTACTTGCATTTATTTTTTCATTTTGTCACCTACTCCGACTTCTCTACAGCAAAGCCCTTTACTTGCACAGCTTGACGCGAATGTTCTAAACGAGTTGCTTTGTACACTCGTCGGACTTCAATTTCTTAAATTTCGCGTATGTCATCACATAAGATTCGAGTTTTTTGATGTCTTCCAAGTGTGGCTTAATGCTGTTGTTTTTGATGTCTTACACATCCACAGTTACAAAATGACTTTTGTAGGCATTTACATTAGGCTGGGTCTATTTTTATAAACATACAATAAATGATACTTTATAATTTGTATGAAGATTTGATGAAATTGCTTTCCTGCTATTTTTTAGCTGAATAAATTTCAACGTAGAAATTTTGACCTTGAACTTTTAACAGTCATGATTTCTGAGGCAGATCTTCCGTTTTTGCTACAGTCATTGGCGCGATTTTTTTTTTTTTTTATACCATTCATGAACATGTAATGGTATTATAACTTTGGTCCGATGTTTGTAAGTATGAGAAGAAGAAGAGATAGACCTACCAATAAGTATACCGAAATGATCAGGGGATGAGCTGAGTCGATTTAGCCATGTCCGTCTGTCTGTTTGTACGAAAACTAGTCCCTCAGTTTTTGAGATATCTTGATAAAATTTGGCATGGAGCCGCCATTTTGCAAGAGATTAATCATTCGTTGGTATAAGCAAGATCGGAGCAATACAACGCATAGCTCCCATACAATCGATAGTTTCGATTAATGGGTTTTGGGCTATAAATTTTGCAATTAAAAAGCTAGGAACGTAAAACTTTGCAGGTTTGGTACTTATTATGTATGTAATGTGTGTAGTGAAAATCAGCCAGATCGGACCTACATAACATATAGCTCCCATACAATCGATTCTTCCGATAAATGGGGTTTGGGCTATGTATCTTTAAATTAACAGTTTTGCAGAGTTTGTACTTATTGTAAGTAAGGATCGTACACTTAATACCGTGATGCGTATTCATGGAAGGTATGAAGTCTTCGGCACAGTCGAAGACAGCACTTTCTTTACTTGTTTTTTCCCCCTCTGCAATTACAAATATCCTAATATGCATACCTTACATCTTTTATTACCAAGAAAATTCAATATTCCACTTCTGATTTTTGTAAAATATATCTTTTACATTTTGTTGATGTTTTGTGATTCGTTTTGTTTTGTTGCTTTGTAGTTTCTGTTTCTTAATTTAACCTGACACGCAAACGGGAATAAAATCGTGTTCAACTGGTTTTCGTTCACAGCTATTTGTTCCGTACGTCTTTTCCTTTGACTGAGACAAGCTACTTTCTTTTTTCATAAATGTCTTGTAAGCAGCTACAAATTAAGCTGTTTTTTTTATATACTTGAATTTTGAGATTTTTGTATTTACTGTTAGGTATTTACGTAAAAATTTTATTTCAGATTCGGGAAATAAAAAACTTAGTCCATTAGATCGAAAAGAATTTTTTTGGTATTGTTGTAAGAGCTGCTCATTGTACATATTTTGTAAGTGCCATTAGCTCAAGACCACTTAATAGGAATTATTATTCAATTCAACAAAATGTTGGGTTACCGAAATTTGAATTCAGAAGTCCTTGGGTCCGACTTCTCGTCGATGTTGATTTTCTGAAACTGCAAGTTTCGAAGTATTACCAAAACAGCTGAAAAATCTTGTTGCTTTTTAAATTATAATAGTAATTGTATATTTATTAGCAACTGGTTTTGAACTCAAGAGCAAACTTTGCATAGTATATTTTCGTGTACAATGCCAACTTTCAGCTCCTTTGGGAAATATTGAAGTTTTAGTAGCTCACTGCAACGTAGATCGAAATATGTTAACCGCAAGTCCGCCTCCCCTTGGTTCTTCCTATCAGACTTGTTAAATTTGATTAGTTTGTTTTTCAAGAAAAGGCAATTATTAATTGATTACGATTAAAAAAAATTTAAAAAAATTTTAAATAATCAAAAAAAAGTTGTTTTGATAACTCTTGATTATTTTTGATTTTCTTTTGAAGATATTTGCATTTTTTCAGTATTGTTGTAAATACAGATAAACATACACATCAACAAAACTGAAAAAAAATCATAAAAAAAAATAATCGAAAGTTATCAAACCCCCTTTTCATTTGATTATTTTTGATTATTTTTAATTCTTTTAATTTTTTAATCGCAATCAATCAAATTGCCTAAATCACAAATAAACAAAAAAAAAAAACAAAAAACTATAAAATAATTCAAAATTAATCAAAAGTAATCAAGAAGAATTTTTTTTATTTTCTTTGATAATCGTTACTTTTTTTTTATTATTTTTTTTAATTAAGTGAAAAAAAAATCCTTTAAAATTTTAAGTAATTGGTAATCAATCATTAGATGGATTCCTAAGAAAGTAATTAATCAAACCGGTAATCATTAGGATTAGTAACCATTATTTACAGGTCTGCTTCCCATGCTTTTTGAAGTCCCGAAAATCCCGGACATCTTTCTTACAATACTAGATGTCTAACTTAAAATTCAGGATATCCTTTATTTCGATAGCTAGAACGGTTTCAGAGTTATCGGCCAATATGTGGACCAGGGTGACCGAAAATTTCTTAGTACAATATGGGTATGAAACGAGAGATACTAATGTGTGCGATGTGATTTGGTTCCATATCTTAACTGGTTTCAGAGATACAATGATTAAAATCGGGCTTAGCCTATTATGGTCAGTGTTTAAGTAAAAAGCATTGAAATTTTTTATATGCATATGTTACATATTTATTTCAAGCAGACCTGTTAAATAATGATTACTAATCGTAATGATTGCTTTCTTGAGAATCCATTTAATGATTGATTCACAATTACTTTCTTTTGTTAATGATTATTTTCCAATCAATTAAACAAATTATCAAAATTTTTTTATTTTTTTATATTATTTTTTATTTTTTCAGCATTGTTGTGGAAGCAAATAGATATACACATCAACAGTACTGAAAAAAAATCAAAAATTTTAGAAATAAAAAATAATCAAAAGTAATCAAAACAACTTTTTTTGATTTTTTGTAATCGTAATAAATTAATAATTGCCTTTTCTTGAAAAACAATTAAAATTATCATTACCAATAAATAACCCGTATAATTAATTGATTACTAATTACTAATTAAATTTAAAAGGCCTGATTTCAAGGTCAGGCAGTACCTCAAAACGTTCCTTAACTTTTTCAACCTAAATTGTTGGAGAATAGTCAATACCGAATTCCCTGGATGAATATCCCGTGATAAGTAAAATCCAAAACATTTCCATCCTTAGTATGTACATACATACATATGTCACCAATATCCAGCTGTAACTATGAGCATCAAGTGGAAATTTTTGTTGTCAACAAGTAATGCTTTCGGAGATTCGCTGCATTATTTTTGTTTTACGTTTTAACTTTTTATGCTGCTGTTGCAAGTTTGCTCCACAAAAACAATGTTAAATACTGACTTGCATAACAACTGCGAGAAACACGTACCCATCCTTCATCATTCCGCCCTCCTTTTCTGCTGAGTCTGCATGTTCTACTCCCATAATAGGCATCAATGCGGTACACAACAGCAAGTTCTACTTCCACATCAACAACACTAGTATGGTGCAACGTTGCGCTAGTTTTAATGCATTTTGAATAGAGTTTTCAGAACTAGTTTCTGCTGTGCAGGCATCCCTGTAGGAAACACATGGTGCAGTTTCAAAGCGGTTCAGAATTAGAACGGTGCGCAAGGAGTACTTACTAACTTTGATTTTTAGTCTTTGCTAGTCATGCTTAATGTAATCCTCAACCCCTTAATATGACCATATGTAATTGCAGCCTGCTCCGGTATAGACTCCATCTTTAATCTCCACCGATCATTGGAGAAAGCTAAAGTTTCCCCAATAAGATACTACAGCAAACGATGCACTAAACAGATAAAGCAGGCAGCTTCATATAACGTCACTAACAAAACCTGATCAGATTTTACGTATGGTAGAGGAAAGACTAACCATATCAGGAAGGGATGTTGTAGAAATACAGCAACCACATGCCACGAGGAGAGTTTTCCTAATAACTAAGACAGGAGGCCCTATACATTCCCACAACAGGCCTTAGCCTACCTCACGCCTATCATGTCCCCCTTTCCCCTCCTACACGCTTCAAAATTTTACAGCTGAACTGTAACCGATTAGCTGGAAAGATCGCGGAGATAACTGACTTTATGAAGTCGCACAACATCAAAATAGCCGCGATACAAGAGACAAACTTGAACACAAGATCGGACGTACGAACTTGTGATGGGTGTAATGTACATCGAAAGACCGTCCCATCGGCCATGGGGGTGGCCTTGCGTTCATTACACATCACTCTGTACAATATAATCTATTTTCCCCTGACGTCGACCCCGCACATCACGATCTCTGGCATTCCAACTTTCCAGCAGACCGCAGAGGACACGCAATTGCAGACCAAATAGACAACTCAACATTCTGTACAGTCAATGGAGATGCCCCCACCAGGGTGGCAGGTAACTGCCCCAGTTCGCCAGACATCTCCATAACGAGCGCGGGCCTAATTAGCTTCATCATCTGGCGACTTCATAACGACTGATAAACTAACATATTAACTTCACCAAAGCGGAATGGGACCGCTTTACGGACTATACAGTGCGCACCTTCGCTGCCTTACCCACTGCGACAGACGTACGCAAAGGTGAAAGAGAGTTTCGCAAGGTCATTGATTCAGCCTCAGGCCGCTTTATTCCTGCTGGTAGAATACCAGAAATTCGTCCGAATTTTCCTGCATAAGCTGCGGCGATGGCAAGAGAACGTGACCAAGTGAGAACCATCAATCCCGCAGATCCCAGAATCAAAGATCTCAATGCGGAAATTTGTAGGACAGTCAACGAACACAAACTGACCAAGTGGAAACAACACCTTGAGGCATGCAACCTCTCCGGCGGAGTCGGCAAATTATGGTCGACTGTCAAGGCCCTATCCAATCCGACCAAATACAATGACAAGGTCGCCATTGCATTCTTACGCCAGGAAATGCGCGAGCTTCTTTTGCCGGCTGTTTATAATGCATCCACCTGCAGATAGGACTAAGAGAAGAGTCATCCGACGTGCGCACAAACACAAACACTCCACTGCGCCTATAGCCGTCTCAGTCGCAGAGGTCAAGGAAGCCATAATAAAGGCCAAACCCTCAAAATGCATCGGACCCGACGGAATCGCCCTGAAGATGATTAAACACCTAGGCCACGAGGGACAGAGTTATTTAGCGGCTCTTTTCAAAAAACACTATTAACAACAACAACAACAGGAGTAAATAATGTCTTCATTTTTGGGCATATATCTGAATTAGTTCAACATATTTAGGCATTAGGGACGCTTTACTCCATATGTAAAAAACGAATTTCTAAAACAGTAAAAGTGCATAAAATCCGGTGGATACCCTTTAGCTCGAGTACTGATCTAATAATGCGTCTTAGTAATTTGAATGCAAATCAGCATCAATAATTTTAATATAAATGATTGACAAGTCACGTCTGCAAATTATTAATGCAAAATAATAAAATAGATTTAATTTCTATGAAAGTTCATTAGTCATTCATAGTCACGTTAGTGTACGCTTGTCCATAATGAAACATCAGAATGACTAATTAAACCATACTTTATGACAATGCTTGAGAAATGTTTATGTTCTTGTATCTGCCTGAAATAGTAAGGAACTGGAATAAATATATTTAGACAAACATAAATGAATACTCGTTTATACCAGTTTCTCACTTTACATAAGTGTTTCTTATCAAGAACATTGAGATATAAGTTTATTTCCATAGAAGTATTTAGAAACAGACTTAAAATATTAAACAAAACTCTTGAGAAGTACATTCTAAAAATAAAACATGTAGGAAAATTTAAGATTCGGTGGAAACAAATTTGAATAACCACACGGCTAAAAATTTGAGATTAAATTTAAAACTTTTTTGGGCTACATACATATATGTCCAAACCGAATTTGGCTTAGAATTTTAATTCTGCCAGTTTTCGAGAAAATGAGTAATAAGAAAAGAATTTAAATTTTAAACCAGAAACGTTTAACAATTAAAAAAACATAAAAAACATTTGCATAGTTTAGCAGGATTCGAACCGACGCTCCCCGTATCAGAGTCGTCTGCTCTACCCACTGAGCTACGGCGTACACAAAATTGCAATAAGAAAAATTGAATGACATTCAGAAACAAATTTAAAAAACTTTTTTTTTCATTTTTGGGGTGTTTTTCAATTCAGTTTTAAATGTAAACCGCAAGAAATTGAAAATAGGTGTAGGTAATTGAAAAATTACCTTAAACCGACGAATGGTTTAAAATTTAGGTTAAAATTTTTAACCGTGCAGCTGTAGTTGTGCAGGACAGGGCATGGAGACCGATTACTATTAAATATATACCAGAGTAGTTATAACTATATATATATATAAAGGCTGCGGCCGTGGTATAGTGGTAGTGTTTATTGTATAGAAAAATTCCTGGTTTAAGCACCGGGACAGGTAGCATTAAGAGCGGCTTAAAAAAGTTTTTTTCCAAACAAGGTCGGCCTTCGGCAGTGGTTGGAAAACCTCCAATTGTATTTCACGCGAAACTATTTGTTTTTAGCTATAGCGTGAACATAATTTTATCAATTTTTCCATCCTTTGCACGGAAGGTACTATTTACAAAAATCGCTTTAAAATGTGTAATTCTTATAAAGGTGATGTATTTTGTCAAATTTGGTTTGTAACAAACCAGTTTCGGCGTTCGCCATCCTCAGTGTTAAGTTTCGTCCGAATAAAGGCTTTATTAAAAATATATGTATGTATCGATTATTAAAAAATAGTCGATTGAATTAAAATTCGATTACTTATTAACAGCCCTAATTCCTCTTTTGATCTTAAGAACATAGACATATTGAGGCCTATATTTGCCGCGAGTGCAAACCTTCGTTGTATGGACAAATTTTATTATATAACACAGCTGGCTATAAGAGAGGCTTATTCGCATGAGTGAGGGTATTTGATGGGGACTTTATGTTCTTGTCGAGATATGTATAAGTACAAGTATCTTTAGGTATCAAATAGTTACTATTACAGTTGATAGATCATAGGCAATATTTTTCCCAGAGGGTATCTACATTTATATGTATTTTTGTATAGCTATTTCGTCCCAATTACAATGTGTGGACATACAACCAGTTCTCCTGCTACTACAGCAACCTGCACATGACCCACTTTTAGCTTCAATGCAACAAAAAAAAGCCACCAACGGTTCTTTTGCTACGAATAGTTGCATGTAGCGCGTTTCTGCATTCACACACACATACAAGTATACTTGCTAGTTTCCTCGCATCGTTGTAATTCTGTGTTTGCTCTAATTGTTGTAATTTCTAGCTATAGTTGTTGTTGTTGCGTTCTTTATTTTTCTTTTCCCCCTACGCAATTTCACCCACTATGTATAAGCGTGTGTACAATTATGCATGTGAATATGTATTGTAGGTGAGTTCTGCATTTAACCCACTGTGCTACTTTGTAGCCAGATATGGGCGTTATGAGATTAGTTCAATTTTCACGACAGGTATTGCAATTTAGTTTAAACATTTTTAATGAATAACTTTCGAAACTATCAAACTAGAATTATTTCATGTAGAAATTTGGCTGAAAATCAAGGGAAAGTTATTCAGACTTCTGACACTAAAATTACGTGTAACTTTTAAACTATGCTTTTGATTCATCTTAAATGTTTCGCGTACACTCAGTAAACATGTATATTTTCATTAGTGTTGTTATTTAAGACTATTTGTCAGTGATTTGCCTATTAATCGCAAAACAATGACATAGTGTCCGGACACTAGCGCTGTCCGGAAACTAGTGCAGTTAATTCCCTTACTCGAGTTATGAAAGGTTTCGATATTGAAAAGGTATCGATCTTAAGGAGTGCGTATCTATGTACATAGTATTTGCTACATATCTCAAGTGAAAGCTTTGGTTTCAAAAAGGCATCCGATTTTGGAGCGATCAAAATGGAGGTTACTCTTTTTATTCTACAGAATCCTTACTGACTATTTCAGTACAAACAATTTGGCCTAACAGAAAAAGTCTGACCAGGTATTCCTATGAAAATATTATTACTCATTTCATTTTTTTCAAGTTCAAGAGCGCATTTGTTATTATCGTAATATCTATTCTGTAATATCTATTTTAGAAGCACTTACCTATCAACGAACTTTTTGGTGACGCATGTCAATCACTTGACGTTCTGAGCGGTTAGCTACCCATTTGACTTTTTGTAGTGTGTTGTTTCTAGTTTTTAAATCAAGAAAATTGTAAAAATAACCATTTTAGAAAAATCATAAGACGAGGAATGAACTCAACAAAGAGATTGAATGATAATAATAAACGAATCACTAGTTAAATAAAAGGCAAATTCCTCACAAGGTGAAATACCTAGGCCTTGTGCCAATCGGTTGAAAATTGTAAATTTTGACAGAGCGAAAGAAAATTCTGACATTTTTCGCGGTGAGTATGAACGTCAGGTAAAATTTTTAAAACATAATTTAACGCAAAAGATACGAAACATAATGGCAGAAAAAATACGTACATTTAAAATTTATTCACAGACTATTTGCTTTCGCACGTGATTTTTTCAGATGTCAAAATTTACAACTGTCAAAATTTACCATTTTATTTGGCACAGCGAAATGGAAAATATTTTAACACCATCGAAAATTTGTTCACCTCATTTTTCCTCTGAGTAAAATGTTTCCGATCAGCACACGGCCCTACTGGTAAAAAACTGTTTGTTGGCATTCGGCGTGGTGAAAATCTTTTATAAATTAAAAGCTCTCTGATATAAATTTTTAAATTATCCTTATCGAATGTTTCATTTATTTAAAATAGTAAATTCATTTTCATATTTATAGATAAAGTAATTATATTCTCTTTCTGTATTTCAGATTTCGTAATTTAATTAAAAGACATCGATGAGAACAAATAATAGCTATGTAAGTCAAAAGAATGATCCCTTAAATATTTCAGAATATCCATGGCCCAATAATAAGATCGTGTCAAGCCAAACAAAAATTTGCAATCATCTCTTATTGAGAGAAGGTAATTAACAAAATTTTGATAATCTCGTTTTTGGATAATTTTTACTGGACTTTTACCCGACCACACCTAATTTCAGGGCATCGATAGAGTTAAAAGTTGTCAATCATTTCAAACCAAAAAACATAAAAAATGTCAGTTTCTTTGGAATCATTTAAATTATGCGGTTTATGTAAACCACGAATCCATGTCTTTTTTCCATAGATACTTTCTGCGAGAGTATGGAATATTCATATCTTTAAGTTATATAAAACATGAATGAAATAATATAAAAAAAATCTGTAACCTAAAATTGGATTGGAAGTTAGTTAAAAATGGATCAGAAGCTGCATACAAATTTCTATCCAACGCTTGCTGTAATGAAAGAAAGCTCTAAAAAATATTCTGAAAAAATTGAACTCTATCTATGGCGATCTGAAACTATCCATATTTATAGAAAAGAATAAACAACGATATCTACTATCGGTTGTTTCCCGCAAAAAAACAAGAGTACTCCATTCAATCATATAAAGAATACTGCTTAAGGAGTAAAGGAATAATCCACAACTAATCCTCATTCATATAAAAAATGTGGTCGAATTATACTGCGGTATCCTAAGAGAGGATTACCTACTCCATCTTGGCATAGTCCATTGAACAACTATGGAACACGTGATCCAATCATTTTTGCAGGGCACTTTTATGAAGCCACGGTAATGTAAAAGTGACCTCAGAAAGGCTAAATGTCCAATGAAAACGTGCTTACGCACTAATTCTAGTGTGGTAACAACATTCGTTTTACCGGCAAATAAATAATTTGGAAACTTTTACACCCTTTTGGTATTCTGCCGGCTTAAGTTGCAGTTCCATTTCGTAACCACCAAATAGGTGGTAACGTCACGTAACCGCGAAAAATTGCATATGTTTTGTAAATACTTTTGTGAACAGAAAATACCGCAAATTGTGTACACATACTAGTTCAAAAGAATTAATAAACAATATAAACACTTTTTACACGAAGTTTCGTTCGCGTTTTATTCTCTACTAGCTTATATCCGTGGGTTTCACCCCACGTTTCTATCTATACATATAAAATTCAAATTAGGTATGTATGTATTTATAGAGCCACTTTGAAAAAGTCCAGTTGTATGGGAGGTGCCATGCTCCCTGTTTAGTTATCACCAGTTTTCATGCAGGTGTTAGGGATTAACCTCAAATAACCATTTACCAAATTTCAGTTGTCTATCCCAAATACTTCCAGAGATATGGGCTATGAAAAATTCCAGTTGTATGGGGGTGCCACGCCCCCTTTTGGTTATACTCAGTTTTTTTTGGAGGTGGTAGAGATTAATCTCATATAACCCCTTACCAAATTTCAGTGGTCTAACGTAAATACTTCCAGAGATACGGACTATGAAAAATTCCATTTGTATGGGAAGTGCCACGCCCCTATATATACCAAAATATTTTTTAGCTCATGACCATTCCTGGAAGATAAACAGTGCGTGTTTCAAATTTGGTTACGATCGGTTTATACGTTTAGGACGCACGTCGGTCTATAGATACATACATAATTTGAATTTTATATATACGAGTATAGATTGCGCATTGTTTGTTTTTGACAGCGTTGCCATATACTCTAGAATCGTGGTTACATGAGCTGCATTGCCAACGGTTACGATTTTCGGTTAGCTACTCTCCCAAGTAAAAAATTACCGGTTACGCACAGAATTGACCCGTTAATCACTACATTTTAACCAATTTTCAAATGCTAATGGGAAATCGTAAGAAATTAATCAATTTCCTGAAAACAACTGCCAAAGCCCTGCAAATCTTCACTTTTTATTAGTTACCTACCTACATACACATAAATAACGCTTCCAAGGTGAAAACATAAGTCATTTCCGTATTTACTGTAAATCAGAGACAAAAAAAGAATAACAAAAAAACAACACCGTTGGAATAGAGAACTAGTGGAAATTTCCTTAAAAACCAAAACGAACTCCCCAATCTCAACAAAGCCCCATAACCAAAAAAAAAGTGCTCAAAACGCGATAGCATCATCGAAACCTAGCAAATAAAAATTGTAGCAACAGAAACCAGTTGCAAAACACAACCTAACGCACATTCACAAATGCATACTTATACAATCACAGTGCTTATTGCAATGGTACCAACATACATGTGCATACCCCAAGTTTCTCCTGCCCCACAACTTTACACCTTCCCAACAACTTTCCGTGTGCTACAGCCAAACGGTGGTGGTAGAGGTTTGAAGCTGACCGTGTCAGCGGACAACAGTGGCGGGAAATAAACAGTAGAGAAAATGTGTGTCAACAACACAACTTGCTTAACTTGTTTATCTGTATATATGAAGGTACATTTATTTTTAAATGGACGTGCTTTTGAGTTTTTTGATCATATTCATATAAATGTGTACATATGTAGAAATGAATGTATGTACATAGTAGATATGTAAAAGCTTGAATGTAATAATGACGATTTGCTGGGTAACCACAGTTAATGTTACTGCTGCTAGAAAGCTTGCTCCCTGAGCTCACCAGCATACAGTGTACCTTAGTGGGCTATTGGTTCATTTCTTTTTGCCATCATAGGAAATGTTCATATCTCTCTCACAGTAGGCACCTCTGCCTATAAAAAATCGTGCGACTAATCACTAAAGAAAGTGGCCGCGCGATTGGTTGTTATTTATTTATGTTTTATTTAATTTAATTTATGAGAGTAATACAAAGTAATTATATGTAAGTATTTTAATAGTACTTCAATGTTTGATAAATTTAACAACTATTAATTTTTTTATTAGGAACTTAAAAACTATATCAATGCAGTTTTTCTTAGGATAGCAACAGATTTTTTGAGGATATTAAGAAAGAAATTAGAATTCAAGATAGATTTATGTATCTAAAGATAGGCTGAAATTTTTAAAAGGCGTAAATTTTTGAAATTTTTTCAAAAATGTTTCAATTAAATTAACACAAAGTTACTCAATTTCGTTTTAGTGGAATACAATACAAGAATACAATACAAAAATACAATTAAAAAAAACATTTAGCATTTTTCAGCCACCAAAATTTTGTAAATTTTCGTGTAACTTATTCAACTCGACTAAAAAGCTAAAAAAATAAACAATTTTGGATAAAATTTAAAAATTCATATCTTTGAAAAGAAAAAAAATTTCAGGATACCTTTAGATATATCAGGAGTATAATACAAAAAAATTCGAGTCCAAAATTTAGTGGCGAACTTTAATTTTTTCGATTTTGAAAAATCAAAAATTTTCTAACATCAGAAATTAAATTTTTTTTTAAATAATTTTTTTTTTATACTTTTAAGTACCCATTTCAAAGTGCAAAAGGTTATTTTTTTTAACTATGTACAGTAGTTTCCGTAATATCGAAAAAATAAACTTTACAAAACAGGAAAAAAAGTAAATTGAATTTGTAAAACTTTGCTTTATGTTAAAAGAAAACTTCACCAATTTTATTCAAATCGAAAGAAGTCGATTCCAACTATTTGACAATTTGACATTTAATATAAAATAATAATAAGTTGGAGAGGATTCATACATACATATGTAAAGGGTGTTTTTTTTAGGGGTATAGAACTTCGAATTGAAATAAAACACAAGAAAATCGTTTTAAGGTCCATCAATTTGGCTTTATTGGAAGGATAATTTTATGCCATTAATGTTTAAATATGATTTCGGGCATGTGGCCGCCGCGGCTGGCTCGAATAAAGCCAATTCTACAGGTCCAATTTTCAACCACTTTTTCGAGCATATGGGGCCGTATGTCGGCAATAACGCCACGAATGTTGGCTTCCAATTCCCCTAACGTTTCTGGTTTGTTGGTGTAGACGAGCGACTTCACATATCTCCAAAGAAAATAATCCAATGGTGTCAAATCACACGACCTTGGTGGCCAATTGACAGGTCCATTCCGCGAAATTATGCGCTCATCGAATGTTTCCTTCAATAAATCGATTGTGACGTGCGCTGTGTGGCATGTAGCGCCGTCTTGTTGGAACCACAACTCATCCACATTCATGCCATCCAATTCGGGAACAAAATAGTCGGTTATCATGGCTCTATACCGGTCTCCATTAACGGTAGCTGCCTCTCCAGCATTATTGCGGAAGAAGTATGGCCCAATGACTCCACCAGCCCATAGAGCACACCAAACAGTCAGTTTTTGTGGATGTAATGGCGTTTCAAGGGTCTCATGTGGATTCTCTTCACTCCAAATGCGGCAATTTTGCTTGTTGACGTAGCCATTCAACCAAAAATGAGCCTCATCACTGAACAAAATTTTGCGATGAAAATCAGCATCGAAATCAATCTCATTTTCGGCCCATACACCAAAATCACGACGCATTGCATGGTCTCGCGGCTTTAATTCTTGCACAAGCTGGATCTTGTAAGGTCGCAAGCCAAGATCTTTGCGCAAAATCTTCCATAAAGTTGATGGACAAAGCTCCAATTGCTGTGCACGGTGGCGAATCGATTCATTCGGGTCCTCTTCAACACTTTGCTCTACAGCGGCAATTGTTTCTTCGGTGCGCACTGTTCGACGTCTCTGCGGATGCGTATTATCACATAGAGTAAACGTAGTGCGAAAACGATCCATGGTTAACCGAATTAATTGCTCTGATGGACGATTATGTCGACCATAAAATGGACGGAGCTCACGGTAAACTTCGCGAACTGAACCATTATTTTCGAAATAAATGTGCACGATTTGCAAGCGTTGTTCTTTTGTCAACCTGTTCATGATGAAATGGCAAACCAAACTGAACATAAATGACATTAGAGTTGCCAGATTTGACCACAAAATGCCAGTTTTATCTCTATTCGAAAAACAAACCTGTAAAAAAAACACCCTGTACATATATGTATTTAGCCCAATGGAAAGGTTGTAGAAATTTAGCAATCATAAAGTTGTAGTGTTACAAACGTTGTCAAATATCGTATCTTTTTTTATATTTTATATTTATATTTACTTTCCACTGATTTTTGTTTAGTTAAGAATTTTGTACATCATATGATTTTTAAATAAGTTAAATTAATTTATTTTTAATTATCATGACTATGAATGAGCTCAAAGCCGCTAATAATTTTTCTATAGCTAAAATTATTATAGCTTTTTATTTTGTAATAATTTACCAAAGAGGAAAATTCTATTCAATTAAAAACTTTTAATAATTAAATAAGGAAAATTCTATTCAATTAAAAACCTTTAATAATTAAATAAGTTATTAAAAAATAAAAAACGATAATAATTTTCGCTATTGAAAAAGTATTAGTTGCCTTGAGCTCATTCATAGTCATGATACTTGAAAATGTACAGGCCGTAAAACCAACAAATTGGATTAAAAAGCGATAATTAATTTATTTTCCCTATTGCTCCGCCATTTCGTTTTGAGTTCCGTTATGTTTAGGATTTTTCACTTTTCGTTAGACTCCATATTTTTCATGTTCCGTTATAAATATTTTCTTGGTTTTATATATTTTTCTTGGCTGGGATTGCAAAAACCATGCTTAACTCAAGCTTAGGGACAGTAATCGACATAAATAAAATTTTATTATGAAATAAAGAAAATAAATCAAAAGGGCCAAATTACCTTTTTAATTAACTAATACTCACAGCCAGGCTTCTGAAGTTCCAAATAGACCGCAAAAATTCATAGGTAGGTGCTGTAAATGGTCAAAGGGCAGATATCGTCGTTGATACATTAAAACGCCCTATATCCATTTTTAATGCAATACTTAACTTACGTGTTCGTGAATCCTTTTTATGATGTGGTTATTAATAATATACCAATTTAAAAATGGAGCTTAATTTACCGGGTTTCGAAGTCACACTTGACATGGAACATTTTTAGTATTACGGACAAGAAAAAAACCCACCTTCCTCCAAAGTGATACCACTGTGCAGCGCTAAAAAAACGTTTTTGAGAGAACATTTCAGTTACCCCTTCAAAAACGGCGATTCCATGTTATAATGACAGTTACCAACTCCACACATCACATGGCAGAAACAACACAAAAAGCTTCAAATTAATTTTTGCAGGCTACTCACTAGTATTTCCCCAGTCCACCCCAGGCTGTACAATAATCCAGCACATTTTGCTCAGTTACCCCTTTTTCTACATCTCAAACGCTACATACTTATAAATACATATGTACATGTATACTATTCGACTTAGTACACTTAGCAACGAAAAATATAACCACTGAGCTTTTATTTGCTATGTAAATTTTAGTTATATAATATCAAAGAGGCAAAAAGTGTTTGCACTCTCCCGATTCACGAATTCTCCTGCGCTCAGCAAGCTGATAGCGTAGCCTTCGACTGCGCTGCCGAACATAAGTAACTACTCCGCACGTAACTATGCAGATATGTATTATGTATATAGATTTGAAGCACTTGTATGGAGCAAACCTTCAAATTTCCCCAACAACTATAGGCAAAGTGGCAAGCACACAGCTGTGACTCAGTTGAGAGTGAACCATGGTCATTTTATTACCAACATCAAATGATTACCCCTGATTGCGTCGCTGCTTGCGTCAACGTTATGGCAGTCGCTATTGTCGCCATCGTCGTTTGTGTATTGTGAGAAATTGGTTGAACTGGCGGTTGGTTTTTTGTAACAACGCATTTCTGTCGCGTTTTTCTGTTTCACAATTCATTCATTCGTTGTTCGTGGTTGTGTACGGTTCGTTTTCTCATTTCGAGCGCATAAAATGATGCTACAAATTTTGTAGCATGGCAAATTAGACAGTGGAAATAGTAAAATTAAATGTGAACTAATTGAAAGTAGCAAAATGTGTTCTGGCTGCAAATGGTGGCTGTTGTTGCTGTGCGCGTTCAGTTAAGCAATCTAATTGGACTTATTTTGTGGCGAAAGCATCAATTGAGGAAAGTTAACTCAAAAAGAGGCGCGCAAATTAAAAGACAAATAAGATATGTGTGTGCAAATGAGGTTTAAAATAAAAATAAAAAAAATTTAAGGAACAGTATGAGTTTTAATGAATAAAAGGATATTTTTCATGGTCACAAAGGACTCATTTTATGGACTGCTTTTCATAAATTTTTGGCCAAGTCGGTTAAATAAATGTATTTCGGTCAAGTGACTCACTACAGTGAAATTACGTAAAAATTGATTTCATGTGGCAAATAATTCGAAAGCACTTTTTTTGCTCATCAAGAACAAGAGTGCCGTTTTTTTTTTTATTTCCGCTATGAACCGGAACACGAGGAAAACGCTATAACAGCACAAACATGCTAATAAAACGCAAGTGATTGAATGATGAAACATTTTTTCAGCTTTTTACAGAAATTGTGATTACGCAATATATTTGGGAAGTATGATGATGGCAGCACTGATATCCGCCTATTTCTCGCGCCTGTGTGTATACTACACAGTACAGTAGACTAAAAGTGAAATACAACCATTTTTTTTATACGCTGGATCTTGAAGCAAAGTTAAAAAGGAAATATGGCCAAATTTTGAAAATATAAATGTTTAAAAAATTCAAAAGAAAAATATCAAAGTTGTATGAAAAAATTTTAATATTTTGTAGCATTTGTTGATGGGTATTTAAATTTTTCCATTAATATAAAAAATAATTGGGAAAAATAGTTATTATCAACTGAACTTGGGCTCGTCAAACTTACAAAATATGTCCATTTGACAACCAATAACAAAAATAGTTTTGAATAGTATACACATTTTCTAATATAAAAGAAATGTGGATCCACCCAAACCCGGAAAATAGCGTTACAAAAAATATTTATAGCTAAGAATTGGTTAAATAACACGTATTCGAGTTTTAAAAACGCATTGTATTCCAAAATTTTATTCAGGAACACTCCTCAGTTTTCAGAACTTATTTAAAAAAAAAAAAACGATTACATTCGATAAAAGAATTTTTTCAAAAACACTATTTTAGAAAATGTTTGCGGGAAACCATCTGCCGATTACGTTGTACTTATTCTAAGATTTCGTGTCAAAACGAATATTTCAGAAACGACTATACTTTGTCCGAAAAACTATATTTATGTGGCAATAAGCGGAAATAGCCAAACTAAGTATGCCCGAAAATGAGATAGTACCTCCATTGTGTGATCCGTGCTAGGATCTATAATCACAAAATTTCACAGATTTTGCTCAAAAATTGGATTTAATGGACAAAAACTATTACAATTCCATACATTTACACTACAATTTCAACGTTCAAAGCGCTTACTGAAAAATTAAAAAAAAAAAATTACTTTGGTAGTTTTCCACAGATTTATTGACCTAGGTAGTTTTGAGCCCTTTATACATATTTCATGTTGGAAGAAATTACAAAACTGAAGGTATGCATATGTATGTTGCTGCAAATAAATACATGTACCGTAAGTTGCGAAGGGACTTTTTTTTTTGGCGGTTTTTAAAAACCAAGTACTGACTAGTCTAAACCAAATTTTATCGCGTCATTTACAAGAACTAATTGGCGGCAAAAAGGAATAGCGCTGGCAACACTGACCACCGGATCTCGAAAACTTCGCCTTGGAAATTCCATTCGTTCATATTGTACATGCGTGATCGTTTTATTTTTTTTTTTTTTTATCGACTCAATTCCCCCTTCTCGCGATCGTACATATCTCGTCGAAACAGTTTAATTAAACGCGTCGTCATCGCACTGCTACTACTAAACTGGTTCTGTTTTGCGCGCGCGTTTCTGTTCGGGCTGCGTCGCACACACGCATACATATAGCAATTCGTACCAACAACGTTCAGCGACAAAACGCGCGCGTTTGTATATTCGCTGTGTGTTGGTTCGTCGTTTTTCGTGAATTTTTTTTTGTGTCATTTCATGTCCGCATTTTGTCGTTTTAAACGTCATTTGCAGCTGCACAGTGGAGTCGCTTGGTTTGGGGCATTGGGGCGCACAAAACCTACTTTTGGCTCCCGAGCTTTATTTTTTTGTGCTGTGTTGGATCGTTGTCGGTTCACATTTCGAAGTCGACGTGGCTGTTCTAGTACTCCTGTATACATTGGAAACTCGTCACGTTGCTGAAGCAAACTACTTGCATATAACTTTTCAATTAAAATCGAAAATTTTTTTTAGTGAAGTGTTTTCCTAAAAAAAAACTGCTCAATGTTTCCGAAAAAACGTTCTGCAACCTATGTGGGAGCGAGATAGGGACTAGCTGTCTTTTTTTGAATAATTTTTACAATCAGTCAGTCTTTTTCTCTCTCCTATAGAAATTGCGGGCGTATCAACATGTCTGGAACATTATAACATTAAGTGCATAAAATGTTTATAAACAAAAAAATTATGTGTTTATCAATTGCGCGCCAAAAACAAAAAAATGCCAAGGAATTTAAACCGTCAAAATGTATTAAACAGCCAGAAATTGTTGAAAAAGACAATATTTATTTTCACACAGTTCCGTTGATACCGATTAAGGGTGTCATGTAAAACCATCAACCTCTTATTTCCATTGCGTACTTTACGGGGTTGATTTGTCTGTGCATTCAGTTTGTGGCAGCTGCTGTTTTTAGCGATTGTCTTTGCTTTATGGGAAGGTCACACGTGATGAATAGAAAACAAAAACAAACTGTAAACAACAATATGTCTCAGAATGACAAGCTAAATTTCTGATTGGAACAATACTGCAGCCAGCAAATTGGGATAAAGAATCCAACTGGAAATTTATACCAATCAACATACTAAAGAATCCAATCGGAAGTTTACACCAGTTCTATATATAAAAAGTATTTGTTTTGCAAATACACTGTAGAATAAGGAGTATACATCATGCGAGCCGAAAGAAGAACCCCAGAGACCATAACCAGAATATTTATTGATTTCAGTCTCATTGACAACAGAAGATAACGCCTGTTTACTTGTATGAAGGAATGAGAAGATAAAGACCGTTTTTTCTACATTTCGACACTTTAGATAAAAAATGTTCTACTTGCCTTACACAAATTTTGTATCGAAAGCAACAAAAAAATAAAAATGCAAGTTAACATTCGATTTTCAAAAGAAGTTGTAAACTGACAAAAAAATAGTTTTTGTTATTTTCCTCATATATCCCTAGGTACTTACGAAAAAATCGACCAGAAATATATATGAAATATTAAAGCCATTGCAGGCATAACTTCTAAACTGTAATCTAAATTTAAATGAAGCATTAAGTAAAAATAAGACTCACGTCATTCCTCATCACTGAGTACAAAAAAAGCAAAAGCCGGAGTGAGAAGTCATGACCATTGATGTCCTATCAACAATCGAGTAATTTGGGGCATTACGGAACCCTACAGATATCGAAAATCATTTTGGAATAAGATCAAAAATATGTTTCCAAGAACCAACTATGGATATCAGAATTCATAACCGGATTATTTATTTGCTTTTTCAACAAAAAGACGACAAAGCGCATAAAACGACAAGACTTCTTTATATATAATCAATGAAAAAAGGCTATCTAATTTTTAAAAAGCTTTGTATTTATGAGTTATTACCAAAAAAAAATGGTTTATGAAAACTAAATGTATCTACTTTGTTTTCAACATAACCTTAGTTTAGTTCTCAAATGTGTGAAAGTGTTTTGGACGACTTTCGATGTCGCGAAATCATATGTTTGTATATTTATTTTTTCAAAATGCGTTTTTTTTTTTGTTATAGATTATGGATTTGTCAATGTTAGATGGTAAACCATTAGCTGTGTTCGGTGACAATACTTGCAAAGAAGTGTCAGTAAAGTGAGAATGACGTAAAACTCTCTCGAAACGCCAAAAGTAAAACATTTCCCAGAACATGAGTCTGTAAAAACTTGCAAGCAAAAACAGCAAGTGTTACTGAGTGAAAATCTCCCAGCAGAAACTCGCAACTCCCTCTCTCAATGAAATGTCAAAATGCGCTCTCTCGCTGCAAATGTGTTGTGTCACTGAACACTTTCCACTAAAGGTTTTATAACGTGAAATTTATAAAAATTGTATGCTCACCGAACACAACTAATGTGGAAAACTAAATTAAAAAGTTGTTTATATTATCTGTGTAAAGTTTCGTGATAGATGCGTACATGGTTTTACATAAACAGTTTGTGACCAGTTGTTAAGTTTTCTTCCTTTTTTTCCTTTTTTTTTTTTTTTTTTTAATATTTTTGCATTATTCAGGTTAACTGATGTTGACTTTCGCCCTGCCAATCACTTGTTAACTCATGGGAGCAGTGACGAAGTTGGCCAAGAAGATCCAGAATATCCAGTGCAACTCAAATAAGGTGTAAAAAATACCCCCAAAAAGAGTAGAAAATGTGATGTTGGTTTCCACAACAACTGTTTTGAGTCTTATCATTCTTAATTTTTTCATATTTCTCTGAATTGCAATAATTATGTACTAAGTAAAATTTGAATTGAATTTACAATTTTACTTAATAAAACTGAAGTCATAATATTTATTAACTTCTCCCCTTAATATATTTTCGGTGCTCTCTGCCATGATCAGCGCCCAATTTGAGGGCGGTCATTTTCTCAAAATCAACGAGAGATATCATTTAAAGGCCTAAAGCACTTGGTCATTGGGGTCTCATAGAAAACAACGGTTGCTCCTTTCACTTCAAAAATTGTTTGTAAAAAAGCCGGAATTATATGGGTTAAAACGATATTGCCAGCACAGTTTAAATGATACTTTTCCATTAATTTATTTTGTTTTAAGGTTAACGTTTGCCTTTTGGGTTTATTTTCTTTTGTGAATAAAAAAGACAAATTATAATCGGTTAATTCGTTAAACATCTCTGAAACATAAATACTAAGATAACCTAATACTATGTGCACAATATCTTTGGAGCTCATTCTTATTTTCATTCACCTAATAAAATAATAATTAATAGTTTACATAAAAATATGGATACTTACGCTTCAGCTATGGCCATTTCCCGATTGACGATTGCGAATTATTGAAAATCTTGGGTGTGACATTTGACAATGGCCTCACCTTCGCTGGTCATGCCTCCGCAATAGCCTCAAAGGTACAATAGCCGCAATAAGATCCTCAAGTCACTGGCCGGCAGTACTTGGGGAAAAGACAAAGAAACATTGCTTGCTACATATAAGGCTATTGGCCGGCCGGTTATTGACTATGCTGCGCCCATATGGTCGCCAAATCTCGCTGACACCAACTGGAGGAAATGGCAAGTCTGCCAAAACACCGCCATCAGAACTGCTACGGGATGTCTGCTTATGTCATCTGAGTCTCACCTCCATCAAGAGGCAAAATTGCTCAATGTTCAAGAGCACGCGGAACTCTTGAGTAAACAGTTCCTTCTGAACTGTCATAAACCCAGTCATCCAAATCGACATCTAATGGATGTAGTCCCGCCCCCAGAGACATAAGGAGACATCTTCGTAAGCACTACGATGAGATCCGTCACCATATATCTTTGCTGTTTGATCTGCGTAACCATAGACGGTCTCTAAATGACCTCCACACCGAGTCGGTAGACAGATCCCTCAGATCTCGGCCTGTGAATCCTGTTATTGATACTCAACCACCTGAATTGGCTGAAGAGGAGCGTGTACTTCCGAGGGAGACTAGAGTCATGCTAGCTCAACTTCGCTCTGTATATTGTAATAGGTTAAACTCTTACTTATCCAGACTGAACCCCAACATACCAAACACATGCCCTACATGTGGTATGTCCCCTCATGATACCAAACATCTCTTCTCCTGTTCAGTTGAACCCACTCTTCTAACACCTACATCACTCTGGTCCAACCCTGTGGAAATTGCGCGTTTCCTCGGAGTTCCGTTAGAAGAGCCTGATGACAATTTAGAGTGATCGAGCCCATTGGGCAGGGCGAAGCACTGTTAACAACAACAACAACAATTATCGACTTTTCACATTAGTTAGCTAGAGAATTCTTATAAAAAAGCTATTTACATTAATCAATTTCACAGTCAACTTCTTATTGATTCATACAAGTTGCATGGTGCAAATTTGAAATTTTTTTCAAAGTACATCAATTCTACAGCTCTTAAACCAGTTGATACAATTATTAGCAGACTACCGTAAAATATGTATGTAATAATTTTTTACATTCCGGAGTCAAGGCTACAATTAAAGTTTCTGAATGAAACATGACTCGCGGTACATGGGATGTCTCATGTGTTAATTAAATATAATTTAATAACAAAAAAGACGGCAGATTAAAGATCAGAGATAATAAATAAAATGTTTTATTTACCCTTGATTAATAACTTTAATTAGAGTTAACAACAACAACAATAACAACAATTAGAGGTAGAAAAAAATAATTCACCTTGTTCACATAAATATCATCACCTTGTATATTAAAGTTAAAGTAAACCATTACAAAAAAATAGTAATCCCATATCTGAGTAGCTCGTTTGGTTAAATATTGAATACTTAGTTGCATGACCAGAGGTCGAATTACGTTATACGTTCCGTGATCGAAAGCGAATGTTTAAATCACAATAGCTCTAGGACCATAATGCAGAATGAAGGCATACGTGAGCAATTCGCTAGAAGTAACGGTCGGTTCAATTATGCATTATTCCTGTTTTAAAAAGTTGGACTGTTTCAAAGTTATTGTGACCTAAACAACGGTTTACGATCACGGAACGTGTGTCGTAATTCGGCCCCAGAATTTTTATGACTGAAAGATAGTTGCGTTGCTTAGAGTCAACTAACTTTGACACTCACTGTTAGTAGAAAATTTGATTATATCATCAACATACGAGTACACTAAATCTAAGACCCAAACTTGTTAACGGTAACATTTATTTGATCAAGGCAAAGATCGGAAATTCCTTTTAAAAAGTCATTGTAGCCCAGTTTGGATGGATTTGGAATAATTTTTCCTTCAGATATGTTCCACAATATATGAGGTAGGTTAAAATCACCCAAAATAATAATTGAGTAAGAAGCTTTAGTCAATAAGTTAAAAGTTTTGAGCAGAGAGACATGTTGCATGTACGAGGTGTGTTCAAAAAGTATCGCGAATTTTGTGTTTTTTCAAAAATTATTTATTTATTCATGAATATCTATTTTGTCCCCTTCAAAGTAATCCCCATGAGATATTATACACTTGTGCCAACGGTTTTTCCAATCTTCGAAGCACTTCAAAAAATCATTTTTTTGTATCTTGTTCAGCTCCTCCTTCGATGCCGTCTTTACCTCGTCAAGAGAAGCGTAACGTCGTCCTTTCATGGGCCTCTTCAGTTTAGGGAACAAGAAAAAGTCACAGGGGGCCAGATCTGGGGAATACGGTGGCTGCGGCATCATTAGTGTGCTGTTTTTTGCCAAAAAGTCGCGCACAAGCAACGATGCGTGAGCAAGGGCGTTATCGTGGTGAAAAGCCAATTTTTATTCTTCTTTGCACATCTTCTCGGCCTTCTGAGAACATTTTGTACCACCGATAAACGTTGCTTCGGTCCAAGGTAGCTTCTCCGTATGCCACAGTCAACATTCGGAATGCATCCGCGCACTTAATTTCGTTTTTCACACAAAATTTGATACAGGTTCTTTGATCCATTTTTTTGAATAGGTAAAAATCGAAGACGATCCAAAACACGTGCAAGCAAAGCAGCTGTCAACAATTAACTGAACATTCAAAATGGCCGAGCTTGTCGGCATAAGTGAGAGACATGAGTACCAACATAACGCCACAAAAAATTCGAAATTCGAATATACGTAACCAGCGAAAATTAAAAATTCGCGATACGTTTTGAACATACCTCGTATACGGAAAAATCTGATTCTGGACGGATGTAGCTAACAGATAGGTACATATAGATGCATGGAACTCAATGGAATCTAAGATAGGTATATCAACCTCCTTTGAAGCCATGGAGGAATGAACGGCAAGTAGAACTCCACCTCCGACTCTGTTCAAGCGATCATTTCTATATACCTGATATTCGTTACATAAAAACTCAGAAATCTTTTTCATGTGAAATTAAATTTTCTAACAGTTAAGCTGTGATCATTAACTTAAGAAAAAATATGGTACATCAAATCATCCTAGGTAGTGACTGGATGGAACCTGGACGAAAAAATAGATTTTTTGCGAGGGACCACAACTAGCTTCCTAACAATTGGTTCAAACTCCATTGCAATAGTTGGAGGTTCAGGGGTTTTCCTAGTGGATGTCTTTGGGGGGATTCTTGGACGTTGCCCAAACAACAGTACTAAGATCTGGAGAAGCCAAATGGATAAGTTCGAGCGCTTGAGGCAAGCTCGGCACCATTGAGGTAGCAGGCAGATCATCCGTGCGTCATCAAGACTTTAAGGTTTTGAAAATATTTTCATATTTTTTTAATTTCTCGGTCAGCAATGCAAAATCTTTGGTGATTTCAGAAAACCCGTTTCGGATGTGCCTAAAGATTTTACAGAGATCAATATCCATCGATCGACATTTGAAACAAGCCCAGCGAAGGCCTTTTCCGTCATTTAGCAGGTCAGCTATGCTACCGGTTAATCCAGTGCACTTTCCGTGGACAAGTTCGTCACATAGCCAGCATGCTACAAAGCATGTAGACTCGCTTTTTATTTGGCAGTTTTCTATCATGCACGACATTTTCGGAGAAATACTTATATAAATTTATAAGAGAAATTATAAGTTAAAAATTTAGCAGATAAAAGAAAAACAACCCTGATAGTTTAAGTGACACGGTACGGAGCGAACAGTTTTAAACACACTGTATTTGACGTTCAACAAACCACGCAAACCGCTGTAACGAAGAAGAAGTGAGAAAAGCAAGTCAGCGCACAACAATAATTGCAATACAAAATATAAGCCTTTTAAAAGCAACAAATAAAATATGCAAAAAACTCGGCACACACAAATTTAAAAAAATAAATTTATAATAATTAATCACTATTAAAAATTTTTAACACTTTTCACACCAAGTGGTGAAGCACATTAAGCATATAACTCTTTTAACTTTAATCATAACTTAGAATATTTAAAATATCAAAGATATCATTTTATTATTAAAGATAAGCACAGAGCAAAATAAAAACAACTACACAGCTTGACGTTTGCGTAAATGTCCATATTTAATTTTTAAAATCGGACCCAATCCGTAGAAGGACAAGCACGCCCAAGCCATTATTGAAAGATCACCATGTTTTACGGTCTCTACCATGTACGCATTATAAGCTGTGTTGATCGGAGAAGAGAACAATCTAACCTGATGATGAAGAAAACTACGAATTCACAGTTTATAACAACCACAACTAACTACAATTTTATTATGTTGCTGGTTATTCATTGCAAAGTCTAAAAACCCTGCTAATTTTGAGAGCATAACTGTAAATCTCTCTTGCTTTTGGTCTTGCCCAATTTTTTCACTCAATGGAATCTATTTATAAGTCACATCATCTTGATGTATATTGGAACGAATTTCCGTCATTCCTTGTCAAATTTGGTTTAACAACAAGCCGGTTTTGGCGTTCCTTTTTCTGTAGGGATACCTGTGTGTTTGCTGTCGGAGATAAAAAATCTGTGGTAGTGGGAGCTTACACTAACGGGTTGTGATTCGGCCCTTAACTAAAGAAAAAAAAACAGAGCAATGGTGGTTTTTATGGGGTTGAGGCCGAACTTCGCCCTGTTATCATTCAATACCTGTATTATTATTAATACTAGTATATCCCGTGGTCGAAATTCGACCACCTTAAATTAGTTTAAGTTATTAAATCCTCTGTTCATATTTTTTCCAGCACTGCCTAGAGGCCTAAATATTTGAGAAATTTTTCTTACTGAAATTTATTATATATAGTTGAGTAATTTAGGGCCGCTTTCATAAAAGTCGGTTCACACTAAACGGCGGGTAATTTGACAACTAACCGAAAAAAATCAGACCATTAAAGACCGGTAATTTTTAATAGGAGATGGCAAAAACAGTCCTTAGGAATGTTTGAAAGTCCACCATCAGATTCGGTCAATATTTCAATGAAAAATTTGGATGTGGAGTTAGACTTATAATATATATAATGGTTACTTTAACTCAATCTGCTTAGTGAGTGAAAATATGTCCACCGTTTGGACATGGTTGCCATATTGTAATTTTTTGGTTATTAGTATACAGACAGGGCTTTTTGTAATCCATTTACCGGAAACAAATTACAAATTCAATTTAGCAATTCCGACTCAACGACGCACCTTCCTATTTTGACTCTGCTCTCTTTTTGATCTGAAATTTTGAATTATAAGGCGACCATGGCTGGTTTGGAATCCCGTTTTAATATTGGAGTTTTATGAACAGTAAAAATTTACATTTTATTATAAACACTTAGGTGCTCTAAATACCTGACCGAAAATAGAGGCCATGAAAACCTTTGAGCCTCATTTTAATTATGGAATTTTACAAAAAAAAAAAAGTAGAAGTTTGATTGCGCATAAAAAAATAAAAAAATTTGAATTATATGAACAGGGGGCGACTATGGGTGTTTTTAACCTCATTTTTATAATGGAGTAAACATTTTAATTTTGAACTATTGTTTGCAATAAAACGTGCGAAATATGTTGAAAACAAATATTTTATGATGCATCTAAATAACCGACCGAAAATAGTGGCCACGAATACCTTTGAATCTCATTTTCATTATAGAATTTTACAAAAAATAGAAGTTTGATTGCGTTTTTAAAAAAAATTTAAATTTTGAATTATGTGAACAGCAAGCAGCGACTTTGAATGCTTTGAATCTCATTTTTATAATAATTTTAATTTTGAACTATTGCTTGCAATAAAACACGCGAGATATGTTGAAAACAAATTGGTATTTTTTTTTTAAGATTTTGGTACAGTTCATTATCTCAAAATCAATCAATCAATCAGTTCTTGCTCAAAATCAAACAGACGCGCCGACGCCGGTGTATACTTTAACTCAATTTGCTTAATGAGTAAGAGAATGAAAATATTTCACCGTTAAGAGTGTGTCCACATATACATATTTTGATTGAAAATAAATTTAGCGTTTATTTTGGAGTTCCTTAAATTTCTCAATATGAGCATGAAGTCGGTTTCCATTTTGGTTTTTTTGTTTCGCATCTACAGACAGTGCCGTCAATTTCGCAATTTTCCTTTAGATCTGGCTTTTTTGAAACCCATTTAGCGGGGGAAAATTACAACTTCAGTATATGGTTTTCTGGTTTTTTCCTTAACCACAATTTAGACATGTATAAAGACACTTCATATTGACTTTTATAGCATTTCAATAATATTTTGTGATTTATATGTATATGACCTGAACTTATTATTTTTTATGTTCGTATAAGTTTACCTTAAGTCCTATATCAATCGGAAAAAAATTAATTCTTTAAAAAAAATTCATAAGTAAGTATTTATCTTACATATTTTGTCATGGTAAATTTTTTAGTAATTTTCTTGCGTTTTTTTTTGCAAAAAATTGGTTTTAAGAAAAGATTGCTTTAAAAACTTAACAAATTCAAGTCAAGGTAAGAAATTCAATTTTATAAAAAACAAAAATTACTGTCTGGAACCTGGGCTCGAACCATGGAACGCACGCGTCAATTGGGTTGTGATATATATGAATATTCTAATATTATGACATATGGGCTGCATATAAGTTTACCTTTAGCCGAAAGTTATTGAGAAAAAAGGAAATTTCTTCTGGCGGTTTTTGAAAAAAAATTCTTTTTCTCACTTCAAAATAGAGGTCTTATGCCGAAAAATATTAGATTAAAAATCTAATAAATTAAAAAAAAAAATCAAGATAAGAAGTTTTCATATATTTAAAAACAAATTCAATTTAATTACAAAAAAAGAAAGTTGTTCAGAGAGCCTATACTTGAACCTTGGAACACACGCGTTCTATCCCAGACGCTTACTACGTGCGCTATTTCGGTATGTAGAGCAACGCAGTCAGATACTGTACTTAAGCGCCATGGCTTTATGCAGAAAACTTTAGTAAATTATTACAATTAAATGAAGCACTTGTTAAAGAAAATATGCCTATGCACCGCTCCTGATACAAAGGAAAATACATTTAAATAGGAATTATGCATGTTTAGCTAAAATATACTCTGGCAATTGATTGTATGGAAATAATTAATATATAGATAATCAACAATGTTTGAAGTAAAAAGGTAACATAAGCAATGTTTAAAGCTGTATTAATCTGGAACATCTAACCTGACAAAAATTAAAACTTTTTGCGTTGAATCTAATTTTCCAGCAGCTAAAATTGGTTTCAAAACTTGTATAGGATTTTTTTTGCTATAGGGAATAAAGTAAAAATTATTTTAATTGTTTTTGGCCCAGTCTGTGTTTTTGGCTCACAATGATTCCTAATATATTATGAAAACTTCTTCTTTTGTTAATTACATATAAAAATATTGGTAGTTAGGTATTTCAATCTTTTGAATCAGTGTTTCCAAGCTCCTGCAATAATTCCTAAAATTGCTGGAAATTTCAAAAAATGAGGTGAGAATTTTTTATTTTTTTTTAGTTCCTAAATGATGTCTGCAATTTTGTAGCTTATTAAATTCCAGTCTCGCAAAGTGCAAGTCTCAAAAGACCATTAAAAACACCGTTGATTTTTGGACATTTTGTTTTCTCGTTTCCGTTTCTTCCATACGAGTTTGTCATACTTATTAAATTTGTTCCAATCAAGCATATAACAGAATGTGCTGTGAACGCGAAAGAAGATCATCTCTCAGAAAACAAAATTTAGATAACGGATGATGAAATATCAAGAAAAGAAAAAAAAAAATCAATAGTTTTTCAAGGCAATTTGAAGCAAACTACTTTCCTTGGGAAAAGCGGTATATATTTTGAGCTGGATATAGTATTTTCAGGTCAAATGAAACCTTTTTCAAGTCAAGTGAAACTTTTTTCAAATGAACTGAAACCTTTTTAAAACGAAATGAAACTTTTTTCTAGTCATGGTTGAAACGAAATCACCACAAGACGATCATAGAAAATACGAGCAGAGAAATGGTGATTTAAAATTGGGTTTTGTTTTGTAAAATTTTATGAGCGGATAATAAGTGGAACGCAAAATGGCCAAATTTAGGCAAAATATTACCAAAATTTGTCTGGAATCAACAAAGCAAAAAAAATACGGGAAGCGATAACAGAAGCACCTTTATGAGCGCGACGTAATATTCATGAGAATTATCAAATTTAGTTAGCTATATTTATTAAATATTTTTTATAGGAAAACGCAAAATGGGGAATTTTGACAAATCCGAAAAATTGTTTCTGAAATTAATAAAGCAAAAAAGGCGGGTAATGATATCTGACGTGCGAGTTCGACACTGTAAAATAAACGACTACAAAAAAAATGGTACTTGAGCAGAGTACTCTACTATATATTCGCATCATTAGCCTCTAAATTCACGTCATCTTTTCACTGAAATTGAAGCCGGAATTAATTTTAAGTCGGTTTCATACCTTGTTTTTCTGTTTATTTACCATCTTACTAACCGGAAGGCTAATTAAAAGTGGTACGCAAACGTATACACCTACATATATTCTTTACAACCGGTTTAACGTCGCTCGAAAAGTTTGAAATTCTGTTGAACATTTTTTAACTGTTTGGATTTCTTTACAGACCAATAAAATTTATTAGCTAAGGAGTGCGTTTGAAAAAAATTTCCCTTTATTTTATTCAACAAGTTTTTTCTTAATTATTTGATTTGAATATTTTTTTTGTAGTATGATTAGAAATAAATGTCAGAAAAATACTGTTTGAAAATATATTCGCGAAATGCTGTAGTTCATATAAAAATGGCAATTGGAAGTACGAAAAACTATTGTTAAAAGTTTTCAAGACCAACCTTAGTGGACTTTCAAAAAAAATGCTCGATAACTTAAAGTAAGCCCGAAAACTGTTTCGAGGGTGTTAAAAACTTCAAGGACCAATTGACTGTTACCCGTAAGCCAGGTTCGGCTAGAAAAAGGGGCATCAGTGACACAAACATGAAAAAGAAAGTCATCACGGTTTTTTAGAAGACCCCCAATATTTCAGACAGAAAACTAGCGTAGACGGTGGGATGTTCCGAGTTTTTTGTCCGTAAAGCAAAAACGAAAGCTGGTCTCAAAACGCTCAAGGTTAAAAAGTTCCAGACAAGAACTCGGTGAAGAATGTGGAAGCAAAAAAACTAAAAATTGGTTTCTTTGAAAAATTCAATTGCTGCATCATGAACGATGAGACGTATTTTTAGCCAAGTTTTCGCAGCTTCCAGGCCAAGAGTTTTACACAGCAGACTCGCGCGGGAATGTGGACGAAAAGTTTAAATCAAAAAGGCAGTCGAAATTGCCTCGTAAATTCCTGGTTTGGCAAGCAATCTGCAGCTGTGGAGAAAGGAGCTTTTGTAACTACGGGAATAATAAACTCCCAAATATACATTAAATAATGCTTATAAAAAAGATTAAAGCCTTTTCTAAGACGACATAAGGTTTCCACTTTTTTTGCCTGACCTAGCTTCTTGTCATTATAGCAAATTGGCTTTGTAATTGTTTTCAAAAAATAATGTGCGCCCAACTGTCCAGAACTCAAGCCAATTGAAAGATACTGGGCAATGGTCAAAGAAGAAACTAAAGCAACAAAAAAAAGTAGCAAGGAATGCCAAAGACTTTCGGGAAAAGTGGAGTTCAGCAGCTCGAAAAGTGTCAAATCTTACTTATATTATAAATGCGTAAGTTTGTGAGTGAGTGAGTGAGTGAGTGTGTTTGAAATGTTTTCACGCCCGAACTACAGCACCGATCTGTACGAAATTTTGCATACTTATTTCCCGATGTCTCGGATAGGTAACAAGTTTCATGAAATCTCAATACCTCACATGGTTATGGAGTTATGGGCACTAATGTGACCCAACTAACCCAAAAATTTATTTTATCCAATGAATTTATGCAATTTGGTGCCCTAAAACCTTAAAATGTGCATACAATATGGGTATCAAACGAAAGGGGAAGGTCACAGGATTCTTTTGTTGATGTTGTGAATTAAATCGAAAATATATGCAAATTGCTTTAAATATATGTTGAAATTTATTAGTTTTATGTTTTTTTACACATGCAATACTTTTTCCAAAATTTGTTTGCTGTTGTCTGAGCTAATTGTAGAACTGTCGTTGCCGCTTTCCTTATTATCATGTCTTCGGTGCTTGGCGGCAATTATCGTCAAGCTTCGGTTTTTCGCCGTTGTCGTTCGCAGTGATCGTTTTGAATGTGGGCCGGGCTATTGTCGTCGTTAATAAATATGAGTAAATCGTCACCTACCAAACATAAAATCAAATATTTTGAATGAATTTTCTGTAATGTTTGAGCAAAATAGTTGTGCATTTTAAAGATATTGATATCATTACTGCGGAAAATATCATTTTAGTAAGTTTAGCAATTCTTCATATTCTGGTTGCTTCGCTGCTTCGTAAAAATTCAACTTTTATGAGTGTTTATATAATAATACAATTTATGAAGCTCTAACTTATCAAAAAATTCTGTTTCCAGACATGGTTGCCTGAAAAATTAATGTAGGTATGTAAAAAATACATTTAACATTAAATTGTGATAAATATAGAGGCTATTTTCTTATGTAAACTTTATCATTATTTTAAGGAACATGTGAACTTTAAAACTTATCTGTTTGATAAATAAAAATGTTTTCAAAAGAAGCTTAGTTATTTTGCTTATTTCTTTGATGCTAGTTTTATTTTCAAAATCGGACTACTAGTTTACGATATTTGTCATAATTAGTAAATGACAATTTTTCAAACGCACTCCTTATGTTCTATTTATAGTTATGTTTATATTAATCATTCATTTAAATAAAGCACTTACTAAATTTTAAATTAAACGTTGTACTTATTATTTTCTTGAATGTAATACGAAACAATTTCTTTTTTCACTTGGATTCTATGAACCGAGAAAGATTTTGAAACAGTTCGGAAAAAAGGTAATGCAAAAGTGAGTTGCCCCACAGGCGTGGAGAATAGGAAGTATTCATGCAGCTTTCGAACGTAAATGAAGGAAAAGAAACTCTCCCTACAGAACAGGCACATTTTGCAATTTCTGTTTTTTTTTTAAATGGCACTTCACATAGGGATGCAAATTTTGAGGAGCAACATCGATACATCGATGTTCGATGTATCGAAAAAATGAACATCGATTCTTAAAAAACATCGGAAGAAAAACATCGATACATCGATATTTTTCGATGTTTTTTTATAGCGAAATTGTGTCGAGTATGAAATTGTTAGCAGCAGAAGCCAAATTATCCGTTGGAGAAACGAAATGAGCCCAGCCAATTTCTTGAACGACTGGCCAATACACTGCACCAATTCTTTTATGGATCTGTTTTTGCAACTCATCTCTGAGTCGAGTTGTGCAATTATGTTTTGGAGCTTGAGTTCGAAGCACGTCTCTAACACAGTTTACTAGTGGTATTACTTACAGTCACGTAATTTTCAGCGGACAACTCCTTTGTTATTGTTTCAAAATGCTGCAATAATTGAATCGTTTCTTTTATAACGTCTAATTCATTTCCAGAAACCATGATCGGGAAAGAAATATATCGGTTATAAATCCAGCTAGCTCAACGAATCGTTGAAGCATGTAAAAGCACGAGTTCAATCTCGTCTTCACATCCAGAATCATTTTTTTAATTTTACCTTCGGGCACTCCAGCTTTATTTTGCTTCTTTCTCAGCTCATCACTAGCATTAACGGATCGTTTTATATATTTCACAATACTCCTAACATGTGTTATTATAGAAGATGCATCGACCGAGTTATCAATAGCATTTATTACAACCAGATTAGTAGAATGTGCAAAACATGAAATTATTTTCTTTTCCCCAAAGAGTTCTCTACTTAATTTCAGCATTGTGCTGTCATTGTCGGATACCACAGCTATAACTTTTTTATAGCATATTCCCCGCTCGTTAATTTTTGAGGTACTCCGCAGTATAACTTTCTGTTAATTCAAAGATTCCGATCGTTCCACTTACATGTTTAACGTTTTCTAAGAAATGTATTGTGACACCAACAAATGACTTTGTTTGCATTTCTTCGGTCCACACATCATAAGTGAGAGATTAATAATCAATTTTCTAGAGCAACTGCTTAAAAAGGCTTGAAATTACCATGTATTTTTCATCTATTCGAGGTTTAAATGTTTCTCTAGTGGGAACTTTGTAAAGTGGCACTGTTTGTTTCATGAGCTGTAAGAAGCCTTTGCCTTCCACAACTGAGAAAGGTTTGTTATATTGTTTGAATTCAAAAATGTTTGTTTGCCTTCTTGTAGGCTGAGGGTCTTGTTCCGACTCTTGAGTTAATTCCTGACAGTGGATCTTATCTAAGTGACAACGTTAATTCGATGTATTGCCTGAAGTGCGTAGAATTTTGTTGCATAGTTGACACCTAGCTGAGCTGGAACTAAATTTTTTATAATAGCGCCACACTTTACCTCTATTTGGCATATTGATTTTGGAAAAACTGTCGAAAAGAAAAGTAATAAATGCTACTTTTTTTTAACTTATATCTTTTGAGCCACTTACTCTTTGTAAGTCGATTTGGTGCAACTTTACAAAATAAAAATGAATACAAATTCAAACTGGCGCCAATCAAAGAAACTTTGGGGATGGCGATGTTGAAACATCGTCAAGATTGACATCGATGTATCGCCGATTTTTCGATACTGAGTAATTTTCAAACATCGATGCTAAACATCGAATTTTCGTCCGATAACATCGATGTTTTAAAAACATCGATGTATCGTTTGCATCCCTAACTTCACATAATAAGGAAGGTCATGTTGTTTCATAATTTAAGGGTGGAGGACACAGGTAGGGGAAATAATAAGACAATTTTCTCTATAAAATCAACCAAGAATTAGAGTAAAGTTGTACTCCCGAACTCAAGATTGCTTGAATTTTCACTCAAGCTAACTACAGGCTTCTGCTCAGCTCATTCATACATAAATTGTTAACTAAGTGCGCAAACTAATCTGCGAATGAGGTTAATGCCCCATCAAAGGTGTCCCGTAGGGATATCCCATGCATCATAAGCAGGCACCCGTAGGACTTTTCAGAGCGGGATATGCACATATGTAGAGTTTTAAAATTACTATTTTCTGAGGTAGTTTTAGTAAGATTGAACTAGTTCAATTAAAAATTTTTTTTTGACAGATATGCGCGCCATCTGTTAAGAATTTCTTTTATGGCAAGACCCTATTTACAGTATACATAAAATTTATCTATCAAAGTAAAAGTGTGCGGGTAAGGTTCTATATAAATCGGCCTTATCTCTGTTTTATAATAATAATAATTGCCAACGAATAACCCACGATCCCGCCCAACCCACGATCCCGCCCAACCCACACGTGGCCAACAACAGAAATATAAGAAAACTAGAGGGCACGGCATACATTGCCTTGCCCATAAATTTTCTTGAATGGATCTAAAAAATTGCACGGCTAAAAATTTTAGCTTAAATTTTAAACCATTCGTCGCTTTAAGCAATTTTTTAAACGTTTTTCTAATAAATTCCAAACCATTAAATTATTTACACCAATTTTAAATTTATTGGGAATTAGTCTAAAATTTTTTAAATTTCTTTGCATATAATTCTGAAAGTCATTGAATTTTTGTCATTACAGTTTTGCGTACGCCGTAGCTCAGTGGGTAGAGTAGACGACTCTGATGCGGGAGCGTCGATCCGAGTTCTGCCAACTGATACAAATGTTTTTTATGTTTTTTAATTGTTAATTTCTGGTTTAAAATTTAAACTGTTTTCTTCACCGTCATTTTCTCGGAAACTGGCACAATTTAAATTCTAAACCAAATTTGGTTTGGACATATACTTATGTAGCCCAGAAAAGTTTAAAATTTAAGTTAAAATGTTTAACTGTGTGCCTATCCCTATCATTACCCTTATCCTTATCTCTTTCCTTACCCCTTTCGCTACCCTATGTCTATCCGCCCTTCTCTTTCATATAAAAGATCTCGATAGCAAGTATTAATTTAGATTACATCAAAAGGCGTCACGCCTGCTTTTCCCTTGACGGGCCTTTTTTCTTGAGGTGATAGAGATTGACTGAGGTGCCACGCCCGCTCTCCATTGCTCCCTTAAATTCTTGATATGTTGAGATTTACCTCTTATAACTCTGTACCAGTTTTCAGTATTCTTCCATGAATCATTCCAGAGATATGCAGTTCGAAAAATGTTATTTGTATGTTAGGTGCCACGTCCACTCCTCCCTTCCTCTTTTTCTTTTTTAAGTTGTTAGAGATTGGTTTCGAAGATATGCAGTATGAAAATTTTCATTTGTATGGGAGGTGCCACGCCCACTCCTCTCTTCCTCCACTTTTTATTGAGGTGTTAAAGATTGATATCATTAAGCTCCTTATCAATTTTCAATATTCTACATTAAATACTTCTAGAAATATGCGGTTCGGAAAATCTGGTTTGTATGGGAGGTGCCACGCCCAAATCAGTATAGAAAACAAATTTCAGGAATATCGGTCCAGGCCTTTAGAAGGAGTTTATATATTAAGATAACCTTAAAATGTACACTTGTCAGTATTAAAGAATAAATCCGCAACTATTTTGTCTCGAATCGATTCGCATTCGCATAAAGAGTATATTCATAAAGTTACTGTTGTTACCAATTCAAACTTTCAAAATTATCCCTATAAGCTACACGGGACAAATTGAATTAATTCACCAATTATATGCGCCAAAGATGTTCTAATTTACCTTAAAACCTTAAAAGAATATTTTGAATATGGTCCTGATAGGATTCCTACATGTTTCTTGAAAAAGTGTGCGAACCATATTTAGCAACCCCTTACCAATTTGTTCAATCTATCACTAAAGTGTGGTGTCTTTCCAACTGCGTGGAAAGAATCGTTTCTTCTACCGCAAAGCTTTATGCCATCCCAAAATTGTTTGAAGCTATTGTTACAAATCAACTTACGGGTCCGATCTCTACTTTGATAGTTGACTGCCAACACGAGTTCAGTAAAGGAAAGTCCACAGTTACGAATTTACTTGAGTTTACCAGTCATGTCTCAAATGGCTTTAGAAAAAATCTGCACACCGACATTATTTATACGGATTTCAGCAAAGCTTTTGACAAAGTGTGTCACTCATTACTTATTCATAAACTCGATCAGTTGGGCTTCCAGCCAAGTCTCAATCGCTGGATATCTTCTTATCTAAGTGACAGGACACAAAGAGTAGTGTTTAAAAATTTAGTATCCGATGTCATTTATGTCTCTTCGGGGGTTCCTCAAGGAAGCCACCTTGGCCCGATTCTGTTCTTGTTGTTTATAAATGATATTTCTACAATAATAAAATTTTCAAAAATGTTAATGTATGCTGACGACGTAAAGCTTTTCATGTCATTCGCGTCATTTGAAGATAGAAATAAGCTACAATCAGATCTAGATGCACTAGTTACTTGGTGCGATTTAAATTATATGCCACTTAACCTTAAAAAATGTAAACACATGGCTTTTTCGCGTGGAATTTCTCAGCCGGCTTCCTATACAATTAAAAATTATAGTCTTGAGCAAGTGTATGATTTTGTTGACCTGGGGGTTACTATGGACTATAACCTCAGTTTCAACCGCCATATTAAGACAACAGTCAATAAGGCTAGAGGTGTCCTAGCATTCGTTAAACGATGGTCTAAAGAATTTAGCGACCCTTATGTAACTAAAGCCCTCTTCACTACATAAGTCAGACCGATACTTGTATACGGTTCTATAATTTGGAACCCGCGTTAGCAGGTTCATGTGGATTGCCTAGAATCAGTTCAAAAACAATTTTTACTATTTGCCTTAAGAGATTTTCACTGGGATCCCTTATACAATCTGCCACCCTATACGAATCGTTTAAAACTCATTAATCTGCACACACTTTCTAGTCGGAGGGAAATGCTTGGAATTATTTTTATGATTAAATTGCTAAATGGTTCACTATCCAGCCCATTTCTTCTAAGTGAAGTGAACTTCAATGTACCGTCTCGTCCTTCGAGGCATTTTAAACCTCTAGTCTTAAAACAGTGCCGAACCAATTTTCAGTTAAATGAGCCTTTTCGCTGTTTGTGTCAAGATTATAACTCTCTTTCTGGTAGATTTGATATTTCAGACTCGCTTTTCAGCATAAAAAAATCAATTCTTTCTATCCTAAATTCAAAGCTACTAATTGTTTCTTATTCTTTGACTTCTTTATTAACTTCTAACAATAATTTTATTCTGTTAACTAGTTATTTCTTAATGTATAATCTATCTTATATCTACTTTACTTAGCTGATGAGGTTTTCTCTGTAGCTGAGCAGTTTTAGATCTCGACGATTAACAAACCAAAGCCTTTCAACGACTCGGCACGAACGAATAATCCGCGCGTTATGCGGATGCGCCCCTCGCGCCGTTCGGGCGGGATATGGTGGGTAATCCGTTTGGGAATTATTATTATTATTATTATTAAGGGAAGATAGTATCGATTTTTTAATGGTAAAAAGCGAGTCAGAAATATCAAATGTGCTGGATCGAGTGTTAAGCTTTAGTTTCCTTGAAAAGCGGCGCCGCAATATAACGTTCTCCAAATAACGTTAACTATTGTCACCTTCATGAGCGGCATCGCTTTTTTGTAAACTTACATGAACGTACTGCCTACATTCTGGCTATTTCTATTTAAATATTTCTCGGTCTCTTACTCACTTTGTGTATATAGTTTTTAAAAATTTTTAATTTCAAAACATCATAATTGACTGAAATGTTATTTTTGTAAAATTATTTGAAGTATTTGATAGAATAATTTTCACACAAACATCGGAAAGGCTAATTTAATTCGAAATGTCTTGATGGCCGAAAAAGAATGTTAAATTGTACTTCTCCAAACAAAACTGGGCTAGAGACCAACCCTTTTAATAGTCTATACTATAATAAAACTCTAGAAAAGTTGTGTCTGTAGATTGAATATTTTTTTGAAAAAATTACAGAAGATGACGTAGGGAATGTTGTAGAGTTTATCGGAAATATTTTTAAAATTTTTGTCTGTCTGAACTTAAGGATCTCGGAAACTAGGAAATTAATTTTTATGAGACTTTCACCGCTGGCCAGCTTGTAACTTGGGACGTGTGCAAAACTGTTTCTTATCAATGATAAACAAAAAAATATACTTATTTAATCACCTTTCCTACAGGAAACATTTCTTTTCAAATAGATTTATATGAAGCAAAACGCACTTAGTTTCTCAAAAAAATATGAAATCGTGCCTCTGTAAAATTTGGGTTTATTTTTTTTGTCAATTTCAGCTAAATTGAAAGTCAACTTCGAGTATAGATATAGTGGCGTACAAAAAATTTACGAATATAATTATTTTGTACTTATATTTATCTATACATTCACATATACATAATAAAACTCTAGAAAAGTTGTGTCTTCACATTCAAAAACTCTTTGATAAAATTTCCCGTGACCCTAGGGCCTTCGGTGTGGTATCACAGTATCACCCTACAACGGAGTCCGCCTCTAATGTCGATTACTTATTAGAAAAATGAGTTTGCACTCCATGGAAGACATACTGAAAAAACTTGTTGCCTTCGTGTGTGGCTTTTGTTTCGTTAATTACTCAGCTGTCAAGTGTTTAATTTATTAATTTATTTGTATTGTTATTGTTCTTTGGTGCTGCTGTTAGCATCTTCTATTTGATAGATGTATAGCCTTGAATTTTGGAATTGAAATGAGCTTCAAATTTGAAGTTCCCAAGGTAAACACGATTACACATACAAAGTAAAAATACCCAGCACTAAAGATGCCATAAAGGTTTGTGACGTGCAACTTGATGGCTGATAATATAATATCGAATATGTTGTTGTTGTTGTTGTTGTAACGACAAAAACACTCCCCGAAGGTTTTGGGGAGTGCTGTCGAACTGACAGTCCTTGGCCGGATATGAATCCGGTACGCTCCGGTACTCCCTTGCGGTACTGCCCGACTGTCGTGGTAGCGATTTATGACCAGTGGAACCTTCTAGGTCATGTCACCCTCCTTCCGTAAGGAAAGAGAGATGGGTAATGAGAGGTGAGAGGCATCATATCCGTAGATCAACCATCGAGTTGCACGTCATTACCTTTGTGCATATTAGTCGCCTCTTACGACCGGTATGCCTACCTCGGGCATATTCTAAGCCCCTAACCCGCAGGGGCTTTTGAATATGAATATGACGCCTTTTACCTTCTCCACCAATCGCTTGATTTTCTTCACGTCAGATGGCACTGATAGCTCCTCGGTTTTAGCGAGTTTTTAAACTTTTTTGTAGTAAATTTCACACTTTTTAATTGCCTACACCAACTTTAAATTTGTTTCGGTATAGACTTAAAATCAGACTTGTTAAATTTGATTATTAATTAGTAATCAACTATATGGACGGCTTTTTTAATTGGTAATGATTATTTTAATTGTTTTTCAGGAAAAGGCAATTATTAATTGATTACGATTACAAAAAATCAAGAAGAAATAAAAAAAATCATAAAAAATCCAAAATAATTAAAACAAAAAAGTTGGAAAAAAATCTAAAGTAATCAAAACAACTTTTTGGGACTATTTTTTATACTTTTTTTTTTTTTTAATAATCATAAAAAATCATTACATTTTTTGATTATTTTGAAAATTAATTGGAAAATTATCTATTACAATTGAAAGTAATTGGTAACCAATAATTAAATGGATTCTCAAAAAAATAATTAATCAAACCGGTAATCATTACGATTAGTAATCATTATTGGACAAGTCTGCTTAAAACCTAATGGAAAAAAACGTCTAAAATGGGTAATTTGGTTTTTTTTTTCTGAAGGATTTTTCAAATTATTGCATTTTTCTTAAAAGATTTTTGAGTGCACAGCAGCTCAGTGGGAACAGCCGACAACTCTTATGCGGAGCGCGTGGGTTCGAATCCTGCAAACTGATAAACATGTTTTTTTATACCTAGTAGTGCTACGCACACAAGGTATATTAACTTTACTTACCTAACGGCAGTATGTAACGGCATAAACGGATCGAGATAGATATTGACTTATGTATATCAAAATGTTCAGGAGGAAAAAAGAAATTGATTAAGCCATGTCCGTCCGTACGTTCGTCTGTAAACACGATAACTTGAGTAAATTTTGTGATATCTTAATGAAATTTGGTGTGCAGCTTCCTTGGCACTCATCTCCGAGCGCTATTTAAAATGGACTTTTTATATATATTTTCGAAAATACAAAAAAACTGATTATTCAGTATATAATACACTTATAAGGATAACATTTGGTGTTTACATTAACTTTAAGGCATACAATTAATTTATCAAGAAGTTTTTGAAAATGGGAGTAGCACCGCGTGTAGGAGAACTCAAAACTTCTACCAACTATAAAACGAATGTCTGCAGAAATACAACGCTATCTATTCATTCAAATTTCGTTAGAGGCTATAGAAAAAATCCCTAGTAGTTTTGCCCAAAACGTCGAGCCTTTCATCTCTAAGTCTGTCCATCAGTTTACTCCAAGACCTTCAAATAGAAAAAAGTGTTGTAGTAAAATTTCACACACCAATAAAAATTCAGAAACCACGCCTCTTTTTCTCTTTATGGCGCGATATACAACAGGTATATCATCATAAACCTCCTAAGAGATTTTTGCGCCAAGCTTCTCTTCCAATTTGTGGTGTGCCGATTTGAATTTTCCCTACAAATTGGTGGGACCTACAGTTTTTTGCCGACTCCGAACGGCATCTACAAAGGAGACGAATTTTTGCTTAGAAGCCTGTCATGGCAGAAATACACTCGGAAAGTTTGCCAAACCACTGCCGAGGGGCGACCCCGTTTTGAAAAACTTTTTTCAAATCACTTTTGATGTTACCTGTACCAGGGCTCGAACCATGGACCTTCGGTGTGGTAGGCCGGCAACACTACCTCCACACCACGGTGGCCGCCACGCCTACTTTTGTGTATTAAGAAATCGCTAATCTGCAATATTTTGGTATCTAAAATGGCCTTAACGGGTCAATTCTGTGCGTAACCGGTAATTTTGTACCTGGAAGATTATCTAACCGAAAATCGTAATCGTAAATCGCCATGCAGTTCATGTAACCACAATTTTAGCGTGAATGGCAATGCTGTCAAAACAAACAATGCGCAATAGAGAATAAAATGCAAACGCGAACGAAACTTCGTGTAAAAAAGTGCCTATATTGTTTATCAATTCTTGTAAACTAGTATGTGTACGAAATTTGAGGTATTTTCTTTCCAGAAAAATATTTGCAAAACACGTGCAATTTTTCGCGGTTACGACGACGTCATCACCTATTTTGGTGGTTACGAAATTGAACTGCAACTTAAGCCGGCAGAATATCAAGAGGGTGTAAAAGTTTCCAAATTATTTATTTGCCGGTAAAACGAATGTTTTCGATAAACCGACTACCGAAAACTATAAATCTTTTGCTCTATGTTTTGCTCTGTTTGAAGTCTTACAGTTTGCATCACTCAGAACATCCACATGTCATATGGCTGACTAGTAGGGCTTGGGGCTCATACCAGTTTCGAGTTAGTTTCTTACTGCTTTGTTCGCTTACAGGGTAGCCGAAGTTACATAAGCACCTCAACAGCAGTACAACATGTCGTATGATTAACATGAACTTTGCATTCTAATTGCCGACCTCAAGGCAAGATCCGTAAAGTTGTGCGGTATATAAATTTAATTATAGTTGCTTTAATGATCGCGATTGACACAGCTTTTACTTTTTGCTGCAGTCGGTTAACATATATACAAACGTACAAACTTATATACACATACCGATACATATTTACCCTGCAGGAAAAGAAGATAACAGCAAGTTACCTATAAAATCGTTAGTAATTATTCCTACATTACTTACTTGCTTAAACAAAGATTATTCAACATATAACAACGAAAGAAACGTCGGAACACCAATTAATCTCGAATCATTCTTGACTTGAGCCCTTCCAACCAGACCTGTTAAATAATGATTACTAATCGTAATGATTACCGGTTTCATTTATTATTTTCTTGAGAATCCATTTAATGATTGATTACCATTACCTTAAATATTTAATGAACATTTTCCAATTGATTAAAAAAATAATCAAAAAAAAAATAATGATTTTTTGCGATTGTTAAAAAAATCAAAAATAATCATAAATGATAAAAAAAGGTGTTTTGTTTACTTTTGCCAACTTTTTTTGATTTTTTTTTATTATATTTGATTTTTTTTCAGTATTGTTGTAGAGGCACATATACAAATACATCAACAATACTGAAAAAAATCAAAAAAATATAAAAAAATTATCAAAGGTAATCAAAACAACTTTTTTTTGACTACTTTTGATTTTTCATCAATTAATAATTGCCTTTTCTTAAAAAATAATTAAAATAATCATTACCATTTAAAAACTCCTAATTAATTGATTACTAATTACTAATTAAATTTATCAGGTCTGATTCCAACAGAGTGGGTGACTCACTTTTTCTATGCTTCCAGCAATGGGTGCTAATAATAATACATACCTTCTGGGCCCGAGCGTCTTCTTTCATTTGCAAGCTTCCTTCATAGTCTAGCTAACACAGCCACTGTATTTTGCTTAGCGGAAATTGTATTTCTCGTACCATAGGGAAAGTCACAGGATCATACCCTGGGCTAGACAACATCAACTAAAAAATAAAAAAGGAGTTCAAGGCACAACGACTCTCTAAATGGCCAGCAACCCTCCTAGTAAAATTCTGTCTTCAAAATTTACCCAGTCATTCGGAGTGGGCAGTTATTAGGCACTTCGGACCAATTTGTGGAAAAAACGTCAAAAGTAGCGATTAGAAAACGTGTCGCTATAATACTCTCAGAGCATTCCCAACATATCTATGTTGACAGCTTAGGCCTGGAATTAGTTTACTTCTGAATTGTCTGTTTAGTCCGAAGTAGTATTTGTTGCCAAGAGTAATTTCTTCTCTTGTTTCTAGGCTGACATTTTCGTTGATTTTCATACTGGTTCAGGAGTATTATTTACTCCAACGTCGTCAAGGAATCGCACGATTGAGTTTACCCTGCACGGGCTAAACTATGGTTGTTATGTGAGAAGGGACTACGTCCACGGGTTAAAATTTGAGCATAAAATTTTTGTAATAAATTCCAAACCTTTCATTTACCTACACCAATTTTCACTGAACTGAAAGAATCGTCTAAAACTTTTTACATTTTTTTTTTATTTATTTCTGAAGGTTTTTTCAAGACAATGAATTTTTCTCATTACAATTTTGTGTGCGTCGAAGCTCAGTGGGTAGAGCACGCGACTCTGGTGTGGGGAAAGTCGGTTCGAATTCTGCTAATACTAATACAAATGTTTTTTATGTTTTTTTAATTGTTAAACATTTCTGGTTTAAAATTTAAACTCTTTCTTCATGCTCATTTTCTCGAAAACTGCCAGACATATATGTAGCCCAAAAAGGTTTTAAATTTAGGTTCAAATTTTTAGCCGCGTACGGATCATGCTTTCTGAACAAACAGTCCACGACGTCTCTTACGAGTGTGTTCAAAAAGTATCGCGAATTTTGAATTTTCGCTGGTTACGTATATTCGAATTTCGAATTTTTTGTGGCGTTATGTTGGTACTCATGTCTCTCACTTATGCCGACAAGCTCGGCCATTTTGAATGTTCAGTTAATTGTTGACAGCTGCTTTGCTTGCACGTGTTATGGATCGTCTTCGATTTTTACCTATTCAAAAAAATGGATCAAAGAACCTGTATCAAATTTTGTGTGAAAAACGAAATTAAGTGCGCGGATGCATTCCGAATGTTGACTGTGGCATACGGAGAAGCTACCTTGGACCGAAGCAACGTTTATCGGTGGTACAAAATGTTCTCAGAAGGCCGAGAAGATGTGAACGACGAAGAGCGTGCCGGACGCCCGAGCACTTCAACAACAGACGAAAAAAGTAATGAAGTGGAGAAAATGGTATTGGCCAATCGTCGAATCACCGTAAGAGAAGTTGCTGAGGACCTTAACATATCGATTGGCTCGTGCCATTCATGAATAAATAAATAATTTTTGAAAAAACACAAAATTCGCGATACTTTTTGAACACACCACGCATGTGCAAATGAGGGTTGAGGGGGTTACATTAGATGTATACAATTTTTTTTTATAGGCAGTCATTCTAGGCAAATCATAAGCAGCATTTTACTTGGCTAAAATTGCACTAATTACGTGTCGGGAAAGTTGCCTATAACCGTGCCTCTGCCGCTGCTTGTAACCGTGGTTCTGTCTATACCTTCTTTGACTGATTTTTGTATGTGACGCTCTGCTTATGTGGGTGTGTGTGCATGCAAGTGCTTTGCTGATTGTTATTATACGGTCGTGCCTAAACACGATGAATGCTATAAATCAGCAAAAGACGAAGGCGACTGCATTCATCAATACAAAAACCAAATAATATTCATCTTAAATTTATTTTAGCTCAGAATACTCAAGACTGTAGGTAATTTGTTTTGTTTGTGTAATCTTTGCGTTTATACTTATGAGATGAAATGCAAAAAAACTAACTAAATTAACATAACATAAAATAAAATAAAATAAAATGAAATAAAATCAAATAAAATAAAATAAAATAAAACAAAGTAAAATAAAATAAAACAAAGTAAAATAAAATAAAATAAAATCAAATAAAAAAAATAAAATAAAAAAAATAAAATAAAATGAAATAAAATAAAATAAAATGAAATAAAATAAAATAAAATAAAATAAAATAAAACAAAATACAATAAAATAAAATAAAATAAAATAAAATAAAATAAAACAAAATAAAATAAAATAAAACAAAATAAAGTAAAATAAAATAAGATAAAACAAAATAATAATAGTATTCATGAAACGAGCTCAAGGCCAAAAATAATAATTTTTCACATTTTAATTTTTATGAAAATTATTGTTTTTTTATTTTATTTCCGAAATGGATCTAAAAGAAAAGCTATGGCGGTTGTCTCTAAAAATTTTTCCCACTCTATTCAAGTAAACAACTTTTAAGAATTAATTAAAAAATTATTATTAAAGAGAAAAAAATAAAAAAAAAACATTAAAACAATAATAATTTTCATAAAAATTAAAAGGTGAAAAATTATTATTCTTGGCCTTGAGCTCGTTTCATGAATACTTGAAAATGTACAGGCCGTAAAATCAACAAAAATTGTTGGTACAAAAAAGCAAAATAATAATAAGAAACAATAAAATATAAAACAATAGAATAAATTAAAAATAGAGACTTTTGAAAGAGAGGACATCAAATAAAAAAAAAATATATTAAAGTAAAGAAACAACATAGAAAAGAAGGGAAAGAAGGCCAAGGTAAAATAAAATAAATTTTTGTGGTTGTAATTTAACCACTGGGCGATGTCTAGTTTAATTAAATCTATGTACAGGATACACATATTTACACATAAAACTCCACGAGTACTTGGTACTCACGCCTTCTTTTTTTAAAAACCAATATCCACTTGAGCGGTAAAACAAAAACTTTTCAAATTTGTGTGTGTTTGGTCTAACATGCTGATGAACCTTTTAACCTGCATACATGTACGAGGTGTGTTCAAAAAGTATCGCGAATTTTGAATTTTCGCTGGTTACGTATATTCGAATTTCGAATTTTTTTGTGGCGTTATGTTGGTATTAATGTCTCTCACTTATGCCGACAAGCTCGGCCATTTTGAATGTTCAGTTAATTGTTGACAGCTGCTTTGCTTGCACGTGTTTTGGATCGTCTTCGATTTTTACGGGAAATTCGTACCAAAATTGCTCAATTGTGACCAAAAACAGCATCGCATGAACATTGCTAATGAGATGTTAAACTCTGTCCGCGACGACCCAAATTTGCTCCATAGGGTCATAACTGGTGACGAATTGTGGGTTTATGGTTATGACGAGGAAACCAAAGCTCAATCATCTCAATGGAAGCTGCCGCACGAAACAAGACCGAAAAAAGCGCGCCAAGTTCGGTCGAATGTGAAAGTTTTGCTGACAGTTTTCTTCGATTGCAGGGGCGTGGTGCATCATGAGTTCTTGCCACAGGGAAGAACGGTCAATAAGGAATATTACCTGCAAGTTATGCGCAATTTGCGCGAAGCAATCCGCCAGAAACGCCCGGATTTGTGGAAGAACAAAAATTGGCTTTTGCACCCCGATAACGCCCCTGCTCACGCATCGTTGCTTGTGCGAGACTTTTTGGCCAAAAACAACACACTAATGATGCCGCAGCCACCGTATTCCCCAGATCTGGCCCCCTGTGACTTTTTCTTGTTCCCTAAACTGAAGAGGCCCATGAAAGGACGACGTTACGCTTCTCTTGACGAGATAAAGACGGCATCGAAGGAGGAGCTGAACAAGAGACAAAAAAATGATTTTTTGAAGTGCTTCGAAGATTGGAAAAACCGTTGGCACAAGTGTATAATATCTCATGGGGATTACTTTGAAGGGGACAAAATAGATATTCATGAATAAATAAATAATTTTTGAAAAAACACAAAATTCGCGATACTTTTTGAACACACCTCGTATGTGCGTTACTCTGGTTGCAAAATTGCTGTTACACAGTGTAACGATTGCATGCTGCTAAAGGCAGTCATAAAATCCCAAGTGAGCGTAACAAATACAAGTCAAAACAAATAATAGTTACCTGGTTAGTTGCTTGCTTGATTTGTTGGCTGACCTTGGCTGAGTTTGTGAAGCTGCTAGCTAAAGCTTTAATTTTTTTCCATCGAAATCCTTAGTATTTATGGATTTAATTACTACTTTGCCATTGAGTGAATTAATTATTGTGCTATGACTTACTCAAATGCATTAGATAGTTTCGAAGATTGGTAGTAGGAAATTTAAAAAGGACAAATTTAAAAAATTTCTGATATTATATCTGCCCTTATAATAATTTTCATAAAAATTCAAAAAGTGAAAAATTATTATTCTTGGCCTTGAGCTCGTTTCATGAATACTTGCCCTTAAAATGTATAACAAATTCAAATAGGGTCAGAAATTTTGTTTTTCAAAAGAAATCCTTTGGTTTTCGCCATATAAAATGCATCGAATCCCGGGATTGTTGTCTCCCGTTAGTAGTCCACGAACAGAGGTTGTTGGATATTTGCGTGACGTATATACAAGGTGGCGCAAAAGTAATCCTCCTATCAGAAAATGCTATAAATTTTGCGATTGGCCCCTAAAGTCAGTTCTGTTTTGACATTTGTGTAGTAAACACATGCGAAATACACGTTAATAAACAATGTTACGCTACACTGCTCCAGAACGCGGAATATTGCTGACTATTTATTTGACCAATAATCGGTCGGGGCCAAACGGTTACTGTGAATGGTGAGCGCTACAGAGCAATGATCAACGAGTTCTTTTTGCCGCAACTTGATGAATTGGGATTGGAAAACATGTGGTTCCAACAAGACGGTCCAACAGCACACACTGCACGTGCCACAACCGATATGCTGAACATCGGAAGCTTACTTTTGCGACACCTTGTATGTGGGGTATCTACTGCCACGCCCGTTTTAAACTTATTTTTAAATATTTAAAATTGATTATTATTTATAGAAAAATTACGTTCTTAGCGTTTTTCCAAATTTCTAGAAAAGTGAGCAGGGTTATCATCGATTTTTCCCATTTTAAGCAGCGATGTAAGAGTTTAGAAATGCGGCCATCTTGCTTACTTTCATTCTGACATATTTAAATGTTCCATAAGTTTCCAAACAACCGTTATAACGCGCCTTTACGGCCTTGACCATTTTTTGACGACTTTCAGTTTGCATACTTGAAACAACCGAAATTAGAAATTGAATACACCAAGCTTGGATACATTGTTCGCATGAAACTGTGCCAATAAAAACTTTCAACAACCCGTCTGAGTTGTGACGGAGAACGATCAGCAGCAAAACCAGTAATATAAAATTCATCAAACTAGCGCTAGCAGATATTTATAGTCTTTAGCTGAGAGAAGTGGAGTCAGAAAGGACTGACACCGATTCACAAAAATGTGCTGTTTTGGTTTTGATTTAGTTCACGGTCTCGGGTTAGAATTTTCAAATTTAAGGTAATAACCTGAAAATTATTTCTGATGAGTATGCGGATTTGTAGCCTGTTAAGAACTAGTCTCACAAAGTGCAAGTCTGAATACTCTTAAAAATTTTCTAGATTTTTGTAAACTTTTTTATGGTTGGGGTTTGGTATTTTTTTCCAATGGAACAACTATGACAAGCTAATATGGAGAATAAATCACAAATAAAAAACAATTGTTGAAAATTAACAATATTTTTGAGAATATTAAGACTTGCACTTTGTGAAACTAGAATTTAGCAGGCTACAAAAGCATGTAAATTTGAAAATTCTCTACCCATTTTTTTAATTTTCCAGGAATTTGTAGAATATGTTTACAAGCTTGGAAACACTGATTCGAAAGATTTATATTAAGGAACTAACTATATATTTTTTTTAATTTTACTATTTACGGGTAAATTCTATGCGTAACCGGTAATTTTGTTCCTAGAAGATTATCTAACTGAAAATTGTAATCGTTGGCAATGCAGTTCATGTAACCGCCATTCTAGCGTACATGGCAACGCTGTCAAAAACCAACAACGCGCAATAGAGAATAAAATGCAAACGCGAACGAAACTTCGTGTAAAAAAGTGCTTATATTGTTGATTAATTCTTGCGAAATAGTATGTGTACAAAATTTGCCGTATTTTCTGTCCACAAAAATATTTACAAAGCACTTGCAATTTTTCGCGGTTACGCGACGTTACCACCTATGTTGGTGGTTACGAAACTGAACTGCAAATTAGAGCGGAAGAATACCAAAAGGGTGTAAAAGTTTCCAAATAATTTATTTGCCGGTAAAACGAATGTTGTTACCACACATTGTGGCGTTAAACGTTATTTAGTTTGTATAATTATTTATATTACTATGTTAGCTTTTATATAATAAATATAAACGCACTTTAGAATAGGTTTTCATCAAACATTAAAAGAATCTACTACATAATTCCTCCATTGAAATAAGCCATAAAAACTCCTATCTCCTCAACAGGAGCTAGGGCCTCGTAAACTTTTTACTCACTTTTGACTTACAAATAAAAGTGTGTATTTTTAAGCCTTGAATTTTTTTCACAATCAGTTTTAAAAATCAAATAACAAAGCTATAATAAAAATCCATTTATGCTGTTTTTGTAAGGATAAAAAAAATAAAAATTTGTTCCGAGCCCCTTTCAACATAAGCTTCAAATTTAGGGGAGGACTTTCGCAATTTTTGTATACGGACCGACTCAGTCTAATGCATATTCCTTTACTATATAGTTGCAGCTGTCATTTTTTTTTTTTTGGAAATGGAAAACAACTGTCACTGTTTCGATTTTGACAAATGAAACAACGGTTTTAAACAGCCCGGTTACGGTTTCCATTCATTTCTGGTTTAACTTCTTGATTTAAATGCATACATTTCACATTAATTGCAAGCGGAGTTTAAAAATAAAAAGTCTACATGGTGTTTGGAGTTTTATTTTTCTTCTTATTTTAGTTATTTTTAGTACTTAAGACTTATTCTTTTTTCTACAGACATATCGCACATATAGATCTAAAAGAAGCAAAGTACGAGTATGTGAAGTGATTCATTGCACCATAATAAGTATCCTTAAATCGGGCTTTGAGTTCTATCTGATGAGACGGATCAAGTAGTTTTGAGAACAAATCGAAGCGAAGAATAAATCAGTTTAACATTCCAAAATATTAAAAAAAAAAAAATGCCGTACCTTCGAAATTTTTTCTAAAACACAGTATCACAGCTGAAAATGTAAGTATTGAATTTTCGTTTCAGATCTTGATAGACTGGGTGCTTCGTGCGATCTAAACTATATGCCACTCAATCTTAAAAAATTTAAATATATGTGTTTTTCGCGCAGATACACACAGCCAGCTTCCTACATAATCAACAATCATAGTCTTGAACAAGTGCATGATTTTGTGGACTTGGGAATTACGTTGGATTGTAAACTTAGCTTCAATATCCATATTAATGCAACCGTCAATAAATCTTGGGGTGTTTTATCATTCGTTAAGCGATGGTCGAAAGAATTTAGTGATCCGTACGTAACTAAAGCCCTTTTAAAAAATTATTAAGACCGATATTAGAATATGGAATTATTTGGAATCCGAGCTACCAGGTCCACGTTGATCCGATGGAATCAGTTCAAAAACAATTCTTACTTTTCGCTTTAAGAGATCTTTCATGGGATTCCTTGTATAATTTGCCTCCCTATGTTAATCGCTTGAAACTTATTACCTTCTTACCCTTGCTAGTCGTAGAGAAATGCTCGGAACAATATTTATTATTAAATTACTAAACGGGTTGGGCTCTATCCCATTGTCGGCCATCAAGACATTTTAAACCTCTGTTTTTGTAACAGTGTAGGACTAATTTTGAATTAAATGAGCCTTTCCGATGTTTGTGTGACAATTATAACACTCACTCCAGCACATTTGATATTTCTGAATCGCTTTTTAGCATTAAAAAATCGATACTATCCTCGGTTAACCCATAACAACTTTATGAATTTACTCTTTATAACCTAACTGATTCTTTCTTCTCCTAATACATTATTTATAAGTTTAATTTGTTGCGTTACTTAGCTGATGAGTTTTCCTCTGTAACTGAGCAGTTTTAGATTTCGACAGTTAACAAACCCCTGCCTTTCAACGACTCGGCAATATATATATACAAGGTGGCGCAAAAGTAAGCTTCCAATGCTCAGCATATTGGTTGTGGCACGTACAGTGTGTGCTGTTGCACCGGCTTGTTGGAACCACATGTTTTCCAATCCCAATTCATCAAGTTGCGGCAAAAAGAACTCGTTGATCATTGCTCTGTAGCGCTCACCATTCACAGTAACCGTTTGGCCTTGACCGATTATTGGTCAAATAAATAGTCAGCAATATTCCGCGTTCTGGAGCAGTGTAGCGTAACATTGTTTATTAACGTGTATTTCGTATGTGTTTACTACACAAATGTCAAAACAGAACTGACTTTAGGGGCCAATCGCAAAATTTATAGCATTTTCTGATAGGAGGATTACTTTTGCGCCACCCTGTATATATATATACATATAAAAAAAAAACCCTGCGCTATGCGGATGCGCCTCTCGTGTCGGTTGGGCGGGATGGTGGGTTATCCGCTGGAAATTATTATTATTATAGAGCCTTTTTAAAAATTAAAAAAAAAAATGTTATAGGGCATTATAGAAAAAGACTAAGAATTGAAAAATAGTTTGAGATGGGGTGATCTTCCGTAGATATGGTTCAGGTAAAAATGTGAACCGACTTCGTTAGCTAGTTCGCATTATTCGAATCAACAAAGACTATCCTCTAGTGTGATGTGATTGTTGAAGTTGTTGTTTTATGCAAAACAATTTCCTAAAAGTTTTTATAAATGCTATTTGTGTGATATTTCTATATTAGATAACTTGTTTTATTGTCTTTTACTTTTCTTATGGATAGACAGCTCTTCATCCCCTTTACGAAAGCCATAAAAATAAACCAAACTATCAAAACGATCTTCATAGACAACGCCGACATCAATATTGGGACACTCTTATTAAAAAATTTCCAATCAAACTGAGCCGCCTTTAGTGCTTTTGTAAATAAAGTCCACCTTAAATGTGCCACACTAAAGCATTTTTCAAGCAAAATTTTTTATATTCAAAACACATTCATATTTCTTGTATTATCATTGTGGATCGGCCATCTATTATAATTATGTGACCGCATAATCCTTTACAACAACATGTTTAATTTAATGCTACCTCTGTCCGCTGATCGTGGCCCGATCGCTATGGGATCATGTAGTTTGAAGCTACGTTACTTTCGCGTTTGGCATTTAAAAAGAGCAGTTCACCTTGAAGTTTTTAATGCCGATACGAAGTTAGAAATCCGCTACCTACATACAAAAAGAGCCATTTGGACAGACATTCGTGCAGGTAAAACAGTTTATTTGTTGTTCATTTGATTGCAGATACGTATTCGTTTCAGTTTTGTATTGTAAACGGGGTTGCCACGCCGTATTGTTTATGTACCAAAATTTTTTATGAAAATAACAAAGTAAATATTGAATATATGATCAAAATATATTTGATGACAAATCAAGGCCACAGTTAGTCATCTAAATGGCCGCTCTACAGTACAAACTTTGTGTAATACTTTTTACTTTTCAAATTAATAAAAACGCTGCAAAAATATGATAATCTGAAGAAGCTATTTTGGAATATTTAGCAAGTTACGCGCCAATTTCTAACAGTCATTTTAATTCTAATGATTCGTTTAATGCAAATCACTTTTCAGCAATTCAAATTTCTATATATTGAAAAGATTGCTCAAATCACAGTAGAAAATTTATTTATTTAATTTATCCGTTAAAATGAATATGGTTAGCTAATCTTAGGCATTTAAACGGATGGGCAAGATAGGTTTATACATCTTTATATGCAAGCGGGTAGGACCCGACATGTCTTCTAACTCCTATGAGTATGCAGCATACTGTATGCTAGTGAAATTAAAACTGACTTATAATGAATTGCAACCAACTGTACACTAAAGGTATTAAACACAGACTACCCTCTTTAGAGAGTAGGCACACAAGTTTTTGCATGTAAGAGCGAGCGTGAATAAAAAGCAGTAATCTTGGTTCAAATGTACCACGTGGCAACCGTGTTTGTAAAGCACATTTGAGTTTACCCTGCAAAAAATCGTGAGACTGAGCTCTAAAGAGTGTGTTTCGGGATCAATACCTTTCGCTATAGTGTGGTACAATTGATCCCCACTATTCCTTTAAGGCATAGTTAGGGTAAGTCGATTATAATTTCTGTAGCCTGTAAGATCTGTTCGACACTACCCTGTAACGCATTAAAAAGGCCAACTAGTCTCTTCGTAGGACATGCTCAAACAAAATGGATCACTTTAATCCATACAAAGAGATCAAAACTGGCAGTGGTCGCATGATCCTTTGTGATTCATTCCGAATTCATTCTAAACTAATCGCATTTTTTGCAGGGTAAGACAACAAATCATGTCTACATACATACATAGGGACAAATATAAAAAAGGCAGCGCGTCGAATAATCTTACATCAAAAGTTAAGTTAAAAGCTTGAAATTATTAAGAAATAGAAATAGCCGTTTTTACCTGAATATGAGTAAGTGTGTGTGTGTGTGTGCGTGTATTTGTAGGAATGTAGTCGACTGTACAGAGTTAATATGAATTGCTGTTTTGAGCTTTGTTTCATGTCATTAGCGTTGAGTTGAAATTTATGCGCGAAAAAGTTTATTTAAAAACTCCCACGATAAAACCTGAAAAATTAGCATTTGAATTTTTATTATAAGCTATACAGGTTTGTTCAGGTAGTACTTTCAATGAATAAAAACCAATTTTTTTTTTGATAGGTACCTTGCAAAAAATGCGATTAGTCTAAGCTGAATCCGGGATGAGTCGCAAGGGAGCATTGGACCGATGCCAGTTTTGATCTTTTTGTATGACTTGATCCCTTTTGTTCGAGCATGTCCTATGAAGAGACTAATTATATGCCTAAAAGGGTAGTGTTGGACAGACCCAACTTGTTCTTCTACAGGTACAGTCAGCCCAGTTTACTTTCATCATCTACAGGGTGGCTGATGAAAGCCGCTACCAAAAAAAAATTAAATAACTTTTTTTCTATTTAATGAATCTGGTTAATTTTTTTTTTATTTTACAGATTGACTTTTACATTTAACAAAAATGGATAACTGGGACACTGAAACAAGAATTTGGATTGTCCGCCGCTATCACGCACTGGAGTCCGTAGTTTCGGTTCAAAGAGAGTATAGGCGCACGTTTGGCGGCAATCCTCCGAGCAGATGGACCATAATAAGACTTGTAAACAATTTTGCCGAGCATGGGACAGTCAACAGAAGACCTTACCATCGAAACCCTTCAGTTCGAACGGAGGAAACAATCGCTGCTGTAGCTGCTGCCATACAAAACAATCCACGTGTTTCGACAAGAAGCTTATCTGCTCAAATGGGTGTAAGCAGACAGTCATTACAGTCAATTATGCACAAAGATTTGGACTTATTCCCATATAAAATTCAAATGGCCAACAAACTGAACGCTGCAGACTTGCCGATTCGCTTGGAATTTTGCCAGAAGATGCTTCAAATGGTGGAAGAGGATGGAAACATGTTGAACTGTCTTTTCATGTCTGACGAGGCCCATTTCGATTTAAACGGCAACATAAACAAACAAAATTGTCGAATATGGCGTGCTTCCAACCCACAGATACTCCATGAGACGGAATTGCATCCACTTCGTGTCACAGTGTGGTGTGCAGTTTCATCACGCTGCATTGTCGGGCCCTACTTCTTCGAAGAAAACGGTCACACCGTTACGGTTACTGGAGACCGTTACTTGAGCATGTTGAGAGAGTTTTTCTATCCAGAATTACGCCGAATGAGAATTTCTTTCAACTCTGTGTGGTTTCAGCAAGATGGTGCAGCTCCTCATATAGCCCAACCTGTTATGACAGAATTGCGACGAAAATTTCCCAATAAGCTGATATCCAGAAACTCCACATTCCGTTGGCCACCCAGGTCGCCTGACCTTACTGCACCTGACTTTTTCTTGTGGGGTTATTGCAAACAGGAAGTCTTCAAAGCAAAACCAACAAATTTGAATGAACTAAGGCAATCCATTCGAGAAACAATTGCGGCTATTCCTGTCTCAACTCTCCAAGCAGTAATGAACAACTTTTTGGTAAGATGCCGCACATGCATCGACGAGCAGGGGGGGCATTTAAATTCCATTATTTTTAAAACTAATTAAGCTATATTTAATAAAATTTAATGAGCTTTAACATGAATAAAAGAAAAATGAATTCCATACACTGAAAAAAAAATTATTTGAGTTTCTTAATGTAGAAAAATTCATCAGCCACCCGTATAAGTAGGCATAGTTGGGATCAATTATAGCCCAATGTAGACGAAAGGTATTCTAAAAAAAATGTTCATAGAAAGCAACAAAAACAAGTAAGGAAGTCTAAGTTCGGGTGGAACCGAACATTATATACCTAGTAGTGATCTATTATGTCATCCCAATTTACGCAGGTCTATTTTAATACTTTCAGTTCATATTTGCATTCAAATAGACAGACGGACAAACAGATAGACGTATCGAGAGACAGACATGCCTACATCGACTCAGCTCATCCTCCTGATCATTGCACTATACGTACAAACATTTCATGTTCATGAAAGGTATGAAAATCGAAAAAGATATACAACTTGGCTTTTGCAGTGGGCTATTAACTACGTGCCCGAATATTTTGTTTGTGTGTTTCCCGATTTGGCTAATTTTTGGCAGAAGTATAATACATGCTACTAAGGAGCAGCTGAATTTTCATAGAAATATCATGATTGAATTATAAGCGATTGCCTTTGAAAATAGCAGAAATTTTATGCTGAAAAGTGGGCGGCCCCATGCCTACTTCTTCAAAATTGACAAAATTTTTTTGCGGCCGAGTTTTTCTTAAAAATCTTATTATGTGTGCAAAATCTGATTGATATAACTTGCTTAGTTGTAGAAATATCGCTTTTTAAATTTTACAAAAAAAAATTTCAGAACTATGTTAAAAAACTGGGCGTGGACATTAACCGATTTCGACCAATTTTACAACAAACAGTTGCCTGTATATATAGAGCATTAGCACCAAATTTCGTTTCGACAAATCAATTTTTGGCGGAGTTATGGCATAAAATGTTTTGTGGAATAGTCCACTATAAAAGAGGAGGGGCCACGCCCATTTTCGAAAATTTTAAGCTTTTGAATTTCTTTGTTTACGGAAACTTTAAAAGCGAAATATAAAGGATGTAAGGCTACTTTACGCAAAGTTATTGCCTATTTAATGTATCTACGATCCTCTTCAAAATTTTTCATATAAAAGTGGGCGTAGACCTTAACCGATCCCGCCCATTTTTTCCTGGAACATTCCCTGCATACCTGGAAATCTGCGTGCTGAATTTCGTTTCGATATCTTGAACGGGTTTTGATTTATGATTAATATTATTTCTAAATTTGACTTAATCAAAAGTGGGCGGTGCCACGCCTCAATCTCAATGTAGTCACCAAATTTTATCCTTATAGGTGTATTATGTACTGAGTATTAATTTTTTTGTGTTTTCGAAAATATTCTATACAAGAAAAGTGGGCGTGGCTATCGTCCGATTTCGCCCATTTTAAATAGCGCCATGGCTTAATCAATTTCTCTTTTCGTCCTGAACATTTTGATATATAGAAGTCTATGGGCCGGTTTCACCAACGTGACTAAGACTAAAACTTAGTTGTGACTTAAGTTAGCACAGATTCGAGACTAACTTAATTTTGGGTTTCACCAACTGAGCGACTTAAATAATTTTGAGCACAACAACCCGATCAGCTGTTTTATGCATAGTAGTATTTTTTCATACCAGACAACTCTGCGCATCGCAGTATCCCAGTGCGAAATGGCCATGTATGACTATACACGAAGGAATGTATTGATCTTACACCCATTTCTCTTTAGTTGGAAGGTACTAAAATTAGCGCTTAATTGAAAAAGATAGTTTCTAAATGGTTGCATGCTTGAAAACAAGCGTTTACATGCATCTACGCTTACCCCGTTAAAGTCAAGCATGATCAAGTTTCCGACTGGTGTTGCACAAAACAAATTAGCAGGATTACGGACATTAAGGTTTCGAACCACAGCAACACTGCTTAGTGGAGAATAAGTCAGCTGGCAAGTTGACTAAGTTGTGACTTAGCTAAGTTAGGTGGTGAACTGGAAAAATGAAAATCGCGACTTAACTAAGTTAAGTCGAGTTGGTGAAACCGGGCCTATATCTATCTCGATCTCTGCCGTTACGTACTGCCGTTAGGCGACTTAAGTTAATATACCTTGTGTGCGTAGCACTACTAGGTATAAAAATAAGCAAGTGGAAAGAATTACAAGTTTTTTTGCTATTTCACAAGCGACAATTTTTGAAAAAAGCAAAAATTCTGATCTGTCAAAAAATCCATCATGATCACACTACTAACTGTCAAATGGCGGAAGTGGTTCATGCATATGGTAAAGAAGAATAGAACTAGGAAATTAGATGACATCAGAAACAGCGCATTGTTAGCTTAATGGTTAGCAATGCGTGCCAAAATTTCTCTGATGAGAAAGCCGAGCAGCTTCCGAAATGGATCAATAAGAAAAGCTATGGCGGTTGTCTCTAAAAATTTTTCCTACTCTATTCAATTAAAAAAACTTTTAATAATTAATTAAAAATGATTATTAAAAAAAATAAAAACAATAGTAATTTTCATAAAAATTCAAAAAAGTGAAAAATAATTATTCTTGGCCTTGAGCTCCTTTCAAGAGAGTTAAAGTAAATGGGGAGTTAAAGTAAATGGCGCACACCGTGGAAAGATCACTCCGCCATTCTGAATATGCATCTGCTCTTTCTAGTCTTCCAGCGCACCAAAGATGCGAAGTAAAACATTTACACCTCACTACTTCTGCGATTCTTAAACATTTCCTTATAACACAGATGGGCGAACGAATAGGTGGTCAATTCTGGGGTTTTTTAATAATAATTCCCAAACGGATTACCCATCATATCCCGCCCGACCGGCGCGGATTATTCGTTCGTGCCGAGTCGTTGAAAGACTTTGGTTTGTTAATCGTCGAGATCTAAAACTGCTCAGCTACAGAGAAAACCTCATCAGCTAAGTAAAGTAGATATAAGATAGATTATACATTAAGAAATAACTAGTTAACAGAATGAAATTATTGTTAGAAGTTAATATAGAAGTCAAAGAATAAGAAACAATTAGTAGCTATGAATTTAGGATAGAAAGAATTGATTTTTTTATGCTGAAAAGCGAGTCTGAAATATCAAATCTACCAGAAAGAGAGTTATAATCTTGACACAAACAGCGAAAAGGCTCATTTAACTGAAAATTGGTTCGCCACTGTTTTAAGACTAGAGGTTTAAAATGCCTTGAAGGACAAGACGGTACATTGAAGTTCACTTCACTTTAAGAAATGGGCTGGATAGTGAAAAATTTACCAATTTAATCATAAAAATAATTCCAAGCATTTCCCTCCGACTAGGAAGTGTGTGCAGATTAATGAGTTTTAAACGATTCGTATAGGGTGGCAGATTGTATAAGGGATCCCAATGAACATCTCTTAAGGCAAATAGTAAAAATTGTTTTTGAACTGATTCTAGGCAATCTACATGAACCTGGTAACGCGGGTTCCAAATTATAGAACCTTATTCAAGTATCGGTCTGACTTATGTAGTGAAGAGGGCTTTAGTTACATAAGGGTCGCTAAATTCTTTAGACCATCGTTTAACGAATGCTAGGACACCTGTAGCCGGTTTTCCGTTATAATGAAGTGAAACAAATCTTTTCACTTTAGTTATCACTTGACGTTCTCCTATCTTCACTTCACTGAGCTCGATAATGCGATTCTGATATATGCGGTGAAAACTGTTATTATAGAATTGTAAAAATAAAATTAATTTTTATCACTAAAAACCTTTGGATTTGTAAAAAATACTATGTTTGATTGTTTTGAAATTTTGACGTAAATTTGGTGTTATTTATATTGGCGTTAACTTTTTTCATTTCACTTCTAATCGAAAATTGAAAATAAACGAAAATTTAAAATCGTGGTGAATTGACGTATTTACTTTTCACTTCACGATAACGCAAAAACCAGAATTGACCCCAGCTCTCTGTGGCTTTCACAGCGACTTTATTCTCTACGAGTAGCCTTTGAGGTTTAGCTAGGGAAAGAATTCTGCCAACAACATTTCCACAAATGTAATCAAACATTGCACTGCATTGCAAATCTCTAACCTTTGTACGATTATGAAGATAGCCTCATTAGTTGCAAAGGTGCAATTCAGCAAGAGATAATAATAACCTGCAAATCAATGCTTAAATGCCCTTCAATAAATACTTTATACCAAGAAAAAATACAATATGGGCATTTGCGCATATATTAACTAAGGTAAAACTTAGTAAATTGCCTGCGTTTTGCGCAAACCGCTTATATCGACCAAGTGCAAAAACTCCTTAATCGAAATATTACTCCACTTTCCCTAGAGGTTGATGTACCAAATGATAAAGAATTAAAATATCTTTGATAATCATGTAATAAGGAGAATTTTAAAATAATAAATTTATCGGCGTTTCCTATTTACCACGGCATATATCGGATTCCATCCCTGTTTGTGTTGAATATGATCAGATGCTGGCAGGTATGCGTGAGCGGCCGAAAGAATTAAAACGGAATTCTGTTCCGACGTGAGTCACGCATGGAAAACTGTAAACAAAGCTGTGAGTGAGTTGTTTGGGATTTCGGCTTTTGACAGCTACAAAGTCCGTGTTCAAACACAGATACAAATTGACGTCAAGGAGTGGCTTTTTGTGGGAGAGACGGCGACGATGAAAGGGGACGGGTACCGAGTTGCTTGTGCGCGGGAAACACGATTTGTGCTGCCGTTCGTCTCAATTATGTTATGTTGGCCGCAGATTAATTTTGACATTTTCCTTCACACCTTTTTTTACATTCGCATGCACACATATTAATAAACGACATAAAAGTAATTGTATCAACAGATTTTCAAAGTTTATTCCCAAGAAAATAATACAATTATATTAATTTGAACACATTTTCCTCATTCAAAATATTTGTACAACGCAGTAAAAAATTTCTTAGTACATATGTACAGGGTGTTTTTTTTACAGGTTTGTTTTTCGAATAGAGATAAAGCTGGCATTTTGTGGTCAAATCTGGCAACTCTAATGTCATTTATGTTCAGTTTGGTTTGCCATTTCATCATGAACAGGTTGACAAAAGAACAACGCTTGCAAATCGTGCAAATTTATTTCGAAAATAATGGTTCAGTTCGCGAAGTTTACCGTGAGCTCCGTCCATTTTATGGTCGACATAATCGTCCATCAGAGCAATTAATTCGGTTAACCATGGATCGTTTTTGCACTACGTTTACTCTATGTGATAATACGCATCCGCAGAGACGTCGAACAGTGCGCACCGAAGAAACAATTGCCGCTGTAGAGCAAAGTGTTGAAGAGGACCCGAATGAATCGATTCGCCACCGTGCACAGCAATTGGAGCTTTGTCCATCAACTTTATGGAAGATTTTGCGCAAAGATCTTGGCTTGCGACCTTACAAGATCCAGCTTGTGCAAGAATTAAAGCCGCGAGACCATGCAATGCGTCGTGATTTTGGTGTATGGGCCGAAAATGAGATTGATTTCGATGCTGATTTTCATCGCAAAATTTTGTTCAGTGATGAGGCTCATTTTTGGTTGAATGGCTACGTCAACAAGCAAAATTGCCGCATTTGGAGTGAAGAGAATCCACATGAGACCCTTGAAACGCCATTACATCCACAAAAACTGACTGTTTGGTGTGCTCTATGGGCTGGTGGAGTCATTGGGCCATACTTCTTCCGCAATAATGCTGGAGAGGCAGCTACCGTTAATGGAGACCGGTATAGAGCCATGATAACCGACTATTTTGTTCCCGAATTGGATGGCATGAATGTGGATGAGTTGTGGTTCCAACAAGACGGCGCTACATGCCACACAGCGCACGTCACAATCGATTTATTGAAGGAAACATTCGATGAGCGCATAATTTCGCGGAATGGACCTGTCAATTGGCCACCAAGGTCGTGTGATTTGACACCATTGGATTATTTTCTTTGGGGATATGTGAAGTCGCTCGTCTACACCAACAAACCAGAAACGTTAGGGGAATTGGAAGCCAACATTCGTGGCGTTATTGCCGACATACGGCCCCATATGCTCGAAAAAGTGGTTGAAAATTGGACCTGTAGAATTGGCTTTATTCGAGCCAGCCGCGGCGACCACATGCCCGAAATCATATTTAAACATTAATGGCATAAAATTATCCTTCCAATAAAGCCAAATTAAGGGACCTTAAAATGATTTTCTTGTGTTTTATTTCAATTCAAAGTTCTATACCCCTAAAAAAAACACCCTTTATGTATTGAGAGAATGTCAGTACAAAACATAATCAACCAAAGCAATTCCTTTCCGTGTTTGAACAACATCGGAAACACTTGAGCAACACCAAAAGAGAATTGCCGATAAAAGCAACTCCGAGTTTCTCTGTTTGGACACGGACAAAATGGAGGTCACAGAAGCTACACGTTCACGAAGAGGTGTATAGGGGGCTTAATGTAGTAAAAAAGATTGCCTGACCCTCACCAGACATTGAACTTTATATACAGAAAACATAAATAAGTTTTTGAAGGTGATCTGTCAAATTTTCTTTACCGCTAAAAACCAATAATTGATTTGAAGAAATTATGTTTTTTTTCCTAACCCAACAAAAGTATAAAATAATTTTTATTATTATGTAAGCTTTTATATATTTATGTATTTATATAAATATAAAAAATAAAAAAAAAAAAATAAAAATAATCCCAATTATTTGTCATTAAAAAAATTAATTAATTGTAATTCATCACATAATTAAAAGTAGTAAAATGATTATTTTAATAATTTTTAAGTATATTACTTATTACACTAGATGTATGTATGTATTTTTACGAATGGAAATGAAAAAAAAATTAAAAAAAATTATTATACTTATTAAACATTTAACTCAAAAACATAAAAGTAGTCTAAGATAATCAAATAATCATATATTTAAATGTGATTAATTAGTGATATATTTTTTAAATTTATTCTTTAGTAATCTTTCAGTTCAAACAATATTTAATAATGAAACTTAGTTACAATAAAATATACATTATAAGTTTTAATCGTATATGGCAAATCTGATTTAAATATCTGTTGAATGAAAATCGATTATTAAGTCTTACTCAGATAGAAGGCTTTGTTCTATAGTCACCTGTGCAAAGCGGAATATGAAATGTTGATGTGAACTACTTTTTATGTATACAACTATACATAGCTTTTTGCAATTATCGAACGCAATTGAAGTTTACATCTACCGCGCGTCTAATGAGATTTTTTGTTGTTGTTTGTTTTACTCTAAGGCAGAGAATTTCTAATTAATTGAACATCGCAACTGCATCGCTGCCATTTGTAAATTGTACTTTGTAACGCATTTTTACATTCACTCAACCACAAAATGCTAGAACGTAATAGTTACAATTGTTGTTACAGTAGCTTTGACTATATTTTACTGACCTTTTTTATTATACCTAGAAATGCTAAGCACACAAGATATATATATTAATTTTGTTCGCCGATTGAGATAGATATTGACTTGTACATCACATCAAATATGAGGAGGAAATGAGAGTCTGTCCGCTTGTTAACACGAAAACTTGAACAAATTTTGAGATATCTTATTGAAATTTGATACAGGATACCCACGCCATTCTATTATATAGCGAATACTTTAGAAAACACAAAAAAGGAGTATTCAGTGCATAATACACTTATGATGACCAAATCTGGTGTACAGATTGAAACTAATTGATTTTTTCTTTTTTGATAATTTTTGAAAATAGGCGTGGCAACGTCTACTTTTAATTGAGTAAATTTTAAATATCTTATAACTTTAAACGAGCTATTCTTGTATATTTTTATATTCAGAATATCTCGAACATGGCTAATTTGGATGAAATATCGTATGTACATAGGATACATTCTTAGAATTGATCTAGGCGTTGGCACATAGGATGTTTTTACGGAGTTGACACCTATTATAAAAAAAAAAGCATTTCTTACTTAGATTAGGGTTGCCAATTTTGTTCGACAACAAAAATCCTGCAAAGAAGTACACATACCGAGAACCCAACTCATCCAAGGGGGCGCTAAGGTGCACCTTGCAAGGGCATCAATTTCCAGTAAGGCCAACATTTCCCATGACTGCACATAAAGCTCAGGTACAAACTTTTGAGTTTGTCGGAGTGGAGCTAAATTCAAGGTTCCAGCCCTGGTACAGATAACATCAAAAGTGGATTGAAAAAGTTTTTCAAAACGGGGTCGCCACTCAGCAGTGGTTTGGCAAACTGACCGAGTGTATTTCTGGAATGGAAGGCTTCTCAGCAAACATTCATTTGCTTTGCAGATGCCGTTCGGAATCGGCAAAAAACTGTAGGTCCCGCCAATTTGTAGGAAAACTTAGAAGCAGCACAACAAAAATTGGTAGAGAAGCTCGGCCTTAATAGTCCCAGGAGGTTGTTGGTTGGTTGGTTGCCGTGCTGCCCAGTCAGAAGGATCGGGCCCAAGTAGCGCGCTGGCCGCCATTTTGATGCACTGTGAAACCAATTACACCTTACTGTCTATAGACTAGATGGATTTTGGTCAAACCATTTGGTAAGACTTATGAATTTACTTATATCAATTATGGAGCACTTAGACACATCCTTCAGGTCAGTTAGAACGAACCTACCTAAAGTCTTGTGTCTTATATTGGACAGGGCGGGGCACTCGCAGAGGAAGTGAGGAACAGTCTTTTTGCAGCCATCTAGGCCGCAACTTCTGCACACCTCGTTGAATGGTAGCCCAATTCTTTCCGCATGTTGGCCCAGTGGCCAGTGTCCCGTTATAGTGCCTGTGATTCTGAAAATCTCCTTCCTAGATCTGCATAGCAGGCTCTCGGTTCTGTTCCTGTTGTAGACAGGCCACGTTTGCTTGGCAATTCTACAGCTATCTGAGGAGTACCACCTACAATGGCCATTATGTATTCGTTATGTATGTTATGTATGTCACTTTTGATTGCTGTGAGTGGGCGTAGCACACTAACTACTTCCGAGTTGTCTGCTAATGCCCCTGTCCTTTCCAGTTCATCCGCTTTCTCGTTGCCCTCAATGTTCCTGTGACTCGGAACCCAGACAAGTGTGATTTTTGCGGCTGTCTGAGTATATGCGTACCTCCCTCCCTTCAATTGACTCTCCTATAAGGTGTCCACAGGCTTTCTCGATACCGATTACTTCCGCTTGGAAGATGCTGGCTGAGTCCGGGAGACGGTAGGACTGAGCGACTTGCAATTGCTCACAGAAGACTCCTGCCCCCACGCCGCAGTCCATTTTGGACCTATCCGTGTAGACCGAGATTATCCCCTGCTTACAAGCGCTGCCATCTCTCCATTCGCCTCTTGATGGGAAGTGCACTTCATAGTTCTTGTCAAATTTCAAGAAATGCGAGAGGTAGTCTGATGTTAGGTCTTCGTTTGAAAACCTGTTTAGGATGCCGCTGTATCTTGCTTAGGTTATTGATGTTGTACTGTTTGTCTAGGGCAGGCCACCAAACTAACGCCCCATACGATAGTATAGGTCTTACGACTGCTGTGTAGAGCCACATCATTAGTTTTGGTTTTAAGCCCTAGTTATTGCTGACCATTCTTTTGCAGGAGTAGTAGGCAATGTATGCTTTGTTTACTCTTTTCTCAACGTTCAGTTTCCAGTTGAGTTTGCTATCTATTTCGATACCTAGGTACTTTACCCTCTGGGAGAGGGATAATTCAGTGCCGTTAAGTGAGGGTAGTCGGAATTGAGGGATTTTAGTTTTGTTGCTAAGCAATATCAGTTCCGTTTTACTCGGGTTGATGCCTAGACAACTTGCAGAAGTTCAGGCCTGTAGCTTCCGGAGTGCCCTTTCCAAGATTTTGCTTAACGTTGAAGGGAACGGTCCCGATACTGCAATAACAACGTCGTCAGCATAAGCTACTACCTTAACCCCGTTTTTATTGAGTTTGAGAAGTATATCGTTCAGTGCGACCACCCACAGTAGCAGAGAGAGGACACCTCCCTGGGGTATACCCCTGCTCACTGTTCTAGTTATTGTGGCTGATCCCATGTTCGCTTGTATCTGCCTGTTCTCTAGTATCGATTACGTCGATCCACAAATATTGCTGTCTATTCCAGCCTTTTGCAACGATTTGACAATTGCGCCTGTTTCTATGTTCTTAAAAGCCCCTTCTATATCTAAGAAGGCCGCCAAAGTGTATTGTTTGTAGTGAAGCGATCTTTCAACAGTACCTATGATTTCGTGAAGCGCAGTCTCCGTTGACTTGCCTTTATTACTGATCTTATGTGGAGATCCAGAAGTCGTTCCAGAGTCTTCAACATGAAGGATGTTAGGCTTACGGGTCTGTAGTCGTTGGCATTTTCATGCGAACGCCTACACGTTTTGGGGAGGAATATGACGTGGACTCTCCTCCAGCTCCGCGGGATGTAGGTCAGGGTGATACTCGCCCTGTATACCCTGGCCAGCCAGTGGACCAATGGGTCTCCTAGCTTCTGAAGCATCACCGCAGTGACGCCGTCAGGTCCAGGGGATTTGTATGGGGAGAAGCTGTTAATTGCGTGTCTTATCTCTTCCTTGTTCAACAACGTTACCAGTAATTCCTCGGGGAGCTCGGAGTCCCCACCCTGAGGTACATGTACTGGTGTGTGGTTGCGGGCAGGGAAGCGTATATTCACTAGGGTTACTAGGGAGCCCTCCGCTGAGTCTGCCCAAGAACCATTTTCCTTTCTCACGAAAAGATTATTTACATGCTCTTTGGACAGGATCTTGCTCAGTCTAGAGGCTTTCCGGGTGTTTTCTATTGTCGAGCAGAAGGTTTGCCAGGATTGAGCCTTCGCCTTCCTTACTGCTTTCTTGAAGGTTTTGAGCGCTTCCCTATATGGCCGCCACTCTTTGGTAGTGTAACCTTCATTGAATGTTTTCATTAATGTTGTTCTCAGCTTCCTAAGCTCCCCGTTCCACCACGGAGGAGATTTCTTCTTAAGAATACTGACAGGGGTAGATTTGTTGTACGATATTGCTAGAGCGTGCTCCAGTTTGTCCACTGCCTCATCCAACTCTTATGGGCTGGTGATTTCAGAGTGGGGCTCTCTCTGAGAGTTTGACGAATTTTTGCCTCCTAGTTCTTCGTGGGTTCCGGTACCGAAGAGGTCGACCCGGACCATACCCTATGTCGAAGAAGATGAAGCGGTGGTCTGATTGGGGGCTCTGTCTAAAACATCCCAGTTACATACCAGTGCTGAACCATTTTCCGTTGATAGGGTAAGATCGAGGACCTCCTCTCAGCCCTGGAATCCATCCGAACTCGGGAAAAAGAAGGTTGGCTTAGTACCCGTATCGCAGATACCCAGGTTTGAATTAAGGATATAGTGTAAAAGGGACTCACCTCTATCGTTGATTGAAGTACTACCCCACATATAGTGTCTTGTAGGCTGAAATGACGAAGATCGGCTGAATATCATCGTCTTCCAACTTTACTACCGTTACGTCTGATGTGCTTATACCTTTTTTCTGATGCTTATACCTTTTTTGATTAAAACGCATGATCTTGGCTTACCTCCATCTGTTTTGTAGAACAGATTGTGAGTGCTGATGTTTAACACCATGATCCTCTCACTGTTGATCCAGGGCTCTTGAATAAGGCTGATGTCTATGTCCTCCTGTGCTAGAAGGACCTTCAGATTATCCGTAGCATTTATTGAGTGCTGCAGAATAATCTGAACACATTTAATGTTGTTGGTTGTGGTCCCCATTTTGGATGTGGACACCCTGCAGCAGCTGACCTGCATCATCTACTTCCTCAGGGTAGTCCTTATCTGGGGTAGTGTCGCCACGGAAGGAGGTATATATCGCACCAATTATTTATTTTAATCGACAGACTCTAACCATACAATTCAGCAAGAAATCTTGGAAAGATTTGCCGAAAATATGGATAAAACTTTTTTGAGCAGCCACCAAGTAGTAATTATGTGTATTTGAACTTTGTCACCAATAAAAAAAACTAAACATCTTTCTATTATCAGATATGTTTTTAAAATTTCTTTTTGAAAAGTTCCACTGCTGGTAAGTAAAATTATTCATACACACAACTAGAATCACTTTACTGATGAGTATCTAAAGCAAACTAAATTGTATGGTAACCTATGAAAACGCCTACCAAAGCTCGGACGCCCAGTTACTAATTATTAATCATACATCAAAAACTGTGCAAAATATCATAAAAAACTTGTGCACACAGATTACTCTTTTTACAAGAATTGATACAGAGAAATCGAGGCAAGGACCACGCCCACTTTCGAATAAAACTGTTTTAAAAAGATTATAGAGGAATATAATTTATCGATTCTATTTTATTTCCAAAGTGTCCGTGCACAAAATTCGAAATATATACATTTTTGAAAATGGGCGTTGCCCCGTCAAAACTTTTAATGCCATAACCAGAACAAAAATTGAGTTTTTGTAACGAAGTTTGGCGAAAGTGTTATTTTTATAATGTTAATTGTTTGTTGTGAAAATGAGCGATGTTGGCAAGTACCGCGCCCAGTTTTTTTAATATGTTTCTGTTGCTGTAGAAATTCGAATTATTTTCATATAGCTGCAAACCCATTTTCGAAGTTCCCTAGCTTTTGCCAATAAATAACACCCATTCCATTGCAGAGCGCCAAAATTTTTTTTCATATAGCTATAACTTTGAAAATAATTTGTATATCGAAATCTTGCTTAATTGTTGTGAGCCATACCACCAAATTTCAATAAATTGCATGACCTTCGAAAAAAATGTTAGACTACTCACTGCACAAAGTTTTACCCATATTCATTCCAAAAATTAAACAAAATGGATAATATCTTTATATTTTTTCTGATATTTCCTTATTTTAAAGTAAACCGATAGTCCTGCGTATATTAATAATATAATTCTACGTATAAACTGTTTTTTTTTTGTACAAGTTCGGCCCTACTTGCCTCTAGTTCCAACTAACAATGACAGTCAAATCATCTTATATTTTCTTTTACTATCGTCCCACCTAGGCTTTATACTCGAAATAAACGATTTTGAATAAAAAGGACCAATAAAAGCTTCGAAAAATGTTCGCTTGACATAAACCCATTTCTTAACAGTGCTTCTCTACACATCTACTTAATGAGTTAATACATACCCTGCCAACCAGCAGTGTATAAAAATCTAGATAAACAGTGAGTCGCGCGTACCAAACAAGTGGATAAAAAATTGGGCAATTTTGTTCGGCGAGGTTCACTTTTCAACCATGTTGAAAATGTTTTTCTGTGTACGTGTAAGTGCATACTTTTAGGCACTTGTTGTTTTCCATACTTGGTGTTAGTAAAAATGTGTGAATTTGTGAAATCAGAGTTTTACGACGGTTAGCCATGGTTGGTAGGGTGCCCTACCCACTTTTTTATCCAGTTGTTTGGTAAGCGCGACTCGCTGTTTATCCAGATTTTTATCCACTGCTGGTTGGCAGGGTATGCAACTTTATACATACTAGAGTTCGCCCAGTGGTTGAAATTCAACCAATAAACTTTATTTTATTTTATTTTTTTGCTGTAGGTATGTTTTATCCGCCTCTTTTTCTTCCTTTCTATGTCGTTCCTTTCCTCTAACATATTTTTATTTTCCTTGATTTCTTTTTTTACTCTCTTATTTTATTTTTTACTTTCCTCAAACTTCTTTTCCTTTCCCTTCCCTTCCTTTTATTTTCTTTCTTTCCCCTTCGTTTTCTTACCTTTCCTTTAATTCCCTTTCCCTTCCCTTCCTTTCATTTCCTTACCATTCCTTTCTTTCCTTTAATTTTCCTTCCTTTCCTATCCTTTCCATTCCCTTCCCGTTCCTTCCTTTCCTTTCCTTTCCTTTTCCTTTTCTTTCCTTTAATTTTCCTTCCTTTCAATTCTTTTCCTTTCCTCTATTTTCCTTTAATTTTCTTCGGTGTTTAATACTCTTTAGGAGTAATCATTTATTTTATTTTTGTAAACCCTGTTTGTAGGTATCAGCAATGAATTTTACATATTTGCTCATATTTTACCTTGCTTGTTTAATGTATCCAACAAAGCAACTTTTCGTGCTCTCAGGAGAGCAGCTGACACTGGGCATCGTAGCCAGTAATCAATACAATAATAACTATCTCTATCTCTATGGCGCGATATACAACAGGTATATCATCATAAACCTCCTAAGAGATTTTTGCGCCAAGCTTCTCTTCCAATTTGTGGTGTGCCGATTTGAATTTTCCCTACAAATTGGTGGGACCTACAGTTTTTTGCCGACTCCGAACGGCATCTACAAAGGAGACGAATTTTTGCTGAGAAGCCTGTCATGGCAGAAATACACTCGGAGAGTTTGCCAAACCACTGCCGAGGGGCGACCCCGTTTTGAAAAACTTTTTTCAAATCACTTTTGATGTTACCTGTACAATAATAACAACTAAAGCAAAAATGCATGACACAACAGAGTATCTATAGTGCGAATACTTATTTTTCATTGGTCCACTACCAACTCACAGTGAGAGCCGACCACACGAATAACACAAAAACATGCATGGCAAGTCTACTCACACTACTACGGCTCTTAATTTTTTCCTACAAAGCAACTCCTCGGCCATGCTCACGATTCAGCATAGTACACAAAAAGCAAGTACACACACACAGCGTGTCTATAGTGTGAATAAGTAAATGTGTAGTGGTGTAACCTTTATGTTAAATTTTTTATATTAAAATGATTTTTTAAATTTTTTTTATTTAGGGATAAAAGTACACCTCAAAATTTCCTATCTACACATATATAATTTGTATACCTTAGAATTATAGTTTAGTAGAAAACGGTTCTACATTGCATTCATCTTGTCTATTTATATATAAGATACTGCAAAAAATGCGATTAGCCTAGGATGAGGGCGGGACGAGTCGCAAAGGAGCATGCGACTAATGCCAGTTTTGATAATTATGTATGGGTTGAAGTGGTCCGTTTTGTTTGAGCATGTCCTACGAAGAGACTAATTGGCCTCTTTAATGCCTTAAAGGGTAGTGTCGGACAGATCCTCTTTGTTCTTCTACGGGTTTATTTTCAACACCTATAAGTAGGCTACAGAAATTAAAATCGATTTATTCCAACTATGCCTATAACGGAATAGTTGGGATCAAGTCCTCCTTGTAGCCCACTGTAGACGAAAGAGACTAATCGCGGATCACTCTCTTTAGAAATTAGTCACACGATTTTTAGCAGGGGAAGTACTACTAAACAAGTACCTCCTCATATGTTCGAAAACTAGGTACAGCAGATATTGATGTAAGTTACGTTAAAGTTTTACACGTTCGTAGATTATGCTTTCCACTTGTTTAGTACTTGTACAAGGTGGCGCAAAAGTAATCCTCCTATCAGAAAATGCTATAAATTTTGCGATTGGCCCCTAAAGTCAGTTCTGTTTTGACATTTGTGTAGTAAACACATGCGAAATACACGTTAATAAACAATGTTACGCTACACTGCTCCAGAACGCGGAATATTGCTGACTATTTATTTGACCAATAATCGGTCGGGGCCAAACGGTTACTGTGAATGGTGAGCGCTACAGAGCAATGATCAACGAGTTCTTTTTGCCGCAACTTGATGAATTGGGATTGGAAAACATGTGGTTCCAACAAGACGGTGCAACAGCACACACTGCACGTGCCACAACCGATATGCTGAACATCGGAAGCTTACTTTTGCGCCACCTTGTACATATATCGATCATATAACTTAACTGCTGAGAAGTTTAGAAATGTAGTTAAAACTTTTATTATTGGTTTTCACTGCATGATGGTTGGTCGATATATATACAGCATTCTCGCACACTTGGAAAGGTATTAAACATAGAGAAGTACTTAAAAAGGGAGCTTAGATTGTTACGTATTGGAATAAACTGGAAAATGAGATAAGTAAGATGACATACATTCATACCTACATAGTCATGCATATTACAAACTAAACTAGGCAGTTGTTCTATATACTATAACAGCTTAAAATATTCAATTAAAATTATGTTGCGCATCATTTATTTTACTTTCATGTGTCTAAATCATCAGGTATCTGTGACAAATTTGTGGCTAATGACAGAGATACTCTGTTACGATAGTGAAGCGAAGTCCTCAAGCTCAAGGCACACTGTTGTCTTCTTTAATTTTTTCTTTAAAATCCCTGTGCCCTACTTTTTAGTTTTCTCTCTATATCTATAGTGTAAAAACTAGAGCTCGAGCTATTCTAATGATCGATTAATAGAGTTATTCGAATATGACAGTAGTCGATCACAGTTATTCGATTAGCAATATTCGAGTTGCTGAAATGCATGAACTGCTCGCTTTCGATTTTTCGTTTTACGATTCGATTTTGTAGCAAAAAAACCAAATCGTATTAGGAGTTTTCTCTTACAAATACCGCAAACTGATCTTAGTACTCTCGGGACAACGTCATATTGTACTCATGGGACTACTGGAATTCGAAGAGAGACAGACACACTGCCGAAGTACAACTTCTCCGGAAACTTTAGGAACGCAACTGGACGATGATACCACTATTCGGGTTAGGGGGTAAGAATATGGTAAGGTACGTGTGGCTGTCGTAAGAGGCGACTAAAATCCACAAAATATAATGACGTGCAATTTTTACCAACCTTCTTCTTCCTAGAGGGTTCCAGTGGTCATCCCAAAGTTGATTAAAAGTACAAAAAAGGTATTATATTGGAATGAGTTGAAGATTGAAATGAAGAGTTAGAAAATCAATGGGACACAGAATGGTTTAATTGACCTTACTTTGGTACAGACCTGTTAAATTTGATTAGTAATTAGTAATCAATTAATTAAATGGCTGTTTTGATTAGTAATGATTATTTTTATTGTTTTTCAAGAAAAGGTAATTATTAATTGATTACGGTTAGAAAAAATCAAATAAAAAATAAAATAAAAAAAAATTTTAAAAAAACTAAAAAAAAGTTGCTTGATTATTTTGATAATTTTAGATTTTTTTTTTGATTTTTTATATATTTATATGTTTCTACAACAATACTAAAAAAGTCAAAAAGTTCCAAAAAAAAAATCAAAAAAAAAAATTTTTAACTATCAAAAGTAATCAAAACTACTTTTTTTTGATAATTTTTAATTCTTTTTAATAATCGCAAAAAATCATGATTATTTTGTTGATTAATTGGAAAATAATCATTGAAAATTTAAGTAATTGGTAATCAATCAATAAACGGATTCTCAAGAAAATAATTAATCAAACCGGTAATCATAATCATTAAGATTAGTAATCATTATTTAACAGGTCTAATTTGAGTCTAAAGAATAATCGAGTACAAAAACGATGTCAATTAAAGCGTTGTGAGCCATCTAATCCATATGTCAACATAACCTACTTGAGGCGGATCCAATTAAAAACACATACAAAAATCGGAATGTAAGCAAATTTAGTATTTAAATTGGCTTTGGTCAAGTTTCTCACGGATGAATGAGATGTGATGACCCTTACCAAATAATTATTTTGAAGGTCCTGGGAACCGGTCTTTCTAGATTTTATACAGCCAAGGATTGTCAGAACTGCAGTTCCCACCTCAGGTATTTCAAACCTAAAGCGAGCTAATCACTATATCAAGCTGGGGTGACATCTTTTGAATGGTGTTTCCATATCTTGAGTATTAAACATTATTTGCAAAAATATATGTTTCGTATAAACCATTTATAAGTTTCCATATGTCTCTCTTCTGATGTAAATGTACAGATTCAATACAATACACTCATTGGCATCGGAATGCAAAAATCCCCGTTGTGGCTATGTGCAGTTAAGTCGTTTATATAGCAACGACAGCAAAGTTTTTAAATATACTACATATGTATTCACAAGTGTAATTGGAACAAGCAGGTAATAACAACAACCGAAACAGTGAAGCCAAAACAACAACAATACACTTTTTTTTTTGTAATATGTATGGATGAGGAGCTAGCACGTTTCTGTTAATATGACTTTCAACTACCATTCTGCATGAAGTACGCAAGGTTGCGATTTACAAAAATGACTGACAGAATGACAATCAAAGATGTGACATAATGCAAAATGTTTACCAATGATGCGGAGCACGGAGTAGAACAACGGTAAGGTGCGAAGCAACGACTCAAATGCGTACGTGGGTGCCATGTTGAGAGTATGGGAACAAGCGTACTGCTTGACAGCGCAGTGCATAGCTTCTGACACATGGAACTGTTTATACTTCAAAGCTAAATATTTAAGCCTAAATTTTAATGAATGCAGATGTTCCGGCCCAGAAGGTATTATTATTATCCGCACCTGTCGGTGGTAGCAGACTAAGAGGAAGACCACCACTTCGATGGAAGGGCCTTGTGGAGACCGATTTCCGATTCCGTGGTGATTCCAATTGGCGGCAGTTTTCAGAAAGAAGACACGACTGGCGCGCTATGTTGGACTGCCAAAATCGTTTAGACGGCTAAGCGCCATTTAAATAAGAAAGAAGAAGACTTAAGTCTAGTCCAGTTTTCGAGAAAATGGATGTAATAATATTATACCGTCCTATGAAAGTTATCTCATATTCTATCGCTATACGAGGTGTGTTCAAAAAGTATCGCGAATTTTGTGGTTTTTTCAAAAATTATTTATTTATTCATGAATATCTATTTTGTCCCCTTCAAAGTAATCCCCAAGAGATATTATACACTTGTGCCAACGGTTTTTCCAATCTTCGAAGCACTTCAAAAAATCATTTTTTTGTATCTTGTTCAGCTCCTCCTTCGATGCCGTCTTTATCTCGTCAAGAGAAGCGTAACGTCGTCCTTTAATGGGCCTCTTCAGTTTAGGGAACAAGAAAAAGTCACAGGGGGCCAGATCTGGGGAATACGGTGGCTGCGGCATCATTAGTGTGCTGTTTTTTGCCAAAAAGTCGCGCACAAGCAACGATGCGTGAGCAGGGGCGTTATCGTGGTGCAAAAGCCAATTTTTGTTCTTCTTTGCACATCTTCTCGGCCTTCTGTGAACTTTTATTACCACCGATAAACGTTGCTTCGGTCCAAGGTAGCTTCTCCGTATGCCACAGTCAACATTCGGAATGCATCCGCGCACTTAATTTCGTTTTTCACACAAAATTTGATACAGGTTCTTTGATCCATTTTTTTGAATAGGTAAAAATCGAAGACGATCCAAAACACGTGCAAGCAAAGCAGCTGTCAACAATTAACTGAACATTCAAAATGGCCGAGCTTGTCGGCATAAGTGAGAGACATGAGTATCAACATAACGCCACAAAAAATTCGAAATTCGAATATACGTAACCAGCGAAAATTCAAAATTCGCGATACGTTTTGAGCACACCTCGTACTTCAGTAAGCTCATAGTTTAGTAATATTGCTATGGGTTTCGTTGATTCTATTCAGGGGTTGTTGTAATAATTTTGTTCTAAATTGTTTAAAGCCGCTTTGAGACAAATTCTGGGTTAGTTCCAGAACTAGTTCAAAGAACTTCAGAACAACATTTCACTCGATATCGGAATAATCTCAGCATAATTAAAAAAAAAAAAAATCCCATAATTTGCAGAACTTTTATATAGTCTCGGAATATAACTTTAATTGCGTTTTGTTCGTTTTTGGATAGTTTCAAACCTATGGCCAACTGATTTTCAAAACTATCCCGACATTTTTGTTGAAATACACCAAAACTGATATATTTCCAAAACAAATGATTAGGATTCAATTTCTAAATAATCCCGCAAATGATTAAAAAAAAAATAGTTCTCAAGAAAGGGTCAATCAACAAATGAATGCGATTTTATCTAGGAATGATCTTGGAATGAGCCTGCCTTACTCAAGCAATCGACATGCCACCATACCATCATTGTTTATGTTTCGATCGATTCGTTTGAACCTAGTCTTCCTCTTTTTGTCTTTAATTGAATATCCAGTTATTTCTGTGTTGCGATAACTTACTCCAGTTAGCAACATCTCAGTTCTTTTAAACTTAACCTTTCTAAGGAAGTGCAGGCCGCTTCCACCAGTCTATTTCAAGAGACATATTTTTGAGGCGGAGCACACGCACATAAATCCTGTCGAAACTCTAAGGGTTATCTCATCTTATGTCGTTATGTTCGCACTTTAATCCTAAACTGCATACTCAGTCCAAAGTACTCGTAGCACTTGTCGGCAACAATCTTCGTTGATTTCCACCTGTTGTTGGTGTTGTAGCGATTACTCGCCTTGTCTAGTCATCGCTTTCCTTACCTAGCGTTGTCGTCAATATCTTCTTACGGGAGTCCCAAGAACCTAGCGGCTTCAATAAGGTTGGACCTGAGTAAGACTGGTGTTAAAAGAGGCTGCTCAGTCGATCAGGTGAACAGATGGTTGGAGTCATAGGGAGACACACCGGATACCTTGCAAACATTTGGCATGCCAGGGTACAGTCTGGATAGGTATGAGTTTTATCTGCTACAGTATCAAGATGGAAGTTGGCTCTTGTCTCCCTCGGAAGTTAGCCTTCTTCTTTGGCGAAAGGTGGCTCTTGTGCCTGATTGACGCCATTCACCGGGCAAAAGATGACAAATGAGTTCACCGACTCTGTGTAGAGGCTATTGAGGGATTTTCGATGCACATTTCGATCAAACGGCGGGATGTCATCATAGTTTGATTTCAACCTGTATCTTATCTCGCAGTGAAAATCTTTTGATTTTGTTAGAGCTCGCTTTCATTAAAATTGAAACTATAGCGCATTGCAATTTGATTTATGTGCGTACTCTGATACTAAATTAATATTCTTGAATGACATGCACAATCTTAATGAAAAAATTTACAATAGCAATGACTTGTGACAGGGCTGAGCAGATATTTGCTCCAGTGAGTTGAAGCAAGCGTGAAATTTGTAAAAAAAAAAAAAGTGTTTTGCAGCTTTTTGGGTTTGTTTGCTGAACATTTACATATGTTTCGGAGATACATATATGATAACTAGACGATCTAAAGATAAGTGGAATGCTCCCTGGCTTGGAAGAAGTCTGTGGCCCATAATCATAGTCAAATTAAATAGAGTTTTTTCAACTTAAACATCATTCTATAATAAACATCATTTCATGTCTGTCATAGTCAACTTAAAGTACATTTTATGTCTTAAACGGAGCTTTGATTTTAAAATGACAGATATGTCATTTTAACATTGTAAAATCACGGTTTGTGTCTACGGCTTGTGACATCGCTTACTCCAACCTTGGGTTTGGCTTTTTTCGCTATTACAGATATGCTATGGTTTGCGAATTAAATCGCTGACACAGGGTAACCTTGCAAAACATAAAAAACTTCTTCATACCACCAACCAACTAAATTTTTTTCTTGAGGGGACCCTGTTACTTTTAATTTTAGCTAAAATCTTTGTTTAATATGACTATGATTGATCAACATTTTAAATGTCTTTTTAAGTTAAGTAAAGATTTTAATTAAAACGCTTGTTAAGCAACGACGATGATAATGGGGCTATGTTTTTAAAATTTTATTTTACTCTACTATGGCCGTGTAAGTAAATTTTTGATGTTGTGAATATGCAATACATAGAATGTATTGTCTTCTTCTTCTATTTAGCACTTAGCTGTCAATTAGTTTGGCCTTTAACAAATGGACCCAATCTATTGTACTCATTTGCCAACAATTATTGGCGGTGACACAAACACCTCACAAGTTAGATGTCAATGAAGAAAGCAAGCGCCACTTAAGAGCAAGCAATAGTTTATTGCCAAGATGATGCTAATTCTTATAAATAGCAAAACAAATTAGTTATGCATTACATCTCATTACAATATTGAAGAATATTCTTTAAGAGTTATTGTTGTTTTTTATTAATTACACTGTTGTAGTTTTTTAAATTTTTTTCATCGGACAGACGGACGACTAGTCATTTCTATATAATTCGGTAATGCTGATTCCAATAGTGTTAACCGTTTCGCAAAGTAGCTAAAAAAAATTATTTTTTCCCTTGAGAGTTTTCTTACTCAATGGGTTTTTTAAGGGAAGAAATTATTATTTTTTATACGGCGGCCGCCGTGGTGTGAAGGTAGTGTTGCCGGCCTACCACACCGAAGGTCCATGGTTCGAGCCCTGGTACAGGTAACATCAAAAGTGATTTGAAAAAAGTTGTTCAAAACGGGGTCGCCCCTCGGCAGTGGTTTGGCAAACTCTCCGAGTGTATTTCTGCCATGACAGGCTTCTCAGCAAAAATTCGTCTCCTTTGTAGATGCCGTTCGGAGTCGGCAAAAAACTGTAGGTCCCACCAATTTGTAGGGAAAATTCAAATCGGCACACCACAAATTGGAAGAGAAGCTTGGCGCAAAAATCTCTTAGGAGGTTTATGATGATGTATATCGCGCCATAGAGATAGAGAGAAGTTTACTTTGCAAAACGGTTAACACTATTGAATTCGGCGTGTCCAAGTAATCTAGAAATCACCTATATAATGTCTGTCGGATTTTTCAACTACAACAGTGTTATTGAACGTTTTTGTTTGGATAACAAAAGAACAATTTACAGACAACCGGTATAGGTTTTCGCATATATCCATTTCGAAAGCCCTTAGACTTCTTCATCAGATAATATTTGGAACGCTCTGTTAACCGCTAGGCTATCAGAACGATGGGGTTTTGTCAGCAAAACAATTTTTCATCAATTGCCATGAAAAACTTGGAGCAGCAGTCGTCAATTTGATTTGAAAATATTTGGAAATATACAACATTCATTTGAAAGATTGTTGTGATCAAGGATATGACACCGGCAGTAATAAGACAGGGTTATTCTCCCCGCGCAGCTCACAGTTCAATTCGTGCGATTTCGTCTCCGGAAATTATTTATTTATTTTTAATATATAAGATGACATATATAATAAACTTTTCAGAATTTTAGTATCCCATACAGTTTTCATAAGTTCATTAACACAAAAAAAAACTTAGGTGCAACGAAATATAACTTAAAACAAGTAAGGAAAGGGGTGTCTTCGACTGTGCCGAGTACTTTATATCTTTCATGAATACGTATCACGGTTTTAAGTGTCCGATCCTTACTCACATTAGTACAAACTCTGCAAAACTGTTAATTTAAAGGTACATAGCCCAAACCCCGTTGATCGGAACAATCGATTGTATGGGAGCTATGCGTTGTATTGGTCCGATCATGCTGGTCCCGACAAATTATTAATGCTTTACAAAATGGCTGCCTCTTACCAAATTTCATCGAGATATCTTCGAAACTGAGGGACTAGTTTGCGTTCAAACAGACAGACGGACGGACAGACGGACATGGCTAAATCAACTCAGCTCATCGCTCTGATTATTTCGGTATACTTATTGGTGGGTCTATCTCCTCTTCTTCTCATACTTACAAACATCGGACCAACGTTTTAATACCATTTCATGTTCATGCAAGGTATAAAAAGAGAATAGAAGCACTTATTATTATATACATACAAGTAGTAGCAATATGCATGCTTTGGAGATGTAAAATTTAATCCGAAAAAGTTCCTGCCACTTTAGTAATTTTGTAAATATTTTAAGGCCAACTCCTAATGTAGCCAAGTTTCTCCATTGTTCAGTTGAAACATATTTTGTTGCAATAAAAAGTTATGCAGGTAAATAGAAACAAAACAAATCTATCTATGACACACCCAAATTGTATAAAACTTATATAAAAATCAAGCACAAAAACAATACAATTGGCGAATTCTTCTTACACAACAATTTTGTGTGCTTTTTTCAATTTTTTTTTTCACTCTGAGCTCTACGCATAATGAGCTCACTACCACCCACTGACCTAGTAAGGCAACAACCAGCATACACATACACACCCCCACATACATAATCACATTTTCAGTGACCTGACACCTGCCGCAACCTCACAACGTACTTACTTTGTTGCTGCCCTTTGTTTGTTGCTGGAGTGCGGATTATTGTAGCATTCGTTTCGTGTTTTCTCGGATTTCAACGAATTTAACTTTTGGTTGAAGTATCGTATTGGCCTTGTATAGTTTGCCTTAGTTCAACTTACTTTATCGGCGATTTCCATGTATTTTCTGTATACCCAATTGTAAGATACAGCCAACGGTAGTTTAGCGTATTAGAACGCTTTGTTTGCTTAGCCATGTTATGCTATTGAATGACGATACTTCGCTACCCACTTGAAAAAATATCCATTGGAGAATTATTTGAAATTCCTTGAGTTTCTAATTGGCGGCAGCTAGAAAAACGAAGAAAGTACTAGAACTCTTTTCCCTCGCATACCCCAATGTTCATCTCATCTGCTTTTGAATGGGTCGATAATTCCAAGGCCTGTACCAGGACATAAAGGGCTTTAGTTATCAGCTGCCTTTTGACAATCAGTTTGATTTCTAGACTCTGGCTCATAAAAATCGAAGTCATTGAAAGTTTGAAATGTGTATCTATGAAAAGTTGTGATTATTTATGTGATGACAGGATGAGAAGTCAGAGCTTACGGCCTAACGGCACGTTTGTAATTGTGTTGCTATTGTTATTGATAGTCTAATGGGCCCAATCATTCTGAAAATGGTCCTCAAATTCTTCTACAGGGTGTTTTTTTTACAGGTTTGTTTTTCGAATAGAGATAAAACTGGCATTTTGTGGTCAAATCTGGCAACTCTAATGTCATTTATGTCCAGTTTGGTTTGCCATTTCATCATGAACAGGTTGACAAAAGAACAACGCTTGCAAATCGTGCAAATTTATTTCGAAAATAATGGTTCAGTTCGCGAAGTTTACCGTGAGCTCCGTCCATTTTATGGTCGACATAATCGTCCATCAGAGCAATTAATTCGGTTAACCATGGATCGTTTTCGCACTACGTTTACTCTATGTGATAATACGCATCCGCAGAGACGTCGAACAGTGCGCACCGAAGAAACAATTACCGCTGTAGAGCAAAGTGTTGAAGAGGACCCGAATGAATCGATTCGCCACCGTGCACAGCAATTGGAGCTTTGTCCATCAACTTTATGGAAGATTTTGCGCAAAGATCTTGGCTTGCGACCTTACAAGATCCAGCTTGTGCAAGAATTAAAGCCGCGAGACCATGCAATGCGTCGTGATTTTGGTGTATGGGCCGAAAATGAGATTGATTTCGATGCTGATTTTCATCGCAAAATTTTGTTCAGTGATGAGGCTCATTTTTGGTTGAATGGCTACGTCAACAAGCAAAATTGCCGCATTTGGAGTGAAGAGAATCCACATGAGACCCTTGAAACGCCATTACATCCACAAAAACTGACTGTTTGGTGTGCTCTATGGGCTGGTGGAGTCATTGGGCCATACTTCTTCCGCAATAATGCTGGAGAGGCAGCTACCGTTAATGGAGACCGGTATAGAGCCATGATAACCGACTATTTTGTTCCCGAATTGGATGGCATGAATGTGGATGAGTTGTGGTTCCAACAAGACGGCGCTACATGCCACACAGCGCACGTCACAATCGATTTATTGAAGGAAACATTCGATGAGCGCATAATTTCGCGGAATGGACCTGTCAATTGGCCACCAAGGTCGTGTGATTTGACACCATTGGATTATTTTCTTTGGGGATATGTGAAGTCGCTCGTCTACACCAACAAACCAGAAACGTTAGGGGAATTGGAAGCCAACATTCGTGGCGTTATTGCCGACATACGGCCCCATATGCTCGAAAAAGTGGTTGAAAATTGGACCTGTAGAATTGGCTTTATTCGAGCCAGCCGCGGCGGCCACATGCCCGAAATCATATTTAAACAATTATGGCATAAAATTATCCTTCCAATAAAGCCAAATTTATGGACCTTAAAACGATTTTCTTGTGTTTTATTTCAATTCGAAGTTCTATACCCCTAAAAAAAACACCCTTTAATAAAATTTCAAATGAATTGCTGAGCATGTATATATTTGGTATGGTGGGATCGAGTCAATGGGAAGGCCGCTCTGTTCTTCAGTTATTTCAGCTAATCAATTGTGCTATCATTAAAGTCTGTTAGTAAAGGTCCTGCAGCGAACATATTTGAGCTTAAGAGTGGTTCACAGTTTTGAATACAAATGGCGACGTACCTTAGAAAAGGACTTATTTCCAGTCCGACTTCGCATCTGAACCCTGACAATAGAACATCTCTGACTTCTTGAGAAGGGATAGAAAGTGTTTGATGTAGGGCTAATATTTATTTACTATAAAATCGGTCAAGATTTTTTCATATTAAAACATAGCTATAAGTAGAACTTCTAGTTGTAAATACTAGATATCTACAACCTCAGGCTAGTCAGTCGCGGTCAACCCTAGTATAGCAAATAGGTAAAGGACTCAAAAGAAGAATGTCCATATAATAGAATGTCTAGCACTTTAGTCTACTTTAGGCTGTGAAGTAAACAAATTGCTTAGATAATTCAAAACTTGTATTCAGATTTTTCAAACTATGTTTCCTTCCGCGCCCACCATTTTCCTCAGAAATCAATGAAAATCTTGAAACTATACGGCAAGCTTTTCTATTTTTACCTTTGTAATGAAGTTATCGAAATAGTTTAGTACGTTGCAGTAAGAACCGACAGCCATAAAAGAATCAAGCAATTAACCCTTTCCGAATGTATGATCTCCTGTTTTATAATTAATCCTGCCATCCAATAGGCAACTACATTCCAAGCGCACAGTGAAGCTTAGGTTATCCAATTCTTACTACTACTGCAGTTCGGCTTGTAATGCAAAGCAAGCAGTAGGCAAGGCTAACAAAACATTGTCCAAAGCAGAATTCGATCGTACACTTGTAAAATTGGATTTGAACAAGATTACTTGAATATGTCGTAGCTTTTAAGTATGTCAATAAAGAAGTCGCTGGCTCTGATAAGTACGAGGTCAGTTAGACTAAACAAAGGTGAGCGCCTAACCATGAAATGACTGGATGATACCTCCTTGTGCTACATAATACTACCGATAAAGCCATTCTAAGGGTTTAAGCTCGAGCTCCACCAAATAGACCGTGATACTTGATCTAAAAGTAAAGACACGCTGGTGCTTAGACTAAAATTTTGATGGACAAATATTTTGAAGTTAATATTTCAGACACGTAAAGTAATCTTTACGTTCGCCGGCAAAACCAATGACTCTGTATGTTCCAAACAGCTCTTAATTTTCATCAGAATATATTGAAATTTTATTGAGTCTCTCTTGGTTTTAGAGTCGGGAGCGTACTTTTCGTTGGCATACACCCTCAGGCAGGAAAAGAAAAAGTTTAGACCAAAAGTCTGGTTCCCAATGCTTGGACAGTAAGAAGAGAAGAATTATTAATATGTAGTTAACTGAGGCCCAAAGCTGTGTAATTTTCAGTACCGAATCTGGACCACTCAATTCACAATCGCGCCTGTAAAATGCACAATTGAATAGCTTTTGGAAATCTATGTATATTTGATGTTATATTACATCAGAACAGTATAGTAGAGGGTTAGACCTAAATAGATTAAGATTAAGATTTATTAGGCGCCTCAGTCGGCTCCTCCCTAGAGGTGGGTTAAAATGTACATATGGCATTTGCTTTCTCGGTAGAATTACACCCAAGTCAGAGCTTGCATAGAGCTAGAGAAGAAATAATGTTCCTTAACCTGGTTTACATCAATACACCAGGGACCATTCCTAGCTATGTTGTCGGCAGCGCAGTGGCCAAAGCCTTGTTGAGGAGTAACGTGCATACACCCTCTACCACAAAACTTTCGGAAGTTGAAAAACTTGCAGTTGGCTATACAATACGCAAAGTCGCTGTATTCTAGACTTCATAACCTATTTTCACGTTACTTTTTACAGTTTTTGGCAGCTATTTTACAATTACACATGCTAGTTTGTGTGTAGTTGAATCAATGCTTGGTTACACCTAAATGCGCAACTCAATGTAATTTCCGTAAAATGCGATTCGCGACCTAAAAAAACTTAACAACAAAAACTATTTCACTATTAAGGCTTTGCGTTTCTTCTTCTTAAATTACTTGCTCGACATCTTCCGGTGTTTCGGAAGCTCGAAGTCGTTCAAGGAGTGCCATTTAAAGTGTAATTTTTGTTGGTATTTGATTGAAGGTGTTTACTGGCTGGTTGTTAGTGTTAAGTACATTAGCAATCTAAATATGTAATCAATTCGTACAAGCATATGGCGACACTGACACACTAACGCGTCGACGTGTCTCCAACGTATTAAAATTAGGATCACTACTAGGCCACACATTATCGGATACTTGTCCAACGACAACCTTAACGTGGCACAGTAGCAGACAACAGGCACCAAGCACCACGCTAAATAGGATCATAACAGCATATTTACTATATATATTTGTATGTATATTTGTATGCATTGACTGCGCGCAGTGGGGCACTTACTCGCCTGCTGATGCACAGAATTCAGGTCACATGATAATGAATGTTTTCGTTCTACTTCCATTTGTATGTATGGATGCATGTAGGCAAGGTAACATTGAGTGCCATGGAATAGCCGGGCATAGCAGGTTTTTAGTTGCTAACAACAAATACGTACATGGTAATAGGAATAGTAGGAAAGTATGTAGTTGCAAGTAAGCTTTGTGGCGCCGTTTACATCCACTTTAGACTGGCCAAAAACATTTATTTTTTGTATTAATATAATTTTTCGGAATGGCTAAAAAAACTCGAAAAGTATAAGATCTTAATATACATTTTTTAGAGGCTCCGAGCTCGCTTTTGTGTTGTCTGTAGCGCAGATTTTTGCATTCAATTTTAAACAAAATTCCCGTTGAGTTAGGGTCTTGACGTTTTGACCATTGTTTAGGTCGTTATGACAATGCAACATATAGGGAACAAATTCCTATAGGTGGCCCTCTATTTGCGATTTAACTGGAATACGGAGTTTGTATTACTTTCCATGTGGCAAATAGATAAAGGTAGCTCCACTTCTTCTTCTTCCCCGCCATTGCCGCCATTTGACATAAACTGTGTTTGTGACATTTCCTTTTGAAATTGAGCTATCGTATTCTTCTACCAAAAACGAACTGATTTTTACATCAAACGAAAACAATTTTGAAATTGAATAAAATAATTGATATCTCTGAATTTAGTTTTTTATATGTTATTATAATAAATAAATAAATAGGTAAGTAAAATATTAGTCTACTTTTTGCACGGACATAAATAAAGTATTTATTTACTTTATTTTTAGCAACATGAGCTGTATATTTAAAAATTTCAGAAACACCAGATCTACGTGGAAAGAAAGCAGGGATATATAATTTGTACCATTTACAAATTTTAAAGCAGTTGTTATTCTTATATGCAAATGTTACAAAAATTACCAAATAAAATTTTTTCTGAGGTGGCAACGCTCTTTGCACAACTGACAGAAGGTGCGAATGACAACCAACATAGTTTACGTCAAAGTGGAAATACCTAGATTTTCTTGTATAATGTTAGTACCATTAAAACAAATACTTCCTTTAAGAAAATCCCGCTAGATGGTGCTGAAATCGGTATGATAAAGCTTAGAGCGCTGTGAAAGTTTAAATTTCATTGCAAATGTAGGGAACTGCTATATTGTTTTTTGTCTATAAAATCCACAATTTTTGAGCAAAAGAAATGAAATTTTGTGTGATTATAGATCCTAGCACCCGCAATGGTGGTAATATCTCATTTTCGACCAAACTTATGTACGGCTTTTTCAGCTTATTGATAGAATTAATATGATATTTTCTCCATCGTTCAGGTTTTGGTGACAAGGCATTATAAATGCGAAAAAATCCCGAAAGGTGGCGCGCGGATTTATGCTTAGATTTGGCTTGTATTTGAAACACATATTAAAGAAATATTACACGGCTAAAAATTTGAGCTTAAATATTAAACCATTCGTCGATTTAGGCAGTTTTTTAAACTTTTTTGTAATAAATTTCAAACCATTAAATTACCTACACCAATTTTCAATTTATTGTGGTTTAGATTTAAAACTAAACTGAAAAAAAACCTTAAAATTTTTTTTTTTCATATATTTCTGAAGGTTTCTTCAATTCATTGAATTTTTCTCTAAACAGTTATGTGTGGGTCGTAGCTCAGTTTCCATATTTTTTTTTTCAATTTTTTTTTTGTTTTCAAACTGGCACATGATTACAGTAAAAAAGATAAGGTGCATACAGCTTTGTAAATTCTCCACAAAAAAGTACCGAATTAAAAATGCCGTTCCAGAGTAATAAATTGTGAAGTCTTCTGATTTCAACCTTTTCATTTTGAAATTAATTAAAAAACGCAAAAATCTAGGGTTCGTTCCAGTCAACCATGCCGTACTCTTTTTCCCAACAATTACTTATTTTTAAGTAAAAATGAGATCAGTCCCAAAAAATTTATACTAACAATGATAGGCCTCTAAAAAACTAATGTTAAGCTGGGACATTTTTACAATGTTTCTTAGCTTTTCTGAAAAATTTCATCGATATCATTTAAAAAAAAATTTCTTGTCCTGGCTAATACACAAAAATATACATATTTACATATATACCTATAAGCTGTCATTATGGGAAATAAGGCAAACGTTGTGGCCTATATAGACACAAACTTTACGTACTTATCTATCAAATAAGTATAGATATGTGTCACGGGCTTCTTATACACGACGGTGCTTGGCACGAGTTAGAGCGTATCCCTTAGTCAAATCAAGACTGATATAAATATAAAAATGCAAGTGTGCTGATGTTTGAAACAAAAAACTTTTCATCAACTCAACCGATTTTCATTAATGTTGGCATTTATGTGTCCAGAGATAGGATTTTTTTTTTCGATGTTTTGAAAAAATGGGCGGTACCTCGGTTCCAGACAATAACATGCCCTAATGCGTCTTAACTAATAAATATTGTTTCTTATTAATGATATTTGGTTTGAAACACAATCAACAACTTATATAAACTTTATAAAAGTGGGCGGAGCCATGCAAATATGTTTTTGTTTTTGTTTGTTCTTTATGGATACACAAAGTACCTAATCAACGGATTTTCATAAAATTTTCACTGTAGGCTTACACGATCAGTTGGTACAGCATAGACTAGCTTTGTAAAAGTAGACAGTGCCACGCCGCCAGACAATAAAAAGTCCAACTCTGAACTTATTGAAATTGTCTAAATGTGCTCTTTATATCAGTATGTACGAAATCATTTGAAAAAATAAGAAGAGGAATAGAATAGGAAGATAGAAGAAAAACTAGAAAGGAGAAGAGGAAAAGTAATAGGAACTGGATATGGGAGGGATAATGTAGGTGTTAGAGGAAAATGAAGATGGTGAAGAAAAGGAATAGGATATGAGAAATTGGGAGTAAGAGTAAAAGAAGAAAAAAAAAAATTTGGATGGATATGGAGTGGTAAATAAAGCCCAAGCGAGAAATGGTGAAGGAAGGAAGAACGATTTTTCAACAATACAACCTCTATTGGGTCTGCTAGTATACTTCTATGTATTGGAATGCCCAGCACTCAAATCATGCATTACGTCAAATTTCTCAAGAGGAGGACCTCACTATTATTTTTTCTTCAAGAATTCACCGATATTCAAATCATCCGCCTTCTAGGACTTATTCGTATTAGCCTGCATATTGAGCTTTTCGTACACACGACTTTAGGCCTCATGTTTCTTTTTTCTAACAAGTCGTATGACTTTCCACTGTTTATGGCTTACTATCACCGAGATTTGTGCCTGTATACAACTTTGCCCTAAAAGCAACATTATTTTTTTTAGAGACTTTATACCTAGCGACACCCTAGGACTCTAGTAGACCGAAGTTTTATATTATATAAAGTAACACTTTATAAGTGCACAACTGAGTATATTTTACATGAATTCACTTGACTTGAGCTTTCTTTACCTGTTAATATTGTAGGAATATGTAGGAGTGAATCTATATAAAACAGGTTCGGATTACAAGTTACCATTAAGTAAATGAGCATTTCATCCGTCATCATTGTACAGGGCGCTGGTGCCATTTAGGCAGAGTACGCAAAGTTGGGTAAAATCTATTCGATTGACTTGCAAAGGATACATTGCATAAACATTGGAACAACAAGTTACAACTACAACGGTATCACAGGCAATTTCAGGTTCAATGCTCATCTGAACACATTGAGCATTTCGGACCGCTTCTGTGATATTCAGGAAGAAATTGCGGAAAACATACTGAATATCCTCGAACTTCCTGTGTAAGCGCACATGTTAAGTACGCCGGAAAATAGAGTAACACTTAAAAGCACGGGATTGACTTATAGTAACCTCTGACTATTTCTGACTCTTTCTGACTCTTTCTGACAACTTATGCATCGTACGGAATCACAACAAAATTGACAGCTGTCAGTGCCATCCTACCGCCAGCGATCAGATAACAGCTCAGTTCGGTGAGCCTACTCGACTAAAAATTGGAGCTTAAATTTTAAACCATTCGTAGGTTTAAGCAATTTCTTAAACTTTTTTGTAATAATTTCCAAAGCTTTCAATTACCTACACCAATTTTCAGTCTTGCGGTTTAGATTTAAAACTGAACTGAAAAAACCGTCTAAAATTTTTTTAATTTCTTTTCATTTATTTCTGAAGGTTTCTTCAATTCATTGAATTTTTCTCTAAACAGTTTTGTGTGCACCGTAGGTCAGTGGGTAGAGCAGATGACTCTGTTGTGGGGAGCGTCTGTTCGAGTCCTGGCAACTGATACAAATGTTTTTTATTTTTTTTTTAATTGTTAAGACATTTCTGGATTAAAATTTAAACTCTTTTCTTCACTCCCATTAGGTTCAAATTTTTAGCCGTGTACGATTTTCTATAAAATTTTTACTTAGTAGTGTTCGGCGGCACAAAGCAAAAGAGACATTTCATTGGAAGGGGTAGTTGCAAGTGAATAACAGCTGATCGTGACATAGGAAAACAACAACAAAAACTTCAAATTTGGAGTTATTAACCCATGAAGTAAGCAACAGCTGTTTTGCTCGCAAAATTTTTACATATTCCTATTCGGCGGAAACTTTTTACTTTTTGCGTTTCGAGAGAGTTTTACGTCATTATCTCTTCACTGACAGCTTTTTGCTTAATTTTGACGAGCACGCGTAATGTAACAAAACTTTACCTACTCTACCTACGTTCCAGAATCGCAACTAAGCGAAATCGCCCAAAATTCTGAGAGTTTATTTGCTTTGGCATATTTTAGCATTTATGCAATGGCGATGTGTGGAAGTCCGATGGAGAAAATAAAATTCTAAATATTACGAGTTTCCTTTTTTTTATATACCGTGGTAATCAGCTGACACACAAACATGCCACTTTGTGTAATTTACTGTTAATTTGCCTTAATGTAAAAAGGGAAAAAATCATGATTCATGATAAAAAGTGGTTAAAAATGTAATATTATACAAAATTTTAAATAAGTTGGTTTCAGAAAATAGATTAATTTGCGCTATTATTTAGATCGACTTTTGGGGGTGTAGTGTAGTCGTGAACGTTTAAAACGGTACATTCCGGTATGTAGCAATGGCTGTCTTTAAATTTTGTCCCTGCATACTTATATACTTACTTAGGTCTATCGTGACTTCAAAGCTGCTCCTTATGTGATTCGAAGTCTTGTTTTTAACAAAACTTTTCTACTATTATCTGGGCTTAATAATGAGTTCTGTGGGTCGATTCTGTAACTATTTTAACGCCAGGTGTTAGCGTTAACTTCGCTTAACACCATTGTTAACGCTTTTCCGTATTCACTAACTTTTAACCACACAAAAAGTGTTAGCTGTCGCGAATTATTTTCGAGGTGTTACCAATAGCGTTAATATATTTGAAAGTGTTTTAGCGTTTGGAAAAAGTAAAACACTTAGTTTAGAGTTTTTTGCATGTAATTTAGTGCAAAATACGGCGAAAAGAGAAGTATTGCCATATTTTATCACCATCAAGAGTCAGCCGTTAGAGTTTAGCGGCGGTAAAGGAGAGTTACAGAATCGCATTTTCGTTAAGAACAAACGCCAAAATTTGGCGATAAGCTTAATGCTCGGCGAGTGGTTAAAAGTTACAGAATCGGGCTACTGGCTTAACTTATGTATAAAGCAACAGTTTTAAGTCAACTTCTGTACGTATCTTGAGTGCAGATACGTATGCATATATATATATTTTCTTTATATATTTATTTTAATTTATTTTTGTTTTTTAATTGATTATAGAGAAAATTTACAACGATTTATACAGTGATAGTATGGGATGCCATGTTTTGATGTTGTATTTGCTTGACCTTACAAAATGTATTACTACTAATTTCCTACTTTTTTGATTTTTCTTGTACCATTTCCTCAACAAAATACTCCTCCTTTTTTTTCGTTCGCAAAAGAAACCCAGAAAATGGAAGTGTCAAAGGTAAACGTCAGCTAGAGAGCTAACCTTCTTGTAATGAAATCATGGGAAAAATCCAATAAAATATCACTACGTGAAATAAATAAAAAAAAATGTCGCTAACAGTTGTTTTTGAGTTATTCATTTTTCTAACAGCCCAGTTTGCTTTTTAAGTTAGATTTAAAGTTCATAACTGAAGTAAATTTTGCAGTTTTAAAAATAAAATAATTAAATTTCGCTTTCTTTAGGTTGTGATTTAAATAAAAACTAAAAGAACACATATGCGTGGGGTGTACAACACATATCCATCCATATACATCTATCTTAACGAATGCATATCTGCCATCAAAACTACACAAAATAAGTATTTATTCTTTTTGTAATTTGTGTGCGATTTTTTTTTTAATTTTGTTTGTTTCTTTTGCTTAATTCAAATTTGCACTCGCCCACGCTCTAATTAAATTTCAACACATGAGCTAGTGAATCATTCAGAGCCTAGTACGTGTAGTAAATGTATGTATACAAAACAAGTCCGAGTCTCTTCAAAGACATATGACATATAAAGTTCATAATGCCTTTGTAACAGAGGAATTGTCAGCACAATCATCATTCGCACATTCTTAGCACATAAGCAAAACAGAAACTAATGAAAATTAATAAGAATGAAAATTGCTTGATGAAATTGTTTGCCTATTCATGTGCTGGCAATGCTTTCATAGCGCATAGCATAGCTAGCCAATAGTGAATCTAGAAATTTGTCGCCTTAAGTGGCACAACGTTATATATTTTTGTGACATCAAAGGCCAGTTTTTGAATGGCTGCTTTGCCAAAAATAAACACCGTTGAGTGAATAAGTTTACAAAATTGGAAAACCTTGACAGAATTATTTCGTTCCTTATTATCATATATTTTATTCCAAGTAGCACAAGTCGATGATTGTTATTCCCAGACCTATTAAATTTGATAAGTAATTAATAATCAATGAATTAGACGGCTTTTTTAATTGGTAATGTATATTTTAATTGTTTTTCAAGAAAAGGCAATTATTATTTGACTACGATTAGAAAAAATCAAAAAAAATATTTAAAAAAAAATTTTAAATAATCAAAAAAGTTGTTTTGATAACTTTTTTTTTTTTTTTATTAAATTTTTTTTTTCTGTATAGTTGGTGTGTATATTTATCCACAACAATACTGAAAAAATCAAAAATAATAAAAAAAATTTAAAATAATCAAAAGTATTCAAAACACCTTTTTTTTGATTTTTTTAATAATCGTTGTTTAAATCAATGATGAATTGCAAGTGTTTAAATAGAAAATTCACTTTATTTACAAAGGAACGCTTAACACTAACAATATTGATTTGTATTAATTAATGAATGAAGGAAATGATCGTATATAGCAATATACGTAGATGATTGTAAAATGATCATGAAAATTTCTAGTTTAATATGCTTTACAAAAGCGAATGAAAATTACATTTAATGTATTGAAATAGGTACGATGGAATTCAATGATGCTTTAATAAAGCTTGATGATTATATATATATATATATATATATATATGTTGAATTAAAGTTGTTGGTCCGAAAAGGGTACACCGCAAGTGGCCCGACGAAATAAAGGTATTATATTTGTAACTTACTCAATTGCTGGAGAAATTATACTTCCCGTGCTATGGTTGATGGTATATATTTGCTCCTTGACGATGCGTAGATTATATGATAACTTGAGGCTTGATTACAATAAATATTGTCGGGAATCACTTGCCGGCGAATAGTCCACTTGTCGGTGATGAAAAATGAAAGAGAGACGGAATGCATAAAAACACTTGCTTTTATGCAGTAACATCACTGGAAGGCAACTCCAGTGAGTTTGTTGGAAGTGCTGGATGGCAACTCCAGTGCACTTTTTCGAAGTAACGCAGGGATGTATATAGTGTGGAAGTGTAGGAGGTTTGCATGAGCGCAAGTCATTCGAATATCGGAAGTGAACGCAAGGCACTTAGGATCCGTAATACTTAAAGGACTTTAAGTGAGCGCAAGTCACTTAAACATGCCGCCGCCGTTGCACTGGTGCAATTAAATTGCGAAGTGTTTGCAACCCTTTAATGGCTTGATCCAACTCGCTGCACAAGCGCGCATCCGATGGTCTTGAAGTGGTATGTGGTGTAGGACGTGGAGTAGACCGCGGATTAGCTCGTGGAGTAGACCGTTGATTAGTTCGTGGAGTAGACGGTGGAGTGGTTGGAGCTGGATCCTCTTCATCGTCAGATGATGGACGGTGTAAAAGCGTGTGATGCAACTGATGACAAATTTTGCATTTTGTGTCGGAGCGGCAATCCCTGACCCGGTTGTGGGTGCGGGCTAGGCAATTCGGGCAATATTCTAAAAGTCGAACCTTCACTCTACGCTCCTCTACTCCCATTAGCTGGAATTCTTTACAGAACCTTAGTGCGTGATAACGGAAACAGATAAGGCATTGATGCACATCCGGGTTGCGTGGAACTCTTTACGGTCGCATGACATGTACCTCGGACGGCGGAGTTGAACGATGGTCGCGGCTTCTGTAAAGAGGATAGGTTTTAATAAAAGAATGTTAATATTGTTAGACCCAGAACTGGGTGTTAGTCAACTCGGTGTGGATGGGAAGAGGGCACAATTTGACGACTGGTCGAGTAAAGGTACCATGTTGCGTCCGAACGTCGGCAACGCTTATATGACGGTCCGACCCCTGATACACCTTTTCTATTCGGCCTAAGCGCCATTCGTTTGGGGGAACTAACTCATTTTTTATGACGACAAAATCCCCTTCAGAAAGATCATGTTGTGGATACTTCCATTTGTACCTCTTGTGAAGTTCTTTAAGGTACTCATCTTTCCATCTTTGGCTAAATTGATGATGCAATATTTTAAGCTTTTCCCAACGATTTTGTAATGAAAGGTTGTCTATTTGTGGTTCGGGCGCTGCCAGCAAAGGAGCTCCTCGTAGAAAATGTCCTGGAGTTAAGGCTAGCAGCTCATCTGGATTGTCTGACATAGGTGAGAGTGGTCTGGAGTTCAGCAATGCTTCTATGCGCGTTAACAAGGTAGAAAGTTCTTCGAAGGTAAAATGGTGGCTTCCAGCAATGCGTTTGAAATGTAGTTTGAAGCTTTTGACCGCTGCCTCCCAAAGTCCACCCATGTGCGGGGCGTTGGGAGGTAGGAAATGCCATTCGAAGCCGTGAAGAGAATATTTTGAAGCTATGTCTTCAGATGATTCTTTAAGAAATTGCTTGAAATCCATTTGAAATGCCCTATTGGCGCCGACAAAGTTTTTTCCATTGTCGGAGAAGATACGTTTGGGTAGGCCACGTCTTCCCACGAAACGGGAAAAAGCGGCTTGAAAAGCTTTGGTGGAGAGATCCGAACATGGTTCCAGGTGGATAGCTTTGGTTGAAAAACATACAAAAACGCAAACGTAACCTTTGACTATTGATGCTTTTCGAAGAGGTGATGATTTAAGATCGAAAGGACCTGCAAAGTCTAGTCCTGTAAAAGTAAATGGTAATGAGAACTTGCAACGTTCTGGTGGTAGGGCTGCCATGATTTGCGATCTGGTGGTTTTTTTGAAGATTGTGCATGTTTTACAGTTGCGTATGCAAACTTTGATTTTCGATTTTAATCGAGGAATGAAATATTCCTGTCTTACGGTCCTGATCATTAGCTGATGCTCAGCGTGCATCAATAAATTATGGAGGAATTGAAGAAAAAGGTAGCAAAACCTTGACGATTCAGGAAGGATTATTGGATGCTTCTCATTATATGAGAGATCAGAGTTGGCCAAACGGCCGTTTACTCTGAGAAGGCCATTTGTATCGAGGAAGGGATTCAAAGACAGAAGCGGACTCTTCTTAGAAATCGATTCTTTGTTTGATAGTTTAAGATATTCATTGGGATAACGCCTTTTTTGAGCAAGTTTAATAAGGCGCGTTTTAACAAAGTGGATTTCTGCCTGAGTGATAACTATCGATTGGTAATTGGTTAGTGGAGTGGACTGTATGGATTTGATTCGATGGATGAAACGAAAAACGTAGGATATCACTCGCAGTGCTTTTGGCCAAGACGAAAAGCGGTCTAAGATGTCAGGTTCCGCTTCCAAAGTATGTAGAGCTTCGACTTTTCGTTCTTCTGGAAGAACAACATTTTTCCGACTAGAAATGGGCCATTGCTCCGGAGGTTTAAGAAGCCAGTCTGGTCCGGTCCACCAAAGAGATTGCTGTACCAAATCCTGTGCTCTACACCCTCGAGTACCGAGATCTGCCGGGTTATGGTTAGTGGATACGTGTCGCCATTTGCTGTTTCCAACATTTTGGATGATTTCAGATGTACGATTCGCCACATACACCTTCCATGTACATGGTGGTTTTTCGAGCCACGCAAGGACAATTGATGAATCGGACCATAAAAACGTTTCAAAATCTCCTAAAGGAAGTTGATGGGTTAGATTTTTGATGCATTTGGAGAGTAGGACAGCACCACACAGTTCTAACCGTGGAAGGCTCACTGTTTGCAAAGGCGCTACCTTTGTTTTTGCAAAAAGAAGGTGTGACGATACTTTACTGCCCGATTGAGCGCGAAGATAAATGGCTGCACAGTATGCCTTCTCCGATGCGTCACAAAATCCGTGAACTTGGATCTTATGGTAAGGGGAAAACTCAGTCCAACGTGGTATTCGAATTGTTTCGATAGAACGAAGGTCAGTTACAAATTGAACCCATTTTTGAAGCGACAGTGGCTTAACGCATTCATCCCATTCAGTGCCTTCTAACCATATCTGCTGCATTAATATCTTTCCCTGAATTAGAATAGGCGCTAGCCACCCTGCGGGGTCGAAAAGTTTCGAAATAGCTGACAAAATGTGCCTCTTTGTGGAATTGGTAGGTGGTGGGGTTTGCTCAATTGTATACGAAAAGCAATCGTTTAATGCGTTCCAGCGAATACCGAGAGTTTTTGTCGAACTTGAGCAATCAAACTTCAAGAAATCAGAATCTAACAAATCTTCGGGTGGAATATGGCTAAGAAGTTCTGGGTGGTTCGCAGTAATTTTCTTAAGTGGAAACCCTGCGGAGATCAGACATTGGATTGTTTGGGTTTGTGCCTGGATGCAAGACGGAATGTCACGTCCCCCAGACAAGATGTCGTCTACATAAGTTTCTTTGGTCAAGATTTTCTGGGCCAGAGGGTAGAAATCCTTCGAGTCATATGCCAACTGGTGTAATGTGCGAATGGCCAAGTATGGCGCACAGTTTACCCCGAAAGTTACCGTCTTCAGTGCAAAATCTGTAAGTTTTACTGCCTGGTCCCTACGCAAGAGGATTCTTTGATATTGTTGATCGTCCTCATGCAAGAGAATTTGGCGATACATCTTTTGTATATCTCCGTTGAAGACGTACTTGTACAGACGCCAATTCAGGATAACGAACATAAGATCAGCTTGCAGAGTTGGGCCTATGTGGAGAACATCGTTAAGTGATGTTCCAGATGAAGTTGGTTTTGAGACATTAAATACCACTCGAACTTTGGTGGATGTACTATCTGGTTTAACCACGGAATGGTGTGGAAGGTAGTAAGAAAAATAGTTTCCAATATGGTGGATTTCTTCCGGAGGGATCGGTTTCATATGGTCAAGATTCAGATATTCTTCTAGCACCCGATTGTATTCGATTTGGAGGGTTGGATTTTTACTAAGCGTATGTTCCATTCGAATCGCCTGCTTCATCGCTTGCGACCGGGATGGACCTAGGGAGAGGTGGGTAGGAAATTGAGATTTGAACGGTAAACGCACTACGTATCGTCCATCGCTTTGGCGCTGAGTCGTTTTCTGGTAGAAATCTTCGCAAGTGATTTGTTCAGCTGACAATGGATGCGATTCAGTCATTGCTTCTAGTTTCCAAAAACGCTTGAGTTGGTCGTTAAGATCCTCATTTGAAATTTCAGTCGCATGTGTGTGGAAACCAGAACATTCCGTGGAGGATAATGGTCCACTTAAGTACCAGCCGAAAATGGTGTTTTGCGCAAGAAGACTACCAAGGACGTGATGTTTGACTCCTTGGAGAAGAATTTGTGGAATAAGGTCACTGCCTATAACTAGATCGATCTGACCAGGGGTGTAAAAGAATGGATCCGCAAGATCTAGGTCCTTAATTTCCGACAAATTTGGTTTTGGTATTGTAAACGACGGTAGAAAACTTGTAAGTTGCTTTAGGACGATGGCGTTTGTATGGATACGGGTATCGTGGCGTTGGGATACCAGGATCAGTTGGCAGACGCGGTTCGCGTTTTCGACGAACTTTCCGCCCATTCCCGTAACTGAAAAGTCTTCTTTGTAAGTAGGAAGTTGTAGGCGATTTTGTATCCTTTCTGATACGAACGTTTTTTGTGAGCCTTGGTCAATTAAGGCTCGTAACGTGAAGGTAGAACCCATGTGTTCGATTTGCACTTGGGCTGTTGGAAGCAGCGTTTTCTCATGATTCGCCGAGAAGTTCGCTTGAATATTAGAACCAGAGTTCTTGGAAGATGATGGAGACTCTTCCCAATTGCCGTCGGTGAGGTCAAAGATGGGATGTCTGGATTGCTGGGAGGATTCCGTATGCATAAGCTGGGTTGCATTTTTGGAGGGTGTGGTAGAGGTAGTTCTACTGGATGCCTTTGATTCGGGCTTGTTTGTTACTGGTAGATGTAACATGGTATGATGGTTTTTTTTCCAGTGCAGACATCGGAAGTTACTTGGGCAATTGGCGACAGAGTGATTGTATGCGAAGCAGTTGGTGCAATACCCGACTTGTTTCACAAACTTGGTACGTTCGGAGACACTAAGTTTCCGAAATTCGGGGCAGGCTTTCAAGGTATGGTTGTTGTTGCATAATTTGCAGATAAACGCAAGTTTTTCTTCTGAATGATACGACTGTATCTTAGATGACGATTTCTGTGGAAGCGAGGTGCGTGGCCTGCTGGTTTTGTACCCATGTAGGCGTTCGACCACTTCGTAACGACTGGTTAGGAACTGGTCCATTTGGGACCACTTTGGAAGTTCTTTCCTGGACTCTAGGGATTGCTCCCAGAGAGAAAGGGATTCCTCAGGGAGCTTCGAGGAACACAGGTAAATAAGGATTGGGTCCCAATCCGAAACAGAAATTCCCTGAGATTTAAGGATAACGAGGCAATCGTTGATGGTATTCTGAATCTTTTGGATGCCTTCGCTATTTTCCGAGGTGACTGGAGCGATATTGAAAAGCGTTTTCAGCTGTTTATCTATCAAGATTCTTTTATTTTCGAATCGAGCTCTTAGCGCTTCCCAAGCTAAAGGAAAATTCTCATCACACAAGGTATATTGTTTGACAATAGCACCTGCTTTCCCTCGGGTCTTATTTCGAAGGTGGTATAGCTTTTGAGCGGGAGTCAATTTTGGGTGGTTGAGATAGACGGCCGTGAACATATCGCGAAAGGAAGGCCACTCCTCATAGCTACCGTAAAATACCTCGGTGTCGCAAGGAGGTACTTTAATGCAGGGTACAGAATTTGGGTTAAAAGCGTGGGACTGACGGGAGGTACCGCTTGCTTCGGCTGAATTGGTTTGATGAAGTTTAAGGTGGTCTAAAAGGTGTGATTTACAGATATAAAAGGAGTCGGTGCAAAGTTGAAATTTATTATGGGCTTCTTCTTTGAAGTCCGCCGAAACTATAGCTTCTTCCGCAATACAAACTTTCTCATAAGAAATTCTCAACATATCCCACCGGGAGTTGAGATCTTGTAGTTTCACATCTAATAAGGAGTCCGTTTGATCGTATGGATCCTCCTTTTGAAAATTGGTACAAAACTTGACTACATTGTTCGAGTCGAATATAAACTTCGACATTATCGCGGTAGAGAGTGCCATAGTTGAAACGCAAAAGAATGAAAATTCCGGAAGCTATTTGGTGCGAACAAATATATACTTGTGCACGACAAAGAGTTACTTGATGAGAAGAAGACGATTTGGTAGTACTATGAGTTTAAACCCTAGTTAAAACACTAAAGACGCAAGCCCAGTTAAACTGTTAAAGCTATAATCTGTAACTCCACTTAACTAATGGTACAATGTAGACGTTCGCAAGACACTGATAAGAAGAAGAGATTCCCACTGATCCCCAGAAATATACGTGTGATGTTAAATATATACGTATGATGTTAGATATAAAGTTTATATTAAACCTGCTTTATTAGCTGATTGACCCAAAAAAACTTTGATTCCGCTGTACTATCGGATTGACGCAAGCAATTTTCTTATAAATTTAACAATTTTTCAAAGATTAGTGACTTGTAAAAATCCTATAACGCAAACCAAAGTTGTTACGCAATTTTCTGTTTCCTAATTTAGCGCAAATTCATATACCGCAACGTTCATATGTCTGACCAAATGTATGTATGTATACACGAATTGGTACAAAATGCAAAGTGAAGAATCTTATACCAGAATGTGCAAAAGGTATTTAGTTTGATAATATGTTAATCCGTTAACGAAAAATGTATTAAGAAAATTGTATTATTATATGCAAGTAGCTTTACAGGTGGGTATACATAAATATGTATGTTACTATTTGTGTGCATCTGCACGGAATAGTTTATGGCAAAACTGCCTAAGATGATATAAAGAAGACTGAAAATTACGAGAGAATTTATTACTTAGCACTTTAAAAGATGGTTTAGATATTTTTAAAATAGTGAACTTATTGATAAGAGGAACTATTTTCTATAATGCTACTGCAAATAGCGTGAGGGTTTTGTGTTGCAGTTTTGCAACAAGTGGGTATATGTATGTATATAAACTGGTAAAATATGAAAATACACGAAAAGTGGTACCGAGGAATGGTTGGAATCGAATCGCGCTATTTGAAAAATAGCGGGATCACAATGCATATATGTCTATATATATATACGTATATATATATGTCCGTATATGCAAATATAACGGAAGCCGTTATGTCTGACCGATATAAATGCCTTGATTGTAAAATAAAATTCAGCAACTTACGTGCGTATTACTGCTGTCCTCATATTTTTGCTGATTCGTAAATGTATGGTCCTTTATTAAAAAATGCTGATAAATGCTGGCGCTCCAAAGGGGTACTCCTTTTGCCGCTACTTTGCACACTAATTAATATAGTTATATTTTTGAGCACCACCTATTACTTTAGTAGTATTACCAATAGTTTTTTTGGTCGGGAGTTGGAAACTAACTAATTAACGTCAAAAATACTGTATTTAGGTTTTTATTTTAAAAATTTGGACACTCAATAGAATTTTCGATAAGCACAACCGAATGGAAAAATTTCGAATGAAGATAATTGTAGAGGTCGCACTTTACGAACAGTGTTGTGTTTTTTGGTTGCGTTGCCACTGGTTCAAAATCCGGCTCGAAGGACCAATGTTTAAATCAATGATGAATTGCAAGTGTTTAAATAGAAAATTCACTTTATTTACAAAGGAACGCTTAACACTAACAATATTGATTTGTATTAATTAATGAATGAAGGAAATGATCGTATATAGCAATATACGTAGATGATTGTAAAATGATCATGAAAATTTCTAGTTTAATATGCTTTACAAAAGCGAATGAAAATTACATTTAATGTATTGAAATAGGTACGATGGAATTCAATGATGCTTGATGATTATATATATATATATATATATATATATATATATATGTTGAATTAAAGTTGTTGGTCCGAAAAGGGTACACCGCAAGTGGCCCGACGAAATAAAGGTATTATATTTGTAACTTACTCAATTGCTGGAGAAATTATACTTCCCGTGCTATGGTTGATGGTATATATTTGCTCCTTGACGATGCGTAGATTATATGATAACTTGAGGCTTGATTACAATAAATATTGTCGGGAATCACTTGTCGGCGAATAGTCCACTTGTCGGTGATGAAAAATGAAAGAGAGACGGAATGCATAAAAACACTTGCTTTTATGCAGTAACATTACTGGAAGGCAACTCCAGTGAGTTTGTTGGAAGTGCTGGATGGCAACTCCAGTGCACTTTTTCGAAGTAACGCAGGGATGTATATAGTGTGGAAGTGTAGGAGGTTTGCATGAGCGCAAGTCATTCGAATATCGGAAGTGAACGCAAGGCACTTAGGATCCGTAATACTTAAAGGACTTTAAGTGAGCGCAAGTCACTTAAACAATCGTAAAAAATCATAACACGGAAGTGTTGATATGCAAAAAAGCCTCTGTATCTAAACTGTTCTATGAACACGCCTAAAAATATTCCACTTTTCTTGAGTTAACATATAAAATATATGTACCAAAGAGTGTATAAAAGGAATAAAGCAAATGACACATTAGAGGAAAAATTCATAGTGACGCTACAGGGCATCATAGCTTAGTTGTTAGAGTACTCTAACAGCGGCTTTGGTGCATACACTTGGGTTCGTATCCCAGTGTCCCAGAAGGGGTCTGATGAGAAGTTGAGCACTTCGAAACATGTCATCCCATACAATCGCTATGCATATCGTTGTAATTTTTCTCTAATATCAATCAACAAACAAAAACATAATTTTTCTGATTACTTTTTTAATTAATTGGAAAATAATAATTAAAAAATTAAAGTAATCGTAATCACTCATTAAATAGATTATCAAGAAAATAATTAATCAAGCCGGTAATCATTACGATTAGTAATCATTACTTAACAGCTCTGGTTATTCCCCAACTTAGAAAAATTGCCTTAATACTTGAATTCGACTATATATTGACACAGTTTACGACACTTAGGTCAATGATTTGTAAACTTGTCATACTCAGACCCAATAGTCGACATATATTGAAATTTGACCCAAATCACATACAGAATGTATACTAGCTCGCCCTGCCTAATTTGCATATCTATTGCCAAAAAGTTTCATCTAGGAAACTAGCAGTTTTTATAGGTTTGGTTCATAGTGAATTTGCTGTGCTGTGAGGAGACATCCCGCATACCAGGCATACAATTGATGTATCGAGGTTTAGTCTAAAAAGGTTTAAACAGTTAAAATATCTGGACTAAAATTTACCCAGCGTGATTCTTATTTAACTTGGAATATCTTCTTCTAACAAAGCACCTAATATTTTCGTTTTCTTGCTAACTGGCTCCATTCGTTAACTCCAGATTCCAAATCGTTCGCCAGTAGTAGCAGAAAAACCACTCTACAAAGGTTCAGAGAAGTGTTTTCGTTGTGGACATATCTTCGCCACATATGAATCCGGTACTAGAACCTTCGCCTAGACAGCATAACAGCTGGATTTTAATTTCCTGAACTATGTGGATGTCTGCTTAAAGCTCATACAGCTCATCACTCAGGTCGTTATTATGAGATGCATTCTATTGTGACGAATTCGATAATTCCTTGATTATCAATCCTGGGTTCGATCACTATAAAGTCAAGTAAACACACGCACAGATATTGTAACTAATAGCTTGTTTTATTTACTAGTAATAAGCGCAATACAAATTTAAGAGTTTGGTAGCTTCACAGTAGTTGACTGTTCAACGCCTGAAAATAAACTGATCAACCTGCCTTGCTTGGTTACTGCCTTATATAGTTCAACAGGGTACTTGCCTACGCACCGAGAACTTTCTTGGTTATTCGCTCTTCGTGTTCTCGAAGGATCGGTGTTATTTATTGGCATCTCCACTCGTGCAATCTCGCTTCCTCTTGCTTTGTACATGCTTGCATGCATAAGCGTAGCCATCGTTATCTCTGTTGTGTTTAACTAGTGGTCGGAGTGTTATTGAGTTAGGAATGGTACATGCTTGAGAATAATCGCCACACTATATTCGATCTTCGCTGGTTACGGAACATCGAAAATCGAATTTCAAATTCGTATTATGAGTAGCTCATCGCTGTTGAAGTTTTCGCTGGTATCTACTTTTTGTTTGTATTTTGGATTTTGCTGTCGACGCTGTATCGAATTATTAAAAAGTTGCTAAAAATATGTAAGTTTTTTGTATTCATTTTCTACTTTTTTCATTTAAAATACTTAATATGTTTATCTATTTGTATTAATTTTATGTAGGTCTGAGGTCGTGAGTACAAACCAAACAGCTAGAAATGTCGGTCACTAATGGAGTAAAATCCAAAAATAGCGAAAGTTGTTTGCAGAAAAGTCCAAACTGTAAAAAAGTGAGAAGAAATCACTTCCTCGGAATGGCGTTTTATCTGTCTTGGACAAATAACGTTTTTCAAAATATGTAGCACCTCTGATAACACCACAGATCCAGTGGTTGAGCAAGTCCAAGGGCATTCTAGTTCCCAATGCTCAGTAGGTATAATCACTGAGCGTAAAATCTAACAACTATAAAATTTTTGGAATAGATTTGGCTCTTGCAGAATGGGTTAAGAGCTCGTCTGTGCTAAGCGCTTCTTTGGACAGTCTAAAGTTCTTTATAAATCTATAAACATAATTTACAATTGTTACATACTTACGACGATATTCGTTTCCCAAGGATTGGAGGCATACCTCAATCGTTTTCTACTTCTGCCGAGTTCCATTAAGTTTTCCTTGTTATCTGATGAATTGTCGATCACAATTCCATCGTAGTCATATTTTTTTACTTACATATTTAAGAACTTATTTTGTTTGTATGCTTGAAAAGACATGAAAACCTATAGCGCTTTATTCGTTTTGTTTCGTTGATTTGCACTTATTTTAAATCACAGCTGAAAGCAATGTGCTATTGTGAACAGTTGAATCATCGAATGGCTGTGGTAATACCAAATGAAAATTCGTTCGATCAGCTCTTTCGAGCACACTCTAAAATCGAAGTTTTCTCATAATAGTGGCCTCAATCTTTTTGGGCACTCGTCATCGTCAACGCATTGAAAAATGTTTACTCAAAAAAAAAAATTATTTTTAAAAAAAAAATATAATCCATCTTTTTTAAATACAGAACTATAGAAAAAGCAGTGAACCTATTTTTGGACTCAAAATTGTGCATATATTTTTAATATGATTTTCTCGGCAACATGCAACGTACAAGTGCAATTGGAAGCGATCACATAGGGATTAGCGTCCATTTGATGGTCAGTCTGTAGCCAAAACGAAAAAATTGTGTTCAATATAATAGTAGTGAAATTAAATTGGATATCGTTCGACGAAAAAGAAAGAAGCTATGTTTATAATATTTTTCATTTATTATATAGTGAATTCCATAACAGAAACCACATAAAAAAAATTCCAAAGTTCAGGAAAGTTAATTAAACTTTTGAAAATCTTTGCCAAAATTTCAATATTTTTGAGCAGAATTTTTGTAAAATTTTTGGGTACACAGTTTTATAGCCCATTCAATTTCCCTGCATTTTTATATCCATCAAGATGCCAGCAAGATCGGACCAATACAACGCATAGCTCCCATATAATCGATTGTTCCGATTAACGGGTTGTTACGTGCAGTTCTTTCGTGTGGAGCGCTATCTCCTACGGCCTAGATGGGAAATGGCCGTTCCTTTAGACCCTCCCTTCCATGGCCGGCTGTGGCTACTTTTTTTACCGACCCCAAATGAACCCCCTTTTCTTACTTCACCTCATAATTTCCCACTCCCAGTCATCGTCCCGTCCGTCTGTCTACATCGCATCTGAAATAAAGAATTCACTGATTTTCAAAATTAATGGAACAGATTATTTATTACATAATTATTAAGAAGGGTATGACTATACATACAGGCATGGTCACTGATGCCTATGCCTTATTTGGGAGTTACGGCTAAGTCATTAATACTCTTCATGAGTTTCCTTAAATTATCGAATGTATGAATCGAACTAAATACGCGTTAACCTAGACCTAATCTTTCACATATATTTCGAATCCCCTGTCTAGGTCAATTTGTTATAACTCTATATATTATAAGTATATGTTGTGAGGGTACTATATAATTGCATACCCTCCGGTAAGTCAACCTTAACTAAGCAGGAGAATCTACATGCATGCGAGGGCCGATTCGAACGCCAACTGACTACGCATATGGTCGACTGAAGCGATACCCCATGACTGTCGTTCGAGTCGGCACACTTACACACACACGTACTCCCTCCTTACAAGTAAATTTCCAAAATAGATTAAAACTGAAAAATTATCTCCAATTAAACTTTATAGGTACACAAGATTGATAAGAGTAGGTACGTAAGAGTTGGAAGTGGTCTATACCAGACAAAAAAAAGTATAATTCCTACTCCCGCGCCGGCCTACAAGACGTCTTTGGTTACGGGGTGGTGTGGTGTGAACCAGTGTGGGCAAATAACCTTTTCAAAAGTGGCCCTCAGTGCATGCTCTTATGTACTTGACTTTTCGAGCCGGTCTCGTATACCTATCGGTGTAGCCCAATTCTGGCCACTTTTGAAAAGGTAATTTCCCCACACTGTTACACACCACACCACCCCGTAACCCAGGGTAACAGGGTAAGCTCTAAGAGAACATTGAGGCATTGACCACTACGTGGTTACAAAAATGAATCCCGTCTGTTGCACTTTAACAAATTGACAACTTTAATTATTACGCCATGCCAACACTCCCTAAAGGTTTACCCTACTGGATGCAAAATTTACTTATAACTATTACACCTTCTACGCTACACTACTTATTTATTCTGAAAAAAACCTAGCCTGCTCTGCACTCTGGTCACTTCGACATCCGGATGGTGATTGTGGCAATGTTGTTGCTATCAGCTGGCGCCGTCGAGGTGGTCGTGGTGTTGGACGTTGTTAATATGTTCGTTGGTCTCCTGTAATTGGTGGTACTAGAGACTAGGTTTTAAATACTGATCCGTGCGGCGATACGTATATTGGCGCCTCTTAGACCGGAGGTGTAAAAATGGCATGCTCCAGTGACGATGTCGGTGGCAAAAGCGGTGGTGGTGAAATGTTGTTGCCTCTAATTGAAGCCGACTCTTACCTTGGTAGCAAAAAAAAAGGATGGCGGTGGTGGAGGTTGACCTCGGGAATACTCCCCTTGTGATCGGGTGACCGAAGCGCACATATAATGGTGGTGGCGGTGGGGGTAGATTGCGCAGCTGTGATGGCGCGTATTTGGTGCTATAAATCCAGCGATGCCCCCTTATGCTAGGGACTAAGACAGCGTCTATGGAAGAATACCCTATTCAATTACTTGTTTCCCACCATAAACTAACAATACTTACCAATATGCTGTTAGGATACTGTTTTCGGAGGGTGAATTGTAGACTCTCGTGCCGAAACGCTTTCGGGAGGTTCCTTCCCCTTATTCCTTTCCGTTTGAGTATAAAGTGCACCTTGCATCAACTTTCCTCCACTTCTGGATGGTTCTAGTAAAACTGGATGTAAAAGCTGCTACTCGCCTCGGCTGCCGGTGATAGAAAGAAAGACCGGAAGCGAAAATTTCCGTGGGTAGCTGCGGTTGGGATGACGTTTTGCTGACGTGGCACGGAGATGTTCGGAAAGCCGAGTTGCCAGATCGCATAGTTGTTTGAGCACTACCGGGTGACCGCAACAGGGTTTTGACCTGTAACTCTTGCAATTTTAAAGCTAGGAACGTAAAATTTTGCAGGTTTGGTACATATTATATATGTAATGTGTGTAGTGAAAATCACCCAGATCGGACCAACATAATATATAGCTCCCATACAATCGATTGCTCCGCAAAATTGGGGTTTGGGATATGTACCTTTAAATTAACAGTTTTGCAGAGTTTGTACTAATAGTGAATAAGGGTCGGACACTTGAAACCGTGATGCGTATTCATGAAAGGTACAAAGTCTTCGGCACAGTCGAAGACAGCCCTGTCCTTACTTGTTTAAATTTTTTTTGTCAAGAATATTGGGTTTTTTTTTTCATACAAAATTAATTTTTCTTCATGCTTTGTACAGAAGAAATCACTCAACACCCCTGACGAAAAAAATTCGAAAAATTCAGGGAAATTTTTGCGCGAGTTCTAAGTTGCAAAATGTTATACTGAAATTGATTGGTCTACAAAACTGCGTACTCAGAAAGAAGAAATTCTGCCAAAAAAAAATGTTTTTGAAGTTTAATTAACTTTCCTAAATTTTTTGTAAACTTTAAAATTTCTTTTTATGTTGTTTCTTTAATGGAATTCGCTATATTTTAAATGAAAATTATTTAAATTTTTAATTTCACTGCTATTATATTCAACACAGCTGTATATATGAGATTATAACTTATATACAAAAGCTTTTGTATTTACATGCAGTTTGCGAACTGGTGAAAATAATTAGAATATGTGTGTCAACGACAATTTGCAAATGTCGGATGAGAGATTGTGATAATTTTGCGTTGAGATTAGGCATGAACACTTAAAATATGCCGATATGCATGAGTGTATTTGAAGGTGTGTGTGTGTATTGAAAATAGTCAGCAAAATACTAATTTACACCAGAATTTTCTAACTCATCACAAATTAGACCGAAAAAAGATCAAACAACTAAAATTTAATTTTTTGGCGAATGCGAAAATGCTCAGAGTTGGAAAAATCCCAGTAGAACTTATTTTTTATATTTGATGTTTCCAACACCAGAAATCGAGCCATGAGACAGACATCTACAATGAGGGTAGAGTACACGTTTAAAAACTTTAACCTAATTTTAAACTTTTCTGGGCTACATATATGTCCAAACCAAATTTGGTTTCGAATTTAAATTGTGCCAGTTTTCGAGAAAATGAGTGTGAAGAAAAGAGTTTTAATTTTAAACCAGAAATGTCTGGAAAATTAAAAAACACAATCCATTCGTATCAGTTGGCAGGATTCGAACCGACACTCCCCGCATCAGAATCATCTGCTCTACCCACTGAACTACGGCGCACACAAAGCTTTTCTGACAAAAATATCCAATGACTTGAAAAAGCTTTCAGAAATATATAAATGAAAATAAATTGAAAAATTTTTTGACGTTTTTTTCACATAAATTTTAAATCTAAGCCACAATAAATTGAAAATTGGTGTAGGTAATTGAAAGGTTTGGAATTCATTACAAAAATGCTTAGAAATTTGCTTAAACCGATGAATGGTTTAAAATTTATGCTCAAATTTTTAGCCGTGTACTTACTCACCAAGTCCGCGAGAATTTATTTTCTGACAATTGACATTTAGTAGGACTGCTGGCTGACTGTCCTTTTCAAACCACATATGTTTTAGAAAATATTAAATATATTTAGGGAAAAGCAAATGTATTTCAGAAAAGCTAACTTTCATTTCAGACTAGCTCAAATGCCAAAGAATTTTCAGAATGACAATCTCTAACAAACGTTTTTATTTTCTTTATTTTTTAGAGACTTCTGCATTCATGTTTCTTTTCTTAAGTACATTTGACTTTTTCTGAAAAAGATTCAACTTTTTATTATATAGTTTTAGGATCTTCTGTTAATATATTCTCTTTTCTGATATTCAGTTGAGAAATTCTTAAATACATTTGTTTTAAAGTAGCTTGCAAGTAGTTTTTTTTGAACTGCAGTCTATTTTGCATACATCATCTACGGCATATGCGAACACCATTATAGTGCTTATTGACAATTTGGCTGCCGAAGTAGTGAAGAGCGGCTCATCAATTTTATTATTCGTGCCACTTGCCTTAATGTTCACCGATTTCATGCCCCACACGCACACAATGCGTATTAGGGTAACATTTTTTCAAATTTTTGTGCAACAAAAAACATTCACGCTTGAAGTGTTCTACTCTCAATACGGAGTTGTACGTGCGAACGTGTCAACCAGTTAGCATACCTACTACCAACAATTACAACAGAATGAAAAATAATGTGCCAATGCATTTTATTAATGCGTCTGAAGACATGATAAGAGTTTTAATGATATACTAGAATCAATTCAAAAACAATTCCTACTTTTTGCTTTGAGAAATCTTCAATGGGATTCAACCTTTTACTAGTCGGTTAAACTTATGGATCTCTCAATCCTTGCAAGTCGTAGGAAAATGCTAGGTGTAACGTTCATGGTAAAAAATATTAAACGGATATATTTCAAGTCCATTTCTTCTGAATGAAGTTAGCTTTTATATCCCCTCCTGAGCTTCAAGATATTTCGAAACTATTCTACTTAAGCAATGAAGGGCCAATTTCCAATTACACGAACCTTTCTGTGCTTGTGTGAAAACTATAACTCTTAAAGAGGTAAATTTTATATTTCGCACTCGCTTTTTATAATACAAGAAAACTAGTCTCTCCTTTCTTAACGAATGATTATGTATTTTAATCTCTTAAGCAGACCTGTTAAATAATAATTAGTTCAGAATTCATTTAATGATTGATTACCAATTACTTTCAATCTTTAAAGATTATTTTCCAATTAATTAAAAAATAATCATAATTTTATACGATTATTAAAAAAAAAATTAAAACTAATCAAAGAAGTTGTTTTGATTACTTTTAAATTTTTTCAGTATTGTTATGGAAGCACAAATATAATCAATAAAAAAATCAAAAATAATCAAAAGTAATCAAAACAACTTTTTTGATTATTTTTGATTCTTTTAAATTATTTTTATTTATTTTTCCTAATCGTAATCAATTAATAATTGCCTTTTCTTAAAAAACAATTAAAATAATCTTTAGCAATTAAAAAAGCTGTCTAATTTATTTATTCAGAAGAAGCCACCGCCTAAAATAAAGTTATGCCAAAATAATAAAGCAAATAAGATCTCACAACTTTCCGAAATCTCTGAGCAAAAATGTTGTTACTTTATTTGTCCGTTTGGGGCACTGGCGCAGAGTTGCCAGCTGTCAATTTAGTTGTATTCCCTTACCTGCCAGAAGTAGACAGAGGTAGCAAGAAAAATTAAATGTTATTGTAAGTCAATTCCGTTCTTTCTCGGATTACTCTCTCGCTCTCAACAAAGAATTAAAATTTTCACCGTTTTACTTGAGATAAGTATGGGATTTTACCTAGATAAGTATGGGATTTACCTAGAACGTCGTGCTTGCATTTTAATCTTGCAAGTCCGAGGATTTTCTATATTTTTCTAACGTCACACTCGCATAGTAAAGGCTATACAGCCTTACCCCAATTATAACAAAAGCGGCAGAGACTGCTAAACGAAGCGCCCGAATTGTTTATATGAGCCTTGAGTTTAAAATATTATCTGAGAACACCTGCTAGGATCCTAAGATAGTTGTTTGAGAGGCTTTTTGTTGCTTGTGTTCTTTTTGTAGTAATACGCCCTAATCACATCGATTTCCAGTATTGTCATCAAGTCCTAGTGATCTCGCAGTTTCGATAGGGTAGGATCAAAGTGAAATTGCTGTTAAGAGTTTGCCTAGTTGAGCAGTAGAGACGTAAGCGTTTAACCTGTTCAAGCGTTGGCTTGTAAGACGGTGTTTACCGGGAGGGAGCTGAGAAAGGAACTTACCGACTTTGTGTGGATGTTCTCGAGGACCTGACGCTTATATAAAATTACCTTGATATATATAATACCGTTGTAGTGTTTCTAGAGATGGTTTCAGAATTTCCGGGGAGGCGGTTCATCCTCAAACAATCTCAATGTCGTTTTAATCCCAATACCTCGCTCACTTGACCGAGAGTTTATTGCGTGACAATGTCAAATCCCGCGAAGTGAAAAAACCGCATAAGACCGTGACATAATCTTTGGTTTTGGAGCATAGCTCATCTACGGAAGGACCCTCACTTGTTGCCAACATCTTGAAGCCGTCTGCGTAGTGTGGTGTTTGGCACTATCGAATTTGTATAGTTTCTATCTCATTTGTACTACAAAAATGGATTGCCCCATGAGCTTGCTCTCTCTGCTGGTTTCTAAGACGTGCCAATTCTCTGTGGTCAGATGTTGTATAATTTACCAGGGACCGTAACTGTATGCGTTTTATTATAAAACTCGCTATTTGATCACTATTTTCAGATTTTTTTAATAAAAATCAACCCTAATAATTATCTTCAAGTTTTATTTTTATGATTAAGAATATTTTTTATTTTTTAAGTTTTATTTTTTCTGATAGTAGTTATTCCTTAAGCGATATTTTATCCTTCAAGAATAAAAATTTTATTTTGAGTTTTAATTTTTTTTTCACTGATCGAAAAACTTAAAAAGCCCCTGCGCCTTTTTGGCAAGTAATTGATCATAAACATTGGTTTGTATAATCTCGTCAACATATGTACTCAATAATTAAAAAATATTTATAGACACATACATATGTACAAGGTGGCGCAAAAGTAAGCTTCCGATGTTCAGCATATCGGTTGTGGCACGTGCAGTGTGTGCTGTTGCACCGTCTTGTTGGAACCACATGTTTTCCAATCCCAATTCATCAAGTTGCGGCAAAAGGAACTCGTTGATCATTGCTCTGTAGCGCTCACCATTCACAGTAACCGTTTGGCCCCGACCGATTATTGGTCAAATAAATAGTCAGCAATATTCCGCGTTCTGGAGCAGTGTAGCGTAACATTGTTTATTAACGTGTATTTCGCATGTGTTTACTACACAAATGTCAAAACAGAACTGACTTTAGGGGCCAATCGCAAAATTTATAGCATTTTCTGATAGGAGGATTACTTTTGCGCCACCCTGTATATGTACATAGGTTCCCTACCAACCATACGCGGATAAAAAAGTGGATAAAACATAGGTCACGCTAGCCAAAAATGAAGATAAAAAAGTGGATAATTTTGTATGGGCGGCGTGAAGATATTATCCACTTTCCCCATGTACATGTCGTGTACGTGTGACCTTGCATCACCCTCGCACTCATTCAGAAACGCCATAAAGAAATGATATAGCTGCACTTCTCTAACAAAAAAATTTCCCAAAACAAACCTGATAGCACAGCAATGGCTGCATACTTTTAGGCGTTTCCAGGGTTGACCGTCCCGTTGACTCCTATATCTATGAAAGTTTTTTAAATACCAAAAACTGTTCAATTCAAAAACTTTTTTTCAATATTTTTATTTAATAAACATGTTTATATAATTGTTATATATTGATTTAAATAATAAATGTTAATAACTGTAACACAATTGCACCAGCGACGATCTGAAGGCTCAAAAAGATCGTTCCCGTGGCACTCGGCCTAGAAGCAAAGGTGTGCCGCATTCGCTCCGGTAAAGGACTGCCCATATCAACAACACTCCGCAAACCATCTGAGAGAACTTTTCGGTTACAATAACATCAATATTGCAACAAACCTCTCACGGCAATAAGTGGCTGTACCAGAGAAAGCTTCCAAGATACATCCTAATCGTGCATGCCCATTTGTATCGTCTTTATAGCATGATTTCTGCCCTCCTCTTTGTATCCCATGTATTTTTGAGTATCTGGCACCCCGAGTCTCAAGGAGCACATTTTAAGGTTCCAAGAGTTTTTTGGGTTTTCCGCAGGAATCTATCAAAACGTAAAGTTTATTACTATAATTATTTTCATTTATTTAATGGTACTTACAATGCAACTTCCAACAAAATAAAAAAAAACTTTCACAAAAGCTCAAAAAAAGATTTTCTAATGACAGAAAATTTTATTTATAGAACACCTGTTTCCCTTTGATATGAAATTATTTTCGATTACTAAGATCATACTGTTTCATTCGCACCTAACTGAGTGGCAATAGCTAAAAAAGAGAACGAATTTTTGTTTGGGAAATTTATTCCATAAATATGAATTGGTATTGGTATGTAGGAGAAAAAAATAGAGATGGTTTTAGAATTCGGTAAGAAATTGACAAAAAGTGGATAGCCATGGTTGGTAGGGTTGGCATGCAAAGAGGCTTTTTGAGTTTTTTGAACTGTGAAAAAAATTAAAACTGAAAATTAAATTTTTATTCTTGAAGGATATGTTTTTTAATTGTTAAGACATTTCTGGTTTAAAATTTAATCTCTTTTCTTCACGCTCATTTTCTCAGAAACTGGCATAATTTAAATTCTAAACCAAATTTTATTTGGACTTATATGTATGTACCCCAAAAAAGTTGTCAATCTAGGTTCAATATTTTTGCCGAGATCAAACCTTTCAATTAACTACACCAAATTTTAATTTTAGATTTAAAACCTTACTTGAAAAGGGCCTACATTTTTTTAATTTGTTCTTATTTATTTCTGAAAGTCATTGAATTTTCCCTAAAATATTTTTGCGGTAAGACAATGCTAGTTTAAAATTGAAACCCCCTTTCATCAAGTACATGTTCTCGAAAACTTGACTACTTTTAATTCTAAAAAAAATTTTGGTTTGGACAAACAAAACAATAAAATTTAGGCTCAAATTTTTAGTCGATGCCATTCCTACTTACCACAAGAGCTCTCTCAGAATAGAAGATTGTATCAATATATAGGAAAAATAAAAAAAAACACACCAAATATTTATATCTTATTTTTACTTTAATTTATTGTTAGTTTTTTTTATTATTTTATTAATTTCCCTCCGGTTAGACCATCATTGAATGTTCATCATACGCCCTGCCCCACTTACCTCCACACGCATTTGTGTCTGATTGGTATTTATGCTGTTAATTATTTATGACTGGCCAATCGATTTAAATCGTTTCTATTGACATTACATCAGGAGAACTCACAAATGCTTCACAAACGGTGTAAACCTCGAAATACTTTGAATGAATTACCCTTACATATCGTGCACGATGAATACGTCATACTATAAATATTGATGAAGTTCGTAGGTGTCGCGTGATGTCTATGCTCGGCTTCTTAAAAATTCATATCACCAGAATGTCGGCAGCCAGAACAAAAAATTATTTTTACAAAATTGGTTTATGTTACTAACATACTTACAAATAGGTGGAAGTAATGCGCGTGAAAGCTGTAGAAAATTGAAAAGAAACTTATTATATTAAGAATTTTCATGAAATGCTTAATGACAGTAATTTGTTGCTGAAGTGTCAACGTAACGATTTGATTATTTGTTTTTGTGTATTTTTTAAATGTCTTTTTGGTTTATTATTTTTTCTTTTTTTGATGGAATAGAAAACAAATAATTGCCATTGCAAATGTCACTTTTATTTTGTGAGGTATTTGAAAATTTTTTGCTGTTTTGATAACAAAATAGCATACGGATTTGAAAGTTATTGCTAAGAATATAAGCAATAAAAGCCAAACTGAAGATCGGATGAAAATGAGTCATTAACAGCATTGCGTTCTTTATATACAAATTTATTATCACACAAATTTGCAAGACCTGTGCTCAAAAATTGTTGGTTTTATGGGCAATAAACCATAAACATAAAGCATTCTCAGGCCGGACTGTTATGTGCATGATTTGATAAAACCATGTCAATACTTTTAGGTCATTTCACGATTACTCAGTTGCTCGCTAAACCCTTTGAAGTTCGATTATCTAAGCGTGCCCATGATGATGACAAAAAATGTTAAACTTCCACTAAATTTATTTTTGACGGAATAATTTTTTTTTTTTTTCTCTTGGAAGGCACTCCAAAGTAAAAATTTTTGGTCCAGCCTAATATGTATATAAACATATTTGTGTGTGTGCACATACAAGATTTAAAATTAACCTACTTTATGCTTCGCTATGATAAATCAATTACATATAGTTGCAGAAGAGGCACGTGACAAGGTCCGCTGGCATATATGTAGGTATAGATGCACACTATTTAAATGCGTACATATCTTCAAATTGATTTATGAGCTCATAATTTACCATGTACATACATACATATGTAGGTACATAAGTATATTTAAAATGGCGCATATAAAATGTAGGCCGAGGTGGTATAGTGTCTATATGCTGGCCTGCCATATCAAAGGTACCAGATTCATATTCCGTGCAGAATAAAATCAATAATATGTCGACGGCTGAGTGGAAGATCACCATGTTCCAAATATTTTTCAAAATTTATTGAAGAACGCCCCACCCTAAATTTTTTTCAATACCGCCCTATTTAAAAATTTGGTTTAAGAACACCCTATTTCAGAATAAGTTTCAAAAACGCACTACTTGAACTAATATTCAATACACTTTTAGCTGATATAGGGCGTTGTTGAAAAAAATTGTTGGATTAAATTTTGAAATAGAGTGTTATTCAAACAAATTTGATATAGGGCAGTCGATATACTTTGTCACTCGACAGTGATCGGCTGAAATTTATATACAACAGGTGGGTTCAGCCACCCATACACCATAGATTGCTTATCCAGCTTTTTCTTACACAACAGGGTATAACTTTGAATGGCAGGGTCCCCGCCATTGTAAACACAATAATTTAGCTTGAAATATTTATTTTATTTATTTTTTATTAATATTTTTTTCCTGAAATTTTAATTGTTTTAATAATACTAATTTTTTTTACTATGCTGTCATCGGAAAGCAGATATATCGATTACTTGGCCCATCTCTCCGTTGGAATTGACGAATACTTGTAGTGAGACGTCTGCAAACTGTACAACTGCCTACATTATTCAATGTTGGCATTTTTTATACCGGATCCTTAAGTCTTCAAAATTGTATCTTTTTATTTTCATTTTTTGCCACAAAAGGAACAGCGAACAGTACCTTAACGCCCACCCCTCTTCGAATGCGCTTTGATATGAGCATTAAATTCAGAGACGTTACCAGGAAGAAAATTATTAATTTTAATTTTTTTTTGTTTTAATGCGGTTAAAATTTAGTTTTCGACAGTCTTAATATACCTACGGAGACATACATTAGTGAGACCGTTTATTTCTGCAGCTTTCAAAAATATATGAACATATGCTTTGGATAAAAGAGAATCCTGTTGGAACAGATGTGGCCTACTTAAAACAACTCAATCGTGTTTCACTTGCCTCAAACTGAAAAAAGTGTGATAAATCGCTAAGTTATTCAGGTGTTCTATTAGATGATTTTTTGAAACTAGTTGGGCTTAGCACACAAGGTATATTAAATATGTTAAAGATGAAAGCATAAACAAGTTATATATATATAATATATTATATGATTTTTGTTGGAACGGTTTTCAGTCATCCGTTGTCAATTTTTGTTTTGTGACAAACCGGTTTCGGTGTTCTGCCATTTTCAATACATAGTTTCGTTCTCGAGAACCCTGTCGGAAGATCAACACAACAAAATATATCATATATTATATATATATTGCAAAACGATCAGATTGAAAAAGGGAATCGATTGATCGATCTAAAACTTGTGGAGGTATCGGTATACGAGTCCTTAACAAATCAAAAGCGTTTATTGGCACTAAAATCGCTTTGCCGAAATTGCTTTTTCCGGGTCATTTCGGTATTGTTTTTGGGACTATTTCGGTATTGTTTTTGGGACTATTTCGGTATTGTTTTTGTGTCATTTCCCTGTACAATTTTTTTTTTTAACTCTAACAAAACTAAATGTTTACTTTTCTTAAAAAACAAGCTTGTAATAGAGATTTGAGATGCTAAACTCCAATATGTATAAACAAGTGTAGGTCATAGCTGAAACTTTTTCCTTTAAACACCAAAAAGGTGCATGTTCAATTTCACGGTCTTACTTAGAGTCACTATTATGGTCATTGTCAGAGTCCCCGGTAAGATTACTGTGAAAGTTTAATTCATGGTCACTGCTCCCCCCCCATGGGCACGGTGAAGGTCGCTTTCACGGATCCTGTTATTATTACAACTATCGTAAGGGGTTCAGTTATTGTAAGTAAGGTCCGTATATGGTCTCTGTTACCTACACGTTTCCATTTTTTACCACATTTCCGCTCTTGGTCCCGGTGTTTTAATAGTGGCGGTCACTGTCTCAGTACCGTTCATATAAACGAATAAAAAACGGTCAATGTTAAATATTAATTAATCTCAAACGTTCAAAATTATCTAATGGAATAAAAAAAAACACATGCCCATTTTTGCCAATAACCAAAACTATATTATATTAATATATATATGGAGTTCAGGTTTAACTGCTCTTCTTATTCTCTTTTATTATTTCCTCTTTGTTTAAACCGCTTAAGTGGTAGGGTTAAGCAAAGTTAACTTTAAATGGCACTAAAAATCAGGTTCAATATTTCTTAATTGAGTCTAAAGAGTTTTTCAATTAATAAAAACAAAAGTAAAACTAAAAAAAAACTACTTTTATACAAAAAGTATTAAAATCTATGACAATATAAGTGTTTTGTCATGGTGCAATCAATCTGTTACAACATTAATTGGGCTGTTGAAAGCCTACAGTAAAACGATTCTAAAGGGATAAAGCAATTAAGCGCAACATAAATGAAAAACTTTGCTGTATATTAACTGTATGTGTGTAACTGGCGAGTTTGTATAACTAAAGCAACAACAATTGTTTTTCTGCAACTCCACCACCTCCTTACGCCCACCTAAATGCTGACCATGAGCCGATTATTTCTTCTAAAGCTTGCATTGAACCATACAAAGAGTGAATGAATGTTAGTACATATATTTGACCGTTTCCCTTTTTTCTCTTACCAAAAAGGTTATAGGTTTCCGCTGGGTGTGAAAAATGGGAATGTGGAAAGTACCGCTTAATGAAAAATTGATGTTCTCAGTCATGAAGTCAATATATTACACTGCACTGATAACAAGTGAAATCATACTCTATAAGTCCGCACTAACGACTTCGCACGCTAGGTGCCGAAGGTATTCCTTACTAAAAGGATAATTTTTCATCTTAAAAGGGCTTTACATGTCCTTTTGATTTCTACACGAATAAAAATTTGAGCCCAAATTTGAAACTTTTTGGAATGCATATGTATATGTGTAACAAATTGAACTTACCCAACAAGCAAACTAAACTTAAAATAAATGTTCAAAAAGCTTTCCAAAATAAATATTAAGTTTACCAAATTCTGATTTTTCGTTTGTAAAACGTTTTAAAATAAACGTTTTATAATTGAAACGACACGTTGATAAAAAGCTTATTAATGTAAGCCTATAAACAGTTTTCAAAGAAAGCATTTTATAAGTGTTATGAAAGTTAATTCAAACCATATTTTTGGTATTATTTAGCTATTGAAATAAAATAAATAAATAAGCTATAATCATACATTGAATACTGCAACTTAAACCAATTGTTAGCAGATTGCAAAAGTGGTTAAGATGCATCCATATTTTTGCTTTTTCGTCCTCTTTCAGATGTAAAATCTTCTATGAAAAGAGTTTACAAATTTTTTAAGTTGAAAGGAAAAAATTGACAAATAATTTTCCCTGAAATTTTTGTAAACACTTGTATTTCACTTTTAAGGTAAAATGATTTATAACAGTTTGTTATTGAAGTCTATAAAAGGTTTACTTTAAACTTTCAAATAAATTAAAACTGAAAAAGCTTACATATCGCTTGCTACAGCAAGTTTACTTTAAATTATTTTTAAAAACATTTACAGAAATGCTTATTGGGTACTTTCAAATCTAAACTAGTTCGGCTGTCGAGAAAATAAGTGTGATGGGAAATGTATCATGTTTAAACTAAAAATATTGTACAAGTTAAAAGGAATACAATTGTGTTTGTTGGCAAGAGGAGTTATGAAACACTGAAAATGTGTAGAGAAAAATTCCATGACTTGTAAAAGCTTTCAAAAAACAATCAGAAAGAAACAAAAATTCTGACCTTAGCGACACGTTATTTTAAAAACCATTTGAAAAGTTTGATCAAACAAAATGAAATTAAAAATCCTAACAGCACAACCATATAAAAGCACAGCGTCAAAAATGTCTCAAGCCAATAGAAACTGTTTGATAGCTACCGAGAATGAATGACAATTGAAAATTTTTGTGGCGGCTGTGCGTTTATGGTTGAGCTGTAGTTTGTTACTTAGAGGTTTGAAAAATTGTTTAAGTCGACGTTTTCAAATTAAAGCCCAAATTTTTAAAAGTGTAGCTATCACATAAAATGTAGTAACTTTGTCTGAAACCTCCTTTGGCCGAGTGTTGTCCTGTGTTAGATGTAATTCTAACAGATATTAATTTCCCGGCTCCTTGTTAATTTTGAATAGAAATACTGCCATTTCACTTTGTCATAATATCGGCTCTGTCGTCCCCGCTCGTGCACTCTGAACAAAGTAAGAAACCGAATTGCAAGCTGCGGTATTCAGTCAGTGTGTGAACTTGGCTATGACTAGGAGCTTCGGTAAGGCCAATTCGTCATATTCCGCTTAAGAGCTGACTGAAAATGTGTAAAAAGAGAAATGTTTAAAAAGAGTTTATAATTCTAGTACGGTCTAATGCATGCCATATTTATATTTGTTTTGCCTGTGTGCTAGTTGCATGAAAATTTAATCGGCCATCACACATAAAGTCTCCGAATCCGACGCAAATCGCCTTAAAAACATAACAAACAAACACACGTAACCAACAAAGGTTTTTCAAATGAAAACAAAAAAAACTATGTGAAAATTTTCAGTCAGAAACAAAAAAAAACGTTAACTGAGGTAACTTTTTATAGGCAATTGATCAGCTACATATGTTTGTATGTATGAAGAGATGGATGGACGTACAATTGCGTTTATGTTGTTGCACGACCCATGAAATAAGCAGCAATTTGTCATAGAAATTTACAAAATTTGTCAGTAGCCAGCATAGACATGATAACTTACAATATAAATATACCTACATATTCATATGTATTACATGTATCGTCATGTCCCCGCAGTGAAGCACCAAACTAGTCAGGAAACATGCCAGTATACAACTAGAATTTTCTGACTGGTACCGAAACAGTCCAAAAAGGACTGAACTTGTACCACTATAAATTCAAAACTATGCAGACTGCTAAAATGTCCAGAGTTGAAAAAATCCGAGTAACGCTTCTTATTCTAATTTTACTTTTCACCTCACTGGGACTCGAACCAGTGACGGCGCCGATCTAAATCGAGTACTTATTCACTGAGCCTTACCATGATTTAGCTAAAATATTTCGGTCTATTTTTAACTAGCCTACGACTGGTATATTTCTGTTCGAAATCAGAAAATTTACGTCTCGTAGGACATCGCCATGTCAAAAATCCCAGTTGCTTATATTGAAAAAAGACAGTTGGCTGACTAGTTGGGCTTGGTGTACATAATAGTTTTGAAGTAGTTTGCAGTTATTTGGTTTGACTGCAGGAATGTACCATGTACATTGTCCTGCATAGAACTCAGTACCTATGGAGACTAATTTCTTGTTTATAACTAGATCTAAAAAGGCAAATAAAACCTAATTCGATAGAGTTTCACTATTTAAAAAAATGCATTTTCATTTGTATTATATAATAAATATTTTTAAGAAGAAATTATTAAAATGAAATGGTTTAAGCAAACCCCCATTTATCGGAACAATCGATTGTATGGGAGCTATATGTTATGTAGGTCCGATCTGGCGGATTTTCACTACACACATTACATATATAATAAGTACCAAACCTGCAAAATTTTACGTTCCTCGCTTTTTAATTGCAAAATTTATAGCCCAGAACCCATTTATCGAAACTATCGATTGTATGGGAGCTATGCGTTGTATTGCTCTGATCTTGCTGATTCCGACAAATGATAAATCTCCATTCTCCATTTCTCCATACCAAATTTCATCAAGATATCTCAAAAACTGAGGGACTAGTTTGCGTACAAACAGACAGACGGACATGGCTAAATCGACTCAGGTCCATCGCGCTGATCATTTCGGTATACTTCTTCTCATACTTACAAACATCGGACTAAAGTTATAATACAATTTCATGTTCATGAAAGGTATAACAACCAAAAGTAAGAATTGTCAAAAGGAATGATTTTTTTTTTTTTTGATTATTGTAGATTTTTGTTAATGGCTTTTGATTAATTTTTATTTTTTATTGTAAAACCATATATTTTTTTAAAATGAAAATCAATTATTAATTGCTAGTTTCTGAAACCAAAAATTAAATAATCATTCTCATTTGAAACGAGCATCTAATCAATTGTCATCCTAGTTCCAATAAACAGGTTTCATAATTATTTAATTTATTTGGAAGAAAATTCCAAATACGATGTAGAAAAAAATGTCCAAAAATTAATGAAATTTTTTAAGCTCTTGCCACTTACATTTTGTGTGACTATACCTTTCCCAAGTGTTCTTCAGAAAGCATAAAGTGTTCTTCAGAAATCGTAAAATGTATTTCAAAATGGTCAATAGTACTTCGAGAAGCCGTAAAATATTTTTCAGAATAAATAATTTTACTTTATAAACTGTAAAACATGCTTCGGAAACTGTAAATTGTACTTCAGAAGCTGTAAAATGTACTTCAGAATAATCAGTTTTACTTTAGAACCCATTAATTATGAACTATAATTGATTATTCTGAAGTACAATTTATTGTTTCTAAAGTACAATTTTCGGTTTCTGAACTACAATTATTTGAAATTGTTTTACAATTCTGAAATCAATTTTACCATTTCTGAAGTACATCTGACTATTCTGAAGTACATCTGGAAAAGGTGTATAATTTAATTGGCTACAAAACTGCGTAGTCATAAATCATTTGCAATTATATCTTACAACTTTTAAATTCTCAGCCTTTTATTTGAAATTTGGAAGTGAAGATTTCGAAAAATATAAGAACCTAACTGGATTATTTTTAACGTGAGCCACTTTAAATATTATGTTCAATAAAATAGAAATAGTTGGTTCATCAAATAAATTAATCTTCAAATGTTTTTACTGGATTAGGTGCTGAAATTTTACAAACATAATTATCAGCTAAAATGTCTTGGATTTCGTGCTGAGTAGGTTCTGTAGAAGAAAGTCTGGTTGCTTCGGGGTAGCATCAATATGTAGAATTTTTGACTGGTTCGGAACCAACGAAATGGTACGTGTAAACAAACTAGTTCTAAATTGTAGAATATGTAACTAGTACGAAACTATAGCAAAATTAATGCAGTTCAGACAATTTCAACCACCCAGGATATCGGCCCATTAAACTCGCCCGTTGCCAGATTGCATGTAAATGAGATTGAGGAGCAAGTAGTGGTTCCGCATGCATTCAGAACTGGACATATTCCCTACATGGATACAATTCAACAATAACAGTTCATAAAATGGATTAACGTATCAGTATGTGTAAGTAACGATGGCGAAAAAATAGGATTAAGCTGATGATAAAATCACTCTGTCAATTCCTACACGTACGCACATAAATTACACTTTGTAACAGTGAAAATACATTTCTCACGAATATGGCACAAGTTGTAGGTCTAGTCAAACATAAAAAATCTACAGGCCAACCATTTTTAATGCTCAAACTATGTGCTTGTGGGCCAAAACCCTTTTTAATGTGTTTAAGCGACATAAGCTATAACGATTTACTTCGTCTATTTTATTTGCGCTGCACTCTCTTGTAATTCGCAAGTAGCTTATAAAATATCCCAAAGATATAGTTTATGTTTTGTAATCCCAAAGGGGGGTTTTTCACAGCGAAAATGAGGAAGCCAATCCCGCGCAATGCCTCAGAGCCAAAAGTGCTCGCCCCCCAACTAATAAATACAAGGTGTAAAGGTATCCCACACTCCCGTTCTATATAGAACAAATAACTCAAATAAAAAATACTACTCGCCGGGCGAGTAGTTTTTTTGAGTTTATTTTTTATTTTATTATTTATATTATAATATTGGTTCAGAGAGGAAAAGGGGGTGTGCAGAGCACATGTTTAGTATAGGGAGCCCTTTTCTAATATTTATTTAATTATTATTTTATTTATTTAAATTATTTGTTCTATAAAGAACGCGGTGCGGTGCACCTGTTACACCTTGTATGTATTAATGTGGGGCGAGCACTGTTGGCTCTGAGGCATTGCGCGGGATTGGCTTCCTCATTTTCGTTGTGAAAACCCCCCCTTGCACATATTGCATAGGGGCGATATTTTGGGAATAGTAAATTATTTTATTTGAGTTATTTCTTCTATATAGAACGTGGGATGTGGGGCACCTTTACACTTTGTATTTATTAGTTGGGGGGCGAGCACTATTGGCTCTGAGGCATTGCGCGGGATTGGCTTCCTCATTTTCGCTGTGAAAAACCCCCCTTTGGGATTACAAAACGTAAACTATATCTTTGGGATATTTTATAAGCTGCTTGCGAATTACAAGAGAGTGCAGCGCAAATAAAACAGACGAAGTAAATCGTTATAGCTTATGTCGCTTAAACAGATGTGTAAACATCTTTGGCCTTGTCCAGAAAAGTTACGCGTCGCTGCTTGTAAGCGTAAGGGTAAACACCTTTGGGCTCCGTAGGGCAGCGAAATTACACGGAAGATCTGCCTGCGTCTCTGTCTCTGCCTTGTTGTTGATGTTGTTTCGGCCCTGTAAAAAACGTTGGAGCATCAGAGTACTCCAATACTTATCCTCATTCATATAAAAAAGGTGGTCCGAATTACATAGCGATGTCCGGTGATTGGATCACCTAATCCTACTCGGAGTACCATTTACTTTGCTTCCGAATAGTCTATAGAGCACCTACGTTGGAGTACTTTGAAAATGCTGCCAAAAGATTACTCTATAGAGTATTCTAGACGAAAGCTCTCGCTTTGCTGTTGAATACTCTATAGAGTAATCCCATGGGAGTATTTTGAGAGTACTCTCACTTAGGTGGGCTATAGAGTATTCAAAAGCAAAGAAACGGAGTACTCCGAGATGGATTAGGTGATCCAATCACCGGACATTGCCATGTAAATTGGACCACCTTTTTTATATGAATGAGGATATGTGTTGGAGTACTCTGATACTCCTTTAGGAGTATTCTATGGAGTACGAAACGGAGTATTCCCGTTTTTTGCAGGGTGTGAGCAATTTGGCTTAGTATGCGTGTATAGAAGATATCTTGTTTAACTGCTTTGCTGATATGTAAGTGACAATCTGGTTATGTGGGTGTGTGTGCACGCAAGTGCTTTGCTGATTGTTATTATTCGGTAATCGTGTCTAAACACGGCGAATGCTATCAATCGGCAAAAAGACGAACAGAACTGCGTTTATCATAAATATACACAGTGTTTACAAAAACAAAAGAAGTTATTATTCATGTTAAATTTGTTTTAGCTCAGAATACTCAAGTCGGTATTTAATTTGTTTTATTTGTGTAATCTTTGTTGTTATACTTACGAAATGAAATGCAAAAAAATTAACTAATATAAAATACAATAAATAAAGAAAAGAAAGGAAAAGAAAAGAAAGGAAAAAAAGAAAGGAAAGAAAGCAAATGAAAGGAAGGAAAGGAAAAGAGACTGGTGAAAGAAGAGAAAAGCATATAAAATAAAAACATATTGAGAATAAAAGGGAAAGAAGGCCAAAAAAGGAGCAGCTAATAGTTAAAATAAATTAAAGTTTTGTGCTTGAAACTCGTCCACTGGGCGAGGTCAAATTTAATATAATTTATGTACAGGATACATATGTTTACACATCAAACTCCGCGAGTACTTGGTACTGGCTGCTGTGAGAATGCTGAAGAAGAGAATTTTGGGCATCTTTAAATAGAAATGGGAAAAAGTTATCGAAATAAGCACTGGCAAAACTGTCGACCAGTTATTTCTTTTGCCATTTATTAACTCACTTTGAGGCATCGCGTAAGTGGTCTCTTGAAAATTCAATTGACTCATAGATATCATAACGGAAAGCGTGAGTCGATAGTAAACTTTAGATAAAGTTTATGTCCAATTCAAACGTACAAAAAAACTATTTTTTATTGGTTTCAGATTTATTTTGCGCTTTCTTACTGACATTATTATACCTAGTAGTGCTACGCACACAAGGTATATTAACTTTAGTCGCCTAACGGCAGTACATAACGGCATAAACGGATCGAGATAGATATTGACTTATGTATATCGAAATGTTCAGGACGAAAAGAGAAATTGATTAAGCCATGTCCGTCCGTCCGTCCGTCCGTCTGTGAACACGATAACTTGAGTAAATTTTGAGATATCTTAATGAAATTTGGTACGCAGGTTCCTTGGCACTCATCTCCGAGCGCTATTTAAAATGGGCAAAATCGGACAATAGCCACGCCCACTTTTTATATATACAAGGTGGCGCAAAAGTAAGCTTCCGATGTTCAGCATATCGGTTCTGGCACGTGCAGTGTGTGCTCTTGCACCGTCTTGTTGGAACCACATGTTTTCCGATCCCAATTCATCAAGTTGCGGCAAAAAGAACTCGTTGATCATTGCTCTGTAGCGCTCACCATTCACAGTAACCGTTTGGCCCCGACCGATTATTGGTCTAATAAATAGTCAGCAATATTCCGCGTTCTGGAGCAGTGTAGCGTAACATTGTTTATTAACGTGTATTTCGCATGTGTTTACTACACAAACGTCAAAACAGAACTGACTTTAGGGGCCAATCGCAAAATTTATAGCATTTTCTGATAGGAGGATTACTTTTGCGCCACCCTGTAGAATATTTTCGAAAACACAAAAAAAGTGATTACTCACTACATAATACACCTATAAGGTGAAATCTTGTGAATACATTGAGATTGAGGCATAAAATAAATTTTTCAAGAAATTTTTCAAAATGGGAGTGGCACCGCCCACTTTTTATTAAGTCAAATTTAGAAATAATATTAATCATAAATCAAAAACCGTTCAGGATATCGAAACGAAATTCAGCACGCAGGTTACCAGGTATGCAAGGAATATTCTAGGAAAAAATGGGCAGGATCGGTTAAGGTCTACGCCCACTTTTATATGAAAAATTTTGAAGAGGATCGTAGATACATTAAATAGGCAATAACTTTGCGTAAAGTAGCCTTACATCCTTTATATTTCACTTTTAAAGTTTCCGTAAACAAAGAAATTCAAAAGCTTAAAATTTTCGAAAATGGGCGTGGCCTCTCCTCTTTTATAGTGGACTATTCCACAAAACATTTTATGCCATAACTCCGCCAAAAAATGATTTGTCGAAACGAAATTTGGTGATAATGCTCTATATATAAAGGCAACTGTTTGTTGTAAAATTGGTCGAAATCGGTTAATGTCCACGCCCAGTTTTTGAACATAGTTCTGAAATTTTTTTTTTTTAATTTAAAAAGGGATATTTCTAAAACTAAGCATCTTATATCAATTAAATTTTGCACACATAATAAGCTTTTAAAGAAAAACTCGGCCGCAAAAAAAATTTGTCAATTTTGAAGAAGTAGGCGTGGCGCCGTCCACTTTTCAGCAAAAAAAGTCTGCTAATTTCAAAGACGATTGCTTGTAGTTTCAACTAGATATTTCAATGAAAATTGGTCAGCTGCTTCTTAGTAGTATATATTATCTCTATCTCTATGGCGCGATATACAACAGGTATATCATCATTAACCTCCTAAGCGATTTTTTGCGCCAAGCTTCTCTTCCAATTTGTGGTGTGCCGATTTGAATTTTCCCTACAAATTGGTGGGACCTACAGTTTTTTGCCGACTCCGAACGGCATCTTCAAAGGAGACGAATTTTTGCTGAGAAGCCTGTCATGGCAGAAATACACTCGGAGAGTTTGCCAAACCACTGCCGAGGGGCGACCCCGTTTTGAAAAACTTTTTTCAAATCACTTTTGATGTTACCTGTACCAGGGCTCGAACCATGGACCTTCGGTGTGGTAGGCCGGCAACACTACCTTCACACCACGGCGGCCGCCTGCCAAAAATTAGCCAAATCGGAAAACACAAAAGCAAAATATTCGGGCACGTATTAATAGCCCACTGCAATAGCGAAGTTATACAAGGTGGCGCAAAAGTAAACCTCCTATCAGAAAATGCTATAAATTTTGCGATTGGCCCCTAAAGTCAGTTCTGTTTTGACATTTGTGCAGTAAACACATGCGAAATACACGTTTATAAAGAATGTTACGCTACACTGCTCCAGAACGCGGAATATTGCTGACTATTTATTTGACCAATAATCGGTCGGGGCCAAACGGTTACTGTGAATGGTGAGCGCTACAGAGCAATGATCAACGAGTTCTTTTTGGCGCAACTTGATGAATTGGGATTGGAAAACATGTGGTTCCAACAAGACGGTGCAACAGCACACACTGCACGCAAACTAGTCTCTCAGTTTTACACCAGAATGCTGAAATTCGTTGTTTGCTTTCGCCATTTTATAACATACTAGCAAACCCGGCAGACGTTGTTTTGACGTTTTAATACATAGAACACATCTATTTATAAAATGTCATTAACTTGAACCAAATAAACTCCTAACTATACCGAACTGCAGCTTTATATAACCTGGGGGCTTTTCCAAAAGCTATATACAGACTGTGTCGTGCCCCGCGAACTTCTGAACCTATTGTGAAAGTTCGAGAGCAAAACAAAACACAAAATATGTGGGCGTGGCACCGCCCACTTTTGAAAAATTATGTAGATATTGACTAAGAGATACATATTTCCAAATTTCATTAATTTCGACCAAAAAAGTTCGGAGTTATGACGAATTGAAACTTTATATAGCCTGGGGGGGTGGCTCCGCCTACTTGTGCAAAACTATATACTGTCCATGCTGTACCCAGTGAACCCAAGTATATATAGTGAAAATTTCATAAAGATCGGTTGAGTTCTTTGGCGCCTATGAAAGACACCCTTTTTTATATCTATTTTTGTTACGCACACAAGGTATATTACTTTATTCGGCATAAACGAATCGAGATATATATTTATTAATGTATATCAAAACATTCAGGAGGAAAAGTAAAATATCCGGGCAAGTAGTTAAGTAGTTAGATTTTCATACCTTTCATAAACATTAAATGTATCTAAGTATGAGAAGAAGAAGAGAAAAGTTCACTTAAATGATCAGCACGATGAGCTGAGTCGATGTAGGCATGTCCGTCTCTCGATACGTCTATCTTTCTGTCCGTCTGTCTGTTTGAACTCAAATACGAACTGAAAGTATTAAAATAGACCTGCGTACATTGGGATGACGTAATAGATCACTACTAGGAATATAATGTTCGGTTCCACCCGAACTTAGACTTCCTTACTTGTTATTATTGTGGCCATCAACATTGGCAAGTAATTATATTAAAAAAGGTAATGTGAATAAGCTATAAAAATATACGTAGATAACATTTATGTGCATTAGGGATGACATTCCCGGGAGCCGAAGTTTAATACTGGACTAAAATTAAAAACTTTGAAAAAGATTCAAATGAATGCAAGGAAACAGAAATTTTTAGGAAAAAGTTATATAACTAGTGAATCAACATTTTCAAACTTCCCCGAATCAAAAACATCCCTAATGTACAATCATACATACTTACATGTGTGTATACCCAGCAACTCAAACAACTAGTAGTATACTAAACTATCGATATGGTTCACTTTTGATATCAGAGGGATAATATTATAAATTAAAAATATCGATACCAATTTCGCACGCCAAATGTTTTGAAGCCAAAGGAAGCACGCAGCATATGGACCTGACTAGGGCAGTTTGGGTTGTCATCTTGGCCAACCATGCCATGGTTGAATAACACCAGATGTAGTATTAAGTCATTCCTTATATTGAAAGTGCACTGAGTTTGGCTCATCTATTAACAGTATCTAAAATTTGAGGAAAGACCTAAGTGGTCCCAAAGCAAGTAGAAGTGAAAACTATATGGAATACCTTAGCTTGTAATGCAGATATTTTCTCCTGGTAGAAAGCCCAAATTTCAAGTGCAGTAGGCATAGTTTTGTTATCTGCTATTAAAGTAAAGAACCTTTTGCGCCCGACGTCAGTATTATCAAGAGGGCAACTCCGAGTTCAAACATGGATGACACCCCGCAAACTTGAAATTTTGTTACCCGGTTGAGCTTGGTTTACATAGGTTTTTTGCAAATTTAAATAGTGCAACTCTTTTAATAATCAGGGATTCATTCTCGCTGATTAGTTTAGTGTTCCACTACTGGGCACATAACATATACTTAAGTATTTTAATCATACCTGGCCACTTCATTTACTCGACATACAATAAAATCGAATGAAGTCACGAGTGCAAGTAAATAAAAAAAATTTCGTAATTAATTTTCTGCAACTACAAAAGCACGTACAAATGTTCAAATCTACAATTATACGAGTATACATACTAGGGACGCCAATTTATTGAATTTGTACTGTCCCGGGATTTCTGGGATCTGTTTTTACAATATACTCTCCAAGGATTTAGCTTGAAAAAGAGAATGCCAGTTTCGCTATGGAACTTTAAAGTATTCAAAAAATTTTTAGAATATTATTATGATTTTGTATTGAAATCGAAAGTAATTTTTTTAATAACAAAGCAACATTAAAAAGGTACAAAAATTTGTTTTTTTTTTTCAAAAGGTTTGAATGTTTTGAAGCAAAGTTTTTCAAATTGTGAATCATGATATGAGATATAGTTTTTGCAGAGACATTTTGTGGGAAACCACACTTTTGTAAAGTTCCTTTTTTTTTCTTGGTTTTCCGACAGTAATTATATTTTTTTTTTTTTTTTTTTTTTTTTTTTTATGGCGCGATATACAACAGGTATATCATCATAAACCTCCTAAGAGATTTTTGCGCCAAGCTTCTCTTCCAATTTGTGGTGTGCCGATTTGAATTTTCCCTACAAATTGGTGGGACCTACAGTTTTTTTGCCGACTCCGAACGGCATCTACAAAGGAGACGAATTTTTTCTGAGAAGCCTGTCATGGCAGAAATACACTCGGAGAGTTTGCCAAACCACTGCCGAGGGGCGACCCCGTTTTGAAAAACTTTTTTCAAATCACTTTTGATGTTACCTGTACCAGGGCTCGAACCATGGACCTTCGGTGTGGTAGGCCGGCAACACTACCTCCACACCACGGCGGCCGCCAATTATATTAGAACAATAAAAAAAAGGCGTGAGTAGCAAGTACTTGTGGAGGTGGATGTGAATGAATTTCAAGCACAAAACTTTATTTTATTTTTGTTATTAGCTACTCCTTTCTTGGCCTTCTTTCCCCTCTCTTCTATTTTGTTCCTTTACTTTAAAATATTTTTATTTTATTTGCTTTTATCTTTTTTCAACAATCTTTATTTTTATTTTATTGTATTATATTTTTCTTGCTTCCTTTCCTTGTCTTTCCTTTCCTTTCCTTTCCTGTCCTTTTCCTTCATTCCTTCCTCTTCATTTAATTTCTTTCCCGTTATCACAGTTCCCTTTAATTAATTTATTTTAATTTAATTTAATTTTTTTTTTTTTTTTTGTTTTATTTCATTTTAATTTATTTTATTTTATTTTATTTTATTTTATTTTATTTTATTTTATATTTATTTATTTAACTTAGTTTGTTTTATTTTATTTTATATTAGTTAATTTTTTTGCATTTTCAAAAATACTACACAAACAAAACAAATGAACTACCTACCGTCTTGAATATTCTGAGCTAAAATAAATTTAACAGGAATATCACTTATTTTGTTTTTGGAAACACTTTGTATATTTATGATAAACGCAGTTGTCTTCGTCTTTTGCCGATTTATAGCATTAATCGTGTTTAGTCACGATTACCGAATATAACCATCAGAAAAGGCCCTTGCATACACACACCCACATAAGCAGAGCGTCACATACATACATATCAGCATAGCAGTGAAACAAGGGCCTTTACTCTGTAGTTCTACTCGAAAGGCTGTTCTACTCGAAAGTAAAAAGCGATTCGAATACACATAGGCACTCTGTAGTTAGAATTTACTTCACTGTTTCACAAATTTCAAGTGCAAAGTAAAATACGAAAACACTTTGCATAAACCTCAGCAGCGCTGTCTTACATGTCGCAGTAGCGCAGGTGATAAAAATCTCGACTACCACGCGTGTTTCGAATGTAAGTGCTTGCACAATTAATTTTATTTTTTTCATTTTATTTTTATTAAATAACATTTTTTTTAAATACATAAAATAAAAAAAATAAATAATTGGAGCTATATATACCTCCTGGGGAGATTAAGGCCGAGCTTCTCTACCAATTTTTGTTGTGCTGCTTCTAATTTTTCCTACAAATTGGCTGGACCTACAGTTTTTTGCCGATTCGGAATGGCATCTGCACAGCAGATGAATTTTTGCTGAGAAGCCCTCCATGACAGAAATACACTCGGAGAGTTTTCCAAACCACTGCCGAGGGGCGACCCCGTTTTAAAAAACTTTTTTAAGCCACCTTTGATATTACCTGTACCTCGAACCTTGTACCTTCAGTGTGGTAGGCCAGCAACACTACCGCCACACCAAGACCACACATCTAATCTATAAAAATTTTGTTTTCTTGAGTTTTTCCAATTTTTTACCTCGAATTCTTTAGTTATTTTTTGTCAACAGCGATTGCTTAACTCTTTCTGCGTTAAAAATTACTTCTTGATGGAAAAAAATACTAATTGTTTTATTATAATCATCAGAATATACATTTTTGTGGATTACCGTTTACTAAATTGTTGTTGAATAGGATTTTCTAACTTTCGACCATTTTGACATATGCTTTCGAAATAGTGAGTACCAAATTTTCTACAATCGAAAGGGGGATAGATCAAATCCGAAAGGAACAGAATGGAACTCGAACAACGAATGCATTCTACTCGAAAATTTCTTACAGAGTACGAATCACTCGAAAGCGAACCAATTTTATTTCGAATAGAACTACAGAGTGAGGGCCAAGTTTTCTATACACAAGGCACGGTTACAAGCGGGCCCTTTATTTTTTTGGACGGCCCCCACCGAGCCCAAAGATGTTTACACATCAAAAATTAAAAAATCACACACTTTATTTTAAAACCCGAAAAAGCGTTAAATGAGTTGCATTAATAAGCACTACGTTTTTCATTACGAGGATCGATTATAGGGAACTTATTACTTAAAGCCCAATAAATAGCATAAGTCGCTCATAGTTTTGCGTAAGTCGATTCAACGTCGCCAATTGGAAGCGTAATTTACATTGCAAGCATTACGGCTATATGCATACTAGCGATGCCAATCCTGCAATATTTATAAATATTTTAATTTTCTTTGTTGATTGAGTTTATTTATTCCATATTCGACTTTTAATTTAACTATAACATATTCTATATATAACATATTCCATACCAAAACTGAATTAACAAAATTGCTGTTTTCTTTGAATGTATCAGCCTAATTTTTTCACAAAAATTTTGTTTGAAAAACTATCCATTTTATAAATTTTATAAAAATATAACTTCATAATCCGCTCCCAAAATGCAATAATTTGAAAAAAAAAAATTCGCCTATATGAGTTTGCTTTTTTCGAGTATTGGTGAAATAAATTTCCTTTTAAATAAAAACAAGTAAGGAAGCCCAAGTTTGTGTGGAACCGAACATTCTATACCTAGTGTGATCTATTATGGCATACCAATTAACGCAAGTCTATTTTAATACTTTTAGGCTCTTGTTATAAAGCCAGCTGATTGTTTTCAATAAAAATACTTCTGTTATGAGTTTTGAGTGGTAAATTAGTTTATTTGTATAAATGGATTCCCTATCAAACACTGCTAACCACATTTTTTCAAAATACAAATACATCCACATTTTATGTTTGAAAAATTTGCGTTCAAATAGACAGGCGAACAGACAGACAGACGGACATGGCTAAATCAACTCAGCTCATCGTTCTGATTATTTTCGTATACTTATTGATGGGCCTATCTCTTTTTCTACTCCTACTTACAAACATTTTATGTTCATGAAAGGTATAAAGTCAAAAAAGATGTATAACTTATCTATTGCAGTGGGGTATTAACTACTTGCCCGGATATTTTGCTTGTGTGTTATCCGATTTGCCTAAATTTTGGCAGGAGTATACTACAGACTATTAAGAAGCAGCTCACCAATTTTCATTGAAATATCTAGTTGAAACTACAAGCAATCGCCTTTGAAATTAGCAGAATTTTTATGCTGAAAAGTGGACGGCGCCACGCCTACTTCCCCAAAATCCACAAAATTTTTTTGTGGCCGAGTTTTGCTTAAAAAGCTTATTATGTGTGCAAGATCTTATTGATATAGAATAGAAATGATATAAAGCTTTTGCGGGCAAAGTTATTGCCCATTAAATATATCTAAGATCCTTTTCAAAATCTTTCGAATAAAAGTGGGCGTGTACCCTGTATTAATGTAAATATGTGCGAAATTTCGTTCCGAAATCTTGAACGGTTTTTGATTTATGATTAACATTATTTCTTAATTTGACCTAATTAAAAGTGGGCGGTGCCACGCATTTCCTTAAAAATGTATTTTCTGGCTTAACTTTAATGTACACACCGAATTTAATCCTTATAAGTGTATTATGTACTCAATAATCAATTTTTTTGTATTTTCGAAAATACTCTATATATGTAAAAAAAAAGTGGGCGTGGCTATTATCCGACTTATCCCATTTTAAATAGCGCTCGGAGATGAGTTCCAGGGAACCTGCATACCAAATTTCATAAAGATATCTCAAAATTTACTCAAGTTATCGTGCTAACAGGCGGGCGGGCGGGCGGACATGGCTTAGTCAATTTCTTTTATCCTCCTGAACATTTTGATATATACGAGTATAAGTCAATGTCTATCCCAATCCATTATTGCCGTTACATGCCACCGTTAGGCGACTAAAGTTAATATACCTTGTGTACGTAGCGCTACTAGGTATAAAAAGCGTAAAAAATCCAATTATTTGGCATTTGAGTAGACATTTTTGAATTGGCCCACTTTTTTTTTTGAAGTTCGCCTTTCTTTATGAAACTTGCTCATATAGTTTACAACAACCACAAAAAAGTATGTTTGGGCCAGCTTCTCGAAACTCGAATTATTTTCAAAGTTATAGCTATAATTCTGTTTTCGAAACTCCTAGTCTTTGCCAATTTTCTCGCAATGGGCCAGCCCAAATTTGTTAATTTTTTTAAATAGATTTACAAGATGGCTTCTTTTACCAAACTGAATTTTTTGCACATTTATTTTATTGCAAAAATTATTCGCAAATTTTTGACTTTTTCATCGTGGTCTGACCGCGCTTTAGTTGTTGGGCCCTAATTTTTTTCGCTAAAGTGTGTAATGGAATGCCCAACAACATTATACTTAAGCTCGATCTGACCACGATGAAGAAGTCAAAAATATAAAAAAAATTTGCGAATAATTTTGAAAAAAAAATAAATATGCCAAAAAACGAAATGCAGTTTGGTAGAAGCTACGATCTTGTATATATATTTAAAAAATTAAGAATTGCTAAAAACTAGTAAACTTCGAATATATGTTTATTGTAAAATACATATTTTTCTTTTATCGTTGTGAGCTGTACCACGAAATTTCATTAAAATACATGACATTCGAAAAAAATTTTGAATAAATAGATTTTTTTTTTTGCTAAAACATACAGCTCTCTACGTAAATAGACAATAGATAATTTTAATTTAAGGTCTTCCTATTTATTCAGATAAACAACAAGGTTCTCTGGTCAATAACCCATGCCCACACCCGCAAGCAAATTCAAACCGCTTTGTTAGCATATTTTATGTGTATTTTTTTTCCTTTCAATGCGAAAGGATTACAAAATATACATAAAATAGTCAAGTAAATATATTGTAGGAAAAACTCGAGTTCATACATCAGGGCTCTATACCCAACACATACAGAGCCACTGAGCCACTGAACAGTGGAAAGCCTTAACTGAATGGTGCGTTGCTAGTTGATTGGAACTTAACGAAATGGGTGTTGGAACTACAATTTCCAACGTAGAACAGGGACCTTGCGGTGAAACAGAGCTTGGTGGTTGCAGCTCCTGCTATTTGTTGCTATTTTTCCCTCAATTCTTCTGCATAAGCTGTAATTTTGTACCTATAGGATTACCTAACCGATAATCGTTGCGGTCGGTACTACAGTTCTCATAACCGCGATTCTACATCTATCGCTTTCAGAAACCAAAATCGCTCTACAGACAGTAAAACGAAAATTCGTACGAAATTTCTCAAAAAAGAGCTAATATTAGCCGATTTTTTTTCATAAGCACTAGCGATTTATGAAAACTATGACAAAATACATTTTTTTAAAGGTTACAAAACTTGAAATTGGCAAAATAACGGGTTAATTCTGTGCCTAACTGGTAATTTTGTACCTGGAAGATTATCTAACCGAAAATCGTAACTGTTGGCAATGCAGTTCATGTAACCGCGATTCTAGCGTACATGGCAACGCTGTCAAAAACAAAATGCGCAATAGAGAATAAAATGTAAACGCGAACGAAACTTTGTGTAAAAAAGTGCTTTTATTGTTTACTACCTTTTACCCGCGTCCCTGTCCGCACCTAGAATGTGAAACATCACATTATACATAATTAAAGTCAAATTTTTGCTGGGAAGTTTATCGTTAATTATTTTCGATAAGGTAAATAAAACCGCTATTCCTAGTACGCAGAGTGGAATACACCGCACTGACCAACTTCCCAAAATTGCTTGGACATCGATCTATGGGGCCCATAAATCAAAGCTTATTGATCTATACCAAATAGGCTCAGAGTAGTGACAATTTGAAACATAGTGTTCCCAAAGAGAACATCTGAAGTTCCAATTTGGACATTTATATAATATTATAGAAGCTTAACCAACGGCCCCCTATACGGTATTTTTTAAAATTCTCATCAACGGGTAAAGGTAGAGGGACCAAATAAAAAACTGTTGAAAGATCAATAATTTTTCAACTTAACAAAATGCGAATATTGCTAAAAGTTTCAAAACAAAGTATTGAAAAACGGTTGTTGTTGCTGTTGTTGTTGTTGTTGTTAACAGTGCTTCGCCCTGCCCAATGGGCTCGATCACTCTAAATTGTCATCAGGCTCTTCTAAAGGAAGTCCGAGGAAACGCGCAGTTTCCACAGGGTTGGACCAGAGTGATGTAGGTGTTAGAAGAGTGGGTTCAACTGAACAGGAGAAGAGATGTATGGTATCATGAGGGGTCATACCACATGCAGGGCATGTATTTGGTATGTTGGGGTTCAGTCTGGATAAGTAAGAGTTTAACTTATTACAATATTGTAGTGGCGCTTGTAGCCAAATTATCATTTTCATGCCACATTTCATACGGTGAGTACCTTGTCAGGCAAACCTTCGTTAATAGAGGACTTAATAACCAATAAGTCTCCAACTAACATTTTTCAGATTTTTTTTATAAAAAGTAGTCATACCTAAATGGACACTCTAAAATAGATTATTTAATACTTTGCATCATAGTTATAAAAGAAGGTATATTTATACGTATCCGATCATATTTACGTTATCGCTCTAATACAATATATATATATTTATATATTTGTTAATATATTTTGCATTTTTTTACTTAATTTATTTCATATTATAAGTGGATTTGTCTTTGTATACTTTTCGAATGCAGTTTATATCGTAAATTCGAACTTCCGGTTTTGCCCTTTGCTAAATTAGAACATTAGACATTTGCTGTAAACAATAAGATTGATTACACTGACATTTATCCTATTACCCTTTTTGATCTTTAAGAGAATCACGCCATCAGCAATGATTATGCAAAAAAAATGACAAAATTCCGTAATTTTACGGCTAAGCTGAGCCGAGAATTCCGATGTTTCGTCCTCTTTTGATTTTTGACTTCAGACAGTCAAGATCGTGCTCTTTTGATTTTTGACTTAGACAGTCAAGATCGTGCTTTTTTTTTTTGATTTTTGACTTCAGACAGTCAAGATCGTGCTCTTTTGATTTTTTCACTTCGGACCGTGAAGATCGTCCAGTTTTTAATTTTCAAGTCTTAAACCGCTTTTAAGAAAAAAAAAGTAATTCTTCTTTTAGTTTACAAAAATGTTAATCTTTGAAAATCGCAAACATCTTTACAATAATCGCGTTCTAATAAGGAAATTCGTGAATTTTAAAAAACCTAAAAACGCGCGGTTTTAAAACTTCTAAATAATGAAAATTAATTCCGAAATCATAAGGGAAAGTTCCCAAAGATTTACTGCAAATCTGGCAGTGTTTTCTTCATCTTCATCTTCATGCAGCATATGGGCAGGAGAACCAGCATTTAGTGTTTGAGTTTTGTAGTGAAAACAGGCAGAAGATTTAGTATCAAGAAAAGAATTATAAAGAATATAAAAGTATAAAAATTTTTATAAAAACTATATGTAATGCCTTAAAAAGTAGTTGAAAAACAAAAAAAAATGTACAGAAAAGTTTTAAGTTTAAAAAGAATTGTGAGTTAAAGCTAAAATCAAAAAAAAAGAAATGTTTAGTTTGCTCATTTTGGTGAATTATTGTATGTATACTTAAATATAAGGAGTAATTAAATATACATACGTGTATACATACTTGTGTATATGGTATACATACAAGGCTTAATATTTATTTTATTTTCATTAAAAAGAGTGAATAATACAAATTCATGAGTTTAAAGATAAATTAAATCAAACCAATTAAGTTTTGGGTTTAAATAAAGCAAAAATTTCTTCAATTGTTCAAAATAAAATTGATAATTGATTAGTGTTAAAATTAGTGAAATTTTGCATTATTAGACTTGCGAGAAATGACCTACAGTCAGAGAGAGAGAAAAAAATATATATCGCATGCGACTTTTCGAACGCGATACAAATTGGTAAAATGTTCACCACACCTTAATAACTAAGCAAAGTGGTAATTAAACATGATTAAAAGAAAAGGGAAATTAATATTTGAATTTGATAAAAATCGAAAAACAACAATTGTGATGTGCTAAAAACATTTTTCGGTTTCCAGCATATATTTACTTAGTTCCAGGTTTCATACTGAAAGATCTTTCATCGTTGGAGCCGAAGTGGTAAGTCGATTTTGTTTTTGGTTTATTCTCTCACACCTTTTTTTTGGGTTAGTGTGATGAGCTAATGAATATACATATTGTTAATTTCTCTTTCGTTTCGTTTTTCTAACTGAGATAAAGTTAGTGTTGCCAGATTGGTAAAAAAAAGGTACCATTATTAATTTTCATTTCTCGTTGCCTTAATAATGTAAAGTAAAACTAAATAAAGATAATAATTGTAATAAACCAACCTAGTTATTATGCGAGTAAATTTTATAGTAAATTGTTAATGCTTGATTAGCAAAAGCGCATAAGCTGAGAATTGCACAAAGAAGAAATGAATTTTTTTTTTCAGTATATAAACGGTTAGTTAACAAACTAAATAAATAGATTCGTTGTAAGAAATTAAAATATTTAAGTAAAAATCTGAAATTTGTGGTATTTTAAATTTACTTTCAATAGCAATTTCCTATATTATACTATGATTATTTTTGATAAATTCTATTTGTATACCCTAGTTATACGATTCAGAAATAAGAGAAACCCTAGATGAAGAAAGTAGTTAGGAAGCATTATATGGTTTATTTAATAAAAATTGTAAAATTGTAAAATGACTCAGTAAACTTTTTATTTTATGGTTCCCATGCCTGATAGTAGCTAAGTGTGGTAAGTTTTAGGGATTTTCAGGTTTGTTTTGTCGGATTCTTTCTGGAAATCATGGTAGGGTGGGCGATCGTTGCAACAACACCATGCAACATACCCCGTTCGGAAACCCAAGCGACATCAAGAGCCAACGTAGGTATCCCGTTTTCTTTCGATTTTTTTTTGTTTTTCTCCAGCACGTTAATTAAAGTAATTATTCTGTAGTAGTAAGCGAAACCCGAAGGGTAGGAGCAAGAACACCACACCGTTAGCCGACGAGCAAGAGCCGGATTATAGACGTGCGCCCGCTCCCTACTTTTCGCATACACTGTGCTTTCTAAAAAACGTTGCATGCTACAATATCCAGAGCGAAGTTGTGCTAGTATGACTCTAGTCTCACTTGGAAGTACACGTTCCTTTTCAGCCAATTCAGGTGGTTGAGTATTAAAAATGGGATTCACAGGCCGAGATCTGAGAGATCTGTCAACTGACTCGGTGTGGAGGTCATTTAGATCCCGTCTATGGTTCGGCAGATCAAACGGCAAAGAGATATGGTGCCAGATCTCATCGTACATTGAACATTTAGCAATTTTGCCTCTTGATGGAGGTCTTTAAAAATATCGTTTTGGATGTTTCTTCGTAACATAATGAGGTATTTTAAAAACTTATCGCCAGCGGTATAAGTTGGAACGAAAAAATAAAAAGCCTATCCTTTTAATTATTAAGCTATGTAACAGTGTTCTTATATTGGTAAGGTTTCTAAACAAATATTTCAAAAACGTGTTCGAAAAATATTCTGCTGCGTCTTTCTTCGGGTTGCTTTAAAAATTAAAAGGTTTGTTTTATTATTTGATTTTGCTGACGTTTTATATAGTAAAAATCTATTGAAAATGGTATTTTTGTGTTTAAATATTGCTTTCGTTTTAAGTATTGAAAAAATTATTTTGTTACCCAATAATACTACTATGGCTGTTTCGTTTTTTAGAAAAATAAGCATTTAGCTTTTTCATAACTAAAAAACAACAAACAAAGGAATATGAAGTTTTTCAAACTCTTTCAATACTTAGATCGGAAAATTTTTACCAATAACCGATATCAAGTATTTAGGGGAACCACATTTTATGGCAACCATATTTTGAGCAATAACTATGGGAACCACATTTTGACCGATAACACATTTAGCGATAAATATATCGAAATATAGCAAAGTCCAAATGAAACCTATGGCCTTGCTCTTTCGTTTGATACCGATATTAAACGCATTTATCAAGGTTTTACGGGAACCACGTTTTTACCAATAACTCATTTATCGATAAATATATCGAAGTATGGATCAGTTCAAATGAAGTCTGTGGCCTTGCCCTTTCGTTTGACACCCATATTGTACGAAAATTTCAAGGTTTTATAGGAAAACATTTTCACCGATACTGATTTATCGATAAATATATCGAAATATGGAACATTTCAAATAAAAGGTCTGACCTTCCCCTTTCGTTTGATACCCATATTGTAGGGAAATTTTAGGTTTTTGGGCAATCACATTTTGACCGATAACTCAGTTATCGATTAATATATCGAAATATCGAACAGTTGAAATTAAATCTGTGGCCTTGCCTTTTCGTTTGACACCCATATTGCACTCAAATCTCAAGGTTTTATAGGAAAACATTTTCACCGATAACTGATTTACCGATAAATATATCGAAATATGGAACAGTTCAAATGAAAGCTGTGACCTTTCCCTTTTGTTTGATACCCATATTGTAGAGACACTTTAAGGTTTTTGGGCAATTACATTTTGACCGATAACTCAGTTATCGATAAATGTATCGAAATATATCGAAGTCCAAATGAAACCTGGGGCCTTCCTCTTTCGTTTGATACCCATATTGTAGGGAAGTTTTAAGGTTTTTGGGCGATCACATTTTGACCATTAACTCAGTTATACATAAATTTATCGAAATATGTAAAGGTCCAAACGAAGCCTGTGTCCGCCCCCTTTTAGTTTGATACCCATATTGTACGAAGTTTCTGTACATGTATGCGACATATCATAGTTATAGGTCAAGTATACTCAGAGTTATATGGAATAAAAAAATATCGAAATTGACGGTCACTAGCAGGCCCGGAACCCTCAAATTACAAAAAAAAAAATTACCTATAATTCCTTCCAGACTATTAATCTAAATCCGATTTGTCATTCTCACGTTATAGAGGAACAAAAGCAAACGTCTGGACATCCAAACATTCACATTTATAATATTACTAGCTTATATTTACCTGTAGGTTTCACCCCATATTTCTATAACAAAATCCCAGTTGTATGGGAGGTGCCACGCCTCCTTTTTCGTTATCCGCAATTTTTCTGGATGTGGTAGGGAATAATGTCATATAACCCCTTACCAAATTTCAGTAGTCTAACGTAAATACTTCCAGAAATACGGACTGTTAAAAATTCCATTTGTATGGGAGGTGCCACGCCCCCTATACATATCAAACTATTTTTTAGCCCATGACCATCCCGGTAAGGTATCCAGTTCGTGTTTCAAATTTGGTTACGATCGGTTTATACGTTTAGGACGCAAGTCGATCTATAGATACATATATTTATATATACATACATAATTTGAATTATATATAGATTCAGATTAAAATAAATTCTTGTGAACTAGTATGTGTACAAAATTTGCGGTGTTTTTTGTCCACAAAAATATTTACAAAACACGTGCAATTTTTCGCAGTTACGCGACGTAACCACCTATTTTGGTGGTTACGAAATTGAACTGCAACTTAAGCCTCCACAACACCAAAAGGGTGTAAAAGTTTTCAAACTATTTATTTTCCGGTAAAATGAATGTTGTTACCACACTAGGATCAGGGGGTAAGTGATCAACTAGAAAAATACACTTACCTGCTAAAACCCAATTAGGGATGGATATACAACGAAAGTGTTATCGCTCGGTGATTTCATAGACATAAGGATAGGAAAACACTGTTAAGCCATAATTAGTATGAGCTACCAGATTGTTCTGCTAAGACAACCTGCGTTGATATCTGTCACCTACTACAGTTGCCCATAAAACTAGAAGTGCCGCCGTCATTATTGGCATAGAAAAACAATTTCTTTTTCTGGCCTGGCACTAATGGTAAAGTGTTACGCCACAGAGCAGCAGGTGACACATGAAATTGTTTCATGGATGTATCTATATATTCCGTCATCGATAAGACGATTTTGAGAACAGTTTATGAGAAGCATGAAGCCAAAATTGGGCTTTTTTCTATTCCGCAGTGGTCAGTTTTAAACGTGGTATAAAAATAGAAATTCCATTCATCTGCATATGGTTGTGTGAAATAAATCGAGTTGCTACAAATTTTGAAAAACAACAATAAAAATAGACACGATATCTGCGATGTGCGAATTTTATGTTAATTAAGACTAGGATGCGAATTCCGAAAACACACACATAAAATACAACCATAAATTGGTAAATAGCAGCATTTTGTTTTTATTCTATCAACAATAAAACGAGCGTGTGTTGTTTTGATATTTTTTGAGCTCGTATTTAAATGCACATGCGAACAATGATAACAATAATAAAAATAATTGTAAATGTAAATAAATTCACCAAAACTACATAGTAAACAAATCGTCTAAATTAAATGTATATATTGTGCAACGAAAAATAATTATAACGGTAACTGACAGAAAATATCGATAAGAAAACAAACAAAATAAACATATTGGAAAATAATTTATTTGAAATGTTAGTAAACAATGAGAAAACATCGACGAGACATACAAAATAACGTTTCGCTAAATTGTAAGTGCGTTATTATTTATTATTATAAATTAATGATTTTGGCTCATTGAATGGTATACTATCTAGTTCAATTAATAACAGTACCTGGGCGTTCTCCAAAGTTCCCGTGTAATATACTACATAGTTTGTTGTTGTGGTTGTTGTTGTTATTAACAGTGCTTAGGGCGCGATCACTCTGATAATCGTCATCAAGCTCTTCTAAAGGAAGTTCAAGGAAACGCGCAGTTTCAATAGGGTTGGACCAGAGTGATATTGGTGTTAAAATAGTAGATTGAATAGGAAAATAAATCTTTAGTATGCATAGTAGTTTGTCTATATTTATACATATCAGAACATTCTAAGTGGCAACACTTAAGTAGGAGAGCTTTGAATGTATCTACAAAAGTTCATCCATATACCCAAATTCTTTTCTAGTCAGTAAGTAAGTAAGAGAAGTATTGTTGTTCCAACCCTTCAAAATCATCATAAGTAGAAGCGTTTAAATAGGAGTGCTGAAAATTTAGCAAAATTGCTTATAAAGTTTGTTCAAATAAATATATTAGAACTAGGTGCTGACTCTAGGTGGTAATCCTACCTGGAAATATTTTTATTGAAAGACGAAGTAAAATAGTTTTAGTCGGATACCCATACGGCATATCTCAATTAAATTTAAAAAACAATAAAATAAGAAATTTTTTGGTGGACCGGCCGAATTGCCGTAAAAATCACTCTAATTGAAATCTTTCAGTTGAGTTCACATCAGGGCGGGGTTTTACTTACCGCTATAAAAAATTATTATTTTTTAAGTTATATACGAGGTGTGTTCAAAACGTATCGGGAATTTTGAATTTTACGTATATTCGAATTTCGAATTTTTTGTGGCGTTATGTTGGTACTCATGTCTCTCACTTATGCCGACAAGCTCGGCCATTTTGAATGTTCAGTTAATTGTTGACAGCTGCTTTGCTTGCACGTGTTTTGGATCGTCCTTGATTTTTACGCGAAATTCGTACCAAAATTGCTCAATTGTGACCAAAAACAGCATCGCATGAACATTGCTAATGAGATGTTAAACTCTGTCCGCGACGACCCAAATTTGCTCCAGAGGGTCATAACTGGTGACGAATCGTGGGTTTATGGTTATGACGTGGAAACCAAAGCTCAATCATCTCAATGGAAGCTGCCGCACGAATCAAGACCGAAAAAAGCGCGCCAAGTTCGGTCGAATGTGAAAGTTTTGCTGACAGTTTTCTTCGATTGCAGCGGCGTGGTGCATCATGAGTTCTTGCCACGGGAAGAACGGTCAATAAGGAATATTACCTGCAAGTTATGCGCAATTTGCGCGAAGCAATCCGCCAGAAACGCCCGGATTTGTGGAAGAACGCATCGTTGCTTGTGCGCGACTTTTTGGCCAAAAACAACACACTAATGATGCCGCAGCCACCGTATTCCCCAGATCTGGCCCCCTGTGACTTTTTCTTGTTCCCTAAACTGAAGAGGCCCATGAAAGGACGACGTTACGCTTCTCTTGACGAGATAAAGACGGCATCGAAGGAGGAGCTGAACAAGATACAAAAAAATGATTTTTTGAAGTGCTTCGAAGATTGGAAAAACCGTTGGCACAAGTGTATAATATCTCATGAGGATTACTTTGAAGGGGACAAAATAGATATTCATGAATAAATAAATAATTTTTGAAAAAACACAAAATTCGCGATACTTTTTGAACACACCTCGTATTTCGCATTAGAATGCTAAAAAATCGCATTTAATAATTTTGTTATATTTCTTACCATTTTCGAACACAAAAAAAAAACCGTTGTTCCTATTGTTTATTTAAATAAAAGTCGAGTGGGCTGCCCCCAAATGAGTAGGATCATTCACAATGTTGAACAGTATATACATATACGAGTATAGTGCATTTAATTTTTTTTTGTTTATTTAAATTACAAAAATAATGCGATAGTTGGTTAAACCTTTGATCATAGCTCGCTTTTAAAAAACATTTGTTTTGTTATAATTACCCCATTTGATCAATTATTTATTTAAAAATGCTGAGAAAAAAACTGGAAAATTTAATTTGAAAAAATGTTCAACCCACTCCAAATCACATGTTTTATTGAGATCATTGTTTACTTCTACATATACTATGATTCAGATTGATTCGAAACTTAACTAGCCACGCTCACTGCTCAATCACGGCAAAACTTGAGTGCCAAATAACTCAAAGGCCACATTCGCCTCCATCATCTCGGCGTAACCGGTAATTTTGTACCTTGAACATTATGTAACGGAAAATCTTTACTGTCGGTAATGCAGTGCATGCATAGAGAATAAATCAAAATGCGTTCTCAAAAACCCGCACTTAACATCCTGCTTTTATTTCTATTTTAATTTAAAAAAATTACCAATTTCTGGAATATCCTAGGGGATAAATCTAAAAATTTTGAAAAAAAATACAAAAAAAGTGAGTATGCCGTTCGCTTCAGCGATTTATTCTACATAAAAGCATAACTATTTTACCTCGCGAAAAACTATAGCTTTTTACGTTTACGGAATTAAATCGATAATAAAATATTTTTTTAAATCGCGGTTTTCGGAATAGCGGTCTCAGTTTTTTTCAAAAGTCAAACTTTTTTTTCATCTTATTTGCTCTACTTTATCCTGTTTTCATATTCTTTAGCAAAATGTGTGAAGAAAAAAACGCATCTAATGTATACATATTGATTATGCGTGAACTTATCTTTTTTTATAGGGCATAATAGGAGGAAACCGAAGGTTCAGTGGCACATCATGCCAGCGATTTTAAAACACCCCCCCTGTCTAAGAACTTGGTTGTAGTTTCAGTTTGGTTGGTCAGTTTCAAAAACGAGCTATCTCAACATAAATCAAATAAATTTTCAGCTGAGCTAGTTCTTTTTGAAACAAAAGTCTTGTAGAGCATTCTTCAATAATAGTCTGAAAGACGGGTAGATCTTCGATGTCGGAAAACCCTCTATGAAATAATTTGATATGATATGATAATAATTTCGGTACAATTTTATATGATATTATCTTTAACAATGATTGGATATAAGGTCTGACTTGATATGATATATGAAGCAAAATACCTGTTAATGAATGACATTGTTTGATATGAAGTGATAAGCTACGAAATGATGTGACGTGCCATGATCGAGATGTACGAGGTGTGTTCAAAAAGTATCGCGAATTTTGAATTTTCGCTGGTTACGTATATTCGAATTTCGAATTTTTTGTGGCGTTATGTTGGTACTCATGTCTCTCACTTATGCCGACAAGCTCGGCCATTTTGAATGTTCAGTTAGTTGTTGAGAGCTGCTTTGCTTGCACGTGTTTTGGATCGTCTTCGATTTTTACGCGAAATTCGTACCAAAATTGCTCAATTGTGACCGAAAACAGCATCGCATGAACATTGCTAATGAGATGTTAAACTCTGTCCGCGACGACCCAAATTTGCTCCAGAGGGTCATAACTGGTGACGAATCGTGGGTTTATGGTTATGACGTGGAAACCAAAGCTCAATCATCTCAATGGAAGCTGCCGCACGAACCAAGACCGAAAAAAGCGCGCCAAGTTCGGTCGAATGTGAAAGTTTTGCTGACAGTTTTCTTCGATTGCAGGGGCGTCGTGCATCATGAGTTCTTCCCACAGGGAAGAACGGTCAATAAGGAATATTACCTGCAAGTTATGCGCAATTTGCGCGAAGCAATCCGCCAGAAACGCCCGGATTTGTGGAAGAACGCATCGTTGCTTGTGCGCGACTTTTTGGCCAAAAACAACACACTAATGATGCCGCAGCCACCGTATTCCCCAGATCTGGCCCCCTGTGACTTTTTCTTGTTCCCTAAACTGAAGAAGCCCATGAAAGGACGACGTTACGCTTCTCTTGACGAGATAAAGACGGCATCGAAGGAGGAGCTGAACAAGATACAAAAAAATGATTTTTTGAAGTGCTTCGAAGATTGGAAAAACCATTGGCACAAGTGTATAATATCTCATGGGGATTACTTTGAAGGGGACAAAATAGATATTCATAAATAAATAAATAATTTTTGAAAAAACACAAAATTCGCGATACTTTTTGAACACACCTCGTATCTCTATATCAAGTGATATTGTATGTACATATAGTATGTTCGTTTCTTTATCGTGTACCGAGATAGATGAAGATGGAGTATACTGACCAAATATGAGTTTTTAATATCAATGGAAAGGACATCCTTATCGCAGTTTTACATTTTTGCTATAAGTCCATATTCAGTGAATATTTCCAAAAAATTGAACGCTCTACAAAAAATATCTTTTATACTTTTTCATAAATGTGACCTTTACAAAGTTATTCAATGCCCTTTTCACAGTAGCTGGTCAGCGACAATATAACAAATAGTGCGTTCAATTGGAAACACCAAGGGAGACCAAGTCATCCTTCAACTCTATTTGGATTTTTACTTTCTCCCTTACAATCTATTTGCACGTTTTAGAGTAAAGTGATCTGATATGATGATATATGGTATCATGTGTCATGATATGACGTGATTTGATGTTAAGTCAGGTGAGGTGATGCATTACAATCAACTACAAGTTAATTTTACCACATCAAACAGGGACAATTTCCGGTTATTTTAACACCTACGTGTTGCCCTTAGGTGCACGGAGATGAAGGGCATTGGAAGTGATAGTTTGGGTGCTATCGCCAACATATGCAATAGATTGTGTTTAAGCAGTTAAAACTTAATAGAAGACAAATAACGGGGAAACAACAAAGGGAGTTTAGAAAAAGGTAACCCGTGTTTATAACCAATCGATCTGTTTTGTCTCATACCGCGGGAGTTGGAGGACAAGCTCGCTCTTTATCACCTCGTAGGTATAATTTATGTACCTACGTATGCATTGACTTATCTTTCTTTACCAATCTAGTAAAAAACCCCAAATCTGCCATCTTGCACAGAAGCAGTCCTCTATACAACATTGAAATTAGTTGTTCATGCTACTCGTAGATAATAAAGCAAGCGATAACAAATCAAAATACTATTAACTAACTTAAACACAAATTGACGACTATTTTTATTGGTTTAAAGGTCAAAATAATGTTCACGTGTTCGATAAGATTAACAAAGAAAAATTCCCCATTCCATTGGTTATTATTGTGTATTGACCATTTAGTTCAATTTCTACAGTTGACCTCGAACAACATAAGAAATTGCAGTAAATCTTGCCATTATAACTACATTTAACGGTATTGAAAAGTAAAATGTACAACAAATTGCTAATAGTATTTATTTTGTGTGCAGTACTAGTGGGCGTGGTGCTTGCGCATGATCCAGGTGAGAATTTCTATGTGATTGAACAGACTTTAAATAAGAAAATGGAAAAGAAAATAGAAGAGCTGATATAATCACTAAGTATACCGACATGATCAGGACGATTCGCTAAGTTGATTCAGCTATATCCGTATGCCCATTCGTCTGTTTGTTTGCACGCTAACTAGACAGATATCTGCTAAAATTGTTTATGTGGCTGCTAGTTCATAATATTTTAAACATTTGTTGGAAGCAATAACATATACATACATATATTGCTTTATATATATATCTGATTGATCCGATAAACGGAGTTTGGCACATAATTCTAATAATAGTTTTTATTATAAAGCTAGAAACGTTAAATTTTGCTGCTTTTTTTTTTTGCTGGTTAAAACTATAAATATTGAACTAATATAAGTTGTGATCCAATACGAGTCAGAAATAGTCAGAGGTTACAGTAAATTTTTGAACCGTCGCCTGCCCGAGGACCACTTTTTTTTTTGCTTCAGGGTGTCGTTCCATATTTACCATTTTTAATAGACCTATATTGTACATGCATTCAGGTCGCGCGTTTTTGCTCTGAGGGCCGTTTTCTCAATGTTCGGTTTCCTTTATTTGACTGCCGATTATCGTAAACCGGACATTGAGAAAACGGCCCTGAGTTGCTTAAAATTTCCTGATTTGTTTGCATACGTCTGGTCCGCCTAACATTTTTACTTTGACGTTGCTGGCTGTGATTACGCCGACATTTTGTTCGAGCACTTGTCGCTCCTCGCTTCATTTGAAACATTTAAAGAATTTGTGTTCGGTCTTCGTCTGTAACTCCCTACACACACTTCGGATCTTCGAATTTTCCTATTGTACTTTTGGATAACGTAGTAGTTAAGCTCGGCCATATCTTAACGTCTGTGATCAGCCTTGCTATCCTTTTGCATCGGTTTTTACTTTTCCAGCGATCTTGCCAAACTCTAAACGTTCTCTTACCTAAAATAAAGTTAATTACATTCTCTCTCAGCTGTTGTGCATTTATTCTATTCTGAAGAAATCATGGCCCAATAAACAGGTCGTGTTATTAAAATAACTGAGCAGCGGCGTCTTGTGTCAAAATAAAAAAAAATCTATGCAATCTGACAGAAGAAGCCGCCAAAGCAAAAACAAAACATATGAATTATGTGTTGTACGAATTCGGCTTTACACGGCCTTATTATTGGGCCATGGAAGTAAAGAGAGAATGACGTAAAACTGTCTCGAAACGCAAAAATTAAAAAGTTGCTTGCAATCAAAACAACTGTTACAGTTTTCATTGGTTTATAATTCAAAGTTGTTGTTGTTTTGCTATGTCAAAATCAGCTGTTTTTCACTTATAAGTTTTACTAAGTTGCATTTCCCCAGCAGAAATTTGCAACTCTCTCCCCCACAGAAATGCCGAAATGTGCTCTCTCCCTGCAAATGTTTTGTATGTTTTCAGTCAAAATTTTAGAAAACATTTTTTAAAATTTTATGCTCGCCGAACACAGTTTTAATTTCCACTCATTTGTAAATAAACTTTGGTCATTATGTTGAATTTAGCAAAATTTTCCTTTTTACTAGAAATAAATAACGTACTCTCTGCTGTTACTCTCTCTCTCTCTCATCAAATTTTAAGTTTTTGCCAGTTTTACTAGTTTTATTCCGTAATAATTTTCTTCTAACACTTTGGTATGGTAGGATAGCATACTACTTTTAGCATGTTTTTTAACATCCAACTAGCTTTATTTTTGAAAAAGGCCTGGCAACATTAAAAATTTACTATCCGATGTCATTTATGTCTCTTCGGGGGTTCCTCAAGGAAGCCATCTTGGCCCGATTCTGTTCTTGTTGTTTATAAATGATATTTCTACAATAATAAAATTTTCAAAAATGTTAATGTATGCCGACGACGTAAAGCTTTTCATGTCATTCGCGTCATTTGAAGATAGAAATAAGCTACAATCAGATCTAGATGCACTAGTTACTTGGTGCGATTTAAATTATATGCCACTTAACCTTAAAAAATGTAAACACATGGGTTTTTCGCGTGGAATTTCTCAGCCGGCTTCCTATACAATTAAAAATTATAGTCTTGAGCAAGTGTATGATTTTGTTGACCTGGGGGTTACTATGGACTATAAACTCAGTTTCAACCGCCATATTAACACAACAGTCAATAAGGCTAGAGGTGTCCTAGCATTCGTTAAACGATGGTCTAAAGAATTTAGCGACCCTTATGTAACTAAAGCCCTCTTCACTACATTAGTCAGACCGATACTTGAATATGGTTCTATAATTTGGAACCCGCGTTACCAGGTTCATGTAGATCGCCTTGAATCAGTTCAAAAACAATTTTTACTATTTGCCTTAAGAGATTTTCATTGGGATCCCTCGTACAATCTGCCACCCTATACGAATCGTTTAAAACTCATTAATCTACACACACTTTCTAGTCGGAGGGAAATGCTTGGAATTATTTTTATGATTAAATTGCTAAATGGTTCACTATCCATCCCATTTCTTCTAAGTGAAGTGAACTTCAATGTACCGTCTCGTCCTTCAAGGCATTTTAAACCTCTTGTCTTAAAACAGTGCCGAACCAATTTTCAGTTAAATGAGCCTTTTCGCTGTTTGTGTCAAGATTATAACTCTCTTTCTGGTAGATTTGATATTTCAGACTCGCTTTTCAGCATAAAAAATCAATTCTTTGTATCCTAAATTCATAGCTACTAATTGTTTTTTATTCTTTGACTTCTATTTTAACTTTTAACAATAATTTTATTCTGTTAACTAGTTATTTCTTTATGTATAATCTGTCCTATATCTAGCTTTTCGAACTACATAACCGTTCGATATATTTATGTATGAGCTCTTATCGGATCATCTAATGGCAGCACTTAGTTTCGACAGGATCAGGCCAGGCTGAGACTTGCGTTAGATAATTTGGTTAAAGATGGAATGTAAAAAGGCGGTTCTTATCAGCCGAGTACTCTTCACAATCACGACATACCTTGAGTGGAATTGTGTTTGCAATTTTATTAAGTAAGAGCCAAGTCGGGTACAAGAATCAAGAACTCGGTGTAGATTGTATTCTTTTTCTGCGATGATTGGGAGCCAATGACGGCAACAATCAGAGGGTAACTCATAAAAGCATTTACTAACTTTATGCTTAAGAGACTTTTAGATACAAAATCCTTCCGAAAGATACAGGATTTACCTATTTTGTATTGATCTAGACTCTAGATTCTAGAGTGATGTTATACAGCCGAAAATGCCTGAACTATCAGCCATTTCATATCAATAAGTATAATTACACAAATAAAAAGTATTTAAAGTATGAAAATTTAAGTAATTTTAAAAAATAAAATTCGTGTACCTTTCTTTCGCCCCCGCAGACCATCCCCGCGACAGCAGCCCTTTGTTACGTGCGGTAACGAACTCAACGTCACATATCAAAAACTCAGCCGAACGTAATGCTGCCTACTGGCACGATGTAGCACAATCTATACTGAAGAATAAAATAAATCAGGCTGCACAGGTGAAATCGGGCAATGGAGCTAAGAATGTTATCCTCTTCTTGGGCGATGGCATGTCCGTGCACACAATTACAGCTGCCCGTAATCTAATGGGTGACAGCTCCCAACAGGTGTCTTTTGAAAAGTTCCCATACGTAGGCCTATCAAAGACTTACTGTGTAGATCGTCAAGTAGCCGATTCAGCGTGTACAGCCACGGCCTACTTGGGTGGTGTGAAAATCAACTACGGTACAATAGGTGTTAATGCCAAAGTACCACGTTATGATTGTCAAGCGGGACAAGATTCAGCCAATTTTGTTCATAGCATCGCCAAATGGGCGCAGGATGCTAAAAAAGGTACTGGTTTAGTAACAACGGCGCGCGTTACACACGCCTCTCCAGCTGGCGTTTATGCGCATACAGCAAATCGTGATTGGGAAAGTGATACGTCAATTATATCGGATGGTTGCAGCTCCAGAGATAATGTAGACATTGCACGCCAGCTAGTCGAATGGGACACTGGTAAAAAGTTAAATGTAGTGATGGGCGGTGGTAGAGCCCATTTCATCAACAGCACCGTTAACGATGAAGAAGGCTTACCCGGTTATCGTACAGATGGACGTAATCTTATACAAGATTGGCTAAAGAACAAAAAAGCCGACCGTCATGAAGCTGCATATGTTTGGAGCAAAAAAGGTTTAAATTTATTGAATTTGAATAAGACTGAATATTTGTTGGGCTTATTTGATACTTCGCATTGTCCCTATCATGGTGATTTGCTTCGTACCGGATACCATCTGGTTAAACCTTCACTGACCGAAATGACTGAGGCGGCAATTAAAGTTTTGAGTAAGAATAAAAATGGTTATTTCCTATTTGTTGAGGGTGCCCGCATCGATATGGCACATCATGACAATCGTGCACGCAAAGCGCTCGAGGATACTGTGGAGTTTTCTAATGCCATTGCACGTGCGCGTAGTATGACCTCAGAAGATGATACGTTAATTGTGGTGACTTCAGATCATTCGCACACCATGAGCATAAATGGCTATCCAGTGAGTATGAATGTAATGCGTGGATAATACATTTGTCCTCATAGATATACACTTACATATATCTCTACATATAATAAAATTGTAACAGATCGATGTCTGTACATTGCAGATATTCAAGAAAAAAGTATAAGAGGGACCATTATTAAGCCAATAGAAGCCAAATCAACAGTTTTTTTAATTTTCGTCTATCTGTATGTTTGGTCACGCATAACTCAACAACTGCTGAATGGCATTGAATGGGACTTTTACAGTTGATTTACTAGACGTTTAACTTCAAATTTAGGATATAGTTTTTCTGATAGTTCGACCATATCGACCAATATGTGGGCCAAGGTGACCCAAAATAAGTGATGCAATAAGCGATGTAATTATGTTCCATATCTTATATGGTATGCGAGATATGTATAATGATTTAAATCAGACTCGGTCTATTATTAGTTCTGAACCGTGGCCGGTCTTACTAGTATTGACATATTTATAATTCAAAACGAACCTGGAGTCAAACAGGGAATTAATTATGAAATTTTTTTCAATCACTTCATCTGTCTCTCCACTCATCGCTCAATAGCTCCAACCCGTTGGTTGTCCGATCCCTCGTCCATTCATTTAACTAGCTCATTAGTCCACACAATTTTAGAAAGTATTTCCTTGTGAAGTAAGATCTACTGTGGAGGGTTTTGTATAAAGTTTAATAGCTACACAGGTTTTGGATCTGGATTTGTATCACCTACGTAGATGGGAGAGTCTCTTTCTTGCAGAGCAAAACATTTTAAAAGAATAAGCACAAATACCAAAGTGTACGGCCAAGTACCAGTAAAACTTGTAGGCCATCCCTTCTTAAATTCATAATCTTGATGGAAACACATTTTAATGGGACAATAAAGAGTTTGTTCTGTCTCCTACATACAGAATCAACCCAGTGTTACATGAACCTTAACTTTGGTTTGTAAAAGCTCCTGATCCAACTTCGATCCATCCATATTCCAAACCATTAAATGATCATCAGGAACTCTCCCTGCTTCTCAGAGCAATCCGTCAATTATGAATACTACTAAGTTCCGTGAAATCCGGATCCCTTGTATGTATTTGTAAAAATCCTACTAAGTTTTACTTTCTTATCTGTCATATTAGGCGTGTTTTTTTTCACACGCATATGCGTTTGTAGGTATGCGCGTTGCGCTACTTGCCTGACATTTGAGGAGTAGTGCTGACAAATAGTGTTATGGATTATGGCCAATTGCCGATGACCGTTTTTTTTAGTCGCAGACGCAGATGTATACGCGTGTGAAAAAAATCAGGGCTATTTCCACTAGTTTCACTAATGTATAGTTTCGAGTAATGGATATGGTTAATAGAAACTGCCCTCTATGATTTGGTTTGATGACCGATCAGTAAATAGGATATATGTACACCTGTGCTCAATATAATAGTAGTGAAATTAAAATGGATATCGATCGACGAAATAAGAAGAAGATGTGATTTTAATAATTTTCATCTAAAATATAGTGAATTACATAACTGTAACTACATAAACGGGAATTTAAAAGTATACACAAAGTTCAGGAAAGTTAATTAAACTTTAAAAAGTGCCCATCAAAATCTTCAAATTTTTTGGCAGTTTTGTAATCCAATAAATTTTAGTTACAACTCGCTCAAAAATTTTCTTGAATTTTTTGATTTTTTTTTGTCAGGGGTATTGAGTGATTTCTTCCATACAACGCATGAAGAAAATTTAATTTTGTATGGAAAAAATACCCAACATCCTTGACAAATAAAATTCTAAATATTCAGCGAAAATTTTGAGGTACTTCTTAATTGCACATTATAATTTTAAAATTGATTGAGCTATAAATCTACATGCTCAAATTTTTTTTTAAATTCTTCCCAAAAATATTGAAATTTTCATGTAAATTTTTAAAAGTTTAATTAACATTACTGAACTTTGTGTAAACTTTGAAATTTCTGGTAATTGTTGTTGGAGCAGTGCTCGAATTTTTCTGTTTGTTTATTAATAGATATTAGAGAAAAATTACAACGATATGCACAGCGACTACTCATCCCCTTTTCGGACACTGGGATACGAACCCAAGTGTCTGCACCAAAGCCGCTTTAAGAGTACTCTAACAACTAAGCTATGGTTGAAAATTTTTTTATGCGGTTTCTGTTATAGAATTCGCTATATTTTAAATAAAAATTATTCAAGAAACAAGTTCTTTTTATTTCGTCGAACGATATCCAATTAAATTTTACTACTATTATATTAAACACAACTGTATATGTTTTATGTATGACCAGTTTGCTCTTGAGAGACATCTCAAATTCATTTCTGGACTATGTACATATATAAGTAAGGTAAGAAATTAAAACTCCTCAATGCCATGCAAATTTACAGTGAAAATCGCTTTTATTTATCGGCCTTGAACTCGAAAAATTAAATGAATCATTTAACATTTAATGACCAATTAATATTAATGCAATTGTTTAAAACCATAATAATTTTCATAAAAATTAGAATGTGAAAAATTATTATTCTTGAGCTCGTTTCATGAATACTTTAAAATATTTATAGTTTTTGCTTTTTCTATACTTAATATTCAATTAACTATTATCGTATTTATTTTTACAATAAATTTTAACGGTGAACGAAGCATTTGCGAGTTCGAATGAATTCCCCTAACATATTCGGTTGCATCCAAACTTAGAATAAGTAAGAAATAATTTATGTATATTGGAACTAAACTAAACACTGAGAATGGCGGAACGCCGAAAAAGTTTTGTTACAAAACCAAACTTGACAAGGGATGACGGAAAATAGTTTCAAACTACATCAACTTTCCACCCTGTCGGAAAATCAGTAAATAAATTAAGAACTAATTTTTGTACCACATTTTTCATTTCAATTTCTCTTCACGTTTTAATGTCATTTGCAGTATCGTGATCAAGCAATTACTGGTTTATCTGATGGAGTAGCTGCTGATGGTTTACCCTTCACTGTTTTATCCTATGCCAATGGGCCAGGCTTCAGCAACACCTACAATGATAAGACCGGGCGCAGTGAGATCACTGCAGAACAGGTGAATGATGCAAACTTTGAATATTCTGCCACTGTACCCTTAGCATCGGAGACTCATGGTGGAGATGACGTGGGCGTATTTGCTTCGGGGCCATTCGCTCAATACTTTAGCGGTAACTATGAGCAAACAAATATACCTGCAATGATGGCGCGAGCACTCAATATTGGACCATTTGCCAATATTTAAATTGCGTGAAACAAAAACCGAAACATCAAATATTTTAATAGATATTTATGTGTTTTTATAAATGTGTATACTTTTGTAAAGATTGTGTTTTTGAAATTATCTACTAAAAAGTGATTAGAATGAGAATAGAACGAAGACGATCACGTACGTATTTCCATAAGAAACTAACTGTGTAAACCATAGTAGCAAGGTTTCGTAATGTCATGGATCGATTCTCTTAATTAATAAATCGGTTATAGGTATTAAATCAATTTTTTAAAAGTGCTACCGATAAGAAGAAGAATAGAAAGTGCATATCTTATACGCCAAGGTACACATCAAAACAAGTGTGAATTGTTATCTGTCAAACTTGACTGGCAGGCACTTCAAAATGGAGGTGCATACGGTGCAGGAAAAACTTCTATCTCAAACGAATGATAAAAAGATACGAAGGATGAGATCAAGATAAAAGCTTGCAAAGAACTGTCAGTAAAGTGAGAAGTCTCTCTCGAAACAGGAGTCAGTAAAAACTTGCAAACAAAACAGCTATTGCTGTTTGGATTGATTAATAGTTCAAATTTTGAAATTTTTGTTGTTGCTTTCCTATGTCACGATCAGCTGTTTTCCACTTACAAGTTTTACTGAGTGAAATTTCCCCAGCAGAATCTTGCAACGCTCTCAATGAAATGTCAAAAGCGCTCTCTCGCTGCAAGTGTTTTTTTATCCTTACCGAACACAACTAAAGTTTTAAAATCCAGGTGACTATGGTGGGTTCTTTTTTTTTTGACGTCCATGCCTTAGATATCACTCTTGTCATGATACATTATGGCAATCATTACCGAAACTACCTCATTAAACTTATTTTTATTTAACAAACCGTTTAACCTCAGCCAGGAATAATTAGTTTTTTCTTCTTCCTATAACTCAACTACGTACACTCTCATGGTTTAGCTCAACTCTTCATCTTTGCTGTATAACATAAATATTTTTTAAATGAATTAATACTATGTTCACATGACACCTTTGTATGACGATGCGGTATTTAGCACACATGTTCATGTATACCATTGCGCTCGGCCCTGGGGCATCCACTTGCATATGAAATTGAATATATGCACTAAGCCAACTAATGAAGACTTGTACGAGGGAATGCCAGTGAAGCTAACGATATCTTCATAATCTGCTGAATTGACATTTAATTAGATTGAGTTGGCAATTTTACAGTTACTGCTGACTACTTTTGCACCCATATGTATGTATATATTAGAGATGTTGCAAATGTGAAGGCGGATATCAAGTATTTTCAGGAAGTAATGTTCTTTTTCTGTCTTTTGGTAAACTCGTTTTCGATTTCTATATTAAACCCAGTGAGAGAAAGAATTGCATTTTTTTTTAAATCCCGGGGCTTTTCAAAGGTCCAAAAAATCCCCGATTTTTTTACAATCCTCAGATCTTTGGGAAATGCAATATTTTTGTAATGGCTAAATATATATGTATACCTAAGAACCCGGGAGGGAAGAAGAAATAGATCGAGATATTCAGGAATTCTCCACGAATTTTAAGACAAAGACGAGATATTTAAAAAATTTATATTCATACACGGCTAAAAATTTGAGCTTAAATTTAAAACCATTCGTCGGTTTAAGCAATTTTTTAAACTTTTTTGTAATAAATTCCAAACCTTCCATTTTCCTACACCATTTTTCAATTTATTATAATTTAGATTTAAAACTAAACTGAAAAAAACGCCTAAAACTTTTTTAATTTTTTTCAAATCACTAAATTTTTCTCATTACAGTTTTATGTGCATCGTAGCTCAGTGGGTAGAGCAGACGACTCTGATACGGGGAGCGTCGGCTCGCATCCTGCTAACCTATACAAATGTTTTTTATATTTTTTAATTGTTAAGACATTTCTGGTTTAAAATTTAAACTCTTTTCTTCACGGTCATTTTCTCGAAAACTGGCAGAATTAAAATTCTAAACCAAATTCGGTTTGGACATTTATGTAGCCCAAAAATTTTCAAATTTAGGTTCAAATTTTTAGCCGTGTAGGCCGATTTGACTAATACTTGGCACATGCAGCCATGTATTCATCAAGAGATTTATTAATGAATTCGAAATATTTATGGGTAAAAGTTTGTGAAGTGAGCCACCTAGCATTTTTTTGAAGGTCATGTGTTTTAATTTTAATAATATTTTTTTTTTTGAAACTAGAATGTTTTCTAAGTTATAGCTATGAACATATTTTCGAAGCTCCAAAGTTCTCGCGATTAACCAGTCCGATTTTGCTCATATTTGAAATATATATACAAACAAGTTTTGGAAACAAAGTCGAGAAAAAAATTGGCCCACTTCACAAATGTTTACCCTTATAACAATAGAAAATAAAAGAAATATTTGCTGTAGGGAGCGTAAAAATTATAATGAAAGTACCGCGTTGTAGAATGAGCAGGAAAAGATTCGAACCATACTTAGCATATATGTATGTATATATTTTATGCATTAGCATGTCCGTAGATTGTTTTTAAATTTCAAATGTCTTAAAGTCACTGCTGCAAGCTTAGAAATCGATCCCTTACCTTATAATCTAACTTCGATCCGTTCCCACCATGAGTATAAGTACCAGAATGATCCGGGTTTTACTTGGAAAAAAGAACTTTCACAATTTTTTTTTAACCCAACGGCCGGTTCTATCGTACCGGAATGACCCGTGTTTTTTACCCGACCAAGGGCTGTTATTTCAGTGGAAGCCTGTCTAATAGTAAGTGGTGAAATGATAGAACTTAAAGAAAGAACAACCTCAAATGAAAGCTTACAAAATCCACCAAAGGTCGATTCAGCGTAACATAAACTCATCCTCCAAAGGTCTTGACGCAAATCCTATTCTAATGTTATTAATAACCATGGGATATGCAAAATAAAATGCATACGAAGTAATTTGGCAAAATATTATTTACAAACGTATTACTGTCTATGTACATATGTATGTATGTACGTTTGTATAACATTTCAACCCACTTTTTATGCGGTGGCATCCTTGCGGCATTTATTATATAAAGTCCACATCGTTGCAATGCGCCATAAAATACACGTACAACGAATTTACCTAACTAGGTTACGGCTTAAATGGCTGAAATGAGCACAGCACTCAGCGGATTAAATATATATATAATAACAAGGATTCGTTACTTTATGGGCTAAGTTGAGGTGTGAGAAAAAGTCTATAGCATTGTAAATGTTTTACAACTATATATATATTAGGCTTGACCTGAAACTTTTTTAATTTGTTTGAAAATTATATTCAGTTTTCAAAAAGAGAAACAAAAAATTGTGAAAATTCAGCCTTTAACAATAATTTTAAGAGGCCTATCATTTCTAGTAAAGATTTCTTAGCAGCTTTTACCGTGTCGACGATATAAGTAAGTTAAAGTTCCATAAAATCTTTTTTACTCCCCTTACAAACGTTATTCACTATTGTAGTTAAAGAGAAAAATTTAATACTTTTTTTAATAAATTAACTTTCCAAAAAGTTAAAACAATGTTCCCCAGTCTAATTTGTGTATGTATATAAGATAGCCACAAAGCCTAGTAGTTGAGTATGGTTAGTATAGAGTGGCAAAGGTAGCTGATACTAAAGCGGTATGAACGATAATGGATTTTCTGCATAAACACTTGAGTTAGCTATACATTTGGCATGGCAACCAAAGACGCATTTCATCGTAAAAAGGGTTACCAAAGGTTATTTCATTTTTACTGTGTCATAAATCTTCATACATTTTTACACCATATTTTTTCATACGGTTTTTTCTGTTTATTAACTCTTCAACTCCCATGGCTTCGTTTAAAAAAGAAAACAAAATCTCTTGCTGAGGACACGCCAAAAAAATATAACATTTTTCAGTGTCAGTCTCGTCTCATCGCCACTGTCTTTGTGTGTTACCTCACCATCATCTGGAGAAAATATAATAACAACGCCTGGGTCTTATTCTCTATTCAAATCTCTATTTCATGTAAAGTTAATCAGCAAAATACAAAGAAGCTCTAAAATGTAATTTCAGCAAAGCAATACACTATAGGCAATAGTCAGATTTATAAATTCAGATTCAAATTATCCACATACAAATTTTTAAAACTCTTTTGTATCTTATAATGATAAGAGTTAAAAATATAACTGGTATTTTGGTCTTAAAACTGAAATACGTATACGTTACTCATAAAAATTTAGGGTTAAGCCGAAAAAAAAAACATTAAAGGGTCAATTCTGTGCGTAACCGGTAATTTTGTACCTGGAAGATTATCTAACCGAAAATCGTAACCGTTGGCAATGCAGTTCATGTAACCGCCATTCTAGCGTACATGGCAACGCTGTCAAAAACAAACAATGCTCAATAAAGAATAAAATGCAAACGCGAACGAATCTACGTGTAAAAAAGTGCTTATATTGACTATTAATTCTTGTGAACTAGTATGTGTACAAAATTTTGCGGTATTTTCTGTCCACAAAAATATTTACAAAACACGTGCAATTTTTAGCGGTTGCGCGACATAACCACCTATTTTGGTGGTCACGAAATTGAACTGTAACTTAAGCCGACAGAATACCAAAAGGGTGTAAAAGTTCCAAACTAAAACGAATGTTGTCACCACACTAGAATTAGAGCGTAATTGTCATTGATCAACATACTGTTTAACATTTGACTCAATTAAATATAAAATTGATAGATGGAACTATTTACGAAAATCGATTTAAAATGTCAAGTTCTTATAAGCGAGTTATTAAAAATCAATTCTTAAAATCGATCGGGCATAGTCATAGTCAAATTTAAGTATGACTTGAGCCGTTTATTTTGAAAGTGGCATAAGTCACTTTTTCAAAAAAATCGAGTTAATGGCAACACTAAATACAATTGAACGGTATCTTTTCATTTTTAACAAATTTGCACTCAATAAGTTGAGAACTATTGAGATTTCTTCGAGAGAAGTATTGGTAATTAACGGTATAACAAACATGTTTATTTTGAAAGTGGCGTAAGTCGTTGTACTCAGGAAATTAATTACTATAGCGTAATAGCCGCCTGCCGAAAAAAATCCTTCACAGTACACAACATGGCGGAAAAAGATTTCATTTCAACACAATCATTGGAAAAATCTGTTTCAAAAAGAAAAGTAAATACAGACCAAAACAAAGTGAATTGGCTAAAAATTCAATGGATACGATTTTACCATGATATTCCCTATAAAATGTTTTATAAACTAACTTTAGATGAAAAAGATGAGTTTTTAACTTTGGATTTGTCACCAAAAAGAGGAAGACCTAGGCGTTATTCACAAATAGAGATGGATCCGTTATACGTTGGATCTCGTCCTGTTTCTTCAGCAAAATATAAAGACATGATGGACTTGCTTAATTATATACCCCCAATATACCACAGTTATTTTAAAAATTTGAAACAAAACACGATTTCCGAGGACTTAATCACTCCTATTGATGACGAAAATTAAATTGAACTGATGTATTTTCATATAAATTACTTATACTTACATTATGTTTCAAAATGAACTAATTATTTTTGTTTTTTATGAATATTAAAATAAAAAATACTTAAATCAAACCCTTATATTAAATATGTTGATGGTATGAATTATTATTATATAGGTAATTTATTCAACAATTTTAGTAAATCACTGCCCTTTCAAAACATCACTTCAGTAAAATACGTCGGACAAAATTAATATAAGTCAGTCATTTATCTAAACTATTTATTTTGAAAGTGGCTTAAGTCACTTTACCGTGTTGAAAAGTGGTGATTTTTTAATGTTTATACGAAAGTATTTATACTGAGAAAAATGTCAGTATCATTAGATAACAAATACAAGTAAATCTTCTCGAAAGTTAGCATCCATATTTTTAAACGTGTTGAAACGCAAACCCTTAAATATCTCGACTTAAAAAAAAAGTGACCTATGCCACTTTCAAAATAAACGGCTCACTTAACTAAATCAATGTTAGCATATGGCTTACACTGAAATCTCCTGCTATACTTGTCGTGGGTAAGGCTTCCGGGATGGCATAGTATTCCCAGAGGCTGTATTTGAGAAAACAACAAAAAAATTACTTTAAACGCTTTGCCGTGCCACTAAAGGCCATGTCTGATACAACTTTGGTGGTGCGTTGCGTGACATTTCATTTTTGACAGCTGAGATAAAATGTACGTAATTCAAAGCAACATGTCTCATAAACGTTTTTAACGCGCGTCAACGCAGAGACTTGCGAAGTCCTATCTTTTTGCGTGCGTTGACATTTATCTTTTATCAATTTATGTTTTATTTAATGAAACTCGCAAAATTTTAAAACTAAAAGGGTCAATCAGATAAAATTTTAACATATTTCCATAAACTTGGTACATTATAACATATTGTTTTGATACACACTTTGCAAGTAAACAATGTGCTTGCACGCTTCATTGTGGCATACCATTCGCGTTTTTCGCTTTTCTAGAAAAGTTTTAAATGTCAAGCGACGCGACAAAGTTTTATCAGACATCGCCTTAACGAAATATATATTAAGGCTGCGTAACACAGCACAGTGCTGTGCTAGTACGTTACCACTTATAAATGTGCCGCCCACAGCTATAGCAAAGTAACACGTAATGTACATTCGGCACAGCGCGAATTGTTTGTGTTAGTTAAAATTCAGTTAATGGTGGTGTCGCCATATTCATCTAAAATAGCTGATCCAACCTTTTAGAAGTCAATAGGCGTGTTCCAATCAGGAGTGATCCAGATTCATATAGAAATTTTGCATGTCGTTTAGTCTTTTGTAGTAGATTTTTTTACAGCCAACCCTTATTTGCTTGGTAGCACACACACACATATATAACACACACATATATACACAAACAACTCACATACAACTGATCCGTATCGTTCCCGTGAGAACTTGATCGTGATACTGATCTGGATAGCTGATTGGAACACAACTAATGTATTCAATTAAAGGTGTCATACCATAAGTGCATAAGTATGACCGCACCAAAGCGAACCAGTTTAGTTTCGATTTTTCGCCATATCCATAAACTAAAGATTTTTGACTAAGCAAATTTATAAACTTTTTGAAACTTGTCGGTTTTGTTTTCTATGCGTTTTGACTTACTGAGTCATAAGTTTTGCAATTCAATAGCAATTTTTGGCATTTTCCTCGGAAAGAAGTGCTGTTACCCAGGCCAAATGTATATATAAATATAAAAATTAATGAATGAACATATGTATGTGTGGTATGGCTGTGTAATAAACTAATCTCCAAATCAATTGCATTGGCCTATTTTCCTTTTCAACTATTCAGCTATTCAAAAAAAGTTTTTATGCGCAACATATGGTCCATTGCTGTTAATACAGTGACGATGTGCATCTCCAACCAGATGTGAACACATTTGATCCATCATAATGAAATAAATTCTAAGCATTCACTCAATGTTGACTCAACGACTTGACGAAGAGGAGGCGGTGAGCGATGTACATAAATGTAAAGCAACAACAAAAATACCAAAAATGGAATGCCTACAGCAATAACTATGCCAACAGCAGTAACAACAACAATAGTGACAGCATTAGAGTATTCACCACAAAAATGGTTGCAATGGAATTAGTAATTTGTATGCCGTTGTCATGCTTTTGAATACTTGATGGTTTGATGTGTACGTTTATTGTTTGTTGTTGCTTCTGTTGGATCAAATATTGTTGTTCACATAAACAGTACAACAATATGTAAACTCGATGTAGTGATGTATCAAACTAGTCTAAAAATATACCATAATACAACTAGTATACTTTCACATGTAACGAACTAGTCCGACAAGTAGTAAACTTGTACCAATAAAAAAAGCTACATGACTATCTCGTTTAGTTTGCTGTACATACTAGTTTAGAAGTAGGTTACTACAAGTTGGTTTGAATGCAGGGATTTTGCGCATATATTTTGACACATCTGGAATTCACTAACTTCTATAACGACATTGACAATCGATATTTTATCTTAACGATGACTACCTATAACGATTTCGGTATTCACTAACTATTTTTTTATCTATATTCGTTTATTTTGTCGCTAATTAACAACACATAATTTGAGGTTGTTAGCGAAAACTAAAATAAAATTATTATTATATTGATAGTATTGTTAAAGCCTAGAAATCCGACGAATCCGACGAAGAATTACTCTTGCAAACAAATGCTACTTCGGACTGAGTAGGCAATTGAAAAGTAAAGTCCTCTCTCGAACGAAAATAACACTCTACAAGTCACTCATCGCACCCATCCTGATATATGGTGCAGAAGCGTGGACACTAACAACATCTGATGAGGCGGCTCTGGGAGTATTCGAGAGAAAGGTTCTTCGAAAGATTTGTGGACCTCTACGCGTTGGCGACGGCGAGTACCGAAGAAGATTTAATGATGAGCTGTATGAACTTTACGCAGACGCCGACATAGTTCAGCGAATTAAAACACAGCGGCTTCGCTGGCTAGGCCACGTAGTGCGAATGAGCGAAGATGCTCCAGCCCAGAAGGTATTCTTATCGGCACCCGCCGGTGGAAGCAGAGGAAGAGGGAGACCACCACTCCGATGGAAGGACCAATTGGAGACCGATTTGCTACCCGCGGTGTTTCCAATTGGCGCCAGTTGGCGCAACGAAGAAACGACTGGCGAGCTATGTTGGTCGGTCAAAATCGCCCAGGCGGTTAGATGACCATTTAAAGAAGAAGTATTGTTAAAGAACAAATAGAATTTGAGTTCTTAGCGTACGTTTTGTCGCGAATGAGAAATACTAAGAGCGAATCGTTATAGCTAAGTTAGCGAATAGTTCAGTCGATAATAAAGGCGACGAAATCGTTAGTTAAAATCTTGAAAAATCGCATCGTTATAAGTAGACATCGGAACTCTATGAAATTGCATATTTTTGTTTAGCGGTATAGAGATCCCGGACCAAGACAGGAACTTGTTTTATTGAAAGTTAAGAAGTTTTGCGCCTATGCATATTTTTTGCATATTTTTCCAAGCAATTTAATTTTGATTTTTTTTGGTTTTCGAAATACTAGCGTAACACAATCATATTAATCTTTTTTAGTATGATCCAAGTCATAAAAATTTCATTAGAGTGGTGTGGTGACTTGTGCCTGGGTCGAACAAATTTATTTCTGCTATTCTTGTAACAAAGAATCTATGGTGGTTTTCAGAAAATATATACGATGTCCATAATCATTTTCGCTCAACATACTTGAAGTCCAGCGGAAATATTGATACTTAGCTTAGCGCTTATGCTTACACGTTACCCTCCATCACTGGTGCTTCCGTTGTCTTTTTTATATGCGGCAAAAAATATTAAATCGTTAGTAACATTTTACATCAATACCTAGCAGTTTTATGAAAAATTTTCTGAATTTCATAAGGTTTTATGAAATGTTACTCGATCTGGACACGTACTAAAATTAAACGTGCTGGGCTCTGAATTTGTTTAAAAAAATTCTGTGTGGTGAAACCTTTTAGAAATATACCACGGTTAATTTGTTGAAAAGGTGGTTTCGTAATAGGTTTTTTTGGATATTTTCTTTTATAATCAAATTATTTAGTTTGAGGTTGTACGTAACTATCAGCTAAAATAAATATTTGCTGTTGTCTCTAATTGAACTTGACTGCCAAACATTTGCTGCGTTTTTGGTATATTTTACTATAGAGAGAACATTCTCATAATATAAACTAATTTTAAATGATAAGAGGCACCGATTCAATATAGAAAATTTAGAACGAGTCCTAGTTGTAGTCTTGTATTCCTATTAATATCACTATTTATATTTCTCTACCTCAGCCTATACGTCATTCATATTGTGACTAGAGCTGTGTCTATAATATAAATTTTTGGAAAAACATCTCACATATAAATAAAAATGAGAGAGGGAAAATCATCCTATATTACTATTCACTTCATTACATTTTCTTTGATACCTATGCCATATAAATACATTCTAGAAGTATCCCTTGGTAACAAAAGTTACTCTATATAAAAGCAGATATCAACAGCTTTCATTTGATACCCATATTGTACAAACACGTTCCAGGGTTATTGATTGCTACCTCCAGACCCTAGTCAAATTGAAAATCTAAACCATTCTTAAGTCCCTTTGAAAACGCAAAAGTGGTTTTGTATATAAAGTTATTAGTCAGGAACTAGCTTTGATTTAATACAAGGCCCTGTTACCTAAATATCGATTTCATATTTTTGTCTATATTTTGCATATATTTTTTTCATATTTTCTCTATACAAATTTCATAGAATTCCGATGTCTAGTTATAAGTTAGTTAATTCCGCTACTGGACTCGTGTTTTTCTTCTCTGTTCTGAACTAGTATGGGACTAGTTGGCGCTCTGAGACAGTTTACACCTACTTATTTTGACTGTAGAATGGTATCATGTGGGGCAAAGACAAACGGGCTACAAGCAATTGACTCTGGCATGGTATAAGTGGAAGTACATATGTACATGTGCATGAATGTATATAAGTACATGTGTTGCACGCCCAATGTAACTGGGTCATTTGGATAGGGAAACGCAATGGATGCCCGCATGACCACTCACGCGTCATTCCGCCACTTCTATATATTCGGGTTGGACAAGTTGACAAAACCAGATTTTCCATCACCATATCTACATACATACAACATATATATTAACTGCATATACATTTGCATGTATATGTATGTGTAAATACCTTACTAACATCCCTGCAAAAAACAATACTCCTAAAGGACTCTGATAACTCCAACACTTATCCTCATTCATATAAAAAAGGTGGTCCAATTTACATGACAATGTCCGGTGATTGGATCACCTAATCCATCTCGGAGTACTCCGTTGCTTTGCTTTTGAATACTCTATAGACCACCTACGTGAGAGTACTCTCAAAATACTCCCATGGGATTACTCTATGGAGTATTCAACAGCAAAGCGAGAGTGAGAGTAGGTGGTCCTCAAAAGAACACATACTCCCTTCTCGCTTTCGTCTAGAATACTCTATAGAGTAATCTTTTGGCAGCATTTTCAAAGTACTCCAACGTAGGTGTTCTATAGACTATTCGGAAGCAAAGTAAATGGTACTCCGAGTAGGATTAGGTGATCCAATCACCGGACATCGCTATGTAAATTGTACCACCTTTTTTATATGAATGAGGATAAGTGTTGGAGTACTCTGGTGCTCCATCGTTTAATACAGGGATTTTGTATGTGGGTAATTTCATATCAAATCGGCCAATGCAGCTTGGCAATTATTTCTATTCGGTTTCTATATATTTTGAGCAAAGCTTTTTTCTTTTATTATATATCAAGTTCTACCAAAGAAAGAAACATATGTATAATTAAATTGTGTGCCTTCTTATTTCATAAAAGTGTGCCCAGTGATGTCAGTGCTATGTATTCTAATCATGGACTTCAAACAAATAATCAGCCTCAGTCACCCCCTTTTTTTTGAATACATATCTTGGTCTCATCCTTGGTTGCATCGGATTCGCCGCCATATTGGCGTGCCTGTAAAACCCCATCTTGAAGTGCCTGTCAGCCAAGTTTGATAAATAACATATCATACTGGTTCTGATACAGAATGATTGAAATCACTACGAGGACAGATGAAATATGACTTTGTTTTTTCCTGATAGTGTTCGTGACTTGTTTTTAACTAGAGCCATTTACTCATCCATACAAAGTCGGTAAACTCCTTTGGCAGTTCTCGCCCACTGAATGCCGATCTTCACAAGAGTCATGCTGTCCCAAATTCGTTCTGGATATTGCAACAGATTAAACTCTTACTTATCCAGACTGAACCCTGAAATGCCAAATGTCTGCTGGGCATGCGGCGTGTCTCATAACACTAACTATCTATCTATCTACCAATTTCACTCTGGTCCAATCCTATTGAAGGTTTCTGAGACTGCCGTTAGAAGAGCTTGGTGGCAATGCTAGGTAAGGAAAGTGACGACTAGGCAAGGCACGTATCGCTAACACAGCAACAACAATTGCAGGCAGGGAGGTCTATTTGGGTAGATAAGGTCATACAGGGTGGCTAATGAAAGCCGCTGCCAAAAAAAAATTAAATAACTTTTTTTCTATTTATTGAATCTGGTAAATTTTTTTTTTATTTTGCAGATTGACTTTTACATTTAACAAAAATGGATAACTGGGACACTGAAACAAGAATTTGGATTGTCCGCCGCTTTCACGCACTGGAGTCCGTAGTTTCGGTTCAAAGAGAGTATAGGCGCACGTTTGGCGGCAATCCTCCGAGCAGATGGACCATAATAAGACTTGTAAACAATTTTGCCGAGCATGGGACAGTCAACAGAAGACCTTACCATCGAAACCCTTCAGTTCGAACGGAGGAAACAATCGCTGCTGTAGCTGCTGCCATACAAAACAATCCACGTGTTTCGACAAGAAGCTTATCTGCTCAAATGGGTGTAAGCAGACAGTCATTACAGTCAATTATGCACAAAGATTTGGACTTGTTCCCATATAAAATTCAAATGGCCAACAAACTGAACGCTGCAGACTTGCCGATTCGCTTGGAATTTTGCCAGAAGATGCTTCAAATGGTGGAAGAGGATGGAAACATGTTGAACTGTCTTTTCATGTCTGACGGAGCCCATTTCGATTTAAACGGCAGCATAAACAAACAAAATTGTCGAATATGGAGTGCTTCCAACCCACAGATACTCCATGAGACGGAATTGCATCCACTTCGTGTCACAGTGTAGTGTGCAGTTTCATCACGCTGCATTGTCGGGCCCTACTTCTTCGAAGAAAACGGTCACACCGTTACGGTTACTGGAGACCGTTACTTGAGCATGTTGAGAGAGTTTTTCTATCCAGAATTACGCCGAATGAGAATTTCTTTCAACTCTGTGTGGTTTCAGCAAGATGGTGCAGCTCCTCATATAGCCCAACTTGTTATGACAGAATTGCGACGAAAATTTCCCAATAAGCTGATATCCAGAAACTCCACATTCCGTTGGCCACCCAGGTCGCCTGACCTCACTGCACCTGACTTTTTCTTGTGGGGTTATTGCAAACAGGAAGTCTTCAAAGCAAAACCAACAAATTTGAATGAACTAAGGCAATCCATTCGAGAAACAATTGCGGCTATTCCTGTCTCAACTCTCCAAGCAGTAATGAACAACTTTTTGGTAAGATGCCGCACATGCATCGACGAGCAGGGGGGGCATTTAAATTCCATTATTTTTAAAACTAATTAAGCTATATTTAATAAAATTTAATGAGCTTTAACATGAATAAAAGAAAAATGAATTCCATACACTGAAAAAAAAATTATTTGAGTTTCTTAATGTAGCAAAATTCATCAGCCACCCTGTACATCCTTGACTTTCCTCGATATTTCTATTGGCGTCAGTTAACGCGTGGAGGAAATTCAGTATAACACTATTTCGTCCGTCAAGTTCCATTCCATGAATGGATGACCTGACTAGGAAGACCGTAAGAGGCGACTAATACGCACAAAGGTAATGACGTGCAGCTCGATGGTTGATCTACGGATATGATGCCTCTCACCGCTCATTACCCATCTTATCCTTCCTTACGGAAGGAGGGGTGACGACCTAGAAGGTTTCATTGGTCATAAAGCGTTACCACCACAGCCGGACAGTACCGCAAGGGAGTACCGGAGCGTACCGGATTCAAATCCGGCGAAGGACTGTTAATTCGACAACACTCCCCAAAACCTTCGGGGAGTGTTTTTGTCGCTACCACAACAACAACAACAACCGAAGTACTGCTACAATAACAACAAGGATGTTCCGCGAAGTTAAAACATTTGTGCAAAATTATTGTGAGCAACATTACCAGCTCTATAGGAATTTGGAAAGAAATCTAAGAGCCGTTCGAAAGCATACTAAGTTTCCGACAAAGCCATTTCTCAGAAAAGCGCGTAAGAACTGGCTTAAATTGATGGTATTTAAATTATCGCCCTAACAGTAGTAGCCTGAGCTCTCTCTTAATGAAAGTGATTAAAATAATAAAAGTCGAAACTCCTGCTGTGAAGTTAAAAAAAAGCCACTCAACACCTACAAATCAGAAATCACGAAAGGCTTTGTTTATTTGAAAAGCATTGAGAATACCGAAAATTATAGGAGCCTAAACAATAAAGGAATTTTATATTGGCGAACAAATCATACTTCGAATTGGATAGGGAACGCAGAAGTAAAGTCCTCCTTAACGAAAAAAACTCTAACGAAACGATGACAACATCAAATAATATTCGAGAAACAACATCTTTGGCATTTCAATACAAATATTCGAATAAACGGATAAATTATTCGAATAAATACTATTCGAATTTTTTGAAACGAATATTATTATTCGCTTATTCGAATAGTATTTATTCGATTATTCGAAAATAGTCCCACTACTATATTACACACATACATTTATGTTAATTTGAATTTACCTCTAGGAATTCTGTTTTTTCACAAACAACTCTTTTGAAATTATCTTCCATTTCAAGGAGTACTGCGGATGTCAACTTTAAAATTTAAATTTAAACGCTGTAATAATCCAATATTCTTTCTTCGCTGGTCGATCGAAGTAATGTTTGATCGTACGGTTATGAACTCGTTAACTACTGTGACGATTCGGGCTTAGTTCTAGCTAGAGAATAGCAAAGGTCCTTTGGAATTCCAAAAACCCTTAATTGCTCCTTTTGCACTCAGGTCATGGTACAATAAGAAGGTAAAGTCAACTCTAAAGCAACAACATACTGGCGTAAAGATTGTCAAAAGCAGCTCTATGGTGTTAGCGAATGAAGGGAAGAGAAACCCGAAAAATTTTAATTTCTGAGAAATTATGTGGTGCAAGCATGGTTGAAAAGTGATTATTATTGAATAATGTCGCCATATTTGCAATTGTTTTTAATATCAGCGTTAGAAACACCACCAAATTGCAAATGCAAATCACGCTTGTTTACATTTTGTTGGTTTAGATTTTGCTGTTAGCATCTCCTTCTGACAATGTATACGCCAGTGTATTCAAAAATATTCAATCAGCTGATGAAATGGCAGAACGTTCTTATTGAACCATGACTCAGGTGGTTTTTAAACGAGTCTTAAAGTGTCAAAAGGGCTTCTTAGTAGCTCCTTGGACGACCGGGTCGCAGTCATTTACCTACCCACCCTGTTGCAACCACTGCATGGAATTTAATTAATTTTTCCCAGATGCTTTCTAGAGACCTATCTTTAAATATAGGACACATTTTAGTAAGCACTTAGCGATATATGTAAGAAAATAACATTTTTTTCCCAAATTTCCTTGAAAATCAAATGTAGACTTGTCGCCTGTGAGATAGCAACCAAAACCAAAAAGCAACGATTGTCATTTTTTCTGCTCGCTAATTTTTTTTATTTTTTTAAATTTAAAAATTTGTTTTAGCAAGCAGAAACAGTTTCATATAGCATCGAAATGATGGATAAAAACGGTCATAGATGTTGTGTTGACAAAAAAACAAACATAGGGATAAGCGATGTAATTAAGTTCAATATATTGTCTGGTACGGGATATAATGATTAAAATCGGACCCAGTCTTAGTTCTGAGACGCAGCGAAGCGAGCGGGGTTTACTAGTAGTTACTAAATAAAAAAGCAATGTTTTTTTTTTAATGAATATGACTATTATTTATTTTTAATGCATCTGTTATATATATTTTCGTTTTGCTTTTGTTTTTCTTTTATTATTTTTTGTTACTTTTTTGCTCTGTTTCGTAGTTTTTTTTTCAATTATTTTATATCTTTTATATCCCATATATATATTTTTGTATATGTACGTTCAATATTTTATTTATTTTTGTTTTTCGTTTCGGCTGCATATAATTTTCTCGATGCTCTCTTTCACTAGCATTAAATTATTATTAATTATAATTACAATTAATCAGTATGCGTTCATCTGATTATTCGTTTTTTTAGACATTTAATTAGAAACTATACATACGTATTTTATTTATTAATATTACTTACATACATACACTTCAATTAAAATATGATCAATGACATAAAGTACTTGCGTTCAGCCATTGGATTTTCATGTTTTGGTTGCATTTCTTTTTTTTTTTTTTGTAGTTTTTTTATAGTTTCCTTTTTTTGTTGGCTTGTTAATAATCTTAAAATATGAGCGCATTAAAATTTTATTTTTCACAAAAATATATATACAGCTGTGTTCAATATAATACATAAATGACAGAAACCACATAAAAAGGAATTTTAAAGTTTGCACAAAGTTCTGTAGACCCATCAATTTTAGCATAGCATTGTGCAAGTTAGAACTCGATCAAAAATTTCCCTGAATTTTCAGAATTTTTTTCCTCAAGGGTGTTGATAGATTTCTTTCATACAACGCATGAAAAAAAAAATTTGTTTTGTATGGAAAAAATACCCAACATCCTTGACAAAAGATAATTCTAAAAATTCAATGGAAATTTTGAGGTACTGCTAACTTGCACATATTATGCTAGAATTTAATGAGCTATAAAACTGCGTAGTACTCAACAATTTTCTATATATACTGCCCAAAAATATTAAAATTTTCATGTAAATTTTTAAAAGTTGATTTAACTTTCCTGAGCTTTGTGTAAACTTTTAAATTTCTTTTTATGTGGTTTATGTTGTTGGATTCGCTATATTTTAAATGAAAATTATTAAAAACACATCTTATTTTCATTTCGTCGAACGATATCTAATTTAATTTCACTACTATTTTATTGAACACAACTGTACATACATACATATATACTTATACGTATTTGTAAGTAATAACTGAAATCAAGTTTTAATTCAAAAATCAAACTAAACGCTCATAAACTATACTGTGGCAAAGCCAAAACCATACAAGATTGCAGTCTGTCTATGATGCAACTAAATGAGGGCAAACACATTGTTCCAATAGACCTTTTTTACCTAAACGTGATATTAATTTTTTAAAGTGTAGCTAAGTTGCCACAAATTAATGTAAATTATTTTAAAAATTTTCATCTAAAACTGCATTTCCTTTGTGAAGCCATGGCTAAATTTAATAACGAATAGTTAATTAAAACACTTTTACGCAATATTTTGCACACGTTCTTAGGAAAATGTGGGTTAAATGTTTTATAACAATATTCCATTTTTTGTTGGAGATTCGCATTCACTAAAAACGCAACAAATTTTATTTTTTAGATTTTCCAAAAAATGTGTTAAGGTTTCAAGCAGTTGCCGTTATTGGGTTTAGAAAAAACACAAAAAATGCAACATTTTTGATATAATTTATACGAACTTAAGATCACTTTAGCAAAACTTCAATACAATATAAAAAAAAAAGAAATGTACGGCGGTTGGCCGAATATTTTAGGCCTATTTAACTTTCATTGTGCCAAAACTGCAATTTGTAAAATTACAATTTATAAATCAACAAATGAAATAAAACATTTACCATTTTTTTCTGCATACATATTTAAATTTTTGCTTTTATTTTTTTGGAGCTTCATTATCTATCTTTATTTTACCTTTCCAATTCAAAACTGTACATTGGTAATTAAAAAAGAAAATTCAATTTTACAATAATTTGGGTAAAAAATTTAATTACTCTACTTTTCACTGCAGTGCACAGCGGGACATTTTTCAGAAATATCTTCAAAAATTAAATATCTGGCTATGAATAGCGTAAATAATGGTCAAGAAAATTCATTACAACCCTTTTTTCTGCGATTTATTTTTTATTAAACCAACAAAAATGAGTCCTGTTTAACTTGGCTCGCTTATTTCTTATATAGTTTGGTATGTATATTTTAAATTGCAATGTCAAAAATTCAACAATTTTCCAAAAAATTAGATATTTACAACTGATTCTACACAACTTTGAAAATCTTTTATTTGAAATAAAAACAGAAATTTTCATAGCTTTGCGGGTTGATAGCTCACTCAGTTTAAATTTTCGAAAATATTGGAAAATTCAGCAATATTCTAAAAAGCCTTTATGTATTGTCGAAATAGATGCCCAAACTCCAGTAAACTTAAGGTTTAAGCTTCAAAATTTAGCAGATTGCAAAAATGCGCTTCTATCAATTTTCCGAAATGCGACAAAAGTTTCAATTTTACAACTCATAGTTCATTCAGTTTAATACTTCGAAATTTTCGAAAATTCAACAAATTGCAATTACGCGATTGAATTAATTTTTTCGGAATTCGTTTCAGGCTTTTGCCATTTCTTAATAACAAAATTTTGTTCAAAATGCCCACAGTGGAAGTAAGCAAACTTCAAACACAATTCAAAAGCAATAAAAGTTATAGACAAAATACATATTTCTTCGCAATTCGGGACGATGTATATTTTGAAAGCATTATCATGCATTCATATAAATACATGTGTGTACAGTGGCGGCCATATAATTAGGAACGTCGCTCTAATATCATCTTTTCTTCATATTTTATCAAAACCTTCACTGTAAAACGGACGACAGCAAAAAAAAAAAAAACGAGAATGTGGAATAGCAACTATGAGAAGGTGTTCTACTTCATCCGTCGTTTTTATTAAATGGCCCATAGTTATTTTTTAAATTAAAGTGAAGTTTTCCGATTTGTCCTCATGTTGGTCTAAAATATTTAAAAATGTCGTCTAAAACTAATTTCATATTAAAAATTTGTTGAGTATGTACATAATTTTGTTCCTAATTTGGAAAAATAGGGAAAAATATAATGATTAGTCAATTTTAGAGTATGCAAGTTCATTTTAATTTCCATCATGATCATTTTAATTTCAATAATGATCGGAAAACCACTGAGATAAAGTCAAATACTGGCTGCCATATCAAAAATTCTTTTGTTTCGAATTAGTCCGATATTAGTCGGTATTGTGTTGCGAATGAAATTTTTTTTCGCTTATTTAAAAAAAAAAAATGTTTGTAATTTGACAGCTTTGGAATGACATTTCCCATGCAATGGAGTGTAACCATTGTATTTCCCCCGAAATACTTTTTGCAACACTAAAAAGAATATGTTTATATTGAAATAGGGCAACCAAAACTGTCTCGCCAATTGTTCGATAACGAATCGGAGTATAGAAGACAGTTCGACAATAATTTCAACACAGTTGCCAATTTTGATAAGAAATATCCTTTATCGGCTTAAACATGCCTTAAGATTGTTAAAAACTATACCGAAGTTCAATGTAATTGTTATTGTTGTTTCTTCTAATTACATGGTCAGTAAATGCATTGAATTTTGTATATATTAAATCCATTTACAATCTGCTTTTTTTTGTTGTTTGAGCCGTGTTCCTAATTACATACATTTCGGGCACATTTACTTAATCGTCTGTTGCAAATGTCAACGATTTTACATTGTATTGTCAAATTTGTTTGACTAACGACTTCAAAAAATGTATTCATTTCAGTAAATGTTGAAAATGTTGTAGGTAAACGTTTGCTTTTCGTTTTTTTTTTTTTGTCTCGTACATTAACATTAAATTATACATATACTTATTTTTGATTTAATTTTTTGAATTTTACTTGGGATTTTACATTTTTTTTTTATTTTTTATTTTCTTTTAGTATTCTTTAATGTACTATTTTCATGTAAAAGTATTTTTTTTTACTGAATTAAGGTTTAATTATTATGTTAAGGAGCTTGTAGGATGAAATCATTACATTCCCATTCATTGAATAACATTTTTGGATTTCCGCCTTTACACATTTCAAAAACATTGCTCAAGAGAATAATAAACTGATAAAAACTGTAACAATAACAAAAAAGCGTCTAAAGGTTAAATGCTGCGATATTCCAAAATAAATTGATAGTTAAAGAAGTGAATTGTATACCAGCAAAGTTAAATAGTGTATAATTTTTTATACTATGGGTGGCAAAATTAGGTTTTAAGAGACTTAGTAAAAGCGCTAAATGTTTATTCTTGCATATTCACTATCTCCGCTAGAGTAGGAGGGAGGCTTTTAGTTCGTTCCATCGCTATACTCTCAAATATTGTTTCAGTACACTTAAATTTTTTTTTTTTTTCATTTCTCTGTATTATATTGGTTTCTTTTACCAACAACTTCAAATTTTCACACAAAACATATTTATCTTTTTTTAATAATTAGCATTTATATTGTTTTGATCAAATTAATTTTATATTTATATAATACATCAATTAGTTATAATAAATTTAATTTAATTTAAATTTTTTCATGTGTTGCTTCCTCTTTACGGTGTATTTTAAACTACTTACAAGTAAATAATTTTTTTTTTTCGTTTTTTTCTTTTATTTTTCATGTTTAATTTTTCGATTTTTTTGGTTTTTTCTTTTTAAAAACAGTTGAATCTCTTAATTCATAAATCAATTATATGCTTTTTCTATCTTTAGCTTAAAAAAAAAACTTTTCAATCTTCTGCTACTTCTGTTTGAATGGAGCGGCAGTGCACGCATAGTGGATTATGGCCGGCTGCAGACTGCCAGCAACGCCGCCTTCGCCACCAACAGACCCAACACTTAATACATATACATAAATTCTGGAAAATATCACCACCACCTATTTCCACTACAGCCACGCTACCACCATCACTAGTGTAAGAACGTTGTCTTTTTACTGTAGTTGTTAATGTTGATTTTTTGTAGTTAATATTTAATTGATTTCTTGAATTTCGCCATCTATATTGTTTATCTGTGGCGGGTGATTTGATTTTACCATGCATGAGCGTGCCACCGACTCAAATAATCTGTGTGAAATAACAAAAGAAAAGATTTGTTAAAAATACACATTTTTTATTTCATTCATCATTTCCAAGTTTTTTACATTATCAAACAAATCCACCGATATATGGTCTCTGGTAAACATATAGTTCACAAGCACCTTTTTTAATTTGTACTTTCGGTTTTTGAATGACTTTCCAAAAAAATAACTATTCATTCGGGTGTTTGCCTCAAATATTTAATATATGTACATACTGACCTTGAAATTTCTGGCGCACAATGGACAAAGTCATGATCCCAAAATTTGTAGATAGGATTTTTAATCAGTTCGATAAAAGTGATCAACAACCCCCACGGATGTGGACGATTCACTATAAGTCGTTCTAGTAGAACACGTGTTATTTGCTCTTGTATCGCCTCTGAATTGGCCTCGGCGAATAGATGTAACACTGCACAACTAAAATAGTGTGTATGACTATTTGGATAACGTAATTGATTGGCGATTGCATTTAGGAAGAGATAACGTCCTTCGGTATCCAAGTCTACAGCCAAATTCTGGAAAATATCCATGTGTGCGCTGTGTGCGATATTTGATGTATTGGGCACAAAATTTTTACTTCTGCAAAAAAAAACATGTGTTTATAAATAGTTGCACAACTTGCGAATTTGTATGTTTTCTTTTGAAAATTACCTTATATGTGAAATAGCCTGCGTTCCTACATACAGTACGAGCGCATTCATCAGTGGAATGTTGTAACGCGACCCAGGCTCATTTGAAATTTGCAAATGTGAACGTAATTCCGATAAAAATGTAACTGGTGCTCGCGCTTTCAAATACGAATCAAGATCCTTTTTAAAATTTGCCGGTTGAATATTAAATACATAATTGGAGCAAATTTTTGGAGCTGATGCTGTTTCAGCCAGCATATCCACCTTCAGATTTGGTGTGAAAGGATCAGGCAAACGCATATTACGTGGAAAAGCAGCTAATATGATGTTACGCATTTGTATGCAATTTGGCGGTATTGCATCACAAAAGCCAAAATGATAGTCACATAAGAATTCTGGAAAATCGTGCAATAGCACAAGCAAAACCCGCAGCGTTCCTTTATACAATAATTGTACGGGCTTCGCTAGTTCGGCGTTTCGCAAGAATGGTGCCAAATAACGAAACAGATCAAGCAACAGCTGTGAATACAGTGGCCATCCTTTCTGTTGTGGAATTTGTGCAAGTATACGTCCAATAAAAATGCGATGTGAGATCAACTCTAACCAAGCGTAGCAAAATCCGGGTGCTAATGCAGGATTTAATAGATGATAAGTATGTGAGAAAGCAGTCATAATGCTATGCATTAGACTCTCTAGCACAGCATCCGGTGAGCTTAGCTCTAGGAATAGCATCACAAAAAAGCGATGATAGCCGAGCTGTTGGAATGCGGTGCCATGTAGTTCTTGATCTTGCAACAGTATACCCAGAACGATGCCCAGCACCTTGTTAAGCAGATTGATTTTCGTAGTTGGATTGCCAGCTTCACCAGAGTGACGTACCAACAAAGCGATTAAATGCACAAAAGCGTCTATCCAGTGGAAAATTTTTGTACGAGCTTGCATTGCTGTATTGCTGGGATCGTTAAGTATGCGATATACCAAATCAATACAAATTTGTGTAGCCTGACGGAAGAAGCGCGTTATCAGGTCATCGGTCTTTAAAATACCATACATATTCATCTTTTGTACGAACGAAGTGAAAATTTTGGTTTCACGTGACAAATTATTTGATTGATTGTATATAGACACCCAGTCTTTAAGCAGAAATTCTGTTTTATCTTGCAGACCTGGTGGATCGTCGCAATCGTTCGACTATTAAGTATAAAAAAATTCATGTACAATTATATTAAGAAAAACAAAAATAAACACTATCCCACTTACTCGTACATGTTGCATGCCTGAATGCATATATTGTGTAGCTCCTGCCAAATATCGGTCAGCTCCTCCGAAAGGTCCTGCATCCATCATATCAATTTGATGAGTCAGCGCTTCAGGATAACGTTGACGATTTTGTGGCAAACGTCCCAACATCTCAAAAGTACCAGTCATCTCTGTTTCTAAAGTAGCACTGGTGCGTCCATCAAGTAAACGTTCCATTAATGTCATTGCAAATGTCACCGCCATATAATTGTTGCCATTATCCATGGCTTCACGCAATAACAAATCAAACTGCGGCACATTAATGAAATGTGAAGTGATGAGCAGTTTTATCGCTTCCACATTATAGCGCACCTCTTCACGTATATCAAAAATGCATTTCGTTATGGCACGCTCCGTTACTCCAGCGCCAAAAGTATTCTGCAATAATGTTAGAATACGCAAATGTATATCACGATACAATTTCATTTGCTCAATGTGTTCTGGTATATTCACAAGACCCTCAACAAGACCCTCGATAACACGTGTTAGTAGATTGAGAGCCGAATCATTATCACGTATACGTCTTGTGACCATGAGCGCATTAAGTAAAGCATGCATTTTGCCTGCTTGCAACTGTAATGTGGATACGTTGATGGTACTATTGAGGAATGCTTCCATTTTGCCAGCTAAATCAGCATACATAAGCCCCAATTCGTCAGTGCCGAAGGAAGCTGGTGGGATTTCCTGTGGCTTGGGCAGGAAAAGTGCAATGTCGCGTTCAGTCATCGGTTGAAATCCGGGTATATTACGCGCAAACTCTGCATAAACAGCAAATTGTGTATGTGGAATGCCACCAACTTTTAAACGTACTTGTTCTGGCATACGCTCAGTTTGATATGCCAATGTCTGTGTGTCATAGAACCGACTATAATCCAGTAAAAGAATTTTTATTTATACATAAAAACTAAAATATGAATGTATTTATACATACCCTCCTTCATCTCTTGTCATTTTTCGCGTATCGAAATCAGTGGACATGCGCCTATCTATTTCTGGTGTTGACTTTTCAGCAGCCGTCTTTTGTATGAAAGCGCAAGCCAATTCGACATTATCATTACTTAATTGCACTGCAGCAGCTTCAATTTCCTGATAACTGGGTCCACCAGTTAGTGCCGAAAGAAAAGCTTTACGTATATTATTTGTCAATGTCTGTGATAAGGAGTCTTTACAGGTAATCATCGCCATACCGGCCGACAAGTAACGCACCATTTGGTGAGCAGCTGTTCGCATACGATTTTCATCTGGATCAAGCGCAAAATCTTTACGTACTACTTGCTCTGTTGTTGTTACAGCAATACGTACACTACGATCTACAACCGGCTGCAACCATTCAGTGATTGTACGTTCAATCGCATTTAGTACAATATGTTTCAAGCCGGGATTGGCATGCAAAAAGGCAATGTTTGGTGACAGCACCACATGTTGAGCTATCAAATGGAAATTTGATATATTTATATCCACAAAGGAAAAACGTGGTTCTGGTGCTTGCATAATGACTTGTCCTGTAGATTCATTGCTAATGCTAGGTGAAGGCACTACACCGCCTGGTATATTACTAGCGCCACCGGCGCCGCCACTCCCACCGCTCCCCAAAATTAAGGATTGTGCGTCTGGTTCGTTTGGAGCCATTTGACTTGGTCCTGGTGTTTGGCCTTGTGATGATGGTTGTTGTGTTTGCTGTTGCTGTTGTTGTTGTTGTGGTTGTTGTTGTGGCGGCGCATCGATACTCTTCGGCTTCGGTTGTGACATTTGATGTTCAATATTCATGGAACGCGAAGGATCCTTCAAATATACAATTGGCTTCAATTTCTGCAAATCTATATTCAATGTCTTGCAAAGCACTTCTATTTCAAACTTTAGATTAAGTTTCAATTCAGGTTCCTGATGCAATTCACCAAGCACATGCATTATAGCCATAGTCCAAGGGTTTGGAGTTTTGAATACTTTCGACTTGCCCGACGACTCTAAAATCTTGGCGACAAACGGTACAACAAACAGTAACTCTTGTTGACCCTTGTGATATGCCTCAGCTACTAATGATTTCAAGTCCAATTCAATTTGTAAAATAGGCTTATTACGTCCAAGTGTCATCATACCCAACCAATGACCAAGATTCTTTAACAAACTACGATCTGAGAAATTCACCACACCCTTGTCGGAACGTAGCAAAACTTTTATATTGCGCAAAGTCTCCTTGGTTACATGTTTATTGATATCGGGATTTTTCAAAGCTTCCAAAAAATTAAAATATAATGAGTGAAAATTGAATTCCAATGAAGCACGTTTCAGTACAAGGTATTGTGCTAGCCATGGCCAATATTCCTTGGTCATGATCTCCTTTATCTCTTCACATTTCTGTGGTATATTAAGCTGACTTAGATTATTAAATATGAAAGCAGTTTTATCTTGAACAGGTTCGGGCGGTATAGTTACTTTCTCTTCCTGATTGGCAACCAATAATGTATCTATATTTGTTGCTGTTGCAATCGATTTCATCCGCGATGCATGTATAGATTGGGCAACAACCATTGGCTTTTGTTGAGTTGGCGTTGTTACTAGGTTGCCTGAAAATTTAATACAAAAATAAACTATTGAGAAATACTCTGAAATTTGTAATTAAAAGGGAAGTATGTCAACTGAATTCACAGAACAGGGGTTACAGAGTTACACTCCCGACTGTCGCCACGCTCACCAGCGTCTCCATCTCGCACGGCCGCTCAACACTCCTATCCCCTCCGGAATAGGCCAGATATGAGCATCGCCGAGTGTCAGTTGTTGTTGTCGTTGTGGTAACGACAAAAACACTCCCCGAAGGTTTTAGGGAGTGTTGTCGAATTAACAGTCCTTGGCCGGATTTGAACCCGGTACGCTCCGGTACTCCCTTGCGGTACTGCCCGACTGTCGTGGTAGCGATTTATGACCAGTGAAATCTTCTAGGTTATGTTGTTGTTGTTTTTGTTGTTGTAGCGACTACTTAACCTGCCTAGGATGTCACCCCTCATCCAACACTGTCATCAGGCTCTTCTAACGGAAGTCCAAGAAACATCGCGGCTTCAACAGGGGTGGACCAGAGTGAAATTGGTGTTAGAAGAGTTGAGCAGATGAACAGATGGTTAGTATCGTGGGGAGACACGCCGCATGCCGGGCAGACATTTGGCATGTCAGGGTTCAGTCTGGATAGGTAAGAGTTTAGTCTGTTACAGCATCCAGAACGAAGTTGAGCCAGCGTGACTCTTGTCTCCCTGGGCAGTTCGCGTTCCTCGTCGGCTCTAGGTCATGTTACCCCTCCTTCCGCAAGGAAGGATAAAATGGGTAATGAGAGGTGAGAGGCATATCCGTAGATCAACCATCGAGTTGCACGTCATTACCTTTGTGCATATTAGTCGCATCTTACGCCCGGTATGGCTACCTCGGGCATATTCTAAACCTCTAACCCGCAGGGGCGTCAGTCCTCTCTTTCTCTGTCCCCAATGCCTCCCTCCTGCTTCCAGATTGCACGTGGGCCAGGGCCACCACCTCCTCGTACCTTTCACTACGTGCACCGTTTGTCGGCAAAGATTATATACGCCTGCGACATCGGTCAAGTGCAACAACTGCCTTGGCCTGTGTCACACCCTTATGTGCTCTGGGCTCGCAAACGGTAACCTGTGAATGGATACGTTCATAGCCCCCTGTTGCAGTACACAGCCGCCTTCCACGCCAGACAACATCGGCCATGGCATTGTCAACTCTAGACTGCGACATAGTTTAGGCCTTAGCCTACCTCCATCTAGGCAAACGCATCCGTCCCTCACGCCTAACATGTCCCCTGTCTCCCCTCCTACACACTTCAAAATTTTGCATCTGAACTGTAACGGATTAGCTGGAAAGATCGCGGAGATAACTGACTTTATGAAGTCGCACAACATCAAAATCGCCGCGATACAAGAGACAAAATCTAACGCAAGATCGGACTTACGAAATTGTGATGGGTATAATGTACATCGAAAAGACCGTCCCAGCGGTCTTGGGCGTGGCCTTGCGTTCATTACACATCACACTGTACAATATAATCTATTTTCCCCTGACGTCGACCCCAGGGACTCTACCTTAGAATGCCAATGCATAGCAGTCCGGTCAGGAGACGCCGACCTGCAAATCATAAACATCTATATTCCTCCTGCCATGTGTTGTCCTAGAGATTATCATCCCGACAGTAGTGCGTTGCTAAGGGGCGATAACCGTCTAATCCTAGGCGGTAATCGTCTAATCCTAGGCGAATTCAACGCGCATCGCGATCTCTGGCACTCCAACTTGCCAGCAGACCGCAGAGGACACTCTATTGCAGACCAAATAGACAATTCAGCATTGTTGTTGTTGTTGTTGTTAACAGTGCTTCGCCCTGCCCAATGGGCTCGATCACTCTAAATTGTCATCAGGCTCTTCTAACGGAAGTCCGAGGAAACGCGCAGTTTCCACAGGGTTGGACCAGAGTGATATGGGTGTTAGAAGAGTGGGTTCAACTGAACAGGAAAAGAGATGTATGGTATCATGAGGGGTCATACCACATGCAGGGCATGTATTTGGTATGTTGGGGTTCAGTCTGGATAAGTAAGAGTTTAACCTATTACAATATCCAGAGCGAAGTTGTGCTAGTATGACTCTAGTCTCCCTCGGAAGTACACGCTCCTCTTCAGCCAAATCAGGTGGTTGAGTATTAATAACGGGATTCACAGGCCGAGATCTGAGGGATCTGTCTACCGACTCAGTGTGGAGGTCAGTTAGAGCCCGTCTATGGTTCCGCAGATCAAACGGCAAAGAGATATGATGCCGGATCTCATCGTAATGCTTACGGAGATGTCTCCTTATGTCTCTGGGGGGCGGTGCTACATCCAAAAGATGTCGGTTTGGATGACTAGGTTTATGACAGTTCAGAAGGAACTGTCTACTCAAGAGTTCCGCGTGCTCTTGAACATTGAGCAATTTTGCCTCTTGATGGAGGTGAGACTCAGATGACATAAGCAGGCATCCCGTAGCAGTTCTGATGGCGGTGTTTTGGCAGACTTGCAATTTCCTCCAGTTGGTGTCAGAAAGGTTGGGCGACCATATTGGCGCAGCATAGTCAATAACCGGCCGGCCAATGGCCTTATATGTAGCAAGCAATGTTTCTTTGTCTTTTCCCCAAGTACTGCCGGCCAGTGACTTGAGGATCTTATTGCGGCTCTGTACCTTTGAGGCTATTGCGGTGGCATGACCAGCGAAGGTGAGGCCGTTGTCAAATGTCACACCCAAGATTTTTGGGTGGTTGACAGTAGGTAGAGGTACTCCATCTACGTGGACATTTAACTCTTGCCCCATCTGCGCATTCCATGTAGTAAACAGGGTCGCCGTAGATTTGGTCGGAGACAGGGTCAGATTACGCTCGGTGAAGAAGCTGGAAAGGTCATGGAGGTAACTGTTGATTCTAATACAGAGTTCATCAATGGAGGGACCCTTGCCCGCGGCCATTATCGTGCAGTCGTCAGCGTAGGAAACAATGGAGACTCCCTCTGGTGGGGGGGGAAGTCTCGAAATATAGAAATTAAACAAGAGCGGAGAGAGAACACCACCTTGCGGCACCCCTTGTTTTATTCTTCGTGGTCTAGATTTCTTGTTCCTAAATTTGACTGTTGCCTGTGGACCATTGAGGTAATTAGCGGTCCACCTTTTAAGGCCGGCAGGGAGCGGTGTCTCTTCCAGATCCCGCAGGAGTGTGGCGTGATTGACCGTGTCAAATGCGTTTGATAGGTCAAGTGCCACGAGAACCGTCCTATGGTTTGATGGGTGTTGATTCAAACCGTTATTAATCTGCGTTGTAATGGCGTTCAAAGCGGATGTCGTGCTGTTCAGTTTTGCAATGAAGTAAGGGAGCAGAATGGTCTCTAGTAATTTCACTACCGGCGAAAGGAGGGATATCGGGTGATAAGACTGTCCTTGGTTCGCCGGCTTCCCTGGTTTTAGTAGGGGAACTACAATCGCTTGTTTCCATATCTCAGGTATAACGAAGGTAGTTAGAGAGAGATTAAAGAGAGCCGCTAAATAACTCTGTCCCTCATGGCCTAGATGTTTGATCCACTTCATGGAGATTCCGTCGGGTCCGATGGATTTTGAGGGTTTGACCTTCATTATGGCTTCCTTAACCTCTGTGACTGAGACGGCAATGGGCGCAGTAGAGTGTTTGTGTTTGCGCGCACGTGGGAAGGCTCTTCTCTTAGTCCTATCCGCAGGTGGATGCATTATAAACAGCCGGCAAAAGGAGCTCGCGCATCTCCTGGCGTCCGATTTGACACTGTCGCCGAAAGCAATGGCGACCTTGTCTTTGTGTTTGGTCGGATTGGATAGGGCCTTGACAGTCGACCATAATTTGCCGACTCCGCCGGAGAGGTTGCATGTCTCAAGGTGTTGTTTCCACTTAGTCAGCTTGTGTTCGTTGACAATCCTACGGATTGCCGCATTGAGATCTTTTTTTCTGGGATCTGCGTTATTGATAAGTCTCACTTGGTCACGTTCTCTTGCCATTCAGCATTCTGTACAGTCAATGGAGATGCCCCCACCAGGGTGGCAGGTAACTACCACAGTTCGCCAGACATCTCCATAACGAGCGCGGGCCTAATTAACTTTGTCATCTGGCGACCGATGCTTACATTAGCCTCAGACCACCTACCCATCTCACCCTCTCTTGAAAGGCCGACCGACTTCATAACGACTGATAAATTAACATACATCAACTTCACCAAAGCGGACTGGGACCGTTTTACTGACTATACAGAGCGCTCCTTCGCTGGCTTACCCACTCCTAAAGACGTACGCAAAGGCGAAAGCGAGTTGCGCAAGATCATTTATTCAGACACAGGCCTCTTTATTCCTGCTGGTAGAATGCCAGAAATTCGTTCGAATTTTCCTGCAGAAACTGCAGCGATGGCAAGAGAACGTGACCAAGTGAGACTCATTAATCCTGCAGATCCCAGAATCAAAAATCTTACCGCGGAAATTCGTAGGATAGTCAACGAGCACAAGCTGACCAAGTGGAAACAACACCTTGAGGCATGAAACCTCTCCAGCGGAGTCGGCAAATTATGGTCGCTTGTCAAGGCCCGCCATTGCATTCAGCGACAGCGTCTCTTTTGAACGACCGACCGACTTCATAACGACTGATAAATTAACATACAGCAACTTCACCAAACCGGACTGGGACCGCTTTACTGAATATACAGAGCGCACCTTCGCTGCCTTACCCACTCCCACGGACGTACGCAAAGGCGAGAGAGAGTTTCGCAAGATCATTGATTCAGCCTCATGCCGCTTTATTCCTGCTGGTAGAATACCAGAAATTCGTCGGACGCCGGGAAATGCGCGAGCTCTTTTTGCCGGCTGTTTATAATGCATCCACCTGCGGATAGGACTAAGAGAAGAGTCTTCCGACGTGCGCACAAACACTCTACTGCGCCCATTGCCGTCTCAGTCGCAGAGGTTAAGGAAGCCATAATGAAGGCCAAACCCTCAAAATCCATCGGACCCGACGGAATCGCCATGAAAATGATCAAACACCTAGGCCATGAGGGACAGAGTTATTTAGCGGCTCTCTTTAATCTCTCTCTAACTACCTTCGTTATACCTGAGATATGGAAACAAGCGATTGTAGTTCCCCTACTAAAACCAGGGAAGCCGGGGAACCAAGAGCACCTGGTGTCACGTTCGTGAGGCGGCGGGTTGGAGAAAAATTCAAACTTTGATTAACTTTCTCGAACTTTTTGTACTCTTTAAAACTTCTATTTATGTGGTTTCTGTTATAGGTTTCGCTTTTTTCTTTTAATGAAAATTATTAAAATTACATAAATAATTATATTCTATTTCTCGGCAAATCAGTGCAGATCCAATGTGGGCTATTTTAAAAATTAAGAAAAAGGAACACAGCATAACAACGAAAATGGCGTTGAAAAATGCTTTCAATTCACTAATGGAGCGCACAGCCAAATGTGAACAGCCTGTACTGTCCAAGAGGATTTTCTGCTGTTATGAAATCAAAGCGTGGAGCTACCAAATATGAATGCTAACGCTCACTTATTTTATTTTTACTGATTTCTTAAAAAAAAAGATAATTTCTTTACTATTAAAAACGAAAAATTATCTAATTAAAGGGTTGCATAGTTCTTTTGGTAGAGGCTAAGCGGCGCCCGCCTCTATTCAGGTGTCACTTTATTGCACATATTCGCAGACAAATCCAAGCTTATTCGGGGAATGTATAAGTGCTTCACAACTTATAAAAGTATACTGTTTATACGACTTACCGTTTAGGTTAAAAGCTTGTATAAATTTCCACTTTTATTTATAAATATTTTGTTACCGTGTTAGAGCAGAAAAACTAAAACTTACCAGTTACTGAGTTGCTGCGATAAATAGAATCAGGTGGCGGCTGTTGTGCACTGCCAGACATCAGCATCTGTATTTTTCCCGGTGGTGGCTCTTGTTGTAAATAGCCACATTCCACATACTGTATCAAATGTGGTGGAAATTCATGAAAATGTGCTATAGAACGAATGTATTCACAATATTTATTATATGAATGTAGACGATTTTTGAACCGATCCAATGCCGTTATACCAAAATTATACATTTTTGTATCCTGTTTACGCAATGCATCCAAAACACAACGCAATGCAAGTCCCAATGCCACACATGTTGGCACTAAATTACGTTCAATAATACCGCCAAACAATTGCGCGGTAATTTGTAATTCTTTTTCTGGATAATGCGGAAAGAAACGATATTCTTCAAATAGATTACGCAGCATACATTGATAAACTTCTTGTTCGCGTCTTATATTTGAATCTTTAAAACGTTGCAGAATGTCAAGTACTTCATCAATGGAGAGAGTGGGATGTGGTGGATGATTGTAGATACGTTGAAAATAAGAATTGGCCTCATCTTCCACCTCCTTGGAAACGGGACCCTGCAAGTCCGCCATGCCTGGATTGATGGCATTTGGTGGAGTGGGTGTGGGTTGCGGTGCCGATGGTGGCATTCGTGGCATATTACCAACATTTGGTGGTGGTATTTGCATTGCGTTCAAGGGATATGGACTGGCAGTTGGATTCATAAGACGTGATGGGGAAGCTGGTGTCGATGCTAGGTTACCTGTAAATAAATTTTAATTTGCATTAGCTGTAGACACAAAGAAAATACGTGTAACTAAAAAAATGGCATTGAAATCTTCAAATAAATCTTAAATCCGGCATAACTCACCTAGCACATTTCCGAAGTTAAATGCCCCATTAGGTCCACCCAAATTCAAATTAGCAATATTTGTTGTTAAATTTGACAAGGTATCCATGGTAGGTCCAAACATTTGTTGTGCGTTCAAATTGGCTGAGAATGGTGGAGGTGGTACACCTGGCACCCCACCCCCCATATCCATACCACGATGTCCACGCATAACACCCTGTAGCTGCGGCACTAACGGTGGCACAGCAGCTCTTGACTTATTCGCCATGATGGAACAATTTGCTGTCATTTGCATTATAAGGTCGGCTATTTCTGGAGGCACATTACCAATACAAGCTTGAAGGCATTGTAACATAGTTGTAACAGTTTCGGGTGGTAGTTGAGCTTGCTTCGATGGCAACTGACTTTCTGGTATTTTGGCATTTGTAACTTGTGGGCACCTTCGTTGTAGACATTTTAAAATTGCCTGAATAAAAGGTTCACCGTGTTCACGTATTTTATCACTTAACCATTTTTCCAACTTCAAGTATTCACGACGTGAGGCAAGACATGCCAAATCGATAACAAACAAAAACGAACGCTCATTAAGAAGCGTTGACAGTGCTTTTAAATCCTGTGCAACATCGAGAATACGCGATAACTTAACCTGGTCGTATTCGGTTCCGCGTTGATACCATTCCGACATGGCTTGCATTATTATAGGTCTTAGAACTACACCGAAATTGGCTGAATTCCAGGCATTCAAGAGTATTACACCTGAATTTGGATGATTTGTAAGAAATGTCGGTATAAGTTGACTGAAAAGTTCTTGTCGTACTGCAGTGATTGGTGGATTTATATGTAATAATGATAGAAAGAGTATATCTGGGCAATGTTGTGCGGGAAATTTGAATAATTCGATTACTTGTGGATAGTAACCCTGATCGGCAATGTACAATAAAACTTCCACCAAGTGCAATGATTTCCAAGCGCATATTTCTTTGTTATCTGAGTCCGGTGGTGTTTTTAGCATTTCCACCGGTGCAGCAGTAAATATGTAATCCGAAAATGAAAACAATTCTGGATTTTTTAGCATAACCGCTATAAGCGATAGCTGTCCATTTATATTCTGCCAATGACGGTATATACATTCTGGGTGCGGAAATAGTGCTGATTGTGTGCCCAGGCGAAAAATTGTTAGCAACAAGTCAAGGCCAATTCTATCTTTTAAAATAAATTCTTGGTGGTCGAGCTCTGTAAAAGAAAAAATTTTATTACCTTTCTTTGAAAACTTTTGAACCGCTAATTGTAAAGTAAATAAACTAACCTAAGCAAACTTCTTTCCAATTTAACTGTGGCACGACTTCTTTTAGGGCCTGCACAAACACATCCGGTTTCCATGCCTGAGTTGTTTCAGTACTTGTTGATCCAGCTGGATTTCCACTAATCTTATCTTTTTTGTCATTATTGGCTGTTTTATCCACGCCACTACCCGTTACGTTATTGCCGTCATTATTGTTGGCTACATTTTGTTGTTGTTGTGGGCCAGGGCCGGTAGCCGGCTGGCCAGGCCAAAAATTAGCTGGTGTTCCTAAATTTACATTGCAGTCAAGTAGTGAAGAGTGCCTACGGCACATAAGACCAACGATTTTGGCGACATCCTGTGATTGAAGTTCCCGGGAACCACAACGAAGATGATTCTTACATTCTTCAACGCTCGATGTGAATTCGTAACCGATCTCTAGGATTAAATTAATCCAGGATGTGTCCATAATATTATTATTCACCTAAGCAAATAAAATACATAATTTTTTAAAATATATTTTATTTCTTCAATCAAAGAAATGTATACAAATTAATGCTCACTACATTACCTGCGCTGTAAATATTGTCTCGCATAAATTGTCATAGATATCTTCAATGCCAATTTCTGTTATATTCTTCTTATCAGTGACTAACCCATCAGCTGTCAATGTAGCGATGTCTTTGTCATAAATTACCAGTGTATCGACAATGGCCACTGGTGCATTGGGATCAAAACCTATAGCTTTGTGTCCCTTACTAGTTGATTGATGACGATATAAATGTGGTGCCAATATCAATGGTACCCGTTCGAGCGGGAACCTCTCACGCAATTTATTCAAAAATGTATTTCTTAATTCCTGGTTTACAAACTCCTCTATGAAAACGAGCAGTAGGTGCAAGATATCAATAGAAACGTCTTGTAAGTTGTCTTTTAAGTCAGCGCTTCCAATTACATTATCTCCCAAAAACGATTGAATAAGTTCCGGGAAAACGTGTTTCAAATGTTCCAGTGCATTAAGACGCAAATCGGGTTGAGATGAGTGTGTTAAAGCTAATGATAATACAACTTCACAGAGCTTAGTTATTCCAGTTAACTTTGTTATTTGCGCAATGAGTTGCGGTGTTGGTTTAAGAGTCTAAAACAAAAATATTATAAATTGACATTCAATAGAAACAATTTGACATTTCACAAGGTTGGCTAGGTTATAAGAATACAAGTCCTATACTCGGATAATAAGTTTTTGTTTTATAAATATTGCAATAACAAACCTTCTGTTGAGGAAAGCAATGATCGACGGCAAAACAGATATTCGATACGACAGATGCTCTAGTTAGTTGGTTTTCTAGTTGAGCGCCAAGTAATTTCGCTTGTGCTTGTACAATATAATTATAATTCGAATTCGGACTTGTTGGGGCCGTCGTATCAGCAAAATTTATAATCGAGAAAAGGCAGCGCAGACAATGGCGATCCGCTTCCAAGCCAATCTCTTGTATATACTATAAATTACAATAAAATATATTAGAAAATACAAAGCAACAAAAAAATCTGTAAATAAGAATAAAGTACTACGATGGTCCAAATAATCACTGCTTAACTTGATTTGTAAATTAAGTCAGTCTTATTCTTATTCTCGCCATGTGAGCCGATAGAAATATTAATACTGCATTGTTTAAACCCAAAACATACAGGGTGGCTGATGAATTTTGCTACATTAAGAAACTCAAATAATTTTTTTTTTCAGTGTATGGAATTCATTTTTCTTTTATTCATGTTAAAGCTCATTAAATTTTATTAAATATAGCTTAATTAGTTTTAAAAATAATGGAATTTAAATGCCCCCCCTGCTCGTCGATGCATGTGCGGCATCTTACCAAAAAGTTGTTGATTACTGCTTGGAGAGTTGAGACAGGAATAGCCGCAATTGTTTCTCGAATGGATTGCCTTAGTTCATTCAAATTTGTTGGTTTTGCTTTGAAGACTTCCTGTTTGCAATAACCCCACAAGAAAAAGTCAGGTGCAGTAAGGTCAGGCGACCTGGGTGGCCAACGGAATGTGGAGTTTCTGGATATCAGCTTATTGGGAAATTTTCGTCGCAATTCTGTCATAACAGGTTGGGCTATATGAGGAGCTGCACCATCTTGCTGAAACCACACAGAGTTGAAAGAAATTCTCATTCGGCGTAATTCTGGATAGAAAAGTAACGGTCTCCAGTAACTGTAACGGTGTGACCGTTTTCTTCGAAGAAGTAGGGCCCGACAATGCAGCGTGATGAAACTGCACACCACACTGTGACACGAAGTGGATGCAATTCCGTCTCATGGAGTATCTGTGGGTTGGAAGCACTCCATATTCGATAATTTTGTTTGTTTATGTTGCCGTTTAAATCGAAATGGGCCTCGTCAGACATGAAAAGACAGTTCAACATGTTTCCATCCTCTTCCACCATTTGAAGCATCTTCTGGCAAAATTCCAAGCGAATCGGCAAGTCTGCAGCGTTCAGTTTGTTGGCCATTTGAATTTTATATGGGAATAAGTCCAAATCTTTGTGCATAATTGACTGTAATGACTGTCTGCTTACACCCATTTGAGCAGATAAGCTTCTTGTCGAAACACGTGGATTGTTTTGTATGGCAGCAGCTACAGCAGCGATTGTTTCCTCCGTTCGAACTGAAGGGTTTCGATGGTAAGGTCTTCTGTTGACTGTCCCATGCTCGGCAAAATTGTTTACAAGTCTTATTATGGTCCATCTGCTCGGAGGATTGCCGCCAAACGTTCGCCTATACTCTCTTTGAACCGAAACTACGGACTCCAGTGCGTGATAGCGGCGGACAATCCAAATTCTTGTTTCAGTGTCCCAGTTATCCATTTTTGTTAAATGTAAAAGTCAATCTGCAAAATAAAAAAAAATTAACCAGATTCATTAAATAGAAAAAAAGTTATTTAATTTTTTTTTGGTAGCGGCTTTCATTAGCCACCCTGTAGATTGAAGGAAATAAACATCCCTGTAGTAAATTGTATAAATGAAATTTGGTTTCAAATGACTCTTATTTTGACACAGAAAAATTACATACCCAAATATATTATTTTAGAAACACTTAAGAGTTTAAATTTTCTTGCCTCCAGTACATAAAATTTACTGCCTTGGAGTAATAACGCTCCCGAAAAGAAATCGTTTGTGAACTCTGTAGGCACTTTGTTAGCCAGGGTATGGACAATGACATAATTTATATGTTCGTACACATTGTAGAATTCTTAAATATAAAAAACAAACTCCTAGCTGAAACCACAGCATTAATATTTATACCCAGTGTGTACTAGTTATTTGTGGTTAAAACTAAGATTACAACAATAAGTCGAAGGCTATAGCGTTTGTCTCTAAATTTCCCTTTTTTGTACAATTAAAAGCTTTTAATAATTATTTAAATTATTAAAAAAAAATATAAAAACAATAATTTTTGAAGGTATTATTTTTCTTGGCCTTGAACTCATTTATAGTCATGAATACTATAAAAATGTACAGACCGTAAAACACCAATTCAATTGAATTATTTTTTTATTTAGACAACAACTAAGTAAAGAATAAAATTAAAATTAAGGACTACAAATTAGAAGTAAGAGACAGATAGCTCTAAAATACAGATAAACTAGAAAATAAATTAACATCCTGATAATAAGTGAGTTAAAGTCACATAGCATACTAGTGAGCTCTGTGAAGTTGAACGCTCCAAATCGGAGTAAATAAAAAAACGACACATCATTCGTTTGTCCATGTTTGTCCAGGAAATAATTTTGTCTGTCCACCCTTTGTTTAACAGTCATTTAAAAAAAACTTTTTCCTTGAAAAACGAATGACATGTCATTTATATAATTATTCACCTTTGGAGGTGCCAACTTCACACCGATTTTTTTTTTTAATAACTTTTGAACAAAGGGTACAAACATGGACAAACGATGGACAAACGAATGGTATGTCGTTTTTTACTTACTCCGATTTAGAGGTGCCAATTTCACAGAGCTATACTATTGATAGGCACATTTAGTGCTTAATTTATCCTGCAAAATTCAATGACGAAAAAACGTGACTTAGAGATCGACTTGGAACATTAAGTTTTACGAGTTGTAGCCATGGCGGACAGTCAACCGTCCCATTTAGCAAACCATGTAAAAACAACAGACCAGCTAAAGACCTCCTAGAAGCAAAAGTTTGCATACCAATCAGTTTACAGCGAGAAATATATGAGGGAATAGGAAGGTCAAACTTTATTCAGAAAATCGCAAAGTGCAAAATTAGTTTCGATGGGAAAACTATCGATATATCGATAGTATCTTCGATAGTTTTCCACCTATACTGGTCAAACCAAATCCCTCCCGCGACAGCCGGGCATGTACCGCAACGCAAAGGGATAAATTTCCGGCAATGGACTGTCACTTTTGACAACACTCCACAAAACCTTCGGAGAGGGTTTTTGTCTTTACAAAACTAACAAACAAAAAATCGAGAATAATAACTATTAGCAACTGGTCTTGAGCTCGTAAAACTTACAAAATGAAAACTCACATTTAAAGATACAAATGCAGTTTTTTAAACCTTTAAAAGAACAATAGCCGTGTTTTTTTATCCGCATCTGCGTTTGCGCTTAATATTAGGGTAATTGTTTTCTTTAGGAGACAACTGCTAAAACACGTCCGAAATTATCGGGAAAGGTATCAAAAGACGCCTTTTGACCTCGGTAACAATAATTTTTCGAGTTTTTGTTTCAGTGAAGAGATATTTGCAATTAAAGTTGAAAATTTTCTGTCAATTTCATGTGGTTGTTGTAATCACATATTAGGGTGTACCGGAAAGTGCAAAAGTATGTTCTGCGCAGAAATACTGTGGACCACATAGCCGGTGTTGGACCGGCTAAAGGTTATTTTGTTGTTTCAGTGAAAAGTTATTCGCAAAAAACCCAAAAATGGCCCAGTTCCGATCCCAAATACGGGGCTTGATAATATGTCTTTATAAAAATAGAAAATCGAATTTCCGATTTCGGATTATTGATACCAAGGTCAAAAAGCGTATTTTTATAGCTCTCAAGACTTTTTTCTACATGTTTTAGACGTTCACGTTTGTTGGAAACAATTACCATTTTTATTGGTAATTGTTTACGACCGCCTGTTAATATTCATCCACCGAGTGCTAATATTGAAAAAATGCCGATATGGGTATCTAAAGAGCGTTTCGATCCCAGTAATAAAAATCCGCCTCCGGATGACAAATATTTTAATTATTTTTCGAAAATATTTGCGAAAAACCGAAATATTACCCTAGGCCGATCCTAAATCTGGGGGTGTGATCCATACTTTTTGTGTAGAACCCTTTTCTGAGTAGGCGGCCTTTGGCCGCGACTTACAAAAATAACCCTTAGCCAGTCCAGCACCGGCTACGCGATCGCCAGTATTTCTTCGCAGGACACACTTCTGCCATTTTCGGCGCACCCTGTATCTGCGTCTACAACAACCACATAGAAATGACAGAAAGTTGTTAACTTTGTTTGCCAATTTCTTGCAAACTATTATAAATAACTGATCTCCAGATCCGGATTAAGGTTCCTGTAGGTCGATTCTGTAACTATTTTAACGCCAGGTGTTAGCGTTAACTTCGCTTAACACCGTTTTTAACGCTTTTCCGTATTCACTAACTTTTAACCACACGAAAAGTGTTAGCTAACACTTTTTGTGTGGTTAGCTGTCGCGAATTATTTTCGAGGTGTAAATAGCGTATATTTGCAAGTGTTTTAGCGTTTGGAAAAAGTAAAAAAATTAGTTTTGAGTTTTTGCATGTAATTTAGTGCAAAATACGGCGAACAGAGAAGTATTGCCATATTTTATCACCCTCAAGAGTCAGCTGTTTTAGCGGCGTTAAAGGAGAGTTACAGAATCGCATTTTCGTTAAGAACAAACGCCGAAATTTGGCGATAAGCTTAACGCTCGGCGAGTGGTTAAAAGTTACAGAATCGAGCTACTTTTGGACATTTTTGGACGCATTTTTGCACTCTCTTCAATAGTCAGGTTGGGGTAATTGTTTCCTTTAGGAATTACGAATACGTTTTCATTGTTACCGAGGTCACCCTCTCTCTGGGTGTGTTTTAGCAGTTGTCTCCTAAAGTAAACAATTACAATGGAACTACCTCCCTTTTTTTCTACCAAGGGTTATACCTTTACCAACCACACGATATTTCTTTAGGTATATGCAAACAATAATTTGAAGTTTGACCTAATAATAATAATAGTAATGAGGTAATGCACTGCGACCTTAAGATCTATTGTGCCCTCGTAATCTCACAGCACACCATCCAGGCCGATCCCGCTCAGGAAATCCAAGATGGAAGTCGGCTTCATTCCATGTATGTGCTTGCACTCTAGTGTCGGGAGACCTAGGTGCTTCTGTCTTTTCCTTGATATGGCGTCGCATTTACACAGTATATGCTCCGCCGTTTCATCCTCCATATCACAGAATCGGCAGAGGCTACTGGAGGTGATGCCCAGTTTGTGCAGGTGGGCCTTGAGCCTGCAATGGCCGGTGAGAACCCCGGTTATGATTCTGAGATTATTCTTGGATAGGGTTATTAATTCTTTATAGCGGTTGCCGTTGTATGCCCCCATCATAGCTTTCGCCTGGCGTAGCCCAACAGTCTGATGCCAGTACAACTTCCTCATGTTGGTCTCTTCTTTCCTCAACTCTCCTTTCATGGTGTGAGAGTCTATTGCCAGAAATGGTTCTGGGCCAATGGGTTTTGTTGCTGCCGCTTCTCGGGCTAATTTGTCCGCTCGTTCGTTGCCATCCACACCCGCGTGGCCTGGAACCCAGGCCATTCGGACGTTGTTGCACGGCGCAAGGCAGTTTATCCTCTCTACGCATTCGAGTACCAATGAGGACTTTATCTCGTAGGAGGATATAGCTTTGAGAGCGGCTTGACTGTCACTCAATAAGGTGATATTCTCGTTAGTGTAGCCGCGTTGCAAGTTTGACCTAAAATGGTTCGGTTTGGCAACACTGTATTGCAGGAAAACTTAACGATATTAAAAGCATGATTATTAAAAGGAGACATCAAATCATATCTGCACCTGTCTTGCTCTATATGAAAACATTGGCAAATATATCAGTCGGGTTTCATTATATGCAATGGATCAAAGTGTTCTCGCTGGAAAGCTATAGATTTTTACTTCTCTAGTGTAAACGTATATCAAATATATATAAAAGGTTTCACTTTGCCTTTAATTACCTATTTGTAGAGCCACTTTTCCGTTTGCTTGAACTTCAAACCATGCGTTGAATTAGTATCCTACTTCTATGTATAGTGCTGAGAATAGTGTACTAGTTTTATCCACAGGTTTTTTGTGGCACTCTTATAATCTCCGCGATGTTTTTTTTATTACTTATGCATATCACTCACTTAAAAAGTAGTTCAACACTTCAACTTCTTCAAATTTTTGTGCGTATATGACGAAATAAAACAAGCTTGCAAGACAATGCAACGAACACGACAATGAAAGCGACCATTGGCCAATCAAAAGAAAAAAAATCAAAAATGGGTATCTTGCATACGTTTCACGCCATATTTTCACAATTTCAGCAACTTTATCTAATATTGTCGATAGCCCTTTTGCTAGGGCTTTAATTTGTCCCCATTTTCGAAAATTCTTACTAAAAAAAACTGAGAAATCAATGAGGTTACAAAGTCACAAAATCACCAATGAAAATTTTCTTTGCAAACTGTAATGGCGTCGGCAAAAAGTGATTGGATTAGCGAGGAGAAACGAGTGGAAGCAAAAACTTAACGAAGTAAATTTTCTGTCTTCAATCAACTCGTTGAATTGTATTGCATTGAAATAATGCTGCCGTATTGTTGAATTTTGGAGCTTACTGAAATACTCAGGGCCCGTTTCACCAACGCGACTACGCGTACGTTTGGCTGTCAAATTAATCGCCGATTAGGCTTAACCGGCCTTTATGAAAGTGGCCCTAAGACTAAAACTAAGTCGTGACTTAAGTTAGCACAGATTCGAGACTAACTTAATTTTGGGTTTCACCAACTGAGCGACTTAAATAATTTTGAACACAACAACCCGATCAGTAGCGCGATTCACTAACTTTTTTAACACAATTTGTCAACGATAAATAAACTTAACAACAATTTTAACTGTTTTGCGATTCACTAACTTTTTTAACACAATCTGTCAACGATAAATCAACTTAACAACAATTTTAACAAACTATGCTATTCACTAACTTTTTGTCTACTTTAAATTCGATAATTTGTCGTTGTCAATTGGTAAATTGTAATTTTATCACAGATTCTTTTTGTGCTGTTAAAGTTTTGTTTACTAAAATACAATAAATGGTAATTGTTTCCTTTAGGAGACAACTGCTAAAACACGTCCGAAATTATCGGGAAAGGTATCAAAAGACGCGTTTTAACCTTCGTATCAATAATCCGGACGGCGCAGCCGGTATTGGACCGCCTAAGGGTTATTTTTTTGAAGCGCGACCGAAGGCCGCCTACGCAGAAAGGTGTTGTGCACATAATTACCTTGGATCAAGCACCTATTTGGGATCGGAACTGGGCCATTTTTGGGTTTTTTGCGAATAACTTTTCACTGAAACAAATTATTTAATTTCCGCTTTCGGATTATTGATACAGAGATCAAAACGCGTCGCTTGATACCTTTCCTTATAGAATTACCATACCTTGGATCAAGCCCCTTATTTGGGATCGGACCTGGGTCATTTTTGGGTTTTTTGCGAATAACTTTTCACTGAAACAAAAAATTGAAAATCCGCTTTCGGATTGTTGATACCGAAGTCAAAACGCGTTGATTGATACCCCTCCCGATATTTTTGGGCATGTTTTAGCAGTTGTCCTACTTCCCTTTGCTGAAATATCTGCACAAAAAATCGGCGCGAACAATTATTTTTGTTCTATTCCTCTTTGAACTTTTCGTAAATTTTGAAATTTCAGTATCAGTGATGCCACGTTTTCTCAAATTGAAAACATTGATAACAAGTGTTGTTAAATCTGAGATAGTGAAGCGCACAATCGTTAATGAAAGCAATATACGTTTACGGTAAAAATCTCGATTGCCGAAGCGTTAAAAGTTAGTGAATCGCGCTACAGATGTTTTATAAATAGTAGTATTTTTTCATACCAGACAACTCTGCGCATCCCAATACCCCATTGCGAAATGGGCATGTATGGCCATACACGAAGGAATGTATTGATCTTACACCCATTTCTCTTTAGTTGGAAGGTACTTAAATTAGCGCTTAATTGAAAACGATAGTTTCGTAATGCTTGCATGCTAGAAAACAAGCGTTCACATGCATCTGCGCATACGCCGTTAAAGTCATGCTTGACGAATTTTCCGGCTGGGACATTGTACAAAACAAATTAGGAGCATTACTGGCATTTAGGTTTTGAACGACAGCAACACTGACTTAGTCGAGAATAAGTCAGCTGGCAGGCTGACTTAGTTGTGACTTAGCTAAGTTAGATGGCGAAACTGAAAAAGTGAAACTAAGTTAAGTCGAGCTGGTGAAACCGGCCCTCAATGTTTCGATTACAAACCAAATTAAAGTATACATGCATTTATTCAACGAAGGCAACCCCGAAATTGCCCTAGGTAATTGTTTACCATCGCCACCGAGTCCGCAATACGAATCCGGCTCCAGAGAACAATTATTTTTTATAGTTTGCAAGATATTTGGGTAATTCTATACGACCGTACGTAACTGCTAAAACACGGCCAAAAATATCGGGAAAGGTATCAAAACACGCGTGACCTCGGTATCAATAATCCGTAATGCCCGTATGATACTACGTATTTTTCTTGTATTTTTGCTGTATTTTTTGTTTGAAATACTGACGAAAACCTACCGAAAATCAAATTGCAAAAACAATTTCACGGTAGTTGAAGGGGGACAAACAGTGCCTGTAACGTCAATTGGGTCGACGTTTAGTTGAAAGCTGAACGAAATTCAAATTTGAAAATGAACAAATAAAAAATTAAACTGGAAGATTTGGTTTTGATATTTTTTGTGCTCGAACTAAAAATGGAGCTTAAATGGCAAGACGCGTATGTACATCACCTGATAAATAGAGTTCACAGTGCGGACAATATTTCTTCTTTTTGCGCTTCTTTTTTAACTCTGTTAGTTAAGCAGAACATGCATTTAGCAAGCAATTTGCTGCAATATTTAAAATTTCCAAATCTATTTCTTTTTGTAAACAAATATTTATTATTTTCAAAACAAAACTATTTGTCAGAAAAAACTAACGAAAATCAGTAAACTGTCGAAAAAAGCTAACGAAATACAAACCGAGGTTAAAACGCGTCTTTTGATACCTTTCCCGATATTTTGAAAGTGTTTTAGAAGTTACGTACGGTCGTATAGAATTACCGATATTTGCAAGCAAAGTTAACAATTTTCTGTAATTTCTATGTGGTTGTTGTAGACGCACATATAGGGTGTGCCGAAAATTGCAGAAGTGTGTTCTCCACAGAAATACTGGGGATCGCGTCGTTGAACCGGATAAGGGTTGTTTTTTTAAATCGCGACCGAAGGCCCTCAACTCAATCAAGGTGTTCTACACATAAAAAGGATCACACCCCAGATTAAGGGTCGGCCTAGGGTAATACTTCGGTTTTTCGGAAATATTTTCGAAAATAATTAAAATTTGTTCTCCGGAGGCAGATTCTTAATACTGGGATGGATTCTTATTACTGTGCCCGAAACTCGTCTTTAGATACCCATATCGCCATTTTTGGATGAATATTAGCACATGGTGGCGGTCGTAAACAATTACCTTAAATTGTACTATTGCAATACACAGATTGCATACAATTGTATGAAGTCAAAAGTAATTCAAATGCAAATTTTCAAATATCCAAATTTTTTGCAAGCGCTATATTAACAGTTTATTCCACCACAGAGGAGCATTCATACTTCGATGCTCCTTAAAAAATACTAATAAATAAATAGCAACCGTATATAGCAAGAAGCCAAATGTTTAGCATCGATTCAAGCTGGCTGATATCCTCCCATTTGTGTAAACAACTTTTGCGGCAGATCATCTGTTCCTCTTCCCACATTTTAAGTTATTTTTGCTGGAGTGACTGTTCTTCTATCAGTGCTTAGATGGCGGTAGTCAAAAGGATATGTAACATGCCAAATATTTCTTATTTTAATAATTAAATTACAAAATGTATGCAACTCTACTATGTCTGGGTTTAATTTCACTCCCTTTTTTAAATTTTCAAGCGATTTATCAGTTACATGTAGTTTAACAAAATATAGCCACTGCGAAGGGCAATTTTCAAATCCGAGCACCAGCAACTAGTCGTGTCTGATTGAAATCTATTACTTTTACCATATTTTTTTTTAAATTACAATTAGGTGGCATCGTTAGTGTACATAACGAATTATCGATGAGTATGTTCAACACGGATAACCGAATTCCAGAAATGAATAACCGAAAGTCATCACACAACAAACGAAGAAGAGTTATGAACGGTTGAAGGTGTCGTAATTTGATGATGAGGATCCGCCTTCAAAATCAACTACGTGCAATGCCTTCACCACTGTAAACGACTAGTTGCTTTAATGGCGAAAAATGTAGATATGTAAACACAACAAAGACCTTTGAACATTAATGCAAAGATGTAGGCACAATACTACTTATATGTTATATTTTATATATAGAATATATTTTACCTGATTGATGCTCTCGCTGGTTTCAGCAAAGTTTTTCTTATTCAGTTGTTTGACCAAAATACCAATCTGCGCTAGCGTAAATTTCAATTGGTTCATAGCTGGTATCCCATGCAAAGATTGTACGGCAACGGCACAAGATGTGGGATCTATTCTTGGGAGTAAACTTCAAGAACAGTGAGAGCACTGAATGAAGCCTTCCAAAGAATAAGATCACACACACGCACACGCGAGCGAGCAATGTACAAAAATTAAATTAAAAAAGGAAATAAAATAATTTTACGTTGAGAAATTGCGACGAACTAAGGAAAATTCAGTGAGTACGAATATCAAGTCGAAAGCGAATTAATTGGCGAATGACGTTGACAAATTCTATTTTCTCTTCTTTATTAGCGTTTTCGTATTGTTGTTAGGTTTTTTCCCCCGATTAAATAACTGCGCAGTTAAATTGGTCAACAACGGTTGCTGTTAATTTTATTTTGTTATGATTTCTCAAGTTAGGAGTTTTACAGTTCGGGTGCAAAAAAAATGCCTCACTGGCTGCACTTTATAGACACTGAACAGCCACCGATTATTCACCACGATTTTTTTTCATTTGCTGATTAGCAAAATATATATGCATGTATTTATGATGTTCGTTATGGAGCCCCAATTTTTATCAGCCCTTCACACTTTATTTTGGCCCCTTTATCAAGGGGCCAAATCAAATTTACTTAAATTCCAGTTCTCCTTTTAACATTATTTAGGTGCATTAGTATCTGTAAGACCACGAATCTAAAGATATATCCAAAAAATAATTTAGGTGCCCCTGTTCCGTGGCAGTTGCTCAGCACATTTTTTCACGTACACCATGAAAAAACTTCGTTTATACTCGTAATAATTTCAGCAAATTCCGTTCAACGTATCTTCGGTTTCTAATTCAGAGTAATTTTATGCAGCCAAACAATGGAATTGAGCTTATAATTTAATAAATTACACAAAACGTTCTTTTTTAAACGAGACACATTGTGTTTTCGTAAATTAATAGTCCACCTTTTGCTTTTCTGGACAATTTCCTTTCTTCAGCCATCAGAACTGCGAAACCTCTGCACTTCGTTTTAGCTAATGGTGTTGCCAGCTCATTGGAAAATAGCAGTTTTTGTAAGTAGGGGAAATTTTAGACAGAAATAAAGGCTTTTTACGGCATTAAACTTATTGTAGGGGTAATTCTATACGACAGTACGTAACTGCTAAAACGATTTCATTGATACCGAGGTCAAAACGCGTATTTGACACCTCTCCCTACATTGTTGGACGTGTTTTTGCAGTTACGTGCTGTGGCATAAAATTACCCATTTTCCGTTATTTTTAGACGCTAGAATGCAGTTGCTTGTTGTCCTATAGAATTATTGTAGGATATATCCTTCTTTTATATCTTAGATTGTGGACTAGAGGTTCAAGTATGCTGACTGGCCTTCAAAGCTTATATTCTAAGCTTTCAACAGCCATTTCCCTGGAACTATTACACCAATTATTCTATTCTTAACTTGTTGTCTAGTCTGTAAGGTTTGTAACACTATAGACTGAAGTAAATAAATTACCTCAGATACTGCTCAACCCTGACCATTCATTGGGGTTTGGCCGGCCTGCTGCTTACCAGAATTGTCATCAATATCCTCTAACGAGCATTGGAGCAGATGGGTGGTGTCGTGGGATTGGGCTTCTTGCCGTGTGGTTCTCTGTTGCACCCAAAGTACAAATCTCACTTCAACAAGAATCAACACAAGCACGCATCTTTGAGCCATTCTTACTTCCTAAAGTCCCATCTTCAAGGAACTTTATACCACAGGTAACGCTTGGATAGGCATATATACCGCATGTAATAGCTGCTGGGTTGAATCCTCCTGCGACATCAACAAAACAGAGCCAGCCAATCTACCGCACTCCTATTTTTGATTTTCAGATCGAATCCGGTAAGTCACCAGCCCAACTGCCGCGGTAGCGATTTCGTTGACCCCGAAATCGGAGGTTTTGGGGAGTGTTGTCGAAAGTGACAGTCCTTTTCCGGATATGAACCAGGCACGCTCCGGTACTCCCTTGCTGTACTGTCCGACTGTCGTGGTAGCGATTTGGTATGACCAGTGTAAACTTCTATGTCAAGTCACCCGTCAGGAAGGAGAAGATTAGTAGTTGAGACGAGTTATCATTAAAAAGGGTTGGCTGATAAGTTTTGTTACGTTACGGTCAAATTCGTCCAGATAGTTAAGGGCCAATGCATGATGATGAAAACCGTCCGGTGTAAAAATTGTCCTTTTCTAGTTGATAAGTTTATAGGTTAGATCGATAGATTAATCGAGGATAGCACTGCGACCAGAAGGTCTATGGTGCCCTAATCTTTTCACAACACCTCATTCAAGCCATCCTCCATCAGAAAGGTGGTTGGCTTGAGGGTTTGTAATTGCGTATGCTTTGGCCATGGTGATCCCTGGAATTGTGCTCTTGTTCTATCAATTGCGTCGCATTCCAGAAGGATGTGCTCTGCCGACCCCGATGTCGCGTGACAAAACCGGCAATTGTCATCTGCCCTTATACCCATTTTGTGCATGTGGCTGTTGAGTCTGCAATGACCTGTAATACCAGCGAGAATTCTTAAATTAGATTTGGAGTGGCCTATGATCGCTCTGTAGCGAGAGGCATTGTACCCCCCCTCCAAGAGCAGTTTTGATTGCCGTAAGCCCGGCACATTGCGCCAGTAATCTCTCTTTCCTTTTATAGTGTACATGAAATTGGTTATAACAGAAAAAAACTAAATTTTTTATACATATTCAACTCTTTTATTTCAAATTATATAATTCATTTCAATAAAGGACATGGTAATAGAAAACAAAAACGAAAGTGTTTTAACAATAAATATGATAAAGAAAATTTCATGTGTACATATAGAATAAATTTTATGTATGCCGTTAAACGGCTTTGCCATATAGGGGTTCTAATATTCGGGATCAATATAGTCTTTATAATAGTTTAAAAATACTGATCTATATTCATCTGGCAATATGTAAATTGCCTTTAACATTTCAGCTGTTTCGATTGGAGTAGGCTTGTATTTATTCATAGCTATTATATCCCATAGAAAAGTCAATAGAGCGACATATACAACTGATTGTAAGGTATATTCAACGGCAGTGGAACTTAGACAGAATTTTAGAATTTTAACGATTTTATTTATTTGACCATCCGTAAATTCACAGCCACCTAGAGTGAATACAAAGATTATCAAATGTGTATTTAGATCAGTGATACAAATATTTGTTCCCTTACCCACATAGGCATCAATACAAGTGGTTGTCAAATCTAGCCCCATTGCAATTTTTAGGGCATGCGAACCCAACAAAATATTATCCACCATTTCATAAATATGAAATATTTCAATGAGCTTTTCTGGGCTAGTAGTTATGTGTTTGAGTAAATATTTAAATTTCTGATACCATTTAAAATTCTGTTTCTTTGTGCAAAATGTGCAAGTTATCACATCTAATGGCACGTGGTTACATTCGGCATCCTTTACCCACCAGTTGAGACATTTTTTTGTTACAGCATGTGGCACAAATTCTTTACGGCATTTGGGATTTTGGCATTTATATATATACTGTTTCAACTGAAAAGAGAAAATGCATTTTTTTAATAAAATTTCAAAATACTGTTTCAACTGAAAAGAGAAAATGCATTTTTTGATTACATTTCAAATTTTTTTAAAATATATTTTATGAAATCTTTTACAACTTTTTTTTATGGTAACTTAAATTTTTTTTTTATATTAGTAATTTAAATTTAAGCTTCCCTTGTTAAATGGACCTAATTAGTTGTTAGTGTTGCATTAACAGGACTTTGTCATATTAAGCTGCCTTTGTCGGGTAAAAAACGAGTCATTCCCCCATGCACCAAGAAAAAAAAATTAGAAATGCTGTTTTTCAGAAACACTTTATCAGAAATAACTTTTCAGTATCAAAAAATTCAGAATGAATAAAAAGTTCTGTAGATCACGAAGTTGGTGCTGGAGCGCCTAGTGGTTATTTTTCGCATGCTCGGCCAAGGATAACTTACTCAGAAGGGTGTTTTGCTCAGAGATACTGTGTGGGATTGGGTAAGGGTTATTTTTTTTTTTAACCGCTATTTAGTAACATATACTATATGTCATTTGAAACCTCAAAAGCAACCTTTTCGAAAATTAAAAAGAAATTCTAACTTTTTCTCAAGAAAATCAATTTCTCAATAGCAAAGTGTCAATTTGAAGTTTAGATTACTAGGCTAAGTATAAGTTTTGTTTTTACTTCCAGTAAATACTTTAAAAAAAAGACTGTTTGTTATTGTGAAATGAAGAGTAATTTCATTAATTTCTTTTTATTTTGTGACGAGGGAAACAACTTGAAAATGGAAAAAAAAAAGATTATGCAAGTGCAGTGCTCAGCTGAAACACTCAATAGAATACAAAATAGTATCTATGAATTAAAATGAAGGTGTTCTATTTGCCCTTCCATCCATTTATGAAAACTTAGAATTTATTTCATTTTTAAATAAAACATTTTTTAATTTTATTTCAGTTGGTGTTTGACAGCGAATTCTTCTCTCAGACTCTTACGCTCTCGATTTGTTTTTCTTTTACAAATTTTTTGGGTTAATGAACACTTTTATAGAAAAAGTTAGCAAGAATTCGTAACTTCCAGTAATATTTTTTAGTTACTGAACAGACCTAATACTTTTAGCAAATATCAACATTAACTCATTTTAATTTCATCACAATTCCTTAGATATTTGTCAATTTTCCAACATTATTTAAAAAAAAAACCTTTTTTTGATATTTGTCAATTCTTGGGCGGGTTTTTTGAATTTTGTGATTTGCACCTAGCAAATAACTTTAGAACTTCCTATAGGACATTCACATTTATGAGGGATCTAAGTTCGTAATCGAAATTCCCCAAAAATAACGATATCAAATTGGCTTGTCGTATTTTTTCACGTAATAAAAAAAACAAAGTAAAATTTTCAAATGCAACGTCTTAAGTCTGGGCTAATAAACTCGATTGCAAGTTGGCACAGCTTATTTTTAGACTGAAAAGAATAGTATTGCAAGACAAAAAAACATTTTTTTAATGAGCAGCTTAATTTACATATAAATGTACATAAACACATAAAACATATAAATCTTACGTAATCGGCATCAGGATCTTGTCGTTGACAGTGTACACAAGTACACTTGAAATGATATGTACTTTCTAAAGTATTCCGCCTTTCGTCTCTCAGCGAGTTCCGATAGGTTGCAGTATAGCAATTAAATATTTCATCACCTTTTTCTATATCATTTTCAGCTAATGCATAAAAATTTCTTCCGGAAAATTTGTGACACATGGTTGGAGCACATGCATGATTACATATGCTGAGATATGGCAAATTTACAGCTGAAACTTCTGAAACTTCACAAAAAACATGTAAATATCCGCATCGTAGATGAAATGGTTTTTTCCATATCTGAGGCACCAAGAGTAATCCAGTGAAATTATCTGACATTGAAAGTATATCATAGCAACTAGCTATAATGGAAACCCTGGTATGTGCATTGACTATAAATTGTCCAATATGTCGAAGTATTAGAGCGCCTAAAAAAATAGTATGTATATGCTATTAAAGTGTATGGATGTGGAACTTTCATGTATGATTCGATTATATTAATATGTCGGCGGATGTTATGTAGTGGTCCAGGTCCAAGTCCCGGGAAGGTAATATTTAACTAATATTTTCTACAATTGACTATTAATTGTATTCAAAAAGCCCTATATTAGAGTTATTGAAAAAAAAGAATCGAAGATAGCGATACATTATTTTTTGCTAATTACTTCGCTCAAGTAAACAACTTTCAAACCTCATATATCGCTCCAGGCAATCAATGAAGAATCTTATACACATACTTAACAAATAAGACAGTAACTCTTTGCGATGTGACTTTTTCAAAGACATTTTGCGTGCTTGCCACAAAGCGAAAAGTAAAAAAAAAAAAACTTACTTATAATTTTTTCCCATTCGATTTGCTTTAGTTTTGTGTCCTTTACAAAGTTGAAAAACTTGGTATAATCCTTGAGGTAAACAAGTAATAAGTCAGCAAGTAAGGTAAAACCCATAATATCTGAGTTAGGCATTTTGGATAAATGTGTAGCCATGCGTAATGTTTTTAGGTAATTTAAATTATTTTGAGTATGTAACGGGCGTGTGGGTAATGTAAGATCCAGCCAGAGTTCTTTGGCATCAGTTACATTTGCTATTAAGGGTAAAATTGCTGGCAGCTCTTCCAGCATAACCCGTAGCGCCAAAAAAGATATTCCGATCTGCTCCAATAATCCGATGCGATGAGCGATACATTCAGTTCGATGTACATTCCGGTTGAGGTTTCGACATTTTAAAGAACAATAAACAACTCTACCATAACAGCCTTTGCAGGGTATGGGTATCATTAGCATTGAGCCGCATTGCTCACACATACGGAAACCAGCCACAGGTACAAAGCTACTAAAAGTTTCACTAAATATAACTTCTCCAGATTTGATTGGTTTAGCAGCTGACATATAACGTCCACGGTTAACATCGTTCGTATCAATGCTGAAATAAAATAAAAAATTTGTATCACGTAGGGCATAATGTTTTAAGAAAGTTTAGAAAAACTATTATTCGTAACCGTTACACTCACATTTGTGTTGCTTCTGGTTTTGGCCCTTGCATTGCCTTTTCTATGTCATTTTTAACTTCGATTTCCTCTGCATTGATTAAAGCCTGTAAACCTGTTTTCAACTCTTGCACACGTTGGGTAAAATTTTCATTTAAAGTACTGCCCTCCAATTCTGCCAAATGCGATGTCAATTTTGCTCTATCCTTTATATACAAAGCACAAAATGCCTGTCTTGTTTGAACTTTATGCAACAGGCGTTGGGGATATTTATTTGTTTCTAGCGCGCAGCAGCAATCATCGTAGGCTTGCTGATAGTATTCCAGTTCCTGTAACACCATGGCGCGATTTGCATAAGCCAACGCTAAAGCTTCTGTTTTTTCGGGTGCTGTGAATATGGCGTGTGTATAAATTTGTCCAGCCTGGATTAGATTCTCTTGTTTGGTGTCACTTTTTGAGCTATAAAATGCGTTTCCTTCTTCACGCATACCTACTGCCCGTTCGATATCCATCTCCTTAGCATCAGGACTTTTTTCATGTTTTTTAATAAAAGCTTTCAGCCATGACTTGGACATACAACGTCGTGGTGCGAAAGTTTGATCATTATAATGAGCTAATACATTCTCTAGTTCACCTTCATAATTAGAAGGTACATCTATAAATGCTAGCTGATATGCCAATAATTCCTTTATGTAGACCTCATCCATTGCAATGGTAAGTTTGCCGGTAACCTTTTTTTCGTTTTAAGTTTAATGGAGGAACTGACAAGTAATCCAGGTTATTCCTCCATTTTGGCAGTTAACGACAAATCATTCCTCTCGATGACATATATGATTAAGGTTGCCACATATTCAACTTCGGTTTGTTATAGTTAAATTTATTGATGTATTTTATGTTTATTTTCGTGTACAAACAAAAAAAAATTGATTGAAGCAGACTGACACAGTTGTATGCATTGCTGATATCCGTAGAACATATTATTATTTTGAAACCTGCCTCTTTAAGCATTGCAACTTCATGTAATAAGTAATTAATACAAACAGTAGCGGACATCTTTTTTCTATATGCAAAGGAACGCATCGGAAGAAGTTGATTTTCCTCAATAAAGTTAGAAATACTCTCGTAGAAATAACCACTTTTATATTTCGCCATCGGTCACGTATTTGGTTTGTTAACAGAGCATCATTAAGAACCGTACGGATGCTGTTGTTGTTGTTGTTGTTAACAGTGCTTCGCCCTGCCCCTGATTGGACAGGGTTACACTGAAATAACAGCCCTTGGCCGGGTGAAAAAACCCGGGTCATTCCGGTGCGATAGAACCGGCTGTTGTGGGAATGTTTAACGATTACTCTGGGAGCATTTGAAGCATCTTATATGTTACTCTGTCCAATCCTCCAGCTGAATTCCTCTTTTTCCTAAAAATTGTCCGATATAGTTCCTCAAACGAAATTATTAAATCTGTTGCTGAAACTAATTCCCGATTTATTTGTAGGTTATGGTTAGTGCTTGGAACTTGACCTTTCAGGTGAGTCAAATAGTTTTTGTTATTGTCATCAACCCATTCATTTTTATTTTTGGTTTTATAGTCACCACACATGGCTTTAACAAAACGCCATGCTTCTTTCGTCGTGGGGTCTACATTAAATTTTTCCATTTTTTCCTGAAAAATTTTATTTTCTAGCTTGCTTCACCAGTTTCTTCTATTTTTTTTTTTTTTTTTTTAATCAAGAAAGTTCTGGAAATTTTCAGGAGAAGGGTGTGTTTTACACTTTTAGAAGGCTATTTTTTGCAATCTAAAAGCTTTGGCTTTGACTCATTCCACCACGGTTTTGGACTACGTCCTTGATCAAGAGTATAGGTAGCTGCTTCTAACTCCTCATTTATGCCACATCAGCCTCAACATCGTCCACATCAGCCTCAACATTTAACAACTGTAAACCTTCTTTTAATTTTTTCTGTGATAAAGACCTACTTTTCACGCATGTGATATTTCTAGTTTCAATTATTATGGGAAGATGATGGCTCCCCCCAATCCTACATGTGTCAGTTTTTCAGCTAAACGGTATATTACTATTAGGCCCGGTTTTTCAGTCCTTGGTTAAGCTCAGTTTAAACAAAGTTTGCTTAAACTCGGCATAAATTTAAACTCCAGTTAAACTGCAGAGCGGTTTTTCAGTGAGAGTTTAAGGCCGCTTTTAGGATTTGCTTTTATACGGCAACATTGGTTTTTTTTATCTAGATACGGCAACAGATAACATTTGTTTACATATTCAACGCCATTGCCTCTCCTCAGTATTGTAATAGTTATGATTTTGCTAATTTCTGCATCACTATAATCACTTTCGTCAGGTTATATATCCAGTATTTAATTAAATATAAAAATATCGTCCTTCTTTAATTTCGTTCAGTTTATTTTTTCACAAACAAAACCATCAAATATGCAAACAGCTGACAGGTTAACTAGAGTTTAACCCTGTCAAATTGGCCGCTTAAACTAAGTTTAAACTTCGTTTAAAGTTGACTGAAAAACTGCGTAACTAGTTTAAGCTTAGTTTAACTGACAAATTGAGTTGAACGTGTACTGAAAAACCGGGCCTTAGTGAAGCTAAGATCAAGTACAGAACTGTTTTCCGCACTAAGATTACTTTTGAAGGTATACGACCCATCATTTAGAGCCCAGAAATTGAAATTATATAAAATTTGATTCAGATTATTTCCCCTACAGATCGAACCTTGATCTCCCCATACTACAGACCGTGCATTAAAGTCTCCTACTAGAATAAGGCCCGGTTTTTCAGTGCAAGTTTAACTCAATTTGTCAGTTAAACTAAGCTTAAACTTGTTACGCAGTTTTTCAGTCAACTTTAAACGAAGTTTAAACGTAGTTTAAGCGGCCAATTTGGCAGGGTTAAACTCTAGTTAACCTGTCAGCTGTTTGCATATTTGATGGTTTTGGTTGTGAAACAATAAACTGAACGCAATTAAAAAAGGACGATATTTTTATATTTAATTAAATACTGGATATATCATCTGACGAAAGTGATTATAGTGATGCAGAAATTAGCGAAATCCTAACTATTGCAATACTGAGGAGAACCAATGGCGTTGAATATGTAAACAAATATTATCTGTTGCCGTATCTAGATAAAGAAAAAACCAATGTTGCCATATAAAAAGCAAATCTTAAAAGCGGCCTTAAACTCTCACTGAAAAACCGCTCTGCAGTTTAACTGGAGTTTAAATTTATGCCGAGTTTCAGCAAACTTAGTTTAAACTGAGCTTAACCAATGACTGAAAAACCGGGCCTAAGGCCTGTAATACTAATTAGAGGATTATGTATCACTAAGGCCCGGTTTTTCAGTCCTTGGGTAAGCTCAGTTTAAACTAAGTTTGCTTAAACTCGGCATCAATTTAGGGCCGCTTTCATCAAGCGGTAACCGCTAACCGGAGTTTAATTGACGTATTTTGTAGGGTTGGCTGTCAAATTAATCGCCGATTAGGCTTAACCGGCCTTTATGAAAGTGGCCCTTAAACTCCAGTTAAACTGCAGAGCGGTTTTTCAGTGAGATTTTAAGGCCGCTTTTGAGATTTGCTTTTCATACGGCAACATTGGTTTTTTTTTTTTATCTAGATACGGCAACAGATAACATTTGTTTACATATTCAACGCCATTGCTTCTCCTCAGTATTGTAATAGTTAGGATTTCGCTAATTTCTGCATCACTATAATCACTTTCGTCAGATGATATATCCAGCATTTAATTAAATATCAAAGTATCGTCCTTAATTAATTATTGTTTCACAACCAAAACCATCAAAAATGCAAACAGCTGACAGGTTAACTAGAGTTTAACCCTGCCAAATTGGCCGCTTAAACTACGTTTAAACTTCGTTTAAAGTTGACTGAAAAACTGCGTAACAAGTTTAAGCTTGGTTTAACTGACAAATTGAGTTGAATTTGTACTGAAAAACCGGGCCTAAAGCTAACAAGATGGCGTACCTTTTTCCCCACACTTGATTTTTGACTACTAGTAGCAAAACACGCACACTCACACTCGAAGGCAAAACACGATCATTGTGTACCATGTCAAGTTTGATATCTTAGGCAGAGACGTCAAATTTCGAAAAGATTTTGTCACCTGTTTTTTTATATCCTATATTGGTCTCATCTTGCATCCCTTTTTATCATTCGTTAGAAGATAGGAGTTCGCTTTGTACCGGATGCGTCGCCATATTGAAGTGCCTTAGATGTAAACAATGACTCCATGTTTATGTGCCTTTGACAGATAACATATCACACTTGTTTTGATACTGTGACCAATTCGATGAGTCTTCGATTATCAATCCTGGCTTCGATCACTATAAAGTCAAATAAGCACACGCACAGATATTGTAACTAATAGCTAGTTTTATTTACTAGTAATAAACGCAATACAAATGTAAGAGTTTGGTAACTTCACAGTAGTTCACTGTTCACCGCTTGAAAATGAACTGATCAACCTGCATTGCTTGGTCACTGCCTTATATAGTCCGACAGGGTGCTATCTCACGCACCTAGAAGTTCCTTGGTTGTTCGCCCTTCTTGTTCTGGAAGGGTCGGTGTTATTTATTGGCATCTCCTCTTTGCATCGTATTCGTAACCACTCGCGCCATATCTCTTCCTCTTCCTAGTTACACGCTAGCACGCTTAAGAGTAGCCATCGTTATCTCTGTTGTGTCTAACTAGTGGTGGGAGTGTTATTGAGGGATGGTACATGCTTGAGAATAATCGCCACACTGCCATCCACCTAAGTCTGATCGTCCCGATGAGACACATTGCCCGAACCAACCGCTGCTAGGGACTCAATGGTTGGCACTGCTTTATTAAATCTCATTTCCTCCAGTGATTGAAACTCCGACATCAATCTTCTCCTGCAGAGATTCCCACAATGCATTGCAGTGTCACATATTCCAACCATTTTGTCCGTTCTTAATCCCGAATGGATTTGTGCCTTCACTTTTGTTCCCAGTGGTACCCGGCACACATTCCTGTAACTCGTTTCTTCAGGATTCCGTTCCTTTCTCTCATGCCCAGTGCACTGTTTCACCTTATCCACTAAGTTGCGTTGTTTCCTCGGCGTATGACCACTAGATGCTCGTCTTTTATCCTCAGCACACTTTGCACACTTAGTAATCCATTCCCTTACAAATTGTCTGCAACCAATCCAATAGAACCGCCGCTTTACCTCTTGCAATGTTTTCTTTATTCCCATATGTCTTCCATCTGGGCAACTATGTGACGCTTTGATGACATCTGGAATTCTTGCATTGGGAACAACAATAAGTGCTCGATGTAATATACCAGATATTAGCTTCAAACTACTCTATTGTGCCCAGTATGCTTTTGGAATGCGACTCTCTGCGACCATCTCTTCTCGTCTTGGCTGATTGTTTTCCTACAGTCCTTTCAATACACGTGCCAAATCTGGATCTTCCTCCTGGCCTTGCCGAATCTTCTTCAGGAGGCACCTGTCCATGAAAGCCAACGGTCGGGGAGCTACCTCTGCCTTACGAGGCTCCTGCTGTTCCATCTCGAAGATCACTCCCTTGGTGCTAAAGCCACTATGGTGTTCAAAGATCAAAGGAACCTCTTGGCCATTGTAAGTCATAACCCTGTTGCTTACGTTGATGCGAATGTCTCTCTCAGCCAAGAAGTCGATGCCAATGATGACTTCGTCGACAATATTCGCTACCAAGAAGCTGTGATGTGTAGACACATTTCCAATTACAACCTTGCATGTCACCTTTCCAAGGACTGGCTTGCTATCACCAGTTACTGTCCTCAACTTAGCTTTCTGCAATCGTCTCACCTTCCCGCTGACCAAGTCACTCCGAATAATAGAATGTGATGCACAATAATCCACAGTCAGCAAGGGCTCTTTACCGTCCACGTAGCCTTTAACAGTAACATTACTTGCTTTCCGTTCGAGTTGTGACACAGAGATTATGGGGCATTCATCTTGCTCATCTTCTCCAGCTTTGCGTTTACGTCCACTTAAATTGCTGGGGTTACTAGAGCCAGTGCCGCAATAACGTGCTATGTGACCTGGTTTTCCGCACTTACAGCATTTAATGGCACCATCACTTTTTTTCTGTACTCCGTTCAACGCTTCCAGAATTGTTTCTACCCAGTGTGGCGGTTCTAGCTCCACGCGGTTTCCTGCGTTAGAGCATGTGATACCGTCTCAGCGAATGATCTCTTGGGATTTGCATATGTGGCTCGCTTCGTCTCCACGGCACGTATTCCATTTATAAAGCTTTGGATTTTTACCCTTTCTGTGTATTCTACGGGTGCGTCTGCTTTTGCTAGATGGGCCAACCTCTCGATATCCGATCCAAATCCCTGCAATGTCTCATTAGCCTTCTGAAAGCGATTCTGTAGCTCTATTTGGTATATCTGTTTTCGATATTCGCTACCATAGCGCCTCTCAACTGCACCCATCAATGCTTCATAATTATTGCGTTCACCGTCGGGAATCGTCTGTAAGATTTCGGCTGCAGGACCCTTCAATACCACGAACAGTGCAGCAACTTTGTCTTCAATGCCCCAATTATTCACCGCTTCCGTCTTCTCAAACTGTAGCTTAAATACCGGGAAAGGAACAGAGCCATCAAATGACGGGGATTTTACCTTGGGAGTATTCGCTGAAGCAGATGGACGGTTCAGTTGCAACTCCTGGATACGGCCCCTTAACGCATCTACCTCGGCCTCTATTCTATCGTGAAATTTTTACATCTTGCACTTCTAGTTTCGATGACACCTTTGCTTCCTGTTCTTCCAACTGCGATGAGATATATGCCTCCTGTTCTTCCATTTGAGATCTCATGTATGCCTTGGTTTCATCTAGTTGAGCTGAAATCTGGGATGTCATATGTGTCTTCTGTTCCTCGAGCTGAGATGCCATTCGAGATGTAATACGTGTATCCTGTTCTTCAAGCCGAAATGCCATGTGTGCCTTCTGTTCTTCTAGCTGAGATACTATACAAGTTTTCTGCCATGTTCGTGTCCACGGTTGCTCCTGGATTCGGAGACTCCTTTTTTTCTTCCATTTTTGTCGGTGCCTGCTCCACAAGATGAAAAACATGATCATCAACGATGATTCCTTCTGCTTCCATAGCCTCTCGCAATCGTGACTGTAACTCTGATTTATTGCCTGTAGTGTTTAGTCCCAGTTGTTCCAACTAATTTTTGAGTTGCTGAATCTTTAATTCATTCAGCTTCGCCATGTCCTTGTTATCCTTGAAATCACTGGTATTTATTCAACAATACCGCTTCGGACAACAATTGTGACGAATTCGATGAGTCTTCGATTATCAATCCTGGGTTCGATCACTATAAAGTCAAATAAGCACACGCACAGATATTGTAACTAATAGCTAGTTTTATTTACTAGTAATAAACGCAATACAAATGTAAGAGTTTGGTAACTTCACAGTAGTTCACTGTTCACCGCTTGAAAATAAACTGATCAACCTGCCTTGCTTGGTCACTGCCTTATATAGTCCGACAGGGTGCTGCCCCTCGCACCTAGAAGTTTCTTGGTTGTTCGCTCTTCTTGCTCTACAAGGGTCGGTGTTATTTATTGGCATCTCCTCTTTGCATCGTATTGGCAACCAATCGCGCATCTCTCTTCCTCTTCCTAGTTACACGCTAGCACGCTTAAGGATAGCCATCGTTATCTCTGTTGTGTTTAACTAGTGGTGGGAGTGTTATTGAGTTAGGGATGGTACATGCTTGAGAATAATCGCCATAATACACAATGGACACGATTGCCGGTAACCTTAAATTTTTTTCATTTGAATAGCTCAATTGAATTGGAATTTGCGCGTTTGGTAGTGATGTGAGTATTCTTGTTCCAAAACAAATAACTACGATTAAATACTTGATACAACTTACCCATCATGGTCCAACTAACAGGTCGGCCGCGTTTGAAAAAAATAACCCTTACCCGGTCCAACACCGGCTACGCGATCCCCAGTATTTCTGCGCAGAACACACTTTTGCAATTTTCAGCACACCCAATATCTTTGTCTAGAACAATCACATGAAAATGACAGAAAATTGTTACCTTTGCTTGCAAATATCTTGCAAACTACTAAACGGATTAGGGTTCCTGGGACCAAAACGCGTCTCTGGGTACCAATATCGACATTTTTAGTGCAGTTTTTACAGTTGATGTTGGATGTATAGTATTACCAAAATGAACACTCGAAATCATGGCCCAACTAGAATGTTGCTTAATTTATTCAGCTGATTGATTATTTTTCATAAAACTGATGCATTTATTGTTAAAATGCGCTGCAAAGAGCAGAATATAAACAAACAAAATATAAACAAGCGTGGTTCTCATATTAATGCCTTTGCTATAAAGGAATGCAAATATGACGATATTATTCAATAACTAGCATACAACTTTTCTAGAGTTTTATTAAAGATGTGTGGATAGATGGATATGTTCAAAAAATAAAATTCGTAATTCGTACTCTGTGTAATTAAACAAAAATTTTACCGGCATGCTTTGAAATTTTTTTCAGAAACTAAGCGCATTTTGATTTACGAGTATATAAATCTATTTGAATGAAAACTTTTCCTATAGGTACTTCACTTTAAATATGTATATATTTTCGATTTATTACGCGATTTTGATAAAAAAAAAATAGTTTTGCACACGTCCTAAGTAACAGGTTATCCGGTAGTGAAAGTCTCATAAAAATTCATTTCTTAATTCCTGAGATCCTTGAGCTCAAATACATAAACACACAGACAAATATTCTAAAAGTGCTTAAGATGAACTCTACTGCATTCCCTACGTCACATTCAGTCATTTTTTTTAAGAAATATATTCAATGTACAGACACGACTTTACTAGAGTTTTATTATAGTATAGATAGATAGATAGATATTCGAATGGATATATAAATTTAAAAAAATAAATTCGTAAATTTTTTTGTACGCTACTGTATCTATTCTCGAAATTGATTTTCAACTTAGCTGAAAAAAAATATTACACAGGCACGCTTTGATATTTTTTTTGAAAAACTAAGTGCATTTTGCTTCATATAAATCTGTTTGAAAATAAATGTTTCCTATAGGTAAAGTGATTAAATAAGTATATCAACAAAACAAAATAAATGAAATATATCTTTTTTGTTTATTATGCGATTTTGATAAAAAAAAAGTTTGCACACTTCCTAAGCTACAGGCTATCCAGCAGTGAAGCTCATAAAAATCCATTCCCTAGTCACCTAGATCATTGAGTTCAAACAGACAAACACACAGGCTAAAACTCTAAAGACACTAATTTTTTAGAGTTTTATTATAGTACTAGCAGACCCGGCAGACGTTGTCCTGCCTAAAATTTGGCTTGCTTACATTTAACCAATTGTACTCTTTACCCTCTCCACTTTTCGCTTCTTCTACATTTATCCCTATCTCCTCCTTTTTCTTTCAACTTTTGCTTTTCCCCCATACCCATACACCATTACCCTTCTTTGCCCTCTTAAGTTTCCTCTAACACTACCTCTATATCTCAAATTTCTATTCCTACTCCCCTTCTTCTCCCATTTCCTCTGTGGGTACCGATATGTACATGCTTTCGAAGATATATCGAACTAACTTTTATTTGATCCTGGTACTGCTTTCTGTTTCCAAGGTTTTTTGATATATACATATAGAACACATATCCATATATAAAACATCTTTAACTTGAACCAAATAAATTCCTAGATTTACCGAATTGCAGCGTTATATAACCTTGACCTTTTCCAAAAACTATATACAGCCTGTGTTGTGCCCAACGAAATTCTAAACCTATAGTGAAAGTTTAGAATATAGAACATTTATCTATAAATAAAATATCAATAACTTGAACCAAGTTAATTCCTAGCTATGCCGAATTGCTACTTTAAATAAATGGGGGCTTTTCCAAAAACTCCTGAACCCACTGTGAAAGTTTCATTGAGATCAACAATAAAATGTGTACATAAATGCAGGACAAACAACACACAAAATGGTGTGGGCGTGGCATCGCCCACTTTTTCAAAATTATGTAAATCTTGACTAAAGGACACATGTATCCAAATTAGTTTAGACCAAATACGTTCAGAGTTATGACGAGCTATAAGTTATATAGCCTGGGGGCGTGGTACCGCCCCTTGCCAAAACTATATATAGCCTATGTCGTACCCACTGAACTTCTAAACTATCGTGAAAGTTTCATAGAAATCAACTATAAACTTTGGACATTAATAGAAAACAAACAAAACAAAAAAAATGTGGGCGTGGCACGGCCCACTTTTCCAAACTTATGTAAATCTTTACTAAAGGACACATACTCGTATATCCAAATATAATTGATTTATACCAAATAAGTTCAGAGTTATGACGGATTGTAATTTTATATAGCCTGGGGGCGTGGCACCTCCCACTTTTCCAAAACTTTGTAAATCTTGACTTAATTTCACGTACCTACCGAACTTCTGAGCCTATCTTGCAAGTTTCATAGAACAACTATAAATTTGGTCACATTAATGAAGCACAAACAAAAGACAAAATATGTGGGCATGGCACAGCCCACTTTTCCAAATATATATTTCCAAAATAATGTAAAACTTGACTGAAGGACACATATATATAAGTATCATTATTTTAAACCAAAAACGTTCAGAGTTATGACGTATTGAAATTTTATATAGCCTGGGGGCGTGGCATCTCCCACTTTTCCAAAACTATATATAGCCTATGCCGTACCCAGCGAACTGCTGAACCTATCGTGAAAGTTTTACAGAGATCGACTATAAACTTTGGACATTAATGCAGAACAAACAAATGTGGGTGTTGAGTCCTGCATTACCAGCTTAAACTCACCTGGAGGTGACGCTGGCAGTCACTAGTTGACAGACTCTTATTTTTGTACGGATCCTGTCAAACTGATCCCGTTGTATGGCACCACCTTCTGTGAGGCCTATAAAAGCGGTGACTTGCCGTAAATTCTGTATTCTTTACTTCTCATACCAGCGACAATCCAGGTGAGTCTACCCACATCCGTTTTATATGCATAGCTTTTGCGTAAATACATTTGTGCAAAATCCATTTTTTATACCTTAATAAGCAAAAGTGTATTTAGTTGTCGCAAGTTAGCCAAAGGTAGGAAGTGTCTGAGAGTTTTTCTGATTGTTTTAAAGACCGGCTCTTCCAGTTCCCCGTTTCCGGAGTTCAAGAGGAATTCCGGCCCTTCGGTTTTTATCCCCGCTCGAACAATGGGCGTGGCACCGCCCACTTTTCCAAAATAATGTAAAGCTTGACTAAATAACACATCATATATATTATTTCTGTAAGATCTTTTTGTGTTAGTTCCTAATTTTCTGCTATCATTTGGAACCAATATTAATAAATAAGGTATCGTTTTAAAGGTGGGGGTTAGCTCTACATGCGAAACCATGTTTTAATTAGCGGAGTGCTTTTGTTTAAGCGTATTTTATAAAAATGAATTCTTTAAAATAAACGATTGTAAATGCACAAAAAAATCAATTTGTACTGCAACGCTATTGCGACTGTGAAATTCACATGCCTCGCGACATCTACATTTGAATACTAAGACTGAACAGTGCTAGAATAATTAAAGGCATTGCGAATATCACAGCGCTCAACCCGCTGCGAGCGCGCCATCTACACTTGAACATAGCTAAAATAAATGAATAAGACTGCGTTCACATTGGGTCATAAACTCGAGTTAAAGGGACATTTTTTGAGTTAATTCATATTGATGTTGTCAATCAACTCAAGTTTATGGCTCAATGTGAATGTAATATACATAAGTGGTGGAATTTCAAATAGCTGTTTGCGCATATTTGTATAATTTTTTGTGGTCTCACAACAAGTGTAGCTGAAAATCTTTTTTTATAATTTGAGAAATCCTGGACCTGGGGTCGAATTACGTTATACGTTCCGTGATCGAAAGCGAATTTTTAAATCACAATAACTCTAAGCCCATAATGCGGAATGACGGCATACGTGAGCAATTGGCTGGAAGTACCGGTCGGTTCAATTATGCATTATTACTCTTTTAAAAACTTGGACCATTTCAAAGTTATTGTAACTAAAAAAACTGTTTACGATCACGGAACGTATGTTGTAATTCGGCCCCTGGACTAATAAAAGATTTCAAACCACTTTGGTTTTTTTTTTCTTGCGCAAGGAGCGCACGGGTCCAGCTAGTAGAGAGTTATGAAGAATTTAAATTTGATATAGCCTGGGGGCGTAATACCGCCCACTTTTCCAAAACTATGTATAGCATATGCCGTGCCCAGCCAACTTTTGAACCTATCGTGAAAGTTTTATAGATATCGACTATAAACTTTGGACATTAATGAAGAACAAACAAAACACAAAAACTGTGAGCGTGGCACGGCCCACTTTTCCAAACTTATGTAAATCTTTACTAAAGGACACATACTCGTATATCCAAATATAATTGATTTATACCAAATAAGTTCAGAGTTATGACGGATTGTAATTTTATATAGCCTGGGGGTGTGGCGCCGCCCACTTTTCCAAAACTATATATAGCCTATGCTTTAACCTGTGATCCCAAGATTATACTGTGAAAATTTCATAAAAATCCGTTGAGTACTTTGGACGCCTATAAAGGACACACAAACACGCAGACACACAGACGCACATTCATTTTTATTTATAAAAAGATAGATAATCACTTTTCATCCAACTCGTATCACATAACTTTTCACAAATGTATGTTCTTCTAAATTCTCTTCCCTTTCTTAGCTATCAATATTAATAAAGCAGTACTTCCCCCATGATTACTAGGCGCATAGTCTCATGGAATGGGGCGTGACGAACCGAAGAGGGTTATACTGATGTTAGCATTCATTTGCCACACATGAATCCGGTACATTTCAGTACAAGCACCTTGTTGAGCCAACTTGACTACCGTGGTAGCAATTTTAGTTGTTGTTATTGTTATTAACAGTGCTTCGCCCTGCCTAATGGGCACCGTCACTCTGAGAATCATCATCAAGCTCTTTAAACGGGTTGGACCAGAGTGATATTGGTGTTAGAATAGTAGGTTCAATTGAACAGGAAAAAAGATATTTGGTATCATGAGGGGACATACCACATGCAGGGCACATATTTGGTATGGTGGGATTCAGTCTGGATATGTAAGAGTTTGACCTATTACAATATCCAGAGCGAAGTGCTAGGATGACTCTAGTCTCCCTGTTGTTGTTGTTGGTGTAGTAACGGCAAAAACACTCCCTCGGAAGAATACGCTCCTCATCAGCTATTTCACGTGGTTCGATATCAATTACGGGGTTCACAGGCTGAGATCTGAGAGATCTGTCTACCGACTCGGTATGGAGGTCGTTTAGAGCCCGCCTATGGTTGCGCAGATCAAACGGCAAGGTAATGTGGTGCCGGATCTCATCATAGTGCTTACGGAGATTATTCCTTTAGATCTCGGGGGCGGAGTTTCATCCAATAGATGGCGGTTCGGATGCGGTTCGGAGTTTAGTAAAAACTGTCTGCTCAAGAGTGCCGCATGCTCACGTGTCTTGAGCATTTTGGCCTCTTTATGAAGGTGAGACTCAGATGACATAAGCAGTCATCCCGTTGCAGTTCTGATGGCGGTGTTTTGGCAGACTTGCAACTTCCTCCAGTTGGTGTCAGCAAGATTGGGCGACCATATGGGCGCAGCGTAATCAATGACCGGTCGGCCAATAGCCTTATATGTAACAAGCAATGTTTCTTTATCTTTTCCCCAAGTACTGCCGGCTAGAGACTTGAGGAGCGGTGGCATGACTAGCGAAGGTGAGGTTGTTGTCAAACGTCACACAAAGGATTTTAGGGTGGTTGACAGTAGGTAGGGGTACCCCATCTACGTGGACGATTAACTCTTGTCCCATCTGCGCATTCCTCGTCGTAAAAAGTGTCGCCGTCGATTTAGTTGGAGATAGAATCAGGTCTCGCTCGGTGAAGAAGCTGGAAAGGTCTCGGAGGTAACAGTTAATCCTCGTACAGAGTTCGTCAATGGAGGGGCACTTACCCGAAGCCATAATCGTGCAGTCGTCAGCGTAAGATACAATGGAGACTCCGTCTGGTGGGGGAGGAAGCCTCGAAATATAGAAATTAAACAAAAGGGGGGTAGGACACCACCCTGCGACACCCCTTGGTTGATTCTCCGTGGTCTAGATTTCTTGTTCCTAAATTTGACTGACGCCTGCCGACCGTTGACATAGTTACCGGTGCACCTTTTTAGGCCGGCAGGGAACGATGTCTCTTCCAGGTCTCTTAGGAGTGTGGCGTGGTTGACCGTGTCGAAAGCTTTGGAAAGGTCAAGTGCCACGGACACCGTCCTATGGTTTGGTGGCTGTTGATTCTCTTCTTCTTTAAATGGTCATCTAACCGCCTGGACGATTTTGACCGTCCAACATAGCTCGCCAGTCGTTTCTTCGTTGCGGCAAATCGGTCTCCACTTGGTCCTTCCATCGGAGTGGTAGTCTCCCTCTGCTTCCACCGGCGGGTGCCGATAAGGATACCTTCTGGGCTGGAGCATCTTCGCTCATTCGCACTACGTGGCCTAGCCAGCGAAGCCGCTTTGTTTTAATTCGCTGAACTATGTCGGCGTCTGCGTAAAGTTCATACAGCTCATCACTAAATCTTCTTCGGTACTCGCCGTCGCCAACGCGTAGAGGTCCACAAATCTTTTGAAGAACCTTTCTCTCGAATACTCCCAGAGCGGCCTCATCAGATGTTGTTAGTGTCCACGCTTCTGCACCATATAGCAGGACGGGTGCGATGAGTGACTTATAGAGTGTTATTTTCGTTCGTCGAGAGAGGACTTTACTTTTCAATTGCCTACTCAGTCCGAAGTAGCATTTGTTTGCAAGAGTAATTCTTCGTCGGATTTCTAGGCTAACATTATTGTTGGTGTTAATGCTGGTTCCCAGGTAAACGAAGTCCTTTACTGTTTCGAAATTATTGCTGCCAACAGTGGCTTGGTTGCCAAGGCGCGAATGCGCTGACTCTTTGCATGATGACAGAAGGTACTTCGTTTTACCCTCGTTCACCACCAATCCAGTTTTCTCCGCTTCTTTTTCTAATTTGGAGTAAGCAGAAGTTACGGCGCGGTTGTTGAGGCCAATGATATCAATATCGTCAGCATATGCACGCAGTTGCACGCTTTTATAAAATATTGTTCCAGCGCGGTTAAGTTCTGCAGCTTGTATTATTTTATCCAGCATTAAATTAAAGAAATCGCACGATAGGGGGTCACCCTGTCTGAAACCTCGTTTAGTTTCGAACGGCTCGGAGAGGTGCTTCCCAATTCTGACCGAGCTGGCGGTGTTGCTCAAGGTCATTTTGCATAGCCGTATAAGTTTTGCGGGGAAACCAAATTCAGACATAGCGGCATATAGGCAGCTCCTTTTCGTGCTATCGAAAGCGGCTTTAAAATCAACAAAGAGATGATGTGTGTCGATTCTTTTTTCACGGGGTTTTTCCAAGATTTGGAGTATTGTAAGAATCTGGTCGATGGTCGATTTACCAGGTCTGAAGCCACACTGATAAGATCCAATCAGTCTGTTCACATCAGGCATCAGTCTTTCGCACAATACGCTTGATAGGACCTTATATGGGATATTCAAAAGGCTGACTCCGTGATAGTTGGCGCAGTTTGCAGGATCGCCGTTCTTGTGGATTGGGCAGAGAACACTTAGATTCCAATCTTCACGCATGCATTAATCCGACCATATTCTGCATAGAAGCTGATGCATGCGCCTTACCAGCTCCTCGCCTCCGTGTTTGGATAGCTCAGCAGGCAAACCATCAGCGCCAGCTGCTTTACTGTTTTTCAATCGGGATATTGCTATTCGCACCTCATTATAGTCGCGTTGTGGAACGTCAATTCCATCATCTTCGATTGTGGGCTCGGGTTCGGCATCTTCTCTGGTTTCTTGCTCAGTTTCTCCATTTAAAAGGGCAGAGAAGTGATCCCTCCATATTCTGCGTGCTCTCTGAACATCGGAAACCAGGTCGCCGTTCTCATTCTTACAGGAGTTTTCCCCGGGTTTAAAACCTTCTGTCATTCGCCGAGTTTTTTTATAGAATTTCCCGTTGGCCAGCATCTCAAGCTCCTTCATTTCACGCTTTTCTGCCTCTCTTTTTGTTTTTCGCGCGGAAAAGCCACCTCGCTTCCCTCTTCAACTCGCGGTAGTGTTCACACACACTCCTCGTTGCATTCGACCTCAGCGTTGCCTTGTAGGCTTCGTCCTTTCTTTTCGTTGCAGCGAGGCACTCTTCATCATCATACCAGTTGTTTCTTCGCGTTCGCCGGAATCCAATTACTTCTTCGACTGCGGTACGGAGTGCTCCTGAGATATGATCCCACTGCTCATGCATTCCACTAGGTTGAATTGTGCTCTAGGCGAGCAAGTGTGAGAGGCGATCTGCGAAATAATTGGCGGTCTGTTGCGATTGCAGCTTTTCGACGTCCAGCTTTCACTGTGTTTTTTGTTGCACCTGTTTTGTCGTACAGAGGCGGGTACGAATCTTGGCTGCTACTAGGTAGTGATCAGAGTCGATGTAGGTCCTCGTATTGTGCGAACATCTAAAACGCTGGAAGCATGCCGTCCGTCTATCAGAATGTGGTCGATCTGGTTGCGTGTTTTTCGATCGGGGGACAGCCATGTAGCCTGATGGATCTTCTTGTGCATTAACCTAGTGCTGGATATGACCATGTTTCGGGCACCGGCGAAGTCGATCAGCCTGAATCCATTTGGCGAAGTCTGATCGTGGAGACTGAACTTCCCGACAGCAGCAGTGGATTTGAGGGGGGCGAAGGGGTGACCCCCCCTCCCCCCCTCAAACCTTACTTTATTGAATAAAGTTTATCCAGAATCTTCACTCTCGCTCTAAAAATTTTTAGAGACTTTTGAGATTGATATTGATCATATAATTGAAAGATATGTAAAAAAAGGGAAGCATAAAATTAAATTTACTGTGTGAATATTAACTATGCAGAAGATAAAAATGATGTCGAAAAATTGAATGTACTATTGTTAATTTGAATAAGTAAATGAAATGTATGAATTTATTAAACAATATAAAAAAATACTAATAAATTTACCCCTAAAAAATAACGGTCTGTTACGTTTCCCTTGTTGTTTTGTCTTGCATTTTCACGTATAAAATATCTTGATGTTAACTTTGTTCAAAACACATCAGCTATTGGGAGAAACAATTACTGACTGAAATCGCCCCCCGCCCCCCCCCAAAATCAGCCTAGATCCCCCACTGCCCGACAGTGGGGCCAAATACACCCTCCTTACCCACCCTGGCGTTAAGGTCGCCAAGCACGACTTTGATATCATGACGGGGGCAGCGCTCGTATGCTTCTTCCAGGCGCTCGTAGAATGCATCCTTTTCCACGTCGTCCTTCTCTTCACGGGTGTGAACGACAGTACTCGGTGACGGAGTCTCTCTCCCACCACAAGTCCCACGCCGAATCTGCGCTTGTTTTCATGGCCACTCCAGTAGATGTTGCAAGGTGTTTTGATCGTGTTTCCTCGCCCCGTCCATCGCATATCTTGTATGGCGGTGATGTCAGCTTTTCCTTTCCTCAGGACCTCAACCAGCCGGGCAGCGCTCATTCCAGGTACATGTCCTTATCTCATAATCCTTATTTCGTTTGCGGGTGTTGTCATCTAAAAAAGAGGTTCTCATATCCGAGGCTTTGTTGTTGAATTTCATTGGAACGTTGTTTTATGTGGTGGGTCCCAAATCCAACGCACAACCCGTTTCCCGGAAGGTTGAATTCTATTACACTTTTGTATAGCAAGCCGCTTGATCCAAGACAGACGCCCGCTTGCAGCCGCACCACATGATGATCAGACGCTGCTGCAGGTGAATGGCGATCAGAAACTTTCCCCACTTGCGTGGACTTCTGCACACGGCCCCATCCTCCATTGATTCAATTAATTGATTTATCTGCGTCGTAATTATGTTTAGAGCGGTTGTTGAGCTACGTGTCTTCCGGAAGCCATGTTGATGTTCGGTCAACCGCAGGTTTGCAGTGTAGTATGGGAGCAGAATGGTCTCCAATAACTTCGCTACCGGCGACAGGAGAGATATCGGACGATATGATTCCCCTTGGTTCGCCGGCTTCCCTGGTTTTAGTAGGGGGCCACAATTGCTTGTTTCCAAATCTCTGGAATGACGAAAGTGGTTAGCGGGAGGTTAAAGAGAGCCCCCAAATAACTTTGTCCCTCGTGGCCTAGGTGTTTCAACATCTTCATGGCAATACCGTCGGGTCCAATTGATCTTGAGGGCTTGGTCTTCATTATAGCTTCCTTAACCTCGGAGATGGAGACGGCAACGGGTACTGTGTTTGTGTTTGTGCGCCCTACGAATGGCTCGTCTCTTGACCCTATCAGCAGGTGGATGCATTATAAACTGTCGGCAGAAAGAGATCTTTAATTCTGTGGTCTGCGGGATTGAGAAGTCTCACTTGGTCACGTTCTCTAGCCAGGGCAGCTGCCTCCGCAGGGAAATTCGGTCGAATTTCCGGAATTCTTCAATCGGGAATGAAGCGGCCGGAGGCTGAATCAATAACCTTGCGAAACTCTCGATCTCCTTGGCGTACATCTGTCGGTGTGGGTAGGGCAGCAAAGGAGCGCTCTGTATAGTCGGTAAAACGGTCGCAGTCCGCTTTGCTGAAGTTTATAAAGGTTCTTCGTTCGGATATAATGAAGCCCGTCTGTCGCTCGATTGAGGTGGTCGGATGCCAATGTCAGCATAGGTCGCCAGTTGACGAAGTTTATAAGTCCTGCGCTTACGATCGATATGTCTGCCGAGCTGTGGCAGTTGCCTGCCACTCTGGTGGGGGCGCCTCCGTTTACTGTACAGAATGCCAAGTCATCTATTTCTTCCGCAAGTGTATGCCCTCTGCTGTATACTGGCAGTTATGTCGGGGTAATAGTCCCTCGGGCAACATTTTACAGGGGGAATGTAGATGTTAATAATTTGCAAATCGACATCGCCTGACCGGACTACTATACCTTGACATTCTAAGGCAGAGTCCCTCGGGTCGATGTCGGGACCAATAGATTATATTGCACAGTGTGGTGTATGTTATAAACGCAAGACCACCCCCATTACCGCTGGGACGGTCTTTCCCATGTACATTATACCCATCACAAGTTCGTAAGTCTGATCTTGTGGAAAGTTTGGTCTCTTGAATCCCAGCGATTTTGATGTTGTTTAGCGTCATAAATTTAGTTATCTCCGCTATCTTTCCAGCTAATCCGTTACAATTTAGCTGTACAATTTTGAAGTGCGCTGGAGGTAAGGTTGGTGTCATACTGGGCGTGATAGGCTATGGCCTAGGCTGTGTTGCGGTCTAGAAGGTAATGAACCTTGAAAATTGTATGGTGAGATCAGATTATCTGGCGTAGAAGGCTACGGCGTGTTGCAGCAAGTTGCTATATACGTATCCGTCCAGAGGTTTCTGTTTGCGAGCCCAGAGCATATAAGAACGTGGCATAGGCCAGGACAACTTTTGCATTTGACCGATGACGCAGGCGTATATAGTCTTTGCCCACAAACAGTGCACATTGTGAAAGGCACGAGGAGATGGTGGTCCTAACCAATGTGCGTGCTGTAAGAAGGGGGAACATTTGAGGCAGAGACAGAGGGGACTGACGCTCGGCAGTGCTCGTTGACCTATTCCGGAGGAGATAGGAGTGATGAGCGGGTGTGCGAAGTGGAGACGCTCTTGAGCATGAGCGGCAGTCGGGAGTGGGTGAGGCGGGCGTTTGCAGCAGTTCTGATAGTCTTGAAGACCACCATTGTGGTCGCTAGAGGATAGTGAGTAGCTGGAGCGGCGTGTACCGCGGGACGCTCTAAGGCGTGTATAACATGGTGCCTCGAAGGTATTAAAGAAAGCACGGGGTCTGTGGATGGCAGGGTTAAGCCCTGAGCATCCAGATCTGTGAGGCCATCTCTTACACTTGACGCATTGAACAGAATGCGACCGTTTAATATAATTTTTCTTCCAACAGATGCAGCAGATCCAATCTCTTGGTCCGGGATGGGGTTCAATCCGGGGTCGGGTCCGGGTTCGATTTCAATCGCTTCTTATAACAGGGATACAAACCTTCCTCGGGTATATTCCAACCCCCTAGCCCAAGGGATAGCCAGTGGGGTTTGGCAGTCTATACACAGGTATGTTGTTGCTATCGATTTAACTTTCATGTTGAGTGCGAATTTTTTCTAGCAAAATTTTTTAGACACTTTGTCAAAAAAAATCGCAGCATTTTATTTAGTGCATTTTTGTGTAAAGGGTATTTAGAAAAAAGCGCGTAGGTGTTAAAATGAAATAAAACATTTTGTTTACTATGTAAAAAGTTTTACCCCTTAAATTTGCAAGCAAAACAGCTGTTGCTTTTTTCATTGGTTCATAACTCAAAATTTGAGTGAAATTTCCCCAGCAAAAACTTGCAATTCTCTCCCAATAATGTGCCAAATGCGCTCTCTCCCTGTTGAAAATGTTATGCTCACAGGACAGAGCTGTCATAAAAAGTGCAGACATAACGCGTTCGTTTTAGACCCAACCTCTTTTCGATTGATCACTCCTTCAAAACTAAATAAGATGTAATTCAAACACTAAAATATGAGATTTTATGTAATAAATCACATTTTCGCTATCCTTCAATTGAGTTACATAGCCTCACAGGGTCTTTAGATAGTTGTGAAGTGAAAATAAGAATCGCAGGTAAACGCACTTGTTTTATGTGAAGTGTCTTCTACGAAAATACGCGTTTTATCCTGTAGTGAAAAGTAAAAGCAATTAATCAATTTCAAAGTCGACTTCTTGATTCGTGCCATGATCCAATAACTTATATGGTCGTCGCAATCGGCCAACAACACAAAATTACCGTTTGACGTCGTTTAATTCTTATGTCAAAATGCACATGTGAGAGGGAACGCGCAAAAACGATTCGCCTATTTTCTAAGCTTTTCACGTATAACACACATAAATCACACATTTCCTTAAAATGTTATCACAAAGCACTCGTTAAATATCAATTCACAGCGAATTTTTATTAAAAATAAATAAAACACGAAGCGAACTCAATAGCTTTTCCAAGAACTGTAAACAAAGAATGTAAACAAAAAACAAAGATATGAGAGTTTGACATAAGGTGTGGATGAGGAAGAAGAAGACGCTATGTGATGTGAAACGACCATATAAATTATTGGATCATGATTCGTGCTAGCTGCATGGTATAAACGGCTCTTAAAGCGCTAGTGTAACCGATCATATATCGACATAAAGATTTATCGAACGGTAAAGACTAACTCATGGCGAAATTATATAATTTCGCCATGGACTAACTCAATACAATCTCTAGTGAATACATTTTTGCAGCAAATTATTTGCAGTTTTAGTCGCACATATTGGAACAGCGCTAGAAGTAAGCAACTAGAAATGGACTTACAGCAGTTGGAAGAAGAAGCGCGACAAGCAGCATTAAAGGACATTAAAAACATGCTTCAGCGACCAGGTCAACTAGAGAAAGTTGATCAATTTCGACATCGTGTTGCAAGAAAAAAGGCTTCAGTGGAGGCGTTACTAAAAACTGGTATGCAAAATCAATTGGATGGAGTACGTGTTGGTTTGAAACAATTGGAAACATGTTTACAAGATGTACGAGAAGTTCGTACACGTATGCAAGAAGTAGACTGCTTACTGCAAGGTGTACCCGAAATTTATGATGCATTGGAGGTTGTCCGCGAAGAGAATACAAAACATTCACAATACGCCACAGCAATGGAAAATCTAAAACATATATATAATGTAGAAGCCAGTGTACAAAAGACTATGACACTGATCGACGAAGATAAATTATTGAATGCTCATCAATGTTTGGCTGATTTGGAAAATTCAAGAGATGATTTGTTGTACGAATTGCATAAACAACCAAAGCAACATGCATCCGATAAAATTACATTAAAAACACATTTCAAGAAAGTAGACACTGTATCGCAGGCACTTGAAAAGAAATTACGGCTAATTTTAAGTCGCACATTGAATACTGTACGTAAAGAACCTACTGTAATAGTAACAGCATTACGAATAATCGAGCGCGAAGAAAAGAATGATCAATTTGCTTTGCAACAACAAAAAGTAACAGGCTTTCTTCCGCCTGGACGACCAAAGGAATGGCGTTCTCTAGCTTTCAAAATGCTAGAAGAGGCAGTTGTAACACGTATAGAAGGATCGAAATTAGAAGAACGTGCCGACAATAAAATGTGGCTTGTACGTGACTTGGAGATTTTACGTCAAATAATATTGGAAGATTTGAGAGTTGTTAAATCATTGTGTGTACCATGTTTTCCACCACATTATAACATTTTCCACGAATATGTTAAAATGTATCACGAAGGTTTATCATCCTATGTAAGATAACCTAAGAGCCTAAATGGAATTATTTCTTTTTGCTTAATTGTATTTAACCCGTGTTTTGTATTATTTGCAGCTTGACAACATTGCAAAATGTGGACTTGAGGGTAATGAATATGTATCAATGTTATCTTGGGTAATGAATACATATCCTGGGGTGGAATTAATGTCACATCCTGATCTCAGAGTCGATATACAACAAGTTGTTGGACCCTTATTAAGGCCAGAACATTTAAAATCACTAGAGGATGAATATTTACGTAATATGCAACGAAATTATCAAGAATGGATGACTAAAACTGCAGACACAGAAAAACAGGAATGGTTTTCGGATCAATCACCTGAACAAGAACAATATTATCACACATCAGCGCCCGTTATTATCTTCCAAATGATCGACCAACATTTACAAGTTACAAACACTATACACTCTGAGCTAACTTTTAAAGCATTGGTGATGAGTATACAGCAAGTCGAAGTATTCGGACAATCTTATTTGAAAAATGTTATTGAATTGAAAGAACATCATTTTCGCAATCGTGATCAAATCAAATACTTTACTCACTATATTATAACTATTGTTAATAATAGTCAACAAATGGTCGAATTGGCACAACAAATGAAGCAACTATACTGGCCAAAATCACGTACGGAGCATTATGAAGATTTTGAAAAGCTTTTCAACACATTCCAGCGTATTCGGGCACATGCTACAAGTTATTTACTTGAAGAAGCTTTTCTTGACATGGAAGGCCATTTTAATGATTTGTTCACATTGAAATGGTTGGGCTCAACAATATCAGTGGATACTATATGTGTAACATTGTTGGATTATTTTCAGGTACGTGTAACACCCTGATGTAACATAGTTGGGAGGAGCAGGGATTCTAACTTAAGATGACAGGAATCTCATATAGCAAAACTTTTGAACTCATTTGCACAACTACTTTTAGAATAATATAAACACTATTCCCATTAAATAATTTGAGATTTCGAGTAATAATGTTTTGGCCTTTCAAGCTAGGGACGTTCTGATTACTGTTTTTTCTTTGTAGTCTAAAAAACGTATATTTCAAGTTCATTGTAGTACTGAAAGGTGCTAAGAAATTATTTACCAAATAATTTCTTGCCGCTTGAAATATTCTGTATTTCTTGCATATATTTTTCTTATGGTTATAACAGTACATCGCCCCGCTTAGATAAACAATTGAAGTTCTGAAGAAGAAATTGTCTTGAAAAGTCCGGTACTTTTTTATCTTGGGTGGGAATCATCTGTCCCTAAAGCTGCATTTTACTGTCTAGTGAAATCCATGCAATCAAAATATTAATGCTATTTGTTCTAATTTTTGACAGGATTATAAACATTTACGTCCCACCAATTTCGAAATGGTAATTAGTGAAGCACAAAAAATACTTGCAAAACGGTATATACGAGCTTTACTATCTAAACGTTTATCGAAGTCGCGCGCTGAATGTGAGGCAATAACTACAAAAATTAATCAGGAAGCAAAACGTTTTAAGCAATGTTTCGAAAAAATTGCACCCAACCTTACAGTGATGAGTGATTCGCCTTTAGATTTGATACCAACTTTATCGGCTTTATTATCTGGCGATATTGAATTATTGGTGTTAGATCTACACACACTTTTGGGCAATTACCCTTCGTTAAGTGAAGATCATATTGTACGTTTATTCTATTTAAGAAATGATGTAAAAGCTAGTGAAGTAAGAGAAAAGGTTCACGATGCTGCAAAATCCAAAAAAGCGATGGTTAGTATTGCTAAACAAGATTGTATATTTAAAGAAATTGTTTTTAATGATAAATTGTGGTAAGAAATGACAATTTATGGTGCTGATTTTGGTAACAAATGTTGATAAAAATTATTGACAGCTATAGCTGAATCATTTTTTAGGCCTGGTTTTCGTAAAATCTACGATGAAATGATTTTTTGCCACTGCCAAATAAAATAGTTTGTGACTAATGGTTGTAACATTGCCTCAATTGTCTGATTACTACCAGAATGAGGGACATGTAAATAAATGTCGCATAATTTTAGGCGCATCTAAGAGCTGTATATTTACAAAAGTTAGGCTCCAGGGATTCAGTTATTTTTTATAATGAATGCATAGTATTATCGATCGAGGTAAATATATAAATGATTATGTGTCCTTGTATGTCTAAGTATCTGGTTGGAATGCAATGGGAAAAGTTAATAAAATATTTGGTTTAAACTATTTGTTTAATTTTAAACTGACTAAGTAAGATAGCCCGAAGCAGTTGTTAATCTTTGCTGTAAGAGTTATTTGACCGGATAGTCAGACACAGAGTGGAAAAGTAACAGGTCGCGTCACATGCCGATCTAGGATATAAACAAAATCGATCACTCTAAATTGTCATCAGGCTCTTCTACACACCGTCCACAGGGTTGGACCAGAGTGATGTAGGTGTTAGAAGATGGGTTCAACTGAACAGGAGAAGAGATGTATGGAATCATGAGGGGACATACCACATGCAGGGCATGTGTTTGGTATGTTGGGGTTCAGTCTGGATAAGTAAGAGTTTAACCTATTACAATACCCAGAGCGAAGTTGTGCTAGTATGACTCTAGTCTCCCTCTCAAGTACACGCTCCTCTTCAGCCAATTCAGGTGATTGAGTATTAATAACAGGATTCACAGGCCGAGATATGAGAGATCTGTCTACCGACTCCGTGTGGAGGTCATTTAGAGCCCGACTATGGTTCCGCAGATCATACGGTAAAGAGATATGGTGCCGGATAATGCTTACAAAGATGTGTCCTTATGTCTCTGGGGGGCGGTGCTACATCCAAAAGATGTCGATTTGGATGACTAGGTTTATGACAGTTCAGAAGGAACTGTCTACTCAAGAGTTCCGCGTGCTCTTGAACATTGAGCAATTTTGCCTCTTGATGGAGGTGAGACTCAGATGACATAAGCAGACATCCCGTAGCAGTTCTGATGGCGGTGTTTTGGCAGACTTGCATTTTCCGCCAATTGGTGTCAACAAGATTGGGCGACCATATGGGCACAGCGTAGTCAATAACCGGTCGGCCAATAGCCTTATATGTAGTAAGCAATGTTTCTTTGTTGTTGTTGTGGTAACGACAAAAACACTCCCCGAAGGTTTTGGAGAGTGTTGTCGAATTAACAGTCCTTGGCCGGATTTGAACCCGGTACTTCCTTGCGGTACTGCCCGACTGTCGTGGTAGCGATTTGTGACCAGTGAAACCTTCTAGGTCATGTCACCCCTCCTTCCGTAAGGAAGGATAAGATGGGTAATAAGAGGTGAGAGGCATCATATCCGTAGATCAATAATCGAGTTGCACGTCATTACCTTTGTGCATATTAGTCGCCTCGTACGGCCGGTATGCCTACCTCGGGCATATTCTAAGCCCCTAACCCGCAGGGGTGAATGAAAAAAAAATTTTTTTTTCTTTGTCTTTTCCCCAAGTACTGCCGACCAGTGACTTGAGGATCTTATTGCGGCTCTGTACCTTTGAGCTATTGCGGTGGCATGACCAGCGAAGGTGAGGCCGTTGTCAAATGTCACACCTAAGATCTTCGGGTGGTTGACAGTAGGTAGAGGTACTCCGTCTACGTGGACATTTAACTCTTGCCCCATCTGCGCAATCCATGTCGTAAACAGGGTCGCCGTCGATTTAGTCGGAGATAGAGTCAGGTCTCGCTCGGTGAAGAAGCTGGAAAGGTCTCGGTGGTAACAGTTAATCCTCGTACAGAGTTCGTCAACGTGCAGTCGTCAGCGTAGGAAACAATGGAGACTCCCTCTGGTGGGGTGGGAAGTCTCGAAATATAGAAATTAAACAAAAGGGGAGAGTGAACACCACCTTGCGGCACCCCTTGTTTTATTCTTCGTGGTCTAGATTTCTTGTTCCTGAATTTGACTGTTGCCTGTGGACCATTGAGGTAATTAGCGGTCCACCTTTTAAGGCCGGCAGGGAGCGGTGTCTCTTCCAGATCCCGCAGGAGTGTGGCGTGATTGACCGTGTCGAATGCATTTGATAGGTCAAGTGCCACGAGAACCGTCCTATGGTTTGGCGGGTGTTGATTCAAACCATAATTTATCTGCGTTGTAATGGCATTCAAAGCGGATGTCGTGCTATGAGATTTGCGGAAACCATGCTGGTGATCGGCCAATTTCAGATTTGTAATGAAGCAAGGGAGCAGAATGGACTGTAGTAACTTCACAACCGGCGAAAGGAGGGATATCGGGCGATAATTGCCTGTTTCCATAACTCAGGTATAACGAAAGTAGTTAGAGAGAGATTAAAAAGATCCGCTAAATAACTCTGTCCCTCATGGCCTAGGTGTTTGATCATCTTCATGGCGATTCCGTCGGGTCCGATGGATTTTGAGGGTTTGGCCTTCATTATGGCTTCCTTGACCTCTGCGACTGAGACGGCAATAGGCGCAGTGTAGTGTTTGTGTTTGTGCGCATGTCGGAAGACTCTTCTCTTAGTCCTATCCGCAGGTGGATGCATTATAAACAGCCGGCAAAAAGAGCTCGCGCATTTCCTGACGTCCGATTTGACGCTGTCGCCGAATGCAATGGCGACCTTGTCATTGTGTTTGGTCGGATTGGATAGCGCCTTCACAGTCGACCATAATTTGCCGACTCCGCCGGAGAGGTTGCATGCCTCAAGGTGTTGTTTCCACTTGGTTCGTTGACTATCCTACGAATTTCCGCATTGAGATCTTTGATTCTGGGATCTGCTGATCTGATTGATGAGTCTCACTTGGTCACGTTCTCTTTCCATCGCCGCAGCTTCAGCAGGAAAATTCGGGCGAATTTCTGGTATTCTACCAGTCGGAATAAAGCGGCCTGAAGCTGAATCAATGATCTTGCGAAACTCTCTTTCGCCTTTGCGTACGTCTGTAGGAGTGGGTAAGGCATCGAAGGAGCGCTCTGTATAGTCAGTAAAACGGTCCCAGTCCGCTTTGGTGAAGTTGATGTATGTTAATTTATCAGTCGTTATGAAGTCGGTCGGTCGTTCAACAGAGAGTAAGATGGGTAGGTGGTCTGAAGCTAATGTAAGCATCGGTCGCCAGAAGACAAAGTTAATTAGGCCCGCGCTCGTTATGCAGATGTCTGGCGAGGTGTGGCAGTTACCTGCCACCCTGTTGGGGGCATCTCCATTAACTGTACAGAATGCTGAACTGTCTATTTGGTCTGCAATAGCGTGTCCACAAAATTCATCATAAGGGACACTCCAAGAGACAACTGCATAACCGGAACCGCTCCGGATACCTTTCACTTCCATGAGAAGATCAATGAGACCATTTTATCAGTGAACGACTGGCCCTCAACGGCAGTCACAAGAAGTCGATCATTTGTCAACACCCGACCGATGATTCTGGGTCTGTACTCCGATGAGGATTGGACCTTTCCAAACCTGTATGGTCGGGTTTACTTTCCCCGATAGTAGTGCTGACCTGAACAAATCACCAAGGAGGGGTTTAAAAAGGTGGACCGCTAACTACATAAACGGTCTGCCATCGTCGATAGTATTTTGGCAACCAAGATCTAAACCCAGAAGAATTCAACATCCAGCATGTTTTCCAGGCATGCGATGTACCTCTCCATGACACCAACCATCTGTTCAACTCTTCTAACATCAATCTCACTCTAGTCCAACCCTGTGACAGCTTCTTAATTGCTGGGACTCACGTTAAAAAATATTGATTACAATTCTAGGTAAGGAAAGCGACGACTACAGCCGGTTCTATCGCACCGATGACCCGGGTTTTTTTACCCGGCCAAGGGCTGTTATTTCAGTGTAACCCTGTCCAATCTGTCATGCCCCACCCTTAAATTGTCATCCTCGAAACTAACCCTGGCAGCTGGGTTGCTCCATTGTCTCTTATTACGGGCTGGGGTCGAACCCAATCCTGGACCAAGAGATTGGATCTGCTGCGTTTGCTGGAAGAAAATTTATATTAAACGGTCGCATTCGGTACAATGCGCCAAGTGTAAGAGATGGTTACATAAATCTGGATGCTCAGGGCTTAACCCTGCCATTCACAGACCCCGTACTTTCTTTAGTACTTTTGAGGCCCCATGTTGTACACGTCCAAGGACGTCCCGCGGTAGTCGCCGCTCTGGCACTCCCTTACCGCTTCTACCTACTTCCAATAGCCACAATAGTGGCTCAGTCTATACGACTGGCAGCACCGCTGCCATTCCCGCCTCACCCACTCCCGACTGTCGCTCACGCACACCAGCGTCTCCATCTCACACGGCCGCTCAACACTCCTATCCCCTCCGGAATAGGTCAGATATGAGCATCGCCGAGCGTCAGCCCCCTCTTTCTCTGCCCCTAATGCCCCCCTGCTTCCAGCCTGCACGTGGGTCAGGAACACCACCTCCTAGTACCTTTCACTACGTGCACCGTTTCTCGGCAAAGATTATATACGCCTGCGACATCGGTCAAGTGCAACAATTGCCTTGGCCTTTGTCACACCCTTATGTGCTCTGGGCTCGCAAACGGTAACCTTTGGACGGATTCGTTCATAGCCCCGTTGCAGACAACATCGGCCATGGCGCTGTCGAATCTAGACTGCGACATAGTTTAGGCCTTGTCGTATAATCTATTTTCCCCTGACGTCGACCCCAGGGCTCTACCTTAGAATGCCAAGGCATAGCAGTCCGGTCAGGAGACGCCGACCTGAAAATCATAAACATCTATATTCCTCCTGCCACGTGTTGTCCTAGAGATTATCATCCCGACATTAGTGCGACTTCAACGCGCATCACGATCTCTGGCACTCCAACTTGCCAGCAGACAGCAGAGGACACGCAATTGCAGACCAAATAGATAAATCAGCATTCTGTACAGTCAATGGAGATGCCCCCACCAGGGTGGCAGGTAACACCCACAGTTCGCCAGACATCTCCATAACGAGCGCGGGCCTAATTAACTTTGTCATCTGGCGACCGATGCTTACATTAGCTTCAGACCACCTAACCATCTTACTCTCTGTTGAACGACCGACCGACTTCATAACGACTGATAAATTAACATACATCAACTTCACCAAAGCGGACTGGGACCGCTTTACTGAATATACAGAGCGCTCCTTCGCTGCCTTACCCACTCCTACAGACGTACGCAAAGGCGAAAGAGAGTTTCGCAAGATCATTGATTCATCCTCATGCCGCTTTATTCCTGCTGGTAGAATACCAGAAATTCGTCCGAATTTTCCGGCAGAAGCTGCGGCGATGGCAAGAGAACGTGACCAAGTGAGACTCATCAATCCCGCAGCTCCCAGAATCAAAGATCTCAATGCGGAAATTCGTAGGATAGTCAACGAACACAAGCTGACTAAGTGGAAACAACACCTTGAGACATGCAACCTCTCCGGCGGAGTCGGCAAATTATGGTCGACTGTCAAGGCCATATCCAATCCGACCAACACAAAGAAAAGGTCGCCATTGCTTTCGGTGACAGCGTCAAATCGGACGCCAGGAGATGCGCGAGCTCTTTTTGCCGGCTGTTTATAATGCATCCACCTGCGGATAGGACTAAGAGAAGAGTCTTCCGACATGCGGACAAACACAAACACTCTACTGCGCCCATTGCCGTCTCAGTCGCAGAGGTTAAGGAAGCCATAATGAAGGCCAAACCCTCAAAATCCATCGGACCCGACGGAATCGCCATGAAGATGATCAAACACCTAGGCCATGAGGGACAGAGTTATTTAGCGGCTCTCTTTAATCTCTCTCTAACTACCTTCGTTATACCTGAGATATGGAAACAAGCGATTGTAGTTCCCCTACTAAAACCAGGGAAGCCGGCGAACCAAGGACAGTCTTATCGCCCGATATCCCTCCTTTCGCCGGTAGTGAAATTACTAGAGACCATTCTGCTCCCTTACTTCATTGCAAATCTGAACAGCACGACATCCGCTTTGAACGCCATTACAACGCAGATTAATAACGGTTTGAATCAACACCCATCAAACCATAGGACGGTTCTCGTGGCACTTGACCTATCAAACGCATTTGACACGGTCAGTCACGCCACACTCCTGCGGGATCTGGAAGAGACACCGCTCCCTGCCGGCCTTAAAAGGTGGACCGCTAATTACCTCAATGGTCCACAGGCAACAGTCAAATTCAGGAACAAGAAATCTAGACCACGAAGAATAAAACAAGGGGTGCCGCTAGGTGGTGTTCTCTCTCCCGTTTTGTTTAACTTCTATATTTCGAGACTTCCCCCCCACCATAGGGAGTCTCCATTGTTTCATACGCTGACGACTGCACGATAATGGCCTCGGGAAAGGGTCCCTCCATTGACTGAGAATTGTATTAGAATCAACAGCTACCTCCATGACCTTTCCAGCTTCTTCACCGAGCGAGATCTGACCCTATCTCCGGCTAAATCGACGGCGACCCTGTTTACTACATGGAATGCGCAGATGGGGCAATAGTTAAATGTCCACGTAGACGGAGTACCTCTACCTACTGTCAACCACCCAAAAATCTTGGGTGTGACATTTGACAACGGCCTCACCTTCGCTGGTCATGCCACCGCAATAGCCTCAAAGGTACAGAGCCGCAATAAGATCCTCAAGTCACTGGCCGGCAGTACTTGGGGAAAAGACAAAGAAACATTGCTTGCTACATATAAGGCTATTGGCCGGCCGGTTTTTGACTATGCTGCGCCCATATGGTCGCTCAATCTTTCTGACACCAACTGGAGGAAACTGCAAGTCTGCCAAAACACCGCCATCAGAACTGCTACGGGATGTCTATTTATGTCATCTGAGTCTCACCTCCATCAGGAGGCAAAATTGCTCAATGTTCAAGAGCACGCGGAACTCTTGAGTACACAGTTCCTTCTGAACTGTCATAAACCCAGTCATCCAAATCGACATCTATTGGATGTAGCTCCGCCCCCTAGAGACATAAGGAGACATCTTCGTAAGCATTACGATGAGATCCGGCACCATATCTCTTTAATGTTTGATCTGCGGAACCATAGACGGGCTCTAAATGACCTCCACACCGAGTCGGTAGACAGATCTCTCAGATCTCGGCCTGTGAATCCCATTATTAATACTCAACCACCTAAATTGGCTGAAGAGGAGCGTGTACTTCCTAGGGAGACTAGAGTCATACTAGCACAACTTCGCTCTGGATATATAATAGGTTAACTCTTACTTATCCAGACTGAACCCCAACATACCAAACACATGCCCTGCATGTGGTATGTCCCCTCATGATACCATACATATCTTCTCCTGTTCGGTTGAACCCACTCTTCTAACGCCTACATCACTTTGGTCCAACCCTGTCGAAACTGCGCCTTTCCTTGGACTTCCGTTAGAAGAGTCTGATGACAATTTAGAGTGATCGAGCCCATTGGGCAGGGCGAAGCACTGTTAACAACAACGACTAAGCCCTGGGGGTTAGGGGTTAAGAATATGCCCGAGGTACGCATCCCGGTCGTAAGTGGCGACTAATATGTTGATCTACGGATATGATGCCTCCCACCTTCCCACTTCTCCTTCCCTTACGAAAGGAGTGGTGACATGACCTAGAAGGTTTCACTGGTCACACCAAATCGCTCCTGCGACAGTCAGGCATGTGCATCAAGGGAGTATCGGAGCGTACCGGGTTCATATCCGGCCAAGGACTGTCAATTCGAAAACACTCCCCAAAACCTTCTGGAAGTGGTTTTGCCGTCACAAACAAGAACAGCAACTGGTGGCTCCGAGTAATGGGTGTACACACTTAAAATAAAGTGCCGCTGTACACTCATAACTGCTGTATAGCGACCAGAAGCATTGAGAGTAGCCTCCACTTTCAGAACCGTATCAGGGCCAGCCGTGCAGGTTATAATCAGAATGATGGACATATACTATTATTATCATTATTGTAACAGTGCTTCGCCAGCATTGTCGGCGCATCCATTCATTTTAGGGGACGCGACGAACCAAACAAGGTTGTACTGATGTTGACAGTCCTTTGTCAGATATGAATCCGTTACAAGCATCTTGCGAAAGCAGCACGATTGCCGTGGGCCGGGGTCGATGAGGATTTTAGTCGCCTCTTACGAGAGGCGTACCTACCTAGAATATATTCTAACCTGCAGTTCAAGATCCCGATAGACCTATTAGGGCTATAAAAGAGAAGACTTTGGCAAGCAAAAAAGAACACTGATGAAGAGTTCATAAGAGTTAAGAATTTGGTTAGAGCGCTGGGAAAGTGAACACCGAGGCAGAAACTTCGGCGAGGCTAACAATTACGCCACCTAAATACTTCAAGAAGTACATATATATAATAGCAAAAATGGAAATCTGAATTGCTTGTATGCAGATGCAGACGAAGACGATGCTGAACATACATTCTTCAAATGTTTAAAATGGAGCTACAAGTGCTCGAACGAAGTGTGCTAGAAAAAATGTTGGGCCATCCAGAATGGTGGAAATAACCACAGAACAGAAACCACATTAACTGCAAAAAAGTGGGACCTGGACGCGGGTACAATTGAAGGCTTTTAAAAAATAAGTGAAAGCCCCACCGAAGCATTACAACTGGTAAAACGCGTCGAAAGAGGTGTCAAAACACGAGTTTTGGTTCTATGAACGAGGATTAAAAGTGCTATTATTATTTCAAAATGTTGAAGAAGTTTTTGAGTCCACGGACACATGGCTGGTGCAGCGGCACCTATGTTGCTTTAGGCATTTTTTCATCCCTACTCACAAAAAAAAGTATGTGAGGGAAAATCATAATTTATGTTAAATGGAAACGTTTGCATGCGACCAAAATGTAGCCAGTAACAAAGCTTTCCTGCAAGTAGGCTAGCAGGTATATAGCTGTGATATAGCTAGTAGGCCTACCCCAGCTGTCAATGAAAGTTTCTACGAGTTTCTTAAAGGCGAATTGACAATAATACCCCAAAATCACTTGTGCGTGTGAACTTCTGTCTCTCTTCTACTGTTGCTTAGCCACTTACTCCAGTACATTTGTGGGTGTTTGTTTCCTTTAGGAGACAACTGCTAATACACGTGCATGGAGAGGTATCGAAGGACGCCTTTTGACCTCGGTATCAAAAAGCCGAAAGCGGATTTTCAATTTTTTGTTTCAGTGAAAAGTTATTGGCAAAAAACAAAAAAAAAATTACCCAGATCCGATCTCAAATAGGGGGCGTGATCCAAGGTATTTATGTGCAGAACACCTTTCAGCGTAAGCGACCTTTGGCCGCGCTTCAATAAAATAACCCTTAGCCGGTCCAACACCGGCTGCGCAGAACACACTTCTGCACTTTTGGCATACCCTATATCTGTGTCTACAACAACCACATGAAAATGACAGACAATTTTCAACTTTAATTGCAAATATCTCTTTACAGAAATATAAAATAGAATTTTCGATTATTATTACCGGGGTCAAAACGCGTCTTTTGATACCTCTCCCGACATTTTTGGACGTGTTTTAGCAGTTGACTCCTAAAGAAAACAAATCCACATTTTCTTTCTATGGATTGGTGCATTGGGTAGACAGGTATTGCTGGGTTGGTATAACCTATTTCCCACATAGTTTGAACTTTTGGTTTTTCTTTTCCTCGTTATTTAAATTGCAAATGGCAATACTGTTGTGAGAATTTGAATGGCAATTGTCACTTGCGTGCTTGTGCGGCATATTCATCGGGCATTTTGTTTTATATGATTGCATACAACTCCAAACTGGGAATATTTTATTTAGTTTTATAAATTTAAAAACCTCGGAAACGCAAAAAACATTGGGTACCCTCAAAAAGGGCGATTTGAATAATAATATCACGTTATCATCAATCTCCTTTTCGATCGTTTATCTTATGCGCTTGGTTCTCGTTCCAGCAGTTTGACAAGCTGCAACAGCTGTCACTTTGCGCCATTTGTATGACAGCGAATTTGCGTGTAAATTTGAGAAATACAAAACGAAGCGTAAATTAAGTGAAAATCCTACAAAATTATTTATTTGCAAATAAAATGCAAAAATAACGAAAGTTATTTGCAATAGCTTCAGAAAATTCATCAGAAACAATATAACTACACTTACAATGGGACTAGATTTTGATGCAATCGAGTATTGCAAAAATGTGAAGGTGCAGCAAACGCAACCGCCGTACGCGTGTCCAGTGGCCAAGTGCGATCGCAGTTATAAAACTGTAGTGGGATTACAATATCATTTACTAAACTATGATCACGACAATCCGCAACCAATAACACCAATTTTGACATCCAATAGAAAGAAAGCGCGTAAATCACATCATTCAACACCTAAAACACCAAAAGGAACTGGCGACGACAACGGCGTCAATGGTGGTGTTGGTGGCGCTATACAAGTGACAAATCCGGAATCATTGGTTAGTTTCAATGAAGGCGAACAAACAGTACAGTTTAATATCGATGGTAAGAGTGTACGTTTGGCTATTGATGACCCATTACCATTTATTGAAGATGATGAATATGCTGAATTAGTTGCGCGTGGTTGTATTTTAAATGCCGATGCACCACCACTAGAAGAGAATGCGTCATGGGCGCGCGTTAAAGTGCCTGAGGCGCACTATAATGAAATTGAAGACTATCATGTGCCTGATGCGCCGCCCCGCCCACTAGCCTATTATCGCTTCATCGAAAAATCTGCAGAAGAATTGGATGGTGAAATTGAATATGATGTGGATGAAGAGGATTCAACATGGTTAGAATGGATGAATGAGCAACGCGAAAAAGCCGGTGTCAATACAGTTGGCATTGACACAATGGAATTGTTAATGGATCGTTTAGAAAAAGAATCATACTTTCAAGCTGCTGCTAATGGGACACCCACAGGCGTCGAAGTTGACGATGATGCTGTGTGTTGCATTTGCATGGATGGTGAATGTCAGAATACAAATGTTATACTCTTTTGCGATATGTGTAATCTGGCAGTTCATCAGGATTGTTACGGTGTACCGTACATTCCGGAAGGACAGTGGTTGTGCCGACGCTGTTTGCAATCGCCCAGTACCCCTGTGAGTTGCGTATTGTGCCCAAATGCCGGAGGTGCTTTCAAACAAACCGATAGAGGTCAATGGGCCCATGTGGTATGTGCATTATGGATCCCCGAAGTACGTTTTGCTAATACGGTATTTTTGGAACCAATTGGTGAGTAAACATACTTAATTTATGTAAATATATACGCACATTGGGATTTCATCGTTAAAAAGTCAATTGTTTGCACCTGAACTTAAAAAAACAAGCCCAACCAGTATCGCAATAGATATGGCTCAAAGTATAGTTACAGCTTTTTTAACAAGTTTTCTCTAAAAATATATGTCGACAACTTAATATATTAAAGTTTCCTTCCCTCTAATTTTTTTTATATGGAGGAGCAAACTCTTTAATGTACATACATCCATACCTATATAACAACTTAAATGAAACTATTCATTTAAATATCCATTTTTTAATCTTTCAGATTCCATCGAAACCATTCCGGCGGCGCGTTGGCGACTCACATGTTATGTTTGCAAAGAAAAAGGTTTGGGCGCGTGCATACAGTGTCAGCGCAATAGCTGTTACGCTGCTTTCCATGTAACATGCGCACAACAAGCTGGTCTATACATGACAATGGACACCGTTAAAGATGGCCATAACGATTCATCAGTGCATGTACAAAAGTATGCATACTGTCATGCACATACACCACCGGATGCAAAATTGAAAACCAATCAAAAAGAAGTGGAAGATACCCGTATGAAAATGAAGGAGGCACGTAAAGCGTTAGCTAAAAAGCGGTCAACAGCGCCCATTGTGCTCATTCCAACGATACCGCCTAATCGTGTGCAAGAGATCTCGGGTATGGTTCACATGCAAAAGAAAAAGGAATTTTTGGATAGGCTTATAGCTTATTGGACATTAAAGCGTCAATATCGAAATGGTGTGCCGTTATTGAGACGACTACAGAGTCAAGGCAACAATCATGGTGTAATCCATCGAAATGGTATTGAAGGTTTGCATTTTAGTTGGCTTAGTTTGATATCATATTCCACACATAAATTACTAATTGTGAATATATTAATTAACTGGGGTTTTCGGGGAACTACTTGTTAAACGCAGGCATATATCTGTGGTTGTTGTGGTCACAAGCCATAATTGCATAATTCCTTTGAAAAAAAAAACGACAGATATTTGCTTGCACTATCCTTCTGTAACACTGTGCGACGTTCTTCAAGAACTTTTGGATGAATAAATAGCCTCTCCGGGCCGGCAGACGATACAGAAACACGTTGTTGCTGAGCGTAGTGTATACTCCTACCAATATTAGGCTACATTTAGCTCTATAGTGGTTAAGATCACCATATTTAAGTGGGCATGTGAAGAGAATCTGAGTAGGTATAAGTTTAGTATGCACAGAGTTGAGAAGGAGTGCTGGAAGAAGCAGCGATATTATATTGATATATTTATTTTTGCTTTCATTTCGATCATCGTGGATTTATCTCTAATGGAGTTAGCTAATTTTCAATTCAATTTTGAGTTTATGTGGTCAGAGGTTGTTAAAAAAAGATCAATACATCGTTGAAGTTAAGCTTATCTCTCCAGATTTTATAAAGTGTGGGGGAGGATTTGGTAGGGGATAACGACAGCACAGGGTTATAACGATCATGGTTAGGTACAGCCATTCAGCTTAAGACAAGTCATAATGTCGGTGCAAGATCGAACATTCGTATGTATGTTTGTTTGAGGAGCGAAAAGAAACACTACGGTCTAGGGGAGTGTTCTCAGCTTGACAGCCCTTTGCTTTTACGTATCGGCATGACAAAAACACACAAGTAAACTGGAAGGATTTTACGTTTCACCTCACCAAGGGTAATTATATAACCGACCAAAGCAAATCGCAACTGTAAGTAAACTGCAGTTCTCTGAATGCACATGTAATTCTCTTGAGTTTCTAATGCTGTGTACGTACTTATACATAAATTTTAAATTTTCATTTACCTATAAATCAGGAAGCAAATAAGACTCGGCCTGAGGCGTTGGGAATATTTATGAAATTCGGTTTTTGAGTTGATTTTTTTTATTGGAGATTACTTAAATCCGAACCTCTTTTTTTGTGAATAAATACCATTTAAATTTTGAAATACAGGTATTATAAGCCTTATCATTAGTGTTCTACGAGTTAAAAGTTTTTAAAATTTAAATTAATTGCATACCGTTACCCGCTACCGGACAAACTGGGAAATTGAATTTTTCGGTGGATTTAACCCTCCATTCGACCCTTAAAATAAATTTTCAAAATAAACCTCTAAATTACCGCTTACATATTCGGTTAAAATGTTCTACTAAAATATGCCTAGATGAGCTCCATAGGGTCGAAAATATTTTCCTCCACAAGGCCTTTCTAAAATACATTTGTCCTTTTCTTATTATATTTATATCACATTCTTGACTGTAGTTTTGTTGTTGCATTATTGCACAGTTGTTGTTGTTGTTGTAACGACAAAACACTCCCCGAAGGTTTTGGGGAGTGCAGTCGAACTGACAGTCTTTGGCCGGATATGAATCCGGTACGCTCCGGTACTCCCTTGCGGTACTGCCCGACTGTAGTGGTAGCGATTTATGACCAGTGGAACCTTCTAGGTCATGTCACCCCTCCTTCCGTAAGGAAGGGGAGATGGGTAATGAGAGGTGAGGGGCATCATATCCGTAGATCAACCATCGAGTTGCACGTCATTACCTTGCACATTATTGCACAGTGTAATTGTTTACCTCATTAGTTTTTTAATCACTGAAATATACTCGTATATTTTTGGTATACTTGGCTTTGTATCAAAACTAATAATATTTTGTTCCAATTCCTAGGCTCTCCCGATACTAAAGAATTATACAAGCAATTGAAATATTGGCAATGTCTACGTCAGGATCTAGAACGTGCCCGTTTGCTTTGTGAATTAGTACGCAAACGTGAAAAACTTAAAGCAGCTTTTGTAAAAATTTGCGAACAAGTTGTAATGCTGCAGGTAAATCCACTTGATGCAGCAATGACTAAGCTTCTGGATACACTCGAGGCTAAAGATACCAGTGAAATTTTTCGTGAACCAGTCGATACCGTTGAAGTGCCTGATTATTTGGATATTGTAAAACATCCAATGGATTTGGGTACAATGCGTACAAAATTGAAACAGGGACAATATACATCACTCGAACAATTAGAAATTGATTTTGATTTAATGATACAAAATTGTTTGGCTTATAATAATAAGGATACAGTATTCTATCGTGCTGGTATACGTATGCGTGATCAAGCTGCATCACTGTTTCAACAAGTTCGTAAAGAGTTGCAACGTGAAGGATTGTTGGACAATACACGTCCGGAGCAGCAAGATCATGTCGAACAAGAGGTGGAAGACGAATTGAAAATATTGTTGGAAGCCAAGCCATGCGAAGAAATTGTACAAAAATTGCTCATACTTGCTGATAAATCACAAGTTCTTAAGAATCCTGTATATCGTACGAAAAAGATCAAACAAATACGTTTGGAAATAACACGTATGCGTAAAGCAATGCAAAAAGCGAAAGTTGCTGCTGTAAGTGATTTTTATTTTATCTTATTAACAAACAATTTTTTCCATCACCATTTTTATTTATTTTGCAGCGTTATTCAAATATCAGCGCAAATTCACAAAGCGATGATGAAGATGATGATGGCGATGGACACATTAATGAAATTAGGCATCATAAAGCAGATAAATCAAGGCAATCGAACACAGGTCTACAACAGCAACAACAATTGCAAAATTGTTTGCCTAAACGAATACGTAAAGTGCCAGCACATTTATTGTCTATAGTTGAAGATGACGATACAATGGGTGAGGAGTCGAAAGAAACCTCTACAACAATAGTACAAACACCGCCATGCAGCCCCATAAAGAGTCTAAACAATAGTGCTTCTCCAGTGGGTGTAAATCGAAGGTACGTATAAAGTTACAAAAGCAGTGCACCAGTCCTATTATTTTGAATTTAATTTTTTCTTGGTAGTTTAAAGTATACATTTGTTAAGAGCACACATCTCCACTGCTTCTAGTTGGATTGCAGAAAGTGCTAAGCCTATGTTGAAATTAGTTAATTAATTTCAAGAATACTCAATAGAAGTTTAGAAGGCCTAGTTTCGATTTTAGGAAATTGGATTGGCTTTTATAAAATATCAATTAGATTTGAGATAACTTTAGTTTATTCTATTTAAAATCCGATTGCGTTGCAACTTTCTATAGGTTTTTTAAACTCTGAAAATGTTAGATTTTAGAAATCGTTAAATGCGGTACGTTGAAACCTAGCTTGTTGCTTATTTTCTTTAAGAAAACCTCAATTGGATTTTGAAACAGTAATTTTTGTAAGTGATTTGGAATGTAAGCACTTTAGAGACTCGGATTCATATCCGACCAATACTGACGTCTTCGGCGACACTTAAAGGCTTCAAGTGGTGTTGTTACCGCAAGGGAGTACCGGAGCGTACCGGGTTCAAATCCGGCCAAGGACTGTTAATTCGACGACACTCCCTAAAACCTTCGGGGAGTGTTTTTGTCGTTACCACAACAACAACAACAGTGGTGTTGTTGCTTATAAAGAAGTCCAAAGGAATGATCTCCGTAGTTTTCATTGGGACTTATTTGGCATCTGCTAGCTGGCACAGATTATCTATAATTCGAGGCCCCTGCGGGTTAGGGGTTTAGAATATGCCCGAGGTAGGCATACCGGTCGTAAGAGGCGACTAATATGCACAAATGTAATGACGTGCAACTCGATGGTTGATCTACGGATATGATGCCTCTCACCTCATTACCCATCTTATCCTTCCTTACGGAGGGAGGGGTGACATGACCTAGAAGGTTTCACTGGTCATAAATCGCTACCACGACAGTCGGTCAGTACCGCAAGCGAGTACCGGAGCGTACCGGGTTCAAATCCGGCCAAGGACTGTTAATTCGACAACACTCCCCAAAACCTTCCGGGAGTGTTTTTGTCATTACCACAACAACAACAACCACGTCTAAAGTTCGATTTTCCTTGGTGTGAGGTTTGCGCTCCTTTAGGGGTTTAAGGTAGTAACTTCCAAGATTAAGTTACGCATGCGTTTAAGAAATTGCTAATGATATATGATTTTGTAGTTATTCTAATATAAAATATTGTAGCTTTGAGAGAGTTGTGCTTAACTTACATTCTCAAGATCTCGAGTTAAGTTTTTCGGTCCCGAACCGGCACATCTCTAGGCGCCTAAGCATCGGAGTACCCAGATTCGAAAAAACCTTCAAAAAATTCCAAGTCTCTGCATTTTCAGTATTTTTCAATCTGCTTATTTCTTAAATTGAGCTAAAATTAGTATCTGTGCGAAATGTCTACTTTGAGTCGAATATTTGTAACACTTAGTTTTTTCTTGATGGGGACAACCACCTTGATAAATGTTTTAAGTCAACTTAGCCTGTCTTTGGTGCGTAGTCAATAAGCAGTTCGTGGACCCATAACTTAAATATTTTGGTACTTTGGTAAACTTGCGTAAAGCCGCCTGGTCAATATTACCGCACTTCAAAAAGGAAAATATATTTTTCAGTTACAGCAAACAAAACCTAACTTACCTGCTTAATTGTCCAATTTTGCAATATGTACAGCGCAAAGTAAATTTCTTAAGGCAAAAATAGAAAACTCTGTAGAGTCGCCCTTTTGGCTACTAGGGCAAGAAACATAGTCAGTTTATGCTGGATTATTATCCAGCCCTGGAACAAACCCCTCCCCACCACTTTTTTAAAATGTTATTGTATTGTTTTTCTTTTCCTTTTTTTCCCAAGAACTGCGGTATTATTCACACGCAAAGCGCAAGCAGCCCTCAAGCGACCTTCAGAAAACACAACCGCCGTGAAGGATGAGACCGCTGCCCTCGTCGTAACGTCTACACCTAACAATACCACCACGTCTGGTGGTGTGGCTAGTGCTGCTGGAGCAGTAGCAGCTGCTACACTTGCCTCATCCGCAATGTCAATAAGCAATAAACTTAGTAGTAGTCATTTACCACCGATCAGTGGGGGCTTAGGACTTCAAACTGGTGCCGTGCTGGGTGCTGTTTCCGGAAAATCGCCAAAACGTAATGCGCGCCATAAAAGACTGTCTGATGTCCGACAAAGTGCTTCGATGTCTCCAAAAAAATCACCAAATGCCGCCGCTGCCAACAACACTTTGACGCCAAGTACACCCACAACGGTGAATGCGCCACCCAACGTAGGGGCAATCACATCTACGCCAAATTATGATCGTATACCCGATAGTTTTCGCGTATATCGAGCAAACAATGAACGTGACGTTAGCGAAAGTGATGATGATGACTTGAGTGATATGTCGGGCAGTCCGTGTAGTAGTTGTTCAGGTTTTAGTGTTAGTGGATCTGGTTCAGAATATGATAGCAGCTATGATGATGATGACGATGAGGACGATGATAATGAGGACGAAGGCGATGGTGAAGTCGATGCAGATGAGGAAAGTGAGGACGAAGAAGAGGTTGAAGGGCGGGGCGAAGATGGTGATGTGGAAATGCATGAAACAACTAGTGCTGGTGAAGCTGATGTCGATGGGGAAAGCCGTGATACCGCACGGGGCAACAACGGTGAAACGGTAAGCACTAGTGCCGATAGTGTGACTCCGGATAGCGACGAGGGGGTGACGGTAGATCAAGATAGCAATCATAAGGTCGACGTACGGATAGAGGAGGCGAAAAGTTTAGCAACTCGTACACCAACACCTTCAGAGAAGCGGCCAAGAAATGCTACACGCACGAAGCAAAAACAAAAGGTTAATGAAACGCATACAAGAACAAAAAATGTAACAAAAAACGCCAACGCTAATGCAGTGCAAATAACGTCAGCTGCTAAAACTACCACTACAACAACACGCTCGATTAACAAACAAATAATGATGACACGCTCAGCAACACCAACATCGTGCGCTAACGCCAGCGTGAATGAAAGTGTGATTGCAACGAATACGTCACCCATAGCAAATAATACAAAAGGAACACGTAAATCAGCGAACTTTAGTAATAAATTGAAGTACAACAACAATACGCATAATACACGCAGAGCTGCAGCAGCGACTACAACACACTTATCGGTGTCTGGGGCCGCATCTGCTGACGTCGTCAAAGCAAATGAACCAGCTGGCGACGAGGAGGGCGGTATTGACGAAGACATAAATGCCATAGCACCGGACGAGGAAGCAGATACAGAATCAAAAACGCTGCTAAAACCACCGCTCGAACCGTTACAGCTGGTATGGGCTAAATGTCGTGGTTATCCTTGGTATCCAGCGCTCATTCTTGATCCCAAAACACCGAAGGGGTTTGTTTACAATGGTGTACCGCTACCCGCACCACCACCAGATGTTTTAGCTCTTCGTAAGAACTATACTGAAGATCTGGTATTTTTGGTGCTATTCTTCGATGTGAAACGCACATGGCAATGGCTGCCCGCCAATAAGCTCGAAATTTTGGGAATTGACAAAAGATTAGATCAACAAAAATTGGTGGAGTCACGTAAACCCACAGAGCGTAAAGCAGTGAAAAAGGCATACCAAGACGCATTGCACTATCAGAGTCAGGTATCCGATTTAGAGGGCCAGGGACCAGATCCGATAATGTGAGAATGTGGTGCAATGACGGTTGGCGTTTGGAAGAAAATGCGACACAAATAGAGAGAGGGTGAAGAATGCTGGGCAAGATAGTTATGTTGATGATAATTAATGAAGAGTATAAGAATGATGCTGTAGATCTTGATAGCGCCAATCGTATTGCTGCACACTAAATATATAATTATGAATATGTATAATTCTGATAGTGACAGTCATGCCTGTATGTAGATATACATTTGTCTCTTAGTTTCTAATTTGTATTTTATTTTAATTTTTTGTTTAGTTATACATTTGTTTGAATGTTAAGCTACGCTATAATAAATAAGGATATGTATGTATGTATGCTAAAACGCATTAAACATACATTATTATATATATAAATATTATGCTTTTGAAGTTAAGTCTTGAAAATTTTGCCTTTATTGCAATTTGCATTAATATATTTATTAGATAATATAAAATTATATTAACTTCATATGTAAGCATGTGTGTATAAACAAGTGTGTAGTAATTTTGTTTTCATTAATGACAGCAAGATCATGCTTGGCGTCGGGATATGCAGGGACCGTATCCGACCAAACTGTAACATTACATTTTAAATGCAGTCCAGGGTAGATAAGTTTTTTTTTTGTAAGTTTCTCGAACGTATAAAAAGCAATTGAAAAATATACAGAGCATACTTTGCTGTATCAATTCCAGGTGCATTTTTTAAAATAATTATTTACAAAAAAAAAAACTTTAAGAGACATTTTCAATGGGAAATTTTGTAACAAACTGTATAAAAAAATTTGCTCCCGATATTACCTTTACCAAAATAATTACAAAAAAAGGAAAATATGCACTTTATATTGCACGCACAAGTATGTTCTGCATAATTTTCGATTATTTTTTAAACTTTTCGTACTTACTAGTAGTAGAATTCGATAAACAAAAAGCGGATGATCCGAAAAAACTTTTCCAGCCCATTAATTTCTTGTCTAGACTACTGTAGCGTAGTGGAAAAAAAAGTTTGTCTCGGATGAAGTTCGTACTATTTTGGTTCTATTTTCGGAACTTTTTGCATGTTTATTCGGAGTTCTATCCAAACTATTTTCGCTGCGAATATTTATGTACAAATTTGTGGTTATTTTAAAATATAAAATAATAATACGGCATTCGAGATATTCGAGCTTAAAGTGCTCAAGGTATTAATTTTTTTAAAGGATAACTTTGTGTGTTCCAAACTGTCTTCAAAACAAATCTTTTGTATATATTTTAGTAAAGGTAATATCGTCATCCCGCCGGTAAAAGCTGTTAAGTCCCCTTTCGGAGTTTAGCGTGGTAAAAACCATATCGTCGGCACCGCGGTAAGGGCTGCTAAGTCCACTTTTCACTCAAAATTACTTTGTGATACTGATGGAAAATGGGGCTATTTCTATGCCAAGTCTAAATAATGTAAGAAAAGCTGTTAGCCCCATGCATATCAATACTCATTTTGGTGTGTCGTTTTATGAGGTTTCCAGTATCCAGACCTGTAGCAAGTACTAGTACTGCCAGGTTCTGAAAAATTTATGTTTCATTCTCGGGTCTTTTTCCAAGAGCATTTCAGGGGGTTGATTTCCGAAATAGCTCAGGATTTCAGAATAATTTCGGGATCAACGGAATTATTTTCTGGTTGATTCGAAATATCCCTGAAAGCAGAATCAACATTCCCACAGAAGGTTCTGTATACCGGAAAAACCTTCGGGGCCGAAAGTTGTTTACTTACTTTGCTCAAATCTACAAAAATCCAAGAGCCATCTCAACTTCTTTCGCAAAAAAGCCTCTTATTTCCAAGCTATAATTTATAGAAATCTCATACCGGCGCAAATAAACAAAATTATCCAAAAGGAAAGTAGGTTGAAATTACTTATTTTAGGAATAGCAGGGCTTCTTTCTATTTTCTGCAGTACTGCTCATACTGCATTTACGAACACGCCCATACATTCATACATACAGGTGTGACATTCCCACAACAGCTGGCTCTATTCTATCGGAATCGCTCGTGTTTAATATCAATGTAGCCCTAACTCTTCGACCGGTAAGATGAGAGACTTACAGAACATAATGTCTGTTTATCGAAAAACAACTTTACTTATAAAGTGTTTCTCAGTTGAATTTCTCGATGGATATTATTGTAGTCCTAAATAATCGAAGTCCTTGACAGTTTCACATTTGTAACTAAATGCAGGTACGCCGATTCTTAACGTCGTATAGCAAATACATCCTGTTTTTCTAAAATAAAAAAAAATTTTCCGAGTGCGAATACCTGCAGTAAAGAAAAAATTATTATAGGAATGAGGTAAAGATCGTTTAAATATTAACATTGATGAATGCCAAATGTTGGTTATAATTAACCATTATCATAAAAAATAGTTTTTTTGGTCGCCATAACCAATACAAATGAGAAGTATTTTTTTGGTACGAATAACCATTATCAAGTTAGTGTTTGGTTATTATGAGCTCTTTCATAAGTAGGTCTGTATAGCACTTATATACTTACTATATTAAATAACTGTTCTAAAAACGATTGTTTGCATACAAAATTTGGAATATAATATATTTGATGTATATATAAAATGACCAAAACAAAATAAAAATCTTGATAATGGTTATTCGTAACCAAAAAAATATTTTTTCTTTATGTTGGTTATGGCGACCAAAAAAATATTTCTTATGATAACGGTTAAAAATTCCCAAAATGGTATAAAGGTCACTTTTGCGTAACCTTTTTGCTCAACAAAAAAAAACAATTATTTTCAGTCACTGAGTAACACTATTGAAGATATGGAGAGGTAATCATTGAACTTTCGAGATATGCCATTTGCAATAGTTTAGCCCTTACCCGAGCAAATTACAACCTCATATAACGCTAACACACTATCTTTTTCATAAGCAGTAGAAATCAACGAAATCGTATTTTCAGAAATAGAAGGATATCGTCCATATTGTGGAAAATCTACCAAAAAATGCATAAAATCCTCGAAATTTCAATAAAATATATAGGCCGTTGTTAAAACAAATTCTGAGAACAAAACTCTAATAAGGCGTTCTTTAAAACTATTTTGAGATATTGTGGCACGGCGAATTCGTTGTTGTATACCAGTGTTGGGCAAATTATAATTGTTAAAATAATTAACAATTAATTAATTGTTAACTGGAACCTTTGTTTTTTGTTAATTGCAACAATTTTTAATTGTTAATTGCAACTTACACAATTAACCATTTTTAATTGTAATTACAAAAATGTACAATTAATCAATTACAATGCTCGCAATTAACAATTAATTAGTTATTAATTGTGTTTCTCTATAATTAACAATTGGTTAACTACACTTCTTTTATGAATTTAACAATAAACACGCTACCCGCTATCTATCATAGTATATTGTTTGCCGGGTACTGGTGTCTTATTGCGACAAACTTCTACTGAAAGAACATGTAGGTTATATATATGGCAAAAAATTGCTTGATTTCTTTCAAAGTGATATTTGAAAATTCTGTGCCCCTGATAAATTGTAATGACAATTTGCATGAAATCAATTAAGAATTACCAGGTAATTGTAAAAAATGGTTAATTATTATTAATTGCTTCATAATACAATTAAAAAATTAATTAGAATTTTTTCAATTGTAATTAATTTAATTTTAAATAATTTAATTGCAACAAGCAATTAAAATTTGAATTGAATCAATTTTACATCAATTTATTTAATTGCAATTACTTTCTTAGTCAATTAAAAAATCGATTAAAAATTAACTTTTTAACGCCCAACACTGCTGCATACACATACATACCTGATGTGTTTCGCTTAAGCTTTCGCGGTTCTCTTGTCAGATTGCATACAACTTTTTTATTTTGACAGAAGGAAACACTGGTCATATGTTCTTATGATATCACCTGTAAGTGAATTCACCTTGTATTGTCACTTTTTTTTGATAACCTTTTGTGATACCGAATTATCAAAAAAACTAAACCTTAAAAAAACTAACGTATATTTTTCGATATTTTTGATAGGAAATTTTCTCGCTCATAACATAACATTAAAGTTTATTAATAACAAAACAAAATCTGTTCGTTTTGTTTATAAAATTAATGTTATAAGTTATGCATCCCGGTTTTCAAGCCTAGCTTTCTATTAATTTCACCAAACCCTATTCTTAAAAAATAGGGTTCAGTGAAAGCGTTGCAAAGTGAAAACATTAATTGCGAAATGACATGTCTATGATTTAAATAAGTATAAATATATTTACACAAAAAGTCTAATTAAAAAACTCTTTAAAACAACTGTAAAATAAATTAATATAAAAACTAAAAGAAATTTTCCACTAAACATATAATTAAATAAATACATATATTAAAGTTTTATGAAATGTAAAATGTATTGACACTTACGGCAGAATAAGATAAAATGTTTTGCTTTACAGTGTAACTCCAGAGAACACAAAACACAGAAGGTTCAACGCGTCGAATAGTGGGAAACAGCAAACCCATCAATTATGTGGTAAGTAATTCACCACGCCAGCAAATTCATTTTAATTTACTAGTTTTTAAAACTAATGCAATTTATTTTTGTACAAAATTCACAATTCTTTCACTTTTCTATAGCTTTAACTAAATATTTTTTTTGTCAATTTCCACACAAAACACAGTGCAAGTAGTTGAAATTCCTATCAGTAATTGGACAATATGCAATTACGTTCGTCGTTGGACCTTTTGTATTTTAATTTTGCTTATAAATTGTTTCAAAAATAATGTTTACCCCTTTTACCTTTCACATTGAAAAATAAAAATGTCAAATTGTGTGGTTGAATGTGTTTATATTTCTATAAATACATACTTATAATTAAATTAAGTTAAGTTTTAATTACTAATGTTAATTAATTAGTTTTAAGCAGTGAAAAATGTAAAAATTAAATTTTAAAATATAAACGAAAAGTAAAAAAACAAAATATTAAATTGAAAAACAAAAAATTAAATAATAAAAAAAACCTATTCACGAATTTGCAATAAGTAGAATTTTTTTACCTTTAATTAATTGTTTATCATGTATTTGTTCGGGTATATTTGATTAATGTAATATAAAACATTACGGTTTGCCTAAGATTTTTGTATGTAAAATTGCCTTTTGCAGCAAATAAATAGACATACGACACACGCGCGAATAAATTATTTTGTTTATATAACTACCGCATTTGTTTGAGTATACTATTTAAAAAACACAAACGATTATGTAAAAGAGCATTACAAATAATTGTTTAATTTTTCATATTGATAATAAGATAAAAAAAAATAACAAAAAAAAAAAAAGATTCGTAAATGCAACACAGAAAACAATACACATGCAAATATACAACTCATATAACAAGATAAATAAATGTTAAAAAAAAATATATAAAAAATTCAATGTTTGATTTATTGAAACATACTTTTTTTTAAAGCTAATAGAATAGACTCTTGCCCTCAAATATTCTCGGAGCATTCATATTTTAAGGGTCTGAAATGGGCCAACAATGGAAAATGTGAGCCACTCGTTCTTTTAACCCTGGACGGTCATCCTTTTTTTTTGTACATTAACGTCGTCCTTCGTCAATATGACGACGACTTATTTCAAATCCATTTTCAGTAGGGTGTGAGTCGAAATAATGAACGCGTTTTATTTTTTTTTTAATTATTTATTTCATTATTAATAAATACAAATTCAAAGAGAGTAAACAACCGACTATCGCTGTACGAAAGCGGAGATACCACCCACGAACAATAAAAAACTTATTTACAGTGAAAATAAAATAGTTAGTAGTCATTTTGACGAAGGATGACCGTCTAGGGTTAACAAAGCAGCTTTGGAACAAATATTCATATTTTGTTTTGGAAAATTTTTTTTTTACAAGTTACCTCTTGATTTTGTTCCTGATTTGCATTATTATGTGCTTCATATTATTATTTATTTTGTATTCATCAAACATCATTTTAAAGTATTTTTTTTCGTTGGATTGCCTTACAGATATTCCCTACTTATTGAGATGAATCCCTTGGTGTACAAACTATACACATTTCATTGATTTCTTTACAAATATCTATTAAAATTTTTTTTTCAAACGTTTGTTCAGGTATATCTCCCCAAATTTAGTGAATGCATTTTTTAATAGTGATAAATGACTCTTCTTACCTCCTAAAGGAATAATTTTTGAGTCCAATAAAGGAAAACTTAACGTTGGCAACCCTTAATAAATTAAATTTTTTTACTCAAATTTTTTTGAAACTGGTGTGAATTAAATAACTAAACTTTACACAAAGTGGCGTATAAAGTATAAATGAAATACGCTGAATTTAAAACTCATCAAAAGTAAAACCTGGACTCAATGGGCGGCTTAATCTATCCAGAATTTCAACTTTTTTTCACTATGCGAGGTGTGTTCAAAAAGTATCGCGAATTTTGAATTTTCGCTGGTTACGTATATTCGAATTTTTTGTGGCGTTATGTTGGTACTCATGTCTCTCACTTATGCCGACAAGCTCGGCCATTTTGAATGTTCAGTTAATTGTTGACAGCTGCTTTGCTTGCACGTGTTTTGGATCGTCTTCGATTTTTCGTACCAAAATTGCTCAATTGTGACCAAAAACAGCATCGCATGAACATTGCTAATGAGATGTTAAACTTTGTCCGCCACGACCCAAATTTGCTCCAGAGGGTCATAACTGGTGACGAATCGTGGGTTTATGGTTACGACGTGGAAACCAAAGCTCAATCATCTCAATGGAAGCTGCCGCACGAACCAAGACCGAAAAAAGCGCGCCAAGTTCGGTCGAATGTGAAAGTTTTGCTGACAGTTTTCTTCGATTGCAGGGGCGTGGTGCATCATGAGTTCTTGCCACAGGGAAGAACGGTCAATAAGGAATATTACCTGCAAGTTATGCGCAATTTGCGCGAAGCAATCCGCCAGAAACGCCCGGATTTGTGGAAGAACGCATCGTTGCTTGTGCGCGACTTTTTGGCCAAAAACAACACACTAATGATGCCGCAGACACCGTATTCCCCAGATCTGGCCCCCTGTGACTTTTTCTTGTTCCCTAAACTGAAGAGGCCCATGAAAGGACGACGTTACACTTCTCTTGGCGAGATAAAGACGGCATCGAAGGAGGAGCTGAACAAGATAAAAAAAAAATGATTTTTTGAAGTGCTTCGAAGATTGGAAAAACCGTTGGCACAAGTGTATAATATCTCATGGGGATTACTTTGAAGGGGACAAAATAGATATTCATGAATAAATAAATAATTTTTGAAAAAACACAAAATTCGCGATACTTTTTGAACACACCTCTATATGTGAATGAAATAGCTGACAAAGAGATGAAATTCTACAATCCCTAAAGCCTAACCTCAATAACTAGCCTCTTGGGCGTTTAAGGCATGAAGCTACACTTTTTAATTTCACAATAATTCAGTAAAGTTGTGAAGTTGTTTTGTATATTCATTCTAACTACTTAAATTAGATAGTAAGATTAGCTCAAGTTAAGGTCAAATTTGGCAGTACGTGATAAATCATTTCTGAGTATGCAGTTTTTCCAGCCTCTTAAAGTCTAGACTCATTTACCGAAAATGGAAAATGCTGACAATAGTTGTGTTCGGTGAGGATACAATTTTTAAAAATTTTATAAAAGTTTTACTGGAAAGTGTTCGGTGACACAAAACATATGCAGCGATAGAGCGCATTTTGAAATTTCATTTGAGAAAGAGAGTTACAAGTTTTTGTTGGGGGAATTTCACTCAGTAAAACTTGTAATTGAAAAACAGCTGATCGTGACAAAAAAAACAAAAAGTAAAAAGTTTCCGCCCAACAGGAATCAGTAAAAACTTGCAAGCAAAACAGCTGTTGCTTTTTTGATTGGTTAATAGCGAACATTTTGATGTTTTTGTTGTTCCTTTCCAATGTCACGATCAGCTGTTTTTCACTTGCAAGTTTTAATGAGTGAAACTCCGACAGCAGAAACTTGCAACTCTCTCTCCCAATGAAATGTCTAAATGCGATATCTCCCTGCAAATGTTTTGTGTCACCAAATAATTTTCAGTAAAAATTTTATTCTTACCGAACACACTTTGCTTTTTATCCGTTTTCATATTCCGTGTAAAGGATTTTTTTGGATCCGTTTTCCCACTAAAGTGTGCATTATTACTCTTTTAAAAAGTGGCACAGTTTCAAAGTTATTGTGACTTAAAAAACGGTTTACGATCATGGACCGTATGTCGTAAACCCGCTACTGACTTAGTTTCCTATGCGATTTACATACATTTTGTGTAATTTTTCGTATACGCTGTGCTTTTTTGATAATTTTTTTTTATCCATTTTCAGATGTAATTTTGGCCAAATTTGTGGACTATTTGAGACCAGCTTTTTCACATCCAATCAAAAAAAAACTGTTTTTTGTTATTGTATTCTATAAAAGAACGTATTTATTTATCAAATTTTATGATTTTATATATTACATTTGTTACTTGGTGTAATCCAAGGAGAATAATATATATCAATTATCAACTAAAGCTTACACGTTAATTATGATTAAAAAGGAAAACGTCGCCCATGATAAACGGTAAATGCCTAGTTTGTTGAGGCCTGTGGGAGAGCGTCTTGCCATCAGCTGCAACAATCCTGTAAAATAGGAAAATATATACATATAATCATTATAGTACATAATTTGAATTCCATTTGAAAGTAATAATTTCCTTACTTAGGGTCAACCAAACTGCTAAATTTTAGTCAGCATTCTGGAAAATTATCATTGCAGTATTTTATTTATTTTATTTTTAAACTGAAATATAAGTTTTTTGACTTTTCTTATTGACAGTAGTTGCCAGATTTTTTTTTTTTTTGAAGTCGAATTTGATCAAATATTTATTTCTGGTAACAAATCAGCCTGAGGAGGCGATCAATTGACGTTTTTCGGATCTGAAAAACGACGAAAACATGTGATGTCTGCGATACTTCCATATGAGCTTGGCATAGTTGTTCATAGTTATTTGTATGGAAGAAACTACCAAACAAACAGAGGAGCATCGATGCTCTTTGGCACGGCTCAAAATGTCTAAAGTAAATTCATAACTTGTTCGATGTTCTTTACTCAAAGGTTTGTACAATTTTTCTGGAAAACTCATTCTCTTTCGTGCAATATTACGATCGCCTTTTTTTTTGCTGGGTATTGGATATTTTGTTGGTATTGAGTGCAAAATTTGACCGCAATGTCAAGTGAGTCATTTGACACCACGTGGATGCAAGGGGATGTAGCTCAGTGGTAGAGCGTTCGCTTTGCATGTGAAAGGCCCCGGGTTCGATCCCCGGCATCTCCAAGTCAATTTTTTTGTTGTATTAAACTTTGTTTTATTAACATTTAAAATACGTAAGAAATAATGATAAAATTATTTATTTGAACCATATATGTAATACTTCGATATTGCTAGAAAATACTCAGTACACTCGCCAACATTAGAGTGCAGAACCAAACGTACCAAAATGACACATTTCGTTTGGAAAAATCCATGAGCGTATTTTACTTTCATTGAAAAATATCTTTGGATAAGATACAAAATAGTAATCTTGTAGTAGATTTGTATAAACTTAAAATAACGCAAGCTTAGCATCAGATTCTAGTTGACTGAGGCATGACCATATCTAAGGGTGGATAACAGATGCTAAAGTATTTTTAAGTTGTGGATGGGGTAAGCTGACAAATATTTCCGACCATGGGCTGGTATTTGAGAATAATTATTGTAAATAACCTTGGTAACCATTATTCAATGTTTCAATGTCATGGTCAGCGACCGTCCAGAGTACCAAAATCCGTTTTTAGTAAAATCCCGCCTGCTCGAAAGGATGAATGTTACCATACAAAGTTCTTAAAAGGAGTTTTTTTGACTTCGTTGGCATATACTGTTTCTATGAATGACGTTTATCTATAAGTACGGCAATTTTGAAAAAAAAATTTTAAACTATGACTAAATTAAATAATTTGTTCATATTTTAGACAATAATCACATTGCCCTGTATATGCTCTGCAACTGCAATAAAACTATATGCTTCCTTACGGATTTTTCACACTGAGCTCGAATCCGTACTCAAAAATGTGCCGCCATGTATAGTTTTAGAGAAAAGTGGATGTGAAATCCCGGAATAGGTATCATTTGAACTATAGTCTCGTGCTTAGAGTCCATAATCGTACTTAGATTTTTAGCCCATTTAAATAACAAGGTTTAGCCAATAATATTAGGCATACAAAAATATGACAACACGTCACAATTAATTTATACAATCTTTCAAAAGTGGCCGAAATCGAAAAATTCGTGTTTTTGGTCATTTTTGAAAAATTGTATAAATTAATTGTGACGAATTGCGATTTTTCAAAATTTTTTTTTCCAATATCGGCCTTGGTATGGGGGAGTGTCTAAATATTCTAGATGCAATTGCAGGACTATGGCGACCCCGCTCTTCTAGTGTTTTTTTTACTATGGAGAGATTCTATCGATATTCCATCTTGCTTAGCAGCAACCGTTCGGAGTTAAAACATGTGGGACCTACATTTTATTTTTAGAAAAGAATTAGAAACATCAAATACAACCAAACCTCAATTGGAGAAAAAAATGTGCATCTTTAATTTTCTCCGAGGTATATTGCGCCAAGTGATTACTATTTTCTTGGTCTAAAGTGCTAAACTTTGAGAAATAAAGATAGGGGCTTTTCATAAAATTCTTGAATCTATTTATATAAGCTTGAACCGCTCCTGTAACGATTTGATGTTTCAGTATATTTCAAAAATTGACATTTTTTTAAATATATAACGTAAAATAGTAGACCAAGCAAGAAAAATTAAAAATTAGTAAAAATCCGTTTTGTCATTTTATATTTCATTACAGTCAATATTTACTCTGTACATGATACAATTGTTGAAAAAAATAAAATCATAAAACAAGACGATGTGGTCCTATTTTCGCAAATCTGTCAATGACATTCTCAGGTGTGACTTCAATGTCGAGATGCGTATGTAGCAGTGCCAAACCGATCAATCTTTCTTGTAGCATAGCAGTTCTGAGCCATGTTTTCAAACGGCGAAGGGTGGAAAATGAGCGTTCAGAGCTCGCGTTTGTCACAGGAAATGTGCAGAATATACGAAGAAAAACGTGAATTAATGGGTATATATCGACATCGCATTGCTTTAACGTTTCCCATGCAGAGGTCGGCAACTTATTTGTTTTCAACTTTTGCTGGAGCTGCCAATGAATTTGCCACTGATTCAACTCGCCCTTGAGCCTTAAACGTTGAACGACGTTATCATAATTCAGAAGACCGTTGAATCTTGTAACCAAGCAGCTAATCAGATTTTCAATTTCATTTGCCTTAAGAGTACACACTTTCTCCGGAAGCAGCAAACATAACTGGAATCCATCCAAAACTTCTTTTGAAAAACGTAACATAAATGGGAAGTATCTATAAATTACGTATTATTTTAATCAATTGCCAAAAGTCACACAATTAGATATCGGCGAATATTCGAAAAATTTATTTTATACGAAAAACTACACTTACCATTACAGTGTCTTTTGTTTACAGGAATTGTTCCTCAATAATTAATTTTCACAGTACAAAATCAATAACGCAATTAAAATCGCAACGCAATGACGCTCTCTGACCCGCAATCACACTTTGACTTGGTTAAGCTTTCACAAAGAATAGATTTCGGTAGAGTACCGCTATAAATTCTCACAGCCTGCTTTGCAACTCAAATTCAAATTTTGAATTGCATTGCTGACGCAATTGCGTAGTGGTAGTTGTTGTAGCAGCACATCCGCTTGACTCGCGCTGGCTAACACGGGCTACAGACAAGCAAAGTTATCTGCATAAAGTGGCTTTATCATATAATTGTGGATGCGTTTAAACTTCACTTGCGAATTCCATTGCGTTAATTATTTATTTAGTTTATTACGTCACAGATGGAGATGAATATATTTTTGAGATTCAAAATACAACGTTTAAGATTTTTAAGAGAAATTAAAATATTGTTTAATTCGAAATATGTATATCTCATAAATTTTCACAGTCGAAAATTATGAAAATACGTTCTACAGAGCTCTAGGGGGGGGAACTTTATATACTTATAGCATACCCTAAAAAAGGGGACTTAGTTCTCGATATCTAGAAAAAGTTTAGCTAATAATCGAATTATAATTCTATTTGAAATGTTTTCTAATGTCTTTTTAATCGATTTCTAGCCTAGTTCTCTAACCTGATTTTCGATTAGAGATGCATTAGTGAATTACATTAGAATTCGAATGTAAAACTATATTTCTCTAACAGTTGCGACTGTGTTTGCTGGGTAGTTTTATTTATTTTTGTATCTCAATTTCATTGATTCTACAATCAACACAATCACTTAAATTCCCAAACATTAACAAACCGGAAGCCATTATTCTCAATACATCCACTTTCCGTTAGTTCATATTTAGCCAAACGTTTCATATCCTGCCTCCTGTCAGCTGTCAAACCATGCCGTCCTGGGTCGCCCACAAGTATTCGTTTGCCAGCTGCACGTAAGCATTTTAACCACGGCTGCAATGTGGACGCAAATTCTTCATCGTAAAAAACATCACCTAACAGAATCAAATCTTCTTTTATTAGTTGATGCGTCGCAGTGGACGTCGACGCCACTATTAAATTGTTTGTGCAAATACGTAAACGCGTAATGTCGACACCATTCAATTGAGCATTTAATGTGCCAGCACAGCCGGCAACTGAGAAATAAAGAAATACAAATGAGAAAATGTGAGAGCAAACGAAATAGAGAAAATATAATAGAAAGAGCTGAAGTGTGTACTTAGACAAGTATTATATGTGAGGGGATGTAGCTCAGTGGTAGAGCGTTCGCTTTGCATGTGAAAGGCCCCGGGTTCGATCCCCGGCATCTCCAAGTCATTTTTTTTTTTTAATTTAATGTTTTTATTTTTGCTTATTTTGTTTTACCTGCGTCAATATCATTTGCCACAACATATTTTGCATTGTGTATTAGAGCTGCAATAGAACTGGCGCCGCAACCACTGCCGACATCTAGTATTGCTTTGTCAGTCACCAAAGAGGGGTTGTCGAGTATGTAGCTAATAATGTATAATTAATATAAAATATGTAAGAATAAAACATTCTTATGCAGTTTGACTAAGATTAGGTACAACGACAGCTGTCTCAAGGACAAAACTTACCGAGTAATTGCCTGTCCACCCGGCCAATAGAAAGCCCAAAAAGGATCACATTTAAAAATGTTTGTGCTATCAAATTCGGTTGAGGGTTCGTTAAAGAGCCGACACTCGGGTGTTATGAGATGAAGAGCGATCTCTGGTGTTAAATGCTCACGGGAAATTTTGGTTTCTTGTAGTATCAACCGTGCGTCATCTTTAAGATTTGAACTGAAAGAAGAATTTTAAAAGTAATAAATTTTAGGTTCCAAAAGATAGGGCAACTGTGATTGGCAATACATATACCGAAAACAATTTTTGATACAAATTCAGGACTTCATTAGGCTAGGTTGCAAACACGTTTCGAATGTATTTACAAATGTGTAGCAGATTTAGCATGCGCCACTTACAAACACCTTGACATTATAAAGGCTCGAAGAGTTCGCCCTCATTGTCCGATCCTGATGCATGTTGTATGATCTTAGGAATTTGTGATAGTAAACATAATATAACCGAGTCTACTGGGATAAATATCTGGGATCGAATAAGTTTTAATCAAGTCCATCACGGTCTACAAACTGTTTGGGCCTTAGGAAGTAAGTATCTTGCTAACAAGTATACAATCCATGTTTATCTTTTTTATATTGATTTTTGGGTTTTTCCCAAACCTCCAAAGTGAAAATGTTTATTTAGAAAACCATCCATGTTATAGCTTGATTACTCTGGATTGGCCCACTAGGTGAAAATTTTTATTCCCAACTTTTTTGTGGATAATTTAATTCCGTACAAAACAATAAGCAGCTTAATTTTTATGCTTCAAAGATTTGCCAGTTTTAAAACAAAATGAGGGCAGTTCAAATTTTTTAAATTTCTTTTGAGAATCAATTGTGAACTTGTGGCTTGCGACATAGCAACCAAAATTCTGAGGGCGTATGATGAGGGCTTTGCTTATTTTTTGGTTGTTTTCAAATCAAATTTTTTTCAGGCGAGCAGAAAAAATTTTATCTAGCATCGAAATGTCGAATAAAAAACTGCCAACATTGAGATCTTGAACTTTCAGAGTATTTTCTTTGCCATTATGGAAACTACTATCAAATAATTAAAAAATAATTATTTTTATTTTATTATTTATTTTTTAATTGGCAGTCTCATTTTTACTACTAAAGTTGTTTGGAATCTCCACATCATTTACTATTGGTACGTCATGTGCAAATACGTTTGTGTCCGAACATTTTTTTTAGGAAACCAAAGCAAAATTTACATACGAGTATAAAAAAAAACACTGATTTCTTTGAGACTTGAAAGACGTAAAGACCTTACTTCAAATATTAAAAAATATTGATAACCATTTAGATATAGCTAAATAAATGTCTTACATGTCTTGTATATAATCAGTTTACCTTCTTTTATTGGTTTTTTCTTCCGATCGTTTCTGAGTAGTTAGTCTTTTATATTGTATCACTTCTGTAGGCTAATCCGATCTAATTAACTTTAGTGCAAATAAAACAGGTTCATTCTATTTTTAACTCAACGTTTCGCTTATGTTTATAAGCTTCCTTAGGGGTTACATTTATTTAACTACTCATGAACACTTTTAAACAAATTTTTTTTACTGTACATGAACATAAAACATTTAGAAAGACATATCACTAAACATTTTTTTTCTTCTTAACATGCAGTACGATCTTGAATGGTAGCATTGCCGATACTCATTTTTATGTTCATGTAAAGGAAAAAAAATTTTAATTGTTTCACTTAGGGCCACTTTCATAAAGGCCGGTTAAGCCTAACCGTACAAAATACGTCAACTACACTCCGTCTTAAGTGCATCACATGTACGCCGTATGTGATTTTAAGCATTTTAACAACAATTATTGTTCGGACGGTTTTTATATGGACGGAGGCTGGCTTATTTTTTCAAAATTTTGGTAAAAAAATTAATAGAGGGACCAAGTCTAAGAAGCTACCAAATTTTACGATTTTAGCTGTCCATTCAATGATTTATCTCATTTTATAGCGACGCACAGTGTGACTTTTGTCAATTTTGGGATGCCAAATCAATGGAGCAATTCATTTGAAATTTTGCGGTGTGGTTGCAGATACCTAAATCTGATTTGAGAATAAAAATGGGAGTGAACCGCCCACTTTTTCTCCTTGCCCTCATATAAGGTGAAATTTCACATCATTATATTTTCTACTTTAAAATCATTTTCCAGTGCTAATATGAATATAAATTGTTTAGATTTCTTAACTTTACCTTAGAGGCTTTTGATTAATATTTAAAAAATTTTATTTTCAAAGTTAAACACAACATAGGTACATATATTTGTAAAAACTAAATCGAAATACATACTTATAAATAAAAAGTGATATTATAACTGGTATAAAGTTAGTCGGAGTCAATATCGTCGACATGCTCTCTCTCTCTCTATGGCGAGATATACAACAGGTATATCATCATAAACCTCCTAAGAGATTTTTGCGCCAAGCTTCTCTTCCAATTTGTGGTGTGCCGATTTGAATTTTCCCTACAAATTGGTGGGACCTACAGTTTTTTGCCGACTCCGAACGGCATCTACAAAGGAGACGAATTTTTGCTGAGAAGCCTGTCATGGCAGAAATACACTCGGAGAGTTTGCCAAACCACTGCCGAGGGGCGACCCCGTTTTGAAAAACTTTTTTCAATTCACTTTTGATGTTACCTGTACCAGGGCTCGAACCATGGACCTTCGGTGTGGTAGGCCGGCAACACTACCTTCACACCACAGCGGCCGCCTACATGCTCTAGTTCAGATAATAAGCCAATAACTTCACTCGTTAATTCTCGCCGCTTTGACCTAGGGGTTTTCCGCAAACTGTTTATGAACGGGCCTGACGATATCAGCAATCTGTGCAGCAAATCCAAGTTACTACAAATTCTTGACTTTTTTCTGGTGAAAAGTTCACGATAGTTTCGTGCATCTTTGTTTCTGGACTCTTGAGCTTCTTCCGAAAGTAGACCAATAGCAGACACGATTATACTCTTTCCATGAAACAGAATTTTATGTACACTCACTGGCATATTGTACCAAGCATATTCCGATAAATATAGTTCCCTTGTCTCTTTCACATAGTGGTCAAAAGCTTCAAAGCATGAAAGTATTGTATGAAACCTTTTCAAAAGATTGATGTTTATGCCGGTTTGGTTTTGTCTGATGTTATTTCAGGATCTCCAAAGAATCTTCTCGCAGTGTTGCCATCGTTTGTGTTGCCGGTTTTTTGCTTTGGCATATCAATCAAAAGAGCAACTTCTTTCCTAAATCCATTTTGGATATGTTCTTTCTTCTTTTTCATCTTTTCCTTATTTTCTTCGCCACGCACACACCAGGTCTTCATTCCCATTCTAAGCTATGTGTAGCATACATTCCATGCATCGTATCCAAGAATGTAATGGGGAAATTACGAAAGCCAGCATGCTTTCGTCAACATTTCGCTCTGACAGGGCTCGCATATTGTTCATATCTTTTGGAGAAGCCCCACATATGTAGCACTTTTGCGATGATGTACATGCCGACAGAGCGTTGCAAACTTTGCCATCAATCATGCACAATACAAACGTTGATTGCACTAGTAAGTTTAGGTTATCTGTTTGAATTGACTGGGAATTTGGTCCTTCACAGATTGCACCTCCTTTGAAATGACATCTCGTGTTTATTTTGTAAAAACACATTTTATCGGGCGGCAGTATCTCGTGGAAGATGGAGCAGGATTACTCCAAACTATAACCTTTCGTTCGTCAACCATTGTATACATTTGAAAGAGTACTAGTGAAAAAAAAAACATACTAGTGTCCGATTTGTTTTCTTCCGAAAATTGTTGTTTGTAACAGCTATGCTCAGCTCCATCACATCCCCATTTTCTAGTTGCATTTAGTTCCTTAACCTCAGGAATAGAAATCAATACCTCTTCTTGTGTAAGACACAATCTTCGTAAGCTGTGATCAATTAGGGATTGCAATTCAATTTCAGCATAGGTTTCCGTTACGGTTATTTTTTTAGGATAGCATAAAACCTTTGATTCTTTTAAACGGTTATATGAAGGATATATTTTTCTGTTAACTTCTGAAGTGTGCTGCCTGATCAGGGAGTATTCATGTGTTAAAAGATTTGAGTCAACTATCATCGCTTGATCTGGTGACAAACTTTTCTTATTTTCTTCCGATAGTCGGGACTTTTTGATTGCAGTGCCTATCGATGGTGATGCTGTGGACAACTCTTCAATTATTTTTGCAGAATTTCTTTTCCCTGATCGTTATTTCAATTCTGCTGCCATTAGTAGTTGATCATTGTCGACATTGTTCATTAGTTCCTTAGCTTTTCGTTTTTTTGTGCGCATAGATGACTCAGAGAAGTTTTCTGTTGGGCTCCCCGGCTTATAGTCCAATTACCCACCGACGCACGTACGTAGTACGTGTCAGCTGACACGACCTGTCTTATGAGAGTACCATGTAAACGAACACTCACCGACGTTCAATTTTTCCGTATACGTAGAACGTTCCGTAGAAATCCAAGAAATTTTGATTTTTTTCCGTAAGAACGTGTCAGCTGATTGCTCTCTCATATGACAGTGTTGCCTATTCATAGTTAGCATGCATGAAAACTGATCAATGGCAACATTGTATTGAATGTAAACAACAGAAATGGCTGATTTTTCCGTTGGCGCCACGGGCATAAGATTCCCTCAAACGTACGTACGTACGGAAAACGTAAACGTATGTTACACACGTCGGTGGGTAATTGGACTATTAGGAATATCACGAGAAGTGTATGGCTCAACATCAAGCATATAATCTGTGAAATCCAGATTTTCTGATAACCATTCAGAGTTTTTATTTGAAAATCTACTTGTAGATCGAAACCAACATGCCCATTTCTTACGAATATTATAAGTTAGCTGTATGACGTATTTTTTTAATTTTGAATGATCCATATCTCTTCCAAGTATACTCAAAATATGGTTTCGTATGGCTTTGTTCGATTCTCCATATTTGCCTATTAGCCAGACTCCAAAGAGTACATTTCGTGAAATAGCCATAACTAGTTGATGATATAGGAAAATTTGGTACGGTGCAGTTGGTTTTACTTCAATGCAGTCCGTCTTTGGTATGATTAATTTTTAGCTAAGTTCTCTATTTATATACAGCCCAATTCTAAATGAAAATTCCGCAAGGATTTTTTCCCCTCTCCCGTTCCTCGTATTCTGAATGAAAAATCCTTGGGAATTTTTTCACTCTTCCCTTTCCTCTTATTCTGAATAATGTCCGAAAAAGGGAAAACCAATTAAGGGAGAAAAGTAGCTATTACGAACTTGAGGAAGGGAGATTTCGCTGTCATTTTTGAGGAATTTTTTCACCATCTAAACTGAAAGGAGCGCGGGATAAAATTGAATGTTTCTTGTATTTTCATAGGAAAACTATTAACTTGTGTAGGTATATACTAAACTAAAATAATGTTATATTGGAATACGATGTATTTTAGATCGAAAAGTACAAATGTACAACAGATATGGCTGTTTTTAAACTTGATGCAAGGCCATCATGAAATTGTATTTTTGAGTTGCTGAGTGTGCGATGTAAGGAGTTCCGGGCTTGTTTATTCTATAATACTTTTTAAATCTGAAAACAGGAGAAAGCAAATTAAATATACAAACAAAAATTGTAGATAACGTTTGCGGCAACTCAAGCGTATATGTACTACCTCATAATCCTGGTTTTATTTACTTGTGGCTCTTATTCGATTAATTTCTGCCACAAACGTATGAAAAGCAACACTAAACGTTGTTTTACATTTTTTTTTCTTTTTTTCTTTTTTTAAAACGAATTCTTCACAATATTTACATTTTTAAATTTCGTTAGCCAGTTTAGAAATCCGTGTATACCATGCCAATTGCCAAAACAGCTGATTTCGAAAATTCGAAATTCCTCTTCCCCAATTATTCTTCTCCCCAGGAGAACATAATTGGAGGAATTTTTCCGAGGGAACAAAAAAATCCGAGAGAAAATTATTCCATGAGAATATTTAGAATTGGGCTGATAGTCTTAGCCCAAGCGTTTTGTTATATTGTCATGGAATCAGAAACTGGGTCTTTACGGGAAAATAATACCTGCTAATGCTTAACAAAAATATACTTACCCATTTCTTTGTTTTAAAGATCTACCTAAGATCTCAAATTCTGAGCGAGCTATAGGTAGGCATTTATGTGATGTATACATACATATGTATATTCCCGAAGCACTCAATTGCTTAGAAGTATCACCCATAATAGACGACCCACAGGTAGGCGTGCATACATAACATAAGTTGATGGGATTAGTGCACAACTCGTTAACCATGTGAAAACTATGGGAAAGCCCATAACACAAACAATGAAGGCTATTCAGTGCACAAGTTTCCTTTTTCTGGGTTTTTACCATTTTAGGTATAACTGTCTTGTTTTGGGATGAAGTATTGTAGACTTGAACTGAGGACATTCCATTGTTAGGTCACTGAGCATTTATACGTGAGCGAGGGCATAGAGACCTTAAGTTGGCGATTATAGAGAAAAACGCAAAATTTCGCAATGGTTTCTTTTTTCTGAAACTATATGAAATTCTCTTTAATGTATATGTATCATGTAATCATGCAAGTTTTATTCTATTGAAAACGAAAAATTTTCTAAGCTTACCAAACTTTTAGTGGCTGTCTAAAACAAAAAAAAAATTTTTGTTCAAATGCCTACGTTGCTGAAACTTACCAATGCTGTTACAAACTACCCAAGTATGTTAAATAAAATAGTTTGAAGTCAAAACAGTTATCCAAAAATCCACCACCGAGCCACAAAGTTGGTCACAAATTTTGGACTGTGAAATGACGTTTACAATTGTTTCAGTTATCCAGGTTTCATAATGCTTATCATGGTGATCGTGGGCTTTTTACTTTGCCTTGTATATATTTTCTTAACAGTTGGTTATTAATCTGTTGCATGTCAAAAAAATTTTGAGATTGGAGAACATTGGTTTTTGGATTTTTGGCATCCTAAAAGTGAAAAAAGTTACACTGTGCGACGGTCCTATTTGAGAATTTCATGGAAGAACGCTCTATCTCAGAATTTTTTTCAACAAATTCCCTATCTCAGCTTTTGATGTGAAATCCCAGTTGAAAAGGTATTGAATTTGATTTCAAATGTGGCGTTTTTGAAACTCAGCCGTCGAAATGTTTTTAGAATTTTTCGATACCGAAAAAAATCGATTTCGCCCATTTTCAATAATCATTTTTAGAAGTAGGTAAATTTTGTTCTCAGAACAGGCCCAACCAGTTTTTAAATTGAAGGGAAATGGTTCTTAACTCAAGCACGAAATGATTTCAAAATGAAGCCAAAACGTGCTCAATGGAAGCCCAAAAAGTTCTTCAAACAAACGGAAATGTTTCTAAAATGAACCTAATACGTTCTCAGAACATGCACAGAACGTTCTAAAAATAAAGCCAAAACGGTTTCAAAATGAGTCCAAAATGTTCATTAATCAAGTCCAAACGGTCTTGGAATACGGAAAGTGTGCTTGAAAAATCCGTTCTCAAAAAAAGCCCACTCGTTCACAAGTTAACAAACTTTCGTGTACGAATGTTCTCAATTTTGGACCTGTTTCGTTCGTTTTAGAACGATTTTTTCTTTGATTGTACCAGCCTTTCTTGACCTACATACAGTGCCAGACATAAGTATTGGCACATACGTTTTCTGCGATTTTCACAAATTTTGGCCTTAATAAAACTATTTCAACAAAGACTATATAAAAGCATGTGTCAAGGTTCAATACAAAAACTATAAATTTTGTTTTAAAAATGTACGCAAAATTCGAGAAAATTCTAAAAAATTTATAAAAATTTTAAATTTTTTTTACAGAATTTTAGAATTTTTTTAGTATGCAAAATTTACAGTTCCTGTATTAGACATTGACCCATTCTTTTCTATAGTCTTTGTTAAAATAATTTTGTTAAAGCCAAAATTTGTGAAAATCGAAGAAAACGTCTGTGCTAATACTTTTGCCCGGCACTCTATGAAAGGCTCGGAGTAAAAAGTTAACTTATTTTTCATGTAAGTAAAAAGCAGTAGATTTTATTTTTTAGAAAGATATTTGAAAAAAAACGATTTGTCTACCTTTTACTGAAGAATTTTTTTTGTACCCCTTTTTATTAAACATTTTAAAAGTATCCCTTTTACTTACATGAAAAATAAGTTTACTCCCAGCCTTTCATATATTATCATTACCATATTTACATTTGGATCAATCGATATCTCTATTTATCGATACGGCTCAATCGTTTTTTTTTTCTATTCTGACAATTTTTATACATGAAAGTCCATATATATCTGAATTCGCTTATGCTGTTACAATCTATGGTTAAATGAATAAATAGAAGTGATGAAATAAATAGTAAGCCACGCTTGTATATATGTATGTACTATAAAGCTATAAAATGATCAACCTGATTGTACTTATAAATCCGTCTTAAATCAAGCACACTTCAAAAATATCCCAATATAAGTTTATTTTTAGCACACTAAACGGCCAAATCACTTCGAATTCCAATTAAGGTCTTTGGGGAAACCCGTCAGTGAACTATGCGCCAGCGCACCAATAACCATACAACAGTATTGCTCGATTATTTGATTATTTGTAGTTAAGAGTACGCATAAAAAACGAATGGCAAATCAGTTGAACTGTGAGAAAAACTAGTTTATTTGTTTGATTGACGCAAACGGAAAAGGCTTACAATGACTAAAGCTAATATGCCTTCCACCATTTATAAAGCCTCTATAAAAAAGGTGTAGAAATTGTATGAAAATGTTAACAGGAATCCACTGGATTTCGAATCAGGAATCCACTGGAAGTCGAAGGCTTAATAAATGCTTACTTCAATTTAACGCTTGTATTCAGCTACCTCTAATAGTAGGGACGTCAATTTCTGCATAGTTAAAAAAGGTAGTAAAAGATTGTGAGTTCCTAAAAGTGAAAAGTCTTCGGCTTTCCTGTACAGGTGGATGAGGTCACCTGTCGAAAATAAGACAGAGCGAAAGATGAATAAAGATTTGTGCAAAATAGGTTATTGGCTTTTCGTTCCATTGATTTGGATAATCAAGCAAACCCAACCATCTAACCATACTACAAAATCCGAACTAATCAATCTAAGGGCCACTTTCATAAAGGCTGGTTCAATAATTGCGTCTGAAAAGCCCATGATAATAGTCATGCAGTTCCACCTTTATTTCTTATAGTTTTGTTTTAAAAAAATACTATGTAGCAGTGATGTAACGAATGCCACTTTTTGAATATTCGCGAATGCGAATACTCAGTTTTTGTGCAAATTTGTCGCCAATTGTGTATGGCTATGCAGTCTCGTTCGATCGACGTGCGTTTCGTTTTAATTTTTTCCCGAATCGATTTATTTTCTAAGAGAGAAGTACTTTTGCGTCTACCATTTTTTGTTTGTTTGTTTAGATTACATATACTTATAGTTTATCGTTGAAGAATATATTTTTATATCATATATTATTAGTTGAGTTACTTTTTCATGCATTAAAAAACGTTGAAAATATATGGATTTTAGTCTTATTACCCTGGTATTATCTTCAAATTACTCTTTTTCTGATATTCATATTCGCAAAACATTCGCAGAAATTTTGCGAATGCGAATGCGAATGTCCAAAAACATTCACGACATCACTGTTGAGTGGGGTAGCACACAGATTTTTTTTGGTTTGTGCTAATGTGTATGGAAAGCCCCCATTGACGACATGCTCATGGACTCAAAGTCCAAACAAAACTTGTTTTCTACGTAAGCAAAATAAAAAAAAAAAAAATTCAAAATTAGCTCAGGCTAAATAAAAATCAAATTACGCCAATTTAGAAACTAGATTCACTAAAAATAAAAACATACTCCGAATATTCATACATATTAGTAGTACGAACCAATTAAAAACAATTTTTTTTTTGGAAATTGTAGATATAATTATTATTCTTCGGAATGGTGAAAAAAAAAAATACTTGTGAAAGTTACAGATCTTAATATTTATTTCTAGAGGTCTATCATTGCATGTCTAGATTTAGGAAGATTGTTTTCATTTTTGGTCGAAAAATATCTAAACTATTGAAGGAAAAAATGTATATAATTTTGTAGGAAATCGAATTTCCCACAAAAAAAAATTTTTAATGAAAATGTTTATTAAGTGGACCGTTTCAAAGTAATCAAGCTTTGAACATTGGTAAGCTTTTTTGATTTCATGTTTTTACTTTTGAAATATAAATACCGATTCATAAAGGGAATTGTATGGTCTAAGAACAGAGGTCATAAAATTTGTTTTTCATTTGTAAAATCAATTTGTAGAAAGAAAGGGATTGCTGACCACTGCAATTGTGATAAAAAAAACGGCATACAAAGGAGAGAGAAAGAGACTGGAAGAAAAACTTCAAACAACTTGACTTGTACTTTCCTAATCTCTTCTTCCTCCTGCGACTATATCACGGCAAACTTGAATTCAATATTTGAATCATATAAAAGATCTTTTACTTTCCGCGTTGACTCTTTTTTGGAAAGAGAGGGTTAAAATGTTCCGCATCTTTGTACCCATGACATACACACCCACATGGCACATGCTATGCTCATGTTAACACTTCTGCAGGGTGTTTGATTTGTTTCCTGTACTTTCAATCGACACGCTCCGAATACGGTCATACGGTATTAAAGGTTTTTGCCAGAGAATACTACGATTTATAAAATGTGTACTACATTTCGATCTAGATTGCGAAGAATCTCAACTTTATATTAAAAAGTGTCAGATTCGGGTTAATTTGAAAACAATTTGAACTTGAAAATAATGCACTATCGATTTGCGGGGTTTCCTATAAAAAATACCTTCTCAAGCACACGTTCATGTTCGAACATATTTCATAAAAAGGTTGTACGTTTGCATAAGCACACAGCACCATTCAAAAGCTTTTTCTTTCGAAATAGCCAAGAGTCGGAATGTTGCTATGCTGAGTAAAACTCGCTTTATTTTGGTTTGAAGTGGAACGCGCAGCACGTGATTTCATTAACGTATACAAAAATCAGCTAAAGACGTGTGAAGTATCTACCGCAACAATGTTTATGTTTTATACCAGGTTGCGTTTAGTACTTGTGCTGGAAAACAGCGATGTACCCACTCTTTGCAAAAAAAACCATTTTTAAACCACAGAAAAATCAATCCTCTTAATTTCACCTCCATCTTATAAATAAAAAGGAATGTGTGTCTTTTATAGGCATCCAAAGTTCTGAACCGATCTTTACCACCCCCATACTATATAAAACTTCAATTCGTTATAACTCCGAATATATTTGGTTCAAACTAATGATATTTAGCTACTATTTACACAATTTTAGGGAAGTGGGTAGTCACATCCAAACTTCATCTCAAACTTTCACAGTGGGTTAAGGGGTACAGCACAGGCTATATATTTTGGAAAAGCCCCCAGTCTATATAAAGTTGCAATTCGTTTTAATGTATATGGCTTAAATTAATGATATTTGGATACATGGGCCCCTTAAAACGTATTTACACAATTTCAGGAAAAGAGCAGTGACACGCCCACATATTTTTGTGTTGTTTGTTCTTTTTTCATGTCCAAAGTTTACTGTCGATTTTTATGAAACTTCCACGATAGGCTCAAGAGTTCGCTAAGTACAACTTAGGTCATATATAGTTTTTGGAAAAGTGGGAGGTGTCAAGCTCCCAGGGTATATAAAATTTCAAATTGCCAAAACTCAAAACGTAGCAAGATCTAAAAAATGTTAATTCGCTATATCTTGGAAGCTATATAGAGAACCCGTAGGAGTAGCAAGATCAAATGGGAGATGTAGAGGAGGTGTTAGAAGAAAATAAAGATCGTAAAAAAGAGGAAGGGGATATGGGGATGCCGAAATAAGTCAAAGAAAAAAAAGAAGATATAGGAAGAGGAAGCGTAAAATGGGAAGCCGAAATTTAAAAGCACGACTTCGAGGTTTGCTGGTCAAATTCGAATTGCTTTATTCTTCTCTTTTCTTTTCACAAAATGGTTAGTGCTTACAAGTAGTAGTTATTCTCTATACAGCATACTAAGCGTTGCCATCCCCAACTAGTTCATAACTTAACCCTTTTGTTATACCAAAACATACGTTAACACTACTATACCAAGTTCTTTTTCGGGCAGAATAACGTCTGCCGGGTTTGCAAGTGTATGATAAAAGTGTACAATTTACACTTTAAATGAAAGCAAAAACAGCGCTGTTGCTTCCATCACTACTTAGTACACTATGAATTCGATAACATTTGTTTGCCTAACTTTGTGAGGACATCTAACACGTATATTAAAATAACCCATGTCCGCCCGCTCGTTTGATAAGATAACAATTTCACCTGAAATTCGGAAATTTAAAGGACCGAAAATATCCACGAAATACTATAGGAATATTAAACCTTTCGAAAAACTAAAGAAGTTATAACCTTGTACTGCAGTCTGGACGTCTACATTTAACCCTTTCACGGACACATAATTTTTATAAAAGGTTTCAAGAACGACAGTAGTGACTTTGGAATTCGTATCTAAATTTGGGTATTAGAAAATATTCGGTTATTATTTAAAATTTGGCTCAACATGGGCAATTGACAATTTGTTTACTGCTATACCGGTGTGGTCGATGCGTGCACCCGTACCTATAACATGAAGGGGACAAAAATCCGCTAGTTGGTGCACGGATCGAGATATTTGGCTTGCATGATTCGTCTTACTATTTGTTAGCTCGAAAAAGGAAGATTGCTAGTCGTCAAGATTACAACTCTCTTTCTGGTAGATTTGATATTTCAAACTCGCTTTTCAGCATAAAAAAATCAATTCTTTCTATCCTAAATACATAGCTACTAATTGTTTCTTATTCTTTTACTTCTGTATTAACTTCTAACAATAATTTTATTCTGTTAACTAATTATTTCTTAATGTATAATCTATCTAATATCTACTTTACTTAGCTAATGAGGTTTTCTCTGTAGCTGAGCAGTTTTAGATCTCGACGATTAACAAACCAACGCCTTTCAACGACTCGGCACGAACGAATAATCCGCGCGTTATGCGGATGCGCCCCTCGCGCCGGTCGGGCGGGATATGGTGGGTAATCCGTTTGGGAATTATTATTATTATTATTAAAATTGGTATGGACAAGATTTGGTCGTTCATAATGCCGAATTCCGTGATGTGGAACCATCTTCCTTCAAATAAATCTGTGTAATATTATGAAAGGCCGCAGCTGGTTATATTCTGATCCGAATCTCTCAAAGTTAATGTATCTTACTTCTTAAATTTAGTTTTCTCTTCCTCTTTTAGGCAGATGATTTCGCATAAGTTATCGATGTGTGCATATTTAGCAAGCTCAAGTGCGTCCACGCTTTTGTGGTCAACTCTTTTAAAGCCGGTTATTATTGGTACGCGGTACGAGCGTCTTCAAAACTCAAAATTTGCTCTAATGTTTTGGATGTATCAATTTCATTTAAGTATGCAGATATGTATGTATGTATGAGGATATCTTTGCCGGTGATTCATCCAAATTCAAATACCAGATTGTCCTCAATTTTTCGGAAGTCGAAATGACTTTTGATGGGCAATTTCGAAGTCTATTGCCGCGACATTCGATTTTTTAAGTAATTTTTTTTTATTCAACTGGTATGCACGTGGATGTACATATGTATAGGGGTTTCATATGTGAATTGAAAATATTTATGCACTCATGATGACAAGAAAAATTTGTGAAGATGAGATTTTACTCATTGGATTGTATGTATGATGCTTCACACAATAATGGGTGTGTGTCTTAAATTTTTTCTTGAATCGTCCTTAGGAGCTCCAAATAAAACACAAATTTCTGTTGCTTGGGTTTGTAGTTTAAAGGAGACGTCACCACCGAAGATGTCTTTACAGCCCAAGGGAATGAAACTTAGATGTACGAGTCCGTAGGAGTTTAACGGGATTCGTATTGTGTTAATGTCTTTAAGGATTTGTTTCCTACAAATTGGTGGGACTTGAAGGCAGATGAATTTTTACTGAGAAGCTTTTTTGAAACCGGAATAGATGGGAGCGTGTCCAATTGGCGACCCCGATTTCAAGAAACATTTTCCAAATATTCCGATGTTACCGGCCCAGTACTTGAAAATGTGACCATGGGTGTGGTAGCCAAACACACTACCAGCGTGATTCCTACTCAGTCAAAATAAGGCATCGAAAGGAAACCGTCCACCACGAAAAAATTAAATTCAAATGAGCTCTTTCTTCAATGAATGGGTGGGTCGCATATCTAAGGGAGCAACAAATCAAATATCTAGCGAAGTGAGTTATCTTTGGGAGAACCACTGCTTGGTTGGTTGGACGAACTATATCTGTCCCAGGACAGTTTTACACAAAAACTTCAAGATTATATTCCCTTCCAGGAAGGACTGGAAAGAAGAGGAATTCACTCAGAAATTCGACATTTCAATTTTCACGGAAGGACCAAAAATGTCCTGCGGAGTAGGAGCACGCATTTTTGCCGCACTCCCGGCAATGTCCCTATCCATGCGTATCCCAGACTCTGAGCATTTTTCAATCCGAAATCTACGCCATTCAGGAGGCATGCAGGGCGTTACTGTGTACGGACATCATAGGTAATAGGATAGCAATTTTCTGTGACAGCAAGGCGGCTCTTCGGGCTATGTTCTAATTATATGTGTTGGCATCCTAAGCTGAAGTATTCCTTTGTTGAAAAAAGTTTCGAAAGCGAGAAATAGTGTGGTTATAGCTATAGCCAATAGGCGCCAAAACACTGGGTAACCACCTGAGTTTTTGCGTTCCGATATTTCCTAAGGCTGTGGTGTGATACTCTGTCGGCTCGTTTGGTGGGTAGGGTAAGTAGTTTTATTCTCAATCTCCTACTTCAAACATTACCAGAAAGCGGCCAGAGTGGTTAGAGTGGTTAGAGTGGTTCAATCCATGGTGGTAAATCCATTTAATCTTCAGAGAGTTGACAATGGCAGAATACTCATAGCCGCATGGTGAAGTACGTGAGCCCATCTCAATTTCAAAGAGCTTCAAGAAGCCTATTATCTTTTACTCTTTAACCATATACCATCAGCATTTCGTACGTGCATGATCACCAAAAATTGATTGTCAGCAAAAATTACCTACGTGAACTTACTCGCCTACACCAGCGCACGAATTTATGAAATGAAATCATCAAATTGCTTGTCATTACATTTAAATTTGAATTCGATTTCAACCGCTTAATGCTCTTATCCAGTTGGAGGCAGCGCCATGAGCGGACTTTGCACCCGACGCATTCAACGCTGTCATGAATGAATGCGTGAACGTTTGAAGGGAGCTAGTGACGCTGAAGTATGCAAATTAACGGTGGCGACAGTGATAATTAAATTAACAATGTCACAATGATAAACAAACAAAAGAGACAGCGCAGTTACAAAAAGTTTAAAACGGCGCAAACCAGTTTACTGCTTAGCGACTGCGACATCGACAATGAATGCGGGCTTGGAATGCTAACGGCCCATTTGATGAGTATCGACTTTTTAGGAAATATTCAGTGGCCCTGTGCCAATGGGTTGAAAATTGTAAATTTTGACAGAGCGAAAGAAAATTCTGACATTTACCGCGGTGAGTATGAACGTCAGAATTTACCCTAGCCCATGGCTATAGGTAAAATTTTGACAACTAAAAATGTGTACACATACGAGGATATGCATTAGCTATTGCCAATCATATTATTTCAAATGAATTTATATGCCAACACGTTATTAAACGATAAAATATAATTTAACGCAAAAATGCGAAATATAATGGCAAAAAAAAAAGTACATTTCAAATTTATTCACAGACTATTTGCTTTCGCACGTGATTTTTTCAGATGTTAAAATTTACAACTGTCAAAATTTACCATTTCATTTGGCACAGCGAAATGGAAAATATTTTAACACCATCGAAAATTTGTTCACCTCATTTTTCCTCTGAGTAAAATGTTTCCGATTAGCACACGGCCAGTATGTAAATTTCTGAGAAATTTCTTAACGGAAACATGATACAAAATTTGATAATACAACAATTTCAATAATGTTTTTTTCTGCTTTTCTGTTTTATCTATCGTCAACACTCTAGTTAAAGGACAAACAAACGTGCAAAATAAACGGCTATGCAAAGCCTTCCCCCGGAGGGTTGTAGCTGAGGCACGATATATTTTGTTCCATACCCATCCGTTTTACACGCGCCCAATAGATGTCCCGAAGAAGTTGCTGGCTTTCAGATAAGATTGTTATCATATTATCGGTGATATCCTGAGTAGCGTAGATTTAAATACACTCGCTGAGCCTGCGAGACTCATAGATTGGGGCATGGCTGGGAGTGCTGCAAAGATGTCCGCTCCTACTCCACAATCCTTTTTGGAACTGTCCGTGAACACTGACATGTCGAATTTCTGAATGAATTCCCCCTCTTTCCAATCCTTTCTCAAATGGGAGAAAATCTTGAAGCCGTATTAAAGACTCTCCTGGGACAGATGTAGTCCGGTTTAGTTTTAATGTAGCTGTGGCAGTATGTGCACTCTTTCCAGAGCCTAGAAGCCTAAGTGTACCCTAGGATGCTGTTTTTTTGATAAAAAATCGATCGGGGGCATGTTGCATATCACGTATAGAGATAGGATGTACATCAACTCGAGTGATTTGTACATCCATTCTGTAAGTACTGGGCTCAGACCCCACTGTTTACCCAGCTCTCTATATCATGCTTCCACCCCAGGTCAAAAGGACGCCTAGATGTTTTCTAATATCGGAAGATGGAACTCTTGACCATTAAGAGAAGGTAGTTTAAAACTTGGTATATTCGTCCTGGCAGTGAATGTCAGGTTTAGTATGGACAAGTAAGAGTTTAACCCGTAAGAGTATAAAGTCTTGACTTAAGGTAGAGTTACTCTCGTCTCCCTTGAAGGTCGCACTCTCGTGCAGTTACTACTGATATTATGGCTTGGACAACGTTGTTCATGAGAAGTGGATAGATTAGATTAATATACCAAAAGAAGGAGAGGCGCACACCCCTGCGGGTTAGGGGTCTAGAAAATGCCCGAGGTAGGCATATCGGTCGTAAGAGGCGACTAATATGCACAAAGGTAATGACGTGCAACTCGATGGTTGATCTACGGATATGGTGCCTCTCTCTTCTCATTATCCATCTTATCCTTCCTTATGGAAGGAGGGGTGACATGACCTAGAAGGTTTCATTGGCCATAAATCGTTACCACGACAGCCGGGCAGTACCGGAGCGTACCGGGTTCAAATCCGGCCAAGGACTGTTAATTCGACAACACTCCCTTCGGGAAGTGTTTTTGTCGTTACCCCAACCAACCAACCAAGGAGAAGCGCAAAGAAAAGAAGAAGCAGTGGAAAGCGTAGACGAGGAAAGGGGGTGGAAGAAGGAAAATTGTAACGAAGAAGAAAGATACTGAAAGAAGAGGAGCAAATACAAGCAAGCGGCGGGAAGAGAGAAAAGAAAAAGAAAAAAGGGATGTTCAAGCGTAAACCAGGCGAAAAAAGCTTTCAAGAAGAAGACGTAAAACCAGAGAAGACGTGTAGAGGATAAAGAAGAAAGAATGTGAATGGCATTACCATTTTCCGCGCGCAGCTCAATAAACTTAATGGCGTCTTCCAATGATGTGCTGTAACCTTCAAATCAAATATATACCCATTAACATACATTAAAATTCCGATCACAGCTTTATTAAACCACTTTTTTGGGCTAAATTTCAACAGCTCAAAAAAAAATATTAAAATGCAAAAATTAGTATTGAAAAAGAAAAAAAACTTTCCACAACTTTCGCTTTGCCATAGTTTTCATTAGCATAACTTTTGTATAAGGGGAAAGAACATTTCAATTCGCAAAGCCAACTCATACGCATGCGCAGTGGCGTCTGGCGACTGATTGTCGTCTCAAGCAACTTACTTAATATGTATTGAATGCAATTCAATTCAGGTATTTCTTAATACCAGCAAAATAACGAAACTGCAATCGTAACCGGTTTTGCGTAAAATCCTGTTTCGACACTACCAACATCATTGCAACACCGCAGCTAAAGCGGGCCGCCACAACAAAGCCACGTAGTAGGCAGAATTAAAACATGTAACCCTTTTTTTCAAGGTGGGGACAATAACAAACAGATCAACAGATTGGGTTCTTGGCAAAATGGAAAGAAAAACGTAAAGATTGTTTTTACATATGAATGTGTGTACAGATAACGTTGATTGCATTTGCGCAAGGTTTACGAGTCTCCATGTCACCAGAGAATTTAAATAAATGATACTTGAATTGACCGGACGTTTAACGAGTTGGTGTGTTGGCGCAATTGTAATTCTGAATACACAAAAAATACAGTAGCTCACAATGAAAATTATCCAGTTGCTTCTTCTAATATATTACACGGCTAAAAATTTCAGCCTAAATTTTAAAGCATTCGCCGGTTTAAGCAATTTTTCAAACTTTTTTCTTATAAATTCCAAACCTTTCAATTACCTACACCAATTTTCAATTTCTTGCGGTTTACATTTATGACTGAACTGAAAAAAACGTCTAAAATTTTTTAAATTTCTTTTCATTTATTTCTGAAAGTTTTTTCAAGTCATTGAATTTTTCACATTACAATTTTGTGCGCGTCGTACCTCAGTGGGGAGAGCAGACGACTCTGATGAGGGGAGCGTCGGTTCGAATCCTGCCAACTGATACAAATGTTTTTTATGTTTTTTTAATTGTTAAACATTCTTGGTTTAAAATTTAAACTTTTTCTTCACGCTCATTTTCTCAAAAACTGGTATAATTTAAATTCTAAACCAAATTTGGTTTGAATATATAAGTTAAGGCTTAAAACTCTGAAATATCTTATATTTTCTTCTATAAAAAAATAAAATGTTTAAGAGTCTTGTCTTGCACTTTATGAGATTAGGTTTAAATAAACTAAAAAACTTCATACTCAAAAATAATTCTGAAATTCTTGCCACAAACTGGACAATTGTGAATGAATGTTTTTCATACACGGCTAAAAATTTGAGCCTAAATTCTAAACCTTTCTGGGCTACATACAGTTGTGTTTAATATAATAGTAGTGAAATTAAATTGGATATCGTTCACGGAATAAAAAAAAGCTGAGTTTTTAATCATTTTCATTTAAAATGTAGCGAATTCCATTACAGAAACCACATAATAAGAAATTTCAAAGTTTGCACAAAGTCCAGGGAAGTTAATTAAACTTTGAAAAATTTACATTAAAATTTCAATATTTTTTGGCATAATTTTTAGAAAATGTTTGAGTACGCAGTTTTATAGGACATTAAATTTTAGCATGATAATGTGCAAGTTAGAAGTACCTCAAAATTTCGCCTACATTTTTAGAATTTTTTTTGTCAAGGATGTTGGGTATTTTTTTTCATACAGATTCAATTTTTCTTTATGCGTTGTATGGAGTAATTCACTCAACACCCTTGACGACAAAAATTCTGAAAATTCAGGGAAGGTTTTAGTGAAAATTGATTGGTCTACAAAACTGCGTACTCAAAAATTTTCAAGAAATTTTGGCAAAAAATGTTGAAATATTACGTAAATTTTTAAAAGTTTAATTAACTTTCCTGAACTTTGTGTAAACTTTGAAATTTTTTATTAAGTTGTTTCTGTTATGGAATTCGCTACATTTCCAATAAAAATTATTAAAAACACAGCTTCTTCGTATTTCGTCGAACAATATCGAATTTAATTTCACTACTATTATATTGAACACAGCTGTATGTGAAGAATTTAAGCTATGCCAGTTTTCAAGAAAATGAGAGTGTATCACTTGCCGACGCTCACCGCATCAGAGTCGTCTGCTCTAACTACTTAGCTACGGCGCACACAAAACTGTTTAGAGGAGAATTCAATTAATTGAAAAAACTTTCAGAAATAAATGAAAAAAGTTAAACAAGTTTTAGACGTTTTTTTCAGTTTAGTTTTAAATGAAAACCAAAAGAAATTGAAAATTGGTGTAGGTAATTGAAAGGTTTGGAATTTATTACAAAAAAGTTAAAAAAAAATTGCTTAAACCGACGAATGGTTTAAAATTTAAGCTCAACTTTTTAGCCGTGTAAGCTTCGAAACAATGATTCAAAAGATTTTTATAAAAGAACTATCTATGTTTTTAAATTAAATTAACAAACGATTTTTAGCTAAAGAAGTTTTCGTTATATATTGGATGAGCCAACTGCATCATTTTCACTGTGCGCCACTGTATATACTCGTAGATGAGTACTAACCCTGCGGGGAAATAGTGATACAAATTTGTTTGTTAATTGATATTAGAGGAAAAATTACAACGATATGCACAGCGATGGTATGGGATGACATGTTTCGAAGTGCCCAGCTTCTCATCAGACCCCTTCTCGGACACTGAGATACGAACCCAAGTGTCTGCACCAAAGCCGCTGTTAGTGTACTCTAACAACTAAGCTATGATGCCCTGTAGCGTCCAGATGCATTTTTCCTCTAATGTGCCATTTGCTTTTCAAAACTAGATCTAATGTACCGAATAATAACTAGTTCGATAGTAATTCGATTTTCACTGAACATTTCGAATTTTATTTAAAAAATCATTATTCTTACAAATCCTTTGTGAAAAACATGTATTGTTTCAATTTGAGCGTTTATTTTTTATTTTATGTATTACAATGAATATCTTTAAGAAGAAAAAATTAAAAATAATCAAAAGTATTGATAATTTTAGATTTTTATTTATCTGTGTTTTCGGCAACCTTTCTGCTTGCTTTTAGCGATGTATTTTTAAGCTGGCTTGAGGTCCGAAATTTTTTAATTAAAAAATACGGTTTTTGATTTAAAATCGATATTTTTCGATTACACACGGTAATTGCCTTCGGGGCGAAAATATCGGTTTTAAACTAAAAACTTCGTGATTTTTAATTAAAAAGTTTAAGACTTCAGGCCATCTCGAAAATACATATATCTTTTATTTTTTTATTGCTGCATTGTTTCTTGGGACAAAAAAAATCATCAAAAAAAAAATTGAAAGTGAATTTTTTTTTAAATAATCGTGATTTTTTAATTTCTTATAATTGATTGCTGATTTATGAAAATAAATGAAATAATCATGGCCAATTAAAAGCTTCCTTCGATTACTAAGTCTTGAATCTAACTTAAAAGGTTTGGTTTGAACAAATAAAATAAAAATAAGAGTTATGCAATTGACTTTTTCTAGTTCAAGATTTGGGTTTCTCATTTTTGTTAGCTGGTTGTTTTAACAATTTTTATACTAATATCATTATAAATAGAAAATGTGAAAAAAATTAAAAACAAAAACTATAGGGATTCAAAAAGAACTATTTCGGAAGCTGCTAAACTAAACTTATCAAAGAAATTTTGCCACCGGTCGCCTATCACTAGGCCATCTGCCGATAGTGTTGTTCCGATACCGCCCTCTATTCGATACCTGTACTCATTTAAATATTCGGGAGAAGGAATCGACTCCAAAAAAGTATCGAGGTAAAGAAAAATCACTGGCAGTGGGAGAGTAGGCTTAGGAGTAGTTATCCCGAACTTTCCCTCGATATTAAGCATAGAACAACTTGAGATTATGGTAGACTTATTTATTTTTGAGGAACCGAAATCACAATAAGACGATGATAGGAAGAAACAGTGAACTAAAATAGAATTTTTTTTTGTAAAATTGTTTGAGCGGAATGCAATATTCATGAACATGTGCCTATAAGGGAACGCAAATTGGCCAAATTTAGGTAAATCTTACAAAAAATGCCTGGAATCAACAAAGCAAAAAAAAGCGGGAAGCGTTAACTGAATCCACTTTATAAGCGCGACGCAGCATGCATGCATTTTCTCAAACTGGGCGATTCGGTGTTAACATTTTTAAAGTTGAACGTAAAATGGGTAATCTTTGGCAAACTCTTAAAAATATTTTTTTGGAATTAACAAAGCGAAAAATGCGGAAAGGGTTAACTAACGTGCAAGTTCGATACTGAGCTCACCTACTCGATACCTGTACTTGTACTGGTAGGAGGTAATCAACTGCAAAAAAACTCGGTACTTGAGCAGCGTACTCGACTATATACTCGCAGTTACTCGTATAGGAACATGACTACTAAGCGATATTCCACACAAGTGATTGCGACCAATCTGGTGCTTTGTATCAATATGTGAGGATTTTCTATTGCCTTTCTATTCGTTTTTATTTTCAGCTATGGCGTTTGTTGCTGAAATTGCCTGTAGTCTAGGTTTTTGCAATAGAACAATTTAAAATTGACAGGCCAAACAACCTTAATGACTGATGAAATCATGGAGTTAAATATTATATTCTATAAAAAAGAAATAATTTGATTTAAAAAAAAAATTGTCTTGAAATGCTACTACGAAATTGGGTTCTAAAATTTGAAAAAGTTTGCAAATTATCGAGTAGAACCAACGAAGTAGTACCAATAGACCAACTTGTTACGATTTATTTAATATTTCACTTCTTCGGAACAATAAAAAAGGTATTGCAACAGTTCATTGCATGTACAAGAGATTGAGGACGAACTAGCAGTGTTTCCGATTACACTAGAAGCGCACCGGCTCAGAACTTGAGATTTTCCCTACAGGGTATGTACATATCCTATGTTGAGACATGTTATTGCCACATTACTGTATTACGAGTGGAAATAAAAAGGTTCTCGTGGCCTTTAGGAAGTCTTTAATAATTCCGTTTCGAAACTATTTCGATATATCGTCTCCATGTTAAACACACGAATACTTTAAGAGCAGTTGTTACATTCTAGTTTGCCTGTATGCCATAAGTTGCATAGTTAATAAAAACTTCATCTGCAATTATGCTCGTAATAAATTTAATTTTGAACACTTAAACCTGTACAAAACAGTTTAAGAATCGATTTATTTAAAGTGTCAAGAATGTCCTTGAAGTAATAAGAAAATCAATAAAATTCCGACTGTTTTGAACTTAACCTCAGGACATGTATAAACTCGTCCTCTTCCAGACTGACAACGTTTATCAGCGCATAGAAATTAACTTGACAAATGAAGGGAGCATAAATATAGGCATGAGCACGATACATGAATAGGGAACCGGTAAACGGACCATAACGACTATTAACAGTTGAACTGCAGTCAAGTTAATTACGTGCATGTGTATATGTATAGGTATGTATAAGGGATGTAACGGATGTACAATTTTAAACGAACACCGATGCGAATACGGTTGTCATATATTTCTGAGAAATTACATTTGGTAAACAGGGTTTGCTGTTTTTTTTTTAAATTTTGACATGTGGGTTAGGGTCTAGCCAAAACTCTCGATCCAATATCTGTCCTTGTATTTATATATATATATATATATATGTATTTATCAAAATTCTTCTCGATTTTTATGTAAATTTACTCGAGCATTTAACATTTTTTTTACATAATGCAAACATAGTTAAGAACCCGAAGAAACATTGAGGGAGAATCGCACACTTATCGAGATATTTTTTTTTTGTAGTTTTTGAGATGCTTTATGCACTGACCGGGTTTAAACTCTCGTTACTAGATGCGTGAGACTCCCTACTACTACACACTAAGAGCCAAATTCCCACGACTGGCGCGGTGTTTCAAAGTTGGGACGGAAGTGAGCTATGAGTGCTCTGTGGTTACTCTCACGCTAATGAGCTAGACAACCATCTTCCAATTTCGCGAGGAGTACAGTTATCGCGTATCTTTTGACCTTATCCCATCTATCATTTTTGCAGATCATATTTTGGATGACACTGCCAGACGAATAGGTGGCCAAGAGTCTTTTCCACCCGCCTTCGTTCGCACTCGAAGAAGTTGTGGAGTATGTCGTCTATATTTACACAATAGAGGCAGTTCGTGGTTTCAACCTCGGAGGTATTCGTGGAAGTAACCCTGTCGCGTAATAATTGGGTTAAGTAGAACTCGACCTCTCCGTGAGACCGCTTTAACCATAGCTCCACTTTGGGCATTAATTTCCAGGTTCATCTTCCTGCTCCATTGCAGTTGCCAGAGAGAGGGAACCATTCCCCATTCTACTGCTCTTGCGTTACAATCTCCTGCGATGGCCAGGTTCCTGAAAATTGTCTTCCAGGAGCTCCAGCTTGTCTTGGAATTTTTGTATGGGGTCATTTAGGAACAGTTAGCAGCTAAAAAGTGTGGTTTATGCCACAATTACACGGACGTAGCCTTGTCCGGCAGCACGGTTAGTTAAAATCCAAATAGCAGCAGCGCCAGCTTCGTCAGCGCACCAGTTGTTTCTGTCCTTGTAAGGTTATGTTGATTATGGTCAAGATCGATTCAGGTTGCCTTAAAACAAGCTGGTTACTGGCACTCCAGTTTGTCTGTCGAGATGTTTAGAGACCAGATACTCACAAAATTGCCATTTATAGTCCGATTTGGCTCTGCATTTCTGAAGCCGAATATAAGCAACATCCCTAGCATGGATATCAGAGTATATATTTAAGGGAAATCAACTGAAAACTGTTGATATGGACCAAAAACAATGTAAGTACAAGTGTCAAGTGTAAACTGGAAATAAATGATGACCTGGGGCAACCCAAGAGTTTATGCGCATCCAAACATTGTCGGGCGGTTCGTGCTTGCACAGTAGGCCTTAAAGTATAAAAAACAGACAGATATGAAAAAACCTTGCTCTTTTTTATCTTTTTTGAAACCGCCAGCCCACAATCAAAAGCATAGCAACAATCTACAACCGGAACTGTATGCACGGGGAAGATCGAAGTCAGCAAATGTATCTTATTTAGGTAGAATAGTGCTTTCCAGCACTGGACGAAGCGAAAGCAGAATCGCGAACTATGAAGCAGCACAAACCCTTTCGACTTGACTTGACCGAAGGAGAAACTGCCCATCATAAAGCATACGAACAAGAGGACATGCACTATATACAGCAACTTTGATATTTACCGTCTAAGGTCCGATGCATAACGATGAAAGCAAGCGAGCGATTGGAAGAATAAATGGAAAAACTTCTGGTTTGCCCGATATTATTGTTTCAATCTATACTGATAAGTTGGATCAGTATATCTAAGTCTCACTTGAGTACCCATCAATATGAAAAGAAGAATAAGTAGGAGACGAAGCATACAAAAATAAATATTTAGCGCGATATACCTCCGAAGAGATTAAAGCCGAGCTTCTCTACCAATTTGTGGTGTGCTGCTTCTAATTTTTCCTATAAATTAGCGGAATCTAAAGTTTTTTGTCGACTCCGAACGGCATCTGCAAAACAGATTAATTTTTGCTAAGAAGCCTGTCATGGCAGAAATACATGGCCAAGGGTCGACCCCGTTTTGAAAAACTATTTTAAACTATTTTTGATGCTACCTGTCCCAGGACTGGAACCTTGGACCCAATAGCAGAAGCATATTAGAAGAAAGAAGAGAAAGGGGAGTGGAAGAAAATGTAAACGAATACGGAACTGAAGTACGAGAAGGGGGATAGGATAAAAGAGCAGGACGAGCAGATGGTGAAGGAGAAAAAAGAAAACAAAAGCTGTTTACGGGGCTTCGAATATACCCGCGTTTATCCCCATATTCTGCAACGGACTGAGTTTCTTTGTCCTAAACCTTGGAAGAGTCTTTTTGATTGTAAACAACAACAACAAGGAACATGGAAATAAAAGGTTGGCAGTGATGAAAAATAAAAAAAGGCGTGTAACGAGCAAGAGAATGAAGTTAAAAAGAGAAAAGGATGCAACAGAGGCACGTAGAAGAGTGAGCGAAAGAGAAGAAGAAGGCTAGAAAAAGATTTAAGGCATTGAAGAAGATGTTGAAAAAGATACAATAAGGAGGAAAGGGAAGGGGAAAAGCTAATAAATAACTCAAATAAGCCAGGGACGTAAGGCTATTTCATTGCAGGAGTTATAGCCCAACCCCCGTTTATGGGAACAATCGATTGTAAGGGGGTACATGTTATATTGGTCCGATCTTGTTGGTTCCCACAAATGATTAATATATTACAAAATGGTGGCAGGACTCTAAATATTAACCAGAGCAAATAGGCAAATGGGCCCACCGACGGACATGGCTAAATCGACTCACGTCATCATGTTTATAATCTCATTATACTCTTTGGTGGGCTCATCTCTTCTTCTTCTCACAGCTGACCAGAATTATTACAAGTTAATACAAATTATTTCAATGAAGAGTTTATAATTTTAGCCCAGTGTGCGACATCGGAAGCATTGACTCCTTGCCGTTCGTACTAAGTTGAGCTCAAACCAAAACTAAAAATAGCTTACCGATAAGCGGTTTAAAGGTAAAATAAAATGTAAAATTAAGCATACAAAACTCAACTCAAGGACACGCTGGAGCTGGAACTATAAACATATGACTGGATTGGGCGAGCGGATAAACGCAATAAGAGAAGAGTCAACAGTCCGCACAGGCGGCAACGGTGATTTCGGCGGTGCTGTTGTACTAAAGTTCACAACATTTCCTGTTTTGAATAAAACAAAAATTGAAAACTTTTATTCTAGAATGCATTAAGAACGCACAGAATGTAGAAGGAGGTATTAAGTACTTTGAGTTTAGGCAGAAATGAGCTGAGCAGGTTAGGGCAAGCTAAATTTTGTATAAATAGGCTGGAGTGGGCAATGTGAGTCAACAGTTTTATTTCGAGTAAAGAACGCAAGAGTACGTACAAGGCTACATCCCGGCAGCAGCACTAGAATACTAGGGTGGACGTAGCAGTTGTGCGTTACATCCATACACACAGAGGGGGATTTACTTTTTAAGGATTAAGGACTTTTGGTTTGACTTAGAAAGTAGATAATTCAGTTAAGTTTTTGTTTCGACATCACAACAAAAATGCGATTACTTATAGTCGCATCGGTGCTCAGTTTGGTCGCCTTGAGCCGGTATGCGAATGCGGCTGCAGCGGCTGTTGGTTATCCTTACCGCACCGACCTACTTGCCTATGGTCCGTCAAGTGGTAAATTTTCAAATGTGGTGGGTAATTCGTTAGCACACGCACATGGCTACGTGCGTTATCTCGATCAGCAAGGTGTACAACATATAATTGGTTATAAATATCCTGAACCAGTGCAACAAAGTAGACGAATCACCAATGAGGAATACCTGAAACAATTGGTAAAAGGTTCTCTCAACAAGGACGAGCCAGAGCGCAACAAAGCGCGTGATGAACATTTTCGTTTGTGGTCTATGAATCAATATGATCAATATAGACAAGAGATCGAAGGTTTGAAAGCAGCCGGTCACGAGCCAACAGCCGATTTGTTGGCGAAAGTAAAAGCATACGAGGATATCGTCGTTGCAGCAAGACGTGGTGAAGCGAGCAGTGATACAGTCGATACAACACAAATAAAACAAGTACGTGACGAACATTTACGATTATGGAATGCGCAAACTGCGCTCCTGAGAAGTGGTCAAATGTTGGAGCAACAGCAACCAATTGGCGCACAAGTTGCAGGCGCCGCTCCAGCGTCAACAGCCGCAATTCACTTACATTTAAAAAGCACGCACGCTGATGTCAAAACACACGCAGTGCCCACGTTGGCGCAAGCTGCAATTATTGGCGAAACCGCGGAACAGAATAAGGCGCGTGAAGAGCATTTGCGAAACTATCAAGAGCAATTGCAGCGTCTACAACAAGCGCATGCAGAAGCAGCAAAGGCAGCAGAAGCGAGCAGCAGGGCTGATGCACAACCAGCGAAGGATGCGCGCGCACAGTACACGGCGCAGTCAGTCGAGCAGCAGAAACATGTGAAACCAGGTCATGAAATGCATATTGTAGAACATTTTAGTTACGTACAAGAAACGCCTGAAGTTCAACGCGCCAAAGCGGAACATTTACGCTTATGGCAAGAAGCTAAGCAGCGCGCCGAGAAAGAAGCAGAAAACGAGAATAAAGTGAACTCAAATGAGGACGCCACTCACCAGCATGCTGAGGGACACTTTGAGACCAAGAGTATAGCACAAACCGGTTACACGAGCCAAGCAAAGCAGGCACAACAACAACAAGGCCTCCATTTTGCACAGAAAGACAGCAGCAAATATGCGGAAGGACAAAAGCAGTTGGAACTAACAGACAGAAGCGACACAGTCACTGTTTTCTCAGATGCGCAAAACAATCAGAAATATCAAGAGAAATTCTATGGCCAGCAGCAGCAGACGTACGCAGCTCCTATTGAACAGAATTTACCTGCCAGTAATCCCCAACTGCCAACACCCGTTCAAGACACACCAGAGGTACAACGCGCACGAGCAGATCATTTGAGAATATTGGAGGAATTGCAAAAGCAGGCAGAATTCAATGCTGAAAAACTGAGGGATGGCATTAAAACTTCCGCTGATGCGGCTGTACAAAGCCCAGCGCTCACACAAACTCACCACACGCCAACAGCAGCAACCAGTGAACAAGGCGCCACGAAAATCTTAACGGGCAGTGGACAACAAGATTCGCAGGTGTACACGTCAGTGGACGCTGGGCATCATTCACAAGCCTCGGCGGTGGCGGTGCAAGATACCATTGAAGTGCAACGTGCGCGCGAAGAACATTTGAAGTTGCTTAAAGAAGCCTTTACAAAGGCTAGCGAGTATCAGGCAGCAAACGCACCGCAAGCGAGCGCAAACACAAACGAACCATATTCGGCACCCTACTCTTCACCGACAACTGATAAATTAGCTGAGCCACTTAACAACAACGAAAGTGAAGACGAAGCACGTTTGCGCATCGACGAAGTGAAACAACGGGAAGCTGAACGTTTAGCAGAGGTGGAACGTTTGAAAGAGGAGGCACGTTTGCAAGCTGAAGAACTAAAACGTTTACAATTGGAAGAACAACGTCGTCAAGAGCAAGAGCGTTTAGAGCAGACAGTTGAAAAGCAGAAGGATGATGCACACTACGCTGAGCGCCCTCAATTACCCGCTGTTGAGGAACAACCAAAGCAAGCGCTCAATCAATTGAGTCAAGCACAAATGGGAACCGAACGCGCTGTTGTTAATTCTCAAATGTTACGATTTGGCGGCAATCAACCTGGCGCTGACATTCCCACCACAGCCTATTACATTGGCGCTCAGCAACCCATAGGTCAGCAAGCGCAGCTGGCTCAGCTACAGAATCCTGGTTATTATTATTTGCGTGACGTCACTAATGGTTATTTAAATGTGGATAAACCTTACTTCTTGCAATACATTCCCAATCAACAGCAGCTAGGTAGCAAGGATGCTTACGCACCCGCTGATGCTGTACCACTAACATCGGCTCTAGCTGCTTTAAATCAGATACAAAATTACGAGAAACCAATTGAGAAACCCATTATTCCATTGGCTTCTGCTGCCAGTCCATTTTCAGCCATCCCTGCTCCGATCGCTCAAGCTACTGCTACTGCGTTTGCTCCTACTGGCGCTCCAATTACAGCAGGATCCGCGCTATTTGCTCCTGCACGCGCTCCGAATGTTGCTGACCCCTTCGCTGCTATTGCTCCATCAGCATCGCTAGCTTCAATTGCGTCGTTTTCACCCAGCTCCGAATCTATGAAAATCGACTTTGTCAGTAATCCAGGTTTGGCTGCTCTTGAGCAGGCGACTCGTGAGCATTTCCGTGCGCATGAAATCGCTTTGGAACAATTACGTTTAGCGAATCAGAAGCAACCGGTGCGAAAGGACTGTTACTAAGTGTCAAAGGTTAAGGCTCTTTTGAGCTTGGATTGATCGATTATGGACAAATTATATTTTCTTGTTTTAAGAAGTTTGTATACTCATGAGCTGAGTCGTTCTTTTTAAGTTGTCGTAAGTTGTAAACTTAGTTTTAGATTTTATTTACTAAAGAAGCAAGTATTGAAAAACAATAAAAAAATATCAAGCGATTTATTTAACTATTATCGACCCAAGTCAAAAGGATTAGATTGGGACACGTATACGGTGGTCATACCCCGGTTGAGATGTCCGGCTCCTCGCCGCCATGCTTGAAAAGTTCAGTAAGCAAACCATTAGCGCCAGCTGCTTTTTATATCTTGCAGTCGGAATATTGCTATTCGCACCTCATTATAGTCGTCAATTCCAGCATCTTCGATTGTGGGTTTGGGTTCGGCATCTTCTCTGGATTCTTGCTCAATTTCTTCGTTCAAAAAGGCAGAGAAGTTATCCCACCATAACTTTAGTACACTCTGAACATCGACCATCAGGTCCCCGGGTTTAAAACCTTCCGACTAGAGTTTCCGCAACAAAATGTTCATCTCTCAGACAAGTAGATGCATCAGGGTTGCTTTTGTCTCTTCGTCCGCCCAATTATCCAGCAGCAAAATGTCCAGCAGTTTGCCTGAAAAAAAGCGTCATTCTATTGGTCGCCTAGGTTATTTTGACCCAGTTCAACAAAGGTCGCCAGCCAGTATTTCTTTGCGCTGACTAAAACCATTTACTAACACAAATTTTTCCTCCCTTCATTTTTCTCAACCAATTTTCGCTGTTGATCCCTCAAAACTTACCGTCTGCACCGAAGAAATTGGTTCCCAAGGAGCGTATCAACTGATACTTTTATCGGGCCTAATATATTCGGACGGGTGAGGGTGATTTGTGTTCTATGGGAGAGAAGTTCAGTTATCCATTTTTACTCAGTCCAAAATAGTATATCCTATTCTATATCTTGTTTTAACCCATATTTTTGATTAGCTATGTTGACTTACAAAAAATTGTGGCCGGATGTTAGGAATTCTTCTCATAAAAAAATTTTGTAAATTCCAGCAATAGTTTTTTAAAAAAAAATTTGTTTTCTTTTTCATAACAGTCCCAACAAACTGTGCAAAATTGCCTAAAAGCTTTTCCTCAATCGCACTGCCACTATCATTCACTGACTGAGTGCCCATACGCAAACTTGAAGTTTTCGTCTGTCTATATGTTTGTACGCGAATATCTCGACAACTGCTGCATATAATTAAATACAAATTTCTCCACTGTATTGTTGGAGGTCTATCTTAAAATATTAGACACATTTTCACAAGCATTTTCAGCAACTCAATGGGGATAATGAAACTTATTCAATTTTGAATGAAAAATGTAACATAATTTCGATACAACTTAGCTTGAAAATTATGAATATTTTATGGGTTTGGGAAATAACTTAACATTAAAAGGGACACCCTGATACAAACAGGAATGCTAGTTACAGGATCCCGAATATTTTTTAGTAGGTGAAAGCGACGGAATTTGTATGATTCAATCAAGGGATTTTCGAGATTTTCAATATGCTATTAAATATATGTCATGTATCTTATCAAATCTTCTGTGCGTAAGTGTGTTGTCACTAAACTCCTTCTAAATCCCTGAACCGATATTGATGAAATTTTTTTTGTATACTCAAGTGGGCTAGTTGGTTGACCACTGGATGATTTTCCGAACCGCATGTCTCTAGAATTATTTAATGTAGAATATTGAAATTTGATAAGCAGCTTGAAGGGATGAATCTCTAGCACCTCAAGAAAAAAGGGGAGGAAGAGAGGAGTGGGCGTGGCACCTCCCATATAAATGAGATTTTCCGTAGTGAATATCTCTGAAAGTATTTATGATAGAATATTGAAAATCGGTAAGGAGCTTAGTGAGTCCAATCTCTAACAATTCAAGAAAAGAGGGGTTTAAGGGAGGAGTGGTCGTGGCACCTCCCATACAAATAAAAATTTTCATACTGCATATCTCTGGAAGTTTTTATGATAGGACATTGAAAATTGGTAAGGAGTTAAATGAGAATAATCTCTAACAACTCAAGAAATAAAAGGAGGAAGGGAGGAGTGGGCGTGGCACCTAACATACAAATGACATTTCTCGTACTGAATATCTCTGGAATTATTCGTGGCAGAATACTGAAAACTGGTACAGAGTTATAAGAGGTAAATCTCAACATATCAAGAATAAAAGGGAGAAGGGAGAAGCGGGCGTGGCACCTCCCTCAATCTCTGCCACCTCAACAAAAAAGTTCGTAGGGGGAAAGGAGGCATGAAGCTTTTTGATATAATTTAAATTAATATTACTCCGCAACTTTTTCGAGATCTTTTATATGAAAGAGAAGGACGGATAGGAATAGGGTAGGGAAAGAGGTAAGGATAGGGATAGGGATAGGGGAAGGGATATTGATAGCGATAGCCAATATTTCTAGATCCATTCAGGTAAATTTATGGGCAAGACAAAGTCCCTCTAGTTTATGAATAAGAGTTGAAAATTTAAAATTTTTGTTGATTGTGTTACATAAACTATCGACAGCTTTTATCGGCTCAATACGAGTAAACACAAAACACGATGATTTTCTACAGATTGCGTATAAAATATTGTTTAAAAATAAAACATTTACTTCAAAACTTAAAAAAAAATTAAAAAAAAAATCTGCAGCTATTTGTTTTTAGTTTGTTTTACCAGAATAACTTTTAAATAAAAAGCATATTAAAAGTTCAATTAATGGGTAACTATTTTTACTTAAGTTAGATAGTTTCACAAACAGTTGCTTCACTTTTCTCACACCAAACTGTTGGATAGTAAAAAATACCCAAAATCTGGGAACTACTCCCGGGATGCTAAGATCAGGAAAAAAATGCTATACCCAATAAAATACTAAATGAATACAGTTATCTGTCACAAATATCCGTTTAAAAAATACACTATTTGAATAAACGTGCCAAGGAAATATGGAAAGAACAAATCGAAATAAAATCTGTGCTGCTCAATGCATTGAAATACCCGTAAATTTGCTTTCCAAAACAAATTCAAATACAGGTGTCCATGAATTTTTTCAGTTTAACAGTTATCATAAGCATTTAAATTCCTCTTTTTTAAGCGGCAAATAAAATGCAACAATTTTAAAAGGCATAAAAATTAACCAAGTAAGAAAGTCTAAGTACGGGTGGCATCGAACATTGAATAGCCAGCTTACGGTTTTCAACTTTTCGAGCAGATGGTGGTTGGCAGGCGATTTTCACTGGGCGTACTCTCTACGAAAAATCTTTTAGCAAGCTTTGTAAATTATTAACAGTTGAAATTTTAAAATTTGTTCACTCCGATGGGATGCCTTTTTTTGGATTTTAACAATCCCAGATATTTGTCAGATGTAATTTTACGACGCCAGGATGCGGGTATGCGCTTTTCTCCAACAGTATAGGTAAAGTGAAGAAATTGCTTGAGAATCTATCTGAGCTAAATTTATTGGCCCGTAGTCATAGTCAAATTAAAACAGTTTTATCTACGTAAACTTGCTTCTAAAATGAACTTCATATTATGTCTATCATAGTCAATTTAAAATAAATTTTATGTCTAAGACGGCGTTTTAATTTTAAAATGACGAAAAAGTCATTTTAACATTTTGAAATCACAGTATGTGTCTATGGTTGTGTTTGTGGCATTGCTTACTCCAAGACCTACAGCTGTGTTTAATATAATAGTAGTGAAATTAAATTGGATATCGTTCGACTTAATACAAAGAATCTGTGATTTTAACAATTTTTATTGAAAATATAGCGAATTCCATAACAGAAACCACATAAAAAGAAATTTTAAAGTTTACACAAAGCTCAGGATAATTAATTAAACTTTTTTAAATTTACATAAAAATTTCAACATTTTTGGGCAGAGTTTTTAGAATATTTTGGAGTACGCTGTTTTGTAGATTAATCAATTTCAGTATCACATCGTGTAAGTTAAAACTTGCTCAAAATTTCCCCTGAATTTTTAGAATTTTTTTCGTCGAGGGCGTTGAGTGATTTCTTCCATACAACGCATGAAGAAAAACTAATTTTGTATGGAAAAATATACCCAAAACTCAGTGGAAGTTTTGAGGTACTTTTAATTTGGACATTGTTATGCTAAAATTTAATAAGCTATAAAACTGCGTACCCCAAATGTTTCTAAAAATTCTTCCTACAAATATAGAGATCTTGAAGTAAATTTTTAAAAGTTGATTTAACTTTCCTGAGCTTTGTGTAAACTTTGAAATTTCTTTTTATGTGGTTTCTGTTAGAGAATTCGCTATATTTTAAATGAAAATTATTAATAGCTTCTTTTTTTTCATCGAACGATATCCAATTTAATTTCACTACTATTATATTGAACACAACTGTATAACATACCATACCATAATGCTATAGTTTGTGAATAAAATAGTTGACGCAGGGTGACCTTGCAAAACATAAAAACTTTCTTCATACCACCAACCAACTTCACTTTTTTTCATAAGGGAACCCTGTTACATTTCATTTTAGCTAAAATCTTTGTTTAATTTGACTAATGTGAACATTTTAAATGTCTTTTTAAGTTAAGTAAAGATTTTAATTAAAACGCGTGTAAAGCAACCACTATGATTACGGGACATTGTAAACCAAAATTATTTAGTTTTAAAAAGCAAAATCAAATAGTTAGGATAGTTTTGAATTTTTAAAACAAACTTTTTTAATTGTAGTTTGCAATCTTTTAAATGCATCCTTTTGTTTGTGTGTGACCAAATATAGCTTTCAAATCTTACCATTTTAGGCGCATCAGTTTTTGAATTATCTTTATTTCTAAGGTTTTCGAAATTTTCGATATCGAAAAAATAGACCATGCGATTTCGCGCATTTTCAGTAGCAACCTTGATTGAGCGGAAGGTAACCTGTGAACACACAATTCCATCCAAACTTTTACTTAACTTGTCGCGTGCAGAAGCGAGCGCAAGGACAGACAGACAGACGGTTGCACAGACATGGCTCAATCGATTTAGCTCTTCATCATTAGAACTTTGATATACTCGTAACTAACACGATTCCTTTATGCTTTTTTTACAAATTATGTGCCTAGTGCAGTTGGGTATAAAAATGCAAATTTGTTGTTGGCATATCAAAATAGTTGAGTTTGTTGAAATTCAAATGAACAAAAAGAGAACAAATAATTGAAAAGCACCTGAGCAATGCTATTACAATATTTTAACAATGCGCCTTCATATGACTTCACTGCGATAAGTTCACCGTTATTTATTAGCATAGAGCATGTGAATTTGACGCTGCACGTCGGCGCACGCTTCTGCGTCTCAACAAATTTACAAAGACACCGAGGGCAGAAAATGAAAGCAATATGGAAGTGGAGTGTGGAAGTACCGTAATAGAGGTTTTTAGGCCATAACGGTAATCAAGTACAGTTGAAAAAAAAAATATTATTAAAAGTAGCTGCGACAGGTTGCTTGACGAATTATCGTTACCAGTTACAATGCCTTGAGTCACTAGCTATCTAGGCGCCTATCGTATGTAATCATGTGTAGATATGTAGATAGGTACATATCTCTATCGTTCGGTTGCTGTTGTCATGCTCATTCCGCTTTCGTTTTATTTTTGGCTTTCGTTGCGGTGAAATTAGCATTTTTCTAGATAGGTACTCGCATTTTGAATTGGTTTTGCAGAAATTGTTTCAGTATTACGTTTGTTACTACAACACAACACCCACTAGTTTTGTTACTATATGCTTTCTTTTTATTTATTTATTTTTTTATTTTGTGAATGATAACTGACCTACCTCAAGTCAATTCGATTGGTTGCTCAGCATTTGCCAGTTTCCAGGTGCCCCAATTCTTATCGAAAACGATATCTGCGAGCTTAATGAGTGCTGTTATGTATAAATTGGCGTAGAATAATAGCATGATTAGATAACAAAATAATAGGAAATTTTTACTCATTATTCAAAAAATTGAATAACTACTGAAATTTCAATTAATAACATTTGTGGCTTATTTCTGTATAAATTGGGATTGACTGAGGTGATTTGACTCATGCTCGGGATATTTGCTGGATGAAATAATGCTTTTGGCGGGAATGGTTGTGGGACTGCTTGGTTATTTTTGGGGTCTTTTCGGGATAATTTTGCGAATTTTTCAGGACCATTTAGGAATTGCTTTAGGGATTATTTTGAAATTTTTTCATGGCCATTTCCGTTTTGTTTCTGGACTATTTTGAAATTATTTCGGGACCGTTTCGGAACCTTTGCGGGATTGTTTCGATAGTTGACAAAATACCGCGAAAAAGCCTTCAAAAAATCCTTTGAAAAATTCCGAAATGGTTCTGAAAAATTCCCTAAATGACCGCGAAATAATTTCAAAATATTCCCGGAACAGCCCCAAACAAGTCCAGAAAAATTGTCCGTAATGAATCAGAAAAAACCCCAGAATAATCCCTAAAATAAAGTACCAAAATAACCCCTTAAACAATTCCGAAATGATCCTAAAAACATCCAAAAAACATCCAAAAAATATCCATGAAACTATCCTGAAATTGCCCCGAAAAGAAAAAAGAAGTCTCCCAAGAAGTTCCGCCAAAAGCCTTATTTTGTCCACCTGTGATCCCGAACTTTACTCAAATCATGCTTTTGGACTGAGTCTCAATTTATACAGAAATAACCTAAAAAATCTTGATAAATACACACTATATCTATATGCAGATATGGGTATTATTTAGCTGTATCTATTTGCTTATTTCTCATTTTCAAAAGTTTGATCAATAATTGAATTTTAATTGGTTATTCAACATTTTTTGAATAACCAATAACATATCACTCGTCACTCAACTTTTTTGGAATTTTTCTAACTCAAAATTTCAAATTTTCTAAACCACCCATTCCTGGCGCTGGATGAAACCCAGAATAATTAAATAATAACACCTCAACATATTTTTGCACTTTTTATTGGGCAAATATTTTTCATAAAAGTTGATGAATGCCTTTTACCAACTCGTCACCTACACGCTTGAATAGCTGCAAAGGATAAAGCCTCATTTACCGGCGTCTTTCTGTTTGCTTTTCAGCTAAGATATTTTTTCCAATACTAATTTTAAACCCAGTGACATCTTTGACGATTTTTTTCATCATCATCACTACAAACATCATCATCATCTTGCATATCTAAATGACTCATCTTTGGCGCATTGCGTATATGTATGTATGTAATACTAGTACAAATAATGTAATGTAATACAGGGTGGCTAATGAAAGCCGCTCCCAAAAAAAAATTAAATAACTTTTTTTCTGTTTAATGAATCTGGTTAATTTTTTTTTTATTTTGCAGATTGACTTTTACATTTAACAAAAATGGATAACTGGGACACTGAAACAAGAATTTGGATTGTCCGCCGCTATCACGCACTGGAGTCCGTAGTTTCGGTTCAAAGAGAGTATAGGCGCACGTTTGGCGGCAATCCTCCGAGCAGATGGACCATAATACGACTTGTAAACAATTTTGCCGAGCATGGGACAGTCAACAGAAGACCTTACCATCGAAACCCTTCAGTTCGAACGGAGGAAACAATCGCTGCTGTAGCTGCTGCCATACAAAACAATCCACGTGTTTCGACAAGAAGCTTATCTGCTCAAATGGGTGTAAGCAGACAGTCATTACTGTCAACTATGCACAAAGATTTGGACTTATTCCCATATAAAATTCAAATGGCCAACAAACTGAACGCTGCAGACTTGCCGATTCGCTTGGAATTTTGCCAGAAGATGCTTCAAATGGTGGAAGAGGATGGAAACATGTTGAACTGTCTTTTCATAAACAAACAAAATTGTCGAATATGGAGTGCTTCCAACCCACAGATACTCCATGAGACGGAATTGCATCCACTTCGTGTCACAGTGTGGTGTGCAGTTTCATCACGCTGCATTTTCGGGCCCTACTTCTTCGAAGAAAACGGTCACACCGTTACGGTTACTGGAGACCGTTACTTGAGCATGTTGAGAGAGTTTTTCTATCCAGAATTACGCCGAATGAGAATTTCTTTCAACTCTGTGTGGTTTCAGCAAGATGGTGCAGCTCCTCATATAGCCCAACCTGTTATGACAGAATTGCGACGAAAATTTCCCAATAAGCTGATATCCAGAAACTCCACATTCCGTTGGCCACCCAGGTCGCCTGACCTTACTGCACCTGACTTTTTCTTGTGGGGTTATTGCAAACAGGAAGTCTTAAAAGCAAAACCAACAAATTTGAATGAACTAAGGCAATCCATTCGAGAAACAATTGCGGCTATTCCTGTCTCAACTCTCCAAGCAGTAATGAACAACTTTTTGGTAAGATGCCGCACATGCATCGACGAGCAGGGGGGGCATTTAAATTCCATTATTTTTAAAACTAATTAAGCTATATTTAATAAAATTTAATGAGCTTTAACATGAATAAAAGAAAAATGAATTCCATACACTGAAAAAAAAATTATTTGAGTTTCTTAATGTAGCAAAATTCATCAGCCACCCTGTATGTAAGTATTAATCACTCCACACCCGTGAACGAGCGTCTCGCTGCAATCCGCATAAAAGTACGATTTTTCACCATATCGTTTATCTGCGCTCATGCACCGACGGAAGAGAAGGACGACGTGGAAAAGGATGCATTCTACGAGCGCCTGGAAGAAGCATACGAGCGCTGCCCCCGTCATGATATCAAATTCGTGCTTGGCGACTTTAACGCCAGGGTGGGTAAGGAGGGTGTATTCGGCCCCACTGTCGGGAAGTTCAGTCTCCACGATCAGACTTCGCCAAATGGATTCAGGCTGATCGACTTCGCCGGTGCCCGAAACATGGTCATATCCAGCACTAGGTTTATGCACAAGAAGATCCATCAGGCTACATGGCTGTCCCCCCATCGAAAAACACGCAACCAGATCGACCACGTTGTGATAGACGGACGGCATGCTTCCAGCGTTTTAGATGTTCGCACAATACGAGGACCTAACATCGACTCTGATCACTACCTAGTAGCAGCCAAGATTCGTACCCGCCTCTGTACGACAAAACAGGTGCAACAAAAAACGCAGGGAAAGCTGGACGTCGAAAAACTGCAATCGCAACAGACCGCCAATTATTTCGCAGATCGCCTCTCACACCTGCTCTCCGAGAGCACAATTCAACCTAGTGGAATGCATGAGCAGTGGGATCATATCTCAGGAGCACTCCGTACCGCAGCCGAAGAAGTAATTGGATTCCGGCGAACGCGAAGAAACAACTGGTATGATGATGAAGAGTGCCGCGCTGCAACGAAAAGAAAGGACGAAGCCTACAAGGCAACGCTGAGATCGAATGCAACGAGGAGTGTGTGTGAACACTACCGCGAGTTGAAGAGAGAAGCGAGGCGGCTTTTCCGGGCGAAAAAAAGAGAGGCAGAAAAGCGTGAAATAAAGGAGCTTGAGATGCTGGCCAACGGGAATAATGCCCGCAAATTCTATCAAAAAATTCGGCGAATGACAGAAGGTTTCAAACCCGGGGCAAACTCCTGTAAGAATGAGAACGGCGACCTGGTGACCGATGTTCAGAGAACACTCAGAATATGGAGGGATCACTTCTCTGCCCTTTTAAATGGAGAAACTGAGCAAGAAACCAGAGAAGATGCCGAACCCGAGCCCACAATCGAAGATGATGGAATTGACGTTCCACAACCCGACTATAATGAGGTGCGAATAGCAATATTCCGATTGAAAAACAATAAAGCAGCTGGCGCTGATGGTTTGGCTGCTGAGCTAATCAAACACGGAGGCGAGGAGCTGGTAAGGCGCATGCATCAGCTTCTATGCAGAATATGGTTGGATGAATGCATGCCTGAAGATTGGAATCTAAGTGTTCTCTGCCCAATCCACAAGAAGGGCGATCCTGCAAACTGCGCCAACTATCGCGGAATCAGCCTTTTGAATTTCGCATATAAGGTCCTATCAAGCGTATTGTGCGAAAGACTGAAGCCTGATGTGAACAGACTGATTGGACCTTATCAGTGTGGCTTCAGACCTGGTAAATCTACCATCGACCAGATTTTTACAATACGCCAAATCTTGGAAAAAACCCGTGAAAAAAGAATCGACACTTATCATCTCTTTGTTGATTTTAAAGCTCTTTCGATAGCACGAAAAGGAGCTGCCAATATGCCGCTATGTCTGAATTTGGTTTCCCCGCAAAACTTATACGGCTATGCAAAATGACCTTGAGCAACACCGCCAGCTCGGTCAGAATTGGGAAGTACCTCTCCGAGCCATTCGAAACTAAACGAGGTTTCAGACAGGGTGACCCCCTATCGTGTAATTTCTTTAATTTAATGCTGGAGAAAATAATACAAGCTGCAGAACTTAACCGCGCTGGAACAATATTTTATAAAAGCGTGCAACTGTTGGCATATGCTGACGATATTGATATCATTGGCCTCAACAACCGCGCCGTAACTTCTGCTTACTCCAAATTAGAAAAAGAAGCGGAGAAAACTGGATTGGTGGTGAACGAGGGTAAAACGAAGTACCTTCTGTCATCATGCAAAGAGTCAGCGCATTCGCGCCTTGGCAACCAAGCCACTGTTGGCAGCAATAATTTCGAAATAGTAAAGGACTTCGTTTACCTGGGAACCAGCATTAATACCAACAATAATGTTAGCCTAGAAATCCGACGAAGAATCACTCTTGCAAACAAATGCTACTTCGGACTGAGTAGGCAATTGAAAAGTAAAGTCCTCTCTCGACGAACGAAAATAACACTCTACAAGTCACTCATCGCACCCGTCCTGCTATATGGTGCAGAAGCGTGGACACTAACAACATCTGATGAGGCGGCTCTGGGAGTATTCGAGAGAAAGGTTCTTCGAAAGATTTGTGGACCTCTACGCGTTGGCGACGGCGAGTACCGAAGAAGATTTAATGATGAGCTGTATGAACTTTACGCAGACGCCGACATATTTCAGCGAATTAAAACACAGCGGCTTCGCTGGCTAGGCCACGTAGTGCGAATGAGCGAAGATGCTCCAGCCCAGAAGGTATTCTTATCGGCACCCGCCGGTGGAAGCAGAGGGAGACCACCACTCCGATGGAAGGACCAAGTGGAGACCGATTTGCGATCCCGCGGTGTTTCCAATTGGCGCCAGTTGGCGCAACGAAGAAACGACTGGCGAGCTATGTTGGACGGTAAAAATCGCCCAGGCGGTTAGATGACCATTTAAAGAAGAAGAATCACTCCGTAAACAAAAAAATAGAAGCTATTAATAAAAATATCTTCAAGTATCTTAATATATGACAAGATAATGTCACTTCTAACATATATCTTAAAATTTTTTGTACAAGTTAACATATTGCACTCGAGATATTTAGCCTTGACACTTAGGGTTTTTCCGTAAAAGTCACGATAGGTATTTAAATAGAGTAATTAACAAATATTGTAGATAGTAACTATGTTTAGGATTAGTACATGTATGACTAAATAAGTGAAATTTCATCGAATTTCGGTTGGCTTACACAACATATATACAAACTTTTTGCTGTGTTAGTTCTACAAGTTTAGAATCGATCGATACATAACTCAAAATAATAGGGCAAAATACCCTGCAAAATCTGGAGTACACCTACTCTCTTACTTTGTTTGTGAGCACTCCATGGAGCTCCTACGGGTGTACTCCCAAGTTGTTAATCTTTAAAGAATCTACCTACTCCTTAACAGCGATACCCGTATACAATTTTACTGAAACTAATGTTGCAAGATGCTTAGACTTCAAGCAATTATAAGCGTCTTGCTACATAGTTAAAATGGGAGAGGAAATGCAACAAGTTTCACATTTCCCCAGCGGATTAGGGACCTTGAATATATGTACCTGGCATCCGGGTTGGTTCCAGAAGGCGATAGTACCGGCACGAACGAGACTAATCCGTAACACTCCCAAAATCTTCTGGGAGTGCTTTGTGGCTACAACAACAACAACAACAAAACAAATTCAACATAGTTTATTTAATTTTTCAAAAAAAACTTATACGGCTTCAATTTGGTTTGTATTATTATTATATTTGATTTTCTTCTTAATAATTAAGTTCCGCTTTCTGTTGCAAGTTCAGTTTTGCTTCGAGTGTCGCTTCCGGCTCGGAATACAGTTTCGGCTAGCTAACTTTTGCAATCTTTCCTTTCCTTTGTTTTAGTTTTTTTATTGAACTGAATATAATTTATTTTATTGTATTTTATTTTATTTCATTTTATTTTATTTCATTTTACTTTAATTTATTTTATTTTATTTTATTTTACTTTATTTTGTTTTGATTTATTTTACTTTGTTTCATTTTATTTTATTTTACTTTATTTTATTTTATTTCATTTTATTTTATTTCATTTTACTTTAATTTATTTTATTTTATTTTACTTTATTTTACTTTGTTTCATTTTATTTTATTTTACTTTATTTTATTTTATTTCATTTTATTTTATTTCATTTTACTTAAATTTATTTTATTTTATTTTACTTTATTTTGTTTTACTTTATTTTACTTTGTTTTATTTTATTTTATTTTACTTTATTTTATTTTATTTTGTTTTATTTTACTTTATTTTATTTTACTTTATTTTATTTTATATCATTTTATTTTATTTTATTTTTATTTTATCCTGTTTTATATTATTTTACTTTATTTCATCTTATTTTATTTTATTTTATTTTGTTTTATTTTATTTTACTTTATTTTATTTTATTTGATTTAATTTTATTTTACTTTATTTTATTTTATTTTGTTTTATTTTACTTTATTTTATTTTACTTTATTTTGTTTTATTTTATTTCATTTTATTTTACTTTATTTTATTTTACTTTATTTTATTTCATTTTATTTTATTTTTATTTTATTTTATTTTACTTTATTTTATTTTATTTTATTTTACTTTATTTTATTTTATATTATTTTACTTTATTTCATTTCACTTTATTTTATTTTATGTTACTTTATTTTATTTTATTTTATCTTACTTTACTTTTTCTTTTGGGTTTTTATTTTATTTAATTTTATTTTATTTTACTTTATTTTATTTCATTTTATTTTATTTTTATTTTATTTTACTTTATTTTATTTTACTTTATTTTATTTTATTTCATTTTAGTTTATTTTACTTTATTTTATTTTATTTTATATTATTTTACTTTATTTCATTTCATTTTATTATATTTTGTTTTATTTTATTTTACTTTATTTTGTTTTATTTTACTTTATTTTATTTTATTTTATCTTGTTTTTATTTTATTTTATTTTACTTTATTTTATTTTATATTTTATTTTATATTATTTTATTTCATTTTATTTTATTTTCATTTTATCCTGTTTTATTTTATTTAACTTTATTTCATTGCACTTTATTTATTTTATTTTATGTTACTTTATTTTATTTTATTTTATCTTACTTTATTTTTTCTTATGTTATTTTAATTTATTTTACTTTATTTTATTTTACTTTATTTAATTTCATTTCATTTTATTTTATTTCATTTTGTTTTGTTTTATTTTACCTTGTTTTATTTTATTTTACTTTATTTTATTTTGTTTTATTTTATTTTATTTTATGTTACTTTATTTTATTTTATTTTATTTTATCTTACTTTATTTTTTCATATGTTATTTTAATTTATTTTATTTTACTTTATTTAATTTAATTTCATTTTATTTTATTTCATTTTGTTTTGTTTTATTTTACCTTGTTTTATTTTATTTTACTTTATTTTATTTTGTTTTATTTTAGTTTATTTTATTTTACTTTATTTTGTTTTATTTTATTTCATTTTATTTTACTTTATTTTATTTTATTTTATTTTACTTTATTTTATTTTATTTCATTTTATTTTATTTTTATTTTATTTTATTTTACTTTATTTTATTTTGTTTTATTTTACTTTATTTTATTTTACTTTATTTTATTTTACTTTATTTTTTTTTTTTTTATTTTACTTTATTTTGTTTTATTTTATTTCATTTTATTTTACTTTATTTTATTTTATTTTATTTTACTTTATTTTATTTCATTTTATTTTATTTCATTTTGTTTTATTTTAGTTTACCTTGTTTTATTTTATTTTACGTTAGTTTATTTTGTTTCATTTCATTTTATTTTTATTTTTTTTTTTTTAATTTTTTTACTTTATTTTATTTTATTTTATTTTACTTTATTTTATTTTATTTCATTTTATTTTATTTTTATTTTTATTTTTATTTTATTTTAACTTTCACTTCTTTTCTGGCTCGAGGTCTATGTTTTTCTCGCAAAAACTAATAAAAACACAAGTTTTTCGTTTTGCCAATATATTTCAATTGCCGTCGGCAATCGTCTTCAGGACAAACTAATAACAACAAAAATATTAATGTAATAAATAAGTAACATAACTAATAACAAATGGTTTTCATACATACATTTATTAACACGTTGTCACTGCTTAACGTGGAGTATCATACTAACTATTTTTTGATAACAAATGTCTATACGTCTGCGCTACTAATTACAGATCTGATGTTTGCGAGAAAAACATAGACCTCGAGCCAGCAAAAAAGTGAAAGTTAAGAAGGAAAGGTCGACAAAACCGAATTTTTATTTTATTTTATTTTACTTTATTTTATTTTATATTATTTTACTTTATTTCATTTCACTTTATTTTATTTTATGTTGCTTTATTTTATTTTATTTTATTTTATCTTACTTTACTTTTTCTTATGTTATTTTATTTTATTTAATTTTATTTTATTTTACTTTATTTTATTTTATTTTATTTTTATTTTATTTTACTTTATTTTATTTTATTTTACTTTATTTTATTTTATTTTATTTCATTTTAGTTTATTTTACTTTATTTTATTTTATATTATTTTGCTTTATTTCATTTCATTTTATTATATTTTGTTTTATTTTATTTTACTTTATTTTGTTTTATTTTACTTTATTTTATTTTATTTTATTTTATCTTGTTTTTATTTTATTTTATTTTATTTTACTTTATTTTATTTTATATTTTATTTTATGTTATTTTATTTCATTTTATTTTATTTTCATTTTATCCTGTTTTATTTTATTTTACTTTATTTCATTTCACTTTATTTATTTTATTTTATGTTACTTTATTTTATTTTATCTTACTTTATTTTTTCTTATGTTATTTTAATTTATTTTACATTATTTTATTTTATTTTACTTTATTTAATTTCATTTCATTTTATTTTATTTCATTTTGTTTTATTTTATTTCACCTTGTTTTATTTTATTTTACTTTATTTTATTTTGTTTTATTTTACTTTATTTTATTTTACTTTATTTTGTTTTATTTTATTTCGTTTTATTTTACTTTACTTTATTTTATTTTATTTTACCTTATTTTATTTTATTTCATTTTATTTTATTTTTATTTTATTTTATTTTACTTTATTTTATTTTGTTTTATTTTACTTTACTTTATTTTACTTTATTTTGTTTTATTTTATTTCACTTTATTTTGTTTTATTTTATTTCATTTTATTTTATTTTATTTTATTTTATTTCATTTTATTTTATTTTTATTTTATTTTATTTTACTTTATTTTATTCTATATTATTTTACTTTGTTTCATTTTATTTTATTTTACTTTATTTATTTTTTTTTTTTTTTTTTTGTGTTCGTGGAAGGAGGAAATGCTTTATGCACTAACCGGGTTTGAGCCCTCGTTACTAGATTCTCTAGCAGCGGAACTCTCCGAGTGTGGGACTCCTTCTTATCTTGAAGTATACCGCACTAAAACCTAACCTCCCACGGCCCGCGCATTCTTCCTTACCTGGGACCGCGCTTAGCATTACTTCAGGTAAGGAAGCGCGTTACGTGAGCTCTATGGCTACTCTCACGCTAACTGGCTAGACAACCGTCTTCCCGTTTCGCAAGGAGGACATTCCTCGCGTATCGTCTGACTATGTCCCATCTAACGTTTTCGCAGGTCATCTTGCGAATGACACTGCCCGGGGAAAGTTCGCCAATTGTCTCTTCCACCCGCCTTCTTTCTTCTGCAAATTGCTCGCATTCGAAGAAGGTGTGGCGTACGTCGTCTATGGCTCCGCAGTAGGTGCAGTTCGGGGTTTGAACTTTGCCCATTCTATGGAGATATTCACGGAAATAACCGTGTCCGGTTAAGAACTGGGTCAGGTAGAAGTCGACTTCTCCATGAGGTCGGTTCAGCCATGGTTCTAGTTCGGGGATTAATACCCTGGTCCACCTTCCAGCAGCACTGCTGCTCCATTGTAGTTGCCACCGCCGGATCGAATCACCACGCGCCTGCGTTGCAGCAACGTCTCTACGTACCTCTGCACGAGTGTCGTAAGTCATTTTTCTTTCCTCAGCGAGGAGATATATCGGTATAGTCCCCGCGATGACCAGAACAGCATCTGCGGAGACCGTGCGGTATGCTGAGGCGATTCTCAGGGCCCCTCTACGTTGGACTGCGGTAATAGCGGCCCGATACTTCCCAAATTTCATTGCGTCCGCCCAGACTTCTGCACCGTACAACAGTATAGAATCTGAGGCGGACGCCAGCAGCTTTCTTATGCATGGCTTTGGTCCACCTGTATTTGCCATTAGCCGACTCAGACTTGCGATGGTCTTCACAGCCTTCTCGCAGGAGCTTCTTAGATGCTCCGAGAAGGTCAGCTTGTTGTCCAATTTCACCCCTAGATATTTCGTAGAGCGGCGCGTCTCTATCTGTTGATCCCCAACATTCATGTTGGTGATTGTGGGAATCCTTCTTTTCGTTAGTATCACGATCTCTGTCTTGGCTGTAGCCAGTTGGAGGCCGTGATTATTCATCCACTCGTCTACACTGCGCATCACTTGGTTCAGTTTAAGCTGTGCCAGGTCGCAGTTTCGTGCTGTTATCACCGCAGCCACGTCGTCTGCAAAAGCAACTAGAAAAGTGCTTTCTGGCATCTGCATTCGAAGGAGACTGTCATAGGTAGCATTCCAAAGATCAGGGCCGAGCACCGACCCTTGTGCTGCCCCGCCTGTTAGCTTCACCTTTCTTTGGCCTTGCGTCGTTTCATAGATTAGCCAACGGTCTCTTAAGTAGTCCCTCAATATATCTAACAAGTATATCGGGACCTTAAAGGAGCGTTCTAATGCATCAAGCATGTCTTCCCACCTGGCAGAGTTAAAAGCGTTTTTAACATCTAACGTCACCAATAGTACCACCGGCCTTGCTTGATGGCTTGTCGTCTCGGCCTTCCGGACTGCCTCTACGACTTCTGCTATGGCGTCTATTGTGGAGTGCCCTCTCCGAAAGCCATGTTGCCGGTGGGAGAGTCCACCCTCGTCTTCTATGGCTGCTGTTAGACGTTGCTTTATAAGGCTCTCCATCATTTTTCCCGCTGTGTCGAGCATACATAGTGGGCGAAAGGATGATGGAGAGCTTGGGTCCCCTTTGCCTTTCGGTATGAGGACGAGCCGTGCTGTCTTCCATCTGGCGGGGAAGACACCTGCTTCTAGACATTTGTTATACATGTGTAACAAGAGCTCTGGACAACTATTAGCAGTTAATCTGATTGCCTCCGCAGGTATTCCATCGGGTCCTGGGGCTTTACCAGCCCTCATGCTACGCAGGGCTATTTCTAGCTCTTCTTCATTGAAAGGTACCACGTTGCGGTCATCTCGTGCTGCATGTTCCTCTTCTCTAGTAAGTTGCGTGAGGAATAGCGCTTCCACGATGTTCTTCATGTCATCTTCGTCCATCGTCTGATTTGGTGGTCGAAGTTTCTTCATAACTATTTTGTACCCCTGTCCCCAGGGGTCTTGATCCACTTCCTTACAGAGCTCTTTCCAGCATCTTAGTTTGCTTGCTTTTATGGCGGCGCCGAGAGCCTTTTTCGCCCCCTTGTACGCCTCCGCCCTTTCAAGAGCCTCGGATCTGCCACGTGAGCGCGTCGCCAGTCTTCGCATTCTGTGACATGTTTTCCGGAGTTCCGCGATTTCGCTATTCCACCAATATACCTGCTTCTTGCCTCGCCACGTTCCTATTCGTGGCATAGAGACGTTGCAAGCATGGCGCATGCATTGCATGGTTTCTTCAACCGCCGCATGTGGCGTATTGGTGCCGTCAGTTATCCGTCTGGCTTTCGCCAGCACTGTTCCGGTGAACCTGGTGGCGTCAACTTTAGCTGCATCCCATCTACGGGTTTTGTATGATGCGTTCGCTGCCGGTCTTTGACCAGGATGGTCGAGTTGGAAGGTGATGTAGTTGTGGTCGCTGCCAGTAAATCCTCCATCACTCTCCACCCAACCGCGTTTGGAAAGAGTCTCTCCGAGACGAGCGTTATGTCGGGGATCGAGTACCCAAAGCCCGGGCGCCTGTATGTTGGGGTCGTGCCCGTATTCAGTACGACCACACCGAGTCGGGCTGCCATTTCCAGAATTAGTTTTCCCCTGGTATTAGTTTGAGGCATGCCCCATTCTATTGCTCTAGCGTTGAAGTCTCCAGCGATGACCAGGTTGCCCGTTTGGTCCCGTAGGTCGTCTTCTAATAGCTCCAGCTTTTCTTTGAACCTCTGAATGGGGTCATTTGGTGACAGGTAGCAGCTAACAAGAGTTGTTCGCGCTACAGTTACACGGACGTAGCCATGCCCGGCAGCACGATTAGTAACATTGGTATTGGCGTCCACTATCCAGATAGCAGCAGCGCCAGATTCGTCAATGTACCAGCTGTCTCTGGCCTTGTAGGGTTCGCTGATGATTGCATAGTTTATTTGGTGATCAAGCACCAGTTGGTCTAGCAGTTCATCAGCTAACCTGCATCGATTCAGATTTCCTTGAATCACGCTGGTCATTGGGGCGACAGTTTGGCTTTCGCCGAAGCAAGTGCTTCTCTAAACGTGCTACATGCTCCAGACCCGGGAAGATGATCGAGGTTTCCCGTGGTGCAAAGGTAGCATTTTGCCTTTTCAGTGCAGGATGAGGATTTGTGGCCAGAGTTCCCACACTTCCAGCACGCGTCCCTCCTGTCGGGCCCATTGCAGCTAGCCTGTCGGTGTCCGTAACCGAGACACCTGAAGCAGCGTTGCACTTCCGCACGCTGTCTGATCCTACATTGGATCCAGCCGATGGGAATTTTTCCTTTTTTGAGCAGTTGGCTTCCGGGACCTTCGTCCACTTCGACAACAGCCTTCTTTTGCTCTCTCTGATTTACGGCGAAAAGAGAGATACGGATTTGGCCTGAGCTTTCTCCGATCTCTCTTCGAACGGCCTCTTCTATTTCCTCAGCCGTTGTGAGACAGTCCATGCCCAATACCTCTAGCTTTATACGCTTAGAGATTTGTTGTGCATCGCCAACTTCTCCTACCGCGCTACCAATGGCTTCTCTAAAGGCCGGTTGGTCGTTGCACTGCGCCGTTTCTATTAGTACGCTACCAGCCTTGGTCTTGCGCACTGACCGTATCACCGTTCCGGTTTCGGCAGGCCGGAGCTGACCTCGGATTGCCCCTAGAACTTCGGCGTAGGTTTTGCCTTCGGCCGGTTTCACCAGAAACGTTACGGCTCTGCTGTTCCTCTTGTTCTTCTTGACTGCCTTCGGGGCTTGAGCAGGCGGCTTCTTTTTTGCTTTAGGACGCTCTTGCCGTCTCCGACCTACTACTTTGGACCAAGCCTCTTCGGAATGGGTATTCTCCGATTCCTCGTCCCTTTTCTTCTTGGCTTCCGAGTCTATGAGCTGAGGGTCGGAGTTAGTCCGAGCCCTCTTATTTGATGGGCCCGGTTCGTCACCCTCTTCTTTATTTGGGCTCAATGAGCTCATATAGCTCAACACCTCTTCGAGGAGAGCCATTCCGTTCTTTATGTCCATGGACACGGTCTTCTGTCTCTGTGCGGCTGTTTGCATTGTACGCAGCACCGTTAGCGCATGGTCCAAGCACTGGCCTTGGGTTTTCCCCTTAAGGCTAAAAAGTGTCATTGCGCTTTTTAAGGGGGTTGCCTTCTTGTGGGTGGGATCTAGCTTCCCGCCGGTAGCAGTGGGTGTTGACTGGCCGGGCGTTTTGGTGCCGAATCCCACTGGTGTGTTTCGTGCCGGTCCAGAGCCTCGCGAAGGCATAACTGGAGTGGCCACTCTAGCCGGCGTTTTTAGAACCGGCGATCTTAGCAGTTTACTGCTTTTTCTGAATGCGACCTCGTCGCCGCTTTCGTTCTCCATTCTTTCTTCGTTGTTTTGATTTGATTTATTCATTTCTGTTGGGTCTCCGCTTCAAGCCGCTATCTCAGCACGTTGTGCAGTCGCCGTTATTGATTCCCGTGGTTATCTATGCGCTTGCAGGGAGGCCACGCTAGGGTTGACACAGGTCCTTATGAGAGTCTGTGTTCAGTGCCAGAATCCGGCATTAGTCAGGAGTTGTCTCAACTGAGCCTGCACCACCAACTTAATGACGACGTGCTTCGAACGTACTTGAAGACCTGCTAGGGTTTTAACGAGACGGAGACGATGCCGATATTAACCTACCAGCCATTTCGCCAAGGTGTCACCCTTGGTTACTGAGGTGGCAGACTACCGGCCTCGCCAGCCCGTAACATACTTTTCCTAATCATGTTTCCAGTTTCGGTCTTCAGGATCTTACTGGACTCAATCCTGAGGATGCTTAGTTAGAGTTTAAGGGCCGCATCCACTCGCCCTTTATTCGTTTTGGTTCGCCCTGAGTATTTCATTTCCTCAGTGCCACCCATTTCTGGGAAGCGTTCCTCTATCCACCACCCGAGGAGGCGCCCGGTAGGGGAACCGATATTATTATTTTATTTTATTTGATTTAATTTTATTTTACTTTATTTTATTTTACTTTATTTTATTTTACTTTATTTTGTTTTATTTTATTTCATTTTATTTTAATTTATTTTATTTTATTTTACTTTACTTTATTTTATTTTATTTTATTTTATTTTATTTTATTTTATTTTATTTTATTTTATTTTATTTTATTTTATTTTACTTTATTTTATTTTATTTGATTTAATTTTATTTTACTTTATTTTATTTTATTTTGTTTTATTTTACTTTATTTTATTTTACTTTATTTTGTTTTATTTTATTTTATTTTACTTTATTTTATTTTATTTTACTTTACTTTATTTTATTTTATTTGATTTAATTTTATTTTATTTTATTTTATTTTATTTTATTTTATTTTACTTTATTTTATTTTATTTGATTTAATTTTATTTTACTTTATTTTATTTTATTTTGTTTTATTTTACTTTATTTTATTTTACTTTATTTTGTTTTATTTTATTTCATTTTATTTTACTTTATTTTATTTTATTTTACTTTACTTTATTTTATTTTTATTTTATTTTATTTTATTTTATTTTATTTTATTTTATTTTACTTTATTTTATTTTATATTATTTTACTTTATTTCATTTCACTTTATTTTATTTTATTTTACTTTATTTTATTTTACTTTATTTTGTTTTATTTTATTTCATTTTATTTTACTTTATTTTATTTTACTTTATTTTATTTTATTTCATTTTATTTTATTTTTATTTTATTTTATTTTACTTTATTTTATTTTGTTTTATTTTACTTTATTTTTTTTTACTTTATTTTATTTTATATTATTTTACTTTATTTCATTTCACTTTATTTTATTTTATTTTACTTTATTTTATTTTACTTTATTTTGTTTTATTTTATTTGATTTAATTTTATTTTATTTTATTTTATTTTATTTTACTTTATTTTATTTTATTTGATTTAATTTTATTTTACTTTATTTTATTTTATTTTGTTTTATTTTACTTTATTTTATTTTACTTTATTTTGTTTTATTTTATTTCATTTTATTTTACTTTATTTTATTTTATTTTACTTTACTTTATTTTATTTTTATTTTATTTTATTTTATTTTATTTTATTTTATTTTATTTTACTTTATTTTATTTTATATTATTTTACTTTATTTCATTTCACTTTATTTTATTTTATTTTACTTTATTTTATTTCACTTTATTTTGTTTTAGTTTATTTCATTTTATTTTACTTTATTTTATTTTATTTTATTTTACTTTATTTTATTTTATTTCATTTTATTTTATTTTTATTTTATTTTATTTTACTTTATTTTATTTTATTTTACTTTATTTTATTTTATATTATTTTACTTTGTTTCATTTTATTTTATTTTACTTTATTTTATTTTATTTGATTTAATTTTAGTTTACTTTATTTTATTTTATTTTGTTTTATTTTACTTTATTTTATTTTACTTTATTTTGTTTTATTTTATTTCATTTTATTTTACTTTATTTTATTTTATTTTATTTTATTTTACTTTACTTTATTTTATTTTATTTTATTTTATTTTATTTTATTTTATTTTTATTTCATTTTATTTTATTTTATTTTATTTTATTTTACTTTATTTTATTTTATTTCATTTTATTTTATTTTTATTTTATTTTATTTTACTTTATTTTATTTTATTTTATTTTACTTTATTTTATTTTATATTATTTTACTTTGTTTCATTTTATTTTACTTTATTTTATTTTATTTGATTTAATTTTATTTTACTTTATTTTATTTTATTTTGTTTTATTTTACTTTATTTTATTTTACTTTATTTTGTTTTATTTTATTTCATTTTATTTTACTTTATTTTATTTTATTTTATTTTACTTTACTTTATTTTATTTTATTTTTATTTTATTTTTTTTTTTTTTTAATTTTTTTACTTTATTTCAACTTATTTTATTTTATTTAATTTTATTTTTTTCCTTTTCTTTATTTTAATTTTCTGTGCTATCGTTTCCTTGACTTTAATTTCCTTTCGATTTTTTTCTTTCCTTTCCGTCCCTCAGAACAAGTGCCAACCATAACAACTGCAGCAGTTCAAGGCTATAAATTCGCCTGTATACCCCCTTGGCGTATACACAACTAATCTATTTACTCGTATTCATGTTAGTTTATTTTGCTTATCGGTCGTTACTGTCCCATAATTGCTTTGTGAGTTAAATAATATTACTTTAACATCAGATTTTGATTTCTGTATTATATTAATTGGTATTATTTTTATAACCGTTTAACACGTGCGCCCTATGTCGCATTTAATGGCTGATGTAAATTTTCATTCGAATTTGTTCAGAACTCAGCGCAGTTGGTTTACGGCTTATCACAATGGGTTACTTGTTAGGTCAGCAAATATAATTATAAACTGTTTTATTTTTTTGACATCAACATATTCAGATATTCATTACTGCCTACTAAAACACATATGAATTATTAACTGTCTAGACCGATCTAATTCAAAGTCAATTGATGACAATCCAAAACCAAACCAGCAGAACCCTGCGACGGTTCTCTCTGAGAACCGGGTTATGAGTTAAGCACAGCTGGGCTAATATAAAATCAAGGCCAAGCACCTCTTCCTATTTGTGGTGTGATGTTTCTTTAAACGGCAATAAAGTTGTCCATAGCATGGCTCTTTTAAGCTTTTCTGGTACCTGGGACCTTTCGATATAGTAATCCAGAACACCACAACTATACCAGGTTATTTCTTAAAATAACCTGTACAGATAAGCCATTGGATGGAAGGAGGGGGAAATTATTTTTATTCGGTTTCTTCGGTAGCGCCAAGCAATTTCTTTTTTTTTTGTTTAAAAAATCTCTTGAGGGAGCAATGGAACAATCAACGAAAGTGAAATTCCATCGTATTTTACGAAATCTCTTGCCTCTTATTATGCCTTGGTATATATGTATGGATGAGTAAAAATTTAAATGTGATCAGAAAGTTCACAAATAATGTTTCCATTTACTTACCCACATGTTTGGCGTGGCGCGTGATGTCCGGTGTGACGTTTTCGTTGCGTCAAACACAAATGTGTAAGTCTTATTTGTATTGGAAGAATGCCCGAACTGCAAAGTAGGCAGCGAAATATCATTGCGGCAGACTAACCCAGAAACTTCCCCTAAAAGGGAAAAAAATTCTTAGAAATCCGCATGAGTTGATGTTATTGGAAGACCAAATATAAGTCTTATAACTTTAAACGAGTTATTCTTGTATATTTGTATAGTTGTATATTTGTATATTTGTATATCCACTACTATATCAGGAACGACTTAACCGATTTGGATGAAATTTGGTATGTGGGTAGTATCCTTTGTTGTAAGATTTTCTAGATTGGTGTTGCCACTTTGGGTGGTTCACAGGGTTGCCACCTATATAATTTTTTTTAAATATTAAGCAATATATGGGAATATTTGTATCAAATGAAAGGTATTTAAGGCCGTATACCAACTAAAGTATTTTCGAGTAGGGTTGCCACCTAGGGTTGCCACCTGACTGCATTTTATTTATTCCTTCAGATATCGACCACTATCTCGGGAACGGCTAAACCGATTTCGATGAAATTTGGTAGATGGATAGTATGCTTCCTTCTAAGGTTTTCTACTTGGATGTTGCCACTAAAGGAAACTTAGAGGGTTGCCACCTTTTCCAATTTTTTTTAAAATATTAAGCAATATATGGCAATATGGGTATCAAACGCAAGGTATTTGAGGCCGTATAACAATATTTTTAAGTAGGGTTGCCACCTAGGGTTGCCTTAAGTGTCGTTTTGTGGTTAGTGTTCGATATTTTGGAAATCTATTTTGGAAATTTATGCTCTTGGTAAGTAAGATTATTCGACAAATTCGAAAAATACCGAGCAAGGCTCGGTCACCCAGGTACTTTGTATGAAAGAAGATTTATATTATGGTCTGAAACTCTTGCAGTTTTTTTTTGTTTGTTGACCTGGGGGCTACTATGGACTATAAGCTTAGTTTCAACCGCCATATTAACGCAACAGTCAATAAGACTAGAGGTGTTCTAACATTCGTTAAACGTTGGTCTAAAGAATTTAGCGACCCTTATGTACCTAAAGCTCTTTTCACTACATTTGTCAGACCGATACTTGAATACGCTTCTATAATTTGGAACCCGCGTTACCAGGTTCATGTAGATCGCCTAGAATCAGTTCAAAAACAATTTTTACTGTTTGCGTTAAAAGATTTTCATTGGGATCCCTTGTATAATCTGCCACCCCATACGAATCGTTTAAAACTCATTAATCTGCACACACTTTCTAGTCGGAGGGAAATGCTTGGAATTGTTTTTATGATTAAATTTCCAAATGGTTCACTATCCAGCCCGTTTCTTCTAAGTGAAGTGAACTTCATTGTACCGTCTCGTCCATCAAGGCATTTTAAACCTCTAGTCTTAAAGCAGTACCGAACCAATTTTCAGTTAAATGAGCCTTTTCGCTGTTTGTGTCAAGATTATGGGCCGGTTTCACCAGGTCGACTTAACTAAGTTAAGTCGAGTTTTTCACTTTTTCAGTTTCACCATCTAACTTAACTAAGTCATAACTTAGTCAGCCTGCCAGCTGACTTATTCTCGACTAAGTCAGTGTTGCTGTCGTTCAAAACCTAAATGTCAGTAATGATCCGAATTGGTTTTGTACAATGTCCCAGCCGGAAAATTCGTCAAGCATGACTTTAACGGCGCATGCGTAGATGCATGTGAACGCTTGTTTTCTAGCATGCAACCATTACGAAACTATCGTTTAATTGAGCGCTAAATTTAGTACCTTCCAACTAAAGAGAAATGGGTGTAAGATCAATACATTCCTTCGTGTATGGCCATACATGCCCATTTCGCACTGGGGTATTGGGATGCGCAGAAATACTACTATGCCTAAAACAGCTGATCGGGTTGGTGTGTTCAAAATTATTTAAGTCGCTCAGTTGGTGAAACCCAAAATTAAGTTACTCTCGAATCTGTGCTAACTTAAGTCAAGACTTAGTTTAAGTCTCGTTGGTGAAACCGGCCCTCTAACTCTCTTTCTGGTAAATTTGATATTTCAGACTCGCTTTTCAGCATAAACAAGTGAATTCTTTCTATCCTAAATATATAGCAATTAATTGTTTCTTATTTTTTGACTTTTATATTAACTTCTAACAATAACATTATTCTGTTAACTAATTATTTTTTGATGTGTAATCTATCTTATATCTACTTTACTTAGCTGATGAGGTTTTCTCTGTAGCTGAGCAGTTTTAGATCTCGACGATGAACAAACCAAATCCTTTTAACGACTCGGCACGAACGAACAATCCGCGCGTTATGCAGATGCGCCCCTCGCTCCGGTCGGGTGGGATATGGTGGGTAATCCGTTTGAGAATTATTATTATTATTATGTTAAAGTTCTGAATAATCATACCAACATATTTTACAAAAAAATGATTACTCTGCACCCCTTTTTCCCAGTAGGTGGATGCTATTCTTCCAAAACCAATTTTACTTATTTATTCTTTTTTATAGATATTTTCAAAGCAGCCAGCTCAAGTAAACCTAAATATTTTTTGCCAGCAATCCAAGATTTTTGGCAAGTCATCCTAATGTTTACTCTCTCTCTCTCTATGGCGCGATATACAACAGGTATATCATCATAAACCTCCTAAGAGATTTTTGCGCCAAGCTTCTCTTCCAATTTGTGGTGTGCCGATTTGAATTTTCCCTACAAATTGGTGTTTTCCCTACAAATTAATGTTTACTAGAATAGGGTAAAATAAAATCATATTGATATTAGTTTTCAGAAAGCGAAAAGTTTCAGACCTTAAAATTAATAATAAGAACTGCTAGGAAATTTATTCTTTACAAAAAAGATCTCAATTAAAATTCTCTTCAGGTGGGCCGTTCCAGACTAATAAAGCTTTAAGCATTGGTCTGGGTTTCTGATTTTTAGTTTTTACTTTGGAAATTTGTCTTACGTGCTCATTATGTAAAACGCAATGCGACGCAACGAGTCACTTGTTCTAGCTTAAAACAAAATTCTTATTCACTCACTTCAGTGTCGTTCAGTAAATGCAAGTTGCTGTGTGAATTTGTTTTGAATGTGAGTGACTGCGACGAAAAGTGTCACGTTGACTCACATAATCAACGCTTTCAACTCAGAAATGAATATAAAAAATTATTTCTCATGAATATGAGGAAAAATTAAATTTTTTGCTTTTTTTGTAGTTGACCTAATTAATTTCACTCAGTTATTATTGCTAAAAATACAAGAATTTCGCAACCCATTCAAGCTTGTATAAAGCTTGATTACACTGGGAAGACTGGCACACAGACCAAAAGTTTCCATTCAGAACTTTTTTGTGGGGAATTTTATTTCCAGCGTTAACGCCAACAACAATGTTAACCTAGAAATTCTGCTCAAAAATTACTCTTGCAAACAAAGTATAATAAAAACTTGGTGTAGATGATTTCAATTAAAAAAAAAAAAAAATCCCATTTAAATCTGAGCCATCCTAATACACTTATGTATTTGTGTTTCAGTGAACTATTTATGTTAAAATAATTGGTTTAAAAATACCACAGCTAAATATAAACAACCTGCAGACGGTCGCGTTATTTCCAAGGTGGGTGGGGTGGATGCTCTAGTGTTGTTTACTCATCGCGTTGTTTTTGCTTTTGCATATACTTAAACGTCAAAAGCTTTTCGATTGTAAAACTATTTGAGGCAAAATTCAATTATTTTCTATTTTTATGACCAAGAAGTTAATAGTAGGCGGTGTTTTCCCGTGGAATTCAATGAAATATAAATCAAAATAATTGTTTATTTTATGAACAAATTCCTTGAACTAAGTAACGTTTTCGTGGAAATGATAAAAATTGTATGGGCAATATGTGCTGTGTTTGGATGGAAGGTTTGTAGCCGTTTTGTGGGCGTGAAAGAGTAAATTACTGATAATACTTCTAGTAACTCTGCATCAGACTCAACATCGCTACCTATTGAGGCACAAACATGTAGTACAGTGTCTTAAAAAATCTTTCGGAAATAAATAAACACAAACTGAAATAAGTAAGGAAGTCTAAGTTCGGGTGAAACCGAACATTGTATAACTAGTAGTGATCTATTATGGCATCCCAATTTATGCAGGTCTATTTTAATACTTTTCAGTTCGTATTATAAAGCTGATTGTTTTCAATAAAAATACTTCTGTTATGAGTTTTGAGTGGTAAATTAATTTATTTGTATATAAATAGCTTCCTTATCAAACACTGCTAACCACATTTTTTTCAGAATTCCAATACATGCACATTTTATGTTTGAAAAGTTTGCGTTCAAATAGACAGACGGACGGAGAGACGGGCATGGCTAAATCGTCTCAGCTCCTCGTCCTGATCATTTCAGTATACTCACTGATGGGCCCTTCTCTTCTTCTTCTCATACTTACAAACATTTCATGCCTATTAAAGATATGAAAATCAAAAAAATTATATAACTTACCTATTGCAGTGTTGTATAAACTACTTGCCCGGATATTTTGCTTGCGTGTTATCCGATTTGCCAAATTTTTGGCAGGAATATACTACAGACTATTGAGAAGCAATTGACCAATTTTCATTGAAATACCTTGTTGAAACTACAAGCGATCGCCTTTGAAAATAGCAGAATTTTTATGCTGAAAAGTGGGCGGAGCCAAGCCTACTTCCCCGAAATCCACAAAATTTTTTTGCGGTAGAGTTTTGCTTAAAAAGCTTATTATGTCTACAAGATCTTATTGATATAGCTTGCATGGTTATAGAAATATCGCGTTTTATATTTTACAAACAAATTTTTCAGAACTATGTTAAAAAACTGGGCGTAGCCCTCAACCGATTTAGCTCATTTTTACAATAAACAGTTACCTTTATATATTCAACATGTTCGCCAAATTTCGTTTCGATACAACAATTTTCGCCGGAGTTATATCATAGAAAGTTTCGTGGAATAATCTACTATAAAAGGTGCGATCCACCCCCATTTTCGAAAGTTTATATGCTTCGAATATCTTCGTTCACGGACACTTTGAAAGTGAAATAGAAATGATATAAAGCTAGTTTATGCAAAGTTATTGCCTTTTAAATATATCTATGATCCTTTTCAAATTTCATATAAAAGTGGGCGTGGACCTCGACCGATTTCGCCCATTTTTTTTCGCTACATTCCTTGTATTCATGGAAATCTGTGTGCCGAATTTCGTTTCGATATCTTTGAACGGTTTCGATATCTTTGAACGGTTTTTGATTTATGATTAATAATATATCTAAACTTGACTTAAAGTGGGCGGTGCCACGCCCTTTTTCAAAAATTTCATGAAAAGTTTATTTTCTGTCTTAATGTTAATGTACACACCAAATTTTATCCTTATAGGTGTATTATGTACAGAGTAATCACTTTTTTTGTATTTCCGAAAATATTTTATATATAAAAAGTGGGCGTGGCTATCATCCGATTTCGCCCATTTTAAATAGCGCTCGGAGATGAGTGCCAAGGAACCTGTATGGTCGGATACGGTTTAATCAATTTCTCTTTTCGTCCTGAACATTTTTATATACATAAGTCAATATCTATCTCGATTCGTTTATGCCGTTACATACTACCCTTGGGCGAATGAAGTTAATATACCTTGTGTGCCTAGCACTACTAGGTATACAAATCTAGACGTTTTTTTCAGTCAGGTTTTAAATCAAAACTAAAAATGATGTAGGTAAATGTATGATTTGGAATTTAGTACAAAAGATTTTGAAAAATATCTAAAACCGATCAATGGTTTCAACTTTAGGCGTAAATTTTTGACAGTGTAGCAATCGATAGCTAAAAAAGAACTAGCCTCGTTGTACACTACAGCAGTGACGTGAGGCACAGGCCATAGTGGAGTACCTACGAACTGCACTGCCGAAGAACTAGGGAGGAAAGCCACTGAATTGGCATAAGAAAACCAGTTCAAATCCATTAATCCTCCTCTAGTTACGTGTATTCATTGGAACCCGCATGTGAGGTGTCTAGGCAAACTTGGCGCCACATCGGACTTAACCGACAAGGTTCATAATCAGTCTTGATGGTCTCTTCCTAGGTCAAGTAATTGAAATACTAACGCAAAGTTGTGTGATGGAAGTACATGGCGAGCTCTAGCGCCTTAAAATCTCAATAAATGACTACCTCGCTGCTGTAGGGACCAGGAAAACCTTGCAAATTTTTTTTGCAGATGCCCTTCGTTAGCTGGAACTCACATGGAATGTCTGAAAAAGTGCTACAACATCTGTTTAGCGAAGCTAGGCTCTTCCAAAATAGAGCCCATATTACGCTACATCAAATAGATGACACGATTCAACTTTCTAACTGGCTAACTTTACAAAGAAATAGCTGACCTGCAGTTTTCGCAAGAGTCCTTCCGACCATATTAAATACATATAATTACACCTCTGTGGTATGCTGGAGCAAACTCTCAATCATAAGCGTGGGAAACCAGCTTGAGACACTTCAAAGAACGATTACGGTTTGCTATAAGGGGGTCATCTTTGCCCTTGGCTTAGGAAATTCTTTAAGTTGAGCCCGTACTGACACCTTCTAAAATCTTGATTAACGGTTCCAAAAGTGACTGAAGGCAGGGATAATTGTGATCAGGATACAGGGCGTTTACTCTGTAGTTCTACTCGAAAGCAAAAAGCGATTCTAATACACATAGGCACTCTGTAGTTCGTTCGAATTGACTTAAGAAGATATTCCTAAATAGTAGGTATTTAAAAGAATGTTTTTTTTTTTGTTTTCGAGAAAAAAAATTTTAAAATTTTATGTTGAATAAATCTATGATTTTTACGCACAGTAAGTTTGTGAACATTTTTTTTCATAGATTTATTCAACATAAAATTTTCAAATTTTTTTTTCTCGAAAACAAAAAAAAACTATTCTTTTAAATTTGAAGGGTACGTTAAGAACATATTCAAGTTTCTTTCAGATTTTTTTAAAGAGAATCGGTGCTATCTTTCATTACTCTACACTGAAAAAAAATTTTATTTTATTTTTCAATCATATTATTTTTCAAAATTTTGAGAACATAACATTTTTTTTATAAACTTCAATAATTTTAAAGACTTTTTGTAGTAAAAGATTTTTTTCTAAAATTAATAGTTTAAAAGATATTTTAACTCAAAGAAAAGCTTTCAAAAATTTTCAACTGTCAATAAAATCCAAAATATTCAAAATTTTAAAAAAATATTTTGATACACTATTCTAGACGTTAAATACTACATGTCTTCCGAATTTGAAGAAAATCGGAGAGGTCGACCTATCTTTTCATATGGAATGCATCATTTGTTAAATTGTTTTCGAAAAAATTTTCTAACTTCGACCATTTTTGATATCTTTTCGAAATAGTGAGTACCAAATTTTGTACAATCGAAAGAGGGATAAATCAATTCCGAAGGGAACAGAATGGAACACGAACAGCGAATGCGTTCTACTTAAACATTTCTTACAGAGTACAAATCACTCGGAAGTGAACAAATTTTCTTTCGAATAGAACTACAGAGTAAGGGCCCAGGACGACCCTATCTATGAGTTGATGAGATTACTCCTTGGCCCCAAATCAATAAGGTTTCAAAATAGAATTAATAATACAATTTATGTCGTCGCTGACTAGCATCTCACACATTTCTTCGAGGGTCTCGTCACAGATGCTTGCAAACTCTAGCAGTACTTCTTAAGGTTTTGGACTACAAAAGAAAGTTCTACCTGCGCAAAAGCTACCCCTTACCCCTTCGGCAGACAGTTTTCCACATCGCAAATATGTATATAAAAACGAAACGTACGTGATTTTCAGTGCGTCGCATATTTAAAGTATTTCAAAGCACAGTGGCAAGACATTTTGCTTATTTGCCAACTCACATGACCCACTAGGGGTATGTGAATCCTGAACAATAAATAGATTAATTAGCGTTGAATACGAGCCTCCTCATTTGCAAATGCCATCTGGGTGACATTTGCATGTGAAAAACAAAGCTTATATGAGAAAACAAATATATACAGTATATACATTAGGGTAGGCCAAGAAAATCGGTTTTCGGGATTCGATGAAAATTTGAAATTGTGAGGGACTTCGCATTTTTGGGAACCAACATCAATAACGAATTAAAGACCAAATAAGGAAATGGTTCAACACCAGAATTTGGCAGCAGAGGAAGGCGGAGGTCTCGGTTGAGATGAAAAAAACGTTGATGTTCCAAATTAGCGTCAGTTATCGGTAACAATGGATGAGTCTCATGCTTTGATACGCAACGGCAGAAATCGTCTAAGCGGTTTTAGCGCCAATAAATAATGTTGATGATGATCTATTGCTTCATATACCGTAGTAGGAAGGAATACGGATAAGGATAAAACTACGCTTATGGATATGGGTAGCAAGAGGGATAGGGAGAGGAATAGGACGAAAGAGAGTTAGAGGGAGAAGTAAATTTTTGGGCAGTAGTAGTGAATTAGCAAAATATTCGTGAGCTGGAACTACAAAACTCTACTTTCCCGTACGCGTAGACCTTACTATTTTTATCGACATTTTTATTGCGTGCTGATATCGATACTTTCTCTCAAAGTTCTATCAGTCACAATCGCTAAAAGGATTTTGATTACCCAATATGTTGAGAAGCACGCTTTAAAAATTAAACCAAAAACACGTTTTAGTGATCGCTTCAAACGCTCATATAACTGTAAATATGACTTATATTATGACTTGACAAACGCACTTAATCATACATACATCTGTTTATTTACTTACTTTAAGTTCCTACATACCCTTTATATGTTTTGGTGTTTACTGTTATTTCTTGTTTACTAACATATTTCAAGATTAATTCACGAAAAATCAAGTAAATAAGTATTACGATTAAAATATGTGTGTGAAAATTAAATAACAATTAATTGGCGTACAAAAAATATGATAACGTCAATTCCCACAAGGCGGAGATGTACAGACGTCAGCAACTGAGCTTGTATTAATTTTTAAAAGTTGAAGTTTCAAGTATTTCGTTTCGATGAAATAAATATTGCAAATTAACATAATTCGAAAGACAAGTTAATACGACATTTGAAGAAAAAAAAATTCTGCTCAGAATCTTCGAAATGGCGAGCGGTCTGTGTAAGAGCAACGACCGTTAAGTGATAATTAGTCATGACATAACCATACCCATAAAAAACCGCTGACCCAACTAACATTATGGGAAATATTATAACTGATTGCACAGTACAACAAATTTGGAAAATTTGTTCGGCAATAAGTAAGGTAAATAAATTATATTAATACTCATACTAGTAGACGGGCAGACGCTGTTTTGGCTACGTTTGAAAAATTATACTCTTTCATGAGTTATAATCAAACACTTACGAATATTTTAGTTTGACAAATAAAGAAACAGAACATATTTCAATAACGGGAATAGTTAAAAAAGTGTAACGAACTCACCACAATATTGTTAAGAGCCCTAGCAAATCAAACAAACTCTGGGTTCTACGTAGGTAGTTTACTACTTTTCCAGCACAGTTTTCTAGAACTTTAGCTCCAGAGACTTAGCCCCAAGATTTCGGAAGTTTAGCATCTCGCAGTTGAATGAATCAATTAGATTTTATTTGAATGAAACTAAAACCGTAACGAGATTCAAAACCAAAGTTTCCGTTGAAGAACGAAACTGAAACTGGAATCTAAAAAGGGACATTTTTTTTGAAGAACGAAACCAAAAACGGAACCGAAATTTATTTTACTGAATTAAACCAAAACTGAAACCGAACTTAGTTTCGCCGAACAAAGCCGAAACGCTTTGTAAAACTAGAGCAAACACGAAATGACTTTTCAATAACGGAACTAAAATTTAAACCCCAACTGAAACGAAATCCCAAAAGCAAAATTTCTTTTGAGGAACGAAACCAAAACTGAAATAGAAACCGGAAGGGAATTTAATTTCAAACGAAACGATCACTGCAATAAACCCAAATTTATTTTAATAAAAAACAAAACAAAACTTTTTATAAAACTTACTCGAACCCTCAGTTAATTTTCAAGAACTTACACCGAACCCATAACGCTTTGTTAAACTGCAACATACCAGGAACAGAAACCAAAATCGAAATTAATTTTGAAGAATTAAACCAAAACTGTGACAAGCAACGAAACCAAAATGTGAACCAAAAAGCTTGCCAAGCCCAGAACTAAACCGAAATTAATTTTGATAAATTGAACCGCAATGGGAACTAAAACGCTTTGTAAGCCCGGAACCGAAGAAACAAAATCGGAGTGTTCTTTTGAAACGCTTTCATTCCTCGCTTATTATCGAATTTCAAAGCAAAAATTCTTTATATTAAAAATCCACAGAGTAAGAAGGTAATAGCGCCAGTTTGTCGAGAAGTTATATTTATAGTGGTCGAATGTGAGGATGGCGTATGCGAGTTTAGCGCTAAAAGAAAAACAGCCAATAAAATGTAAAAAGTGAAAGGAAACAATTCAGGCGGGTTACTCTGTATCGCGATGCGAAAGCAAATGCTATTTGAAAGCTGTCAAATTACGTACATTTTCTTTTCAAATGCGAAAAAAATTTTATTCGCAACGCGATACTGAGTAACCCCCCAGGTTTTTTATGGCATGCTGTTGTTTTCAAAAGAAGTCGTGTTGAGAACATGCTATTAAAACTACAACTGGGTATATGCTACTCTTTACTATCCTGTAATATATTTTCAATTGGCTTCTCTTACATTTTAAATTAAATTTTACTTTGCATTGTTTTTTTGCAAAGGAAAAAAGGTCGTGTGCCAATAAACGTCACAGCACACGCCCCTCTACGATAGAACACGAGATTGGTAGCGTGACGTTTGTGTCATTGCCGTTGACGTGGCTATTTGCAGTTGTTTTTATTTTTGGCCGATGTCTCGCCAATTGAACAAATAACAGACAAATCACTTGAGAATTTGCTTGTTTTGCGATTCATAAAATCATGGGAAATGCTTTTTATGTATGTTTGTTAATACAAAAAAATTTTTTTTTTATTTATTTAACTGCTGACGTGCCTCCCAAGAAAATAAAATAAAGAAAAGAAAATAAAAACTAATAACAACAACAAAAATGTGTACAAATCAACATTGTGAAGTTATTGTTTTTATTGAACATTAAATTGATTCAAATGGCGCATATTTTAGCAATCAACAGCGAAATTCATTAAAATAATTTTTTTTTGTTTTCAAAAGATTTCCTTAAATGCACGCCATTGTTTAGCGTTGAATGAACTTTCTTCGGTAAGCGTAAAATTTTCCCAGCACCTTTCATAATTTTAACAAATGAATAAATGTGCATTCATACTTTTATTACATACTTGAGTTATGGGAAATATCTTCATACCTATTACTACTTGAGATTTGTATTTTTTAGTATAAGTAAGTAACCTGGTAAATTCCCACATTTAGTTTTTATGAATCAAAAGCATTTACAACTTTGAACTGAAAAAACTAATAAAAAAAATACTAATTCTAATTAAGGAATGTAAACAAACATAAAATCTCATTGCCTTAGTCTGACTTAGTCGAATATTCGGTTAATCGACTAGTCGGTTGTAACCGTTTCCACGGTTATTAGCAACGACTACTCGACTATTTGCTTCGCTTTGACTATTCGACTTTTGTTGAAACTCGAATACTATTAAAAAAATTTTCAATGAATGTTGCGCCAAAAAAAATAAAAATAAGCTTGTTATATTGATACGAGGTGTGTTCAAAAAGTATCGCGAATTTTGAATTTTCGCTGGTTACGTATATTCGAATTTCGAATTTTTTGTGGCGTTATGTTGGTACTCATGCCTCTCACTTATGCCGACAAGCTCGGCCATTTTGAATGTTCAGTTAATTGTTGACAGCTGCTTTGCTTGCACGTGTTTTGGATCGTCTTCGATTTTTACGCGAAATTCGTACCAAAATTGCTCAATTGTGACCAAAAACAGCATCACATGAACATTGCTAATGAGATGTTAAACTCTGTCCGCGACGACCCAAATTTGCTCCAGAGGGTCATAACTGGTGACGAATCGTGGGTTTATGGTTATGACGTGGAAACCAAAGCTCAATCATCTCAATGGACGCTGCCGCACGAACCAAGACCGAAAAAAGCGCGCCAAGTTCGGTCGAATGTGAAAGTTTTGCTGACAGTTTTCTTCGATTGCAGGGGCGTGGTGCATCATGAGTTCTTGCCACAGGGAAGAACGGTCAATAAGGAATATTACCTGCAAGTTATGCGCAATTTGCGCGAAGCAATCCGCCAGATTTGTGGAAGGCGCAAAAGTAATCCTCCTATCAGAAAATGCTATAAATTTTGCGATTGGCCCCTAAAGTCAGTTCTGTTTTGACATTTGTGTAGTAAACACATGCGAAATACACGTTAATAAACAATGTTACGCTACACTGCTCCAGAACGCGGAATATTGCTGACTATTTATTTGACCAATAATCGGTCGGGGCCAAACGGTTACTGTGAATGGTGAGCGCTACAGAGCAATGATCAACGAGTTCTTTTTGCCGCAACTTGATGAATTGGGATTGGAAAACATGTGGTTCCAACAAGACGGTGCAACAGCACACACTGCACGTGCCACAATCGATATGCTGAACATCGGAAGCTTACTTTTGCGCCACCTTGTACGTCTATTATTGAAACACACTCCTTGTTTGTAAAGGAGTTCGGTGAGATTGTGGGAAAAAGCAAATTTGCCTCTTTACGCCCAAATCATGTGTTTTTGTCAAATAAGTTACCTCACAACGTATGTCTATGCAAGTACCACGAAAATTATATTTTAGCATTGAGTGCATTGCATTCGGTGACTAAGAGTCCTTTGTATAACTCCAATTTCGTTTTATCAATGATATGTGAAAATCCAAAGGAAAAATGCTGGCAATACACCTGCAAAAATTGTGAGAATATATTACCGAATATTTTGAATCATTACGTAAGCGAGTATGACGAGTAGTACAGATAATGTTAGTTGGTTTGAGTGGAAAGACTCTAATGGCAGGACCACTAAGGTATCAAGAAAGCGATCAATCCAGGAGCTACTGGCACATATTTAGGCTATAACTCCGTTCTTTTTCCAACATTCATATGTTAAAAGGTGTCAAGCAGAAGCTTATAAAAATGATAGGATGGTGATATCCTCTGGAGCTTGGGATTCATCTGTTGCATTATTGCAAGTTGATTTTTCAGAGAATTATACGTGTATGGCCCAGGATGAAATCCAGAGCTTCCATTGGAACCAACCACAAATTACTCTATTTATAGCATCTTTGTGGCATTCTGGTGTTCACCATCCCATAGTACTTGTATCAGATAACCGTCAACACGACAAAAGAAGTATCGGAGTTTATTTGAATAAAATAATAAAAAAGATACCAGAAAATATAAAATTTATTAGGATATGGTCAGATGGACCAGGAACACAGTTTAAAAATAAATATTTGAGCGAAACTATGAGAATGCTTGAGAAAATGAATAATAAGCGATTGGTATGGAATTTCTTCGCCACCTCTCATGGTAAAGGTCCCGTAGATGGCATTGGTGGATCCTTAAAGCGATATGTGAGAAATAAAGTACTAAAAAGAGAAGTACAAGTGTTTAATGCAGAACAGTTTTCTTTAGCGTCACAAGGCTCAGCAATACAAGTTATCAATATATCGCTCAAAGAAATGGAACAGACTATTGAAGAGATGCAGCTAGACAATATTTTTAAAACCGCTCCAATGATTAAAGGGATTCCTAAAATGCACACACTGTATTGGAATGATGCTCACTTGCATAAGGAACTGATATCTTTTGATTTGCATAAAAACCTCGTACAAAAAAACCTTTCATTTGAGCATTTGTATACCTCTAACAACAGCAATGATGATGCCATCCCTTTGGCTGAATTAATAAATTAGATACTTCATTTTGATTTACATTATATTTTTAGTACAGGGTGGCTAATGAAAGCCGCTACCAAAAAAAAATTAAATAACTTTTTTTCTATTTAATGAATCTGGTAAATTTTTTTTTTATTTTGCAGATTGACTTTTACATTTAACAAAAATGGATAACTGGGACACTGAAACAAGAATTTGGATTGTCCGCCGCTATCACGCACTGGAGTCCGTAGTTTCGGTTCAAAGAGAGTATAGGCGCACGTTTGGCGGCAATCCTCCGAGCAGATGGACCATAATAAGACTTGTAAACAATTTTGCCGAGCATGGGACAGTCAACAGAAGACCTTACCATCGAAACTCTTCAGTTCGAACGGAGGAAACAATCGCTGCTGTAGCTGCTGCCATACAAAACAATCCACGTGTTTCGACAAGAAGCTTATCTGCTCAAATGGGTGTAAGCAGACAGTCATTACAGTCAATTATGCACAAAGATTTGGACTTATTCCCATATAAAATTCAAATGGCCAACAAACTGAACGCTGCAGACTTGCCGATTCGCTTGGAATTTTGCCAGAAGATGCTTCAAATGGTGGAAGAGGATGGAAACATGTTGAACTGTCTTTTCATGTCTGACGAGGCCCATTTCGATTTAAACGGCAACATAAACAAACAAAATTGTCGAATATGGAGTGCTTCCAACCCCCAGATACTCCATGAGACGGAATTGCATCCACTTCGTGTCACAGTGTGGTGTGCAGTTTCATCACGCTGCATTGTCGGGCCCTACTTCTTCGAAGAAAACGGTCACACCGTTACGGTTACTGGAGACCGTTACTTGAGCATGTTGAGAGAGTTTTTCTATCCAGAATTACGCCGAATGAGAATTTCTTTCAACTCTGTGTGGTTTCAGCAAGATGGTGCAGCTCCTCATATAGCCCAACCTGTTATGACAGAATTGCGACGAAAATTTCCCAATAAGCTGATATCCAGAAACTCCACATTCCGTTGGCCACCCAGGTCGCCTGACCTTACTGCACCTGACTTTTTCTTGTGGGGTTATTGCAAACAGGAAGTCTTCAAAGCAAAACCAACAAATTTGAATGAACTAAGGCAATCCATTCGAGAAACAATTGCGGCTATTCCTGTCTCAACTCTCCAAGCAGTAATGAACAACTTTTTGGTAAGATGCCGCACATGCATCGACGAGCAGGGGGGCATTTAAATTCCATTATTTTTAAAACTAATTAAGCTATATTTAATAAAATTTAATGAGCTTTAACATGAATAAAAGAAAAATGAATTCCATACACTGAAAAAAAAATTATTTGAGTTTCTTAATGTAGCAAAATTTATCAGCCACCCTGTACATATATACCACTTAATCATTATATAAAACCAATGAATTGAATTGTTCTATAAAAAATATATTCTGAAATAAAGTAAAAACAACAAACCTTTAAATCTTTGTGTTATTATACCCCATATTTTGTTTCGGTTATAAATTGTTAGTGAATACTACCGAAAATACATATTATGTGATTAACCAGGTAACTATGTAAGAGACAGTTAAAATTGTATATAATAAAGAGTAAAAAGAATAAATAAAAAAAATTACGAAAAATACATATTTTGAACAGTTTAATGTATAAATAATAAAAATTAACAAAAACTTTGTGCTAAAGACCGAATATAAGGCAGTTTTATTCAACCCACCAGCCAAGTATCAACTTTAGAAAGTTAAAATTTTTCATAATTCGGATGTAACACGAGTGACGAAATTCTTGTAACGCGAGTGACGGTACTTTTTTTTAAATAACTTTAAAAATAATTAAGGTAGGCTTTCAATTTTTTGCATGTTACACTTACATCAATTCTTAACAAAGCCTCATTTACAGAAATTAGTTCAAGGAAGCCAATTCAGAGAGTTTGAGATTCGAAAAATGCTCTAAAAGCTCTGAGCAAAAAATTGTAACGCGAGTGACGGAAAGTTTTTCTTAATTTTTTCTGTTAATTGTTAATTTAATTAAAAAAAGCTTGGCATTTCTAATCAAGCTCCTCAAGCTGGATATAACGATATTGCCATATTATTTGCAAATTTTACATATAAAGCATAAAGTGACTTTAACTAGAAAAATATTGTTTTTGATTTAACGCGAGTGACGATGGAAGTGCCCATATGAATATTATTAAAAATTTCAACATGAGTCGTATAAGAAGTTTGATGTGGCAATTTTTCGAAAAACCTCCTTTCTGCCAACTAGCGCCAATTGGAAACACCACGGCATGGTAAATCGGTCTCCACTTGGTCCTTCAATCGGAGTTATGGTCTCACTCTTTCTATGTTACAACTGACAGGTTCCGATAAAGAATGCCTTCTGTGCCGGAGCATCTTCATTCATTCGCACAACATAGCCTGGCCACCTCATCAGATGCTGACAGTTTCTGCACCATAAACCAGGACGGGTACTAGAAGTGCCTTGTAGAGTGTTATTGTAGTTCTTAGAGTAAGGACTTCACTTCTCAATTGTCTACTCAGCCCGAAGTATCACTTGTTTGCAAGAGTAATTCTTCGTCGGATTTCTAGGCTAACATTATTTTTGGTGTTAATGCTGGTTCCCAGGTAAATGAAGTCCTTTACTATTTCGAAATGATTGCTGCCAACAGTGGCGTGGTTGCCAATGTCGTCGGCATACGCCAACAATTGCACGCTTTTATAAAATATTGTTCCAACGGTTATGTTCTCCAGCATCAAATTAAAGATATCGCACGATAGGGGATCACCCTATCTGAAACCTCGTTTAGTTTTGAACGGCTCGGAAAGATCCTTCCCAACTAACAACTTCCCACGCGAATTTTAGAATTATTACTTTTATGAGAACTTCAATATCGCCGAGTTAGCTCAACGAATTGCATTTCTTGAATTGGTAGATGCGGTGTCTGCACAATTTTACCATCTATAGGGTCATGACTACCAATTAATTCAAAGTCAATAAAAACTTAATTCAAAACGAAAATATGAACTCAATACAAGGTAATCAACGATTGTAATGTGACTAGAAAATTCAAAAGTGAAACAGAAACAGGTTCATGTTCATTACAATCGACTAACCGAAAATTTTCGGTTAATCGAATAGTCGAAAGTAGACGGTTAGTCGAGTAACCGTCATCAGTAGAGTATTCGAATAGTGCTAGTCGACTTTTGTAGTCGACTAATGATGTATTCGAATAACTCGGTTAATCGACTAACCGAATAGTAAGAGCCCTAATTCATAGTCTCTTTTTGGACATTTTAATTACTGAGTCATTAAGGTTAGTAAATTTCAGGATTGTTGGTTTAGATTTTAAATGCGAGAGATTCCCAAATACGCAAAGATAAGAGAGAAATTATCCGTCTAGCGAGCCATTGGTTTGTGGTGCGCTACTTTTATTTTTTCCTACAAATTTCTGATACCACATATCCGTCCTAGGTCAGATGAATAATCACTAAACTAAAAGAGATAGAAGTTTGTCCCAGTGAAAGGGCGCCTGTCAAGAAAGCATGCCTTATAAATTGGGCAGAGCACACCGAGATTCCAATCGTGAGGTATGTATGCACTCATCTTATTATATTTTGCATGAAATATAAACTTTTAACAAGTAAGAAAAGCGCTGTCTTCAACTTTGCCGAAGGCTTTATAGCTCTCATGAATACGCATCACGGTTTTAACTGTCCAATCCTTAATTAGAGTAAGAATAAACTCTGTAAAATTTGACGGTCTTACCCCGTTAACTTGATACCCCGTTTATCGGGAAAATGTGTTGTATGGGGGCTATACAATGGTTTTCACTACACATATTACATATGTAATAAGTACTGTAGCTGCCAAATTTTGTATTCCTCACTAATAAATTGCAAGAGTTTCAGTCCAAACTTCATTTATCGGAACAATCGATTGTATGGGAGCTATATGTTATGTAGGTCCGATCTGGCTAATTTTCATTTCTAACATTTCGTGTATTATACAAAATCTGTAAAATTTTAAGCTCCTAGCTCTTTAATAGCAAGATTTATATGCCAAAATCCGTTTAACGGTTGTATGTGTTGTATTGGCCCCATACCAAATTTCAGCAAGATATCAGACGCACATGGCTAAATCGACTCAGATCATCTCCCTGATCATTTCGGTATACTTATTGGTGCGTCTATCTCTTCTTCTCATACTTACAAACATCGGACCAAAATTATAATACCATTTCTAATTCATGAAAGGTACAAAAACGATTTTTTTTATCTCTGGCAGAATACCAAATATGTACCTGGAAATGCAAAATAAACCCGAACAAGCTCAGTTTTTCGGTCCAGTTTTTCAAGGTTGCACATACGCCAACGCATGATGGGGAGGAAAATAACGAATTTTTCCACATTAAAACAAAACATTGAAATTTCACACAAATATTTTTTTTAAGACATTAAGTCTTGTGTTTACGTAATTCAAGATATAAATGCAATCCACCAACGTCAATTTCGACAATTTTTTATGAACTTTAAATTCGCCTACAGGCAACAACTAAGTTACTTAACTTCTTTATAACCCACCTTGTTCAGTGTTTTTGTCATGTGACTGTCTGTGTTCTTGAAATTATGGTACATTAGGTGTGTTCATGTAAAAGTCCAGTAACAATTATCCAACAACGAGATTTTCTCGAATTTTTAATAATTCTCTCACGCTGACAGATGATTGCAAATTTTTACACGAACGCTAAATTTGCAAAAAGTGGCAAGCTTGATCGTCGGCTGATCGCCACAGTGCAGCAGACAAACAAAATTGCAATATTGTGAGAATAAAAATATTTTTTGCATTTTAGAGTGCTATATTTTAACTAAACTATGCACAAAAATTGGAAACATACGCAAATTGAACTGTTTTGTGGAATAAAACACAACCATGTGTCACAATCAGCTGATTTCCTTGATTGCAAATTCTTGCTGGCCGAAATTTATCCAGCAAGAATTCGTAACTTCTCCCAAAATCAATTGTCATTTTGCTCTCTCAACTTCCTCTCAGTTGGAATTTTTTAGTCATCGCGAAAGCGATTTAGACACAAATCATGATAATTCGTAACAATTTGCAACAATTATTTGCATCACGAACGGACCTATACAAAACCACTTTAGGCAGTGTTTGAGGTGCGTTAACCTAGAACAATTGAGGGTGAAAGCGTGTGGATGATGTGCAAATAACTATATATTAAATAAGTTAGGTAGTCTGAACTTCGTAAATATAGAGGGTGCCCAAAAGTTCATGAATAAGCCTTCAACTTATGATTGGCCGATCAATGGTCTATCAAACAAAAGAAAAAAGTTTAGGTAAAATATTCACGCTTTTCGAGATTTTTGGAAGTTTTCATCATTTTGAAAAATCACTTTCACTATCATTTGTACAAATATTTTCTTGCTCCGTTTTTCAGTTTTATTTTTACATACCCCTCTTACTACAAAGTACAAAATAATGTTTGCAGTAGTCCTAAAAACCGACCCTAATCTAATTTGTTCCCCTAGGTTTGTGTAGTCGTGCCGAAAAAAATTTACTTCACATGTGTTTTGAAACCTATCTCAAAAATTTTTCTGTTCAATAGGAAGACCAAAGAGTTATTCGCTTTTTTTCCATTCCTTTCCTTTATAGGAATAATGATTTTAATTTGAAAAGTCTGTGCTTTTTCTTATTCCTTAGAAAGTATATAAGTAAGGAAGTCTAAGTTCGAATAAAACCCAATATCATATCCCTCGTATTGATATATTGTGGCATCACACTTTACGCTGGCTTATCGTTTGAATAGCAGAAAAAGTTTATAGGTTTTTGCAGTGAGTACTAACTAGCTGGCTGGAAATTTTGTTTATTTGTTATCCAATTTTCTCGAGCATGCTATATACCAACGACAATCTGCTTAACAATTTTCATTGAAATAACTTTATAAAATTACGAGCAATTGTCTTCCAAAATAATAGAACTCGTATACTATGGCGGCCGCCGTGGTGTGAAGGTAGTGTTGCCGGCCTACCACACCGAAGGTCCATGGTTCGACCACTGGTACAGGTAACATCAAAAGTGATTTGAAAAAAGTTTTTCAAAACGGGGTCGCCCCTCGGCAGTGGTTTGGCAAACTCTCCGAGTGTATTTCTGCCATGACAGGCTTCTCAGCAAAAATTCGTCTCCTTTGTAGATGCCGTTCGGAGTCGGCAAAAAACTGTAGGTCCCACCAATTTGTAGGGAAAATTCAAATCGGCACACCACAAATTGGAAGAGAAGCTTGGCGCAAAAATCTCTTAGGAGGTTTATGATGATATACCTGTTGTATATCGCGCCATAGAGATAGAGATACTAAAATGTGGTTAGTGCCACGCCTACTTCTACAAAACCCACAAAATTTGTCTGGCGGCAAGTATTGCTCAACAAGCTCATTACGTGTGACAAATCTTATTGATATAGCTTGAACAGCTAGAGAAATGCAGCGTTTTAAATATTACAAAAAAACATTCCTGAACTACTTTAAAAAAGTGAGCGTGGCCTTTGGCCGATTATCCCCATTTTCACAGTATATAGTTACCGTTATAAAATCGAAATTTTTCTGCGAATTATAGCGTTAAACGTTTCGAGCAATAAACAACTATAAAAGGGGTTGTCCTACCCCCTTTTTGAAAGTGTCAAATTTTTCGCATTTCTTCGTATGCGGGCAATTTGAAAGTAAAACGCAATTATAAAGAAATATAAAGTTATTTTTCGCAGAAATATTGCCTAATATATTCGTCTATGATAATTTTCAAAATCGATTTCGACCATTTTTCTTATAATAATAAGGCGGATCGGTGTGCCCAATGCTGTTGATATGATAACAGATTTTTAATCTATCTATATGTAAAAATAAATTTATCAAAAGTATAAAAGTGGTAGTGTCTATCATCCGACTTCGCCCATTTAAACTAGCGATGGGAGACGAGGGCCAAGGACCTGCATACCAAACTTCAATAAGATATCTCAAAATTTACTCAAGGTATCGTGTTGACATATGGACGGATGAGATGATCTAATAAATTTCTCTTTTTATTTTGAACACATAAATCAATATCTATCTCCATTTGTTTATGCCGTTATTGCTGACGGTGTTTTGATGATGTTGTTGGGGACTTTCACATCCTGATCCTTAAAGCTGAAATTTTTATTGTTTGAGTTTAGTTTAGTATCCGACCGAGCTCGATATTTTGACCAACCAAACACCGGATGTTTCCATAAGTTTACTCTTTTTCCAGAGATTTCATAAATAATAGTGGTTTTTGAATTCTTTTAGGAATTTCAACAAGTCTTATGTCTAGTAAATTACATTTCTGACACATAAGTACATTCCAGGCACGTAAATTGCGGGATCCCGGAAGCTCGAGATTCCCGGGATTGTTAAAATTCATAAAAATTTACATTCCTAGTACATACATATGTGCATGAGCAACCAACATCGAAATTCTGCTTACATTGTGAACATAATGTTGAGAGTACTACAGCTACAGTTAACTAACAGTTATCAAAACCAAACCCGATCCGAACTCGAGTGGTCAAACTGCTCGGTAACCGAACCTAAAACAAAACACTCGGTCGTACACAAGTTTAGTTGCTTATATCATGTAATCAGATTTATTGGTATGATGCTCAAAGGGTCAGTGAACTGACATTTTAATGTTACCGTTACTTCAAAACACGAGCACTATGACAAGTTCGCCTTATAACGGCATCATCACGTATCGCTTTGACCGATTTAGCGCCGGTATAATCCAAATTGAAAATTTACAAGTGTGAAGAGCCCTAAGTGGTTGAACTGATAGTTTATTTAAAAAATCTGAGAAATGCGCAATATGATACAATTAAATTTACAAAAAATAATATATATCCAACATTATAGTTGAATACGCATTGCCTAAATGAAAAAATAATAAGCGCAACGTTTATCATTTGGGTTCTTAAATAAATCAGGCATGGGTGTACCTCTAAATATATCTAATATATATCTTTACATAAAGTGGGTAAACATTTATTTTTCTACATACCCTGTCGGAAACCGCACCAACTACCGCGGAATCAGTTTTTAATACTAAATCCCATTGTCGCCTGCTAAGTCTACTATCGCCAATTTTATTTGCGACACGAAATTCCTTTCCGAAATAGAAAGGCGGCTTGGAATCCTGAGTTTTTGAAGCCTGGATATTTCTGCATTGTATTGACTACTCCTAGGACAGTCAAGTTAGTTACTCACTAAAAAATTTAATATTTCAACCACTCGTATTTTGTAAAAACATATATTTTTTTAATTATTTTCAAAATAGTTCCATTTCCGACAGGGTGTCCATTAACAGCTCTTTGTTTGACTACGTACAAGGTACACTGCAGACACACGCCTCTGATAGCTTATCAGTGACATTGTGGCGTATTCATTTAAATGCCATTATGGCGCACTTCACCACTATTACGTCTCATTTATTTGCAATTGAATACACCGTAGACAGCTAAACAATCCTCTCTTGCAGGTGGCCCCTTTAATCAGACGAAGGCGCACGTTCATATCAGTATCAGCATACCACAGTCGAACACATGGCATGAGTTATCCGATTCTGGTGGAATTAAGAAGTCTACTTTTACTTTTTATACAAATATGTACATAGATAGCGTCGGAGTAAATCTACTTGAACGACTTGATTAGTCAGAAGTACTACCGCGTTTAACGGTGTACTAGGGGTGTTCTGAAGATAACTGTCTCAAAATGGAATATTTCGGAAAGGGTTAGGGATAGAGCAGGTTGTCCAAAAAACAGTGTTTAAGCTCCCAATAAGATAAAGGATGCCTACTTGACTACATCTGAACCTCTGTTCTGAAACTTGAGATTTCAACACCATGTTTTTTCCTTTGGCTCGGCCAGATAAAGGACTATTTTGCAAGCCTGGTACCACTCAATTAACATTACACCCATAGACAGGTTTAGTAAAATGCAAGATCCATGAAAATTATGGGGAGAGATAAACCATTTGGCGACAGTACTAGTTCTATCTCAATATCAAGCAATGCTTTCAACTGTCCACTTTTATATGGCGACAAAGAGCACTTAATAAGAAAAAGAACCAACCGATACCGTTGTATAAAATTACAGGTGAGGAATCCACCTTGTTTTAAACTTGATCTCGTATAACTTTTATAATGCTGAGGTATGGATTATTATTATTGATGTGTAAACATCTTTGGGCTAGGTAGGGGCTGTCCAGAAAATTACGCGTCTCTGGCTGTAAGCGTCCTCTGCCAGTGGCTTGTTGATGTGTAAACATCTTTGGGCTCGGTAGAACGTCGCTAGAAATCTTGATTGACTGCTTTTTAATGTGAGTGCGTGTGTCCAAGTGCTTTGCTGGGGCTGATTATAGATGCACTGCTGGGTTGCATTTTAATCGGAAATCGTGCGTCAACACGATGAATACTTGCAATCGGCAAATAGACGATTGAATAAAATAAAATAAAAGAAAATAATATAAAATAAAATAAAAAATAAAAAAATTAAAAAAAATAAATAGAAAACCAAAAAAATTTATTAAAATAAAATAAAATTAAATGAAATGAAATTATTTAAAAGAAAGTATGATAACGGGAAAGGAAAGAAAATGAAATGAAAGATAAGAAAAGAAAGAAAAGGCAAGGCAAGGAAGCAAGAAAATAAAAATAAAATTTAGTACAATAAAATAAATTAAAAATAGAGACTGTTGAAAGAAGAGGAAACCAAAAAATAAAAATATATTAAAGTAAAGGAACAACTTTTTTTAAATTATCACTTTTGGTTAAAGTTTAGAAAGGCTTACGAAATGTGTAGCTCTCAGACTGGCTCTTTGGAGAATAACCAACAGAGCCTGGTTCATTATACTATTTCTTTGTGTCTGACCGAAATATTCAGGAATGCGACCTCAACCAAATTTAGAATAGAGAAGATAACTGGGTTTTAGTAGTAGCAGTGCTAAGCTAAGATATTGATATCATTGGCCTTAACAACCGCGCCGTAACTTCTGCTTACTCCAAATTAGAAAAAGAAGCGGAAAAACTGGGTTTGGTGGTGAACGATGGCAAAAGGAAGTGCCTTCTGTCATCATGCAAAGAGTCAGCGCATTCGCGCCTTGGCAACCAAGCCACTGTTGGCAGCAATAATTTCGAAATAGTAAAGGACTTCGTTTACCTGGGAACCAGCATTAACACCAACAATAATGTTAGCCTAGATATCCGACGAAGAATTACTCTTGCAAACAAATGCTACTTCGGACTGAGTAGGCAATTGAAAAGTAAAGTCCTCTCTCGACGAACGAAAATAACACTCTATAAGTCACTCATCGCACCCGTCCTGCATATGGTGCAGAAGCGTGGACACTAACAACATCTGATGAGGCCGCTCCGGGAGTATTCTAGAGAAAGGTTCTTCGAAAGATTTGTGGACCTCTACGCGTTGGCGACGGCGAGTACCGAAGAAGCTTTAATGATGACCTGTATGAACTTTATGCAGACGCCGACATAGTTCAGCGAATTAAAACACAGCGGCTTCGCTGGCTAGGCCACGTAGTGCGAATGAGCGAAGATGCTCCAGCCCAGAAGGTATTCTTATCGGCACCCGCCGGTGGAAGCAGAGGAAGAGGGAGACCACCACTCCGATGGAAGGACCAAGTGGAGACCGATTTGCGATCCCGCGGTGTTTCCAATTGGCGCCAGTTGGCGTAAAGAAGAATTCACCTTTCGAGCTCCAAAAGTAATGTCTCCAAAGAGCTTCTCTATCTGTGCTTACACTCTATGTGCAGTTACTATTATATGAAAGTAGAAAACCAATCACAACAACAATGCCACAACTGACACAAACACACGACTATATTGATAACAATGAAAAACGTGTTAATACATGCTTTTTCTAAACCACAACTTTTTATTTAGTAGAGTGTCTCACATGTAGGCAGCAGCTCAATGGCACTCGTGTCACCTGTTGCTTACACTCTGGCACTCTTTAGAGGTCGTGTAAAAATTCCAACAAAAGCTTCACATAACTGAGCGTAATTTGAAAATTGTCAAAGTAAACTCTTATCGTTTTCAACTAGCTCTCAGCGCAAAGCTTTGCAGTCAACGACTAAGGCGCCTAAACTCATATAGAACGCCAACCAGTTTTCTCTCAGTTGGGGGATTTTTTCATGCCGGCTTTGCTTCGAATGGAAAAAAATTACTTGTACTAAAATAAATTGAACAGTTCAAACACAATATTGTGAAACTGTTTGTAGGTTGGTGACATACATAACTACAAACAGTTCATGATTTGTGTTGGTTTGCTTCTATCGATCACCTACCTTGCTTTTAGTCTAAAATATTAATTGATTTTTCTGGTTGAACTTGAATAGGTTCATTAGGTAAGTAGGCTTATTCATACGTATGTAGATATGTATCTATGCATGTATGTATGTATGTATTTCAAACGGAATCCCAAATATGAATGAATGTAGGCCAGTTATCAAGATGTTTCGAATTGTAGCTTTCAATGGAGAACAAAGTTCAATTAACAAAATTTGGTGTGTGGTAGAGTTCGAGGACGCTTTGATCGGAAGTGGAATAATAAGTATTAAATGCAATTTGTGTTTTTATTTGTAAAATATTTGAAAAATCTACACGGCTAAAAATTTGAGCCTAAATTTTAAACCATTTGTCGGTTTAAGCAACTTTTTAAACGTTTTTGTAATAAATTCCAAACCGTGTCTTGACGTATTTGGTCCGGTAATCTATTGTGTAGCAGAACAAGGGTCATATGGTGTATGTACGGCCTATCAGAAATTTGTAGTAGCAACAAGAATCAATGATTAAATATTTTTCATTGAAAATTCCAATAAATCTGAGTAGAGTAAGTTAGGTTATTGTGATATGGGTTGGTAAAGTGATATACCCGGGTATTTCCTAAATTATTCATGTCTGAGCAAGGATATCTTCTTTACTATAATGGCTATGGCCAAAAAAACGCGACTGCAAAGCGCCGGCTGGCATTGGTCAACTAGGTTGCTATCAGTGTAAAAAAGCCTTTCACCATCTTGCGGTCGTCAATAATTTAGAGCACTCTTTGAACAGGGATAATTCCGAAATGTTCTTAGGCTGTCAACTTCTTATATTTTATTTTCGTTTTTGGTAAATATAGGCACCAATATTTTAAGTGATTACTTAATATTTTTAAATGGATTTTGGTGAAAAAATTGTTCGTTCCTTTAAAGCTCTAGTTTGGGTAATGTGATATGGTAGAAGTAGTTCAATGTGGAACAGGAGTATGAAAAGTATGAATTTCCTCCAACTAGGATTTGGAACGTTGATGACACAGCGGTTTCTAGCACGCCAAGGAAGCATCCGAAAATGTTAGCTAGAACAGAAAAGCAAATTAGGTGCATAAGATCAGCAGAAAAAGGAAAACCTTCTCCACTTTTAATGGAACATGCTCCTCCGAATCAGCTTGTCACATATCTAAATGAATTTTACTATACCTACAATGTGGCTGGATTATTTCATGCGGTTTACACATCTTTTATAAAAGAGCCCAGTATATGGTATAGTATATAACATTACCCCCCATTTTGACAAAACGGCTTTTTTGACTTTTTATGGGTTTGATTAAATATCTTCCGGAATACTTAAGATAAATCGATCTCGTCTTGGAATGTGCTTCGCAATACTGAAATCTATCGAATTGTATGACTTTCTATATGTCTACTTAATATAATGTTGAGTAGCAGCCCAAAAAGGTATGCCTATATCACAATACCCTAACTTACTCTATTTCCTTATACTGATAAAATGGTAAAGTAATTGAAAACTTGTGCAGAAACCTGATTATTGAGATTGTCTCACAATAAGTAGCCGATATAAATTTACGATCAAAACATAACATCGATCAAAGTACACAAATCAGGGGCGTAACCAAGGAATGGTTAAACCCAAAACTATATATGTAAAACATAATTTGGGTCTGCGCAGGTCCGTGTGCTCATCCAGAGTTCTGAACCGATGATGACTGGGTGCAGCTATTGTATATTGACGGCTGAGTGAGAGATCATCCTACTCTAGAATATTTTTGAAGAATGCCCTATCTCAGATTTTATATATGGAGTAAGAATGTGATATTTAGCAGGGTCGAAGTAGAAAGGAAAAGGGAAGAAGAACTGGAAAAGGAATATGTAGAAGAGGAATGATAAATGTGAAAGGAATGGGACAGTGCAAAGGCAGAGCAAGAAGTAGGAACAGGCAGAGGCAGAGGAAGCAGAAGGGAATAAGCGAAAGAGGGTGAAGAAGATTAAGGGAATATGCGATATAAGTTAGAGGAGGAATAAAGGATTTTAAGAACCCAATTTGGGAATTCTATTCAGTTTAGTCAAGAAAAGTAATCTATGAAATAGGCTGACTACTTATCAAACTACTTAACTTTTCTCCTTTTTGGCTACGCCCATGAAACGAATGAAATTCAATACAGCGGAAGAATAGTGGAAAATAACCCAATTAATTGACAAACAAAGTGGACACTGTTTTAAATTAAAATTTTTAACGAAAACAATTTCGGTTAAGAAAATATTATTATTGGAATATTTATTTCGAAAATAACAAAATATCAAAACAAAACTCAGCTGAGTAAATTGTTTAATAAAAGAGAATTAATAAAAAGTTAAACAGAAGAGAAAAAAATACAAAAAAGCGAGGAATTCTACTCAGAGCAAAACAAATACTCGCACAACCTTTTTGAATGTAATGAACCGATTTGTTCAGCGGAATTGTTTTTGATATAAATCTATGAAAACATGAAAGTGCATTGGACGGATCAAAGTTCGGTGTGCGAAACTCACAAAATTCCACTGCATCTACTTTGGAGTTGCAAACAGATGTAACATAGTTGTGGATCGTGCGCTTTAGCAAAGGTCAAACGTAGTATATTATACACTGCACTGCAAAACAAATTACTATTTTGTAAAACACTTATGTCGCAAAATATACAGTGGGCGCGAAATGTTTATGGACGGCCGTTTACGTGCCACAATGTTTCAAGACTAGAATGAACAAAATTCTCAGATACATTTTTGCTAAAGAAGCACCTGACAATATTACAGAGGGTCGCAGACTTTTCGCGAGCACTGTACATATGCTCAATTTAATTGGACTTTAATCGTCACTGTAGTCACGAGCTAAAGTAAAGAGTGCATCGTCTCGTCTCAAGTGAGTAGCCGACAAACGCGTGCTGATCGCGTGTGGTTTTTCCCCACGATATTAAGAATTGAGAAAGCAAAAAAAAAAAAACAATTATTTTTATTGTTATTTACATAAACTGGTCTACTATGGAATTTTTGTTGCCGTCCAATGGAAATATTTCAAAGCGGCTGCATCCAATGTAGACAATAATTAATTGTTTACTCTTAATATTCAAGTAGAATAAGGCAATGAAAATGCATTTATGTATGTGATTTACAATGATTTTAATTTTTTTTTTTCATGTACCAAACCAATTAGCAGGGCAGCATTTTACCTCTGATTGCCTAGGACGAGATATACATAAATGAATGTTGCGACTAAAAAATTATATGAAATTTGTATAAGAGAGATTCAAGTGACAATTCTGCACCTTCCGCAGTGGGATTTGGAATTTTGAGGTTTTGAGTGTTTGTACTCGTTCTAAATAAGGTAAGAACCGGAAGGGCGTTATTAACTTTGCCCATATCGACGATTGAGTGGAAAAACACCCTATTTCAAAATATTTTTGAAGAACGCCCTATCTCAAAACTTAATTTGAAGAACTCTCTATCTTAAAAGTTTTTCCAACAACGGCTGGCTAACACTGACAATATGTTGAATTTTTGCTGAGATAGGTTCCTGTTCTTGAACCAAGTTTTGAAATACTGCGTTATTGAAAAATGTTGTGAGAAATAGCGTATTTTTTCATTTGTCGATGAAAGTAGAAAAACCAAAAATGTAGGAAATAAGTAGTTATACATTTTGTAAATTCAACTAAATACAACATAAAGGCATGTCATCCTATACCATCACTGTATAAATCATTGTAAATTTTCTCTATAATCAATTGAAAAACAATAAAAAACGGTCCCTGCTCCAACAAAAATTAAAATAAATATATATGTGCATACGTATATATAGTCAAAATACATACGTATCTTCGCCCTCTTGCCAGAATCATAAATGTGCTAAAATGAAAATGTTGGTAAAACAAGATTAACAGTTTGATTTCGGCTTATTCGATTGGACTACAAAATATTGTGGGTTTGGCGTAAGCATGATACCAGGTATTTTCGTCAAACTTAGAACTTTCAATGGCTAATACAGTAAACTTATCAATTCAAACTCTGAATAATTGCAAATTCGTGCTTCTGATTATAGGTTATGTTTTGACAAGATGCATATTTGTTGGAAGCTTTTCTGGGCATAAAGCCAAACTCACATAGTGTACCAAGTGGTAAATGACAAGTTTCAACAAGATAGGATTGGCTCCTATTATTCATGGACACTTTAAACAGAAGTTGACTTAAAACTGTTGCTTTATACTTAAGTTAAGCCAGAACTGATTATCAAAGCCAGAGAATAGTAGTCAAGTTTTCTTAAAAATAACAGACTTCGAATCACATAAGGGACAGCTTTGAAGTCACGCCTGACTTTAGTAAGTATGTAAGTATGCAGTGACAGAATTTTAAGACAGCCGTTGCTACATACCGGAATGTCTCGAGTTTTAAACGTCCCCGATTACACTACACCCCCAAAAGTCGATCTAAATAATAGTGTAAATTAATCATTATTTAACTGGTCTGATACAAAGATACGAAGTTGGAAAAAAGTTTAAAATCCAAATCGTAACGCATTTTCGGCGAAAGGCTGATGATAGAACCGAATATAAAATATCAGCCGAATACCGATACTAGGCTTAAACTTCGGTTGGATAGCAATAGTAAACCTTTGAATGTGGTACACAATCTACATACTAAATTTCATCCAAATCAGTTGAGCCCTTTCCGATATACAAATTTATAGATATACAAACATATAAGTACGCAAGAACAGCTCATTTAAACTTATCAGATAATAATAATAGTAGGTATCTTCTAAGTTTTGTAAAATCATTGGCTACAGTTAAACGCTTTCAAAGTCTAATGTCTAGCAAATTGTCAGTTGTCTTCAATTAAATTTTAATTTTTACTTAAATATTATCAAAGTTCAACTTTAAGATTTGCACAGTCATGCTCATACTTTACGAACATGATCGAAAACAAGCGTGACTTAAAAACATGCTGAATTGTGAATTACTCCCATTTGGAATATTCTTTATGATTAACACGTGTTTATTTACACCTAAACACGGCTCAGTCACTTACTCGTAACAAGGCAATGACATTATCCAACACGACATGTAGCGAAGAAACAACACCACGTCAGGTCTAAAGTTTAAATTCATGTGGCCCATTGGAGACAGTTGGCGAATGAGTAATAAATCGTTCTTATTTAAATATATAAATTTTTGTGTCACCTGCTTGTCGTGTGCTCGATATTTAGGTACATATATAAATATGTATATGTGCATAGTAGGTATTTTATCATTTGCTTTTTCTATTATATTCTCAGCTTGGGGACAACTGTAGTTTTGCATACTAGTTTTGGGACTGGTTCTTAACGTTAGCGTGCTTCAGGTAGAAATAATAAATCTTTTAACTTCTGAAGACGGGTATCGAATGAACAAATTTGTATTTAAATAACATAAATTGATGGACTCGTACAGTCAGGGAGAGCTCTTAAAATAGCGTAATGTTAAATGTCCCGGGCTAGCCGTTCTAATTTCAATTTATTACAAAATTATCCGACTATTTTACCATAAGTTTCGATAATATTTATTTTTCTGGAACGATTTTTCGTCATCCCTTGTCAATTTTGGTTTGGAGACAAACCGGTTTCGGCGTTGTGCCATCTTCAGTGTCTTTCTTCGTTCGTAATAAAAAGGAATTTATTATCTTCTTTTGGGGAATGTATCACTTTGTTCATAATACATTAAATAAGGCTTGAGCAACAAGTAGGGTGGCGATTTTTTTTTGGTTTTTACAATATAGTGATTCCGGGATCTTAATTTATAATCTCGAAATTAGTACCGAGATTTGGGAAGTCGCTATTCTCCACTAGTTCAAGTTGAAAGAAGTGAGGAACTTGTTTGAGGGGTTATCTAACCTTAAATTAATTTGATTTAAAAAAATTTTTTTTTTCTCTAACGAAAGTTATTTAATACATAACAAAATAAATATCAAATAGCTGCCCTTTCGTCCCTGAATTCATACCTTTCTTATTTGAGTAACAACTGGTTTTGCATAGCTAAATTCAAATTATATTTACCATTTGTACCGAAATAATTGAGGTAGGTGTTGGACAGAGTCCTTGGTCGGGGGAAGGGGGGTACCATCAGTGCTTATGTGTGGTACATATTTGTACCAACAGGTACTAAAATAGCTACTGGTACATATGTGTACCAACCGGGACGAAAGGGTTAAATCAATTGGTTCAATTTTAAGGGATATTTTTATGCAATTTTACAAGAGATCATCTTGATAAAAAAATTGTGTTTATCAGACTGATAAATTTGAAATTGACATGGAAAAACGCAACTTTTGTAAAGTTTAAAATCATTTAAAACCAAAATCCAGCATTGGCTGCGCTTGTGGCAACAGATGTCGTCGTTCCAATAGTCTAATAGTTAACAGAACGTGCCAAAATGTCTCTGATAAAGAAGTCAGTAGCTTCCGAACTCGATCTACAAGCAAAGCTTAGTGAGTTGTTTCTAAATTTTCTTTCTTTATTCAATTAAAAACTATTAATAATTGATACAAATTATTCAAAAAATAAACACAGTAACATATTTCGTAAAACAATAAAAGAAACATTAAAAATTAGTATTCTTAGTCTTGAGCTTATTTATAGTCATGAATAGCTAAAAATGTGTATTAACTCATTTATGTATTTGCTATGAAAGATGTTACATTAAAAAAAACCCCGAAAAGTTAATATACCCACAATCAGAATTATTGGACATCAACAAAATATTAAAATAATTAGTATTTAGCAACATATTTTCAAACCGAAACGTCCGAGAGTTACATTCCTAGTACCAAGCAACTAATAAGCTTGATGTTTAAACACTGGTGCTTAAGACTATAACTGTCAGTATCGTGGCCACTGTTAATGTCATTGTCTCTGTCACGGCCCCTCTCACTGAGTTCATCACTGTCACTGTTTTGTCATTTTATGTGCTACTAGTAAACCCGACCCGCTTCGCTGCGTCTCAGAACTAATTATAGACTGAGTCCGACTTTAATCATTATATCCCAAACCAGATAACATATGGAACTTAATTTGACCGCTTATTGCACCAATAATTGTCACCTTTCGTTTGATACCCATATTGTACTAATACATTTTGGTTCACCTTTGTCCACATATCGGTCGATATATCCGAAACCGGTCGAGCTATCGAAACAAGTGATATCTTAAAGTTTAAGTTAAACGTTAAAAGTTATATTCAATTCAATTCAGCAGTTTTTGAGTAATGCGCGATCAAACATACATACAGACAGACAAAAATTCTAAAAACTGTTGATTTGGCTTTTATTGGCTTAAGTTGGTCGATGTCTGTACATTGCAGATATTTATGAAAAATCGATGATCCCTACAGACAGACCTGCTACAATTTTAATATATGTAGAGATTGGCCCCTTACAACCGGGGAGTTTCACGGTTTCAGGTACTGTGACGTGGTCGTCACTTTAGCCGTGATCGCTTACTATTACATCCACAAAAACTGACTGTTTGGTGTGCTCTATGGGCTGGTGGAGTCATTGGGCCATACTTCTTCCGCAATAATGCTGGAGAGGCAGCTACCGTTAATGGAGACCGGTATAGAGCCATGATAACCGACTATTTTGTTCCCGAATTGGATGGCATGAATGTGGATGAGTTGTGGTTCCAACAAGACGGCGCTACATGCCACACAGCGCGTCACAATCGATTTATTGAAGGAAACATTCGATGAGCGCATAATTTCGCGGAATGGACCTGTCAATTGGCCACCAAGGTCGTGTGATTTGACACCATTGGATTATTTTCTTTGGGGATATGTGAAGTCGCTCGTCTACACCAACAAACCAGAAACGTTAGGGGAATTGGAAGCCAACATTCGTGGCGTTATTGCCGACATACGGCCCCATATGCTCGAAAAAGTGGTTGAAAATTGGACCTGTAGAATTGGCTTTATTCGAGCCAGCCGCGGCGGCCATATGCCCGAAATCATATTTAAACATTAATGGCATAAAATTATGCTTCCAATAAAGCCAAATTGATGGACCTTAAAACGATTTTCTTGTGTTTTATTTCAATTCGAAGTTCTATACCCCTAAAAAAAACACCCTTTACCATTATCGTCCTATCATTGTCAATATCATAATTATCCTGCTTCTTTTTCTTCTAATTCCTATTGTTTTACCTTTATTTTTCTAATATGTGTCGTATTTCTCTTCGTTTTCCTTCACTTTCCTTGTTTACTTGTCTTTTCCTTAGTCCTCTAAATTTCGATTTTATTGCTCTCATTTGATGCTGACTTTGCGAAAAAGGTGAGAAATCAGCTGATGAAAATGCTATTTTATGGAAACAGCTTATTCTACTTTCTAAATAGTCATCATCATTAAATCTCTAGTGAATCTATTTGAATGTAGACTAAGGTTGCAAATGGGCAGAGTCGTGTCATATGCAAGTCAAGCTCATGTAACTTCATGCCAACTCTTATAAAGGGTTGAGAATATGGGTTTTAAAACAAGCATATATGTATATATATTTACACGCATACATACACAACAATGAATACATATGTATTTATCTTAATAGTTTTTTGGAGCCCATGCGATATCTTTGCATTACTAAATTTAATACTAAGTTAGATAAGAGCTGGAAAGGCGCGCCAATGCAAAATTGGCTAGGTGTGCTCAGCACATGTTTCAGCATGTTTAATCGGCCTGATCAAAGTAGATCTGGGCTAACATACATACTTATTACACCATGCAACAGAAATAGATTTCTGATATTATCCGGAATAAGTTGCGATGCTTGATGAGTTCAAGACTAAGTAGACGGGTAAATGGAAGATCTTCGAACCTTCTTTCAAATTTGTTTTTCAAAATATTTTTAAAAAACAATTTTTTTAGAATTTTTGCGAAGAACGCCCTATTTCAGAATTTTTTTTTTCAATAACGAGCTATTTCAGAATGAGTTTCAGAAAAAAATTCTTTTGGCGTTCTTCAAAAATATTTTGAAATAGAGCATAAATGTGTTGGAATGAAAACATTGGTAAATAGAGCTTAAAAGTTGATTGTTTTTGAAAAATCAATATATTTTTGCTGATTGAGGTAATTGAACGCTTGGGATTCTGAAATATTACACGGCTAAAAATGTGAGCTTAAATTTTAAACCATTCGTCGGTTTAAGCAGTTTTTTTTTTTAATTTTTTGTAATAAATTCGAAACCTTTCAATTACCTACACCAATTTTCATTTTCTTGCGGTTTAGATTTAAATCTGAACTGAAAAACCGTCTAAACTTTTTTTTATTTCTTTTAATTTATTTTTGAAATCTTTTTCAAGTCATTGAATTTTTGTCATTACAGTTTTGTGTGCGGCGTAGCTCAGTGGGTAGAGCAGACGACTCTGATGCGGGAGCTTCGGTTCGAATCCTGCCAACTTGATACAAATGTTCTTTATGTTTTTTAATTGTTAAGATATTTCTGGTTTGAAATATAAACTATTTTCTTTACACCTATTTGCTCGAAGACTGGCACAATTGAAGTTCTAAACAAAATGTGGTTTGGACATATATGTAGCCCAGAAAACTTTGAAATTTAGGGTAAAATTTTCAAACGTGCACTCAGCCGGAAGTAGCATTTGATGGCACGAGTAATTCTTCCTTCGATTTATGGGCTGACATAGTTGTTGGTGCTGTTCCTTGAGGCCAGATAAACCAAGTCCTTTACTCAATGGCTTGCAATGATAAAATCGACTGCTGAGTTGAAGATCACCCTATTTAAAAATATTTTCCTAAAACGCCTTATATAATTTTTTTTTTTTTTGAATAACACTGTATTTCAGAATTTTATTCAAAAACGCCCCATCTGAGAATTTAATTTAAAAACCCCCTGTCTCAGCTAAAAATGCATTGAATTTTCGTTCAGATAGGGCGTTTTCGAAATAAGGCGTTATTAGAACAAAAATTTAGGTGGGGCGTTCTTCAAAGAAATTCTGAGATAGGGCGTTTTTTAAAAATATTTTCAAATAGGGTGATTTTCCACTCAGCCGTTGAAATGGTGTGTAAAAAATTTTCGATAGCAGAAGTGCCCTCGGTACCAAAAAAAAACAAGTAAGGAAGTCTAAGTTCGGGTGGAACCCAACATTATATACACCTAGTAGTGATCTATTATGGCATCCCAATTTACGCAGGTCATTTTAATACTTTCAGTTCGTATTTGCGTTCAAATGGACAGACGGACAGACAGACAGACGGAAGGAACGACGGACATGGCTAAATCGTCTCCGCTCATCGTGCTGATCATTTTAGTGAACTTTTCTCTTGTTCTTCTCATACTTAGATACATTTAATGTTTATGAAAGTTATGAAAATCAAAAAAGATATACAACTTCGCTATTGCAGTGGGCTATTAACTACGTGCCCGAATATTTTGCTTGTGTGTTTTACGATTTGGCTCATTTTTGGCAGGAGTATAATAAATACTACTGAGAAGCAGCTGACCAATTTTCATTGAAATATCAAGATTGAATTATAAGCGATTGCCTTTGAAAATAGCAGAAATTTTATGCTGAAAAGTGGGCGGCGCCACGCCTACTTCTTCAAAATTGACAAAATTTGTTTACGGTCGAGTTTTTCTTAAAAAGCTTATTATGTGTGCAAAATCGGATTTATATAACTTGCTTAGTTGTAGAAATATCGCTTTTTAAATCTTACAAAAAAAATGTTCAGAACTATGTTAAAAAACTGGTCGTGAACATTAACGGATTTCGCCCATTTTTACAACAAACAGTCACCTTTATATAGTGAACATTATCGGCAAATTTCGTTTCGACAAATCAATTTTTGGCGGAGTTATGGCATAAAAAGTTTTGTGGAATAATCCACTATAAAAAGGGCGGGGCCAAGCTCATTTTCGAAAATTTTTAGTTTTTGGATTTCTTAGTTTACGGAAACTTTAAAAGTGAAATATAAATAATGCAAAGCTATTTTACGCAAAGTTATTGTCTCTTTAATATATCTACGATCCTCTTCAAAATCTTTCATATAAAAGTGGGCGTGGAACGTAACCGATCCCGCCCATTTTTTCCTGGAATATTCCTTGCATACCTGGAAACCTGCGTTATGAATTTGTTTTCGATATCTGGAACGGTTTTTAATTTATGATTAATATTATTTTAAATTTGACTTAATCAAAAGTGTGCGGTGTCACGCCCATTATCAAAAATTTCTTGAAAAATGTATTTTATGCCTCAATATCAATGTACACACCAAATTTGATCCTTATAAGTGTATCATGTACTTAATAATCACTTCTTTTGTATTTTCGAAAACATTCTATATATAAAAAGTGGGCGTGGCTATCATCCGATTTCGCCCATTTTAAATGGCGCTCGGAGATGAGTACCAAGGTACCTGCATACCAAATTTAATTAAGATATCTCAAAATTTACTCAAGTTATCGTGCTCACAGACGAACGGACGGACGGACATGGCTTAATCAATTTCTCTTTTCGTCCTGAACATTTTGATATATAATATACCTTGCGTAGCACTACTAGGTATAAAAATTTGTGTAGCATGGTGTCACCCGCATACACGCTATCGCCACATGGATGGGTATCTACTTGTGTTTCGAAAACCGTTTTGCGGCTAAGCAAAGCCGGTCGCATTGTCAGAATGAATCAGCTACTTTGTCTCGTAATAACGTACCGCAGCAACTACAAAAATATAATCATTAGCTATAGGTTTATATGCGTGAATTTGTATAATGTCGTTTGTTTATATTTGTTTTCGGTTTTTGCAATGTAGACGCTGATTTCCAGTTTATTATTTGTTTATCTAGTTTTTTTTTTTTAATTTTCAGAAATCGAACGAAAGAGGTTTTGACGATAAGAATTCAAAATCATGCAGGGGTTTTTCACTACATACATACTATATATATATGCATATGTACATACTAAGCACATATTTAAGGTGGTAAATATTAAAAAAAAATGTATTTTATTTGTTTTGTGTTTATGTTTTTTGGAATTTACAACAACACCTTTCTGATTTGTATTTGTTTTTATTGTTGTTTCAAAAGCTTGGGTTTTCGTTAAGTTCTACTTTGGATAACACTTTTGACGGTTGAGCAGTGTGACGCAAGTTCACAAGTCCATGCCGGCTTGATTAAAAGTGTTATGGGCAAAAATTCATAAAAAGACTGTGGGGGAAACCCGTCGTTGTGAGATGAGAAGTCAAAAAATTCAAAAGAATTGCAATTAATTAAGGGAAGTACAAAGCAAACGTTTAATGAAGGCAATAATGCTTTCGTACATATTAAATACATAGATACTACATACAAGGCTAAACATTTTAGCATACACGCTTAACAATTTGAGCTTAAATTTTAAACCATTCGTCGGTTTAAGCAATTTTTTAAACTTTTTTTAATGAGTTCCAAGCCTTTCAATTTCCTACACCAATTTTCAATATCTTGCGGTTTTGATTTAAAACTAAATTGAAAAAGACGTCTAAAACTTGTTTAATTTTTTTTTTCATTTATTTCTGAAAGATTTTGCAAGTCATTGAATTTTTCTCATTACAGTATTGTTGCGCCGTAGCTCAGTGGGCAGAGCAGACGACTCTGATGCGGGGAGCGTCGGTTCGAATCCTGCCAACTGATACAAATGTATGTTCTGTTTTTTGTTTATGTTATGTTTTTTAATTATGTTATGTTTTTTAATTATTAAGACATTATTGCTTTAAAATTGAAACTCTTCTTTACACTCATTTTCTCGAAAACTTGCATAATTTAAATTGTAAACCAAATTTGGCTTGGACGTATATGTAGCCCAAAAAAGTTTTAAATCTAGGCTCACATTTTTAGCCGTTTACCTTTTTTAACCATTCGACGGTTTAAGCACTTTTTGAAATTTTTTGTAATAAATTCCAAACCTTTCAATTTCCTACACTAATTTTCAATTTACTGTAGTTTAAATTTAAAACTAGACCTTTTAAATTTGATTAGTAATTAGTAATTAATTAATTAGACGGCTTTTTTAATTGGTAATGATTATTTTAATTGTTTTTCAAGAAAAGGCATTTATTAGTTGATTATCATTAGAAAAAAAAAACCAAAAATAATCAAAAAAAAATTGTTTTGATTACTTTTGATAATTTTTGATTTTTTTTCAGTATAGTTGATGTGTATATTAATGTGCTTCTACAAAAATACTGAAAAAAATTAAGAATAATCAAAAATAATCGAAAGTAATCAAAACAACTTTTTTTTGATTATTTTTGGTTTTTTTTTTAATAATCGTAGAAAATCATGGTTTTTTATATTCTTCTTTTTTAAATAATTGGAAAATAATCATTAAAAATTGAAAGTAATGGTAATCAATCATTAAATGGATTCTTAAGAAAATAATTAATCAAACCGGAAATCATGACTAATAGTAATCATTAATTAACAGGTCTGCTTAAAACTGAACTGAAAAAAAGTCTACATTTTTTTACATTTTTTTTCATTTGGTTTGGACAAATTTTAAATTCAGGCAAACATTTTTAGCCGTGTACATAATTATTCTTTGGCGATCCTGGGATATTCCCTCCAAAAAAACAAGAGTACTCTGTTCAATCATGTTAAGAATACTCCTTAAGAAGTACAAAAGTACTCCACAACTAATCCTCATTCATATAAAAAATGTGGTCCAATTTACATTGGCATTTCCTAGCAAAGGATCATCCATTCTCCATCTCTAAGTACTCCATTTCTTTGCTTTTGAGTACTCCATAGAACACCTAAGGAAGAATAATTTTCAAAAACATCCACAAAATTAATGCACGGAGTACTTAAGAGCGAAGCGAGAGATGCAGTAGGTGATCTTGAAAAGTACTCCAATCTGATGGAAAAAACTTGGGTTAATGCTTATGAGAAATTGTGAGTTGGGTGGCAGTGAAGCAACAATGTATAACGACCTCTGACTGATCACATGCCGGATCATGCCTTGCTGGATGGCGCAGCAGCATCACGTCCAGAAAAATCACACAATGCCTTAAAATTTCGTCTGTTGTCCAAAACGAGAAGCCAGAGCTTCGCTGCAATTTGCCAACTGAGGTAACAGATTGGACTAGATATGTGGACTTGATCTACTGCGAAATGCATGTAACGCAGGGGAGTACCAGAGTATATCGGGTTTATGAACGACAAAAGACTGTCTCTTACGACAACACTCCCCAATACCTTTAAGGGGTGTTGCTGTTGCTAAAAACTTTCACAACAACAAGTCTTTCTTCACCAGTCGAGTGAACACTTTCAATCGCGTATGTTCGCAACAAAACTACTTAACGCAAGGATCTATTTCTTATTGAAAATCCTAGGTTGAGGGAAATATGTGATGGAGAAATGGTGCTGGTAGCGTTCGTTGTGTAACAACATCATCCATGGTATCTACAACACAGTTATCTCATGTATGGACCTCTCTTCTGGTGTAAAGTGCTATCCGGTGAAAATGAATAGAATTAAGAGTTTAGGTGATAAAAAACCATAGTCCTTAGCATATTGGTTAACCGAGCGTGCAAAAATTTCTCCGAAGAAGAAGCCTAGGAGATTTCGAAATGGATTTTGCTTTTAATAATTAATTAATAATAACAATTAATTTTTAGTATTATTCTTGGTCTTGAGTTCAATTGGTACGTTAAAACAGAAATGTTAAATAATGATTACTAATCGTAATGATTACCGGTTTGATTAATTACTTTTTTGCGAATCCATTTGATGATTGATTACCAATTACTTTCAAATTTTAATGATTATTTCCAATTATTCAAAAAGATAAATCTGTTCTGATTACTTTTGAATATTTAAGATTTTTTTTGGATTATTTTTGATCTTTTTCAGTTCTGCTGTAGAAGCACATACACATCAACAATACAGAAAAAAATCAAAAATAATCAAAAAAAAAAGTTTAAAAAAATAAATAAGAAAATCAAAAATAATCAAAATTAATTAAAACAACTTTTTTTTTTGACTATTTTTCTTTTTTTTTTTGATTTATTCTGATTTTTTGATTTTTTTTTTTTGAATTTTTCTAATCGTAGTCAATTAATAATTGCCTTTTCTTGAAAAACAATTAAAATAATCATTACCAATTAAATAGGCTGTCTTATTAATTGATTACTAATTACTAATCCAATTTAACAGGTCTGCTTTAAAATCAACATTCCATAAAAACAACAATTCAGTTGTAGGTATGCAAAGTGAAAATTAATAGAAATAGGAGATAAGCGTGCAAAAAACATTGTCCTGACAGCCTAATGTTTAACAGAACGTGCCAAAATTTTCAGCAGCTTATGAAATGAATATATATGAAAAAACTTTGGCCGTTTTCTCTACATATAATAGAATTGTAACAGGTCGATGTCTGTACATTACAGATATTTAAGAAATCTCGATAGGAGGGATCATTATTACGAAAATAGAAGCCAAATCCACAGGTTTTAGAATTTTTGTCTGTCTGTATGTATGTTTGGTCGCGCATCACTCAAAAACTGCTAAATGGAATTTAATGAAACTTTTACCGTTACATTACTAGATGTCTGACTTCAAGCTTAAGATATCATTTGTTCCGATATCTCGACTAGTTTCGGATATCGACTTATATGTAGACCAAGGTGACCCAATACGTGTCAGTACAATATGGTTATCAAATGAAAGGTGATAATGAGTGCTGCAATAAGCGATGTTATTAAGTTCCATATCTTATCTGGTATGAGTTATAATGATTAAAGTCGGACTCAGTCTATAATTAGTTCTGAGACTCACCGCAGCGGGCCAGGTTTACTAGTAATTAATAAAAAGAGGTTTAAAAAGACAAATATGGTATATAAATTATTAAAACGTATAACTATGAAACAACTATAGCTCAGCAAGAAGTTAGAACTAAAACAAAACTATTTAGTCTCCTTTTATCTAATGTGCGATTTCTTAATTTTGAAATCCCATCAAAAAATTTCGTGCATCGCAATAGTCCTTCAATTTTAAATAAACTGGGTCATCAGAAGAAAAAAAACTGTCAACCTTAATATGAAATCAGAATCAGAATCAAAAATGTATCAAATCCGCTTCTACGTGATATGCCGCTTGCTGCAAGAGCTGTCATACCATTCATTGCAAATGCACAATAGTCTGCCCACTTTTACTCCCCGCCCGCGCAAAAACAAGCAAAATCGAAACATTTGCTAGCATAATATATAAGATAATACCAACACGTGAATGTTGACCCAAAGTACAAAATTTACGTTTATATAATAATGAATAACAAATATATACAATGGAGTCGAATTGGAGTACGATTTCATCAGATTAGAATAATTTGGGGCAGGAATGTGTCGCTATGCCAATTCAATACAAATCACAAAGGAATTAATTGAAATGGTTCTGAATCAATCGAAACAGACTATGTAATTTATACGAAAATTCTATATTGCAGACTTGACGGTCAAAGTTGACTTTTTTTGTTGTGCAGAGAACAGTGCGCATACTGCATTTGACCAATTTTGCAAGATTTTCATTTTGTTGAAAATGTATTGCACTGTCTACTTAAACAGAGCTGGATTTTGGACATAGGTGTACTCGAGGGTTCAGCACTCTAAACACAAGTTTCCGAAAAAAGTGTTCGTTATTCTAAAGCAGACGATGTCGACTCGTTCAGAGTATACTGCACCCTTTCAAGTTGTCAGCTATCACATGCTAAACATTTTGAATGCCTTACTAGATTCATTGAGATCGAATAAGCCTGTAATTCTGCTCTGTGTGAGTTTCACGAACGAAAGTGAATGCAGCCACTGATTACTAGCTATAGAGCTGTGACTAGCCCGATAGTTAGGTGTCACATTTTCAGTCTGATCAGGAATCCATGGTGAATAAGTACTTTGTAAAACATATTTGGACATTATCAACGTAGCTTCAGACCTGTAAAGTTGTATATCGACCGAAACGAGCAGACCTATCGAAACTAGTTGCTAGTTGCTTACATGCTCCTAAGATGGAAAATGAATTTAAGGAATACTGTGACCTCCGACCGTATTTGCAACACTCTAGGTGGTCAGCGGGCCAGTCGTGCTAGTACCAGAAAGTGCTAATACCGGAGTGTACTATATTCATATTCGGAAAGAACTGTTCCCTAAATCTTTGAGGAGTGTTTTTGCCATTACTTGAACCTCTCCGCGCCATACTCGACCAAATGAGATTTCAGAAATGGCGACTACCTGTCTTGGGACTGTTTTGCAATTTTTAAGATAGTGCAAAAGTAAGTTTGAGCAGCAAAACTTACCATGAACAATATTTTGTAATGTCTTAGAATACGCCTTAACAGTAGCACCACCAGTTCCTAATACCACTCGTTCTGACTAAGCCCGAGAAAGCTTTAGAAAATTTGGGGTAGGACTTTAACCTCACAAAGTGTTCAACTGTGCGATTATCAATCCGCGCGATACCTCCGTCGGTAGGTTATTTGAGCGCAATACTCTAAAGGTCTGGTCGTGTTTGTTTAGACGAGTACTTCTCTTCCTTTGGAGTGATACCAGGAATGTTTCCTCTTGTGCAGAAAATATATTGTTGTTATATATAAACAAATTCTCTCATTTTCAACTAATACTGGGCAAATCTTAGGCGCTGAACAAAGTGTTCGAAACTTGTACGCTGACCTGGCGTTGGAAATTATCTAGTTTACGTTTCGCTCCACTTTGGCAGATCAGGAAAGCCTGATGAACATTTTCAATGTTTTACCTCTCTTCGGATTTTAGTCTTGCAGTTAAGGTAGCAGAAAAAGAGCTCACAGGGTCCCGATTAAAGATGTTGAAAAAGTCGACGGTAGAATGTGGTGTTTTTATTTTTGTTCTTAAGTGAGTGAACTTTTAGGACCACACGCCCTTGCTAAAGGTACCTCACCTGCAGTGCGATTCGGATATGATATATAACTAGTGTGACGAAAGACCACTTAACAACAATCAGATAAATGGGATAAAGACCAAGTGCCACTAGCACAGCTTCCTCTGACACTGAACGAAAACTAGAACAAGCTCAAAGGCCACACAACCTATAGACGGTACGTACCTATCCCTTATGCCTCATTCCATAGAAAAAAAGGCCAGCCCAATTGCGGCAACGATGCAATTATTGTCTACCACTGTCACAGAGGAAAGGGGAGGTTTCTATTGTGCTGCAAAGATGTCCTTTGAGCTGACTGGTGTGGAGATAAAAGTGCCTGGCCTAAATAAATAAAAAGGATAATAAAGGCCTATTAAGCCTCTACCAAGCCTCCTAATCATAAATTTCAAGCCGAGATAAAATTCTGATCAAAGTTTATGGGGTCAGCAGCACTTTCTTAGGCAGTGGTTTTGCCGTTACAGAAACGACGAAAGTCGCAGTTCCCTGTTTAGAATATGCTCGAGGTAGGTATACCCGTCGTAAGAGGCGATGGTTGATCTACGGATATGATGCCTCTCACCTCTCATTATCCATCTCTCCTTCCTTACGGAAGGAGGGGTGACATGACCTAGAAGGTTCCACTGGTCATGCCAAATCGCTACCACGATAGTCGGGCAGTACGCAAGGTAGTACCGGAGCGTATCGGATTCATATCGCCCCAAAACCTTCGGGGAGTGTTTTTGTCGTTACAGCAACAACAAGATGAGCAGTGTTAAAGGAAGAGGGGCATGGCAGATAGTTGATAACAACAACATTTCTTCGTAAAATCAAAATATATTGTTTTTTTTGAATTGAAAATATTTTTATTAAATTTTTTGTTTAATTTTGTATTGAATTCGGTGGCAATTTTTTTGGTTTGAGTATTTTTCAATACATTTTTTTTTTATTTTTTATTTTTGTAAAAAAATGTTGTCTTAGAAATAATTACAAAGGGTTTTACATTTATTTTTTAGTTTTTAACATTTTTCTATACACACGTTTTATAACTTTAAACTAAAAAAATTAACTACAAATGCTTCTTTGTTTACTTTTAATGCCTTTTGTTCATTTAATATAATTATTTTAATTTCAATTTTTATCAAAGATTTTATGACAAGCAATAAAAAAAGCTAACATAACAAATAATAAATTACAAACATTTTTTATAGTTTAGTAAATTTTAAAAAAATTTGTTCTTTTTTAAATAAACTATGCAACAAACATTTTAAAGTGTTAAATATATATATTTTTTGAATTAGTAATTTCTTTTCCTTTTATATAACATTTATTGATGTTAAAACAGTTTTTTTTTTATTAAGTGTACATTTGAAATTTAAAAAAATATGTAATATATATTATTGTAAATGCAATATATAATAATATTCTTTATTTCGTATTTTGTTCAGCTTGAAATAATTTAAAACAATTACACAATTTCAGCTTTTCAATGAAGGTTAACATCTTTTGTCTTATTAAATGTTCGTAGTGTTGTTGCTATATAGCGAACACTCGCTTAAAATTATGAGTTTGCATAAATGGCTACGCTCATATTTTTTCTATTTTAATTAATAGCCTATAAAGCGTTATTATAGAGATTCCATTTTTTTTGTTTTTTTTACATTCTAAGTATTTTAGTCAATAAAATAGCATTAATATACCTAACAGCTGTCTACATCAGTTGTTGTTGCTGTTGCAATCGCCTGCTTTGTTGTTGATGTTTTGCTGTTGCTGATCTTAATCTGACTTCCTTGTCGCACGCTTTTACGCATGAACACTTTCGCGCTGATTATTTGCTAAGCTGCGCTTGGGTGTTTGCTGTTGTTCTGCGACTTTGCGCATTGTTGTTGATGACAATGGCGACGGCAACAACAAGGTCAATAATGCGATTAGCGGGGGAGATGCGGCTAATGCCAGGTTTATGTGTGCTTAATGAAGTTGTTGCTGCTGCGGATGGAGTGTTTGGCCTTTTGACAGCTACCTGGTGGCTGACGCACGTACTGTGCTTGTTTGCGAAACAAAATGATATTAATTTTTCCACTTTTTATTAATATCATTATTTCAACTGCCGACGGCAATAGAGGGCGCCGTGCAGACGATCTCGAACTGGTTGTTAGCAGCATAATTATACAATATTACGCCTTCGGGACCTGAGCTCCGCATTCTTAATTAGTTTATTAACTGCGACTGCTGCATCTTCGTCTTCCGCTTTTAATCTTATACATGTTTCTCTGCTCCTACTTCATCCTTCCACATTTTTAAAGTTTTCTCTTTTAATTTTTGTTTATCAATTTTCCTCACTTCGAGCGCTTTAATGTCGGTTTCATGGTTCCAGACATCATTCACGCTCTTCATCTTTCTCAATTTTACTTTTTCAAGCCAAAAAATATTTGTTCAAAATTTTATCCGCTGAGAAGTTTTTAACATAAATCGCTTTCAATCATTGCGTTATATGCTTCCCATAAGTTCAAAATAAATCATTTTCACTTTCTTCGGTTTAGATACGTCCATTTCGGCTTTCACACGACTGGCAGCTCAACAATGGGATGTTGTGGCGCATCCCAAAATGCTTCACAATAGTCAACCAGCACGGATTCTTGCTTATTCAGCATCTCATCAACGCAAGTTTCCTCGCCGCTACCCGTCCATGGCTTCTGCACTAAACAACAAGTTTCAATTTCAGTTTTTCCCAAAATGCGGCTCAGTTTGGTGGGACAATCGACCTTGATGACATAGATATCGTTCTCGTAACAAAATGCTTCCAGCAGCACTTCATGCATATGTGTAGCGGCATCGCCATTTTTCGGCACAGCCATCAAACACAAAAGTGTACCCTCTGGATTTTTGGAGAGCACTTGTATGGCGGCGCTAAGTCCCACAATGAGACGCGATTCAGTTTGTGCCTTCAGTAGCGCTGATTTAATGGTACGCCCCATTTTGGTGTAATCCATTTGTGTTTGATTTGTTGACGTTTTATGATTTTGCATATCTTCAAGATGTTGCTCGAGTTTTAGGTTCAAACCTTCGAGGCTGTGGTTGTTGTGGTAATGTTGCATGTGTGCCTCGTCGACAACCATTTTGTATGGAAAGATGGTCTGTTGTGCGTATGGAGGAATTTTTAAGCTTTTATTGGCACTGTTGGTGGCAACGATGGCGTCGGGGTTAGGTGCTTCTAGCGTAGTCTGCTTGCTAACACTTGGTAACGCAGCTTGCGATTTAGCCACTCGTACAGCGAGATTCGTCTTTACTTTGGATAACGTTTTCACTTTTTTTGTTGCTGTTGAAGTGTTCTTCTTTGTAATTGTTGTTGTTTTTTGTTTAAAAGTTATTAAGCACTTGATTTTGTTTGCTCTGAAAAAATGTTCTTTGACCCTCTTATTTAAATTTGATTTGCTTTTAGTGGGGCCTGTGCTCTTTATAGCTTTGCTTTCACTTGAAAAATGTCTGTGTTTGTTTATTGCTTTCTTGCTTTTATCACAATCTGTTATGAAATTCTTTGTTTTATCTTGAGCTGTTTTGATTTCACACTTGGCAATAGATAACGTATTTTTTTACTTTGTAGTAACGCGTTTATTTAGGTATGCAATTTATTTCGCTTCAAGCGCTCTTTTGACTTGCTTCAATTTTGATTTTCTATTTCACAATGAATGCTCTGAAACGTCTGTGCAGTCGCTTTTATACCTGTTCTCTCGCTAACATTTGCTATTCCATTGAATTTCATCAGAAATAATATGAAAAGCTTCATGCTCGTATAGGCGCTCTCGCCTTTGCAGCAAGCATTGCTGATAAGCACCGTTGGGGAAACGCCACATTCATCTTCAAGCAAGCGGTGTTTTTTGTGGGGCGTGCTCTTACACTCTCACTGCCGCACATAGGCACTGTTGCCACTTTGGTGCATTTTAATCAAAATTGGTCCTTTTTGTTTATGTGTGGTTGCTGGTCTTCTTTTTTGGCCATTTTTTTAAGAAATTCTTTGGTGTAGTTTACGCAAATCTAATATCTTATACGGGTTTTTTTATGGCATACACAGTTCTTTTCTCTTGAATGGAAGCCAACAGACGTGGAAATAAGCAGACAGCCATTAATATATGAGTATGTATGTATCAGAAGCCTGCCAGGAGCGAAGTTGTGAATTCCATTCCAAGCATTTTACCTGGAAATATTCTTTTAGATTGAATGCATTTAGGTTTCTTACTCGATTTAAAAACAGTTATTCTCCTACTACCATACTGCATTAACCTTTACTGAATCTCTTGTCCCAAATTACTTAGGTCCGAGGAAAAGTGCCAGTTCGTCGGCCAGAAGAAAAAGAGGCAAGCTGCGTGGTTGAGGGTTGGATGAAATACACAAATAGCCAGATTACTATTTTCTATAAAAAGTTCCAAGCTGGCAAATAAGCGCGAACTTAAACAGGGTTGTCGCTAACTGGACATATACGAGTATTGTCGGGATGGTAACGTCAACACAGTCCTCAACACCATCCACGCAGGTAAATGAGCCATGGTAATCATTTCACGATCAGTGAGCCCAGTTATACAGCAAAAGTACCACCAGTAGCTGTAGATCGGGCTAGTACCACAAGGTGCTAGTACAGGAGCGTACAAGATTTGGCCCGAACTAATGCTATTAGAACAACAAGAACTTAGCGCTGTCCAAAGAATCCACCAAAATAGTAGCCCGAAAAGTCAACAATCGAACAGTCTTAGACACAATTGAGCTATCGTTGAAAAATATCTACATATCAGCAACATGAGTGGCATAGATTCGCAGATACTTATGACCGAATTAGCCTAGACTTAGACTTAACTTGATTTGGAAACCCTACATCTAACAAATGAGCAGCAAGTGTGACTTGCAACTTGGAAAACTATAGATTTTTAATTTCCGAGTTAAGTTTCTAAGTTCAAAGAGAGCCGTGAGAGAACTGTGCTACCATATAACTTTTTTCAATATTTTAAATGAAATTCCTGTATATATTGGAAAGCATGCTAAATTTTTGGATGAATGAAATTCATACGGCAATTAGAAAACAATACGTCAAATAAAAAGAATTTTAAAAAGATGACAAGTTGAATAATTGACTCTCAGTTCTTTTGTTAACTAAGTCAAGTCAAGTTATTCTAGGTCTAGGCTAATTCGGCCATTGCAGCCAGTTTCACAAATAAATTTAAGTGAAAAATAATCTTTTCCGCTGGCAGATTTCATATTAAATTTGATTAACAAAACAAATTTTTCATTTAAATTTTTTGAGTGAAACCGGCTGTTATTTTGTAACCCGATATCATAATCATTGCTTGAAATCAAAAAAAAAAAAATATGTTGCCGTTTTGATTTATAAAATTGGTAATTTTTAGTACTAAATATTGGTCACAAAAAATCTTGTATGGCAACCTTAATCGTATTCTGTGAATTAACAGCGATAGTTGTTGGGGTTTTTTCATTTGCTCCAAATTTGATTTTGAGCATGCTTTTTTTGCTTTTCTTTTCGTGTAATTTGTGTGGCTCACTCACATGAAAATTCCCAGAATTCGCAAAAATTTAAAGTGCAAAAAAGGTAAAAATGAAAAATTTGCAATTAAATTTACACGCAAGTTTGCTGTTCACACGTAAAAACCAGTTCCAATTTATAACTGCTTTTTTCGTTTTTAAGTTTATTTTGTTTTTGGGAATATTCAATTCTTAAATAGGCCGCTCCCCACTTCTTAAGCGCTTTTTGTATTTATTTCGTAACGAATTTTTTTTCATTCATCTTTCAAAAAAAAAAAGTCCCTAACCTACTCAGTAACACTTCTCTCAAATTACTTAGTTTTTACCTCACATTTGTTTGTGAAATACCCATGCCGGCTACATAAATACGGGTGAAGTGCGACTTTTTTATTTTTTGAATTTTCTAATGCAAATTGTACTGTTAATTTAACATTCACTCACGCGCTTAAATGTGAAACTGTCAGCTCATTCATTCATTCTCTATTTGTTTCGGTTTTCCACTTCTCACCTGTTGGGAGTTTACATTGTTTTTGAAAAGTAAATTTCTCCAATTGGTTTTTATAGAAATGTGGGTTTTTAGCTTATGAAATTCCATTAAGAACCGGTTTGTGGACAAAACAAAAAATTAGATAACTCTTTTTTCGCCTCTCACCCGCGTTCATTACTCTATTCTAATGCTCTCTGAGTAGTGCTAAAAATAGTAATTAAATACATAATAGGTGTTACTTCAAAGCAAACTGTTAAGTAACTTTTGGTGATAAGAGGGTGTGTTAGCCACTTAAGAGAGTTTGGCGCCAATTTTTGTCAAGAGCTAGGAGCGTAGCAAGTGGCGTAGGGGCGTGCGATTTCCTCTTACGCTGCCATACGTTGCAAGTGAGGAAATACGCATTTAATTTTTTTTTTAATTTTTACCTTTAAGCTCATTTATAATATGCAAAAAACAAATTATTTAAAGGCTTAATGGATGCTGCTGAAACGCTGAAATGTCGACCCTAAAGATGTGGGAGGTAAACCTTGTGATATCTAGCTTCATAGCGAAAAGAGAGGGAGCAGCGTGGAGTCCACTCACCAATCACCACAATCACCAAGGTTTTTCGCAGCGTTTGTTCACAGAGAGGTGCGGCTGCACGGCTGCAGACAGGATAGCGGCTCTCTATATAAATGTGCAAATATTTTTCAAAATCCCGCTTGTTATTGCTTTCAAATATTGACAGTAGCTTCCTTTGAAGACGGCCTTTCGCCTTGTGTTGTTGGATCAGGTTAAGAGTTTTACTGGGGAATGAAGTACGCAATAATAAGCAAGACTCTGATAACTTAAACATTTTTCAAAAAGAGCGATTTCTTCCTTAGAATAACTTAAATATATACGATTGTTGGAGAAATATTACAACTTTAATAATTTACTTAAATTAATGAGCCTCCTCTTGCAACTTATTTATTATTTTTGGTCGTTGGAACATATACAAAAAATAAGGAAAAACGAAATTATTAAAATAAATACCCAGAAATACCTTTATGTTCATTTACACGTTAACCATCAGTGAAAATCTTTAGCAGAAAAACGCTTTTTCACCCATTCTGAAGAAACTGAAAATTAAAAGCAATGTTTTGAATGATCCACAGGTTACTTGGAAAATCAACCAAAAAGCAAAAACAAATTTGTATGAATTTTGTAAATTTTTTTTTGAACATTTAAACAGAAACAGAAAATTATGGCATACTATATATAAATATATGTACATACATACGTATGCATGTAGTATAAGCACATAAATTTAACCAATACGACAGCTCGTAAAATCTACTAAGTAAATGAGGTCTGGGATGAATTTTATATTTCCCCCCTTTATTTTTTCACTTTCATTTACTAATACATAGATATTTGCATGCTATACATATGTGCATTCAAATATATAAATATACATACACACATATTTATAAACTTAGTATAAGGTCAAGAGTTTCTTTAGCATCAGCTGTGAGCAATATCACGTTTATTTGGTAGGCGTCGCGTTCTGCCTCATGGGCAACTTGCCAAATAGATATGTTGTTGCCTTTGTGATGCTAATGTTGATGCCACTAATTTGTATCAATGGTTTATGGAGCTGTAAAGATATACTTTTTATTGTTTTCTAATACACCATACGACAAAACTTTCACTTTTTTGGAACCATGAATGTTGCTCATACGCCCTGGGTTTTGAATTGAGAGTACGTACTAGGGATGACTAATTTGGATTTTAAGAATCCCGAGATTTTCGCGGTATGATTTTATAATCCCGGGCGCTAGGGATTAGTCCATGGAGTATTCTCCAACAGTTAAGGTTGCAAAAAATGTGTACAAACTGTTTGGAAAACTATCTAACCTTAAAATATATAATAATTGGATTTTCAATATGGTTTTTTTTTGTCATTTTAGTTAAAACTAACAGTGTTTCATTAATAACAAAGCAAAATCAAATAAATACTCAAGTTTCTTTGAAATTTTTTTTGGGGTTTTTTTTTGCAATTTATAAAATAGTTTTTCTTGAGTTTTTTTTTGTAGAAGAGGAAATAAAAGAAAAAGTTTTTGAAAACTATTTTGGGCACATCACAAAACATAACTTTCACTACCCGTCGTAGTCAAACTTTTGAAAATGAACGATCCAGCTATTTTTTCTTGACATCAAGTCATCAACTTAAAATCTATTTAAAATCCAATATTTATCGTTTTTTTTTTAAATAACTAGTCTGAGGAAGTCCAAGCCAGGATTAATTAATTTACTTTTTCTAATCGCGGTAATTATACCTGCTAATTTAAGCTTCGTAACTGAAGTCGCTCGAGGTATGTATATTACAAAGTATTGGAGAAACCAAATTAAAAAAAAAAAATTATACCTCATAATCTTTGGGTAACAGCTGTTGAATGAACCATTTCCATTTAAATCAGATATGCAGTTATCAGAGATTTTGTATTTTCAACAATTTTTAATACATAGAAATGAGTCATAGGTACTCTTGACATCCACCCAACTTCGGGTTTCAGTTCCTTGGTATTCTCTTTGGATTTTTTCCAAACCACTTCTCTGTTCTTGTGACAAGGTCTATTGGACCCGTTCGACTGATTTTATTGATCATCTTTTAGTGACTTTTGAATTTTGGGCAATTTTCCATTTTGAACCCTTATAAACCACTCTAAAGGAATTGCTTTTTGAAACAAATTTATGTTCATTTAGATACTTTTGTATTTCTTATGCAAGTACACTTACTTTGAGGAGTCAATCCTGAGTATGAGGTTTTACTCAGTGGTTAAGCATTTAAAAAAAATTGCATTGTCAATTTGATGGTGGGTCTTTCCATGTCAAATCGCCACATTGTTGCATTCAACCCCTTCCAAATTGAATGAAATTTGGTAAAGAGTTTCCTTTTATCATAAAATAAAGTTCTGCAAGAGAAAAAAAAACAATTTTTTTTCAAGAGTTATACAAATTCTTAATTTCACTTTTTTTCTTTTGTTTCTTTCTTTTCTTGTTTTGTAGAGCTTATTTTTTGGTAATTCGAAAACTATCTATCTATCTATGGCGCGATATACAACAGGTATATCATCATAAACCTCCTAAGAGATTTTTGCGCCAAGCTTCTCTTCCAATTTGTGGTGTGCCGATTTGAATTTTCCCTACAAATTGGTGGGACCTACAGTTTTTTGCCGACTCCGAACGGCATCTACAAAGGAGACGAATTTTTTGCTGAGAAGCCTGTCATGGCAGAAATACACTCGGAGAGTTTGCCAAACCACTGCCGAGGGGCGACCCCGTTTTGAAAAACTTTTTTCAAATCACTTTTGATGTTACCTGTACCAGGGCTCGAACCATGGACTTTCGGTGTGGTAGGCCGGCAACACTACCTTCACACCACGGCGGCCGCCGTAGTACTGTAGTTAAAAAATAAAGGCACTTTCATATTGGGTACTTTAAGTGTACAAAAATATTTTGAAATAAAAATTTTTAAATTTCTAATTTTAGAATATTTTCGATTTTTCTAATTTAAAAAAAGTAAAGTTCACCTTTAAATTTCGAAATCAAATTTGTTTGCATTATACCTATGATATATCTAAAGATATCCTGAAATTTCCAGAAGGTTGTTTTTTAAATCTTTTCCAAAATTTTGTTCTTTATTTTTTTTAACTTTCTAGTCGAGTTCAATTAGTTTAACACAAAATTACAAAATTTTGACCCCTGCAACAATTTTTTCGTGCTAGTGGAATGTAAAAACAAAAATATGCTTAAAAACATTTTTTTTGGAAAAATTCAAAAGTTCATACATTTAGAAAACAAACAAAAAAATACTCTTCTGAAAATTTCAGGATATCTTTATATATATATCAGAGGTGAACTTTAATTTTTACGATTTTAAAAAATCGAAAATTTTCAAAATTAGAAATTTAAAATTTTTTTTTCAAATTTTTTTTTTATACAACAGTAGTTTTTTAAATATTGAAACAATTAACTTTACAAAACAGGAAAACTGTAAAATTTTCAATTTGCATAACTCTTAAAAAAAAATTAAAATTTTTTTTCTTTGGCAGCACTTCGTTTTATGAACTCTTTACCAAATTTCTTTCAAATCGGACTATGTGGCGATTTGCCATGGAGAGACCGTAGTTAAATTTTTTTGTTGTTTTATTTTTTTTGGTTTTACTGTTATATCATATTCCTTCCTACCGAAGGGCTTTTTGAGAAAAGGTATCTTTTTTTGAGCTTAAAATCCAGAACGTGGTGCATTAAAACAAGAAATCGAATACAGAATAACGAAATCGAGAAATTTTGACAGTGGCTGCGCCAAAACCTCCAGTTTCTTGGTCGATGGAAAGGCTAATTTCCCTTTAATAAACAAAATGAATTAAAATATTCATAAAGAAATCACACATTTTTCATTTTTAGTAACTTTTTACCAGTCCCGAAAATACTTGAATTTCATTTCTAAAAAAGCACGGGATTTTGGGTAGGAGTAAGATTACTTGCATTTTTAATTACATTTCATAAGTGGGTTCAATAAATCTGGTTAATCATGTCTTGGTTGCAAAATTCTGTCGACTGGTGTAATTTATCATTTGGTCAAGTTTTTGTTGCTTAATTTTATAGCCGATTGGTATGTATCAGCGTGTGTGTATTATTATTTTCACAGTAACGAGCTCCATACGAGGAAACCATCAAGCGTGTGATGTAAAAATAAATCTTTGTCAACTTTCACTTTCATCTTAGAAGATTCTATTTAAATTTATTTTAATTTTCGGTTTTCGGAAAATTGAACATTAACAAATCTATTTGGTTTTCATTGAAAACCTGTGAATAGATTTTCCCTCGATTAGCTTGTTTGACAGGGAATTAACTCGCTGGGGGGTGACGCGCTCATTTAGTGTTTGTTTCGGGAAAATTTATTTTTGATTTACTTGGATAACGGCCAACAATTTTTTGAATATACTTATTTAAAAAAAATTATTATAATAATATTAATTTGTAGAATTGGAAAAGATTTCTCTCAAATTTTAATTTCTGAAAATTGACTTTTTTGTTTCTATAATAGCAATACAAAGTTTTGGGAAGAGTCTAATTAATTTTCTATGAATAGTTATTTTTTTAATGTTTTTAAAGTTTTTTTTAATGTTAGCAGTAAGTAGCGGTGGTTATGTAACGTTGGGCCGATCGTAGATTACATGATTAGGCTTAACCCAAAAAGTATTCATAAGGGATGTGCGATTAATCGATAAAACACAATTTTTAAGTAACCATTTATCGTTTCAATCAAAGCTGTTGATTTATCATATTCTAATCAATCAGATCCCAACTACTTTCCCTTACAAATTAATCAATTAAATTTAGATAGAGTAGATGTTTGGTAAAATGATAAAGTTCGAAAAGTGATGAGTTTGCTAAAAGCGAAATTGGCAAAACATTTAAAATATTTGATTGATAAGGTTGTGATAACTTTCTACAATTACTCAAAATGCAAATAATCGAGAGATTCATTTATTTTATTAAACGATAGTGACTTTTCTCTGATTAATAAAGCTGTCTTGCCAACTGTAATTCTCTCTATGGCGCGATATTCAACAGGCATATCATCATAAACCTCCTAAGAGATTTTTGCGCCAAACTTCTCTTCCAATTTGTGGTGTGCCGATTTGAATTTTTCCCTACAAATTGGTGGGACCTACAGTTTTTTGCCGACTCCGAACGGCATCTACAAAGGAGACGAATTTTTGCTGAGAAGCCTGTCATGGCAGAAATACACTCGGAGAGTTTGCCAAACCACTGCCGAGGGGCGACCCCGTTTTGAAAAAAATTTTTTTTTTCAAATCACTTTTGATGTTACCTGTACCAGGGCTCGAACCATGGACCTTCGGTATGGTAGGCCGGCAACACTACCTTCGCACCACGTAATTACATTCCGAAAAAACAGTTAGCTTAAAAAGAACGCATATGCCAGATTAGGGATATTTATTGAATACCCGACGCAGCCATTGAATAAATCAACATCTCATCTGACTATTCTGCATCAAAGATGGACGTTTTTGAATTTTAAACATTTTTTTCAAAATTCGTAAATAAAATACTTTTCATAACAAAATTTAATTCAAAGCCTTATACACAAACAAGAATGCGAGTTTTCTTATCATCTGACTTTGGCACGAGGACCACCAGTAGCTTATGTATTAAAATTACATAAATGTGCATATGCGTATATACATATGTATGTAACTCTTTAAAAGAATGTTGATTGAGTGTCAGCAAGTGTTTGCGAAATTGCACCCTCAAATTAATTTTTGACATATCATGGCTGTTGTGTATATAACAAGTAAGTGTGGCTGTCAAAATAGTAAATCTATCCTTTCCTACGAATCGACAGTGAACGCACTTGAATATGTGAGAACCCAATACAAATTTTAGTATGATAGTGTATTAATAAATAATTTCGAAACGTTTTTCGAACATAATTTATTAAAAACTCTTTTACAAAGTTCCAATTTCAATCCGCAAAATCAGTGTTTACTTTCAATGAACTATTATTTGAAAATTACTCAGTTGCACTGCTTGGAGTAAAGGCTTTTTTTATAAGGTAATATAAAGTTTATAGTAATTTGGATTGTTTATTGGGTGAGCTTGTGTCAATGGCACCACTAAAATAACAGATAACACATGATACAGATTTGTATACCTAACGATTTATATTTTAAGAGATGCGAAATAAGGGCGTGATTTAACAGTTTTAATACAAATTACAGTTTTTTCACTAACTTATTTATTCATCAAAAAAAAAAAAATAAAATAAAAAATTTAAATATTCTTCAAAAACTAAAATTATAAAGAAAAACTATAATTGAGCTGAGCTTAGCAACAGTTAAATAATGGACTTAAAGCTTTAATGAGTTCTATGTCTCTTAAAATATTTCAAGCAAAATTGCTTAAGCAAAGGCTTGCTCGATAGTTGAATAACCTATAACTGCCCACCGGGAAGTGCTGGTAAACAATGGGTGACATAAAGTTAATTGAGCTAAAGTGAAATGAACGCAGTTGAACTGTCAAAATGTTTGATTGCGTGTGAAATTGTGTGTGAAAATATGATAATAAATATTTGCGGATTGAAATTTTGTATCCAAAAACTGACGATTATAAGCTTACCCACTGTCAAATGAAATAACCCGTTAAATATTAATTACTAATCGTAATGATTACCGGTTTTATCAATTATTTTCTTGAGAATCCGTTCAATGATGGATTACCAATTACTTGAAATTTTTAAAAAATAATTTAAAAAAATCTTGATTGTTTACGATTATTAAAAAAAATTAGAAATAATCAAAAAAGTTGTTTTAATTACTTTTGATTACTCATATCTTTTTTTTTTGCTTTTTTTTAATTATTTTAAATTTTTTTTAGTGTTGTACATAAATATTCACATCAACAATACTAAAAAAAATCAAAAATAATAAAAAAAAATCAAAAATAATCAAAACAAAAAAACCAAAAGTAATCAAAACAACTTTTCTTGATTATTTAAAATTTTTTTTAGATTTTTCCTAATCGTAAACAATTAATAATCACCTTTTCTTGAAAAATAATTAAAAAAATCATTACCAATTAAAAAAGCCGTATAAAGCTTAAATTGTAACCAGACCTGTTAAATATTGATTACTAGTTGTAATGATTACCGGTTTGATTCATTATTTTCTTGAGAATCCGTTTAATGATTGACTACCAATTACTTTCCATTTGTAATGATTATTTTGCAATTAATTAATAAAATAATTCAAAAAATCTTGATTGTTTACGATTATTAAAAAAAATTAGAAATAATCAAAAAAGTTGTAGATGAAAATTCCAAAAAAAAAGTTCATTCCTTACGACTATTTGATTTGGCTTTGTTGTTATCGAATTAACTTTCGTTTTAATGTCTCTATATTATAAAATTGTAAAAGGTCGATGTCTGTACATTGTAGATATTTAAGAAAAATCGATAGGAGGGACCATTATTAAGCCAATAGAAGCCAAATCAAGAGTTTTTATAATTTTTCTCTGTCTGTCTGTATGTTTGGTCGCGCATCACTCAAGAACTGCTGGATGGAATTGAATGGAACTTCTACCATGGCATTACTAGACATTTAACTTAAAATTTAAGATGTCACTTGTGCTGATAGCTCGACCAGTTTCTTATATATCCACCGATATGTGAACGAAGGTGCTCCAAAATGTGTTAGTACAATATGGGTATCAAAGGAAAGGTGAAAATTAGTGTTGCAATAAGCGGTCAAACTAATTTTCATCTGGTATGAAATATAATGATTAAAATCGGAAATTGTAAAATCCAGTCCCGAAAGATTCGAGACATCTTAAGTGACATTCCTGCATCACACGTGCGACACTTAGATAATATTTATATTTGTTTTGTTAAAAATGTTAAAGTATGTATTTCCAGACATAGAAGTATCTATTTTTAACATTAAAGTAGACATCAGTAAATAAGCGTAAATCTTAAAATAACTCTTAAGGTAGCACTTACTATAAGTACTGCGTAAAAGTGAGGAGATTCTGATGGGCACATGACTCTGCATACTTAAGTCAATTTTAAAAATATTATTAAACATAAATCAAAAACCGTTCAGGACGTTAAAGAATTACGCCACAAGTTAGTCTTATAACAATAAAAAAGATGTTGATGATAGCATTTTCCCGACGCGAGGTACGACGTAACTAATGCTAGAACTCAATGTCTCTGCGAAAAATTATTTTATATAAATTCTATTTAATTATCAAAGTGTTGTTGCAAGAAGAAATTCGAAAAAAATTATGTTTTTGAAAACGAGCGTGTTACTGCCCCTTTTTTGACTAAGCCTATTTTAACCTTTTGGTAGCCAAAACTCGAAGAGGAATTAACTTACTTATAACCAGAACCACTTTTGACTGTAGCAGCAAATTTGATTGGAAATTTTTTTAAAATAATAACCTATCTAAACCAAATTTAACCAATCTTTGAACTCAAAAAACCATTTCTGTGACCTCTTCCTGCCACACTACCTAACTTTTCCAAGCATACAATGTGTCTGATTTGCCTCACTAAATCGAAATAGTTTTTGTGCCATTTCTTGTCAAATAAAATCATCGGTTTTGGTTGTGCAGAAAGAAATAGTAACTTCCTCGGTTTCATTCCATCACTTTTCAACTCATTTTTATTTTTTTCGGAGAATAAGAAGAATCAAGGAAACAAAGGGACGAGTGATCAGAGTATAACAACATACCCAAACGATAACCGAGAATGACTTTTATCCTATTATTTATTCGCACCTGAGAGTCGTTTTTGTCGTGATCACCGGTGCTACACATGTTAAGCAAGAACTAGAAAACAAAAAAAAAAAACAAAAAAAATTAGTTCATGTCAAAATAATTGCGCTTTTGCAATAATTTCATTAGTTCAATGAACGCACCCCCAACCGGTAAACAACTTTAATCCACTTTACGAAATATGTGAAGTGATATCAAATTTCATAAAAACATCCTTAAAAAGGCATAAAAAAGCATGTCCGACTCATGTGCAAAATGAGGTCTGCTTAGACCAAGCAAATTTACTCACATCCGCATGTCTGCATGTTTTTAATAAAAAAAAGATTGTAGTAAAATATTTATATGTATTCCTTTTTGCTGGGAACTGCAATTTGGCATTTTAAAGCTCTCCCCCCGCCTGAATCATTGCAATTCAGTCATCAACGTACCAACTTGCCTACGTGCTAAACTGACCTAAGTGAATTAATTTTTGTTGATATCGAATACTTCCTGTATGGTTGTCAATGGACAAGTGCCGAATTTGCATTTTTGAACATACGTATGAGGGATGTAAATTTTTTAGATTTTTATCATCACGGGATTTTTGAGAAATGATTTTTAAATACCGGGATTTGGGTGCTTTTTATTCTCTCACAGTTTAGCTTCAAAAAAGTGCAGAAAATATCAGAGAAACTATCTAACTTTAAAATATTTAACAAATAATTGGATTTTGATTATGGTTTTTTATAAAAAAAAAGTTATTTTATTAGGAACAAATCAAAATCAATTAGGTACAATACGTTGAGTTTTAATTTTTTAAAGAAAATTTTACAAATTTTTCCAAGGAATGATTTTTTATGAAATTAAAAAATGGATCGTCAAAGAAATTTTCGTGAAAAAAATTTGTTTTAATAAGGCCGATAACTTTTAAAATTAACATATGAAAACGTCACTTTTGTAACGATTCGCTTTCTTGTATTGCTTTTCTGACAGGCTGGAAAGTTTAAGTATGTTGTTTTTTATATAGGCCATGTAACTTTTAAATAAAAAAAGAATCGGATATTACATAAGTAAATTTAAAACGTTCGATTGTGGGTCCGGTAGACCACGAGTTTCTTGTTAATTAGTCCTAACTGTTTTAACTAACACAATCAGAAAGCTAAAATATTCAAAACATCACTCTTCCGCAAAAAAATTTAGATATGAGTTATAAATAAATCGCACATACTTAGTATTCATCATATTGCAAATCCCGAAAATCTAGTCATTTCAGAAATCCCGGAATTTTGGGCACATAAAAAACCGCTGGTTCCCGGGACTGGCATCCCTAGCATGCACAAAGAAAAGTATGTGAAATATGAGCCTTGGTTAAGAATAACATAAACAAACTCTTAATAGTACCTTCGTAGTAAAAGCAAGAGTGCAGATAGTGGAAGGCTTTTACTGCGCGCCAAATATCTTTTAAAAATATTTTGATAAAAAGTTGAATGAACTGCAGCCGGAACGATACAAGTTGTGGATATTATTACAAGTTTTGCAATAATTAATTAAGGACCTATTGTAGACAATCAGGCGGCAGTTAAATGGTGTGAGCAAGTAAGTGTAGGGGCTTTGGGCTCATGCTCACATCACATGCCTAAAGTTTTTTAAACGGGGTCACCCCGCGCGAGTGGTCTGCTATGTCTTACCTGGTGCCGTTGGAAGGTCCCACAAAAAATGTAGGCCCTCCAATTTGTAGGGTTGTTAGTAAATAATCGATTTTTACTTGAATTGATATTTTTACTGTCGACTTTGTTGATTGTTTTTTTTTTAATAGTAAACATCGATTCTTATTAACGGTGTAAAACACACTAGTAGTGGGACTATTATCGAATAAATACTATTCGAATAAGCGAATAATAATATTCGTTTCAAAAAATGCGAATACTATTTATTCGAATAGTATTATTTGAATAGTTGTATTGAAATGCAAGAGGAGTCGGAGGCGAAATTCCCTATTTGCATCGCTTGGAGCATGCACGTTTTGTATGTATGTACAGTGGCGGACATAAGTGTGCATACAGTCGTTTTCTGCGATTTTCACAAATTTTGCCCTTAATAAAATTATTTTAACAAAGCTTGAGTAAAAAAATGTGTCAAGGTCTAATACAACAACTATAAATTTTGTTTTAAAAATGCATACAAAATTAGTGGAAATTCAACGAAAATTTTATTAAAATTTTGAATTTTTTTCCAGAATTTTTAGAATTTTTTGGAGTATACAGTTTTATAGCCCATTAAATTTTAATAATAAGGTGTTTTTTATAATAAGTTGTTAATCTGAAGTTCGTGACACATTTCCCTGAGTTTTGACAATTTTTTTTGAAGGCTTCTGCATTTTCCTTCATACAAGTTTATGAACGCAATTTTTTTTGTATGAAAGAAAATACTTTATCTCGTCGGGAAAAAAAATTGCCAAAAATCAAAAAAATTTCTCACTAACTTAAGGTTAACACATTATTATACTAAAATTTAATCTCATACTCTAAAAAATTCTGAAAATTCCATGAAAATAGTTGAAAAATCGCGAATTTCGCGTACATTTTTAAAACAAAATTTATAGTTCTTGTAATAGAAACTGACACATGCTTTTATAAAGTCCTTGTTAAAATAATTTTATTAAGGCCAAAATTGGTGAAAATCGCAGACAACGACTATATGTACACTTATGTCCGCCACTCTATGTTTGCGTGTACAAATATGTGCATAAGCTGTAGTGACATTTATTTAGTACTATTCGAATAATACTAGTATTCGAATAATACTTTTCAAATAAAAGTATAAGTTACTCGAATAAATATTATTCGAATTATTTAAGCCTTCGAATAAATGGATTTTGTATTCGAATAGTCCCATGCCTAGTACACTATAGACCTCAAAACATATATTTTCGCATTAACACCTTCTAATCAATCTTGATTTTAGGCAAATTTTATATAAACTCAAAGCTTAAGGAAAAATTTATTGTGTTTTCAGTATTAAGACCGAAGATTTCCTTTACAAAATAGACAAAACACACCCTTCTGAAAATTACACGATATCTTTACACATGTCACAGGTCTAATAAAAACAAGTAAGGACGACGCTGTCTTCGGCTGTGCCGAAGGCTTTATACCTTTCATGAATACGTGCAAACTTAAATACGCATTGTTGTTGAGGGAGAAATGGCCATAATCCTCTTATCTGAACGATCGGTTGTATGGAATATATACTATATATAGCTCCGATCTTAGCAATTTTTTTACCAAATTTTTTATTCTCTGTAAGCAAATATCTCACCAAGTTTCAAGTTTTAATCTTCCAAAATGAGGGATAAATGGCCATAATCCTCTTATCTGAACGATAGGTTGTATGGGATATATACTATATATAGCTCCGATCTTAGCGATTTTTTTTTCAAATTTTTTTTATATCTGTAAGCAAATATCTCACCAAGTTTCAAGTTTTAATCTTTAAAAATGAGCAAGAAATGGTCATAATCCTCTTATTTGAACGATCGGTTGTATGGGATATATACTATATATAGCTCCGATCTTAGCGTTTTTTTTTACCAAACTTTTTATTATCTGTAAGCAAATATCTCACCAAGTTTCAAGTTTTAATCTTCCAAAATCAGGGATAAATGGCCATAATCCTCTTATCTGAACGATCGGTTGTATGGGATATATACTATATATAGCTGCGATCTTAGCGATTTTTTTACCACATTTTTTTTATATCTGTAAGCAAATATCTCACCAAGTTTCAAGTTTTAATCTTTAAAAATGAGCGAGAAATGGGGATAATCCTCTTATTTGAACGATCGGTTGTATGGGATATATGCTATATATAGCTCCGATCTTAGCGATTTTTTTTACCAAACTTTTTATTATCTGTAAGCAAATATCTCACAAAGTTTCAAGTTTTAATCTTCCAAAATGAGGGATAACTGGCCATAATCCTCTTATCTGAACGATCGGTTGTATGGGATATATACTATATATAGCTCCGATCTTAGCGATTTTTTTACCAAATTTTTTTTATATCTGTAAGCAAATATCTCACCAAGTTTAAAGTTTTAATCTTTAAAAATGAGAGAGAAATGGTCATAATCCTCTTATTTGAACGATCGGTTGTATGGGAGATATGTATGTGCTATAGTGACCCGATTATACCGGATCCGACAAATGTCTAATATAATACAAAAATACATCCGTGTGCCAAATTTCATCGAGATATCTCAAAAATTGAGGGACTAGTTTGCGTTCAAACAGACGGACGGACGAACAGCCGGACGGACAGACGGACATGGCTGTATCAACTCAGTTCATCGTCCTGATCAATTTGGTATACTTAATGGTAGGTCTATCTCTTATATTTCTAAACGTTACAAACATCGGACCAAAGTTAATATACCATTTCATGTTCATGAAAGGTATAAAAATTTAGTCTCAAATTTAATGGCCAGATTTAATTTTCGATTTGAAAAATCTAAAATTTTCTAAAATTAGAAATTTAAAATATTTTTTTAAACTAATTTTTTTTTACACCTCTAATTATCCTCTTTGAAAGTGCCAAAGTTAATATTTTTAATTTCCGTAGTGTTTAAAAAAAATTGGAAAAAGTTAACTTCTCTAAAAAGGAATTGCATAACTCTTAAAAAAAATTTTTATTTAAATTTTGAAAAAAAAAAAAATTAAAATTTTTAATTTTTTTAATTTTTTCCTTAGCAGAATTCGTTTTATGATAACATGAAACTCTTCACCACATTTTATTCTAATCGAAAGGGGTCGATTCCAACTATGTGACGATTTGACATTTACATATAAGTATATATTGCCCCCAAAAAGACAAAGCTTGGTTTACGCAAGTAACAAATTTTCAGTAACATTTCTTTTTTTATTTGCAACTCCCGATTTACTCATTATCACTTTTATGCAGTTTTTGCACTTCGAGTCAAATATTTAATCTACTCGCATTGCGATTTGAGCGCCTTTGAAATTTAATTAAAGGTGTAAATATCAAATTTTTTTCGTTTCGCATTATGTTGAAAGTAGTTCGTTCCATTCAGACATTCCAGAGCTCTCGTCTATTTGGACTTTGATTATCAAAAAAAAAAGCCATTAAGCGGTTTCAGCCATTCACGAGCCTTCCACGTGCTCACGGCTTTAATACGTACATACTACAGAGTCGTCTTAACGTACATGCATGAGTTTTATTAATACGGATAAAAATAATAATAATTTTGCGCGATATATGCATTCAAAGCAATTAAGGCCTAGCTTCTCTTCCTATTTATGTTATGCTGCTTCTAATTTGCTCCTACAAATTGGCGGTACTTACATGTTTTATGCCGACTCCAAACGGCATCTGCTAAAATTTGAGTTTTGCTGCGAAGTTTTTCCATGCCAGAATTTCACTCTGAGGTTTGCCGATCAATACAGAGAGGCGAAGCCTTTTGAAAATTTCTTTTCTTAACATTTTGAAGATAGCTGTGCTGGTATTTGAACCTAAGGCCTTCGTTGTGGTGAGCCAACAAACGCTATCACCACACCACGAAGGTAGCCATTAATAAATGGGTGTTGGAAATTGCGCATTAGGGAAAATCACCTATGAGCACAATGTCAAATATTCACTTTCAATTTGCAGCAATGGCGAAAAGAATGAAGTATATAATTAAATGTTAATTTTTCTTCTTTTATCCTATTTGAAGGGTTCATTTTACAGCTGCAATCATGGAGTGCGACGCCTTAAATTACAAATTAACACTTAACCAGAAATAAGTGGAAGAGAATTCAGTTAAAATACACAGAGCTGACTCCATGCATTTTAATATAAGGTCTTAAATATGGAGAGAGGAAATGTAATTTACTACAGCTGTGTTCAATATAATAGTATTGAAATTAAATTGAATATTGTTCATAAAAGAACCCCCATATAAAAAAAAGTTTACAAAGTTTACACAAGGTTCAGGAAAGTTAATTAAACTTAAAAAATGGCCATCAAAATCTTAAACTTTTTTAGCAATTTTAGAATAACATTATGGAAGTTAGTACACGACAAAAAATTTCCCTGAATTTTCAGAATTTTTTTCGTCAAGGGTGTTGAGTGATTTCTTCCATACACCGCATGAAGAAAAATTTATTTTGTATGAAACAAAATAGCCAACATCCTTGACAAAAACCTCCTAACTTACACATTACATACATATATAGGTCAACAGCCCATAATAGCTGTTTGTTTAACCGTCTAAATGATTTTGACCTTCCAACAAAGCGCGCCACATGACTCTATACTTTGCCAGTTGACGCCAATTAGAAACGCCAAAGGATCGCAGATTGTTCTCCACTTGGTCTTTCCAATGGAGTGGGGCCTCCCTCTTCCTCTGTTTCCATAGGTGGGTTCCGACAAGAATACCTTCCGGGTCGGAGCATCTTCTTCCATTCGCATTACATGGCCAAGCCAACGTAGCCGCTGGATTTGAATTCGTTGGACAATGACAGGCAACTCATCATTAAATCTTCTTCGGTAAACACCGTCGGCATCGCGTAGGGGCCCATAAATCCTTCGAAGTACCTTTCTCTCGAATACTCCAAGGACCGACTAATCTGCGGTTGTCATCGTCCATGACATGAGCGACTTGTAGAGCATGGTTTTTGTTCGTCGAGAGAGGACTTTTGCTTCTCAATTGCAAGTAACATTTATTGGCAAGCGTAATTCTTCGCTGGATTTCTAAGCTCACATTATTGCTGGTGGTTCTCAGGTAAACGAAGTCCTTATATTTCAAACGTATGGCTGCCAACAGTGGTGTGTGTGCCAAGGCGCGAATGCGCTGACTCTTTGCATGATGACAGAAGGTACTTCGTTTTGCCCTCGTTCACCCCCAAATCCACTTTTTTCGCTTCTTTCTCCAAGTTGGGGTAGGCTGAACTTACGGCGCGGTTATTTAAAACAATGATGTCAATGTCATCAGCATACGCCAGCAATTGTAAACTCTTGTAATCTACAGCATCAAATTAAAGAAACCGCACGATAGGGGGTCACCCTGCCTGAAACATCGTTTAGTTTTGAACGGCTCGGAGAGGTCCTTCCCGATTCCACATAGCTCATTCGAGTTTAGCATAATATCGAATGGGCCGTAAAACTGCGTACCCAAAAGTTTTCTAAAAATGCTGTCCAAAAATTTTAGGCGTGTTCCAATCAGCAGTGATCCAGATCCAGATAGAAATTTTGTGTGTAAATGCAACAACAACGTTGTGACCCTAATATTTATCTGGATCAATTTCAGATCCGTAGAAGCTTTGTTCGTTTAGTTTTTTTGTAGTACATTTTTTGACAGCCAACCCTTATTTGCTTGGTAGCACAGACATACATATATAAACACACACATATATACACAGACAACGCTCCTGTGATATCTTGATCGTGATACGGATCTGGATAGCTGATTGGAACGCAACTATTGAAATATTGATGTAAATTTTTAAAAGTTTAATTTCGTCGAGATGCAATTTAATTTCAATACTATTGTATTGAACACAACTGTAAGTGCTTCAAGGGAGCCCTCTACATTGTGGACCCATTCATGGAGTGCAGTTTGGGCGTAGCGCCAATTGGGGTATGCATATTTAGGTCATGGAAACTCCAAGGTATTCGTCTTTTATGAAGGGTAGACATTCATTGTCTAGCCGTGATCTGCATCAATGTGCGACTCTACAACATAACGTCTATCTGCGCCTCAGCGCTGACTGACTACACTGACGACGGGGATAAGGACTTCTTCTATGATAATGGCGGCTGCGCCCAACATGTTACCAAAATCTTGCTTGGCGACTTTAATGCCTAGGAAGGAGTACTTGGTTCTACAGTATATTTAGTCTTCACGATGTAACATCTCCCAATGGGACTAGGTCGAGCATAAACGAAGACATCAGGCCGAAAGCTGTGAGTGTGATGAGCTTTAGATGCTGGCTGTTAGGCTTGTTGCCCGAAAATTATACAAACAAATCCGGCGAATAACGCGAATAACGGAAGGGGAGTGAGCTCTGCTCCTCATTGCTGATTTGCGAGGGAGATTAAGATCCCAAGGCCGCTCAAAAATAATAAAGCACCCAGAAAGGACGACTACCTGCCGAGATGTTCAGACGAAACATGTTTTTTTAAAAGCATGAATAAACTTGTATGCATATTATGTTTGTACGAGTGCATCTCTCCAGATTGGAGCTTAAGTGGGCTCTGTTCAATCCAAGAAAGAGCCGCATACTGAAGTCCATTGTGGACAAACTTATTGCACCTTGCAAGAGCGGTTTCAGACCTGGTAACATTGCCCAGATCCTCATAATGCACCAAATCGCCGAGAAGACCCATAATAAAATACCATATTGCCCGAGTCTACCAGAGCGTTGCAAATCTCTCCATCCGTTTCCACTGCTGTCACCAAAAGATAGTAAAGCTCGTAGAGCTCATCATGAAATCTACTTTAAGCAAATCTCCACCTGCGAAGGAGACCTATTCTGATTTTCCTACTAAGTGCAAGGTCTCACTTGTTGGCAAGAGTGACTCTCCGAGTAGATTTCAATGAAACATTGCAATCTTTAGTACTGTCAACGCGACCTTACTTTTAGCTGTTGTTACCGTTCAGCTTCTCCAACGTAGCGTGTAATATCCAGAACTCCGAGCTCTTTTGACCCTTCAAGAGAAAGTATTTGCTATTTTATTGTCGATTGTGCAATATTTTGTGGTACCTACATCAAGGTTCGAGACCTACTTCGTTGGAATATGGTTAACATCTAGTATGTATTAAATGAGAAATGTTAGACAACATACTGACTGTTATCAGACCCGAAGTGTTTTGAGGCTGCTTGCCTCGGTAGAAGGCATAGTCTGCGCCAAAGCTAAGGATTCGTCACCACGGAAATTATGTCAAGGCTGCCCAGCTTCTGCTTAAGACCAATAGTTTAAGGAGGACCTAGAATACGCTTGACTTGCTAGATATCCTCCAAGTGAGGTCATGCGGGTTGCTTCGGTTTTATCTTCCCGATACACATAGAACCGTGAAGAAACGTTTGATCCGTTTAGTGGTGTCTCTATGATGGCGTGCAATCAGTGCCTCGAGTACACACCAATGGGTACTTAGTCACTGTGTGCGTGCAGGTTTACTTTCGATCTCCACCCAACCCACGTCAACTGGAATAACCTCGGTCAGTATTTTCCTAGTGGATGAAGTGATAGTTGTGATAGTTTTGGCGCCACTTTCTTCACTACACAAAATCTTTTTTGATGCTTTTAGTGGTTGCAGATTGCTCGGTGCAGGTTTGTTTCGCATCGCCCAGATACATGAGACATTTCTTATTGCCAGATGATCCCTCATTGAAAACTAAATATGTACATTCGTTAATCATTTTTCACCTTCTTCCATTTGATACTTTAATCATCATTATTTATTCGCGCTTAACCGCCTAGGCGACTGTGACCGTTGCATATCAAAGCACGACCGTCATTCGTTTTCAACGATAACTGACGCCAATTGGAAACACCAAGGGAGTTCAACTCATCCTCCACCTGTTTTTTCCAATTCAGTCGAGGCCGCCCCTTTCCCCTGATGCTCAATTCGGGCTAGAGCTTCTTTGTCCATTCCCATAACATGACCTAGTCGCCTTGTTTGAAGCTCCGCAATATCCTAGTTTCTGCTGGTTGGATAATTGTGGAAGCGATAGAGACTATCTTCCTACGAGATGTCAATTCTCAGATTTCGTACAGAAATATGCCAGTCTCATACTAGTTCAAACAAATTTTGTCCAAGTATGGTAAGCGAAATTTATTTAAACGCCGTCGTACTCAATTCAGATCGGCTAGGTAAATGGTTCGAGTTCCAGTGAGGTAAAAAGTAAAATTTAATTAAGGGCCTTTATTCGAATTTTTCCAACTCTGTCAATTTAGCAGTCTGGTTCCGTGTTTATCGGTTGAAAATTGTAATTTTTGACAGAACGAAGGAAAATTCTGACATTTATCGCGGTTAATATGAATGTCAGAATTTACCATAGCTCCATGGGGCTATGTCAAATTTGGACAATTACGAATGTGTACATATATATGCCAATCATATTATTTCAAATGAATTCATATGCCAATACGTTATTAAACGGTAAAATATCAATTTAAAATTTATTCACAGGCCATTTGCTTTCGCACGTGCTTTTTACAGATGTCAAAATTCAAAACTGTCAAAATTTACCATTTTATTTGAGACCGCAAAATGGAAAATATTTTTATACCATAAAAATTGTGTTCACCTCATTTTTCCTCTAAGTAAAATGTTTAGTCCTTTTTGATTTGGTTCGGTACCCGTCATCTCTAGTTGTATACTGGTATGTTTCCTGGCTAGTTTGGTGTTGTTGTAGCGTGGTACGTAGTTCGCATTAAGCCTAAAATTGGTACACATATACCTAGAGTTCGTGATGTTATTAAAGATTTAATATATAAAGGCGCCATAAATAGAATGTGTTATAAAAGTTGGGTTAATAAAAGAAATTGATTGTAAACGCAAGTAAATACTCAAACTAAAAATATTTAAATCGCACCTCACTAAATGTTTGCCTCAAGTCTTACAATACATCTACGTATTATGTACGGTGTGATGAATACGAGTATGAAGAGGTTTAAATACCCAGAGACAATCCAACCGGTGGGGTTCGAATCAAGCAGATTATTTACTATGCCAAGTCGGTGCGCTACTATGCAATACTGGCCTCATAGATTGAGTTCATGGAAAGCAATTCACCAATTGTTACACATTCTTGTAGATCGCCAGACGAACCCTATCTAGATGTGATTTAAAAACAAAACTTGGGGCTTCCTACCGAAATTTTATTCTTGGTCATGAGAAATAAAGATGTATAATTGTGGTTTACAGAGGATTAATAGTTAAGGCTAGAAATATATGTGATTTACATAAATTAGAAAAGTTCCCTGAAGAAAAAAAATATTTGTGAAGTGTAGTGAGACAAAAATCCCCGAAGAAAAACTTTAAAGCACAAGTAATATTGCCCTTCAAAAAAAAAAAAAAAACACTTGAGGTGCATTTTTTTCCCCACATTGGTTCATCCCATATCAATTGCCTACATACCATCAATTCATCGCTTAGAGAAGAGTTGGGATTCCCGATGGAGGAGTGCCGTCAAGCTGGAACGTATATACATACATATGTATGTATTGAATGTATGTAGGTGAGGCGCAGCTCATTAACTTCAAGCAGACAACTTGTACATATTGAGAAGGCGGAATTGATATGTTCCAACTTTTTCCCACGCAACCGTCTCAGTTGATTCACCACCCGTCTATATGTTTCAACTAATTTCAGATTTTTCCAACTTTATTGACTCACCACCATTCTTAGCGCTGTTAAATGTATGTTCTCTGCCATATGTTTGTTTGCAAATAAATTCTCTGATGTTATCACTTATGTTATGTGTTATATAAACATTCTCTGGCAGTAGGAGATGAGTCCAGACACCGACATAATCCAACAAATTTAAACCCAACGAATTCGTTGGCTAGGCATGCTGTGTGAATGAATGAAGTTGCTCCAGCGAGATATTCTTATCGGCACCTACCGGTGGTAGCAGAGGAAAAGGGACACAACCACTCCAATGGAAGGACCAAGTGGAGACCGAATTGTAGAAAAAATAAACCACTGGCGACTTATGTTGAGCTGCGAAAATCGTTTAGATGGTTAAACGCCATTTAAAGCAAAATAGGGTCCCTAGGAACCTGCATTTTGATCAAGTTATAGTGCTCATAGACGGACGAAAGGGCAGACATGGCTTATTCAACTTATTTTTCCTCCTGAACACTGATACAAATAAATACGAGTAAATACCGAAAGCATGCATTTCTATTCATAAGACGGAAATTTCATACAAATATCGGGAGTACGGAAACTAAAACATCCGGAAATTGAATTTCACTGCCCTCAAATCGAAATTAATATATTTTTTAAATTATACGGACATCTTATTATTAAGTAATATTCATGCTGTTAATAGTATTACTTTTAGCGGTAGCGTTTTTCGTTAGAAATTGAGTCGAAGTCAAAGTTGAGGAAAACGTTAAGTGTCCGGAAACTATGGCGTTTACCCTATCTGTTTCTATTCGTTTATGCCGTTAGGTGAATAAAACTTACACATATGTGCGTAGTAACGCAAGGCATAAAAAGCGCTCCCCTTATTACTCCCTACAACATAATTTAAAGTTTATTTTGTTTTTTACATTGACCTTTTATATTTTTGGACAGAAAATAAATCGCGTTCCTGCCGTTGATTTTTGCAAAGAACATTTTGCTTAATTTTCTATCACTCAGTGATACTTGAACTGCTTCAGATACACAAACCACTGTATACTTTTAGAGCTACTGTATCGACCATTGTCAGTACCTCTCTAACTATATAGAGAAGACAACAAAGCCTATACTGATTAGACATGGCGTATCACGGTTGCAACATCAGTTTATAGTAATATCTGTTACTAAAATCAAAAGCAGACATTCCGTGTTCTACCTATCTGATCAATATAATTGAAGGATGAAATAAACCCTAGCGAACCCCAATTCAAGACTTGATTTAATGAAGCTTATGGTTATCGGATTTTAATCGAATTAGGCGCACGTTTCAATTTACTCGAGCTTCAGTCAAAAGTTGACGTATCAATGTCATCGCTACTCATTGTCAGTTTACATAAGCAAATACTTAAGTACACAATTTAAAAAATGAACAACGAAAAAGAATTCTATTTCAAATTAATAAAAGCAGTAAGGGACAGGCCATGTTTATATGAGAAAACTCATTATAATTATTATAATAGAAAACGGCGAGATGACACATGGCAGGAAGTGGCTGTGGAATGCAATCGCACTGGTATGTAAAATAACGAAATGCAATTCAAAAGCATCATATGCAAACTCTATTTATTGCTTTATTATTTGCAGGCTCTGATTGTAAAGCACGCTGGAAGTTGTTACGTGAAAGATTCTGCAAATATATGAGAAGATTGGGAGGCCATTCACCATTGCCAACAGATACCGCGTATACAAATGAATGGAAATACTATAGGGAAATGCTATTTCTAAAAACATCTATAGTGCCACGGCGGTTAGTTATTTAACGCATTTACCTAGTTTAATTTGTATAATTAATGCATTCTTCGTAGCTCATACAGAGAAAAAGACATTAGTTCCAGTTTAGAAGAACCAACAATGAATGAAGTATTTATTAACGTTAATCGAATAGCTGAAGACGACTCATGTTCTTCATATTCAAACTTAACTAAAAGTGCTAAGCATGCATATGAACATCAAAGTAAATATCCAGTCTTTGATTTGGCGCCATTGAAAATCGAACGTTTAACAGAATCGAATTTATTGGATTATCGCGAATCTGAGAGATCAGAAATTAATAGTACAACAGTGCAATGTGATACGCCAATTACAGTAGTTGGAGACACTGTAATTGATGAATTATTTGTAAAGAATATAGCTACCCTAATACGTGATCTGCCGGTAGAGATTAAGGATCGTTTTCAGGCGAATATGTACGCAGAAGTTTTCCGATTGCGTGCACAACACCGAAAGGCATAGGACGAGCTGCTTTTTTCAATTATTAAAATGCACTTTACATGCATGTTCAATATTTCTATAGCTTAGTCTATGCGCAGCTACTGCCAAAAATATTATTCCTGAGTTGAAGAAGATCGAAATGATGTATTTTCTAATATAGATCCTAAAACATAACTAGCAAATATTTGGAATTAGACATTTTCAGTTGGTATAGTATAAAAATACATGAGTTCTATATATACACAATTGCTAGTATGCCTGCATTTTACAATGTGCATCATATTTTTAGTTGTTCCTTTTGTGAAATCACCGCTGTTGTTATTGTTAAGTATTTTTTTAAGTTTTTGTTATAAATACAGATAATAAGAAATGTTACATGGGCATTGAAATCATTTTTATTAGAAAAAGCTTACAGTATGCATATAGGTACATTGTTTACGGAAAAGTTTATTTATCCCTACGTGCAACTTCAACTACACTACCTGTGGTTTGTAGAAGTTTTTATTGAGTTGTAGTTAGGTATAATACCAGAGAATGTTTATATAATAATAATAATAATAATAAGTTCTCTGATAATACCATATATATACCTGTTATGCTGAGAAGCCTGTCATGGCAGAAATACACTCGGAGAGTTTGCCAAACCACTGCCGAGGGGCGACCCCGTTTTGAAAAATTTTTTTCAAATCACTTTTGATGTTACCTGTACCAGGGCTCGAACCATGGACCTTCGGTGTGGTAGGCCGGCAACACTACCTTCACACCACGGCGGCCGCCTGTTATGCTTTCGGGCCGTTCTAATGATTAAAGAGCATAAATGCTTATCAGTACATACCGTATCAGATTTGACTTCAGCGATATCAGATTTGGAGTATTTTCCCTTTACTATGTTCCAGTTGATTATAAAAACCAGTTATTCGCATTACTTAAATACATTATTAAATTATTATCGCATAAATATAAACGGTTCCGTTTTTGTTATCAAAATACGCTTTGCCTTTTTCCTGACTACAGTTTAGAAGCCACTGTAAATAAAAACACAGCTGTAAAACAGCTGATCAATCAAATCAGTGATGCCAGGAGTTTAAAATTACAAAACATTTAGTGATATTCTTTTTCCCCACTATGGGAAAAATTGAGAGCTCAGACATTATACCTCCACAGCCATAGTGTAATCAATAAGGTGAAGTAAGCTGTCAGTTGTCTGGCTTGAACTTCTTCTTTGTTCTGTCATTCGCCTATCTGAAAATGTGAAGCAAATGTTGTATCCGCAAAAGTGTGGTTTTTTGTGTAAAATAAGTACGTTTCAGTACATAAATTTATAACTATTTTACTCTCTCTCTCTCTATGGCGCGATATACAACAGGTATATCATCATAAACCTCCTAAGAGATTTTTGCGCCAAGCTTCTCTTCCAACTTGTGGTGTGCCGATTTGAATTTTCCCTACAAATTGGTGGGACCTACAGTTTTTTGCCGACTCCGAACGGCATCTACAAAGGAGACGAATTTTTGCTGAGAAGCCTGTCATGGCAGAAATACACTCTGAGAGTTTGCCAAACCACTGCCGAGGGGCGACCCCGTTTTGAAAAACTTTTTTCAAATCACTTTTGATGTTACCTGTACCAGGGCTCGAACCATGGACCTTCGGTGTGGTAGGCCGGCAACACTACCTTCACACCACGGCGGCCGCTATTTTACTATTTTACTACTTCTACTAATATACGAGGTCAACGGTCCTATTTTCGGGTCATAGCTTTTTTGGTAGTTCTTGAAAGCAAAGTTCAGCAAAATCATATCGTGGAAGATATTTTCAAGAAGAAAGGCGATTTATCTTTAGAGATTTGCTTTAATGATTTCACAAAACTGTAGGTTTCTGCAAGGTTTTAAGGAGTTTTCACCTTATACAGTAACTTATATATCACTATAGTAAGGCCCGTGTAAAATCAATACTTTCATTGTTAATATCGCTATGAAATAAGTTCAATTTGTTTACAAAAAAATGTATCTAGGCCTATAGAAAAGCAAATTTTTTCATCTCACATGACCTAAACAGTGCAACGATTCCGATTCATATACAACCAAAGAATATGGTATCCCTATCCTGCATCTTTGACGATGCGCTTAACAGTACCTCACAAAGACAAAAAAAAGTAAGCTTCCGATGTTCAGCATATCGGTTGTGGCACGTGCAGTGTGTGCTGTTGCACCGTCTTGTTGGAACCACATGTTTTCCAATCCCAATTCATCAAGTTGCGGCAAAAAGAACTCGTTGATCACTGCTCTGTAGCGCTCACCATTCACAGTAACCGTTTGGCCCCGACCGATTATTGGTCAAATAAATAGTCAGCAATATTCCGCGTTCTGGAGCAGTGTAGCGTAACATTGTTTATTAACGTGTATTTCGCATGTGTTTACTACACAAATGTCAAAACAGAACTGACTTTAGGGGCCATCGCAAAATTTATAGCATTTTCTGATAGGAGGATTACTTTTGCGCCACCTTAAGTTCGGGTGGAACCCAACATAATATACCTAGTAGTGAACTATTACGGCATCCCAATTTACGCAGGTCTATTTTAATACTTTCAGTTCGTATTGCGTTCAAATAGACAGACAGATAGACGTATCGAGACCCGGACATGGTTACATCGACTCAGCTCATCCTTCTGATCATTTCAGTGTACTTTTTGATGGGACTATCTCTTTTTCTTCTTATACTAACATACAATTCAAGTTCATGAAAGGTATGAAAATCAAAAAAGATATACAACTTCGCTTTTGCTGTGGGGTATTAACTACGTGCCCGAATATTTTGCTTGTGTGTTTCCCGATTTGGCTAATTTTTGGCAAGGGTATAACACATACTACTAAGAAGTAGCTGACCAATTTTCATTGAAATATCAAGATTGAATCATAAACGATTGCCTTTGGAAATAGCAGAAATTTTATGCTGAAATGTGGGCTGCGCCACGCCTACTTCTTCAAAGTTGACAACATTTTTTTGCGGCCGAGTTTTTCTTGAAAAGCTTATTATGTGTGCAAAATCTGGTTGATATAACTTGCTTAGTTGTAGAAATATCGCTTTTTAAATTTTACAAAAAAATTTTTCAGAACTATGTTCAAATTTCGATTTCGCCCATTTTTACAGCAAACAGTTACCTTTATATATAGAACATTATCATAATTTCGTTTCGACAAATCAATTTTTGGCGGAGTTATGGTATAAACAGTTATGTGGAATACTCCACTATAAAAGGTGCGCGCCACACCCATTTTCGAAAATTTAAAGTTTTTGGATTTCTTGGTTTACGGAAGTTTGTTTAAAAGTGAAATATAAATGATGTAAAGCTATTTTACGCAAAGTTATTGCCTGTTTAATATATCTTCGATCCTCTTCAAAATCTTTCATATAAAAGTGGGCGTAACCGATCCCGCCCATTTTTTCCAGGATTCCTGCTGAATTTCGTTTCGATATCATGAACGGTTTTTGATTTATGATTAATATTATTTCTAAATTTGACTTAATCAAAAGTGGGCGGTGCCACTCGCATTTTCAAATATTTCTTGAAAAATTTATTTTATGCCTCAATCTCAATGTATTCACCAATTTTATCCTTATAGGTGTGTTATGTACAGAGTAATCACTTTTTTTGTGTTTTCGAAAATATTCTATATATAAAAAGTGGGCGTGGCTATCATCCGATTTCGCCCGTTTTAAATAGCGCTCGAAGATGAGTACCAAGGAACCTGCATACCAAATTTATTAAGATATCTCAAAATTTACTCAAGTTATCGTGTTCATAGACGGACAGACGGTCGGACGGACATGGCTTAATCAATTTCTCTTTTCGTCCTGTACATTTTGATATATATAAGCCAATATCTATCTGCGTAGCACTGCTAGGTATAAAAAAAGTAATAAGTAATAGTTTCATAAGGCAACTTTTATGGAGAAGCTTCTTATTCAATTTGCGGTGGTATGTTCTTTAGGATTGGAGCTAAATACAGTTTATTATCGACTCAGAACAAGATCTACCATCTCCGCAGACCTTTCTTAAAATTGTTTTAGTAAGAAACCATTTGGATCGATTTCAGCCGAGAAGCCTCTGTAAAGCTACGTATTTTAATTGTGAAATTTTCCATACCAGAGTGAAAGGCAGAAAACTATTCAAGAGTCGTAAAAGGTAGTAAAGTAACATTCAATGGCTTATCCATGGATGTGACCCCTTTCACTTCTCGCTATTGGTCACCTGTTTGTTCTTCACGTTTGATTAAAATACAAAAACAACATTGCAGATGAAAAAAACACGGCTGTTAATGTTAGAAAGTATTTAATTTTTTTACTCCTTTTTTCCAAAAACCCGCGAAAGTTCTTTGAGATTTTACCCTCCAGCCTACCTAGAAAGTACACCCGTACCATTTCAGACAGCGTATGGTTTCTGTCTCTTTTTATTTACTTCACCTTGTTTATTACACTATGCTGCACAGCCAACTTCTTTTTGATTTATCCTAGTTACATGATGTAAACGAGTCGTGCAACAATTGCATTTAACTAAGTTGGTAGGCAGCCAACTTTGGATCAACTTATCGTGCAACTGAAATTGATTCCAAAGTTGATTAACGTCAACAGCTCTTAACTTCAACTTGTTTGATCTCACAACTGTTTTTGTCGTTGTAGTAGGAGTACTTCGCCTTGTCTAGTCGGCGTTAATTAAATGGGACTTTACGGAATAACACGGGGTTATACTGTTCTTGATAATCCTTTGAGAGATATGAATCCGGCACTAGGTCTTTGTGCTACTCGCCCTAGAAGCGGGGTCGGTGGGAATATACTTTTGGATCTTGTGGGTTTGATTATCGACAAAAACACTTCCCGAAGGTTGCAGGTAGTGTGGCCGATATTGACAGTCCTTTGCGCGGATATGAACTCGGTGCCCACCGATACGATATGACCAGTGCGACCTTCCTTACAAGTGTTTTAGTGTTTGGAAAAAGTAAAAAAATTAGTTTTGAGTTTTTTGCATGTAATTTAGGGCTAAATACGTCTGAACGCCAGTATTTCCATATTTTATCATTATCAAGAGTCAGCTGTTTAGCGGCGTTAAAGGAGAGTTACAGAATCGCATTTTCGTTAAGAACAAACGCCAAAATTTGGCGATAAGCTTAACGCTCGGCTAGTGGTTAAAAGTTACAGAATCGGGCTATTGGGTAATTTTTTGGTTTTTTTGTGAATAACTTTTCACTGAAACAAAAATTTGAAATACCGAAGTCAAAACGCGTTGTTTAATACCTCTCCCGATATTTTTTGAGTGTTTTAGCAGTTGTCTCCTAAAGAAAAAAATTACCCTAATTTGTTGATTTAAATTTTTTTTGGATTTAGTTATTTATTGTGTAAAAAGAATCAGATAAATTGAACTGTTGGAAATATTGAAAGTCATACGACATTACTTGAGTGCAGAAAAAGTGGCACGTCATGTGAAAAAACATATTGTGTAAAAGGCCTTTAAATAGTCTGCCAAGCTCTATAACAAGAGGGATTTTAACTTTGCTTTTTCTACAAGCCCTTAAACAAGCGCTGAGGCAACACTACTTTATCAACAAAAATAACAAGTCGAAACAAAAGTAAAACCAGAATAAGGTTAACTTTACAATTGCAATTTCGTATTTGTGAGAGAAATAATTTTCCCACTCTAACAAATTATGGACAGAGCAAGTTGTGAATTAATTAACAAACACCAGCGGAATGGCAGGGAAGCAAGTGAAAACGCATTACAAACATACGGGTATCTATGAATGGATGTATATTGCCAGCTCCACTAGCCACTATAGCGCTCTGAATGTTGGAGCATTGCGGCGGCGCGAGCTAACCTTCAGTCTAGTGGTAGCTAGAGACTCAGTCGAAAAACTACTGTCTACGCGTTTGCAAGTACATTTTTAGAGTTGAATAATATAACCTTCACATAATTATTGATTAAACAAAATTTAGTAAAGGCGTTTTGTGTTGAGGAGGTTGGAATTTAATTTCAATTGTACTAATGATATTCTTCGAACGCACAATGGAATACTTGCAAGAGCTCTATACGAAAGTGCTTAGCTTTGGAGTTGGCATTAGTGGCTATAACAATACGTAAATATTAAGATTTTCTCTTTAAAATTATTTCGTAATTGATGCGATGTGCGCTGTAATAAATGTTTTTTGTGCTTTTTTTGTTTTTGGGTTTTTAACCACCTCCGCATGTTTAGACCGCACAAAGTAGTAGCATTTGGCAATGTCTTGTTAGATCATACCGCTCAGCTTCCACATGCCGATGCTGAGATATTGCAAAAATTTAAAATAGCGGCAGAGTCAAAGGGAGAATTAGATGTGAAAACTTTAGCTAAATTGGGAGCTGCAGCAGCAGGACGGTAAGTTTAGGAATAAGGAACTTATCAGTCAATCAATGGGTTGATCTAAATGATGTGCTGATAAAGAATATACACAAAACTGATCATTATCAATAATTTTGTTTGTTTATTTTTATGTAAAAACTGTTCACTGCTTAGTGCCAAATTTGAGATAAATGCCGGTGGTTCTGCTTTGAATACGGTGCGCATACTTAAACAACTAGGTACGGATGCACTTTTTATGGGCGCTATTGGCGAAGATAAGGCTGCTGTGAAATTAAAAGAGATTCTTCATGAACGTGAAATTGAAGCGAGGTGAGTTGTATGTGGGAATTTCCAAGAGGAAGTTACAAATATTAATGTAGGTTGCATGACTAAGTGCGATTTATTAAAGTCTTGCGGGTAGCTACAACTTTGTAAATGTATATACTGTTTATGCCTATTTATGTATGTCTGTTTATGCTTAACAATGTAAGCTGGAGTTAAATTTTAATGTTCTTTATGTTGGTTAAAAAAATATTTTGGTTTTGCGTTACTTTCGTCTTAACTTAGAACAACACACATTGGTATTGAATCACGAAAAGAATAGGAAAGGGAAATGTGAAACAGTTTATACCATAATTTTTGTATAAGGTATTTTTAAGTAGGTTTCCAAGGCACCCATGCCCGCCTGGCCTCCGCACCCGAATCACTAGGACTTTACTTTACCCATGAGATTTCAAACAAACCGTTCTAGCAGCAAACCGGAGCGTTCCGTTCCCATATTCCCAAAACTACTTAAATTTTCGGGTGGTGTTTGACGGTTGCATCAACAACGACAGGTCTGCCCTACATTTAGTCTCGCAATACTAACTTCCTGCACTCCGTCATATTAGATGACACAGTTAAATGCAAAGTTCTTATCTCGCTAGTGGCCATTAAAACCCCCGACCTAAAACTTTGGGGATTTTTTTTGCTGCTACAACAAAGACTAACTTAATTTAGGCTCGGCTACTTGAGATGTGCAACAAAGGTAGCGCCATTTTACCAATATAACAAATGCATTTTTGTAATCTTGAGTTGTTGTTGTTGCTGTTAACAGTGCTTCGCCCTGCCCAATGGGATCGATCACTCTAAATTGTCATCAGGCTCTTCTAACGGAAGTCCGAGGAAACGCGCAATTTCCACAGGGTTGGACCAGAGTGATGTAGGTGTTAGAAGAGTGGGTTCAACTGAACAGGAGAAGATATGTATGGTATCATGAGGGGACTGCCACATGCAGGGCATGTGTTTGGTATGTTGGGGTTCAGTCTGGATAAGTAAGAGTTTAACCTATAACAATATCCAGAGCGAAGTTGTGCTAGTATGATTCTAGTCTCCCTCGGAAGTATACGCTCCTCTTCAGCCAATTCAGGTGGTTGAGTATTCTGTAATCTTGAGTCATTGACCTTACTTGGAGCCCCCATGTTTATGTCCCTTTATGGGCTACAAAGACTAACTATACATTTTTCTGCACGTTAATAGCTTTTTGTTTGCATTGTTTAGTTTCCGTCAAAACTTTTTAACAACATAATTTAATGAGTTCTGATATATTCTAGCTGCGTTTGCTCTGCACTCACGCATGATATAATGTACATACATACGTACAAGTAGTATGTACATACATACTCGCCCCCGCATTTGAATAGCTAAAAGCTTCAATTTAAGTCACGCCTCGCTGAATTGGTTAAAATGCACAACAAAAAAGGGCTCAAAACATGTCTTGGACATTTCCGCTCTTTGTGTAAATCGTTTCTGCAGTTATGGCCCAAAAGTTCATTTGCATATGAACGTACATGCATACATACATGCATAGTACATTCTATTAAAGTGGTGTATTGGGGGAACATCACCTGAATATATTTTTCGAGCTTTAATTTTATTTATATGCGGGTGTCTTTATTACACATGACCGCCTACTAATTTGAGCCCGACTTTTAACCATTTCCATTTCACGTTTGGTGGTGTCATTATCATTTCTCGGCTAATTATTTGTATTTCATGCGTTTGCAATGGTTTCGAAAAACCAATGCATGCGCTTCTCAAATCAAAATATGTGTGTCATTGACTCATGACTCTTCAAACCCTTGTGGATTCTTATTTCCTTATAATAGTCAAACAATGCGATATATATATGCATTCATATCAGTGTTTACATTAAGACGTATTTAAAAAACAAAAAAAAGCCAAAAGTACACTGGGCACCCGCATTACGAAAAATGTAAAATGGTCGTCGAATAAGTTTCGTTTCATCAAAAATACTTCATATTGTTGAATTTGCGGCGCACTGCGTTCTTGTTACAGTCTAATGTACACACGTATGCTATTTGTTGGCGCGATTGTATGCTTTAGCTTTTAATCAACTCAAATTAAATAAAAACGGTTTGTACATTCACTTGCTTTTTTTAAAGATTATAAATTAGTCAACTTTATCTGGTATTATTTGCATATCTTATCTGTTTTAAGGTCTGGGCTGTGGTGTGCAGTACTCTAATTGAAATCCAGCTAATTCTGAAACGCAAAAGACGTCGCCAACGATTCTTCATGATTCCTCAGAAAAATAAAACTAGATTGGCATTTTTAGCTGCTTGTTAATTGTGATAACCCGCAGTGTTCTTGCTTATTGCTCTCTACAATTGTAGCGCAGTTTCTTGAGATAATTCATTTACGAAAAAAGTCTTTACCTGTATGCTATTGATATTTTGATCTTTATTTCTCTTTTACTTGCTGTAGATAGAGAATTTAATTTTTTGTAAAACATGACTGTCTCATCTAATGCCCATTTCATAAGAATCCCATTAGTAATATAGACCGATTAGCGACAGACAGTCGTGATCTTTGCATTTAGTTTATTAGCTTTATTTACCATACCTACCAAACTTACCTACAATTCATACGCAGCGTTTTGAACTGCTCATATCAAATAGTTCCCGCGGTAGTTGGGCCAGTACCGCAAGGTGCTAGTACCTGAGCGTACCGGGCTCATTCCCGGCGAAGGACACTCAATAACACTCCCCAGAACCTTCGGGGATTCTGCCAAACATTCAACTGTTTTTTCATTTGAGAAAACAATTCTAAACAAAAAAAAAAAAAATTAATACATTTTAACAATAATAACGTATTCAGATCGTTTTTTTCTTTTTGAAATGATTTTTAAATATACTTTCACATTAATGTTGAAGTTGACACTCCATTAAATTATTTACTATAAATCAATACCGTAATTTTCATTGTTAGTCTGTGAGACAGTTTTAATAGTTTTAGTCAGAATTGAATTATTACCTTTCATTATGGCAGGTTAGTACACTACCACTATAGCATGCGGATAAATCAGCGAAATAAAGCTGTATCCGTTACTTTTGAAAATTTACAGCCCAGGAAATGGTTCTAATCTGTTTTCTCCAAACCTAATTTCCCCTACAGCTTCCTATATATTTAAACTAAAATACTAAGCTTTGTAGAAGGGATCTCGTAAAATGATTTCATTTCAACAAAAAAGGGGCTCTTGTGTGTTGTACATTTTGCCCTGTCAATACTACATAGGGCGGACAATTTGCCCTTTTTGCTTATTGAAATTCACCTTTGTATGAAATGAACACACATTTTGTGTGATGTTTTGTCTTCATATTGCAATCGAACACGAAAAAAGAGGGCAATAAAAAAAGCGCATTTTTTAGGTTGAAACGAAATCACAATTAGTAATTTTTTTTTAACCTTTTTATTACAAAGGTTATAGGGCATAATTTAAAACTCATTTCCCAAAACTATAGTTAATTTTTTTTAAACACATATCCTTTTAAACTCACAACAAACACTAATTGGCAAATGAGAACAAAAATATTAGGCGTGTTCCAATCAGGAGTGCTTCAGATCCAGATAGAAATTTTGCATGTAAATGCAACAACAACGTTGTGATCTTAATACTTATCTGTATCAATTTCGGATCCGTATAGAAGCTCTGTTCGTTTAGTTTTTTTGTAGTACATTTTTTGACAGCCAACCCTTATTTGCTTAGTAGCACAGACATACTTATATAAACACACACATATACACAAACAACTCTCATACAACTGATCCGTATCGTTCCTGTGAGATCTTGATCGTGATACGGATCTGGATAGCTGATTGGAAAGCAACTATTAATTGTCATGCCATTTTAAATTTAGGGGATTTAGAATATGCCCGAGGTAGGCATACCGGTCGTAGGAGGCGACTAATATGCACAAAGGTAATGACGTGCAACTCGATGGTTGATCTACGGATATGATGCCTCTCACCTCCCATTACCCATCTTATCCTTCCTTACGGAAGGAGGGGTGACATGATCTAGAAGGTTTAACTGGTCATAAATCGCTACCACGACAGTCGGGCAGTACCGCAAGGGAGTACCGGAGCGTACCGGGTTCATATCCGGCCAAGGACTGCCAGTTCGACAGCACTCCCCAAAACCTTCGGGGAGTGTTTTTGTCGTTACAACAACAACAACAACATGTTCATTTCTTGGTCAGAAAAGCACCTCTCTGTATACCTTTCATGAACATTATATATATAATGGTATTATAACTTTGATCCGATGTTTGTAAATATGAGAAGAAGAAGAGATAGACCCACCAATAAGTATTCGGAAATGATCAGGGCGATGCGCTGAGTTGATTTCAGCATGTCCGTCTGTACGTTCGTCCGTCCGTCTGTCTGTCCGTCCGTCTGTTTGAACGCAAACTAGTCCCTCACTTTTAGAGATATCTCGATGAAATTTGGTAAGAGGCAGCCATTTTGTAAACCATTGAATCATTTGTCGGAATCAGCATTATCGGACCAATACTCGTACGCATAGCTCCAATATAATCGATTTTTCAGATAAACGGTGTTTAGCCTATAACTGCTGCAATTAAAAACTAGAAACGTAAAATTTTGCAGTTTAAGCACATATTATATATGTAATGTGTGTACCCTTAAAACCGTGATGCGTATTCATGAAAGGTATAAAGTCTTCGGCACAGTCGAAGACAGCCCTTTCCTTATTCGTTTTACTTTGATTTCAATTGAATTCTTGCAACTTTTCTAAGCAGACAGTCAAGTCAAAATCTATTCTAAAAAGTTAAAATCACCATCCAGCCATTTTAAATTTAAAATACATTTTAGAGTTAAATAGGTGTTTGAAGTCGACTATTGCAGAGTTAAAATGGTGTTTATATTAAAATCTTGTTTAATTCAATAAAACTCTACTTTTATTTGACTATGACTATGGCCCAGTATCTCTACAAATCATACTTCCTTACACCCTTAAACCCAATTATTGATTTCATACTATTATTGTTTGAAACACTGATCAAATATTTGGCTACGAATTCACCGGTCTCTCATAGAAATGAGAGTGTCTGCAACAACAACACAAGAACGCGTGCGATTTTTTTTTTTTTTTTGAAAATTACTACATATTCAAATCAAATTGCGGCTTTCGGATTTTGTACACCGCTCGACAACTTTTGATGGAAAAGAAAATATTTAACCACAAAATTAAATAAAAAAAAAATTCAAAACCGCTTGGAACCGTTTCCGACTTCATTCTTCTTCAGATTAAAATAGCGGTTACTCTTTCGGTTCCAAAAAATGAAGCTAGTTTCAGAAGTTACGGTTTTGATTTCAGGCCTTGAAGAGCACAACGACTTCGTTATCTGTTATCTGTATTATTCGATTACTTCGTTATAGCTATATAGCAATAGTGTTACTTTTCAAGGCATGCAAACACATCTTTCTACATTTTCACACAGAATTTCCCTTTCGAATAACCCAACTTGTATAAACTTTTCATTTGTCATATTTTCTCTACCTTCAAAATCGCGTGCTAACTACATACAGATATTGAAAAAAAAAAAACAATAATCTACTTAACTATGTAAAAAACAGTAATAATATACATATAATAGAGTAATAGAAGTGAATGCTGTGCAGTTTATAATTCCGTTCACAGCTTGCATTACTCAACAAAGCATTATATTTCTTTTAATACCTTGACTGAAAATGAAATAATACATATACTCGTATTTAATTTGCTCCGGTATTGGTAAGTACATGAAGAGATAAACCCACCTTTAATTGTACAGAAATGAACAGGAGAGAGGATTGACTTCATTTAGCCAAACGAGTTTGATTTGAATTCAAACGATTCCCCGATTTTTTTTTGACAGTTTTGCTAGTTTAATTCGGAAAAGTATAGGATTGGTCCAGACCTGTGAAATTTTATTAGTAATCAATTAATTAGACGGATTTTTTAATTGGTAATGGTTATTTTAATTGATTACGATTAGAAAAAATACAAAAAAAAAAGTGATTAGTTTTTATTTTTTTGAATTATCTTTAAATTTTTTCAATATTGTTGATGGTTATATGTTATGTGCTTCTACAACAATAGATACTGAAAAAAAAAATATTAATAAAAAAAAAGTAATCAAAAAAAAAAAAAAAATCAAAAGTAATCAAAACAATTTTTTGATTATTTTTGTTCTTTTTAATAATCGTAAATTTTTTAATTAATTGGAAAATAATAATTAAGAATTGAAAGTAATGATAATCAATCCTTAAATGGAATCTCAAGAAAATAATTAATCAAACCGGTAATCATTACGATTAGTAATCATTATTTAACAGGTCTGGTTTGGTCATAGAGTTTGATATCAAAATACAATAAACTTGTTAAAATTAGATCGAAAGTTATTTTTGATAATTGGGTTCCATATAGTTTATTGCAAAAAAAATTATTATTAAAACTTTTTTTTTATAAAGCAGGCAAGATTTGCCTAAAAAATCGCCAATCTTGGTGTACAGAATCTAAAAAACTGAATAATATGGTATACTTTTTTTCGTGCTTTCTTACCTTCACGCCACTCAATCATTCAATGACATATTATAAGGGGTATAATGCTGTCGGCACGTCCGAATGCAGTACAGCCCTTATTTTTATTTAGTACTAAACTTGCCAATTAACTAAGGGCGTGAGATATTACAAACAATATCTAGATATATTTATGAATGCAATTTATTATTATATAAAGTATTTGTAACTTCTATGTGAATACGCAAACACTGAACATTTACTTAACATTTTAACAAATATACTCAAAACAATTTCACTAAAAAATGTTTTCTTTCCCCAGATTAGCAACGGTGGACAATGCACCAACTGGCCAATGTCTTTGCATTGTGAATACGGATACCAAAATGAAAGCGTTATACGCAAATATAGGCGCATCTGCACATCTAAAGGTTGATCATGTGCGAAAGGTAGAACACGATGAGGAGCAGGCCTTTCTACGTCCTGTAGATCGTAAACAAATCATTTACATCGAAGGCTTCTTTATACCACAACGAGAACCAGTTTGTGATTATATTATACGAAATTATATAAAAGAACGACGCCGTTTAGCCATAAATTTAAATGCTGAATATATTATAGAAAACAATTTTGGACATTTGTATGAGCTGGCTAGTGCGGCCTTTTTCATATTTGGTAATCGTAAAGAGTATATGGCTTTTGCAACAAGACTGGGTTTTGAGTCGATTGATGATGCAGCTAAACATTTGTTGAATGAAAACAATAGCACACCCAAAATAATTGTGGTGACAAATCGACATGAATGTGTGCAATTGATAACAAACTATCAAGATGAACATGCACCACCTGGAGAAATAACATTTCAAAGCTTTCATGTACCACGTGTGGAAGATGTTGTTGATACAACAGGTGCGGGTGATGCATTCGTTGCGGGCTTCTTACATGCTTGGCTAGAGAAACGTTCGTTAAGTGAATGTATACGTGTGGCGGGTAGTGTGGCTGCCAAAGTGGTGACTGTTGTTGGTTGTAATTTGCCGTGAATGAGTTGATATGCGACAGCAGGCTGCGCCAATTTACATGAACTGCACACAACTACTTTAGTTTAATTTTAAGTTAAACAAGTTTTAAATTAATTTTTATATCATACATTAGGCTCATTCTATATCAATCAGAATTTCGTGCAAAACTTTTATTTCAGTATACAAATTCAATTGAAGTTCGCAAATGTTATGTTATATTTGAAAATGTATATCTCTGCAGTGCTGGTGACAGGCGGTGCAAAGATACGCTGGCCTATCAAAAAATTTTTGCCTGTGGATATGTACTGTTTTTAATTTTAGTAATTTTTTTTTATTTGGTATATGATGAAATAAAAGTTCGAAACATTGCATCTGTGTACTGTAAACTGCTTCATTAATATTGTCATTGTCGTGTTACGCTAGTTTGGTAGGGCTTTCGCAAATCGGTCGCAACTCATGCCATATGCATCCATACATATGTAAATACATACATCATATTGTTGCAATATCTCACCATTGACTCATTTTTCTATTTCATTTTAGCATCGCGCCTGCACAAATTAAAGCAATGTGTATTCTATTAACTGTACAATAAAATATGTATTGTAGTTCCATAAATGTACTTAAGCTTTGTTATGTACTCAAGTGTTATTGCAATGTCGCTCATGCACATATAATGTGTAATTACTTCTCAAGTGAATTTTGTATATTGTAGCCAACCTCCTACACTTATAATCTATTTATTCCTGCCCTTTATAGTTTAATGTTAATTTATCTTGTTATGAATTAAGTTATTAATAGAATATTTTAAAAATTGACTCATTTTTGCAATCATCATTGCAATCAAAAATCGAACTGGTCATATTGGTATGCAATTAATTACGTTGATAATTGATGTATATACATATGCCCATAAAGTCGCGTAAACTTGATATAAGAAAAAAAATCGATTTTTTTTCCTACTATAGCTCAAAACTTGCTTAGATGACAATAACTTCATAGTCACTGCTGTTTATTAAATTCAAACTTTTAAATTTTCATACAATTTATTAACGAGCAAGCTCTATTTTTTAATAAAATAAAAAATTGTGCATTTCATATGAAAACCACTGTTTTCATTGTATGCCTGATATCTACATATGCATGTTGGCATGAACGTACGTCTTTCTCATTTTATTAGGTTTAAATACGTCACTAAACCAGTAAGCTTGAACATTCATCAACGTTTTTTAACCCTTCGCTGAGCTATATATTTTACTTTTAATTGTTTATATATTTTTTAATGACGTCTGCTATCACAAATATAACAAAAAGAAATCTACATATACTTATAAATAAATATATTTTGACTAGGATCAAACTAAACAGATTTGTATTCTCTGACCTCGCTTTCGATTGCTTTAAACAATTAGCTTTCATTTTCACGGTAGTACTACTCGTAGTTTCATATACAAATCTATTTTCGATATAAAAGTCAAAGTATCTGATGAAAAGATTTTAATATTATACACACATATTTGTGTATTATAAAGTGAAACGGCCAGTTCCATTAAAGAAATACTTACACTTAAATTTTTTTTATAAAGTTTTGTAAAATGACAGTCCCACATACAAACTTCAATTATAAGAGCCATTTATTTTCTTAAAATTTTCGAGACTTTTCTAAATGACTTAAGCTGAATATGTATGTAATTAAAATTGTATTAAACAAATTTACCTAAGCCTTTAATTAAATAATTCAAAATGGTTGTAAGTGCCTTAAAAAAGAGCTAAACCAATAAATGTATACGTAAATATGTTCGGCAAGCAATACTTCCAAATCCAAATATGATTACCAAAAAAATATGTGAAAAACAATCACACAAATTTTAAAAGCTTATAAATTAAAATAAATGATATTTAAATATGACGAAATGGATGACAATCTACGAGAGTGGCTAACAATTTTTTATTAAGAAAAATTCACCGACTTCTATGTATAAGGAGATTATATAAATACTTAAAATGTGTAAATTTTAAGCTAGTCATAGTTACCGGGATGTTTCTATTTCCACGACCGCCGGGTTTTTGAACCGGAATTACTCGGGTTTTACACGGCCGATGGCTGTTAATTCAGTATAACCCTGTTTAATCCTCACCCATGAGTCGGCTAAACAGGTTGTTGTTGTTGTTGTGGTAACGACAAAAACACTCCCCTAAGGTTTTTGGGAGTGTTGTCGACTTAACAGTCCTTGGCCGGATTTGAACCCGGTACGCTCCGGTACTCCCTTGCGGTACTGCCCGACTGTCGTGGTAGCGATTTGTGACCAGTGAAACCTTCTAGGACATGTCACCTCTCCTTCCTTCCGTAGAGCAACCATCGAGTTGCCTTTTGCGACCCGTATGCCTACCTCGGGAATAGGGTTAAAAATCTATCCAAAATCTTTCACAAAGGCGGACAGACGGACACTACGAGCTTTATACTTTATACATAAAAAAAAAAATTCTGACGTGTACATGAAAATTGCCGATACACGTGTATTTTTATTTTTTCTCCCCTTTCCGAAAAAGTATATTTGGTTCATAGGACAAAACTAAAGCTCGTTTTTGTAACGCAGTGTAAGTACATTCCCACAGCAGCCGGTTCTATCGACTCGGGTTTTACCCGACCAAAGGCTGTTATTTCGACTCGCCCCTGCGAGTTAGGGGTTTAGAATATGCCCGAGGTAGGCATACCGGTCGTAAGAGGCGACTAATATGCACAAAGGTAATGACGTGCAACTCGACGGAAGGAGGGGTGACATGACCTAGACGGTTTCACTGGTCATAAATCGCTACCACGACAATCGGGCAGTACCGCAAGGGAGTACCAGAGCGTGCCGGGTTCAAATCCAGCTAGGAACGGTTAATTCGACAACACTCCCCAAAACTTTCGGGAGACAATAGTCATGCTGGGCCAACTTCGTTCTGGATATTGTAACAGATTAAACTCTTGCCTATCCAGACTTGTCCTCGGCATGCCAAATGTCTGCCCGGCATGCGGTATGGCTCCCCATGACACTAACCAATTATTCATCTGCTCAACTGAGCCTACTCTTCTAACAGCATTTTCATTCTGGTCCAACCCAGACTTATTAAATTAGATTAGTAATTAGTAATCAATTAATTAGACGTATTTTTTAATTGGTAATGATTATTTTATTTGTTTCTCAAAAAAAGCAATTATTAATTGATTACGATTAGAAAAAATCAACAATAATCATGAATTTCGATTTCTAAAAAAAAATAAAAAAAAAAAGTTTGAATAACTTTTTTTCTGCTTATTTTTGATTTTTTTCAGTATTGTTGAAAAATGCGACCAAAATTGTATATGTATGGGTAATTTGTCTCTTAGTTTAAGGTTTTTTGCGGTTATTGGACAAACGGAAGCAGCTAGACCCATCAAAGTTGGCACTTTTTTAAAACTTAGATAACCATAAAGAACTATACATTTGTGTAAAGGTTATTGCTTCAGCTTTCCATTGGTGTATAAATCGTCAAAATGCGCCCAAAATAGTGGATGTCAAAAATAATAAAAAGTTATCAAAACAATTTTTTTTGATTATTTTTGATTTTTTTTAATAATCGTAATAAATCATTATTTTTTTGATTATTTTTTTAATCATTAAAAATTGAAAGTAAGGGTAATCAGTCATTAAATGGATTCTCAAGAAAATAATTTATCAAACCGGTAATCATTACAATTAGTAATCACTATTTAACAGGTCTGGTCCAACTCTTTTAAAGCCGCAAGGTTTCCGGGACTTCCTTTAGAAGAGCTTGATGGCAATGCTAGGTAAGTTACTACTAGGCAGGGCGAAGCATCGCAACAAGTTAGTACTGTTAATATGTTGATAGTAAAAAATGCAGCACATGAGCTTTAAGCCGAGAGTAGTGTTTTGGTGTCAAAGCAACAGCAACAGAGGCCACCCTTACTATCTTCTCCCATGATTCAATTATAATTTTGCTGCCTGCCTATGAATTCGCAAAAAAACCCGTGGGTTGGATATTGCTCAGCCCACTTTCAGTGCTGCTCGGGACTTGCTGATGACAATATATCATTATTGAAAGACATAGTTATATCTTATAAATATCGCTTTGGTTAATCAAAAAAAGAAAGAAATGAAAACTTTTACATAGTGGCAAACTCAGAAAAAATATTTTTACATATTCTTACTGTGCCATTCCACTTCTATTAAATTTTTCGTTCCACCAACATTTATTGTCTTCTATTTTTTTCATGTTGACTATTATTTTTCACATCGAACAAAAATTATAAAAAATTTTTAACTTTGGTCAATAAATAAAAAAAAAATGTATTAACTGCCTAGTTAAAGGTAAAAACCTGCGAAATCCTTGGAAGGGTTCTGCAAGATGGCCGGTATTCGCCCAATATTAGCAACTACCTCGAAGTGCTTGACATTGCAAAGCAGTTTTGGCGCAGATGCTCAATATGCAGTCTATCTCAAGCACATTTGTCTACGACACTTTGGCACAAAAAAATGTATAGGGGTAAGATTAAAGTGGAGGTCTAAGTATCAAAAATATTTTGAGCATTTGTTTCTCTATTTAACAGGAGAAATTAACTGCTACTGGAGGTGAAGGAAAAGACAAAAAGCTTCCTATGTAAGATTAAACTAAGACATATCGCTAAACGAGAGTTAAAGATTTGGCTAAAGATTAGATCTGACTAAGGATAAAGCGGTTGTTCGATGGGATTGGCTAGGCTTGATGTTAAACTTTGACTTTGGCCAAAATATGGCGATGTGGTCTACTCCCCTTGAAAGATCGGTCATTGTGAATATTTCTAGCTTAGCTTGAGGTCGGTGTTGTTGTTACAGCAGTACTTCGCCCTGCTTACCCACAATGATGTTTGCAAAAGAGTTGATTTCATTTAGAACACGGTCTGTGGATGTCGTACACTGTCTTAATAAAGATCCTACGTGTTTAGATTTTTTTAAGACTGAGCATATATGCCTTACTGTGTAAAGAGGGTTCAAGTACAATAAGCGGACATCTCGTAGCAGAGGGCGGTGTTCTGGTATTTCAAATGCGTTGGCCAAAGTTTCCAGGCCTGGCGCATTCCAAATCGGTGGATGGCGTTGTTTCTTATGACAGTAGATATAAGCAGGGACTTAATATGGATATATTAGTCGAGGCAAGACAGTTTCTTCCTAGCAAGCAGGGTGCGCTTTCATTCAATGTTCTAAGTGTAGCATGGTCCATTTTTCTTAGGTTCTTACCCCTGACGTCGGCTAGTAGACTTGTGCGCCATGGAGAATGGTGAGCGTTGAATGCGACAAGAATTTAACTTTGTCAATTCACGATCGGTTTGGTGGACTTTATAAATGGTACAAGGTTTTACGAAATTGCTTAGTGGCAGCTTCGAATGTTGTAGGCCATGTCCGTCCATGGTTGGCGAGTTTATTTGCACTTGACGACTGTGCGGGGGACCAAGAGCTGAAGATCTAATTCCACATGCGTGCTCGTGGTGGTAAAAGACAGGACTGGGTATATGGCTGCGAACTACGCATAACGCGAACCTTGAAGTGTTTGATTTTACTAATAGGTTCATAAATTTATTTTCTGTAGACAATATAAATTCTTTTCCATTGGCAATGTTCTACTGGATCACACTGCCCGGCTTTCAGCAAGCGAAATTCACGTATTGCAAAAATTTCATATACCAGAAAATTCAAAAGGTGAATTGGATGTGGAGACTTTGGGAAAACTAAAGCACGATGCATGCAAAAGGTGAAATTCTTGTGCTAAACATTTTGAAAAAATAAAAGTAAAAAAACTTCTTAGAAAGCGCCTAAAAGATACTTTGAAAAACTTTTTAAAGTCGGATATAAAAAGGTCAATTGATAATAGTTGCCTGCCATTTTTGTATGCTTTTAGGCGCTTTCGATTTGAACACTTTGAGGCTAATGTGTTGAGGTACAATGGCACCCAACGTGGTAAATCAACAAAAGTATTTAAACGTTAATTAAAATCAACAAATTAATTTTTTATTTCTTAAATTTGTGTAGAGTTAAATGCGTTGAAGGCCCAGGCGGTTCAGCTCTAAATACAGTGCGTTTAATCACTTCTTTAGGTTCAAATGCGCTCTTCATTGGCGCTGTGGGTGATGATGACGCCGGAAAAACATTGAGAAAATACTTCAACGAACACAAAATAAATGCACAGTATGTAATAATACCAAATACTACTCACATAGTACATGTACATGGGCGTACAGAGTGAGCGAAAGAGTGGACTGCTGCACGTGAGACCCCGATTTTACTCTGCTTTGTAAGTCGTGCCACTTAGGCTGTTCTTTAGTGATAAGCATATACAACAAACTAAATTATGCAGTGAAGTCTAAAAGATATGATATTCTCATACCCGATCGGCAAAGCAGTTAGGCCTGGTTTTTCAGTCTTCGGTTAAGCTCAGTTTAAACTAAGTTTGCTTAAACTCGGCATAAATTTAAACTCCAGTTAAACTGCAGAGCGGTTTTTCAGTGAGAGTTAAAGGCCGCTTTTAAGATTTGGTTTTTATACGGCAACATTGGTTTTTTTTTATCTAGATACGGCAACAGATGACATTTGTTTATATATTCAACGCCATTGCTTCTCCTCAGTATTGTAATAGTTAGGATTTCGCTAATTTCTGCATCACTATAATCACTTTCGTCAGATGATATATCCAGTATTTAATTAAATATCAAAGTATCGTCCTTAATTAATTATTGTTTCACAACCAAAACCATCAAATACGCAAACAGCTGACAGGTTAACTAGAGTTTAACCCTGCCAAATTGGCCGCTTAACTACGTTTAAACTTTGTTTAAAGTTGACTGAAAAACTGCGTAACAAGTTTAGGCTTAGTTTAACTGACAAATTGAGTTGAACTTGTACTGAAGAACCGGGCCTTAGTGAATAAAAAATAAGTGGATAAAGCAGTTCGTGGATTCACAGCATTTCGATAACCGTAATCGAATGGCAAGAGCTGTAATTTGTTTTAACTGCGCTCCGCTGAATATCAAAATTGTGAATCAAAATAAATTAAGATGGAATTCAATAAGAGGCAATTTATTGGTTTTTAAAAAAAATAAAATTCACTAATTGTATTTTCCACCAGAAGTCGTGATCAGATGAAGCTCAGCGAAAATATGTCCAAAGAGCCATTAGACCTTATGCCAATTCATTGGATAAACGTGAGCACAGATTTGAATGCTTTGGGACCACCAACAAAATCCTTTTGTAGAATGTAGATGAGAATTTGCTCTTGAAGGCTTTTGCTATTCAAATGTGCTTATTGAAAAAGTAACTATGAGATTCCATTTTTGTTGTTGGCTACCATTCCAAGCACGTAGTCCTTGCCAACTTCCTTCAGCTAAGATTCGAAGGCATAAATACAGGTTTTGTTGACTGCTCTCGATATAATCAATGGAGGGATTTCATTGCAAATGAGGCCTAAAATGCGAATCTATGCATTTTTATTTGATTGAAACTGCCTAATGACCCTTTTGAGCAAAAAAGATTTGTGAATTTTATTTGTATTGTTACTTTATTATTCATTCCACTTACTCGACATCGGCCTGCTCGAAATTTTTAACTTTTCGCTTCATTTAAGTTGAAATAAATTGTAATTAAATCCTTTTTTTATCAAATAAATTTTTTCCATACATAAATGAATCATAACTAACCATGCAGTTAAACGACAAAAATCTTTTGACACAATCCGCTGCGTGAGTCGGTAGAGCAGGTTTTCGACGGTTATAGTAATAGCGTCAATTTCGCAAGCGTGGGGAGTGCGAATCGGATGGCATTCTCGGGTATAGCATTCGTCGGTTACTGTAATAGGCATGTTTGACTATCACGTGGATGATTTGTGTCGAATGCATAAAAAGTATAATGTAGTTCTATCCAGGCGGGCACTACCCGAAACTGGTTTTGTATAACACTGGCAATCCAGGTGATCGGGTTTAACCTTCATAGAAGTTGATGATTCCGAATCATGGCACGACTTTCTCTTAGTTATAACGAAGTTTTTTTAATTTTATTTTATTTCAATTTCGTAACCATCAAAAAACGTGGTTACGTCGCGTAACCGCGAGAAATTGCACGTTTTTTGTAAATATTTTTGTGGACAGAAAATACCGCAAACTTTGTATAAATACTAGTTCACAAGAATTAATAAACAATGTAAGCACTTTTTTACACGAAGTTTCGTTTGCGTTTGCATTTTATTCACTATTGTGCATTGTTTGTTTTTGACAGCGTTGCCATGTACGCTGGAATCGCGGTTACATAAACTGCATTGCCAACGGTTACGATTTTCGGTTAGATAATCTTCCAGGTACAAAATTACCGGTTACGCACAGAATTGACCCGTTAATGTTAACTAGCTACAGCCTTTTATATGTGCTTCGGAGTAGTGACAAAACATAGTTTCTAGCTGAAACTAGAGGAAGAGACAAACCTTCATGTTTGCATATACGGATCAAGAAATATGTCAGTACACCTAAAGATAGTAACAAAAATTCAAAAACTACCATGTTCTCTACTCTCCAGATCTTATGAAACTTCGGTTCATCTATTATGGAAATCAGATCCATGTTCTGGTATTCAATAAAATATTTTGTATATCGATAATCTCTTAAGCAAAAAGCCAACTTAAAAAAGTTTATGATGGGTAATGCCTTTGAAGATGACTCAAATTGTGCCGCATAGCCTGACAGAATTGAATCTGTTCTTAGCGATCTGTGGAAAGTTTTGTTGTACAAGGTGGCGCAAAAGTAAGCTTCCGATGTTCAGCATATCGGTTGTGGCACGTGCAGTGTGTGCTGTTGCACCGTCTTGTTGGAACCACATGTTTTCCAATCCCAATTCATCAAGTTGCGGCAAAAAGAACTCGTTGATCATTGCTCTGTAGCGCTCACCATTCACAGTAACCGTTTGGCCCCGACCGATTATTGGTCAAATAAATAGTCAGCAATATTCCGCGTTCTGGAGCAGTGTAGCGTAACATTGTTTATCAACGTGTATTTCGCATGTGTTTACTACACAAATGTCAAAACAGAACTGACTTTAGGGGCCAATCGCAAAATTTATAGCATTTTCTGATAGGAGGATTACTTTTGCGCCACCTTGTAGTTGTGTTGTAGGACATGAGAACCATGAAGAAAATGAACAGATGAATTGATGGACCTTGACTAACTAACCCTATAATAATGGACGGGTTACCTAGTAAAAAAGGACGCCATGAAAACTACCAACAGACTACCCAGTCAGAGTGGAACTAGGCATTTTCCTCGAGCATTACATGGGATCTTAACGGGGTTTTGTGGTCTCCAATATGACCTCGTAGACTAAATGGCAATGCACTTTCTCCGCAGGTTTCTCCACACCGAATGCCTTCCACTTCACAATTTCTAGCTGTACTTCAGAATAATCAGTTGTACTCAAGAAATTTAAAAAAAATTATCAGAATAAATCGTTCGAATACAGAATCTGTAAAATGCTCTTCTGAAAAGTTAACTGTATTTCAGATCGTCAATTGTACTTTAGAGGACTTCAGCGACTAGTTATTAAGCGAGTTCTGGTTCTGTGGAAATGGGTTGCCGTAATTGTGTTGGCAAGCTCTTGTAGTACATTTTTCAATACCCTAAATATAAATTCGAAACTCTTTTGAAAAGTATAAAGTAGTTTTCATTTGAACTGCATTTTATGCTTCTCTTAAGTAAATTTTACGGAATCTGAAGTAACATTTACAGTTTCTTAAGTACAACTGACTATTCTGAAATAAATCCGTATATGCCAGCTAGAGCTCTTGATAATCGACTAATATATTACTCGACTAATTGATCTTTAATAAGTTTTTTAAAAAATAATCAATTATCACTATTAAACTAGTTGACAGATTCGACAATTTTTTCACTAATGTTTTCCTGCGGTTAATGTGACTAGAGTTCGCCCGGTGGTTGAAATTCAACCAATAAACTTTATTTTATTTTATTTTTTTGCTGTAGGTATGTTTTATCCGCCTTTCTTTCTTCCTTTCCATGTCGTTCCTTCACTCTAACATATTTTTATTTTCCTTGATTTCTTTTTTTACTCTCTTATTTTATTTTTTACCTTCCTCAAACTTATTTTCCTTTCCCTTCCCTTCCTTTCATTTCCTTACCATTCCTTTCTTTCCTTTAATTTTCCTTCCTTTCCTATCCTTTCCATTCCCTTCCTTTCCTTTTCCTTTTCTTTCCTTTCTTTCCTTTAATTTTCCTTCCTTTCAATTCTTTTCCTTTCCTCTATTTTCCTTTAATTTTCTTCGGTGTTTAATACTCTTTATGAGTAATCATTTATTTTATTTTTGTAAACCCTGTTTGTAGGTATCAGCAATGAATTTTACATATTTGCTCATATTTTACATTGCTTGTTTAATGTATCCAACAAAGCAACTCTTCGCACTCACAGTGAGAGCCGACCACACGAATAACACAAAAACATGCATGGCAAGTCTACTCACACTACTACGGCTCTTAATTTTTTCCTACAAAGCAACTCCTCGGCCATGCTCACGATTCAGCATAGTACACAAAAACAAGTACACACACACACAGCGTGTCTATAGTTCGAATAAGTGAATGTGTAGTGGTGTGACTTTTATGTTAAATTTTTTATATTAAGATGATTTTTAAAATTTTTTTATTTACGGATAAAAGTACACCTCAAAATTTCCTATCTATACATATATAATTTGTATACCTTAGAATTATAGTTTAGCAGAAAACGGTTCTACATTGCATTCATCTTGTATATTTATATATAAGATAATGGATGCTTTACTTGCATGGAACTGAGCTCCATAAACTCGCAGAGTACATGTGTTCAAACCAGACCTGTTAAATTTGAATAGTAATTAGTAATCAATTAATTAAACTTAGTTTTTAATTGGTAATGACTACTTTAATTATATTTTTCAAGAAATTGATTACGATTAGAAAAATTAAAAAGAAATAAAAAAAAATCAAAAATAATCAAAACAACTTTTTTTGATCATTTTTGATTTTTTTTTATAATCGTAAAAAATCAAGCTTTTTTTTTGGATAATATTAAAAACTAGCTGGAAAATAATCATTAAAAATTGAAAGTAATTGTTAATCAATCATTAAATGAATTCTCAAGATAGTAATTAATCAAACTGGTAAAAATTACCTTACATATCATTATTTAACAGGTCTGGTTCAAACTATAACTAAATATATTGAAACTTTTTTTTAATTACAAAAATTTTAGCTATCAAACAGTCAGTCTTCGAAAAGCTATTCGATTTTTAAACAGCTCAATAGTTGATATTCGACTAATCGATAAGCCGGATAATCGATTGTAAACAAGAGCCCTAATGTCAGCGCTTTACCCACCTTGATCGAGGCTTTGTGCGCTCATATACATACATACATATGTATATGTAAATGTGTGTCTATTAAATTTTATTTAATTGAACAATAATTTATTTCTATATAGCTTATTTCCTTACAAAGATGCGCCCACCGGAGAATGTATGTCAATCATAAATAAGGACACCAACGCTGAAGTGCTTTATGCAAATCTTGGCGCGGCCACCAAAATCTCAGTGTCAGATTTGAAGAAAGTCGAACACGAACTACATTTCTTGCGTCCTCTCGACCACAGACAGATAATTTATTTAGAAGGCTTCATGCTACCGCACAGTCCAAAAGTTTGCCGATATATACTCGAAAACTATATATGCGGACGTCGTTGGTTGGCTTTAAATTTGAGTGCCGAATACATTGTACGCCAAAATTTCGACATAATTATGGAATTTATAGATTCGGCTAACTTCATATTCGGCAATGGTATTGAGTTTTGCGCCTTGGCTGATAGGATGGGATTTGGAATGAACTCACAAAAAGCAGTCGGTAAGATATTTGACAAGCCCGATGCCCCACGAGTTATGATTATAACGAATGATAAGCATAGCGTTTATGTTGTGGGTAATGTTGACCTTGAATTTGATAAAGCGGGTAAAATGTTCTATCGCAAATGTAAAATTGTACCCGTGAAGAAAGTCATCGATTCGACTGGCGCTGGTGATTCATTTGTTGCAGGATTTTTGCATGCTTTCCTCAATGACTACAGCTTCAAAGATTGTGTACATGTCGGCTCTGAGGTGGCTAAACAAGTGGTGACCACAATCGGTTGTAATCTGCCAAAAGGTTTCGATGTTAAAACAATAACAAATGGACTGACCAAAATTAAAAAAAAATAGCGAAATTTAAGGCTAGAAGTTCATAAAAAATTATACTCGACTGAAAATAAAATTGATGCATTGATGATGATGTTTGTTTGATTAAGTAGCGAGAAGAACACGCCGTTATTGACAGTCCCTTGTCGGATATGGACGCGGTACGCTCAGGTATTAGCACCTTACAGTACTAGGCCCACTGTAGCGATAACGATTTGCTATGGATATTGTTACACTACATCACTAGGTAATGCAATGGCTTCCATCAAGCATAACGAGCTTGAGACTAATATATAAAGGCAATGTCAGCTAAAAGTCATGAACGTTACGGGGATAATATCAACGCGTAAGCAGAGGTATCATGAAGAAGATTTATTAGTGGAGATGAAAATCCCTAATGTACAAGTGGATTGAGTAGAGGTTCTCTATCACATAGCGTTCGCCCTATCTATATCCTGTTTTCAATAGTCTTAAGGAAAACAAATAAGCATTTCGCCTCTTTCTTCTTTAAATGGCCATCTAACCGCCTGGGCGATTTTGACCGTCCAACATAGGTCGCCAGTCGTTTCTTCGTTGGGCCAATTGGAAACACCGCGGGATCGCAAATCAGTCTCCACTTGGTCCTTCCATTGGAGTGGTGGACTCCCTCTTCCTCTGCTTCCACCGACGGGCCAATTGGAAACACCGCGGGATCGCAAACCAGTCTCCACTTGGTCCTTCCATTGGAGTGGTGGACTCCCTCTTCCTCTGCTTCCACCGACGGGTGCCGATAAGAATACCATCTGGGCTGGAGCATCTTCGCTCATTCCCACAACGTGGCCTAGCCAGCCAAGCCGCTGTGTTTTAATTCGCTAAACTATGTCGGCGTCTGCGTAAAGTTCATACAGCTCATCACTAAATCTTCTTCGGTACTCGCCGTCTCCAACGCGTAGAGGTCCACACATCTTTCCAAGAACCTTTCACTCGAATACTCCCAGAGCCGCCTCATCAGATGTTGTTAGTGTCTTAGTTAGCTTCTGCACCATATAGCAGGACAGGTGCGATGAGTGACTTGTAGAGTGTTATTTTCGTTCGTCGAGAGAGGACTTTACTTTTTAATTGCCTACTCAGTCCAAAGTAGCATTTGTTTGCAAGAGTAATTCTTCGTCGGATTTCTAGGCTAACATTATTGTTGGTGTTAATGCTGGTTCCCAGGTAAACGAAGTCCTTTACTATTTCGAAATTATTGCTGCCAACAGTGGCTTGGTTGCCAAGGCGCGAATGCGCTGACTCTTTGCATGATGACAGAAGGCACTTCCTTTTGCCATCGTTCACCACCAAACCCAGTTTTTCCGCTTCTTTTTCTAATTTGGAGTAAGCAGAAGTTACGGCGAGGTTGTTAAGGCCAATGATATCAATGTCGTCAGAAAACGCCAACAGTTGCACGCTTGTATAAAAAAATGTTCCAGCGTGGTTAAGTTCTGCAATCGCACGAAAGGGGGTCACCCTGTCTGAAACCTCGTTTAGTTTCGAACGGCTTGGAGAGGTCCTTCCCAATTCTGACCGAGCTGGTGGTATTGCTCAAGGTCATTTTGCATAGACGTATAAGTTTTGCGGGGAAACCAAATTCCGACATAGCGGCATATAGGCAGCTCCTTTTCGTGTTATGATGTGTGTCGATTCTTTTCTCACGGGTTTTCTCCACGATTTGGCGTACTGTAAAAATCTGTTCGATGGTCTCAAGCCACACTGATAAGGTCCAATCAATCTGTTCACATCAGGCTTCAGTCTTTCGCACAATACGCTTGATAGGACCTTATATGCGATATTCAAAAGGCTGATTCCGCGATAGTTGGCGCAGTTTGCAGGATCGCCCTTCTTGTGGATTGGGCAGAGAACACTTAGATTCCATTCTTCAGGCATGCATCTATCCGGCCATATTCTGTATAGAAGCTGATGCATGCGCCTTACCAGCTCCTTGCCTCCGGGTTTGAATAGCTCAGCAGGCAAACCAACAGCGCCAGCTGCTTTATTGTTTTTCAATCGGGATATTGCTATTCGCACCTCATTATAGTCGTGTTGTGGAACGTCAATTCCATCATCTTCGATTGTGGGCTCGGGTTCGGCATCTTCTCTGGTTTCTTGCTCAGTTTCTCCGTTTAAAAGGGCAGAGAAGTGATCCCTCCATATTTTGAGTGCTCTCTGAACATCGGCCACCAGGTCGCCGTTCTTATTCTTACAGGAGTTTGGCCCGTCATCGCATTTCGCCTACATTTCATTAATCCTGATCCTAACTTAATAGCTATGTACTAATATATTCAATCTTGGATATTTTAATCGAAAAAAGGTTACTACTTCGTCAGCTTAAACGACTTGGGGCATTCTGCTAGTAGTGCAATAATGTTTCATTTGCATGATATTAAATATTTTCCCGGGCCATGTGTTGCATGTTTAAAATTACATTTTCGGCAGAACTCTGCCACGACAAGTCACCCAAAGTACACACAGAACTCATCCTCCAAATCGTCCACCATTTAACACTTCCAATTGCTGAATGATTTATAACGCCTGAATGTTGAATCACACAAACGGCAGGGGCACACAGTCAAAGAAATGAATTTCCAATGGAGTGGTCATATATTTGTACGAATCAATAAAAGCCATAATAGCCCAGCATAAGCTGTGACCATTTGTGGTTGACATTATGTTTGCTTTTTTTTATTTATTTCATATCTGCCCTGCCAAATCCATGTATGCTGCATTGTTTACAGAGCATTCGCGTGTGCCGTTTCTGGGGCTGCTATTGCCACCTTTCACCCTTTGTCAATCGCTTGTTGTGCTTTTGCCAGTAACTGGCTTTTTCGCTGATTTTTGTGCAAATGTTTGCAGAAAATATTATTTCGCCACACTCCCAAATCTCTATCTGCTACCAGTGAGCTCTGCAATATAGCACGCTTTACTGCTGCTACTATTCTGCCGCATTCTGTTGTCCTGTTATCTTGCATTTTTGTTGTTATCCAAATGTGACTGACCAGTTGCCCTACAACTCTTCCTCATACATGGGTCTACATATGAGTGTGTGGCGCATTTATCCTTTTGAGTCGTATTTGTTTTTGTGCTTTTTGCGGTATAACGCTCGAGTAAGTGGCATTAATGCGGCGCAAGTTCACATGCCCACTTTTCCCATTACAAGTATGCCAATTGGAGATATTAATCCCAGGATCCCGTAATTTTTTAGGCTCCCAAAATCTCGGAATTGCTTTCCGACAGTTATGGGGTTTTAGGGATTTGAAACCACTAAACTAAGAGGAAATACATTTTTTATTTTTATGAAAATTATTATTGTTCTTTTTGTTTTTTAATAGTTATTTTTTAAGTAATGATTGAACGTTGTTTTATTAGAATAGAATAGGAAAATTTTTAGAGACAACCGCCATAGCTTTTCTTACAGAGCCATTTCCGAAGCTGCTAGACGTCTTTATCAGGCACGCTCTGTTAACAATTAAGCTATCAGAGCGCTTGTTTTTGTGTCAGGTGAAATCCTAATTCTATTGCTTATTGCATTCGTAAAAAACAACGTTTAGTAATTAATTAAAAGATAATTATTAAAAATAAAAAAAGAACAATAATAACTTTCATAAAAATATAAAAATTATTATTTTTGGCCTTAAACTTATTTATATACTAGGATATTTTACAAATGTAAAGCCAGTAAAAACAACGATTCAATTGAATTGTTGGTATACAAATTAAAGCTTAAATAATGATTAAAATTATTGTGTGATTTATTTCTGTTTATATATATTTTTGAATAATTTAGGTCAAACCCCATACGCCTCTGACTAAAACTTGTAAAACTGTCAAAAATGAAAAATTTACTCCGAAATTAATTTTTTTTATTGAGAATTTTTTTTTATGCAACAGCTGATCGTTTGAAAGCTTTACATCTTATAAACAGCAAAACTTCTTGTGACTAAAACTTGTAACTGACTGATAGAGAACGTTAATTACTCTTTTTATGTACTGCAGTAGTCAGAAAACCGAGTAGGGAGTGACCAAAAAACAATTGCTTCAAAAAGATGTCAAATAAAGACTGTTTAAATATGAATTTTTGACATTAGTTACTTGATTTATAATTATATTATTTTAACAGATCGAAGCATGAATATGCGAATTTTAAGCTTGTTAAAAGATACACTAGGTTCTACATTGAATTCTCTATGTTCCAGGAATGTGTATAAGACTAGCGGAGCCTCACCCGCTTAGCTGGGTGAAAGAAAAATAGAAATGAAAGGTGTTCTTTGTTTTTTTCTTGTTTTATCATTTAATTCATGTTCGGCCATTATTTTGTGACTTATTCTAATAACAATGTTTTATTTATTTTAGTGACTTACTCTAATTATTGTAAACTAAGAACTTATTCTAAAGCCTTCTGATACACAACATTTTTGGTTTTATTTTCACCATGCCCCCTTTTCACATAACCCCTACTTTTATGCGCTAAAACGGTTTTGATATCCTATAGCTCTATAGCGATTTCCAGGTCCTTTCCTTAGACCTTTCCACAGATATTTTGCTTGAAAATTTAAGTTTGTATGGGAGATGACACGCCCCTATTTCTGATAACCCCCCTTTTTATGTGTGAGAATGCTTTTGATATCATATAGGTCTATACCAATTTTCAGGTCCCTACCTTGAACAATTTCACAGATATTCTGCTTGAAAAATTTAGTTTGTATGGGAGGTGCCACGCCCCCTTTTCTGATAACTCCCTTTTTTAGTTATAAACCTTCTCCACATGTGTCTCTTCAATGTGGCAAAGTTTGTTTAAAATCGGTTCAGCCATTCTCCGTAAAGTTCATCACAACGCGAAAAACGGCTAAATTTTTATATATACGAGTATACGAAGCTTTTATTGAAAACAAAAATTTTTAATTTTAACTATTGGTTATATACCTTAAAGTCAGATAGCTTCTCAAACAAGCTACACGGTTGGATAATAAAGAATACCTGACCCGAGGAACGAATTCACCAGTTAATTTATTGTAAAATGAGATAGAAAAATCCCGGAATTGCAAAAATTGAAAAAAGGCCATCCCTAAAGCTAACTCATCCTAGCACACGTTTCCAGAAAAGTTCACTTTTGGTCATTCGAATGCGAATGTTTTTTAAGCTTAATATCAGCACTACTTTTTGTTTTTGTAAGTGATGTTTTTTACTCTCTTAGTTATTGTTATTATTATCGTGCAGTTTGTTGTAGTTATTTACGGTTGATGCCTATCATCTGTGTACACATCTGGACACTTCCACATTCCACAGGAGGTATGACAGGGATATTTGTTTTTTTGTTAGTCAGATATGTAATTTAGTATTTACACAATTGTTCTGGGGCTTAATACACATTGATTGTCAATTACGTAGATTGATTGCAATTAGTATCAGTGCTTTGGCTCGCTTATATCCGTGGAACAGAGAAAAAAAACCAAGGATTCAAGATGGTTGTTCGCCCCAAAGAGTGTTTAAAAAAATATACAGACTTCACCGAAGTTGAGCTATATTCTAAATTAGATGTATCCATAGGTAGGGTAGGGTTGGAGGATGGGGCCGTGTGCAGAAGTCCACGCAAGTGGGGAAAGTTTCTGATCGCCATTCACCTGGGAATGGCTAGAGCGATTCTTTTGCATGCGGTTCAAGCAGCTCACTACTTCCGGGCTTTGCGCCCAAGTATCCTCTGGGTAACCACCGAACACCCGTTTGGTGGTGAGCTAAACGTGAGAAGGTGACAACCTGGTAAGGCCACTCCGACATAATCGGTTTAAGGGCTTGCTCGGGGGTTCAAGCAGCAGCGTCTGATCACCATGTGGTGCGGCTGCAAGCGGGCGTCTGTCTTGGATCAAGCGGCTCGCTATACAAACGTGTAATAGAATTCAACTTCCCGTGAAACGGGTTGTGCGTTGGGTTTGGGACCCACCACATAAAACAACGTTCCAATGAAATTCAACAACAAAGCCTCGGATATGAGAACCCCTTTTTTAGATGACAACACCCGCAAACGAAATAAGGATTACGAGATAAAGGCATGTACCTGGAATGTCCGGTCCCTTAATGGGGAAGGTGCCGCTGCCCGGCTGGTTGAGGTCCTGAGGAAAGCAAAAGCTGACATCACCGCCATACAAGAGATGCGATTGACGGGGCGAGGAAATACGATCAGAACACCTTGTAACATCTACTGGAGTGGGCATGAAGACAAGCGCAGATTCGGCGTGGGATTTGTTGTGGGAGAGAGACTCCGTCACCGAGTACTGTCGTTCACACCCGTGAACGAGCGTCTCGCTGCAAGCCGCATAAAAGTACGATTTTTCACCATATCGTTTATCTGCGCTCATGCACCGACGGAAGAGAAGGACGATGTGGAAAAGGATGCATTCTACGAGCGCCTGGAAGAACCATACGAGCGCTGCCCCCGTCATGATATCAAAGTCGTGCTTGGCGACTTTAACGCCAGGGTGGGTAAGGAGGGTGTATTCGGCCCCACTGTCGGGAAGTTCAGTCTCCACGATCAGACTTCGCCAAATGGATTCAGGCTGATCGACTTCGCCGGTGCCCGAAACATGGTCATATCCAGCACTAGGTTTATGCACAAGAAGATCCATCAAGCTACATGGCTGTCCCCCGATCGAAAAACACGCAACCAGATCGACCACGTTGTGATAGACGGACGGCATGCTTCCAGCGTTTTAGATGTTCGCACAATACGAGGACCTAACATCGACTCTGATCACTACCTAGTAGCAGCCAAGATTCGTACCCGCAACAAAAAACGCAGGGAAAGCTGGACGTCGAAAAACTGCAATCGCAACAGACCGCCAATTATTTCGCAGATCGCCTCTCACACCTGCTCTCCGAGAGCACAATTCAACCTAGTGGAATGCATGAGCAGTGGGATCATATCTCAGGAGCACTCCGTACCGCAGCCGAAGAAGTAATTGGATTCCGGCGAACGCGAAGAAACAACTGGTATGATGATGAATAGTGCCGCGCTGCAACGAAAAGAAAGGACGAAGCCTACAAGGCAACGCTGAGATCGAATGCAACGAGGAGTGTGTGTGAACACTACCGCGAGTTGAAGAGGGAAGCGAGGCGGCTTTTCCGGGCGGAAAAAAGAGAGGCAGAAAAGCGTGAAATAAAGGAGCTTGAGATGCTGGCCAAAGGGAATAATGCCCAAAAATTTTATCAAAAAATTCGGCGAATGACAGAAGGTTTTAAACCCGGGGCAAACTCCTGTAAGAATGAGAACGGCGACCTGGTGGCCGATGTTCAGAGAGCACTCAGAATATGGAGGGATCACTTCTCTGCCCTTTTAAATGGAGAAACCAGAGAAGATGGCGAACCCGAGCCCACAATCGAAGATGATGGAATTGACGTTCCACAACCCGACTATAATTAGGTGCGAATAGCAATATCCCGATTGAAAAACAATAAAGCAGCTGGCGCTGATGGTTTGCCTGCTGAGCTACTCAAACACGGAGGCGAGGAGCTGGTAAGGCGCATGCATCAGCTTCTATGCAGAATATGGTCGGATGAATGCATGCCTGAAGATTGGAATCTAAGTGTTCTCTGCCCAATCCACAAGAAGGGCGATCCTGCAAACTGCGCCAACTATCGCGGAATCAGCCTTTTGAATATCGCATATAAGGTCCTATCAAGCGTATTGTGCGAAAGGCTGAAGCCTGATGTGAACAGACTGATTGGACCTTATCAGTGTGGCTTCAGACCTGGTAAATCTACCATCGACCAGATTTTAACAATACGCCAAATCTTGGAAAAAACCCGTGAAAAGAGAATCGACAAACATCATCTCTTTGTTGATTTTAAAGCCGCTTTCGATAACACGAAAAGGAGCTGCCTATATGCCGCTATGTCGGAATTTGGTTTCCCCGCAAAACTTATACGTCTATGCAAAATGACCTTGAGCAATACCGCCAGCTCGGTCAGAATTGGGAAGTACCTCTCCGAGCCGTTCGAAACTAAACGAGGTTTCAGACAGGGTGACCCCCTAACGTGCGATTTCTTTAATTTAATGCTGGAGAAAATAATACAAGCTGCAGAACTTAACCGCGCTGAAACAATATTTTATAAAAGCGTCCAACTGTTGGCATATGCTGACGATATTGATATCATTGGCCTTAACAACCGCGCCGTAACTTCTGCTTACTCCAAATTAGAAAAAGAAGCGGAAAAACTGGGGTTGGTGGTGAACGAGGGCAAAAGGAAGTGCCTTCTGTCATCATGCAAAGAGTCAGCGCATTCGCGCCTTGGCAACCAAGCCACTGTTGGCAGCAATAATTTCGAAATAGTAAAGGACTTCGTTTACCTGGGAACCAGCATTAACACCAACAATAATGTTAGCCTAGAAATCCGACGAAGAATCACTGTTGCAAACAAATGCTACTTCGGACTGAGTTGGCAATTGAAAAGTAAAGTGCTCTCTCGACGAACGAAAATAACACTCTACAAGTCACGCATCGCACCCGTCCTGCTATATGGTGCAGAAGCTAACTAAGACACTAACAACATCTGATGAGGCGGCTCTGGGAGTATTCGAGAGAAAGGTTCTTCGAAAGATTTGTGGACCTCTACGCGTTGGCGACGGCGAGTACCGAAGAAGGTTTAATGATGAGCTGTATGAAATTTACGCAGACGCCGACATAGTTCATCGAATTAAAACACAGCGGCTTCGCTGGCTAGGCCACGTAGTGCGAATGAGCGAAGATGCTCCAGCCCAGAAGGTATTCTTATCGGCACCCGCCGGTGGAAGCAGAGGAAGAGGGAGACCACCACTCCGATGGAAGGACCAAGTGGAGACCGAATGAATTTCAAATACAAAACTTTGTTTTATTTTAGTTATTAGCTACTCCTTTCTGGGCCTTAATTCCTTTCCTTTTGCATGCTGTTCTTTTCTTTTAATATATTTTTATTTTATTTGCTTTTCTGTTCTTTCTACAGTCGCTATTTAATTTATTATTGTACATATTATATTTTATTGTCCTTTTCTTGCTTATCTTTTCCTTTCCCCTTCTTTCCTTTCTTTCCCGTTGCCATAGTTCGTTTTAATTAATGTAATTTCATAAAATTTTTTTATTTTATTTTTATTTATTTTATTTTATGTTAAATTAGCTAATTTTTTGAATTTCATACCATAAGTACAACCACACAGGTTACACAAACAAAACAAATTAACTACCGTCTTGAGTATTCTAAGCTAAAATAAATTTAACATAAACACTGCCAAACACGGAAATACTCCGCTGCATCATCCCAAGAATACTCCTTAAGAAGTATCAGAGTACTCCAACACTTATCCTCATTCATATTAAAAAGGGGGCCCAATTAACATGGCGATGCCCGTTGATTGGATCACCTAATCCATCTCGGAGCACTCCATTTCTTTGCCCCCGTATACTCCATGGAGTAATATTTTGGTAGCATTTTGAAAGTACTCTCACGTAGGTGATGCAAAGACTACTCAGAAGCAAAATAAGGGGTACTCCGAGAGGATTTAGGTGATCCAATTAGCGGACATCGCCATATAAATTGAACCCAATTTCTAATATGAATGAGGATAAGTGTTGGAGTACTCTGATACTCCATCGTTTTTTACAGGTTCAATATTTCTACTCACAAGGCACAGCACGATTACCAGACAGCACCTACTGAGCCCAAAAATGTTTACAAATCAAAATGGTATAAATTCTTAAAAGCAATTACATTTTGAAGCCGAATACTCTCTCAGAGGGCAAATTTGTTTAATTTTCGTCTTGCCACACTGAAAAATATTAATAAAATTTAGGAATTTGTTTTTTGCCCAGTCTAATGATAATATGTACATATCAGCACCAGGAGTAGTCAGGAAACACTTCCAGTGCATTGTTTTTTTAACTGCATAAAATTGCGATCGCATATTCTGAACTAAATGTGATGGCTTAGAACAATCGACTCGATCTGTTGACCAAAATGCGACTGATCAAAAGGTTGCGTGCTAATCATTTTTGCTTCGAGTTCGCTCCATTCTTTTCTGAACAACCCACAAAATTGCATTCACCAATGAACAAAAAAGCCAAAGAGTACGCGTAGCATAAAGAAAATTCGTATGATGAGATCAATAAAAAAAATTCGCTTATGAATAGAACAGGAGTTGCTATAGCATGCAACAAAGTTGCCCGGCATCATTATAACTTGGTCGTAAAATGATGAACATAAAACTAGTAAATAATCAACATAAAGTGGCTAGACAAACACACTACTAACTAACTGTACTTTTGGTCTTGCTTTATTTTACTCATTTAACTTTTGGGCGTTTTAGTGGTTTGTTGGGCGGCTTTTGCTTGACTTTTATAGAGAATTTTAGTAGGAAGACATAAATCAGTTAACCGCTTATAATGGAAGGACAAACGTACGGTGACCGTAAACATTCTTTTATAAGCGAAAAATATCTGTATAAGCGGTGAAAGATGACTTGATTTAAGAAGCAATGAACTTTTTTTAAAGCTTCGTTTATTGAATGTTATGTTTAATGAATAAAGAAGAATGGAATGGTTGAATGTTAATTAACGTCTGTTATGCCAGCAACCAATGTACCTTCCCCCATATAGTGCACATATAAAGCGATGACTCGTAGCGTTGGCATTGCTTACTCCCACTAGTTTGGCATCTTCTTTAGCGAATCGGGGTGGAAGACGGTAGATGAAGGTACTCCGAGTGAGTCGAGTGAAGGAAATCGCCTACTACTACCAGCAAAAATAATAAACAACAACTAGTGGAAAATAATAAATAACATTTAAAAATAAAATCCATAACCTAAGGAAAAAGCGTTTTACTGGCATCTTGCACATGTAGACCCTTGTAAAACACACAACTTCGTAAACAACGGATCACTTTTTCTTTTATATTTATTTTCTTAAATCGTACTACTTCATATTTAACATATTCTTTCTTCTTAATTATACTATTTATCGAAACTAGCTGGACCCGTGCGCTCCTTGCGCAAAAAAAAAAAAAAAATGGTTTGAAACCTTTTGTTAGTCCAGGTCCAGGATTTTTCAAACCTTTTTCTCAAATTATAAAAAAACATTTTCAGCTACACTTGTTGTGAGACCACAAAAAATGGTAATTCTATACGACAGCACGTAACTGCTAATATAGGTCCAAAAATCTCGGGAAAGGTATCAAACGACGCGTTTTGATCTCTGTATCAATAATCCGAAAGCGGAAATTAAATAATTTGTTTCAGTGAAAAGTTATTAGTAAAAAACCCAAAAATTGCTTAGATCCGATCCCAAATAGGGGACTTGATCCAAGGTATTTATGTGCACAACACCTTTCTGCGTACGCTTCAAAAAAATAACCTTAGCCGGTCCAACACCGGCTACGCGGTCCACAATATTTCTGCACAGAACACATTTTTGCACTTTTCGGTACACCCTAATCTGTGATTACAACAACCACATGAAAATGACAGAAAAATTTCAACTTTAATTGCAAATATCTCTGAACAGACATAAAATATTGAATTTCCGCTTTCGGATTATTGATACGAAGGTTAAAACCCGTCGTTTGATACCTTTCCCGATATTTTTGGGCCTATATTAGCAGTTACGTGCTGTCGTATAGAACTACCATTTTTTGTGGTCTCACAACAAATTATACTTATATATTATTATACAAATATGCGCAAACAGCTATTTGAAATTCCACCACTTATATTACATTCACATTGAACCATAAACTTGAGTTGATTGCCAACATCAATATGAATTAACTCAAAAAATGTCCCTTTAACTCGAGTTTATGACCCAGTGTGAACGCAGTCTTATTCACTTATTTTAGCCATGTTCAAGTGTAGATGGCGCGCTCGCCTTTAATTATTCTAGCACTGTTCAGTCTTACTATTCAACTGTAGATGTCGCGAGGCATATGAATGTCACAGTCACAATAGCGTTGGAGTACAAATTGATTTTTTTGTGCATCCACAATCGTTTATTTTAAAGAATTTATTTTTATAAAATACGCTTAAACAAAAGCACTCCGCTAATTAAAACATGGTTTCGCATGTAGAGCTAACCCCCACCTTTAAAACGATACCTTATTTATTGATATTGGTTCCAAATGAGGCAGAAAATTAGGAAATAACACAAAAAGACCTTACAGAAATAATATATATGATGATTTTCACTAGTGTCAATCAGAAAAAGCAACCAAATTCGCTGAAAAAATTTGAGAACTACATATACCGATTCACAGAATATATAAGTTCAAAATGTTTTTCTTTCCACAAAATATTTTAAACTTAGTAGGACATCCGAAATAGTTTTTGCAAGGTTTACATTTTACTTTGAAGTAATTACTTCATTTGCCACACAAATACCAGCACAATTTTAGAAAGATTCAGTTATAATTTATTATAATCACTTAGATTTGTCCTTCTGATTACTTGGGAATTTCACGATACATTTCTCTGCATTCCGCATTTTAAAGAATGATTTGTTCTTACCGTATTTTTAATTAAAATTTTAAAAGTATATATGACATAAATAAAATATTAAAAGTATATATACGAGGTGTGTTCAAAACGTATCGCGAATTTTGAATTTTCGCTGGTTACGTATATTCGAATTTCGAATTTTTTGTGGCGTTATGTTGGTACTCATGTCTCTCACTTATGCCGACAAGCTCGGCCATTTTGAATGTTCAGTTAATTGTTGACAGCTGCTTTGCTTGCACGTGTTTTGGATCGTCTTCGATTTTTACACGAAATTCGTACCAAAATTGCTCAATTGTGACCAAAAACAGCATCGCATGAACATTGCTAATGAGATGTTAAACTCTGTCCGCGACGACCCAAATTTGCTCCAGACGGTCATAACTGGTGACGAATCGTGGGTTTATGGTTATGACGTGGAAACCAAAGCTCAATCATCTCAATGGAAGCTGGCGCACGAACCAAGACCGAAAAAAGCGCGCCAAGTTCGGTCGAATGTGAAAGTTTTGCTGACAGTTTTCTTCGATTGCAGGGGCGTGGTGCATCATGAGTTCTTGCCACAGGGAAGAACGGTCAATAAAGAATATTACCTGCAAGTTATGCGCAATTTGCGCGAAGCAATCCGCCAGAAACGCCCGGATTTGTGGAAGAACAAAAATTGGCTTTTGCACCACGATAACGCCCCTGCTCACGCATCGTTGCTTGTGCGCGACTTTTTGGCCAAAAACAACACACTAATGATGCCGCAGCCACCGTATTCCCCAGATCTGGCCCCCTGTGACTTTTTCTTGTTCCCTAAACTGAAGAGGCCCATGAAAGGACGACGTTACGCTTCTCTTGACGAGATAAAGACGGCATCGAAAGAGGAGCTGAACAAGATACAAAAAAATGATTTTTTGAAGTGCTTCGAAGATCGGAAAAACCGTTGGCACAAGTGTATAATATCTCATGGGGATTACTTTGAAGGGGACAAAATAGATATTCATGAATAAATAAATAATTTTTGAAAAAACACAAAATTCGCGATACTTTTTGAACACACCTCGTATATATTAGACAGGGTCGATTTATTAACCGATATCGTGCCATCGATTTTTCGATAGGTTTTGAGCCTGCGAAATTAAATTTTTTGGGACTTGTTTTGGTCGAGAAATCGACTTCTAAAAAACCCGAAAATAAAATTTTTTTTTCAAAAATTCGCCAACGCTTTGAGCGCATAATTTTCATCGAAAACATTTTTGCATGTATGCTGAAAGAACCCTTAAAAAAATGGCGAAAAGGTAAATTTTTTGACCAAAACACTCCCCAAAACCCAAAAATATTTTTTTTTTTTTCAAAAAACTGTTATCGCCAACGTTTTTAGCGGATATTTTTGGGTCGGACAGGGTATACGAGGTGTGTTCAAAACGTATCGCGAATTTTGAATTTTCGCTGGTTACGTATATTCGAATTTCGAATTTTTTGTGGCGTTATGTTGGTACTCATGTCTCTCACTTATGCCGACAAGCTCGGCCATTTTGAATGTTCAGTTAATTGTTGACAGCTGCTTTGCTTGCACGTGTTTTGGATCGTCTTCGATTTTTACACGAAATTCGTACCAAAATTGCTCAATTGTGACCAAAAACAGCATCGCATGAACATTGCTAATGAGATGTTAAACTCTGTCCGCGACGACCCAAATTTGCTCCAGAGGGTCATAACTGGTGACGAATCGTGGGTTTATGGTTATGACGTGGAAACCAAAGCTCAATCATCTCAATGGAAGCTGGCGCACGAACCAAGACCGAAAAAAGCGCGCCAAGTTCGGTCCAATGTGAAAGTTTTGCTGACAGTTTTCTTCGATTGCAGGGGCGTGGTGCATCATGAGTTCTTGCCACAGGGAAGAACGGTCAATAAAGAATATTACCTGCAAGTTATGCGCAATTTGCGCGAAGCAATCCGCCAGCAACGCCCGGATTTGTGGAAGAACAAAAATTGGCTTTTGCACCACGATAACGCCCCTGCTCACGCATCGTTGCTTGTGCGCGACTTTTTGGCCAAAAACAACACACTAATGATGCCGCAGCCACCGTATTCCCCAGATCTGGCCCCCTGTGACTTTTTCTTGTTCCCTAAACTGAAGAGGCCCATGAAAGGACGACGTTACGCTTCTCTTGACGAGATAAAGACGGCATCGAAAGAGGAGCTGAACAAGATACAAAAAAATGATTTTTTGAAGTGCTTCGAAGATCGGAAAAACCGTTGGCACAAGTGTATAATATCTCATGGGGATTACTTTGAAGGGGACAAAATAGATATTCATGAATAAATAAATAATTTTTGAAAAAACACAAAATTCGCGATACTTTTTGAACACACCTCGTATATATTAGACAGGGTCGATTTATTAACCGATATCGTGAAATCGATTTTTCGATAGGTTTTGAGCCTGCGAAATTAAATTTTTTGGGACTTGTTTTGGTCGAGAAATCGACTTCTAAAAAACCCGAAAATAAAATTTTTTTTTCAAAAATTCGCCAACGCTTTGAGCGCATAATTTTCATCGAGAACATTTTTGCATGTATGCTGAAAGAACCCTTAAAAAAATGGCGAAAGGGTAAATTTTTTGACCAAAACACTCCCCAAAACCCAAAAATATTTTTTTTTTTTCAAAAAACTGTAATCGCCAACGTTTTTAGCGGATATTTTTGGGTCGGACAGGGTATACATGAAAATTTTTAAATCAAATGAAATTTTTTTTAGCAGGTCATGAAAAAAACCTTAAAAATCAAAGTCGAAAAAAGTCAAAAAAATTAAATTTCGCAGGTTCGAAAATTATTTTTTTGGGTATGCGTAGTGGGGCTTTTTTTCCTGAGCCCAAAACCTATCGAAAAATCGTTGGCGCGATATCGGTTAACTTTCGTTCATACAAATCGACCCACCCTAATATATATACTATAAATTGTTTGGATTAATGACGTTTTATACAGTTCCCTGTTTTTTCACATTCGCAAACACGAAGAATGAAATACACTGATTTCCGCAAATTGTTCTGGTCCGTTTTTTGTTTTCTGGCTCTTATTTCAGATTTTCTTCGATTAGGTACTGCTGCCAAATAGCAACACATAATGGAGTGGAACAAATTCGAAATAGTGAAATGAGAGAGCGGGAGAGAGCTTCGCATCTATTAATCTTTGTCTAAACGTGGTCATTTCCTATAACATTTTGCAATAGCGCCAGAAGTTTGATGAAATTTTAACATATTGATGTTTTATTTTGAAGAAATTATTAAATTTTCTACCGAAATAAACACGCAATTTTAGAAGGATTCAGTTATATTTAGTATAATAACCTAAACGCTGGCCACCAACACTACACGATACACATATTTTCTTTCCCCTTTTTTCTTAAATACCTATTAGTTATATAGGGTTGGGTCACTTTGAACAAAAAACTAAAAAAAAAATAAAAAATAAAATTTTATTTGTTATTCAAAACAAATTTGAGAGATGTGTGAAATATGAAATTTAATTTTTTATTCAAAACTTTTTGAATAACCAATAAAATTTCATTCATCACATTTTGTGCCTTTAAAATGTATATACATATTACTTTGAAATTTTTTGGATTTATGCCGTTTTATACAGTTTACTGCTTTTCACATTCGCAATCACAAAAACCGAAGTCCACTGATTTTCGCAAATTGTTTTGGTTCGTATTTTGCTTTCTGGCTCCTCATTTTTTATATATGTATCTCATGCCAGATTTTGCTCGATTAAATAGTGCTGCCAAGTAGCAACATAAAATCAAGAATTCAAGTGGGTATAAAATTAATATTTCGAGCGGTATACCTCCGAGAAGATTAAGGAAGAGCTTCTCTATCAATTTGTGGTGGGCTGCTTCTCTTTTTTCCTACAAATCGGCGGGACCAACATTCTTTTGCTGACTACGAACGAATTTTCCATGATAAGCCTTTCATGGAGGAAATACACTCAGCGAGTTTGGGAAACCGCAGCCGAGGGGCGGCGCTGTTTCGAAAAAACTTTTTCAAACCACTTTTGATGTTATCTGTGCCAGGACTCAAAGTGTGAACCTTCGGTGTGGTAGGCCAGCATACATCAATAGTCCTTGTATATTTACATTATAGCAGAAAACGACCGACAATTGCCAACCATGATTTAAACAAAGGTGGTATGGTTGGGCTGTTCATGTCTATTAGCCTTTTGTAAATCTGGCACCACAAATAAAGTCGGTCAGTTCAAATGTGAAACGAGAGCTATGATACTTAAGAAGTAAGTTCTCATGTGTCTCCTTTAACTTATACAGAAGTGAAATGTGGTGATACAATTCGATCTGAAGAAGAGCTTGAATTAAACAATAAAAGAGCATACAGTGTATGTATTGAACCCAATCATCCGAATCATGCCGCGAAGATTTTAGCGCAGTTCATAGAAAATTGTAAGCAGCTTTTCAAAACATGAAACCGGAGAGCTCTTTCTCTATTATCTGGAGGTTTCCTACCCAAAGACGCCAGAAATCAAGGTTTGAAAAATCAAAACGAATAGGAATTTCCTTACTTAAGGATCTAAGGCGCCAAAAGGTACTAAGACCTGCTGGTTGACTTTGGGTGTTCGGTTGCTCTCGGGTGAACAACCTGAAGTTGCCAGCATAAATCAGTTTCCAAATCGAAATTCATTATGACTACTTGTTTGTTTTTAAAGCCTTTCAATCCATATCTTTTGTACTTTTGTATCATTTTGGTATCAAAAAATACATAGTGCGTTTCATAACTACAGAACTTTCAAAATTTTACTTTTTGAAATCTTAAAAAAAGTATCGAAAATCACATAATTTTTTATAAAAAATATATCAGTTCTGGGTATGTTGTAGTGGGGTACATTCGCCACCCCCTCTTTCCTCAAAATTCATGAGTGGTATAAAACTTAAATGACACTAGTCAACAAGAGAAATTACTTCGAAGTCTAACTATTTAATTTCGATGTATTATGGCCACCTAAGTACAAAAACACCCAAAATTTAAAATTCTATGGATACGATTTTTTTTTTCTTTTTCTAAAATCACGAATTTTCACAGAGATCTTTCCATTTATTTTATCATATCTTGGAAATTACTTATCTAAATTCGTTGAGAGAAACACCAGTGGATTCACCGCAAAATTTTCTGCAAGTCTTGACAAGAAAATTTTTTTATATGATCGACGGTTGTGGAGTTATTCACATAAAAATGTAAAAAAAATTTTTTTTTTTTGCAAAATCGAACATTATTTTATTTTTCAAAAATTCATAAAAAATTGAAGGTTTTAAGAATTTACCATTTTTATTTCACGGTCTTAAAACTGTAAACATTATAAATAATTGAAACTTTCGTGAAAATACATGAACTAATGTTGGTTTTATTGACAATAAAGTGAAAATACCCAATTTAGCGAAAATTTTGCATATCAAGCCTATTATTGTTTTTGACAAACAAATTATTTAGGTATGACATTTTGTGCAACTTTGTCTTTTTAAAGCTTACTAGGGGCATCGCCAGAAATGAGAAAACTCCATAATGACACTCAAGAAATTTTTCCCCGTCAATTTTTCTTAAGGCAAAACGCAGATCATAAGAAAAAATGCCTCATACTGTATGGAAAATTTAAGTTGCCAACGCGTCCCATCCCAGCCTGCACAGGCTATTTCCCATAGCATATGAAGTTTTTTTGAAAACCCCTTTTTTCAAACCCTTTCGCAGGTAGTGCAAACATGTCTCTAAAAATAAATTTCTTACACTCCCATTTGGATTTTTTTCCTTCAAATCTTGGTGATGTCAGTAACGATCATGGAGAACGATTTAACCAACAACTTAAGTCAATGGAGGAGAGTTATCAAGGATTCTGGAACGAATCAAATTCAGAAAATTACAGTAGATAAGCAAAAAGTAGAAACTATTTTTAAATATTTCAAGTACTAAATTTTGTAGAGTTTCTTTAATAAAGGTATCTTGAATGGCTAAATAAACAAAAATATTAAAAATACGTATTTTCTCTTCATTCACTTAATTGTTAATAATATTACCGTTTATCCATGGATTTTCATGAAATAAAGCTTGCCTTATTTGGAATATTCATAGTATTACGGTCATCGAATAAAAGTTGTAAATTTTTGTCTCTTTCGGTTTTTACGAATTAAAGAAGAAAAAAAAATGGAAATTTTTAATACAAAAAATCGAATTTTTTAAAATGCGATGCAAATAACTCTGAAACCAATAAGTATTTAAAAAAATGGTATTTAAACAATTTTAAGGTAATTTCATTTGCTATTATATGATGTTTTCTGCAACAAAATCGGACAACCCGTTCCAGGGATATGATAAAATCAATGGATCTCCCTTTTCAAAAAATGCAAATTTTAGAAAACAAAAAAAAAAAAACAAAAGCGTAGCCATAGAACTTTAAATTTCGACCATTTTTATAATAAGGGGACTATAGTAAATAAAATAAAAATAGTAGTGATCCAGGTAATGCATTCATTTTGTAGAGCAGTGTAATCAATAGATTGTTCTAGAGCTGCCCGTATCTCATTTCATTTACCTTGACATTTGGTATATGTAAGTGTTCTCTTTTCTGCTTTGATGTGAATACTGCTGTACGTAATAATATATTGTAAAACCATAATAAATTTCGGTAACAAGTTTGTAATAAGTGTAATACCGCCTATATTTCTTTTAATAAATTTTAGCCCTCTAACAGGCCAAAAACTCATACCTAGTAATTCTACTGTGATGAACTCGAATTTTATATCCAAAAGGGTTCAAAATTTTGTTTCCGGGGCTGAAACCCAGCAGCCTGCCTTTAGCCGGACTTGCCTGTTAACTTCCCACTCGGACGTTAGGCGTTGTATGATTTTGGCCAATAATTCTATAAATTTAATTATAAATCCCACCTTCTTCATAATTTATAATCCTTAACAATTATTTCACTTAGTAACCATTTTATTGTTTACTCAGTAATCCTTTTTATCACTTTTTTCTAGTTAACAAAAACACTTCTCTAAAAAACAATTTTTTTTTTAAATTGCACACAATTTTTCAAAGAGAATGATTATAACGGATCTCTGCCACCACTTAAAACCAAAGTATATTAAATAAAGTAGAAGTGAACTTGGCAGTTATCTCTTTTGAGCAGAAGTTCTTACGTCAAATAAAAAATTATTTTAACCCGTTTGAATTCCAATTTTATAAAAACGTATACGTTTTTTATATAAATATTTAAATATTATTAAAAATGAAAAGATTAAAATGTTTCACGCGTTGTGCCGTTTGCGGAGTGAGTTGGGATGTGTCGACTGTGCTGTGCTTTAAGGCTCCGAGCTGTGATGGAAGGCGACGTCGGTGGGAAGAAAGTTGTGGTGTAATTTTAGAAAGCTCCTCGCATGTTTGCGAACAACACTTCAAGCCCACCGATTTCTTTGACTGTCCAGCTCAAACGAGCGCGTTTAAGAAGGCGCGCCTGTTCCCCAGTGCAGTACCCATGCTGCTTGAGACGCAACATTCTGTAGGAGCACAAGCATTGTATACAAATGTACGGTCGCTGTATATGGATGCGCAGACTCAGACTGAGTAAGTTGACCCTGGCTCTATCTCTCGGTAATTTTTTTATTTAGGGACGGTCCAAGTGAATGCAGTTTTAGAGCAGAAATATATTTACTCGCGGAAGAGGTAAAAATCCGGGAAGCCAGTGTTGCAGACCTCAATGCCCAACTAGTGGACGCAAAATCTTTGAGGACATCGGTGGAGAAATTTTTTACAGCGGGCCAAATTCAAAAACTGCTGCATCCACAAAAGAAAGTACTTTGGGGCTGGAGAGATATTTCTGCGGCTATATGTTTGCATTCTGCAGGACCTAGAGCATATGCGCATTTATATGCGAGCAACTTCCCATTACCGGCACTACTTAGATTCTGGTTTGGTCATTGACGGAAAAATTCTTACACCGCAAACTATCAAACAAGTCACAAATATTGTGTCAAAATCAGACGTTTCTATTTTGTATAAAGTGAACGACGAGCATCTGACGGTGAGCGGTGCAGGTAACTAAGGAATGGTTTTATGCTCCATTCAAGAGTATTGTACTGCACGAAAAAAATCAGTAGCATCCGCAATATCTTTACTTAATAACTAATCCCAAACTTAACGTATACGTCAAGAGATTTTTTCCAAATTCCTTAATTAAAGCAGTTATTTCAACTTATATAGCCATGGCTACATTTTTTGAAGGTAGCCTCATTTTTATTCGGCTGACACTTCCGATTTTTTCGTAAGCTAAACTAACTTCAAATTTAGGTCTTATTAAAAAAATATATTATTTCATAGCAAGACAAAGAGTTAAGACTGTAGCGCAACTATTTTCTTAGCACAAAAAAGAAAGGAGCACAAATAATCACATACGTGAAAGCAGTTCCTTTTCAAAAAGGAATAGTTATGTCAAATAATGCGCTAAAATTGCTTTACGAGTACGTTAGTGCAAGATACGGTATCAACTACCTGCTGACAAACCGCCTAACACAAGATGTCCTTGAACATTTTTTTGGGGCAATCCGAAGTAAGGGAGGGTTAAATGACCATCCCACACCGATGGACTTCACCTATAGGCTGCGAAAATATATGTTGGGTTAGTTCATTTAAAAAATTAAAAAAAAGCTACATACAAATATACAAATACTCAAATTCTAACCATAACCAACAACTCACCACATATAAAGATCACACCAAAAACAGCAGACATACTCTATTTTTAGTTTCTAATCTTAACTTTTCTTTTATGGCAGCAAGAAATACCGAAAAATTAAGTGGAATGGGAAATGTTGAAACGGATGGAACAGAGTGGCTAAACGTGCCCTCTGCTAGTACTTGCATCTACCGAAGAAGGCATAGATGAAATTTTTACAGAAGTGGAAAAAGACCGTTTCGTCATCGATGAAACTGTTGAATTAGATGAATTCTACGAAGATGGACTCGATTACATTGTAGGCTATATTATCCGGAAGTTAAATCTTACAGAATATGAGGAGAAAAACTCATTTTCCTACGGTTGGAAAAACAAAAAAGAATATGCAAGTCTTACCAAGCCTAATAATGACTTTTTTGCCAAAATTAAGTGCCTAGAAGTAATATTCACAAAATACAATGGTGAAGAAATTTCCCACCACAAAAATTTATTACCTGAACTTTTAGAGCTAAGTAAGCAAGTAAACTTGGATGAGCATGTAAGATCGTATTTTTTTAAGATGTCGCATATTTTTTAGAATTAAGCACCTAAACAAAAAAATGCAAAATATATGAAAAAAAGGCTTTTAAAAACAAAAAAATGCCAAAAGTCGTTACATAAACAAGCTTGGGTCTTTCATTAATTAATATTTAATAGTCTACATGATTAAGGTCGTCTGAATTTACGTATCTCATCTTTGAGAAACCTCAATTCGAAGCTCCTAGGGAAGCCAAGTCCATCTTTATTTCTACGCTTGGGGTATCTAGTTCTTCTATTACCTAACCGACTTTGACATTTCTTTTAAATCTTATACCAGGGCGGGTATAAGAAAAGTCCTGTACAGAGTGGCTTTTGTTCGTTAAATGAACATGTTACCTTCCAATTTCCTTCACAGTCCGAAATAGTGTTTATTGGAAAGAGTGATTCTAGGCTAGACTTGGATATCTTATTTATTCCATTAAAAATAGGGTTTATTAAAGAATATGTACTAATATACTGTATTCTTGTATGCCCCAAAAGTAACACTTAGAACCCAAAGGGTTAATGCGGTTGTTTACAATTTTTTTAAGTAAGAACTTATGCGGAGAAAAAAGTTTCAATTGTCACTTCTACCTTGTTTGATATGCCATGCTTAAAACTATAAAATCAATGTTACGAAATAGATAAAATATTTGGCGAAGATTATGTGTCAATAATTATAGAAGAAAATTAGAGGAATGCGATTTATATCTGTTTAACTTAACCCCACCTAAAGACGGTCCTGCCGGTAAGAGGGTTAAAATTAGTTTTTCAGAGGTACAGTGAAGTGCAAAAATAAAATAAGTTTTATAAGAGTGACTGCACTTGGGGCACATTCGCCAGACCAATTCAAAAACGTTCTATCTCAGCTGAAAATGTAATGCATTTTAGTCGAGAAATGTTATTTTTAAAACTCAATCTGAGAAAGGGCATTTTGAATCAAAATTTTTAAATAGGAGGTTTTTGAAAAAAATCTGAACTTAGATATTTTTCAAACAAATTATGAGGTATGGCGTTTTTGAACAATATTTTCAAATATTCCACTCAGCCGTCGATATATATTATTTCTATAATACAAAAACTATCATTAAACTTCTTTCAAAATCATTTTTACGTCGCACCGATTGCATCCCATCCCCTCAGCGTATGTGTCCCATGTGCGGAGCAGTTTCTCTTTTCTTTTTTCCTTTTGAGTGAAAAATAACAACCAACGCAAGCGGGGCTATTGGTCAATGCTGTTAAACCCATTGATCTTCAACGCAGGTCGGTTTTTCCAATCGTTGTACTTGTTTGTTAAACAAAAGATGAAAAAAATTATAAAAATTCAAGGCGATTTTTGAAATTTTAAATTAAATTTCATTATACCCGAATTCGATGCTCATTTTTCGAGTTTATGACCTAAAATATTAAAAAATTTTTTTTTTTTTTTTAATTTTCACAATTTTTTTTAAGATGCGCATAACATTAAGAATATATATTTCTACAAATTTAAAATTAGAATTTTATGAGAAAAATATTAAAAATGATAGCTTATAAATTATTACGACATATGAATTTAAAATTTACTGCGGATTTACCTAACAATTTTTTTGCAAGCTTAATGTTTATTTCGGTAAGCCGTTTAAAAATTTACTATACGACCTTGCTTGTTGCGAAACCATAAAGTTACAAATGTAACTAAATATTTTTTAATCATTATATAAATTGAACAAAATAGTGAAATACGAGTATGATGTATTTAGCAGTGATTGGAATATCTCCATAGTCATTGCATGCATTTGGCCAACACGAATCTGGAATCAAACTCTTGTTAGTTAATAAAATAATAAAAATAAATGCAGCATCAAAGGAGAATAATAATTTTTTGAAAATGACTTATGCTTTGGTACCTGTAATGGCTTTTGGGTACGTGCAATGAAAATGATCAAAGTTCGTTTGAAACGTTGACTGCAATTGTACCATTTCATTTCGTAAGCAGCCTCTGCGACCAGTAAACTCTAACAAGTAATGAATATGTCTTGCTTGAAAGCTCTAGTTATATAAATGAGTTGGCTACAAATTTACCATTTCCAAAATTCCGTTTGCTTGCCAGTAATAAGTAAAGAGCACATACATCATAGTTCCAATATACATGACAATAGTAATTTTCTCTGCCACAGAGTTGGTCTAAGGAAAAATTAAAACATAACGACGGCTGAATGTAAGATCACTCTATTTGAAAATATTTTAAAAAATGTCCTATACCAGAACTTGTTTGAAGAACACTCTACCTTAAATTTCTTTTAATGACGTACTTTTTCAGAATTTGGTTGAAAAACGCTCTCTCTCTCATGAGTTTAAACAACGCGCTATCTGAACGAAAATTCAATACATTTTCAGCTGAAAGAGGACGTTTTTGAATAAAATTTTAAAATAAAGCGCTATTGAAAAAAAAATCTTCAAGCAAAAACTGAAAAAACTGGGTTTTGGAAAAAAACTGCAAAAATATTTTGAAATAGGCTAATCTTCCACTCATCCGTCGAACTAAACCTTTTCAAAAGTATTTCAGGAAAGGAAACTATTACTGCACATTGTTATTGTATTTCAGAAATGGTCATCTGTATTCAGAAATCATGAACATTTAAGCTTTCCGGATATATATGTATATATGTACATACATGGTGAAAAATTTGGACTTTTCTGAAAAGTATTTTGAATTATCTAAAGTTCATAAGAAAAGCTAAGAGCTTTTAAGCTTTTGCGAAATTTACTTCAGCTTTTCTGAAATAAATTTTAACTTTCTCAAATGACTTTCCACTTTTTTGACAAACTCTTTGAAAAGGTGTATTATCGTTTTCAACATTATTAAGAGTACTTACAATATTTATGCAAAAAAGCAATGAGCAAATCACACAACTGAATAGCAGAAATTCAATCAGAACCATATAAGTGACCAATTCATTGAAATCGTTAACGTATCTTTCAAAGAAAATTATTTATTTATTCTTATTTTTGTTTAAAGCAGATCTGTTAAATTTGATTAGTAATTAGTAATCAATTAATTAGACGGCTTTTTTTTAATGGTAATGATTATTTTAATGTTTTTCAAGAAAAGGTAATTATTAATTGATTACGATTAGAAAAAAAATTATTCAAAAATAATCGAAATTAATCTACAAAAATTTGTTTGATTACTTCTGATTATTTTTGATTTTTTTTTTAGTATTTTTGATGTGTATATTTATGTGCTTCTGGAACAATACTGAAAAAAATTAAAAATAATCAAGAAAAAAATCAAACAAAAATCTAAATAATCAAAAATAAACAAAAGTAATCAAAACAAAATTTTTTGATTATTTTGAATTTTTTTTCAATATTGTTAATATGTATATTTATGTGCTTCTACAACAATACTGAAAAAAATCAAAATAAACGAAAGTAAGCAAAACAATATTTTTTTTATTATTTAAAAATTTTTTAATAATGTTAAAAAATCATGATTTTTTTTGATTATTTTTTTTAATTAATTGGAAAATCATCATTAAATGGATTCTGAAGAAAATGATTAATCAAACCGGTAATCATTAGGATTAGTAATCATTATTTAACAGGTCTGGTTTAAAGTTATTGAATCCTTTACTCACCTAGAGATGCGCGCATGATAAGAAATATTCCTACAAAGCGCTTGGTACAACTCGTCTTCATCTTCGTTCTCCAAATTATCGCATAATTTTCTGAGATTATTTTGTAGTATTTGAAGTGCTGCCTTGCCAAACATTGCAAACGAGGCGAAAAGACTTACATATGGCATGTACATTGAAGTCAAAGTGAAGGGCGAGAGTAATTGGGTTATGAAGATAATTTCATACATTGGAGAACGTTTTACATCGATGCCTGGTAAAGCAACTCCAAAGGGATGATCTTTTTAAATAAAAAAATATGAAAGCCTTAAAGAAATATGTATGTATGGACGTAGACGAAAAATAAAAGTAGAGTAAAAAGTAGACGAAAAATAAAAGTAGAGTAAAAATTAACATGTAAGAAAGTCTGATTTCGGGTGAAAACTGACAGTAAATAAATTGTATTGACCTATTATTATATCTCGCGTTATACAGAACCATCGTTTTACTTTAAGTGGGTACTAACTAAATACGAATGAGATCCAGCCAGACCTGTTAAATAATGATTACTAATCGTAATGATTATGGGTTTGATTAAATTTTTACTCGAGAATCCATTGAAGGATTGATTACCATTACTTTCAATTTGTAATGATTATTTTCAAATTACTTGAAAAAATAATCAAAAAAAAATCATTACTTTTTACGATTATTAAAAAAAATCCAAAATAGTCAAAAAAGTTGTTTTGATTACTTTTCGATAATTTTTTAAATTTTTTATTATTTTTGATTTTTTTAGTCGTGTTGTAGAAGTAGATAATTATATAATTATACACATCGACAATGCTGAAAAAAATCTAAAATAATCAAAAGTAATCAAAACAGTTTTTTTTGATTATTTAAAATTTTTTTTTTGATTTTTTCTAATCATAATCAAGTAATTACTGCCTTTTCTTAAAAACCAATTAAAAAAATCCTTACCAATTGAAAAATCCGTCTAATTAATTGATTACTAATTAGTTATCAAATTTAACAGGTCTGGATCCAACCTACCAATTTTGAATGAAATATCTTGATAAAATTCCGAGTAATTGGCTTCGAAAATAGCTTAGTTTTTATAAAGGGTGTTTTTTTAGGGGTATAGAACTTCGAATTGAAATAAAACACAAGAAAATCGTTTTAAGGTCCATCAATTTGGCTTTATTGGAAGGATAATTTTATGCCATTAATGTTTAAATATAATTTCGGGCATGTGGCCGCCGCGGCTGGCTCGAATAAAGCCAATTCTACAGGTCCAATTTTCAACCACTTTTTCGAGCATATGGGGCCGTATGTCGGCAATAACGCCACGAATGTTGGCTTCCAATTCCCCTAACGTTTCTGGTTTGTTGGTGTAGACGAGCGACTTCACATATCCCCAAAGAAAATAATCCAATGGTGTCAAATCACACGACCTTGGTGGCCAATTGACAGGTCCATTCCGCGAAATTATGCGCTCATCGAATGTTTCCTTCAATAAATCGATTGTGACGTGCGCTGTGTGGCATGTAGCGCCGTCTTGTTGGAACCACAACTCATCCACATTCATGCCATCCAATTCGGGAACAAAATAGTCGGTTATCATGGCTCTATACCGGTCTCCATTAACGGTAGCTGCCTCTCCAGCATTATTGCGGAAGAAGTATGGCCCAATGACTCCACCAGCCCATAGAGCACACCAAACAGTCAGTTTTTGTGGATGTAATGGCGTTTCAAGGGTCTCATGTGGATTCTCTTCACTCCAAATGCGGCAATTTTGCTTGTTGACGTAGCCATTCAACCAAAAATGAGCCTCATCACTGAACAAAATTTTGCGATGAAAATCAGCATCGAAATCAATCTCATTTTCGGCCCATACACCAAAATCACGACGCATTGCATGGTCTCGCGGCTTTAATTCTTGCACAAGCTGGATCTTGTAAGGTCGCAAGGCAAGATCTTTGCGCAAAATCTTCCATAAAATTGATGGACAAAGCTCCAATTGCTGTGCACGGTGGCGAATCGATTCATTCGGGTCCTCTTCAACACTTTGCTCTACAGCGGCAATTGTTTCTTCGGTGCGCACTGTTCGACGTCTCTGCGGATGCGTATTATCACATAGAGTAAACGTAGTGCGAAAACGATCCATGGTTAACCGAATTAATTGCTCTGATGGACGATTATGTCGACCATAAAATGGACGGAGCTCACGGTAAACTTCGCGAACTGAACCATTATTTTCGAAATAAATTTGCACGATTTGCAAGCGTTGTTCTTTTGTCAACCTGTTCATGATGAAATGGCAAACCAAACTGAACATAAATGACATTAGAGTTGCCAGATTTGACCACAAAATGCCAGTTTTATCTCTATTCGAAAAACAAACCTCTAAAAAAAACACCCTGCACTAAGAAATAGGCGGCGTCGCGGACATATCGCCTACACTTTTATACAAAAGTGGGCGTGGCCCTTAGCTGAATGCGTCCATTTTGCTATGGAACATTACTTGTAAAAATTGTGTGCCCAATTTACTTATGATATCTTTAGGGTTTCTTGATTAACTGATTAATGACTTATAATATTTGTTAAATTAACCAAAGTGGGCGTTCCCACGCCTTTTTAAAATTTTCCAAAAAATCAATTGGGTGCCTTAATTTTAATGTGCAAACCAAATTTAGTGCCTATGGGTGTATTCAGTATTGAATAATCACTTTTTTTTGTGATTTCCAAGATATTCGATATAAAAAAACGTGGGCGTGGCTATAATCGGATTTCGGACATTTGAAATACTTATGGGAGATGAGCGCCAAGAAGTAAAGTAAAAAGTAAGTACCAGTGCAAATACGAGTACATCACTACTTCGGTACTTGTAAGTAATTTTGAAGTACTTTGATAAATATCACGCTTCAGAAAAAATTTCAAATTATTTCACTACAAAACTTTACTTTTTCTATGTATTTGTACATTGTACTTGATTTGATACTAGTACAAGTATATACCCAGTATTTCACTTGGTTGCCACAGACGGTCGGACGGGTACTACTTAATCAAATTCTCGAAATACTGCTAGGCGAAGAAATATCTTGTGCGCTCAGCACTAAAGAACTAAAAGTAAAGCATTACTTAAAACCAGACCTGTTAAATTTGATTAGTAATTAGTAATCAATAAATTAGATGGCTTTTTTAATTGGTACTGATTATTTTAATTGGTTTTCAAGAAAAGGAAATTATTAATTGATTACAAAAAATTAAAAATATTCAAAAAAAGTTGTTTTGATTACTTTTAATTGCTTTCTGATTATTTTTGATTTTTTTAAGTATTGTTGATGTGTGATGATTCTACAATACAGAACAAAATCAGAAATAATAAAAAAAATAAAAATTTTACATAATCAAAAGTAATCAAAACAACCTTTTTTTTGATTATTTTTGATTTCTTTTTCATAAGCCTATAAAATCATGTTTTTTTTTGATTATATTTTTTTTTAATTAATCGGAAAATAATCATTAAAAATTGATAATAATGGTAGTCAATCATTAAATAGATTCTCAAGAAAATAAATAATTAACCCGGTAATCATTATTTAACAGGTCTGCTTAAAACTTACTTCTTTGGTTTTGAAATAGTGGATATGCCGTTGCAAAAATCAAGTCCACGAATGAAGCTGCCAAATTAAATATTGATATCCGGCGAGCTGTTCTAGTAGCTTTTGCCAACACACTATTGCCATACTCATCTTCTGAAGCCTATTTCGAGATTGGATTAAAGATATTAAATTCAGGAGAAAAAATATTAATTTATATTTCTTTATTTCCTTTGAATTCTGTTTTAAAAAATTTCCAATTTCTCAAAGATGCACTCACTTGTATATCGTCATATAGTGTCACCAATTCCTTCATAAGCGCTTCAAATTTATCTCTATTTTTAATGACAAGGCACGTACGCAGAAGCGCATTGAAAATGGACACAGCATAGAAACTATTCAATATGAAATTGGATAAATTATCCAACTGTTGATATAAATAAAAGAATTGCATCACATTTGTCAAGGCGACTGGCGTCACAAAAGCGATAGATCGACGGCCGTCGCGTAAAAGTACCACACCGAGAAACTTCCAAAGCGTTACATTTATCGAAAGTAGAGGATTGTTTTCTATGGCTGTGGCGCTGACCATATTTATTTGCTGCTTGAATTTACGCTGATTTGAGAGGTGGAAAAACTAGCGAAGTCGCTCACAGTCAAAATGAGAAAGGGTGTTTTTCATAATGGAATTTATTTTAACAAAATGTTACAGAAATTTAAAAAGCACTTCATCTCAGTTTCTAGGCAAAGTTTTTATCGAAATATATAAATATGTAAATACTTTTTGTCTAGCTTGAAAAATTTTTTTTAATTAAAAGTTCCCAAAAATTTTTGATGAAAAACTTTCATTTCAGAAAAATCAACCTCGAGACACGAATTTTTAATTTGAGAATTTTTTTTTTTTTTAATTTCTAAATTATAAAAGGTCTTCATATATTCCTCAGAAGCTCTCAAGAATTATTTTTGTCAGTTTGATAAATTTTTGGAAAAAATGTAAGAAAAAAATTAAACAATTTTTTTAGTTTTTTTTTAAGTTAACTCTTTTTCTTTAATAGAAGAAAAATAAATGTATATATATTATATTTCAACGATTTTCGATTTCTTTTAATAGTTTCTTTTTGGCAAATTTTACAAAATTAAATATCTGAGAAATGTATAGGTACCAGGTTTAGAATACATCTAATTTTTTGAAAATTTGTACCAGGTTTAGAATATATCTAATTTTTTGAAAATTTGTCATAGAATTTTCTCAAAGCTTAAGTATTTAGTAAAATATTTTTAAAAAATAAGTTGTTTTTTTTTTCGAAATTTCTAAATTAAAAAAGTCTTAATATATCACATATTCAAAAACGCAGCTATTTTTTTCTGTGCGATTTCACGAATTCTGACCCAGTTCTTTCTGATTATTAGTGGTAGTTTGCTTGACAAAATTTGCAAAAAAATCAGTCGCAAAAATTAAAAAAACATTTTGTTTATGAAAACTTAATTTTTCTTCGTTAAGAAAAGCAAAATATATATTATTTATATTTGAACGATTGTTGATTTTTTCTTCTTAAGAGCCCTTTGAAAAAAAAAAAAAATAAAATAAAAAAAAGCAGTTAGCAGTTAAAATTAAAAAAATGTTGTTTTTTAGAGTTTATTTAAGTAAATTTGTAATAGAAAGGCTGTGAAGAAAATTATATAGTTTTTCAAAATTAAAAAAAGATGATTATATAAATTTATTTATAAATTACATCAGCTTGTTTGGTACAATTTCAAGAACCATTTTTTGTTTGTTTTTAGTAAACTTCCGTGTTTTTTTTTTAAATAAAAAAGAGCTTTATTGCTTATATTTGAAGGATTTTAGAATATATTCAATTGAATTTGTTTTTTTTTCGATAATTATAATTATTGGAAAATGTGGAATGTCAGTATAATTTTTTTTGTTACAATTTAAGCAAGTTTTATTTGATTAAGTTCGTTATTTTTTTACAAAATTTGAAAATTAAAAAAAGACGGTCACATACTATTTTTAGAAGTTTTTCAGGCAGTTTGTATGACAAAACTTCTAAAACAAATTTTTTTTTGTGCTTTGTCTTTTAATTAAATTTTAATAAATGTAAAAAAAATTTTTTTTTTGGCTTTTTTTATGTACTTTTTTTTCCAAGTAAAAAAAAATATATATTGTTTATATTTGAACAATTTTGGAATTTTTCCTAGTTCAATAAAAAATTTTTTTTAGGAACCCTTTGGATACAAACTAAAAAAGCAAAACGCAGAGGTAGCATCAAAGAACACTTCTCATTTTATGGAAAAATTTGTCCTTAAGTGTGTTAATAGTTTTGTAATTTTTTTTGTTCAACTGTATTACATGTGAAAAGCATTATACGTTTTGTATTTGAACGATTTTCTAATATTTTTATTTAAATAAATATGATTTTACTAAAATCATAATTTTTGGAAAATTTCAAATGAAAACTCTAAAATTTTTTTGTTGCTTTCAATTCAAACACATTTTTTAGGGAAGCAGACAGCATCTTAATACAGACGTTTGCATGTTTGAAAAATATTTAACATTTTTTTAAAGATATAGCTGTTTCATTTTGACTGTGGCTGACTGTATCTCTATTTGTTTATGCACTCGCACAAGATGCTGCAACTGAATTTGATAAATTGCCTGAGTTACTCCCCTCTCTACCAGCAAACACTCTATCTCTATCTATCAATCTATCACTTCTCTGTTTTTTTGTTTGCTTTCAATTGGCTGATTGCTTATTTTGTGGTTTATTTGGTGTCCACTTTCACTACTTTAAACAATTTCCGGCTACTCGTATTTTCTCCGCTACAGCACGGCTATTTTAACAAACTCTAACCATTTTCGTTTTTGATGCCACTTATAAAGTAATCCATTGTGGGAACCCATCGAATTGATTTTTTATGTTTTTGGCAAATATTAAATTAGCCTTTATGTTTCAATTGTGCTTTTCAGCGTGCAAGTGGTGGGTGTGGCACAATGCATGCAAATTACAATATTATTCTAGGACGTGTCGTATACGTAATTGCGGGCATTAATCACACATTATGGCCTTGCGAGGGTAGTTATTAAATTACATTTCAATTGACGCAGCTGGTGACAATTTCTTTGACAATTTAAATGCGTATGGCAATGGCTTAGCAGCTCAATATGGATTAGCATACAAAAGCAGGTGTTGGCATGACTTTGATTGGTACCATCCCTGTCCTTCTTATAACCTGAAGAGAAGTAGTTGGGCATTATTCAAACTTTTTGACCCTAACAACATTGTACTTCTCCAGCCTTAGCCCATGTATTTCCAGAAATACAAATATATTAAACTCGAGTGAAATATGTTAAAATAGTTAATATTCCATGTGTGGATTAGAATTTTGTTTGAATCTATTATATCGTGTACAAAGCGAAGTGAGCTTCTTCAGACATTATCAAGTGCACTTGACTTGTCTAAGAAAGGATGCATACAGACACATACTTTTGATTTACTTGTATATGACTACATACACTACGCAGAAGCCATTACATTATAAAATTGATATACCATTAAACATACATACATACATATATACATCCATACATACATATAGTTGTGCTCAATATAATAGTAGTGCAATTCAATTAGATATTGTTCGCCGAAATAAAAAGATGCTGTGTTTTTAATAATATTCATTTAAAATAAAGCGAATTCCATTACAGAAACCACATAAAAAGAAATTTCAAAGTTTACACAAAGTCCAGGAAAGCTAATTAAACTTTTAAAAATTTACATTAAAATTTCAACATTTTTTGGCATAATTTTTAGAATATTTTGAAGTACGCAGTTTTATAGCTCATTCAATTTTAGCATAATAATGTGACGTAAGAAGTACTTCTGAATTTTAGGAATTTTTTTTGTCAAGGCTGTTTTTCTTTCCATACAAAATTAAGTTTTCTTCATGCGTTGTATGGAAGAAATCACTCAACACCCTTGACGAAAAAAATTTTGAAAGTTCAAGGAAATTTTTGAGTGAGTTCTTACTTGCTGTATGTTATAATAAAATTTAATAGTCTACGAAACTGCATACTCAAAAATTGTCTAGAAATCCTGCCAAAAAATATGAAGATTTTGATGGCCATTTTTGTAAGTTTAACGAGCTCAAGACCAGCTGATAACAATTCTTAGTTAATTACTATTAATTATTATTATTTTTGATAAGAGGAAAAATTTAAAGAACCAAACATATGCATATATTTATTCATTTTAATTTCACTACTATTATATTGAACACAGCTGTATATGCATTCACAGAATATTAAATTTCTACCTCCCATAAAGTCCCAAGAAAATATGCGATGTGTTGTGTAATACAAAATCAAGAAAAGAAGCGACAGTCAATCAGTGCCGCAGAATATTAAAGAATTCTTAAAATATTTCTACACGCTGTACGCACAAGAATAAATCGGTATGTAGATATATGAATTGTAACAATGCCATGCATAGAAGAAATATTTCATTTTAATATTTCAGTAGAAAAATTTTTGCAGACTCTGCGTAAATATTTCATGCATCAATGAGCAAAAGAAAATTTGAAAAGAGTTCGAATGGATAAAGATAATTCTGTTAGCTATCGCTGAAAAACTGTTGATGCTATCGAAAGCACTATCGATAGCTTTGTACAGTCGATACTCTAGCGACCATGAATATTTATATTAGGCATTTAGATACATTTTTTTTACCAGGAATTCAAATGGGCGCTGAAGGTACTCTGATGGGAATATATACACATCATCGTCACTACCGTTCCGCCTCCACTGTAGACTGCGCCAAAAAAAAAAATATGTTAATTATATTTACATATGTTAATTATATCGTACATATATATTTCATTATGGAAAAAATACTTTAAAGTTTCAGACCTTATTATTGTCTAATTTTTAGAAGTATATCATTTTCAAGTTGAGAATTTTTAGAATTGATCTCATTTTTGGTTTAGAACTGCAACAGCACTGAAATAAAAAAAATGCTGCATAAAGTTTTCTAAGAAATTAAATACCCCAAAAAAAGTTACAAAAGTCTAAGTTTCGTCAGGTGGGCTATTGCCGAGTAATCAAGCTTTAAAATTTCTGTAAAATGTTTTGCCAACTTTTTTTAACCTATAACTTCATTTAAAGACCTGTTTTTATCTATTTTTCTGTATTATTATTGTTATTGTTGTATATGTTATTGACAAATTTTTAAAGATAGAATTTGAAATTATTCCAACATTTTTTTTTCTAGATTTACCAAATTTTATTTTTATGCGGAGTTTCTTCATTCTGACGTAAATGGATCTAAAGTTATTAGCAGTCAAAATTTTAAAATTTGTTTACTCATATGTGCACTGTTCCACGATACTTTCCAAGAATCATAAATAGAACGATTATATAAGTATAGCTACTAGACTTAGCCTTCTAAGCCGATATAGTCATTAATTATCTCAACTTATTCGTTTTTCGAAGTTTTCCTTACTCAAAATACAGTCATGAATTTCATCCGATTTCGCTCAGATTAAATAACAATATTCTTGGCCACCAAATTTCATTAAAATATATTGAAAACCAACAATGTTTTGTGTTGATATTTTCGATGAATTCCAATTTTGCAGATTATCGATAATTTTCCAGCTCTACTGTGAATTCCACACTCAAATATTAAAATCCTAGAAAATATGCTTAACTTGTTTGACTGACATTGATTGGGTTGATTTGATGGAAAGCTCGTAACTTTATTATCGTTAGTACATAACTATAGAAAAGTACATATATGTATGTTTATATGCATGCATGAAAATATGCACGGTAAGTGAGTTAATAAGAAATTGTAAAATGGAGGAAATATTTTTTGAAATGTCTTCGTGCAAATGTAATACATTGCACTCATTTCCGGAGAAAAGCTTTTTTGACAAAAAGTTAGACATTTTATATCAACGGTCGAGTGTATTGTATTCAGTATTTGTTTGAAGAATATCTTATCTCAGTTTTTTTTAAAAACTCCCTATTTAGAATAAGTTTCAAAAATTACCTACTTCAAAGAAAATTTAATACATTTACATCTAATATAGAGTGTTTTTTAAGCAGTTGCTGCTATATAGTGTTTTTGAAAATTCAAAAATTGAGATATCGTGTTCTTGAAAAAAAAAAAACAAAATTTGTGTTAATCAAATATTTTTGATGTGTAAACATCTTTGGGTTCGGGAGGGGCTCTCCAGAAAAATTACGCGTCGCTGCCTGTAACCGTGATTCTGCCGCTGCTTGAAACTGCGTCTTTGTTTGTGCCTTGTTGTTGATGTTGGTTCTAGGCATATCTTAGTTTGAACCCAGCTAACCAAAAGTAGGGAAAAAGACTCCTATCGGAGCCATAAAACGCACATTTCTCGGAGCTTTACCCTCCGAAATGAGGTCTTTTTGCAGCACAAATGGAGCGAAAAATCGTTCTCCGCGGGCACCCCAAAAGGAGTCATAAAAAAGAGTCCAAAATGAGTCCGAATCCGATGAATTTGGAGCGTTTTATGACTCTTTATAAATGAACTTCGGAGTCCTTTGGGACTCTTTTCGGAGCCTTTTATTAATGCTTTTCTGAAACTTTTTTGGAGCCTCTTTCAAGTCTTTTTAGTCACATTTTTTCCTCCATTCTGACGGGTTTTCGAGCCTTTATGGAACCTTTTATTGATGCCTTTATGAAGCTTTTTTTAAGCCCTTTTGACTCTTTTAAGGCAACTCTTTTACTCCATGAAGATTTTTGGACAACTTTTGGAGTCATATTCATATCTGTGTCTTTATAATCAGAAAAAAAAATTTTACTATAAACATATGTACAAGTAAACGCATCAAAAATTATAAACTTATCTTTTGAAACTTATCACAACACTTGATACATATATTATTTTGTTTGATTTTAAATATAATTTCCCTGACTTTCAGCTATTGACAAACATTCAGAAAAACGACTCTTTATGTTCCGCTAGGTAAAATGAAGAAAACTTCAGAAAATACTCTTAAACATTCATATAATTGCTGCCCATCCGCTCTCCAACGTTTATCTTCTCACAATTCTCTTTACGCGTACTACAAAAAGGTTCGAAATCTGAGCCTTGTCCAAGGCGAATTCATATACCTGGTGATGGCATAGAAACAGCTGATTGCTTGTTCTTCGTGCACATTTGTACCTCAGAATGTCAGTAAAAGAAAATGGAAATGGATTTGTTAACATTCACCAAGGTCGTCCCTTTATACTTTTACTTTGACATTTTGAGTTACAAAAATCTGAGGGGAATCAAGGCGAATATGGCTGAATTCGCTTTGCTATCGCCATCTATAGATTCGCCTTGGCCTTGCCGTTTAGCCGCTCTACAATATTCATTTCTGCTCCCAAGAATCCGTGAATCTTCATAAAAAAGTGGGTTTTTTGATGTTTACTAAATAACACTCGAAAAAAGCTCAAATTACGGACTCTTTTTGGATCATTATTTGAGAGCGCTCCGACTTTGGTAGGCTGGGGAAGTGAGACCTGGTTAAGTATGCGTGTGTTTGCGTAAACACGATGAATACTTGCAATCGGCAAATAGACGACCAAACACCCAAACTGTGCTTATAACAAATATACACAGCATTTACAAAAACAAAATAAGTGATTATTCATGTTAAATTTATTTAAGCTCAGAATACTCAAGAGGGTAGTTATTTTGTTTTGTTTGTGGTTATATTTATGGAATGAAAAGCAAAAAAGTTAACCAATATAATTTAAAATAAAATAAAAATAAAACAAAATTTAACGAAATTAAATTTATTAAAAGGAAGTATGATAACAAGAGGGAAAGGAAGGGAATTAAGGGGCAATAAAAGGAAAGCAAAGAAGGGAAAGGAAGGTGAGAAGTTAGGCAGGGTTACATCGAAATAGCCGCCCTTGGTCGGGTAAAGAAACCCGAGTCATTCCGGTACGATAGAACCGACTGTTGTGGGAACGCCATTATTCCACCTGTTGCCGAAGAAGAATGCGAACTGCCTAGGGAGACAAGGGTCATGCTGGCCCAATCTCGTTCTGGATACCGTAACCGGTTAAACTCTTACCTATCCAGACTGAACCCCGACATGCCAAAGGGAAGGAAAGCAATGGAATGGAAAGGAAAGCAAAGGAAGCATGAAAAAGAAAACAAAATAAAAAATAACAAGTACGGAAGTCTAAGTTCGGGTGGAGCCGCACATTATATACCTAGTAGTGATCTATTATGGCATACCAATTTACGCAGGTCTATTTTAATACTTTTAAGTTCGTATTATAAAGCCAGCTGATCGTTTTCAATAAAAACAATTTGAATATTTTCTTACTAATTGGCGGGACCTACAGATTTTTGCCGACTTCGAACGGCATCTACAAAGGAGATGAATTTTTGCTGAGAAGCCTTTCATGGCAGAAAGACACTCGGAGAGTTTGCCAAACCACTGCCGAGGGGCGACCCCCTTTTGAAAAACTGTTTCAAACCAATTTTGATGTTACCAGTCTCAGGACTCGAACCTTGCACCTTCGGTGGCGTAGGCCGGCAACACTACCGCCACACTATGGCGGCCGCCATTAATTTATTTGTATATAAATAGCTTCCCTACCAACAACTCCTAACCAAATTTTTTAAAATACCAATACATGCACGTTTTATGTTTCAAAAATTTGCGTCCAAATAGACAGACGGACAGACAGATGGACGGACGGAGAGACGGACATTGCTAACTCGACTCAACTCATCATCCTAATCATATCAATTTACTTATTGATTGGCTCACCACTCTTCTCATACTTACAAACATTTCATGTTCATTAAAGGTATGATAATCAAACTAGGTATATAACTTCCCTATTGCAGTGGGGTAAAAACTACTTGCCCGGATATTTTACTTGTGTGTTATCCGATTTGCCTAATTTTTCGCAGGAGTATACTACATACTATTGAGAATCAGCTGACCAATTTTCATTGAAATATCTAGATGAAACTACAAGCAATCGCCTTTGAAAATAGCAGAACTTTTATGCTGAAAAGTGGGCGGTGCCACGCCTAATTCTCCAAAATTCACAACATTTTCCTTTGGTTGAGTTTTGCTTAAAAAGCTTATTATCTGTGTCAGATCTTATTGATATAGCTTGCATGGTTATAAAAGTATCGCGTTTTACATTTTACAAACAAATTTTTCAGAACTATGTTCAAAAACTGGGTGTGGCTGTTAAGCGATTTTGCCCATTTTTACAACAAACATTTACTTTTCTGAGCAAAACATTTTCGCCAAATATCGTTTCGGTAAATCAATTTTTACCGGAGTTCTGGCGTAAAAAGTATTGTGTAATAATCCACTATAAAAGGGCGGGGCCACGCCCATTTTAAAAAGTTTATATTTTTCGACTTTCTTCGTTCACGGACACTTTGAAGGTGAAATAGAAATGATATCAAGCTTCTGTACGCAAAGTTATTGCCTATTAAATATATCTATGATCCTTTCCAAAATCTTTCGTATAAAAGTGGGCGTGATTCTTAACCGATTTCGAACATTTTTTTCCGGAACGTTCCTTTTAATTATATCAATATGTGTGCTAAATTTCGTTTCGGCATTTGAAACAGTTTTTGATTTATGATTAATAATATTCTTAAATTTGACATAATCAAAAGTGGACGGTGCCAAGCTAATTTTCAAAAATTTCTCGAAAAATTTATTTCCTGCCTTAAAGTTAATGTATACACCAAATTTGATCCTTATAAGTGTATCATGTACTGAATAATCACTTCTTTTGTATTTTCTAAAATATTCTATATATAAAAACTGGGCGTGGCTATGATCCGATTTCGGCCATTTTAAACAGCGATCGGAGTTGAGTGCCAAGGCACCTGCATACCAAATTTCATTAAGATATCTCAAAATTTACTCAAGTTATCGTGTTCACAGACGGACGGACGGACGGATGGACATGGCTTAATCAATTTCTCATTTCGTCCTGAACATTTTGATATACATAAGTCAATATCTATCTCGATCTGTTCATGCCGTTACATACCACCGTAAGCCGACTAAAGTTAATATACCTTGTGTGCGTAGCACTACTAGTTATAAAAATAGAGTCTGTTGAAAGAAGTGAAAAGCAAATAAAATATAATATATTGAAGTAAAGGAGCAGCATAGAAGAGAAGAGAAAGTAGGTTAAGAAATGAGTAACTAATAACTAAGATAAAATAAATTTTTGAGGTCTAATTTAATTAAATTTATGTACAGGATACACATGTTTACACATCAAACTCCACGAGTGCTTGGTACTCACGCCACCCCACATATTTATGTTAACTTTGTTTTATTTGAACACCAAATTTCTGCGCCCAAACGCGCACCTTAATTTTACATCGAGAAGTCATCTCATCATTCCTTAATGCTCAACAACAAAGATTCCATTACTTTCTACTCATCAGTATTCATTACCAACATTTAATTATTTGAAATTTTTGCATAACAAAGCATAAGCAATAGAATGACTTTCGTGCTTTTATGTACTTGGATCGCTTTGTTTGGTAAGCTTTCATTCAAAACAAAGAATTTTGCATTGCATAACAGGATGTCTGCCACCGGAAAAGTAGTAAATAAATCTTCCACAATTTCTACGGGCTACCTGCTGCTTCACTCAACACTAAACCTACCAAGTGAAAATTAAAAGCCTTTGAAAATTGAGGTACTCACATAGGAGCAACTACTACAAAGCTCATAACAGTTGGCAGAGGTGCAAAGGCGAGTGAGCTGCCTGTTGCTTGGCGCTTTTTGTTTGTAAAGTTGTAGAGTGCACTGAGTGTTGACGGCGCTACTGAAGAGTGTACTTTTCATTATCAGGTGTCAAGTGGATGTGTTTAAACGTTATTCATGCTTTTTGATTTTGTTTGTGTTTTATGCGTATTTTTTATGGAAAGCAATAACAAAAAATACAACAAAAGGAAAGGGGTTCAAAGTGCTTGAATTTAAACTTCAATAGCTCATTCTCTTTCTCTCACTAATTTGGCACTTAACTTCATTTAACGGTAAATTCCTTTAAAGCACACAGTAAATGACTTTTCAAAATCGGTATGGAGCCTATTAAGTGTTCGCTTAGATTTGCATTAGTATTAGAACTTGATTGTAAATAAATGTAGAACTGAAGGAGGTTGTTAGCAATACAAGCGCATTGGCCACAATAGCCCTTAAGACAATCGAAAATGGAATTCTTTGAAACGTCGTCGGAATTTGTTGGTGTTGTTGGCCTCTGTTTGTCTGCATTTCGCGACATTTACTTTGAAAATGTTCACTTCCTGTAGGCTTTCACTTTTTTTTTGAAATAGCTGCCTTGAATGCGATGTGCGGTGGCTAAAATTCACCTCGTGGCATAACTACCCTGCAGTCAACTGCCAAACTGGGTAGGAAACATTCTAGTTCATTAACTAGAATTTCGTGGTCTTAATCATACCAGTTCGAGCGATTGCAACTTTTCCACTATCATAATCAGCAACAACCCGCTAAAATTGTCGATACATGCATACACGAGCGAAAAAGAAAACAACTCAGTATTCGGGCAGTAATCGTTCAGTTAACAACGCCGTACTACATTTTAATTTTCTCTTCAACTAATATTCTGAGTATTTAAATATTCATTTATTTAAATTAAATATACAACTTTCTTGCAAATAATATTTCTTATAGTAAAATCATAATCCTTTTCAGAATTTCGTGCTTCAAATAGTACATTTGGGGTGCAGATCATGTACGTACGTGCATGTCAAAAAAATCTCGCCGTGCCAGCGACGCAAACACAAGTAAGCAGTGCTCAAATGAAACCACGAAAACAGTGAAAACGAAGCGATCACTTGTCAAAGCAATTGTGCAAGTAAATAACATTTCTTTTTGGAATAATCAAAGTGACATTTTTCTAATGAAAAAAAAAAGAAATTCATAAAAAAATAGTGAATTGTTTTTATTTTTCAGGGTTGACTTATTGTGATTGGGAAATGCAGTTTTCATAAATAAAATAACAAGGAATAACGGAATCGTTTAGAAGCAGCAAAAACCGAAAATGGCGAGCAGAGACACATACAATAACGAGGTTGTTAAAAATAGCACTATTAAAAAAAATTTAGTTACTAAGAGATTGTACATTATGTACTAAATTTCCATACTCGAGTTATCTGCATGGTTATTTGAAAATAACTCCGAAACTTATAATTTTCACCCTAAGAAGCTAATTTTCCTTGAATTTCCTTAAATTTATATAAAGATATTTTTACAAGTATGGATTAGATTCTATCTGTGATATATATTTAAATTTTCCATAAAATGTTTCAAGAAAATTTAAAGATTTCTGTCTGTGAAATCAATTATAAAACTCATTGAAGAAAGGACTATTTGAAAAAAAGAATAAAATACTTTTGATGAATGTTATCCAAACTTGTTTCAATTGCTCAATATAGTGAAGTAATATTTATTTTAATAGACACATATTTTATATATAATGCCTGACTGAATTTTCATTAAAGTGGTTTGTAATGTAATTTTGCAATTTTCGTGTATTTTTCAACCCAAAATGAACTAACCTACTATGAAGTACAGTAATTGGTATGATACTGATGCATAGGCTTACTAGTAAGACGGCTGGTATGATTCTAGTATATGTACTGACCAGTCAACTGGTATATTGCTGATGTAGAGGCTGACTAGTATGCCAATTGGTATGGTGCTGAGCGGACAATTGCCATCTCGTAGGACATCGCCGTGTTAAAAATACCAGTTGCTAATATGGAAAAATTACAGAACTCGAACTAGTTGAGCCGGTTTGCAAACTAGTATTTGACTAGTAGAGAACTAATAGAATTGACTGCAGGGTAGAAATGTTGACGAGTGTAGTAGAAATGGCGGAATTTAGAGTAGTGAGTACTTTTATTTGGCAATGGTAATTTCAAAATATACATGAAATGTGAAGATCGGAAGCCCAATTTTTGTTGTCTTTAAAATCCTATCATTCCTCTGTCGCCACACCCCGAGTGAGAAAAAGGTCGATCGCACTGCATACACCAAAGCCTTGTCACAGTGAAGAAGAAAGGTGCCTCACAGTCGGTATTCAGCCTCCTCAAAGAGACTTCGCCATGCTCGCAGCAAGATCACATCCAGTGCCAGATTGAGACATGTAAAAACACTCAACCGGATAGACCTGTTGCGATAGGTGGCCGACATAGTTCAATTGTTCCTGCTAAGATTTCTGTGCCATAGCAAATATTTATCGAAAAACATAGAGAAACCTGGATGTAGAAAAGCTGCAGTTCTGACGAATCGCCTATGACACGATAATAAGCTTGTTGAGAGTAGAGGCACCAACCGCGATAGATGTGAACGCTATCGTGTAGGGAGTTAGGAAGAGAACACCTGTAAGTTCAAAAGATCAGAGGTGGATGGCGGTCCCATTCCGGATATATATACAATCCTTAGAAAGCTGGACAAAATATTCAACCGCATCACCACCAATCCCCCCAAGGTCTTAAAATGAGCTCCGCGCGGTTCACGAGTAGAAACGCGGACCAAGAGATTTGCATGCCATTTACCAGGGAAGCCATAATCCCCTAGTACCCAGATGGTTTTCATCTCAAAATATTTAGAGGCAACCATGAGCGATGCCAAACAGCCGATAACAGTTATCGACTACACTTTGGTTGCACTGAACGCCTTAACTGCCGATTGACTGCCCGTGAGCCGCATCTTTGTTGGATGCAACCTCTACTTGGAAGACGCTTCAACGGTCGGATAGCCTAAATTTCCTCGCATACTCCGAGCTTGTGACAGAAAACAGATTGACGGAGCAAACTTTTCTAACACGAACTTCACTCTGATCCAAGCCTATTGAAACTGCCAGGTCCTGGGACTTCCGTTAGAAGATACAAATAAAACTTTGGGTATGAAGAATGACGACTACGCAGGCCGAAGCATTTGTACAACAACAACAAGAGTAAGTGTACTCACTCTCTTAGATCTCTCGACCTTTAAAAATGGCCCCGCGAAGCAACCGAAGCGTTTCTAGCTCCGTCGTCTGCATAAAGCTTACATGACAGCTTCTTGTCAACAATAGTTTCGAGGTGTTTAACCCTGTTAGAAAGTAACTCTGGGACTTAAGGGTAGTTAAAATTCAGTTTTGTACCTCCTCCCGAAGAGAACTGCAGAAGGTAAACCCACCGTTTAAATAAGAAATCCTGTAAATGTGTGTAAATTTGAACTAAAGCCACATATTATCGCTGGATGACATAACTCCAGGGTGTTAGACCAACCGTCGGCACTTTCAACATTTTTAGAGACGGTTCTTACTAGTACTGACGCTACTAATAGCTATTTTGGGTTTATCTAAAGTTTTGCTTCCAATATAGTCCGAATAATCAAGTGTTAGATGCTTTGTCTGAGGTTGATATCTATGAGTCTGATCGTAGGTTTTGAAACATTCCAGCTGCTCTTTGAAACTAGGCTCATCCCTTCAAAGCTGCTATGCAGTTCTTAAATGATACGTTCTATTCTTTTCTCAAAGGCAGAGTAGATATTAAATGGAAACCCTTGCGGATATTACCTAAACCTTCAGCTTATCGGTTAAGTATATGCCACGTTCCGTGGGGCCTCAGAAAGTTTTAGCAGTCAGTAACAACATTGAGCAACCCTTTTAAAAGAGTTTTTTTCGGTGGGACAGAATTCGTGTTGGGAGGCGTTTTCCAAAATGCTGCTGCGGCTTACTAATCTCTTGTAGGGTATTGTTTGTTTCTAAAGCATTATTATGAACTACTAAGGAATTTCTAAGAAACCGGTTTCTTAAAGAACGCCAAGCCCTAAATGAATGAAGTAACCATTAAGGACAAATTCAGTAGCTTTTATTTTCTTAAAGGCAGCCAATAACTTACCTTGCATAACGTCTGAACATCCTTTCATATGGAGCCTTCCACAAAACATTCCACACAGCAGAGATTGTTGGTATGAAATAGCGAATGCCATTGAAAAGCCCGACACCAGCTAAAATTTGATTTCCTCTTCAACGCTTTGATGCATATAAAAATATGCAAATTAGTCGGAAGCATATAAATGTTAGTGTGGAAACCCCGGCGAAGAATTGAAAAAAGGACCAACCACATAAACCGGCAGCCAACGCGTCAGCAAGACAACAAAACAAAAAAACCAAACAAAACAAATATCGAAGCAGAGCGAACAAAAACGGGCCGACAGTCAAAACAGATAGGTCAGCCTGGGTTTTGAACGTCAATTGGCAAACGGAAGCCAAGGAGGAAAAAAGTGCAATTGCGCCGCATAAAATTAACGAGGTTAGCGCCGCCAGTGCCGTGGCAGTAATGTGAGGCTTAATATGTAAATGGCGGTTGCCAGGCGGCAGACGAAGGCGTTTGCTTGGCGGTCGAAGCGGGGTAGATCGCTGCTTTTCATTAAACCAACAAAATTTATTCAATTTCTCCTGCTTGTCAGCCAAACAGCCAAACACAATTCAGTTATTTTGTGTTATGTTTTGATTGTTGTTGTTGTTGTTCTTGTTGCTGTTTCTCGCTACTGACTACTATTTTGTTGGTGGCAAAAGTGCTGTTGGAATAATTGAATTCATATGCATCAATGAGCGGTTGGGCTGCGTTGGGCTGACAAAATTAAATCAGAAGCCTAAGGTGGAGTTGTTGAACTGAGTGCTCGTGCTACGACCTGCCGGACGGAAATGAAAACTTTTGTGACACCCGACGCTTTCGGATGGCGCATGAGTGTTAGCAGATGCACACTTCTGTGGAGTGTGGATGTGTGTGGGTGTACGTGTGCAAGTATTTTGCGGTGGTTAATTTAAATAGATTTTCAATTGTGGTTTTAACATTTTACATAAATTGTTATAATGAGCCAAATAAAGGGGAGCCGTTAACGCCTGTGACAATTGCAAAGGAGTTGGTAATGGTGTGCGGAGAGGGGTAGTTAAAGAAGTTGTTGTTTTTGTTTAAATGTGTGCTGATGTGTAAGTCAGTGAGTTTTGACATTTGTGGTGACATTTCATTTCTGTTTGGAATTTAATTTTTGAAAATTGGAATTCATTAGATTTGCGTTAGTAAAATATTTTGTTAATAAAATTGCTAAACTTAGACGAGGTTAGGAGTGAGCACAATTTTTTTTGCGTTAGACATATTTTTAAACTAGGGGTTGCCGTAAAATTGTATATAAATATAGTTTTTGAGATTTTCGGGATTTAAATCTACAATCCCGGAATTTGGAAATTAGCTAATTTTCAACATTGTAGCTAAAAAAAGCGAAGAAATTGTTTGAGAAACTATAACTAATAACTGTAGTTTAATATATTGTTTATTTAAAATAAAAATTTAAAAAAATTTTCGATTTGTTTGGAATATTTAATGCAAATTTTACAATGGCTATTTTTTTTTTAGATATTTATGAAAAACTTGTGATTAAATGTGGGCCTTTGAATTTTTAATTCCATGCCATAAGAAGACCACACTTCTGTAAGCTTTAAACCCGGTGTTAATTTCGTTTTTGTTATAGAAGAAAAGTCGAATATGGAATAAGGCTCAAAATCCGATAATTTTTCATTGTTTAATGATATTTTTTTAATATTCTTTTTTTTTTTGGAGAAATTTTCTTCAATAAAAAAACAGTAATTTAAAAAAATGAAATAAGTAATGTTATGCAAAGAATAATGATAAATTTTTCAAATTTGACTCCGCAGCTTAACACGCTGAAGTTGAACTACGATTACAAAACGTACCGAATATATAGTCTGGATTGTAATTTCATGTCGACCATCGTAAGAAAATCAAAGTAACTACTGGCCCAAGGCAATATTGTAACTTTTTGGTTTGTTGAGCAGACCATGTTGAATTTCAGTAAAAATAAAAATTTGACAAGTGACATTAAAAAAATGAAAAATATACTACTCATACCAATTTTTAAAACAAACCGAACTTAACATAAATAAATTTTGATAATTTGATTTTCAAAAATTTATTTATCAATATTTTATATAACAATGAATTAAAAAAATATACATATATATTCAGAATCGGATTTCGAACGAAAAGGCGACAGGTGATAAGTGAGTTTTATTGTAAAAATTTCGGTACAAAAAAAGTTCCTCACCTCAGAAACAATGAGCCATAAATAAATTTAAAACTTTTGGTAGTGAGTGCACTAGATTCACATTTTCTTCTATCAATATTCAAATGCAACATGCACAACAACAAAAACATAGTATTCATATAAAAACACACACATATTTTTTTGGTTTTTAGTTTTCACTATTATATTTCCAATCCCGAAATCTCGGAATTGTAAAAACGATATACCGGTAATAGCATCCCTAGAAGCTACACGGTTGTGAGTTTGTTGTAATAATGTTGAATAATAGGAGACGTGACTATTTACTATCGAAATAACTTAGTAGAAATATCCTTATTTAGCTTTAATAATTTCTGTAGTAACCAGCAATAACAGCCAAGTTCGAGTTACGACACATTTGAGTTACTACCAGCATTGTTTTATTTACACTGAGAGGTACTATCCCACAAATTTGTATGGGTTTAGCCAAAAAGATTAAAAACAAACAACCAAAGTCTGTTTTCAGTAGTTTGAATTTATATTAAACTCAATATATTCATTCATCTCACAGCATGGAGGTACATAAAATCCTTCTCGCGAATACTCTCTGTGATAAGTGAGGTTGACGCCGTGGTAAAGTGGGCAGTGGATTTCTTGCCTTACCGAAGGTCGTATTGTTCCTATCGCAGGACAGGTTAGTAACAAAAATAACAACAAACTCTTTTGATTTTTCATTATCAATCTCCAACCTTTTCTTTAGGTTGGTTGCAATGCTAACTCAAAACTTCTATTCAAAGAGGAGAGTTGTGTTAAACAGAGTCAAGATAGTGCCGTGACCGGGAGTAACTTGAAAGACGATGAAAACCAGAATGAGGATTAGACAGGGATATCTGTTCTGTCATATACTCGTACTTGACTGCGTAAGCCATCATCTTCAGTCTCCTATTTAAAAGCTCCAAACTCTTATTTCGTGTATTCCATTAGAATTCTTTAAAAAGATCTGTATCCTTTCACTTATGATATCTAAATTTAATACTGTTAGAGTAGTTTACAAAATTTAAATTCCGTTAAATCAAAATATTTTTAAAATAGTAGTAAACTTTACCTGGCGATTTGTGCACATTTCTGTTGCATACTTTAAGGCGCACTATTAAATGCTGTGGCTTTGTTGGCATTGCAGCGCAAGCATAAATCAAAGTTGAGACTTTTGTGTACTTGAAATTGAAATATGCAAAAATGTACACTCAAATGTGACTGAATTTGCATGAAAATGTCATTTCGTAGAGAATATAAGCAGCATACTTCCTCTCACCGCTCAGCACAGCTTTTTATCCAGCTATGCTTCATCAACCTTTACTTTTGTATTTGCGTACACAATATCAATGTGGTGCTCAGTGCACGGGTAGCGGGCAAAACGTATGCTTTGGAGAGAATAGAGCGGTGATGGTGGGAAAAGTTTCATTTTCATTTCATTTTCATTTCCATTTGCATTTTCATTTCAATAGCACCGCAGGCTTCACTTTTACGAGCACTTTGAATGGCGGTGCTTTTTCGCTTTCGTCGCTGTCAGTTTGAATGCTTTGGCTGCTATTTTTGCAGTTTCTTTTTTGTTGTGGTTGTTGGCCTTTGAGTGATGCCTAAATAGAGGCAGAACACATAACTTTTCCATACAAATAATTGTTCATATGATTGTCTGTTTGTTTGTTTAAGCACATAAAAGACGATGAAGCCTTCTATACCGTAGCGCACATAGTTATATATATACGACGTTTATATACAAGGTGGCGCAAAAGTAAGCTTCCGATGTTCAGCATATCGGTTGTGGCACGTGCAGTGTGTGCTGTTGCACCATCTTGTTGGAACCACATGTTTTCCAATCCCAATTCATCAAGTTGCGGCAAAAAGAACTCGTTGATCATTGCTCTGTAGCGCTCACCATTCACAGTAACCGTTTGGCCCCGACCGATTATTGGTCAAATAAATAGTCAGCGATATTCCGCGTTCTGGAGCAGTGTAGCGTAACATTGTTTATTAACGTGTATTTCGCATGTGTTTACTACACAAATGTCAAAACAGAACTGACTTTAGGGGCCAATCGCAAAATTTATAGCATTTTCTGATAGGAGGATTACTTTTGCGCCACCTTGTATGTATGTAGAAATATATGCAGCCTCTTATTTGCTTTAATAGCGAACGAGCTATGGTAATTGAAGCACAATACAAAACTGCGCGTTGGCAACCATGAACGCTGTTTGACAACCAGTGTGACCAGGTGATAGAAAAAAAGGGGCTAAATCGGCACAAAAAAAGGTTAGAAGAGGCTAAAATTAAGAAAAAAAGAGGTTAAAAAAAGTCAGAGATTTTTTTACGAAATGCATTTCAAATTTGGTATTTTAGTTTAAAATATTTGTATATTAAGCTGTAGACATAACTTAAAGGAACTATTCTTATTTCAATACATACCAGGCACATTTTCCTTGACTAGGGATTTTTTCAAAGAAATTCATACTATAGAAAAAACACTACAAACTCATTAATTATATAATATTTTCTTCGTCTGATGAATCAGAAGAGCTTGAGTCTGCGTACAAAGTTTGTGTATTTATCATAAAGATGAGATCATCGGTAATTTCATCATCAGTGCAACATTTGGATAAGCGTTTTAACGGTCATCTAATACTAAGCAGCGAATTAAGCATTTTAATTTTTAATCTGTTCCTTAACTTAGTTTTCAAAATGTTCATAGCACTAAAAACTCTTTCAACCTCCCCATTACTTAAAGGTAATACCGAAAAGCTAAATACGAATTCGAGCAGTTCTAAAAAGGTGGTTCATTTAGTGAATTTTTATGTTCTTGCACTTCCGCCCAAAATTCTATGGTAGAGGTCACACTTGTCCACTGTACGGTTATTAGCTTTCGCCACTGCAGCTCAATCAATGCTACTTGACTTGGAGAATACCTAGACTTTTCCTCTTGAAAGTGAGAAAATACATCCGGCTTTGTAACTTTCAATGAATTATCAACCGAAAAAAAATGCATCTTTTGTAAAGAGTTCATAATATCAGGTAGGCGATGTCGCAAGTGAGTTATCAACGCCATAAAAAACAGTTTTCAGTTTGAATGAATAATTTTCTGTATTTCGTCATCAATGCTACCTTCATTTAACTTTAATTTTATATGAAAAATATGGTGTTGGGACCAGAAAAGGTTTGGAGTAAAAAAGGCTGACGCTAAAGTACAAAAAAAGGCTAAACCTAGCCCCGAAAAGACTAACCTGGTCACACTGGTGACAACTAGGGATGCCAATACCATTGTTTTTTTTGTGTCAAAAATCCCAGGATTCCACTATTTTCGGGATTACTAATATGTTACTAATACTACATATCGAGCCCTTACAGCAATTTTAGTGTAACCAACAAATACAACATTTTACAGGGGAAGGTTTTTTAGATCAAATTTTTAAAATAATTTAATGCAAAATGCCAGTTACATCATAATTGCTTTTGGTTTATCTTTGTAATGGAACTTATTACGGTTATAAGAGTTCGTGAAATGGTTTACAACAAACAGAATTACCGATATCTATCAAAAAATTAAGTTTCATTATTTGGTTGGTTACACCGAAATTTCAGTTAGGGCTCGATATGTGTAACTTTTATATGAAAATTATCTTAAGTTTTATGTTGATCTTCAATATTTTTGAAGATTTTAATTCATTGTCCGAACCTTATTTAAGACGAGTACAAACTGCCCAAAACCCCCGGAACAATAGATTGTATGGAGGCTATACGTTATTTTAGTCCAATCTCACTGATTTTCACTCAACACATTACATATGTAATAAGTGCAAAAGTAACAAAATTATAAGTTCTCCAGTTACCCCTATCTTGTTGGTTCACACAAATGATTGACATTTAAAAAAATGGCACCCGCGTACCAAATGTTAACCAGATATCTTTTAAACTGGGGTACTAGTTTGCGTTAAAAAAAAAAAGACGAACGGACATGGCGAAATTGACTCAGCTCATCCTGCTGATTATTCTGGTATACTCCGGATCATAGTTACTATCCCATTTCATGCTCAAGAAATTTAGAAAAAAATCCCTATCGACTCGGAAAAGTTTCTTAAAAAACTCAAAAACTGTGCGAAGAAAATTGGGCTTTGTTATTTTTTAAATCTAATTATTTGTTATATATTTTAAGCTCAGGTAGTTTCTCAAACCATTTCTTAAATTTTTCCAACTAAACTACTGGAGAATAATTAATACTCAAATCTCGGTAGTAGTCCCATAAATGTAACATCAGATCCCTAAAATCCCGGGATTTTTAAAATTCAAAAAATTGCCATCACTATGTTAACCTTTACCACTTGCTTTCAAGTCTTCCTAGTAACTTTTCTATTTGTTTACTTAACTTTTAAGTGTGCACAGTTTTAAATTCCTAATTTTATACCTAGTTGTGTTTGGTGCATAGTAGTGTCATAAGAGAATGTGGCACTTGAAGACTTTTTTTATTGTAAAAAAGGCTCATTGCTGGTTAACAATACCTTACACCGACCCCATTATTCAGCATTGAAAGATGCCATTGATGATAAATGCCAGCGGTGCAAGAGCCGCCTAAGCCTCTGTCACATCTAGTGCTATTAAGGTATAACTCATATTGTATGTAGTTTTTGAAGAAATATGGCTATCTAGGAATAGAGCTTCTATCTGCAGTATGTGCCAAATAAGCTGCTTTCAACATTTTACAGAGTCTAATCATGGATGTAGAAATATCGAGGCTTGAGCGAATTGATCTTGTTTGCAAAGAAGAAGCAAGGTTTAACTTTGAAGAAATCACATATTTTCCCATCTGTTGGGGGGAAGAGCTGAGTTTGTGAGCAATAATGTATTCGAAGTTTATTCTAAAGGTGTCGATTGGAGGTGGACTCTATCAAAACACTCTTCTTCCCATCGTAATAGATTTTAGGTACCGAGATGAGTGCGAAGTACTGTTACAACAACAATAAACCATCTTTGAATCTTTGTAAAGTTTACAAATGCAAATTTTTTCATACTGTTTTCCCCTTCTAAAACGGTTAATTTCGACCCATAAGAATCTACTAGATTTCATAGTATTATATCGCATCCCGGAAGGCCTCCCCGGCTTGCAGGGAATCATTGAGAACGGGGTAATCGATTGTAAAAGATGCAAAGGAAAGAGTTTTATCGAAATCACCTTTATAATCAATCACGACGAGATCAGCATTTACAATTTTGCCTTAAGGGCTTTTTATGAAAAGTGGAAGATCATGGCGATTGTTTTCTGAAGTGTGGCAACCCTGCATACACAGGTAAAATAATGTGGCAACCAGTAACTCTTTACCAAGACGTGGGGGGCCATCTTACCTTGCATGAAAAGACACCCACAGAAGAGGGAGATTGAAAGTGAGACGTGGCTAGGGGGCTTCCAATGTACAAACTGTAAGTGCTCCTTACTGTTAGCGACTAAAGTCCACTAGCCGAAAGTTCTACGTAAACAAACCAAACAGTATAATGCCAGCATTTGCTAGAACCGGAAGGCATATAATACATTGATACATCGGCAACACTTCCTAGAAGATTCTGTCTCTTTTTATCGGACAAAGATAACTTTAGTGTCCAGCTGTGAGAATGGATATTATCTAATTTCGAACAGGAAGATCGTTGAGCTCCTTCCATTGTATCGGACAAGCAGCCTTGTTTCAATTTAAAGTTCAAGTCGACTGCCAAAAATACTAAAGCCCTTGAAAAAGAACTCAGACATACATCGATGGGGAAATGAGGGACGGTAGAATTTACTACCTACTTCCATATACTTAGTATTTTGTTATCCGCAAGCACATTGTGGTACATGATCGATGCTTGTACGAGTGTCAATATGTTATCCGCATAACCTCATTCCTTTTGAATTGCTTAAGGATGTCACTCATACCACATAGTCAAAAGAGTACTAACAACTACGTTATGGCTTTCTGGGATCAGCTGCGTGGCAACCATGCGATTCTTCCGCATTTAACTCGCCACTTCGGCACGCAGATCAGACACAACATTAATTTAAACGAAAACACAGCTGGGTATAAAATGTTCTGCATCGCATCGAAATTACTTTTTTCGCTACATTTTATTGCAGTCTTTTTTTCAAAAATAATTCCGCACATTTTTTCTGGGTTATCATCTCGCTTTAGAATTTTTTTCCAGCCAACGATTTTGTTTAATTTTCCGCTTGTGGTTTTTATTTTCTAATTTTACCGCTTGTGGTTTGCCAATGCGACAATTACCCATCCAAACCCACACTGACTACATACAAACATGCTACTACCATACAAAATAATATTGACATCCTGCATAATGTCCTTCCATGGTCTGTTGGTCCTGTGTAATTATCTTACTTATGTTTGTCATTGGCAGCATTAAAGTTTTGCTACTTTGTTGTTGCTGTTATAGGTTTTGTATACGCTCATAGTTGTTGTTTTTTCTATGTTTGTTGAAACGGTTTTTATCATTATTCTCACTCTCGAGTCCACGACACGCTCATTATTACTTCGATGCTGCCAGCAAATACACATTTCGACAGCTTCTTTGTCAGTTTTGTTATTATATTTGCTCTGACATTTCTAGTTGTCATTAATGCATTTTGTTTGTGTTGTTTTTGTTGTGTTGCGTTGTGGTTTATTGTATGTATTTAAGCCGCTTATGGTTACTGGAACCACTTTCGTATGAATTTAAATCATAACATGTTCTTTTGTGTCTACCGTTATTACGTTGTTCTTGACGACCGTTTCTAGCAGCTTAATTGCATATGAGCTTTTAATAGCACGAATGTTGGATACATTTTTGTGAGGAAATTCATTTTAATGAGGTAATTTTATATTAAAAGAAGCATTTATTTTTTACCAAAATTGTTACCAAAACTGTTCATTTGTGAAAGTATTATGTTTTATTTGGGTAAACTTTATTACAACGAGGTGAGCTTTTGAGGGAATAAGGGAAAAATGTTAAGAATTCCTGAATTACCAAAAGGCATGAACACTTTTCTCATATTTGAATAAGGGAACAGTTGTACTCGGAACGAGAAGTTAAAGCTCTGAGCCTTATTTGTGGACACCAAGAAAAAAGTTCTACCGATATCAGTAGCAGAGCCAAATGGGTGCATTTTTGCCATCCATCGGCTTTTGAAAGACATCATTCTATTGGGGTGATCAATGTTTGATCCAGCAGCACGCAACCTAATATTTCAAGCGCTGAACGCGTATTTGTACTCTCTCTGTGACGCTGTATGTGAGAAAGCTCAAGAAAGCTCTCGCGTGTGTAACTTTGGTATGCACTTTCCGGACTTATCTTTGCTACCTTTTTTAATATTTTTATGTGTGATATTTTTGTTGTTATATCATTATTTGTCACTCGACACATCTATTCATAAATTTTTACAAGATCTACAAACGGTGAGCCCAGGAAACATACGGTTTCTGCGAGTGTAGGATTACATTCAAACAGCACGTTAAACTGTGATTCTTAACTTGTTGAGACTCTTAACAAGCAGAACTTAGCTACTTATATCAAAGTCCTATTTGGACTATTAAGAATCGCATCTGTCACTTTATCCAAAGCATGGATTATCCTTAGCCTCCAACTCACAGGGAGTATGCTTAGAGGATGTTGTTGTTGTTGCTGTTGTGGTAACGTCAAAAGGTTTGGGAGAGTGTTGTCGAATTAACTGTCCTTGGCCGGTACGATCCGGTACTCCCTTGCGGTACTGCCCGACTGTCGTGGGATTTATGACCAGTGAAACCTTCTAGGTCATGTGACCCCTACTTCCGTAAGGAAGGATAAGATGGGTAATGAGAGGTGAGAGGCATCTTATCCGTAGATCAACCATCGAGTTGCACTTCATTACCTTTATGCATATTATTCGCCTTTTACGACCGGTATGTCTACATTGAGCATATTTTAAACCCCTAACCCGCAGGGGCATACTTAGAGGATCGACACATTTAGTTCCTTTCAGACCAGTTAAATAATGATTACTTACCTGTTAAATACTGATTAATGATTACCGGTTTGATTAACTATTTTCTTGAGAATCCGTTTAATGATTGATTACCATTACTTCCAGTTTTTAAAGATTCATTTCCTTTTAATTAAAAAATAATCAAAAAAAAATTTTAAATAATCAAAAAAAGTTACTTTGAATACTTTTGATTATTTTAAATATTTTTTTTTGATTATTTTTAGTTTTTTTCAATATTGTTGTAAAAGCACATACTAGCAATTCTTAAAAATAATCGAAAAAAATCAACAAATTATTTGAAAAAATTAAAAAAAAAAATCTGAAGTAATTAAACAACTTTTTTTTGATTATTTTTGATTGTTTTGAATTTTGTATTACTTTTTTTCTAGTCGTAATCAATTAATAATTGTCTTTTCTTGAAAAGCAATTAAAATAATCATTACCAATTAAAAAATCCGTCTAATTAATGGACTACTAATTACTAATCAAATTTAACAGGTCTGCTTCTTTTGTTGAAGCTCTTTCTGAAATTATTTTTGAAAACTTCCGATATTTTTAGTACCTAAGATCGTTTGAGGGTTAGTGAACTTATTTCATGCTTTGTCGGATTTTCCAAGATGAAATAGTAATATTCTCTTCTTCGACTTCGGGAGCTTAATGTCTTTCTTATAATTCCCGAAAAAGCGAAAATATCGTTCGTGTGAAAAGTCGTTTTTTTGGTCGAAGTTGAACAAGACCACGTTTTCTAGTAATTTCGGTCGCTTGTTGTGAAGTTTACTATATAGTGAATATTTTTCGTAAGCACTTAGCGACTTGTGAATAAAATAACAAAATTTAGCCTTTTTTCAATACGAAATGAGAAAAAAACGACCAATATTTTCAATTACTACATCGAAACTTATTTTAAAGCACATTATAATTGTGCTGATACACATATGATCAATAGATTATATATAGTTTTTCGACTTCAGTTCACAGCGGTAAAATTTGAAATTTTAACTTCTCTAAAATAATTTTATTTCAAAGAAATGAATCCAACCACACTACAATATTTCTCTTAGCAAAATCCTTTGCATTCTAGTCAAAGAAATGTGGTCGAAAGCTCGTTAGTATTGTTGCTAGTGATTTACTTGTCTACAAGAAAAATTATATTTTCATACAAAACAAGAAGGACCAATTACTTATGTGAGTATTTGTGATCATACTCAAATATTGCAGAAGGTACCCAGCAAAAAATTATGTAAGCGAACGTAAAATATAGCGATGATGGATAAAGTTTATAAAAAAGTGATTATAATCTATTCAGAATCTTATCACATTTATTAAAAAAAGAAATAACTTTATAATCTGTTCAATATCTTTTAATAAATGATTTTGTAACACCTACTATTACCGTTCTTTAGTTTTTTAGAAATTTAAAGTTGTAGAAAGTCCTACGTTTGTACGTTGGCCTTTATATTGTATCGATAGCTTTGTAAGCTTCGTTGCCATGCACACATGCCCAGTTGTAAAAAAAAATTAAGTAAAAGTATTTTAAAATTATTTTTAAGAAATATGCCATTTATTGAACTTATTGTAAATTCAGCTCACATTTGGTAAGCATTTTGAACCAATTAAATAAGCTTTTTAATATGAGGTGAACCAATTTTTTCATGGGTACACATTCATAACTCCTTTGCCATTTGCTTTGTCGAATTGTGTTGGCGCATGAAATTCACACTTTGATAAACATAAATCAAAAATGAAAATGCAAATAATGTGGTAACGAACAAATGAACTTGTGTCATCCCTTCGTGACACCCAATAAGCACGAGAAACTATATTCTCTAATGTACTTAGTTCTAATACCGTGGTAGCTAGCGATTCCCTACATACCTAACAAGAAAAGTAAACTTAAAATACATTTTTAAAAAGCTTTCCTAAATAAATATAAAGTTTACAAAGTACTGCTTTTTCCTTTGAAAATAAGTGTTTTATAATTATCTAAGTCTGTAAAAATGTAAAAAAAAAACATTTCTGAAACTTAATAAATAAATAAGTACGCTTATTATTAAAAGTTTACTTAAAATTATTTTTAAAAACATTTACCGAAATGCTTCTTTGTTGGGTATATTATAATTTAACAAATAAAGTGGTTGTGACTGTAAGACAGAGTCTTTTATAGCACATCATCGAACTGTAATTACAAAATAAAATAAATATTTAAAACTAAGCACATATATTCAAACTAATATTAAACCTTAAAGATACTCACATATTTTGATATCCCCATTAAAAGGTTCAATTTAATTTAATATCAATGTCGTCTCAAATTGATATCAAAACAAAATTCTTTACTGGACAATGCTATACTTTTGTTTGTATGTACAACAACAAATGCTAGACAACTAGTGGTTTCACCGTAATATATGTTAAAATGTAGAACCAGAAATCTGCGGCTTGCCAATGCACAGTCAACTTCTTTGATAAGTCTAGTTATCGGTTGACATCGATTTTTTCAGAAATGTCAATGTTACCATAAAGAACTTTTGAAAGTGTGTACAGTGTAATTGGGGTATAAGAAATAACCCCTGGCTCGCAGTGAACAATGTGCTCAAAAGTCGTTTTATTCAGTATTTATCATTAAATTAACTATTTTTACAAAATTATTTAACATTTAGAAGATAAGTGCATAGTGAAAAAATGGTAAACAAATATTCGTTTGAGTTAACCTGGATGTCTGAAAAAGAAAGTAAAATCTAATTAATGTTGTGCGGATGACAGAAAAAGGAAAAACGCGTATCGATAACTTCTTCGAAGTGGTTTCGTCGAAGGCTTCTTAAATTTCCCAGCTTGGGTTTCTTTTTATATTTAACTATACAAATATGGATCTAACTTAAATTTAAAAGAAATACCATTTAGTTCTATTTGCTTTTGGCCCCTTCAGTTATGGGGGTTGGTTACACTTTATACCGGTTCTCAAAGCATAGTTATACAAATTATTTTTATCCACAATTTATAGCCGAGGTATAAGACAATTTATTAAAAAAAAATGTATGACAAACCAATTTTGGACATTTTAGTCTGTGAACACATATACTAAACATTCTGTAGGATGTGCCATTACGGCGTTTTTCAAAAGTTTCCTGATTCAATTTGATTGTTAATTGTTAATTAGTAATCAATTTATGATACTGCTTTTTTAATAAGTAATGATTATTTTAATTGTTTTTCAATTATTAATTGATTACGATTAAAAAAAATCAAAAAATAATCATGATGTTTTACGGTTAATAAAAAAAAATCAAAAATAATCAAAAAAGTTCTTTTGATTACTTTTGATTCTATTTGATAATTTTTGATTTTGTTTCAGTATTCTTGATGTGTATATTAAGTGCTTCTGCAACAAAACTAAGAAAAAAAAACAAAAATAATACAAAAAAAAAAATCAAAAATAATCAAAAAAAAAAAATCAAAAAAAAAAAAAATCTAAAATAATCGAAAAGAATCAAAAGTAATCAAACAACTTTTTTTGATTTTTTTTTATTATTTTTAATAATCGTAAAAACTTATGTTTTTTTTAATAATTGGAAAAAATCATTACAAATGAAAAGTAATGGTAATCAATCATTAAAAACAATTAATAAAACCGGTAATCATTACGATTAGTAATCATGATTTAGCAGATCTGGTATGTATACGGCGATTCGAAACTGACTTTTCCAAAAAAACTCATAAATTAAATAACAATTTTCCGAATCATTAAACAGAAACTTTTAAAATTGTGGTTAATTGAAATGTGGTGATGAATATCCTTTTTACGCTTAATTTACTCGACTAATTATATCATTTTTACAGGTAATTTAATTACCTATCACATCTTCTATCTAGTCCAATGCAAAAGTCCACACAGAAAATCTTGAAACAAGTCGTCAAGCGTTGAACATTAGTATTGCTTTCGGATTTCACGTTTTCACTTAAAAAATTTGTCGAGAACGCAAAAATCAGTTCAGAAAAAATGTTCATGGTAAAAATGTTAAGTTAATAACACATACATACAAATGTTTAAGCCTTGATAACCCGGAAATATTATCCGATTAAAAAAAGCACACCAAAAGTTTTAAAGCAAGCACTACACAAACCTTCAAACGATTATGTTTTTAAAGTATTCTTTATGAAAGTGAGTTAAAAGGTGTATGAAATTTGGCGATTCCCCGTATACATTTGCTTGACTTCAGTAAAACCGCTTTCAAATCAAAAACATCTACTTAAATGTCGTAGAATTGGCTATGGAATTTATAAATCCACAAAGCCTTGATTCTAGCACTTTTCTTATTTTTGAGTAAACACTACCGACAGCGCATAGTTTACGATATCAAAAACCAGCTGGAGCGAAATAAGATTCTTTTACTGACATTCAGCTTTTATATAACATAAATACAAAATCATACATATCTACAAAAGTACATGAAATAATTCATAAGTTGAAAAGTACTTTATGAAATATTTTTACTGTCGATTTTGGCATCCCACATTTTTGCAATGATAGCATAACGGGATATATATTACCGACCAGCACAATGTTATAGTCTTACGTTGGCTGAGGTAAGCACGGAAAGCTATTTATATACATACATGCATAGACAAATATTTAAAGATGGTTGCTCAAATACACAAATACACAAATCCAGACAGGTGTGTTCGTGAGTATGAACGCATGTCATGGCAATATGAGGGAGAGCTCTAAGGTAGTGTTTTCGCATAATTTTGTTACGAAAGCATTTATCTTTTTTGACATTAAAGTAAGCGATATAATAAATGAAATCAAAAGCAAAAGGGTATGTAGGTATACAGCAATGCAAACATACTCATATACATATAGACTATTGTTGTAAATATACAGTGTTGGTCTTATAATTAGACTGGTTCATGGGACGCATTTTTGTAAATTTATTTTTTAAGTGAACCCTTTTTGTGCTAAATATTTGTCCGAACGAAATTTAATTTTTAATTAAAACCACTAATGTTTTCTAGAAAATGAGCGAGATGAAAATTTTTTCCATTTCAAACCAAAAATTTCTTAATAATTAAAACAATTTTTTTTTTGTATCCGTTGGCAGCAGACCTGTTAAGTTTTATTAGTAATTAGTAATCAATTAAATAGACGGCTTTTTTTAATTGGTAATGATTGTTTTAATGGGTTTTCAAGGAAAGGCAATTATTAGTTGATTACGAATGGAAAAATTCAAAAACTAATAAAAAAAAAAAATTTTAAAAATTGTTTTGATTACTTTTGATTATTTCGGATTTTTTTTTTAAATTTTAATTTTTTTTGATTTTTTTCGGTATTGTTGTAGAAGCACATAAATATCAACACATAAATATCAAAATATGAGCAACACTGAAAAAAAAAATAAGAAATATTAAAAAAAAACTTGTTTTAATTACTTTTGATTATTTAAGATTTTTTTAGATTTGTTTTTTTTTTTATTATTTTAGAGTTTTTTCAGTATTGTTGATGGGAATATTTATGTGCTTCTACAACAATACCGAAAAAAAGCATAAATAATAAAAAAAAAACAAAAAATCAAAAATAATCAAAACAGCTTTGTTTAATTTTTTAATAATCGTAAAAAATCATATTTCTTTTTAATAATTTCTTAATGAATTGGAAAATAATCATTAAAAATTTAAAGTAATTGGTAATTAATCATTAAATGGATTCTCAAGGAAATAAATAATCAAACCGGTAATCATTACGATTAGTAATCATTATTCAACAGGTTGGCAAGCATCGACCCGACGCGCTCCGTGTCAGAGTCGATTGTTCTATCCACTAACCTAAGGCGCACACAAAAATGTTTTGAGAAATATTCCATGACTTGAAAAATCTTTCAGAAAAAAAATTAATAAACAATTTTCAGTGCTTTTTCTTTAGGTAAGTTGTAAATCTAGTATATAGCTAGTTGAAAGGTTTGGAATTAAAGTCAAAAAAGTGAAAACAATTGCTAAAATCAAGAAATCTTTTAAAATTTAAGCTGCTCTTTTTGACCGTGTAGATTTAAAATTTTCATATTTTCACCTTCCCTTCAACCGCCCAAGGATATTTTATTTTCATTTTCAGAATGAGTTCTAAATACATATGCATGTACTTGAAATCAATCTAAAATGCGCACTCATGCTCAAAGTGTAAGTGCGACGTTCCTAATTCTAAGACCACTACTGTATTTATGTACATATATAGAACAACAGTCTGCTAGCATAAGATATGCGCAAAACCGGTGCAGATAAATTGTAGCGCTAAACGAAAACGAAGTTATTTGCAATCTGTGGCGTTGCTAAAGGATTTTGTATTTAAATAATTTTATTATATCTTTTTTTTTATGCGCTTACGCATTTACCTGAATGAGGTTAAGCAAACGAAATCTATGCGCAGAGAAGGTGTACTCGTACAAATACACACACACAGCACACATAATTGACATGAATTTATTTTTTATAATTCACGTCCCCCTAATTTCGCATACATTTGAGCACTTTTTAAATTGTTTATGCATATTTCAAAGCGGAAATCTCTTTATGACGAGTTCTGACAAACAGATTTAAAGAATAAATGATGAATGTACATACAGATATATTTTTGGGGAAAACAAATAAACACCTCCACCACTTTTTTATGACGTTGTTAAAACTCAAAATTCATGACTTTGATCAGTTAGCGAAATGAATAGCGCACACATGTCAGATATCTACCAAATGTGACCCGTTGGGAAACTGAATACTTGGTATGAACACTGATTTACAAGCTAGCTTCTAAACAACGTATCAAATACTAGGACAACACTCGGATGGAAAATGAGGCCATCCTATGTAGAATGTAAGGTATACTTGTAGTAAGAGGCGACTAAATCCACAAACCAGTTAGGCTAGTGCTCCAGTCTTATTTTGTACCTCTTTCCGATAGCGAAGCTCCTTAGATAAGACGAGACTAATGTCTCGTATAGCTTTCGGAAAATACTCACCAAGCCCAAATTACCTACAAATTGGCTTACAAAGATAGCACTCGGCCCTAATCAAGGCAAACTTCTAGAAGCGTTTCAATTAACGAACGCCTGAGGCACGGTAAAAATCGCTCCAAGAAGATATTGAGAGCTAGATACTAGATCTGGAGCTTAGCAAAACTTTTGGATGAGGTAAAGAAACCTTAGTAACCACGCAACTTTTGATAGCTATAACTAGGTAACATTCAGGCATTAATAACAAAGATAATGTCAACCTAGAAATCGCAGGAGGACTGAGTAGGCGATTGAGTAGTAAAGTCGGCTCTCGACAAACAAAAATAACACTCTATAATTGATTTATCGTACCCGTCCTGCTGTATGGTGTACAAGGTGGCGCAAAAGTAAGCTTCCGATGCTCAGCATATCGGTTGTGGCACGTGCAGTGTGTGCTGTTGCACCGTCTTGTTGGAACCACATGTTTTCCAATCCCAATTCATCAAGTTGCGGCAAAAAGAACTCGTTGATCATTGCTCTGTAGCGCTCACCATTCACAGTAACCGTTTGGCCCCGACCGATTATTGGTCAAATAAATAGTCAGCAATATTCCGCGTTCTGGAGCAGTGTAGCGTAACATTGTTTATTAACGTGTATTTCGCATGTGTTTACTACACAAATGTCAAAACAGACCTGACTTTAGGGGCCAATCGCAAAATTTATAGCATTTTCTGATAGGAGGATTACTTTTGCGCCACCTTGTAGAAGCTTGGACCAATGCCCATATGATGAAGCGGCACTGTACAGAAGAAGATTTAATGATGATCCAGGGGCTTCGCTGGCTATACCAAGTTATCCGAATAAATCAAAATGCTGCGGACAAGGAGGTATTCGTACTGAAGCGACCACTGCTATGAAAGGACCAAGTGAAGGCCGATCTGTGATCCCATATGGTGTTTCCAATTGGCGAAAAGCTGAATGGAAGATGTGTGGGATAGCAAAAACAGCTTAGAGTTAAATAAGTAAGTTAGTAAAAAAAGTGCTTGATTTAAAAGAGTTCTCTTTCTAGTTATAGTAAGAGCTTTTTGACGACCTTTTTTATAAATTCAGAGGGCACGGATACATTTTTCCACATGTTTTTCCCATTAATCTCCAAACTTCTCTCGACGCACCCGCATGATGTTTATTAACATTTTCCTACACATCTCCTGCTCTCAACCTTTCGAAACGCTTGCGGCCAAATATTTAAATATTGAAACACCATAAATGTTCAAGTCGCTAACAACAAAACTCAATTCGAAATGATTGTCGGATGAATACAAACAAACACGCTTACATATGGACAATGTGAAAAACGGTAAAATCCAGAAAAGCCCCTCAGGTTGGAAAGCAACACTTTGCCGCCAATGTCGTGTGTAAAACAACAGCAACAGCTACTATGTTGCTCCAAAGCTGCTGCCGCACCGAGCACTCGCAAGCATCCCACTCAAGTGGGCCCCCAACTCCAAATTTAAAATTTTATCGCTCACTCATGCCACAGGCGCTGTTTATTTGCCATTCGGATATTGAAGTTATAAAGCATAAAATCAGTGCCAAACACTCGAGGAGTTAAAATATTTTGAAGTGGCAGCACATGCAATGCAGTGTTTTAAGGGGCATTACAGGTGTGTAAGTGTGTGCGTTCGTGTGGGAGAACTGGGGGGATGAAACTGAACCAACAACTGTTTTGCTTTTATCATTTCCTTTGCTAGCGATAGGCAATCTCTACGTGTGTGCTTTGCTTCAAAACAGCTGGATGCTAAAGCAGCTGCTCTGCTCCACTCTCCCTCTACTCCATTTTGTAGTGAATAGCCTGAAAAAAATTGTGCGATTAATCTCTAAAAAGAGTGATCCGTGATTAATCCCTTTAGCCTACAGTTGGCTATAATCCGTTTTGGGCGTTATTCAATTAAATTTTTAATAGATTTTTTAATTGAATTTTTAATTGCAATTAAATAAATTGATATAAAATTAATTGCAATTAAAATTTTAATTTCTTGTTGCAATTAAATTATTTAGAATTAAACTAATTACAATTGAAAAAAATCTAATAACACTGGCTTACAGCCAAAATGCACCAGAGACGCCATAGTGAAATTCCTATGTAAAATCACCTCCTAATTCCGAAAACCAAGGTTATTTTTACTTGAATGGTACCGTTTTTGAGATATTTACGATTTACCGTTATTTCAAAAAACAAAAAAGATGGCTCCACTTAATCGTGTATATCTCAAGAACAAACTGAGCTCTTCCAAAACGGTTTGAAAAATTTGAAAGCTTATAAAATTTACTATAATCAGTACATACAACACTTTTTGCTAGGTCCTGCAGATTCAAACATATTGAACAATCATTACGGATTTTTTAAATTTTTTTTGTAAAAATATAAAAAAATTTGTACTTTGCGAGGAAGCATCTCGAAAACTTTTTGTTTTTTTGCAGATATTTTTTCCCCCTCTGAGCTCTGTTTTATTACAAAAAAAATAAGCTATCAGTGAACAAAATCGATGAACTAATACAAAAGTTATAAGCATTCAAGTAAATATATCCATTTAATGCTTAAGTACCCTACTGGTACATATGTGTTAGTATTCGTATATCAGTTAGTTAGCAGGTAGATTTTCGAAAAGTTATTAGATACAAAAAGCTGTTAGTGTCGTTTTCTCAAACCTAGGTACATTTTAAACAAGAGCATATTTTTGAGGCAGGTAGTGTTTTCTTTGTAGAACTAGGGAACCTTTTTGTTTAGGTAGGCTTGGATTTTTACTGGATCTAAGTATAAATAAGAGTACATGCGCCTTGTTCCTTCATAATATCTGCAAGGCTCGCCGGATACTGTTCAGTTTATAATTGCAGTTTATAACCCGTCATTTACTTAAAATAAAAAATGAATAAAAGGGCGCGAGAGTTTGAGTGTACAAATGATCCAGATATGTTCTGTTTCATCTGCGGTCAATTTATTGTTAAAAGTATGAGACGTGCGTTTTCAAATCCTTTGAAAGTTACATACTATAAGTGTTTTGGAATTGAGCCTAAAAACCATGGACACCGAACACTGTGTGCACCACATGCCGAGTCGAATTGATTTCTTCGGAAACCGGAACAAAAAGGTACGTTGTAAAAATTAGGAATTTGTTCCCTTTTAATGCATAGCTGACTAATTCCTGAAACTATCTATTTAGGCGACGTGTGAAATTTATTACACCAATGAAGTGGAGGGAACCAACTTGCCATTCAACGGACTGCTATATTTGTACTACAAAAGTACTTGGGGTTGGAAAGTCCAGAAAAGTAACCTATGCGAGCGTATCTACAGTGTCATTACCAGAACTAATTTCAACAGAAGCGACATTGCCAGAATCAAGTTTAACTTTAGTTCCGGCTCCAGTTTCATTGTCAACAGTAGTATCTGATTACGCGGCATCATGTTGTACTGAATTTCAAACGGAAAACGAAAGAAATTCTTTGTCACAAGTACAACTCAATGATTGGATAAGGGATTTGGAATTGTCAAAGGAAAAGGCCGAACTACACGCCTCTCGAATGCAACAATTTAAATTTGTTTCATCCGATGTTAAGGTAACATATTATAGAACTCGTCACGAAGAATTTTCCACGTACTATACGAAGGAGGACAGTGTTTGTTACTGCAAAGACATTGCTGGTCTATTCAAACAATTTGGTGAACCATATGATTCAAAAGAGTGGCGATTGTTCATAGACGGCAATAAATTAAGTTTAAAGGCCGTATTATTGCATATTGGCAACCAAAAGCCATCTATCCCGATCGCGCATGCAGTAAATACGAAGGAAACATATGAGATAATGCAAAAATTGCTCAAGTTAATCAAATACGAAGAACATGATTGGAAAATATGTGCCGATCTTAAAGTCGTTGGAATGCTATGTGGTCTACAAAGTGGATACACAAAATACTGTTGCTTTCTATGCAAATGGGATAGCCGAGCTCGTCAAGACCACTACATCATAAAGGATTGGCCAGAACGAATCGAGTTTCAAGTTGGGGTAGATAACATAAAATACTCTCCACTTATAAAGAAGGAAAAAATAATTCTACCTCCGCTCCACATCAAGCTCGGCCTTATCAAAAACTTTGTGAAGGCTTTGGACAAAGAAGGCGAAGCTTTTCATCATTTGAAGACAATCTTCCCAGAGATTTCAGAAGCAAAAATAAAGGAAGGGATTTTTGTGGGACCGCAAATAAGGAAAATGATGACCAATAACCATTTCAAAGAACTATTGTCACCAGTGGAGGCAGCAGCGTGGGATTCTTTTGAAAAGGTCGTTACTTCTTTTTTAGGCAAACACAAAAGTCCTAACTACGAGATGATAGTGAACGACTTAATAAAAAACTATGCGGAAATGGGTAAATAAAAAAACATATTATAATAAATTATATATTACATAAATTTACATGAGAATATATAGCCATAAATCTGAATTCATCGTCCAGTTCCGAACAAACAAGAACGGGAAAAATATAAACAAAAAATTTGTTCTGAATTGAAAGATAAATCCAGCCTAAGAAAATTATATACTAATGTGTCACTTATGTATTTATCTAATTTACTTTTTTATTTTCTTTCAGGAGTAAATATGTCTTTAAAAATTCATTTCTTACACTCCCACTTAAATTTTTTCCCGCAAAATCTTGGCGACGAAAGTGACGAGCATGGCGAAAGGTTTCACCAGCAAATGAAAGTGATTGAAAGTCGGTATCAAGGATTCTGGGATGTCGCTATGATGGGCGACTACTGTTGGTTTCTCATAAGAGAAACCGATCCTAATCTAAATAAGCGTCAAAACAAGACACATAACTTTTCAATTATAAAATAAGATCATAGAGTTAAGACAGAACCATATGTACATATGCTATTATTTGTAGGGTACTTAAGTATTAAATGGATATATTTACTTGAATGCTTATAACTTTTGTATTAGTTCATCGATTTTGTTCACTGATAGCTTATTTTTTTTGTAATAAAACAGAGCTTAGAGGGGGGAAAAATATCTGCAAAAAAACAAAAAGTTTTCGAGATGCTTCCTCGCAAAGTACAAATTTTTTTATATTTTTACAAAAAAAATTTAAAAAATCCGTAATGATTGTTCAATATGTTTGAATCTGCAGGACCTAGCAAAAAGTGTTGTATGTACTGATTATAGCAAATTTTATAAGCTTTCAAATTTTTCAAACCGTCTTGGAAGAGCTCAGTTTGTTCTTGAGATATACACGATTAAGTGGAGCCATCTTTTTTGTTTTTTGAAATAACGGTAAATCGTAAATATCTCAACAACGGTACCATTCAAGTAAAAATAACCTTGATTTTCGGAATTAGGAGGTGATTTTACATAGGAATTTCACTATGGCGTCTCTGGTGCAGAAAAAAAGTTGGAATTTGTGATCCAGTGCAATTAACAATTTTTTACAATTACCCGGGTAATTCTTGATTGATTTCATTCAAATATTCAATACAATTTATCAAAGGCACAGAATTTTCACGAAAGTGACATTTGAACGAAATCAAGCAATTTTTTGCCATATACAAGGTGGCGCAAAAGTAATCCTCCTATCAGAAAATGCTATAAATTTTTCGATTGGCCCTTAAAGTCAGTTCTGTTTTGACATTTGTGTAGTAAACACATGCGAAATACACGCTAATAAACAATGTTACGCTACACTGCTCCAGAACGCGGAATATTGCTGACTATTTATTTGACCAATAATCGGTCGGGGCCAAACGGTTACTGTGAATGGTGAGCGCTACAGAGCAATGATCAACGAGTTCTTTTTGCCGCAACTTGATGAATTGGGATTGGAAAACATGTGGTCCCAACAAGACGGTGCAACAGCACACACTGCACGTGCCACAACCAATATGCTGAACATCGGAATATTACTTTTGCGCCACCTTGTATATATATATATATGTCCGAATTCAAAACTAATAAAATAAATATAGATTTTAGCAATTACTACCAGCGACTGGATTAGCTGAAAATACGTTTTCTCATTTGGTTCGCACCTTCTTCAATAAATATACTAGATAGCGTCCGGGTAAAGTGTTTATGGTTAAATTCATAAAACAATTGTAATTAAAAAATTGCTAATTATAAGAAACACAGATAATAATTAATTAATTGTTAATTGCGAGCATTGCAATTGATTAATTGATTAATTGTACTTTTTCGATAATACAATTAAAAATTGTTAATTGTAGAAGTTGTAATTAATTAAAGTAAATTTATTTGTGTATCATACTTTTAGGGATGTAAGTCAATTTTAGTTTTTGTAGCATTCTCATTGGAGTTAAAAGTACTCTTTTGGGTAGAAAGTGGATTAGTTCTTTCGTACCCGTTTGAGTATATATGGTTTCAATTGGTTTCTCCATAGGCCATGCTCAAACAAATGTAAAAAGTCCACCCAAACAAAGTGATCAGAACTGGCATTAGTCGCATCCCCCTTTGCAACTCATCCCGGACGCATCCTAGACTAATCGCATTTTTGGCATGGTAGATGTAGTTGAAATGCGTGAGTGCATGTGTGGGTGTTTCTATGTATGCATATAAATTCTACCTTCGAGGCAGACATATGCTCTGCTTCAAAATTTCCTATTTCCGCTTTATCTACAGTCACACACACAGACACACTAATAAACTCGTTTAGTTGTTTGTTCATATTTTAGACACGCGGCGTATAAGTAATGCTTTTTCGGCTGGCGGCTATAGGAAAACTGAAATGCTAGGAATTGGCGGTGTGGCTTGCAGACAGACAACAATTTTCACTTGCTCCAACTTTGCCATGTGTTAAAGGGGTTTTAGTCTATGCTGTGTTGATGTTACTCGAAATGAAATTTAAGAAATTTTCTGTTAATAGGAATTTGACTGTTGTTAAAAATTTGTTAATATAAATTATTGCATTTTAAAAGGTATTGCTGTGAGAGTTTGAAAAATGTTTAATAAGTGAAATGTAGTGAATCGTATAGCTTTACATTGTTACAGCAAAAATGTCAAACTGATAACTTTACTAGAAGTAAAGAAGTTCAAGTACGGACTTAACCTAAACTATTATGGCATCTCACTTTACTCAGAACTAACTTTTACTTTAAAATAATGAATTAGCAGAAATATTTATAAAAATATATAAATACTTTGTTAAAATTTATAAATTATAAATTATTTATAATGAATAGTGGGCGACGTCGCGACGTCATTTAAAATAAAGCGAATTCCATTACAGAAACCACATACAAAGAAATTTCAAAGTTTACACAAGGTTCAGGAAAGTTAATTAAACTTTTAAAAATTTACATCAAAATTTCAGTATTTTTGGTAAGAATTTTTAGAAAATTTTTGAGTACGCAAGGCAATTGTATCATCATAATTTTTTTCGTCAAGGATGTTGGGTATTTTTTTCCATACAAAATACATTTTTCTTCATGCGTTGTATGGTAGAAATCACTCAATACCCTTGACGAAAAAAATTCAAAAAATTAGCGAAATTTTTGATAGAGTCGTAACTTGCACAGACTGTAACTTTGACTAGAATTGATTAGTCTACAAAACTGCATACTCAAATTTTTTGTGGGAAATTCTGCCGAAAAATTTTAAGATTTTGATACCCATTTTTAATGTTTTATTCACTTTCCTGAACTTTTTGTAAACTTTGCGATTTCGTTTTATGTAGTTTCTGTAATTGAATTCGCTTTCTTTTAAATGAAAATTATTAAAAAACAGATTATTCATGTTTCGGCGAACGATATTTATATTAATTTCACTACCATTATATTGAACACAGCTGTACATCAAAAAAATGGGCGTGGACCTCGACCGATTTCACTCGTTTCAACAACAAACAGTAACCGCTATAAAATCCACATTTTCACCAAATTACGTGACGACAAACCAACTTTTGTAAGTCACTATAAAAGCGCCTGGGTCACATACATTTTCGAAAATTTATAGTCTTCTTATTTGATATTAATGTTTTTTTCTCAGACATAAAGATTGCCTAATTTGCTCGTCTATGATCTTTCTGAAACATCTTTTATACAAAAGTGGACGTGAATGTTGTTATCATATCTACAAGATTTTTCATTAATGATTAATAATATTTGTAAAGTTAAATTAATCGAAAGTGGGCGGTGCCACACAAATTTTCACGAATTCCTTGGCTGCCTGAATTTTGCTGTACACAGCAAGTTTAGTCATTAAAGCTGTATTACGGAATAATTACCTTTTCGTTTTTTCCAAAATATTTGATACATAGAAAGTGGGCGTGGCTAGGATTAAATTTGGCACATTGTAAATACTGGTAGGAGATTGCCCAGGAACCCGCTTATGAAATTTCAAAAAGATATCTTAAAATTTGCTCAAGTTATGGTGTTCACAGACGGACGGATTAACAAGGCTTAATCAACTTCTCTTTTTTTCATTTCTAAATACTTTGATAGTCAATATCTATCTCGATTCGTGAATGCCGTTAAGAGAGCCAACTTAATATACCTTGCATGCGTAGCACTACTACGTACAAAAACAACACTACCGTATATAAAGACATTAAAACGCTGATAATAAAAGAGTTGAGAGGAGATATTGCAATAAAATAAGGAAAGAAAAGGAAGACGAAAAAAGTCCTCTATAGTACAGCAAAGTGAGTGCCCCTAGAGAAATAAGATTATTCTTGGTGTCCGCTTTCCTTGCTATTGAAGGGGCTTCCAGCGAAATCCTGGGCGCGACAATCGAAAGAGGCTTGATTGGATTAGGAGTCGAGAAGGTCCCTGACTAAAGTTATTGACAAACTCTTCTGCAAAAGTATTGCAGGAGTAGCCCACCCTACTAAATCCGTAGAGGGGTTTGCAGGTGTATGACCCGAGGTTGAGTCTTTTTATTTTAGATACTCTGGTCGGGGTTATCTAGTGTCACTTGGGAACGTTGAGTAGAGGGGCAGAGCCTTTAGACGGGATGCCAACTACAGAAAAACAGAAATCGTTCTCGTCAAGCGGCTTCAAACGCTCCTCGATTGGGGGAGTACCGCTAGAGCCGTCTGATTGAGTTTAAGTATCTCGAAATTATATTGAATAGTCAGCTATTGTGAAAACTAAATGTGAAAGATAGGAATAGGTTGCCTTTTACTGCTACTGCATGTTATGGTAGGCGCTCTCACGACTACACCGAGCTTGGGTTCGACTGCTATGCTCATTATACATTCGGTACGAATCAGTGATAGTGACATGAAATAAATTCTTGTGTACTACGGGCACACCTGCCTTCGGTTTTATCACAAATCAGGTGGAATACTGCCTACTTCTTGCTTGTTTCAAAGGACGAGGGGCTTCTTGGGAAATGCTTCACGGATCGAAGTTGAAATAGAAGGTTGGGGGATTTCCTATCACGATTATATGTATGTAAGCCACCTTTTCCTGCAGCTACATAGGGGATGACAACGTGGGACGCTGCTTCACTTCATGCTTATATCTCCAATTTTCCTAGAACTAGAAGAAGGTATCACAACTTCAGATGACTCGGTACTCTGGGGAATTTATATGGGGTCGACATTAGTTTTAGTCCTAATTATATAGTGGCAGTGATTCTCATACACGGCTAAACATTTTAACCTAAATTTTTAATTTTTCTGGGCTACATATATGTCCAAGCCAAATTTGGTTTAGAATTTAAATGGTGCCAGTTTTCGAGAAAATGAGCATGAAGAATAGATTTTTAATTTTAAACCAGAAATGTCTTAACAATTAAAAAACATTTGTATCAATTGGCAGGATTCGAACCAACGCTTTCCCAGTGGAGTCGTCTGCTATACCCACTGAGCTACGGCGCACACCAAACTTTAATAAGAAAAATTCAATGACTTGAAAAAGCTTTGAGAAATAAATGAAAATAAATTCAAAATTTGTGTAGGTAATTGAACGGGTTGGAGTTTATTATAAAAACGTTTAAAAAATTGCTTAAACCGACGAATGGTTAAAAATATAGGCTCACATTTTTAGCCGTGTAATTGTCAAACACGTCACCGTAAATTTATGTGGTATAAAAATAGAGCCACTCCAGCCAACCCATTTTTCTGTAGGGCTACGATATGTATTTATTTACTAGGAAGGGGTTTGTAAATTTGGACTTGAATATGAAACCCTTCATCGGCTTCAGACATTTCCTAATCGATTTTTCTGAAGTCCCTCAATGAAGTCTCTCAAAAATGTTTTTAAAAAGAATTTTTATGAGTTTATAAAAAGTTGTGTTGCTAAGGATAGATTTTGAAAATGGATATTCTCAGTTTAAAATTTCTTCAAAATATTCTGTGAGCGGTCTTACAATATAATTTCGATTTTATTCGTCATTTCGGTGCTAGATAACATTTTTTCTGCTCGCCTAAAAAACTGCTTGAATTGAAAACAACAAAAGTCTAAGCCAGCACAAACAATTAAAAGCGCTCACAATTTTGGTTCCTATACGGCAATCGACACGTTCACATTTGATCTTCAAAGGATAATTATACGTCAAGCAAATTTAAATATTTTGAGACCGATCTTAAAAAACTCTTGTCTCTTAACATTTTTCCTAATCTATTCAATTAAAAAACTTTTAATAATTAATTAAAATGATTATTAAAAAAAAACAATAATACTTTTCGTAAAAATTCCAAAAGTGAAAAATTATTATTCTTGGCCTAGAGCTCGTTTCACGAATATCTTTAAAAACTATATCATACTCTTTTTTCAATTTAACTATTCCGAGCATGTCATTTCATCAATCAATCCATTGAAACTGTACTTAAAAATCAAAGGAGCAGCATAATTGCAGCATTCATTCCTGAAGAACACAAAAAAATATAACAATAATTGCCAGCTGACAAATTACAGTGCAGAAATGCATACAAATTTCAGTGAAGGTGCAACGCTGCGTATGAGTAATCTGAAAAGCTTAAATGCCTAGACTGCTGCACACACATACACACCCTACCAACCATACGCAGATAAAAAAGTGGATAAAACATAGGTCGCGCTATCCAAAAATGAAGATAAAAAATTGGATAGTTTTGTATGGGCTTCGTGAAAATATTACTCACTTTCCCTTTGCACATTGCGTGTACATGTGATTACACATCGCCCTTGCATTTATTCAGTAACGCCATTAAGAAATAACATTGCTTGCCCGCTCTAACTAGAAAATTTCCTAAAACAAACCTAGCAGCACGGCACAGATTGCATACTTTTAGGCATTGACGGGGTTGCCGTCCTTTCGACTACTATATCCATAAACCTTGTTTATATACATACCTATAAAAAGTCCAATAAATCTTCGAAAAACTAGTTTTATCATAATATTTTTATTCAATAAAATACTAAATTAACTGAAAAAACAAAACTTAGTTACAATTATAATCACACGAGAATTACTTAGATATTTATAAAAAAATCATTGAATATAGTAAAAATGTATAAATTATATAACAAAATAAAGAAATATGAAATAATATAGACACACTCTATTTTAGTTGCTAACGGAACAAATGCTCCATGCAGTTTTTAGGAGTCTTTCCGGAATGACTGTCCTTCCGAGGCTATGGATCTGGATCGTTATGACATAATAGTAGAGTCAAAGTGTCTATCTACCCTCGTTCGAGATGCAGATTATCATGCAGCACCTATGCAACCACTATGGAATTCGGCTCTTCCAAAAGTTATGTAAGAACAAGATCTTTCTTAAATGATACTCACATACAGGGTGGCTGATGCATTTTGCTACATTAAGAAACTCAAATAATTTTTTTTTCAGTGTATGGAATTCATTTTTCTTTTATTCATGTTAAAGCTCATTAAATTTTATTAAATATAGCTTACTTAGTTTTAAAAATAATGGAATTTAAATGCCCCCCCTGCTCGTCGATGCATGTGCGGCATCTTACCAAAAAGTTGTTCATTACTGCTTGGAGAGTTGAGACAGGAATAGCCGCAATTGTTTCTCGAATGGATTGCCTTAGTTCATTCAAATTTGTTGGTTTTGCTTTGAAGACTTCCTGTTTGCAATAACCCCACAAGAAAAAGACAGGTGCAGTAAGGTCAGGCGACCTGGGTGGCCAACGGAATGTGGAGTTTCTGGATATCAGCTTATTGGGAAATTTTCGTCGCAATTCTGTCATAGCAGGTTGGGCTATATGAGGAGCTGCACCATCTTGCTGAAACCACACAGAGTTGAAAGAAATTCTCATTCGGCGTAATTCTGGATAGAAAAACTCTCTCAACATGCTCAAGTAAAGGTCTCCAGTAACCGTAACGGTGTGACCGTTTTCTTCGAAGAAGTAGGGCCCGACAATGCAGCGTGATGAAACTGCACACCACACTGTGACACGAAGTGGATGCAATTCCGTCTCATGGAGTATCTGTGGGTTGGAAGCACTCCATATTCGACAATTTTGTTTGTTTATGTTGCCGTTTAAATCGAAATGGGCCTCGTCAGACATGAAAAGACAGTTCAACATGTTTCCATCCTCTTCCACCATTTGAAGCATCTTCTGGCAAAATTCCAAGTGAATCGGCAAGTCTGCAGCGTTCAGTTTGTTGGCCATTTGAATTTTATATGGGAATAAGTCCAAATCTTTGTGCATAATTGACTGTAATGACTGTCTGCTTACACCCATTTGAGCAGATAAGCTTCTTGTCGAAACACGTGGATTGTTTTGTATGGCAGCAGCTACAGCAGCGATTGTTTCCTCCGTTCGAACTGAAGGGTTTCGATGGTAAGGTCTTCTGTTGACTGTCCCATGCTCGGCAAAATTGTTTACAAGTCTTATTATGGTCCATCTGCTCGGAGGATTGCCGCCAAACGTGCGCCTATACTCTCTTTGAATCGAAACTACGGACTCCAGTGCGTGATAGCGGCGGACAATCCAAATTCTTGTTTCAGTGTCCCAGTTATCAATTTTTGTTAAATGTAAAAGTCAATCTGCAAAATAAAAAAAAATTTACCAGATTCATTAAATAGAAAAAAAGTTATTTAATTTTTTTTGGTAGCGGCTTTCATTAGCCACAAGCTGGTTTTGAAATTCGATAAGAAATTGAACGGGATCGCAGCTAACCAAAAGTAGGAAAAACGACTTCATTCGGAGTCATAAAATGCACAAATCTAGGAGTTTTATCATCAGATATGAGCTCTTTTTGGAGCCCAAAAGGAGAAAAAAATCGGCGGGCACCCTTAAAGAAGTCATAAAAAAGAAACGAAAATTACTCCGAATCCGATGAATTTGAAGCGCTTTATGATTCTTTTTAAATGAACTTCGGAGACTTTTTGGACACTTTCTGGAGCCTTTTATTGTTGCTTTTTAAAAGCTTTTTTGGAGTATTTTTTGACTTATTTTAGGCACATTTTTCCCTCCATTTTGATGAGTTTTAGAGTCATATTGAAGGCTTTTGGTGACCCTTTTATTAAGATTCCTATACATTTTTTAGAACCATATCTCTGTCTTATTTATAAGAATTAAGTACTCTTTTTATTGGTTCATATATTGTTTTATTTATATAATTGGGAAAATAATACTTTTTTTAAAACAAATTTTATATAAAAAACAATTTTATAACTAAATATGTAGATAAAATCAAGCGTATAGATTTTTTATTTGGAACTTATCAATATTGTAAAAAAAAACCTCAGAAATTGCTCTAAAACATTCATATAATTGAACGTTGCCGCTCATCTGCTCACAATTCTGCATACGCGCACAACAAAAACGATCAGAAAATGCTCCAACTCATTCAGCCTTGCAGTTTATCCGGTGTACAATATTTATTTCTTCTCTCAAGGCTGCTTGAATCTTCATAAAATCGTGGATTTTTTGATGTTTACTAAAAAACACTCCAAAAAAGCTCAAATTACGAACTCTTTTGGACCATTATTTCGGATCTCTCCAAATTTGGTTAGCTGGGATTCCATCAGCAAATTTTTCAACACATGAATGTGCAAAAAAAAAAGCAAAGGAAATGCATGCTGCGAACGCATTCTCAGTTACCAGCATGACGAACGGCAAAAAGGAGTTGCAGCAAGCAGCTCAATTGCAGGGGCAACCAAGACCTTTTATGTGAAGATGCAGCACGTGAGACGAGTGAAGTAGCTAAATATGTCGCATGACACACATGAAAATTAAAAAAAAAATTTGTGAAATGAAAAAAAATGAGCAGATGTGAGCATATGGAAAAAGCAACAAAATGCGCCACTTCACAAACACGTCTTTGCCATTAAGCGTTGAAAGGCATGAAAAAGGAAAAGAAATGAAATGATAAGTACAGATGAAGAGAAGTGATTGCATTAAAGTAGAAATAACAATTTCCTTATGAACACACCGGCACGCGCACTGACAGGATATCAATTTCCTATTACTAACAATATTTCATTTTTTGCTTAATGCTTTTATTTCCTGAATACACCAACACTTCTTTGTATGGATGTACATATGTGTGTATCATGTTTACTTAGGAAATTTGGAAAATTTACACCTGCAAAACAGTTGCCTATTTAATTGAGTTTACACAAAACATGAGTTCTTTTACTACTCTATTTTGTATGTGTGTGTGTGTGTCTGTGCGCGTGTGAGTTGAAAAATTGCAATGGTTGCAATGTCTAGCATGCTTCCGGCTGTTATTGTTGGAAAGACTTTAAAAGGCTTAGTGAAATCGAATAATGGTGAATGGTTGGTGAGCGCTATAGAGTAGGGTTAGCAACACGCTGTTAAAACAATCTAAATAATTAAAATATGCAAATGCCTTTAGATTTAATCCACACCCAAAACACCAACGCAGTCAGTTGAATACAAAAATGCTAACATTCGAATATAAAATTAAGTGTTTTATGTTTCGGTGTGTGTGTACGGTTGATCCCCTGCAGTTAAACCAACTAGTTGCAAGCTACTTTACAACTGATTTTTGTTGGAACGATTTTCCGTCATCCCTTGTCCTCAGAACGAGACTAGGCATTGAAAATGGCAGAACGCCGAAACCGGTTTGTCACAAAACCAAACATGACAAGGGATGGCGGAAAATCGTTCCAACAAAAATCAGCTTACTACCCTGTCGGAAGATCAACACAACAAAATAAATCACTTTACAACTAGTGTATGCACCAAGCCCAACTAGTCAGCCACCTGCCATATTTTCATATAAGCAACTGGTATTTTTAAGATGGCGATGCCCTACGAGATTTCGACCAGAACATACCAGTGATCTACTACTCATGAAATACTAGTTTGTATATAGTGGAAATATAGTAGTATCATACTGGTCGTAAAATACCAGTCTCATAGCAGTTCAAAATGGAAGAAAATGTACTAGTAAAATTGCAGTCTAATCATGCCAGTATCATACTAGTTCGAAAAAGATAAAAGAACTCTAGTCCAAATGTGGACCAAAACCTCTAGCAGTGATTAAAATTACAAAATCTTCATTTTTGATAATTTTCGCTGTGAAAAACCCCGATTTGGGATTGCAAAACATAACCTATATCTTCGGAATATTTCATAAGCTGGTTGCGAATTACAATAGGATGCAACACAAATGAAATAAACGAAAGAAATAATTACAGCTTATGTCACTTAAACACATACTATGAAAATTGTAGTTGTATACTAGTATGGATTTAATTTTTTCTGACTAATATGATTTCAACTAGGAAATTATAGTTGAATACTAGTATGTTTACTGACTAGTTTGATATTTCACTATAGGGTCACTATAAACAAGTAAGTGTTTTACTCATACTTCTAATTTCGCACTCAGGCTGATTTACTTAAATTATTCAAAGCAATCGAGATTTTAGGACTTTTTTTAATTGTGAAAGAAATATTTTCAATGCAATGTTTGTTATACCTGGGTTCAAACAATTCAATTATGGCATCACGGGAAGGGTTACCTTTCTTGCGGATACCTTTTCTCTCGAATATTTCAAAGGTCATCGTATCGTATTCAACACCGTTCATGATTCTTAGCCTTAAATCAGGGCATATATTAAGACCGAATCGGGCGTTATCTTTTTCCGTCGAGAGAGCAACTTACTCCTCTATTATCTACTAAGTCCAGAGTAGCACTTTTTGCCGAGGGTGATAGTGGGTTGAACTTATTGACTAACATCTTTTCGTTGTTAAAAGTGTTTATTTTACATTGCGTGATAGTTGAAAGTGTTGCAGCTACCCCAAGCTGGCATTAAGAGTTCGGTGAACGTATCCAAGAAACTGTGAGCATCAACAATTTCCATTCGATCGGAAATATATGTTTGCGTGCCTTTCAAGTTGACAGATTTTTCATTATTTCAACCTTTTTTTTATAAATTACTGGCAACTCCGGTAGACGTTGTACTGCTAAAATACTGACATTCAAGCGCCTTCGCAGCTTCAGATTCCTCACTTCGAGCTACATTCCTTTGTACTAGCCCTCCATAATGTTTCGAATATACGGAGTCACATGCAAAAAAGTCATGGTATCAGTTCACAGAGAAACGTTTTTCTTGCTGCAGCGACTTGAAGTCGTATATCACACAACGGTTTGTTGAACATTTTTACGATAAACGGAGCCTTTGTTATAAGTTATACCTTTTTTTAACGATAAAAATTAATGCAGAGCCAATAATAATACATTTTTTTTTTATGATTGTAGGGTCATGAGTTTATACTTTTCTTGTAAATTCACTTTGATTGCGAGATGTTACTTTTTTAATTTGACAATTTTTGATTATTTAAAATTTTGGTATTACAACTTAAAAAAATTATTTTTCAACAAATAAAATTAAAACGTTAGTATTTAAATTGAAATATATATTGGACTACCTCCATGTTGATAATTACCTTCTTGGTATGCTTTGCTCTTTTTTCTTAAAAACCATGCGTGATAATGTAAATTGCTTAGATTATTAGTAACAAAAGAAGTGAAAGTCAGGCCTCGAAAGTAAATGCATGTTGTAGAAAATTTTATCGAACCTATAGCAAACGGAAGGGAAACATTTTTTTTTAACGAAATTTCTTCATGTTTAGTTTTATTTTGGGTAATTTTATTAAAAGAATTTTTCTATCTTCGAATTTTTGTTAGGTCGAAATGAAAATCAAAAAAAAAATATATATATATATTCAATCTGCTAAGGAGTCGCAAGAATAGCCATAGGAATTTATTATTATTCTTATGATTTATTAACATAATTAAATAAATTAACTAGGTAAATAGACTAGTGAGCACTAGCTGGCAGGGCTATCGGCTCTAGAGGAACTTAAAAGTGTGGTGCGGACAACCTAAATATTAATGTTATGTGCTCATACTTTTAGAATCCCAGTACATCTTTTTGTTTAATCTTTAAGTTGAACTTATACATTTCTACTTTTAGAAGCTTGAAGCTGTAAACACCTTCTATCATTATTTAGACTTGTCTAGACATAAGTCCATACGGTCGAAACATTACGCCCTCTCTCTCCCCTCTTCCTCACACACGTCAGCTTCCTATCCTGACCCTTCAACTTTAATGGCCATCCATCAAATCACTTGATCACTTTAAACTTCTTACTGCCCCTTTTCTTTTACCTTTCGATCTCAGTTTCCATATCCCTTTTCACATTATTTTAGTTTTCTTTTCTCTTTCCCTTTTCGTTTACCTCTACTTCGCCATAACCTTGTTTCTAGCCCCTTTACTTTTTCCTTCCCCTTTCCCTTTCAGTTTCCTTATCGGATTCCGTTTCCCTTTTTTCATTCTTTTTGTGTCTCTTTCCCTTTCCGTCTACCTTTCTATGTAATGGAAGCATCAACGATGGTGCTGCAAAAATGGTTAAAGTGCCACCCTACGATGGTTTGACACACATGCCGTCTTTCATCTTGGCGAATGGATAACAAGATGGCGTTCGAAAAACAGTCGGGTTATAGTACGAGAATATAGTGGCTTCATAAACGGAACCAATCCCACTTCTTCGAGCGTTTGAGAGTAAATTTATACCCAATGTTTCAGAAAATTTTCGTGATACCGAGGAAACTTCTTATATTATTAGAATTGTATTATCAGTTTAAAAACGGAAAAGCTATTTTGTGTCGTGAGGCAGAAACTGCATGAGAAACATAAATTAGGTACGCCAGCATTTAACCTGGGTAAGTTAGGGTTTAGCCTTTCCCAGCATTCACACTGAACTTAAGCCTGGACGAGTCGCGTCTCCTTGGAAATAGCTTGTTCTTTTGAAGTTAGTAGATTTTTTGGTTTGCATTACACTATACATGAGCTTTTAAACCAAAAGTCTGCTTTTGAAGGTATTTTTTTACCTAGGAGACGGATCTACCTCAGAAAAGAAAGCATAAGAAAATGATTTGTTACCATCTCGTTCTGCCCTTCCACTCTGATCGTTTTTGTGGAAATGAAGTTTTGTCGTCATAAGAACACATCCTTTAGCAGTCCTGACTGCTGCGTTATGGCAGTCTTTCAGGAAATTAGGATTCAATGAACGTCTAGAAGAAAACTTAATGATGATCTGTAATAACAATATAAAAGAGTTTATAATTGTTTTAAATGTATACGAAAAATCTTAAGGTCATGACTTCTAACCATAAATGTACTTAACTCTTCAGGGAATTTTAATTTAAAGATTGAATTAAATTTGAAGAAGAAAAGGATCAGTTGTTGGACCTTAGAAAGGTTTGTTACTTTGAGCTATACTCCTTGCTTTAGCAGGTTTTTTTAGTAGTTGATTTCGAGCTTGACATGCCCTCTATTTGAGGTAGTACCAAAAGTCTTCTTGAAATACAAATTCAGTCTGGCTAAACTAATGCCCACCTATATTAACTCTGGTTTTTGTAACTTTTAATTGAGGACGTTCTTATTACTTGAAATAATAAACTATTCTTATATACGACGATCGAAATATTCCTTAATGTTTCAACTTACATATTAAAGACTTACGATATTGCACAAAACGCTGCTCTTCACCATCCAAATCAAAATCCATGAATTTCTACATTCCCTCGCCAGTTTTCATTGCAATTTGTGGAGTTCATAAAATGTTTGGTGAATTTTCCTCGTAATTTCAAAGCTTAAGGAGGTTATTGAAAGCATAGTTTCAAGCTAGAACAAGCTACACAAATACCGGCATACACACAATGCGCTTTGTTGTTGCAACAGAGAAGTTGGCAAAAACTTCTTCAAGTACAAATAAGTAGTTTTTATTGACGCTCGTTTATTAACTCAGATTGCTTTTGTTAATCTCATTCAGCTGCAGTGTTCATTTGAATTTTTGAGCACTTTGCTTGCTCGCTTTTGCTTTTATTAAATTTCTTGTTGCTACATTTATAAGTTTGTTAATTTTCATTTAATTTAGCATTATTTGCATTTATTTTAATATAAGTTAAGGAGAATCGCTAGTTGGTTAACACTCGTTTTTGTCAAGCAGTACTAAGAGTAAGTTTTCTACCAAGAAATTTGGGAAATGTGATTTTAAGCAGTGGTTGTTTTCATTAAATTAAAAATAAATACTTTGGAATATTTCAGCAAACCTTTTTTGGGGTGGTGCGTATACGCAACATTTGTTTTATGGCTTCCAAAATACCAAAGAAGTCTCAATTTTTCTCTTAGAAACTATTTTCTTCTGCAGCTAGGATCTAGTTTATTGATGATAATGACGTCAAGTCAATTATTTTTTTAGATTGTATTTTTATCAACAAATTGCTTCTTCGTGTTTCTAGTTTGTGCAAACTGGAAACACCGAGGGAAGTCAAATCGTTTCAAACTTGGTCATTCTGCTACAGTGTAGACCTCCGTATTTCTCTGCTCTATCTGTGCATGCCGACGAGAATATATTTTGGTTCTGAGCTTCGTCATGTGTCGCAAAGCATATTTTAGCCAACAGATTTGCAGATTTTCTGATTAAATATCATTCAGTTCATCATCTGGTGTCCTATCCAGACCTGTTAAATAATGATTACTAATAGTAATGATTAACGGGTTGATTAATTATTTTCCTGATAATTCATTTATAAATAATCAAAAGTAATTAAAACACCTTTGTTTTGATTATTTTAGATTTGTTTTTTTTTGATTCTTTCTGATTTGCCTAGGAAGACTAGAGTCACTCTGGCGCAACTTCGTTATGGATATTTTAATCAGTTTAATTCTTACTTGTATAGACTCAACCCCACCATACCAAATACATGCCCTGCATGTGGTATGTCCCCTCACGATACCAAACATCTCTTTTCGTGTTCAATTGAACCTTCTCTTCTAACACCAATATCACTCTGGTCCAACCCTGTGCAAACGGCTCGTTTTCTTATACTCCCGTTAGAAGAGCTTGATGACAATTCTTAGAGTGATCGTGCCCATTAGGTAGGGCGAAGCACTGTTAATAACAACAACAACCACTCATCACCCAATCTGCTTCGCTATTCGTAGTTGTAGCCATAAAAAGGAGTTTTCTTAAAACTACTCCTAGAGCAGTGTGATACTATTTGAAATTTATAAGTTGTGTGATTTTATTAAACACTTCGGGTTGCCACTTTCCCACAAATTTCTGGAGTTATTTCATAATAAATTAAAATTCACAAAGGTGATTTGACTCAAGATTTATAAAGCTAATACGGTATCATGGCTACAACTGCTTGGTTTTATTCGGGTCTCTATAGAAACCTTTTTAGGGTAATTTGGGGATCACATCAGCATCATTTCGGGATCACTCTAGGACATTTTCGTAAGAATTACTTGATTGTTTTCGTGACTTACAGGACAATTTTGGGATGGATTTCGGGTTTTTGGTGGGATCATTTATTGATTGCCTTCGGGATCATTTCATTCGGGAACATTTCGGGATCGCGTCCGTATTTGTCGTTTTTTTTATTGATTCTTGCGGGTTTTTAAAAAATTAAAAAAAATTAAAAAATTCCATTTCCTACAAAACGTAAGACATGCAGCTAAATTATTTTAATTTAATGATTTCACAGTTTAAAAGAAAAAATGAGATCAGTTCTTAAAAGCATTAGCTAAGAATGATATACGTCTAAAAACTAGTATTAAGGTTTGAAATTTTAAAAGTATGTTTTTTCTTAAAGAACCATGTAACTTTAAATTCTTTTTTGTTCTGTCCAATAGATACTCATAACTCTCTAGGTATCCTTGCTGATTTGTGGCAATCAACTTTTCGTATCGTTAGTCACCCGCATCCAATTTGCCTTTGCTACAGTAATTAAAACAAACCGGTCATCAAAAGAAGACATCGATACTAACATACATACAACCACCTATACATCACGCGTTGTATATGAATACACAAAATAAAAAAATTATTAAAATGAAAATAGTTAGCAGACACTTGGTTACATATGTTTGATTTGTGTTTGTTTTGGTTACTTTTTTATCTTTTGTTTTATTATACAATGACCCAGGATGCCTTTCGCAAAATCAAGCAGACACACCAAAGTTATACACGCAGTAGACAGTCAACGCAGTCCTTGTTGTCAATGATTGTCGTCTGTCTACAACAACATTAATTTCTCTAAAGTAAACACGTTGATGTCAGTATTAATTTAACTTGAAATGCTTTTTCATATCAATTTCGCAAGTTAGTGAAACATTGCTTGGCCAACTATGAAATTGTATGAAATGTTGAAGCCAAGAGTTCATGAAAAGAAAAAAAAGTAAAAACAAATTGTGAAAAAGGGAAAACTAAGGTATCGTTCCAAGCAACAAATTATGGTCATGTGTATTTAACTGTGAAGAAACATATGAGAAATGTATTTAATTATTTTGTGCTATGCGTTTGGTTGTAAAATTTAAAAGGTGAGATTTGCTAGAAAATCCTTTAAAACCAAACATTAAATATTTATTAAGTTAAAATTTTCAGCAATTTATGAAAGCTTAGTTTGTCAAGATATATTTGTATGTTCCACGGTTGTGCCAATAAGCTGCATACCAAATTAAGCATAACCTATACTAAATCCCGGGATACTGAATCACTAATACCTTTGACCCTTGCTGGTCACTTTTGTACTTGTATTGTATATGTCCCGACTGTGGAATACAAAAATTATGGTAATTTGTTAAATTTTTTGGTATTCTGAAGTGCGCTGGTACTATGTTAGTTGGTGTTTAATTGAGTTTCTAAAACCTAACTCAATTACATTTTTTTTTTAATTAAGATCGTATTTTATGGCCTATTTCTTATGCTAATTACACAGAATGTTAAAACTTTTTTAAAATTTTTGTTGTTGCATTCCACTAGAACAAAAAAAAGTTATCAAAATGGAATAATTTTGTGTTTAACTAACTGAACTCGACTTGAAAGTTTAAAAAATTCAAAAAAAAAAAATGTTGACAAAAAAAAAAAATTCATAGTTTTAAAAAAAAAAAACTACTTCTGAAAACTTCAGGTTATCTCTAGATATAACAGAGGTATAAAAGAAAAAATTTGAGATCAGAATTAAATGCCGAACTTTGATTTTTCAATTTCGAAAATTTTTTAATCCTCTAAAATTAGAAATTAAAAATTTGTTTTTTTAAATACTTTTTTTCCTCTAAGTAGCCTCTTTGAATGTGCCAAAGTTGTATTATCGTATATTCTTCCGACCGGTTTGTAAGACTATTAAGCGTGTTTTTTAAGCTATTTCGATTAGAAGTAAAGTAGTTGCCGCAATACTGAAAAACTAATCTTTACAAAACAAAAAAAAAAAAAACAAAAAAAAATTTTTATTTGAATTTGCAAAACTTTTGAAAAAAAAAAATGTAACTGTTTTCTTTCGCAGATCTTCTTTTTATAATCAAAGGAAACCAAATATCATTCAAATAGGAAGGGATAAATTCCAACTATTTGACGATTTGACGTGGAAGGGCCCGTTTGTGAAAAGTCAACTGTTTCTGTTTATACTACTTTTGCTTTATAAACAGCTGCGTGTTATGAGATAAAACTTTTATCTTGGCTTACTTATATGCATTCCAAGAAGTTCTAAAATGATACCTTATTACATATTTTCAATTCCCGAATTAGTAAAAAGAGTGCACTTACTTTTTCTAATAAATATAACGAAAGCCGTTTTTTTCTGAGAACGTCTGAAATAATTTTTATATATTTTTTGACGTATATTTAAATGAACGCAACAAGGAACATTGAAAAATATAAAATTGCAAAAATATTTTTTAAGTTTTTAGAATTATTGCCAAAAATTGTTACTACCATAGCTCAAAAACACATCTCGGGTACTCAAAAGAGGCCTGCTTTTCAAATTAAAAGATTTTAATGTTACCACGATATTACATCCTGCTGAAAACACATCGTTTCGTATAAACATAAAACAAGCGCGTTCATCCCTGCTATTCTTAGTTTTACTTTACAGCGATCTGGAAACCCTGTAGGAATAATAGTTTAATCAAAGGTGAACATAAATATAAGTTGATCGATAAATTGTAGTCTTACTGATTCTTATTTTATGTGAGATGAGGGATCAAGAGAAAAAAGGCTACTTTAACTTTCAGTAATACTTTACATCCAACGATAACTGCTAATATTGGTAGCAATTATTTCTTTTGGGTTTTTTATTATTTAAAATGATTTACTGTATTTTTAATCTTTGGATTCTAGTAGTAAAATATTGAAGAGCAGAGAAAGATTTTTTTATAGCTATTATCTTAAATGATTTTCAGTTTAATCAATTGTCTATAGTATGTTTTTATCAATACATCGAATAGGTATTTTTAGTATAAGAAATAGTAAACAATTTATTATTTTCCTTAAAAATAAATTTTTAACAAATCGATACAAAAATAAATCGATTATTGCGCTATCTATTTTTTCGAGTCGAGGTACACATTCCTAATACCAACTAATCTCCAGTTCTAATCCATGTACACCCCTCCTAGCAGCGGTCATTAGCGTTCACTAAGGCTCATCTCTTTATGGTGATTTTAGTTCATGCGGTGGGATTGAGTATTTTGGATATACTGACCTGTGTGAGCTGCTTGTAGAATGACGAGATGGAATCAGATATCTCGGTGTTGATGTTTTATTCAAAATTTTGCTGTCCCTTGACTTAGATAGCTGTAAGCCAGAGTCACCGTTGAAAATTTTGATATCGGAACCGACCATAAATGTGCCCAAGTGAGCTGCCTAACCTAACCCTTCCACTCGATGCAATGAGATCTTAGTTTTTCTTCCAATATTTCTGTTTTTTGGTTTTGTATTGCGTGTCCGCTGCAGTAAAAGCTGCCAAGTCTACTTTTAAATTAAAATTTTGAAAAAGATGTATAAATTTAACTCGGTTGGGCTTTCTTCTTCTACTGAAACCCTTTGCTTAAGTTAGTTGGCAGCTTTTACTGGGACTGCGAATACTGGCTGCCTTTGTGGGCAGCTATCATAAGTCCATAATGAAATATGATGGTCCAATCAAGTACACACAACGGGCTGCGCATGCACATAAATACGAACTAACAATGTCCCAGCCAGCAGCTTGGGCACTTGTCACGCTGAATTGGCGCTGTGGAGATAGTCGTAAAATCTTTTGCACCATTGCAATCTGGCATCGTAAATTAACTCGTCGCATCTATTTCACCCACACTGTGATGTTGTGGAATGAAAATTCCCACTGGCGAAGTTCGCAGTATTAAGTAGTGAGAGGATTTTATTGGCTGCCATTACTCTCTGCAGGCTAGTTGTGGTTTTGACTTTTCGGTTTGGTAGTGGCCAAGGTTTTAATTGCATTAGTGTCTAAATATTATTTGAGTGTGTGGGTGCTGCAAAGTGGGACAGTTTTTAATGTGTTTGATAGCTTTCGGTATTTTTTTCTATTGTAATGATAGGAGCAAGTAAGGACAGCCTTTTTGAAGTTGGTCGAAATCTTCTGTCGCTAACTTATGGGATGCCTGCTAAATAATGCCTTCTACTGAACAATTGGCTAGAAAATATAGCTTGGTTCACAGGAATCGAGCACTCCAGACTTCAACTGATAAAGTGTAGACCTTTGAGGAACATTCCTCTCAACTACCAATCTGTTAAATATGGATAAAAAGTGAATTTCGCTATCCAAAACAGTAGAAAGAGCGGGTAGTTATATTTGGAGAGGTTCAGTTTTGAGCCATGGTGGAGTTGCATACTTTGTTTACTAAAAATTCCATAAATATGCTTGGGGTTTGGTACTCCCTTTCAATAATTTGAGATGGTGTTGGAATCCGAGGTCAAAGCTATATAATTCCTACCTATCATCAGTGGATAAAAATTCGCATAAAATATGAGTCGCGCGGCCGGAAATTGCTTATCCCTGTATGTTGGAGGTCTAAAAGCCTGCATACTTTAAGGCACTTACTGAGTTTAAAAATCAAAATGAAACACTGTGCGCCTGCAAGTATGCTACACTTTCACAATGGCAGCACTAACGACCGGCAAGGCATTACTTTTACGATTATTTGAGGTTATTATTGCGGCTGCCGAGACTGAGGCTGAGTAGGTGAAATGTGTGAGTACATTGCCGCAAGTGGCAAGCTGGTCATTATCTCCAGCTGAGTGACCCAAAACAGAGGAAAGTGTTAGAGCACTACATATGCAGTCTTTGCTATTCGCCTGTCTAAATGAATATATGGTAGAAGATAATATGCGATATATATTTTGGTAGCACAACAGCGCATAAGCTGGGCAAACGAGCTGTAAATTGTTTATATGAAAACACCATGAGCTTGCCACAAGCACTCACTCTAAGCGGATTCACTTTAATTGACTTTGTGCGGGGCTAGAAGTTTTGCACAAAACTTTCTTAATTTTTCCAAATTTCTATTCCAAGCATGTAGATAGTGGTGGCTAAAAGCATGTGTATTCGACTTAAAGCGTCGTACAACAACACATTAAATGCATACCACGTTTGGCCATAAAAATTTGATAAATTTCGTGCACTTTCGCTATTCAATATTCTCTGCCCCGCTTATAATGTATTAATTTATTTTATGACACTCTCTAAATACCAAGGCAAATGGCCATGCGCTTAATCACAAATTTCCATAATACATTTTTTCATTTAAACACAAAATTTATCTACAACAAGTGTAGCCACAGTTACTTTACTGTTGGTTGCTAATTAAATTTTTGCCACACTTGCAACACATTAATCAATCGAAATAAATTTCTCACACTCTGCCTTATGATCGTAAGCTAAAATACTTGTTTAACATTAATGTTGTACGCCTCACTAATTAAAGTACACACAAAACCGCCCCACGGCTGTACTTAGTAAATGCCTCGCAGCATCAACAGCTTTCAATAACGCCAACAGCAATAGCCATCAATTGCTGGTCATTAATAGTTTGGCTGGCATGTTGGTAGAGCGCTCACTGCCCCCTGTAGATTTGTTAGCTAATACGGCAGCGCTGCATTATTAGTTTTGATGTACGATGTAATATTTTTGTATTTTTTGTTGTTGGCGTTAATATTATTGTTTAGTCCACAGTATCATCTAGAAATTATATTTAATATCTAATAATAATTTTTCATACTTTACACATTGCCACACAGAAACAGTGGCATACGAGTATACGAGGGCAGCTGGAAAATTCGGTATGTTTTTGAATTTAGCTAATAAAACTGACCACGCGAACTATCATGCCATAAGGAAGACCATTTTCAGCAATTAAAATCGGAAAACCTTGTCAGCTTCAACCAAGATGTGAAAGTGAAAGTGAGTGTTGTGTGCTAATTAAGGGGCTGATTATAGAAGTCACCGAAACAATTTGCCTCGCAGTCCTTCACATTCACCTCACCTTTATCTAACACCAAAAAAATTCATATAGCAACTCCCATTTAGTGGCAGTCACTGAAGGGAGTAAACGCCTTTATATAGTAAGAATTTTTTATTAAACGGGAAAAAGTGACTCATTACGTCGATTGGCGTTTTATCTAATAACCCCGTTAGCATTACTTCTTGTAAGAAAAAAGCATTTGCAAAACCAAGTAAAGGATTAATAAATACTATGGATACTCTGCTCCATCAGTTGCAATGATAAAAAGTGGATTGTGAAGTTCCGTTGTGGTCTTACAAGCACAAGTGGCGCCCAATGTTCAGTACGCCAAAAAGTAGTAGTGACGCTAAAGAGAATTGAGAAAATCTATGCAACGAAATTGTAAAATTGGCAAATAAAAGTGCGTGAAATATGTGAGACCACAGGTATCTCAACAACAGGAAAAATCGAGACAAGTGAAAGTGCACCAAAAAGCGCCAAAGTGTGCTTGTCTACCAACAAGATAAGGGCCAATGTTTTTCGAGATGCAGGAGATATCATTCGATTACCCTGAAAAGGGTAAAACGCTTACGGAATAATATCATTCAGATATTTAAAGAATATTCGGTGCTAGAACCTTGAGAAATTATTTCACTTGTAAATAATACAAAAATTGTCAAAATCCTAAACTAAAGGTTTCGAACTAAAGAATGAGTACGTTAAAAATAAAAAGGGAATATCCTCACAAATTATTTTTATATACAAAACGTCACTGAAATTTCAAATCGCCCTCGTGCATATACAGGGTGGCTGATGAATTTTGCTACATTAAGAAACTCAAATAATTTTTTTTTCAGTGTACGAGTATGGAATTCATTTTTCTTTTATTCATGTTAAAGCTCATTAAATTTTATTAAATATAGCTTAATTAGTTTTAAAAATAATGGAATTTAAATGCCCCCCCTGCTCGTCGATGCATGTGCGGCATCTTACCAAAAAGTTGTTCATTACTGCTTAGAGAGTTGAGACAGGAATAGCCGCAATTGCTTCTCGAATGGATTGTCTTAGTTCATTCAAATTTGTTGGTTTTGCTTTGAAGACTTCCTGTTTGCAATAACCCCACAAGAAAAAGTCAGGTGCAGTAAGGTCAGGCGACCTGGGTGTCCAACGGAATGTGGAGTTTCTGGATATCAGCTTATTGGGAAATTTTTGTCGCAATTCTGTCATAACAGGTTGGGCTATATGAGGAGCTGCACCATCTTGCTGAAACCACACAGAGTTGAAAGAAATTCTCACTCGGCGTAATTCTGGATAGAAAAACTCTCTCAACATGCTCAAGTAACGGTCTCCAGTAACCGTAACGGTGTGACCGTTTTCTTCGAAGAAGTATTGCCCGACAATGCAGCGTGATGAAACTGCACACCACACTGTGACACGAAGTGGATGCAATTCCGTCTCATGGAGTATCTGTGGGTTGGAAGCACTCCATATTCGACAATTTTGTTTGTTTATGTTGCCGTTTAAATCGAAATGGGCCTCGTCAGACATGAAAAGACAGTTCAACATGTTTCCATCCTCTTCCACCATTTGAAGCATCTTCTGGCAAAATTCCAAGCGAATCGGCAAGTCTGCAGCGTTCAGTTTGTTGGCCATTTGAATTTTATATGGGAATAAGTCCAAATCTTTGTGCATAATTGACTGTAATGACTGTCTGCTTACACCCATTTGAGCAGATAAGCTTCTTGTCGAAACACGTGGATTGTTTTGTATGGCAGCAGCTACAGCAGCGATTGTTTCCTCCGTTCGAACTGAAGGGTTTCGATGGTAAGGTCTTCTGTTGACTGTCCCATGCTTGGCAAAATTGTTTACAAGTCTTATTATGGTCCATCTGCTCGGAGGATTGCCGCCAAACGTGCGCCTATACTCTCTTTGAACCGAAACTACGGACTCTAGTGCGTGAAAGCGGCGGACAATCCAAATTCTTGTTTCAGTGTCCCAGTTATCCATTTTTGTTAAATGTAAAAGTCAATCTGCAAAATAAAAAAAAAAATTAACCAGATTCATTAAATAGAAAAAAAGTTATTTAATTTTTTTTTGGTAGCGGCTTTCATTAGCCACCCTGTATATGTTCATACACACATATGTCTTACAGACCAGCAAAAAATTTGCACTTTATGTAAGACTTATTTCATTTGGTCTAAAGCCTTATATAAAATTATATATATATAGACACTGAAAGATAGCCTTAAGTATAACGTTGATGGGCCATTTAAAGTAAATTATTATCATGGTATGGTAATATCAAAACGCGTTAGAAAAATTTGTTTAAAGTCTTTCACATTACCGAAACCCCGCCTTTTGTTATGATAATCCTCTCAGCGAAAACTTAAGAGGCCGCACTCCCAAAATTTGTATGGAAGTACTGTGAATGGCAGACCTCACAATATGTTACAAGTTTTTATGTTGACGGCTCGTAGTTATTTATTTATTCAATCTATTGATTACATAACTTTTACAGCGCACCCACTTGTAGATTAGGATCAAAAGAAGACTTTAATAAAGAATAGTAAATTTTAATTAAATAATCTAAACAAACTAAGTTAAAACGAATGAAAATTTGTATATGTAGATAAAGGCGTGGAACCAAGTGGAGTGTGATGTGTAAACATGTGTATCCTGTTCATCAATTTAATTAAATTAGACCTAGCCCAGTGGTTGAATTTCAACCACAAAAACTTTATTTTGGCTTAGTTATTAGCTACTCCTTTCTTGGCCTTCCTTCTCTTCTCTTCTATGCTGTTCGTTTACTTTAATATATTTTTATTTTATTTAGTTTTCTCTTCTTTCAACAGTCTACTTTCCTTGCCCTTCACTTCCCTTATCCGTTATCATAACTACTTTTAATTAATTTAGTTTAGTTTTATTTTATTATACCTTTCATGAACATGAAATGGTATTATAAGCTTGCTCTGATGCTTCTAAGTATAAGAAGAAGAAGAGATAGACCCATCAATAAGTATACCGAAATGATCAGGGCGATGAGCTGACTCGATTTAGCAATGTCCGTCTGTCTGTTTGTACGCAAACTAGTCCCTCGGTTTTTGAGATATCTTGATGACATTTGGTATGGGGCCGCCATTTTGCATGCGATTAATAATTTGTCGAAATCAGCTACAATCGATCGTTTCGTGGAGGGTTTTGGGCTATAAATTTTGCAATTAAAAAGCTAGGAACGCAAATTTTGCAGGTTTGGTACATTTTATACATGTAATGTGTGTAGTAAAAATCATTCAGATCGGACTTACATAACATATAGCTCCCATACAATCGATTGTTCCGATAGATGGGGGTTGGGCTATGTATCTTTAAATTAGCAGTTTTGCAGAGTTTGTACTAATTGTAAATAAGGATCGGACACTTAAAACCTTCCTTACTTGTTTTCTTTTATTTTGTTTTACTTTATTTCATTTTATTATATTTTATTTTATTTTTTTCGTTTTGTTTAATTTTATTATATTATACTGTATTTTATTTTATTTTAGGTTTTTTATTTTATATTATTTCATTTTCTTTTTTTTTAATTTAGTTTATTTTATTTAATTTTTTTTATTTCATGTTATTCGATTTTATTTTAATTTATTTTAGTTTATTTTATTTTATTTTATTTTATTTTATTTTATTTTATTTTATTTTATTTTATTTTATTTTATTTTATTTTCTTTTATTTTAGTTTATCTTATTTTATTTTATTTTATTTTATTTTATCTTATTTTATTTTATTTTATTTTATTTTATTTTATCTTATTTTATTTTATTTTGTTTTGTTTTATTTTATTTCATTTTATTTTATTTTATTTTATTTTATTTTATTTTATTTTATTTTATTTTATTTTCTTTTATTTTATTTTATATTCCTTTATTTTATTTTATTTTATTTCATATTAGTTAGTTTTCTTGCATTTCATTCCATAAGTTTAAAACAAAGATTACACAAACAAAACAAATTAACTACCGTGTTGATTATTCTGAGCTAAAATAAATTTAATATGAATAATTAGTTATTTGGTTTTTGTAAACACTGTGTATATTTGTTACAAGCGCAGTTTGGGGGTTTGGTCGTCTATTTGCAAGTATTAATAGTGTTTACGCAAACAACATCAAGCCCAGCAATGCATCGATAACCAGCGCTAGCAAAGCACTTGTACACACCCACGCACACATTTAAAAGCGGTCATGCAAGATTTCTATACAAGCATACTAAACCAGGTCTCACTTCAAACTAAGATATGCTTAGAACCGACGTCAACAGCAAGGCACTTACAGAGCCGCAGTTTAAAGCAGCGGCACAGGCACGCTTACAGGCACCTACGCGTAAGTTTTGTGGACAGACCCTACCGAGCCCAAAGATGTTTACACACCACCAATAACGTTGGAGGGTGGCATCTACTGTTTTTAGTTATGGAAATCTTTAGGGTTCTGCGTTTTAAAAAGCTTGTTTTGCGTAAGAAATTAGGGTTATTAAGAAATGATTTTTGAAGGATGCTATTCAAGCTTTCTTATTAGGCTAGGCGTGAACTAAGTCGCTGCATCACAAACATTTATCTTATTTATCAACATTCTAAGGAAGTACAACGTTATATTTGGCTTCCAACCGCTATCACAATTTTTTGCTGGGATTCTACGTGAAAGTAATACACAATGACTGACACACCCTTTGATTGTGTTTATGTTATTATCATTGAAACGAAAGCAAGTGTGATTTGGTGTTAATGTACTTAAACCTACATGAGGTGTGGTGTGCTGTGACGTATGAGTTGACCAAAAATTAATTAAACAATTTCGTTGCATTTTGTGTTATTACTATGTTACGGTTTGGTCAATTTGCTGTAACTTCTGTTTGTTCACATCTGGGTGTATGCTCGATAAGAATATTATGAAATTACGTTACTTATGATACCATCTGATATTGAAACAAGTAAACGAAGTAAATTTCGACCATGAAAAGCTTCACAGCAAAAATTTATCTGCCTTAGCAGATATAGTTTTAAGTCGATATAAAGGTAGTTCCCCTCCATTTGTGTAAAAAATTAAAGTAAGCCTCTGAAAATTTAATGAAAACTCGGCCTGGAACTCTTCCTAGTTACAAAGTCGTCAAACTTATTATACTATAGCAGTTTTTTTGTAAGCCCTTAGCGACATATGAATAAAATAAGAAAATAACATTTTTTTAAATTTTATTTTGTTGTTGTATTCAATTAAGAAATTTCTTTAGGCAAGCGAAAATGACAAATAAAAAACGGTCTAATATTCATTCATTGTCGCTTACACAAGCCGATGCGATCTGAGCCATCGAGTGACATAATCCCTTTTCAGCGATAACTGACCAACTGAAGACACCAAGGGTTGCCAACTCATATTCCAACTGTTTTTTCCTAACTCTTTGGTGGATCCGTCTGCTACTGCTGACAAAATTGGGACGGAAGGCCTTTCTTTACTATGTATAACTTGTGCAGCTAGTAGTTGAATTTCTCTATACGAACGCCGTTGCCAGAAGAAACAAATTTATTTCGTAGAACGCCATTTAACTTGCTTTTCACACCGTCCTTGTTTTCCGCAAAGGCCAAAGGATTCAGAGCTCACACAGCTAATAAAATCAATGTTCTTTTCAAGTTGTCCCGACTTCGCTAGGATTTGCATATCATGAAGATCTGGTTGATATCAAACTTACTAGTGCTGAGACCCCAATGATAAGGTCCGATCAGCTTGTCAGCGACCATATTTTGTATACAAGTTGACACATTTTTTACGAACTCTTCGCCTCCATGTTTGAGTAGCTGGGTGGATAGTCAGCCACTTCACGGTCTGCGATTACTTTCTGAGAATCTTTAGTTTGGTGAACTGAGGAGAATATACTATATTTTATTTTTCTATACTTTATCCTATTTTAAAACAACTCTGTAAGTTTACGTTTGTGTTAAGTTTCTGCCAAGACTCATTTACCGCAAAACACATTTTTTTATTCACTTTAACACTCCCTTCTTTCGCATTCAAACAAATTAAATTTGACCAACACCGTAATTAATTTCCATGTTTTTTGTGCGAACAAAGCAACTTGCCGAGACTAGCCAAGCCCAACCAGCCCGCAGCCTACCATTATCAACCACAAGTAGCTAATTAATGCAGCGGCAGGTGCCTAAAACTACCAATATGACCGATAACCATTCTCACACACACACACTCGCACGCAAACAAGCTTAACTTCAATGCAAATCCCAGCTAAACTTGCATTGATGTTCATTCCAGTAGCCTTCGAAGGTGAATGAATAATCGAACTGAGTGACTAAATCATTGAAGCCTTCTGAGTATACGAACTTGTTATTGCTATTAAATCACTTGCTAACAGTTTTGAAGTTAAAGTCAATGAGCTACTGCGCTTGTACTCACAGCTGAATCGGTGCTAATAAATGCAACTTGTATTTAAAGGAGGATGCCTAGACATGTGTTTGTGTGTGTGACGTGAGAGCACTAGCAAAAGCTGACCAACCGGCCCATTGAACAACCACCAAATTACTTTACATAACACACAACACTCCACTTAGGGACATATTATCGATCTAATGGTTGTGTAATTATAGCTTGAGTAAATGGGCAACATTAAATCATATCATTGGAAAATGGGAGATTAACATCGTTGCGAGTTGCATACAGACATAAATAAAGATATACAGTGAACGTCAAAAGTACCGGATTCGCATGCAAGAACTTGTAAAACCAAAGTTCTTCACAAATGATTTTTTTGGTACGCAGACATGTTCAAATTTTATTGATAATCGCTGTGAACATCATTCCATTGACAACAAATTTTTTTTATGTTTCTTTTTGTTGGTAGAAATTGAACAATTTTCTGCCATAGTATCGTAAGTTTCCAGTTCATAAAAGTATTGTTTTAGATATGAATACAGCCCCGGAAAATAACACTAAAACTTCCATGACTTAACATTATTTTTGATATTTTATGAAGAAAACCGCATATAGGTCGGTTGAGTCTCATCCATTCTTTATTACCAAAATGAGCTCTAGTGTGCTGTGCTTCAGATACTGAAATAAAAGACGATTTTTTTTTGTTCGGCGCTTAGCGACAAGTGTATAAAATAACGAAATGAAAAATAAATTTCAAAATTTTTAATTTCCTTTGAAAATCAAATATGAACTTGTCGCTTGGGAGATATCAACCAAAATTGTGAGCGCTTATTTTGTTTCTCCTTTTTATACCTAGTAGTACTACGCACGCAAGGTTTATTAACTTTAGTCGCTTAACGGTGGTATGTAACGCCACAAACGGATCGAGATATATATTGACTTATATATATCAAAATGTTCAGGAGGAAAAATAAATTGATTAAGCAATGTCCGTCCGTCCGTCTGTTAACACGATAACTTGAGTAAATTTCGAGATATCTTAATGAAATTTGGTATGTTGGTTCCTTGGCACTCATCTCCGAGCGCTATTTAAAATGGGCGAAATCGGATGATAGCCACACCCACTTTTTTTAAATAGAATATTTTCGAAAATACAAAACAAGTGATTATTTAGTACATAATGCACTTATAAGGATAACATTTGGTGAATACATTGAGATTGAGGCATAAAATAAATCTTCCAAGAAATTTTTGAAAATGGGGGTGGCAGCGGCCACTGTAGATTAAGGCAAATTTAGCAATAATATTAATCATAAATCAAAAACCGTTCAAGATATCGAAACGAAATTTAGCACGCAGGTTTCCAGGTATGCAGGGAATGTTTCAGGAAAAAATGGGCGAAATCGGTCAACGGCCACGCCCAGTTTTTTAACACAGTTCTGAAAAATTTGTTTGTAAAATGTAAAACGCGATATTATAACAATTAAAGCTATATCGTTAAGATATTGCAGAGATAACAAGCTTTTCAAACAAAACTTAACCCGCAAAAAAATTTTGTGAATTTTGGTGAAGTATAAAAAGTCTGCTATTTTCAAACGCGATTGCTTGTAGTTTGATTCAATCAAAATTGGTCAGCTTCTTCTCAATAGTATGTAGTATACTCCTGCCAACAATTAAGCAAATCGGATAACACACAACTAAAATACGCGGGCAAATTGTTAATACCTCACTGCAATAGGGAAGTTATATAAATTTTTTGATTTTCATACCTTTAATGAACATGAAAGGTTTGTAAGTATGAGAAGAAGAAGAGATAGGCCCATCAATAAGTAAGCTGAAATAATAAAGGCGATCAGCTGCGTCGATTTAGCAACGTCCGTCTCTCCATCCATCTGTCTGTCCGTCTCTCTATTTGGACGCAAATTTTTCAAACATAAAACGTCCATCTATTCGTATTTTGAAAAAATGTAGTTAGCGGTTGTTGGCAGGGAGCTTTTTATATACAAATAAATTAATGGCGGCCGCCGTGGTGTGGCAGGTAACATCAAAAGTGGTTTGAAAAAGTTTTTCAAAAGGTGGTCGCCCCTCGGCAGTGGTTTGGCAAACTCTTCGAGTGTCTTTATGTTATGGAAGGCTTCTCAGCAAAAATTCATCTCCTTTGTAGACGCCTTTCGAAGTCGGCAAAAATCTGTAGGTCCCGCCCATTTGCAGGGAAAAATTCAAAACGGCACACCACAAATTGGGAGGGAGGTTTATGATGATATACCATTGGAAATATCTCGCCTTACATACATATTTTTTTTAAAATTAATTTTTCCCTCAAAACTCATAACAGAATTGTTTTTATTGAAAACAATCAGCTGCCTTTATACAAGGTGGCGCAAAATTCCGCTTCCGATGTTCAGCATATCGGTTGTGGCACGTGCAGTGTGTGCTGTTGCACCGTCTTGTTGGAACCACATGTTTTCCAATCCCAATTCATCAAGTTGCGGCAAAAAGAACTCGTTGATCATTGCTCTGTAGCGCTCACCATTCACAGTAACCGTTTGGCCCCGACCGATTATTGGTCAAATAAATAGTCAGCAATATTCCGCGTTCTGGAGCAGTGTAGCGTAACATTGTTTATTAACGTGTATTTCGCATGTCTTTACTACACAAATGTCAAAACAGAACTGACTTTAGGGGCCAATCGCAAAATTTATAGCATTTTCTGATAGGAGGATTACTTTTGCGCCACCTTGTAATACGTACTGAACAGTATTAAAATAGACTTGCGTAAATTGGTATGCCATAATAGATTACTACTAGATATATAATGTTCGGTTCAACCCGAATTTAGACTTTCTTACTTGTTTAACTCCAGCATTTCTCCAACTAGCTGTGTACCTAGGTCACAGCCTGTAAGTTATTCATATACAGAATATGACAAAAGATTAAAAGTTGTCAGTGAGCATGCATTCTATAACGAGTTGTCCTACAAGTGCTGATAAATGATGAAGTTCCACGCGTCGATGTTGATGAAGATAATAAAAAGTCCTCAGGCTTGTTGCTATTTGAGGCTATTGTATTTTTAAATAGAAAAGAAGTAGGGAAATCAAGATCGAACGAAAGTTGAGATGGATGAGTAATGATAAAGACGAGACAGTGATGAAATTGCTTTTGGTGTTTGCTGAGGCAAAAGTTGGTGGCATTCATGTTTATGCTGTTATCCCTGTTGTTGTTGTTGTTGTTATTGTTTTTGTTGTCATTGCTGCCCGCAACGTTCTGAGCCGTCATGATCTGCTGCAACCGGTATTTTGCATATTTCAATGTACACAAACATTGAACAGGCTTGCATTTGTAACAAGATGAAGAATAACAATGCGTACAAAAGTTACAACAACAACAACAGCAATTACAGAAAACAACAATAATGAAAACATTGACAACTACTACACTGCATACAAAAATATGCAAAAACAACAAAAGTATAATAGCAAGTTTGAGGGTAGTGGGGGGCATATTGATGTTGTTTATTACATTCCGTTGGCAGACCACAGTACAAGTAAGGCCAAAAGGACGCTAATACCATTCAGCGGAGAGGGTTAAGTTTTGACAGTGAAAGGGGACTTGGTCCTGGTCCTATTGCTGCGATAACATGTCTGGCACTGATAAGCTACAACAGCAATAACAATGGTGCTTAACAAAAGCGATAGCTAAAATAGCAACAAATATATATGTATGTGTATTGTTGTGAGGATAATACAACAATGCCAACAATTGAATAATAGTCTGATGAATACCCGCCAAGGAATTCAATAACTAGTGCGATCAATTTCTAGTAAAAATTTCTTATTTTACAATTTTTTACTATTGCCTTTAGTGAAAATCGATTATAATAAATTTTAAGTATTATTTTTATTATTACTGCTTTAACTTTTTTTTTCAATAACTTTTATCAATCTTACTAATTATTTTAATTAATTTAAACTGTTTTTCTTTGAATAGAGGAAGAACATTTAAAGACAACCGATGCAACTTTTTTTATAGATCCATTTCGGAAGCTGTTATGCTTTTTCATCAGAGAAATTTTGGCACATTCTGTTAACCATTAGGCTGTCAGAACGATGGTCTGTTTGTCAACTAAACCCATATTTATATTCATTTTCAACACACAACGCGCTTGTCTATAAATTTTCCGTGTCTATTCGAATAAGAACTTTTAAATAATTAATAAAAATTAGCAATAATCAAAACTATAAATAATTTCATAAATATTACTTTTCTTGACATTGAGCTCTTTTATAGTCAGGAATGCTGCAGGCCAAAAAACAGCTACTACATCGTTGGTACTAATTTGTACTATAAAATTAATCTATTTTAAGTTTTATATTTGAAAAAGGCCTCTTGATTAATGATTATTAATGGTAATGACTTTCGCTTTAATGGTTTATTTTCCAGAGAAGCGATTCAATGATTAATTGTTTTCCATTTATAATGACTATTTTCCAATTAACTAAAAAAAAAATTACGATTATCAAAGAAAATATTGAAACTCATCAAAAAAGTAATCATTATCTTATAATTATTACTGATTATTATATATTTCTTGCAACGATGCGAAATGAAAAAAAAACATTACTTATGGTTAGTTTTGGTTTTTCTAGATTTTTTAATACGAGTATGTCAAAAATCTTAATTAATTTTTATTATTTTTTTATACCTTTAATACAGAATGAAATTTTTGTTTTATATTTTTTATTATGTTTGTCATGCATTTCTGGAGACAATTTAAATAATCATTGTGAAATAAAGGAAGAATATTTCCTTCCATTACTCATTCTAACTAAGCAGGTCAGATTTGAGCAAATATAATGAGAATATGAAGGTAAATGTCATCTTCTATAATAGAAATAGCTTGTCGCATAAAAAACTGGGTTCTAAATTCTTAGAAAAAATTAGTAGGTAAAATATCTAAAATTTTAGCTGTTTCAAAGGCTAGGAAAACGCCATTTTAAATTCGAAAGATGATTGAAAGCAAAGGAGATTGAGACCGTACTCGTAGTGGTTTGCGAATGCACTATAAGCCCACCAGTTCAGAACTAGAGCTTTTCCCTACAGAGCCGCCTACAAGGCTTTCCCATTGTAACGTTACATACAAAAGCGAATAGATTACATTTTCCAAATTGCATTGGCATTTCAAATGGAATTAAAATTTAAATCGAAAATGAAATTGCAATTGCAATTGAAATGGAAATTCAAATTGAAAATATAGCAATAGAGCTGTAAGATTTGAAATTTGTTATCTAGGCTGTAAGAAAAAAAAATTATAAAAGACATTAAAAACTCATGACCGTAAAACAAAATAACTTGTCTACTGTATACGAAAGTTTCTTGAAATCTTTTGTAATTAAAATAAATCCAAAAAACAATTAGCAAACCTTAACAAACAGGAATTGGTAGAGAATACCCAGGTAGCTTCAATCGGAAGAGGCTGAAAATTTGGTCTAGAAATCGATACTCTTCTCAGAAAAGTTAATAATTAGTTGGCAAGACCACAATGCGTCGTCCAAAAATTCAACCGAAATTTAACAATGAATTTAGTTTTATTCAAAATATTTTTGTTGTAGTGCGCAGAGAAGATATGGAAAGGAAAAAAACTCCTTCCAAAATCATGATTTCTTTTTCTTGGGCAGTAAATTTAATAAAATCTGGAACCTGAGATTTTTTACTATCTAACAGCACAGTTTCTTATTGCGAGTGTAAATTAAAATTAAGTTGATTACTGCCAGCGGGAAAGGGTTATTTGATTTTCGCGCTCCTGCTGTGGCAATAAGCAGTACCAAGTGCCAGAAGAACGTTCCATCAACATAAACATTCTATATCCAGATCATACCCTGCCTGACTCAAGCAACCCGTCGCACCATTGCCTTTCACTCTTCTCTACCATGCAGCAAGTGAGCGCAGCATTGCAAGCAGACCTGTTAAATTTGATTACTACTTAGTAATCAATTTATTAGACGGCTTTTTAATTGGTAATGATTATCTTAGTTGATTTTCAAGAAAAATCAATTATTAACTGATTTCGATTAGAAAAAATTTAAAAAAATTTTAAAATATAAAAAAAGTTGTTTTGATTACTTTTGATTATTTGAATTTTTTTTTTTTTATTTTTGATTTATTTTTAATTTTTTTCAGTATTGTTGAAGTGAATATTTATGTGCTTCTACAGAAATACTAAAAAAATCAAAAAAAAAAATTAAAAAAAAACATAACTAGTAATCAAAATAACTGTTTTTTTAATAATTTCTTTTGTATATTCAGTTATTTATTGTGATTACGATTAGAAAAGGTCAAAAAAATAAAAAAAATTTAATAACCAAAAGAAATCCAAAATAATCAAAAAAGTTGTTCTGATTACTAATCTAAAATAATCAAAAATAATCAAAAAAAGTTCTTTTGATTACTTTTGATTTTTTTTTTATTATTTTAAATTTTTTCTGCATTGTTGATGTGTATATTTATGTGCTTCTACAGCAATATTAAAAAAATCAGAAATAATAAAAAAAAATCAAAAATAGTTAAAAATTTATTATTTTTTTAATTAATTGGAAAATAATCATTAAAAATTTAAAGTAATTGGTAATCAATCATTTAATGAAAGAAAGTAATTAATAAAACCGGTAATCATTACTATTGTAATCATTATTTAACAGTTCTAAATGCAAGGATTGTTTTATGTTGGATAGATGCTCCTGGACCAAAAACAACTGCTAATTCTGTCATTTTCAGCAAGCTGTGAAGGTAGTGTTGCCGGCCTACCACACCGAAGGTCCATGGTTCGAGCCCTGGTACAGGTAACATCAAAAGTGATTTGAAAAAAGTTTTTCAAAACGGGGTCGCCCCTCGGCAGTGGTTTGGCAAACTCTCCGAGTGTATTTCTGCCATGACAGGCTTCTCAGCAAAAATTCGTCTCTTTTGTAGATGCCGTTCGGAGTCGGCAAAAAACTGTAGGTCCCACCAATTTGTAGGGAAAATTCAAATCGGCACACCACAAATTGGAAGAAAAGCTTGGCGCAAAAATCTCTTAGGAGGTTTATGATGATATACCTGTTGTATATCGCGCCATAGAGAGAGAGAGAGTTGCTTTCTAAGAGCGCTTCTAAACTTCACTATACAACCGAGTAGAGTGACAGAGAGACAGAAAACAAATCGTAAGAAGACGAATGGCGCTGGTGCATTTATATGAGCACTTTTATTTATTACTAAATAGGAAGAGAGGATGAACACGATACTCCATCAATGCTTGACGATTTAAAATACTTTCAATCAAACTGTTATGCAAAATTAAGAATGGAAATGCAACTGTTAATTACGAAATACCCACCCACCTGCATCAACTGCTATGGTCAGCCGAGAGCATGCTTATTGTCTGCAGCTTAATTATTCTCTCCCCACAAGCCATTACACCGCGTTACACACATTCTGTCCTATGAACCAAATATACTTTTTCGGAAATATGTATAACTATGCAAAAAAAAAAAAAATTCTGACGTGTACATGAAAATGGCCGATACACGTGTATTTTTATTTTTTCTCTTCTTTCTGAAAAAGTTATTTCATTTTTGAATTCTATTTATTCTGTCTCTCTATGAGTAAAATGCCTGCTAATTAGATGTTTGATCTTTTTTGGTTAGAAATACCTGACTAATACCCCCTCATCTGTAGTAGTTAGAAATAAAAACTTACCGAGTCCTCACAAGTTGTTGGCGCTATTATCTCGAAAACCTTATTACTCCAGTTGTTGCGCTTTCACTACATGCAAATATTACATTACGCAAAACATTTAATTTGCATTGCCCTGGTACAATATCCTCCTTATTGACCTCATTCCCTTATTCGTGCTGTGCACTTTCATGTTTTATTACATGTCATTTCCGTTTCCTGTATCCGCTTCGGCAGCCAGCAGTGACATGAAACGCACACCAAAACAGCAACACCACATCCTCGAACCCACAAGTCCACCCATGGGTTTAAGTTGAGCGCTTATAACTTACGCATCTGCATATATGACTGTTTGTCCAAAAGTATGTGCAACAATAAAGCATGCTACGCAGTCAACCAAGCATTTAACCAGAAATGCAACCAACAATTGCGCCTACTAAAACAAAAAAATACCAAAAACAGTGCAAAAAGCTGACGCATGTATATTAGACTGATTCACAAAAAAAATTATATAGGTATTGTTTTGCAAAATACTGTAAAAGCGTCAGCTTATTATTAATTTTTAAATGTCTATCAATGCTAGTTTAGATTTTTAATGGTTGATCGTGGTTTTTCTTTAAAACAGTCAAACTATTGAAGTTAAAAAATTTAGAATCATATAGATTTTGTGGGAATTAAAAAGTTCTGCATGAAAACTTTCATCAGGTGGGCTTTACCCGAGTAATAAAGCTTTAAGTACCCCCAGTGAAGCACCAAACTAGTCGGGAAACTTGTTGCTATTTGTGCCGGCTCAACGTCTAAAAACGTAATTGAAAAACGCAGTTTTCGCAGTTTTTCCGCCAATATATTTCGGTTACTCTACGGATACCGTCGTCAGAGCCACTAATGACAACATAAAAACAAGAATATACAAACAATTTACTTAAAATAATTCACCTACAAAAAAAAAAATTCACAAATACACAATTTTTGATAACATACTCGTACATTATCTATTTTTCCATTCGCACCGTCTAATCTCGACTTTTTTTCACTCTTTTTTGTCGGCTAGTAGATGCCTGTTAGGGCGCCTGAGTCCCACATTACATCCTTTAAGACGGTCAGCAGCTGTAGGAAGATGTTAGAGGCGGTTGCAGACTTCTCATGCATTACGCTCGTTTGGGTTCCCGGCCACAGGAACATCACGGGCAAGGAGAAGGCGACAAACTAGCTAAATTGGGGCCTGAGGCAGAGGTCTCCGATGCGGTGATGTTACATTCACCAATCACATCCATTAAAAGGCTCATTCATTGCAGGTACAGAGAATTGGCAGTCCGTAATTGGCTCTCCACCGATGCCTGCAAAATCTCTAAACAAACGTGGCCCACCTACAACAAACAGAGAACAGAGTATCTGATCAAGAGGTCAAGAAAGGAAATATTCAGAATCACATCCACACTAACGGGGCACTGGCCTCTGGGCCAACACGCCGAAAGAATGGGCATCCCGTTCAACAATAGATGCAGGGGCTGCAACGTAGAGGGGTGAAGAGAGACAGTTAAGCACTTCCTATGTGAGTGTCCAGCTCTAATGCACATCCGGTTTGCAGCTCTGGACTCTATAAGGGATATTAGCGACTATATAGGAAGAACTGGAAGGTTTGTTCGTGACTACAATTAACGCTAAACCCAACACAACATACAGAAGCATCCAAATATGTGTATGGTTCCAGGAGAAAGTGCATCAAAATGGCGCCCAGAGCGCTACTTGAGCTCGGGAGTATCTCCTCTCCCGAGCAGCACAACAACCCACCAACCAACCAGATGCTTTTACAAGTGAGCGCTAAACCCCTAACCCGCAGGGGTATGTTGTTCTTGTTCGAGAATTTCTGCTCCGTCAAAATTCGGTGAGTGGCCAGTAGCTACATAGTGGGTCATGAGGGCTGTTTTTTGGACATTAGAGTTATGGCATTGTTTAAACTCGGATTTGTGCTGGGAAAATCTGGTTTTTAGTTTCGCTTTCGTTGTCCCAACATATATACTCGTACTTTTACAAGCTTCATTGGTTTTGCCATCACAAAGAACTAAATCGTTCTTTTCTGTTTTTCTATTAAATATGGTCTTTAAAGTGTGAATGGGCTTGTGTGCTATTTTAACTCTTTCCTTATTGTAGCAATCCGATTTAGCTAAACGTTCTGATAGTTGAGGTTATATGAGATGGACTTAAAAATTGTTTTTGGTACGTTTTAAGAGCTATGTTTAGTTGTTGCTATTAAAGAACGTCTTAATAAAGTTTTTATAATGGCTTCCGGAAAATCGTTGTCTTTTAGTAACTAATAATGTAATTTCCCTCTTAATTTCTTTGTGGTACATGTCGTCCGATATTTGTAGCATTCGTCGTATACAGCCCATCGCTGTATTCATTACCATCGTTTTGTATGCTTTGAATTAAAGTTGATGATTCGTCCAGATGAAGTCGGTTTTCTATACCACTTAACTTTTAATTGGTTTCCTTTTCTAATGACGATCGAGTCCAGATATGCTTATTTTCCGCTGTTTTCGAGCTCAGTTGTGAATTTGATATGCTTACCAAACGAATTAAGTGCATTTAGTGTTTTTTGTACCTCCTCTTCGTTTATTATTGCAAATAAGTCGTCCACGTATTTAGTTAGTAGTCTAGGTGTTCGTTCTAACCTTTTTACAGTGTTATCCAATAGCTTTTCCATTACATTAATGTATACAACTAGAATTTTCTGAGTGGTACCGAAACAGTCTAAAAACGACTAAACTTGTGCCAGTAAAAATTCGAAGTTATGCAGACTGCTAAAAGGGCCAGAGTTGGAAAAATCAGAGTAAAGCTCCTTTTTTCAACTTTACTTTTTACTTCATTGGAGTACTTATCCACTGCGCCCGACCGCATTTAAATAATTTTCGCTTACCATGATTGTACTAAAAATTTTGGGTCTATTTTAAACTAGTTTGAGACTGGTATATTTCCGTCCGAAATCTGAAAGTTGACATCTCTTATGGCATGGACATGTTAAAAATACCAGTTACTTATATGGAGAAAAACAGTTAGCTGAGTAGTTGATGTACATCAGACCTGTTCAATATTGATTATTAATCGTAATGATTACTGGTTTGATTACTTATTTTCTTGAGAATCCATTTAATGATTGGTTACCAATTACTTTAAATTTTTAATGACTATTTTCGAATAAACTACGACAATACTGAAAAAAATCAAAATAATCAAAAATAATCAAAAGTAATCAAGACAACTTTTCTGAATTTTTTGAGATTTTTTTTGATATTTTCTAATCGTCATCAATTAATCATTGCTTTTTCTTGAAAAACAATTAAGATAATCATTGAAAATCAAAAAGCCGCCTAATCAATTAAGATTACTATTTACTAATCAAATTTAACAGGTCTGGTGTACATACTAGTTTTGAAATAGTTTGCAACTAGTTGGTTTGAATGCAGGGCATGGTGCATTGGTATTGTTATGGTTTTCTGATTTCACGTTTTCACTTTGGAAAGTTGTCAAAATTTATGAATCAATTTAGAAAAAAGATAAATATAGATTCTTAAAGTAATTATCATTACGAACTTATTTTACGGGAGTTCAAATACAAAACCATGAGCAACTTAATTTTTTTACTTCAATGGTTTCTCAATTTTAAAGTAAAAATGAGATCAGTTCAAAAAAAAAACTAAGCTGGCAATGTTAAACCTTTAAAAATTAATATTCAGGTTTGAAACTTTTATTGTATTTTTTTTGCTGTTCTGAAATATAATATCGGTATACGAGTATATACAAAAAAAAATTATTTTGGTACTGTCTAATGTATGTACATATGCATGTGTGAGTAAGGAGCAATTCTAGCCGACAGACACCAGCAGACGTCGAAGCAACAGCATCAGATAAAATACAATTTATATGCATCCTTTCCGCTCAACTTTTACCACTCTGTTGGGAAGGCCTTTTTTGGCGGGTGTGTGAGAGCCCAGAAGGGTTTTTTGTATAGCTGCGTAGGAGCTTATGCGCATTATCGTTTTCCGGCTAGTATAGTCGGTAATTTCTTTGAATGGGTATGTGTGTGTAAATTTGACCAACAGCTTTGACAGTCATTATAGTCAAATGCGGCTGTGCTGGTACTCTGCACATTCATTTATGTATGTGTGAAACAGTAGGCATAACCCTCTACTCACTTATTGAAAACTCTTTTTTTTGTTTATATATCCTACAAAAATGCGAGTAGTCTAGGATGCGTCCCCAATTTCAGCATGCGACTAATGTTGAATTTCATATTTTTATACGGGTGGGGCTCTCCTCTGTCGTGCATGCTCAAACAAAAAGGGAAGTTTACAATTTTATACGAGAACTTGTACAGTGAACCAGGTCCACTTTCTACCTCTTAAAATGGGCTACACTAATTAAAATTGTCCGATCACAACTATACCCATAAAGAACTAGTTGTCAGTCACATAATTTCCTGCGGGGTATGTACGCACTTTCGTAAATTCTATTTATAATGGCAACCACATTGGCGGCCGTGTTATTGGCTCATTGATATTGTGTGCGAAAGTACTGCTAGAACGCATTGTGCTCGAATGGCTTTTCATTTGCTTGGTATTTGCAGTGATTTGCATTTAATCGTTAATTCATAAAAGCTCTGGTTGTAGTGTTGCATTGTTGTTTTGAAAAGGTGTTAAAGACCTTGCAATTTGTTTTCTAAATTGAATTTATTTTTTAAATGTATGTGAGTAGCATATTTCACTCAGGCGGGAGCTAACAGAAATTGAGACAAATTTATTATAATTTGAAAATTGCAAACAAAAATTTGTAAGATACAGAGTATTGAAAGAGCTTAATATAAGTAGGGAGGAATTACATTGTAATTCCCACTTCTCGTCGTCTTTGCAGCTTGTGGCGTGGACAGTAATTTTTCCTGAGACGGTATCCTGTTTTTAAAAAGGCTTAGCAAGTTTTCAGAATGTTACCGATCACATTCTTGTATAGTCCGAAAGTGGCCTCTAAAGGTACCCGCTGTTTCTTTATATTTGATTTGTGTTTATGTTTCGAACAAATAGTTTGAATTATTTAGAATTATAAACTTGACACGATACGGGTAATTAAAGGAATCAATTTGGCCTTTGAATGCAGCTGCGGGCATACATTCATCTGAACAAAGTTATCAAATTTTTATCAAATTTCTAGTACATGCTTTGAAAAGTTCTGTTTTCAAGATGTCTGTTCTATAGATCATAAAGGACTTTAATAGCATTTTCGATTTCAAAAAATATATTGTGTCTAAAATATTGACCCGGAATTTCAATAACAGAATTTTGCTAAGGCCGAATTATACCTTTTATTAGTGAAAATTGTGAAAGGATGCTCGAATATATTACGAAATCGATACGACATATAATAAAATACAATAACTTGGAAGTTTACGACTGCGTTTTCATAAAAACTTAAAGATTTATCTGTGTAAATTTCTTTATGAAAAACAATCTGTCCTTATGAGTCAGATTAATATTAACGTTTATATGAGAAAACGGCTCTTAGAGCAACTACTTAAAAGTATGCTCTGATTTAAAAACATTTTTTTCAGCAATTCCCTAGAGGTACCAACCGTGTGAAAGTCTAGGTAAACATTTTATTCTGAACTAGTAAGCCCGGCCCGTTTCACTGCGTCTGAGAACTAATAGTAGACTGAGTCCGATTGTTATCATTATATCCCATACGAATTTATGAAACTTTATTACATCGCTTATTGCAGCACTCATTGTCACCTTTCATTTGATACCCATATTGTACTAACATATTTTGGGTCACCTTGGTCCACATATCGGTCGATACCTCCGAAACTGGTGGAACTGTCGAAACAAATGATAACTTAAATTTTAAGTTAAACGTCTAGTAATAATTCCAATCCAATTTCATTCAGCAGTACAACATACAGACAGACAGACAAAAATTCTAAAAACAGTTGATTTGGCTTCTATTGGCTTAATAATGATTAGAAGAGACATCGACCTTTTACAATTTTATTATATGTAGAGATTGGGAGTGAATTGCGTTTTAGATGAAATTAATGAAAAAAATTATATGTAGTTGCCATACAATTTAGTTTATTTAGATAATCACCAATAGTTTTACTTACTAGCAGTGAAGCGTTCGAAAAACATGCCTTGATAATAAAAATATGTTTAAAATTTTGTATTAGTAACAAAGTTTGAATACACATAATTACTCCTTGGTGGCTGCTCAAACAAATTTTCGACAAGTCTTTACAAGATTCCTTGCTGAATTGTATGGTTAGCAGCTGTCGATTGTTATCAAATAATCGAGAAATATTAGGGTCACATAGGTATATTTGTGGGTTCTGTGATTTCTTTATTTTTAATGATAGAACTATGAAAAACCTTTTATATTAAATACATATGAAATCTATTGCAACACTTTGTTCCATACCATGTCCCGAGTACGTTTCTTTTATCCGGAAGCATTACTTTAAATGTATTTGGTCACTTAACTCTTGAAACTCCACATATAACATACCATCGATAAATGCAGCTCCACTCCGACAAACTCAAAAGTTTATCGCTGATCGGTATGCGCAGTCACGGCAAATGTTGGCCTTACTGGAAGTTGCACCTTAGCGACTCCTTGGATGGGTGCGATTCTCGGTATATGAACTTCTTTGCCGGATTTTTCTTGTCGAACAAAAGTGGCAACCCTACTTAGAAATATTTTTTTTTCAATATGCAGGAAAATACCTTTCATTTGATACCCATATTGGCATATTTCATTTCTTTAAAAAAAATCTGATAAGTAGCAACTCCGTAAAAACTCCTATAAGGCAACATCTAGATAGGAATTATTAGAATGTGACACCCTATATACATACCAAATTTCATCCAAATCGGTGAAGCCATTTGCGAGATATTCGAATATATAAATATATAGGAATAGCTCGTTAAAGGTTCAAAGATATAATAAGCTCAAATGGCAACAATAAGTGGCAATCCTACTTAGATGTGTATTTTTTTCTTTCAAAACGCAGAAAAAGACCTTTCATATAAAAAAAAAATTCCGATAGGTGGCAACCCAAAAAATAACCTATATGGCAACACCTACGTTAAAATTCTTACAATGTGGTACACTAACTACATACAAATTTTCATCGAAATCGGTTGAGCGGTTTTCGAGATAGTTGTTAAGTAGTTACCCTAAACAAAAAATTTATATAAAAACCTCAATAAGTGGCAACCCCACTTAGAAATATTTTTTTTGAAATACGAATGAAAACATCTTTCGTATGATGTCCATATTAGCATATTTTATTTCATTAAAAAACATTCAGTTAGGTGGCAACCCCAAAAAAATAACCTATATGACAACAGCAACGTAAAAATTGTTAGAATGTGGGACACTATCTACATACCAAATTTCATCCAAATCGGTTGAGCCGTTTTCGAGATAGTCTGGATATACAAATATACAAGAATAGCTCGTTTAAAGTAATAAGCTTAACTAATACGAGAAATTTGTCAAATGGAACTATAGAATTAATATAAAAAAGAAGTCATCAAATTCTTTGTTTTCTATTATTGAATTATTTTCAGATAATTTGTTTGCTACAAAATAAAAATAGTCAAGAGTTCTAATCATTTAAATTTGCAAATAAAAAAACTATATCACAAAAACTTAGGAATAAATGATAAATACTACAAGAAGTTTGATTGGCTTTAACGCGGACGAGTTTGTTTTTGCCACTGCCCTGTGGGGAAGTCAGTACAGTGAGAAAAATTTCAAGTTCAGAACTAGAGATAAAGTGGCTAATAAGAACTAGTGTGATAGAACCTAGCTTCTCATTAGTTCGAAACCGGCAGTTGCGTAATCATTAAAAGGCAAAAAAAAATTTATCAATTGGCAGGATTCGAACCAACGCGTCCCGCATCATAGTCGACTGCTCTACCCACTAAGCTACGGCGCACTATCAGCAGTCTGAGAAAAAGATACATTATGAATGAATGGTTTACAATTTTGGCTCCAATTATTAGTAGTGCATGACTTAACCGGCATGGTGTGGCGGTAGTGTTGCTTGATTACCACACCGAAGGCACAAGGTTCAAATCCTGGGAAATTTAATATCACAAATGGGTTTATAAAGTTTTTAAAAATGGGGTCGCCCGTCGGCACTCATTTGGCAAACTCTTTGAGTGTATTTCTACCATGTAATTATTTATTATCTTTTTTAATTTTTAACTAACCACATCCAAACTGCAGTATTTGGAAATGGTTCAGAACTAGAGCCATAGCAGCAAGAAGCGAACTACATCCAAACTGTCAAATTTTTAACTAGTTCGGAACTGTCGAAAGGTAATGCAGCGGGGGATAATTTCCACCGCCTAGGACATCGCAATGTTTAATTCGCCAGTTGATTACATGTAAAAGAGATAGAAGGCGAACTAGTAGGGCTTCGGAATGCACTAGAAGCGCACAATTTTAGAACTATAGATTTTCTCCACTGGGTGATTTTAATCATGTAAATGTAGTAGTAGTAGTTTATCGAAGATGATCACAAATGTTTTGTGTTTCTAGTTTAAGTAGGTGGCTTTAAAAGGGAATCAAAGTTTTATTACATTGGGTTCGGAATCTTTCCTCAGCTAATAGATCAAGGATCATGGCCTAAGAATACTACGAAATTTTAAAAAATATTTATCGGTTATTTGATATAGCTGGTGTGCGATTAGTGGTTTAATCATCCTATATTGTTCTAGAAAACTAGATTAAGCATGCATGATACGCAATCCCGGGATACCAAGTTTTGAGATCTCATCTTTATAGCGTGAGAGTCTCGAGCCGCTTACTGTATCTGTTCAAACGTAATTTAAGTTTATAAAACCATACAAAATTTCCGAGCGTAATAAATTAAATGAAGTAAAGGATGCTGAGGATTATAGATAATAATAATTTAATATAGATTTTGAAATATTTAATAGTATAGCCATAAGACTGGATCGATTTATTAACCGATATCGCGCCATCGATTTCTCGATAGGTTTTGGGCTCAGGAAAAAAAACTCCACTACCCATACCCAAAAAAATAATATATGTACCAAAGAATGTATAAAAGGAATAAGCAAATGGCACATTAGAGGAAAAATGCATCGTGACGCTACAGGGCATCATACCTTAGTTGTTCGAGTACTCTAGCAGCGGCTTTGGTGCAGACACTTGGGTTCGTATCTCAGTGTCCGAGAAGGGGTCTGATGAGAAGCTGGGCACTTCGAAACATGTCATACCATACCATCGCTGTGCATAACGTTGTAATTTTCCCTCTAATATCAATTAACAAACAAACATAAAAATTCGAGCTTTGCTCCAACAACAGTCACTGCGAAATTTAATTTTTTTGACTTTTTTCGCCTTTGATTTTTAAGGTTTTTTTCATGACCGACTAAAAAAATTTTCGTTAAAAACGTTGTCGATAACAGTTTTTTGAAAAAAAAAAAATATTTTTTGGGTTTTGGAGAGTGTTTTGGTCAAAAAATTTACCATTTCGCCATTTTTTTTAAGTGTTTTTTCAGCATACATGCAAAAATGTTTTCGATGAAAACGAATTTGTCTCATATTTCCTGTTCCACTTAAAATTATGCGCTAAAAACGTTGGCGATAACGGTTTTTTGAAAAAAAAATTTATTTTCGGGTTATGGGACTTGTTTTGGTCGAAAAATCGACTTGAAATTTCGCAGGCTCAAAAATTATTATTTTGGGTATGCCTTGTGGAACTTTTTTTCCTGAGCCCACAACCTATCGAGAAATCGATGGAGCGATATCGGTTAATAAATCGACCCAGTCTAATGTACATACATATTTTATATAACTTATTATCGCTTTTCCTATGAATCTCGGGATTACAACGTTTTACTTTCTGGAATCCCGCACTTACTATCTTTGTATGTACATATATTTTTATGCGACGCTTATGATTTAAATACCGCCAACGAGATTGACCGCTTTTAGTCTTATAATTTATGTTCAGTTTAGTATAATTATATTTGTGTTTGACATTAACAAACTGCGCTGTTTGAATGATTGATGTGGCGTAGCAAGTTGCGTAAATTAGATTGTTGTCATAATTTAAACACGACTGGTATGAAAAGATGACATCTAATGACAAGGAATTATATACCCAGTAGAACTTGAAGCGGCGAATTAGAGACACATACTTTTGGAACAATAGAAGAAATTTTTTTTTCTGCTCTTATTTTATTCTGGAGGCTACTTGCGGAGGACAAGGAGAGATCTTCCCAAGCGATGAATAAGAGAGTAATCTCCTTAACATCCTTTCGAAACAATAACAGAGATTTCTACAATCTGTGCTCCGATTTTACTAATCTTGGAGCAATAGGGGAGACCTCCTTAAGTTAATAACAAAGGATTAATCCTTTTATATATTTTTGGGGTGAAATTAGAGATTTCTCCAAATTCTTCTCTGGGGTAACAACTTTTTGAGTAAGCCGAATTTCTCTATTAACAAAAGAAATAAATTTCAACAAACGGAAAAAAGTTTTCAAAAAAAGAAAAGGCTGCAATCGTAGAAATATGTGAAACAAACCAAATTTAAATAACGATTAAAATTTTAATAAGTATTGTTTTCCATAATTAATCTCTTATTTGCTGATATGAGAGGTATTTATGTATGAGTTCTATTCCCTTGCTTCCATTCCTTCATTTGCTTCCATAGAAGGCTTGAGGCATGATTCTCCAAAAATCTTTTGTTGGTTGTTTATGAGAAATGCAAAATGCTTCCCTCATTACTCTCCTAGGAGGCTTTCCAAAATTCTCCAAAACTCCCCCCTTACTGGATTGCGATTCATCAGAAAGTAATAACACAAACTCCATTATTGGTTTTGGGAGGTGAAAGGCAGTTTTTCTATTAGTCGCCCTCCTAGGACAAGCAATGTTAAAAGGGAGTAAACCAAATTATATAGTAATGCACAGAAGTATAGGGAGTAATAGGGAGTAATCCAATACTTTGAAGGGAGTACTTCGGGGCTTATAAAACAAAGATCTCTTGTTATACTGGGTAACGTCAGCTTATATTCAATACCCTCTATCAGCAGTAAAGAGGAACATAAGTTTTTGATGATAATTTGAGCTTTGATTTATGTTGCGCACAGAACACTAACTTCAAACTGAAAGAACAGCTGTGATGGTGAAGTATTTCGATTTTGAAATATCCAGTATCAAATAATATTGCATTGTGATAGAAAAATTAGCAAAGCAATCTTAAAAAAAAAAACAAAATTTAAAAAAAAAAAAAATAAAATTTCGCTTTTTTTAACTTCAAAAGTAAATAACTTTCGAAAATTAGTATTTTATAGTAGACCTGTTAAATTTGATTAGTAATTAGTAATCAATACTTTAGACGGCTTTTTTAATTGGTAATAATTATTTCAATTGTTTTTCAAGAAAACGCAATTATTAGTTGATTACGATAAGAAAAAAAAGGTATCGAAACAATTTTTTTTTTGTTTTTTTAATTCTTTTTAATAATTTTTGATTTTTGTTTTGATAATTTTTGGTTTTCTTTAGTATTGTTGATATATATTTATGTGCTTCTACAACAATACTGAAAAAAATCATAAATAATCAAAAAAAAAAAATAATAAAAAGTAATCAACCAGCTTTTTGTTGATTATTTTAAATTTTAAAAAATTTTTTGATAATCGTAAAAATTATGAGTTTTTATTGATTATTTTTTCAAATAAATGGGAAAAACATTCAAAATATGATTTTTTTTTAAATTAATTTGAAAATAATTAAAAATTGAAAGTAATTGATAATCAATCATTAAATGGATTCTCAAGAAAGTAATTAATCATACCGGTAATCATAAGGATTAGTAATTATTATTTAACATGCCTGTTTTATAGACTATACAATTCGTTTTCAGAATTTATGTTAAACCAGTGATGCTTATGGTAGTCCAAAAGGTCAAGAATAAAATCTACTGACGTTATATTTTGTAAAACTAATTTAAATACTTACATGAAATACGTTATCATATGAAATAAAATCGTAAAGAATTTATATTTTATTTTAAGTAGTTTTAATTAAAGTTTAGTTTCTTTTAACTTATAATTAATATACAATTAAGGTTTGCGCTTAAGTTCTAAGGAAGAAAACATTTACAAAATTTATTTATGTGTTGATCTATTTGTATTGCTTGTATTTTTGTTTTGTAGGTATTTGTTTTTGTAAATTGAATGACAATAAATAGTTACTTACTATAACTTATATATTACGTAATTTAGTATACATATATGCTTATTAATAAAAATCTTAAGTCAAGTTTACACAAATATTTTTGCTAATTGTAGTTTTATGTTTTGAGTTGTTGTTTTGTTTGTATTTTCGTAAGTTTTGTATTTCTTGTATTTTGTCATATCTTTTATATACAAGCGAATAACTCTATTTATACATGGTCTTACCTATTTTAAATGTTTATCAAACATGTTGTAGCTTATTCCTAATTGCTTATTTAGCATTCAATACCCAGATAAGGAGTGTAGGTAATGTTTTTGAACCATTTTTTGGATTTGAAAATATTGTTTGAAATTTGTGGTTCTGCTCCTAAGGGATATGACGAATTAATCAAATAAATAATTTTAAAATAATTTTGAGATTTAATAAAACACTTTCAAACTTTTTTTGTTAATATTTTAATTAAAATTGCTATATTTTTGAACTTTACAAATATACTTTTTTTTTAATTTTGCAGCAACCTTTTTTGTAATTTATGTATCAGGAAACGAAAAAAAGTTGGATTTAACCATAACTATGCTGATAAAGTTAAGTGATTAAAAATATACATATCTTCCATAATCTTCCATCTCGCCTGCATGTTCGAAAACGCCTGAGCTCAGAATATTAAAAAAAAAAAAAACAAATAAAAAACTTTGAGGAACAACCTATTACAGAATTTTGCTGAAGAAAGCCTTATCTTATAACTTGTTTCAAAATCGGAATTACCCAAATTGGTTTTTTCAAATATGCCTTATTCCAGAATTTTTTTGAAGCAAACTCAGAGAAGGGAGGCTTCCAAAAGTATTCTGAGATACGACGTTTTCAATGCTGCAGTTGAAATGGGGCAATCTTCAACCCATGGGATACATGCGGACCTATGTTAGTCTGCGCGAAAAGCAAGTGAGTATCAATGTAGCTTTAGAGCGGGCCCTGCTGAGACGCCTATTGCGCTAACAGAAATATCTGCCTGCCTTTATTTTGGTCCATAAAGACGGGAAATCTGACGGGACATTTGACGGGACATTTGAATAAGAAATTTCCAATTACGCCATCCAATGGCTCATTGCTCAAAATCTTACGGAACAAGTGCTCTCGAAAAGAAGGAATTCAGGGATTTTGATTTAGAGCGACAGATAAAATCTTGAAAAGGGTAGTACCGCTCTTTCAGGTGGAAGTCCATGTAATAGAAGTCGAATCTCGGCAGACCAGCTAGTCAAGGAGGGTGCTATATTAGCTGTCATGAGTCCCTGGGAGACTAACGCTACTATTCAAGTAAGAGTGAAACATTTATCTCCACAAATTGTTTGGTACTATTCCTAATGGAAGTTACAAGCTACATAGCTCCATTAGAATAAAATGAATTCTACTATACACCAATTGATACCTTATTTCTCACATTTACAGCTTTTTGGTACCCACGGCTGTCAAGTCGTACCTTCACCTGTAAGCTATATGAATACACTTAAATACATAAACTCATAAATAATTGTAAAATTTAATGATTTTTGCCTCTCTTTTCTCAATTACAAATAACTAAATATACTACATAATTTTGTTGTACTTTTCTTCTTTGTTAAATACCGCCTACTAACATCGTTGGCGCATAACGCCCGCAGCCTTTACCGCCTATCTCTGCTACGCGTGCGACCGAACGCAATTAATGATGCTTGAAAAGAAAGCCAACGCGATGCTCATACTCAACTAGTATGACGATAGCGCATCACGAAATAATACAATTCTTGTCTTTGTCGCTTAACTCCGAAGGCTTACGTTTGCGATCGTACGCTAACGCATCATTGGGTACATAACTGACACGCACACCACCATAATGACGTCGCTGCGGCAGTTGATACATCATGTAATCCTCCGATGAGGATGATGACGACGAACATGTAGAGCAAACGCTTGAGGCATCATCAGATTCTTCATCGCGACAGTGCGTAGACGTTCTTGGAACGGACGCGCCACGCTCTCTGCTACAATGTGATGTTGATGCGCTTTGTAATTCTGAGGGTGGTCCTTGATAGGAAGAGGAGAGCGGTTGCGTTGTGACATAGGTGTCGGCGCGCGTAGTTGAGTGTGAGCGATAACCATTACTGCGATGACCAGACGATTTACGTCTTCGCCTGCGTCGTGAAGAATGTCCGCTGCTACTTGAAGAGCGTTCTGCGCTACAGCAATCCCTGCTACGGCTACAATCACCATCGCGTCCAGTGCCTGCGCTATTACCTGAGTAGCTGCGTGAACGCGGTATTGTCTCTGGTGGTAAACCCTCAAAACGTACGCCTTTCTTTTTCACTTCACCGCCGCTAGGCGCGCCACTCATTGGCGATGATGAGGACGCGCCGCTTAGAATAGAAACTGGGTGGATAGGTGGTTGGCTTGATTGCGTTGACTGTCGTGATGTTATCGAATGTTCACCACCTGAAGCGGTAGGTGAAACCATTAACTCAGGCGGCAACGCAGTTGAAGCTAGCGATAAGCTGGGTGTAGGAAGCTCACCGATATCAGAAGGTAATTGCGTTGAGATCACATCGTTAAAGCCTTGTGCGAACTGCTGCGATGCGGTATGCGCGCCGCCGCCCACATGTGGCGCTTGCCCAGTTTGTCGACCCGTTAGCTCGGGCATGCTCGAGGTCTTCGCGTTCTCCAATTTTGATAAATGTTGCATATGACGCGGTAGATTGTATGTATGCGCGCCTGTGATTGACGGTTTGGCAGGCCAAGCTGCATCCAAATTCAGTGACATTTCATTAAAATTATACGCCGCTTCGGATTTCAATTCCATCGGTTTGGGCATAAGTTGCGTGTAATCAGCAGGCGAGTTCAATGGTGATAAATTCTGTGAGGAGGTTGATGGCGCGCCACCTGAAAAGTCTGTAAAGTCGCCACGACTGCCAGCCGTATGCTCCATATCCTTCACGACACCACCATCCGAGTCAGAGGTGGGGTAGCTTTGTTTCGCCGCCTCACTAGGCGTCATATCACTGGCGCTATTCATAGTTGCTGCGCTTATACCAGCTGGCATACAATCAAGCGCGCCAACACTCTGTGTACCCCTACCACTGCTAGCATCAACAACTGCGCCACTGCTGCCTATGCCGCTCTCACTTCCGCCGCCACTTCCTATGCCTGCCGCTATTTGCTGGCTTTGCAACTGATACATGGCTTGATTGAAACTTTGCTGATGTTGCTGTTGTTGCATTGGTGACATTGGCGGCGAACTTGAACCGTGACTGCTCGGTATGCGCGTTTGCGGTCGTACACGTTGCGTTGGCGGTGTTGTTGTTGTGTACATGCCAGTGCCCGAACTATCGGATGGTGTGGGCGGTTCACCTTTACTACAGGCAATCGAACAGTAAATGCAACCACGACGCGGTAAGAAGGCGCGTCCCAGCAGCGAACAACGACATGTGTTGCAGGCGAAACATTCGTCTGTAGCATGCCAATGCTGACCATCGTGACTCATTTGTCCCTGATCCACGCCAATGGATTCGCCGCAATAATCGCAATACTCGGCGAACATGGCATCAAAGCAGAGCAAACAATACGGCTTCCCCTCGCGCATTATATAACGTTGACCGCCGAGCTGTTTTTCGCACTCCTGGCAAGCAAAGTGGTTCATATGCCAGGCACGTCCTTCCGCTTCGGTGCATTCATCAGCAAGAATTATCTGTGTGAAAGAAGAAAGAAAAAAAGGAAAAAAGTTAAAAAATGAAAAAATAAGAAGTTATAAATAAATTTAAAAGTTGAAAAGTGAGCGTTAAGCAGCCATTAAGACGACATACTGCACAAGTCGTGGCTAAGAAAAAAAGCGAAAGCGTCTAAGTATGGTAGTTTGTGTGTTGCTCGAAAACTTTTGCTAAAACTTTTAATAGAAGTCTTCGGCTTTTGTCTGCAAGCCATGCACGTATGCGCAGCGCTCATGTGTGCGTTGATGCGCGGCGACGTGTTGGAGACTTGAAGCATAGAGTGGTTAGTTAAAAATTAGCGAAGGTGTTTGTTCTTAGTTCTGTTTGCGGTTCGCACGTTGCTGAAAAGCTTTTTACCAAAGTTTTTGCCTCTTGTGGCTTTATGCTTGAGATGGAAGTTTGCTTTGCACTAAGAAGCTTAGATGCCAAATCTTATGTTGGGAAAACTTTAAACCTGAGCTAAGAAAACTTAAAGTGTGTTCTTAGAGAGATTTTTGTTTTACTAAACAGAATCTGGTTAGACACCGAAATATACTGACGAATATTTGAACATGACGTTGAAACCAAGTTCAAATACCGAGGACTATCAAAAGAGTGTACAGTTCCCACTTCGGCAAGCTACCTACAGGTAGTGTCAGTAGCTGTGTTGTTGTTGCAACGATATTTCGCCCTGTGTAGTCGTGACTTACCTAATCCATCATTGTCATCAAAATCTTATAAAGAAAGTCCAAGGAAAATGGGGGTTTCAATAGGGTTAGACCAGAGTGAAGTTAGCGAACTGATGGTTGATGACGTGGGGAGACGCACCACGTGGCCAGAAAAACATTCGGCATGCCGGAGTCTATTCTAAATAGGAAGGAGTGTGACTCTTGGCTCCCTCCTAAGTTCGCGGTCTGACAAAGGAGTTTATCGACTCCGCACATCCCACCCGTAGTCCTAGTGGCCAAGAACATGGCATTAACGACTGCAAATAGGCTAAATGCCTCAAGCAGCTTGAACACAGACCGTACGGCCACAGTAGTATATCGTGATATAATGTCGAAAAGGGTCCTGAAGCTATCTCTACGTAGATAGCTGGCGTAAAGGTGCGGAAATTACTGCCACCACCACACATGTGTATACCGATGGTTCCAAATTAACGGAAAGTGTAGGGTCTTCTGTGTACTGTGCTGATCCGGAAATACACAGATCCTACAAGCTGCCAAACCCTTGTAGTGTCTTTCAGGCGAAAGTTCTAGCGGTAACGAAAGCAGCGGAAATGCTGAAAGAAACCTCCCTAGCCAGCAGCCTCGTCAATTAGGTCTCGTTGGTGACAACAGATTCAGGAAGTGCGGGCTGCAGGAGGAGAGGTTTGAGCATGTTCTGTACTTTTCTCCTACGCTTTCTGAATCAAAACTCCGACTACTAGGAGCTCCACAACTATTAGATCTCGAAGCAGCAATGACGACGGGATCTAGAAATCTTTCAGTTTTTGCCAAGAATACGGACTTATTCTTGAACGTGGATCCTGGTTCTTGATAGGGTCTTCGTTTCTGGTGTAAGAAATTTCTGGTAGCACTATGCACATTTTCAGTCTACATATGTGAGGTCTTGACAGACCGGCCAGTTCAACCCTAACCTGTGTGAATGAGATTGAGGGCCTGTCGTTGAAGCTTTGGATCAAACGCTGAAAAAATGTGAGCCGGATTTCATTTTAGTGTTTACGCAGATGTCTCCTCATTCTCCTGGGGGCGGATTTTCACCGAGCAGGCGCCTGTTCGGATCTTGCTTCTTCTTAAAGAAGAATTGCCTGGCAAACATTTCACTTTGCTTTTTAACTCGGAGCATTTTTGCCTCACTGTGTAGGTGGTGTGTGTCCGGTGTCATAAAGATACAACCCGTGGCACTTATGACTGCGGTGTTCTGACAGCCCTGCATCTTCCTCCAGTGTCTATTTGATAGATCCGCCGAGGAAATTCCACAAATATATGGGCCGCCTAAGTAATGCAAAATGTCAGTACCATGTTCCACGTGTCAAAAAACCCGGAGAAGTTCGGGAGATAGCTATTTATTTTAGAGCATATCTTATCTATGGGAGGGTAAGTTGCTATTATAGTGTAGGAAGGAGCCTCGATATGTAGTCATTGAACATAATTGGGGTAGACACATGTCAGTTGCGATCATTGGTAATGCTACCGGAAGCTTAATATAGAGCATAAGTTAAGCAGGCATATGGACATATGCACGCCTCCAAAGAGTGCAGGTAAACTGTGGGATCCGAGTGCAGAACTCAAAGCTTTATCTATCTTTTTACACGGGACAAAAGTGTGGTGGAATGCAGTCAAGGTCAACTTAATGAGCAAAATGCTAGGCAAAGACATGCACTTAAGCTCCGGGAGTTGGGCCTCTTGGAAGAGTGCGCTCACGGACAGGGATTGAAAAAAAGGGGAATTCACATAGAAATTCAACATTTTAGTGTTCACGGCATGCCCCTATATATGCGTCTCCCAGACTTAGCAAGAGTATTTCAGTCCGAGTTCTACGCTATCCAGGAGGCATGCAGGGCTTTACTCCGTACATACATCACAGGTAATAGGATAGCAATCTTCTCTTCAGCAATGATAACATCGGGCTTGGTTGGTTATATCATAACATATGGGGAGGAAGCTTAGGATGTTTCAGAAGCAGATCCTTACAGGCCTCGAACTTTTCTAAGTCTGTATCTCTTAGCACAGTCTTAACGAGCCTAACAACAGGTGGTGGCGTTTACAATACTGCAGAGCGTGTATGAGTTTGTGGCTCTCCTACATGAAACACCAACTTTAGTCATTCTCAGGGTAAATATAAGAGAACTTAATTGATTAAATGCTTTGCTCACTTGATAAATAGAAAAAGAGAATTCTGACAGGTTAAATGCATTCATTTCAGCTTTGAACTGCCAACATCTGAATTTATCTGGCACCTCTTTGACGTGCCGAGCCAAGTTCTCCAACTTCATAGACAAGATGGTTGATTTTTTACCCAACAACAAAAAAAAGCAAAGTTAACAGTAGGATGAAACTAGAGTTGATGGTTCGTGTTGTTGTGGCTGTGCAAAGATGGAGTGGGAGCTTTTTAAAAGGAGCGCTCATCTTAGTGAGTTTGTGGCATCGGCTGGAGAGCACACATTTTTTGCAAAACAAAATTATACTCCTCTATTATTTTGCTACACATTCTGCTTCATTTTTCCTTTCTTCAAATCGCAAATTAATTACAGTTAAAATAAACAAATCAATAACTTCAAACTTACCTCATCACATGCAGAACAGCGCGGCTTTAATGTCTCTGCATGATGACGTCCACAATAGAGACGGCCATCACGATGAAAATAAATGAGATCGACTAGCAATTCATGGCAGATACAACAAATAAAGCAACCCGGATGCCAAGACGTATTCGGGCCCAAACGTGTAGCAAATACGGCGATGTCGCCAGTGGAAATCAATTCGTCGCACTGAAATTAAGTAAAATAATGAAATGAAAGCAAAATTTAATTATTGGTAGGAAATGGAAAGTTATGCGAACATATCTATCTACTCGTATATCCATATAAACGTATGTATGTAAGCAATAATTTCTAAATAATGCGGTTATGTAGTCTAAAGTAACAGAAAAAGGAAAATAATTGAAATTAATGAAAGATTTTGATTTCAATTAAATTCGGTTGTGTAATACGCATATGCATGTACTATAGATGTATACGAGTATATGTATACATATGCACATATGTAAACACTTTTGATACTCTCTTGCATTACTCTAGTACTTAAAGTTACACAATATTTGTTTCTTCAAAGTTGGCTATCGCTTTAACAAAAACAAAAGCAAAAGCAATGTTAATCGCATTAAGGCTTATTTAAGTTTGTTTATGCAATACAAAGTATTTATGTATATTAGACTGGCCAAAAAAAATGTTTTTGTTCAAATTTATATGATATCTTATAAATAAAAATGAAGTTGTGTCGTTTACAGGCGTCCAAAGTACATAACAGATCTTTATGAAATTTGCACAGTATATTATTGGGTTCACTGGTTACAGCATAGGCTATATATAGTGGGTGGTGCCATGCCCCCGGCTATATAAAATTTCAATTCTTTATAAATCTGAACGTATTTGGTCTAAATTAATAAAGTGGGCGGTGCCACGCCACATGTTTTTTGTTTGTTTGTGCTTCACTGGAAAATATTAAAACCGTAATATTAGTTTTAAAGGTCTATATTTAATAATTTAGACTATGTATATAAAAAGGTAGATATGATTTGAGAAACCCTCGCTTTACTTATCAAAAAAATAGATTTAAAATAACATTTGGGATCGTTGCAACATTTTTCACGAGTGAAAGACTATACTAGGCTTAACCTAAAAAAAAAACCTAATAGTGGTTTCTTTTTTGAGCTTAAGTCCGAACCTTTGCTCGTTATAAAATTCAAATTGCTGATTCGTAGTCAAGAATAAATACTTTTTAAGAATCTGTTTTTGTCTTGTTTCTATATTGAGTATTTTGCGGAATTTTTTTAGTTTCCTGATAGACCTACCGATATGAATATTAAGTTCTGGAATTTTACAATATTTTTTCGACATTTTACAAAATAATATGATTATAATTTAAAAAGATTATTATTATTTTGGCCCAGTCTTATGTATACATCGGCTACACCCGAACCTGGACTACCTTACTTCTTATTATACCCAGCGTGTACTAGGACACAGGGTATTATAGTTTTTGTCATATAAGAGTGTTTCGTAACGGTACAAAATAATGGAGATAGATATATACAAGGTGGCGCAAAAGTAAGCTTCCGATGTTCAGCATATCGGTTGTGGCACGTGCAGTGTGTGCTGTTGCACCGTCTTGTTGGAACCACATGTTTTCCAATCCCAATTCATCAAGTTGCGGCAAAAAGAACTCGGTGATCATTGCTCTGTAGCGCTCACCATTCACAGTAACCGTTTGGCCCCGACCGATTATTGGTCAAATAAATAGTCAGCAATATTCCGCGTTCTGGAGCAGTGTAGCGTAACATTGTTTATTAACGTGTATTTCGCATGTGTTTACTACACAAATGTCAAAACAGAACTGACTTTAGGGGCCAATCGCAAAATTTATAGCATTTTCTGATAGGAGGATTACTTTTGCGCCACCTTGTAGTTCCATATATCAAAGTTCTTAGAATGAACAGAGGAATCTATTAAGACATGTCTTCCGTCTGTCCGTGGACACAATAACTCGAGTAAAAATTGAGATATTTGAATGAAATTTCGTAAACGCGTTGATACCTTGCCCTTTTTTCGATATCGAAAATTTCGACAAACGTTTAGAAAGAGATAATTCGATAATAAAAGCAGCTGCAATAATAAAATTTGATAGATTTATTGGTTCGTTGTTCTATTCACGATTTTACCAAATTTTTGGAAAAGGGGAGTGGCACCGCCCACATATGAGTAAACAAATTTTAAAACTTCGACTGTTAATAACTACAGACTCATTTATGCTAGAATAACGAAATTTGGTAGAAGGTTGTGGTACATCCCATAGAAACTGAGCGAAGTCGCTTTTTGAAAATTTTGGAAAGTGGGCGTGGCATCGCCCACTTATGAGTCAAGCAAATTTCAAATTCGACTGTTAATAACTTCAGAATGGTGTAAGATAGAATTACGAAACTTAATACGAGGTGGAGCGAGTCTACGGAAAATCGGTGGACGATCACGCCCACTTTTAGAGCAAAGTTTTCTAAGAGAGGTTGGAAACGGGAACATGCCATATCTCCTGCGCTGATGCAAATAGAATGCTAGAATTTCATAGTTACAATGACTTGATGATCTAGTTAATGATTTTTTTTAATTTTGGAAAATGGGCGTGGCACCGCCCACACATAAATCAAAAAAATGTCAAATTTCAGCTATTATTAACTTCAGAACCGTGATAAGTGAAGTTATGAAACATGAAACGAGGTATAATATCTACTAGTGAGCCCAAGAATCTACTTTGAAAATTTCATAAAGATCGGTTAATTACTTTGGACGCCACAGACACACATTAATTTTTATTTATAAGACTACCCACATGGTAGTAGAAAAAGTTTAAAACCACTATATGTCATAGCTCCACAAAAATTTAGCAACTTACCACGACCGATTTTACACAGGTGGGTGTGTAATGTTCGGTTTTTTTTTAATGAGATTTAGGGTGTGAGGTTCTCAGGGTATATAGTCTGCAGTTTGTGGTAGGATGCCACTTTAATTGACATGCTAATGTTAAAAGGTTATGAGAATTTTCAAGCCTAGTGGTATATCAGCGGAACAAGAGGGTAGTTTTAGAGATATTTGTAAAAACAACATAAATAACACTAGTCAACATGAGAAATTACTTTGAAGTCTAACTATTTAATTTCGATGTATTATGGCCCCCTAAGTACAAAAGCACCCAAAATTTAAAATTCTATGGATACGATTTTTTTTTTCTTTTTCTAAAATCACGAACTTTCACAGAGGTCTTTCCATTTATTTTATCATATCTTAGAAATTACTTATCTAAATTCGTCGAGAGAAACACCAGTGGACTCACCGCAAAATTTTCTTCAAGTCTTGATAAGAAAATTTTTTTATGTGATACACGGTTGTGGAGTTATTCACATAAAAATGTAAAAAATTTTTTTTTTTTGCAAAATCGAACATTTTTTTATTTTTCAAAAATTCATAAAAAATTTTAGGTTTTAAAAGCTAACCGTTTTTATTTCACGGTCTTAAAACTGTAAAAATTATAAATAATTGAAATTTTATTTCGTGAAAATACATGAATAAATGTTGGTTTTATTGACAATAAAGTGAAAATACCCAATTTAGCGAAAATTTTGCATATCAAGTCTATTATTGTTTTTGACAAACAAATTATTTAGGTATGACATTTTGCGCAACTTTGTCTTTTTAAAGCTTACTAGGGGCATCGCCAGAAATGAGAAAACTCCATAATGACACTCAAGAAATTTTTCCCCGTAAATTTTTCTTACGGCAAAACGCAGATCATAAGAAAAAATGCCTCATACTGTATGGAAAATTTAAGTTGCCAACGCGGGTTTTCATAAGAAAAAAGTATGGTCATATATATTTGTTATCAAATATATACAACTTTTTCCTTGAGGCATTTCTTGCGATGTTCTTAGATTGCTTAAATCATAAAAACAAAATAATCAAATTATCACTCCGTCATAGAAACTGTTATACCTACCTACTGAACATCCCAGCCTGCACAGGCCACTTCCCATAGCATATGAAGTTTTTTTGAAAACCCGTGGTTAAAAAATTTACAGACTCATTAGATGCCTGGCCTGTATGGTATATTGTCGCCGATTGTGACAAACTTAACGAAAAAAAAAGATACATACCTTTGAAAATCGAAGTGGCCTGCGACTATTTAAAGTAATTCATTTAGTTCATTCAATGTTATTCAACTAGCATTCCTGATCGCGAAAAGTCAAGTTGTCAACAACAGCAAAAAACTATTAATTGGGTAGTGAATTTTAAAAAAATGAATAATAACAGTAGAAAATTTGTCTGCAGAAATGACCCGAATATATTTTGTTATGTATGTGGTCTTTACACTACAGCAAAAGCGCGGAGAAATTTCACTATTTCACTTCAAAATTCGTATAAGGATTATTTTAAAATAGATGTTGAGAGTTTGAGCCAATATTGGACGGCAAATTCAATTTGTGATAGCTGTATATATATTTTAAAGAAATGGAAATCCTACCCTCAGTAAGTAACAATCAAGGATTCTGGAACGAAAATATGATGTGGGATTATAATTGGTTTCTTATACGAGAATCAAATTCAGAAAATTACAGTAGACAAGCAAATAGTAGAAACTATTTTTAAATATTTCAAGTACTAAATTTTGTAGAATTTCTTTAATAAAGGTATCTTAAATAGCTAAATAAACAAAAATATTAAAAAACCGTATTTTCTCTTCATACACTTAATAGTTAATAATATTACCATTTATCCACGGCTTTTCATGAAATAAAGTTTGCCTTATTTAGAATATTCATAGTTTTACGATCATCTAAAAAAAGTTGTAAATTTTTGTCTCTTTCGATTTTTACGAATTAAAGAAGAAAAAAAAATGGAAATGTTTAATACAAAAAATCGATTTTTTTAAAATGCGATGCAAATAACTCTGAAACCAATAAGTATTTAAAAACATTTTAACAATTTTAAGGTAATTTCATTTGCTATTATATGATGTTTTCTCAAACAAAATCGGACAACCCGTTCCAGAGATATGATAAAATCAATGGATCTCCCTTTTTAAAAAAGGCAAATTTTAGAAAACCAAAAAAAAAACAAAAACGTAGCCATAGAATTTTAAATTTCGACCATTTTTATAATTAGGGGACTATAGTAAATAAAATAAAAATAGTGGTGATCCAGGGTAATGCAAAAAGTTTAATTTTGTAGAGCAGTGTAACTGGGGAACTTGAATTTTTTATAAATTTTGGATAAAAAATTTAAGATTTTTTCCTTTTGGAGAAACTTCGTTACCAAGTTAGTCTAAATAAAAAGTGGCTTATTCCAAATGATGGCTCATTTCCCATAGCAGTTTCCAAACTTGATGAACATTTGTTGTTACATAAAAAATTAACCAAATTTTCACCGAAAAATTATATAAAATTTGACTATCTCATTTTAACTTTACCTGACTGTATATACTAACTTATTTACGTATGCACACACATACATATGTGTACTCATGTAAGCGCCATTGAGTTAAGTTTCTTGTTTACTTAGTTTGCCTTTAACACGTTTTGTTGTCGCAAGGTAAGTGACAGTGACAAGATATTGCAACGCGTTGTCCTGTGTCAATGCCAATGTCATTGACAGTCAAATAGATACATAAATACATTGTTGTTGGACTCGCATGTATGTTTCATGTACATATTTACAATTATTTACATACAAACATTTGTGAAGTTAACTGCTGTGCACGCACTTAAGTTCACCGAGTGCATTGGCTTATTGAATTTGGCTAATTGCATTTGGGAGATGTTAAAAGGCCAACACAAAAGCAAATCTTCCATTTGAAGCTAATGAGGTGTAAAATTGTTGTTAACTAAAGTATCTTTTGTTATATCACTGGTGGAAATTGTTTGTTTGTTGCTATCGATAGTGTCCCTAATGATATTGTTGTTTCAGAGCTTCGACTGTAATTATCAGCCCTATGCGTACATGACCATTAGGGGGCAAACCCAATCTCCGAACAAGCGTGAAATAAAAGTTAATTATACCAATATAAATTAGTACTTCAAAGAATTTTAACTCGACTTAAATATAAAAGTAGTGAACGAATGGTATTTTTGGACAACTTTAATTTCAAGAATACCTAAATTCTAATTTAAAATATCTTATATCGCACAATCATAAATATATCGCCAAATTTTTTCGAACATTGCTGTATGGATCTTTCCATGTCCAATCTTCACATAGTTGAAATAGACCCCTTCTGATTTGAATAAAATTTGTTGAAGGATTTTATCATAAAACGAAGTTATGCCTATTAACTAATTAGGGCGTAAGAAACCAAATTAAATTATGCAATTTCCAAATTAAATTTTTTCCTTTTTTTCTCTTTTATAAAGTTTATTTTTTCGATATTTTGGTTACAACTAAAGTTAAAAAAATAAACTTTAGCACTTTCAAAGGGGGAACTTAGAGGTATAAAAAATATATTTCAAAAACAAAATTTTTAAATTTCTAACTTTAGAAAATTCACGATTTTTCAAAATCGAAAAAGTTTAAGTTCGCCATTAAATTTTAGACCAACATTTTTCTGTCTATATCTGTGATATATCTAAAATACCCTGCAATTTTCAAAATTTTTTTATTTCAAAAATATAAATTTTTGAATTTTTTCCCAAAATTATTTTTTATTACTTTTATTTTTTTTTTGCTTTCTAGTCGAGTTCAATTGGTTAAACACAAAATTACTCAATTTTGGTTACTGCAAATTTTTTTCGTGGTAGTGGTATGTCAAAACAAAGACGTAAAAAAAGATATTAAGCACTCGACTAGAAAGCTAAAATAATAAAAAAAAAAATTTCCAAAAAATTAAAAAATTCATATTTATGATATATCAGAGGTATAATAAAAAAAAAATTTGGTCCAAAATTTGATGGCGAACTTAAATTTTTCCGATTTTGAAAAATCGAAAATTTTATAATATTAGAAATTTAAAATTCTTTTTTCAAAATATATTTTTTTTATACCTCTTATTTATTTAGCTCCATTTTTTTGACCACAACACTTCCGAAATTTTGAAAATATACATAAACTTCACGAAACAGGAAAAAATTGAAGTTTTGAATTTTCATAACTTTTGACAAAAAATTTTATTTGACAGAACTTCGTTCTCAGATAAAAGGAAACTTTTCTACAAATTTAATTCAAGTTTGACATGGACTCTCATAAAAACATAAGACTTTCGCGGTGCTACCTTCACAAAATTATGCCCATAACCTTTATTAAGTTAGTATTTTGGCATACAAGTGGCGAAAAGATTCTACCTGTACCTATATGTGTCGGACTCTAGGAATATTTCAAAATTATATACTCACCTACTAACATCGCACAAGAGGAGCCCCAAACCAGAACCCAATAAGTATAGAGTGAATTAGCCTACACTTATTGAGCTTTAGTTTGGAACTCCTCATGTGGGATGTTGGAAGGGATACATGCCCTTAGGGGCATCTATACCTCGAAAAATCAGGGCAACTATCCTTTTTGACAGGGATAGATGCCCTCGTATTTTTTAAACAAATTATTAACAAAATTACATTTATTAATATGTAGATGGAGTCTCAATGAATCAATATATTGAGGGAAATAAAAATTTAATCGAAATAATTTCTCATTATAAAGTTATGTCACTTCAAAAATTTACCTTTAAAACTTTTACGCGTTTTTTAACTTCGCCGCGGATATAATTGTACGTATCACCGAAACCGTCCACACTACATGAATGACCTTTGGTAAATAAATTGTGGTATGACTAAGCCTATTAATAATTTAAAAAAAATTTAGTCACGAGTTCGGGAAGTTAGGTTTTTTGAATATGGGGCATCTATCCCCCTGGGGCATCTATCTCGGCTTTACCCTATTCAGAAAACCTCAAATGTATTTAAGATATTCCAAGTGTTTATCAGAAAATCTCAATTTTATGTCAGAAAAATCAAATGTATTTCAGAAAAGAAAAACGTATGTAGAAAACTTCAAGTTTGATCTCCTTGCCTTGGCGAAATGGCTTAAACGCCAGCCTGTGGAATATCTGCAACAAGTGAAATTACCTCTACATCCGGGGCCGGTGGTGGACTAACCTAATGGTTTTTAGTGCCGATAGACGAATGGTCAGCGGCTGGCTTTCTAGCCCATTAACCGTCGGTTGTATAGTTACCGTCTCATAGCATGACACTCTGCAGACGAGTGCGGAAACCTACTCCCAATAACATGGAAACAAAGAAAAATACGGAAATCACAAAACCAACAAAGGCAAAAACGGCGACGACGACGATGACGACGAAAACGACTTCGAACCATACACTCTGCAGAATTCTACACCTTGAGGTAATGGGGACTATTCAAAGTGTTATAGGTAATACCACCCATAGTTAGCCTACTTTATATAGTTGCACAAGGAAATCATAGTAAAGATTTTGTAAATTACATTTGGCTTTTCCTGAAATATATTTTGGATTTTCTGAAATATTTTTGATTTGTTTTGCAATTGCATTTGAGGTTTCCTGAAGTAAAATTGGAAAAGGTTTAGTATAAAAGCGAAATCATCAATACGCAAATAAATCGACTGGGAAAAGTCTGTTCGCCTGTCCATACTTATTTCAATCATTTCATACTAAGATCTATAATCGCACGAATTTGCGTGCTTTTTGCATTTGTAACAGCAACCTAACTAAATATTGGTGAAGAAAAAAAGCTTAGGTTATTCGAAAATATTTAATTTTATTTTGTAATGGCAACCTTATTTACTTACGAAGAAAAGTAATACTTACACCATCACACGGTCTAGCACTCATCAACTGTCTGACATTACCACGTCCGAGAGCATCACGTTTACGTTGTGTAGAGAATAAACGAAGTTCCTTTCGTTCCTCATCCGTCAATGAATGACAGTAACGAACCTGCAAATAAACGAAAAACAGTAAAAAAATACTCATCTTGATGCGTTAAGTTTATTTGAACTGAGTGGAGCGGTAAAAGGAGATACTAACCAAAGTTCGCTGAATAGTATTTTTTAAATAACACAAAAAAGGTTTTGTTCATTAATTGGCAGATATTACCATTTAAAAAAATATAATTGAAACCTATACTCCCGGGATACAGCGACTAGTCAAGGGATTTGCGTATTCGTAACCCTCCAACAGTTTAGGTTGAAAAAAATTAAGATATTGTTTGAAAAGCTATCTGAACTAAAAACATACATATATAACACATAATTACATTTTTATTTCTTGTTAATTAAACAATTTTATTTTCATACGGTTTGAACTTTTTAAGCAACTTTTTCGATTTGTTAATAATTTTTTGCAATTCTTAAGTTTTATCATCTTATTATTGTTATTGATTTTACATATTTTTTACACATTTTGTAAGTTTGGCGAGCTCAAGACCAGTTGATAATTATTATTGTTCAATTATTACTTTTATTTTTAACGGAGAAATTGCAGGAAAAATTTTAACGCAGTAAACAATTTTTCCACTTAAAATAAAAATAACAATTCAACAACAAATATTACACCGGCACACAAAAAAATTAAGTGGAATGTGCCTTTGACCGGATGTACCTACGGGTACGTATTTTGGTCCGCTGAATCCGAATTCGAGGTCAGTTTGACCCGTTTATCTTCAAATTTCGAGAAAACTTCGAAAAACCGTAAACATTATGAAAATCTGCAGTTTCAATGAAAAAAATTTTTTTGGAACTAAACTAAGCGTGATTTTCATGTATTTCCATCCACTGAATATGAATCGAAACTTTACTGAGACCACGAGCCGTTTTAAATGTGAAAAAATCAAAACTCTCGAAAATTCCCAAAAAATATAGTTTTCATGATAAAAAAAAAAATCTTCTGGTCCAATTCAGATACAATTTGTCTCGAAATTTGAAGATAAACGGGTCAAACTGACCTCGAATTCGGATTCAGCGGACCAAAATACGTACCCGTATGTACATCCGGTCAAAAGCACATTCCACTTAATTTTTTTTGTGTGCCGGTGTTATCAACTGGTCTTAAACTTATAAATCTTTGAACTTATAATCATGATGAACCCATTTTTTTTGAAAACAATGTGTGTATTTTTGAAAAAAAAAAATATGAAAAAATTGTGTTTATCGGGAGCTAAATTCTAAAATTCGTGTTAATTTATTTTTGTTACGGGAAATTTTATATTAAAAAAAAATTTCGAATATTGAATAAATAAATGAAAAAATGTCGATAGTGCAATTACACAAAAATCCTTAACAAATTTCGAAATAAAAAATTTAAGTTTACCATTAAATTTTAGATCTAGATTTTTATTCTTCTTATTTTTTCAAAACCATGAATTTTTTAATTTTTGTGGTGAAAAAAATTTTTTTCATTATTTTTTTTTGCTCTCTAGTCGAGTTAAATTGGTTAAAACAAAATTACTCAATCCTTTCCCAGCATGTTAAGAAAGAAGTTTCCAGATTTTCGACTCCCAAAAAAGTACAGGATCCCGGTATTATCATCATTAGTACACATACTTTTGGAAGGTTTTCGCATTTCAAGCTGGGGTTGTTAAAGATATAAAAAAAAGCTTTGTTCAGAACAGACTTTCTTGCATTTAACCATACCAAAGTTGATCTCAAAAAAAGTAACTTTTCCACGTTTTATTGTCATAAAAAATTTGAAAAAAAAAACAAAATCAATTCATCGAACATTTCTAAGTCCCCACTCACGTGCACACTATTTCTCATAGGCGTAAGCCAAGTGGTGAATTAAATAATTTCGTGGTCGCTTGTCAAGTATTTATTTGAAAGTTTAAAATTCTTTATTCACTTACATTGAAAATTGCTTCTGGGAAATAGTCACTAGAGCCTAAGTCGCAGAGAGAGGCGATCAATGACAGCCAACTACTCATCCTGCAGCCCAACGTCAATCTTTTGTACTTGTAGAATTCAAAAGTATTGTGTGGCATGCCGCTGTTGATGGTCAATCAAGTGATGCTGATTTGTGGTGAAGTAGTGGGAATGCATATAAGCACAGCTAAAGGTGTAGTGTGGAGCAATGTGCGCCCACTTTGATTACTACGCACTCCACTCACTGATCCTGTGATCATTTCGTGCGCCTCAAATAGTGGCAAATCATTGGTATGGCATTTGTAGTATGCTCCACCGTGTTGACGTGCTCTTGAATAATAACAATAATTTTTTCGCGTAACTCGGTGAGTCCAGCAGTAGCCGCAGATACAGCAGCCGCATGGAGAGCAAAACCAGTAGTTTACCAGCCCGTTGAGTGGTAGTCGTCTGCCTGTCCGTCGCTATGCTAGATTGCTCGTATGAATGACTAACTGCGGTTCACGTTGCTACGTCTATTTGTTTGTTTTATGCAAATTTTATGCAAAAATCTACTTGAATGGAATGGCGTGTGTAGCTGAGTAGCGTATACCCAGCTGTTGATTTTGAAATTTGTTTTTTAAAATTTTTTTATATTTTTTACTCTAAGCCGTAACTGGAACAAGGTATATATGATCCAGAACAATGAGTCAGAAAATTCACAAAAACTCATGAGATATATGAATCCCACCTTTACTATGTGAAAACTTACTAGAGAAGAGTTTATAGCTTTAAGGGAAAAAAAAATCCAACAGGAGGTTCTTAAAATCATATTGGTTTCATTAGAGGTTATGTCTCCATTATCGCGCTCGTTGTTTATTACCAAGCATGCTTTTCGACCGATCTATACTTCCAGTTCAGAAATAAGCTCCAAAAGATGCGTTTCATCTCTCGCTTCCACAGAAAGTATGTAGAAGTCACTTTGGACTACGTACTTCCTTATGACTGTCGTGGAAAGCAAACTTCGAGGTTGAGAAGGCCGGAAAGTTCGAGGTTGAAACCAGTCGTTCCTGCCTTCGGAGAGTGCTTTGGTTACATCAATAACAACAGGTAACGAAAACCTTCGGAAGGTAGCAACAAACATTTTTGAAATAATTTCTGCAAAAACTGGATACACGGCTCAGCTAGAAACTTAAACAATCTTCACGAAAAGTTAGAATGTAACAATTATCTTCTGAGGCGAATGGAGCACACTGGGGTACCAAAATGTAAGTTAAACCTGTAAGCTGGTAGGATTCACTAAACTTTCTTCTGTGACTTGGAGGTCTCTATAATTTTTCCTCTAAATAGGTAGATTGTATGGGATATTGGCTTCACATCGATTGAGCCGATAAGTCAATAGAAGTCCCTAAATTTTCTCATGGAAGGCCACTATCGCACGCTTTCAAACAAAATTTCACGGTTAATCTCTCTTGGAGTATTTGGGTAATACATAAGGGTCGAAACTGGAAGTTTGACCAGTATTAAATGAAAAGTCCCTTAATTTTATGATGTACTGAATGAACTAGGTTGTATGGGCATCACTCCTGCTCTGCTTAAGTTACTCCAAGAGATCTCAATGGCTGTCAAAAAATCAAGTTGTCTGAATTAACATCGGGGTATAGCCGTCAGCTTAATGGCAAAGCCTTTGCGAGGAGTAGCACGGCGGAGGGAAAACTCAGGCTGGCTGGTTTGTCAAATCAATGATGACCAAGTGTGGACACATGCCAAGTTCTAATCTTAACATACGCATAAGTTATGTTCAGGTAGACGGTTAAAAATTTTTGTTTATATTTGAAACTTTTTGACTACAATTTGAAACTATTCTAGTTTTCGAAAAAGGAGTAACAGAAAGTTTCAATTTCCAAAAAAATATACATTTGTATCACTTCGCAAGATTCGAAAGGACTGGCACTACATCATTATCGAGTACTCTACCTTCCGTGCTAAGGCACACATAAACATGTTTAAATAAAATTCAAGGACTTCATTATTAAATTAAACTTTAAAGTTTATTTTGAAAACCATTTCAAGTTTTTTAATGTTGGCTACTCTTTTCTTTAACATTTAAGTTGCATAGACTGCCTTTTATCAATCTCTTTGTTTAAGGGCAAAAAGAGTTAAGAAAAAATAAATCCAAAGAAATAAATAAAATATTTGATTCATTTTGTTTTGTTGATTTTCTGACAGGGTTCAAAGCTAATGTATATTGGAACGATTTTCCATCATCCCTTGTCAAATTTGGTTTGGAGACAAACCGGCTTCGGCGAAGTGCCATTTTCAATGCCATTTTTCGTTATAAAAATATTTGTCAAAAAAGGAAATATATTGCAGTTTATAGACATTTTATTTAGTCAGCTTTTCAATTTAATCAGAAAGAATTCCTAGCAGGCAATTGAAATGTTTCGATTTTATTATAAAAAATTAGAAAAATCGCTTAACCAATTTAAGCTCAAATTTTTGACAGTGTATGTCTGATTGTGGCAACTCGACTTTTGTCAATTATAATATATTCGGTGTGGGTGCTGCTCAAATTGTCGTTGTTGTTTTCTATGCGGTAAGTGTATGCAATTGTGGCATGTTCTACAGGAACTCATACAATCACAGCATTGGGAGCAAATATTTGTATGTGCATTTCTTGAATTTCATGGGCTGAATAACCAAATTGTCAATTCGGTTGCTACGCCATCTCATCATTTGGCTTGTCTGAAATGTTGCCGTTGCTTTGGTTGGCATAACAATGCCCTACTAAAACCAAGGTAGAGTTATTTTTCAATGTAAATGTTACGGTATTCTGTTGCAGTTAAAGAGTAGGCGTGCCTTTGTGAGTGATTTGTGCGACAAATCTGTTGATGGAATGGAAATGTTAACGGAGATATTTTTAGGTATGGAAAGGGGATTTGCTTTTGAGTCATTGTCACAGGAGATACTTACAAAAGCAGTTTAGACTAGGTCTTTGTTTAAAAAAATAGAAGCTGTAGGCTGCAAAACAATCAAAGCGACAGCTGATTATGGCCAAACTATAAACAAAGGTATACAAATTAAATACAGGGTGAAAAAATCAGCTTCAAAGTGAAACATTACAAATCCCAAAACACGTGCTTATATTATGGACGACGCTGAAATAAAATAAAACAAGTAAGGAAGTCTAAGTTCGGGTGGAACCGAACATTATATACCTAGTAGTGAACTATTATGGCATCCCAATTTACGCAGGTCTATTTTAATACTTTCAGTTCGTATTTGCTTTCAAATAGACAGATAGACGTATCGAGAGACGGACATGGCTACATCGACTCAGCTCATCCTCCTGATCATTTCAGTATACGTACAAACATTTCATGTTCATGAAAGGTATGAATATCAAAAAAGATATACAACTTGGTTTTTGCAGTGGGGTATTAACTACCGGATATTTTACTTTTCATCCTGAACGTTTTGATATAAAAAATGGTGTCTTTCATCGGCGCCAAAGAACTCAACCGATCTTTATGAAATTTTCACAATATATACTTGGGTTCACTGGGTACAGCATAGACAATATATATGACGTGGTCTACGGAAAGGGGGCTTAGGTGTCAAAAAATCAATTTTCACTTTTTAGTTGATTCGGATGGAAGATGAGATGCTTTTTCACGTGGTAGAATCCAAAAAGTCAAAACTTGTTTGAAAGTTTCCTCCGGAAAGAGAGACGAATGAAAACAAGACAACAGCAGCTGCGCAGTATTAGAGTAAACGTCACTTCTTCAGTGTTACTTTTTTAAATGTTCCACACTAGCAACTTACACGATGGACTATAATAATATTCCGACCAAAAACAACACTTACTGGACGTCCTTGAAGCCTCTGGAAAGGAGAACAATTAACGAGATAACGAGAAACTAGTTTTCGCACGTTAGCTCCCTTTTCGTAGACCAGGTCACATATAGTATTGGAAAAGTAGGCGGAGCCACGCCCCCAGGCTATATAAAATTTCAATTCGTCATAACTCCGAACTTTTTTGGTCTAAATTAATGATGTTTGAATATATGTGTCACTTAGTCAATATCTACATAATTTTGGAAAAGTGGGCGGTGCCACGCCCACATACTTTGTGTTTTGTTTTTGCTCTTGAACTTTCACGATAGGTTTAGGAGTTCGCTGGGCAGGACACAGTCTGTTATATAAAGCTGCAGTTCGGTATATCTAGGAGTTTATTTGGTTCAAGTGAATGACATTTTATATATAGATGTGTTCTATATATCAAAACGTCAAAACAACGTCTATCGGGTTTGCTAGTATATTATAAAACGGCGAAAGCAAACAACGAATTTCAGCATTCGTTTGTAAAACTGAGAGACTAGTTTGCGTTCAAATAGACCGACGGACAGGCAGACAGACGGACGGAGAGACGGGCATGGCTAAGTCGACTCCGCTCATCGTGCTGATCATTTTAGTTAACTTTTCTTCTCTTGTTCTCATACTTACATTCATTTAATGTTTATGAAAGTTATGAAAATCAAAAAAGAAATATAACTTCGCTATTGCAGTGGGCTATTAATTACATGCCCGAATATTTTGCTTGTGTGTTTCCCGATTTGGTTAATTTTTGGCAGGAGTATAATACATACTACTGGGAATCAGCTGACCAATTTTCAATGAAATACCAAGATTGAATTATAAGCGATTGCCTTTGAAAATAGCAGAAATTTTATGCTGAAAAGTGGGCGGCGCCACGCCTACTTCTTCAACATTGACAAAATCTTTTTGCTTCCGAGTTTTCCTTAAAAATCTTATTATGTGTGCAAAATCTGATTGATATAACTTGCTTAGTTGTAGAAATATCGCTTTTTAAGTTTTACAAAAAAAATTTTCAGAATTATGTTAAAAACTGGTCGTGGACATTAACCGATTTCGACCATTTTTACAGCAAACAGTTACATTTATATATAGAACATTAGCACCAAATTTCGTTACGGCAAATTAATTTTTGGCGGAGTTATGGTATAAAAAGTTTTTAATATATCTACGATCCTCTTCAAAATCTTTCCTCGCAAAATTTACTCAAGGTATCGTGTTAACAGACGGACGGACTGACATGGCTTAATAAATTTCTTTTTTCCTCCTGAACATTTTGATATACATAAGTCAATATCTATCTCGATATGTTTTTGCCGTTACATACTGCCGTTAGGCGCCTAAAGTTAATATACCTTGTGTGCGTAGCACTACTAGGTAAAAAATAAAATAAAATAAGACAAAACAAAATAAACTAAAATTAAATTAAATTAAAAAAACTTATATAAAATAGAATAAAATAAAGTAAATTAAAACAAGATAAAACAAGTAAGGACGGCGCTGTCTTCGGGCGTACCAAAGGCTTTATACCTTTCATGAATACGTGCAAACTTAAATACGCATTGTTTAAAGTTCTCTAAAACTTTGTCAGCAACACATAAAATTTTTTTTTTGTTTAGTTTTAATCTTCCAAAATGAGGGATAAATGGCCATAATCCTCTTATCTGAACGATCGGTTGTATGGGATATATACTATATAGAGCTCCGATCTTGGTGATTTTTTTACGAAATCTTTTACCATCTATAAGCAAATATCTCACCAAGTTTCAAGTTTTCATATTTCAAAATGAGCGACAAATGGCCATAATCCTCTTATCTGAACGATCGGTTGTATGGGATATATACTATATAGAGCTCCGATCTTGGTGATTTTTTTACGAAATATTTTACCATCTACAGGGTGGGCCAAAAGAAACCAAGGGGTGTAAAAGTTTAATAACTTTTTCGTTTATTCATTTTTTTTTATTTTTTCTTTCAGATTATATAATATACAAAATGGAAATTTTTTTACACTAAGTATGAAAAATGATGTCTCTTAAATGACCGCCGTTTGCAGCTTCGCACTGATGGGCTCTTTTTAGAGCATTTTCCATAACATCTTTCAAAACTTGTGGCTGTAGCGTTCGAATTTCTGCACCAATGTTTGCCTTGAGTTCAAGGATTGTCTCTGGCTTGTTCCGATACACTCGCTCCTGCAAATAACCCCAAAGAAAATAGTCGGGTGCTGTCAAATCTGGCGATCGCGCTGGCCAAATAATTTCCGAATTTCTGGAAATTATTCGCCCTCCAAAAATTTGACTTAAAAGTGCCATTGTGTCTCGGGCAGTATGGGCAGTAGCTCCGTCCTGCTGAAACCACATACCAGGTCTGAGCAGGACGTAAACAATTTTCTATCATAAACCGATAATGCTCTCCATTTACGGTTACAGCACTTGCATCTTCATTCTCGAAGAAGTAAGGCCCAATGACATTTTCAGATGTGATCCCACACCATACTGTACACCTGATGGGGTGTAATTGGCGTTGATGAATGTCTCTTGGATTTTGAGAACCCCAGAACCTACAGTTCTGCTTATTAACAAAGCCTTTCAAATGAAAATGAGCTTCATCACTCATAATCAAATTTTTATTAAAGTTGATTTCATTTCTGGCCAACTCTTGAAATTTAATTAAGAGACATCATTTTTCATACTTAGTGTAAAAAAATTTCCCCTTTGGTATATTATATAATCTGAAAGAAAAAATAAAAAAAAATTAATAAACGAAAAAGTTATTAAACTTTTACACCCCTTGGTTTCTTTTGGCCCTGTATAAGAAAATATCTCACCAAGTTTCAAGTTTTAATCTTTTAAAATGAGGGAGAAATGGCCATAATCCTCTTATCTGAACGATTGGTTGTATGGGATATATACTATATAGAGCTCCGATCTTGGTGATTTTTTTACGAAATCTTTTACCATCTATAAGCAAATATCTCACCAAGTTTCAAGTTTTAATATTTCAAAATGAGGGACAAATGGCCATAATCCTCTTATCTGAACGATCGGTTGTATGGGATATATACTATATAGAGCTCCGATCTTGGTGATTTTTTTACGAAATCTTTTACCATCTATAAGCAAACATCTGACCAAGTTTCAAGTTTTAATATTCCAAAATGAGGGACAAATAGCCATAATCCTCTTATCTGAACGATCGGTTGTATGGGTTATATACTATATAGAGCTCCGATCTTGGTGATTTTTTTACGAAATCTTTTACCATCTATAAGCAAATATCTGACCAAGTTTCAAGTTTTAATATTCCAAAATGAGGGACAAATGGCCATAATCCTCTTATCTGAACGATCGGTTGTATGGGATATATACTATATAGAGCTCCGATCTTGGTGATTTTTTTACGAAATATTTTACCATCTATAAAAAAATATCTCACCAAGTTTCAAGTTTTAATCTTTTAAAATGAGGGAGAGATGGCCATTATACTCTTATCTGAACGATCGGTTGTATGGGATATATACTATATAGAGCTCCGATCTTGGTGATTTTTTTACGAAACTTTTTGCTATCCATAAAAAATATCTCAACAAGTTTCAAGTTTTAATCTTTAAAAATGAGGGAGAAATGGTCATAATCCTCTTATTTGAACGATCGGTTGTATGGGAGATATACGCTATAGTGACCCGATTATACCGGATCCGACAAATGTCTAATATAATGCAAAAATAAATCCGTGTGCCAAATTTCATCGAGATATGTCAAAAATTGAGGGACTAGTTTGCGTTCAAACAGACGGACGGAGGGACAGACGGACATGGCTGTATCAACTCAGTTGATCGTCCTGATCAATTTGGTATACTTAATGGTGGGTCTATCTCTTATATTTCTAAACGTTACAAACATCGGACCAAAGTTAATATACCATTTCATGTTCATGAGAGGTATAATAAAATGAGAGCTTGTTGCAGAATGAAAGGAAACGAAACAAAAAATAAAAGGAGGGGAAATTATTGGAAAGTAAAGGAAAGGCGCAGAAGGAAATGTTTCACTGCTTGCCCTACTTTTAGATAGATCGCCGAACTCAATGCATGTGATACGAACGCTCTACCCGCTATGTCTACGATAGCCTCAAACAATATAATAAAGAAAAAGTAACTAAAAATGAAAAAAACCGCCAACATTGCCATATGAAAAATTTACATTCAATAATCTTCCCATTGCTTTCAAATTTAATATTTTAAATTTATTGTAGCTCATTAGAACTTTGCTTCTAACCAGCTCTAGCTATTTTCGCATCCATTTCTAGCATCCAAAGTATTCATACAAGTTCGTGCAAGTTTGGGCTGTTGTAAGAAGTGGTTAACCAGCTACGTCGCTGCCAATCAGCATATCTATCAGATATTTTCATACACATGGATGCATTAAAGAGTTTTTCGGGATGAACTCACAAGCAATTGAAACACAGTGGGAAGTGCGTGAAAACTTGTTAGATATAAATGGCAAAACGGCAGTTCCATTAGAAACATTCAAACATATGCGTTTACATGAATTTACAAAACTAAGCCGCTTGCTGATCCTGCAAATGCTGACCATAGAGGACCAGTTAAGCTGGACAGTAAGAAATTGGGGCAATTTTTAACGTTAACAACTTATTGAGATTTGAAGATGGTAAATGGCATATGTATTTGTATGCCCAACAAAAAATTTACAGCTAACAAGAGGCTTATTTAATTTAATCAAAAGGCTTATGACATGGGGATTGAAATTTGTAAGGATGATTAGACTATTTTGCTGCAGTGATATGATCCAGTACAAGGGATGAGACAGATAAATTTATATAGAAATGTGACAAACTAAGGATTACATTAGTTCTTTTTCACTTATTTTGTGTTTGTAAACACTTTTATATCATCGATGTAGTATATTTGCTCAAGTTTTACATTGCCTGCTCAACGTTTTGAACAAAAAACAAAGCATCTCTTTGTGCTCTCTGTGGACACAGTATTAATACAATAACAACAACTTAATCAAGAATTGCATTGCATGTTTACTCACACAACAACGCCTCTATGGGTAATTACATGTTTGTCATTGTAGTGGTGTCATTTTTAAACTGATTTTTTTATATCATTATTAACTGAAAAAATTTTTTTTTTATCGATGGCGCTGCAGCTTGAGCTGACCTTCAATATATATAAAACTTTGTACACCTTAGTTGTATAGTTTGGCTGTAAAACGGGGCACACAAGTCCACAAGCGACATAAGCAAAATTTACAGAAAGAAAATTATCAGGCATGTTCTGCCTCATACAGGGTGGCTAATGAAAGCCGCTACCAAAAAAAAATTAAATAACTTTTTTTCTATTTAATGAATCTGGTTAATTTTTTTTTTATTTTGCAGATTGACTTTTACATTTAACAAAAATGGATAACTGGGACACTGAAACAAGAATTTGGATTGTCCGCCGCTATCACGCACTGGAGTCCGTAGTTTCGGTTCAAAGAGAGTATAGGCGCACGTTTGGCGGCAATCCTCCGAGCAGATGGACCATAATAAGACTTGTAAACAATTTTTCCGAGCATGGGACAGTCAACAGAAGACCTTACCATCGAAACCCCTTAGTTCGAACGGAGGAAACAATCGCTGCTGTAGCTGCTGCCATACAAAACAATCCACGTGTTTCGACAAGAAGCTTATCTGCTCAAATGGGTGTAAGCAGACAGTCATTACAGTCAATTATGCACAAAGATTTGGACTTATTCCCATATAAAATTCAAATGGCCAACAAACTGAACGCTGCAGACTTGCCGATTCGCTTGGAATTTTGCTAGAAGATGCTTCAAATGGTGGAAGAGGATGGAAACATGTTGAACTGTCTTTTCATGTCTGACGAGGCCCATTTCGATTTAAACGGCAACATAAACAAACAAAATTGTCGAATATGGAGTGCTTCCAACCCACAGATACTCCATGAGACGGAATTGCATCCACTTCGTGTCACAGTGTGGTGTGCAGTTTCATCACGCTGCATTGTCGGGCCCTACTTCTTCGAAGAAAACGGTCACACCGTTACGGTTACTGGAGACCGTTACTTGAGCATGTTGATAGAGTTTTTCTATCCAGAATTACGCCGAATGAGAATTTCTTTCAACTCTGTGTGGTTTCAGCAAGATGGTGCAGCTCCTCATATAGCCCAACCTGTTATGACAGAATTTCCCAATAAGCTGATATCCAGAAACTCCACATTCCGTTGGCCACCCAGGTCGCCTGACCTTACTGCACCTGACTTTTTCTTGTGGGGTTATTGCAAACAGGAAGTCTTCAAAGCAAAACCAACAAATTTGAATGAACTAAGGCAATCCATTCGAGAAACAATTGCGGCTATTCCTGTCTCAACTCTCCAAGCAGTAATGAACAACTTTTTGGTAAGATGCCGCACATGCATCGACGAGCAGGGGGGGCATTTAAATTCCATTATTTTTAAAACTAATTAAGCTATATTTAATAAAATTTAATGAGCTTTAACATGAATAAAAGAAAAATGAATTCCATACACTGGAAAAAAAATTATTTGAGTTTCTTAATGTAGCAAAATTCATCAGCCACCCTGTAGTTATGAGGCGCACATACATAGTTCCTCACTAAAGGATTCTTTATTACCACTTACGCCATTTTTGGTTAGGTGTACTATATATACCTTGTTGTATATACATATATTGTATGCACAAAAATCGGTCTAACGTTAAATAGAAGAGCCTGGCATGAAGTTGAAGTTCGCATGAGAATGTAAATTTTGTAAAAACAAAACTTGTCATAGATACGCTATACTCGTATTTGGTATGAAAGGCTGAAATGCGTGGGTGAGGATATTGTGTCAGATTTTATTTTTTTAATTGCTTAAAATGCCTAACAAGTTCACAGAGACTTCCAGAAATTGTTTACTATGTTGGCCTACTTATGCTTTTTTTGCTATTTTTATTTTAAGCCCTTTGTTAGTTTCTTTTACGCAGCCGACGTCACTTTCGTACCAATTACGCCGTTTATGCCCCTGACCATTTCAATCAGATAAAACAATCCAATTTAAACAAAAATGCTGAGATGTTATTGTTGGTTAGTCGGCTTTGTCAAACTTGCAGTGGGTGTAAGTGTGTAATGTTGTGTGTGAAATATTTATACTGTTTTATACCCAGCTTATAGCTTATCCTCCACAACAAAATTGTCGTTTTTAAATACGGTATTTAATATAATAATATACTTATAATAATTCGGAGAGCGTATTCTGAGATGATGAGAACATCCAGAAAATAATTTAGCCAACCTCAACCTCGATAGTATGATTTGTTAAAAAATGCACAAGTATGAGCAAAGTGAGAGGAGATTTTGTAAATCGGTATATTCATTGACACTTACCTCATTATCATGTGGCGGAAGTTGATGTAGCAGTTGTCGCACTCGATATTGTTCACCTGGACTATTTACATATGGCACTTTGTCATCGGGTATTTGTGAGAAATACAAGCGCACCTGAAACAAAATAGAAAAGTTATGAGAAAAAATTGTGGATTATGACAATCGCGAATGATGCTAATAATTATGAACACATTTTGTCTGTAAATAAAAATTGCGACACCCAATAATATAAAACAGAGGTGTCACCGCTCACTTTTCAATCAGTCAGTTTTAAAATTATTATTAGTAAAAGGAGGGTATCAGCGCAAAATGGCCTAAACCGGTTTAGGACCACATCGACTTTAATATAAAAGGTTTGTAAAATTATCGCAGACGAACATAATAGGTGAAAAATAATTGCATATCCATCCTTTTTTAGTGCCAAAGTGTTTTTATAACAGGAAATGTAAAAATATATAAGTTTTTGAAAGTGAGCGTGAAATTGTGTACGGGAGCTTAATCAGGGGTCTTCATTAAAGTGAATTTTTCATTATATATTTAAAATCTGTTTGCAATTATATTGTATCGAAAAAGGTTAAACAAGTTATTCTGCAAAGCTATTCCGAATACAAATAAGTGTCGGTATCTCAAAATTTGTTAAAAAGTGCAATTTGAAATCAATTCGCGCTCTCCCCGAATTTGTTGTTTTAGCGGATATTATTTTCCATATTTTTGCTTAAGTCGTTTCTTTAGTCTATTGTCCTTTTGTTTACATTCCTGTTTATTTCTTCTTGATCAATTGAGGAACAGCTGTTTTCTTATTTTGAAGACAGTGCCTATCAAACTGTTCACAGTGACATGCCAGTTTCAGACTTTCATTGTTGTTCAAACTGTTATCCTGTACTTCAGCGACTCTCAAAATTTGTTAATTACAGTTATTGCTACACTCAGTAGGAGAACTCCGTGTACATAGAAAAAAATTCAAATATTATATAATATATACTTAAATGGCAGTGAGGGCAACATCCTGTCTTAGCGAAAAATCCAAAGTAGCCTAGTTAAGCGTTGGAACCGACTGGCGGACTGATCATTTCACTATGCTCATTGATTGATCTGTATCTTCTTTCGAATTTAATTTTCAAGCTTATGTGATATCTAAAGGTGCAATATCATTTAGTAATGTTCTTCGTACAGAAATTAGAATTATTTCATGAAATTTCAATCTAATCAATGTTTAGTGTTACCTTAATATTGAACTTAAAATTAATCTTAATCCAAGAAATTGTATTCATAAAAAAATCTTTAAATTGCAATTATTCCTTTTCGAATGCCCAGGTTAAACTTTAAGCTCTTTTAACTTTATATTTATTACCAATTTAACAGCAGTTTTTCGCTTTTTAATAGTTTTTCAAGAACGCTGATTGTTGGCAATACAAAAACATTTTTCAAACAAGCATAAATCCTCAAAGACATGAAATCAAATTACACACATAAATAGCACATTTTATATTCGTATTGAATATCCCACTTAATTTGCAATTGTCATGTGCCATTAAATACACATTTGGCGTAGAGTGTTAAGAACTACTCACACTTATAACCGTATCCGTACCTTCATCAGCGCATCGAAATGGTCGTTGACAATGGTGATGAAGGTTATGGTAATGCGCTAAGTTGATGACGTTTCAACTCTACTTGAAATTTATTTCGTATGCATTATGCAGGTTTACTCTAGGAGCCCAAACCAGGCTGTCCTTCTTACACATTTAGTGCATTGTCTGCTCTTCGAATGGATTTTTAAATGTACTTTGAATTACCCACCAAATGCCAAACAATATTCTACTTTAATTTTATCGATTTCAATATCAATGTGATCAGCCGCCAAGCCATGGCTATTACCAACCATTCACCAACCCATATCACACATTGGCCACCAGCCAACAGCCATTAGTAGCCAAGTGCAAGGCGTTGGAATCACTTCAACTGTGGCGCTATTAAAATGGCATAAAATATAAATTTATGCCAAACCATGTCAACGACCAGCTGGGTGACTGTTGCAGAATTTCCATACTCGTCTGCTTGGGAGAGTGGCAAACAAAACAGCAAATCATGCGCCAACCCGCTGTGTTGCGGCTGTTTACGATCGATATGATTCCAACGATTGCCGGCACTTACTCATCGCATTGCAACACATTCACAGTTTGATAAGCGTTTACGGTCAATTTTCTTAGAACACATTTTGTTCATGGCATTGGTGCCGCGTATGGTGGATGCATCTTGTTGCATTAGTTCGGCGGTTGATGATGCCGTCGATGACGATCGCCTCCCACTTTTGCATTCACTAAGGCGCACTGCTGTGATAGAGTCTCGATATCTAAGGAGAGGATTGGTGATTGTTTTGGAAATCGTGTCGTGCGCCTGCAGTGCCGAACGTGACAGCCAGCAAGTTATGGTGAACTCATAAGCAAAAGCTTGACATATTCACCTATGTTGGCTGGTGATTAATGAAGAAACTCCATTTATTTGTTTCTTAAAGTTTAAGCCAGGTGGTCAAATGTGTTGTTAATTATCAAATTTGGATGCGGTCGAACGATATCAAAAGTATATGTATGATTTGCAAAGATAATGATATATAAACAGAACTAATTCAATTCTTCACAATAAAAGAATTACATGGAACTGCAACAGATTAGGTGACAGAGAGCAGAAAGGGGAGACACGAGGAAGCAGATATGAAACAGGAAATTGAGAGAAAATAGGGAAATGGAAGGTCAGAAGAATAGGTTGGAATAAAAAATCCATTTATTCGAAGGCTATAAAAAATTCGAGTAATATTTATTCGAATAATGTATACTTTTATTCGGGGGGTCGGGGGTGATTCCTCGGGCCCAGAGTTCTCGAAGGGGCCCGTATTTTTCAAGAAATTGAGTGAATGGTTAAATTAGAATGCTTTTGATAGTCGATTAATTCAAACATTTGGATTATTAGCGACGCATTCGCTGCCGCCAAAGCTGGAAAAGCTCACTTCTAAGTTCCAAGTAATTAAAGATTGGAGGATTTTAAACTGCATTTTCAAAAACTTAATCATGATAACCAACAAACTTCGGAAGAACTGTTTTTTAATTAATCAGATCGATAAATTAATGTTTGACCAAGATGTTTTTGTCTTCTTATTAACTGTCAAGTCCTGCTATCCCCATATTCGTATATTCCGATATAATCTGAATAAATATTTCTGAACAAAAGGCTATATATATGAACTGATTAATACATTCTATTGATTTTCGAAATCGTATAAAAAAAAATTTGTTTCACCCAACATCATAAAGCAAATTCAATACAGATGTGATGAACTGATGAGAGAAAAATCGTCGCATTTGACTTATTCTCTAAAAACATTGAAGTAGCAAGTAGAAAGATAGTTGATGAAATTGATGCAGTATTCGAAACTTTTATGTAGAAAGGGGGCCCCACCTTTTTACCTCTGGGCCCGGATTTCCTCTCAGTTATTACTACTTCCAGCTCAAAAGTACTCATATTATTTATTAAAAAAATGTATATTTTGACAAAACCTTTTCTAATCGCTCAGGAGGGTTTCCTTGTATGAAGCGATGTTTTAGAGCTAAATAAACAATACATGTATACATGATCCTACAAGCCAAAGTGTCGTTCAAAGAAACCTGATGCTTAAATAGAAAGAGTAGGTGGTGATTAGATACGCCATTTTTTTAGATTTCTAGAATCTCGGGGTCTTCGGTATCTGATTATACAATCTCGGGATTAGTCCAGGCATTTTGAAATTGCTATTCTTTGAAAGTGTAAGTTGAAAAAGTGTACAAATTGTTTGGGAAACTAAAAAAGTTGACTGACTTGGTCCTCGCGCATCCTATTCTAATGCTCTAAAATATTTCAACTCTTTCTCTTCCTCTCCCCATTTCTATATTACCTAACTTTTTTATATCGTACTTCTTTTTTTATATCTTTTCCTCTTGTTATCCCTGTCTCTCAATCTAGCCCTTTCCTTCCCCACCCTCGTACTCCTTGATATCAAGGCTCTCTATACCAAAGATCGCATAGCTGGTACAAACAGATTCCGAGATATAAAGAATTTAAAGTTTTCCTTGTATATATAGAGCAATACCATTAAACTGAGCCAAATATATTTTGGAAATTAGGTTGAACTGAAACTTTATAATTCTTGGGGCGCGGCAATAGAAGATTTTTATATATAAAGACAAAGAAAGGTGAAAGTTTCAGTATAGCTGGAAAGCCCCACGACCGCATTTAAAGTATTCCCATTTTTTCCAAGAGCACGGTATTCTTTATATCCATACCCTTTTCCAGGAGCATACCTCCCATGAAAACTTCCAGCAAAATGCAATATGAAAAATTCGGCAGTTATCAAAAGCCTGGTCCATTTACCAATAATCTCCATTTTTATGAAGCTCATGTGATATATGAAATTGGGCTCGTATAGGGCGTCCAAGCAAAATAAATCAAGTACCCTCATTACAGATTCATAAATGAAGTCATTTCCAATGGTTTCCTGGGGGGCAATTGTGGTTTGTGAGAGACACGGCGCTCCTTCGCTGCTGAGGCGTCAATAGTCCATCCATGACAGGGAAGGTCATCTGCTATTTCGATTCCCTATAATCGAATATGTGTCTTTCATTCCATTTGAGAATGAGTAAGATCGTACTTCGTTGTAGGAGCGCCACGGAGAGAGATACGGCCCAGATAAATCTCGGCTGCAAGGACCTCCTTCGCTGAATAGCCGATCCAGCTCATCAGACATTTAATTTTCGTGTATGTTACGATGCGCCGTCCCCATATTAAAGAAACGATATGTCGTCTTACCTGGTTCATGGTCCACTCTCTGTAGGCACGAAATTGAAGTTACTGGCCCGAGAGCACGAAGGGCCGCCTAGTTATCAGACAAGACTCTTCGCTTTATTTGACGATAAGGGCATAGCTGCTAGGCAATTTTGGATCCGTCCATGAAAACTGAAACGTCGTATTTCTGAGTGATTTCCCATTTTACTAGTAATTTCTTAAAAGGCATCTTAATTTTTGAATTGGAGACTGTTCTGTGGTAGATGTAGCCAGTTTACGTTTTAAGGTCGAAGTCAGCTGTGGCTGTAAGTGCTCTCTTCTCAGAGTCCCAACTCGACAGTCCTAAGTGCACGCTGCCGTGCAGTTTCTTGGATAGAGAGGTCACCCACATGTTGCATATCACGTTCAGAGCCTCCGTAGAACCTGATCGAATCCCGGAGAGCTCCCTGAACTTTCCTTGGCATTTGTTCCTGCACCTCACCTCGACAGCCTTCCACCACATCATTGCCGCGTTGGAATCAGTCGAAGAACTGCTGCGTACACCAATGCTATGACTTTTGGGCTCAGTGACCACTGTTCTCTTTCTCTTTATGGCGCGATATATAACAGGTATATCATCATAAACCTCCTAAGAGATTTTTGCGCCAAGCTTCTCTTCCAATTTGTGGTGTGCCGATTTGAATTTTCCCTACAAATTGGTGGGACCTACAGTTTTTTGCCGACTCCGAACGGCATCTACAAAGGAGACGAATTTTTGCTGAGAAGCCTGTCATAGCAGAAATACACTCGGAGAGTTTGCCAAACCACTGCCGAGGGGCGACCCCGTTTTGAAAAACTTTTTTCAAATCACTTTTTATGTTACCTGTACCAGGGCTCGAACCATGGACCTTCGGTGTGGTAGGCCGGCAACACTACCTTCACACCACGGTGACCACTGTTCACCTAATATTATTTTGCAGGATTACAGAGGTATCGCCAATTGACTCTATGGTCCATATTAGGTGTTAAAAGGACACCTTTCATAAAGTTGACACTCAAGAGGAGCCGAGTAGAAATTTTACATTTTCGTCCAAGTGTTAAATATCACCAGCGCCACATTTAGGGGCTCACGTAGATCATCACTGTGCATGCCCAACCAGTCAAATCCCGCTACGTCTACGATACTGAGCTCAAGCAGTGGTCAGATGACACCCCCCTTCCACGGATATTCTATAGGCTTTGGGATTACTATTCCTTACTACAGAGCTGACAGAGCAAAATAACTTTAATACAGAAATCATAGTAAAAAGATCCGAGGATGCCGGAATAAGCAGCCCTAGTACTAAGGCCTTTACACCTGAACAAATGAATGATATCGCGCTCAATTTATTAGCGGTTAAGCTACACAAGAAGCAGTTAAAATAAATAAAAACACCAACATTGAAAATTCTCCCCCAAACACAAAAATGCGCAAGTGAGTGCATAAATAAGAAGCTCACAGGATTTATACGAAAAACCCGGAAGCTCAGCGTAGGCATGGGAGTTGCTTTTAACTAATAAAAGGCAAGCGAAATGTGAACGCAACACTTTCATGCTGATGTGTTTGGGGAAATGGAGCATTTGTGGCGCGAGCCTGGACCAACAGAATATTTTATGAGATTTAAGGCAATGCAAAAGGATACTTTGTTGGTAGAAATAAAACAATTGTGAAACCGTGAGTACCGCTGACTCATTTTGTATGCCGTTCCCAGCTAGTTTGCATTTGTATGGGTGTGCCTGCCCTTTCACTTAAAGCCTATTCAGTGTAGTGCTTCCGTATATCACTTTGATGGACAAGCAAAGTGAAAATGAATAGAACAAAATGAAAATGCGCCGCCACAAAACAATATTTTATTTATTTAAATGACAAACAGTGTTACCATACCATTAAAAAAACATCTACGAAAGGGTACTAAATATCAAGTTTTTTGTTTGTGACCACCTAGACATGCCTGTCTGTTGGTAGTCTCATATGAAGAAAATTAAGGTAAATGTCAAATTAATATGCCAAATGAAAATAAAAGCGAAATAAAAATGAAAAATGTAAAAAAAGTGAAACGAAATTGAAAAATGGAAACCAAACAGAAATGACGAGGAAGCGCTTGAAATCAACAGTATGATAATATAAATGGACAGGGATGACTAGATACTCGTAGGACACTTTTTGCTCTCTGTCTCTTTTCTGACCATTTACAAAAAAAAGCATTTGTATTTTCTTTAAATTTGTTTCGATATTTGCTGTTGGGTGGCACTGTACCTCTTCCACAGAACTTCTCTCTAGAACACACTAAAGGAAATCTTATCTTCGTTGGGCAAGTTCCATGATTCCGTATACGTATAATGGTACCCAAATAGACAGTTTTAATCACAGACCAACTTGCAAAAATGAAAAGTGATGTTGCTGCCAGAGGTGGTTGAATTTACTGTGTATTTATTCAGACCAATAATATCAATTCATCACCATAACCTAGTAGTTTATGTTAGGTGAAGAAAGCGCGCATTGGATATGCCACACTTCTACTCGGAGACAATTATGCCTATTGTGAATGCACCCAGGACGTGCCGGGTGGGGCATATTCATCTAAGGATTTTTTTTTTCACTTAATCCTTTATAAACAATGGGTCTTCATACATGAAATCAAAAAGTAGCAAAAGATCCACTTCCACACCTCTACCAGAGTGTATCTGCTGCCAAAAATCTCAGTCGCCTTGTCTGCAATCCAGGACATCAATTTTTGAAACGACTTATCTTACCCCTCATCATGACAGCTTCTACATACGGAGCTTTATGGTATACGCCGACCCCGAAGCATTGTTGAATATTACAAAGCCTTGTGATGATGCCTTTAAGTAATTTTACCGAAGATTTGTTTAGTTGGAGGAGGAAGCTAGTTCTTTTCCTATCTAAACATGAACCTTGAGACTTTCCAATCGTCCCAATTCAAAGTAAATTCGTTACTTTTAACTATGATCTTTGGTCCTTCTTAGGGTATTAAAAATTGTGGTAGCAAGGAATTGGCCACCTCGTATATGCCTATCGCCTATCGCCGAAGAGCGTTGTGATATCGATCTAAACGTCTCACATTTCAATCACACTATTTACTGCCTATTTGAGAAGTTTATTCCTAAACGTAAAGTAACTTATGATCATCCTACGCAAGCTTGGTTTACTAAAGAGCTTAAGGCTCTTAAAAATAGGAAAACGCGATCATTTAATTTATATAAGAAGTCCGGATTAAATAAACATTACCTGCTGTATTCCATTCTACGTCAGAAGTACATGGATTTAAATAAGAAGTGCTATAAAGCTTATATCTCTAAAACGAAAAGAGACATTATTCTCAATCCTAAGTCATTTTATGGTTTCGTAAATTCTAAACGTAAAGTATCAGGGTTTCCCTCAGCCATGAAATATCAAGACATTATATCTAGCGATAATCAATGTATCGCAAATTTTTTTGCTCAATTTTTCACGTCTAACTATTCTGCTGTCACCAATTCAAACTTTCAACACTATCCCTATAAGCTACACGGGACAAATTCAATTAATTCACCAATTATATGCGCCAAAAAAGTTCTAATTTACCTTAAAACCTTAAAAGAATCTTTTAAATATGGTCCTGATAGGATTCCTACATGTTTCTTGAAAAAGTGTGCGAACCATATTTACCAACCCCTTACCAATTTGTTCAATCTATCACTAAAGTGTGGTGTTTTTCCAACTGCGTGGAAAGAATCGTTTCTTCTACCGCTGCATAAAAGCGGGAGTAGGTCTTCTATAGAGAACTATCGTGGCATCGCAAAGCTTTCTGCCATCCCAAAATTGTTTGAAGCTATTGTTACAAATCAACTTACGGGTCCGATCTCTACTTTGATAGCTGACTGCCAACACGGGTTCAGTAAGGGAAAGTCCACAGTTACGAATTTACTTGAGTTTACCAGTCATGTCTCAAATGGCTTTAGAAAAAATCTGCAAACCGACGTTATTTATACGGATTTCAGCAAAGCTTTTGACAAAGTGTGCCACTCATTACTTATTCATAAACTCGATCAGTTGGGCTTCCAGCCGGGTCTCAATCGCTGGATCTCTTCTTACCTTAGTGACAGGACACAAAGAGTAATGTTCAAAAAATTAGTATCCGATGTCATTTATGTCTCTTCGGGGGTTCCTCAAGGAAGCCATCTTGGCCCGATTCTGTTCTTGTTGTTTATAAATGATATTTCTACAATAATAAAATTTTCAAAAATGTTAATGTATGCCGACGACGTAAAGCTTTTCATGTCATTCGCGTCATTTGAAGATAGAAATAAGCTACAATCAGATCTAGATGCACTAGTTACTTGGTGCGATTTAAATTATATGCCACTTAACCTTAAAAAATGTAAGCACATGGGTTTTTCGCGTGGAATTTCTCAGCCGGCTTCCTATACAATTAAAAATTATAGTCTTGAGCAAGTGTATGATTTTGTTGACCTGGGGGTTACTATGGACTATAAACTCAGTTTCAACCGCCATATTAATACAACAGTCAATAAGGCTAGAGGTGTCCTAGCATTCGTTAAACGATGGTCTAAAGAATTTAGCGACCCTTATGTAACTAAAGCCCTCTTCACTACATTAGTCAGACCGATACTTGAATATGGTTCTATAATTTGGAACCCGCGTTACCAGGTTCATGTAGATCGCCTTGAATCAGTTCAAAAACAATTTTTACTATTTGCCTTAAGAGATTTTCATTGGGATCCCTCGTACAATCTGCCACCCTATACGAATCGTTTAAAACTCATTAATCTACACACACTTTCTAGTCGGAGGGAAATGCTTGGAATTATTTTTATGATTAAATTGCTAAATGGTTCACTATCCAGCCCATTTCTTCTAAGTGAAGTGAACTTCAATGTACCGTCTCGTCCTTCAAGGCATTTTAAACCTCTAGTCTTAAAACAGTGCCGAACCAATTTTCAGTTAAATGAGCCTTTTCGCTGTTTGTGTCAAGATTATAACTCTCTTTCTGGTAGATTTGATATTTCAGACTCGCTTTTCAGCATAAAAAAATCAATCCTTTCTGTCCTAAATGCATAGCTACTAATTGTTTTTTATTCTTTGACTTCTATTTTAACTTTTAACAATAATTTTATTCTGTTAACTAGTTATTTCTTAATGTATAATCTATCCTATATCTACTTTACTTAGCTGGTGAGGTTTTCTCTGTAGCTGAGCAGTTTTAGATCTCGACGATTAACAAACCAAAGCCTTTCAACGACTCGGCACGAACGAATAATCCGCGCGTTATGCGGATGCGCCCCTCGCGCCGGTCGGGCGGGATATGGTGGGTAATCCGTTGGGAATTATTATTATTATTATTATTATTATTATTATTATTATTATTATTGGTTGCTGGTACCATAATCTTTGGCAGCAATCTAGCTGCGCTTTCTATGGCATAGATTTACGCTTGGAAAACACTGCATGACTGCCTGGCTTTGCTGACCCTGGTAGTATATGTAGTTCACCTCCAGTTCTATTTTCTACTTTTGAGCCATCTGTGTAGAGTTTAACCTCTCTACCAATGACTAGACCCAATCTTCCCAGCAAAGATACTCTACCCTCTGCGCTTGGAAGTCAGTAATTAGCGTGATATAATTAGCCCGTAAAGTCAGTTTGGACTACGTTTAGTACCATTTTCGTACCATCTTATATAGTTGGCTATCTTCCACATGTTGGATTCCCTCATTCTAAGAGCTCATTTTGTTCCCAAACATTGCAGCGGAGCCAGGTGAAAAATTACATTTAGCTCTTTTTGGGGTACGCTGGTTACCGCGTCTAATATTTTTGGAAACGATAGTTATTGAACTCTCTCAGCTATCACTTGATTGCTTTTTCTATCTTTCTCTTCCCGAAGGCTTTCTTGTATATATAGTAATTTGGCAGAGAACTTTTTGTTCTCTCCGCATCCTTCTCCAATTTTTTGTGGCATCAAGATATTTGGCTTGAAAGGAAAGATTTATGGATGTTCCAATCAGTCTGGGCCGATTTAAGGATGAAATTTTTTGTTTTACTAATGTGCAGGACTAGTTCATTTTTGTGGGGTTAACTCTTAGTCCGTTTTTCATGCCCTGTTTCCTAAGCTAGTAGCTGTAGACGCGTTTCATTGGCTGTACCTTTTTCAGCATCGGGTTTAAGAAAGTGCTTGCTTGCCTTGCTTTATTCGATTTTTAATGGCTTCGAGACTTCCCTTGTGTATCGAGAAGTTGTAGTCGATAGTAGAAGTTGCCAGATAAGAGGTCGCATTGATATGGTCCTAGCAGATTGGGGTACATGATTTTGCACAAAATGGTAAATATAACCTCATATGTAATATGACTGACTAATCGGTTACTGAGACTGTCCGTGCGACCGCATTTCTTCTGCATTGAGCAAAGAACCCTTATGTGTCGAGTCGGAGTCAAGCCCTATTCCGACTATATTGAATGGCTCGCCTTCGCGACTTAGTAGGGTGATCAAGGATCATATAGGCTTCACCATCTTACTTCCTGTTTTAGTCTTGAAATCTTATACATTAGACATTTTAAATTTCGTTGTTAGAATGCAACTGCTGAAGGCCTATCGATTAGCCCATTGAACTACAGGTTCTCCTTACATTGTTCAATGTAAAGTTCTAGAAATATCCCGAAATGCCGGTATCACCAAAAGTGATACTCACATGTACATATGTACAGGGTGGCTGATGAAAGCCGCTACCAAAAAAAAATTAAATAACTTTTTTTCTATTTAATGAATCTGGTAAATTTTTTTTTTATTTTGCAGATTGACTTTTACATTTAACAAAAATGGACAACTGGGACACCGAAACAAGAATTTGGATAGTCCGCCGCTATCACGCACTGGAGTCCGTAGTTTCGGTTCAAATAGAGTATAGGCGCACGTTTGGCGGCAATCCTCCGAGCAGATGGACCATAATAAGACTTGTAAACAATTTTGCCGAGCATGGGACAGTCAACAGACGACCTTACCATCGAAACCCTTCAGTTCGAACGGAGGAAACAATCGCTGCTGTAGCTGCTGCCATACAAAACAATCCACGTGTTTCGACAAGAAGCTTATCTGCTCAAATGGGTGTAAGCAGACAGTCATTACAGTCAATTATGCACAAAGATTTGGACTTATTCCCATATAAAATTCAAATGGCCAACAAACTGAATGCTGCAGACTTGCCGATTCGCTTGGAATTTTGCCAGAAGATGCTTCAAATGGTGGAAGAGGATGGAAACATGTTGAACTGTCTTTTCATGTCTGACGAGGCCCATTTCGATTTAAACGGCAACATAAACAAACAAAATTGTCGAATATGGAGTGCTTCCAACCCACAGATACTCCATGAGACGGAATTGCATCCACTTCGTGTCACAGTGTGGTGTGCAGTTTCATCACGCTGCATTGGCGGGCCCTACTTCTTCGAAGAAAACGGTCACACCGTTACGGTTACTGGAGACCGTTACTTGAGCATGTTGAGAGGGTTTTTCTATTCAGACTTACGCCGAATGAGAATTTCTTTCAACTCTGTGTGGTTTCAGCAAGATGGTGCAGCTCCTCATATAGCCCAACCTGTTATGACAGAATTGCGACGAAAATTTCCCAATAAGCTGATATCCAGAAACTCCACATTCCGTTGGCCACCCAGGTCGCCTGACCTTACTGCACCTGACTTTTTCTTGTGGGGTTATTGCAAACAGGAAGTCTTCAAAGCAAAACCAACAAATTTGAATGAACTAAGGCAATCCATTCGAGAAACAATTGCGGCTATTCCTGTCTCAACTCTCCAAGCAGTAATGAACAACTTTTTGGTAAGATGCCGCACATGCATCGACGAGCAGGGGGGGCATTTAAATTCCATTATTTTTATAACTAATTAAGCTATATTTAATAAAATTTAATGAGCTTTAACATGAATAAAAGAAAAATGAATTCCATATACTGAAAAAAAAATGTTTTGAGTTTCTTAATGTAGCAAAATTCATCAGCCACCCTGTACATAAATACCCACAAAGAAATATGGTTAGGAGAATTGATCCATTTTTTTTTATAAAGGGTGTTTTTTTAGGGGTATAGAACTTCGAATTGAAATAAAACACAAGAAACTCGTTTTAAGGTCCATCAATTTGGCTTTATTGGAAGGATAATTTTATGCCATTAATGTTTAAATATGATTTCGTGCATGTGGCCGCCGCGGCTGGCTCGAATAAAGCCAATTCTACAGGTCCAATTTTCAACTACTTTTTTGAGCATATGGGGCCGTATGTCGGCAATAACGCCACGAATGTTGGCTTCAAATTCCCCTAACGTTTCTGGTTTGTTGGTGTAGACGAGCGACTTCACATATCCCCAAAGAAAATAATCCAATGGTGTCAAATCACACGACCTTGGTGGCCAATTGACAGGTCCATTCCGCGAAATTATGCGCTCATCGAATGTTTCCTTCAATAAATCGATTGTGACGTGCGCTGTGTGGCATGTAGCGCCGTCTTGTTGGAACCACAACTCATCCACATTCATGCCATCCAATTCGGGAACAAAATAGTCGGTTATCATGGCTCTATACCGGTCTCCATTAACGGTAGCTGCCTCTCCAGCATTATTGCGGAAGAAGTATGGCCCAATGACTCCACCAGCCCATAGAGCACACCAAACAGTCAGTTTTTGTGGATGTAATGGCGTTTCAAGGGTCTCATGTGGATTCTCTTCACTCCAAATGCGGCAATTTTGCTTGTTGACGTAGCCATTCAACCAAAAATGAGCCTCATCACTGAACAAAATTTTGCGATGAAAATCAGCATCGAAATCAATCTCATTTTCGGCCCACACACCAAAATCACGACGCATTGCATGGTCTCGCGGCTTTAATTCTTGCACAAGCTGGATCTTGTAAGGTCGCAAGCCAAGATCTTTGCGCAAAATCTTCCATAAAGTTGATGGACAAAGCTCCAATTGCTGTGCACGGTGGCGAATCGATTCATTCGGGTCCTCTTCAACACTTTGCTCTACAGCGGCAATTGTTTCTTCGGTGCGCACTGTTCGACGTCTCTGCGGATGCGTATTATCACATAGAGTAAACGTAGTGCGAAAACGATCCATGGTTAACCGAATTAATTGCTCTGATGGACGATTATGTCGACCATAAAATGGACGGAGCTCACGGTAAACTTCGCGAACTGAACCATTATTTTCGAAATAAATTTGCACGATTTGCAAGCGTTGTTCTTTTGTCAACCTGTTCATGATGAAATGGCAAACCAAACTGAACATAAATGACATTAGAGTTGCCAGATTTGACCACAAAATGCCAGTTTTATCTCTATTCGAAAAACAAACCCGTAAAAAAAACACCCTGTATATAAGGTGTGTTCAAAAAGTATCGCGAATTTTGAATTTTCGCTGGTTACGTATATTCGAATTTCGAATTTTTTGTGGCGTTATGTTGGTACTCATGTCTCTCACTTATGCCGACAAGCTCGGCCATTTTGAATGTTCAGTTAATTGTTGACAGCTGCTTTGCTTGCACGTGTTTTGGATCGTCTTCGATTTTTACGCGAAATTCGTCCCAAAATTGCTCAATTGTGACCAAAAACAGCATCGCATGAACATTGCTAATGAGATGTTAAACTCTGTCCGCGACGACCCAAATTTGCTCCAGAGGGTCATAACTGGTGACGAATCGTGGGTGTATGGTTATGACGTGGAAACCAAAGCTCAATCATCTCAATGGAAGCTGCCGCACGAACCAAGACCGAAAAAAGCGCGCCAAGTTCGGTCGAATGTGAAAGTTTTGCTGACAGTTTTCTTCGATTGCAGGGGCGTGGTGCATCATGAGTTCTTGCCACAGGGAAGAACGGTCAATAAGGAATATTACCTGCAAGTTATGCGCAGAAACGCCCGGATTTGTGGAAGAACAAAAATTGGCTTTTGCACCACGATAACGCCCCTGCTCACGCATCGTTGCTTGTGCGCGACTTTTTGGCCAAAAACAACACACTAATGATGCCGCAGCCATCGTATTCCCCAGATCTGGCCCCCTGTGACTTTTTCTTGTTCCCTAAACTGAAGAGGCCCATGAAAGGACGACGTTACGCTTCTCTTGACGAGATAAAGACGGCATCGAAGGAGGAGCTGAACAAGATACAAAAAAATGATTTTTTGAAGTGCTTCGAAGATTGGAAAAACCGTTGGCACAAGTGTATAATATCTCATGGGGATTACTTTGAAGGGGACAAAATAGATATTCATGAATAAATAAATAATTTTTGAAAAAACACAAAATTCGCGATACTTTTTGAACACACCTCTATGGAGTCCAACAATTACTATACATATGACCAAACCAAAATTTAATTGGCAGAAAAGTGAATTCATGATTTACCTTGTTATAGGAATCATTCAATCTTTGGAAACGCTTGACCCCGCTGCTTATTTTTTATTTCCTAATAAAGCTTGCACAATTTTTTGCTGTGTATTTTCCTACATACATCTAAAGGTGAGCTTGTCAAAGATTTATATTGCATATATCGCGGCACTGGGCAGAGCCACAACGGATATTTTGTGGTAATAATTTATGTGTTGTACACAGTGAGAGTCAGCTGCGTCTGCCACATACATAACGCGCAATTGTCGCAGCATGGATAAATAAATATACATATGTATGTACATATGTATGTTCGAGGATGATAGCGAGTGAGGTAGTTAAAAAATTGAATTTTTTTGGTTGATGTAATATTTTTTATGTGCCATTTTTAGTTTATTTCGCCTATTTGAGGATCTGCAGCTTAAAAAGTAAATGAATGGCCAACATAATTGATAAAGCCAGAGGATTCCATGTGGCGCGCCCAGTGGTGTGATGTGTAGCAAGTCAGTTCGGTCATTTTTTAACGCATTAAACACGTTGTAAAAAGTCAATTGGCGGCATTTGAATGTGTCGCACAGTTGGTGCAAGCGGAAAGTTGAAAACTCTATGAATTGAGTGACGGTGTAAAATGTAGAATAGTGTGGCAGTGACATTTTGATACACAGGGTGTCTGGTAATTAATAAAAAATCCGCTGAATGCCGATAGGTTTGCAAAAAAAAAAATTGTTTTTGAGGTTTTTTAGTTTAATCAAAAATAATTGACTAATAATTATTATCAAATAGTCTTGGGCTAGTCAAAATCAAAAAATATGTGAAATGGACAGACGTTAAAACCAATAAAAAAAAAAAAAGTTCACAAATACACGAAAACTATTAAAATTTTGCTAGAATATAATTGCAAAGTGTTGTAGAACACTCGCAAACCTAGCGGCAGTCAGTGGGTTATTCATAAAATACCGGCCACCCTGTATAAATAAGAATACGCACACATGAGCAAATCTGCACATAAATGACTTTTCCCTCTTTTGGATTGTTCTAGTTTTTATTTTCTACTTTTATTACTGCAATCAGTGCAACAAATTGTAATCGCTCAAACTACCAAACTACTTTTATTACTTTAATGTTCAGTTTTTACTGTGTACTTTTGTTGTTGTTGTTTTTTATCTTTTTATACACGAGCAATAATTCTTTTTTATCAAAATTGCACTTGACATATTTATGACCTCAACCGCATCCACAACATAAACTCGTTTCTACTATGAAGAGTGCGTTAAAAATAGTTTAGTGATGTTATATACACTTTGAGAAAAGGTTATGAGATGTTTACGCTTCAGAAGTAATCCTTTGATTTACCAGCGTGTCTGCCGTGCCCTTTATATTCAAACATATTTACACAGCAAAACATGTTAATTTATTTTGTTTTTATTTTATTATATTTAAAGTTATTTTAATAAAATTTTTTATTTTATTTTATTTTGTTTTATTTTATTGTATTTTAATTTATTTTGTTTTGTTTTATTTTATTTTATTTTATTTTATTTTATTTTATTTTATTTGATTTGATCTTATTTTATTTAATTTTTATTTATTTTTTTAATTTAATTTAATTTAATTTATTTTTTTTAATTTTATTTCATTTTATTTTATTTTATTTTATTTTATTTTATTTTATTTTATCTTATTTTATTTAATTTAATTTAATTCTATTTTATTTTGTTTAGTTTTATTTTATTTTGTTTAGTTTTATTTTATTTTATTTATTTTTATTTATTTTACTTTATTTAATTAAATTTTATTTTATTTTGTTTTATTATATTTAGCTTTATTTTATTTTATTTTGTTTTATTTTATTTTATTTTGTGTTATTTTATTTCATTATATTTTTTTGTTGTTGTTGTTTTTATGATCTGTGCATTTTTACATATTTTTTTTAAGTTTCACGAGCACAAGACCAGTTGACAATAGTTCTTAGTTAATTATCATTATTTTTGATTAGAGGAAAAATTGTAAGCAAAAAAAAAATATTTTATTTTATTTTATTTGATTTTTATTAACTTTTTTAATTTAATTTAATTTAATTTTATTTTATTCCATTTAATTTAACTTAATTTAATTTAGATTAATTTTATTTCATTGTATTTTATTTTTTTTTGTATTTATTTTTTTTATTTTTTTTGATTTTATTTTGTTTTTTTATTTAATTTTATTTATTTGTTAATTTTTTTTATTTAATCTTATTTTATTTTATTTTACTTTATTTTGTTTTATATAAGTTTATTTAATTTAATTTTATTTTATTTTGTGTTATTTTATTTTATTTTATTTTATTTGATTTTCGGTTATTTTATTTTATTTAATTCTGTTTTATTTTGTTTTATTTGATTTTATTTTATTTTTTATTTATTTTATATTATTTTATTTTATTTTACTTTATTTAATTTAGTTTTATTTGATTTTGTTTTATTATATTTAACTTTATTTTTTTTATTTTGTTTTATTTTATTTTATGTTATTTTATTTTATAATACTTTATTTTTTATTTTACTGTATTTAATTTAACTTAATTTAATTCATTTTAATCTTATTTTATTTTATTCTATTTGATTTTAATTTATTTGATTCAATTCTACTTTATTTTATTTTGTTATATTTTAATCTATTTTATTTTATTTTATTTATTTTTAATGTTTTATTATATAACATTTTTTTTTTACTTTATTTTATTTTAAATATTCATGAAACGAGCTCAAGGCCAAGAATAATAATTTTTCACTTTTTGAATTTTTCTGAAAGTTATTATCATTTTTCTTTAATTATTAAAAGTTTTATTTTATTTTAATTATTTTTGTTATGGTTTAATATTTTATTTTACAAGTAACAGACATCTGCCGGTTACAACTATGTAAAAATACTTTCTCTATCTCTATGGCGCGATATACAACAGGTATATCAACATAACCTCCTAAGAGATTTTTGCGCCAAGCTTCTCTTCCCATTTGTGGTGTGCCGATTTGAATTTGCCCTACAAATTGGTGGACCTACAGTTTTTTGCCGACTCCGAACGGCATCTACAAAGGAGACGAATTTTTGCTGAGAAGCCTGTCATGGCAGAAATACACTCGGAGAGTTTGCCAAACCACTGCCGAGGGGCGACCCCGTTTTGAAAAACTTTTTTCAAATCACTTTTGATGTTACCTGTACCAGGGTTCGAACCATGGACCTTCGGTGTGGTAGGCCGGCAACACTACCTTCACACCACGGCGGCCGCCTAGACCTAGACGAATAATATTAAAAAATTTTGAGAAGAACTCCGTTCTCAGAGAAAGATGTGGCATCGTAAAAAAGTAGCAAACTAAAGTGAGACACAATTTTTTGTTTAAGTGTCTTTCGATAAGCAAGATATAAGTACATTTCAGAAGAAGGTTAAATGTGACAGAACTAGACATTCAATACCAATAATAAAGTATCTCAACGGGTTCCACTACAATATATGGGCTCATATAACCGAAATCGACCGATGCTTAGAACGCAGTCAACAGTTGCCGCTTAGTAAAATGATAAACACGAAAGCGCTTGCAACTTACACGAGTAAAGTAAGAATTTTGAGTAATTTCCTTACTTACGAACGACCGCGTAGTTCCATTGAGGAAGCAAGTAATCTTTGTGATACCGAAGACGCATAGCGACAGCAATGAAAGGAAAGTGCACAAAGATATGCGACTACAAGGCGGTTGGCAGCAATGTTGGCGTCTTGTATTTATCACCATGAAATGAATGCCGCACAAAAATATTTAACGCACTGTTGGTTACACGCATCTATGAGAGAATTACGAATGCCATTCAGTGGTTGGAAAAGTGTTGAAAGGCTGGTAACGCATATGCGCAGTTGTACTTAATACGCATGCGCAGGGGATAACACTTGCTATCTGACGGCGCGTATGGCAAGATATAGTTTATTGGTATGGATAAATATGCATCTTTTTGCTATACCCAGAAGCGTTAGCTAACAAAATAAATTTAGATAACTAACCCTATAATAACTCTAATATTAATTTAAGAAGTCAGACAATGCCAAAACGTCGCAAAGTAGTCGCGGCGAGCTTCGTCCTGTCAAAATAGAAAATCCTATGTCTGCCACCATCGACTGTATCACTTACCATGAGCCTCCTTAGGAGTCTCGCGTAATATCAATATGTTCCGAGAGTCTCATGATCCGTTGGTTAGCCGTGCTCCTGCCGATGAGGTACCCCACAATAATTCTCTAGCTTTTTCTGATCCCTCATATTCTCGAATGGAGGAGGAGTAGAGCCTATTGGCCTTATACATCTTTCTCTGGTCAGGATTTGGCACATCCCCTGGCTCGATGACGACGAAATCAGGATCAATATATCGGCCACAGTGGATCCAAAATGCTCCCACAGACGAGGGCCATCTCCAGCGTAGTTGTAATTTGTTGCTTTCCTCAGTGATGCCATTGCTAAGTGTCTCACTACAGAGTATTTTAAACTTGGCATTTTATAAGCGTTTACCACTGTTAGCCGATCTATTAGGAGGCTTAGGACTCGGAAGACTACAACAGAGATGTAGCCGTATCATCCAGCTTTTGCCACAGGGGCCGAACGCAAACTGTCCAGAGCTCAGATATAAGTCAGCAAGTCGTTTTTTGTGCTCACAGCAGTCTACCGGACCTACAATCGGGTATTGATTCCAATGTCGTCATAGTAGGTTGCTGGTTACAGTGAACATACGGGGTGGCTTTGGGTTCTAAAGATTGTTTCGGTAGTATCTAATCCATTGACCCAGATGTGAAGTTTGGCGGATTTGGTAGCATTCTAGTTCAACTCCATCGCTTCTCCGCGTCTCCAGGGAGTTCGCGATTAGGACCACATCGCCAGCGTAATCTAGGCTGTTTGCTAAGGCATTGGCAAGGTTGTAACCGAGGTCGTCGTTAGATATATCGGTATTGACGAATTAAGTAAAAGTTAATCGAACTGAGTGGGAAGCCTAGACGAACCCTCCAAGGTGCCTCTCGATACTTTTAACCTGCTCGTCATGCCGTCGTAGGTGGATTTTATGGTATCAAGTGTTTTCAAGGGTGGGCCATGTAGTTCCATCAATGAATAGATTATGAGGGAAATAGAGAGAAATAGATCAAGGACGGGATTCACGGAAAGTGAGAGAGATAAAGATAAGGGAGAGAAAGGGTATTAAAAAAAGGAATACGAAGCACATGATAAAAAGGTAAAGGTAGATGATGATAGAGATGGAGAGAAAGAATAATAGAAATAGTTATTGGTTCTCAGCTCCAACCCTGTCAGAAGCTGTTATTTATTGTTAAAATTATCTTTAATGTATTCATGAAACGAGGTCAAGGCCAAGAATAATAATTTTTCACTTTTTGAATTTTTATGAATATTATTACTGTTTTTATTTACTAATTATTAAAAGTTTTTTGATTGAATAGAGTAGGAAAAATGTTTAGAGACAACTGCCATAGCTTTTCTTATAGATCCATTTCGGAAGCTGCTAGACTTCACTCATCAGAGAAATTTTGGCACGCATTGCTAACCATTAAGCTAACAATTCGCTGGTTTTGATGTCATGTAAACTCCTAGTTCTATTCTTCTCTATCATATGCATGAACCACTTCCGCCATTTGACAGTTAGTTGTGTGATCATGTTGGATTTTTAACAGATCTGTTTTATCATCAGAACTGCCTTACCGTGTACTCTCGGTTTTGTTATTGCTTTTTTATACCAACAATTTTTGTTGATTTGAATGTACAGGCCACATTCTCAAGTATTCATGAAACGAGCTCAAGGCCAAGAATAATAATTGTTCACTTTTTGAATTTTTATCAAAATTATTATTGTTTTTATTTATTAATAATAATTTTAACTTTAATGAAGAACTGAAATTTTGTTTGAAATCACTGCTGGTTATAAGAAATACGGTTCCGCCCGAACTTGAACTTTCTTACATGCCTTATTTGGTTTTATGGGCTTGCAATGCATTCGAAGGGGGACCAGCAAGTAATTCTCACCGCGTATAATTACAATCTTCGAAACATTGCTAATTCCCTTTGATTGCAAATAGCTCGCCACCTGGTGCACCAAAATGTTGTAACTTAATCACAAGAATCGCGGCGTAATTTCACGCGCCATAACTTGCCCTCTTCAAAAACTAATTTTTTTACTGATCTACGAACTAAGTGCGGCGCGATAAAATTAAAATATAAATTTTTCTACTTTTTTCCATTTTATGCTTTGATAACTCACCTGATCAGGTCTCAGACCAGGCGGCACCCATGTATACTCCTCTAGCGCGCAACCGCTGTCATCGTCCGAATGCGAATGCCGTTGCATATCGAGTTGCTGGTGGCCAACCAAAGCGAAGGGCGCATGCGCAGACGAAGGATGATGTAGTAGCGAAGGCGGTGAAGGCGATGAAATTGCAGGCGATAGCTGGTGGGGCACATGTTGTTGTTGTTGTTGTAAGTGCTGATGCGGTAAGCCATGTTGCTGTTGTTGATGTTGATGCTTCAGCGATGAGGTCGAGTACTTGGATGAGGAAGAATGCGCCGAATGCGCTGGCGAATACTGTTGCGGTGCATGATGCGCCAGCATGCCAACCGACGAGCCCGATGCATGCGGTGGCGCTAGCGGTGGCAACTGATGATGTGGTGGCAAATATTGTTGTGGATGCAATTGATGTGAAGCATGCGAATGATGTGGTGGTGGCAGTGGCGGTTGTTGTTGGTGTTGCTGGTGCTGCGGCAACGCTGGCGGGTGTTGATATTGACGTTGTAGTGGCAAAGGTGATGTTGGCAAACCGGACGCATTGTATAAAGCGCTTGCCGATGAGCTGCTGGGCAAAATCCCACCGGCGAGTAGAGCTGAGGTTGCACCTGGCGCGCCAATGCCACTGCCACCAGCTGCAGCCGCTGCTGCTGCGCTGGGTGAGAAATGACGCGGTAATGTTGGTATTTTTTGTAAATATGATACTTGTGTTAGCGGCGTGCGGCTGAGTGGCCTGCAAAAGAGTAAAGAGAAAAAGAGAACATAAGAAATGTGAATAAAGTAAATTGTAAAATGGAAATGCAGCTAAACGAAGCAGAAATTAATTGAACTTATAGTGGGGTATCGTGCGCGTAACATTTGTATTGGCGCGCCATAACCGCGCCATGATAATCAATCTTTTTCCAATTTTATTTTCTACTAACTAACTGCAGCTATCTGTTTTGCCTATTTTCATTTTTTTATAGTGTGGCCCATTTCAGCGGCATTCGCATTGTATTCCCGCTTTGGTGCAATAGCCAGCCAACTGTGCGGCATGCAGCGCAGCATAACAAATTGAAAGTTAATTAAATTGTAAAGGGGGCTCTTTCTGCCTGGTCGTATGCCAAGAGGTGAAGTTGAAAGTTTCTGAGGAAATTAGGCCGCATTATTACTAACCACATTTAGAATAGCTTTAAGTAGTACTTTGTTGAGCTAATGATGGATGACCTCTATTCGTTCATTGGTAATGGTGAAATATGAGAAATTGAAAATTCGTTTTTTGAAGTTAATGAAATTTGAGTATGAGATATATTTAAGTGAGGCTCAAGATGAAGCACATTGTGAGCATCGTGTGAGGTGGTTAACATCGATTCCGGGCATCACCACGAAATGTATCTTTGTTGGAATGAATCCGGCAGTAACCGGTACTAGCCCCTCCGTCTATCGCGAAAACTATTTCTACGGTCCCCTGAATCCTTGGCTGGTTGATTTTAGTTAACTCTTACGACAAGTATACCTGTAAATTCTAACCGCTTTAATCCGCTGGGGTCATGTTAGCTTGTATGGGGCCAATGGCTGATTTTCCTTACAGCTGGTGAATAAATCAGTTTATATTCTGGAACCAGTCCCAAAATATAGTAAACTAATTTTGAGTTTCTTGGTCCTTTTTTGACACCATGGAGCTTTCGGTAGGCTTGTTTGAGAGAAATGCTTTTCGAAATTCTTATGGACATCTTCGCGTTGACGACGGCGAATACAGAAGAAAATTTAATGACCATCTGAATGCAGATACTGACATCATCCTTGGGGATTCTGGCCGTTGCGTATCAATGCACGCCAGCCATCCAATTGGAAACACCAAGGGAGTTGAAGTCATCTTCCATCGGTTTTTTTTAACTGAGTCAAGATCTCCCTCTTCCTCTGTTGCCGAACTCGGGTGTCGATAGGAAAATCTTCTGGGCTGGAGCTTTTTTTTCCATTCGCATAACATGACCCAGTCAGCGGAGGCTTTGGATTTTAGTTCGCTGCGATATGAGTAGATCTGTGTAAAGCTCGTACAGCTCATCGTTAAATTTCTTTCGACACTCGCTGCTTGTATCGCGGGAAGGACCATAAATAATCCGGAGAACTTTTCACTCGAATACTCAAAACCAATCTCGTCTTCTGTCGACACTGTCCATGAGTCCGAGCCTTACATAAGGACAGATATGATAAGAGACATATATATCGTGATCTTTGTGCCTCGAAAGAGAAGTTTACTTCTCAGTTGTCTACTCAGTCCAAAGTAGCACTTTTTGACAAGAATGATGCTCCATTGAATTTCTCGACTGACGTTATTTTCGGTGTTAAAACTCGTGCCCAAATAGATGAGGTCCGTCACAGTTTCATCGACATAGTACAACGCATTAAAACCCAGCTCCTACGTGGGCTATTCTATCTTTCGCGAATGAATGAAGATGCTCTGCGCCACAAGGTATTCTGAACTGCAGCTTGCGGTGAAAGCAGAGAAAGAGGGAGGCCGTGGTGTTCCCAATTGACGCTGTTGCCAGAGAGAAGAAATTATCCATGTTATACGGCCAAATTCGTTTAAACTGTTAGCGTATTTAAGGAATAAGGAGGAGATTTTAGTAATAATTTCTTTGATGTGATCGTAATAATAACATCGAATGGGAATTTATCAGCCGAATGTAAAGAAATCGAACTCTGGTGTGATTGCGTTTTAATTGCTCAAGATGTCGATGCTCCCACATTTACCTGTCTCGACAGAGCTTGATGTAATTTGAACCGGAAATTTCTAGCTGGGGCGTTCACTTTTATTACTCCTGTTGGGATTTGTGGTTTATATGATAAAGTGCCGTGGAACATTATTGAGCTGCTAAAAGGCTGACAAGTTAATACCAGATTATGGTTAACAATAATTTCTTCTCCTACACGGGCCACCAGGACTTTATCCTGAAACATTCGGTATGATAGGTGCACTACATCTACAGTCGGAATGAGCCATCGTAGATAGAAATAAAGTTGAGAAAGTGTAGCTAAAATCTGCCAATATTGCTCCCTTAACAGAAATTCCAAAGGTTGGCATGTAACACTCAGAGGCTCTGCAGGAAAGACTTGAAATGAAAATTTGGACATTTTTCAATATTTTGTACATTGAGTATGTTAAGACCTTGAGTTGGTGATTCTTTGGTCCACCCATATGTTATCTCCTCTGTACTGGAATATCAAACTAGTTAAACCGAAGAAACCTGGACCAAAATAAGCACACATTTTAGATGAGTACTAGGGTGGTCAGTGTTAGAAAAAATCCAGCAGATTAGTAGTTTTTAAATTTGATGTTTCCAACAAAAAAGCTCGAGACTATGACATCACCTATGTGAGCAGAGTACCTACTAGTTTTTAAGTCATTTGCAACTACTTCATTTAACTGTCTGAGCTACGCGCCGCCTATATGGTCGCCGGGGTTAGTAGGTACACACTGAAGGAGGTTGAAGGCCTAGCAAAACACCGCACTCAGAACTGCCACGGGGTGCTTCCTTAAGTCTCCTGAGCATCACCTTCACAGTGAGGCTAAAATGCTCGGTGTAAAAGAGCATAGCGGGATGTTGACCAGGCAATTCCTGTTCAACTGCTATAAACCGCAGCATCCGAACAGGAACCTGCTCAACGAAAATCTGCCTCCCAGGAGAATAAGTAGTCATCTCCGTAAGCACTATGACGAGATCCGGCATCACATTTTCTCGCCGTTTGATCCAAAGGTGCATCGGCGGGCCCTCAATCTCATCCACACGGAGTCAGTAAACTCCTTTGTCAGTTCTCGTCCGGTGAATGCAGTCCTACAGGCACAAGCTCCCCCTGTTGCCGATGAGGAACGCGAACTGCTTAGGGAAACAAGAGTCATGCTGGTCCAACTGCGTTCTGGATACTGTAACAGACTAAACTCTTACCTATCTCGACTGAACCCTGACATGCCAAATGTCTGCCTGGCATGCGGCGTGTCTCCCCACGATACTAACCATCTGTTCATCTGCTCAATCGAGCCTACTTTTCTAACAGCAATTTCACTCTGGTCTACCCCTGTTGAAACCGCGAGGTTTCTGGGACTTTCGTTTTAAGAGCCTGATGACAGTGTTGGATAAGAGGTGATTCTTTAGGCAGGTTAAATAGTCGCTAATACAACAACAACAACAACTGTAAATTCTTCCCTGAAAAAAACCCGTATTCCTGTTGCATCCACATGTATGTATGCAACAAATGCTTTTCGCTTAAGCTCCCCTATCATCTATATAAAAATATTTCAACCGTAAATGTATCATGTGCAAGGGACCAATAACAATGTGCAAAATATTGACACCAATAAAAATATTTACACCCAAAAAAATAGTAAACGAAAAGCAACAAAATAAAAACAAAAAGAATTGTGTGCCCGCATGAAGTTTTCTGTTGTTGTTGCTGATTCCTTAAGCGCATATGCAAGGCGTTACAAAAAAAAGTAAAACAGATATTGCATTTACGCGCCGTTGCCCGCATTTGGTGCACAACGAAATGGCGAACACGCGTCATGAACCCGCGAAAAAATATTCGCCAACATGCATTGACAGCTGTCAAAGGTATGTAAGAGCAAAGTAATAAAAAACAAAAATTCTACACATACATGGATTTTATATGAACTTATACAAACCGTTGCATAACTATAAGGATCATATAAACATTGTTGAAGCAAGCGTATAAAAGGAAATATGAAAACAGTTTCTACCATATTTTTCGATAGAGTGCTTCATTCTTTTTCAACGATAACTCAGTTTTCGTACTTCGACCAACTTTTTTCTTGAATTAGAGATTATCCCAGCCATGTTAAAAATCTCCTAAAGTTTTTTTTTTTAGAAAATTATTAAAGAAACTTCAGCTATTCCTTGATAATTTAGAAAGGAAATCAGTATATTAGCTGTACCATTTTTTTTAAAGGCTCCAAGTGAAGCTCTAATGCTATCCCAGGCCTCTTTCTAAACCGGTCCTGCATTTAAGAAAAGCGTCTTTAAAAGAGAAAAAACAATATAACTAGCTTCCCTGATGAAGATTTCGCCTTAGCAGTACAAATAGCTCCGCTGTAAGTTTATTCAAAAACAATTTTTCACCACTAGAAACCTGTCCATATGGGCTGACGGCTAAATGGTTACTTTCAGTTAATTTAATTAATAAAATTTTTTGTATTTCATTTTATTTCATTTACTTTAATTTAAGTTTGTTTAATTTAATTTTATTTGGTTTAATTTAATTTTATTTAATTTTATTTTATTTTATATTATTTTGTTTTATTTTATTTTATTTTATTTTATTTAATTTAGGTTTATTGTTGTTGGTTTTACGGTCTGTTCATTTTACATATTTTTGTAAGTATAACGAGCTCAAGACCAGTTGATAATAATTAGAGGAAAACGTGAATTAAGCAGCTTGCAAAACTACACGCAGCATAGCCTATGGGTTAGGCGGCTGCGCTGGCAATCAGAGTGAGTGGGTTCGATCTCCACAAGATCCTCTGAAAATAGCAAAACTATACGAATTAGTCTGACGAGAAATCGTGGCTGTTTTCGAAATAGTACTATAACTATAGCCTGTATATGTTTGTTGCTTTCAATTTTTCCTCTAATCAAAAATAATAATAATTAACTAAGAATTATTATCAACTGGTCTTGAGCTCGTTATACTTACAAAAATAATTTAGGTTTATTTATTTTATTTGGTTTTATTTTATTTTATTTAATTTAATTTAATTAATTTTAATTTAATTTAATTTAGTTTAATTTAATTTAATTTAATTTAATTTAATTTAATTTAATTTAATTTAATTTAATTTAATTTATTTTATATTATTTTGTTTTGTTTTGTTTTGTTTTGTTTTGTTTTGTTTTGTTTTGTTTTGTTTTGTTTTGTTTTGTTTTGTTTTGTTTTGTTTTGTTTTGTTTTGTTTTGTTTTGTTTTGTTTTGTTTTGTTTTGTTTTGTTTTGTTTTGTTTTGTTTTGTTTTGTTTTGTTTTGTTTTGTTTTGTTTTGTTTTGTTTTATTTTATTTTATTTTGTTTTATTTTATTTTATTTTATTTTATTTTATTCAGTTTTATTTTATTTTGTTTTATTTTATTTTATTTTATTTTATTTTTTTTATTTATTTTATTTTTATTTATTTTGTTTTATTTTATTTTATTTTATATTATTTTATTTTATTTTAGTTTTATTTTATTTTATTTTATTTTGTTTTATTTTATTTAACCACAAAGTTTGCAAAAACAAAAAAAAATATATTTTATTTTTATTTATTTTGTTTCATTTTATTTTATTTTTTATTATTTTATTTAGTTTTATTTTATTTTATTTTATTTCATTTTATTTTTATTTATTTTGTTTTATTTTATATTATTTTATTTTATTTTATTTAGTTCTATTTTATTTTATTTTATTTAACCACAAAGTTTACAAAAACAAAAAAATGGCTACAGCCTTGGGTATTCTGAGCTAAATTAAATTTGACATGAATAATCAGTTTGTTTTTGTAAGCACTGTGTATATTTATTGTAAACGCAGTTGCCCTCGTCTTTTGCCGATTGATAGCACTCCTCGTATTTAGGCAGGATTACCAACTAATATCAATCAGCAATGCACTTGCATACACACTCAGCCACATAAGCTGAGCGTCACAAACATATCAGCAAAAGCAGTCAAACAAGATTTCTAAGTACAAGGTACAGTCAGAAGCATGATTACAAGCAGCGGCAGGGGCCCGCTTACAGGTAGCGACGCGTAACTTTTCTAGACACCCCTACCGAGCCCAAAAATGTTTACACATCAAAAACCTTGATCTTATCACCTTATTTATAGACAAGAGAGTGAAATATGGAACCCAAATATAGGTTATCGCCAAAACAGCAGCGGTGTGTGATCGGAAATGCGCTCAAAACGTCGATGTCCTAAAAAGGAAAAACGTACCTTCTAGAATGGAATACTAAAAGCAGAAACTGTAAACGCTAAAAAGACAGTAAGAAGTAACAATCAATAACGGAATACGCGATATAAGGGAAATCTCAATTAAATGATCCATTTTTTGAAAGCTTAAGCGGAACCAAATTTACTTAAAAAGAGGTGATGAAATTCCTTAGGTTTTTTGTCTGGTTTGAAAAGAGAAAACTTGTGATATCGCAGTGGGTTCTAGAGTGTTTGACACAATTGTGTCGCTATAAAAGATTGTATCTTCAAATAAAATTTTGTAATAGATAAAGGGGCTAATTTTCTTTTATTCAAAATATTTAAGGTTTCACCGAAATCAACCAACTTAACCGATCTTAAGAGCTGTTTCGCAGAGACCCTTCCAATGTTCCCCATTAGAAGGCGGATTAGACGCTAAAAATACACCCACGGTTTTGAAGGGTTTTGGTTAACAACAACAACATTTTGAAAGGCGGCCGGGAGATGTAATCATGCAGGTTTACTGGAGGAGCTCGGATCACTTGAGTCCTTAAAACTATTTGAAAAGTGACAAAATCTGAAACCTTTGCTGATAACTGCTGGAAATCCGTTGTCAATATAACATAGGAATTAGCAACTATTCGTAGTCTCCTTTTTCTGAATTAATCTTCTATATTTTATTTATTTATTAGAACGACTTATGACCGTATTTTCTTCCACAATCTCTTATATTAACATTTGTTGGAATAAAATAAAACCACCCTTGTTGAGATATCATGATGTCGCTGAATTGTTGATAAATTTCACTTTCAGTAACGAAGCTTGATGGTCCAGTTATACTTGCAAATCAAAGCAGGGTGTGACAGAACTGATTATTCTTCACAAACAAACAGTTCGTATTACTCGGAGAGCGTTGTTAGTTTTCCTACTCTTTAACAAACTTCTTACTCCGTGCATTGGGCTGTGTTGGAGATTCGATCAATCCCCATAACACAGATACTTGCAGGGAGAACACATATGCCAAGCAATGCGATCCTATGCAAGTATAACTATATAAGATAAGGTAACACTTCCGCGTCAAATAAGTATAAAAGTATTGGAAAGTAGTTTTGCAAGATAATTTTTCGACCACTTGCTTTAACAATTTTTGTACTGCGTTTATAGTTATACAACAGAGTGTACAAATGTATGACCGTTTTTTATGTATAAATAAAAAATGCATAAAAATGTAGGAAGCGTAACTGAAGTTTTGTTTTTATAACTTCTTTTGTGCCGTTGCAATTTTTTTGCCTCGTGGTGTATTTTTTCAAAAGCTGCAGAATTTCTGTAATTTTTTATTTCATATTTACTTCCCTTTGTGGTAGGCTCTTATAGCAGAAAATTTATTTGTTGAGTTTCTCCTGATGACATATATGTTGCCTGGTGAGAGTGACACTGTAGCCAACTTGCTATTAATAGGTCAATAAAATAGCATTTGAAAAATGCAAAAAGACAAATTAAAATTTTGTAGTAAACACCAAACAGTATGACAAATCATGCAGCTTACGAAATTGATTAGTTTTGATTTATTAGAACAACAACAAGAAAAATATTTAATAAAAATCTATCTCTCAACGCTTCCTGTTTTTTATGTTGCCATTTTCTGATGTTTTATCTCGTGCAAACTTATTTCTCTATTTTTTCAGCAAAAGGTAAAAAATTTATTTTTGTTTAGCTCTTTTTTTTTTTTTTTTTAGCATTCACAGTTTGATGTGTCAATATCGCTGTAGGCGTGTTGTTGTTAGTTTTTCAGCTTTTCAATTTTATGGTTTTGTTGGATTCAAAGTGGTTTTATGCTGTGTGTTCTGTGGTTGGCTGTCAATTAATAGGAATTTTTTTTCAAGTATTTTCAGCTTCAATGCGATAGCTTAAAAAAATTTTCAGCTCTGTTTTTATTATACCGTTACTTTGTTGTTTGTCTTTTTTTGGCTTTTTGTAGGGTGTCAAAGGAATTAGGTTTTAATTGGTTAAACACAATTGGTGCATAGCTTTTTAATTAATAAACTGAACACTTGTTTGGTTCATGGTATGCTGATTGAATTCAATAGTTCTAAGGGAATTTGTGATCAAAGGAGATTTTTTCTTCATCGCTTTTGTTGTGAGTTTGGGTAAAATGGGTGAAGAACTACTATCCGTGACAATGCCCTCAGATAAGTTACCTAAAAGTGGCTTAAATTAGAGATTTGACTCATAACATAACCAAATTCCAAGAATTAACTTGTTCATTGAGAATACTTCTGGCATAATTCGAATTTTCTTGATTGAAATAAAAGAAAAACGCCTACCGGCTTTATTTCCTATTTTGGGAAGTAAAGCTAGATTTTAGGTCCTCGGTCATGCACCTTAAATCAAACAAGGAATTAAATAGTATAAATATAAGGTGGCGCAAAAGTAAGCTTCCGATGTTCAGCATATCGGTTGTGGCACGTGCAGTGTGTGCTGTTGCACCGTCTTGTTGGAGCCACATGTTTTCCAATCCCAATTCATCAAGTTGCGGCAAAAAGAACTCGTTGATCATTGCTCTGTAGCGCTCACCATTCACAGTAACCGTTTGGCCCCGACCGATTATTGGTCAAATAAATAGTCAGCAATATTCCGCGTTCTGGAGCAGTGTAGCGTAACATTGTTTATTAATGTGTATTTCGCATGTGCTTACTACACAAATTTCAAAACAGAACTGACTTTAGGGGCCAATAGCAAAATTTATAGCATTTTCTGATAGGAGGATTACTTTTGCGCCACCTTGTATAACCCTAATTAAGGTTGTGTGATTAGTTAATCTATGACTTGAGCATGTCAATTAATCTTAATTTGCTTTATTCATGAATCAGAGACTAAACTTTATTTATTAATTAAGACGTTTGATTTCCCGATTAATCATATTTTGATTAATTTTAATTATAAACATACTAATTTGATTATAAAGAAAAATTTGTAACCACAGTATGATAAGTGAATAAAGTTACCCCAATTCCAATTAATTTTTTTATTAAAATCTTTAATTAATAAAAAAAAGTATTTATTGAAAATCTGTTGTATCGATTAAGCACACATCTCTAGGCTTAGAAATAAATTTGGATTTAAAAATCATTCGATTGACTTTTTTAAATCAAAAATTGCTTTGAATGAAATGGTCTAACTAATGAGGTTGCGATTGCTAATTTTTCTGCATAATCATATTAATACATTTAAAAAATGTGATTCATCAAGCAATTAATGGTTTTAACTGATTAATAGTGAATAATCTCTGATTAATAGGTTAATCAAATTAAAAATCAATTGACATGTTCAATTATTTGATTAATCGCACACAACCTTATTGGCGGGACCTACAGTTTTTTTCCGACTCCGAACTGCATCTGGAGGATGGGGCCGTGTGCAGAAGTCCACGCAAGTGGGGAAAGTTTCTGACCGCCATTCACTGGGAATTGCCAGAGCGATTCTTTTGCATGCGGTTCAAGTAGCTCACTACTTCCGGGCTTTGCGCCCAAGTATCCTTTGGGTAACCACCGAACTTTGCGATCCCGCGGTGTTTCCAATTGGCGCCAGTTGGCGGTTAGATGACCATTTAAAGAAGAAAGAAGAACTGCGTCTGCAAAGTAGATGCATTTTTGCTGAAAAGCCTTCCATGGCAGAAATACATTCGGAAAGTTTGCCAAACCACTGCTGACGGGCGACCCCGTTTTGAAGAACGTTTTCAAACCACTTTTGATGTTACCTGTCCCAGGACTCGAACCTTGGACCTTTGGTGTGGTAGGCCAGCAACACTACCGCCACACCACGGCGGCCGCGATTAAAATTATTTCGTGAAATAATAAGAAAAACTGGGAGTGAAAAATCTAGCTAAGATATTTAATAATAATATGACGCTCAGTCACAATTTATAAAATTTGTATTGACGGACTTATATTGAATCATTTCTTACTTTAATAAGGATGGGCTAGCATTTTTGAAGAAACGTAATTTCCTAAGGTAGAGAGTTTCAATTACATATATTTTTTTTTTAGCTTACCTCGTTGTTGGGCCATATCGACGGCTGACTGGAAGATCATAATATTTCAAAATTTGGTTAAAGAACACCCTATCTCAGATTTTTTTTGTAAAAACTCGCTATCTCAGCTGAATATATATTGCATTTTTTCAGATATATCGAAGATAAAACTCAGTGCTTAGCGCTCTTCAACAAAAATTCTGAAATAAAGCGCTTTTAGAAAAATTTTCAAATAGGGTGATACTCCTCTCCATTGGTATTTCTGACATACTAAAATTGTCAAGAATTACAAAAAAAAAAAAATTACAGTTACTGCAAACTTTTGTGATTTCCCATGAAATATGAAAACTAAATAAATGTATAAGAATTGGAGCAACTTTGTTCACCCACAAAATTTTTCACGCCAATATGTCACACTGGGATTTTTTTTGTTTGTTTCCCGTACAGCTAATGATATGCACAGAGTTGTGTCAGCTTGTTGCTTCATACATTCTTTCCTATGGTCCGTCGCTTTGTAAAACTGCTGGTCACTTCATATTTCCACGTTTGAATTTCCTCAGCTGAACATTATACAATGTCCGAGTTGAATGTTAGTTGCATTTTACGGTAATTTGTGGCTTATTCTCTTTGCTTATTGCAATATTTGGTTTTGTTTCGTTGGCTTTAAATATTATGTTTACAGTTAACTACCGTATCTGTTACAGAGTCAAATTGAGATGAGATTAAGTTTCTACTGCTTTTTACCGGTATTGTCTTGGAATTTTGAATTTGAAAGTATGCAACAAGTTTGCTCAGCTTTATTTTACCTTCTTTTGCGCCATGTTTAGCTTTTGTGTGTCCAATTTCTGTATTATGCCATCTCATGTAAATATTGATAGATCCAAAATAAAGATATAGAAAAGAACTTAATATTTTTATATTTTTTTAAATGATCTATGTTTTTTGTAGCCACAATCTGCATACTCATAATTTTGAATACCCCGTAAATATTTTGGTGACAAAAGAATCCGGCAAGGACAGACATACGGCGAATTGTTTGTGTTTCAAATACATCCGAAATTGTCTAAAATTTTACTTTTTATAAATAGTGTGGTTTATTTATGTACCGCATAATTCTCAAAAGATTAATGCGAAGTTTCTCTTCAAGTGACAAATTTTCAAGATAAACTCTCACGCAGATCTTGCCCGGTGAATGCAAGCAGATACGAGCTACCCTGTCTCAAATTCGGTCTGAATAATTTAATAGGAATTTGGAATTTTTTGCTGTGTAAGGTGTGCTATAAACTCAGAAATAAAAATTGGTATTATGCCACTTGGGATTATATCATATCACCACATATAACTGTGAGCACTTTACCAATTTTGCACGCTATTATATTGGTTTCTTCTCCACGGTTCTGTATCTAAAGTTCATAGCGATTTGAATTCTCTTGTGGGGGTATTGGTTTGTTTGTGTCTTTTCTATTCTTTTTTGGCTTTCTATTTGTTTTCAAAGTTTTTGTTTATCTTCTTTCTAAAATAAATTTGTATGTCAAGCATTTGCTATGGTTGTACAGGGTGTTTTTTTTACAGGTTTGTTTTTCGAATAGAGATAAAACTGGCATTTTGTGGTCTGGCAACTCTAATGTCATTTATGTTCAGTTTGGTTTGCCATTTCATCATGAACAGGTTGACAAAAGAACAATGCTTGCAAATCGTGAAAATTTATTTCGAAAATAATGGTTCAGTTCGCGAAGTTTACCGTGAGCTCCGTCCATTTTATGGTCGACATAATCGTCCATCAGAGCAATTAATTCGGTTAACCATGGATCGTTTTCGCACTACGTTTACTCTATGTGATAATACGCATCCGCAGAGACGTCGAACAGTGCGCACCGAAGAAACAATTGCCGCTGTAGAGCAAAGTGTTGAAGAGGACCCGAATGAATCGATTCGCCACCGTGCACAGCAATTGGAGCTTTGTCCATCAACTTTATGGAAGATTTTGCGCAAAGATCTTGGCTTGCGACCTTACAAGATCCAGCTTGTGCAAGAATTAAAGCCGCGAGACCATGCAATGCGTCGTGATTTTGGTGTATGGGCCGAAAATGAGATTGATTTCGATGCTGATTTTCATCGCAAAATTTTGTTCAGTGATGAGGCTCATTTTTGGTTGAATGGCTACGTCAACAAGCAAAATTGCCGCATTTGGAGTGAAGAGAATCCACATGAGACCCTTGAAACGCCATTACATCCACAAAAACTGACTGTTTGGTGTGCTCTATGGGCTGGTGGAGTCATTGGGCCATACTTCTTCCGCAATAATGCTGGAGAGGCAGCTACCGTTAATGGAGACCGGTATAGAGCCATGATAACCGACTATTTTGTTCCCGAATTGGATGGCATGAATGTGGATGAGTTGTGGTTCCAACAAGACGGCGCTACATGCCACACAGCGCACGTCACAATCGATTTATTGAAGGAAACATTCGATGAGCGCATAATTTCGCGGAATGGACCTGTCAATTGGCCACCAAGGTCGTGTGATTTGACACCATTGGATTATTTTCTTTGGGGATATGTGAAGTCGCTCGTCTACACCAACAAACCAGAAACGTTAGGGGAATTGGAAGCCAACATTCGTGGCGTTATTGCCGACATACGGCCCCATATGCTCGAAAAAGTGGTTGAAAATTGGACCTGTAGAATTGGCTTTATTCGAGCCAGCCGCGGCGGCCACATGCCCGAAATCATATTTAAACATTAATGGCATAAAATTATCCTTCCAATAAAGTTAAATTGATGGACCTTAAAACGATTTTCTTGTGTTTTATTTCAATTCGAAGTTCTATACCCCTAAAAAAAACACCCTTTAGAATTTGTTAAGGTTCCATTTTTTTGAGAATTTGCTATCAATATTATGTTTCAGAAATGACGGTCTATTTGCCCTTAACATCTTGATGAAGCTTGCATCGACTTAATTAATGTGATATTAGTTTTGCTTATGCTACAGAATAAGGCATGTTCACAGAGAAAATATGTTGAGAAAAAAATGGTTCGATGTACATTGGAAGGCTTCTCCGTCATTCTTCGTTTGAAGATAAAACGATTTCGGCACATCTTGAGTGACATTTTTTGTTCTGAACTATCTATATAAATTGTCTTGCATATATAGTTTGCAGGTTTTGTTCCTTTTACGACCAAGCTATAACTTCAAGGTATAAACAAATGTAGAAAAATGTTGAATACAGTATGAAATCACCTTATAGATGACACCAACCTTACTGACACGTGTTTATAGTTGATGGGGCTGATAAAATATGAAAGGATAAGATAAAGATAAGATAAAACAAAACAAATTAAAATCAAATAACATAAAAAAATAAAATAAAATCAAATAACATAAAATAAAAAATAAAATAAAATAAAATAAAATAAAATAAAATAAAATACGAGTATAATAAATCAAAATAAAATCAAATAAAATAAAATAAAATAAAATAAAATAAAATAAAATAAAATAAATTCTTGGCCTTGAGCTCGTTTCATGAATACTTGAAAATGTACAGGCCGTAAATCAACAAAAATTGCGTGCCAAAATTTCTCTGATGAATAATCTTAGCAGCTTACGACATTTTTCCTACTCTATTCAATTAAAAAAACTTTTAATAATTAATTAAAAATGATTATTAAAAAATAAAAAACAATAATAGTTTCCATAAAAATTCAAAAAGTGAAAAATTATTATTCTTAAAATAAAATAAAATAAAATAAAATAAAAAAAAAATATTATAAAATAAAATAAAATATAATAAAGTAAAGAAAAGTAAAGCAAAGTAAAGTAAAAAGAAATAAATAAAATTAAACAAAATAAAGTAATATAAAATAAAATTAAATAAACAAAAATAAAATAAAATAAAAAAATAAAATAAAATAAAATAAAATTAAATTAAATTAAATTAAAGAAATCAGTAAACAACTCCACCTCAACAGGTGCAGACGTGAAATAAATTTGTACACCCTGAAGACGATTGCCGTGTGTAATCGAAATATATCGGTAAAAATCAAAAAAACTGCGTCTTTAATTAAAATTTATAGATCTCAAGCCAGCTTCAACATGCATCATTAAAAAAGCAGAAAGGTCGCCAAAAAAGCAAATAATATAAACAAAATTGTATGAGCTACCAAAATACTTCCATAAAAAAGTTTCTAAAATGTTTATGCAAGACTTCAATGTTCTGCTTCGCAAGAAATGAGCAAACTCCAATACGAATCGAAATATTTTTCTGCTTAATAGTTTATTAAATTTTCACCATATTCCATGTGCTACGAAGTTGCATACTCCAAAAGGCAACTAAACTTTGTATGAAGAAGTACGAAGTTAGGATAAATCGGGCTTCTTACACTTCTGCCTTGTACGCAATCAGCAAACTCATCAACAAATCATTTCACAATAGACATTTTCTCTACTGGGTGGGAAATAGGGAATCAGCTGTTTTTCCGGTTTTGCTATTGTATTGATGAATAACTCCAAAGTAAACAAATAAAACACTTTATATATGTGTATAAATGTTCGGTTAAATTTTCGCTTGTAAGGATTAAGGTAGATAAGTTTGTATACGAGTATATGTATGTCTTTTATTATAACTACAATTTTGTATAGTTCACACATCGTCATCGTCATCGTCATCGTCATCGCCATCGTTTTGCAGGCGACAGGTGGCTCATAAAATGTTGTTTCGGAATTTTACCACAGAGACTTATTTTGTTTTGACGGCGTCCCTTTTTGTGTATATATGTAAGTTAGTAACATCTGTTGTTTCTATTCCACTTCCTATTTGAGTATTATGTATGGCTGAGTGTGTAGGATTTAAATACCCAACTAGCAAAGTAAATCTGAAGTAAGCTTTTAAAATATTGACTGAAAAAACATTAAGCCTACACAAAAATTATTAAAAAAAAAGCATTTTTTAAATGTTTCTCTAAACAATACTATAAATAAAGTCACGGTCAAGAGTAATAGTTTTTTAATGAAAGCTAACCCTGCTTTACTTTTAATAATTATTAAAATAGAGAAGGAAAATTTATAAATAATAATTAAACTATATAATTTAAAATAGAGAAAGAAAATTTAGAGACAACCACCATAACGTTTATTATAAATCATAGCTGATTTACTTCTAGATCAGAGAAATTCGTGTACGCTCTGTTAACCATTAGACTATCAGAACGCTGGTTCTTTGTCAGCTAAACTTCCCTTTCTTTTACTTTTACCAAACATTTCAGTATTCAATGCCTTCTGGGGGCGTTTATCACTACTCAAGATGGAGCTTAGCTTCATCTGTCCATTTTTGACAACCCAATTGTGCTCTTCACCGTAAAAAGAACAGTTCAATTGATTTGTTGGTATAAAAAAAGGCTTTATTCTAACGATATTTATATCACATACATAAGTCATAGCTTTAAATTATTTTTTAAAATATTTACAGAAATGTTTGCTGGGATATGTATTATTGCTTTTTCAATTTAATTTTGTTGATCTCACTTTTTTTTCTATTAAGACTTGTTTTACTGCTATTGTGTTGTATTTTAGTTGCTTAATTTTTGTGTGTGCTCTGTTCAAAATTCACAACTCTCTGTGCAATTATTGCTGCAATTTTATAACCTTTAGTGATGTCTGCTGCTACACTAGTGCAAGGTGCAAGGTTACGTCTCATAGATTGAAGTCATACTATCATTAGGGCACATCTTTAAGAAGTTGCCTTGAGAAATGGTTATTATCATTTAAGTGAGCTTGGCTCCTAAGAGTGCAGGAATAAGGTTGAGTAGATAAGGCGATGCCACGTACATTTTACAAAATATATATTAAACTCCGCAGCAAGAAGCACTATTCTTTTTAAATTATTTTCATATTATATGAAGCGTAAAAACTACCGTAGAAGTCTCAGATCTTAATATTAACTTTTAGAGAGAGGTCTGTCATTGCTGGTAAAAATTTGTTAAGACTGATCTTATTTTTGATTTAAAACTGTCAAACCATTGAAGCAAATAAATTTGGCTACACATAATTTTTTAGGAAATGGAATAGATTTCCCCAGAAAACGGTTATCAATAAAAATTTCTGTCCCATTTGTCAAAAACGCAAAATTAGAGAAAACACGAACACAAATCCTGAAAGGAAGTTTCTTGGTCTAAAAATAGGTGTCAAAAACTTTTTTTGTATAAAATTTGTATACAAAATTGATTCACTATTGACTTTATTTTTTTTAAATAACATTATTAGAAGTTTAGGAAATTCACAAAGCATTCAAGATTATTCTTGCTCAGTAGTTGTTTACTTTGCGAAAATTTAGTTTAAAAAAAAATTAAAAAAAAAATAAAAAATCGCACAGTCTAATATAGTGTACGTAAATCCAGTTTCAGTTGACCTTTACATAAGTTTCACTACACATTTTTACACAATAATCTATTCGTTTAAACATCTTAAAACCTTAAGGAGTGTTTATTATCCGATTTCTACTAAAAACTATATATTTTGAAAGTTTTACGAGCTAAAGAGAAGTTAATAATTATTATTCAATTATTATTTTTATTTTAAACGAAAAATGGACGGCAAGCTTACAAAATAAGTAAAATGAGCAAATCGGAAATTCAACAACAAAAATACCATAAAATAACTTTTATTTCAGCAACAAAATTTTTAAGAATTATTTTTCGAATTATATACTTCGGATCAGCCTAGAGTAACATATTCTATACCTTCAAATGAGTTAGCTGCCTGCGCAAAGTGTGTCTTGCGGTAGCAAAGGTCTACAGTTCGCATGTGTTGCTTACGTTCTTTATTGTTTGACAACTTGCAAGTATGTATATCTGTAGTTGGAAGAAAGGTGTTACACAACTCCGATGTACAAGGTGGCGCAAAAGTAATCCTCCTATCAGAAAATGCTATAAATTTTGCGATTGGCCCCTAAAGTCAGTTCTGTTTTGACATTTGTGTAGTTAAGACATGCGAAATACACGTTAATCAATGTTACGCTACACTTCTCCAGAACGCGGAATATTGCTGACTATTTATTTGACCAATAATCGGTCGGGGCCAAACGGTTACTGTGAATGGTGAGCGCTACAGAGCAATGATCAACGAGTTCTTTTTGCCGCAACTTGATGAATTGGGATTGGAAAACATGTGGTTCCAACAAGACGGTGCAACAGCACACACTGCACGTGCCACAACCGATATGCTGAACATCGGAAGCTTACTTTTGCGCCACCTTGTATTTACCTGAGCTTGAACATAAACATATTTACACACAGAGAGTTAAAAACATTGAACAGGCGCTGACGTTGACACGAATGTCGTAAATGATTTTTGAAAAGCATGTCGAAAGTAAATAAATATTCTAGTTGAAACGCTAAAAGCTGCTAATTCCACTTTTCACTTAAAATAACGTTGTGATGCTGTTGGAAATAGAGCGATTTCGGTATGCGGAAGGCGAAAGAAAATGTTGTGTTTAGTTTACTGAAACGTTAAAAATTATTTAAAAGAAAAACTTCCTAGTTACGTATTAAAATCAGCTTAGGGGTCTTCGTCATTGTACTGAAAAGTTTTCTTAAAGGGAGTTATTAGCTTTTACCGTAGTGGCGAAGGTATGTTACCTTGCTGTATTGCTGCAAGTGCTGAATTAAAAAGAAGCAGAAGAAAATACATGGACAACAACAACAGCCAAACAAAAGAATGTGTGTTATTAAATTCCAATGCACTCCCACATAGTAATGTCTGGCTCCGATTAGCGCGACATGCATTTAATACTTTTTCAAATATTTTCACTTATTTTTCTACCAATTTGCTTTTATTGCCATGTTCGCATTGCAAGCAATTGCCGTTATATCAAATGTACTTACCCATAGATGGGTTGTTTGGTTTTAAGTGCATTCATATTCCTCACATATATTGATTTTATAATTACGATGGGTTTGTGGGTGTGTCAAATTAATCTTTTATTGGTGCGCGTGTTCCACAATATTTTTTAATGTTCCGTTAATGCTTAAATAATTTTGACGAAATTAAAAATTATAACAGCACAAAGGCGCAGAGAAATATTGCCTCACGGCTATCGTAAAGTTCTACAGAATAAAATGCAATAACTAAATTTAATATTCACATTTCTTTATTAATCTGCATATAGACGTTTAGGCGAGTCAGTCCTTGTGATTGTCTTTTAACAACTTTTTATAAGACCAGTAGCTAGTTTCTGTAACTTTTCGTTATAATAACGAATGATTATGTATCGCATGGCTTGTAACGATTTCGTTATGAAAATCGTTTCTGCATGAAAAAAATTCACCTTGCGATATGTTCGTGGTGTGTTATGTAAAAATGAGAAAATTATAAGCAAAGAGGCCTATGTGACAAATAAAACATTTGAAGCACACCGCCGAATGGTCTCAATAGCCTAGTAGATAAGATATTGCTCTAACTAGCGGGAGAATCGAGTTCGAATCATGGGAAAATTTTAATTTTTTTTTCCAACTTTTTCTTACATTTTATTTTATTTTTTATTTTTTTATAACAATTAATTTTTAATAAATATTAATACCATTAAAAATTTGCACATAATGCAATTAGTTTGGATTTTACACTTGTTATCACTGCCATTATAGGCATTGTTATTTTTATCGAAATCCATAACGAAAATACATTTTTACCACACTTATAGAAACACTATTCAACGATAACTACATAACAGGGTTGCACTTTGCGTTAAAATTCTTATCGAAAGGTTACAGAAACGAGCTACAGAACGGTGGGAGTTAGCAGAAAGCACCGAAACTAGGTATATCAAGTTTAATCAAATGAATAGCGTTTTTAGAAAACGATTCCACCGAATTGGGTATTCTGTTTTGATTAATCGAGAAATCGCTAAATGCATTAAACTGTAACCCACATACTACATTTGTTTCTCCATTAATTCATCAATTAAAAAATGTAATTAATGTAGACAAAAACGAAATGGAAGTGAAACTGTGAACAAAAAAAAATATTTAAGCAAATATTGAACTTTTTTTATTCGTCATTTCGATGCTAGATGAAATTTGTTGCCTTAAAGGATTTTTTTTACTAGTTTGCCAAAAAGATATTTATTGAATATTTCGATTAATAAATCAATAATTAAAATTAAGTACTGTTCATTTATTTTTCAATTGATAATTTTTGCCATTAAACGAGCACACATTTTTTCATGCCATCCCTATCCTAACAAATGGACAGAGCTTTAGTCAAACCTTCCGCATACTTCCCCGACTTTCTATTAGATTTTCACCTTTTTCTTGTTTTCGCCCTTGCAACGAAAAAAATGGTAAGTAAGAAATAATAATACACTTTGTTTTTTCGAATTTTTTTGAATACTCACCGTAACCCACTTTAGTACAATTGACCAAAAAATTTGTATTTCATTGTTGAAGGATTGTTAAAAGGGCAACAAAGTAGGCAAGTGTAGGAGTGAAAGCGGTCCCAAATGCAGATAGACGTAGGTAGGTTGAGGTTGTTGCAAGAAATATTTTAGGTGACCTAATCCACGCTTTAATCTTGAGATAAAACATTTGCTATAGGGGAATTGTATTTGCTTTTTGGACCAGAAGCTTTCTTTGCTAGTGATATTAATTGCAGAGCTCAGGTGTCGATAGAAATACCTTTTGGCTCATAAAGACTTCGTCTATTTGCATCACCTGACCTTGTAAGGGGACGCATCGGGATTTATTGGCAGCAGAATATTTAGCCTTGTGTTTGTCTTTTGAATGGCCGAGAGAACTATAAATCCTTTGAAGAACTAAACTCTTTAAGGTTGTTGTTGTTGTAGCGCCACGATATGGACAGTCCTTTGCCAGTTTTAATCCGGTATGCTACCATATCCACAGATTCTTCTTAAAACCTTTGGGTATGTTGACTTATTCAAAAGGAAGTCTTAAGAAGTGCTATATTCTAATCTACCTAGACCGATGGCGATATTTTAATTTCAATTTCACGTTATTAAGTCTATGATTATATAAATCTTACAGACTGGAAATACAAATATTAATCTTAAGCCTAGGCAAATTCCAAATAAATACATTTAAACATAATACGAAGTAAGTTTAGAGCCAAAACATGATCTTGGTAGTGCAAAGTCCAGATCAAGACTACAAAAATATTTTTTAAATTCTGCTAGGGCTAGAGATAGTGTCATAATTATGGTAATTAGCACGGATTACCTTGATATGAAACGGATATTTCGCGCGGAGAGTTCTGCACGGAGCATTCAAGCTTATTTGTGCTAAAAGTTCCGGACAGTCTACCAAACCACAAATTAAAGCCTATATAAATATCAGCGACTTCATGCTTATGAGGACACGATGGACATTGTAAGGTGGTGATTGATCAGTGAAACGAATCAGCTGAAGAGCAAAATCGAATGAAACTTTTCTGTACTCTTTCGATGCTATGCGACAGAATAAATCGGACTCCAAATTATAGAAATAGAATGGGTCCAAGAACGCTTCCTCGAGGTACTCCATGTGGCTTCGAAAGTATATGACTTCGTATTCTCAATTTCCACAAAGGAGATTCTGTCAGTGAGATAAAATCTAATCCAAGATGAAAAAGGAAGAATGGAAACGCATCTTTTCCAACTTATGCAATCATACTCGTATACTGTGCGTAACAGTATCAAAAGAAGAAATGCAGAGTTGTGAAAAAGAAGCAAAGTGTGTAAGCGTGGACCGGCCGCTAATAAAGCCTTGTTGGCAAATAACTCTTTTTTTCTCTTTATGGCGCGATATACAACAGGTATATCATCATAAACCTCCTAAGAGATTTTTGCGCCAAGCTTCTCTTCCAATTTGTGGTGTGCCGATTTGAATTTTCCCTACAAATTGGTGGGACCTACAGTTTTTTGCCGACTCCGAACGGCATCTACAAAGGAGACGAATTTTTGCTGAGAAGCCTGTCATGGCAGAAATACACTCGGAGAGTTTGTCAAACCACTGCCGAGGGGCGACCCCGTTTTGAAAAACATTTTCAAATCACTTTTGATGTTACCTGTACCAGGGCTCGAACCATGGACCTTCGGTGTGGTAGGCCGGCAACACTACCTCCACACCACGGCGGCCGCCATCATCAGAAACAATTTTCTGCTAAATTCTTCCTTTTAGTACTTTTAGAACTCACTCTTCTTCTTTATGCACAACTTAACACCAATAATTCCCAACAATAAATCGGTCAACTGCAAATAACTTTGTTGTTATCAGTTTGCAAGAATGTCGAGCAATTAATGTTCGCGGATGTTGTCGCATGTCAGTATAAGGAAATTTCAGGGAGCATATACATATATATATATATAGATACGTATGTTTACACAACAAGAAGATACTTACATACCTTACACAAAACCTGGGGAGCTTTGAGAATATCTGATAATATTAATAACAACAAAAGTTATGTTACATTGTCAGGTGAACTAACACGAAATGGAATTCAGCGAAGGAGCGAAGAAATTCGCAGCAACAATTAAATGGCATGAGTTGCATGAGCGTTTATCTGCACATGCTAACATTAGCGAACACAAATGTATGTATGTATATAAGGCCCAATTCTTTTGTAAGTCGAGGTGCAAAAATACAACTTCGCTCAATAAAATATTCATACAAAATATTAATTTTTACCACAGCTAAACAACGTGCCAGGCAGTGTTGGGAATTTAAAATTAGAATGAGTGGTACACGGTTAAAAACTTGGTCTTCAATTTAAAACAAAAAATGTTCGTTCCAACAATTTAAAAAAATTTTGTTTTTAGAAACTTCAGTTTTATTACTTAAAACTACTTCATCGAATATATTTCTGAAGATTTTTTTTCAAAAAAGGGCACATTTGCCATTACTACTGTATGAGCTACTTTTTGTCTGTTGGGCGAAGCCGGCCACGGGCATCGAGTTTATTTAGATTTGTTGGGTAAAGTGAAGTAACCCTGCGGGTTAGGGGTTTAGAATATGCCCGAGGTAGGCATACCGGTCGTAAGAGGCGACTAATATGCACAAAGGTAATGACGTGCAACTCGATTGTTGATCCACGGATATGATGCTTCTCACCTCTCATTACCCATCTTATCCTTCCTTACGGAAGGAGGGATGACATGACCTAGAAGGTTTCACTGGTCATAAATCGCTACCACGACAGTCGGGCAGTAGCGCAAGGGAGTACCGGAGCGTGCCGGGTTCAAATCCAGCTAGGAACGGTTAATTCGACAACACTCTGATTTTGTCGTTACCGCAACAAGAACAACAACAAGAAAATCAGAACAATTTACAGAAAAACAAAAATGTGTTCGAAATATGTGTGGGGATAGCCCCAGACATGTTAAATTTGAGTGGTAATTAGTAATGAATTAATTAGACGGCTTTTTTAATTAGTAATGATTATTTTTATTGTTTTTCAAAAAAAGACAATTATTAATTGATTACGAAAAGAAAAAAAATTTTTTTTATTATCGAAAAAATTTGTTTGATTGCTTTTGATAATTTTTGATTTTTTTTGTTGATTATTATTGGTTTTTTTAGTAGTGTTTATGTGTATATAAAATAGTAAAAAAAATCAAAACAATTTTTCTTGAATATTTTTGAATTTTTTTTTTGGATTTTGATTAATAATCGTAAAAAATCATAATTTTTTTTCATAATTTTTTTAATTAATTGGTAAATAGTCATTAAAAATTGAAAGTAGTTGGTAATCATTCAATAAATGGATTCTCAGGAAAATAATTAATCAAACCGGTAATCATTACGATTAGTAATCATTATTTAATATGTCGGGATAGGCCAGAACTATAAAAATATTTCCTAAGAACAAAAAAATATTAATAAAAATTTATTAAAAAAAAAAACACTGGGAGAATTTTTGTATAATCTATGAAGTATGCAGTTTTATAGACCATACAATTTTAGTACCGTAAAGTACAAATAGCAAGCGTGTGAGAAGAATATTGAAGCATAATTTGAAAATTTTCTGCACAAATAACACTTTCTCTAAATTTATTTTGTACACCAACAATTCAATTCAATTAATTATTAAATATTCTTTACATCGCTACTGTCGAAATTGTAGTTTGAACTTAAACCATTTTCATCACACTCAACTTTTCGAAAACTAGAATAATTTATTTTTTGTGTGATCATACATGTAGAGTGAAAAGTTTGATATTTAGGTTTCAAATTTTTAACCGTGTAGACTTCCAGAAAGAAGTGGTAAATTTTGGTAACATAAATGGCGGACAGTGGTAGAGGCAAGTAAAAGTCTTCATTTTTCCGTTGGAACTATTTAAAGGGGTAATGAAAATCAGAAATATTACCTTAGAAAATGCTCTATTGCAACGGTGAGCTCTGGCACAGCACAGATTGGGCATTTGACGACATGTTACAGATTTCTATTTCAGGCTTTTTTTTGAACCTTCGTCAAACCACAACCGCATGCATGTCAACTATACAATATAGATCATAACTTTTTATCAAATCGATGTTTCGGCAAAGTTCTGGATTATCTGGCTTGTCCATAAGTAAGTTTCCAAGGTATTTATATGTATAAATAAACCCTCCCAACACTCTTACAGTTGCACTCGGCTTAGGGAAAAAACCGCCTATAATAAACTGGTGTTAAGCACGTAAAACTTATAGTTCATTTATCAAACGTATTTGGCACAATGCATTTTATTAAGCCCAGCCGGTGTTGGGTTTAAAATGCATTTTAGTACTGTACGAAGTTCTTCATTCATCTTGATGCCTTTGCTTAACAGCATAGTCAGCTTTTACCACTTTCGTACAAAAGAATACTCATATGATTTCACTAAGAAAGTTCTTACTTTGTAAGCACTCTTTGCGCTAGTAACCTAACATTGCTGTACCGTTGCTGCAGCGGCGTGCTTAGTGATGCTACATACGCTCATTTGACATCTTGGACTATTTGCACTCGGTGTGTGGGTTAGTGAAACAATTTGTAACGGGTGGCGTGACCACAATAGAGTAATAGCAACAAAAGCGCTTCAGCGTAAACTCGTGCAAGTGACTATCTGTAAGATAGTGTTCCTCTTATTATTATAATTCTTATTTAGCGCTTTTGTTGAGCTAGTGTGCAATTTCAAAAATTAGCCAACATTTTGCAATTTTACATAAACAAACAGCGGAATACAGTGGGGTCAACAATTAAATGATTATAATTAATTTTTTTGTTTAAAATTATGTACAAAATTGTGGCAGCGAAAAAAATTTACAAGTCTCTGAAATTCTAATTTTATAGAAACTAAGTATGCTAGTTGGGTCTTTCCATATCAAATCGGTTCTTTAGAATCCAGCACTTCCGATTTGAAAAAAACTTGGTGAAGAGTTTCCTTTAACACTTTTTTTCCTGTTATAAAAAAATAAAATTTGGTACTTTCAAAGGAGGTGCTTAGAGGGTATTAAAATAAATATTTTGAAAAAAAAAATTTTAATTTATAATTTGATTTTGAAAAATTAATTAAAGTTCATAATTAAATTTTGGACTGATTTGTTTTTGTATAATGCCTCTAATATATCTAACGACTAGAGGGCCCGGCAGACTTTGTAATGCCCAGAAATTTTTTTTTTTTTTTTCTTTATTGACAACATATTCCATTAACAACGGTTTACCTGCATTGATCTAATAATATTGCCTATCCCTATCTCTATCCCTATCCTTATCCCTATCCTTATCCCTATCCCTGTCCCACCTTTTAACCCTTCCGTGGACTTCCACAAATAATTCAAGACCAAAATTAGCCAAATCGGTCCAGCCGTTCTAGAGTTTTAGCGAGACTAACGAACAGCAATTCATTTTTATATATACAAGGTGTCGCAAAAGTAAGCTTCCGATGTTCAGCATATCGGTTGTGGCACGTGCAGTGTATGCTGTTGCAGCGTCTTGTTGGAACCACATGTTTTCCAATCCTAATTCATTAAGTTGCGGCAAAAAGAACTCGTTGATCATTGCTCTGTAGCGCTCACCATTCACAGTAACCGTTTGGCCCCGACCGATTATTGGTCAAATAAATAGTCAGCAATATTCCGCGTTCTGGAGCAGTGTAGCGTAACATTGTTTATTAACGTGTATTTCGCATGTGTTTACTACACAAATGTCAAAACAAACTGACTTTAGGGGCCAATCGCAACATTTATAGCATTTTCTGATAGGAGGATTACTTTTGCACCACCTTGTACGAGTATAGATATCTTCAAAATTTCAAAAGGGTGTTCCTTCAAAAATATAATTTTTTGCATGTTTTCTAAAAAATTAAAAAAAATATTTTTTACATTCTAGTCGAGTTCAGTTAATTAAACACAAAATTTTGATAGCTGAAATTTTTTTTTGGTGCTAGTGGATCTTAAAAAAAAAATTTTTTTAAAAATATTAAGCATATAACAACAAACATAAAAACCTTTCTGAGAATTTCAGGATATCTTTAGGTATATAAAAGGTATAATACAAAGAAAAATTTAGTCCAAAATTTAATAGCAAAATACAACTTTTTCGACTTTAAAACATCGACATTTTTAATTTTTTTTCAAAATATTTCTTTTTATACAAAGTTTTTTTTTTAACTACAGTAGTTTCCGAAATATTGCAAAAATAAATTTTAAACAGGAAAAAAGTAAAATTTTGAATTGGAATAACTTAAAAAAAATGTGAAATAAGTTTTTGTTAAAAATTTTTTTTTTAAATTTTGAAAAAAAAATTTTTTTTTTTTAAATTTTAAAAAAATTTCAAAAAATTAAAAAAAAATCTTTTTTCTTTAGCGGAGGTTGGTTTTATGATAAAAAGTAAACACTTCACCAAATTTCATTCAAATCGGAATTAATCGATTCCAATGATGTGACGATTTGACATGAAAAGTCTAGTTAGTACGCAAAAGTTTGGTTATTTTCGCACTGTATGAGATTTTCAAAATTGTGCAATAGGTTTTTGTCTTCAAAACATAAGTTAAAAAATCGTTCATTAAATACTCAACTGTATTGCATGATCTGTATTTTTTATTTAAAAGTGGTCATGGTCTACAGGCAATTTCAATTTAATTTTACTAAAATAAATTTTTATTTTTAAATTTCGGTAACATCGCTTGCCACTGTATACAAAATAAACTTGCGCCTGTGTAAAATGTTTGTTTGCATTTTCTTAAACGGGAATAAATCTATTCAAATTTATGTGAATACATAAGCATCTATTCATTCACTCATACTCATATAAATTGGACTATTCTGCATGAGTGTGAGTCAGCGTAAATTTAAAGATATCGTGAGAAGAATGCGAATTTGAAGCAATATCAACAATTTACCTAGAATTTATATAATTTCACACCTGCTTCGTCGATGCGCGCGGCCATTCATTGAAACTAAGCTGTGTTTCGCCCCGCGCTTTACAACGTTTGCTGCGCGTCAAGTGCTGCTCAGGGCGGCACTTTTGTTTGTTTACCGAACGCGTCGCGTGAGTGTTCCGGCAAGTGTACTTGTTCGAAAGCCCACACAAATATTTTCATTTAAAATATGCACAAACAAATGTACGGATATATGACTATATACAGATACGTATTTTCAGTGTTGTGCAAAACAAAAGAAACGAATTACTATCTCGCAAAAGGAAACATATTTTTGACTGCTTTTTTCCCTTGGTTTCATTAGAGATTCACGATAATCCAAAAAAAACTCATGAACACTTTCTCTATAAAAGTTAGTTAGGGTTGTGCAAAGTATCGTTGACAAGGAAAATGATTACACCCTTCAGAGACATATATAGATTGAATGCCAACTCTTTTACCTCAATAAGAGCCGAATCATGTTTTTTCCAGCCTTTCTCCTCTGGCGCTTCAGTATTTTTGAGCCGGGATGTTGCTTTTCTCATTTCATATTATTCGGTTGGGATTATCATTGGCACAGTTATTTAGCAATGAGTAGCAGTTTTCAGCAGAAATTCGGACGTGGTACCAGATAATTTGATATTTCGTGACACTATAAAGACGATCAAGATCGTGAAGACAGAATACTTAAATGTTTCGCTAGAGACTTCTCCCACTCTTGAACTAAACTGGGCGTGAATAACTGTCATGGTAGGGGCTCAGTAAAATCAACAAATCGAATACTACAACCTCGATTTTCTTTCTTCTCTGCCGGCCACTATATTACACGGCTAAAAATTTGAGCCTAAATTTTAAACCATTTGTCGGTTTAAGCAATTTTGAAATGTTTTTGTAATAAATTCCAAACCGTTCAAATACAAAATATTTATTGCGAATTAGATTTAAAACTGAACTGAAAAACACGTCAACAAATTTTTTCATTTCTTTTTATTTATTTCATTCATTGGATTTTTCTCAAAACAGTTTTGTGAGCGTGGGTAGAGCAGACTACTCTGATGCGGGAGCGTCGGGTCGAATCCTGCCAATTGATACAAATGTTTTTTATGTTTCTTAACTGTTAAGACATTTCTGTTTTAAAATTTAAACTCTTTTCTTCACGGTCATTTTCTCGCAAAATATCACAATTTAAATTCTAAACCAAATTTGGTTTGGACATATATGTAGCCCAGAAAAGTTTTAAATTTAGGTTAAAATGTTTAGCCGTGTAGACATCGGTTTGGTTCCTGTAGGAAGTTGATGTCAGTTTTTAGACACACAATTACCACAATCGGGGTCAAAGTTTTCGCTTCGCTTCAAAGTGTTCTGTCATTCAGTTAAATGGCTTTGAATCATAGTCCTTAGTCAGGAAAGATAGTTCCCAACTATTTTTTGTTCGAACTCACGCGCTACAAAGCGCATAAAGGATTGAACGATATTAATACATTTCAGGATTGACTTCTTCGACCAAAGAAACTCGGACGTTTATCCGATATACATTGCCGAACAGACTCTGCAAACCTCACTGAGCCATTTAGTGCAAGTTTCTGCCTCATTCTGTCTCGACCCCAGGTATCACACGGGTGAATTCCGCTTCGTGCCCTCCAATTGCCTAGATTGCATTGACGAGGATGTTGGAGTCACGATCGAGATTGCCTGTCTAGCTCTACACCCGCATTACACTGTATTCCATTTTATATTTCAAAAATTCAGGTTCGTAAATTCAGTAGCAGAAAGAAATTTACATTGCACAATGAGCCTGTTGCTTTTATTTTAAGCAACACCATACACATACGTATTTTGTGGTGTTAGGTGTGAGCTAAAATGCGGTAAGCTGTTGTTCACTTGATCTCGCTTTCGTGTCTTTTCTTGCGACATGGCGCTGACCATGCACAGTATTTACTTTTTTCGCTTTTTACTTTCTTTCCTTAGCTGTAAAACTTTAAGCGGATTTACTACCCATATTCGGCTTGTTTCCTCTCTTTTATTTGCTTAATTTATAATACCGCATGTGATATACTTATAAATGGAATCGAAAATTAGGTCAGATATAAGAAAAAATGGTCATGAACCTGACATCGAAGACCCGAGTGTACTGAGAAAGGCGTCACCTAGTCATTCTAGTGGGTACGAAATAGATTGTTATCCACAAAAACTGATCTTAAAATTGATGACTGGCTTCAAGGTGCATTCAGGTATGTGGGAACCGGTATTAACGAAGTCTCTGGATATTTCTTAGTCAAAGAAAGGAAGTGGAAATGTAATAATAACTCTGCAATATCAAGAGTCACTTGTGGATTTTAGCGAAAAGAGGACAAGTAACCACCTGAGCGTGTCCAGAGCGGATATCTGGAATTTTATAGCAGTTTCCGCAGACTCGGCTAACAACAACTTCACTCTGATCTAACCCTATTGAATTTGCCTTATTATGTCATCTGAGTCTCACCTCCATCAAGAGACTAAAACGCTTCAAACTTTGTCATCCAAACCGTCGTCTATTAGATAGAGTTCCTTCTCCTTGAGACATAAGCAAATATCTTCCTAAGTAATGTGATGAGATCCGGCAACACATTACCTTGCCGTTGGATCTGCATAACCATAGAGGAGCTCTCAACGACATCCATACCGAGTTGGTAGACTGGTCTCTCATGTATCAGTCTGTGAACCTCGTAATTGATATCCAACCACCTAAAATAGCTGAAGAGGAGCGCGTTGTTCCGAGAAAGACTAGAGTCATGCTAGCACAACTCCGTTCTAAATATTGTAATAGGTTAAACTCGTACTTATCAAGACTAACCCCACCATACCAAATACGTGCGCTTCATGTGGTATGCCTACTTACGATACTAAAAATCTCTTTTTCTGTTCAATTGAGCATACTCTTCTAACAAATATCGCACTGGTGCAACCCTGTGGAAACTGCTCGTTTTCTTGGACGTCCGTTAGAAGAGCTTGATATTGATTCTCAGAGTGGTCGTGCTTATTAGGAAGGCTGAAGCACTGTTAAAAACAAAAACAAAAATATTTAACTTTGGTTTAAGCTCTCCTACTTAAGTGTTGCTACTGTGAAGTTTTTAAAAGGTTGCCACTTGTTTTTTTTTTTTTTAAATCGAGTGAGTTATGCCTTTGTGTATCAAATGAATAGTATTTGATATCGTATTTCAACAAAAATAGTTGCAGGTAAAGAATTCCATTAAGAATCTATGCCAGAACGTTTCCGGCTTTTTTCGCCGAAGCCGTTTTTATACCGGAATTCGGTCCTACTCTATATTTTCTGTAAGTTGTAGTTCAGCAAGTTCGCATCTTAAGTCTTTCATTTGCATGCTCTATATCGAAAGCTATTACAATACTTCCGGCTGCTTTCTGCCAATAACAGATATTTGTTATATTTCAGTTTACATGCCTCGAGGCTGTCGTCGATTGATAATTGATTTAAATAGACGTTGACAAGGAAGTCATATGCACATCTAAAATAAATACACTAATACACACATATACACGCTCACGTAAATGAGAAATAATAGATTTCCAGCAAACAAATTAGAATATGCATAAGTAACAATTTATCAGCAACATTGTGTAGAGTACATGTGGCTATTATCAACTCTCAATGTGTGCAAGAACATCAACAACATGAGAAGAACGTGTTGCTCATATAAAAAACGGAGGCTGTTATTAGCCATTATTGACTAACATTTGTCGTTGTTCAACTACTTTTCTTCTATTATTATACAACACATATTATTAAATTCGCTGCTAGTTGTACTAATTAATTTTCTCCTCTCCACCCTCTTTCTATTCAGTGAATCTGTGAATAAATTATAGTTACGCTTTTTATTCTGTTATATCTGTATTTAAAATATTTAGCACAGCGCGCGAATATTAGCTTAAAAGCGCAGAAGTTTGATTGATTGAAAATATTCAAAGACAATCTAGTAAAATATCTTGGCTTGGAGCTAAATGTAAACTGCGCAAAGCTCATGTGCTATGGCGTTAATTGAAAAAATGTAACATCTTCTTAGACAATTGTACCATGTGCGAGCTTTGTGTGTGTTTGTGCGTAAAATCTGTGTGCGTGTGTGAGTGCTCGTGTTTTGAAGAAGCAGCAAATGGCTTGTTAGTGCACATTTACAAAATACAAATTGTGTGTTTATATAGTTTTGTCTGCTTAAAAAAGCACCTCCAGCTGTACAAGTAGACTAAAGCTTTGAACGCGTTCTGGATTTGATGTTTAATTGATGTGCTAAGTGGTTGTAAGTTAAGAAAAAAAGCACCAAACAACAAAACTTAGAGCCAGAACCAGTTCACTGAATCATAGACTATTACGTGATGAGTGATGGGACTCAGTATACTTTTTCAGCCGCTCACTTAAGATTGATGGTGTTACAAAGCAGATGGAAGGATGCTTTTTATTAAAATTTGTTGTTGTTTTGCGTTCAGTGTTGTTGGTCTTACTAAGCACTTTTCTAAGTGGTTTGTTTTTGACCAATATTTAGGAAGCTTAGCAACAAATTAATGTTGATTGAGTACAAGATTTCAAATTCAAATGTTCTAGAAAGTATGGTTTTATTTTTGTGATACTTATTTTAGATTTAAATAAAAATTAAATTCTATTTTAAAGATTCCTCTCTATCAAAAAATGTGATTCTTATAAAACTCTGAGACAGTAAAATTTCCAAATAGAGCATAAAAAAAAATATATTTTTTAAATCGCTTTAATGGTGTCGATACGCATTCAGATTTCATATGTGTACGAACAAATCTTTAATTATTTACATTTTCGTGCCTTTTTCTGCGTTTTCAATCAAAGTTTCGTAATATTCAATAATACTTATACTTCGAGTATTTGATTAAAATGATAGCAACTCGTAACTCGTAGAAGATAAGATTGAAAACGTTAAGCACAGGAGTCGTGATCTTCAAACTAGAAAATTTTTTATAATAAAAAAAACGAGATTTTCTTCCGTCAAGTATTTCTGCAAGTTTCTAAAAATAATTTCAAATGCGCTTGCTGTAATAAGCAATATGTAAGCGTTGACAAAATTAATTTATTTGACTTTTTGATAAAATTTTCTAAATCATCTAACTTTTAAGTGAATTTTAAATGTTGAAAAAGAAAATGTATCGATTTTTATTTTACTCATAAATCGCTAAATGCTTTAGAAAAAAAAAAGGTAAAAAGGAAATCTAGAGAGACCCGCCATCATTAGCAATGATAAAGCTAACAGAAATCGGCGCTTGGATAATGTGGTAGTTAAAATAAAGAGGAATAGATGTTTAGTTAAAAAAAATATTATTCCGATCACCTTATAGTTGAGAATGTTTGATGAAGCTTTGGATATTATAAATAACTCAAAAATTTGGTGGCCATTTCACCCCTCTCGAGGTGTTTAAAACGCGCTCAAAGTTTGAAAACCTTTCGATACAGATTTTAACTCAAAACATAGCTTAACATCTGGTGAAAACTCTCGACAAACGGGAAAACCTTTGTTCCTTTTTATTGAGCATTCAAAAAAAGTTTTTCTAATTTGGGAGATTTTGCTTTTGATTTTCAATTTGCTTGCACATTATTAAACTTTTGACTAGAGTTCAAAGCCAAAATAGAAAATGAGAGATTAGCAGAGAAATGAAATACCGACTAATTGCCCAATGATTAACAAGCTGACCCAGCGTTTCGTTGGTAAGTGAAGCTTAGCTGCTTCCGAAATAGCTCTGTATGAATAGCTCTGTATGAATAGCTTGTTTCTAATTTTTACCAAATTGTCTGTTTATAATATAATATTAAAACAAGATTGTAAAAGTTTCTCTGGTTTAATAAATACACTTGTAAAAATTAACATTTTACAAAAACACCAAAAGCCCAATTTTGTACAAGAAAAACTAATTAAATAATAACTGGAATAACTACATTTATACGCTGAAGGAACAGAGCCAGAATTTTGCTTAAATTTTTTATGGTTTTGTTTGCTGTTAAAATTCACAAATTTAACAAAAATTCGTAATGTAATAAGGAAGAAATTAATGGGAAAACTGGCACAAGGTGGCGCTGGCATCGATATCATTACAAAATGTTGGATATACGTTCTGATTTGGCTCATATTGACAACAAATATAAGCAATCGAAGAATTGGAAAGTAAAACGAGATAAAGAAAACTGTTGGAAGACAACCTTTATTTAAAAATATATATTAATTTAATAAAAATGAAATAAAAGTTTATTAAAATTGCAAAAAAAAAAATTTATTAAAATGCAACAGTCATTCATTAAGTAAATAAAAAGAGTGCCTTAAAAAGATTTACCATTACCATAAGCAAAAAGTTGTTTGTTGGTTTTTGGTTTAATTATCGTGGTAGTCTCATAAAACCCTATACCAAATTTTGTACCAATTTTTTTTTCTTTAGAAAGATATGGTAGTTCACAACCTCCGAATATACTCATTGTGAAAACAGTTCAAAAGACTTAAGACGCGAACGCGTTGTTGTAAGCAGGCAATGCAATGGAGTGGTACTTAAGAAATAAGTTTTTTGTTGTCTGTAGATACTTATAATGCTACACAATTTGATCAAATATACACAACCAACTAACACATAACAAACATAGAAGAGGCATAAGCAGTGTATGTAGTAAATTTGATTAATTACTTGCCAACGTAACGAGGCTAAACAAATTAAGGTCACTTGGGCGCACTCCACTTATTTGTCTTGTTTTATTTTGTAACGAAAAAAATATATAGAGAAAGAGGAATGGAAATATAGGCAAGTGTATAAAAAGGAATCAAAAAGGGGGCCGGTGTACACAAATCGATCTAAACAAAACTCATGCGCTTAAATATAAAGAAGAGATGTAAAAGAAAATTAACAAATAAAGGAAAACTTTCTAATGATTTAAGGAAAACAATAATAATGTAATAGATGTAAAAATTAAAAATGCAATAATTGAATACCCAACCATAATAACGGGAACACCACTTAACAAGAACAACAATAAATAATAATAATTTGGCGAGTTATACCTCTGAGCAGTTTATGCCGAGCTTCTCTAATTCTTTCTTCAAAACTACCTGGACCTCGATATTTATGCTGACTCCGAGCTTTTTATATTCCGGATAAACAAGAGAGTTGCTTTCATTGATTAAAAATTTGATTGCTAGCAATAAATTATCATTAATCATTACAATCTTTCGATATGTTTGTTGTTTTTGGGATTTTCTTTTTCCAACGTATCGTTGGCATGCTAATATTGACAGTAAATGAAATTTGCAAACAGCCTCAAACTTGTTGTAACATTGTGGAGCTTGGAAGAGTCATTGTAACCATAAAACGATTGCCAGCCAGCATAAAAACGTAAACATTGTAGGCTGCTTTGTGTGCTCAAATACAGCAGCACTCCTGTGGCAGCAGCAACAGCAAAACCAGCAGAAGCAGCAACAAATCAGCAATTAATGCCTCGAAATGTCAATTGTATGGACGTTGAAAAAGCGAAATGAAGGCTCCTCTCTTATGTATATGACAACTTGCATATGTAATCTTTTACATTTGAATGTATGTACATTTGAATTGGATTCGACAGTGAGCGTTTATTGACGTTATGAGTTTTGCTTTGTTTTGTTTATGCAGTAAAGGAATTGATATACAGCGAAAATGATTTTTAGCGACTGAGTTATTCTGAGTAGTATAAAATACGGGTTGGTTGTATGAGTATTCATTCATGGAATGGGAAGTGACGGACAAAACAGGGTTATACTGATGTTGACACTCCTTTGCCAGATAGGAATATGGTAGCTCCGGTACAAGCATTGATAATGATTTCGCTCGATGTGGATTCTAGTTGCTTTTACGACAAACATACCTACTTCGGGGATATTTTAAGCCTCTAACCCACACGGGTTGGTTTGTACGGAAAAATTTAAAACGTTCCAAAAAAAAAAATAAGTTTAGCAACTTTCCTCAAGCAATTCCGCAACTTGGTGGAGTGTAGAAAACGTTTTTGAAAAGTCAGATACTGTTTGCTACATGGTACAAGGTGGCGCAAAAGTAAGCTTCCGATGTTCAGCATATCGGTTGTGGCACGTGCAGTGTGTGCTGTTGCACCGTCTTGTTGGGACCACATGTTTTCCAATCCCAATTCATCAAGTTGCGGCAAAAAGAACTCGTTGATCATTGCTCTGTAGCGCTCACCATTCACAGTAACCATTTGGCCCCGACCGATTATTGGTCAAATAAATAGTCAGCAATATTACGCGTTCTGGAGCAGTGTAGCGTAACATTGTTTATTAACGTGTATTTCGCATGTGGTTACTACACAAATGTCAAAACAGAACTGACTTTAGGGGCCAATCGCCAAATTTATAGCATTTTCTGATAGGAGGATTACTTTTGCGCCACCCTAAACTCGTATTTGGTATTTTCTTCTATACAAATTAAATTAGAATGACAAGTTATATGTATAAAAAATGTAATCAAAGCAAAAATTGCGTCAAATTGTTCAATACACAAATGGCTTGCTATTGCCGGTAAATATCAAAACTAACACATATTGTCCTTAACGGAAATATACTTTTATTTCTTACTAGTAAGCCCGGCACGTTTCGCTGCGTCTCAGAGCTAATAACAGACTGAGTCTGATTTTAATCATTATACCCCGTACCAGAAAAGATATGGAAATTAATTACATCGCTTATTGCAGCACTCATTATAACCTTTCGTATTTAGTACTAAATTGTACTAAACACATTTTGGGGCACTTTGGTCCACATATCGATCGATATCCCAGGAACTTTTAAACCTATAGGAACAAATAATATCTTACATTTTAAGTTCAACGTCTAGTAATGCAACTCCATTAAGCTGTGTTTGAGTGATGCGCGACCAAACATACAGACAAAAATTTTAAAAACTGTTGACTTAGCTTCTATTGGCTTAATAATGGTCCATCCTATCGATTTTGCTTAAATATCTGCAATGCAACGACATCGACCTTTTACAATTTTATTATGTGTAGAGATTTACATAATTTTTCACATATATATTTTTAATTTTTTTATCAGTATATCAAAATTTAATATTTTTTTTTTATATATTATTTTTTTTATTGGTATCTGAAATATTTAAATTTTTTTATTCCATAACTAAATGATATATCTACTTTTTATTTTTAATTTTTACTATTTTTTTTGTTGGTATCTAAAACATTTTTATTTTAAGTCCTTAACTGAATGATACGGCGGCCGCCGTGGTGTGAAGGTAGTGTTGCCGGCCTATCACACCGAAGGTCCATGGTTCGAGCCCTGGTAAAGGTAACATCAAAAGTGATTTGAAAAAAAAAAAAAGTTTTTCAAAACGGGGTCGCCCCTCGGCAGTGGTTTGGCAAACTCTCCGAGTGTATTTCTGCCATGACAGGCTTCTCAGCAAAAATTCGTCTCCTTTGTAGATGCCGTTCGGAGTCGGAAAAAAAAACTGTAGGTCCCACCAATTTGTAGGGAAAATTCAAATCGGCACACCACAAATTGGAAGAGAAGCTTGGCGCAAAAATCTCTTAGGAGGTTTATGATGATATACCCGTTGTATATCGCGCCATAGAGATAGATAGAGAGAACTGAATGATACTTCCATTTTTTTATTGCATTATTTTTTATATTTTTTTTTAATTGTATTTTAAAAGTTTTTATTTCAGGTACTCATGAAACGAGCTCAAGGCCAAGAATAATAATTTTTCACTTTTTGATTTTTTATGAAAATTATTATTGTTTTTATTTTTTTTTAATAATCGTCTTTAATTAATTATTAAAAGTTTTTTTAAGTTTAATTCAAAAAGTGAAAAATTATTATTCTTGGCCTTGAGCGCATTTCAGGAATATTTAATTTTTATTTTTAATTTTTGTTAATTTTTTAATATATTTATTTGATATATTTATATTGATATCTAAAATCAATTTCGACTTCTCACTGAGTTATATTTTTCTTTTCTTTATTTTAGGCCTTAACCGAATGATTTTGAAATTTTTGATTTTTATTTTTTTAATTTTTTTTATTGTCATCTGAAGTAATTTTATTTTCAGTCCTTAACTGAATGATATTTCAAGTACTTATGTTAAGTTTAAATTTGGAAGCTTTTCTTATTATTTTTTTATGTTTTTGTTAGTCTCTGAAATATATTTTAAGTTCGTACTGAGTTATGGTTTTTTTTTTGTTTTTTGATTTTGTAATTTTTATTTTTTATACTTTTTTTATATTTTTGTTCTTTTTTATTCTTGTTTGAAAATTTTTTATATTGAGTTCTTACTACTATATTTTCATTTTTTTCTTATTTTTATTACATTTATATATTTTTTTATTGGTAGCTTAATTAATTGTATTTTAAGTCCTAACTGAAGTGAACCCCTTGCATTATACCTTAGTGTTTTTCATAATACTATTCGAAGTTGAAACAAAAAAACGATTAACTACTCGTTGCCATTTGTAATAAAAGTTGTTGTAAATGCAAAGCTAATTGCCCGCAGCTACTAAATAACATCCAGACATTTCTCTTCAAATAGTTGTTAGCTCAAAATAGACTGTAAAACAACGAAAAGAAAAATTAAAAAAAACCAAAAGAATGCGCTCAACATTAGCACACAAAATATACGAATTGCACAGCATGTGGCGTCTGGAAACCCTTTAGGTAGCAAGTCGCTCGCACAGACACTAAAATTATAAAATGCGCATGTACTGTAAGTAAATTAGTAAGCGTGACTAGGCGGAAGTCTTTAAATGCCATCATTATGCCAAAAGCAATTATAAATGTGTGTGCTTGCTTGTTATAATTTTACGTTTGATTTTGTTGAAAATTTCTGCGGTTTGTAAAGAACTACGGAGTGGTTTTCATTGATTTGCTTAAACTAACGAGGCACGCGCAAATTTGAAAAATCAATAAAATTATATAGAAATAAAGTACTAGGCAACGCATTTTCTAATTTCAGGAATGCTGTTACATGCAAATGCATTTAATTGTTTTAATTGTAGTGGAGTTCTTATGTAGTATGAATGGTGATCACATACAAGTTCGTGTCTTAAGTCTTTCGTTGGCTGAAGACTGTTGAGCATTTTTTCTCTGCTAACTAAAGAAATGTTTTTAACCATAATAAATATATCCTTTCTACTCACTATTACTCGCTGTCCTTCCTTCTACAACGTCTACTTCAACTGGCTTACTTCCAACGTTTCATTCACTTCTTGCAGTTAGTCAGCCGCATATTTTTTTAATAACCTGCAGCCAAGTTGTCATTTTTGCATTTACGTGCGCTTCAAAAGGGTTGCTTTGTGACTCCAATTCATATGCTAATGAACAGTTGCACAGAAGCAGTCGTGGTTCATTGTGCCGCAAGCAAGTCAGTGATGACAAATTATGCTGATGATGGCACACAAAGTGAAGAAGAGCAAAATTCTTGCAAAAGTGGCAAAAGTAGCAACCTTAAATCGAGTGCGTGCTGCTTGCGGCAAGTTTTTCTACATTGTGTATTTTTTCTTTTCCTTTTTAATTAAGTAACCGAAAGCACGAAAGACCGAAAAGTAGTTCTTGTGGAGATAAGAAGGAAAAAGTATCAAGAGCTAAAGGCGTGGTGAAAATATTGCATAAACGCATGTTTGGCCCGTTTTTTTGTGTTGTTGTTATACTCAGTCTGAGCATTCGACTTGGGATACATTTTGATAGTAGAATTCTTTTAGTTTTCCTTGTTTTGTTTCTTCTACTGCATGTCTCTCTTTTCTGGCAGTTTTTTGCAACATTTTGTATATCTTAAGAGCACTGATTACGAACAATAAAGAACACTACTTAGCCCTTTTGCTAAGTCATACAAACCGCGATTACTTTCCGTGTAGAATAAGAACACTTAGCGTTGATGCTGAATTGTACATTTATTTTGCCGACGGCAAGTCCGCGACGGTATCATAAGATGAGCGATATAAAAATGACTGATTTGACTTTTATTTGTAATGTCCAAAAAAGGTGACTTTTTACATATTAATTTAAGTACATAGGCAGATATGAGCAAAGAGAACAATAGGAAATAATAAGCAATGGACTTTCGATAGTATGATTGACTGCATAGCGGTATCATCGTTCGATGCTGCTGCCCTTGAACTCACCTCCGTAGGAATGACCATATACATGTATGTTTGTTAGTGTATGCTTTGTTAGGTACTTGCTTGCTGCTGAGATCAACAGCTTAGTAGGCCTTGCACTTATTATGTGCATATGTGAATATGTATCATGTTATAATTTGGGAGTGCAGGGGGTCCCAACATATGGCTACATGTCAGTGGTTCCCTATCGTTTTGAAGATGTTGTAATGGGGCCAGCGATTCCCAAACATACCGCCCCCCCTGAACGACTCGTTCAGAAAGGCAATGGCGCCACCTTTGCTATTGGGCGCTTGTACTCTCCTTTGCTGGTTTTGACTTTGACCACACGGACTTTATCATCATCTCCTTTGTGCACTTCGACGATGCGCCCTAAGACCCATTTTGATGGTGGAAGATTAGGTTCTTTTACCACGACCAGTTTGCCGATTTCAAAATTTTCAGTGGACTGTTGCCATTTAGGTCGATGTTGTAGAGAGGTCAAGTATTCACTGTGCCAGCGTTTCCAAAAGCCCTGAACCATGGCCTGTAAATGACGCCAATGTTGTTTTAGGTTGAGATTGGCATTTAAGGCAGATGGTTCTGGGATGCAAGTATACGGCTCGCCAATTAAAAAATGAGCCGGGGTAAGAGGATCGAGCTCAGTATCGGAAATGCTGCCCAGAGGTCGTGAGTTTAAAATAGCTTCGACCTGGCATAGAACCGTGCTGTATTCTTCAAATGTAAGGAGGCTGTCTCCGATTACCCTTCTCAAATGCAGTTTTATAGATCGAACTCCAGATTCCCATAGCCCTCCAAAATGTGGTGCTGAGGGTGGGATAAAATGCCAATTTACGCCGTCGTTTGCCAGTGATTGTGCCACCTCTGCCCGATCTTCATGAAATATGGCCAATCGTTGAAGTTCGTTTAGAGCTCGTTTCGCGCCATGAAAAGTGGTACCATTATCGGAATAGAGGTCACTCGGATTTCCTCTGCGGGCAATAAATCTGCGAAAAGAAGCTAAGAAAGCATCGCTTGTTAAGTCACTCACCAATTCTATGTGTAATGCTTTGGTTGACAGACAAACGAATATGGCAAACCACGCTTTGCCAATTTTAGGGTTTCGGGTTTTCGAGTATTTAATGCGTACAGGGCCAGCGTAATCAAGCCCGCAATGTAGGAAACACCGGCTAGGCTGGACTCTTACTGACGGCAGATTACCCATAAGTTGAGTGCTTGTTGCTCTTCTTTGCATAAAACATATTTTGCAACCAAATACGACCTTTCTTGCGAGGTTTCTGCAGCCCAAGATCCAAAATTGTTGGCGAACTAGCGCGAACGTAGCTTCTACCCCTGCGTGCATGTTGATTTCGTGCGTATGTCTTACGATGAGAAGCGAAATATTAGCGTCTTTAGGTAGCAAAATCGGATATTTGACGTTGTAATTAATATCTGCATGTTTTATGCGACCACCAACCCGGAGTACCCCTGACTGGTCTATGAATGGCGTATAACGAATAAGTATGGATTTTGAATGTAGTTGTTGTGACTTTTGTAATTGACTGATGTCTTTTGTAAATGCGTGCCTCTGCACCATCTTCAAAATGTAGATTTTGGCTTGGTTCAGCTCGTATGTAGTTAGAAATGGCTCACTACAGCGCTCTCGAAGACGGCGTGCATTGTTAACAAATCTGAACAAGCGAGCGACGGTACGAACTAATTTGAACCAAGACGAAAGTTTTGAGCATAGCAACAACAGCGGATTAACAGTTTCGGTGGTACATAATATTATCGCTTTAGGATTTGCTTCTGATAGGACTAATTGATCCAAAGAAGTCGTATTAAATTTGTTGTTAGAAGGCCACGATTGTTCAGGGAGGGCCAACCAACTGGGCCCTGACCACCAAAGCCTGTGTTCAATAAGTTCTGTAGGTAAAAGCCCACGAGATGCAAAATCAGCTGGGTTATCTTCGGACCGAACATGCCTCCATTGATTTCCAGGAATCACGTCTAATATTTCTGCTGTTCGATTGCTAACAAATGTAGCCCATTTCCTCGGCGGAGCGGAAAGCCAATGCAGGACGATTTCCGAATCCGTCCAACAAAAAATATTAGAAATTTTCAAAGTTAATGACTCTTTGACAAGAGTTATCAGCCGCGTTAGCAACAATGCGGCGTTTAATTCAAGCCTTGGAACTGAAATTGGTTTCAATGGGGCCACACGCGTTTTCGACGCAACCAATCTTGTGACGTAGGTGCCCTCAATAAGCACGCGACAATAAACGACAGCCGCACAAGCAAGTGTTGACGCGTCTGAAAAGCCAATCAGTTCCACAGGCGACGACCAATATGATATGTATCTCGGTATTTTGAGTAGTTTCAAATGATGGAGCTCCCCCATGTAGTTGCACCATCGTTTGCATAAGGTCTCCGGTAGTGGCTCATCCCAACCCAGGCCATAACACCAGGATTCCTGAAATAAAACTTTAAATAATACAACAATGGGTGCTACCATACCTAATGGATCATAAATCTTCGAGGTTTCGGACAACACCATCCGCTTTGTAGGTTTTGGCTCAATTACAGGGTTACCAATGTTCAAAAGTAGCTGATCACTAGCGGGATTCCAGTGAAGCCCAAGAATTTTTACGGATGTTTCAGATGTTTGAGATTCAATAGCAATCGGATTATATTCGCAGATCGCTTGTGGTAGTGTTTCTAGCAGAGGCCAACAATTTGAACTCCACTTTCTAAGATTGAGATTTGCTTTTGATAAGAGCTCTATAAGTTCATCTTTTAGAGCAAAAATATCTTCGACGGTGTCGCAACCAGAAGGTATGTCATCTACGTAAGCGTCGTTTTCCAGAACTCGTGAAGCATTCGGACATTCAGACCTATAGTCCTCGGCGATTTGCTTTAAAATGCGAACAGCAAGAAAAGGAGATGGCGCAAGCCCATAAGTAACAGTCAGCAATCGATAATGCTCAAGTTTCGACGTTTGTTCGCTTTTAAGTAAAATGCGTTGATAATCGGTCTGATCAGGATGCACCCTAATGCCTCGAAACATTTTCTCAATGTCGGTTGCAAACACATATCGATGCTGACGAAAACGTAGAAATACACCGAATAAGTCGCGTTGAATCGGTGGACCAATATGTAACCGATCATTTAATGAGTACCCTGATGCATCTTTGAGCGAACCATCAAAAACTACCCGGCATTTTGTTGTTGAACTATCAGCTTTAATGACAGGATGATGTGCTAAATAAAAACGTTTCGACGTATGTACATCAATTTGCTGATCTGGAATCAGCTCCATATGCCCCAGGGCTAGATATTCATCTAGAAATGCTGTATATTGTTGTTTTAGCGCAGGCTGACGTTGTAATTTCGAATTCATACTATTTAGACGTGAAATAGCTTGCGGTAAAGTGTCATCGATGGGTTTCATATCGGCTTTAAATGGATATTTAACCACATATGTCCCATCCTCACTTCTTTGAACGGTTGAAGAAAAATATTTTTCTACCGGATCATGATCGGTAACTTTACTTTTCGTGGACTGTAAGTTATCCATTTCTAAAAGTGATCGGACAAGGTAATCTACATCTTCCAACGCATGACTTACTGAAACCTGCATTGGATACTCAGCCTCAGATAAGCACGAACCAGTTATTACCCAACCGAAAGCACTATTTAGAGCCGTTAAAGTTTGATTTTTTAGTTGAATCTTTTCACCCGTTAAAATCTTCCAAAGTTGGTCAGAACCAAGAATCATGTCAACTGGACCAGGGTTTCCAAAAGTAGGATCTGCTAACGATAATTGATTGATTTGCTTACGTGTCTGTTCACATAATTTGATTGGATATGATGGTAGCGTCGAAGTCAGCTTTTGAAGAATTAAAGCTTCAACATCAAGATAATTTTCATTGTTTGTGGACTGTAGTGTAAGAACTACCCGACCGCGAGTATTGCCAACGGCTTTTGATGAGAGCCCCACAATTGGAACACGGGCATGCTTGCGCTTTGTGCCAATCAACTGCACAAAAGCTTCCGTAACAAAAGAAGCTGTCGACCCAGTGTCAATCAGCATTCGACAGTTTACCACTTTACCCCATTTATCACTGACCCTAGCAAGGACAGTGGGTAAAATTGTTTGCGTTGAGATTTTCATTTCTTCAATAGAATGATTACTCACAATAGGCTGAATTCCAACATGTTTACTTGTTGTTGCATTACCATCATTTTGTCTTTCGACGTTTGGCTTGGCATTGGGTTCAAAATGTAAGAATGTATGATGAGCCGAGTTACAAACACGACACTTGACTGTGCTGAAACACTTATTGAATTGGTGGGAGCTACCTAGGCAATTAAAGCACAACTTCTTATTTTTTACTATGGCTCGTCTGGCATTAACATCAAGCGCTTTGAATTTAGGGCAATAAGAAAGCGTATGAGCTTCTGTGCATTGCATTGCACAGCGAGTATTAGTCTTCCCTTTTGAAGAATTAGAAAAATGTACCACGGCAGACCGCCGACCTGACGTATGTGTATTAGATTGACATGATTCTAGAGAATCACATCGACGCACTAAAAATTGTAGCAACTCATCAAATGTACGTTCGATGATAGCATCACTGGATTCTGCCCAATCCTTCTTTGTTTCGTCGTCCACCTTACTCAAAAGTAGGTGAATTAACCATGGATCACGTTGATTGGAGTTAAGAGCATTAAGTCCTCGAATGACTTCATCTGCTCCGTCGGTTATTTTACGCAAAGTTTGTGCATTTGCCGCATGACACGTAGGCAGGGACAAAAATGATTGAATAAATGATCGTACAATGAGCGGTTTACGATCATATCGTTGTGTTAAACGATCCCAAGCCTCCAAATAATTTGCATCGGTTAGCGACAAATGCTTCACTAACTGCAAAGCTTCACCCGCTAGGTACGATTTTAGATAATGAAATTTTTGCGTAGAAGTTAAATTAGTCTTTACATCTATGGCACCAGTGAATAAATCCCTGAACGAGGGCCAATCCTGGTAACTACCAGAAAACGTTGGAACCTGAATTTTAGGCAAGTGAATAGTTGAGATATTTTGCGTTTCCTTCAAACGCTCAAGAAACGCAGCTTGGTGACCAGCCAACTTGTTGATCGAGTCTTCGTTTAACGAACTTGGTACTTGTTGAGTTTTGGCTTTCAGCGCAGTAGAAAGTAATGCATGAGCAGTAAAATATTTTTCCTCATAGTCAAGGATATCGTCTACAGGATCTACGAACCCTTCTTGATCTTCATATTCGTATAACTGCTTACTTAATTCAGTCAGTTCAGCGAAACTTTGTTCTAGTTTTTGTATACGATTTGTTAAAAGCTCCACACTTACCGACTCTTCAATATTCTGAGAAGCATCAAATGCACGGGATATGCTTGCTTTAGCATAGCCACGCTTTCTATTAATCACATTCATTTTTTTTTTGAAATTAGAAAGTTACGGTGAAAAGAAATTATTCAAATGAAAGACGACGTTATTCAAAATTTGAATTCAATCAAAATACGTTCAAAGACTAATTTTAGTCAATAGCACCGTTCAAAAGATAACTTTTGTAGCACAGTGTAATTTTTTTTGCAACACTTTTATTGCTTTCGCAAATATATTTTGTTTTATTTTGCTATTTAATATTTTCACAATTCAAAGAATTTAGCTTTTTCAAATGAAATAATTTTTCTTGTGCTTTTTGCGATTTTGAACACTTCTTTTGCAATCAAAGTATGTATTAATTTTATTTTGCCACAATGCAATATTAAACTTTTTGTTCACAACTTGAAATATTTAGTTTTTATTTCACAAATTGAAGATGAAGTTGAATTTTCACAATTCACAATTAAAAGCCTTGAATTTTTATTTTTTGATGTAAAAGATTTAAAGGACTTTTTCCTTTCCACAATATTTTAGATTAGTTAGTTTTTGTTCAAACTTTTCTGACTCCCGCGCGCATCAGATTTTCAAGCTATTGCTTTTATTGTTCGCACTTTGATTCCCACGTGAATCAATTTTTCAAGATTAGTTTAAAGAGCCCGGAACCCGCGTGATCCGACTCGTAAGGACCATAAATTTCGATGATTACGAACAATAAAGAACACTACTTAGCCCTTTTGCTAAGTCATACAAACCGCGATTACTTTCCGTGTAGAATAAGAACACTTAGCGTTGATGCTGAATTGTACATTTATTTTGCCGACGGCAAGTCCGCGACGGTATCATAAGATGAGCGATATAAAAATGACTGATTTGACTTTTATTTGTAATGTCCAAAAAAGGTGACTTTTTACATATTAATTTAAGTACATAGGCAGATATGAGCAAAGAGAACAATAGGAAATAATAAGCAATGGACTTTCGATAGTATGATTGACTGCATAGCGGTATCATCGTTCGATGCTGCTGCCCTTGAACTCACCTCCGTAGGAATGACCATATACATGTATGTTTGTTAGTGTATGCTTTGTTAGGTACTTGCTTGCTGCTGAGATCAACAGCTTAGTAGGCCTTGCACTTATTATGTGCATATGTGAATATGTATCATGTTATAATTTGGGAGTGCAGGGGGTCCCAACATATGGCTACATGTCAGTGGTTCCCTATCGTTTTGAAGATGTTGTAATGGGGCCAGCGATTCCCAAACAGGCACTTTGCTGGTATTTGGGTAGCAGTATCGGAGAAGTGGTTTTAGATTTTGCTGCTTTTGTTTTTGTTATTTTTATTTTATCTAGTTGGGTTGAACATTATTGATAGATCAACAGAAAATAGGGTTTCATGTAGTGACCGTCTCAGGCCATTTTTCATTCGTCATTTCGATGCTAGAAACATTTCTTTGGCTCGCCTGAAATATGTTTGAATTGAAAGAAGCCAGAAATAAGTAATCCCAAAAAGGTATAAGGCTCATAATTTTTGTTGTTATCACGCAAAGGCCAAGTTCACATTTGATTTCCAAAAGATATTTTGAATTTTTGAAAAAAAATTTAATTTTGTTATTTTATTCAAATGTCGCTAAGGGCAATCGGTTTTAGTTAATTAAGTTTGTTTGTGATCAGATTTAACAAAAAAATCGACTTGTCTTATTTCGATTCATAAACTAACTTCATTATCAATGCTATCCGATGTTATCTCCTGCCTAGCCTAAGATGGAAATTTTTTATGCTGATTTGCTAGCGTTTTAGAGTAACTCTGATATTATGTTTGTAACGAAAACTTATGATAAATTATATATTGAGGAGCAGTATATTGGGATTGTCATTCTAGTTGAAAAGGTAGAAGAAAGAGAAGAAAAATTTAATTATTTTGGAGGATGAGCCAAACAGATTTGAACAAATCTAGCAATGACAGACCTCTAAAAAGATAACTTAATTATTAAGATCTGAAACTTTAACAGAATTTTTTTATCCTGAAATGTAATATCAACTTTCACAAAAAAAAAAAAATTAAATAACAAATAGTTCTTTTTTTTAAGCTTAGCCTACTGGGCGGTTGCAACGCACACTTTATCTAGTTGTTTTAAGATCTTGGATGGTTAATAGGCTGCGTTAAGAAAACACATTCTATAGTTTCAGAAAGTTGTTTAAAAAATGTATAAACTGTGAGGTGAAGACAGAAATACTTGACTGGGGTGAAGATTCGATCCCAATAAAAAAGTTACAAATCGTACACGGGTAAAAATCTAAGCTTAAATTTTAAACCATTCCTCGGTCTAAGCAATTCTTTAAACTTTTTTGTAATAAATTCCAAAACTTTCATTTACCTACATAAATTTTCAATTTATTGTAGTTTGGATTTAAAACTGAGGTGAAAAAAAAACTTCTAAAATTTGTATACCTTTCATGAACATGAAATGGTATTATAACTTTGGTCCGATGTTTGTAAGTATGAGAAGAAAAAGAGATAGACCCACCAATAAGTAAACCGAAATGATCAGGTCGATGAGCTGAGTGGATTTAGCCATGTCCGTCTGTCCGTCTGTCTGTTTGTACGCAGACTTGTCCCTCAGTTTTTGAGATATGAAATTTGGTATGGAACCGCCGTTTTCCATGAGGTTAATCATTTGTCGAAATCAGCAAGATCGGAGCAATATAGCGCATAGCTCCCATACAATCGGATGTTCCGATAAATGGGGTTTGGGCTATGTATCTTTAAATTAACAGTTTTGCAGAGTTTTTACTAATTGTGAGTAAGGATCGGACACAACACCGTGATGCGTATTCATAAAAGGTATAAAGTCTTTGGCACAGTCGAAGACAACCCTCTCCTTACTTGTTTTTATTTCTTTTCGTTTATTTCTAAAAGCTTTTTCAAGTCATTGAAATTTTCTCATTAAAGTTTCGTGTGCGCCACACTGAGCTAGGACAGACGACTCTGATGAGGGGAAGCGTCGGTTCGAATCCTGCCAACTGATACAAATGTTTTTTAGTAGTTTAGACTTTTCTGGTTTAAAGTTGAACTTTTTTCCTTCACGCTCATTTTCTAGAAAACTGGCACAATTTAAATTCGAAAAAAAATTTGGTTTTTACATATATCGAAAAGTTTTAAATTTAGGCTAAAATCTTTCGCCGTATAGCGGAAGTTTTTATATTTATTGTAATTTGTACCGCAGTTTAAAAGAATCCAGGATTTCCTCCTATTTTGTAAGGTACCTGGGTATACTTCTTTCGGAAGGGCAAGCCTGGACGACCTTACATAGCACAGGCGATTTGTTAGTGATTCACAAACTTTGGTCGGAAAGACTAAAATTGGGCGAGTAATGTTCAGAAATTACTATTTGACATGAGAAAAGTTTGTGGCTGGTTATAATTATTTTATACAATTTTTCGAAAATGGTCGAAAAGGGAATATTCGTGCTTTCCCTATTTCTGAAAAATTATTTAAATCAAACCTGACGTGCCACAAACTTTTTTCATACCAGAAAATGTTGCTCAATTTTAAGCCTTTGAACAAGTCGAGAATCAAATAATGGATTTACACCAAAAGTACAGGGGCATGTTCAAATCATATCAATTTTGGGGTTTTAGACACTTTTTCTCGAGCCCAAGTGATTATCGGAAATTTCTGAGGACGGATACGCGTTCAGCATGAAAAATCCTTAAGAAATCTTGTGGCTTTATTGTTTTTGCATTAAAATTAGAGAGCAGTGCAACTAGTGTCTGAAATAAGAATAAATTATTTAATATAGTAAAAGTTCTGAATTATTTTTAAGTGTAGTTTTTATAAATATATATAAGTGTAACAGTACCCATATACTCCAACATATGCCTAAGAGCTATTGTTGACGATATCTTTTGGCCTAATGTATCCGTTTGTGAAGCTTCAGAAGGGTTAAAGTGAAAAATTTCGCGAAAACGAACCTGCGCTATTTCACTGAAAATATAGTTTGATACATTGGATGTTTGCGGACAGGATCTCATTTAAACTTTTCGTGCCCATTTTTTTTAAACTCAATTATTCCAGCAGAAAGCTGTGCCTAGCTCAAAGATTTTTACAGCATTATGAGTTAAAAAATCAATTTTGTTTAAAAATCACGGAGCAGAAAGTGTTTAAGTTATGTTAACTGGCAACCAAATGTCGGGCCCTTTTTTTCTCAACGAAATATCTTAGAGAGTAATATTTTGCATATGTGGCATTTTTTTGTGCGAAAACTAGCTATGGAACAATTTTTTTTGCATGGTTTTTGCACCAACTTTAAAAATATATGTATTTAAAATTAAGTTTAAAAGAAATAAAAATGTGCTCTTGAAGAGTTTTTGGAAGAGAGAATACTTTCATTTGAATTATCAAAATCGGTCCAGTATATGGAAGCTATTAAACTTATATAAAAAGAACACCGATTTAAAATGACCATAAAACACTTTCTATTTCAATATATTCAGGATTCACAACATATTCCAAAGAGAATAATGGAAAAAGGGGCGTGGCACCTTTTATATAAATATTATTTTTCAATATAAATAACTATGGAAGCAATTTTGTTAGAACATTAAAATTCGGAAAGGCGTTGTATGTGCTTAATCTCTAACACCTTAAGAAAATTGTCGTGTATGTAAAAAATTGGGCGTGGCACCTCCAACGAAATGGGGATTTTTTAATCCATCGAACTGTTTATGTTAGAACAATGAAACTCGGTAAGGTTTAATACAAAATGAATGAATTGTTAGATTTCAATATCTTGCCGTAAAATTTTATTCAACCCCATTTGATTTGAAATCGACAGAAGATATTGTCAGGCTATTTATATTTATATGTATGTTTCTTGGATTGTATCAAAATATTGATTTAATTCGAACTCATCTATTATAAGTTCTGAGACGCAGCGCAGTGTGAAGGGGCTGCTAGAGACATATACCTCCGAGGAGATTAAGGTCGAGCTTGTCTATCAGTTTGTGGTATGCTACTTTTAATTTTTCCTATAAATTGACGAGACCTACAGTTTTTTTCTGACTCTGAAGGGGATCTACAAAGCAGATAAATTTTTACTGAGAAGCCTTACATGGCAGAAAGACACTCGGAGAGTTTGGCAAAACACTGCCGAGGGGCGACCCCGTTTTGAAAAAACTTTTTTAAACCACTTTTGATGTTACCTGTCCCAGGGTTGGAACCTTGGTTCTTCGGGGCGGTGGGCCAGAAACACTACCGCCAAAGATATAAATCTTTTTTAAAAAAGGTAGAGATGAAAGGTTTTGTAATAATGTAAATGAGAATATTTAGCATTCATATTTCGTACGTAGCTAGTGTACTATATTCTAAGGATTTCTTCATATAACAGGCGTTGATACTCACGGGGTTGCCACTTAATATTTTTTTTGTATTGAAATCACGAAAGTTATTTTAAGTCATATTTCAACAAAAACCTTTCTATTTGGAAATGCTACCTAAAATTGCCACCTACTCCCATTATATTTATTTTTTTTTCATATTATATATATATTATTTAGTTTATATTCAGAAAGTTACAATAATGGTTAGTAGAGCATGCCGAAATTTCGCTGATGAAGAAGTCTAGAAGCTTCCGAAATGGATCAATAAAAAAGCTATGGTGGTTGCTTATTCAATTTTCCTATTCTATTCTTATAAAAACTTTTAATGATTAATTCAAAAATAATTATTAAAACAAAAATAAAAACATTAATAATTTTCATAAAAAAGAAAAATTATTATTCTTGGCCTTGAGCTCATTTATAGTCATGCTACATACAAAATAAACTGAAAAATTTGTAGACACATTTCTATGAAATTTTGAATATACGTTATATGCTATAATCTCAGCTGTTTTACATATGAGTTGGGAGTTCTTTACCGATTTGTTATCTATCTGAAATTAAAAAAGAAACCACTAAGATGTTCTAATATGGGCATCAAACGACCTTCTAAGGTTTTGTTTCTATATTTTTTCGATCTCCTTCATTATCTCGAAAAACAATTAAACGCATTACTTAATGCGAGTTTAATATTGTTTTACTTCGCACAGCTCTTAAACATCGACTTTCCGTAATTACAATCAATATTGTTAATTAATCTCAATACTTGTTCGTACATAAAAACATTTGCGATGACAGAATTTTTTTGCGTTCCAGCAAGCATGCGTGTGTGTGGATTAAAATAACAAAAGCAATTTGTTGCCACGTAGACGCATAAAAGGATACATAAATCTTTAAGGCCAAATATTTGCAGTAAAAGCAACGGTTGACGCAAATCTAAGCCTACGCAGAAATGGAAATTGAACAAACATAGAAAAAGACATACATTTTACAGAAAGAAATACTATTTGAGCTACATGGATACTAAGAAAAGGGTGTGTCTGCAAGGTAATAAAAGTTTGCAATGCTAAATACTAGCGCGTCTGTACATATTCGAGTACTTTATTATACCGTTCATGAACATGAAAAGGTCCGATGTTTGTAAGTATAAGAAGAAGAAGAGATAGACCCTTCAGTAAGTATACCGAAATGATCAGGACGATGAGCTGAGTCGATTTAGCCATGCCCGTCGGTCCGTCCATCTGTCTGTCTGTTTGAACGCAAACTAGTCCCTCAGGGACCTCCATTTTGTAAAACAATAACCATTTGTCGGAACCAGCAAGATCGACCAATACAACACATACTAGCTCCCATAAAATCGATTGTTCCGATAACCGGTGTTTGGTCTATAACTGTTGCAATTAAAAAGCTAGGAACGTAAAATTTTGCAGATTTGGTACATATTATACATGTAATGTGTGTGATGTAAATCAGCCAGATGGGACCAACATAGCTTATAGCTCCCATATAATCGATAGTTTCGATAAATGGGTTTTGGGCTATACATTTTGCAATTAAAACGCTAGGAACGTAAGATTTTGCAGGTTTGTTGCATATTATATTTGTAATGTGTGTAGTGAAAATCAGCCAGATCGGAAATACATAACGTATAGCTCCCATACAATCGATTGTTCCAGTAAATGGGGTTTCTGCTATGTATCTTTAAATTAACAGTTTTGCAGAGTTTTTACTAATTGTGAGTAAGGATCGGACACCTAAAACCGTGACGCGTATTCATAAAAGGTATAAAGTCTTAGGCACAGTCGAAGACAGTCCTTCCTTTACTTGTTTTTATTTTTTTTCCTGCAGCTGCACTGGTGAAGCGTATGAGACTTAATTAAGTTGGATGTTGGAAGAAATGACAAAAAAAATTAAACACACCAAGCCTAGGCATTTCAAATACTCAGTACAAGCAAGTAAGTTTATGGGCTATTTAGACTTCACAACGAGTTGTCTAAGGTTCTGAAAGGGCGCCATGTTTTTGGTAAGAAGAAGTCTATACTACATAAATTACTTTACTTTTGTATTTTTAATGGCTTTTCAACCTTTAGGATTTTGCAAATTTATAGCAAATGTTGTTCTTGTGGCTGTGGTGAAAAACTTTTTTAAAGTCATCTAAAGCAGTGAAGCTGCTAGCACATTTTGTTCTAAATAACTTACAATATGTAAACGTGACGTATACCATTTTATGTGTGTAATAAAATCCATGCACTCGTATGTAAGTCAAAATTGAGCCATAAGTAAAATGTTATTTATGTGCTCTTTGATTGCAATTTAAGGCTTTTCAGGGGTTTCCTAATTCAGAGGAAAGTAACTGGCTAAAGGAAATCAAGTAAAGGTGCTACACTGGTAGCGGTTACAATGAAAATTTTATACCTCTCAAGATTTCATATAGAAGAGCTGCGAGGCGAAAATTTTACCAGAGAAGCGATGTTTCCACTTGATATCCTCGGTCTGGCAGGTCAACACACTTTTCACTATATTACTCGATAAATACTCCAAATTACTATAGTGTATTTCTTAACAACAAGCATCTCAAAAGTATACTTTTTAAAGAAGTTTAGAATACAGATTTATATGATTTTTGAATGAGAAATTTATAAATGGTATTATATAAATGCTTAGAACATGAAAATTCTGAGTGTGCTGTAATTATGAAACGCAATATATTATTAAACACTGTAAATATTCTTCCTTTTATCAGCTGTAGACCAATAAATCGAAAGCTGAGGCGATAGTGAAAAGTATAAGAATTAACTAATGAAGACTTAACCTGCGCCAAGCAAGCATTCCACAGCACAAAGCTTGGGCGTTAAAGGACCTACTGAGCTGACGTACGTGCTATTTTGTTTTTAGTACTCTTTACACGTGTTATTATCTTTACAATATGTGTACGTACTTATGCTAATGCAAGTCTGCATTACACGCATGCGCATAGGCAGCAACAACAAAATGCCAGTGAATAAAATTAGCTTCAGATACATTAATGTCATTTTGAATTTATGTTGAGCCTACGATTTGTTATTTAATTTTTTTGCTTGACTTAACTTTGGCCAGCAACAAGCGTCTGTTAATTTTTTTTTATTGTTTCTTGTTCTTATCTATCTTCAACAACTGGTAAATAGCTGACATTTGAGCTCGCAAGAACAACATACGCGCTTGTAATGCTAATTACCAAAGTTGCGGCCTTTCCCTTTTTTATACGTAAATTTCACAAGCTGAATTCTTGCTAGGAGAGAAGAAGAAGACAAAACAGCGCATACAAGCCTGAAGTCAATAACATGTATGTGTGTGTACACGCTAAAGTGCTGGGCATGTCTCCCGTGACAGAACAAAACCAAGTAAGTCTTTGTTACTTGGTTTCGTCGTCCTACGAATGCTTGGAATTCTGATGAAAAAATTTTTCAGGGACTTCAATCCGTTTCTTCCTATCTTGTTTTTAACTAAACTAAAACCGTTATAAAAGCAAATAACTTAAAATGCAATGAAATCAAGAAATCAGTGCACAACAAAACCCAGTAACTGGTGTGCTTTTCGTAAGTAACTGAAAATTTTACTACACATGCAAAAAAACGCCAACAGAAATTAATTTCTAAATGTCACTAGAAGTTTCTGTTTTAGTTTCGATCTCTTAATCGATGCAAAAGCAAAAAAAATTCAATTGTTAATACAAGATTGTTGGAATTTCGTAGAAAAATGTAAGTAGTTATTTCACAAAATCAAGTAACTTTTAGAGATGTTAACTTTAGCTTATTTTTTAAAGTATTTGAGATAATTTTAAAATTATTGCAGGGATAAAGAAAGGGAAGTATATGATTTCAGCTCAGCATCAGATGGCGATCCGAAATACATCCTGGCGGAGGAGGAAAAAGTTGTAAATAATACATCTGAAATTTTTGAAGTGGATGTGAACATTTAATTCGGGAATCAATGCTGACCAAGAGTTTCTTTTTCCTCAAGAGAAACCCTATTTTGAGCAGATAAGGAAGGAAAGGTAGTATGTGAACCGATAAATAAAAATCGTTTTCTTCCGGCATGCAACATCTTTTAGTGCGGAAGCTGATATTTTAACTAGCTGAGTATATATAAATTATATCGATGTGTTTCCGTTTAGTAACGCTGAAAAACGAGTAGTCAATCGTACTAAAAAGTGAAACTATAGATACATATTTCCTTTAATTCAAAGTAATTAAAAAATCTGCGGAAATTCGACTTCCCGAGACTTATGCTGCAACTCGGCTACCTCGAATTCAAATAACTTGATTATTGTTAATTATTCTTTTGTGTGTGATAAAATATGAAAGGGATGTTAAATATGTAATAGTATTTTAATTTTTAATAAAAAGCATGAAACGCTGATAGTTTCGTAACCTAAAGAATTTTATAAAAGACAACCTAGAACTACCTAACAAATACACCATCGCAAACACAGCAGAGTTGGTAAAGAAAATGCAATATTTGGCTCTCACAAACAGTAGCAAACTCATACCATTCGACATAAAAGATCTATACCCGTCGATACCAATACCCGAAACAATGGAAGCATTGCACAAAGTATTGATATACAAAACAAGCAAGAGCATGGCAAAAGAAATTGTGGACACCTTGAAAATAACATTAAGTCAGAATTATTTCAAATTCAATAACAGCATATACAGGCAAACAAACGGACTAGGAATGGGCAACCCAACTTCACCTATACTCATGGAGGTATGCATGCAAAACTTAGAGGCACAGTACATGAAGCATCTTACAGCTGAACTAGGCGTAACTTTCTACGCCAGATATGTTGATGACATTATAAGCGTTATAACGAGGGAGAATGAAGAAGAAATTTTGAACTTTTTGAATAGACATCACAGAAATATAATGTTTACAATAGAGAAAGAAGTCGAAGGAAAATTGAATTATTTGGATCTCACCATAAAAATAAACAAATCGACAAATAAACTGGAGTTTGGAATATATAGGAAACCCACGGCGAACGACAAGATAATACATAGCACCTCAAACCATCCAGAGCAACACAAACACGCAGCCCTTAGACAGCTAATAACGAGACTTGAACGAATGGAGCTAGGCACAATATATGCAATCGCTAAAAACAATGGATACGGAAACCAGGTGGTGAATAAAATGAAAAGGAATATAAGGAATAAAAATAAAAATAATAGCAAGCCGAAAGAAAAGGAGAAATCTTGGACTGTACTAACATACACGGGAAAAGTATCGTACAAATTAGCAAAGGTGTTTCAAAAGCACAACAGCCAGACTGCTTTCAAAACGAGCAACAACGTGGGAAAAATTTTAAATAATGGCACAAACGAGGAAGACCAATTAGACAAACAGGGTGTATATAAGTTAACATGCGAATGCCAACAAAGCTACACAGGGCAAACGGGACGGAAAATTAGAACCAGATTCCGGGAACACATAAGAGATTTCAGCAAGAAAACACAAAAACCCAATAGCACACCGGAATCAAACTTCGCCAACCACATGTTCACAAACAAATGCAAACCGCAGATTAAAAACACAGCCAAGCTTCTCCATACAGAACATAAAGGTATACGTTTAAGCATACTGGAGAACATGGAAATATATAAAAAAAAACATTTCAGGGAAATATAATTAACAAACAAACAAATACCGTTTCAGACGCATTATTCGAACCTCTGAAATAAATATACAGAAAAAAGAACATAACACAATAATACTTGGTTTTGTTGTGTTACGGGAGATGTGTAGCTTTTGGAATTTTAATTGTTTTTTAATTTAATTCTATGCTTGTTTGTATTTATTTATTTGCATAAGTAAATGTATATGTTTAACTCTTTTAATTGAGTTCATTGTGCGCTTTGTTTTGTTTTAAATTTTTGTTGACTTATTTGTTTCAAGATAAGCTGGTATCAATTTTAAAACTTGTCAAATTTTAAATATTTCGATAACTGATGAAAAAACAAACAAGCGATCAAAGTACAAAAATAAAACAAAACGTTTGGGTGCGTACATAATTGGACATTTGCTATAATGGAAGCAATCAGATACATATCGTCTATAAAAGTGAAAACATATATTCAATATAATAGTAGTGAAATTAAAATATTTATCGATATTAGAGAAAAATTACAACGGTATGCCCAGCGATTGTATGAGATGACATGTTTCGAAGTGCCCAACTTCTCATCAGACCCCTTCTCGGACACTGGGATACGAACCCAAGTGTCTGCAACAAATATCAATCAACAAACAAAACATAAAAAGTCGAGCACTGCTCCAACAACAATTACCATAAAATAAATATCGTTTGAAATAAGAAGTTTCTTCTGTAGTTTTAATCATTTTCATTTAAAATATAGCGAATTCCATAACAGAAACTACATAATATGAAATTTCAAAGTTTACACAAATTTAAGGAATTAAACTTTAAAAAATGGACATCAAAATCTTCAAATTTTTTGGCAGAATATCCAGAAATATGTTTGAGTACGCCGTTTTGTAGACCAATCAATTTTCGTATAACATTGTGCAAGTTAGAACTAGCTCGAAACTTCTGCTGAATTTTCACAATTTTTTTCGTCGAGGGTGTTGAATGATTTCTTCCATACAACGCATGAAAAAAAATTTATTTTATATGGAAAAAAATACCGCACATCCTTGACAAAAAAAATTTGTTTTTAATTCATGAGAAATTTTGAGGTACTTCTAACCAGCATAGCTGAAATTGAGTGACCTATAAAACTGCGTACTTTAAAATAGTAAAAATATTGATGTAAATTTTTAAGAGTTGAATTAGCTTTCCGGAACTTTTTATAAACTTTGAAATTTCGTTTTATGTGGTTTTTGGTATGGAATGTGCTATATTTTAAATGGGATTATTTAAAGCACAGCTTCTATTAATTTCGGCAAACGATATCCAATTTAATTTCACTACTATTATATTGTAAACAACTGTACTTTTGTCGACGCTATGCCTATATGCCAGTTCGATGCTTGAAAAAAACAAATACTTAGAATTAAAGAAATTTAATTGCGTAGCGATTCTGATCCATACGCTTCGTGAGCTCACTATTTTTGTGGATTAAACATATTGAAAAAGGTGATTTTACACTTGTCGGACTGAAGTCTTCTTGTTAATTGGTGCTTACACTAGATCAACTCTTGATTTCCATATGAAAAATGAAATGAAACGCTGGGAAGACTAACGCCACTCTTCCAATGGAAGCACCATGCGATCTAGGCATGATTTAAAGTTTTGTATCCATAACTCAAGCATGTTTCTTATTTTTACGTTTAAGTCTTTATCATACTATGAGTTTTGCGCATAACCCACAATACCTCACTATGTACCATGTGCACATAAGATTTTCTCACAGTTTGTTCGTTAGTCCTTCTTCTTCCTCTTCTCTCGTTAATAGCTGCTACAAACACATCGCCTTGGGCCCATCAGCAACATGTGCCTATCAACTGTTTTCTACTTTACAGATGCCGAGCGACATTCTTCATTGAAGTACCTGTTTTTTTTACGTTATCTGGAGCAAACTCAAAAAAATGCAATATCTACACCATTTACCCGTCAAAGTGAATGAGTTGATGGATGAAGATTTCGGCCACCAACCCAGCAACGATATATTTTGCTAGATATATTTATAGCTTCTTTTTTTTTTTGATCTAACACGAAAAGTTTTAAAGTCTTCTTCAGTACGTGAAAGATCTATAAAGCAGACAAATTGTCCGCTAATAGGTACGAATATCTAAGCCACGAGCCAAAGTTGCTTAAATTTCGCTTCATAGTCTTTCAAGACCTAACAACACAAAATTTATCTAAGAACGCATTCGATCTCTATTAACCTTCTAAGAAATTGTATGGTTAATGGCACTAATCGATCATTGTGTATGTTGCGTAAAAAAAAAGCACGTCAACATGGAATTCTGTAATCATTATAGCATGCAAATATTTTTTTTTGCTGCCAAAAAATCAGTAAGCAATTAAAATTTTTTTTTTTTTTTTTGACAAAACTAATTTAAATAGAAGAAATAGTTGTTTATTGAATATATATGCTCAAAAACTGAAATTGTATATTACAAGTGTTTATATATCTGCGCGCACACCACTCAACTAAGCTGCGTTATTTTTATCTTAAAGAGCATTTCAAATCATTTTTTTTTTCTCTTTTACCAAGCACCATGTGCGTAAATGCGCACTCATGACTTTCTATTTGTATTATGTTATTTTCAAATTATTTGTTGTTATACTTTTTATATGCTTACTTACATTCCATTAAATTTGTTTTGGTTATTTGTCTACTTAAAAACATAGAAAAAAATATTAACTACTTTGCATGCCAGTCTGTCAGTCTGTAGAGCGTGGCTTATGTACTTAGGTTTTTGTTTTTGAGCGCGCATTAATTTAAGTTGCTTGTCAACATTTTTTGCAGCTGAGTTGACAATGAAATGATATTTGAGTGATGTGCTTGCACATGTGTGCATGGTTGTGATGAGAGCGTTAGTAAAGTATGTAGTAGAAAGTTCGTGTCTTTAGTCTTTTGTTTACTTGAAAACAGCAATCTACAGAAAAAATACTTGTCTTCGTAATTTTTATTGAAATCAGTAAGTTAATGCGCTCTTTTCATTTGTCATTTTGGTACTAGCTTAAATTGTTGCTGCTTGCTTTGAAGTAAAAAAAAATTGAATTGGCGTACAACAGGAGAATAAGCAGCAGGCAATGAAATTACCAGCGCTGATAATTATAGATTCTTAGGTTTAAAGCAACTTATTAATTTTTCACTATTTCTAATGTAATTATTATTAGTTTATTTTTTATTATAAAAAAAGTTTAATGTCTACTATGCTATCAAATTTATAAAGAGACAACTATCAACTTAATCTAATTTCTCAAACAATCTTGTAACGAGTACAAGACCAAGAATAACAAAAATAATAATAGTACTTTTATAATAAAATTATTTTATAAAAATATCATTTAATAATTTGTAAATTTATTTTTTGCTGGAAATTTGTAAATTAGCAACAACCGCCATAGCAATTTTGTTAATCGGTAGGCGGTAAAATACTAGCATCAGAGAATTTTTAGATTGTAAATGCTATCAGACTGTTTCAAGGTTTGAATTACTGGAAAAGGCAGCCTCTATTTCAGTTTCAAGTCTTTAAATTACAATGAAAAATGTAATTCTCATGCTTACACTCACTGAAATAAAATAAGATTTAAAATCCAACAAGTTTTAATGTAAGTAATTAATTAAGCAGCGGCCAGACACTAGCTAAATTAGACTGGGGAATTATATTTTATTTTGATTAAGAGCCCTTGTAAATTTAATTTTACAAGTCAATGAAATCAAAAATGAAGTATATGCGCGACTGACTTAACCTGTTGCCATTATATATACATATATATAAAATTTAAATGCACAACAGTTGCTCAAAAACCAAGAGCCACCAAAATTTAGCTCAAAATATCTCAAAAGATCTCAAAAGTTAATTTAATAAAATCAAAACTAAAACTTTATTATCTTTCAATTTACAACGATTTTTGAACGTATACATCTGCCTTTGTGTCACACAAAATTTAAAATCAATGACTCAAATCAATTGTCAGCAGTTAGGCCTTGATGTGCGGACATAAGTTATTTTAGATTGAAAGTGAATTAAACAAGCAAATTGATTTTATGTGCTCAACACTTTGTTTTCGGGTTTTGAAAAGGTGCATTTTTTACTGCTCAGTGAGCTCACTCAATAATTAACACATATCCAGTAACGTAAAATAACAAAACCATAATCAAACTTCTAAGACTAATTTAATCAAAAACCTTAAAGTGCCTTCACACAAATCAATTTTGTGTTTTATGAGCTGCTACTGTTTTTCTAAACTTCAAGAATAATTTGTAACAAAACCAGAGTCTGCAACATTACTTCCTCGCCACTTCTTTTTTTGTGAAATTTTTTCACAAGCAACCAAAATGCACTTTGGAAAAATGTCTGACAATCATGCGCCAAAAGTAATTTCAGCGAGTAGCTTTTTAGCCGCCAGCACCAACAATAAGGGAAATATATAGTTAACTTTTTATTGTTTGAATTATGGCAACAAAGCATAATAAAGCATAATTACATCCACCGATAGATGGTGGGCAAATACTTTCAAAGAAAAAGGGCAGAATTTATTCAAAGAAATAACTGGACCAACAAAACAAATCGCTAATGATCAGTTTGAAACTGCAATTTATGTGCGTTTTCGTGCATTGCGAAATTCGAACAAACATGTGTGCGTGTAGAATGGCAGCTAAATTGAATGATGAGAAAGTTGGGTTTATGATGTTTTTTTTTGCAGAAAGTACTTTGTGATGTATTTAACTCTAACAAATATTATGCTGAATTTTTGTATAACACTATTCTAACTATATATATATACTAGAAGGCCCGGCAAACTCTAGAAGTATTGCCTATGCCTATCCCTATCACTATCACTAAATACAATCCTAAAAGATCTCTACATAGATCTTACATAGCTCATAGAAATAGTTGCAAAGATATGCATTAAGAAATAACCGGTTTGTATGGGATGTGCCACGTCCTCTTTTATCTCAAACACGTTTTTTCCTGAGATGTTAGAGATTAACTTCGTCAAACTCTGTACCAGTTTTTAGTATTCTGCCACGAATAATTCCGGAGATACGCGGTGCGAAAAATGTCATTTTTATGGGAGGTGCCACGCCCACTTCTCCTTCCTCCCCTTTTTACATGAGCTGTTAACTCCTTACTAATTTTCAATAACCTACCAAAAATACTTCCTGAGATATGCAGTACGGAAAATCTCATTTGTATAGGAGGTGCCACGCCTACTTTTCCCTTTCACCCATTTTCGTTAGGCGTAAGCTATTGGTCTTCTTTAACTTCATATCAATTTTCAATATCCTACCATGAATACTTCCAGAGATATGCTGTACGGAAAATCTGGTTTGTATGGGAGGTGCCACGCCAACATGAATCACTGCTCCAGATTGTGAATCTAAACCATCCTCGAACCTAATTGAGTATAAACAAAAATTCCATCATTATCGGTCCAGGCGTTTAGGAGGAATTTAGTGACAACGGATGGACGCACAGAAGATTTTTATATATTAAGATGTAATTTTACCCCTAATTCTTTGAATTTAATGAACAAAAACCCATGTGCCTGTCTGCGAAGTGCCACGCCCACATATTCCTGTGTGTTGTTTTTCCTATATTTATTTGCACAATAGGCACAGATATAGAAAAGGAAAATTTTGCGTTAACCGCTATGGCTTTTTTTGTAGATTCATTTGGGATGCTGCGAGCGTGCTTCATAAGAGAAATTTTGGCACGTTTTGTTAACTATTACACTAATAATATTAGTCCAACAGAATGATGGATTTTTGGAAACTCCTATTTCTATTCGTTTTCACCATTGTGCCAGCACCGCCAAAGCAAATGATGGATTTGTTTTAATGTGTCCATTTTTGACAATCCGACTGTGTTCATCGGTTTTATTTTCGATACCAAAACCTTAACTGCAAATATACATTAGTGAAAAAAATCTTTGAGTTCGACACACCTCCGCAGATATGTACCTTAGAGTGGGCCAAAAAAACCGTGTTTTTGTTTAGTGGCATACGGAAAATCGAGTCCATGGTCAAAAATGGAGTACAATAACCAAATATGAGTTCTTCTTTTTATTAATGAAAAGGACGTGATCAAAGCCGTTTTTCATTTTCGCTATAGGCTTTTATGAAAATTAATATATCTTATTAATAAAAGACAAGAAGAAAAATAAAGTAAAGAACTAAGGAAGAAATGAGCTATAGAGGTTTAGAACGAGAAAACAAAAGGAGAAGAATGATGAATAGGGGTGCGAAGGGTTAAGTGAAGATGTAGAGGGAAATGGAGCGGTAACTAAAGAGGAAGCGAGAAAAAGTAAGAAGAAAGTACAAATTAAATCTTCTGCGAGAACAACTAGTATTCCAGAACTATAAGATTCTTATGTATGTTTAGTAAAATTTCTCAATATAAAGAAAACACTTAATTCAGTAAGTAACCACGCTCAACCTTCAAAATTTCTATATGTACACAATTTATAAAACTTTTTTAACCTACCTGGCCTGTCTCTTTATAAATTGTAAGGATATTTTGAAGGTAAAAACTCTTTCGACAAGTCTAGGGTAAACTAGGGTGCTTCGATTTTCCTGCATTATTTTTAAATGTTTATTAGTACACGGCTAAAAATTTTAGCTTAAATTTTAAACCATTCGTCGGTTTAAGCAATTTTTTTAAAATTTTGGTAATAAATTCCAAACCTTTCAATTACCTACAAAAATTTTCAATATATATTTTCAAGTCAACGAATTTTTGTCATTGTAATTTTGTGTGCACCGTAGCTCAGTGGGTAGAGCAGACGACTCTGATGTGGAGAGCTATGGTTCGAATCCTGTGAACTGATACAAACGTTTTCTTGTTTTTTTTAATTGTTAAGACATTTCCGGTTTAAAGTTGAAACTATTTGCTTCAGCCTCATTTTCTCGAAAACTAGCATAATTTAAATTCCAAACCAAATTGGGTTTGGACATATATGTAGCCCAAAAAAGTTTAAAATTTAGACTCAAATTTTTAGCCGTGTAGTGCTTTGTAAGTTTAACGAGCTCAAGACCAGTTGAAAATATTTATTTTTCAATTATTATTTTAATTTTAACTAACTTACGAGTATTCTCTCTATCTCTATGGCGCGATATACAACAGGTATATCATCATAAACCTCCTAAGAGATTTTTGCGCCAAGCTTCTCTTCCAATTTGTGGTGTGCCGATTTGAATTTTCCCTACAAATTGGTGGGACCTACAATTTTTTGCCGACTCCGAACGGCATCTACAAAGGAGACGAACTTTTGCTGAGAAGCCTGTCATGGCAGAAATACACTCGGAGAGTTTGCCAAACCACTGCCGAGGAGCGACCCCGTTTTGAAAAACTTTTTTTTTTTTTTTTTTTTTTCAAATCAATTTTGATGTTACCTGTACCAGGGCTCGAACCATGGACCTTCGGTGTGGTAGGCCGGCAACACTACCTTCACACCACGGGTATTGACTTTAAAGAAAAAAGGACCACGATTTCGCAACAGACTAATTCGTATAGTTTTTATAACTTTATAAGATTCTACGGGAAACCAAACCCGTGTACTCGTTATTTAAAAGCCGGGATGTTTACTTTTTTTCCTTTTATTTTTGTTATTATCTGTCAACAGTGTACACGATTTTATATACAATCTTTCTATGTGTATGCCATATATGCTGGACGTTTGTTTTTGTATATTCTCTTTTATTTTTTAAAAGATGCGTTGAACATGTAAGCCGTGCTCCGGTTTTATTTTATTTTGTTATTGATTTTACGGTCTGTCTATTTTACATATTTTGTATGGCTAAAATACCCACATTTTCTTTTTCTTACAAAACTTTATTTTATTAGATACACGAAATATATATAAGAAATTTGTAAAGTGATTTTTTATTATTTTTTAACTTTAATGAAAAGAAGCGCAAAATGCCTTCTGTACCGGATTATGCGGATGCGCCCCTCGCGCCGGTCGGGCGGGATATGGTGGGTAATCCGTTGGGAATTATTGTTATTATTAAAAAAAAAAAAACAAAGAAGTGATTTTTATTAATCACAATTATACAAAAATATTTAATGAGATAGAAACAATTGGTTTCCATTTGATATTGAGGACCATTTGACTCCAATCGAAAAATTCTACTTTGAACTTGTAGATAATTGAGAAGTAAATTGCGGTTAGAACTCTCATAAGTGCATCTGATGACTTTGTTGCGCTACAATCAAGAAAAAGGACTACGCCATATTTTCGTATTTTTTAAATTTTAAAATGCTTCGAAACAGTTTATAATGTAATTAATCTTAAGTTAACATGACCAGTTCAAAACTTCATGATCGCCTGCAAGAAAACGAAATTGCTTTCCTCAGGTTGCGTAGTTACGTTAACTAGTTATGTTAATTGAAGTATTGTTTGAATATGGAGATGTCGGAATAATTTCAGCATACCCTATGAATTTGCTTTCTTAGTAACTAAATTTATACTATAACCTTCAGCTCTTTCTTTTAAATTATTGCATACATTCAACAAACATGAAAACGAAAGGCTGCCTATTTTTCCAACTTCTTTAGTCATATGTTAAAATTAATGTTAGCATAGTAAAGTAGCTGCATAATCATAACTCATTTACAACTTTATATCAATTCACTCCAATAAGGCTTATCCATTTACTCCAGATCTATTCGAACTTTATGCTGTCCTTAAATGGTTGATGTGCTATTGTTTGCTGGCTCGTAGTTTCGATAACTTTCAAAATCACGCATTTTGCATTAATTTGAATGACGTTACGATTTATGTATGTAAGAATCTATTGTAACTGGAGTAACAAAAGCTGATCATTATACAATGAACCTAATATAAATATGGCACGCGAATGGTATTTAAAACTAAATCAAAGAAAGATTATATGCAGTTTCTTAAAAAGGGGAAAAATTGTATATGATGTTATTTGGGGTCTCTAGAAAAATCTAGAATGAAGTGGTTTTATGGTATAAATATGTTTGTGTAAGGGAAAAAATCAAAAATTCATCTGGTAAATCGAGCTTTAATAATTTGTAAGTAAGTAAACCTTCCTTCCTTTTCAAATTTGATTAATACATCTTGGCTATTTCAAACGTTAGAGGGTATTGGCTTTGAGTCCCAAAATTAACTAGCAGCACGAAGCTCGTAAATATCATGACAACATTTGACCAAGGTAGGAAGAAGATCCAGATAAGAATTGAAACTAAAGGATTTTTGTAAACTTTTTTCTTTCAAGAGAGATGATTTCAAATAAGAAACCCAGTAGGCGTAAAGAATACCTATGATGGAATCCCGGGAGCTCTTAAATAGCGCAATTTTCAGTAAGGGCCTTAAATGAATTTTTTGAAGTGATTTTTACCTGAAAGTTTTGAGTTATTACTTTAGCTTCCTACCGCTTGTGATTTTTGTAAGAGTAGGGCAGTTTGAAAATTAGGTGCACCTAAAAAAAAATCTAACTTTGCGACGAAAAAATTATTTTATTTTTCTACATAATCACATTCAGTATATTTCGTCCTGTGTTTCAAGATTTTTTCTTTTCTTTCTACATAATAATATTTTTAAAAGTTTTCGAAAAAGTGATTTGTTTCAGTGATGACCTATTCACTTGAACCGCATCTATTACTACTCTGCCATTTCTTCAGTTTTGGAAACAGGATATATTTACAGGTGGTTCAATCTGTAGAATATACTCTCCGCAGTAGCAACTCGTAACCCATTCTAAGAAACGTTTACACTTGAGGTCATGTATTTGTCATGATGGAACAGAATTGTATTTCTCGCCAAATGCGTTCGTTTATGCTATGGTAATGTGAATGGCGCATCGTGTATCACAAAAAGCGTCACCAAACCTTGTGGGCCTATAGAAAAAGCTAGGGCTTCTTTTCATGTATTCGCTCAGTTGAGATGCCTGTGGCGTCAGCTAACTCACGAAGTTTCGCTCTCCGCTCATTCAATATTATTCCGTGTACGATTTTTGAAGTGACTACTCATTAAGTCACTTTTTGATAACTGAAGCTGACGGAGCAGAGTCGCCAGGGTATGTACCGAGTTATTTCTTGGTTAGCTTGATGTTTTTTTAATGCAGAAAATAATTAATTTTTAAACAGCACATGTAATTAATTATATATATTTTTTTTTTTTCAAAAATCACGAGGCTTTCGGGTTTGAATGACTGTAAAACAAGAACTAAATAACGCAGCTTGCTCAAACTTTTTAAGTCGACTTGTCAGAGATGCACGTTAACACGAGAAGGTTTTAATTTAAAATTACTGGTCGCCAAATTTATGAAATTAGCAAATACTTCTCTTATCGACGAGCGGTTATTTGCAATTGCATTCGACATTATTTTCCTTTTATATTGCTTACCCTTTTTCTTCAGCACTCCCGGTATATATACATATATATACAGAGAGTAGGAAATATTGCAACAGCCAGTATTTTCCATACCAATAATAAAATCAGAGAATTCACCTCGTTGCACAATACTGTCAAAGTCGAACGATTTACGCTTGAAATTAGCATTTTTGCATTATGCAAAATCATGTGCCAAACAACGAATTTCAAATTCAATTTAAGTTGGCAATAACCGCAACTGCATAGCAGAAAAGATGAGCCGATAGGATGTATTAGCATTTTTGTGAGTAATGTGAGTTAAACTTGAAAGTAAAGCAAAGCAACTGGCTAAGCGACAGTACGTGAAAGGAATTTAGTTCTAGGAAGAAGGTTAGCATTAGCCATACACAAATGAACAAATTGAGGTAAACTAAATGTACTAGAAAGAAAACGGCGAAGCGGTGAGCAAGCACTTTGTTAACTTAAAGCTTCTGGGAAAATAAAAATAAATAAAGAATTAAGAAAAAAAACAGCGCCATGCAAATATCAATAAACTAAAACGATATGAGCTCGTATCCACTACTTGCCACAAAATGCGCAAGCACTGATCTGATTGAGTTGAGAATGTTGACATGCTGAGGTGTGGGCAACACCAATACCCGATTGCGGTGTGAGTACATAAATATTTACATACAAAAGGACTAGTATAGTCGCGATGAAAACAATGTCCTTCAAAGTGAATTTGTCGAATTACTAAACCCGAACTGTGCGCTGAAACTCGTACAACTGTTTGTGTGAGAAAAATTTTGTTTAGCATGAAGTTCCTACTTACAAATATTTGTTAAGAAACGTAAAAACATAAACGGTTATGTAAGTTTTACCAGTTATTGTTGCAACTTACCTGGAAAGAAATAAAAATAAAAATTAATTAGTATTTCAATAAGAGCATAGTTTTAAGTTTAAAGAAATTGAAAAGCCTTATATTTAATTTAATTTAATTATTCTATAAATAATTGATGCCACATACAAACACAATTTATGTTGAATTTACTAGAGATGATAATACTCTAAATAAAAGTTTTTGTACCTTTGTGGTTAGATTTGTATAAACTGAAATAAAATTGAGTAAAATAAAATAAGATAAAACAAAATTAAATAAAACAAAGAAAGAAAAATAAATAAAATATAATAAAATAGAACAAGATAAAATAAAATAAAATAAAATATAAAAAAATTAAATAAAATAAAACAAAAATAAATAATATAAAATAAAATAAAATTAAATAAAATAAAATAGAATAAAATAAAATGAAATAAAATAGAATAAAATAAAATTAAATAAAATTAAAAAAAAAATATTAAAAAAAAACAAAAAAAAAATATAATTAAATTAAATAAAGTAAAATAAAATAAAATAAAATAAAACAAAATAAACTAAAATAAAATAATATTAAATAGAATAAAATAAAAGACATTAAATCAAATAAAATAAAATAAAATAAAATAAAATAAATTTAAAATAAAAAATTAAATAAGATAAAGGGCAATAAAACAAAAATAAAAAAGTTAAATAAAATAAAATAAATTTAGATTAAAAAAATTAAATAAATTAAAACAAAATAAAATAAAATGAAGTAAAATAAAAAATAAAGTAAAATAAAAAATTAAGTAAAATAAAATAAAATAAAATAAAATAAGATAAAAAAGTATAATAACATAAAATAAAATAAATTATTTTAAATAAAATAAAATAAAATAAAGTAATATAAAATAGAATGAAATGAAATAAAATAAAATAAAATAAAATAAAGTAAAACAAAATAAAATAAACTAAAATAAAATAAAATAATATAAAATAGGATGAAATGAAATAAAATAGTTAGAATAAAATGAAGTATAATAAACTAAATAAAAACGAAACTGAAAAAGATAAATTAAAAAAATATATATAATAAAAGAAAAATCAGGAAAGGGAATTTGAAGAAATTCCAAGGAAAGGAACAACAAATAAATAAAATAAAGTTTTTTTAAAAAATGCAAAAACAGCCTTAACGACGAATTCATAGTTCAGGAAAGATGTAACAATGACAGTGCAACTATCAGTAGGAGTGCAGTGGGGCAAGTGCTGCTACTTCTCATCGGACGCTTCACTAAAAGTCATCCTGAAAGTGTGTACATTTCTCTCCACTTCAGCTGAAATTATATGGGGTAGTAGCCAACATATGTCTGAAGGGGCATATGTCTGAAGGGTTGTAGTTCTCCTGGTAAATCTGCCATCGCAAGCATTTTTATGACTTGAGATTTCATTTGTTAAAACCTAGAGGTGGAAAACTATCAGATATACTATCGATATATCGATGGTTATATCTATTGATATAGACATAAATTTAAGACACCTCTAGGCAGTTGAAAGCCCGTCATTCTGTCATTAATAAAGTCTCACATTAGATAAAAAATCAATTAAGAATTAAAATGTTAAGATTTCGCACTCTACTGTAACACACACGCACTCACTTGCGTGCATATATGTATGTACATCTTACTTAGCCTCAGTGCTCGCACTCATATTTCACTGGTTGCCGCTGTTGGCTGATGCCTGTCACTGCACAAAAGCGCAAAATGAAGAAATGCTTGTGCGAAAATAATCTACAACAACAAAAGGGTGAGCGATAAAAAACCTCTGAAAGTATATTGAGGTGAAAAAATGCATCTAAATCACTTAGCCGCCACTGAAACAACCTAAAAGCAAGGTAGCTTGACGAGAAGTCAGACAAGAATTGGCAAAGTGTGCGATCGGTTACGAGATCGAGTAACATGAGCTGAGTAATGCGTAACAATATGAAGCAAGAGAAAGGGCTGGGGAGCACAAGAAAAAACTAAAGAAAAGTGAACAAAGAGATTAAACGAAACGGCTTCATTCGGCAGGATGTGGCCATTGCGGACCCATTATGCTTGGCTGCGTGCAAAAGCGCATGCGTAACAACTGCCGACCAAGCTTTCGTTTATTGTTCTTCTTTTGCCTTCTCTCCATTGCTTTTGGCCACCATATGTGGCATGTCTTTTCTGTGTGTAAACAAAAGCAAGTTTCAATTTCAAGTCAATTGACAGCGCCCAGTGGTAAGCAAACATGCACACAACCCCACACACACCACATACTCAAGCATCTATCCGAATTCAATTTTCACAACTGCATGTGCGCTTGCGTGCTTTATGTGCATCTGGTACGTTTTTGGTGCTCGTGTGGGCCCTATCCATTGGGCGGCTGTCGGATGTCTATGCACGCATGCTTACTGAGGGCGACCACTTTTCTTGTATGGCTGTCCATTTGCTTTGTTATTCGCTCCAATGACCGTTGCTTCCTTCTTTTCTTAGGTGTGCTTTTTTATAGTTCTTTTATACCCAGCAGTGTACAGAGGTTTTTAAATGGCACAATGGAAGTCAAGTAGGCAAGGAGAGGGCTGGTACAAACTGTGCCAGATTTGACCTTCTTACCTGGTTATTTACAAAAATTTTGGCAATAACTCCGTTTATCGCAACAATCGATCGTACAGGGGCAAAGTTGCTGATCTCGATAAATGATTAATACATTATAAAAAGGCGGTTCCACAGTAAAACTTTTTGCAGAAATCTCTTAAACTGAGGGCCTAGTTTCCCTTCCAACGGACTTTTAGACAGACGACTAGACCGGGGTGGGCGGAAGTGGCTAAATCGATTCAGTTCCTTGCTCTCATCACGTCGGTATGCTTATTTGTGGGCTCATCTGGTTTTGTTGTTGTTTTAACTCGAATGTCGTGGAAGCGATTTGGTATGGTGGAACCCTCCTTCTGCAAGGAAGAAGAAGGTTGGTATTGGCAGGTGAGAGGCATAATATCCGTAGAACAACCATCAAGTTAGACGTCATTACCATTTTGAATTTTAGTAGCCTACAGGCTAGCTTTATTGCGGGTTGTGGATTCATCCCTTCTTTGTTTCATATTTCCAAACATGGGACTAAAGTTACACCATTTAATGCACATGAAAGCTTTAAATAGAAACGCCTAATCGGAGAAACTGCTTATATGCCGCTATGTCTGAATTTGGTTTCCCAGCAAAACGTATACGGCTGTGCAAAATGACGTTGAGCAACACCACCAGCTCAGTCAGAATCAGGAAGGACCTCTCCGAGCCGTTCGAAACTAAACGAAGTTTCAGACACGGTGACCCCCCATCGTGCGATTTATTTAATTTGATGCTGTAGAAAATAATACAAGCCTCAGAACTACAACGCTCAAGAACCATCTACAGGGTGGCGCAAAAGTAATCCTCCTATCAGAAAATGCTATAAATTTTGCGATTGGCCCCTAAAGTCAGTTCTGTTTTGACATTTGTGTAGTAAACACATGCGAAATACACGTTAATAAACAATGTTACGCTACACTGCTCCAGAACGCGGAATATTGCTGACTATTTATTTGACCAATAATCGGTCGGGGCCAAACGGTTACTGTGAATGGTGAGCGCTACAGAGCAATGATCAACGAGTTCTTTTTGCCGCAACTTGATGAATTGAGATTGGAAAACATGTGGTTCCAACAAGACGGTGCAACAGCACACACTGCACGTGCCACAACCGATATGCTGAACATCGGAAGCTTACTTTTGCGCCACCTTGTATTACATTGCGTTACAAAAACGAGCTTTAGTTCTGTCCTATGAACCAAGTATACTTTCTCGGAAATGGGAGAAAAAATAAAAATACAGGAGCAAAATCGCCCAGGCGGTTAGATGACCATTTAAAGAAGAAAGAAGAATATGGAGCAAAAGCACGGACGATGATAGCCGCAGATGAGTCGGCCGTTGGAGTATTTGAGAGAAAGGTTCTTCTAGAGATTTATGGGCCCCTACGCGATGCCGACGGTGTTTACGGAAGAAGATTTAATGATGAGTTGTATGAGCTCTTCGCAGACATCGACATTGTCGAACGAATTAAAACCCCGCGTTTACGTTGGCTTGGCCATGTAATGCGAATGGATAAGATGCTCCGACCCGGAAGGTATTCTTGTTGAAACCCACCTATGGAAGCAGAGGAAGATCGGGGCCCCCACTCCGTTGGAAAGACCAAGTGGAGAACAATCTGCCATCCATTGGCGTTTCTAACTGGCGTCAACTGGCAAAGGATAGAGTTAGAAGCTCAAAATCGTTTATACGGTTAAACAAACAGCTATTAAGGGGTGTTGATCTATATATGTATGTATGTAATCAGAGCCCACTCTCAGAAAGGGGCAAACAAAAACCCTCATCCTAGGCACTTCAAGATCTACTAATTTTGATTTGTTACCTAAGACAGCATTATTATATATGTATATCACAGTTTTGGAATGGGCTCATTAAAAAGATCCTCGGCATATTTTTTATATAGATGTCTCAGAGCCGTATTTGATGGGTACAATTTCTGAAAAAGTCTTTACCAAGTCCTCGTCGTCATCCTTCCTTAGCTCTGGTATCTTAATTTTTTTTCTGAAGTTAGAAGTAGGACTATAGATACATTCCAACATCTTCTATGGTTTACGCCACTGATACTTGACTTAGAGCCATTCTTTTTTTTTGGAGTGTCCTTGCTACTAGGACGGGAGCTCAGTTAAGCTTGCCCCCAAACATTTATTTGGTGGATATCAGAGAACACTAGCTGCAATACTTCATAATTTGCGAGTTGCTTCAACCGACAAATTAAAAAAAAAAATGCTAGGTATTGGAAATTTCAAGCAACTAAGTAGAATTAATTTGCGCACGCTACGGGGTATGTAATTTTTGCAACCACTCATTCCTCAACATTCTTACGTACTTTTTGTTTACTTTGCACAACACTACGTTTTGTGGTTTCAATTTTGCAATTGAAACTTAATGCGCTCCAACGTACCAAGCGGTGCGCTGCCGTTGCCGTTCTCATCCAACTCACACTGTGTAAGTTGACTTTTGCAACCTTTTGGTGTCGCCTTTGCCCGCCTCTATATATGTACAAGACTTCGCTGTCATGTTGTATGGCGGTCGCTTTTTCGCACTGAAGGCTAATCAATCATTATTTTGCTGCTTTGCGAAACTGTTTTTTTGTCTTTTTTGTTTAATTTCAAATTGCTTTTCCTGCCGTATTTTGTTGCTTTTTTTTGCACTTTGCGGTTGATGTCGTCTTTGTTGCTCTTCTTCTTATTTACTTGGCACTTTATTTCATTTAAAGTTTGAAACTCGTTACATATTTTGCGGCTTTCATCACCTCACTTCGCATCTTCATTTGGTTAATTTTGTAAATGTGGTCACCATTCAAGCAGCAGCCATCGTTCATCATTCGCAGCCATTTCGAGTTTCTAAGTTTATTGATTGCCCGTCTTTAGATTGGTTATTCATTGGCTGCTTGATTGTTTTCTTGAAAGCTTGAACTATTTGCTTGCTTATTAATATGTTTGTGTATTTATGCAAGTGTTTGGGTATTCAGTTGCTCTGCATTGTGTTGAATAATTCAAATTGACAATGCGTCGCGTGAAATTGCTTTTGACAAATAACTGAGAGTTTTGAAATTCATGAGATTCTCTCTGGTTAGCGCTGGATGTTTTGTGGTTCAAATTAAGAGCTTTAAAAAAACCAATGGCAGAAGTGGGTCCAGTCATGATAAATTGAGTTGTTGAAGTGTAAGATTTAATTAGTGGCGCTCAAGAAAACCACCAACTGTTGGCAAGTTTTTACTAAAGCGAACAAAATAAAAAGAAACAGAATAATTGAATTGACTTAAAATACCCGAATACTCGATATATGAAAAAAATTTAAAGTTGCACACAAAAAATTGGAAAAGATGCCATGTCTCATTGGCATCGAAGGTAAAGAACGCCATATTATTAATACTTGAGCTTACTTTTCGATTTTACTTCGTCGTTAGTTTCATTTATTTACATTCCTTTTCTATCTATTCCATTTATCTATTATAATATTAATTAAAATTATTTTATTTAGTTTTATTTTTTTTCATTTTATTTAGTTTTTTTATTTATTTTATTTTATTTTATTTTGTTTTACTTGATTTTATTTTCTTTTTTTATTAATTTTAGTTAATCTATTTTTTTTTTTAATTTAAATTTATATTATTTTATAATATGTTCAGTTTATTTCTTTATTTCATTCAATATTTTTTTCTTTTATTTTATATTATTTTATTTTATTTTATTTTATTTTATTTTATTTTATTTTTTTTTGATTGTTGCTGGAGCAAAGCTCGAATTTTTATGTTTGTTTGTTAATTGATATTAGAGGAAAATTTTTTTAAATTTTATTTTATTTTAATTTCACATTTTTTACCAGAATTTGGAATAGGGAAATTCTACCCGAGGAGCGATTTTTCTCGGTGAAAAAATCATGTTTAACAGCTGAGCTCTTTCAAGAGCCAGTCAGACATATTTGGAGAAAAATATAAATAAAAAACATAAAATGTCCGGTTTTTCTAATAGGATAACATTGTGAAGCTTTACATTTTAAAATACTTAAGGAACTGAAAAATAATAGAAATTGATTTAAATCATTAAAACTTACTGTTCATTTTCTTCTTCCTTTCGATGTGAACCCAAATTCAGATCTCCTTCACACGTGGCACTCTTCTGCAAAGGTACAGGATGCGGCGATGCCAGGTTTTCGCAACTCTCGGTTTCCGTAAATGTGAAACTTATGTCGGTTGGTACATCCTTGAAGGGTTTCATGCTACGTGGCAAACTACGATTGCGCATGCTAAAATTTAAAAATTGCAAATCATTCGCATTTATTTGCAGCTCCTGTGTGGGAGCACCACCACTTCCAGTGCGAGCATTTGAAAGTGTTCCCAAAGCTTCATAATTACTTTGTTTCTTTTTCTTAGGTGGCAACGCTGGCTTTGGCTCCTCCAGCTGCGCAGCCTCATACGGCAAAGAACCGCCAAATTGTTCAGGAGTAGAGGGCGCTGTAGTCAAATGTTGACCATAGTCTGCCATTTGTGTGGCGCACTGCGTATCAACCGCCAATTGAGCTTGCTCCAAATATGTATTATAGTATTTAGATATTTGTTCAGTGGTATTGGGTGCATAATGTTTACCACGCACAACCAAATCACCCAAATGATCGGCATCGATGCCAAATAGAAACGGATCATCCAAAACTGTGACGCGCGCATTAAATTTGGTCGCTTCGCTGCTGGATGGGTTCAACATGTTATGTGTGGCGTTTTTAGCGCCGCGCTCTTTGGACGACTTGCTGCCTGACTTTTCACCACTTTTGATTACATGGCCACGCAGTGAACGAAATAGTTTTTTACCCTTACTCGTTGTTGTAGTGTGGGCTGACGTAGGCGCGCAACTCGCAGGCGTTTCACATTTAGAGGGAAATAGTGGCACTGGTGGCGCTTGTTCATCACCTTCTTTCGCTTTTTGTTTTTTCTTCTTTTTGAACTGTTTGTCTACATCTTGATTATGGGTTTTAGCCATATCGGCGATATTGATTACATCAGCGGTTGTTGTTCTTGTGCCTGCATTGGCATCTGTTTCATCAAATTGCATTTCGATAAAATCGTTAGCCACTGTATCGTAGTCAGCATTCTGCATGCTACCACTACAACCGCTGTCCTTGCCACTTGGCGTTTCATTTTCATTGTCGTTGTCATTTTCGTTGTTGTCCAGTTGTAAGCCATTGGCCATTGGTGTGCCGCCAGTTGAGAGCGCCAGACGTTGCGCAGCCGCTTTACTGTAAACCTGACGATAATATTTTTGTTGGTCGCCATATAAGAAGCAGACGCGCCACCATTGTTTACAGGCTAGCAAATTGGCCGTGCGCGGTACCATTGGCACAGGCTCAATTGATGATGACATGGACTCCATGTTTTGTTGGTGGTTTTTTGTTTCGAATGGCTATTAAGTGGCAGGTCTGTATGTATGTACTTACTTGTTAAAGTTGTTATTGCAAGTATAAACAATTATTTTTTATTTTTTTTTTCCTACTTTACTTTATTGTTATTGCTGTTGTTGTTTGCTGCTGTTTATCTTGTTGCAGGTAGAGCAGCAATTACTGTTGCACGTATTTTTATGTTGCAAGTTTTTTTTTGTCGTTCTGTTGTTCAGAGAGACTTTGCGTTATTATTTTCATTTGTTGCTGCCGTCAATATTTTGCTTCATTTTCGTTTCAGGTTTCTCTTTTATAGTATTTACTAGTTCGTTTTTGAGTCACCCAAAATAATTGCGCGCCACTCTTATCTCGTTGTATGAGTTCGCTTCTTTGTACTGCCTTGTTTCTACGCTTTTTTTTTTTTTGTTAATTATTTCATTATATTTATGTTCCTTTGTCCTTGTAATGCTGTTTATTAACACTATCCGTAGTGATTGTTACTATTTATGGTATGTTAAGCCTATATAAATTATGGTTTGGTTAAAAAAAAGTATGCAAAAAATTTGTTGCGGTCATCGTGATTTGTTGTCACTTTTTTTTTTGCTGGCACAAAAACGTTTGCTTCACCATAGATACTAAATTTAAAATATATCGTCACCGTTTATAAAATAATTAACTAGCATGTTGGAAAGTTGTACCCACAACAAAAGAAAAGTATTGCTAAACATGCTATTGTTCGTTACTCAGAGCTTCATAAACTGACCTTTGGTAAAAAATTTTCCCAATTAGTGCATACTGAAGTGTGGGTTTCCGAATCCTCAACCCTTGTTTGAAAAAAAATTTGACATTTTCTGTGCAATTATGAACTAAAGTTGTGTAGTTCGCGAATGTACTAGTTCAATTGAACGAATCAGTTCACTGAACGAACGAACTTTTTCGTTCAAATGTTTCCAACCTCGTTCAGTGAATGTATTAGTACAAGTGCTCCTGTGGCAACCAGCAATAACAACCAAGAGCGAGCTAATATTGCTTTAGCAACCAAACTCAATATTGGGTTGGAAACACAGCTTATGTGATTCATAAAATTGATATTGTCTCTTATGACCACCATCATATCTGTGGCATAAACGGGAACAGCCAAAGTCGAATTAAGTAAAAATTAAGTTACTACAACCAATGAATTCTCAATATTAAGATATATAACCCCACAAAATTTCATGGCTTTTGCTCGAAAAATGAATGCTATATGAGCCGAAAACCAAACAACTAATGTCGGTTTTCGGCTATCTTGAATTTGCAAGAGCAACTTAACTTAATACTGGTTGAGAAAATAATTTAATCAAATTTCATTTTGTTTTGCAGTCATAGCAAAAGTAAAATTTGATTTCCAAAATAAAATTGCTTGCTTTTAGAAAACTAACGTATTTTGCAATAAGCCAAAAAAATGGTTTAATAGAATAATACTGAAATAGTATATCATAAGTTCGAACCAAAATTTGTAAAAAAAAAAGCTAAATTGCCTATTTTGTTCTATATCTCCTAAAAATATTAATATTATTTTGGAAATCAATTAATAGTCTAAAATACTACTAATTTACTTACATTAGTGTAATCGTCTCAAGTTGATCTCAAATCCCTGATTTCAGGTAACAATTTGAACTTTCAATGACTTTGGCTGTTTGTGCTTATTGCAACTGATATGTGCCAACGCCTTTCTTTTGTTCCCTAAGTTCCTTACCCGCGAATTGATTGAACGTTCGAACGAAGTGAGCAACCTACTTCACTTTTTAAAAAGGAACTAGTTCGTTCGATCATTCAATTGAACGAAATCGAAAACTCTACTATGAACCTATTCAAGCTATCAATTCGAGACCTCCATAATTCACATTGTGAGCTAAAGCTCCCAGTAACCTTACAATTTCGGCACTGCTCCAAGAGTTCATATCCATGTCCAATAATGTTATGATTCGTTTTGAATTCTTTGACTGGGACTTAAAAAATTAATTCACCATTCAGACTTAATTTTGTGACTTCTGATTCTTGTTTTAATCGTTTCCTGTTTTCATCTATTGCTCCTTTTGTATTCTTGATTTCAAGCATTGTAATGCATGCATTGAATGCAGAAGTATTTTTTAGGTGAACTAAAGTCACTTCTGCAAAACTCTTTGAAGCGAGCACCAAGCCTTTCGGCGTTTTGCTAAAAAATATGTGCCCTATAAGAACACCGATCAGCAAGCAAAGTCCCCCTCTCTTACTAAGTATAAGCAGAGAACTTGTTAAACATTCTCTGGTATAAGTAAGTCTTCCGATCTTCTCGCGATAGTCTGTAGCCACGCCAGTTAAGTATGATTGCAGATTTTCCCATCAACCGCTTACTTGTTTGAGAAAGGTATTTCCCATTGAGAGCATTAAATAAATAATTTTGAAATTTATAGAAAAAAATTCATAAAAATGACACATTCCATCATTTAATTTTTATACTTAAACTTTAAATAAACACACACAAACATTTTCCACTCAAACTAAAGAAATTAAAAACAAGTAAAGAAGTCTATGTTCGGGTGAAGCTGAACATTATATACTCAGATGTGAATTTCAGCACCAATGTTCATTTTTGTTTCCGAGCCTTTTTACTCCAGCCTTATATGAAATGTGGGCATGGTTATCAACCAACTGCTTTTTTGGAAGTTTAATGAAAACAAGTTCTGGAAATATATATATGTACCCATTTTCATGAAAGTAGACATACAACTTGTGGAATAAACACCTTCGAAAAAAGTAGAGTAAAATATAAAAGCGAGTGGGCGGTGATTTTAATAATTTTCGTTTAAAGTATAGCGAATTTCATAACCGAAACCATACAAAAAGAAATTTCTAAATTTACACAGAGTTCAGGAAAGTTAATTAAACTTAAATATGGTCATCAAAATTTTCAAATTTTATGGCAGAGTTTGTAGAAAATTTTTGAGTACGCAGTTTTTTAGACCAATCAATTTTAGTACAATATTGTGCAAGTTAGAATCCACTAAAAAATTTCCCTGAATTTTCAGAATATTTTTCGTCAAGAGTGTTGAGTGATTTCTTTCATACAACACATGAAGGAAAATTAATTTTGTATGGAAAAAATACCCAACATCCTTGACAAAAAAAAATCAAAAAACGCAGGGAAGTTTGGATGTACTTCTAACTTGCACATTATTACACTAAAATTGAATGAACTATAAAACTGCGTGCTCAAAAACTTTCTAAAAATTCTGCCAAAAAATATGAAAATTTTAATGTAAATTTTTAAAAGTTTAATTAATTTTCCTGAACTTGGTGTTAACTGAAATTGACTAAATCAAAAGTGGTTGATTTCACGCACATTTTCTTAAACAAACATAAAATAAAAAATTGTTGAATCGACACAACAAATTTTTTAATTATAGGTGTGTTCTCATGAAAAACTTTCTTGCGTTTTCCAAAAATATTTGGTTTCCGTTTACGCCCATTTAAAATAGTTCCTTCGGATGACGGTTAAGGAAACTGCATATCGATTTCAATGAAAACTTTCATCAATATACATAAGTCTATCGTGATACCTCAATTTATTTTTTAAGCTATACCCAGTTGAGTATAAAAAATATTTGAATGAAAATTCTAAATTTATTTCAATAACCAATTTTATGATATTCCGATCGTAAATATGCTGCTAATGGCACATGGCTAATGGCTTGCCATAACTTCTAATTGATGGCTGCTGTTAGAAGGCGATAGCTATTTAACCGAATGGTGTGCTAATAATCAGTACTTGTACCCAAGGTTTTAGTTGCTTTTCGATGAGCTGCATATTTTCCTGGCAAATTCAGCATCAAAGCACATTTCCATTGTGAAGTAGACACGCAGCTGAAGGAGAAGAGCAATAGTTGAGAGAACCGTAAATAGCTGAAAGAAATCAGCTAAGAGTGTGATTCGATTGAATTGATAATGCCAGTGAATGGAGTGATGCACCATCACGAAATCACCACCATTTCGCTGCTAGTACCCTGTAAGAAACGATGGAGCACCAGAGTACTCCAACACTTATCCTCATTCATATAAAAAAGGTGGTCCAATTTACATAGCGATGTCCGGTGATTGGATCACCTAATCCTACTCGGAGTACCATTTACTTTGCTTCCGGATAGTCTATAGAGCACATACGTTGGAGTACTTTGAAAATGCTGCCAAAAGATTACTCTATAGAGTATTCTAGACGAAAGCGAGAAGGGAGTATGTGTTCTTTTGAGGACCACCTTCTCCCACTCTCGCTTTGCTGTTGAATACTCCATTGAGTAATCCCATGGGAGTATTTTGATAGTACTCTCACGTAGGTGGTCTATAGAGTATTCAAAAGCAAAGAAATGGAGTACTCCGAGATGGATTAGGTGATCCAATCACCGGGCATCGCCATGTAAATTGGACCCCCGTTTTAAAAGGAATGAGGATAAGTGTTGGAGTAATCTGATACTCCTTCAGGAGTATTCTTGGGATGAAGCAACGGAGTATTTCCGTTTTTTGCAGGGTATGACCACATACACATTTACATATGTGCAATTTAAATGTAAATTTTGAAGGAAGGCACGTACGATCACGGATGATGATGCGATCACATTTCAATGCTATGCGTAATGAGAGAAAAGCAGCAACCGTTGAAGGAGCTAAAAGCAAAATATCGAATAAACTGAAGAAATAATAATAAAAGACGTGCTATCACTGTAATTGCAATATCGTAAGAATCAATTCTATAGCGTGCATCATGACACACCCAGTAGGAAACATCTCTAGTTCAGAACTGGTGTGCTTCTGGTGCATTCGGGATCAACTGTTGAATTTAACTTGGCGATAAAAATTGTCCCTGAAGCGTTGCCTTTCAACTTTTTAAATACAGTCCGTTTATTGGCACTATTTCGTTGGTTTTGAACCATTCCAAAATTCTAAATATTTTACCTAGTATTTATTTTCCAAGAATTCAGCAAATAATTGCGTACGAATTTAGAATTTTTTTTATAGAACATAAGATCTAACTTCATATTTTTATTATATTTGCTCTAACAAGATCTGTTAAATTATAATTTCAATTGTTCTCTAAAAGCAGTAATGTATTTCCAGTATAAAAAACCAGCAATCATTTGCCATTAAGCAAAATTTAGATTTGTTTTCATTATTTATTGCTGGTTTCTGAAAAACTTTGCATAAAAGTTTTAAAATTAACAATTTTTTACTTTATTAAAAAAAAAATAATAATAGTAAAATACATTTTATTTGTTGTTTTTTTCTTTTATCATTTCGCCGTAACTTTACAAAAAGGAAACTATCTACTGTAATAAATAGAAACCTTGGAATTATCTGGAAAATAATCATAAAAAAAATATAGAATACAAAAAATATTCCCATTATAAAAAACTTTAATGACTATAAATGAGGTCAAGTCCAAGAAATTTAAGAGCGTTCCCTCAGCCGTTAGAATTCCAGAACCATTATTTGTTCTAGTGTCAACAAACTGTTCGCATTTTAACTAAGAATATTAGGTTTGTTTTAAACTTTTAGAACTTAAAAACTTTTAAAAATTAATAAAAATTTTGTTTTTTAAAAAAAATTAGAATTTTTATAAAAATTATTATTCTTGGCTTATTCAAACATTAACTCAATTGTTGGTACTATTTTGTAACTGTAAAATATAAAAATTAGAAATACGAATTGTGTTTTTTTTTGGTTGACTTTCTAAAAACTCTACCTACGTTTTTAAACAAAACCAAGAAAAATCAAAAATTACCAAAAATAATTGAATGAAATGATATTTTTTTATCTTTTAAATCATGATAGTTTGTTTTTTATTTTTATCAAATGGAAAATAATCATTAAAAAAAGCATAAAATACTCAACTATACCGGTACTCATTACGATTAGTAATCTTATAACTTTAAACGAGTTATTCTTGTATATTTGTATATTTGTATATCCACTACTATCTCAGGAACGACTTAGCCGATTTGGATGAAATTTGTTTTAAGATTTTATACTTTGGTGTTGTCACTTGGGGTGGTTCACAGGGTTGCCACCTATATCAATTTTTTTTAAATGTGAGCCAACATATGGGAATATGGGTATCAAATGAAAGGTATTTTAGACCGTATACCAACCAAAGTATTTTCGAGTAGGGTTGCCACCTGACCGCATTTTATTCATTCCTTCAGATATCGACTACTATCTCGGGAACGGCTAAACCGATTTCGATGAAATTTGGTATATGGATAGTATGCTTCCTTCTTAGATTTTCTACTTGGATGTTGCCACTAAAGGAAGCTTAGAGGGTTGCCACCTTTCCCAATCTTTTTTAAATATTAAGCAATATATGGCAATATGGGCATCAAGCGCAAGGTATTTGAGGCCGTATACCAACCAGAATATTTTTAAGTAGGATTGCCACCTAGGGTTGCCTTAAGTGACTTTTTGTGGTTAGTGTTCGATATTTTAGAAATCTATTTTGGAAATTTATGCTCTTGGTAAGTAAGATTATGCGACAAATTAAGGAAATTGTAAGAAGAATCATATTTTCAAATAAATTTAAAATATGGTTTTGAACTAGTGAAAATATGTGTACTATCGAACTCATTTAGCATTACTTCTGAACCAGAAATGTTTTTTCTTAGTTATTCAGGATAGGACAGAAGTATAAACAAGACGAACTGCGCATGCGCATGAACTGTGTGACGCATCTAAAAAGTAAGATGCATGTAACAAGTGAAGGAAAATAAAGGTTAGTACAAGACACAAGAAGAGAAAAACATGTAAGGACGGGAGTGTCTTAAGCTGTCCAACCTCTCATGAAAATAGCTTAGCTAGAATTTTGTTGTTTGGTTGAGAAGTAGCGCATATCTTATACATTTTTCAGTTTGACTTTCCTCTCGAAGTATTTTCTCTATATAGGACCTGGCGTTAACGCCACAAATTATGTTACTCTGGAACGCAAAATAAAAGTTAGCCAAAACGTTCAAAATACAGGTTTATACAACTCTTGAATTAGAATTCTATAAGAAAAATATTTCAATTCCTATGAAATTATCTAAATGAATATGATGATGAATGAAATAAATTCTAAGCGTGCTATAGGTATGAAATGCATTATATGGCATTTCATGTTGGTAAAAGATATAATAAGCCTAGTAACTGGCGGTCTCTATAGCGTCCAATCATTGCGCAGTAGTGGCCCCTATTGTTGCCAAGCAAAAGAGGGCAACTAAATAATAATGAAGCTTTCGCAACAAATGACTGCCAGACTTGACTGATGGCCTAACTGTTTGACTGACGTACTGAGTAAGTGCTTGCAACAGCAGCTCACTGTATTTAAAAGATAGCTACATCACATTCGAATTGTAGCCACCACTAAGTGATCTTTTTAATACGGAAGCGCTGTTTGATATACATAAGAATCTTGGGCGGAAAATGTACTTCGTTCAGCAGTGAGCCAAAACTTAAATTAAGCTTAGTTCATTGCAAACTATTAGTTGTATGTAAGTGTAGTATGTTGTTCTGAAGATAAATCGGTCTGCTTTTTCTAGTTTATAAACTTTCGAAGTTAACTTCTTAGGGGGAGTTGCAAAAATTTGATTGAGAGTTGAAATTTGAAGTTTTTTGGAGTAGATACGCATTTTTCACTGATGCAACAGAAATAAAAAATTGTATTTAATTGATTATTCTAGTAGAATTTAGGTAATATATAATATCTCGGCAATAGCTAATTGTAGCGGAATTAGCAGAGTTCGGATCATTTCGGAACAGTTTTCAGGATTTTTTTGGGAACATTTCGAGACTTTTTCGGTATCATTTCAGAATTATTAGAAGATTGCTTTCGGGACCATTATCGTGGCTTTTTCGGCATCATTTCGGGGTAACTTCAGGATAGTTACGGATTTGTTTTCTAGACATATACTCCTACCGAACCAATGCTAAAATGATTCTGAAAAAGTTCCTTTCCTTAAAGCATAATTTATTAACTAGCACACTCGGGTCCGCTTCGCTGCGTCTCAGAACTTATAATAGGCTGAGTCCGATTTTAATCTTTGTATCTCCGAAACCAGTTGCGATATCGAAATTGATAACATCGCTTATTGCAGCACTCATTAGCACCTTTCACTTGATACCCATATTGTACTAACACATTTTGTGTTGCCCTGGTCCACGTACTGGTCGATAAACTCAAAGCCAGTTGGGTTATCACAATAACGGATATCTCTAACTGTAAGTTAGACATCTAGTAATGCAACAGTGAAAATTTCATTCAATACTATTTAGCAGTTCTGTAGTGATGCTGGCCCAAACATACAAACAGACAGCCAAAAATTCTAAAAACTGTTGATTTGGATTTTTTTGGCTTAACAATTATCCATTTTATAATTTTTTGTTTAAAGTCTGCAATGTACAGACATCGACGTGATACAACTTTATTATATATATAGAGATAATTACAAATAAAAATTTGGATTTTTTCCCAGATAATCTTGGTCAGTTGAGCGACGAACAAGGTGAACGATTTCACCAGGAAATATCAGCGATCGAAAAGCGCTTTGCAGGAAAAAACCAGGTTGAGATGCTCGCTAATTACTGCTGGTCGGTCAAACGTGAAACCGATGACTTATCTTATAAACGCAGAAGATCCAGCAAACATTTTTAAGTCAAATTGTTTATATGTCGATATCGTTCATTGTTTTGTCCAAAATGTATCTCATGAGTGTAAAATTTTATAAAAAATATATATGTTATCAATCTAACTATCCCTAAAAACGACTATCTTTTATTTAAAATTATAATTACTGTTCTTACAGTTCACCACTTTCACACAGTACCCCTGTAGGGCGCTTGAAACCAAAATATTCAATTTTGGATTATGCAGCCTAACTTAAAAACTGGAAGTCCTTTCCAAAAAAAAAAAATTGGCATATTTAAGTAGTGAATGCCTGTCGATGATATATGTCCAATAAATATCATTCATTGCCAATTCATACCAAAAAAATGACGTCAAAATCGGAAAAACTGAAAAATTTTTCAAAAAATTCAACTTCTCGCGTGAAAAACATGTCATGCTCTTTTCAAATGAAAAGGTTTTTTAATGAATTTTTCTTTACGAATACACTGAAAAAACGGTTTTTTGACCTTAAAACAAGATCGTGGGGGTGTTAGGAATTTTCGGAACGGTGTTTCGTGTATAATTCGATCAGATGAACAATCTCTACTAGGTCGCTTCAAAAGTAAAAAATCACTGTGGCACTGTGTAATTATTATGATTATTAAGCTTTAACTAGCAGGCCTGTTGTTCTTGTATCACCGATAATTAACAGGTCTAACTTGAACAAGAATGAGTTATCAACGCTTCATTACACATCTAACCCAGATCAGTCACTCAAAATGTGAACTTGTTCTTGTAATTAAGATTTGATGGAATAATTTTGTGCTCAACATTTAAAAAACTGAAAGAATTTGAACATATTTCCGCTATGCAGTATTATTTAACCAGTGACGAACACATGTATATCAACAGGAAATAAAATTTGAAGTAAAGCGTACATTATACTTTTCAACATTGAATTCAATTCTCGACCCACTTCTTTCACTCATTCCATCTAAGATAACTAGATATCAGAAACAAGTTGTCTAAATAAATTTCTTCACTTTAGCACACGCCAGCGCATCGGTGTGTAATGTTCATGTGCTAAATATATTTACTTTGCCAGCGAGAGGCAGCGATCGTCTTACAGATCTAACACCTCCATTAATTTTATGCGCATCTTTCTATTGAGCCAGCGCACTAATCAACGTAGAGCAATCAACAACAATTACATTTGCATTTTCCTGCTCTATTTAGGCACTGTAACTCTATTTGTAAAAGTTGTAGCTATGCACCACCTGAAAAATTCCGATTACTCAGACAAGTCCAACGATCAACATTTAACACAAAATCGTACGATCAATGTTTCTCACAATGTTTAACATGTTGATATTATGTACGGCTAAACTGTGACGAGCTTATGTTTATGTATTTCGTTAGGATGCATTTGTGAAGTCAAAGCAACTAGTTGTAAATTGTATTGTTAGTAATAAAAAAAAAAAAAAAATAACTGGCGCGAAATATGCCTCCTGAGAACATTAAGGCCGAGCTTCTCTCTCTACCAATTTGTGGTATGCTGCTTCTAATTTTTCTACAAATTGGCGGGACCTACACTTTTTTGCCGATTCCAAACGGCATGATGAATTTTTGCTGAGAAGCTTTCCATGGCAGAAAGACACTCGGAGAGTTTGCCAAACCACTGCCGAGGGGCGACCCCCTTTTGAAAAACTTTTCAAACCACTTTTGATGTTGCCTGTCCCAGGACTCGAACCTTGGACCTTCGGTGTGGTAGGCCGGGAACACTACCGCCACACCACGGCGGCCGCCATTAATTTATTTGTATATAAATATCTCCCTGCCAACAACTGCTAAACACAATTTTTCGAAATACCAATATATGCACATTTTATGTTTGAAAAATTTGCGTTCAAATAGACAGACAGATGGATGGAGAGACGGACGTTGCTAAATCGACGCAGCTCATCGTCTTTATTATTTCAGTTTACTTATTGATGAGCCCATCTCTTCTTCTTCTCATACTTACAAACATTTCATATTCATTAAAGGTATGAAAATCAAAAAAGGTATATAACTTCCCTATTGCAGTGCGGTATTAACAACTTGCCCGGATATTTTACTTGTGTGTTTTCCGAGATGCTTAATTTTTAGCAAGAGAATACAACATACTATTTAAAAGCAGCTGACATACATTTTCGCCCAATATCGTTTCGATAAATACATTTTTGCCGGAGCTTTGGCATAAAAAGTATTGTGTAATATAAAAGGGGCGGGGCTACGCTCATTTTCAAAAACTTCTATTTTTCGACTTTCTTCGTTCACGGACACTGTGAAATTGAAATATAAATGATATAAAGCTTTTGTACGCAAAGTTATTGCCTATTAAATATATCTATGATCCTTTTCAAAATCTTTCGTATAAAAGTGGGAGTGGTTTTTAACCGATTTCGCCCATATTTTTTCCGGAACATACCTTGTATTAATATAGATATGTGTGCTATACCTTCTGAGCTCGTTTCGATATCTTGAACAGTTTTTTATTTATGATTAATATTATTTCTAAATTTGACTTAATCAAAAGTGTGCGGTGGCAAACCCATTTTCCAAAATTTCTTGAAAAATGTATGTTCTGCCTTAACATTAATGTACACACCAAATTTAAACCTTATAAGTGTATTATGTACTGAATAATCCCTTTTTGTATTTTCGAAAATATTCTATAAATAAGAAGAGGGCGTAGCTATCATCCGATTTCGCCCATTTTTAATAGCGCTCGGAGATGAGTGCCAAGGAACCTGCATACCATAAGATATCTCAAAATTTACTCAAGTTATCGTGTTAACAAACGTACGGACGGACATTGCTTAATCAATTTATTTTTTCCTCCTGAACATTTTGATATATATAAGTAAATATATATCTCGATCCGTTTGTGGCGTTACATACCACCGCTAAGCGACTAAAGTTAATAAACCTTGTGTGCGTAGCACTACTAGGTATAATAACTTTCAGTGAAACTCGGTAGAGATAAATCTCAAGTTTAATATGACGGACGCCTATAAGCATGCTACATTTATTACTGTGTCGGTCATGTTATCAGTAGTGAACATTTACGTCTGAGTGTTCCTGCAAGAAAAACGATTACTCTAGGCTGAATTCGAGAGGAGCATGCTACCAGTTTTGATCTCCTTGTGTGGGTTGAAGTGATCATTTTAATTTGAGCATGTTATATGAAGAGACTAACTGGTCTATTCTATGTGTAAAAACGTAGTGTCGGACAAGTTTACTTTCATGACCTAAAAGTAGGCTACAGAAATTAAAACTGAATTATCCAAACTATGCCTATTACGGTCGCACGCTTTTTTACAAAGGTATGATAAAGAGCTAATTAGATTATACACTTTAAGCCCACAGGATATTTTTTTTGGAAATTTTTGAAGATCGCTTTGGTTTCAACCTTGATGCGAAAGCTAGTAGAATCCCATTCTTGAGGCGGACTGATCTGCAAACAATATTTGTTCAGAGTGACCTGCATAGCCTAGAGAAATGGTGGTATATTTAACCGAAATACAGTATTCTCTTAACATGAAAATAGTTGTTTGGAGCGCATTTCTGATCACACTCCCCTAATGTTATGTTTAGATCTCCAATAATCTGATTTTAGGCTTCATATTTCACCGGCTCTTCTATAAAGAAAGTTCTTGAGATAGCAGTTTGCTCTACGCGGAAGTTTCCGTCATTTATTGCCTTAAACTTTCGTGACATTTCCTTTGATTTTTGAACTTAGACTTTGACTAGGTGCAACCAGTTCTTGAAGCCCATCTCCTGAAACACCCACGACAGTCCAGAGAAAGTTTATCTGTTCTTCTGTGACGAAACCTGAAATCTTTGAGAAAGATAATCGTATTATATTCCCTTCTTTAAAAACAATTTTCTCGAATGCAGAACCTAGCGAAGCAGAGCTTGCCTTGTAACTATCCGGAGCTTTACTTAAAAAATAATCCAGAGTTGCAGAGGGACTACAACAGAGTGGAGTACGATATGATGAGTTATATAAACAAATTAAAAGCAATTTAGGCGCCATATATAGGCGACAAATACTGCTCACACTTTAATTTAGGAACAAAATATCGCACTCAAGAACATAATTTTTAGAATAATGGGGTATGCTTCGTCTTCAAAAAAAAAAACTGCAACAGTCGCAATCTATTAGACCTCCGCTGGAGACTTGACAAATATTTCTATATATAATCCGATCAAACCCAAATGATCCAATGAGTTTGAAGTTTTTTACTTTCGGTATGAACTAGTAATAGGGACACTAAACCAAGTAGGTGTTGATTCAGAAGTTTCCCATTCAACAAGCTTTACACATTTTATCGGAAAATATATCAGGCGACGTAGTCCTTCCCCTCCTATTGATTCTAAGGTTAAAGCAACGACTTCACTTGCATATCAAACTTGAAAAAAGTGCAGCTTTCATGCATGCCAATTTAAATGTATCGGTACTAAAATTTTTCTTCAACAGTGTTGAATTTTTTAAGCAAGGTTTTCGAATTGTTAAGATATTTTTTTAATGTCATATTCAAAATTCATAATTTTGACATACGCAATTTTTGTGAAAAAATTTCCTAAAAAATTGAAAAAAAAATTCTTAAAAAAACTCAAAACATTTATAAAAAATTATTTAATTTGCGTTATCAGTTTTCTTTGTTCTTACTGAAATAACTTACGTTTTAAATTCATAAAAAAATATTCAAAAACCTAATTATATATAACAAATTTTGAAGTTAGTTTTTAAAAAATTTCTTCAATTTAACTGGTGGAGAAACGCGAACACGCGAATGCAGAGACCAATGGCGGGATTGCGGAATTATAGATTCAGATTCCGAAAATACCGTTATATTTTATAGCCAAGAAATTAGCATCCCCAATGTGTACATACAGCTGTGCTCAATACAATAGTAGTGAAATTAAAATAAATATCGTTCTACGAAATAAGATTTAAAATATCAAAATCTTCAAATTTTTTGGTAAAATTTGTAGAAAATTTTTGACTACGCCGTTTTGTAGACCAATCAATTTTAGTGTAACTTAGTGCAAGTTAGAAATCGCTCAAAAATTGCCTTTAAATTTCAGCAGTTTCTTCGTCGATGGTGTTGAATGATTTCTTCCATACAACGCATGAAGAAAAATTAATTTTGTATGGAAAAAAATACCGAACGTCCTAGACAAACAATTTTTTTTAAGTTCAGGGGAAATTTTTACGTACTTCTAACTTGCACATTATCATACTGAAAATGAATGAGCTATAAAACTGCGCCCCTAAAAATTTTCTAGAAGTTCTTCCCAAAAATATTGAAATTTTGATGTAAATTCTTAAAAGTTTAATTTGTGTAAACTTTGAAGTTTCTTCCTGTAATTCTATTATGGAATTCGCTATATTTTAAAAGAAAATTATTAAAAACACAGCTTCTTTTTATTTCGTCGAACGATATCCAATTTAATTTCACTACTATTATATTGAACACAACTGTAGGTATGCATGTGAGACAGGTGTATAAAATTTGATCTCTGGCGGAAATCTGTACTTAAAAATCATCAGCAACTGCTACAATGTGCCAGCTATCTGCGAACGTATTCAAAACATTGCTACAATCGATTTCTACTGCTACTTAATTTCTTAATTTTTACCTTTTTCACTCAAAGGAAAGTATCAAATGACGCCGTATTTTACTTTTTTCTTGCTTCTTTATTGTATTTTTACATACATACATATCTACTTTTAATATCATTTTAATTAAGACCGGTAAGTTGATTGGTATGAGTTACACTTGTATGTTTGTATGTATGTACGCATAAAACTGATAGCAAGGCAATAAAATGCGTTACGCATGCGTATTTTGTTGGCATTTGAAATGACTGCATTTGAACATTATTTGCTTTTGATTTATGAAAGTTAATGATCTAGTTGAAATTTGTATTTTATATCGCCATTTCCTTTAGTCGGGCAATTGCGCGTGTGGGGCAAGCGTAGCTACTATGGAGTCGCTGTTATTTAGTAATTTTCTAGATTGCGTGATAGAGTGTCTAGGCCAGTACACTCCGTTGTTATAGTTAAAATAAATATAAAAAGCTGGATTAATGTGTGTTTCATCGTAAGCGATACTTCAAGCATTACTTGCTTAGAGCTTCTCGGAATTGTTGAGCTCGCTAGAGATAATTTTAGTGTATAAAATGATTTTTATGTGGTCTCGTTTAGTTTACTTTATTTGAATTAGCTCTAATACTAATCATTATCATCATAAATTTTCGCTTAACCGTATATAATAGCTAGAGCGAATTTGACCATAATACGAGAAAATAGGCAAGCAAAGCATTGTTTAGTAACTCATTAGCAACTAGTTCTCATTTCGACAGTTCTAAAGCAGCTACGCTTTAGCTAACTCTCAACCGATTTCATTTAGTATGGTTTAGGCGTAGGTTTGATTGTGGATGGATAATTACCGATATCCGATCAGTGTGTTTTGATTAGCGCGTTTGTAATCGGTATAGAACGAAATACGAAATGTCTAGCTCTTAGACCTTTTTTTGCGGTGTAAAATCACAAACTTGCTTAATAAGTGACTGACCTCTGTTATCTAATTACAATTAGAATGCCAATTTTGAATCTTCTATGATTAGAAACACATTAGAGAAATACAAAAAGTTTCAGCGAAATCGGCCAGCCACCAAGAAGTTCAGTGACATACCCTCATATAATTATACATTAGGTTGTTCCAATTTTTTTTTTCTTTTTACTGATACTCGCTTTAATAGCGGCGAAAAAAATACTATCATCACTAGTTTTGATATTTTAGGGCTGTTTTCTTTTTTTTGCTTCAAACCTGCAAAATTGTTGAAACAAAAAAGTCAGCTGCATTATAATTTTGTAGGTAATTAAATTCCCCACAAAAAAGTTATGCATGGAAACTTTCGTCAAGTGGGCCATTCCAGAGAAATCGAACTTAAACATTGGCTTTGTTTTTTTTTTTTCTATTTCCCTTTTTACTTTGAAAATATGACAAAAACACAAAAATGAATGAAGTAAATGCATAAACACAAACTCAGAAAAGAAACTTTATGGTGTGAAAGTTGCTTCAGAAAGATTTTTTTACAAACTTACTTTTCAAAAGTAATCATTAAAACTAAAAAAATTAAAATTTGGTTCATTTTGTATACCAACAATTGAATTGTTGTTTTTACGGCATGTACGTTAGCAAAGTACCATGACTATAAACGAGCTCAAGGCCAATAACCATAATTTTTCTTTTTATTTATGAAAACTATTATTTTTTTTTATTTTTTTTTATAATTATTTTAAATTAATTATTAAACGTTTTTATTAGAATAGATGTATTTATAATTTTTTTTTTCCCCAATTTGTGTCCTCTCAGTGGCATTATTTGATAACGTACATCATCTATAATCATTACTTTGTTAATATTATTGCTTCGGATATACGAATTTCATGAAAAATTCAAGCTTAGAAAAGGCACGCCTGAAGAAATTTTTCATTTAAAACATTTTGGTGTGGAATTGAATATGCTACAAATATGTATACAGCTAAAAAATTTTATTTCAATGGTTTGGCAGTTTTGAAGCAAAATTAAGATCAGGCAGGATAATAGCGAGTTTTTTTCATAACCATTAAGCGACTTATACGAATAAAATAACAAAATACATTTTTTTTTATTTTTTTCCAAAAACAAATGTGAAGAGAGCAACCGAACTTGTAGGCACTTCTGCTTGCTAATTTTTGTCTTGCTTAAAATTTAAAAATAGTTCTAAGTAAGCAGAAAAACACGTATCTAGCACAGAGTGACGCATAAAAACCTGCCAATATTATGTTCACTTTTAAATAACTTATTTTGCGCCAATTTGTAAAAAAAAAAAATATTATATAATTTTCGCAATAACACTTTTTTTGGGCCCAGTCTAATACACATACATATATGCATTTATTAGAAATACAAATAAATACCTATTTAACTGAAGCAGTAGCTCAATTTGAACTTCCGACACATTGCCAATTGTTTGCACGCCAACTTAGGCTTAATGATCGCTGGACATGCAATCCAATCGAGCCACTCGCAATATTCTGTGATTGCCATGCGCCATGCGCCAAACATCAAACTAAATACTTGTAGTTAGTACTTGACTTCTTCATTGCAAAAGAACGATTTCAGTTCAAAACATATTCATACATATGTATTTCCAGTTGACAAACAAGCAATTACATACAAAGATAATCACTGCGATACAAAAAACGATCGACCAAAGAAAAATTCGTTTGCAAACAACTTTTGGCAGCTGGGATGGCGCTAAAGGCAATGCAATTTATTGTTCTATTTTATGATATTCTTCTCTTGTTAGTTAATTTTTTTTTTGTTTTTGTAACATTTGCATGCAATTCTAGAGCTCTGTTTTACTAAAGAAAAATGTTGTGGCTGTTAGCTTAGCGCACGGCAAGTTGCCGTTTGTATGACTACCAACATTGGTTTGGATGTTTTTTTTTCTTTTTTTTTTGTATAACGACATTTATAAAAGACTATTACTATATGACCCCAACAACAACTAGTACGTTTAGCAGTCAGTTGTGTCTGCCAACGGGTATGCAATCAATCATTTTCACAATTGCCGACAACCTTAACAATTTATTATTCCGTTTTCAACGCAAAAGTGGAACAACATTTAATAAGCCGTTTGATGGCTTAGTCGTAATACTTTCCTCCTCTTTGGCAATTGGTATTGTGTGCTGTATACATAAATCTATACAACACTACATGGCCAAAAATTTTAACATAAAACATTTGTATCAGTTGGCAGGATTCGAAATGACGCTTCCGCATCAGAGTCGTCTGCTCTACCCAGTGAGCTACGGCGCATACGAAACTTTAATGAGAAAAATTCTATGACTTGAAAAAGCTTACAGAAATAAATAAATTTAAAAAAATGTTGACTCTTTTTTCAGTTCAGTTTTAAATCTAATTCGCAATAAATTCAAAATTGGTGTAGGTAATTAAACGGTTTGGAATTTATTACAAAAAAGTTTAAAAAATTGCTTAAACCGACAAGTGGTTTAAAATTTAGGTTAAAATTTTTAGCCGTGTAGTATTCAAGCTGGCGATTGGGTTTGGTTGCAATTTAGTTTCTAATTTCGGTTCAACCTAGGCTAACAAATTTAAAATATCTCTTAAAGTCTTTATGGTCCCTATCATGAGATGCATTCAATGTTCGAAACCTCCGGGGAGTGTTTTTGTCGTTAAAAACAAAAACAACATATTTTTTTTCTTGTATGAGCGTCATAAAACTAAATAAAAATTCGATCGATTAGATTTATAGGCAACAGTCGAACTTCGAATTAATCTCATAATAAGGGCCTATGTATGTGACTGAACTCCTTCTTAACGCCTGGACTCATTTTAATGAAATTTTTCTTCGCATTTAAGAGAGTTGGAGAGCATTTTAGATTCAAAATTTGATTTTCAAGGTAATTATTATATGGGGATATGGACTAAAATGTGGACTCGGGTAATCCTACAGCGTGTTTGGAGGGGTTGAGGTAGAGGTACAGTTAGGTCTAGAAAGGATGATTGAGGTAGAGAAATAGAAAAAATAATATTTATAGGAATATGAATAGGAGAAAATAGGAAGAAAAAGTAGAAGAAGGGAAAAGGTCAGAGAAGGGAGAATAAAATTAAATGAATGAAAGAAGAAAAAAAAGAAGATGGTTAGACAGAGTGAGAGGAAGCGACCGATGAGAAGCGAAAATACTGGTTATGTATATATGTTGGTTTTTTCAAAATTTATATTCTTTTTGAAAATTAAATGTGAACTTTTTTCTTGTGGGATAGCCACCGAAATTATGAGCGTTTATAAAATTTTCGGCTTTCTAAATTTTTTATTGCAATCAATTTAAAAATAGTTTAGGCAAGCAGGCAAAATCTATCTATCTAGATGAATACGCTAACTCATTTGCAAGCACCTTTAACTAGAAGACCAGCAGTCTTTTTGACAATCCGACTGCGAACTGTATAGATCATACTACCGAAACCTACTTCTTCAGTAAAACATTTATTTAATAACTAGTAAACCCGGCCCGCTTCCCTGAGTCCAGAACTAATAATAGACTGAGTACGATTTTCATCATTATACCATATAAGGGATAAGATATGGAACTTAATTACATCGCTTATTGCAGCACTCACTGTCACCTTTGATACCCATATTGTACAAAGCACATTTTGGATCACCTTGGTGCACATATCGGTCGATATCTCCGAAACTGGTCGAGCTATCGGAACAAATGATATCCTTAATTTTAAGTTAAACGACTAGCACTTTCAATTCCAATTAGCAGTTTTTGAGTGATGGGAGACCAAACATACAGACAGACAAAAATTCTAAACACTGTTGATTTGGCTTCTATTGGTTTAATAATGATCCTTCCTATCGATTTTTCTTATGTTCTGCAAAGTACAGACCTATACCTTTTACGATTTTATTATATGTAGAGATATTGTAAATGGAAGTAAAAATAACTTAAGTTGACCTAAGAGAAAGGAGATATTTTGGAATTTTCCAACAAAAAAGCTTTCACGATCTAACAAAGTATTTTAGCCTAATGAAGATATTCGCCCAAAAAATAGTTGTGAAAAGATACATTAATTTAATCCAAAGAGGTGGCAGGAGTATTACAAAATATACTTGAGAGTCCACTTAAGCTATTGCTTCTGGCCACAGAGTTGATGTGTATGTTTTTAAGCCGATTCTGACATACTGATTTCAAATATGAAAGAACTGCTTTACTTCGCCGCTTACATTTTTTGTCTTAAAAAACTAAACTCTATTAACAGTTAAACATCGCGAAGATTAGATTAGCTTACAATGTATTGCATAAGAAAGTATCAAAATAATTTCCGAGTGCTTTCAGATTATTGCAATTTCTATTTGCTAAAAGAGACTAATAATGTCTAATATTTTGTACGTCTGAAATTGTTATCAAATAACGGATAAGAGGGAAAAGATTTTGACGAAATGGCAGTTTTGATGCGTAGAGGATCGCTTTATTTTAAATAATTTAAAATTAGAAAATCAGAATTATTTCAATAAAGCTTTACTCAAAAAATTGGTTGAAGAACGCCAAGATATTCAATGCATATTCAGCTGAAATAGACTATTATTTTTGAGTAGAAAATACCAGGTAAGTATTCGGTTATCAGATCTGGCTGCACGTGATTGGCTCGTCCCTTAAGAAATACAACTACAAGGTGGCGCAAAAGTAAGCTTCCGATGTTCAGCATATCGGTTGTGGCACGCGCAGTGTGTGCTGTTGCACCGTCTTGTTGGAACCACATGTTTTCCAATCCCAATTCATCAAGTTGCGGCAAAAAGAACTCGTTGATCATTGCTCTGTAGCGCTCACCATTCACAGTAACCGTTTGGCCCCGACCAATTATTGGTCAAATAAATAGTCAGCAATATTTCGCGTTCTGGAGCAGTGTAGCGTAACATTGTTTATTAACGTGTATTTCGCATGTGTTTACTACACAAATGTCAAAACAGAACTGACTTTAGGGGCCAATCGCAAAATTTATAACATTTTCTGATAGGAGGATTACTTTTGCGCCACCTTGTACTTTCGATTCCTCGTAAATTGCTTGTTCAATACGTAATTCATTTCTTTGAAACTACATACATATTAATTATAATTACTTTTTTAAAAATTCCCACAATTCTGCGTTACAGCATAACTTCACGTCTTATATGGCATAAAACCTTGGAACTTTAATAGAAACCAAAAAAGCATTAAAAAAAAGTTGCAAAACATTACCACTAAACTCCGATTACATATCGTCGGTGACACTACAAAACCACGTAAGCTATATGTGTAATTTATTTAAAAAAAATATACATGTTGGTTTGACAAATAAGTTAGAGGATAGATCTTGATGGGAAATTCTTCCATAAAGTCATTATTCGCCTTTAAATTAAGCAATTCGTAGTTGAAAAATAACCAAACTCCGATATCACTTACGCGGTTTTGCAGAGTCACCGACTGTATGCATTTATGACTTTAGTTACACACAAAATGGTCGAGGTTGTGCGAGGTTTAGCCAGCGCGTTACTCAAACCAGTAAACGGTAGTGGTGCGTCTTGGAAACCATGTCGTTGTTGGCAGCTATAATTTTGAAACTGACCTGACTGTTTTAAAAATCTGCATGCGTTCGAAACGGCCCTATGAAGATATTGATACATATTATCATAATAGTCATACATTCCATAGTATGATCCAGCCAGCGAAACATTTAATCCACATTACTATGGTCATATCACCATAAAGCTCGTATGACTCATCGTAAAATGTTCTGATGGTTGAGAACTTTTATCTCGTACACTCCGACATTTCTCATGTTCTGTCTCCATCAGGTCAGATAGAATGTGAGACTTATAAAGTGCGAGCTTTGTTTCTGTAGAAAGCACTTTACTTCTCAGTTACCCACTCAGAACAAGGTAGCACTTATTTGCAAGTCACAGTTTCACATTTGTAACTATTAACGGGTGGCTGCCAAAGTGCAGGTACGCATAGATTGTACGAGTGCGGTTCAGCTCTACTGCTTGAATTATTTTCTACAGCATGAAGTTGAAGAAATCGTATGATAGGGAGTAAACTAGTCGGAAACATCATTAGGTTTCGAATGGCTCAGAGAAGGCCTTTCCAATTTTGACAGAGCGGTTGGTATTAGCTATATAAGCTTTGCGGGTGGATTTATTTGCGACAAGGCAGCATACAGCAAGGGTCTTCTCTGGGATTTGGTGTGTCGTAAAGATCGGTTCAATAGTAGGCTTAGTAGGTGTCAAGCCGCAAGGGAATATTCGATCAGCTTGTCGACGTTGGGTTATAGACTTTCGCCGGAATCGCTTTTCTTGTGGATTCGGCAAGTTGCAATCTGGTGTCATGCACTCGTCTCACCATATTCTGCATAAGATTTGTTGCGGCGAATGGTCCGTTCTTCCAAGCGCTTCCTGTTTTTTTTTGAGGCGGGATATTATCATCCTCACTTTATCATAGTCAGATGGTGGGACGTTTTGTCCATCGTCAAGAATATCTCACTCGCAATATAGCAATGATTAGAAGTATTCAATCCATTTTATACGCATGCTCTATAACTTGGCACCGAGGTCGCCGTTATTGTCCCTGCAAGAATTCACCCCGGCCATGAAACTTCCGTCATCCGCCGGATCTTTTGCTATAATTTTAGGAAACTCTTGCTGTCAGTGAGCATCTTAAGCTCTTCACACACTCCCGTCATTAGGCGTAGGGTTTCTCTTTCAAGATGACCCTGTAGGCATTGCTTTTCTTTTGCGAGCCGGGCGACATTTTACATCATATCAGCCGTTCAGAACAGAAGTTTTACTTATCGGCAGAGTAAGAGTGAGGATCACTCCGTTGGTGTAATAATAAAATTTATTTTAAAATTAAAAGACATGCTTTGATGCGGGTATGAAACATAATTTCTCAGTACCCACAACACACATTGGAATGTGCGCCAGTAATTTAAGAAAAAAAGCCAGAAACAACTTCCACAACAACGCGCTTATGGTCGGTCAATAATTTTGTAAACAATACAAAACAACAAAATTTACGCATTTGCCACTAAGCCATTTAACATAATAATGGTTGGCTGCGCTAAGTTGTAGCCGCGGCTTAAGTGGCTGGTGTTGGCTTAACGTCCTGTGGCCAAGCAATTTACACCGTATTACAACAGCTTGCTGGCTACCTTTCACAAAACTGCGGGCGAAATATATGAAAGCTAATATGCAATTTGAATGCATATTTATGTGTGTACGTATATCTTAGCCGCATGTTAGCACGGGTGCTTACTCATTTATCTACCCTCCCTTCAGTCAACTGCCAAACTAGTCAGTAAACATTCTAGTTCATTTACTAGAACTTTGTGGCCTTACTCATAACAGTCTGAGCGACTGCAACGTTTTCATTACCATAAGCAGCAACAACCCTACAGAACTGTCGATACATACATACATAAACGAGCATTGCACTTCGCACAATTCAGTATTCGGGCAGCAATCGTTCAGTGAACAACGCCATCCTACATTTTAATTTTTTTCAACTAATATTTTGAGCATTTAAATATTCATTCAATTAAATAAAAGTTAAACTTTCTGATAAATAAGAGTTTTATAGTGAAGTTTTAAGTGGATTAATAGTGCATTTGGGTTGCAGATCATCTACGTACGTGCATGTTAGCAAAATCGCCCTTATTTTTTGCGACGTCGCTACTGCATAGCGACACATCAGCAACGCAACAACAAGTAAGCAGTGCTCGACTAAAAAAGTGAAAACGAAACGACCATTTGTCAAATAAATTGTGTAAATAACTTTTTTTTTTGGAATAATCAAAGTAACATTTTAATGTACAAAAATTTTTCAACAAATGCATAAAAGAAATACTGAATTGTTGTTATTTTTCAGGGTTGACTAATTGTGATTACGAAATGCAGTTTTCATAAATAAAATAACAGCGAATCTCCAACGGAATCGTTTACGATTGCAAGGTGGTTAAAAATAGAGATAGCTGCAAAGAATTCCGGAAGTTATATAGGGTGTTTTTTTTACGGGTTTGTTTTTCGAATAGAGATAAAACTGGCATTTTGTGGTCAAATCTGGCAACTCTAATGTCATTTATGTTCAGTTTGGCTTGCCATTTCATCATGAACAGGTTGACAAAAGAACAACGCTTGCAAATCGTGCAAATTTATTTCGAAAATAATGGTTCAGTTCGCGAAGTTTACCGTGAGCTCCGTCCATTTTATGGTCGACATAATCGTCCATCAGAGCAATTAATTCGGTTAACCATGGATCGTTTTCGCACTACGTTTACTCTATGTGATATACGCATCCGCAGAGACGTCGAACAGTGCGCACCGAAGAAACAATTGCCGCTGTAGAGCAAAGTGTTGAAGAGGACCCGAATGAATCGATTCGCCACCGTGCACAGCAATTGGAGCTTTGTCCATCAACTTTATGGAAGATTTTGCGCAAAGATCTTGGCTTGCGACCTTACAAGATCCAGCTTGTGCAAGAATTAAAGCCGCGAGACCATGCAATGCGTCGTGATTTTGGTGTATGGGCCGAAAATGAGATTGATTTCGATGCTGATTTTCATCGCAAAATTTTGTTCAGTGATGAGGCTCATTTTTGGTTGAATGGCTACGTCAACAAGCAAAATTGCCGCATTTGGAGTGAAGAGAATCCACATGAGACCCTTGAAACGCCATTACATCCACAAAAACTGACTGTTTGGTGTGCTCTATGGGCTGGTGGAGTCATTGGGCCATACTTCTTCCGCAATAATGCTGGAGAGGCAGCTACCGTTAATGGAGACCGGTATAGAGCCATGATAACCGACTATTTTGTTCCCGAATTGGATGGCATGAATGTGGATGAGTTGTGGTTCCAACAAGACGGCGCTACATGCCACACAGCGCACGTCACAATCGATTTATTGAAGGAAACATTCGATGAGCGCATAATTTCGCGGAATGGACCTGTCAATTGGCCACCAAGGTCGTGTGATTTGACACCATTGGATTATTTTCTTTGGGGATATGTGAAGTCGCTCGTCTACACCAACAAACCAGAAACGTTAGGGGAATTGGAAGCCAACATTCGTGGCGTTATTGCCGACATACGGCCCCATATGCTCGAAAAAGTGGTTGAAAATTCGACCTGTAGAATTGGCTTTATTCGAGCCAGCCGCGGCGGCCACATGCCCGAAATCATTATTAAACATTAATGGCATAAAATTATCCTTCCAATAAAGCCAAATTGATGGACCTTAAAACGATTTTCTTGTGTTTTATTTCAATTCGAAGTTCTATACCCCTAAAAAAAACACCCTTTATTTTGTATAATATAAAAATAATCTTTCCTTGAATTTTCTAAATTTTATATAAGTATATTTTTACAGGTATGGATTAGATTTTATCTGACATTAATATCTCTTTAAATTTTAAAATTTTTCACAAAATGTTTCAAGAAAATTTAAAGATTTACGCCCGTGAAATCAATTATAAAATTCATTTAAGAAAGAACTATTATTAAAAAAGAAAAACAAAATATTTTTTATTAACCCAAAACACCCTGGGGTTGCCGTATGGCAACGCGAGAGGAAGATGTTGTCAAGTGACCATAACATTATAAAAATAATACCCAGAGTTGCCTTTTGGAGACAGATCATTCCAAGGGCGACACGCCCCGCACATAAAATCTACTAATTCAGTTTGACGGTTTACACATAAGGCTCCTATTAGTAATCAATCTATTTCGAATTCAGAAATTTTCGTAGTGTGATTAGGGTTAATGTTTTCCAAAGGGTAAACCTGCTTTGAATAGAGACTATATTTTTATTGAAATTTGTTTCAATTGTTCACTATAGTGAAGTAATATTTATTTTGATAGACACATATTATATATATGATGACTGAATTTTCAATAAAATGCTTTGTAAAGTAATTTCTCAATTTTCCTGTATTTTTTCAAAACAAATTGAAGTAACCTACTATGAAGGGGTAAATGGTACCATACTGATGCATAGACTGATTAGTGTGTAAACTGGCTGACTGGTAATGGCTGACTAGTCTGCTAACTGGTATGATACTGGGGTATATACCGACTAGTATGTCAACTGGTATAATGCAATGCGGGTTAGGGGTTTAGAATATGCCCGAGGTAGGCATAACGGTCGTAAGAGGCGACTAATATGCACAAAGGTAATGACGTGCAACTCGATGGTTGATCTACGGATATGATGCCTCTCACCTCTCATTACCCATCTTATCCTTCTTTAGGGAAGGAGGGGTGACATGACCTAGAAGGTTTCACAGGTCATAAATCGCTACCACGACAGTCGGGCAGTACCGCAAGGGAGTACCGGAGCTTACCGTGTTCAAATCCGGCCAAGGACTGTTATTTCGACAACACTCCCCAAAGCTCCCAAACAAAACAACAGTGCAGTGACTGACTGGTTTGTTAACTGGTATGATTCTGATGCAGAGCCTGTCAATTGATATTTCGTAGGTAGGTATAGTTGCTAATATGGAAATAAGACAGAAATTTGAGTGGTTGGACTGTCTGGGCCAACTAGTATCAAACTAGTATACAACCAGTAGGTTTAATTGCAGGGTACATATGTACATATGTGGCAAGCTATAGGCATGTTTGTGGCAACAACAATTTGCTACTGTTAAGCTACTGCATCTACTCTTAGAAGCACATACATATGGTCTCTATCACATAGGTGAGATATACGTTTGCATATATGTACATATGAGCCCCTATATTTGTACACACTTGCATCAACGCCTTAACCATAATGTTGCTCTCACCAGCGCCAAATTGCCATAGCGATGCCCTTGTCTCTGATAATAATGTCTTCATCAAAACACTTTACTGGAATAGTTGAGCTTAGCTGGCACATACACGGCTACACACTTATGCATTGTATTTGTTGCATTTTCTCATGCATTGCAATCAGCTCACCTTTTGCATCATAGTCAGTAGTCATGTTGCGGTTGTGGCACAACTACACTTTGTTGCAAGTTGCAACTAAATTGTATTTTGAATTGAGGCGTTGCCGCTGCAATTAGTTGACTTTGGTTGGTTGGTACTTGTTTTTGCAAGTCATCTAAAGTGATCGGTGTTATTGTTGTTGTAAGCGAATTCTTTGCCGTTTATAAGCGATAGTGCTAGGGTGATATATTTTCTTCTCTCCAACTTTATGTCAAAATAATGATTCAGCAAAAATGTGGATTTGAAGGTAAAAGCTATAGAAAAGAAGCAAACACATACAAACAAAGACAAAATATTTACAGGAATTTGACTCGAAATAATTCTTAAATGTAAAACTCAAGCGGCTATGCCAAATAACGCAAAGCGACATCATCAGCTTTATTAGATTTATAAAGCTTCTTTGTAAGGTAAGATATATTTAAGATTAAACGACTATCTTCGTGGGACTTCGTGAGTACTCGAGCAGCTATACCAAGCCACTCAATAATCATCTAAGTATTACAAGACAGTGCAATAGGAAGAGGTATCGGAGGTCAAAGTACATGGTATCAGGCAACCCAAAGCTTTTTAAACCAATTTTCAAACTATCTTCCTGTTGACCTTGACATTTTTACTATCGTTTAGTTGGCGCTGAGATCGGGATACGGAAATCTGTTAAAAAAGATGCATTCGCTAGATGGCTCGTTATTCGCTCTATTTACAAAATTCGAATGTCTGTTTTCGGTGGCGTTACATGCGTTTTTCAGCTAACTTGCTGTTGGGCTAGGATCTTCAAATTTTGATCCTTCTTCAAATTTTGATTAGGTTTCGGAAGAAAGCAATATATGAAAAAAATAATTCCAAAAGGTGTCCCCTTCATCATACTTCAGGTTTCGATGACAATCCATTTTTTCGACTGTATTCGACTTTACTGTATGTTAAAGAACTTTTCTCCCCAAAAAAAACCCCCGTTAGGTAGCGCTAGTGTCGAGATATTGAGAAAAACGTATTTTCGTCCCGATCTAGTTGATATTTGGAATATGAAAAAAAAAAGATATTAAAAAAAAAATATTTTTATTTTAAAATGTTTTGAAACAGACTAAAAAAACTCCGAAACCATTCCAGTTATCGAAATAAGGGGTTACCATACATTTTAAGTTATACGTCTTATAATGCAACAATGAATTTTGCATTCAATTCCATTTGGCAGTTTTGGAGTGATACGAGCTCATTATGGCTCGACAAAAAATCTAAAAACTATTGCTTTGGATTCGTTTGGCTCAATTTTTCTTGAGTATCAGCAATGTATAGACATACGTAGAGATGATAATAAGATATTGATTTAGAGGCGTACGATATAAATTGATTGCATTGAGTTAAAAAGCTGGGTCAAGAACAAAAAAAAAAAAAAAGAGGAATCTCACTTTTTATAATTTGTTCACGAATTTAAATGAACCTAAGGTCAAGAACGGTAATTATTATGAAAATAATTATTTATTTTTGTACATTATTGTTTTTGTTTTTTAATCATTTTTTAAACAACTATGCAAAGCTTTGAATTGAAAAAAAAAAAGAATGCTTAGAGACCACCGCTTTTGCTTTTCTTATAGATCCATTTCGCATTCTGCTGACTTATTATATGAGTTTTTTCATTCTAAACATAAAGTGGCCTGTTAGAGGGTTAAACTTTTATTTCTATTCATTGTACCATAACTATGTGCAAGAAGCGCGTCATGTAGTATTACACATGATGGATTTTTTTCTTATTTCTGTCCATTTTTGACACTTCCGATGTGCTCTTCGGTATTCTTTGTTTTGTATACCAATGAATCTATTAACTCTAGTTAACTACGCAAGAAAATTGAAAAACGAGAGTTGAGTATGGAATGTAAGCTAACTCGTTACTTTGAAAATAGCTCTTAGTCGATTAGTAGACTACTTAAACATTTTTCTAAACATTTTTCTAACGTTAAAGAATATGAAACTGCTACAATTGCAACTTATTATATATATTTAATCTTTAGAGCCTGCTTTTACAAAGTAGTTCAAAGAATACATATATACATACTCGTATGTCTGAAGAAAGCAATCAATTTTGTATAACAATGCAACTCTGTCCGTAGTCTATTAACAAACTTAACCTCTTCAGAGTTGTTCATGTGGATGGCGAATGGAAGAATATAAATATTTATTTTCCTCGAACTCAACTTAATTTATGCTAAGCTTCACATATTTGAGTAGTAAGAAAAATATGTCACTTTTCATAACGTTAACATAATAATGGCAATTAGAAAGCTGTAAGAAATTCATTAAATTGCATTAACTCAATGATACATAATTTAGAAATGAATACAATGGATTCCCACAAATCTAGCCAATACTCTTGAATGTAGAAAATGCAACTAAGCGTTACTCTCAATTCATCTTTGGTTATATTTGTATAAGAAAGTGGGCCAAGCTTTTTGCCTTCCAACTATAAAAATACAGTTAATGCACATTTGATAATTTATGTCTAGGTGGCATAATATTGCGGAAGCAAGCGACTGTCATGTTGCCCTATAGATGACGCTTGGATAGATGACGTGTATTCTGGAATCAAAACTTTTTGTTTAGTTTTGTAAATCTATCGAACGCGTAGGAATGCAGTGATATTTATCAAATAGAAATAATTCAATATGTTTTAATTGCAGATGATTAGGATTGAACAGACGAACCCTGTAGAAATTATATTTTACTATCTTTTGAATTAGAATTTGTAAATAACCAACCAGGAAAATTAAATTAAATATTGTGATACGGGTGCCATATGAATGAGGGCTGAGAAATGGTGACTGGGAAATATTAACAATAATTAGTCCAGGAAAGTTACGATATTTCTGAGAAACAGAACGAAATCGATAAAAGTGGAACCAAATAAACAATTCAAAAAAAAAAGCTTAGAATTGATGAAAGTCACTGAAAACCGATAAACGATTGAAATGTGATTACGTTAAAAGAAATGTTACAACAATTATTGAAGTAGACTTAAAATTTATGTAAAAGTAATAAAAGTCGGTAAAGAGCAATACATGTATCTTAATCTACATTGGTAAAAGCCGCTATTAATCGATATTAAGCAATATGGATATAATCGAAGTGTATGTGCTTCTATACTTTTATTTATGGTCTGTAAGAAGCTATATAAGTCGTTAGAGAGTTATTAGTGTAAAAGACATTGACAGATATTAAGAATTATAAAAATCGTAAATAAAATGAAATATCGTAACGCTAAATTCAAAAAAAAATAAAAAGTGAACTATTTTGGTAAAGATCTATCGATATAGATAACAACTATAAAAATCGGCAAAGAAATTACAAAAGGCCATATGGGAATGATATTGCAATATTTCTGAGACTAGTAACCTATTAAGCCAAAATTATATTGGGAACCGATACTTTTGGAATTTATTTAGCTAACTTTGGCCGTTTTTTATTCAATATTTCGACACTAATTAAATTGTTTTGCCTTTTAAAATTTTTTAATTGAAATAAGCGAGCAGAGAAAATTATAAGCATTCACAAGTACACAAGCGACAAGCTCACATTTGACTTTCAAAGCAAATTTTGAAAAAAAATCTGCGGGTATTGTTTTCACGGTGAATAATTTTAATTTTTCATATCTTCGAAAACACTGTGCAACAACAATCAAGTTTTTACACTTTCCAAAGTAAAATTCGTATTTTTAAGAGATAACGAAATTTAACTTAAATCGACTTTAGTGGTTATTCTAGAATTTTTCTGTTAGCTTGTGATTAAAGCGGTACAAGTCTATTCTGTTATTTCAAAACTAAAAAGAATTTTTATGACACAACCAGTTTGTTAACCAATACTTCAGGTTCTTATTGCAAACTCAAGACTCACGAAGAAAACAAATTGTATCAATAACGCTCCATTTTTTATGGTAAAGCTTTGAAAATTTGGTTGAAATTACATCGACGCCTGCGTGGAAGATCACCCTATCTCAGCAAACTTTTGAAAAACGCACTATCTGAGAATTTCTTTGAAGAACTCTCTATCTCAGACCGAGCTTTTATAGCGCCCAAAGGGGCGAGAGATAGAGCGCTTTTTAAACAATTTCTAAGATAGGACGTTTTGATAAAAAAAAACGGAGTTACCGCAAAACTTTCCGAAATAAGTGACCAGCCGTGTCAACATTTGTGGGCGTAAACACAAAGCTAATAATAACTCATATTTAATTTTATTAAGCCTGACTTTGGCTGTTATTACACGGCTAAAAATTTGAGCATGAATTTTAAACCATTCGTCGGTTTAAGCAATTTTTTAAACGTTTTTGTAATAAATTCCAAACCGTTAAATTACCTACACTAATTTTGAATTTATTACGAATTAGATTTAAAACTAAACTGAAACAATATGTTTTTTTTTTCATTTATTCCTGAAGATTTTTTTAATTCAATGAGTTTTTCTCATTACAAATTTGTGTGCGCCATAACTCAGTGGGTAGAGCAGACGACTGTGATGCGGAGTGAGTCGTTTCGAATCCTGCCAACTGATACGAATGGTTTTATGATTTTTTTAGTTGTTAAAACATTTCTGGTTTAAAATTTAAACTCTTTTCTTCACGGTCATTTTCTCGCAAAATGGCACAATTTAAATTCTAAACCAAATTTGGTTTGGACATATATGTAGCCCAGAAAAGTTTAAAATTTAGGTTACAATTTTTAGCCGTGTACTAGTAGCGCAGATATAATTTAATTAATTTCTAAAAAAACTTATCGGATAGGGAAACTTTAAATTCAATGGAAATATTTATTGCTGGCACTTTTTTGTACAACACTCCTAGTTAAAGCGATCACCCCAATATTCTCACAAACTCCAGCCAAAGCACACAAGTTTAGTTTTTATGCAAAGGAAGAATATTAGGTAACTAATGAATTGTATTATAAAGGAATTCAAAAGAAATAAAACCAAAAATCGAGATTCTTCTTTGACGCCAACAAAGTGTCACACATCTTCACCAAGCAACATCAACACAATATTTTATAGCCAAAACATTCAAGAGTCAGTCGCAAAACAACTAGACGTTGACTAAAACGCGAGGACAAAGACTCACACAACCGGCAAGAAGCCGCCATGCGAATGCAAAACAAACTCAATTGAGACGAGTATTAGAAAAGTAGCAACCGGCTAATATTTTATACATTTTAGAATTACACGCTTCTGGTGGCAGCCAGTGCTGACTACAGCCAAACAGACGATGACCGGTAGAGAAGGAAGCCATTGGTAGTGGATTGACATGTTAAGATTTTTATTTTCTTGCACAAGATAATGTTTGACAATGCGATAAGGTGCCGCTAGATACGCACATCTGCATAAATTCTAATTTGTGTATTTATGGTCGACGTACAGGGTGGCTGATGAAAGCCGCTACCAAAAAAAAATTAAATAACTTTTTTTCTATTTAATGAATCTGGTTAATTTTTTTTTTATTTTGCAGATTGACTTTTACATTTAACAAAAATGGATAACTGGGACACTGAAACAAGAATTTGGATTGTCCGCCGCTATCACGCACTGGAGTCCGTAGTTTCGGTTCAAAGAGAGTATAGGCGCACGTTTGGCGGCAATCCTCCGAGCAGATGGACCATAATAAGACTTGTAAACAATTTTGCCGAGCATGGGACAGTCAACAGAAGACCTTACCATCGAAACCCTTCAGTTCGAACGGAGGAAACAATCGCTGCTGTAGCTGCTGCCATACAAAACAATCCACGTGTTTCGACAAGAAACTTATCTGCTCAAATGGGTGTAAGCAGACAGTCATTACAGTCAATTATGCACAAAGATTTGGACTTATTCCCATATCAAATTCAAATGGCCAACAAACTGAACGCTGCAGACTTGCCGATTCGCTTGGAATTTTGCCAGAAGATGCTTCAAATGGTGGAAGAGGAGGGAAACATGTTGAACTGTCTTTTCATGTCTGACGAGGCCCATTTCGATTTAAACGGCAACATAAACAAACAAAATTGTCTAATATGGAGTGCTTCCAACCCACAGATACTCCATGAGACGGAATTGCATCCACTTCGTGTCACAGTGTGGTGTGCAGTTTCATCACGCTGCATTGTCGGGCCCTACTTCTTCGAAGAAAACGGTCACACCGTTACGGTTACTGGAGACCGTTACTTGAGCATGTTGAGAGAGTTTTTCTATCCAGAATTACGCCGAATGAGAATTTCTTTCAACTCTGTGTGGTTTCAGCAAGATGGTGCAGCTCCTCATATAGCCCAACCTGTTATGACAGAATTGCGACGAAAATTTCCCAATAAGCTGATATCCAGAAACTCCACATTCCGTTGGCCACCCAGGTCGCCTGACCTTACTGCACCTGACTTTTTCTTGTGGGGTTATTGCAAACAGGAAGTCTTCAAAGCAAAACCAACAAATTTGAATGAACTAAGGCAATCCATTCGAGAAACAATTGCGGCTACTCCTGTGTCAACTCTCCAAGCAGTAATGAACAACTTTTTGGTAAGATGCCGCACATGCATCGACGAGCAGGGGGGGCATTTAAATTCCATTATTTTTAAAACTAATTAAGCTATATTTAATAAAATTTAATGAGCTTTAACATGAATGAAAGAAAACTAAATTCCATACACTGAAAAAAAAAATTATTTGAGTTTCTTAATGTAGCAAAATTCATCAGCCACCCTGTATGTATGTGTGGCAACAAGGCCGCATAAAGTTTCACAGATTATGACAGTAACAAATTTTCTGAACATCTATTTGAACCAGTTGTTTGGGAGATGATGAGTGAGGAATCAAAGGCAACAAAAACCAAATAGTGTGGAGAAAGCGAAGTAGAAGTTTAAAGGGTGGTGAGAAAAGTCTTTAGAATTTTATTTGCTCTAAAACTACTAATACGGTTTTTATAAAACTGTGGTTAGTGAGCGTCGATAAGACTCTAAAGAAAGTTATTAGAATTGATGAGAAGGTGCTAGACTATATCGCCGGTCTATGTATGTACTTTACAGATATTCGACCAATATTGATAGGTGGGATTTTTATTGAGCCAATAGCTTAAAAAGCAACAGTTTTTAAAATGTTTGCCTGTCTATACGTTTGAGCACGTATCACTCAAAAACTGATAAAGAAAATGTAATGAAACTTTCCCTATTGCATTTCTAAAGGCTTAACTCAAATTTTAAGATATCCCTTATTTCGATAACTCCACCGGTTTCGGAGTTATCAATCAATATGTGGGTGGACCCACTTTCCATTAGAAAATTTTTTATTTATTTTCTAAGGCGATTACGCATAATTTTATTGGAATATTCGTTTGAAAATTTTTAAAAGCAATACTGCCTCTAATATATGTCCTAAAAAATCAAGTAAGTCGGTTGGCAACCATGCCTACTTTTATATAAAATCCCATATAAGGGACCCACAAGTTTTGCACCAAATTGAGCGAAATAACTAATGTTTACGATTAAGTATAATATATTTATTAAAATCACACAAAAGTCTAATTTTGGAAAGTGGGCATGGTTATCCCCTATAACCTACTCTAGTCCAGACCTGTTAAATTTAATTAGTAACTAATTAGTTAGACGGCTTTTTTAATTGGTAATTTTATTTTAACTGTTTTTGAAGAAAAGGTCATTATTTATTGATTACGATTAAAGATATAAAAACACATATAAAAAAAATAATCGAAAAAAAGTTGTTTGATAATATTTTTTTCTTTTGAATTTTTTTTTTTATTATTTTAAATTTTGTTTGTATTTTTTTGGATTTTTTTCAGTATTGTTGATGTGTATATTTATGTACTTCTACAACAATACTAAAAAAAATCAAAAATTATCAAAAAAAAAAAAAAATTAATACTGAACAAATCATAAATAAGCAAAAAAAATTAAACAAAAATCAAAAAAATATATCCAAAAGTAATCAGAAAAATTTTTTTTTGATTTCTTTTGATGTTTTTATATTTTTATTTTTAGCTTTTTAGTATTTTTGGTGTGTGTATTTATAAGCATCTACAACCATACTGAAAAAAATAATTTATCGGAAAATAATTAAAAAAAATTTAAGTAATTATAATCAATCATTAAATGGATTATGAAGAAAATAATTAATCAAACCGGTAATCATTACGATTAGTAATCATTATTTAACTGGTCTGCTATAATCTCAGCTGAATTTTAGGCCAAAAATGTTTTCTAGTTTTAACGCTGGTTCGCAAATAAAAAAATTACATACAGTTTCGAATATGTAACTAACAATAGTGAGTCGGCTGCTAAGACGCACAATAAGAAGAAGCCGTCTCTGAAGCATTATTAAGTCTCCAAAGACTTAGAAAGGTCCTTCCCAATTACATCGCAGCTGTGGGTATTTGTTCAACATTATTTGTAAAAGCTTTATAAATATTAAAGCGAAATCAAATTCGGCGTGGTTCTTGAGGTATCGAACTATAGAAAACCCCTTAAATAATTCAATATAAAGTTGATACAAATAAAAGATGTTTAAGCGAAGTTCAGTTACGATATGCAATAATAGTATGGCAAGCTGTTCATTAATTTAGTGAATAATTCATTCAGCAAAGCGACACGTTTGTCGGTCTATTTTTTATTTTCTAAATCGTGTACTCGATTAATCAAAAATTATCTTAGCTTAGCAAAATAGCGTAGTAAGCAATTAAGATAATATTAATTTGTCATAGTTTCTAAACAGTTTTTAATAGCAACTAGTTTGTCAGTTAATTTCCTAAATGTCACTAAACGTTTAAAACTAGTAATGCTACATTGCCAAAAAGGGAAAACAGATTGAGCGCTCATACATATGTATAATTTTAGCGCCCACGACAATTGTCAACAACTGATTTATACGAATTTAAATGGTCGACATGACAAACGAACTCCATACGCTGCTACCTATTAGGGCAAACATGGCAGTAAAGTTAATATAAGTCGGTATAGTTATCAATGACAACAAAGGCTACAAACCAATTTAGCGAGCAATACGAAACCATTGAAATTGCTGTGTCTGGAATTGGCGTTGCGAAGTGGAGGTGCGATTTTAATTGATTTGTTTGCTTTGACTTTTAAGGCTCTTTTGCTTTGATTTTTTATATATATATATATATATATTTTTTTTTTATTATTTATTTGCTTATTTTTATATATATGTGCATACAAGGTATATGCTTACGATTGTTTAGATTTAAGCTCACAGCTACATTTACTGCAGTTTTTTTTCCACTGCTGCGATTTTCTGCTTTACTTGTGCTAGCGAATGTAATTGAGCGTTGCGGGTTGTTTGCTCATAAATAAGGAACTAAAAACCAGAGCAGTGCAGTTTGCCAACCAAATAATCAAACAAACAATCAAACCAACACTCCACTAATTATTCAGATAACCAAACCAAAGTTAAGACGAAAAAGCAAGCATTCAGACAATTATTTCCTTTTTTAGGCCAGCCATTCATTGAACCAGTCAGCCAACAGCGAATTGTAGCAACAACGAATGCAGTGACTAAATTTGTGCGGCATAAATTTCAGTTGTGATTTAACTGTTTGTTGCGCATGCGCCGACGTATTAAATGTTGTGAAAGAAATAATAAATATAAAGTAAGGAAGTCTAAGTTCGGGTGAATGCGAATAGTATATACCTAGTAGTGGAATGTTGCACCTTTTTTGAAGAAAACATTTTTTTTGGCCGAAGGCAAAAGGCATGTTTTACATGTCACTTTCACTTTAGCTTGCTTGAATCTACAAATTTAGATAGATCCAATACACAATTTCACACGGAAGTGAATTGAACAAACTGCCTGATAGGCACAGTTTTAAAAAAAAAAAATCTTCCTAGTAAAGTAAATTTTAAAAAATCGTCTTAAAATAACATTATGCTTACAAAACACTTATATTTCATTTACAAAAGTTTGAAATTAAGTTAAATAATCGAAAAAGCGCGTTTACTATGAAACATATAAAAAATAAAAGATTTATAAATATTTCTCTTTGCCATAAAGTTAAATGATTTATAAAAAATCGTTCCTGAAGTTTATAAAAACCTTCAAACAAATTAATACTGAAAGCGCTTATATATTGCGCAACATATCAAGTTAACCTGGAGTTATTTTTAAAAATATTTACAAAAATGGTTGTGGGGTAATGATAAAAAAAATAAATTTTCTGTATTATGCTTACGATAAAACGTAAGAGTTGAAGATGGCTATTTTCAAAATTGGAGTAATAAGCACTACTCTTAGCATGGTATTTCTTTAGATACATTCTAATATATTTCTCTCTCTATGGCGCGATATGCAACAGGTATATCATCATAAACCTCCTAAGAGATGTTTGCGCCAAGCTTCTCTTCCAATTTGTGGTGTGCCGATTTGAGTTTTTCCCTACAAATTGGTGGGACCTACAGTTTTTTGCCGACTCCGAACGGCATCTACAAACGAGACGAATTTTTGCTGAGAAGCCTGTCATGGCAGAAATACACTCGGAGAGTTTGCCAAACCACTGGCGAGGGGCGACCCCGTGTTGAAAAACTTTTTTTCAAATCACTTTTGATGTTACCTGTACCAGGGCTCGAACCATGGACCTTCGGTGTGGTAGGCCGGCAACACTACCTTCACACCACGGCGGCCGCAATATATATATTCTAATATATTTAGTGGGAAAATATTCAATTTCTTAAACGCACTCTAATAAACATACCTACTTACATGCAATATAATTGTAGTGAAATTAAATTGAATATCGTTCCACGAAATATAAAAGGAGCTGTGTTTTTAATAGCTTTCATTTGAAATGTAGCGAATTCCATAACAGAAAAGGCATAAAAAGAAATTTCAAAGTGTACACAAGGTACAGGAGAGTTAATTAAACTTTTAAAAATTTACATCAAATTTTCAACATTTTTGGGCAGAATTTTTAGAAAATTTTTGAGTACGCAATTTTATAGCTCATTCACTTTAATGTTCAAGTAAGAAGTAATTCAAAATTTCTCCTGAATTTTTAGAATTTTTTTTGTAAAGGATGTTGGGCATTTTTTCCATACAAAATTCATTTTTCTTCAAGGGGTATATGAAAGAAATCACTCGACACCCTTGACTAAAAAAATTCTGAAAATTCAGGGAAATTTTCGACCGAGTTCTAACTTGCATAATGTTGTACTGTAATTGATTTGTCTACAAAACTGTGTACTCAAAAATTTTGTAGAAATTATAATATTTTGATGGCCATTTTTTCAAAGTGTAATTAACTTTCCTGAACTTTGAATAAACTTTCAAATTTCTTTTTATTTAGTGTCTGTTATAGAATTCGCTATATTTTAAATGAAAATTATTAAAATCACAGCTTCTTCTTATTTCATCGAACGACAAAAATTTTAATTTCACTACTATTATATTGAACACAGCTGTATATGTACATAAATATGTATAACTTTATTCATTTCAGGAATGCTTCTGATAATATCTCAAGTCTCTTTTGCACTAAGTTAGCTGTGAGCTGCTTAGAATTGTAGAGTAGCATTGAAGAAATTTACGTTTGACATAAGCAAGACAGTTAACTTTTTATGAGCTTGATAAATTATGAGCTGAACAAAAAAACAATTGCAGATTATTATAGGGAAGTAGAAGGAATTATACAATTTATGCAAAGTCGTATTCTGCAGACATATTTATATAAGTATAGTTTCACATAAAAACTACAATGTATCTGAAGGCAATTTGATTTACATAAAGCTGGCATAGAAAAGTATAATTGCGTGAAATTTGTAAAAGATCTCATAACACGAGCAACCTTTTTAATTAGACATAATTAAGTTGTAGAAGCAAAGTTCGGACTTATAATTTATTTTTACTTTAACATGGAGTGCAGGTTAGAAATTCATATTTTCAGCCCTTTTGTACTTTGTTAGTCAATTCTTTGTTGTCATAACTTTGCTATTTGCTAACGCAATTTGCCACTCTCTCTTCCCCTACTCTAGATCTAATTCTTCCAACCTCTTCATTTGATATCCATAGTGTTAAAACGCATTTGAGAGTTATCAGGTGTCACACTTGGTACTTGTTCCCGGTACTACTCCTCCGGATCCACTATTTCTTTACATATTTAAGTTATCATGATCCAAACTTTAGTCGAAATTCCTGACTGGCATTAACTCTGAAAGGTATAGTTCGACGGAAGCACGTCTCATGTTTACTCTCACCAATCCATAAGAAAGGGTATCAGCAAATAGCGCAATTCCTTACCTTAAATGCTGTAGGTTTCTATGTAGCGTATTGCGCGATATAGTCAAACCCACAATGAAAGAAATGACTGCAGCCAGTCAATGCATCTTTACGCCAACTCTTTGAGTAGAACCATGACAAGAGACTCAATACGCCTGAATCGAAATTATACACTTTAATTCGAGTTAATACTCGCTTGCGTAAAAAATTGCATTTATTATTGCCACCTATCTGAATTTTTTTTTTAAGGAAATGAAATATGCCAATATCGGTATCAAGCGAAATGTATTTTCCTGCGTATCAGGAAAAAACATTTCTAAGAAGGGTTCCCACTTTTGTTCGACAAGAAAAATCCGGCAAAGAAGTACATATACCGAGAATCACACTCATCCAAGAGTGTCCGCTAGGGTGTACTATGCAACGCTATTTCCAGTAAGGCCAAAATATGCCATGACTGCACACAAAGCTCCCAGACAATGTATTTAAGCTCTCTTTTTGAAAAGCTCCACGGTTGTTAGGTAAAATTGTTCAGATGGGTATCTAAACCCAACTTAATTGTATAGAAACATATGAAAATGCCGAGCAAAGCTCGGTCGCCCAGGTACTTATTTAATTATTTGTTCAGAGAGTAGAACGGGGAGTGCGAAACAAATATTCCATAGGGGCAACCTTTGGTATTATTAAATTATAATTTTTTTTTAAAATTATTTATTCTATATAGAACGGTGCGTGCGGGACTTGGTATGAAATATTTGGGAGCGAGTACTTGTGGCTCTGGGGTATAAGCGCGGGATTGGTCTCATCATTTTCGCTAATATATATCAAAATGTTCAGGAGGAAAAAAGAAATTGATTAAGCCATGTCCGTCCGTCCGTCCGTGTGTTAAACGATACCTTGAGTAAATTTTGCGATGTCTTAATGAAATTTGGTATGCAGGTTCCTTGGCACTCATCTCCGAGCGCTATTTAAAATGGGCGAAATCGTATTATAGCCCAGCCCACTTTTTATATACAGAATATTTTAGAAAATACAAATAACGTGATTATTCGGAACATAATACACCTATAAGGATAAAATTGAGTAAGTATATTAACGTTGAGGCAGAAAATAATTTTGAAGAGAAATTTTTGAAAATGGGTGTGGTACCGCCCACTTTTGTTAAGTTAAATTTAGATATAATATTAATCATAAATCAAAAACCGTTCAAGATATCGAGACGAGGTGCAGAACACATATTTATATTAATAAAAGGAATGTTTCGGAAAGAAATGGGCGAAATCGGTTAAGAGCCACGCCCACTTTTATATGAAAGATTTTGAAAAGGATCATAATAGATATATTTGATAGGCAATAACTTTGCGTACAAAAGCTTGATATCATTTCTATTTCACTTTCAAAGTGTCCGTGAACGAAAAAAGTCGAAAAAAATTAATTTTTGAAAATGGGCGTGGCCCCGCTCCTTTTATAATGGATTATTCCACAAAAGTTTTTATGCCTCAACTCTGGCAAAAATTTATTTATCGAAACGATATTTAGCGAAAAGGTTACACATATAAAGGTAAATGTTTGTTGCAAAAATGAGCGAAATCGGTTGACATCCACGCCCGGTTTTTTAACATAGCTCTGAAAAATTTGTTTGTAAAATGTAAAACGCGATATTATAACAATTAAAGCTATGTCGTTAGGATCTTGCACAGATAACAAGCTTTCTAAGCAAAACTCAACCGCAAAAAAATGTTGTGGATTTTGGGGAAGTCGGCGTGGCACCGCCCACTTATTCTGCTACTTTCAAAAATGTTTTTATTGAAACCAATTAGCTGGCTTTATAATAAGAACCGAAAGGTATTAAAATAGACCTGCATAAATTAGGATGTCATAATAGATCACTACTAGGTATTTAATGCTTGGTTCCACCGGAACTTAGACTTCCTTACTTGTTTATAACGAGAATTAATCGTAGACTGGATCAAAAACGAATTTCGAGAAAGGGAGGATATTCACTTGAATTTTGCAGAGTCCATTTACGATAGTTTTGTCCGCAAAAGTATTGTTTTTTATGATTTTCGACCAAAAGAAGTTTGTGCCGCAGGAAGTATTATTTCTCCACCGATTTGTTTGTTTGCCTCGGTATGTGAATTTAATAAAACTTTTTCATTCAAACTACTTCCCGGTGATTGTTAATGTTGAAGGATTACCAACAGATACTAATATCGACTTAGGTTTATATTTCTAGTGAAAATAATCGCTTAAGCCGTCTTAAGTGTATTTAAATGCGCCAAAAATAAAAATTCTAAAAAACTGCTTATCACGATATAGACCAAAATTTGATTAAGTTAACTCAAGCTGCTGTTGTAGTAGAAAACATATTTACTTAATTAACAATCAAGTGAGCCACTTCAAAATGCTGACTAATTTACGATGGTTTTGGGAAACATTTTCACCTCTCGAACAAGAAATATCATTATGAATTTTCGAATAAGATATTAAACAGCAAGCGTACATACGTCCCAAATCATAATAATTACAAAACTTGTTGAAAATACACACAACAACAAAAAAAAGGTGTTACTCCACCGATGCAATACCTGCAACTGATAACTCATCTCAAGCTTTTAATTTTCAACAATGGGATATATACAAGAAAAATTTCACATTAAACTTAGCTAACTGTTTTGCTGTTGATACATCAACAACAACCACAACACACAAAGACTAACAACAACAAAAACAACCAAACAATTTTTTTTTATGTTTTGCTTCACCTGCTTCAATAATTTTGCAAAATGTGCTGTTAATAAATCATAAAATACAAAGCACATCTTAAAATTATGAGCTGCGTTCACAAACACTCACACACATACTAATAAAAAGTACACATGTTCAATTAGTGTAAACGAGTTGAGCACTTAAGCACATTTAGGTGAGCAAAAAGGGGCCAGCGCCTTTGGTGGTGTTAGGCGTGAAATGAAATTTATGAAAATCCACTAAGCAAAAGAGGTGTAACAACAGCGCTAAAGTAGTGGGAATCTTTTTATTGTTTTGTTTTGTTTTTGTAGTTAATGTTGTTACTAAGCAGCTTTTAGTTAATAGTGATGGGTCAGTAAGTCAGTTAGTTTAATTATTTGTTGTTGTATGCTGCGTAGTTATCATCCTAATCATTCTCACGACAAGTTCTCATCATAAGAAAGGCCAGTGATTTTTTGTTTGACCTCTTTTGCATTTCATTTAACTACGATAACCATGCGAAGCGGTCAGCTGTCATTTGTCCAATTATATTTCATAGCTTATTCTTGATTTTTAGTTATTTTCTTTAGTTTGGCGCATTAGAGTTTTGATATTAAAATGCTTTCTATGCTAATTTATTAAATCAGAGGAATTTAATTTTTTTAGTTGTGATTAATTCTACTTTAGGGCCTGCGAAAAGTTTTTTTACAAATGTTGGTGAATTAGTTTAATTAACCTGCTGGTTATCTTCATAACTGTGCTTTGTTTTTGACTACTTTTATATTAAGCCGATGCCGCCAAATACTGTGCAACATTGGGTAATCTTTGGATCCGTATTTAACACTACAAAAGTCGCGCGTTCTACAATATTGTTGCATATTGTTGAATATTATCCCTTAGTCAGTCACCATGATTTTTGGTTCCTAATATGTTCAAAATGAATATGATCAAAAATAAATACAAACAAGATTAACTTATATAATAAAGAATTTTGTAATATTACCCTAAAATATTTTTCAATTCATAAAGATTTCCTTTGCAAAAATTATCTTAAAAATGTTCTTCATATGTAGAGTGCGCAACTACTAATGTCTCAAATAGGGGCGCTCCTATTGTAGTGCTAAATAAATCTCCGTTGAGCTAGAAAAACTTGGAAAACAGTTTAGAATAATGTGATAATAGAATGTTAAGGGAAAAATGCGATAGGTGGCGCTCGGGAAGAGATTTATGAAAGAATATCGGCCGAAATATTTATTTGTATTGTTCACAATCGGACTACTGCTCCTCTGCTATTCACCAGTGGGTCGTGCGAAACAAAAAAATATATTAAAAAGTAGGTAACTTTGTTCAGAGAGGCTCCACCCTGCAAACATTCTCGGAGTGCTCATAATTTAAGAGTCCGATATGAGTCCTAAATATGTGAAAAATATGAACCTTATACGAAGAGTGTTCATTTCACAGAGCAACTTTGGAGCAGATATTCATATTCCGTTTTTTTATTATTTTTTTTTTTTAATTTGTTTTCCATACAAAATTTTCATGACATATCTTTTGCTGTTCTTGACATACATATTATGTACTCATATATACATTTTCGTGTCGCCATCTCAAGTCATCTGCAACGGAAAAGTGTGTTCCATAAAACGTTATTTTTTTTAAACACGTGGGAAATATACACAGATTTATCTTTCAAGAGTTTTCTCCCAAATACCTTTAACAAAATTTGCTGAACATAGCCTGAGACAACTTTTACCAATCCAAATGTCTGAATTTCAGTTCCAAAAATTAACTTTTAAGGGGCAAAAAAGGGTAGATTTTAAGGCAGATAAAACACTCCGAAACGCTTCGTAAAGGAGTCGTTTTGGGGTCCAATATGTGTCGATTGTGAGACAAAAATGTGTCTCTATTCAAGCTCATATGATATATGAAATTTGGCTTATATCGGACGACCACCGCAGGAAGGGAAATACCCTCATTTCGGAATCATAAATGAGCCTATAAAGAGCGTAAACGCTCCAATTTAGGAATCCTTTCTGACTCATTTATGACTCCTATGGTTTTCTGGGCATGTAGAAATTGCTTCTCCGTATGGGTGTAAGGCCTGAAATGTTGCATACTTTTAGGCACTTGTTTTTTCCATACAAATTCCCTAAATTAGGATTTTGTTGGAGTCCAAATTTTCATGGTTGCCTTGTAGGATCGCAGTCAGTTGGGAAAATGGAGCCTTAGTGCAGCGTCGAAACAAACTCGCTGAACTGGCTTTGCTTTGAAGTGAAATTTTTACAGAACGGGCAGAAGCGCTCTAGCGGGTCACCGACTTGGATTTCAGCTTCTAGATGAGGATGGTTGCCATGGGTGAAACTTGGCTACAATATTTTTCATCATCTAATGACCCCGGGCTAAAATGGTATACATGAACTGCTTTTTCTATCTTGAATTGGAAGGGATCAGACCTAGGCGCCTATGCAGAGTGGCATACAGGTTTCTTCTCTCTCCGCAAGGCTTGCATTTGAAAATATTTATACCGTTATTTCGATTTGAAGCACTTTTGTCATGTGAAATTGGTACACGGCTAAAAATTGTAACCTAAATTTTAAACTTTTCTGGGCTACTTATATGTCCAAACCAAATTTGGCTTAGAATTTAAATTGTCCCAGTTTTCGGGAAAATTATCATGAATAAAAAAGTTTAAACTTTAAACCAGAAATGTTGAGTAATTAAAAAAACATGAAAAGCATTTGTGTCAGTTGGCAGGATTCGAGCCGACGCTGCCGCATCAGAGTCGTCTGCTCTACCCACTGAGCTACGGTGCACACAAAACTGTAATGAGAAAATTTCAATGACTTGAAAAAACCTTCAGAAATAAATGAAAAGAAACTTTAAAAATTGTAGACGTTTTTTATACCAACAATTAATACTTGAATAATTTAACGGATATTTTTATATCGATATCTTTACACCCGATAAATGTACATCGATGCGTGTACCAAATTGATACTTTTCTTGCGAATGCTGGACACTTCTAGTATACTTCTGGACAGCTGCGCAGGTAAGAATAGCTGGCCTGACATTCGGTCTTGCCAGGCATCGGGATCCTTGTTGTCGACACCAGGAGCTCAGCCGAACTAAAAAAATTAACTTTCATGTATCTTTGCTCATTGGAGAGCCCTGTCAGGCACTGACCAAAGGGAAACTGTACGGTGTAGCTAAATATTTTGGTCAATCGCAGCTATGTTAGTTGTGTCAAATCTGAGGAGGTGGTTACTTAACACTTTAGCCTAGATGCACTTTATTCTCGGGAGGATTCAACAATTTCAGTTTTCTGGCTTATGGTTTAATAAAGTAATATCAATGCGAACCGTAACATCATAAGTATGCTGCTCGCTTAAGCTGAGGCACTTTGCACCCAAACTAAACCATTGTTGGCCTCAACAGAAACTATCAGTCGATTGTTTTAAGACAGGTTCCTTCTAGACTAATGTCAGCAAAAAGTAGAACGACCTAGTGTTTGGACACTGCTGTATACATCGCGCTATGCTTTTAAACCTTGTTCGAATGCCTTATAAATTTAGCTCCGCAATAGACAAATATTCGGCGGTTAACCAGAGTTATCTCCAACTCAAGCATACGAGAATAGTTAACTGTATGAACCTCATTCAAAATCATAGTACTAGAAATTTAGTGGCTTTAAGAGATAAAGAATGAAAGATAAAAGTGCTCTCGCGTTGAAAGAAAGACATTTATAAAATGTGTCGCAAAAGTTTTTTTAATTTTTTTTTTAAATATTCAAAAAGTATACAGGTGGTACTGTTACATATTTTACGGAGTCTTCTTATCTATAACACGCTGTAACATAAATTAGTGTAATATGTTACGCCTAAGCATATTCATTAATTGAAACTATTTTTATGACTTCATATGTGTCTATATTGCATTATAAATGGCTACAACTTCAATAGCAAGCTTTTTATAAATACCACTTAAATTTATTACTCCATCTAAGATTTTCAATTTCAACCAAACAAAAGAAAATTGGGTTTCTTACATTTACTTTCTATTAGCCTTTTTTCTATTTTACACCCAACAGTTATATAAAAAATCATCACTCACTATTAATTGTCTGCCATAGCATACAAGTTTGTGTCTTAAGTCTTTTGTTCAACACTTAACGCTTTAGCTTGAAGTGTTAATTGATATCAGCAGCTGCGTAACGGTATTTTAAGCTAGTATTTTGTTTTAAAGAGACGCAAAAAATGCAGATAGGCACCACAACAAAGCGCTGGAAATGTATTTAAATTTTAAGAAAACAAAAGAAAAAAAATGCTAGGAGTAAGTTGTTTTAATAAATGTTTTCGCTAATACAAATGTTTTTTATGGCAAATATGCTAATGATGATATGCTTTTAAAGTGTATTTTAAATGAAATGCCAGTAATTAATTTTATTGTTTGATGCTTAGATTTAATCGATTTATAAGCATATAAAATATATATTTCTGCTATTAAGCTATTATTTTATGGAGCTAATGGCTTGAAGAAAAAACAGCGACCGCCTTTGTGGGTTTCTTGTGTTTGTAAAATTAATGCAAATATTAGATATTTGATGAGTTCATTTGTACGCAAATATATACTTTAAGTCAACTTTTAAATGTCTGTTTAACGGGGTTTGATTTAAATAATATAAAGAAATCTTAACGCATAACATTTGCAGCCATTTAACAGCGAAATAATAAGTAGGAAATTTGCATAAACTTGACATTTTTATATTTGTTTAACAAAGGACGTAATCAAACTTATCAAAAATCCATAAATTTTCGGGAAAACTTTGGATGTAATTTTCATTCGTCCATTAAGAGTTAGGCTTCAACTTTGATCCTTCCGTGCGACTGTTAAAGACAATATCAATATCAACAGGATAAAACAGCAGCTTATTGTAGTAGCTCCTCATCCTCTCACTCAAACTGCATCAAAGTAAAGAGGTCATTCTATGGAAATTTTTAAAGTTCATTTGGCCTCGAACGGGTCTGAAGATGTCGAAGATGATTACATTGCTCAAATCCGATTTCCACAGCCATGTACATTTTCAAAGAAATCACATTCAAACAGTGGCACATGACAGGATTTCTTTTGCGATATCAAAACCTGCTTCAACGACCAAAAAGGCGGTGCATATGGACTCGCTTCGGAGGACTAACGTGTCGATATATATATATATATTATAACATATATTGATAAAGGTCCAAAAATATTTATTTCATTCCAATAGAATCTTTCTGACTTTACAATACGATAGAAAAAATAAATATTTTTCCATAATAATTATTGAACCAATTTAAAAATTAAATAATAGTTATCGGAAATTATTCTTTTGAGTCTTGGATAACTTCTATTCTTTAATTTATATGATAAAATTCTCAAAACTTAAGGAATGATGGAAAATGCATCAAGTTTGTACTCTGTCGGAAAATCAACAAATCGGAAAGATTCAATTAAATATTTCAACGGCCTACTACACCGAAGGTCCAAGTTTGAGTATCAGGACAGGTAACAGCAAAAGTGCATTTCAAGCCGTCATTAGAGTCGTTCTGTAGCAATTATGAGTGCAGTGTTATATTTGTTAAGACTTAAAAATATAAATTGTCCATAATTATTACCGAAATACTTTTACAATAAAAGACAAAAAGAAGAAGACTCAAAAGGGAAATATTATCATATTTATCAATTTGAAATCTTTTAAACAAAGTATCAAAGTAATAATTGCGAATGACTCAAAAAAATTTTGTAATATATTTATTATGAAAACAGTTTTTTTTATACCTGATGAAATTTGTGGGATTTTTACTCGTATGAAACTCCAAAAAATTATTATTATTTTTGATATCTGGTTTAAACCAGATCTGCTAAACTTGATTAGTAATTAGTAATCAATTAATTAGACGCCATTTTAATTGGTAATGATTATTTTAATTGTTTTTCAGGAAAATGCAAGTATTAATTGATTACGATAAGAAAAAATCAAAAGGTAATTATGATTTTTTCGATTATTTAAAAAAATAAAAATAATAAAAAGTAATCAGAAGTAATCAAAACCACTTATTTTGGTTATTTTTGATTTTTTTAATACTCGTAAAAAATCATGATTATTTTTTGATGTTTTCTAATCGTAATCACTTAATAATTGCCTTTTGTGCAAAGGGAGTTTTAGACATTTTCTATACATAGTATGTGCAAGTGTATATTTATGTGCTTCTACAACAATACTGAAAAAAATCTAAAATTATCAAAACAAATCTGAAAAAAAGGCAAATGTCAACAAAACAACTTTTTTTAAATTTTTTTATTTTTTTATTTGTTTTAATAATCGTAAAAAATTATGATTTTTTTGATTTTTATTTTAAATAATTGGAAAATAATCATTAAAAACCGAAAGTAACGTCAATCAATCCTTAAATGGATTCTCAAGTAAATAGTTAATCAAAACGGCAATCATTACAATTAGTAGTCATTATTTAACAGGTCTGGTTTAAACAAGATTAACTATATTAAAGTCACTAGTTTAAACACAGCTATTCAACTGTGGGCTTCAGTCTTTCGTATATTGCTTTAGATAAAACCTTATACTGAAAAAGATAATTTTACTATAACTTACATATGTTTTGCAGGTTGAAGATTTTTCTCAAAGATAAGCTTTGCTGAGCAAATTTATGAGGTATCGTATGTTTGATCTTACTTCGTGGACAGTGAATTTTTAAACAGTAGGGGTCAAAAGTTAGGAAGCACACCGCGTACTCTGCTCGCGACAACACTTGTTGTGGGGCATTAATGTTCTTTTGCAACTCGCTTACAATAGAACATGCCCCGTTTACACTCCTCTGCAGTAAAATTCTGCAAAATAAGAAATCCCTTTATCCTATGTACATTCTTCAAATTCAATATTCACACGTCAAAAGTCAACAAACTTCAAATAATCGATTTACACATGCAACATAGTGCCCTTAAAGCAGCAAAACAAAACAATAAAATTAGCAATATCTCATAATATTGATGCAAAACGGTTATTAACCCACAAACATTAACAAAAAATTAAAAAAAAAAAAAACCATAACAACAACCTAGAACAATAGTCAGCTAAATATGGTGTCATTGAGTAGAATAAGACCACGCGGCTTATGTGACAACGCTTAGCGGTTTTAAATGACTTTTGGAGTGGATAAAATGAACAGCGAGACGCTTAAGTGTGAATAGGCGTTTAAGCCATCAATTAGCAGTTTAATGGCACGTTTAACATTGATATTTTTTTTTCATTTAACATCATAAACAGCATCTTTTCCACAAAGCGTAAAATGACAAAGGAAAGAAAGCATTTGAAAGCAGGAAAGAAAGCAGCCATGGTATAAAGTGTTGTGTAATGCTGTTGCAACTTTCAAGTAAATGTGAGAACCTAATTAAAACGCAAAAAGTGCGTAAAAGCATAGCTTATTCTCCTAACGTTTGGAAAGCACTTTTCGAAGAAACATTCTTAAGCGCTAAACCATTAACACTTAGGTGCATGCGTGTGCATGTTTAAAACACTTAACGCAGACATGTTTTTCCCAAAGTCATTTGCGTGCCAGCATCGTACGCTAAGCGCATAACTTGCGCGCTCACTTGACCAATAAATTAGTCAAACTGATAAGATAATTAAAATGTAAATTTTTTGCATGCAAACGTTTGGCTTCGGTAAGAATGCAAAATATAAGGTGCAGTGGGGAGACAAAAAATGCGAAATGTACTAAACTGCTATTAAAGGCTATCGCCGCTAGCAACAGGCACTAAATACTTCCTACATTTTTGACGCTGCTACTTACAATAAAAAAAAATTTAAATAAAACTTATTACACTACTTTGCTATTTTTCTTCGCGCCATTTGCCGCCAATTAGTGGTCAACGCTTTGCTAGGAATGTTGTGTTTACCACAAATTGACTGCAAGAAATTCTGCGATGATGTTGCTAGTAAGGTCTACTCGTTAAACAGGTTTGCGTATGTGCTTTAAACAAAAAAGTGATAGAACAAATGAAGCATGAAAAACGTATAACGAAAGACTTAAACGACAAACTCGGCCGAATTCATTAAAAAACACGCGTAACTAAAAAAGCATACTAGGAACCGATATTTCATGCCTTTCAAGTATTTGCAAACAAATTGATTTTTTGTCACCACAAACCATATATTCAATTGGAATTAAGTTGCAGTTAGTTGTGGTGGCATTAGTTATTGTGGATTATAAAAGGCAAAAATGTAACGAATGGGCTAATCATCAGAAATATTTGGTTTAGAAACAAAATTCTATTCAACACATACAAAATTTAGCAATCGATTTGTTTTTCTTACTTTGCAATTTTTTTTTTGTACAAAAAATATTTATTTATGTTATGTTATTTTTTTTTTTTCGATTTGTTCTTGATAGGTTGTGACGAAAGTATGTCCCTTTCAAAACCCTGCATGAAATTAATAAAGAAAAATAAAAATATAAATAATAATAAAATAGTTCAAAACATGAGCTTGACCCCTTGGTAGCAATTTGAGCTGTGATAGTTAAAATTTTTCTGCCGTTAGCTATCAAAGGCAAATGGTCTGCCAACTTTATGGTTACCGAACAGGAAAGGAGTGGTATGGAATATTTTCAATAAAAAATCAATAATCACAAAATACCTAAAAAAAAAATGTTATGAAATTTATTAAAATCCACGAAAGAAATCTATGGCTGATTGTAGGATCATAATATTCAAAAACAACGAACGGCCTACTTAAAATTTGGTTTTCGAAAACGCCCAATTTTACAATTTGATTGAAAAACGCCCCAACTCAGCTGAATATGTATTAAATATTCGTTCAAATAGGGCCTTTCGAAAATATTTTTAAGCTTCTGAAACTCATTTAGAGATAGTGCGATTTTCAACCAAGTTTTGAAATGGGGCTTTGTACAAAAACATTTTGAGGTATTTCGTTGTGCAAACAAAGTTTGAGATATGTCTTTCTTTTAAATGTTTTCAAAAATGTTATCTTTCACTCAACCTTCGAAATGTTGGAAAGATTAGTGACAACAAAAAATAGGTAGAATTTTTGAAAAACTAAACTGAGGCTGCAAATTTCAAATATCGAAAAGAATCCTTGGAAATCCGAACAAATCAAAAATGTGATTGCAAAATAGTATTATAAATAGAAAAAAGTGGATTTTATTTCAAAATTATTCAAGAAAAGTTTAAAATAAAGTTAATATGGTTGTATTAAACAGACCTGTTAAATTGGATTAATTAATTAGACGGCTTTTTTAATTGGTAATGCTTATTTAAATTATTTTCGAAGAAAAGGCAATTATCTATTGATAACGATTAAACGAAATCAAAAAAAAAAAACCAAAAAAATCAATAAAAAAAACAAATATAAAAAAAATGAGTTTTGATTACGTTTGATTATTTTTGATTTTTTTTTATTATTATTATTTTTTTTGATTTTTCAGTAATGTTGATGTGTGTGTACTTATGAGCTTCTACAACACTGAAAAAAAAATTACAAAAAAATCTAAAATAATCAAAAGTGACCAAACAACCTTTTTTGATTATTTTTTAATTTTTTTTAAATAATCGTAAAATATCATAATTTTGTTTGAATATTTTTTTTATAATTAATTGGAAAATAATCAGTAAAAATTTAAAGTAATGGTAATCAATCCTAAAATGGATTTTCAAGCAAAAATTTTATCAAACCGGTAATCATTACGATTAGTAATCATTATTTAACAGGTCTGGTCATAAATAACAAAAAATCGGTTAATCAAGCAAAAGTTGAAAAAGTACTAAACAATTGAGATGAAACCATTCTCATGTACGTACAGGGTGGCTGATGAAAGCCGCTACCAAAAAAAAATTAAATAACTTTTTTTCTATTTAATGAATCTGGTTAATTTTTTTTTATTTTGCAGATTGACTTTTACATTTAACAAAAATGGATAACTGGGACACTGAAACAAGAATTTGGATTGTCCGCCGCTATCACACACTGGAGTCCGTAGTTTCGGTTCAAAGAGAGTATAGGCGCACGTTTGGCGTTCGAAGAAAACGGTCACACCGTTACGGTTACTGGAGACCGTTACTTGAGCATGTTGAGAGAGTTTTTCTATCCAGAATTACGCTGAATGAGAATTTCTTTCAACTCTGTGTGGTTTCAGCAAGATGGTGCAGCTCCTCATATAGCCCAACCTGTTATGACAGAATTGCGACGAAAATTTCCCAATAAGCTGATATCCAGAAACTCCACATTCCGTTGGCCACCCAGGTCGCCTGACCTTACTGCACCTGACTTTTTCTTGTGGGGTTATTGCAAACAGGAAGTCTTCAAAGCAAAACCAACAAATTTGAATGAACTAAGGCAATCCATTCGAGAAACAATTGCGGCTATTCTTGTCTCAACTCTCCAAGCAGTAATGAACAACTTTTTGGTAAGATGCCGCACATGCATCGACGAGCAGGGGGCATTTAAATTCCATTATTTTTAAAACTAATTAAGCTATATTTAATAAAATTTAATAAGCTTTAACATGAATAAAAGAAAAATGTATTCCATACACTGAAAAAAAAATTATTTGAGTTTCTTAATGTAGCAAAATTCAGCAGCCACCCTGTATATCGATAAAAGTAGTTAAAAAGTTTAAAATGCTTTTGTTATTGTCTTGTGGCCCACTGCAATTTTTATCATCAGCAGCAATATCGCCTTGTATGCCTGCAATGTCTTTATTTCTTTCACTATTTATTCTAATTCCACTTATCTGAAACTTTTGGATTATTTTTCTCTTTTTTCGTCTTTCTCTAGCTGCTACTATTTATCTGTCAGCTTTATCTCTGTTGAAAGAGCCTGCCGTAGAGCAAGGACAGAAATGGTTGGGGTGAAATCGACACTCTCTGGTATTAGCACTTTTGACTCACCCTGACTTCCTAGTATCCTATTTCAGTTTTCACACGCAAACTTCAAAAGTGATCTGCAGTGTAAAACCATTTTTGTTCTTGAAATTTGGCGCTTATTATGTTACGAGTTAGCAGTGCCACCTACCGTGAAGAAAATAATGGAGGTGCTGTAGCTTTTCTATCTTTCTTTTTTGTTTTCTTTGGCTTTATTTTTTCCCCTTCTTCTCTGTTGTTTATATTCGTCATCTTTTCACTCTTTCTTCCTCTTTTTGTTCACGACCAGCGGTTGTGAAAAGGCCGTCTTCATATCAAGAAAATATCAAGGATACTTTAGAAAAACGTTGCTCAAGACGTGTTCTCTTAACGAATTATGATCAATTTCTACCATAAAATATTATCGGAAAATATTATAATAAATATAACTCAACACACATTACTATCGGAAGGCTGGCTTTACAGACCAAATTTTGCTAATTAAGGTGCACTCCAATGTACATATATACTTTATATATTAAGTTAGTAATTATGAGTCGTCAACCCACTTTACATATAAGTCTATATCTCATTATCTGCATATGACGCGCGGTTACAAGTGAAAGAGTTGCTGAATATAGAAGAAGCCAATGCAGTTGTTGTTTCATTAATTTCACCTACACACAGCACATACCAAACGAATACTTCACGGCAACGGTGTTAGATGTAGCAGCTCTACACTTTTGGTATTGACGTTACGATTTTGCTGCAAGCGCGTAATTAACCTGATTTTACATAAAAAGAAGAAAAATTTAGTTGCAGCGCCTGCAACAAACAGAATGGTTGCTTGGAAAACTGGCAAAAAATAAAAAGCACAAACAAGAGCTGCAACAGACTATAAATACAACAACAGTATTCACCATACTTGTAACTGGAAATTTAATTAAAAAGATAGTAAGTAAAAATTGTAATAACAACAAAAACAACAATGACTTTAACAAGAGCTAAGACTATGTTAGAGTTGCGACGAGCTCTAAGGCAATTGGCAATTACCCGTTGTAGCTGCGGTGGCGTGTTTGATGAGTTAAGACGCGTCTGATTGCTTTTCTTGTCCAGGATTGCTCCCGTTGTGCATCGTCGGTTGTTATTGATTTTGTCCGCTAAATGGACGCGTACGACAAAATATTTCGCACTCTCACTTGCTCAACAAGAAACTCAATGAATATTTATAAAGTTAAAATAAATTATAATGGCAACTTGAGGAAAAAAATATTTTAATTGGTGTAAATTCACTTTATTACGTGAATTGAGTAGAAAATTAGAGAGAAAAATTAATATAAGATTATTTTAAGGACAAATCAAGAAAATATGATCCTCTGACCTCTAAGTATAGTATATATAGACTTCTAAGCAGGTTTCTATAGTAATAAATTAGTTGAAGTTTCGAGAACAAGATGAAAATTTTTTGGCAGTGTAGAAATTTCATTGTGTTCTAGAACTTTTGAGTTATTGTTTTTGGTAATATCGAAATATATACAGCGAATTGTTCCATTTATTATACCAGACGTTCGTTGCAAAATATTTCTCGCTTTTTTAACCCTCCAACAGGCCAATTTTTATTGCAAATGAAAAAACTCATAATTTTAAGTCATATATGCAAAAAAGACCTTAGAATTTTGCTGCCGGTGCAGATTTCCCACCCCACTCCGCCTTTAGACGGGGTTGATTTTGTTCTAATAATTTTATAAATTTATTTATAAAACCTAATTTTCTTCATAATTGCTGACACTTTCCTTAACACTTCTCTCAAAACTATTTTTTTTTTACAAATTCAATTTTTCAACGAGAATGGTAATAACGGAACTCTGCCACCACTTAAAACTATAAAATCAAAGTTACGACATGGATAAAATATTTGTCGAAGATTATGTGTCAATAATTATAGAAGAAAAGTGGAGGTATACGGGTTATATCTGTTCAACTTAACTGCCAGTGAGAGGGTTAAAAGCTAATTAATTGTACAAAACTTGTTAGTTATTATTATAAGTTGCTTAACAATGCAATTAAAAAATTTTTTAATTGCAATTAATTTAATTTTAAATAATTTAAGCAATTCTAATTTTAATTCAATTTATTAATTTGCAATTACGGTAATTGCAATCAACTTCTTAATCAATTATTAAATCGGCGGCCGCCGTGGTGTGAAGGTAGTGTTGCCGGCCTACCACACCGAAGGTCCATGGTTCGAGCCCTGGTACAGGTAACATCAAAAGTGATTTGAAAAAAGTTTTTTCAAAACGGGGTCGCCCCTCGGCAGTGGTTTGGCAAACTCTCCGAGTGTATTTCTGCCATGACAGGCTTCTCAGCAAAAAATTCGTCTGCTTTGTAGATGCCGTTCGGAGTCGGCAAAAAAAAAAAAACTGTAGGTCCCACCAATTTGTAGGGAAAATTCAAATCGGCACACCACAAATTGGAAGAGAAGCTTGGCGCAAAATTCTCTTAGGAGGTTTATGATGATATACCTGTTGTATATCGCGCCATAGAGAGAGAGAAAAGTTTAATTGATTAACGTCCAATACTGTATAATATGTATCTATTCGTCATGAAAATTTTATGGAATTTAATTTTTGGCTTTTTGAGAAATCGAAATTTTAAAAAGGTGCTGTCGTTAAATTCAAATGCTTATAGGTCACTTAAAATTAACAAATAAACAAGTTAACATAAGATAATAATTTTAGTAATCACTCGGAAAAGTTTGGCTTACTAGTTTTGCCTAACCTATTGTAACCTTGATCGACAATCATCGATGAATATTAGCCGGGGTACCATCTTGTAAAAGAAAATATGTGTCATCAAAATGAAGTATAAAATTAAAAAAAGTCAAAACCGTTTGGAAACGGTATCGGTTTCGATTTAGAGACATTATTGGGTTTCGGTTTCGAAAACCTAATCGGTTTCAATCGGCTTCAGTTTCGAAAAATTAATCGTTTTTAATCGGCTTCGCGTTCAGTTTCGAAAAATAAATCGGTTTTAATCGGTTACGGTTTCTAAAAATTAATCGGTTTTAATATGTTTACCAAAGTATGATGTCTGACTAATTTTTGAGTTATGACTACCGAAGCGTTAGGATATTGGTTGTTAAGAAAGGGGGCTGTGCCTCGCCTAATTTCCAATACTTTTTTGTATTTATTCTTACAACGACATTTTCGAAGTAAAATAAAATTGAAAAAAACTATTTTTTGCAAAGTTATTTGCAAATTATATACGTCTTTGATTCTTTTTATGTAAAAAGAGGCGTGGTTCTCAACCGATTTCCATTTCAAACAAATTTAAAAAAAATGTATTGTGTGTCAGAATTTCAATCTTTACACCAAATTCATTGATTATAGGAGTATTATACAATGAACAATTTCTTTTTTTTAGGTTTTTCTAAATATTTGACAATATAAAAGTGGGCGTGGCTATCATTCGAAGTCTCAGATTTTGGATAGCGTGATACATGTGTGCTTTACATAACCAGGGTAAGTTCGATCTCCTGCAATTCAATAAAGGCTTTATTATAGATATCAAAGGTCTTCAATAGATGAAAAGAATTTAAAAGCACATTTTTTACAAGTTTTGTCAATCTGCATATACTTTTGTGCACGCATCCTTCAAAATCTGCTGCATATAATGTAATGGTATTTTCAAGGATGTACTTCTATATGTCCAGCTTACATTTAATTAGCCTGCTGTGCACAGTGGCGGCAAGAAAAAAAGGATTCTTAAATATATAATGAAATTTTCATATTAAGGAAAACTTTATGTGGGTATCTTTATTAGAGCAACTGAATGCCATTTAACATTTGAAAATCACTACCGTCTACACAATCAATTTAAGCTACTGGAATTACCACCTGTCGTACTGACAATCATCGCTAAAGCTGAATTTAAGCGTATAAACATTGCGTTTAGCTCCAACTCTCACCTTTTAAGCAAATGCATATTAGTAAATTAAGCTTTTGGCTATGCTGAACCATAAATTAAAGTCAACAAAACCAGTTCACAAATAAATTTTTTTTTTTTCATACAAAAATGTTTGCAAAACAAACAAAAAAAAATTACTCAAAATGCGCGAAAAATGCTTTAGACAACGCGTGTGGTGTTGGCGTGAAAGTGAGCTGCAATCAAATATGGATAAGCTTAAATGTCACAAATCGTGTTTGGTTAATAAATATGTACAAATGAACACGTGTAATTTGTATGCGCTTAAATGCTTATGAGCAGTTGATAAGTGCGCGACGATTTGTAAACAAGTTTTGGTAATTTTTCATTTATTTTTTGTTTCATGGCATGCAAATAAGTTTCGGACTTTTGGTAAATGCGCTTTGAGCAGAGATTTGAGTTTTGCAGTTTGAAGTGTAGGCTGCGCATGCGTTTCATTTACAAATTTTTTAATGAATGGCGTGCACTTTATCTAAATTGCATGTAACAAATGTTTAATTAGCAAATGAGATAAGCTAGCTTTATGAAAAAATTGCAAGTTATATGTATATTCAAAGCTGTTTACTTTTAAAGCAATATTTAGCATGTATATTTAATGGTTACTCAGGTTCAGATTTTCAGCCCTAGTGTATAATTAGATTACGCTGTCTTATAAAACGTCTTTATGGAAAATATATTTCCACAAAGAAGACAATATATAAATATGTTTCAAAATCAACAAGCTCAAAAATAAATGTTATGTATTCAAAAGCTTAAATTTTTTCATTTTATATTAAGTTTTCTTGCATTCCAAAATTAATGCATAAGTCGACACCAAACATTGAGGTGTAACCTCATTTTGAATTTTTTATCTTTATTGCAGTTTTTACCGTTGTTTTTTTTTTTATTATTGCTTTTCGCAGTTGTGTGTCAAAATATTATATCGCACCAAGCAATCATTTGTATGGATTACTTAAAATTAAGTGCTTCCCACACCCAAGCATAGCCAGACAGTAATGAGACAAAAGACTTAAGACACGAGCTAGGTGGGTGTAATTGCTAATGAATATGTAGACAGATATAGAGTGCATGCGTCAATGATGTATGCCAATTTAATGTTTTGTTGGCTGTTTACATATGAGGGGAGACATTATAATTCTTAAAAACATGCGCTTCTTATCTTTTTTTTTCAAGTTTGGAAATACAGTACCTCTCAGTGAAAATGATCTATTACAAAAACTTCTTCAGCTAAAATTCGTTTGTAAATTTCATATAAAATATAGATAGTTCTCATAAAGAAATCTTCTAAATCAGTGCAATGCCATAGTTCTAAAAAATCGTGGAGATTTTGAAATGAGCTTGTCATAGTTACTAACTTTGGTATAAAATACCAAATAGCAGGTAGAAAAAAATTGGCCAAAATCAACTAAGGTCTCAAGAATCCCGAGGTTTGACACTTACTGTAGATAAGACTACAATAGGCTACAAAACCACATACTCAGAAATCATAAAATCAATAAAATTTTTAAATTCTCACTCCTCTTTTGAAATGTCCAAGAACTCTCGGAATTTTCGCATAAGCTCGGGAACAGAGATTCAGAAGACTGAAAGAATTATATACTATATATATTTATATGAAATTAACAAACCAGTTTTTCGGTGAAATAAATAAGAAGAACTGCACGATTTTTGCTGTGAGCCACTTATATAATAAAATATGTTTACAAGCTGGCTATAACATTTTTCTGTTTAAAGAAAATTATCCCGCCTCAAAAATAATAAAGTGGCTGGAAATGATGGAATAACAGTTAAGCTGCTTTATGACTGAGGTAAAAATCATATATCATACAAAAAAAAGCTTACTTTTGTGCAAGAGGCTGTAGCCCATCGTCGACAAACTAATTGAACTTTATTAGCGCGGATTCAAACCTGGTAAATATACCACCGACCAGATCGTCTAGATATTCAAAACCGTCGAGGAAACTCTTTGCAAGTGAGCTGGCATGCACCAATATTTGTTGATCTCTAACTGAATTTGGCGTTCACAAATAAGCTGACGGTATGCTAACTTGAAAGAAACTGAGCAATTCGAAACCAAGCGCTACAAACAACAAACACCCTGAGATTTATGCCTGTCAACACTCGCATTTGGTTGATAAGTCGTTAAGAACCACACAAACTTTCATCTTATGAGGTTAAAAATGACATCTCGTAAGTCCACGTATTTTTTACTCTGTAGGGTTACTCAACTATATTTATTTGATAGGATTATAAGCTCTTAGTGAAGTCTATTATGCTCACATTTTTTCCACTCTGTAAGAAGACGTTTCTTAAGCCGTAAGCTATTCGATAAACACCAGTTTCCTTGCAGAAAAGTTGCTGCTTATAGCTCCAAAGATATAGCATCAATTGGTAAATGAGCAGGCTCCCTCATTAAAAAATATGGGGGATCAGACTGGTGTCCGACTGGAAGCTCTTGCTTCGGCAAGGAAATATATTAAGTTTCCACCTTTTTCCACCATTCAAGTCAGAATAGCGGTTCCCTAATATGAGTGCGGGAGTATCATAATATATCAAAAAAAAAATGACCATGAAGATGGCTAGGCGTGGATCGGCTAGTGATGTCCCATAAACGAAGAGGCCCTCGCACCACTGGAACTTATCAAGGCCCATATCTCTCAATACTGGCTTGGCGAGGATAATGAAAGGTGGAAGCGTTTTTAGTCCTGAAGCGTGTCAAGTGATTGGGAACTCTACGAACAATTCTCAAGATGAATAGAAGTGGCCTATTCAGACTAGTTACGGTTCTCACTAGTCCTGGGACTATTGTGGCTTATAATAAAATTACGGAAAACCCTTCTTTGGGCGTATTTCTGAAGTAAGTGGTTAGGGTGCTGCTAACATTTTTGAGCTCAATGGTCCTTGAGCCTTTGTCAGCGTTCTTATAACATACAAGGTGGCGCAAAAGTAAGCTTCCGATGTTCAGCATATCGGTTGTGGCACGTGCAGTGTGTGCTGTTGCACCGTCTTGTTGAAACCACATGTTTTCCAATCCCAATTCATCAAGTTGCGGCAAAAAGAACTCGTTGATCATTGCTCTGTAGCGCTCACCATTCACAGTAACCGTTTGGCCCCGACCGATTATTGGTCAAATAAATAGTCAGCAATATTCCGCGTTCTGGAGCAGTGTATCGTAACATTGTTTATTAACGTGTATTTCGCATGTGTTTACTACACAAATGTCAAAACAGAACTGACTTTAGGGGCCAATCGCAAAATTTATAGCATTTTCTGATAGGAGGATTACTATTGCGCAGTAACCGTTTTTCACCGACCGATTATTGGTCAAATAAATAGTCAGCGATATTCCGCGTTCTGGAGCAGTGTAGCGTAACATTGTTTATTAACGTGTATTTCGCATGTGTTTACTACACAAATGTCAAAACAGAACTGACTTTAGGGGCCAATCGCAAAATTTATAGCATTTTCTGATAGGAGGATTACTTTTGCGCCACCCTGTATTTCATTGGTTATGTTGAGGATATCACATTTCTCAACGGAATATTAGCGCTATTTGGAGTCATATGGGACTCACCATTCCCGCCAATCAACTAGTTTTTGGTGCGAGCTCAAATATTTTTCTTACGGAAGCGGTGTTGGAGATGTGATATTTGCTCGGTCTACGGTCTATACGAGGTCAATAAGGGGCAATCTAGCTGAAGTGAACTGCTCTGGCGCCAAGACTTTTGGCGAATACTAATAATTATGTTTGAATATACTTAGCAGGAAAAAAATTCTCTCTCTATGGCGCGATATACAACAGGTATATCATCATAAACCTCCTAAGAGATTTTTGCGCCAAGCTTCTCTTCCAATTTGTGGTGTGCCGATTTGAATTTTCCCTACAAATTGGTGGGACCTACAGTTTTTTGCCGACTCCGAACGGCATCTACAAAGGAGACGAATTTTTGCTGAGAAGCCTGTCATGGCAGAAATACACTCGGAGAGTTTGCCAAACCACTGCCGAGGGGCGACCCCGTTTTGAAAAACTTTTTTCAAATCACTTTTGATGTTACCTGTACCAGGGCTCGAACCATGGACCTTCGGTGTGGTAGGCCGGCAACACTACCTTCACACCACGGCGGCCGCTGACAAGAATAATAATGTAATTTTACTCGTGTTTCCACAATTACATCTTTTTTACTTTTGCATAGAAAGAGAACCGCTATACATGAATCACAACATGTGCAAAATCTTAGAAAAAAACTTGCATTTAACGATTTCGCAGAACTCGAATGAGACCCCTGGTAAAAATGTTTTCTATTAATATCACAATTGAATACAGCGTCACAGTCCTATAATTCCAATTGCTATCTTTATCAATTGTTTTGAGACTACTCAAATTTTCTACAGGGCAACCACAACCGCAGCTAACAATATATCGATTGTATATAAAAAGCCTCACAACTCACATGTAAGTAAACATTTAAAAATGTGGGCTTAAGACACAACAACACGGTAATACATTTGATAACAAAGAATTAGCTAATATTACAAAAAAAAATTAACAACTACAACAAAATATGGTATTCAATTGTAAACGCGTCAAGGCTCGTAAACGACGACACCTTTTGCATTTTAATGTCAGTATGTTGAATGCAAAAAATACCAAAAAACTGTGAAAACCACAGCACAAATCACACAAAAAAAAAATAAAAAGAAAAAACTGCGAGAAAAAATTAAAAGCCCATAAAAAATTACAGAAATTGTGAGCATGCGTCGACAAACGGAATACCAAATGAAGGCATTTTTATAGCAGCCAATGGGTCGCAAACTTGTAGGCTATGGCAGCCTTAAAGATAGCTCAAGCCAAGCTAAACTAAGCTAAGCTCAGCTTTGCAACGCATTTACCTCAATATGCAACAAAAATACATTTTTATGCATAATTTTATTACATTTTTTATTTTAATTTTTTCTTTGGATTTTGTTTTTTTTTTTTCAATTTGTTGTTTGGTATTCTTTAAAAATATTTATTTACAACGATTTTCGTTTGCATAATAATTCATTCCTTTTATTGCGTAGATAAATAAAATTCAATTGAAGCAAACGTTTTTTGTGTTTCGTTGCGCGTGCGATTAAGATCAGAGAATGTTTTGTTGTTGTTTTTGTATGGAGAAGCAGCAAAAAATACTTTACAGTGTGACAACAATTCACGGTAAATATGTAAATGTGTGCAGTGTGTACTTACTTTGAACAGTGTGTGCTGATTTGTATTTATGTCTAGTGTACGTATGTATCTAAGTTGTATTTGTATTGTACAACAACACTTTGATACACGCACCTTTAACACTTTTAGCCAAAATGGGGAATGCGGCAGACATGCTGCCACAACACAAACAACAACAACAAAAGAATAACTTAGACAAATGTGGCTAAAGTGTCGACAACTTTGTTTGTTATTGCTTTTTGATGGCTTTTTTTTCTGAAATTTGTTGTTTGTTTGAATTTTGTTTTTGCTATTTTTGTTCTTTCTTTTTCTTGCTTGTTGTTACGTTCTTCTTATAAGTTGCTTTAGGTGCATTGCCATCACAATGTTTATGATTTCCGTATTGCTGTTGTTTACTTTTTTGTTGTTATTATCTCTTTTAGTCAGTTGCAATTGATTTTAAACCTAAGTCGATAATTCCATATTCTTGTTAAATATTTGTTGTACAAATTTTTTGTTTTTAGTATTTTCGCACTTTTGTCATTGTAGTATTTATTTATATTTTTCATTACACTTTACAACATCGAAGTTTTCCATATATTTTTTAGAACAGAAACTTTTAGTTTTGTTGCAAAACTTTTGTGTTCGGTTTTATTTTGTTTATGCTTCTCACTCCCACTTTTTAGTTTGTTCTTCAGCAGAGACCAAATGCCGGCTCACTTTTTGTTGTTAATATTTTTTGAATCTGAAAATACAGCTTTCTTTTTAGTTCGTCTTGTTTGGATACCAGTTTGAGGAAGACTTTAAAACAGAACTACCTAAGAGACACATGTTCTCATTTAGATTTTTTTTTTTTGTGAAGTTAGCACAGTTTCTATACATGACGTGACAGGTGTCTAATGAGAAGCTGACGATTTCGAAACATGTCATCCTACCTTCGGGGCGTGCTTTTGGCGGCTAAAACAACAACAATAAGGAATAAACAAATCATCCCCACCATCGCTGGCAAAGTTTGTGACTTCTCTATAATATTAATTACATAAAAATTTGGAAGATTACGTACTAAATAACCCAGGGCTGCACAATTTTATTTAGTATTTCCCAAGCTATTCATTATATGAAAAGTGGGCGTTTCTTTCAACCATTTTCGCCTATTTGAAATAGAAAGGGGAGATGAGTGCCAAGGAAACTGAATTCCAAATTTTAATCGGCTCACAGACGGATGGACGGACATACAAGAATTAATCAACTTTTATTTTCCTCCTGAACAGTTTAATGAGGACAACTCAATATCTCAGACGAATATACCTTCTGTTCGTTTACTGTGTATAAAAAGTATAACCATGTCAACAATCAGTGGATAAAAATTCGGATAAAAGATTGGTCGCGCGAAAAGCTGAATAAAAATTGTGTAATTTTCTTTGAAGAGTTTCACTTTTTAACCAAGTTGAAGTTGCAGACTTTTAGGCACTTGATTATTTCCATACAGATCCCCTTATATGGGTGGAACTGACCCCTTTTGTTTAAGGATATGCTATGAAGAGACTAATTGTACCCCTTAATGGCTGAAAGGGTAGTGTCGAACAGATCCCCTTACTTTATTCCCCTACTTTCAACACCTATAACTAGACTACAGAAATTAAAATTTATTTATCAAACCCTGAAAAAGGCGATTAGTCTAGGATGTATTCGGGATGGGTCGCAAAGGGGCATGTGTGCAATGACAGCTTTGATCTCTTTGTATCGGTTGAAGTGGTCCCTTTCATGCCCAAACAGGTAGTGTCGGACAGATTCCCTTTGTTGTCCTACGGGTACGGTGGGACAAGTTTACTTCAACACTTAAAAGTATGCAACAGAAATTAAAATCCATTTATCCCAACTATTCCTATAACGGCAATTGTAGCCCACTGTAGACAAAATGTATTGATCGCGGATCACTCTCATTAGAGATCAGTCGCATGATTTTTTGCAGGAAACTTTTCCGTAAGTGCATCGCACAGTGGACGAAAGGTATTAGTCTTGGACAGCTCTCTTTAGAGATTAATCGCACAATTTTTTTCAGGGTTCAAACAATAACATATTTTTTCTAAAACTAACGCAAATTGATGTAATTTGCATGGAAAACCACAAGTGCCTAAAAATAAGCAGACCTTTCAAACCTCACACCTACACAGAGAAGCTATTTCAACATGGTTGAAAAGTGAACAAAATTTCCCACTTTTTTATCCAATTTTTTAGTACGCATGACTCACTCTTTATCCAGATTTTTACACATATCAATCTTTCACGTTCGTCGGAGATAATTTGACACTTTAGCGGTCTGTTAAATTCCATTTTAATTAGACTTCCTAAACGGAGGTCAGAAAGATGACTTCTTCAGCATGCTTAGTTGTCAAAGAATTCCATGAATAATTTTCCATGAAATTTTACTATCTGTATCGTAGCAACATATAGCGAGTTTCATAACAACAGCAAACTCGAAATTTATATGTTTTAATGACTTATGTGTTATAATTTTCATTTCAATATTCCGCTTACTTTAGGGATGATGAGAAGAAGAGAGAACTTTTACCAAGTTGAAATATTTTTTTATGTGACCATTTTTGAAATCCGACTGCGATCTTCGGTTATGTTTATTTTATATGCCGACAGTGTAATCAAAATTATCACACTTTTTATTTTTTAAAAATAAAATGTTTTTTGCTTAAAGGCAAGTCGCTTTCAGTCATGCGTTTTGGTCGAGCTGAAGATGGCACAATTAATTTAATTACAGCGTGTTAGCTTCAAAGACTTGATGTTCAAATTTCACTCTATTACTTGACTTCTTAGCTCCTCCCCTTTTCACGCTCTTCGCAATTCTAGAGTAGTTTGGTTTAATAGAAACCCCAAGTACCTTTTCAAACTTAAAAAAAATTTGAACTGTCTTAAGTTAATGGCCTAGGAAAGTCCTTTATGTGTGCCATGGAAAGCTTCTTAGCAAAAAAAAACCTTCTAACTAAGCAGTAGCACAAAACAAATGCAGGTAGAAGCTCTGCTTGAATATCCTCGCGCATGCTCTCTCCCGTAATAATACGTTCAGTGGGCCAAGCAGTCGTTCTCCGGAAGTGCTGTGAAACTCATGCTGGGGAAACACCCTCATCATCATCATTCATTGCTGCTCAGCCGATTTTTATGTTGCATTAAAAATCACGCGAGTCATCAGGACTATAAATGGGCTCAAGGCCAAGAAAAATAATATTTATTTTTTATAAAAAATTATTATTGCTTTTATTTTTTTAAGAACTATTTTTTAACTAATTATTACAACTTCTTATTAGAATAGAAAAGAAAAACTTTGGAGACATAGCATAGCATAGCTTTTCTTATAGATCCATTTCGGAAGCTGCTAGAGTTCTTCATCAGAGAAGAAAATGGGTAACCACTAAGCTAGCAGTGCGTTATGAAAAAAAGTATTATTCTTGGCCTTAGGCTCATTTATAGTCTTGGCGCTTTACAAAAATGTAAAAACAACAATTCAATTGAGTTGTTGGTAAACACAATAAAAAATTAAAATTGTTTATTAAATAGTTCGCTCTATCCAGGCTTGACGTCTTTATACATCTCTCATTATTTTTCTTTGAAGAAATCGAATTTCGCTATTCGAATTAATTTATACTTTTACTAATTCGTCTAAACTCACTTAAACTACCTTCGACTCTTAATCCTTTTTCAATTTGGAATTTTGCTAGCGAACTTTTGAGTCACTAATTTTAAGTTAAGAATGAGTGATTTGAGGTTGAACACAGACCACACTTTATTCACCATTATCCACCTGGTGATATTTCTACTTTACAATTCAGCTATAATATAGTATATTTTGTATGCACAATTAGTACATCAAATGTATCGATTATCGCGTCGAAATTTTTTATTCGCATTCCCCGCCGAAACGCACGTTTAAACACCCCTCAACCCAAACATCCAGCTATTCAACTATTTACGTCTAAGCGTTACAAACCGACAGGTGTTACTTCACGCCGGCACGTTTTTACTCAAACTGAGGCAGAGTTGCTGCGAACTGGTGTTTGGGAGCCAAAACAAGCAAAGAAAAATACGAACAAAGTTAAACAGCTTAAAGCCGGCTCTGGCTAAGCAGCGATCTTGTTCGAGCAACATTCGTATTTATCTCTCTCACCATTGCACAATTTTCTTTTCCCACTCCAAAGTTAGTAAGCAAGTTTGGCGCTTTCTTGGTTCATTTCCGTTTCGTTTGCCAAAGCGTTCCTCTTTCTTTAGAGGCAAGTTAAGGTATGATTGCCATTGAGCTGAGAAATTAACTAGTTTCCAATACAAAGAGATCAATCAATATTTTTCAAAATAATACAGATTTTTTTTGACTTTATTGTAGAAAACACTGCTGTAACATAAAATTACTTGATATAATTTATATTGGATATATGACCCAGGGATTAATTTGTTTATTGTTTATGATTTTATTAATGGTAAACATCGATTTCCAATACATCGGTTATAAAAATTTCTAATTTTTAATAGATTTTTTTAAGAAGCGCTATCTGGGCTACCGATGATAAAAGCATGTGCACACTTCGCATAAATCACTTCTAGTTATCCTGGATTCGAGTCAAATGAACACTGAACATTTGCGGTATGTATTTATTTTAGGTTTATTAATCAAAGCTTAAGGAAAAAATGATTATTAAATTATTTTTTTGGTTTGAAGACCAAACGATTTCCATTTAATTTATTTTGGTATTCACCATTTAATTTCAATTATAATTTAGTCAAATGTTGAACAGAATACTGATCATTTGTGATAACAACAATTCATATCCTTTTTTTCCAATGTCTATGTTTTTATTTAAGTTTTGATACCAAAAAATTGTTATATTTTTACTGCAATAAAATATTTAAGAGTATATAAAATTCGTATGTCAACATGAATTAAAAAAATCTGAAAATTTTCCGTTTGGTAATTTATTTTATTCTTATTATCTGAAATTACGTTCGCTTCAATTAATTATTCATAATATATTTATGAACAAAATGGATTATTTTCTCTAAATTTCGATTTTTCACAAAACGATTTATATCTACAAACCACACCGATTATTGAGTAATCGGGTTTTCACACTCGAGATCACATCCCTTTTAGGATGTAGTGTAAGACATAGCGAAATAAGAAGAATTAGTGGGAGAGGAATAGGAAGTGAGAAATTAGAAGAGGAGATAGAAAACTGTTTCGGGCAAAACAATGTCTTTCTAATGCTTCAAAATTTGGTCAATCTTTTAACTATGAACTGGAAAACTTTTGAAAAATTGAAAGGGGTATAAATTTTTTCAAACAGCATGCAAAAAAATGGACTTTAATCATATTTAAGTTTCCCTCCTTTGATATTTTTTGTGTATTTAAAAGGAGAAAATATTGTTATTAAAAAAACACAACCATCCATAAAAATTTCAAATTTTACAAAATCGCTCAGTCTACTAACTCGATTCAACTTGGAGCTGCAGTATTAAAGTATAAAGAATTATTGACCAAATGCAGGGTTAAAGCGTTTAACGTTATGAAGTGGCAACTCTGCTCGTTTAGCTTGCAACATGTCTCACGCAAACATGTTGAACTCAAACTAAAAAGCGTTCGAATTTAAGTGCACGATCAGCATTATGATTATGACTTGCTTAATCTTCAGACTGGCTGAGATGCTTTTTACCTTCAAACTACCCACTCCCTCTTTTCCTTCTAAACATTTTGCTGTTTATAGTCATTGACGCTGTTGTAATTTACTGAAAATTATGATTGAAAGCAATTTGTTTGTGCCCTGCTTTTTGGCTTTAGGTTGGCGTTTTGTTTTCTTGCCATTTATGTAGCTCACAGTGAAGTGCTATTCAAAACTCATTTCTCTATATAATACTCAGTTCGATTTGAGTGAGTGTATGTTTGCATTAATAGTGCTCGTCAGTGCCTCGCGCCTTCAGTTGCTCCATAACACGTGCACCTTTAATTTATATGTAATTAAGTAATGGCGTTTCGCCTTCTGCATGGTTTTTCTTGACCAAGTTAAAGAAGTTGTTCATTTATTGTTTTGGCTATAGAATGTGGCCATTCCTGCCACTCAATGATTTATTGTTTAAGGTGTGTGCAGAATTTTGTTTAGCAAATGTTTTTGACCTTTCAATTGTGTTTTAGTGGTGGTTTCTTTGTTTTGAGTTAGGAGAAATGGGTAAAGTTTTTTAATTACTTCTCATGGTGGTCAATATGTCCAGCCATAGATTTTCAAATATTTTTCTATTGAGAATAAACTTCGATTGCGAAGTGCTAATTTTCTAAGTAACTAATTTTCAACAGCGGTGATATCTGAAGAAGAGAGCATATTTTGGTAATTTTTAAAAGGCGGATAAAGATAAATAAAGACTTTTGTACATTCGTCATCAGTACACAGATTTCCGTCCTTCTGCCCTTGCCGACCATAAATTGAGTAATAATTAAGGTTCGTAATAGTTTTTAATTAGATTGGAAAGGCTATTTCAATGAAATGTAGTTTTATTCATTTTATTTTATTTTATTTTTCTTCATTTCATTTTAATTTATTTTATTTTATTTTATTTGATTTTATTTACAATACCCTGGTTTCGATGTCATCTAAACTCCTAGTTCAATTTTCCTTTACCATATGCATGAACCACTTCCGCCATTTGACAGTTAGTAGTGTGATCATGATGGATTTTTTGACAGATCTGTTTTATCAGCAGAACTGCCTTACCGCGTGCTCTCGGTTTTTGTTATTGCTTTTTTATACCAACAGTTTTTGCTGATTTTCGACCTGTACATTTTCAAGTACTCATTTTATTTTATTTTTTTTTATTTAATATTATTTTTATATGTTATTTTATTTTACGCCATTTTATTTTATTTCATTTTATTTCATTTCATTTTAATTTATTTTATTTCATTTTATTTTATTTCATATTTTATATTATTTTATTTCATTTCATTTTAATTTATTTTATTTCATTTTATTTTATTTCATATTTTATTTTATTTTATTTTATTTTATTTTAACTTTTGATTTGGCGACCTTTTTGTTTCTAATCAGTTTTGCTAGCTGGCTTGAGGTCCAAATTGAAATAAAAAAAAAACACAAGGGTTTTTTATATATATTACCAATATATTTCGATTACACAACGGTAATCGTCTTCAGGGTGAAAACTACAAAACAACAAAATAACTAAATAAATAACAAATTTTCTAACATACAAATTTTAAAAAAATTAATTACATACATTTTTTTATTTTTTTACAAGTGATACACACGTGATATATAATATAATAATAATATAAAATAAAATAAAATAAAACAAAATAAAGCAAAATAAAATAAAACGAAATAAAACAAAAATGAAATAAAATAAAATAAAATAAAATAAAATAAAATAAAATGAAATAAAATAAAATAAAATGAAATAAAATAAAATAATCAGTTTTGCTAGCTGGCTTGAGGTCCAAATTGAAATAAAAAAAACACAAGGGTTTTTTTATATATCTCTCTCTATGGCGCGATATACAACAGGTATATCATCATAAACCTCCTAAGAGATTTTTGCGCCAAGCTTCTCTTCCAATTTGGGGTGTGCCGATTTGAATTTTCCCTACAAATTGGTGGGACCTACAGTTCTTTGCCGACTCCGAACGGCATCTACAAAGGAGACGAATTTTTGCTGAGAAGCCTGTCATGGCAGAAATACACTCGGAGAGTTTGCCAAACCACTGCCGAGGGGCGACCCCGTTTTGAAAAACTTTTTTCAAATCACTTTTGATGTTACCTGTACCAGGGCTCGAACCATGGACCTTCGGTGTGGTAGGCCGGCAACACTATCTTCACACCACGGCGGCCGCCGATTACACAACGGTAATCGTCTTCAGGGTGAAAACTACAAAACAACAAAATAACTAAATAAATAACAAATTATCTAACATACAAATTTTTAAAAAATTAATTACATACATTTTTTTATTTTTTTACAAGTGATACACACGTGATACACATGTGTAAAAAAATAAAAAAATGTATGTAATTAATTTTTTAAAAATTTGTATGTTAGAAAATTTGTTATTTATTTAGTTATTTTGTTGTTTTGTAGTTTTCACCCTGAAGACGATTACCGTTGTGTAATCGAAATATATTAATAATGTATATAAAAAAACCCTTGTGTTTTTTTTATTTCAATTTGGACCTCAAGCCAGCTAGCAAAACTGATTATTTTATTTCATTTTATTTTATTTTATTTCATTTTATTTTATTTTATTTTATCTTTTTTTATTTTTGTTTTATTTCGTTATATTTTATTTTGCTTTATTTTGTTTTATTTTATTTTATTTTATATTACTTTATTTTATTGATTTCTGATTGTTTTGGGAATTTTCAGCTCTATTAACTTCAACATAATATTTCGCTTGTTTTATTTTTATACACACTTGATGTATCATCAACAAATTTCACACATTTCCCTTTGATTTCATAAGATTATTGCTGGAGGTCTATCTTGTAATATAAGAAAGATTTTTCTTTTGCTGTCGTATATTAAATTTTTGCTTGCCCTCTCCAGGCCTTTTCCTATTTCCATATATACATACAAGGTGGCGCAAAAGTAAGGTTCCGATGTTCAGCATGTCGGTTGTGGCACGTGCAGTGTGTGCTGTTGCACCGTCTTGTTGGAACCACATGTTTTCCAATCCCAATTCATCAAGTTCCGGCAAAAAGAACTCGTTGATCACTGCTCTGTAGCGCTCACCATTCACAGTTGTTTATAACCGTGTATTTCGCATGTGTTTACTACACAAATGTCAAAACAGAACTGACTTTAGGGGCCAATCGGAAAACTTATAGCATTTTCTGATAGGAGGATTACTTTTGCGCCACCCTGTAGTATAATAATACTTATGACAATCAGCTTGATGCATTTTCCACTAATGAAGAAATAATATTAATAAGCAAATAATAATTTTTAAAGCCAACGCAGTATCATCCATTTTCACATACATTTGTTGCAAGGGCACACTCTAGGCACATTAAGCAACAACTTCGATTGCAATTCTATTTGTGCTTTTATGCAAACCTTCGACTATGGAACGCCCTTTTGATATCCATATGTATCTGCAACTACACTGGGCTAGCTATGCTGCGGCATTTCAAACCGATAAACGCCGTCAAAAAGAAAACAAAATCTCGGCATCAATGGAAAAAAAGCGAATGCTGGAAAAACAAAAACAAAACACCCAACTTGCAAACAGACAGCAACCATTCGAGTGACAGCTAATGCGTCTGCGACTGAACTTGCAACAAAATACAAGCAACATATAGGTAGTTAGTAACGAAAACAAATAAGATTTGCTAGCGGCAAAGACAAAATGTTGCAGCGTTAATCAGCTAAGCTGCGGAGCGTATTAACTTAAACGTATGGATGTAAAAGCGTGTGGAAACATACATTTGTACTATTTATGTAACTTTTGAGCATCAGTATGTATATTTGTATGTCTTTTTGCATGTGGGTTTGTGCGGTGCAAATATTGGCTGTTGGCAAAGTGGTTGAAGTTCAAGGTCAGTTGCAGGTGCAGCTTTGACGACATGGCTTCTCGGTTGTTGTCGCTCATGTGCCTGGCGATTGTCTGCAAGCAATATTTCATTGTACATCTCTGCATACCCAACTACACTTGCACCTGCGGATTATTTATTGCAATGTGTGATACGACGCTTTTGTTGGTAATTAAGACGCTTTTTAGCTAGACAAACTGCTGGCAGTTACATACAATATCGCACAAATTTAATGCACTTTTTTTCTTGGAACTTTTTGTTTCTTAATCTTAATGACTTACCGCTTTTATGGTTTTAGATTATTGCATTAAATAATATAGAAAACTCACCTGAAATGAAAATGAAATAATAAGAATGATTAGTTATCACAGTTTTTTGTGAGGTTTGATGGAAATAAAACATAGTAAGTCAAGCAAACAAGTTTTAACATGACCCAAGATTTTTGTATTTGGCCCTACAGTCGGAAAGAAGTTTCGATGGAGATAGCTTATAATCTCCACACTAGACTATGGGGACTGATTTCTGCTCGTATTTACCGCCGCTTTGAACACTGCAATAAAATACCAGATGAACAACGGATTCAGAAAAGAAGAGAGCTGCTTGCCATGGAACTTAGGGAGGAGCTTGAGATGGTTGACGATGAGCACTACTTCTCCTCATTATGAAATATCGAAAGATTAATAGCCAAATTGTTCTAACGCTGAGGTAACAAGTTGTTGAAAAGCATACATCTACACTTGACTAGAGTGGATCATGAGTGCGTTCAGTTGGCAAGAAATTCAAACTATCAACCACCGACTATTAGAGCGAAATCAGTGCGCTTAAACTCGCGATGAGCTGAGTTGATTTAGCCGTGTCCGTCTGTCCATCTGTCCGTCCGTCCGTCTGTTCGTTTGAACGCAAACTAGTCCCTCAGTTTTAGAGATATCTCGATGAAATTTGGTATGAAGCCAGCATTTTGGATTAGATTAATAATTTGTCGGAATCAGAAAGATCGGACCAACGTAACATATAGCTCCCATACAATCGATAGTTTCCATAAATGGGTTTTGGGCTATAAATTTTGCAATTAAAAAGCGAGGAACGTAAAATTTTGCAGGTTTAGTACTTTTTAGATATGTGTGTAGTATAGTGGAAATCACCCAGATCGGACCAACATAACATACAGCTCCCATACAATCGATTTTTCCGATAAACGGGGTTTGGGCTATGTATCTTTCAATTAACAGTTTTGCAGAGTTTGTACTAATTCGGAGTAAGGATCGGACACAGTGATGCGTATTCATGAAAGGTATAAAGTCGTCGGCACAGTCGAAGACAGCCCTTTCATTACTTGTTTGTTGCTTTGCCAAAGTAAGCTATATTTAGGAGAAAAATAGAGACTTTTGAAACAAACACAAACAGCTGACTTACTTTATCTGGCCCATAAGTAATACATTGGATGAACTTTTCTCACCGCGTGGTGAATTCCTAATTCCTAGCTCTTTGGCGAGTGACGAAAAAATTCACAATAGTGCTAGGGTCACCAGTTAAGAACGCTGTTCAGCTATTTTAATCTTTGGGTATTAAACATGTTTGGATATGTTTGCCAAAAACTTCCAGGCACTCTGTCAAAATTGTTGACATGGGGGATGAGGGCATAAAGTAATGCGGACATTTCTGCCGTTGTAGGAGTTCACAATGGTTGTCTTGCTTTAAAAATTCAAAAAGCAGAAAACAGACATAGCCTATTTTAGTTTTTATGCTATTAAATCAAACGACTATAAGGCAGGACATACCGCCTAAAATCCAAGAAAACAACGTGGACCATGCTACCCACCCTTATCCTAGGTAAAAGTAAAGGCATGCAATTAGTGTGACTAAAGATCTTGTGACGAAGAATGCAAGCCGGCATCCGGTGGGTTATAGATCTCCGTATCGCCCTCAATTCTCACAGGAATACTCCGGATCATTAGTTGGCTTCAGAAGCAGATGTCAGTGAACTTGCTTCTCATTTTAAGTAAACAGAAGGCATTCACAATATGTAAAAAAAAATTCAATAAATAAAAGGAAACCAACAATATATATCATGTTCATGGGAGCGAAACAACTTCAAAAATATTAAGGCGCTTGGCATGAGATACAAAAAAATAACTAAAATCTAAAATAACTAAAATCTGAGCTCCGATCATACTGAAGAGAAGACACAAGCAAAATTATCTGGCTCAAAAATTTAACCAGTGGTCTATCTAGCTAAAATCATTGTTGTTGCATTTTAATATAAAATTTTTCATCTGGCTCAGGATCAGGATGAGCGGATGACGGCTGAGAAGTTAATTTTGCCATAGCAATAGTACGGAGTATTGGCGGCCGCCGTGGTGTGAAGGTAGTGTTGCCGGCCTACCACACCGAAGGTCCATGGTTCGAGCCCTGGTACAGGTAACATCAAAAGTGATTTGAAAAAAGTTTTTCAAAACGGGGTCGCCCCTCGGCAGTGGTTTGGCAAACTCTCCGAGTGTATTTCTGCCATGACAGGCTTCTCAGCAAAAATTCGTCTCCTTTGTAGATGCCGTTCGGAGTCGGCAAAAAACTGTAGGTCCCACCAATTTGTAGGGAAAATTCAAATCGGCACACCACAAATTGGAAGAGAAGCTTGGCGCAAAAATCTCTTAGGAGGTTTATGATGATATACCTGTTGTATATCGCGCCATAGAGAGAGAATAGTACGGATACCTTATGAATTGTGAAGTTTTTTTGCAGATTAATATTTCTCCAATCGATTAGTCCCTTATTCAGTCAACGCAGTGTTAGTATGTAAAGGAATTAGGAATACTCTCAATCTCATTAGTTCCCTTTGGTACAAATTCTACAAAAAAAAAGCCTGCATTTTTATAAAAAGTAAACAAAAAAAAGAAATATAAATACAAAAAATAGAAACTAATTTGTGCCAATAACCACACCTGCTACTCTATCGCATGATTCCTCCAGGAAATATAAAATACAAATGGTAAATAAAGTAAAACCAAGGCAACTGAAAGGACAAAACTGAAAGTTCAATACGAAATATCCACTGCTAAATTTCAAATGGCCATCAGTTGGCCATTTAGGCGTATTTCAATATCATTTTTTCGCCAAAAGGGAGAAAAGAAGCATAAAAATAGGTAAATTGTCCATTTCGGCAGGAAATAAAATTTTATTAGATCGTTTAAGCAACACGAAGACCTTTGGGCGGCAGCTTACAGAGTTGCTTGTGATTATAACGATTTCTATTCTTTTGCCATTTGCTTTCAGTTATTTCCCTTTCCCTACTAACAGATATAAATATTTTTTCACATTTTTGTTTTTGGGTCAGAACTCTTATTGCATTTACATAGCAATTTGTTTTTTTTTTTTTTTTTTTTCTGTTAGTTGTTGCATTGTTTTTACCCATTTGGACTTTTATATTCGCTCGGCATTGATTTGATGACACTATTGAATGACTGAATAAGTAGTTAATGGAGCGCTCGACTGGCTTTTTGCATGCTTGACTGAGCGTATATGGCCTCGTATTGGTGGAGGTATTGTCTGTATTCCACCTCTCCGCGCCTTTTGGTTGATATGACTTTTGTGTGAACTGAAGCGCCCAAAATGTGTGGCACACATTTACTTGCCAGTTAACAATGGTAGTACTGATGTGCGTGCGTTTGTGTGCTTGGTTGTGAGTGATTGTTGCCGTGTCGAAGACCAATGTGTTGGTAAACGATCCCATAATGTTCGCAATTAGCCAAATTGATTTTCTGATAAATTAAAATTGCAGTTGTGACACTTTTGCGGCTAATGAAAATTGATTCGAAGTCGTTAGGGAAACACTTTTTTTGAGAATTTGGAGATAGCGCTGCTAAGCTTTGTGTTGCGTAATCACTCCGGACGTTGGTTTCGTTTAGTTGTTTAACCCAGATAACCCTAAAAGTTATGCAGTGGAAATTTCTCCACTTTTTCCCTTACACACTTCTTAAAACAGATATAAAAACGTATTTATATGCTTTAAACAAAAATTAATAAACGATTTTTATGTTTTTACAGGACGAAATTTTTTCATTGAAATTCGCCATCAAAAATTAAAAATAGTTCATGCCAATGAATGTATTCGATAACACACTTATTTTACTCTGATTTTCCAATATAAAACATTAACAAACTTTTAATTTTAGCCTCCTTAAATAAACTTTCCTCTGAAAGCGTATGTTATAATTTTGCATTTTCCAAATTTCACAAACTTCAAAATCAAATATCTCACACTTCTATAGCAAAAGAGCAAATGACAACTATTAATGCAGTTGCGCAATCTCTGCTGCGTATAACAGCGCGTTCCCGTTATTTGTTATTTGTTAACGTCCGCGCATGTGCTTTATAACCCATAAACTTGCCGTCCTATATATAGGACATTAGGGTTATCTGGGTTAAGGAGCAACAGAAATAATTCGCGAATCTTTTGGGAAGTGTTGCTGGTGTCAGTCCTTTGACAGATAATAATAGGGTGCACATATACTAACACCTTTGGGTAATAGATGATCTGTCCTGCAAACGATATTATATGACCACATTGAGAACCTAAAAGCCTAAACTTTTTTTAAATAAAACATTTCAATCCCGAATAGGAGACCAATCATACCTGTTTTTTTTTTTGCCGCTAAAAACGTTTAGCAAGAATAATACCATTAGCTGTCTCTGTTTATTTCTAAGTGAAGTTCTTATTAGCCCTAATTCGAAAAATTTCTTTCAGCTGTGGCAGAACAAAAAGTATTGTATATCGATATGGTCGTATAAAATATTTTTGGATAAACCCAACAACTTCCATTGAGTAAGCATCACACGTGAAGCAAGAAGGAAATTGATAAAGCAGCGGATACATTAAAGCATTTGATCCAGACAAGATTTTTTGTGGAGTTCCATTTGACAAAGCTTTAAGTCCCCTCTTTTAAAATCTGACTTTAAAGGCAAACTACATACAACGTAATGAAAGCTTGACAGATTAATCTTAAGTCATTATCTTCAGGATTTTGATTTTCTCGCTTACTTGATGGACGTACTTTTTCTGACTTACAAAATTGCGAGAAATAAAAAGAGACCTATTGGCCCAAGGCATCGAAAAAATTACTAAACAGGAAAAGAAAAATACCAAAAACGTTTTAAAGTTACAAAAATTACCAATGTTGGTTAAAAATAACCAAAACGGCAACACTGGACTGAAAATACTTTTGATCCGCAAAATGTAAAAGAAAAGCTAATTTAAGTTCTTCGATCTATGAGAGTAAGCGAAATAGGAAGAAAGGGCCTAAAAGTATTCTTTCTAACGCACAGGTGCAGCAATTCGGCCAAACCTGTATTTTTTATGAACATTTTTTAATATTGCCCACAATTTCATTCATGGACGCAAGTGTACCAGAAACTTCGGTCATTCAATTCTTGTCGAAAATCCTAAAATCTCAAGTTCCAAATATTTTGCAGACAATTTGGACAAGTCGACCGGGGGAAAGCTTGCGAGGCAAAGAATTGACGTTGTTATAATTATCATGCACCAAGGGAACAATATACAAAAATTTCCGCCAATTCTCTTTCGCTAGTGAACAGAAAAATTGGCGAAGAGGAATTTCGAAAATTCGAAATCAGCTGTGCTGCCATTTGACGTTTGATTTTGGTACTACTTTTTGTGATCAGTGAATGGAAAATATTAAAGTTTTTTATAAAAAGGTGTTAAATTAAATAAATTAATAATAAAAATGCATAGTATTGCGTTTCGAATGTTAGCAGAAGAAGAAGAGGAAGATTCTGTAACACAAGAACCTCAACAGAGGTCTATAAGAAGAAGGTTGCGGGATGATACAAACCCACTTGAAAAGCCGGAATCATTGAAAGAGCTAACAAAATCATTTATATTGCATTTAATTGATTCAATTGTCTTGCAGATTTATTAAATACTATGGAGTAAATAAGCCCGCATATAAATATTTGTTAGACATTTTAATAACACACACACAACAGGCCAAAAAACAATTTGCAGTCTCACCGGTTATAAAGCTTAGTGCTTGTTTATTTATTTTATTCACGTTTGTTATTGTGTTCAGAATAAGGGAACAGGAAGAGCGGAAAAATACGTGCGGATTTTTCGTTTAAAATCGGGCTGAATATTTGGTAAAGTTTGCATTAATAAAAACAGGTTGATGCATGTGGCAAACTCCTGAAATTTGTTCTTCTGGACCTGACGCACTAAAAATCGCGCCGAGTAGTGTGTTTTCCATACTTATAAATCTTTGTGCGTCTGACTTTCTAAACATCAGTTTGATCAGTTGTTTGATACATTGCATAAATCATGATTTTCTTTAGAAACGCAACTTGTCACTTTAATATTTTTTCTTAATACAATATGAAAAGTAATATATTTATTACTTTAAAGCCCTAATTCTAGTGTGGTAACAACATTCGTTTTATCGGCAAATAAATAGTTTAGAAACTTTTACACCCTTTTGGTATTCTGCCGGCTTAAGTTGCAGTTCAACTTCGTAACCTTCAAAATAGGTGGTTTGTCGCGTAACCGCGAAAAATTGCACGTGTTTTGTAAATATTTCTGTGGACAGAAAATACCGCAAATGTTGTACACATACTAGTTTACAAGAATTGATAACCAATATAAGCACTTTTTTACACGAAGTTTCGTTCGCGTTTGCATTTTATTCTCTATTGCGCATTGTTCGTTTTTGACAGCGTTGCCATGTACGCTAGAATAGCAGCTACATGAACTGCATTGCCAACGGTCACGATTTTCGTTTAGATAATCTTTTAGAAACAAAATTACCGATTACGCACAGAATTGACCCGTAAATGAATAATTTACATGGAAATATGCGTATTCAGCTTCTCATTTGCAATAAACATGTAAATATGAAAAGCATCAACAAATTTTGTGATGCGCACTTTGCGCCCCGAGAACGCGCCTAAATGTGTGCGGCGGATTTTACGATTGCGCATCATTGACTTTTTACTGCCGCTTTCAAGAAGAAATTTAAATGAATAATTATTTTTTAACTTGAATTGTATATGAAATCATCAATTTTATATGAAATCGGACAGCGAAAAAAATTATTTTTCACTTAAATTCTTAGTAAGTCAGCCTTCTTTGTAAATGCGTATCTTTGTGCGTATTTAAATATCAAATGTTGCTATTCTCTGCTATTTCATCTGTTAATTAACATTTTGTTAACAGTGAGTTCTCTCTGCTGTTAAATTATATCACGACCTATTGCATAAGCGCAGGCGCTGTGAGTTATAGCGTAAGCAGACTCATTTCTCAAGCATTTGTAAGTCGCCAAAACGTAATAGAGTAGGAAAGAAAACACACGTGCGTGTTGGTGTGACACTTAGCTAACCTTTGTAGTTAAGATATTAACCCTTAAATGCGCGTCTGGCGCTTTGTTCAAAAAATTCATACAAAAGAAAGAGTTTGTAAACATTTTTAAGCAACTGATTTGTAATTGTATACAATATATCAAAAATAATGTATTTTTAAGAATTTAAGTGAATTAACCAATTGCATTAGTCAAACCTTAATTGATGTTTAAAACTGATATCTTGCTGCAAACATAGCCCAGTTATTTTAGTAATTTTAATAGCCAATCTGCGGAAAAACTCCTAGTGAACTGAATTTTTGTATACACCTTTCTTACGACATTGCAAAGTTATAAGGGGAAATATCTCATAAACTATTGAAAACATTTTTTTACCGTTTTTTTTTTTTTGTAAAGGCGACAGAGAGGTTTTTTCTCAGTGCATAGAAATAAAAGGTGTTGACGCCAACGTCTTCATTCCCACAGTTTGTTGGAATGCATTGCAACGAATATGATACATCTCCAATTTCGTCTGCATTTTTGGATAAACTTGTGACATCAACGCCCGCTTACGTTGCAATAAAAGCGTGCGACCAGAATATATGTTTATGTACATATATACCTACATATGTATGTATACACGTATATCTTACAGCGTTCTCACGCTGTATGTTAATGATAATTCCTATGTATTTCTTTTGTATAAATAGAGCAACATTTTGTAAAATAAAGGCAGTTGTAGTCAACAAGCAAAATAAACCAATATCTTAATTACTGAACAAAAGGTATGCCAACCCAATAAAAAAAATTGATTTGAGGTAAATGGAAATCCAAATGGTTTCCAATTGCCAATGTTTAATTTCAATTGTATTATCCCAATAAACAATGTAGTAAGCTAGTTTATTAAACAATATTTTCCAAACGTTAAATTCAATGTTTTTCAAACGAGTTTGTAACTAAAAATTTCACAAACGTTTGAATATGTTTTCACAATTGTATGGTAGCTTTGGGGAATTAACTTTCTGCGAGGTAAACAGTTTGGCAGTTTTCAAAAATAATGCTAAATAATTTACCTACTTTATTTATATGAACCTCATTATATGACCGACGTGGTGCAGCGGTAGTGTTGCCGGCCTACCACACCAAAAAGCTCAAGATTCGAGTACTGGGGCAGGCAACATCAAAAGTGGTTTGAAAAAGGCTTATCAAAACGGGGTGCGGGGGTATTTTTGACATGGAAGGCTTCTTAGCAAAAATGCATCTGCTTTGATTCGCAGATGCCGTTCAGAAACAGTAGCTCTCGCCAATTTGTATAAAAAAATTGAAAGCAGCACGCCACATATTGGTAAAAAATCTCTCGCTGAATATTAAAAAAAATTTATTTTATTATACTTGAATTAAAAAAAAAAAAACTGAACTAAACATATTTTAAAATAATTATAATAATTAAGTTAGTAAAAAAAGTTGAGGAAATTGTCGGGATTCGAACCAGCAACCTTCGGAGCAAGGGTCTAGTATATATTCATTAGGCTACTGGCCCGTGTTCACCATCGTTGCCTAAAAAGGGATCATTTTCGTTGATTCGACAATTTTTTCCAAACATTTAACAATGATTATATTAACGTTTTCCAAACGAAAAGCTGGCTATAGTAAGTTTGTCGTAAGCTTATAGTAAACGTATTTTGCTTATTGGGATTCTCCAGTAAAATTTCTTATACGTAAATAATCTTAGTTCTAAACTTGAGAAACTCTCTGATATCAATTTGAATTCGAACATCAAAAAAATAGTAAAGCCACAACCTACCTAACCTCACTTTTAAATTTTTGCTTTTATTCAATATTTTGATTGTATATGTAGAAGCACATGCACATATTTTAAATTAAGTTTCATATTAAAATTGTGTGCTTTCCTAAAATTTGTTTGCAAACGTACTTTGTCACTGCTCTTAACTTCGTGTGCTTTTTGCCATACACGTTTAAGGTGTATAAATGTGTAACAAAGTTACCATATAAAAAATATAGCCTGTATGCTATACTGCGTTATTCGGAATGAACTATAATACCGACATGATAATAAAATTTTCAAAAACTAAAAATTCGCCGAAGCGATGCAGCTTGGCTAAAGCCATTGTGAATTCATACGAGTGACGAATGTGTGACAGAAGAATTCACGATAGATAACAAACAGCTGATTTGCAGAGTTGCTTTTTCACATATTTAAAATTTGCAGTGCAAAAAATACATTTAATTCGTACATAAAATTATCTATGGGGCAGTAAGGCGATCGAATCAGCTGATCACAGCTGTTATCTATTGTGAATGCTTCTGTCATATACATATTCCAAAATTGTATGAACCGACAATCCATAGGTTGTGAATAGTTCATGCATTCCTGTTACCCTCAATCACGCTATACATCTCCCACATTTCCAATGCATCTCAAACTCCATCACAAAACGTCTCCCTTCACGCTCCTCTTCATCTCATATTCATCTTCATACTTCCCTCCATCTTACCCTCAATGTATATCTTTGTTATGATAACTTTTGACCAATAATTCTTAAATTTTTCCTACAAAGTTTAAAATCTGTGTCCTTTGGTGTACAATTTAATTGAGATTGACAAAAAAATAACAATAAATTTCACAGAGGCTGGTTTTGATATTTTTTTTTTGAGTAAATAAGGGCATTTTGCTTCATATAAATATATTTAAAAGGAAACTCTTTCTATAGATAACTCACTTTAGTACAGTGGCTCACAGTCCAAATGAGCCACCACAAAAATTGCAAATTTTCATCAAGATTTTCTTTCGTTTTAATAATGTCGATCATTTCTTGGGAAAGTGTCCCTAAAAATACAATAGAAATACTAAAAATTACATCTTAGGATATTGTGAAAATTTCAGAACAATTTAACGAATTTTTATCAAAATTTCAAACTTTTTACCAAGAATTTTCAGATTTCTTTCAAGTATGCAGTTTTGTAGCTCATTCTATCACTTATATTAAGCCGCTAAAAGAATTACGTGATTTTTGGCAATTTTTTTTCTAGCCGACCTTCGCATTTACTTTCATATAAAAACAGCTGCGCTTATAAATTTGTATGAAAAAAATGAGCAGGTGGGCTAGAAAAAAAAATTTCGTAAAATCAGGTAATTTTTAGCGGCTTAAGATTAGTACCTTACTATACTGAAATCGAATGAGCTACAAAACTGCGTGCTTAAAAAAAATCTAAAAATTCTTCACAGAATTTTTCACAAAGTCCTCAGCTTCAATTTGCAGTATTTCTATTGTATTTTTAAACACACCTTCGAAATTATTAAAAAGAATTAATTCTTGCTGAAAATCGTATGTATATCCTTTTTGTTTATCATGCGCTTTTGAGGAAGAAAAGTTTTACAAACGTCCTAAGTTACAGGCTATCCAGCAGTGAAGGTCTCATAAAGAAGAACTTTTAAGTTTCCGAGTTCCTTAAGTTCAAACGGATAAACAGACAGACCAAAATTCTAAAAGTGGTTCAGATGAGCTCTACAATATTCCCTACATCAATTCAATGTACAGACACATTTATTTTTGCCATATGCCCACTTTTGTAGTATGTGCTGGTCACACATTCATGTCCCAGAAAAACGGGAGCAAAAATACTTAAGAAAATAGTTTTACAAAACCGGCACGCGACAGCGGCCAGCAACCATACCAAATAATTTCTTCAAAAATGTCCACAATAACAAGAAGTAAGGAAAGGGCTCTCTTCGACTGTGCCGAGGACTTTATACCTTTCATGAATACGCATCACGGTGTTAAGTGTCCGATCCTTACTCACAATTAGTACAAACTCTGCAAAATTGTTCATTTAAAGATACATAGCCCATGCCCCATTTATCAGAACAATCGATTGTATGGGAGCTATGCGTTGCTGGTTCCGGCAAATGCTTAATCTACTCTAAAATGCCGGCTTCATACCAAATTTCATCGAGAAATCTCTAAAACCGAGGGACTAGTTTGCGTTCAAACAGACAGACGGACGGACGGACAGACGGACATCGCTAAATCAACTCAACTCCTCGCCCTGATCATTTCGGAATACTTATTGGTGGGTCTATCTCTTCTTCTTCTTATACTTACAAATATCGGATCAAAGTTATAATACCATTTTATGTTCATGAAATCAATCTATTTCTATGGACAATTGCATGAACAATTATTGGAAACATCATCTTCAACGTAGCTAAGGCAAATCCATAGTTTTTATATATTGATCACCCCAATATTTATACAAATTAACCGGTGAAGTTTAAAATAGTTACAGAACGCAATAATCCACTTTGGTTTAATCATAATTTGCTAATAGGTTGGAAGCTCAATAAAGCAAGGGCATTCGATGTTAGAATAAAAATGCTTGAAAAATATACAGGGTGTTTTTTTAGAGGTTTGTTTTTCGAATAGAGATAAAACTGGCATTTTGTGGTCAAATCTGGCAACTCTAATGTCATTTATGTTCAGTTTGGTTTGCCATTTCATCATGAACAGGTTGACAAAAGAACAACGCTTGCAAATCGTGCAAATTTATTTCGAAAATAATGGTTCAGTTCGCGAAGTTTACCGTGAGCTCCGTCCATTTTATGGTCGACATAATCGTCCATCAGAGCAATTAATTCGGTTAACCATGGATCGTTTTCGCACTACGTTTACTCTATGTGATAATACGCATCCGCAGAGACGTCGAACAGTGCGCACCGAAGAAACAATTGCCGCTGTAGAGCAAAGTGTAGAAGGGGACCCGAATGAATCGATTCGCCACCGTGCACAGCAATTGGAGCTTTGTCCATCAACTTTATGGAAGATTTTGCGCAAAGATCTTGGCTTGCGACCTTACAAGATCCAGCTTGTGCAAGAATTAAAGCCGCGAGACCATGCAATGCGTCGTGATTTTGGTGTATGGGCCGAAAATGAGATTGATTTCGATGCTGATTTTCATCGCAAAATTTTGTTCAGTGATGAGGCTCATTTTTGGTTGAATGGCTACGTCAACAAGCAAAATTGCCGCATTTGGAGTGAAGAGAATCCACATGAGACCCTTGAAACGCCATTACATCCACAAAAACTGACTGTTTGGTGCGCTCTATGGGCTGGTGGAGTCATTGGGCCATACTTCTTCCGCAATAATGCTGGAGAGGCAGCTACCGTTAATGGAGACCGGTATAGAGCCATGATAACCGACTATTTTGTTCCCGAATTGGATGGCATGAATGTGGATGAGTTGTGGTTCCAACAAGACGGCGCTACATGCCACACAGCGCACGTCACAATCGATTTATTGAAGGAAACATTCGATGAGCGCATAATTTCGCGGAATGGACCTGTCAATTGGCCACCAAGGTCGTGTGATTTGACACCATTGGATTATTTTCTTTGGGGATATGTGAAGTCGCTCGTCTACACCAACAAACCAGAAACGTTAGGGGAATTGGAAGCCAACATTCGTGGCGTTATTGCCGACATACGGCCCCATATGCTCGAAAAAGTGGTTGAAAATTGGACCTGTAGAATTGGCTTTATTCGAGCCAGCCGCGGCGGCCACATGCCCGAAATCATATTTAAACATTAATGGCATAAAATTATCCTTCCAATAAGGCCAAATTGATGGACCTTAAAACGATTTTCTTGTGTTTTATTTCAATTCGAAGTTCTATACCCCTAAAAAAACACCCTTTACAAAACGAAAAAGAACTGAAGTTTCCATCAGCTGAGCCATGCAAAAGTATGAATGCAACAACCCCTGTAGAAATAAAGGCCGATGCTTATATAATGAAAAGGAGGTGGGAACTTCAGAAATGTCATTGAATAGATGATGTGCAGCAAATATGTGGTAAGAGGGCAACAGCTTTGGAAAGCAGGCGGGAAATAGCAACAAATACGTTGAGGATGGTGTTACGCATAGAAGATTTTTAATTAAACCCAGCGCAATGTTGGGCGAAACAGCAACACACCGAAAATACAATAACAATATAAGCGGGGTAAAAGCAACAATAAAAATGCTCACATGCGTGTATACAACAACAACAAAGTGATTTCCACCAGTTTACATTTTTTTAGTTTTTTTTTCCATTTGATGTTAAATTTATAATTGGGGGTTGCTTTTTAAAGGTTTCCTGCATGCCAAGGAGCGTTAACAACACGCCAACAGCAGTGATGGTTATGCATACGAGTATGTGGAGGATGATGACGCCGATGATTGCAATGTCGTTCTTGTTGAATGACTGTGGGTGATGCTCCGAACTGGCGTCGTCATTGGTAATGGAAATTGTTAGGCTGCTCGTCTTCGTGGTACGCCGGATGGTTGATTGTTTGGTGGTAATGATGCTGATGTGTGTAAATGTTTATGGAAATTGTGGTGTTGGTGATGAAGAAAAACAAAATATTTGCGCGAGTTGGAAGTTCCATGTGATGATGTGAAAGTGCTTATGATTTCAGCCGCTTTAGCAACATTTTAATAAACAAAGAATGAAGGAAACGCTTGTGGAAAGTGTGAGATATCTAAACATAAGTATAATTGGGGGATTGTGCATTGATTAAAAATAATCTTTAGTATCAGCACCAGAGTTCACGTATAACACTTAACTCGCATTAATACGATAGCCAGTTTTGCGTATCGGTTTGCTTCATTTTTGGTCTACCAAGAGTTCATTTATCGCTATAAGCTTGTTTAATAAGTATCCAAAAGTTGACGTACCGACTAGGGCCCGTTTTTTTTATCTAGCCTTAAATGTTTAAGGTAGTTTCTAATCAATCGAACCCTCCGCCGGCCCTTTATTTTAAAGGGGAGATAAAATTTAAGTGCCCTTTAAAATTAAAAACCAGATCAGAAAGCAGCCATAAGCTAGGCCAAGTACTATTACAACGAAAACGATCAACTAGTTGAACAGGATTAGGTATATCCTAAGTACTTGCAACTTCTATGCTGTCGTGAAATCCCTCTCTAATCCCGCAAAATATTGAATGGAGATAGACAAGAGTGACACTACTGAATACTGGAACCAACCAAGGAGAGTTATATCAACGGATTTCTCTGATTTGGCCAAAAGCGAAGCCAGGCACTTAAGATCATTCTGCACCCTTACCATAAAAACGGATAAATCTCTAAATTACCCTCAGTATAGTATCTCACAGTGAAATATCTTTTTAAGTTTAACTCTTATTTTGGAGCCCTGTCCAACAGCAAGAGCGTGCATTTGGTATGCATATAGGGCCTTTAGAAGGCCAAATAAATATTTATAACAGTACTAAAGGGATGTGTTTATTTGCATATGAGAATTTAGGTTTCCATATAGAAACATTATTATTGCAAAAACAATTATCTTTTATCCCTATTAAAGTACAGCTACATGCCTTCGTGAAGAAGCCTTCACATTTATGAGTACCCTTATTAAGGTTTGCTGCTTTTTTGTATTTTTTCCCATTTCATTTTCATAAACTCAACTTCTTTTGTAGCCGTATAAAATTACATGAAGAAGAGAACTTTGAATGAATCTAAACTCTGATATTTAGTATGAAAGTAGGAAAGCATAATAGTCCAATTACCCACCGACGTGTGTAACGTACGTTTCCGTATCCCGTACGTACGTACGTTTGAGGGAATCTTATGCCCGTGACGCCAACGGAGAAATCAGCCATTTTCTGTTGTTTACATTCAATACAATGTTGCCATTGATCAGTTTTCATGCGTGCTAACTCAAACGTGTAGTTTTGAAACAATTATTTTTCATTTTATGAGTGTCCGAAATTAATATTAAATACTTATAGCCAGTCAATTTATTTAAAAGCAACAACTTAATATCGTAATTTCAGGTTATTTCAACATTATTACGAAAATTAAAAGGTATTTTGAGGTATTTTTGTAAAGCAAATGCAAACGATCCATAACCAGCATACAAACGTATGTATAGGCAACACTGTCATATGAGAGAGCAATCAGCTGACACGTTCTTACGGAAAAAATCAAAATTTCTTTGATTTCTACGCTACGTACTACGTATACGAAAAAATTGAACGTCGGTGAGTGTTCGTTTACATGGCACTCTCATAAGACAGGTCGTGTCAGCTGACACGTACTACGTACGTGCGTCGGTGGGTAATTGGACTATAACTCCATCACTGTTGCGTTCTACATCTTTTCCAGATGTACTTCAGAACTCATGAAATATACTTCAGAAAGCGTACAATATCCCTGCAGTCAACTGCCAAACTGGTTAGTAAACATTCTAGTTCATTGGCAGCAACAACCCTCTAAAATTGTGGGTACATGCATACACGAGCGAAAAAGAAAACAACTCAGTATTCGGACAGCAATCGTTCAGTTTACAACGCAGTACTACATTTTAATTTTCTCTTCAACCAATATTCTGAGTATTTAAATATTCATTTATTTAAATTAAATATAAAACTTTCTTGCAAATAATATTTCTTATAGTAAAATCATAATCCTTTTGAGAATTTCGTGCTTCAAATAGTACATTTGGGGTGCAGATCATGTACGTACGTGCATGTCAAAAAAATCTCGGCGTGCCAGCGACACAAACACTAGTAAGCAGTGCTCAAATGAAACCACGAAAAAAGTGAAAACGAAGCGATCACTTGTCAAAGCAATTGTGCAAGTAAATAACATTTCTTTTTGAAATAATCAAAGTGACATAATTCTAATGAAAAAAAAAAGAAATTCATAAAAAAATAGTGAATTGTTTTTATTTTTCAGGGTTGACTTATTGTGATTGGTAAATGCAGTTTTCATAAATAAAATAACAAGGAATAACGAAATCGTTTAGAAGCAGCAAAAACGAAAATGGCGAGCAGAGACACGAACAATAACAAGGTTGTTAAAAATAGCACTTTAAAAAAAAATTAGTTACTAAGAGCTTGCACATTATGTACTAGAATTCCATACTCTAGTTACCTGCATGGTTGTTTGAAAAGAACTCCGAAACTTATAATTTTCACCATAAAAAGCTAATTTTCCTTGAATTTCCTTAATTTTATATAAAGATATTTTTACAAGTATGGATTAGATTCTATCAGAGATTACTATTTTAATTTTCCATAAAATGTTTCAGTGGTTTGTAATGTAATTTTCCAGTTTTCGTGTATTTTTCAACTCAAAATGAACTAGCATACTATGGAGTAGTACAGTCATTGGTATGATACTGATGCATAGGCTGACTAGTCTGCTAACTGGTATGATACCGGTGTATCTACTGACTAGTATGTAAACTGGTATGATCCTGATGTATATACGGAGTAGTATTTCGAATGGTATGATCTTGATGTATATAATGACTAGTATATCTACTGGTATATTGCTGATGCAGAGACTGACCAGTATGCCAAATGGTATGGTGCTGATGCAGAAGCGGACAATTGTCATCTAGCAGGACATTGCCGTGTTAAAAATACCAGTGGCTAATATGGAAAAATTACAGAACTCGAACTAGTTGAGCCGGTTTGGCAAACTAGTATTTAACAAGCCAAACCGGCTCAATTAGTATTTAACAAGTATAAAACTAGTAGAATTGACTGCAGGGATATTTCGAAATAAATAATTGTAGGTCAGAATAATCAATAGTAGTTCAGAGTTGATGGTTCGCAAGTACTTTTACAACTTCAGAAGTACAATTAGTTATTCTGAAAAATATTTTACGTCTTCTTTATACTAGTTCGCTATAACATGACGGTCGCCGTGGTGTGGCTGTAGTGTTGCCAGCCACCACACCGAAGGTCCAAGGTTCGAGTCCTGGGGGAGGTAACATAAAAAATGATTTGAAAAAGTTTTTTCAAAAAGGGGTCGCCCTCCGCAGTCGTTTGGCAAACTCTCCGAGTGTATTTCTGCCATCGAAGGCTTCTCAGCAAAAATTCATCTCCTTTGTAAATGCCGTTCGGAGTCGGCAAAAAACTGTATGTCCCGCCATTTTTCAATTGTTACATACGTATGTAGTTTAAGTGAAAATAGGTAACAAAAAGTGTACACAAAATCAATAGCAAGAAAAAGCCAATCAAACTGCAACAAATACATAATGCAAACTGACTCGGGAAATCAAGATAAGAAAAGCGAATTAATTTAAATAGATTAACCCCCAATTCTGTTTTCTTGACAAATTGTCAATATTGGTAAATAATTAAGAAAAAATCCGAAATGGATCTACAAGAAAATCTATGGCGGTTGTCTCTAAACATTTTTCCCCTACTCTATTCAATTAAAAAACTTTTAATAATTAAATAAAAATGATTATTAAAAATAAAAACAATAATAAATTTCATAAAAATTCAAAAAGTCAAAAATTATTATTCTTGGCCTTGAGTTAGTTTCATGAATACTTGAAAATGTACAGGCCGTAAATCAACAAATATTGTTGGTATAAAAAAGCATTAAGAAAAAACTATTTTTAAAGAAGCAAAATAATTTTATTTTTGACACAGAATTCAAAATACGGGGGGTAGATTCAAACAATATGAATCAATCACAGCTGTTTACGTTGTTGATGAAGTTTCACGATACAGTGACTCTCAAACCGATCACCCTAATAGAGTGCTTTCCAAACTTTTAAAGCACATTTTTTTTATTTCCTTTATGAATTTGTGAATTTTCATATACACTTTTTTGTTCTTCAAAATGTCTTATATGTCCGAAACGGTATGTGTCTGCTGGCTCTGCGATGACTGAGCCCATATGAAATGTGTTGGATGGAAGGGTACAGTTGTACATTCCGTAAATGATGGCAAGCTAGTATGTTGGTCTTGCTCAAATGCAGGTGACCTTTTCAGGCTTTTTAGAGAAGAAATAGGCATGTCACCTCTCACTTTTTAGATGATAGGATGCGATACTGTCGAATCCGATAGCCGAAAAATTTAGTCATTTTAATGAAAAACTTAGATACTTACAAAGTTAAATTAATGCGATGAATGCCATGTAAAAGGGTCAAAACTTAATTATAAATTTTGTAAAAAACTGGGCGATATCTACTGATTCTTTCATGCACGGCGGGTCTACCAAGTTTCACTTCAATTCTAATGCAAACTCAGCAAGGTATATTTTTTTAGATTTTCCCCGAACTTACCTTTCCTTATGTGTTTGAGTTGATTGCATTTTGTAGATTTCCAAGCTCCGTGCAATTTTGGAACTGCTTAGTATCCATGCCCATTATTTTGTTAGTGACTTTTGTTGTGAGTTTATTATGTACCAAATTTCGGTTAGTTTGTCTTATTCTTACTAACTTTTTTTTTTTGAAGAAATGTGAGCAGTTCTGCAAGTTTACAAATGTAATGTGTCACTCCTCTGACGAGACAAAAATATATTTCAAAGCCTGCCATTTGATACCACAACGGGGCGAGGATGGTTATATTCAAATACACGCTGTTATGAGGAAAGAGGTCAAGGAAGCAATTGTGAGTTTCTTGCAGCCACTCTACTGTTGATAGTTACAAAATTTGAAACCGTGAAGGACTACGTAGTTTCGCAGAATTGGATTTAAATATCCCTTTTTGATTTTTTTTTTGTTATTCAAGCGTTTACATTGTTTTTTATTTTAAGGTTTCCGTTGAGGCGTTTTCTTTATAACTTGAGTTTCAATGCGTGCAAATTTATGAATCGTCGAAAATCGAGCCCAGTTGTCTTATTTTTCTACGGCATATTGAAAGAGTTCAGCAATCTTAATCACACCTGCTCATATCATGTGAGTATCAAATCAATTATAATTTTTATTATGATGCAAACATTTTTTTATAAAAACTTTTAATTTTAGGGCGATTTGTTAGTGGAGAAATTTTGCCTTACCCAAGATTTGGTAAAGCTACCCTTTCCATTTGGAGAATATGCTATCGACACAGTTTGGCGTGCGAACGGACAATTATGGAGTCGTATAAATGGTTCATACAAAATGTAATTAAAAAAAATTATTGCATAAATAAATATTTGAATATTAAGATATTCAGTTAAACAATATTTTTGAATGTATCCAATAACTGTAAAAAATTTATATATGTACATATGTACATGTATGAAGCGCGATAAACCGCTTTTTTGAAGTGAATATTTGGCAAGGATGAAAATCTTATGAAGGTTTATTTTTACCAGACCTGTTAAATTTGATTAGTAATTAGTAATCAATTAATTAGACGGCTTTTTTAATTGGTAATGATTATTTTAATTGTTTTTCAAAAAAAGCCAATTATTAATTGATTACGATTAGAAAAAATCAAAAATAATCAGAATAAAAGTTGTGTAATCATGATGCGTATAAAAAAGCAATAACAAAACCGATAGCACGCGGTAAGGCAGTTCTGCTGATGATGATAAAACAGATCTGTCAAAAAATCCATCATGATCACACTACTAACTGTCAAATAGCGGAAGTGGTTCATGCATATGGTAAAGAAGAATACAACTAGGAGTTTAGATGACATCAAAACCAGCGTATTGTTAGCTTATGCCCGGTTTTTCAGTACAAGTTCAACTCAATTTGTCACTTAAACTAAGCTTAAACTTGTTACGCAGTTTTTCGGTCAACTTTAAACGAAGTTTAAACGTAGTTTAAGCGGCCAAATTGGCAGGGTTAAACTCTAGTTAACCTGCCAGCTGTTTTCATATTTGATGGTTTTGGTTGTGAAACAATAAACTGAACGCAATTAAAAAAGGACGATATTTTTATATTTAATTAAATTCTGTTTTGTTGTTGGTTTTACGGTCTGTTCATTTTACATATTTTTGTAAGTATAACGAGCTCAAGACCAGTTGATAATAATTCTTAATTAATTATTATTACTTTTGATTAGAGGAAAAATTGATATTCTGGATATATCATCTGACGAAAGTGATTATAGTGATGCAGAAATTAGCGAAATCCTCACTATTACAATACTGAGGAGAAGCAATGGCGTTGAATATGTAAACAAATGTCATCTGTTGCCGTATCTAGATAAAAAAAAACCAATGTTGCCGTATAAAAATCAAATCTTAAAAGCGGCCTTAAACTCTCACTGAAAAACCGCTCTGCAGTTTAACTGGAGTTTAAATTTATGCCGAGTTTAAGCAAACTTAGTTTAAACTGAGCTTAACCCAGGACTGAAAAACCGGGCCTTAATGATTAGCAATGCGTGCCAAAATTTCTCTGATGAAGAAGCCTAGCAGCTTCCGAAATGGATATATTTGAAAAGCTCTGGCGGTTGTCTCTAAACATTTTCCCTACTCTATTCAATTAAAAAACTCTTAATAATTAATTAAAAATGATTATTAAAAAAATAAAAACAATAATAATTTTCATAAAAATTCAAAAAAGGGGAAAAAATTATTATTCTTGACCTTGAGCTCGTTACTGAAAAAAATCAAAAATAAATTAAAAAAATTTTTTTTTTTAATGATCGTAAGAAATCATAATTTTTTTTGATCGTTTTTTTTTATTAATTGTGAAATAATCAATCAAAATTTAAGGTAATGGTAATCAATCATTAAATGGATTCTCAAGAAAATAATTAATCAAACCGGTAATCATTACGATTTAACAGGTCTGATTTTTACTAAAGATTAAATGCAATAAAAAATTTGCAAGGTGGCGCAGGGATCGCTGAATTTAGAAATTTCAGTGCGAAGTTTGGAATCTCGCAAAAGGTTTTTAAGTCCGTTCCACGTAAGGCTGAGACTTGAAGGTGTATACATGACCCTGAAGCGATATATTTAGAAATATCCTTTACAAATGGAATCTTGAGATCGAATTTTAAGTGACTTCCCGTTAGACTAGGGATTCGAAGCAGGGTTCAGAACACTGTGACAATGCAACATGCAAGCATACAAAATCCACTTCCGTTTACGTCCTATAAATGACGAAGAAATGTTCTTTTAAACATTGGACAGATTTTACAGACTAATGGCTATGATATTTCCAAGTTTCCTACGGATAAGGCGAAAATACTTTGATCTAGATATTATGGAAACAGCAGGTGCTATATCCTAACAAACTCCTTAAATAACATTTAGCCTGTTGGATCATCTTGTATTTTTTTTTTTGAATAGATTTCCGTACGGCTTTTGACGATCAGAAAGAAAAGGAAGTAGTGGGCGTTGCAAATGAAAATAGAGGACCCGCGAAGGGAAGAGGGGGATCAGGAGTAAAGAGGGCAAAATTTTTAAAAGGCGGAAAATTCAATCAAGTCCATTGTAGTAAAAATTCGTCATTCTTGCCGAAATCACTGTAAAAAATATATTTTCGCTTGGTTTTAATGAGTAACCGATGCCAAAAACTAAGAATAAAAATATGTATTTTTAATATTCACCTTTAAACATATTTCTCTGCTGTAAGAAAATACGTTCGTATGTACGCAAAACCATTGACACACTTACTTTCTAGCATGGAACTATCTCATAACCTTTTATTCGTGCATCAAAGCTCTAAATTAAATAAGTTATTTGTATAATTAAGCACAATGCCAACACTTATCGGAGCTCCAGAATAACTCATTTCAAATAGGGGTCAGAATAAAAGTAATCGGAGGAAAGTTAAAACTATGTTAGCGAGAAATTGTTAACATTTTTAAGAATTTAGTACGAGTACCGTCTAGGACTAGCCCGGTTGCCGTGGAACGATTATTCTGATTCATTCAACCTTGCTTACTGTTATCCAGAAGATGCCACAAGTTCATAGTGCCAGCTAAGGTAAGGCAAAACAAGGGATTGGTAGCGTTAGCTGGAAAGCAGCATATAGGCAGATCAGAAATCGAATTGAACGGCACTAAAGTAACAAAGTTTCCATAACAACTGAAGTGAAACTTGGGAGGTATGTACGAGTATATGCAATAGACTGGTTCGATTTGTTAACCGATATCGCGCCATCGATTTTTCGATAGGTTTTGGGCTCAGGAAAAAAAAGTTCCACTACGTATACCAAAAAAATAACTTTCGAGCCTGCGAATTTTCATTTTTTCGACTTTGATTTTTAAGGTTTTTTTCATGACCTACTGAAAAAATTTTCGTTTGATTTTAAAATTTTAATGTATACCCTGTCCAACCGAAAAATGTCCGCTAAAAACTTTGGCGGTAACAGTTTTTTAAAAAAAAAAATATTTTTTGGGTTTTGGAGAGTGTTTTGGTCAAAAAATTTACCCTTTCGCCACTTTTTTAAGGGTTTTTTCAGCATACATGCAAAAATGTTTTCGATGAAAACGAATTTGTCTCATATTTCCTGTCCCACTTAAAATTGTGCGCTAAAAACATTGGCCATAACAGTTTTTTGAAAAAAATTTTATTTTCGGCTTTTGGAAAAGTCGATTTTTCGACCAAAACAAGTCCCTAAGCCCTGAGCCCACAACCTATCGAAAAATCGATGGCGCGATATCGGTTAACTTTCGTCCATACAAATCGACCCACCCTAATATGCAAGTCACATGGCTATAATCCGACATTTCCATATGAAACATTTTGTTTTCTTCAACAAAATGATGAGTAGACAATTAAAACAACTGAATATGTCCAGAGAAAAGCGGTCAGAGCCGCAGCTACTTCCAGCCATTTAATTATGAATCTGCTGCAGATCTTAGTGCAGATAAAGTTTGTTTCAGATATATTAATTGTTCTTATCGTGATAACGCAAGAACAGGTTTCTTTTCCGAAAGCGGTAATTTGGATTTATGAAAGTAGACTGTTATTTTGGAGCTTTGATATTTACTGACAACGTTCAGAGTTGCCATTCTATCTATGAGTACGCGTGTAAGTTTTTGGTGCGTGGGCTCTTTGATATTTACATTTTTAGGCATTGTGTGACAAGTCGTCATAACTTCTTTGGCACCGCTGAGTTATGAATTTTGTTGATGGCTTATTTGACTTATTTGGCTGTGCGGTTTTCCTTATTATTACCTTTTAGCGTGCGTTTATTGTCAGCAGCAGCATTATTTTTGTTTTGACGTGCTTGTGACAAACAGTTCATGTATCGGTAGAAATATAAATAGGCACTTATTGCACTTAAAATAAAATATTTTACAAGTAAAGATTTCAATATGCACTAAAATAATTTTGAGACCTTGAGCTCGTTCTTTCCGATTCAATTTGATATACTTATTGCTTTAAATAATTAAAAATAATTACATCGTCTGGTGGCTTAGAATCTTTTAGCTCAACCCCTGCAAAAAACGAGGGGTATCAGAGTACTCCTAAGAAATCCTTTTTCATTCAATTGACATGCTGATTTCCTTAGACAGGCTTACCTATTCAATACCGGAGTACTACATTTCTTTGCTACTTGAGAGCACTTCCCAAAAACTGCTAAAAAATTACTCCGTGGAGTACACAAAGCAAAGCGAGAGAGAGAGCAAGTAGGTGTACTTTTAAGAATCACATACTCCCTCTCTATCTTTGGTGTTGAGTACTCCGTCGAGTACTTTTTGGTAGCATTTTGGAAAGTACTCTCCTGTAGATGTTCCATGAAGGAATCAGAAGCAAACAAATTATATATACATATATATTTGACCACATTTTTTATATGAATGAGTATATGTGTAGGAGTACTCTAATACTCCTTAAAGAGTGTTGTTTTCATGATTGAACGGAGTATTTCCGTCTTTGTAGCTAATCAACCGCCCCACTACTACATTACAAATATCGATAAGCTATAGCGCCCATGCCAAACACCGTTGTTTAAAAATCTCAATAAACAGTGAGTGGCGTGAAAAAAATATTTATAAAAAAGTGGGTAATTTTGTTCAGAGATCTTCACTTTTTAATCATATTGAATTGCATACTTTTAGAGACATGTTTTTTTTCTGTGAAAGTTTCCTTTTCGTTTGTATTGATGTTCAGGAGAAAAAATTCCGATTTTGTTGGAGTTCTGGTTTTCACTGACTACAGCAACAACAGCATACATGAATAATACTACTTATAAAAATACGAACATAATAAAAATACTAATCAAATTGTATTTTTCCAAAAACGTGTCAATGCCACATATGGCAACCGGCTAATGACTAGGGTGACCCGTGTATTAAACAATTAAAATTTGAGGGCCAACTTGGAATTTGATGCTTATTAAAAAAAAGTGTATGGGGTAAGATTCGTTTTGTATTTACATTTATCTTCTACGTAACCAGAGAACACTTTTATCGCAGTAACAGATTATGATGCCATAAGAAGTTGTGTATTCCATAAGCCTTAGGTTGTTGAAACTCATTTAAAACGGCCTAAGTTTTTCCAGTTGCTTCGAGTGTAACAAAAGTTATTCCAATAGCTAAAAGGTTATCGGCTGTTTTGTCTATGGATTTTGCGCCAACAAGCATATTCTCCACTGTTTTCGAAATCTGCGAAAATTTACTTACCAAATCACTGAAACCTAAAGAAGAACAATCTAATAACCGAATCTAAGTGTGGTTAAGGGGCGAGCCTCTCTGCCTATGACAGCGTTGATTTTATTGTGTTGACACTTTTAATATTACTAATGAACCATTTCAAAAATGGTTGGCAGAAGGTAGCAGTCAAAAAATTGATTGTTGCAAGACAATGTGTCTTACTCGAGGGTACTTCAAGGATCTATACTTGGACCAGCTTTGTTCATTATAATTATAAATGGTACTAGCTGGACCCGTGCGTTCCTTGCGCAAAAAAAAACAACCAATATGGTTTGAAACCTTTTGTTACTCCAGGTCCAGGATTTTTCAAATTATAAAAAAAGATTTTCAGCTACACTTGCTGTGAGACCACAAAAAATGGTACCTCTATACGACAGCACGTAACTGCTAATATAGGTCCAAAAATCTCGGGAAAGGTATCAAACAACGCGTTTTGATCTCTGTATCAATAATCCGAAAGCGGAAATTAAATAATTTGTTTCAGTGAAAAGTTATTAGTAAAAAACCCAAAAATGGCCTGGGTCCGATCCCAAATAGGGGGCTTGATCCCAGGTATTTATGTGCACAACACCTTTCTGCGTAGGCTTCAAAAAAATAACCTTAGCCGGTCCAACACCGGCTACGCGGTCCCCAATATTTCTGCACAGAACACATTTCTGCACAGAACACATTTCTGCACTTTTCGGTACACCCTAATCTGTGATTACAACAACCACATGAAAATGACAGAAAAATTTCAACTTTAATTGCAAATATCTCTGAACAGACATAAAATATCGAATTTCCGCTTTCGTATTATTGATACGACGGTTAAAACCCGTCGTTTGATACCTTTCCCGATATTTTTGGACCTATATTAGCAGTTACGTGCTGTCGTATAGAATTACCCAAAAAATTATACAAATATGCGCAAATAGCTATTTGAAATTCCACCACTTATATTACATTCACATTGAGCCATAAACTTGAGTTGATTGCCAACATCAATATGAATTAACTCAAAAAATGTCCCTTTAACTCGAGTTTATGACCCAGTGTGAACGCAGTCTTATTCACTTATTTTAGCAATGTTCAAGTGTAGATGGCGCGCTCGTCTTTAATTATTCTAGCACTGTTCAGTCTTACTATTCAACTGTAGATGTCGCGGAGCATATGAATGTCACAGTCACAATAGCGTTGCAGTACAAATTGATTTTTTTGTGCATTCACAATCGTTTATTTTAAAGAATTTATTTTTATAAAATACGCTTAAACAAAAGCACTCCCTAATTAAAACATGGTTTCGCATGTAGAGCTAACCCCCACCTTTAAAACGATACCTTATTTATTAATATTGGTTCCAAATGATAGCAGAAAATTAGGAAATAACACAAAAAGACCTTACAGAAATAATATATAATAATATTACATGTATTGTGCCGGGTCAACGAGAACCTCGAAGGCATCTCATCGTGGACGAGAGATTTAAATCAAAAGCTATTTCGCATTCTTCGCAACTTATAAATGATTTGCTATCGGTTATCTTACAATTATGAGTCGGTTTTGAGTAGTATAAGTTTGAAATAAAATTCTCATTTCAGTAGTAATGATCAAATTATCAACAATTTATTTTATGGTAAGGTAAATATGGTACACAGCTGACTTCGTTGGCAGCGGATTTCAAATTATATTTAGCCTACGGGCACCAACCATCGTTGACCAAATTTTTTAAGAATTGAGAGAAGTGAATAAATAAAACTTAAAAAATAAGTGCCACCCTAATACACACAAACGAAAGTGTCACTCATATTAATTTATGAACATAAAATCGGACATATATGCACGGACACTTATGTATACGAGTATGTTTGGAAATAAATTTCCATTTTCATCTGGTCATAGAGTAGCACATTTTATTGGTGGCCGTAAATGTTTATAGCGTGTGGCAACGAACTAAATGCAACAAGTGCAACATTTTACTGGCAAAAACTAATTAATCGAAATTGCAGTGACGTGTTGACACACATACATACATACATATGAGTGTTTGTAAGTAGATTCGTAGGTGATTGCTTGTGCATTTATGAGCTTTTGCAATTCAGTAGTTGCAATCAACGACATTTAGTTTGCCATTTGGTGGCAGTTATTTTGTTGCGCAACAAGTGTATTTTTTAGGTGGCCAAGAAGTAAAACACAGCCATACACCTATGTAAATACATATGTTGTTACATATATCTATCAATGTATCCATGTTTGTAAGTAGAAGAGTCACGTTGTTGTTTAAAAAATTTGCAGATCACCAAAAATCAACTTTTTCATATAAAATTTATGGCATGTACAGTTGTGTTGAATATAATAGTAGTGAAATTAAAATGGCGGCCGCCGTGGTGTGTAGGTAGTGTTGCCGGCCTACCACACCGAAGGTCCATGGTGCGAGCCCTGGTACAGGTAACATCAAAAGTGATTTGAAAAAAGTTTTTCAAAACGGGGTCGCCCCTCGGCAGTGGTTTGGCAAACTCTCCGAGTGTATTTCTGCCATGACAGGCTTCTCAGCAAAAATTCGTCTCCTTTGTAGATGCCGTTCGGAGTCGGCAAAAAACTGTAGGTCCCACCAATTTGTAGGGAAAATTCAAATCGGCACACCACAAATTGGAAGAGAAGCTTGGCGCAAAAATCTCTTAGGAGGTTTATGATGATATACCTGTTGTATATCGCGCCATAGAGAGATAGAGAGAAATTAAAATGGATATCGTACGAAGAAATAAGAAGAAGCTGTGATTTTAATTATTTTCATTTAAAATATAGCGTATTCCATAACAGTAACCATATAAAACAAAATTTCAAAGTTTACACATAGTTCAAGAAAGTCAGTTAAACTTTAAAAAATGGACACCAAAATTTTCAAATTTTTTGGCAGAATTTCTAAAAAAAATTTTGAGTACGCAGTTTTGTAGACCAATCAATTTTGGTATAACATTGTGCAAGTTAGAACTTTAATCAAAAATTTTACTGAGCTTTCAGCATTGTTTTCGTCAGGGGTGTTGAGTGACTTCTTTTATACACCCATGAAGAAAATTTAATTGTGTATAAAAAAAAATACCCAACATCCTTGACAAAAAAAATGCATAAAATTTAGGGGATATTTTCATTTACTTCTAACTATTGAATTGCTAAACTAGAATGAACTACAAACCTACGAACGCAAAGTTTTTCTAGAAATTCTGGCCAAAAATATTGAAATTTTGATGTTTAAACTTTGAAATTTCTTTTTATGGGGTGATTGTTATGGAATTCCTTATATTTTAAATAAAAATGATTAACGGTGTTATTTTGTTTTGTTGTTTTTCCGACAGGGTGAATGATTGATGTATATTGGAACGATTTTTCGTCATCCCTTGTCAAAACCAAATTTGAATATACATCGAAAATGATTAAGAACGCAGCTTAATTTTATTTCGTCGAACGATATACCATGTAATTTCACTACTATTATATTGAACACAACTGTACAATTGTCCGTACATAATTAAAAAATCTCCTCACTAATAACGGTGCATAGTGTTATCTTTTTAATGTTGAACTCGCGATGACATAATGCAAGGAGCAAGAAAACAAATATACTCATCAAAAAAATTGTTGTCTTATGTAAGGCTTATTTTATTTTAACCAAAGGGCTTACAGTATGTCTCTTGGAAAACGTAAGTAGTATCTCTGAGTTGTATGCAGCATTGCTCATACTTCACCTTACTCAGTTAAATTGATGTTGTCAGATATATAGTGTAACTCCCTCTAAGAGAGCACATTATGTACAAAGCTGAAAGTCAATGTAAGGTAATGCTTACAAGACCTTATTGAATGCTTTGGTACCTGTCTCAAATTTACATGCTTGTATCAAAACAATTTTAAACCTGAAATACTTTCCAATGAAAGTAAGAAAAACGAATATTAGTAAAGACTTTAAACTGAGAATTGAAAAACGTTTTTCAAATATATAACGTTTCCATTTTTTTGCGTTTTTTAATCTGCTAAAGAAAGCGTAATATTATTTAAACTTGCATATTCTGTTCTTATATATTTAGAGACAGTAAAACCCTTTTCGGTTTCTTGAAAAATGTTCTTGTAATATTTGCAATGAATTTCAAAATCCATGTTTAGAGCTTTTCAGGAGAACGGTTTGAAAGTTAAAATCGTTAACTGAAATCAGGGATTTAGACAAAATTCAAACTTTCACACGCAATATAAGTAAATAAGTAGTATTTTATTTTTTTATTTGTTTGCTAGGGTAAAGTTAATGGCCCGAAAGCATAGTCGTTGCTTAACACGCGTTTTAATTGAAATCTTTACTTAACTTGAAAAAACATTTAAAATGTTGGGCAATCATAGTCATAATAAACAAAGATTTTAGCTCAAATGAAATGTAATAAGGTCCCCCTGTGAAAAAAGAATAAAGTTGGTTGGTGGTACGAAGAAATTTCGTATGTTTGGCAAGGTCGCCCAGTGTCAGCTATTTTATTCAAAAACCATAGTATACTACGGTATGGTATGGTATATGTCTTGGAGTAAGCAATGTCACAAACACAACCATAGACACATACTGTGATTTTAAAGTATTAAAATGACGTTTTACGTTAAAATGAAATTTTCAATACTTCTTTTTTTTTTTGATAAAAATCGAAGGAGATGTGGAAACGATATCTAAAAAGTTGGTAATGAAATCTTTGTTCAACCTGGCTATGAAAAATTGAGAACTGCAATATCCAGAAAAAAAGGCACCACGAAACGACGGATTTGCAAGAATGATCTGCTTAATCCATAAGAAAAGTGATCCAACAAACAGCGTCAATTCTGGTATCAGTTTCCTCAAACCGCATATAAGATTTTGTGCTAAGAATTAAAACCATTCTTTCTGAAAATACTTCGGCCTAAACAGAGGCACCCTACTACTTGTAAAATGTGCTGATGAAGGAAGACTTTTCAAATGGAGTTTATTTGACAGACAGCTGGTATCGTGCAGGTGGTTAGAAGAAGATACATATTAGCTTTATCGATAATCGACATAAGTGCGGGGACATAATTTTTTGCACATTATCGCTCATGTGATCTTTTGTTGGGTATATATATTAGTAAATTTTGGTAACACTTATAACCATTAGACAATTTTTAAAAGCGAATATTGTAAATCATAAAAAATAAGCTGTTCGTGATTGGCACCTATTTACTAATACTCGTACCCAGTAGGAAATGCGTTTAGGGACTAACCACTTTCAGAGTGATAAACAATATGATATGTTGCGTTCAAAGAATGTTTAGAGGATAGCGGTTTTTCATAAAACATGAAACTAATCTTTAAATTTTGAGGTTGAGTCAAGTTTTCTAGCAATCCGAAATAAAACTTCCTGATCATATTTGGACATCTACATATAAATCAACAAGCAGCAGCAGTATAATGTAAAGTCAAATAATAATTTTTGTTTTTTGACTAATTGAATATAAATAAAAATATATATTTTTTTGGTCAAGATCATTTATAATAACTTATCAACTTTTCTAGAGACGAGTTTTTGCCGGGATATGCTCATATCAATTTAGATAATAAAAAAGTTATGCTCGTGAGCGTTTATATGATTACCTATCGTTGTTTTAAGATCTTAATTTGTTCTTATCGAAAAATTAAAAAATTCACGCTCCAAGTCAATGAGCCATTACAACAACCGCTAGTTTGATTTTTTAAACACTTTTGGTTTCATATCATAAAGTATTGCGATTGCAAGTTATCTCTTGATAGGAGCAATTGCATTTCTTGCACAAGTTCAGGATTCTTTTTATCAGAGCTCTTTTACAATTTTGTATATCAAGTTCAAAGAGGGAAATGAGATGAGCTTGAAAGGATGGCTGCTGGGGTCATTTGCGTGCTTTCAAAAGCTTCTACTACTATTGCGTTTTGTTGTTACATTTCGACATCCCCACTTTGTCTTTTTTCTCGGTAATGATAGGGCCGTAATGCATCTTTCGCTTAAGACGTTTTCAGTTTGATTAATATTTTATTGAATTTAATCAGAGTCTATAAAAGCACATACTAAATCAAATTGGAGAAAATGGCATTGCTTACACGGGGTGGCTAAAAACCAGTATTCACAAAGCCCCACGGGTTCGCGTCTCAGTGTTCGAGAAGCAATTTGTTGTGTTGGGAAGCTTCGAATATGTCATTACAACCATTGCCGTCTAAAGTTTTGATGATTTTCTCCAATGGCAATTGATTAGTAATTAGTAATTAATTAGACGGCTTTTTTAATTGGAATGATAATTTTAATTGGTTAAAAAAAAAAATTTCTTACGATTAGAAAAAGTTAAAAAAAAAATGGAACAAAAAATCCAAAAAAAATTTATGAAAATCAAAAATGATCAAAAAGAGTTGTTTTTATTATTTTAGATTTTCTCAGTATTGATGTGTATATTTATATGCTGCTGCAACAATACCGAAAAATATAAAAATAATCAAAACAACCTTTATTATATACACGCACACAAGGTACAAGGTGGCGCAAAAGTAAGCTTCCGATGTTCAGCATATCGGTTGTGGCACGTGCAGTGTGTGCTGTTGCACCGTCTTGTTGGAACCACATGTTTTCCAATCCCAATTCATCAAGTTGCGGCAAAAAGAACTCGTTGATCATTGCTCTGTAGCGCTCACCATTCACAGTAACCGTTTAGCCCCGACCGATTATTGGTCAAATAAATAGTCAGCAATATTCCGCGTTCTGGAGCAGTGTAGCGTAACATTGTTTATTAACGTGTATTTCGCATGTGTTTACTACACAAATGTGAAAACAGAACTGACTTTAGGGGCCAATCGCAAAATTTATAGCATTTTCTGATAGGAGGATTACTTTTGCGCCACCCTGTATATTAACTTTAGTCGCATAACGGTAGTATGTAACGGAATAAACGGATCGAGATAGATATTGACTTATATGTCCGTCTGTTAACACGATAACTTGAGTAAATTTTGAGACATCTTAATGAAATTTGGTGTACAGGTTTCTTGGCCCTCATCTCCGATCGCTATTTAAAATGGGCGAAATCGGATGCTAGCCACACCCACCTTGTATGGAATATTTTCGAAAACACAAAAAAGTGATTATTCAGTACATAATACTCCTATAAGGATAAAATTTGGTGTGTGCATTAACAATAAGGCATAAAATACATTTTTCATTCTCATTTTTTTTTTACTTATAAATCAAAAAATTTTATACGAAAGATTTTGAAAAGGATCATAGATATATTCAATAGGCAATAACTTTGCGTACATAAGCTTCATATCATTTCTATTTCACTTTCAAAGTGTCCGTGAACGAAGAAAGTCGAAAAATATAAACTTTTGAAACTGGGCGTGGCCCCGCCCCTTTTATAGTGAATTATTCCACAAAACTTTTATACCATAGCTCCGGCAAAATTTATTGATCGAAACGAATTATATATTGTATATACGAGGTGTGTTCAAAAAGTATGGCGAATTTTGTGTTTTTTCAAAAATTATTTATTTATTCATGAATATCTATTTTGTCCCCTTCAAAGTAATCCCCATGAGATATTATACACTTGTGCCAACGGTTTTTCCAATCTTCGAAGCACTTCAAAAAATCATTTTTTTGTATCTTGTTCAGCTCCTCCTTCGATGCCGTCTTTATCTCGTCAAGAGAAGCGTAACGTCGTCCTTTCATGGGCCTCTTCAGTTTAGGGAACAAGAAAAAGTCACAGGGGGCCAGATCTGGGGAATACGGTGGCTGCGGCATCATTAGTGTGTTGTTTTTGGCCAAAAAGTCGCGCACAAGCAACGATGCGTGAGCAGGGGCGTTATCGTGGTGCAAAAGCCAATTTTTGTTCTTCCACAAATCCGATCGTTTCTGGCGGATTGCTTTGCGCAAATTGCGCATAACTTGCAGGTAATATTCCTTATTGACCGTTCTTCCCTGTGGCAAGAACTCATGATGCACCACGCCCCTGCAATCGAAGAAAACTTTCAGCAAAACTTTCACATTCGACCGAACTTGGCGCGCTTTGTTCGGTGTTGGTTCGTGCGGCAGCTTCCATTGAGATGATTGAGCTTTGGTTTCCACGTCATAACCATAAACCCACGATTCGTCACCAGTTATGACCCTCTGGAGCAAATTTGGGTCGTCGCGGACAGAGTTTAACATCACATTAGCAATGTTCATGCGATGCTGTTTTTGGTCACAATTGAGCAATTTTGGTACGAAAAATCGAAGACGATCCAAAACACGTGCAAGCAAAGCAGCTGTCAACAATTAACTGAACATTCAAAATGGCCGAGCTTGTCGGCATAAGTGAGAGACATGAGTACCAACATAACGCCACAAAAAATTCGAAATTCGAATATACGTAACCAGGGAAAATTCAAAATTCGCGAGACTTTTTGAACACACCTCGTATAAAGGTAAATGTTTGTTGTAAAAATGGGCGAAATCGGTCAACCGCCACGCCCAATTTTATAAAATAGTTCTGAAAAATTTGTTTGGAAAATGTAAAACGCGATATTTTTATAACCATGCATGCTATATCAATAAGATCTTGCACATATAATAGGCTTTTTCAGCAAAACTCAACCGCAAAAAAATGTTTTGGATTTTGGGGAAGTAGGCGTGGCGCCGCTCACTTTTCAGCATAAAAACTGTGCTATTTTCAAAGGCGATTGCTTGTAGTTTCAACTAGATATTTAAATCGAAATTGGTCAGCTGTTTGTCAATAGTATGTAGAATACTTCTGCCAAAAATCAGGCAAATCGGATAACACACAAGTAAAATATCCGGCCAAGTAGTTAACACCCCACTGCAATAGGGAAGTTATATATCTTTTTTGATTTTTATACCTTTCATGAACATGAAATGTTTGTAAGTATGAGAAGAAGAAGAGATGGACCCATCAATAAGTAAACTGAAATAATGAGGACAATGAGCTGAGTCGATTTAGCAATGTCCGTTTCTCGGTCCGTCTGTCTATTTGAACTCAAATTTTTCAAACATAAAATGTGCATGTATTGGTATTTTGTAAAAATGTGGTTAGCAGTTTTTGTAAAGAAGCTATTTATATACAAATAAACTAATGGCGGCCGCCTTGGTGTGGCGGTAGTGTTGCCGGCCTACCACACCGAAGGTCCAAGGTTCGAGTCCTGGGAAAGGTAACATCAAAAGTGGTTTGAAAAAGTTTTACAAAACGGGGTCGCTCCGCGGCAGTGCTTTGGCAAACTCTCCGAATGTCTTTCTGCAATGGAAGGTTTCTCAGCTAAAATTCAACTCCTTTGTAGATGCCGTTTGAAGACGGCAAACATTTTAAGGCTCCATTCACACACTCCTTATGCCCTTGGCGCTAGAACTCACATTCGGTAAAGTCAATTTGGATTTTCATTAGCCTTATCAACTTCATATGAGAATGAGAATAATTTCAAAAATCAATTGACAAATTCCGCGTCAATTGTGTTAAAGCTCAGTTAGTGGCGACTTAGCCATATCGATGTAAATCAGCTGATCCAACCAACCACATGGAAATTTATGGAATCGATTATTCATCTATACAACAATTACATTTTGGTTTTCCGCCATATCCATAACCTGGATAAATAATTTATTACGTTTTCCGAACTTTTATTTTTCGTTTAAGATGGTTTTAATATAGAGTGTTATTATTTGTGCAATTCATTATAAATTTCTTGCATTTTCAATACATATAGATAATTGGTATGGTTAAGTTAATGCAATGGTTACGACTATGGAGTTATGGCTATGTGAGTTTATTTGCAGGTTTAGCTTCAATGCAACAAAATTGCGAGTGATTGTTGAAATTGGTTGAGAAAAAATGCACCAAAAGAATTGGTGAATCGTGAGGCTGACGAGAGTGTAAGACGTGTTCAAGTGCATCTTAAGTGCCAGACGTGTTGAAAAATAGCAATTTGGCTAAAAACTGTAAAAATATGAAAATGTATGAAAATCATGACAGTTGACAAGCAATGCCAACAAAGTAGCAAATACAAGAACAGTTTGTTGAAAGTATAAAAATAATAACAGAAATAGTTTTTTCAAGAAAGGCGGTAGCGCGTAAGTGAGGAGTAGTTATTTTTTCTGGCTCAGGTGCAACAAAGTTTGTGCTCGAAATTGAATTGTTTTCGCACTCAACTCACTGTGACATTACGAATGTTGCGTGTTGTGTTGTTATTTGAATGTTATTGTGCTTGTTTTTTCTCAATCATGTGCTGAGTTTTTCTGAAGTACAAGTGCCTGTTAGACACACTTCAATGTTTTGTAAGGCAACGGGAATGAGCACTACAGGCTGCATTTCTGTAGAGTACGCCGTTGATAATATTCAACTCTACTTGCATAGTAAATTCTAAATTGATAGAACTCACAGAAAAACAAGGGGACCCAGTTTTCTAATTTTACTTTATCCAGAGCGGGTTCGAGTCTAGACCTTTTTCAGATTGAAATCAGAAAACTCCACTCTTATTTCAGAAAACGTCAATTGATTTTGGGAATAGCTAGTTGGATTTCAAAATTTGTCATTTGGATTTAAGAAACGGTTATTGGATTTCAGAATATTCAATTGGAATTCAGAATGTGTGAAATGAAAATCTGAAATCTTCTAGAGGATTTCAGAAAATACCATGTTTTAGCCATGTTAATAAAAATATGTAAAAATTAAAGAATAAATCAGTTCCTAAATTTCATGCCTTTCAGCTCAAATCGAATTGTCTATTTTTGAAATTCAATTCACACATTCTGAAATCCAACTGCCTATTCTGAAATCCCATCTACATGTTATAAAATACAAATAAATATTCTCAAATCCAAATGAAAAATTCTGAAATCCAATTAGCTATTCCCAAAATCAATTAACGTTTTCTTATTTCAATATCGAAAACTTGTAGCTCGATTTTCATAAGATCTTTAGAATTTAATCCCGATCAAAACCCAAAATGTTTAGAGGAGTGTTACGTACATGAACCAGGTACGCTCTGGTACTAACACATCTGCTACTAGCCCGAGTGCTGCCTTAATTGTCTTTTCTAACCCATTTTATTTTTTCGGCTACTAAGCACTGCGCTATTATTTTGAGAAATACTACACGGTTAAAAATTTGAGCCTAAATTTAAAACTTTTTTGAGCTACATATATGAGCAAACGAAATTTGGTTTAGAATTAAAATTGTGTCAGTTTTTGAGAAAATGAGCATGAAGAAATGAGTTTAAATTATAAACCAGAAATGTCTTAATAATTAAAAAACATAAAAAACATTTGTATCAGTTGGCAGGATTCGAACCGACGCTCCCCGCATTAGAGTCGTCTGCTCTACCCAATGAGTTACGGCGCACATAAAACTGTAACGACAAAAATTCAATGACTTGAAAAAACCTTAACAGAAATAAATTAAAAACATTTTAGACGTTTTTTTCAATTCAGTTTTAAATCTAAACGGGAAGAAATTGAAAATTGGTGTAGGTAATTAAAAGGTTTGGAATTTATTACAAAAAATTAAAAAAAATTGCTTAGACCTACGAGCGGTTTAAAATTTAAGCTCAAATTTTTAGCCATATAATGTTTCATAAGTTGAATTTTCTATCCGGTATTCGGTTAATGACCTCTAGTCCATTTTTTGCTGATCTCTGTTTGCTTGTATCTAATCCCAGACCTTTTGCCTCTTCTCAGTTCAACTCGGTAGATTAGAGATTTTTTTATTTTAATACTTATGGCTTCCGAACGACTTAACTCTTAACTTTTCCTATCAGATTGCTCTGTGAATAGTATTGGCTATGACGCCCTTAAACATAGATTAGATGGGCTCGTTATGTTTAAGGAAAGTACTTTCAAATAACTGTTCGAAAATTTATTTACCAACTAACACTGCTCTACAAGATTAAACTTTTTGCATTACCCTGGATCACCACTATTTTTTTTTTTATTTGCGATAGTCCCCTAATTATAAAAATGGTTGAAATTTAAAATTCTATATTCTTGTTTTTTTTTTTTTTGTTTTCTAAAATTTGCCGTTTTGGAAAAGGGAGATCCATTGATTTTATCATATCTCTGGAACGGGTTGTCCGATTTTGTTGGAGAAAACAGCATCTAATAGCAAATGAAATTACCTTAAAATTGTTTAAATACTTATTGGTTTCAGAGTTATTTGCATCGCTTTATAAAAAAATCGATTGTTTGTATTAAAAATTTCCATTTTTTTCTTCTTTAATTCGTAAAAAATCGAAAGAGACAAAAACTTACAACTTTTATTAGATGATCGTAAAACTGTGAAGATTCCAAATAAGGCAAGCTTTATTTCATGAAAATCCATGGATAAACGGTAGTATTATTAACAATTAAGTGAATGAAGCGAAAATACGTTTTTTTAATATTTTTGTTTATTTAGCTATTTAGGATACCTTTATTAAAGAAATTCTACAAAATTTAGTACTTGAAATATTTAAAAATTACTTATTTTAATTAATAAGTGTAATTGTTACTTACTGAGGGTAGGATTTCCATTTCTTTAAAATATATATACAGCTAACTATCACAAATTGAATTTGGCGTCCAATATTGGCTCAAATTCTCAACATCTATTTTAAAATAATCCTTATATGAATTTTGTAGTGAAATAGTGAAATTTCTCCGCCCTTTTGCTGTAGTATAAAGACCACATACATAACAAAATATATTCGGGTCATTGTTGCAGACAAATTTTCTACTGTTATTATTCATTTTTTTAAAATTCACTAACCAATTAATAGTTTTCTTCTGTTGTTGACAACTTGACTTTTCGCGATCAGGAATGCAAGTTGAATAACATTGAATGAACTAAATGAATTACTTTAAATAGTCGCAGGCCAGGCATCTTTTTTTATGTATGTATCTTTTTTTTCGTTAAGTTTGTCACAATCGGCGACAATATACCATACAGGCCAGGCATCTAATGAGTCTGTAAAGTTTTTCACCACTACCTGCGAGAGGGTTTGAAAAAAGGGGTTTTCAAAAAAACTTCATATGCTATGGGAAATGGCCTGTGCAGGCTGGGATGTTCAGTAGGTAGGTATAACAGATTCTATGACGGAGTGATAATTTGATTTTTTTGTTTTTATGAGTTAAGCATTCTAAGAACAACGCAAAAAATGCCTCAAGGAAAAAGTTGTATATATTTGATAACAAATATATATGACCATACTTCTTTCTTACAAAAACCCGCGTTGACAACTTAAATTTTCCATACAGTATGAGGTATTTGTTATCATGATCTGCGTTTTGCCTTAATCAAAATTTACGGGGAAAAATTCCTTGAGTGCCATTATGGAGTTTTCTCATTTCTGGCGATGCCCGTAGTAAGCTTTAAAAAGACAAAGTTGCGCAAAATGTCATACCTAAATAATTTGTTTGTCAAAAACAATAATAGGCTTGATATGCAAAATTTTCGCTAAATTGGGTATTTTCACTTTATTGTCAATAAAACCAAAACTTATTCATGTATTTTCACGAAATAAGGTTTCAATTATTTATAATGTTTACAGTTTTAAGACCGTGAAATAAAAATAGTAAGTTTTTAAGACCTTCAATTTTTTATGAATTTTTGAAAAATAAAAAAATGTTCGAGTTTGCAAAAAAAAAATTTTTTTACATTTTTATTTGAATAACTCCACAACCGTCGATCATATAAAAAAAATTTCCGATCAAGACTTGAAGAAAATTTTGCGGTGAATCCACTGGTGTTTCTCTCAACGAATTTAGATAAGTAATTTCCAAGATATGATAAAATAAATGGAAAGACCTCTGTGAAAATTTTAAAAAAGAAAAAAAAAATCGTATCCATAGAATTTTAAATTTTGGGAGTTTTTGTACTTAGGCGGCCATAATTCATCGGAATTAAATAGTTAGACTTCAAAGTAATTTTTCTTGTTGACTAGTGTAATTAACGATGCAATTGGTAGCTGGGCGAAAGACTTCGATTTTAATATAGTTACCTTTAAATTACTTAAACATCTCAACTTGTGAAGATTTAGTGCCAAGATTCTCATTACAGGTTTACAGGACAAGAATTTTTTTTAAATCTAGTTGTTGGTGTCTTCCTTGACAGCCGAGCGACCTTAAAGGCATTCGAATCCAACGTGATAAAATCCGTGTCTCTAGAGGTTCCGGATCATCTAAATATTTCTCTCTGTTGGATTCCCGGGAACAGCAATATCGAATGAGATAACCAGACAACTTTTCGAAATAGACATGCAGGAGGCGGACAGCTCTGTACTACCATCATTGGCAAATCTCCTTGAAGGGGATCGAAGAGCATACTTTTAAGGTGAGTAAGAAGTCTCAAACTCGGTATGGCTATGGTTAGATAGGAAAGGAAATAGCTGCCTTCTAAAACCTGTAGACCTCGACAACCGAGCCGCCTTTTTCTATTCTGCATGTCAGAGATGATCATTCTAGAGAGCACTTAATATACACTTAATATATACAAACTGGTCTAATGTCCTATTGTCGAGCTACGATGTCTATCTTTGTTGCGTATTCACTGAATCAAGGAGAAAATTCGACAATTTCCAACTTTCCCACAGGGACCTAGAAATCTAAACTGGTTGTGACCCCATATCCATTAAATGGTCTCGTTCGGCTAAGACCGACTGTAGCACTCCTTTTATTCTTTTCTTCATCTTATCTCGAATTTTTCCAAGATTGTCCCACAACATTCCTTAAAAATGTGCTGGCCATCACAAGGGAATTAAACAAAAAAGCAGTCACGACCGTGGCGTTGAGTGAAAGTTTATGCATTTTTATGGTAATAGTAAACAAGTTTTTGTTATTTCTATTATTTTTTCCAAGAATTTTTGAATCGCAAATGTTGAATTGCAGAAAACTTCTGTTGGGAAGTGGAGAGAAGCAGAAAGATGTGTAGACACTTGGATTGTGTAAGCGGCAATAAAAATAGCAATAAAATCAACAACAACAAGTCAGACAATATCACGTGCAACTATGGCAGAAAATACTAATTGTAACAACAGCAGCAACAACAAAGCATACTTAGCAGGAACGCTACCTGTAGGGAACAAAGAACTATGTTGTTGTTGAATGCTTTTGACAGTCGTCCGTCGCACTTGACATGCATGTTGACAACTCTTATGTGCCGACAAATCGGCTGGAGTACATATTAATGCTGCACGCACAACAGTTTCTTGCATAAACAGAAATAATGTTGAACCAACTGCGTGCAAGATAGAGATGTGATGTCGAGTCAGAAAAATTGATTAATCAATAATCGATTTTTTAGAGATAAATTGTGATGTTGAAAATCGATTTAAAAAAAGTAATGGAGTTTTTACGGGTTCGGGTAGAACTGAACATTAAATACCCAACTCTGTAAAAGCGGCCGTGGTAAATTGGTATATTGTTGTGGAGTTATGACCTGTAGAGGTTTTAAACTTTTTCTACTACAATGTGTGCAATCTTATAAATAAAAATGAATGTGTGTCTGTTTGTCTGGCGTTCAAAGTACTCACCCGATCTTTATGAAATTTCACAGCAGATTCTCGGGTTCACTGGTTACAGCATAGGCTGTACACGGCTAAAAGTTTGAGCATACATTTTAAACCATTCGTCGGTTTAAGCCATGTTTTAAACTTTTTTGTAATAAAATCCAAACCTTTCATTTAACCACACCAATTTTAAATTTATTGCGGTTTAGATTTAAAACTGAACTGAAAAAAGCGTCTAAAACAGAGTTATTATAAGTTTTATCGAATAAACGTTGTTTCATAACAATTATACGATGAACAAAAAAATTTATTTTTCAAATAAGAGTTACGCGTCAACGTTCATTTTATTTTTTGGAAATAATAGTTATTTGTCAACGTTTTTTTTTACGTTGCTGGATAACTGTTATTGACGAGAAATATTTTTTCTATTTCCTTCATAACAGTTTCTGGATGTTAAATATTAGTATTCTCCTCGTTGCACTAGCTCTTACCTTTTCCTTGAAGGTGGCGTTCCATATGCTCTCACTGCTCATACATTTCTTGCTGCACCTGTTTCGTCGTTTGACACTGGAGGCATGCCGTCCATTTATCACAACGTTGTAGAAGATCTGGATGCGTGATTTTCGATCGGATATGATCATTCTTCGGGCGCTGGCGAAGTGGATCATATGAGGAAGTCCCATCGTAGAAACTGAACTTTGCCAGTCTAGGGTCAAACACACCCTCTTTACCACCCATGGTGTTCAGTTTAGTCGGATTAAAATTTGTATAGCCTTTGAACATGGCACTGCCACCTTTTTCAAAACTATATACAGTATGCTGTACTCAGGAAACCTAAGAATCTTTTGTAAAAATTGCAAGCTGCATGTCTATCCCTCCATCGTAAAACACACAGTCATATCTACCACTTTGTGACAGATGCGTCACAGTTTTAGTTGTTCGGATGCAATACAAAGACCTAACAGCCAAGATTAGTGCAGCTAAATATGAACGAGCAGTGGGACCATATAGCGACGGCTGGCGTGGTGTGGCGGTAGTGTCGCTGGTTTGAACTTTTTTTTTTTTTTCAAGAACGTGGCCGCCCCTCGCCAGTGGTTTGGTAAACTCTCCGAGAGTATTTCTTCTAATTTGTACAGGGTGGCGCAAAAGTAATCCTCCTATCAGAAAATGCTATAAATTTTGCGATTGGCCCCTAAAGTCAGTTCTGTTTTGACATTTGTGTAGTAAACACATGCGAAATACACGTTAATAAACAATGTTACGCTACACTGCTCCAGAACGCGGAATATTGCTGACTATTTATTTGACCAATAATCGGTCGGGGCCAAACGGTTACTGTGAATGGTGAGCGCTACAGAGCAATGATCAACGAGTTCTTTTTGCCGCAACTTGATGAATTGGGATTAGAAAACATGTGGTTCCAACAAGACGGTGCAACAGCACACACTGCACGTGCCACAACCGATATGCTGAACATCGGAAGCTTACTTTTGCGCCACCTTGTAGTAAAAATTAGAAGCAGCCACAAATTGATAGCGGAGTGAGCTCCATACAATTTTTACTTACTTTTTATTTAGTGAGAGCATTGTAGGGTTATATACTTGCGTTATATATTACTTTATTAATTTTTAAAATTGTTTTTGGTTCACTGTTGTTAAATGTTAATTATCAAAATGAAAATATTTCATTCAATTTTTGTTCTTTCAAAAATAAAGATACATTTTGAATTTAAATAAAAATATAAATATAGTTATTCAACTATAAGCATATCTCGGAAGCACTCCGTACCACATGAGAAGACCACATGAGAAGACGTTATTCGATACCGGCGATTTCGAAGAAAAAACTGGCACGATGATGAAGAGTGCCGCGTTGCAACGCCAAGGGATGCTTACCACAGAAATTTCAAATAACTGTTATTTTTTGCATCTGGTCTAAAATTTCTTTTCATTTATTTTTGAAAGCTTTTTCAAGTCATTGAAATTTTCTCTGCCGTAGCTCAGTGGGTAGAGCAGACGACTCTGATACGAGGAGCGTCGGTTCGAATCCTGCCAACTGTCACAAATGTTTTTTATTTTTTTTTAATTGTTAAACATTTCTGGTTTAAAATTTAAACTCTTTTCTTCATGCTCATTTTCTCCCAAACTGGCAGAATTTAAATTCTAAACCAAATTTCGTTTGGACATATATGTAGCCCAAAAATGTTTTAAATTTAGGCTCAAATTTTTAGCCGTTTATATAATTTTGGAAAACGTCTCTGAAGTTAAAAATAGCTGAAATTTGGCATTTTGTTCATTCATACGTAGGCGGTTCATTAATAAGATCATCAGGTTATTGTAGCTACGAACACTAGCATTCTATCTGCATCAGTGAAGGAGATATGGCATGTTCCGGTTTCCTACCTCTCTTTTTTTTAAAGCTTTAGTACAAAAGTGGGGGTGGTCATCCACCGATTTTGCTTATTTCGGTGGGCGTACTCTACATGTCTATAGTATACCTCGTATTAAGTTTCGTAATTCTATCTTACACCTTTCTGAAGTTATTAACAGTCGAATTTGAAATTTGCTTGACTCAAAAGTGCCATGCCCACTTTTCAAAATTTTTCCAAAAATCGTATAAAGAATAAGAAAAATTATGTGAAACTGCCAAACTATATTATTCTACCTGTATCAGTCAATGAGATATGGGCATTTCAGTATTTCTACCTCCTTTTCAGACAACTTGTATGAAAAATTAGGCGTGTACGACAAGCGATTTCGCTAATGTTTTGTGGGTGTATGTACCATAACAATAGTATACCTCCTACCAAATTTCTAGCGTAAACGGTTCTGAAGTTATTAACAGTCGAAGTTTAAAAATTTGTTCACTTATATGTGGGCGGTACCACTCGCATTTTCCAAAAATTTGGTAAAATTGACAATAAGACGACCAACTCAATAAATCTACCAAAGTTTCATTATTGTAGCTGCTTTTATTGTTGAATTATCTCTTTTTAAACGTTTTTCGAAATTTTCGATATAAAAAAAGGGGCGTGGTTATGGATCCATTTCGACCATTTTAAATAGCATCCTACCTTGGCCAGAAAGCAACCTGTGTGTGAAATTTCATTCAAATATCTCTATTTTTACTCAAGTTATCGTGTCCACGGATGGACGGACAGATGGACGGTCGGATATGTGTTAATGGATTCTTCTGTTCATCCTAAGAACTTTGATATATGGAACTCTATATCTATCTCCATTATTTTGTACCGTTACAAACCACCGTTATATGACCAAAACTATAATAATCGTGGTTTGTTCGTCACGCTAAAACTTGAAAACGACTGAACCAAATTGAATACTTCCTTTTGGCGGTTTGTTTTGTAATTAATGCGAGCAAGCTTAGGAAACAAAAATAGACGAAAATATTAAGGGGCGTGGCACCACCTAAACAAACTGGATTTTTCAAGCTGAATATCTCTAAAAGGGTTCATGGTAGGAACATGAAAATTGCTATAGAGATATATGATCACAATACCATACTCACTAGAAAACAAATGTGAGTTATCGGAAAAGGGGGCGTGGTACCTCTTATTTAAACTTAATTTTTTAAGCTGAATATCTCTAAAACGGTTCAATTTAATAGTGGCAAGCATTTTGGAAGGCCCGTCCAAGGGAGAATAATGCCTTTTTCCTCGAATTCTCTTGACATCAACCGATTTGCTGTTCCAGTTCAAACGCATGCAGTTCCCAGTGAATCAAAAAACACTTGACACAAATATCTTTTTCTTGACTATTTATTAATACTGACAATTTATCAAGAACACAGAATCGGGGGTTTAATCTATATACAATGGAAATTGTGAACCATCGCTAATTTTCGATAAAAAAAAAATAAAAAATATGGGTGTAATCGAGAAATTTTTTAAATGAACTCAATAAAGAATCTATTTTGGGCATAACGAAATTTGCAGTGCCAGCTAGTGTATATATTAGGGTGGGTCGATTTGTATGGACAGAAGTTAACCGATATCGCGCAATCGATTTTTCGATAGGGTTTGGGCTCAGGAAAAAAGTTCGATTTTTCGACCAAAACAAGCCCCAAAACCCGAAAATAAAATTTTTTTTTTCATAAAACTGTTATCGCCAACGCTTTTAGCGCATAATTTTCATCGAAAACATTTTTGCATGTATGCTGAAAAAGCCTTTAAAAAAATGGCGAAAGGGTAAATTTTTTGCTCAAAACACTCCCCAAAACCCAAAAATATTTTTTTTTTCAAAAAACTGCTATCGCCAAAGTTTTTAGTGGACATTTTTGGGTCGGACAGGGTATACATGAAAATTTTAAAATCAAACGAAACTTTTTTTAATGGGTCATGAAAAAAACCTTAAAACGCAAAACCTATCGAAAAATCGATGGCGCGATATCGGTTAATAAATTGACCCAGTCTAGTATATATACATATATAATACAATTTTAAATATTTTTAAATATTTTACTACAGCAAAAATAAAAAACAAACAAAAAATATATAAAAATGTTTGGCCTCAAAGCTGAAATAAGAATACATAACTCGCTACGATTTAGGTTTAGACATGAGGAAAACGAATATGAATTGTTATTATCACAAACGATCAGTATTTAACATTTGAATAAATTAAAACTGGAATTAAGTGATTAATATTGAAATAATTAAAACTTAAAAGTACAACAAATTTTGGTTTAAGCTTTGAGTTTATATAAAAAACGTAGAATAAATAATGGCCACAGTGCTACCTGATATTTGACTAGAACCAAGATTCACTAGAAGTAATTTATACGAAAATATGTGTTTTCAGCTGCAGTTTGCACATGATTTTACACATTTTTTCATACATCGCACAGAGGGCACATTTTCCGAAAATCGATTTAAAATGTGTAATTCTTGTAATCGATGTCTACTTTTAATCAAATCGAATAAAAAAAAAAGATAGTTAAAAATATTGGAATAAAGTAACAATCGATTATTTATTCGCAACCCTAGTTCAAGATGCGAGTAACATGCTTTGTTATTATTGCAGTGGCGCTTCTACAAGTTAATATTCCTGAAAATGAGCAGGACAGCAAATGAAAGTTCGCATAGTGGGTGGGATTTCTTATCGGTGTTTTAAAAAGTAAATATTACTGACTTGGGCTAAATGCTTCATGTGTGCGAGATGAGGTAACGAAACCATGTGGAGTTCTCGGTTACCGTGACACCTTCCCTAGCGTCACAATGTTCTACACGAGTTGGGATCCAGTCCTCCTGCGGGTAAGGGCCTTAGAATATGCATACCGGTCGTAAGAGGCGACTTAAATGCGATAGTCGGGCACGTAGCGCAAGAGAGTACCGGGTCGTACTGGGTGCATATCCGGCAAAGTACTATCACTTTCGAGAACACTTCCCAAGACCTTCGGGGAGTGTTTTTGTTGTTACAACAAAAACAAGAAAGAATAAAAAGAAAAAGATAGAAACACAGTTATGGGCTATTCAAATTCTGACCCTAAAATCGCATACAGCTTAAAGAGAGCCTCACCTAAGCAGTGATATCAAATTACCCACAGTAAATGGACCTTCGTTCACATAACTTTGCTATCTTTTGTCAACTCTCCCGCCGAATGCATTTTGCAATTTTCCATTTGGCACGCTGGTCTCACCATTTGTATGCAACAAAAGCGCTGATAACTAAAACGGAAATGGCAAAATGTGCAGCACGAAAATGAAAAGCAAGAATAAAAAAAAGTTCATGAGAATGTGAACAGAGAAAAGGGAGTGTAACAAAATTGGCTAACACTGTGCTGCGTCAACAGCTGTTCCTTGCAACAAATTGGACTAGCTCAGAACTCTTCCTGAGCTAAAGTGGTTGCCGACACCACCAGTTCCAGCACAATACCCAAGCAATGCTTTCAACTGTCCACTTTTACATGGCGATGTCATTGGCGGTGGCAAATTGACGCCAGTTCATTACTTTGCAACTCATTCTCAACCGGTTTTCGTTTCTACAGTTCTAAGATAACTTGGCTTTGGCTAGCTCGAAAAAATCTGGATTTTATAGCGGTCACTGTCGCTTAGTTAAAATTGGCAAAATCGGTGGTGGGCCTCCACCAACTTTTTAATATAGTTGTGAAAATTTTTCTGTAAAATTTACAACCCGATATCAATTATGTTTGGCACACGTAATGAGCTTTTTAAGAAAACATCAGCCGCAGATAAATTTTATAGATTTTGTGAAAGTAGGTTTGGTCATGTCGTGGCGCAGAGGCTGAAGTATCATATTGGTATTTCTCCTAGGGAGGGGTGCCAATGTGAGGCGAAGCAAGAGGAAAGTCTCACATTTGACGCGGTCTTGGAATTGGAGAGCGCAGTGTAACCACCATCCCACTGCGGCGAAAAATATTAGGATTGCTGCACAAACACCACCATAAGCCAAGGTATTGAGGTAGCCGTGCCAAGAGCTGAATGATCAGCGGGTGGTTATTTAATAGCTGACCATGCACGGTCCACTCCGATGCCCTGGAAAGATCGGTTGTAGCAAGCTTCTTACCTCGGCATGCTGGCCCTGTCGAGGTGGACGAACCCTTACCAGACTACTTGTGGGAATTTTGTGTAAACTTTCCTAAAACAAATAACTCCCAAGAGGAAGAAGAGGAGAGTGTTTTGGATACACGTCTGGCTGGTAGTCTGGAGACAATCAAATCAAGGGATAGCAGGGATATCAACCATAGTACCCCCGTCATCTCAAGCCACCAACCACCAGTACGGGAAGCTCATCAGCCAAAGTGGCACCCAAAGAAGTCTGAAGGTATCTTGTTGATTTTAAAGTAGAACGACAGTCCTGTGTTAAGTGGGATGCGACTATAGATCTGTACTAAGTAGATAATGTTCAGTTCCGCCTGAAGTTAGGCTCCCTCACCTGTTTCTTTTTACTTCAGAAGCATAACGTGTTCTCTTGTACTTGTTTTTTAGTATTGGAGTATCAGTATTGTATCCCTGCAAAAAAAGCCATTAATATAGAACGAATCCGGGATGAGTCGCAAAGAAGCATGCGACCAATGCCAGTTTTTTTTATATCTTTGTATGCGTTGAAGTGATTTTTTTTATTTGAGTATGCCCTATGAAGAGACTAATTGGTCCCCTTCATGCCCAAAAGGGTAGTGTCGGACAGATTCTCTTTGTTCCACTACGGGTACTGTCGGAAAAGTTTACTTTCAACACTTAAAAGTAGGCTTCAGAATTTAAAATCGACTTATCCCAGCTATGCCTATAACGGAGTAGCTGGAAGCAATTTTAGTCCACTTAGGCGAAAGGTATTGATCCCGGATCAGTCCCACGATTTTTTGCAGGGATGGTTTCACAATTAAATGACCCATATCGATTTTAAAGTTAAGTGTGTAAAATGTTACAATCTGCTGTGAAGCGAATAAAGTTATGATAAAGAACTTTTATAGTAGTAAGGCTGTAATGATATATAATCCATATCGCTTACGTCTTGCTATTGTTTTGCACACCACTGTTTTTTTTTTTTTTTCTTTTGCAAAATGTTATCAGGTATATAAATGAGTCGAAAGGAGTATGCGACTATTGCCAGCTATGATCTCTTTATATGGGTTGAACTGTTCACATTTGTTTGTAGATATTCCAATTGTACAAATTTATGCCTGCACGGATACAATAGGACGTATCCCCTTTCTATCCCGGAGGGTCATATCTTACTAAACCTATAAGTATGCTAAACAAATTAAAATAACTTTTCACAACTATGACCCTAAGAGATTAGTTGGTAACAATTATAGCCCACTGTAGACGAGAGTGTCAACTCGAAGCACACTCTTTAAGTTCAGTCATACTATTTTTTGCGGTGTATTTTCCATGTTTGCTTATTTGTATGCATTTGACATAAATTTTTCTTTTCTTTCCACAACTTTTGTTTTTAATCAACTAGCCGCACATCCGTCACTGCGTAACTCCACCACACACACCCCAACCTGCAGCATTATCCTGCCTTCTAATGAATTCACTTGGGCTATGACAGCAATTATTGCACTAAAACAACTGTTGCATTGTCTCCAGCAGCGGCAGCCAACCGCATTTGGTCATTCATTAAGTCTGGTTTGGTTGCAACAAAAGTGAATTCATTTAATGCACAAGTATGGCTTCATATTACATCTGTATGTTTAATTAAAACTGCAGTGATAACAACAAAAGCAACGCAAAAAAAAATCCAAAACAAATCTCCAAACATAGCTACAAATAACCAACGTTCTTTAGCTTAGTAATTATTTATTAAAATTCCACACTTTTTCAAGGCAGTAAGCCTTAGAGAGCGCATTCTAACATACAACTGTGTTCAATATAATAGTAGTGAAATTAAATTCGTTCGCCGAAATAAAAAAAAGCTGTGATTTTAATTCCATAACAGAAACCACATAAAAAGAAATTTCAAAATTTCGACAAAGTTCAGGAAAGTAAGTTAAACTTAAAAAAAATGGCCATCAAAATTTCGAAATTTTTTGGCAGAGTTTGTAGAAAATTTTTAAGTATGCAATATTGTAGACCATTCAACTTTAGTACAACATTGTGCAAGTAAGAACTCGTTCAAAAATTCCCCTGAGTTGTCAGAATATTTTCCGTAAGAGTATTGAGAGGAAAAAAATACCCAACATCCTTGATACAAAAAATTCTAAAAATTCCGGGAAACATTTGAGGTACTTCTAACTTGCACACTATTGCTCTAAAATTGAATGAGCTATAAAACTGCGCAATCAAAAATTTTATAAAAATTCTGCTCAAAAATTTGAAAATTTTGATGTACATTTTTTTAAGTTTAACTTACCTTCCTGAACTTTGTCGAAATTTTGAAATTTCTTTTTATGGGGTTTCTGTTATGAAATACGCTATATTTTAAATGAAAATTATTAAAAAGACAGTTTTTTTTAGTTCGTCGAACGATATTCAATTTAATTTCACTACTATTATATTGAACACAACTGTATGTAAGCAAGTATGTATGTTTGTGTGAGTGCGAGTATGTACGCATGCGCACTTTTAAACGTTTTCACATTGCAGTCGCGCCACCATAATAATAACAGCCAACAACTTGTTTGCCGGCAATCAAATGCGATATTAACAACTCCGCACAGAATAAACCCAAATGTGATGATTTATTTGCTGAATGTGCACGCCTCGATCTTGACAATAATTTATTCTTCTTATTATACTTTTTAATAATACAGTTAGAACGTCTCTTTTTTCCATATTCGTTTTGCAGTTTCCCCAACGTGTTGGCATATTAAGTGCATTTAATGAGTAAAAGTTATGGAAGTCATTTCGAATCCAACTGTCACTTGAGTCAATCATAAAGTGTTGTGTAAAACATTTTTCGCGCCATAAGTATGAATTGAATAATAAGATTTAAGTGGCAGAAGCATTACATAATTTACTGACCAAACTCGCAGTGATTACTGAGAATGTAGAGACAATCAACAAACTTTTGATATTAGCGTTACCGTTTTTTGTAAAGCCCAGGCATCGGAAGTACTGGTTGTAGTTGGCTTTCTAAAAGGTCTTCGCAGTTTCTAATTCTTTACCGAAACTGTCATCAATATCTTCTTCCACCTTGTGGTAGCCTGCTTCTAATTTTCCCTCTAAATTGGTAGATGGCATTTTATTCAAAAGCTTTTTCATGGCAGACATACACTTTGGATGTTACTTGACCTGGTCAGCATACTACCAACATACCACCGCATGCTGGATATATATTCGTTATATCCTCGTTTAGTCTGGGTCAAAGTAACACGCATGCCCCTCGAAAGTTTGTGTTCCTCTGCAACGACACGTGGTGCTTGTGCCTGTTTGATTTCCTTCACCAGTCGAGAGCTTGCAAAGAAGTTGACCGAATCTGTGGTGATGTAGTTGAGGGCATTCCGGTGTACTTTTGGTCAAACAGCCTTGTGCGGTGACACCACATAGCAGTTCTAAGTGCGGTGTTTCTGGCAAGTCCACGAATTCCTCTGTTTCTTGATTGCTAAACTAAGCGATCATCTTTGCGACACGAACCTCAGACCCGGCTGGCTGGCTGATTGCTTTCCATGTCATGAAATCATGAAAAGACGATAAGACAAAACCATGCGGAATACCTTGAATTTTCATTCCTGAATTCGACCGAAGCATGCGGACCACTCAGCCTTGATAGAAAATAGGTTTCCTTAATATATTTTAGACTTTTCGCCGGGTTGACTGTGTCGAAGGCCTTACACGAGTCTGGAAGCACGAGGACAGTCTTCCAAGATTTGGTCGAGCTTTAGATTTGGCGGAACTTATACTGATGGTCTAGCCGTAGGTTATCAATGTAGTAAGAGAGTTAAATGTTCTCAAATGTCAAAGAAAGCTATCGGGCAGTATCATTCCCACGAAAACTCTTTCTACGTACCGAGACGACTTGAATTTTACCCGCCCAAGGGCTATTGTGTTAGTATGACCCTGTTTACCACTATGATGAGTATGATAGGGACTTATAAAACATGGTTTTGTTAGTCAAAAAATTATTATCCGTCTCAAATCCCTAGTCAATCCAAGATAGGCTTTTCTGAGAGGTTCAAACCCAAACCAAACCTTATTTGTCATGGTCGCATATTTATGGCAAGAAAACGATATTCAGACATATCGGCATTTAAAAAGCTCATTTTTGTGGCGTCGACATTTTTTAAAATAAATAAAAAAAAGTTTCCATTATTTTCTCATGATTCTGTTCCAAGAGCGCCGAATTAAGCAGGGTTATACTGAGATAAGAGAACTTAGTAGGGTAAAAGAATAGGCATTTCGATACGTAAAACCGGTTATCGTAAGAAATTTCTAGAGGTTAGGTGTCGAGATGCAATAAGTCTGACACTGAATTTTTTTTAGTTCGTTGATTATAATTGAGAAGAAAAAGAGACCTATTTTTTTAATAATAATAATAATAATAATAATAATTCCCAACGGATTACCCACCATATCCCGCCCGACCGGCGCGAGGGGCGCATCCGCATGACGCGCGGATTATTCGTTCGTGCCGAGTCGTTGAAAGGCTTTGGTTTGTTAATCCTCGAGATCTAAAACTGCTCAGCTACAGAGAAAACCTCATCAGCTAAGTAAAGTAGATATAGGATAGATTATACATTAAGAAATAACTAGTTAACAGAATAAAATTATTGTTAAAAGTTAAAATAGAAGTCAAAGAATAAAAAACAATTAGTAGCTATGAATTTAGGATAGAAAGAATTGATTTTTTTATGCTGAAAAGCGAGTCTGAAATATCAAATCTACCAGAAAGAGAGTTATAATCTTGACACAAACAGCGAAAAGGCTCATTTAACTGAAAATTGGTTCGGCACTGTTTTGTGACAAACCGGTTTCGATGTTCCGCCATCCTCAGTGTTTAGACTTATTTTCATTATAGACTGTAAGTAACTGAAAACCTCAATTTATTCAAAGACCACATAGTAAATAAAACTACTTGGACCTTCTCGCACGAATATATATAATATTCTGATGATGAGGACCTTCAGCTGAGCTAATTAATTAATTGTGATATTTCGAAAAACGTATAGGTCTATAACTGCGAAAAATCGCCTTGTTAGTATTTTTGGTATCACATCTCACCTAAATACCTCGCATCCATTTCGTTGATCTACATTTAAAGAGCCTTAAGTATATATATGTATACTCACTGTAAATCATATCAAAAGTTTGCAAACTCACCTGAAACGAAATAAGAATATACAAGGTGGCGCAAAAGTAATCCTCCTATCAGAAAATGCTTTAAATTTTGCGATTGCCCCCAAAGTCAGTTCTGTTTTGACATTTGTGTAGTAAAGACATGCGAAATACACGTTAATAAACAATGTTAGGCTACACTGCTCCAGAACGCGGAATATTGCTGACTATTTATTTGACCAATAATCGGTCGGGGCCAAACGGTTACTGTGAATGGTAAGCGCTACAGAGCAATGATCAACGAGTTCTTTTTGCCGCAACTTGATGAATTGGGATTGGAAAACATGTGGTTCCAACAAGACGGTGCAACAGCACACACTGCACGTGCCACAACCGATATGCTGAACATCGGAAGCTTACTTTTGCGCCACCTTGTATATGATTAAGGTGTATGTATATATTTACAATTATAATGGCTTAGCAATTGGAATATAAATATATCAAAAAGTATTAATTTTAGATTTAAACTAAAAGAAAGTGTTGAGTTGAGTAAAATTAAATAAATAAACATCATACATTTGTTTTTGCAACATCGGATGTTGCGTTAAGGCTTAGCAACAATGTTGCTGTTGAGAAGTGCGCTTAAGCGCTGCAGTACGTTAAGCTAGCACGTTGACGAACTAGTGTAAGTGATGTTGTTGTAACAGAACTTCGTCCTGCTTGGTGGGCTCGAGGATGCAAATAAACATGATTATACTGAAATGTTTAATAGCACTGGTCGTGTGAGCTCGACTAATTCCGGTACACGGACCCGGTTGTCGTATCAACGTTAGTCAAAACCCCGCCAACTTTCAAACTCACCCCATCTTGCTATATTTGCTTTGAAATAGAAATTCATTGGCGCTTCACAGCCTAGGCAATTTTCGTCGTTGGGTATCATAGCACGCCAGTCATCCGTTTTCATCGATAACTGGAGACAATTGGAAACACCAAGGGAGGTGATGCTATCCTCCATCTGGGGCAAAATTCGCGGTCCGATAGGTCCGTTGTTAAATATCCTTCGATACTCTGTTGGGATGACAGGAAGGACCATAAATATTCCTGACAACTTTTCCCTCAAATACTCCAAGGCGAATTTCAGCTCTGCTCTAGATAGCGAAGCGGTCAAGGACGGTAGTCCATTTTCCTTTACCAGCAAAGGCGAATAGAAACACCTTCCGAGACTTCCTACCATTCTGCTTTTATCACCTAGACCGTCGCCAAATTGGCTGTACGAGGAAGAGTGGAAAGAGTGATTGACTCCCCACCGAGTTCAAGTATAGGGCAAGAAAATTTAAAGGCCCTATAATCCTTGGCAATTTTCACGAATTCACTTCTAAAATAAAAACCTTTTCAACAAAAATCTATCTGATCGGAATCCTTAAAAGGTCCCGCTAAATTGAGGAAACAAATGCAGTGCACCACAAATTAGATCAAGGGTTTGGCTTAATCTCACTATTCGCATACGCGAAGAGCCATAACTTTCATGAAGCACTTCGTTCTGGAATACCATAAAGGTCATCCCATTTGCTCGAAGGTTTGAGGGATCAAATAATGTTCCCGTAGTAGTCCCACACAAAGAACTCCGCACATCCGCTACACTTCCTCGAAGTGTTTGCCGTTACAACAACAACAAGAATGAACGATATATCAGACCGAGTATGGTACTACACTTAGAAAGCGTAAGAGTGGCTGTTGTTGCTGCAAGAATACTTCCCGGGTGCTTAAAGGTGTGATACCGTCAGCGAAAGCCTTTTGTTTGATATAGATCTGGTATGCTCTGGTACTAGTGCGACTGTCGCTTCAGCGATTTGTTTGACCTAGTCGATTACTCAGGCCATCTCATCTTGCTTATGTGTTCCACAAAATATGTGTTATGATGGTGTTAACAGTGCCACCTACCGTGAATGAAAACAATTCCTGTAACACTAGTCAACAAGAGAAATTACTTTGAAGTCCAACTATTTAATTTCGATGTTTAAAAATTTAAAATTCTATGGATACGATTTTTTTTTTTTCTTTTTCTAAAATCACGAATTTTCACAAAGATCTTTCCTTTTATTTTATCATATCTTGGAAATTACTTATCTAAATTCGGTGGGAGAAACACCAGTGGATTCACCGCAAAATTTTCTTTAAGTCTTGATCAGAAATTTCTTTTATATGATCGACGGTTGTGGAGTTATTCAAATAAAACTTTAAAAAAAAATTTTTTTTTTTGCAAAATCGAAAATTTTTTTATTTTTGAAAAATTTATAAAAAATTGAAGGTTTTAAAAACTTACCATTTTTATTTCACGGTCTTAAACTGTAAACATTGCTTTTTTATACCAACAATTTTTGTTGATTTACGGCCTGTACATTTTCAAGTATTCATGAAACTCAAGGCCAAGAATAATAGTTTTTACACTTTTTGAATTTTTATGAAAATTATTATTGTTTTTATTTATTAATAATCATTTTAATTAACTATTAAAAGTTTTTTTGATTGAATAGAGTAGGAAAATCAATCAAAAAACTTTTAATAATTAATTAAAATGATTATTAATAAATAAACACAATAATAATTTTCATAAAAATTCAAAAAGTGTAAAAATTATTATTCTTGGCCTTGAGCTCGTTTCATGAATACTTGTAAACATTATAAATAATTGAATCCTTATTTCGTGACAATACATGAATAAATGTTGGTTTTATGAAAATAAAGTGAAAATACCCAATTTATCGAAAATTTTGCATTTCAAGCCTATTATTGTTTTTGACAAACAAATTATTTAGGTATGACATTTTGCGCAACTTTGTCTTTTTAAAGCTTACTATGGGCATCGCCAGAAATGAGAAAACTCCATAACGACACTCAAGAAATTTTCCCCGCCAATTTTTCTTAAGGAAAAACGCAGATCATAAGAAAAAATGCCTCATACTGTATGGAAAATTTAAGTTGCCAACGCGGGGTTTCATAAGAAAGAAGTATGGTCATATATATTTGTTATGAAATATATACAACTTTTTCCTTGAGGCATTTCTTGCGATTTTCTTAGATTGCTTAAATCATAAAAACAAAAAAATCAAATTATCACTCCGTCATAGAAACTGCAATACCTACCTACTGAACATCCCAACCTGCACAGGCCATTTCCCATAGCATATGAAGTTTTTTTGAAAACCCCTTTTTTCAAACCCTTTCGCAGGTAGTGGTTAAAAAATTTACAGACTCATTACATGCCTGGCCTGTATGGTATATTGTTAGCGATTGTGACAAACTTAACGAAAAAAAAGATACATACTTGAGTGGCCTGCGACTATTTAAAGTAATTCATTTAGTTCATTCAATGTTATTTAACTAGCATTCCTGATCGCGAAAAGTCAAGTTGTCAACAACAGCAAAAAACTATTAATTGGTTAGTGAATTGTAAAAAAATGAATAATAACAGTAGAAAATTTGTCTGCAAAAATTACGCGAATATATTTTGTTATGTATGTGGTCTTTATACTACAGCAAAAGGGCGGAGAAATTTCACTATTTCACTACAAAATTCATATAAGGATTATTTTAAAATAGATGTTGAAAATTTGAGCCAATATTGGACGCCAAATTCAATTTGTGATAGTTAGCTGTATATATATTTTAAAGAAATGGAAATCCTACCCTCAGTAAGTAACAATTACATTTATTAATTAAAAATATTTATGATACTCATTTTTCACAGAGAAAACATTGTTTTTAAATATTTCAAGTACTAAATTGTGTAGAATTTCTTTAATTAAGGTATCTTATATAGCTAAATAAACAAAAATATTAAAAATACGTATTTTCCCTTCATTCACTTAATTGTTAATAATATTACCGTTTATCCATGGATTTTCATGAAATAAAGCTTGCCTTATTTGGAATGTTCACAGTTTTATGATACAAAAAATCGATTTTTTTATAATGCGATGCAAATAACTTTGAAACCAATAATGTTTTTAAAAAAAATAGTATTTAAATAATTTTAAGGTAATTTCATTTGCTATTATATGCTGTTTTCTCCCACAACCCGTTTCAGAGATATGATAAAATCAATGGATCTCCCTTTTCAAAAAAGGCAAATTTTAGGAAACAAAAAAAAAAAAACAAAAACATATCCATAGAATTTTAAATTTCGACCATTTTTATAATTACGGGACTATAGGAAATAAGAAAAAAAATGGTGGTGATCTAGGGTAATGCAAAAAGTTTAATTTTGTAGAGCAGTGTAATGGGATGTGAGTGGCGTTATATGCCTATAGCAACCATAGGGATCAATACCCAAACTTTGACGTCAACATTGGTTACTCTGTTTGAAGTAGCACTTGTTTTTGAGTGTGATGCTGCGTGGATTTAGCCGCTGTAAACCTTCAATTTAGTTCAAACCTGTTAAATAATGATTACTAATCGTAATGATTACCGGTTTGATTAATTGCTTTCTTGAGAATCCACTAATTATTGATTACCAATTACTTTAAATTTTTATGGATCATGAGTTTTTACGATTATTAAAAAAAATATAAAATAATCAAACAAAGTTATTTTGATTACTTTTAATTATTTTTTTATTTTTTTTTAGTTTTAATTTTTTAATTTTTTAGTATTGTTGTAGAAGCATATAAATATACACATCAACAATAATGAAAAAAATAAAAAAAAAAATTGAAAAAAAATAAAATTTTAAATTATAAAAAGTAATCAAACCAACTTCTTTTGTTTATTTTTGAATTTTCCCAGTCGTAATCAATTAATAATTGCCTTTTATTGAAAAACAATTATAATATTCATTACCAATTATAAAAGAAATCTAATTAATTGATTACTAATTACTAACCAAATTTAACAGGTCTGATTTGATTACACTACATAGATGGTAAAACTATCTTCTAGCAGGCAAGACAGAGAAGACCAGCATAACATTATTTAACAGCTCAACCATATATAAACGCACAGCGTGAATTTTATGCCAAAAATTCCTCATGTTTATATAACTGGTATGAGAGCAACCGAAATTGAATTGGGTTAAAAGCCAACTCCAAATCCAAATTTTTTGTGCGTGACATTTTCAATTGAGGTTATGTTAATTTTACGCATTGTTTTTTGATAATTTCTGTTATTTTAATGAATTTTTTTACACAAATATATTTATTAAAATGTGTAAATTTTAACTTATATACAATAAACCAATTCATCTTTCGACCAACAAAAGTAACACACCGGCCTTAATTTCGGTTACACTATAGACTTCTATGCTATATATAAAGGGTGTTTTTTTTAGGGGTATAGAACTTCGAATTGAAATAAAACACAAGAAAATCGTTTTAAGGTCCATCAATTTGGCTTTATTGGAAGGATAATTTTATGCCATTAATGTTTAAATATGATTTCGGGAATGTGGCCGCCGCGGCTGGCTCGAATAAAGCCAATTCTACAGGTCCAATTTTCAACCACTTTTTCGAGCATATGGGGCCGTATGTCGGCAATAACGCCACGAATGTTGGCTTCCAATTCCCCTAACGTTTCTGGTTTGTTGGTGTAGACGAGCGACTTCACATATCCCCAAGGAAAATAATCCAATGGTGTCAAATCACACGACCTTGGTGGCCAATTGACAGGTCCATTCCGCGAAATTATGCGCTCATCGAATGTTTCCTTCAATAAATCGATTGTGACGTGCGCTGTGTGGCATGTAGCGCCGTCTTGTTGGAACCACAACTCATCCACATTCATGCCATCCAATTCGGGAACAAAATAGTCGGTTATCATGGCTCTATACCGGTCTCCATTAACGGTAGCTGCCTCTCCAGCATTATTGCGGAAGAAGTATGGCCCAATGACTCCACCAGCCCATAGAGCACACCAAACAGTCAGTTTTTGTGGATGTAATGGCGTTTCAAGGGTCTCATGTGGATTCTCTTCACTCCAAATGCGGCAATTTTGCTTGTTGACGTAGCCATTCAACCAAAAATGAGCCTCATCACTGAACAAAATTTTGCGATGAAAATCAGCATCGAAATCAATCTCATTTTCGGCCCATACACCAAAATCACGACGCATTGCATGTTCTCGCGGCTTTAATTCTTGCACAAGCTGGATCTTGTAAGGTCGCAAGCCAAGATCTTTGCGCAAAATCTTCCATAAAGTTGATGGACAAAGCTCCAATTGCTGTGCACGGTGGCGAATCGATTCATTCGGGTCCTCTTCAACACTTTGCTCTACAGCGGCAATTGTTTCTTCGGTGCGCACTGTTCGACGTCTCTGCGGATGCGTATTATCACATAGAGTAAACGTAGTGCGAAAACGATCCATGATTAACCGAATTAATTGCTCTGATGGACGATTATGTCGACCATAAAATGGACGGAGCTCACGGTAAACTTCGCGAACTGAACCATTATTTTCGAAATAAATTTGCACGATTTGCAAGCGTTGTTCTTTTGTCAACCTGTTCATGATGAAATGGCAAACCAAACTGAACATAAATGACATTAGAGTTGCCAGATTTGACCACAAAATGCCAGTTTTATCTCTATTCGAAAAACAAACCTGTAAAAAAACACCCTGTACTATAGACTTCTATGCGTCGGCAAACGCTGTGCGTTTTTATATAGTGGAGCCGTAACTCCTTTTACTTTTATGCGCTCTGAGAGCAATTTTGTTGGAAACATTTAGCTAATTAGTAATGTGCAATCTGTTGTTATTTCTAATAAACGCCAGTAGTAAAAAAAAGATTGCCTGGTGATTTTTTTCGGACCAGCCAACAAACAATAAGAGGAAGGGAAGAAGAGTTTGTATTTCGCGACAGTTTTCCTCAGATTTTTTTTTTAATCAAATAGTTTTTTAGCAAACTCCACATTTTTCTGGCACTCACCTCACTTCCGCTGACTTAATGATCGCCTTCGGTGGTGCATCCCAATAATTTGGTGCTGGTGGTACCCATTGACGCAATACCTGATAGTTGCCCTCCAGCAACTCCATACCTTCGATAACTTCCTCGTCTGACTCATCGCCATTATTATTATTGTGACTATTGTTTGATGCGTTGCCTGTGGCTATATTTAAATTGTCATCCTCTTCATCCATGGCATTGGTGGGTTGGATGCGTTGGCGATTTTACACGCGTTTATAATTGCGATTGTTTTGAACCGAAACTTTTTGTTATCGAATATGACATTTGTTTGACAGCGACGATGCGAGCACAAAAGAAAAGGAAGTGCGTAGCACACACACAACACACACTAGAGCGCTAGAGGTCGCTTGTAAGAAGAAGAAGATACTACGACTAACCCAAAAGCATAGGTAAACAAAGAAGCTGCGCTCTGGGCTATTATCTAGTTGAAGTAGCAGCAAACAACAACAACTCGTTGCTTGATATGGCACGTTTCACAATGATTTTTCGTTTTTTTATGAATTTTACACAATCACTTACACTTTTTCTATGCTTTTCAACGCAACTGCATAGATCAACGATATTTTGCATTAAAGATGTAATAATTTTTTCGAAACTTTGACAAAACAAACACAATTCGTAAATGTCGAGCGTACATACTGAACTACACGTTTAGTATTCTTTGAATCCTTATAATATTCTTAGCTGTACGTACACTCGTTCGCTCGCGCGCGTTTGCAATTGAATTGTATCTAATCAGAGAAAATATTCATAGCATTTGTTTTGGCTTCTCAGACGCAGCAGTAAAGCCAAGCAACGTCAAAGCAAAGCAAACCAAAAGCAAAGTAAATTACATTTGCCAAATGCACTGCACACCTCACAAGCACGTGTGCGCACGCACACAAACACACGCCATTACGGGCAGACAGGCGCCTGCTAGCGAGAGGGTAAATTGTTGGTTATGCTCTGCTCTTACCAACACACCATACCACCACCCAAACGCCCAACAAAAAATGAGCGTCCAGCGAAGCGTTACGACGCGCGTTCATTGTCCATGGTTAGTCCTGACGGCATGCTCCTGCTCAAAGTCCTGCTGTTACTTTCTTTGTTGTTTGAGCAGTGCACTATGTATGTATATATTTAGATAGAGATGTATGTATGTATACTCTATAGTCGTATGTATGTTCTTTAATGTGTTAAATAAGGGTTCGAAGTTTAATGTTTTCCGTCTGATATTTTTTGGGGTTCATTCACTGTTAACTTTGCTAGCATATCTGTTTGTTGTTGCTATTGTTGTTGTACGTCGTTCACATATTGTTGTAATTATGTTGCTTCATTGTCGCATACAGTAACACACTGCCGGTGATCATCGTATACTCAGCTTTCCCTAAAAGCACATTTGTTGTGCGATTTGCACGGTGGGACTTACTTAGAAGGATGTTAATATTATGTTTTCGACAAGAGAAGAATGACGAAATCAAAGAACTCTCTTCGATGACCTGAACTTTTGCTGCGCATGAATCCAAGCACGAAACACGGTGCGGACTTAGGCTGGTTTCGAAAGTGGGCTTTTGGTACTGTTTTGTGGTGGGCACAGCCCAATAGAGGCATGGACCAAATATCAAGATAGAATTGTTTGGTGCAATTTCTCTCTTACTTTCCATACCGTAAGCACCCTTCTTTGACCTTAAAGTGACGGAGTCAGACGAGAATATACTACTCGCTTCCAGTAGGAGGAGTATTGAAGGTGTTACAGGTATTATCATCCATAGTTAGTCTACTTCATATAGTTGTACAACGACATTATAATAAAGATTTTCTGAAGTGCATTTGGCTTATTCTGACATACATTTGGCATATTCTGAAATAGATTTAGAGTTTTCTGAAAAACCTTTTCCTTGTTCTGAAATAAATTTGAATTTTTCTGGAAAACATTTGCCGTATCTTAAATTCTTTTAAATTTTTCTGGAATAGATTTGCACTTTTCTGAAAAAAAATTGAGGTTTGCTGAAATAAAATTGGAATAACCGAACTACATTTGCGGTTTTCTGAAATACATTTGCTCCTTTCCGATAAACATTTAGCTTGTTCTAAAACACATTTAGAATAGTCTGTAAAACATTTGGCTTTTTCTGAAATACATTTGGCTTGTTTTGAAATATATTTGCTTATTCTAAAATAGGTTTGAGATTATTCTGAATAACATCTGCATCTTTCTAAAATACATATTGATTATTCTGAAAAAGATTTAGAATTTTCTGAAAAACATTTGCCTTATTCTTAAATACGTTTGGCTTTTTCTAAAATACTGAAATAGATTTGAGCTGTTCTAAAATAAAATTGAGGTTTTCTGAAATTGTTGGAAAATGTGTAGATCTTATGGTGTACTCTGACTATCTAGGAAAAATACAGTCATTGACAAAGCATTCATAGAAGTTGGCATCATTAGAGATAACTTCTCACCATAACATTCTATCCAGCAAAAAGACGAATGATGAATTATTGCTGAAATTAACAATGATTGACTTATGACATTTATTGGGGGAACCACTGAACTCTACCCAGCACATTTTCACTTAAAGCTGAATATGTACAGCTGTGTTCAATATAATAGCAATGAAATTAAAATGGATATCGTTGGACGAGTGATTTTTTCCATACAACGCATTAAGAAAAATTAATTTTGTATAAAAAAAATACCTAACATCCTTGACAAAAAAATTCTAAAAACTCAGGCACATTATTATGCTAAAACGGCTAAAAATTTTAGTCTAAACTTTTTTGGGCTACATTTATGTCCAAACCAAATTTGGTTTAGAATTTAAATTGTGCCAGTTTTCAAGAAAATGAGCATGAAGAAAAAAATTTAAATTTTTAACCAGAAATGTTTAACAATTAAAAACACATAAGAACATTTGTATAGGTTAGCAGATTGAACCGACGCTCCCCCCCAACAATCATTTCTGTAAATGTTTTTCCAAATAAATTAAAGTAAACTTGCTACAATAAGCCATATGTAAGCTTTTTCAGTTTTAATTTATTTGAAAGTTTCAAGTAAACTTTTTAAAAACTTCCAGAAAAAACTGTTAGAAATAATTTCAATTGAAAAGTGAAATGCAAATGTTTATAAAAATTTCGAAAAAACTATTTGTCAGTTTTTTTCTTTTCAACTTAAAATATTTCCAATTCTTTTCAAACAAGTTATTATATGAGAATGACGGCGAAAAAGCAAAAATCATGGCTGCATCTTAACCACTTCCGCAATCTGGTAATAGTTGGTTTAAGTTGCAGCATTCAATGTATGATTAGAACTAAGTTATTTATTTTACTGCAATAGCTAAATAATATACAAAATATGGCTTGAAAAAAGTTAAAAAAAAAACTTTTAGAAAGCTTTCTTTAAAATCTTTTTTGTAGGTTTAAATAAATAAGGTTTTTATCAACGTGTCGTTTCAATTTCACAACGTTCATTTTCAAACGTTTTATAAACGAAAAATCTGAATTTTGTAAGCTTAATATTTATTTCGGAAAGCTTTTTAAAGATTTATTTTAAGTTTACTTTGCTTGTTGGGCCGTATCAGAGTCGTCTGAGAAAAACCATTGACTTGAAAACCCCTTCAAAAATAAACGGAAAGAAACTAAAATATTTTAGACGTTTTTTCAGTTCAGTTTTAAATCTAATTCGCAATAAATTCAAAATTGGTGTAGATATTTTAACGGTTTGGAATTTATTACAAAAACGTTTAAAATGTATGCTAAAATCTTTAGCCGTGTGTATTTTAAATGAAAATTATTAAACACACAGCTTTTTCTTATTTCGTCGAACGATATCTAATTTAATTTCAAAACTATTCTTTTGAATACAATTGTATGTGGTTGTTCGATCACTGCTCTAATCTGAAGCATAACTGTGCTACCACGTAGTCTTTTATTTATTTCGAGATTTGAAAAATATCAAAAGCAAAATTGCCAATATTCAAAGTTTCCGTCATTTCAAAGAAGAGCACACTGTGCATTATTCAAATTTTTTCTGAAGTGTCATTATACCCATATGTAAGAGAGTATCCTGCCGATTACCCATACATTTATGAAGTTTAAGTACACTGCAAAAAAACCAACTAGTTGCAAACTAGCGCACAACTACTCCTTTGCTAACTGTGAAATAGAAAATAAGTGTAAATGTATTTTAGAAGTGTTCAAAAGTATTTCAGAAACGCCAAATACATTTCAGCAAAATACTCTTCTAAAATAATTTCCAACTTTTCCGAAACTAAATTGATTTTGTTGAGGCATAGATGGAAAATGTGTAGCATATTTTTTTTAAATTCGAAAGTGGTATTAGCGAAAAAATACTCGTTTTACATAAGAGGAGGTCGGGTACTGGTTGAGGAAAAAGCAACACAAAAAACAAAAGAGTTGTCCCAAACGTTGGACGTTTAGTTTAATTACAGTCTGAAAATTCTAGTTGTGGGCTAGTATTTCCTTAACTAGTTGTGTGGTTCAGTCCAGGGTATGTCTGTTAGAGCAAAGGTTATAACATGCATTGCCTGCCTTTTTTTGCCATAAAATGGCACACAAAGATATCTCTAGATTTTTAGTGTTTTCGTACGGTTGAGCGCGAAATTTAATTCACTCAGTTCAATGTGTTAACGGTACGGCGAGCGAAAAATATACTTTCACCCTTAATCTGCTTCACGGTAATTTAACCACGTGCAGTAGAGGCACGCACACAGCCACACACTTGAACATACAAAGGCTTTTACGAGAAGGATATACTTTGCTGTCAGTTTACTTTTCTTCGCTTTGTTTGCTGCTGTTGTTGTAGTGTGTAAAAGAAAACTTTGCGTTGCATTTACAGTTGGATTTGATTTGAAGAGAGCACGCTCTCTACGTATACTTCAGAGCGCACTGTGAGTTTTACGAGCACGCGTTTCGTTACTGTAGCCGTAAAAATGTGTCTGCAGGAGGAAAATGAGTTTGGGTTTGATGGCAATGCATGTGTCGGGAGTGTGAGTAGCGTCGTAGATGACAGTGCAATGGCACGAGAGCAAATGCAAAGTGTGCGCTGCAAAAAGGGGGTGGTTAGACCACATTAACGTGACTTAGTAGGTGGAAAAGGTGGTGGCAGAAAGCGATGTTGAAGGTGGTAAACATTGGATTTGGTTTGACTGGCTATTTGTGCATGTGTGTTTGTGTGCGCTGCCTGTTTTGTGCGTACTACGTTAAACTTTTGTGATCGTAAAATTTTATGACCTTCTACATATCCCGTGAAGAGATCTGTACCTACGCATAACTTGGACTTGACTACAAACAAATGTACAAATTAGTATTTGCATTAGGATAGAAAATTAATATTGGGGTTGCAAATAAATGAGGACTATTGCTACAAATATATATATATATGATAACAAATGTGCCATGTTGCTATGAAATTGGCAACATGTGGCTTGCTGCTTATAAATACAGGGTGGCTAATGAAAGCCGCTACCAAAAAAAAATTAAATAACTTTTTTTCTATTTAATGAATCTGGTTAATTTTTTTTTTATTTTGCAGATTGACTTTTACATTTAACAAAAATGGATAACTGGGACACTGAAACAAGAATTTGGATTTTCCGCCGCTATCACGCACTGGAGTCCGTAGTTTCGGTTCAAAGAGAGTATAGGCGCACGTTTGGCGGCAATCCTCCGAGCAGATGGACCATAATAAGACTTGTAAACAATTTTGCCGAGCATGGGACAGTCAACAGAAGACCTTACCATCGAAACCCTTCAGTTCGAACGGAGGAAACAATCGCTGCTGTAGCTGCTGCCATACAAAACAATCCACGTGTTTCGACAAGAAGCTTATCTGCTCAAATGGGTGTAAGCAGACAGTCATTACAGTCAATTATGCACAAAGATTTGGACTTATTCCCATATAAAATTCAAATGGCCAACAAACTGAACACTGCAGACTTGCCGATTCGCTTGTAATTTTGCCAGAAGATGCTTCAAATGGTGGAAGAGGATGGAAACATGTTGAACTGTCTTTTGATGTCTGACGAGGCCCATTTCGATTTAAACGGCAACATAAACAAACAAAATTGTCGATAATGGAGTGCTTCCAACCCACAGATACTCCATGAGACGGAATTGCATCCACTTCGTGTCACAATGTGGTGTGCAGTTTCATCACGCTGCATTGTCGGGCCCTACTTCTTCGACGAAAACGGTCACACCGTTACGGTTACTGGAGACCGTTACTTGAGCATGTTGAGAGAGTTTTTCCATCCAGAATTGCGCCGAATGAGAATTTCTTTCAACTCTGTGTGGTTTCAGCAAGATGGTGCAGCTCCTCATATAGCCCAACCTGTTATGACAGAATTGCGACGAAAATTTCCCAATAAGCTGATATCCAGAAACTCCACATTCCGTTGGCCACCCAGGTCGCCTGACCTTACTGCACCTGACTTTTTCTTGTGGGGTTATTGCAAACAGGAAGTCTTCAAAGCAAAACCAACAAATTTGAATGAACTAAGGCAATCCATTCGAGAAACAATTGCGGCTATTCCTGTCTCAACTCTCCAAGCAGTAATGAACAACTTTTTGGTAAGATGCCGCACATGCATCGATGCAGGGGGGGGCATTTAAATTCCATTATTTTTAAAACTAATTAAGCTATATTTAATAAAATTTAATGAGCTTTAACATGAATAAAAGAAAAATGAATTCCGTACACTGAAAAAAAATTATTTAAGTTTCTTAATGTAGCAAAATTCATCAGCCACCCTGTACATATAAAAGGTTAGACCAGATTTAAATGATTGTGACGACAACTGCAAGTACTATCACGACTATCCTCGATTCAAACACTCCTTTCACAAGGGCCTTCTAGGTAGAAGTGTTATAATGTGACTCGTATTTGGGCCCAATGAATTTGAATTTAAAAATTCGAGATTTCAAACGCAAAGAAGGAAAAGAAAGAACAGGACGAAACTCTGTTAACAACAGGTTAGGTTAGGCTATGATAAGGTGAATGGCACTTGAACGAGTCATTGTGTAAGTAGAGTAATTAAAGCGGATGTTAGATCCCTATTGCTTAGGGAATAAGCCTGACATCGACCTACACAAATTTTTCCTTGACGTTGTGAATAAATAATTGGTTTGTACCTTAATCGATATTTTTTTACACTAAAGAATTTTTGGATCGATTTTATTAATGTTTGTTACCGGTTTTTAATAAATCGTGCGATGGATGAAAAAATAAGTAAGGCTATGTATCTAAGCTTTATAAGGGCGAGTAGCTTAATTAAGTACATTTTTGTATTATTTATGTTTGGTTTAGCTCAGGCCTATACCGTCTTACGCAAAAGTTTTGTAAATTATTTGTTCTATATAGAAAAAGGGTGCGGGGTGCGGTGTTAATTGGGGCCGAGCACTTGTCGCCCTGAGGTATAAGCGCGGGATAGGCCTCCACATTTTCGCTGTGAAAAAGCTTCATTTGAACTATATCTTTGAAATATTTCATAATCTGGTTGCGAATTAAAATAACATGCAATGCAAATTAAATAAACGAAAGAAATAATCACAGCTTATGTCGCTGAAACACTATGTACAAACAACAGCTGAAAACACCGAGGGGTCTATCAGCAATTCCGGGGGATAGTTCGACGACTGAGTGGAAGATTATCCTATTTCAAAATATTTTTCAAAAACACTCTATCTCAGAATTTCTTTGAAGAGCGCTTTGCTTTAAGAACGCCCTATATCAGAATGAGTTTAAAAAACACCCTATCGGGAAGAAAATTCAGTACATTTTTAACTGAGATAGGACGCTTTTGAATAAAATTCTGAGATAGGGCGTTTTTGAATCAAGTTCTGAAATAGATTGTTATTTAACTTCCACTCAGCCGAAAAATTGTAATAGACTTTTAATATCGATTTTATTTGCTCCGATTAAATTGATATAGTTCTCTCATGATCTATTACATTAAATTAAAAACCCCATAGGTTCGTATAAATTGCTTCTAGGCAGTCTTAATTCTTGTAAAATCCTAAGGGCCACTTTCATAAAGGCCGGTTAAGCCTAATCGGCGATTAATTTGACAGCTAAGCGTACAAAATACTTCAATTAAACCCCGGTTAGCGTTAACCGGTTTTTATGAAAGCGGCCCTAAGTATTGTAGCTGCTTAGGTCTGCACCATAATTCTCCATCGCCACTTGCAGGTGTCGCTGTTAAGATAGCGGGTAACGGGTACTAGGTACTGGAAATCCTGCTGAATTCCTTTGGAATTCTTGTTCCAAGTCCCGTTGCCCGACTCGGTTGATGGGGTTCGGTTCTGCGATTACCCAGCACTTTGGAAAAGAACGTCAACCGAGTAATACATACATACATACTCTCCTGTTCATTATAATAGTAGTGAAATTAAATTGGATACCGTTCGCTGTGGTTTTAATAATTTCCATTTAGAATATACACGGCTAAAATTTTGAGCCTAAATTTAAAACGTTTTTGGGCTACACAATTCAAATTCTGCCAGTTTTCGGGAAAATGAGCGTAAAGAACAGAGTTTAAATTTTAAACCAGAAATGTTTAACAATTAAAAAAAAACATAAAAAACATTTGTATCCGTTGGTAGGATACAAACCGAAGCACTCCGCATCACAGTCGTCTGCTGTTTTTGTTGTTGTTGTAACGACGAAAACACTCCCTGAAGGTTTTGGGGAGTGCTGTCGAACTGACAGTACTTGGCCGGATATGAATCCGGCACGCTCCGGTACTCTCTGGCGGCACTGCCCAACTGTCGTGTAGCGATTTGGTAAGACCAGTGGAACCTTCTAGGTCATGTCACCCCTCCTTCCGGAAGGAAGAAGAGATGGGTAATGAGAGGTGAGAGACATCATATCCGTAGATCAACCATCGAGTTGAATATTAGTCGCCTCTTACGACCGGTATGGCTACCTCGGGCATATTCTAAACCCCTAACCAGCAGGGGTTCTCAGTCGTCTACTCTACCCACTGAGAAAACCTTCAGAAATAAATGAAAAAAAAAATTTAAACAGTTTTAGACGTTTCTTTTAGTTCAGTTTTAAATCTAAACGGCAAGAAATTGAAAATAGGTGTAGGTAATTAAAAGGTTTGGAATTTATTACAAAAAAGTTTACAAAATGTGCTTAAACCGACGAATATTTTAAAATCTATGCAGATTTGCAAATTTAACAGAAACTAAATAAAAAGAAACTTCAAAGCTTACACAAATTTCAGGAAAATTAATTAAACTTTTAAAAATTTACATCAAAATTTCAATATTTTTGGGCATAATTTTTACAAATTTTTAAGTACGCAGTCTTATAGCTAATTAGAGCAATAACGTGCAAGTAAGAACCCTTAAAATTTCCGCTGAATTTTTATAATTTTTTGTATCAAAGATGTTGCGTATTTGTTTTCCATACAAAATTTATTTTACTTCATTCGTCGTATGTAAGAAATCAATCAACACCCTCGATGAAAAAAATTCTGAAAACTCAAGGAAAAGTTTGAGCTAGTTTTTACTTGCAGAATGTTGTACTAAAATATATTGGTCTACAAAACTGCGTACTCAAATGTTTTTTAGAAATTATGCCAAAAAATTTTAAGATTTTAACGTCCATTTTTTAAAGTTTAATTAACTTTCCTGAACTTTGTGTAAACTTTAAAATTTCTTTTTATGTGGTTTCTGTTATGGAAGCGAATTCCATATTTTAAATGAAAATTACTGAAATCAAAGCTTCTTCACATTTCCGTTAACGATATTCATTTTAGTTTCACTACTATGATATTGAACACAGCTGTATTATTTATACGTATTTACGAGACCTCACAGATGTTTTGCAAATAAAGCGATTTGAGTAAGATATTAACTACCTGTCATTCCTTTAACGATTTGAAGCATAACGTTCAACCCTCGAAGGACTTCGGTTTTCGGCACCTCGACGCCCCACGTTTGCTGCGAAATTCAATCTAAACTCGTCCCGAACAGTGGTATTTCAGAACGTTTAATGTATTTCAAAATCTGATTAGTATTTCTTGATACACTAATTACTAAATTTTTTAATTTGCCAGCGTCTACTGTAGATATATCCTCCATATAGTACTATTTACTTTCTACCGCAGAGATCTCATATTCCCTGCTTTCCATGTTTTGATGGTAGTTGCGCGATTTGTTGCTAAAGCTTTTGCAACATGTACCTGAAAACAACTTCATAACACGAGCAAAACATTTCAACCACAGCTACAACAAACGTTGCTATTCAAACTCATGAAAAACATGAATGTTTTTCAAAAGTCAAACAACCCCCGAAGCGTTCATTCAGTACTTTATCGCTGTCGGCTACTGTTAACAGCGCTTACGAGACCTTTGGGGGTACACAAAGACGGCAGCGCTTCAAAAGAAGGTCGTAGCCGACCTACGAAGGTAAAGTGAAATTTGTTTGCCGATTAAATGGCGCCACATGGTGCTGATGCTTTAGCTTTCTCTCCACATTGTTTGCCTACAAACAAGCTCAAATGCTCACACACCAACCAGTTAAACTCAAACCAATGGACCAACGAAAAAGCCGGTAAGTTGGCAGTTATTTGCTTGTTTGTTTGTAGCTATGTAAACGTAACATAACACGTGGTCTGCACATTACACGAAACAAATTGCGCATTGCAATATTTTAGCAAATCAACCCTGTGCTTTAATGGTTGGCTGAGTGATGGGGAGTCAAAGCCTAAGCGAGACTCACTGATATGCTATCACTTGAATAACTGTTGTTGTACAGTCGAGTGCTGCCGCTAGTGACGCTTGGAGGCTGCTTGCATGGAGGACATCACCAACAACATGCGACAGGACATCCGTAAGTATTTCAATACTTCAACATGCGTTAGACATATTTAATGAGTCCGTAAACCGCTGTTACACCGCTCCTTTACTCACCATAAACTCTTTGCTTACGCTGTTCCCACTTGATGCCTGCCACTGCATTCGATTGCAATGTAAACGGAAATCGCGAGTGTTGTACCAGAGTTTGAGTTGTTTTGTGTTCAGCCCCATCCCTCTTTGGGGGGTTTGTTTTAATTCATGTTTTTGTTTTTATTTTTATTTTGATTGGAGTGTTTTAATCGTTTTCGTATGTGTAACATTAAATAAATTTCCATTTCGAAAGGGGCGCTGAGAAGATATTGTAGGTATACATTTACTGTTCATTTGCATAAATATGTTAAGTGAAGGTGGGAGGTAAATAGAGATTAAAAAGCAAATGCCAATGTGTTGCGAGGTTACAGTAGAAATTGTTGCTTGAATGGAGCTCTTCTGAAAGAAGTTTTCTTGTTTACCATTGGACTGTATGCTAGCGCTAGAAAGACAAGCCCAATAATACATTCTGTTTCAAGAAGGTTAAGACCGCTTTTCATCTCTTCCGATTTGTTGTGTGTTACTTATAATTTTCCTACAATTTCAATAACTACGCAGCTGTTAAGTCAAATGACTTCTTTTTGAGAAGCTTTTCATGGCAGAAATACACTCGGATGGTTGCCGAACACTGCGGGGATCCATTTCGGTTTGAAAAAAAAAAAAAAAGTTTCTAAAAATTTTTAATTTCACGGTTAAGGCCATCTTGCAGCAAAGCGCGTGCTCATATATTCTATGCTAAACTGACAACAAGTTGTAATTCCCCTCCCTTCTCCTCTGCTTATAGTGTGTGTCGATAGTAGCGAATTGCCATAACATGACCTTATCCTAAATCTTAGTCGTTGGGCTAAGATCTTTTTGGATAAGGTCAATTGTTATACCCCAAAGCTCCATAGATCTCCCTTGGAGCACTCCAAGGATCATGGGATCTGTTATTGATGGCGTCCTTGTTCCCGCTTTATATATATCATGACGAGTATGATGAAAGACTTAGAGAGTGTTATTGTTGTTTGTCGAGAGGGGATCATACTTCCCTGTAGCCTATGCAGTCCGGCATTATATTCGCTTTTAACCTTGATTATAGTTTGGTTTGCCGCAAAGCTCAATAGATCACCCTTCGAAATACTCCAAGGATCACAGCGTCCATGAACCCGCTCCATACATGTCATGACGAGTATGATGAGAGGCTTAAAAAACGTTGTTGTTGTTCGTCGAGAGGGGATCTTACTTCACTATAGCCTACTCGCTGTTAACCCTGCTTCCCAAATAAATAAAGTTGTTCATAGGCATGGCTGCAAAGGCCTTAGCTTGCCGCAAATCTGTTAAGCTCAATCACCAGAATGAGATTGAGCAAATCGCCTTGCCGGATTAAGTGATCTTAAGCTCTGTAGGGATACTAACTTCAGACCGCCAAATTTTCTGGAACAATTTTCGGGCATTATTTCAATAAGCTCAAATCTCAAGGTGCTCTCACTAACTTCCTTCTGCCTCACGTTTATTCTCTTCTAAGTATGCTTCGACAGCGCTAGTACGGAGCTGTATCCCGTTGCCGTTGTTGTTGTGGTAACCGGAAAACACCTCGAATAAATCCGATAAACTCCGATACTACCAGCTTCAAGGCATAACTTAACATTGGTGATTTCTAGTCCTCTTAGCCAGCTGAGAGAGTTACATCCTTGCTATTACAGAACGTTTGCAAGAGCCTTGAGGATAATTCGTGGGATGACAGTTCCGTGAGCACCTTTTCGACATCAAGTGAAAAACGTTGAAGAATGCCGCTTCAGATGCCGATAGAGCCAATCTCAGCTGGTACCAATGCCAGCTAATAATCTGGATGATATTTTTTTTTGCATTGGCAAAGATTGCTCATATTGCCGAAAATGCACGAGCAGATACAAAAGTGTCGGAGTTGAGTAGAGCAACTTAGACTTGTTTAGATCGGCACAACCTCAGCAGTCCAAGCGAACAGCCAACCTTTATTGATCAGTTATTCGATCGCAACGGACTGGTCAAATTTCAATCGATTGAACATACTTACTATTTTTGGTCTCCCAGGGTTCATTTCCACTTTTCTAGCAGTGACCTAAACCGGCAAAAAATATCCCCTCCAATGCCAAATAAATATTTAAAATATTAATTTCAAACGAAAACGTGCGCAATTCGTAACAGTTTAATGCGTCTTTAAGGTGTCAGGTTTTTATTTCGGCGATACATATATATAGTCAAAAAACAACCCTCCAGTTGAGAGAAGCTCACCAAACTACAGACGCAAACCAAGCAAATGTAAGCCTATAAAAAACAACCACCCACTCAAAATAGCTAACACATGTCAATGGTCTTCCAAAAAATAAAAAATGAAATAGAATAAAAACCAAATCGACACAAACAGCCTAAAATAATTACGTGAAATTTCAAAGCGATTTCCACCCTAGGCCAAATTTGGTTGTTTGTTTTTGCTCTCGTGGGGTAAATCGAAGGCACAAAATTTCATTTGTAAAATTTACTAAACAGCCGGAAAAGCAGGGAAACCGCACAGTTTCCAAACAACCAGACACTCGAAAAACAACAACAATTAAATAAGCAAGCGTCCTTGTAGTCTGTCAAAACAATAAAAGCAACAAAGGATAGCACCAGAGCAATGGATTCCCAAATGCAACATGCTCATGGATAGGGCGAATGTGGAATTTCAGCTATCCGAGTATGGTAATGCGAATATTTAAACACTTTCATCAGATGCTTCAGATGTAAAATTCAAACACTAAATTAAATGAGTTCAAATCAGACATTCAAAATAATAATTATTTGTAATTTGAGTGTCATAAAAATCACAGAAGTTTCAACAAATATAAAAAAATCTTTTTGTTATAATTATAACTGAGAAATATTTGTTTGAGTCAACCGTAACTATTATTTTGATATTTTACTTTAAAAATTTCCAAATAATAATTATGAGCTATTTTTATTTTTTTGCGTCTTCAAATACTTTTTCTTTGAGACTTTCAAAATAAAAGTTTTTCGATAATAATTATGGACAGTTTTTATTTTCTTAAGTCTTTGAAAAAATTGTTTTAATTTGGGTTTTGTCGTAAAATAGGACAGTTATACAAAGGTATTTATAATCACATTACCAATAAAGTCCAAGTAAGCTGAAGCTTAAAATAGAACATGACCCAGGTTCGCCTTCATGAAGGTGAAAGCCAAAGAAAGGGCGTATATTACCTACGGTGTCAATATTGCGCCAAACCTACCATGAATATTGATATTAAAGAAAACATTCTATATCTGTCGAACCGTAATACATTTTAAGAATCGTAAAGGAGCTTTTTCTTGGCGCTTAACCGCCTGGCTGATAGGAAGGTCAAGCCATTCTCCGTCTGTTTTTTTCCATCATATTCTAGGTCTCCTCCTTCTGCTGCTGCCTAATTCGGGTGTCGATAGGAAAATCGTCTGGGCTGGATCTTCTTTCTAAATTCGCGTAACATGACCTAGCCAGCGAAGCCTTTGGTCTTTAATTCGCTACATTATGTCCATATCGGGGTAAAACTAGTATAGTTTATCCTTATATTCGACACTCGCCGTTGGCATATTCCGATGAACTTTTCTCTTGAAAATCCAAGAGCTATCAGATCTTCTTCCGGCACTGTACATGAAAAACCGCCGGGTCCATTTCTAAGCCCAAGCATGCAGGAAGAATGCCGGGAAAAATCTTCTACAGCAGATTAATGGACTTCGCGTGATGCCAACGGCGAGTGTCGAAGGACATTTAACAATAAGCTGTGCGAGTAAATGAAGTAAAAAAACAAATTATCGGCCTACTAACTGCTATTTATATATTTTTTAAACTATTATTATACCTAGTAGTGCTTCGCAAACAAGTTATACTAAACGAATGGAGATAGCTCAGTTTTTTTTCACTATCACTAAAGGTTTAGTGATAGTGGTTTAGTGATGGTGCAATTGGATTTTCACTACCACTAAATATTTAGTGATAATGAATTTTTTTTTCACTATCACTAAAACTTTAGTGATAGTGTATTTCCTTTTCCACTACCACTGAGGGGCTAGTGATAGTGAATTTTTTTTTCACTATCATTAATATTTAGTGTTAGTTAAACTCATGTTTTAACTATCACTAAATAAATAGTGGTAGTGAAACGCGTAGTGCATTAAATTTTTAGTGCACTATGCCCAAACCTGATAAGGATCTACATTGGACCCCGATATGCCCAATGAAAGTCCTTTATAAGAAGAAATTACCTGTTAAACAAGGTCAATTTCACTAAAGCAGATCATTGAAATACCACTTATATAAAAAGCTTTTCGAATTTCCGTCTCTCATTGAACAACTATGAAGACTTAAAAAAATATATCTTACAAATAATTATTACTGTGAGACTTTTATAATATAAATTAAGAATAAAAGTCTTTGAATACTTTTAAAAAAAAATTTTCGGATAATAATTATTTCATTTTCAAAATTTGAAAAGTCTTTCAATTATTATTATGAACAATTTTTATTTTTTCTATGCCAAAGTAATAATTTTTCAGGACTCGAAAAAATATCTATTGAAATGAAATAATTATTATGAGACTTTTATGAATATTTCTTATAATAGTTATGTCTCTGGTCCAAATAATACTCCTGTTCGTGTTAGATTGAAAGGGCCAACCTAAACACTAAGATGAAGTTATCATACCGAGACTTGGGCCACTGAGGGCGCAATTGTGATATCCTAAACGGTCTCTATAAACTTGTATGCATAAGGCCGGGGATCGAACCACTTTGTGGAGGCCATGAGTTTAGCTATCGTCTTTCGATCTAGTTCTGGTACCTTGGTGAAGTCCTCCTCTTCGATGCCTCTGTAGCTGCGACAGCAATCATATGAGCTTATTCCTATTCTAGCGCCGTGAGTACCTATTAAGCAGTGCTAACTAAGAACTCTTGTCAGGCATGCTATCCCGAATTTATTAAGGGCAAAAGTGTATTTGTAGTTCTTATCAGTTGAAATACCTGACCAAAGCGAATTTTCCCTACTTAAAAGAGGCCATGGGTATGCCTACCGAAATATATCCCGGAAGTATAGGGCGGTCGTGTCCATGCGGGCTATTTTACCTGAACTACAGTTTTCTTTAATATCCCTTGGTCCAGATATGCATATTAGGTTGATACTGAAGTGCTGGGTTAACTCGTGGAGAGACCTGCTTCATTCAGTGCGTTTTAGACACAGTAAGTCCAATCCCTTTGAAATAATGCCGTCTCCATGAAGTAAATGCAGAATTTTACCACCAACGTTAATGTTAATTTTTTTCTGATAGTACTAGGAATATAGCGAACATGAAGACATCTTCCAAGTGCTGGGAGCCTTCCCGGGGGTAGTTCACTAGGGTAGTAAACGTGCTGTGTGCAATGTCAAATAAAAAATGTTCAACAAGCAGAGTGTGAGTTCTTCTATTAGTGCTACATATTTGGCTTTAGTTCGGCTTGGTTGAGTGGTGCCACTCCTTTTAGGACAACATAAAAGTCCGTTGTGATACCACATGAAATTACGCCATTAGTTACTTTAAGGAGCGCTGCATTGCAATGATTTAATTCCAAATAAATACCACGTAGAACTGAGTAATGTAGGGCCGAAGTACTTTCGATTAGTTCCAGCAAAACCGTTGACAGCCAAGAATGATATGATTCCACCTCATCAACATCCATGCAGGTTCATCAGGATGGCTTGCCGAAAATGAGACTAATCGCATGTGCTCCAATTGGTTAGCGCTCAGTCAGAATGCTGAACACCCGTGTTAAATGAGCCTTACATAGCCTGCACTCTTACCTTGAGCCAGAAGAAACCCGCTGCCCTGCTGAAGGTAACGTCGGTCAAGTAGAAAAGCACAGGTGATGCTTATTGTGAAAAAGCTTGAGGCAATGGTGCGACCGGGCACAATTTCCCACCCTAAACCGCACCACATTACGAGTCTAAGACAGCTTATTTTATAAATCCGAGTTATTTAACCCTATCTGTCTGTAATAGCGGTACTCTTCTAATCAATTGAAGCCTGAAGGAAGAGAGCTTTTTTCTTCATCATTGGCAATGTTCGTTGCCCATTTTTTGCAGATGCGAATGCGAATATTCGCAACATCCCTAATTCATTAACGTGTCTATGAGCGTTTGCGGAGCTTTAACCCAAAATTATTAGAATACAAAGCCTCATCCACTCGAGCTGCCTGCACTTTCACCACGTATTGTTTTAACTCGATTTTTTGTATATTTGTAAGATTTCCTAATTCTATTTTGGCAAAAATGTGTTGACGATATCTTCCAAATCGGTGGGTGTACTTGTATTCCTGTTTGCGACGACTATCTCTTTGCTGTCTCCATCTCTGTGTTTTACGAGTAGAGTTTTTTTTATACCGAATGTTCCATTTGAGAGGGTTGAATATTTGGATTCGCCAGGGTGCTTTGTGCATGTGTGGGTTTGTTACATTTTTGACGTGTGTATTGTAATTTATTGGGTTTATTTCACTATTTGATTATTATTTTGGGGGGCGAATAAGAAATTTGTCTGCCCTTAACGAGATATCGAGTTAATGATAACTAGACGCATGGTTTACAAATAAAGGAGGAGATGTGCTAGTGTGCTTGTCGATATTTGTTCAAAGGTATACTTTGCCTGCTAAGATAATCTGTTAGATTTTTTTGGTAAAATATAACATAACTTTCTGATGATTTTTCTTTGAGTAAAAAGTGTGTTAATCACTTCTTATAGTTCATAGTCTAATTTTAACATGGAATATCCCGTTTTCTTAATTTTCAGTTCTTTTACATAGTAATTAGTTCATAGTAAAGCTTGTACTTAAAAAGTCTTTTACACCGAAGTCGCTTGTGATTGAGCAGAGTTTCAGGTGGACCTCAAAAGGGACATTACTTGTGTGACAGGTCAATTTTTCCATTAAAGACCGACCTGTTCGAAGTCATCTGCGTCTCTTTGTCCATCCCCCTGTGTCCTTTTATTTGCCGACATTTTATTAAAATGCCAGTCGCAAAATCAGGTGAACTTTCCCTACCGAAGGAAGTGCTTTAAAGCAACGCTTCGTCTTGCTCTCAGAAGATCATTCCCTTGTGGGAGCTTTGTCACTTGTAATATTGTCTTCCTTTTTATTGTTGCTGTTTCCGACAGGGTAAGAATATGAGTTTTTCTGGAACGATTTTCCGTCATCCCTTGTCAATTTTGGTTTGGATACAAACCGGTTTCGACGTTGTGCCATCATCAGTGTCCTTCTTGGTACTCACTATTTCGAAAGCATATGCCAAAATGGTCGAAAGTTAGAAAATTCTATTCGACAACAATTTAGTAAACGGAAATCCATAAAAATGTATTTTCTTATGATTGTAATAAAACAATTAGTCTTTTTTTTTCATCAAGAAATCATTTTTATCACAGAAAGAGTTAAGCAATTGCTGTTGACAGAAAATAATTGAAGCATTCTAGGTAAAAAATTGGAGAAATTCCACAAAAGAAAATTTTTTAGTATATATATATTAAAAAAATTTAATTTTATTTAATATTGATTTTGTATACCAACAATTTTGTAGATTTACGGCCTGTACATTTTCAAGTATTCATGACGCGAGCTCAAGGCCAAGAATAATAATAAGAAAAGCTATGGCAGTTGTCTCTAAACATTTTTCCTACTCTATTCAATCAAAAAACTTTTAATAATTAATTAAAAATGATTATTAATAAGTAAAAACAATAATAATTTTCATAAAAATTCAAAAAGTGAAAAATTATTATTCTTGGCCTTGAGCTCGTTTCATGAATATTTTATTTAATAAAAATAAATAATAAAAAATAAAAATTAGGTGCGCAAGCACTTTCGTTCGTACCTGCGACTACACGCGTGGTAGTCGAGATTGTTACCACCTGCGCTACTGCGACATGTAACATTGTGTTGCCTAATACTGCACTTAAGATCTATGCAATGTCTTTTTTATATTTTGCTTTGCGCTTGAAATTTGTGAAACAGTAATGCCTACTATTATGGAATATTTCCTAAAGGAAATTCTAACGAACTACAGAGTGCCTTTCGAATAGAACTACAGAGTAAGAAAATTTACATAAAAATTTCAATATTTTTGGGACGAATTTTCAGAGTACGCAGTTTTATAGCTTATTGAATTTTATCATCTTAATGTGCAAGTATGGAGTACCATAAAATTTCCACTGAATTTATAGAATTTCTTTAACAAGGGTGTTGGGTATTTTTTTCCATATAAAATTAATTTTTCTTCGTGCGTTGTATGGAAGAAATCACTCAACACCCTTGACGAAAAAAATTAAAAAAATTCAGAGATTTTCTTGAGCTAGTTTTTACTTGCACAATGTTATATTAAAATTGATTGGTCTATCAAACCGCGTACTCAAAGATGTTCTAGAAATTCTGCCAAAAAATTTTAAGATTTTGATGGCCATTTTTTAAGCTTAATTAACTTTTCTGAACTTAGTGGAAACTTTGAAACTTTTTATGCGTTTTCTTTCATGGAATTCTCTATATTTTAAATGAATATTATTCTACTAGCTATTTTCAAAATATTTTTATATGGGCGATACGATAATTTCGCGAGCAAGAAAAAAGTTAGTTGTCCCTTACGATAAAAAAGAAACCCAATTTTTGGCACAAACATATGGAATTTAGATATAATATTTAATATATATAATTTTTTTTAATCTACCAGGTGATGCGCTGTCGGATGTAGAACAAATTTGCATAAAAAAGTAAATTTCATGCTGAGCCTGTATTTTGCATTTACCACACATTTTAGCATTTAGCCCAAAGAAGCTGCTTTATTTTCGCATTTACCATACAAATTTTGATACCTAAATGCAACTAAATGCAACTTTATTTTTGCATTAGCATTATAAATGCAGAAATCAACCCTGTAATCTTCGAAGAAAAGCGCCATTCGAATTCAAAAGAGTGGCAGTATTGGCATTTTTTTCTTGGCATTACCTCATTCGCTGTCATACGTGAACATTCAGCAAATTTATACTGATTTTCAAATTGTAATTTAGCGCGCGTATTGTGTGATATTGTTAAAATAAAACCATCTGCAAGTTAATGTGATGTTTATGAATGGAATTATTCGAAAGATTTATTAAAAATGTGTATATTTTTGCACACGTGCTACAAATTTTCATAACCTCAAAAATGTTTGTAAACAAAAAACATATGACTCGAACTTGCTAAATGTGAATTCACTAAATGCAACGCCGAAAATGCAAAATTCAGCATTTTAAACTCAGCATGAACAGCGCATAAGGAAAGTAGATGGGTTCATGCAAGATCTGCAAGATACTTCATTGACTGGTCTTTGTGTGCATAGGAAGTCTACCAACTCGAATCTTTTGAAACATTTAATGTGGCCAGCATTTGTATAATATAAGGCACCTTAAACTTAGTCGGGAGAGTTTAAGGTTTCTAACCAGATACCTTCCATGATAGTACAAGCTACTAGTACATCTTGCAGGAATGGATCTTGCTTAGATGCAACTCGTATCCTATTTCGTTTGTGTTATGTACTTCAAACTATGTTCTTGAATGAACAAAATGCCCAAAGGCATTTTATGTACGGATATCACGTTAGCTCAACTTGGACAGATAAAGTACTCTAAACCTAAATTCTAACCGCCCTAAATTTTCAAGATGGAACGATATGTTAGAAAACACTGGCAAATAAACCGTTCTATCCACAACTCATCAGCAACATGTTGCTAAGCACACAAAATGTTGCACGCCCATGTGCAATCTCAAACATCTGTTATTGTTGCTCTTTATAAATAATTCACTTGACTTGTTAGCTTTCATGCTAGATATTTATTCATATTTAGAAACTGGCCTACCTTCAATGCATTGCTTTTATTAAATTTATGCGTACAATAGAAAAGGTCTCAATAATGCTTTGGATCCCTCCGCCTCCACCAGCAATCACTGGCAAATTAAATAAAATCAAATCAAGCTGAAATTCAAGTCAATTTTGTAAATTTACATATTGCCTGCAAGCTGTGCCGGCATGCAGCAACCCTCACGCATTAACGATTGTTTACGATTCTCTAGACATATTTATCAATCACCCGTTTTGTTGATTTGTCAATGCATTGACATAGGAAATTATGACACACGTCTAAAAGTATGCAATAAGAAATAGGAAAAAAGATAACTTAAGAAAATTCTTTTGTGGGAATAAACTCGCCGTATCTATAAATTGAACTAAGTTTGTGAATAAATAATCCGTTTTTTTTTATTATCGATTGTATTAGTTTTAAACATAGATTTCTAATAAACTATAACATAGTTATTCATACAGAATTTTAATATTACGTCGAATAATCGTTTTCGTATCAAAAATCAATATACAAATTACAAATATATATATCTCTAAAGAAAAACGTCGATGATTGAGTAATTGATTTTTCAACTGTTAGTCACATCCCTACATTGAACAACAGTAGCCAGGTACGTTTAATGAGTGAGACATTTCCCACTTCCACATTTCTCATTAATGTGACTGCTTGACTAATGTTTTATGGATCTTACCGAAACTCAGTTCTAAGTAGATTAGCAATTTAAGCATATGCTTACTGATCGACTAGATCCTTTGGAATTTGCTATTGTGTGAGGATTCAACTTACACAATGTTTGCAAGTAGCCACAGGAGCACAACACTTCTGGCGAAAACTTATCGATAACTGACTAGATCGTTAGTAGTACACAGGAAAGAGATCCATCTGTAGACGGCGCCAGCAGGAGATTTTATGTCGCTGAAGAGATCTTCCCGCAATTTAAGTGTCACAATAGGTTATGTTGTACGGTTGTAGAAAACAGCGCAATGATGGTTTCCAAAATGCTCCGTTCACTTTTGGACCACAGAGGAGTTTCTCTGTCGATCTTGGATAAATAAATCCAGTTGGTAAATTATCTATGCACTGATTGAAAAAAATTATGCTTTTAAGCCCGATGAGCTCTTAAGGAAGAGCTTATCTATATGTGGTGTGACGCTTCTAATTTTTCCCACAATTTCGCCGACCTACACGTTTTATGCCTACTCCGAATGAACTTTTTCTGAGAAGTTCTGTCATGGTAGAAATACACACGGAGCATTTCCGACTACTGAGGAGGGGCGCCACAATTTCCAAAACCTTTTTCCAAACATTTTGATGTTACTAGGCCAGCAAAACTAGTATCACACCCAAAGGTTTTGTCAAGTGTTGGCAAAATGGCAGTTTTTGGTCGCCTTTAGTTCCTTTACTAAGGTACTAGCCCGACTATCTTGTGCTTTATTTGCCATGAACAAGTCGTACATTCTAAATCCTCACTATATAGAGCTCGGATTATTGCATTCAAGACGCCTAAAATTATGCACTGTAATATTTGCAACAAAAGTCAGTGCCGAGTTTACGAGCAGGGTTTTCCAGGGCCATAGTACCCCTTTTGGCGATACAATTTTTCCGGGTACTTCTAGTGAAGATCTAACATATATAAAAAAGTAAATCCGCATCCAAGTAGTTGCTCGCCAAAAATTTTTAAAATTTTCAAAAACCCAAACAACAAAAATAAAATATTAGTTTTTGGTTGTGATTTAATTGTATTCGAAATATTCGCGCAGGTAACCGATGACATGAAATGATTTATAAATTATCACCCCCCCCTTATCGACTACTCACTTTGGAGAAACAATTTGATAAGATTTATGTTTTCAATTGACGGTATATCGACGGGTGTTTGGAATATCACTTTATTTCAAAATTATTTTAGAAACCGACTTACCTCAAATTTTGCTTCAAGAATGCCCTCTATCAGAAAACCCACTCTTTTGAATGAAAATTCAATACTAATTCATATGAGAGAAGGCGTTGTTGAACCAAAACGTGTGAGGTAGGGCGTTATTCAGCCAAATTCTAAAATAGTATGTTTTTGAAAAATATTATGAAGTAAGCAGTTTTTCAAAAATATTTTGCATCAGGGTGATCTTCCACCCTTCTACCACCAAGTGTACAAATTCGATAATTATGCGTTGCTAAAAATTTGTGGTGTTGGAATCAAAATTTTTACCACGGCAGAAATGGTTAGCCAGTGTTGGAATGGCAATCAGCCACCGATATTAAATATTCGACCCCCTCGTAAAATTTTAAAACCGCCACTGAATAAACTTCCGATCTGCAGTCATCACAAAATACTTGTTAATCTCTTCAAGCCTCTGCAAATATTGTCACTTATCCCTTCCACTGTTTTCAATTCCCATGAGCCTGTCAAAAGTGGGTGATAATACTTTTGTCACATTTCGTGCACCCCTCGCCAGTGTTGCATCTCTCCCTTTATCGAATTTTTACTGCATTTATAAATATTTAATAATAAACTAATCTGGCAGTGTTTTTGTATTTGTAATTTATGTTGTGATTGTAGTTTTATATTTCGGTTACTGCGACTCCTTTTAAGTTTATTTGTATTTGTATTTATATTTGCGTTAGCTCCTCGCTTTTGGCTATTGTTAAGTTATTTTTAATAATCTCCGTGATTCGTATTTCATTTCTGTTGGTGGTGGGAGAATTGATGGCGTGTGAGCCAAGGCTTATGGTTTGTTCGTTCTTGTGTTTCACTGTTTAGACACGCCTAAGTACAGCCTAAGGCTTTTCAAATATTTGTAAAGGATACGCAAAAATCATGAACGGTTTTGAATTTGAATAGTGATTTTATTTCGAAGTGGTTGGTTGATGGAACTTTGGGGCGAATCATACTCTTCTGAATATGTTTTAATCTTTTAGGCTTTGAAGTTTCAAGTTATGGAAGTAAACTAATTGGGTTGTACTTTTGAAATTAAATTTATCGAAATTGCCTACAAGAGTCCCTGTGTGGTTCTTGTTCAATGGATCTAAAACAACTCACCTAACTTACAAAGAATGCTTATTGTTCATTAAGACGGAACTTTTATAAGGAGGGTTACCCTAAAATAACATACAAAGTCATAGGCCGTCTGGTTATTTTATTACTGGAGGAAGTTACAAATCTGCAAAACCAGAGCTCAACGTTGAAAAACACACTGAAATGCTAAACAGACAGTTTCTGCTGAACAATAATCAAACTGATATCTGTTGGACGCTTATCCTCCAGCAAGAGTCATAAGGAGACATTTCGTAAGGGGACGCCCATAAATTACGTGAGCCATTTTTTTTAATGTTTGACCCCCGCCCTCCCTCCGGTGAGATTTGGTTAGACCCCTCCCCCGATTAAGTGAGATTTACGCTAAGCATTTTCGATCGATGCAAGGATACTCGTGTATAGTTTCGATTGAAATAATCCAACACATGTCGTTTGTGGCTGCGGTGGTGCAAGAAGACTGTGTTTGGAAGTGTATACACGGCTAAAAATTTTAGCCTAAATTTTAAACCATTCGTCGGTTTAAGCACTTTTCTGAACGTTTTTGTAATAAATTCCAAACCGTTCAAATACCTGCATCAATTTTGAATTTATTGCGAATTAGATTTAAAACTGAACTGAAAAAAACGTCTAATATTACAAAAATATTTTTTTTTATTTCTTTCTGAAAGCTTTTTCAAGTCATTGAATTTTTGTCGTTACAGTTTTGTGTGCGCTGTAGCTTAGTGGGTAGAGCAGACGACTCTGAGGGGGGAGCGTCGGTTGGAGTCCTGCCAGCTGATACAAATGTTTTTTATGTTTTTTAATTAATTGTTAAGACATTTCTGGGTTAAAATTTAAACTCTTCTCTTTACGCTCATTTTCTCGAAACCTGGCACAATTTAAATGCTAACCCAAATTTGGTTTGGAAAAGTTTAAAATTTTTAACCGTGTACCCTCCATTCAAAAGAAGAAGCATTGGTTGAATCCTGATGGTAGATTCTTGTTAAAAAATATTGGTTTCATATTGGTTCATTAGTTCATATATTTTTAAGTTGACGTGAGATTTTCGACTACACCCCCGGTTTAAGTGAGGTTATGTGATATTTGGTTGGAGGCATCCCCCACCCCAGTTTAAGATCACATAATTTATTGATGTCCCCTAATCAAAATGATGAGATCCGGCATCACAATACTCAGGCGTTTGATCCGATCAAAGATACCTCGGCCAGATTTCGGCCTGTGAACCGCGTTATTAACATACTACGACCCAAGTAGCTGAAAAAAAAACGTTCTTCCCAGCTAGACTTGAGTAACTCTGGCTCAACTTCTATGACATTGTCCTAGGGTAAACTCTTAACTCTCAAATCCACCCAGGTAATTTATGTCCAAAAATTTTTTTTGACGACGCTTTGAGAAATTGGTTTTTAAAACAATTTTAAATTACATGTATTTTTTGTTTTCTCCCTTAAAGACGCCTTTTCCGAGAAATAAAATTTCTTCCACGCAGTGGGTAAACGGCGTTTACCATATTCTCATGCACAACTTCTACGCGAATGCTTACAACTTCTTTATAAATGTATGGATTTTGGTGATTTTTTTTTTTAATTTGTAGGTTATCGATTGTTGATTTTATATTGCAAAAATTTTTTTTTTTTGTAATTTTTATAGTTTCTTTTGAATAATATAAGATAATTAAGAAACGGTGTATTCCCCACAAAAATTCAAAAGATCATATCACGAGAAAAACGAATTTTAGAATATTGCCATGATTATACGAGTATATTGTTCTTCATACATTACATATCATATGAAACAAATATAAAAAAAAAAAATATTTTTTAAACACTGTAAGGGAAATGTCCGTAATGGGTTCAATACACTAATCGATTACCTACAATTTGAAAAAAAAAAATTACCCAAGTCCATAAATTTGTAAGGAAGTTGTGAGCATTTGCGTAAAAGTTGTTCATGAGAATATAAGAAATCCCCATTTACCGACTCTGGGGAAAAAAGTTTATCTCTCGGAAACGACGTCTTTAACAGAAAAAAACAAAAACACGTGTAATTTAAAATCGTTTCAAAATCAGTTTCTCAAAGTTTCGTCAAAAAATAAAATTTCGACAAAAATTGCCTGGGTGATTTGAGATGGAACCACCCAAATACTTCACTCTAAAACGGTAATCGTTGTTCTTAAACCTAAAAATTAAAATCAATTTGTTCACATATTATGTAAAAGAAAAAACTCACAATGACCCGCGCTATTTACAATAATCGATTCAAGCTGCGTAATTTTTATAATCGATGGATTAAAATCGATGTTTTGCCATTATTAAAATCGATTAAAAATTTATAATTAAAAGAAATAACCGATCAAAGTCAAAATCTATTATTTATTCACAACCCTAGTCTGTTGTCGAGTACGTCCTGAATGACGGCCTAATGTCTTTCAATCAGGCTTCGGGCTTAATGGGCATTATCATGCATAAATCTCGTACGGCATTGCACTTGCTGAAGTTTAAATCGCCAAACACGAGCTTTATGTCGAATGTTTGTTTGAAGCTCTCTGAGAAAGAATCCTCTTTTGCTAATAATTCGCACTTCATTAATTGCCGTTTCGCATTTATGTAATTGCGCAAATAAGCGGATGAGCCTTTATAAGTACCTTCGTAAGTTTTTACGGTTGTGTAATTGTACATATATACAAAAATATTCACATTTAATTAATTCGTTATTAAGTATCTTTTCTCACTACTTTCACCATTTAAGCTGAATGTAAAAATACAAATACGCAACATACTCCTCTCAATTGGTTGGGTCAGCTACATAAGTATTTAATGGCTAATCAGACATTCAAACAGACAGTTAAACAGACAACAACGTGTTGCCAATTGTCAGTGAAATGTCAGTTGTCGAGAAGTAACGGCATAATTACCACACTACGAAGTCACACGATTGATTTGTGGACTATGTTTGTAAGTTGAGGAGGGCGGGTCCGGTGCAGTTGGTTATAAAGTAGAGGAGGAGTTGATAGGCAACAACGAAAAATGCATTGGAAAGCCCAAGAATGTAGGTTTGAATGTTTGTTGTTGCTGTTGACTTATTCGTGGTATTGCTAGACTCTCGAACCTTCTACATTTGCCACCTCTGTTTGTTTGTTATGTAAGCTTGGCGGCTTTTCTGTCATTTACTTAAATGTATTTCATTTTCTTTTTTTTTTCGTTTCCCTTTCTCTTTGCTCAAGTGTATGGTGCGCCCTGTTTGCTTGTTATTGGCTTACTTCCTTTCCTTTTAAGCTTTTACCGCCATCAATAAGCGTCGCGATCGCCAATTACGACAATTGCAGCATTTACTACGATGTAAGAAGAAGCAGCCAAAATGGCCAACAAAAACAAAGCAAACATACTAAAATAGTTTAGAAGTGTTGCTATCCAATTCTGTGGCTATTAGTGATGTGGGTTTCCGAGCATTTAAGCAACAGTGCAAGCGGAATTTTGCTTCAAGCAAGCTAAGATATTTTGAGCATTTGCGGTTTTGTTGAATAACTAAATCCTAACCTTAAAGAAGGCATTGACTTCACTGTAGGATAATCAAGTGTGTGTCCTGTGTTAACTAAGACCGCAACCCTTACCTCTTTGGCTTAGATAATGATACATCTAATAAATTTTAGCGCATGTCGAAGGCTAAAACCAGACGCTGATCCTCAGACTTGATGGTTTACTGCAATTTTAGAGAGAACCGCGGTTTTGTGAGGACCCTCGCGTATAATAACATGGCTTAGCATCATACCATGAGCCCGTCGGTTCTTCAAAGCAACCGGTTTTCCGCGTTGACTTTGTTTTAACGTTTGAAAGTTTGCGCCGTGTTTCTAGCTTTTCTGTATTTCGAGCCTTCTTGTTGCTTTTGTCACGCTGCATTTGCACATTTTTCTTGTTTTGGTGGCTTTTGTTGTGTTGCTTTGTACTTGTTGGATTAGTATTTCAATTGATTTCTGTACCAATTATGGCAATTATCTACGTCCAATGCTTACATACCCAATTTCTTTCTTTCATTTGTTTCTTCGTTTCTCAACCAACAGTTTGAGTTAGCTTATACTGTTCGCTTGTTGTTAGTGTAATTAGTCACAAAGCTGTCATTGCTTAAATCTATGGAAGACTTTATTTCCAAGAGCCTTTTTCTTAATAAGCATAGGTAAGCAAAGTTCGATATTCTTACGTAGGGGGTAAAGTAGGGGGATAAAGTGGGTCGCAAAAGAAGTCCTAAGCCACTCGCGGGCAGTACACAGGTACGTTGTGGCTAGTATGCAAAGCAGTCGATCGGTTTGAATATCCATCGATTATGTGGTTCCAAGGATTGCAGAAACCCCAGTACCCTCAAGTTGAGGTCTTTCGGTACACAACCCAGATGACTTATTCGAGAAGGCCTTTTTATGATACCAGAACACCCTTCTAGATATTTTTGGAGCGAAAGTAGAGATTTCTTCAACTTCTACTCCTAGCAAACATCTTTTTGTGTAAGCCGAATTTCTCTGCGAACAAAAGAAAAAAACTTCGAAACATGTCATCCCATAGGAGGCTTGAGGCATGATTCTCCGAAGGTCTTTCATTGGTCTTTTAGGAGGAATGTGAAATGTCTCTCTCATTACTCTCCTGGGAGGTTTTCTAAAATTCTCCAAAACTCCCCCATTACTCGATTGCGATTCAAACACTCCATAATTTTTTTTTTTTTTTTGGGAGGTGAAAGGGAGTTTTTCTATTACCTAAGGCATACAATGCTGAAAGGGAGTATACAAAATTATATGGTAATACACAGAAGTATATGGAGTAATAAGGAGTAATCCAATACTCTTAAGAGAGTACTCTGGAATTAATAAAACGATGATCCCTGGTTCTACTGGGAAATTATTCTTTACTAATTGTCTCCACTTTATAGTTGGGCATAAAAAATTGAGAAAGACCGTTCTTCCAAAATATTTTTTAATAATATGATCTTTCACTAATCCCTCTGTGTACGCTATTGTACTGTATACACGGCTAAAAATATTAACCTAAATTGAAATTTTTTCTGGGCTACATATAGGTCCAAACCAAATTTGGTTTCAAATTTAAATTGTGCCAGTTTTCGAGCAAATGAGCGTGAAGAAAAGAATTTTAATTTTAAACCAGAAATGTCTTAACAATTAAAAAACATTTGTATCAGTTGGCAGGATTCGAACCGACCCTTCCCGCATCATAGTCGTCTGCTCTACCCACTGAGAAAAAATTCAATGACTTGAAACAGCTTTCAGAAATAAATGAAAAGAAATTAAAATAATTTTAGTCGGTTTTTTCAGTTCAGTTTTAAATCTAATTAACAATAAATTCAAAATTGGTGTAGGTTAATGAAAGGTTTGCAATTTATTACAAACAAGTTTAAAAAATTGCGTAAACCTACGAATGGTTTTGCAATTTAGGCTCAAATTTTTAGCCGTGTAGGCAATTGAGAAGTAGATGCGATGGCCATTGTAGTATTCGACCTGGGGGCAGGTACCCCTGCGAGTTAGGGGTACGGGTCGTAAGAGACGACTAAAATACGCAAAGGTAATGAGATGCAACTCGATGGTTGATCTACTGATATGATGCCTGTTAGCTCTCGTTCCTTACGAAAGGTGCATCGACATGACCTAGAAGGTTGCACTGGTAATACCAAATCGCTCCCGCGATAGTCGAGCAGTACCGCAAGGGAGTACCGGAGCGTACCGGGTTCAAATCAGGCCAAGTACTGTTAACTCGACAACACTCTCCAAAACCTTCGGGGTGTGTTTTTGCGTTACAAACAACAACAGAAACGTAGGTATATAGAACATTGAAAGGCTGAAGAAAATTGGACAACTGGCACACCCTATACATCAACAACTGTTCCATAAATCTTACCTTGAAGTCCTAAGTAAAGTTCGAACTCTATCAAATATAACACTTTGACTTCATGGGTTAATATATAGTTACATTCCAAGCTAATCAAATCAGAAAGTTATTCTCTACACGGTTAAAAAAACCTAACGGCTTCGTTGGCAGGCCATGTTGTACGAATGAAGGAAGATGGTCCGGCGCAGGAGGTATTCTTATCGGTACCCGCCCGTGAAAGCAGAAGAAGAGGTAGACCAGCACTCGGATGGAAAGACCAAGTGGAGACCGATTTTCGAGCCCTTGGTGTTTCCAATTGGAGCCTATGTTGTACGGCCAAAATCGTTTAGACGGTTAACCGCCATTCAACGAAGAAGGTTGAAATTTGGTCTCAAACTGGAAAAATTTTAGACTGCATACATGAGCAAACCAAATTTGATTTCAAATTTAAATTTGTTCAAACCTTTGAGAAAGTGATTGTGATTAAAACGGTTTAAATTTTAGACCAGAAATGTTTACACAAACAACTAAAAAAAATTTCTTATTTACCCACTGATGGTTATTGAAATTTTATTTGAACGTGTTTTAATCAATAAATTGTCAATAAAACAAAATATTTCACACAAATAACAAAAACCAAAATGAATCTCAAAGCTGTAGTTTATTCAAAGTAATTCTAAACTAAAGTTAGGTGCACCAGATGTTACATTAAAACCAATTATAACCTTTTCGGTATTCGGGGGTTCAAGGCGGCATTGCCTTCTTTTGAGAAAAAGTCAGGGACTTGAAATTAGACCTGTTAAGTAATGATTAATAATTATAATGATTACCGCTTTGATTGATTATTTTTTCCAAAAGCATGTAAATGATTGATTACCTATTGTTTTCGGGCTTTAATGAATCTTTTAAAAAACAATCATGATTTTTTATGATTTAAAAAAAAATCAAGAAAAATCAAAAATAATTAAAAACAATAGACATTTTTTTGGTTAGTTTTGATAACTGTTTTTGATTTTTTCAACTTTTTTTCAAAAAAACATCAAAAATAATGAAAAACAATCAACAGTTTTTTTGATTACTTTTTATTTATTTATTTTTTTAAATAATATTTTATTTATTTTTTTTTCCAATTATTATTAATTAGTAATTTCCGATTTCTGAAAGCAATTCAAATAATCATTTATGATTGAAAAAGATATTTAATCAACTGATTACTCAATTCTAATGGAAATTTAACAGGTCTGTTTGAAATATATTTCAGAACTGAACAAAATTTGAAATTTACCAAACAAGAGTTTGTAAAATTGTTTAAGCCAATGATTGGTTTAAATTGAATCCCAATTTTTAACAGTGTATTCTTAAGTTATTAAGTGCAGTCTGTGGCTTGTCTTAGGGCACTATTGATGTTCCCAACTATTCACATTACTAACTGAGTTAATTAATTTCTTCATCACCTACCTCTCATTAACTCTCAAATAAATTTTCTTCTCAGGCGTTGTGGGTAATTCATGTAATTCCATAATAGTTTTGTGGTTTTTCTGTCTTGTTTTCATCTACAATTTCTTTCATCTAATCAAAATAATTTTTTCCGCATTGTCAACTTTGTCAACGCTTAGTATGTTTGTTGTTGTTACAAGTGTCAGCGGTCTGCGTCTGTTTGTCAGGTGTGAACCCAAATTGCGCTACCTGTCAGTCAACAAGTTTGGTAAATGCGCAATGCCAGATGAATTGTGGTGTAGCTTGATCGCCGGATCGCTTTAAGTGCCTCAATTTACAAACAACCCGGGTGATGAATTTTTTATTTTTGAATGAAATTTTATTTTTAACTATTTTATTACTAGAACTTGCTCTAACATATGACAGCAAGCAATTAGTGAGTTGCTGGTGAGGGGAAGTGTGTGGTGCTCATCAGTCTGGCCAATTATCTTGGAGATAGCGGTGCATTTAATTTCATTGTTAGGCTTTCATATCTATTGGCCTGTGAGTGTATTTGGCCCAGTTTACCCGAATTCTATTTATTAAACCATAATTAATTAAATCATAGATAGGTGCGGCTTAGTTAAGTAAATATTTATAATAGATAAAAAGTTCGTCGAATAGCAGTCACAGTGAAAAGAGAGGGAGCTATAGTGCGCCTTTCCACCAAATGAAAAATGGCTGCTGCTTCGCGCCTGCCTTAGCCCAAATTACTCTTATTATAAATGTTTTTAACATAACTCTGCAAAAGAAGGTATTTGCATACCTAATCGGTTTCCCACTTTATACAGCGAAATCTATTTTAAATTTGCGCACTTCTCAAAGACGATGAATAGGGGTACGATGTTTCCCGCTATGCCACTTAAAATGGCCACATTTAATAGAATTGAGGACCTCTGAGGGTCGATGACAATACAATAATTTAATAAGTTCATAGTTTTAGCCAGTGTGCAGAGCGTGGAGCCGCCTTTCCCACTTTAAACGTTCGTATTTAATTTAAACGTTATAGACTTATCAATGGCCGATGTAATTCTGTTTGTTTTAAACCATCTCACAAAATATCACAAACGTAATAAGAATCATTACAAAGTTACGCAGAGGCAATTGTGATTTATGTGAAATTCTTTTGTTAATATTTTGCGTTTATGAAAATCTGTTATCCATAATAGTTGATATTTTATTTAAATAATTATTTTATTCTATTGTTTGTTTTCAACTTGATATCATTTTATGCAATTTATTTTAATATATTTTTTTTAATTTTACTCTATTTTCGCTTGTTTTATTATTTTCATTTCAGGTACCATCTTTTAATTTAATTTTTTATATATTATTTAGTTTTAATTTATTTTACTTTTTTATTATATTTTTTTACTAAATTAATTTTATTTTGCCTCCATTTTCTTTCAGCCTTTAATGGTATTATATGTACCCATTATATACATTACCAGTCTAACTGTGTTGTTGGTAGACCCATTATACCCAGGTGCCAAGGACGTAAGTACAGTTGTGTTCACTATAATAGTATTGAAATTAAATTGTATAACGTTCGACGAAATAAAAAAACAGATGTGTTTTCAAAAATTTTCATTTAAAATATAGCGAATTCCACAACAGAAACCACATAAAAGGAAATTTAAAAGTTTACACAAAGTTCATGAAAGTTAATTCAACTTTTAAAAATTTACATTAAAATTTCAATATTTTTTTGCAAAAAATTTTTGAGTACGCAGTTTTATAGCTCATTCAATTTTAGCACAATAATGTGCAAGTTAGCAGTATTTCAAAATTTCCACTGAATTTTTTTGTCAAGGATGTTGGGTATTTTTTTTCATACAAAATTAATTTTTCTTAAGAAAAACATTCTGAAAATTCAGGGAAATTTTTGAGCGAGTTCTAACTTGCACAATGTGATACTAAAATTTATTGTTCTACAAAACTGCATACTCAAAATTTTTTCGAAACTCTGCCATTTTTTAAAAGTTTAATTGACTTTCCTGAACTTTGTGTAAACTTTGAAATTTCTTTTTATGTGGTTTCTGTTATGGTATTCGCTATGTTTTGAATGAAAATCACAGCTACTTCTTATTTCGTAGAACGATATACATTTTAATTTCACTACTATTATATTGAACACAGCTACATGCATTTTATGCTGTTATAATAATTTTGAGCGACATCATCCAAAAAGATTAAGGCTGATTCAAAATGTCGGTTTTGTTGAATATTTTTTAAACCTGCCCATAAGGATGCCTTTCGATACTACTAGCAGGGAAAAAGGGAGCTTCCCACTGAGTTAGGATAAACAATTGGTGAAGGCCAGCTAGTGAGTGGATGAGCACTCCTTTGAGTAATTCTGAATTCTTACTATGGGTTGAAGTGGCTGCCGCAAGGGCATACTTAAGCCAGTATCAGAAGGCCCTTTGTGATATTCTTACTATAAGTATTACACTATTCGTGGAAGAGAAACATAAAAAAGACTAAGCTTTTCTACTTTCTACAAAGTTTTTCCACATCTCTATCATGTTCCCAATACATATAAAAGGCCACACCATTGTACGAAGGAAGCGCTTCTTTTTTAAACTGATTTTTTGTAGGTATAGATACGTATTAGAGATGCTAATCCCGGTGCCGAAAATATCGGGATTTCTTTCTTACGATTCCGGCACTTAGGATTTGGAAATATGTTACTCAAAACCTAATATGGGCGATTTATTTCCATATATTGATATGCAGTATTTATAAATATTTTAATTTTCTTTGTAAACTGAGACTTTCTAGCCACTAGCCACAGACTGTTGATCTAACGCTTCCAATGAAATTTTTAAATTTATTTACTCATTAGTCGATTTTTATTTAATTGTTAACAGTAGTTTTGAACTTAACAAAAGTGCAGTTTATCACGTCGATTTTAAAACTCACTAAGTTCCCTCAACAATTGGTTTCAAAAATTCAAATCATTACAAAGAAAACTTAGGCTACCAAATGGGTTTGCCTTGTTACTAGTAACAATGAAATAATTTTCGTTTTAAATGAAAAGACGTATTAAAATGCAAAATTTTTTGATTTGCCTCAAAGTAAGATAGTTTCTAAAACATTGAAAAATGATATCCCGAAAATCAGGGACGTAACGGTTAATAGAAATGAGGTAAATGACGTATTAACATTGATCAATGGTTATAATTAACCATTAGAGTTGGGCGATTTCGTTCATTTGAATGAACAAACGAGCTACTTCTTTTTTCAAACGTGAACTAGGTCGATCACTTCGTTCAGTCGTTCGAACATTCAATCAAAAAGCAATGAACGCATCGAGCATCGAATAGTAGGAAGAAAGCAAAACATCGCATACTATCAATTCTAGGGTAAGCAACTTAGGAAACAAAAGAAAAAGCGTGGACACATATCTGTGGAAAAAAGTACAAACAGCCAAAGTAATGTTTTAAAATGTTTTAGGAGAGCGTTTTGAAAATTCAAATTGTTCCCGAAATCAGGGATTTGAGAACAACTTGAAATGATTACCCTAAATGTAAGTAAATAAGTGGTATTTTAGGTTGTAATTTGATTTCCAAAATAAAATTAATATTTTTAGGAGATACATTGAATCTACTTTTCTCTACCAAAATTGAGTTAAGTTGCTACTGCAAATTCGAGAGAGCCGATAACCGAAATTGGCTGTTTGGTTTTCGGCTAACAGAATCTTCATTTTTGTAGCAAAATACATGAATACATCTTATTAGGGAGATATGGTAGTAAATCATTGTTGACTTAATTCTTCTACACAACTCGATTAACCAATATCATGAGAAATTTTTTTTCAGTTAAAAATAACCATTATCACAATTCTTTTTTTTTTGTCATTTGTGACTAGATGTACAGATTTTTTTGGATAGTTGTGAATTCTTTATAAGTAAGTCTGTAGAGCACTTCATATACTTACATATATTAAATAATAACTTTGTCCTGAAAAGGTATGTTTCCATAATAACTTCGAAATATAATATAAAAAATGACAAAAAAGAATCTTGATAATGGTTAATCTTAACTAAAAAAATTGTTTTCATTGATACTGGTTATGGCGACTAAAAAAAAATACTTCTCAATGTTTACAAATTCCTAAAATAGTATAAAGGTAATTTCTGCGTTACCTTTTTGCTCAAAAAATAAAGTAAAATAGTAAAAAGTGTTTTCAGCGACTGCCGAAAAGACCGGGATTGTTTACATCTAAAAAATTGGCATCCCTAAGACGTATGTATATATATTTATAATTCTATATAAAAACAAAAGAACTATGTTCGTACATAAGTTTAATAATATTTCCGTTCACTGAGGCAGTACTTCATCTTTTCACAGTTGCTTCCTGCTGGAAATATCCACAGCTACTGCCAATAGCAATAGAAATAAACAATAATTGCTGTGGAGTAGTCGAAAGTGAGAAGGTGGGCACGGAAGTCCTACACAGGGTGGCTCATAGAAAACGAATAGTTTTACTCAACAAATTACAGAACACAGTCAACGCATTTGACTTTGAGTAAGAGAACACCTCGAAATGCACGACAACTTGAACGATTTGCCATGAAAGATCGATATTATCGACATCAAGCAAGTCATTCATTAGATGTAGGCAACTTGAAAGCACTTGAAAAGAGGTTAACAGGTTGCGCTCTGTTGAAGTCAGACAAGGCCGCCATTAAGCAAAATTGTTTGAAATATGAATCGAATAATTCCAATTTTTCAAATAAACCACTAAATGAACCACCCGTTTCATGCTCACTTTTCTATTGAAACATTGCATTATTGTACATTGCGCATTGGCAGCTGCTTTTATGCAGACACAAATATTTAGTGAAGTTTACAGCATTTCTACGCCATGCCGAACAGCAAGATTTTATTGTTTTAGAAACTTGTGGAAAATCAAATAAAAAACACAAAGCACAAATGTCGGCAAAGAAAATGTGCTTCCTTCTGGTTGCAATAGGAAGCTAAGGTAGCTCAGATGTTTATTGTTATATTATCTGCTATGGATCCCAGTGCTGGCATTGGCGGAGCTTTTCCATTGCACACGTGAAGATGTTGTGATGAAGCATGGAGCGCGCTGGAGTTTCTGTGTTGATTGTTTGCCTATGGCACATGTGTGGCGGTTGTTTGCTATCCGCACGTACCATGTTCTTATGCGGTTCACTATGTTATACCCAGTTGTGCGTGTCGTTTACGGAACTACATGTATTTCCACTCCCTTAAAATAACCCGTTTTTCAGTTTTCGCGTACGTTTACTTACTCATCCATTTGTACTCCCATCTATCCCTGTTGTTGTTGTTGTAGTAACGACAAAAACACTCCCCGAAGGTTTTGGAGAGTGTTGTCGAATTAACAGTCCTTGGCCGGATTTGAATCCGGTACGCTCCGGCACTCCCTTGCGGTACTGCCCGACTGTCGTGGTAGCGATTTATGACCAGTGAAACCTTCTAGGTCATGTCACCCCTCCTTCCGTAAGGAAGGATAAGATGGGTAATGAGAGGTGAGAGGCATCATATCCGTAGATCAACCATCGAGTTGCACGTCATTACCTTTGTGCATATAAGTCGCCTCTTATGACCGGTATGCCTACCTCGGGCATATTCTAAACCCCTAACCCTCCTTCTGTTCTCTTGCTAGTTTATTCTATTGTATGCTAGTAAACCCGCCTCGCTTCGCTGCGTCTCAGAACTAATAATAGAATGAGCCCGATTTTATTCATTATACCCAATACCAGATAAGATATGGAACTTAATAACATCGTTGATTGCAGCTCTCACTGGCACCTTTCGTTTGATACCCATATTGTACTAACACATTTTTGACCATCCTGGTCCACATATCTGTCAATATCTCGAAAAGTGGTCTAGCTTTCGGAACAAGTGATATCTTAAATTTTAACTTAAACATCTAGAAATGCAACGTTAAAAGTTCCATTCAATTATATTCAGCACTTTTAAAGTGATTCGCGATCAAACATGCAGACAGACAGATACAAATTCTAAAAACTGTTGATTAGACTTCTATTGGCTTAATAATGATGCATGTTCAGCAGTGCAGCGAAGAAAACTTCGACTTTAACTTAGTTATGTTAAGAATTGCATTATTACAGCCAAGATTCGCGCTCGCCTCTGGGTGACTAAAAACGTTTGTGTAAAGGCACAAGGTAAGCTGGACGCCAAAAAGCTGCAATCGCAACAGACAGCCATTTATTTTGCAACTCGACTCTCACACCAGCTCTCTGAGAGCGCAACTGATTTTATTGGGATAGGCGAGCAGTGAGAGCATATGTCGGCGGATACAAAAAAAAACCCTGGGTACGACGAAGAATACAGCGCTGCAAGGGATAGGAAGGACGCTGCCATAAGGTAAGTTGTTGAAGAAGGAAGCGAGACGCTTTTTCCGTAAGTAAAAAAGAGAGGCAGAAAGGAGTGAATGCAATGGGCTTGAACTACTAGCCAGCAAAGAGCAGGAACAGCAAAGACAGTGCTTTTCTTACTTGTTCGTAAAAAAATCGTTTTATAAACAAAACTCGAATTTTCACAAATAGATTTATCTAAACAAAAAGAATCGATTATCGAGGAATCAATTTTTCTGACAGGATCTCGCATCGCTATATCGAGCACCCTGAGGTAGATTGGTGAGATGGGGTTTGCTAAGACTTAGAACGATAGTTATCCGTGCAAGTGGGTATATAATGTTCAATTTGCTTCTTGATTATGCCGTTCTGTATGTTTTTCTGTTATTGTTTATTCATTGTGTTCAATTGTTTTGTGCTTCTTATAACTTTTCCCCCTTTTAAAGCATAAGAGCACGCCTGTGCATATTTGTTTAGGTGCCCTTTTATTGAAGCTAAATATAAAAAAAAAATATAAAAAACGCATTTTCAATGTTTGGTTTACGACCGCCAGACAGATATTTTTGTTGCCACCATTTTCACTACCGTTGCAATTGCTGCTGTTGTAATACAAGTATAAAACAACCTACAACACCTTATATATTTCACGATTTACCTCAGCCACATGCTGTATATTGCGATCAAATATTGCTCCTCGATACTTATTAAATCAATGCGGTAGCTAAAAATAAACAAATAGTTGCATCTCATTTTTCCATTTCCAATGTATTACAATACTCAGAGCTAATAACCCAATAAACAATGAAGTAAGCTAGTTTATTGAACAATATTTTCCAAACGTTGAAATCAATGTTTTTCAAACAAGTTTGTAACTTAAAATTTCACAAACATTTAAATATGTTTTCGCAATTGTATGGTAGCTTTGGGGAATAAACTTTCTGCGAGGTAAACAGTTTGGCAGTTTTCAAAAATAATGCTAAATAATTTACCTACATAATGGATTTATATGAACCTCATTATATAACCGACTTGGTGCAGCGGTAGTGTTGCCGGCCTACCGCACCGAAAAGCTCAAGATTCGAGTACTGGGACAGGTAACATCAGAAGTGGTTTGAAAAAGGTTTATCAAAATGGGGTCCGAGGGTATTTCTGACATGAAAGGCTTCTTAGCAAAAATGGATCTGCTTTGATTCGCAGATGCCGTTCAGAGTCGGCAGAAACAGTAGCTCCCGCCAATTTGTATAAAAAAATTGAAAGCAGCACGCCACATATTGGTAAAAAATCTCGCGCTGAATATTAAAAAAAATTTATTTTATTATACTTGAATTTAAAAAAAAAAAACTGAACTGAAACATATTTGAAAATAATTATAATAATTTATTTAGTAAAAAAAGTTGATGAAATTTTCGGGATTCGAACCAGCAACCTTCGGAGCAAAGGTCTAGTACATATTCATTAGGCTACTGGCCCGTGTTCACCGTCGTTGCTTAAACTGGAGTTTTATCAATCAGTTTTCAACAAAGCCTTACTGTTAAAACGTTAATTAAAAATTGTTTCCCAACCCTCACTTCCAATTGTTTAAAAAGGGATCACTTTCGTTGATTCGATAATTTTTTCCAAACGAAAAGCTTGCTATAGTAAGTTTATCGTCAGCTTATAGTAAACGTATTTTGCTTATTGGGAAGAAATGGGGTTGCGCCTATTGTTGTTGTATTGGATATTGCGCAAGTTGAGGTTCAATTAATATCGTTGTTGTTGTTGTTGTTGTAACGACAAAAACACTCCCCGAAGGTTTGGGGAGTGCTGTCGAACTGACAGTCCTTGGCCGGATATGAATCCGGTACGCTCCGGTACTCCCTTGCGGTACTGCCCGACTGTCGTGGTAGCGATTTATGACCAGTGGAACCTTCTAGGTCATGTCACCCCTCCTTCCGTAAGGAAGGAGAGATGGGTAATGAGAGGTGAGAGGCATCATATCCGTAGATCAACCATCGAGTTGCACGTCATTACCTTTGTGCATATTAGTCGCCTCTTACGACCGGTATGCCTACCTCGGGCATATTCTAAACCCCTAACCCGCAGGGCAAAATTAATATCGTCGTTGGTAGTGCTGCCAGTGCACATAATTTTCATACCTTTCATGAACATAAAATCGTATTATAACTTTGTTCCGATGTTTGTAAGTATGAGAAGAAGAAGAGATACACCCACCAATAAATATACCGAAGTGATCAGGGCCATGTCCGTCGGTACGTCCATTTTGTATTAAATTAATCATTTGTCGGAACCAACGAGATAAGACCAATACAACGCATAGCTCCCATACAATCGATTGTTCCGATAAACGGGTTTTGGCCTATTGCAATTAAAAAGCTAGGAATGCAAAATTTTGCAGATTTTGTTACTAATATACACGTAATGTGCACGGTTAAAAATTTAAAAATTTTAATTTTAAACCGGAAATTGATAACAATTAAAAAACATAAAAAAACATTTATATCAATTAACAGGATTCGAACCGACGCTCCCGCATTAGAGTCGTCTGCTCTACCCAATGAGCTACGGCGCACACGAAAGTGTAATGACAAAAATTCAATGACCCGTAGAAGCTTTCAGAAATAAATGAAATGAAATAAAAAAAAATTTTAGAAGTCTTTTTCAGTTCAGTTTTAAATCTAGTTCCAACAACTTGCTTAAACACCATGTTTGTAAATTAAAAGAATTCATAATAGCCTGAAACTCTACCACTTTCGCAACCGAAAGGAGCTTGTTTCCTCTCTCCTCTAAAAGTGGACCTTTTTTTTGCACTTCTTACTAGGTACTTAATTGTAAAGCTTTGCCTTTAATGGCAACAAATCCGACAAGTTTTTGAGATCGTCAAGAGTGCTACCAATCAGAAGATATGAAAGTCATGCAAGAGTTTGCGTGCGTAAGTAGCAAAAATTTATAATAATAGTTGTACGAGTATGGGAAAAATATGACAGCATGAATACAACATAAAAAACAACCAACAAATTTAAACTTTAAAGATACTGAACCTAAAAAAATGTAAGTACAATAGTTGAGGAAGTTGGCAAAATTGCGTAGGCCCAGCAGGTTTTATTTCAGCCACACTTGACAACAACAAAATAAGATCAACACTTCACTCACTGGCTTGTGTATTGATTTTTGTTAGTATAATAATAACAAGTAATAAAGAATAAAAATATGTATATATTGAGAGGCACAACTGTTCTAATTCCGAAGGTTGTTGATTTACGGCCTGTACATTTTCAAGTATTCATGAAACGAGCTCAAGGCCCAGAATAATAATTTTTCACTTTTTAATTTTTATGAAAATAATTATTGCTTTTTATTTTTTTAATAATCATTTTTTAATTAATTATTAAAAGTTGTTTTAATTGAATTGAGTAGGAAAAATTTTTATGGACAAAAATAAATAAAGTAAAATAAAACAAATTAAAATAAAATAAAATAAACTGAAATAAAATAAAATTTAATGAAATGAAATAAAATAATATAAAATAAAATAAAATAAAATGGAATGAAATAAAATAAACTAAAAAAAAATAAAATAAAATGAAATAAAGCAAAATAAAGTTAAATAATATAAAATAAAATGGAATTAATTAAATTAAATTAAATCAAAATATTCATGAAACGAGTTCAAGGCCAAGAATAATAATTTTTCACTTTTTGAATTTTTATGAAAATTATTATTGTTTTTATTTATTAATAATCATTTTAATTATTTATTAAAAGTTTTTTGATTGAATAGAGTAGGAAAAACAAAAATAAAAAAAAAATAAAATTAAAAAAAAATTAAAAAAAAATACAAAATAAAATAAAATGAAATAAAATAAAATGAAATAAAATAAAATTAAATAAAATAAAATCAAATAAAATAAAATAAAACAAAATTAAAAACAGTAGAATAAAATAAAATGAAAAAAAAAAAATAAAATAAACCAAAATATAAAAATTAATAGAATAAAATAAATAAAATAAAGTAAGATAAAATAAAATAAAATAAAATAATATAAAATAAAGTAAAATAAAGATAAACAAAATAGCATAAAATAAAATAAAATAAATTTAAAAAAAACAAAAATTAAAAGATACAATAATATAAAATAAAAGAAAATAGAGATAAAATAAAAAAGTAAAACAACTAAATATATAAAAATAAAAATTAAAATTGTACTATTAAATTTAGAAGGGCTTTCCCTAATCGAAAATAAAATGCTCGAACTAAAGCTTTGGCTTCCGGTAGCTCTTTCATATCATTCGAAAGTATTTCTGTATTGGCATATGTTATTCCAAGTCGGCTCAATATTGTGTATCCATCCAACCTCATGTTTATATGTGATTATGTGATCGCAAAATATCTACAACGTCGAATATGGAACACCATCACACTATAAAATAATCTACATCGTAGAGCCTTTCAGATGATGACATTGGCTCGATGTGGCTTAACTAAAAGTGGTTTAACAGCTTAGCTGACTTCTCGACTGGGTTAAGTGTACTTTAAGTCGTTTGCCCTGCAATGTCCGTCTTTTGCTACTTTTTTTTGCCTGTCAATGGTTGAATTTAGATTTTTTCTCTCTTTTTATATATTCTATTTTGTTGTTGTTAATTTCTTTGTTGTTATATTAAATATGCGTTCATTAAAGTCATTTAAGTGAGATTACAGTGTTTGAGTATTGCAACAAAATGCCAGAACATGTCGTAATTCTGTTATCGCATACGAAAAAAAGTGATAAAAAACAAACGATCAAAGTAAAAAAAACATAAAAAAGAAGAAAAAAGAAAATAAAAAAACAGTTCATGAAACCATAAAAACAAAATAATTTAAAACAAAAAACCACAAACTGGTAGTGGTAACGTGTACACTACACGCCTCATAGCGACGCTCACACGCCCAGTCTACCATTGACTAGTCAAACTGCAGCAGCGAAAACCTCAACACACCCCAGCTCCTGTTATAAGGTACAAAAAATTAGTGATGAGTGTTTTAGAAAAAGTATCGATATCACCTATTTACTCCGCCAAAGTATTGATGCTAATGCTCATACTTACTTAAAAGTATCGAACTTACTTACACCTGGATATTCTTTCGGTTTTGGATCAACCTGGTTTTTGATCGGACCGTTTTGTTTAATTACATATTTTATAAAATAAATAAAATAAAATATAAAATGAAATAAAATAAAATAAAATTAAACCAAATAAAATAAAATATTAAATAAAATCAAATCGAACCAAATTATAGACTAAACCATTTTACCACCTTTAACCCAAAGGATACACCGCGTTATCCCTAAAACGTATGGTATGCCTTGTAACAAGCTCGTTATACTACCGTAATGGATCTTAAAATTGTTTCGCTTATATGTGGGCGGTGCACGCCCATTTTACAAATATTTGCAGTATTAGCTAACAGAATGATGACGTCTACATAGGTCCAAAATTTTACTATTTTAGCTGCTTCTGCCACTTAACCTTAAAAAATGTAAATACATGGGTTTTTCGCGTGGAATTTATCAGCCGGCTTCCTATACAATTAAAAATTATAGTCTTGAGCAAGTGTATGATTTTGTTCACCTGGGGGTTACTATGGACTATAAACTCAGTTTGAACCGCCATATTAACACAACAGTCAATAAGGCTAGAGGTGTCATAGCATTCATGTAGATCGCCTAGCATCAGTTCAAAAACAATTTTTACTATTTGCCTTAAGAGATTTTCATTGGGATCCCTTGTACAATCTGCCACCCTATACGAATCGTTTAAAACTCATTAATCTACACACACTTTCTAGTCGTAGGGAAATGCTTGGAATTGTTTTTATGATTAAATTGCTAAATGGTTCACTCTCCAGCCCATTTTTTCTAAGTGAAGTGAACTTAAATGTACATACTGTCTCGTCCTTCAAGGTATTTTAAACCTCTAGTCTTAAAACAGTGCCGAACCAATTTTTAGTTAAATGAGCCTTTTCGCTGTTTGTGTCAAGAATATAACTCTCTTTCTGGTAGATTTGATATTTCAGACTCGATTTTCAGCATAAAAAAATCAATTCTTTCTATCCTAAATACATAGCTACTAATTTTTTCATATTCTTTGAATTCTATATTAACTTCTAACAATAAGTATATTCTGTTAACTAATTATTTCTTAACTAGCTGGACCCGTGCGCTCCTTGCAAAATAAAAAAAAAAACAAAATGGTTTGAAACCTTTTGTTAGTCCAGGTCCAGGATTTTTCAAACCTTTTTCTCAAATTATAAAAAAATATTTTCAGATACACTTGTGAAACCACAAAAAATGGTAATTCTATACGACAGCACGTAACTGCTAATATAGGTCCAAAAATCTCGGGAAAGGTATCAAACGACGCGTTTTGATCTCTGTATCAATAATCCGAAAGCGGAAATTAAATAATTAGTTTCAGTGAAAAGTTATTAGTAAAAAACCCAAAAATTGCCTAGGTCCGATCCCAAATAGGGGACTTGATCCAAGGTATTTATGTGCACAACACCTTTCTGCGTAGGCTTCAAAAAAATAACCTTAGCCGGTACAACACCGGCTATGCGCTCCACAATATTTCTGCACAGAACACATTTCTGCACTTTTCGGTACACCCTAATCTGTGATTACAACAACCACATGAAAATGACAGAAAAATTTCAACTTTAATTGCAAATATCTCTGAACAGACATAAAATATTGAATTTCCGCTTTCGGATTATTGATACGAAGGTTAAAACCCGTCGTTTGATACCTTTCCCGATATTTTTGGACCTATATTAGCAGTTACGTGCTGTCGTATAGAATTACCCAAAAAATTATACAAATATGCGCAAACAACTATTTGAAATTCCACCACTTATATTACATTCACATTGAGCCATAAACTTGAGTTGATTGCCAACATCAATATGAATTAACTCAAAAAATGTCCCTTTAACTCGAGTTTATGACCCAGTGTGGACGCAGTCTTATTCACTTATTTTAGCAATGTTCAAGTGTAGATGGCGCGCTCGCCTTTAATTATTCTAGCACTGTTCAGTCTTACTATTCAACTGTAGATGTCGCGAGGCATATGAATGTCACAGTCACAATAGCGTTGCAGTACAAATTGACTTTTTTGTGCATTCACAATCGTTTATTTTAAAGAATTTATTTTTATAAAATACGCTTAAACAAAAGAACTCCGCTAATTAAAACATGGTTTCGCATGTAGAGCTAACCCCCACCTTTAAAACGATACCTTATTTATTAATATTGGTTCCAAATGAGAGCAGAAAATTAGGAAATAACACAAAAAGACCTTACAGAAATAATATATATGATGTATAATCTATCATATATGTACTTTACTTAGCTGAGGAGGTTTTCTCTGTAGCTGAGCAGTTTTAGATCTCGACGATTAACAAACCAAAGCCTTTCAACGACTCGGCACGAACGAATAATCCGCGCGTTATGCGGATGCGCCCCTTGCGCCGGTGGGGCGGGATATGGGGGGTAATCCGTTTGGGAATTATTATTATATATCTAAACGTTTACTAAAGGCATGGCTCAATCGATTTAACTATTCTTTGATATGGGAAACTCTATATCTAAATAACTGAATTTATGCCGTTACATACCTAGTTGTATGGATAAAATTATAATATCCTCTCTAATAATGCAGCTGGGTATAAAAAGAGTCATAAAGTCATTGTTGGCCTTATTACAGTAACGATAACTGGCAAATAATCGATACTTTACTCAGAACTTATTATGCAGCATCGATTATTTTCATAAAAAGCATCGATACGGCTCACACATCACTCATGTCGTCCCATCACTAACAAGCGCGCACCGAGCACGATAAGCTCTTACCGGCTTTTGCTTGTTCCAAACATTCATCCATCTCAATTGCGTGCAGCCTCAGCCAGCGAGCGAACGATTTTAGTTTTATGCACTTTTTCATGTGTTCGCATCATTACCATCAACATCTCAAGCACTCTTTGCTCATACTCGTACTCCATGTAGCAACAACACAGCACTTCGATCGGCAATTTGCCCATCAATCCATCTCGATCTGCTCGATTTGTTTACGTTCATTTCAGGCAACGAGCCATCAAACATTAACCAGCACATTGTGTTGTTTCGCTTTGTTTTTGTTGTTGTTGTTGTTGTATGTATGTACAAAACATCCTCGCTTCAAGTGCAACAACATGTGCAACTGACTTTCCTCTGGCACCACACCAGCACCCAGTAATTTTATGTTTCCAACTATTTATTTTACGAGGCGACTGACTCTTGTTGCACGTTTTCTTAGGCATTTTTATTTAAATAAAAAAAAAGGTAAAAACCGACTTTAAACTCTTTACTAAACAAGTGATTGAAATGAAGCAACCAAAAGCAAAAAGCGACACAAGTGCAGGATGGGAAGGAAGCAACCAACAGTGGACTGTGTAAAATGTGAAGGTGAACGAACGTCTTCTTTTGCCTCACAATCAGTCGCTCTGAACTGTCAATCTATTTTTAGTAAATCATATGGGATCACTATGAGATCTTATGATCGGACAATCTTACACGCTTGCTTGCTGCCAGATCAGACGTTGTGATAAAATTGGTTGATTGGGGATGGCGACGATCGATGGACGTTGCTTTTTGACGGTTGGTGGTGGAAGGAGTTGCGTTATGATAATGTCATGTGAAAACAAAAAAACAAGCGGCTAAACAGTTTATAAAATATTCCAGAGCTAGTAAGTGGAAAATTATACATGTTTGAGGGTTTCTAAACTGTACGACAAAATATTGCAGTGAGGCGGATGAATAGTAACACCGATAATAATGACAGTTAAGTAATTCAACAGAGAATCACGCATGCCAACAAGTGCTGCTGAGTAACAGCCCAACCTAATATAAACGCACTCCGGCAATTTTCTATCAAAAATGTTTCATGCACATACAAATTATATGAGAGCACCCTATACTATGCGAGCCACTCACGCACGCAAAATTTATTTCGGTTAGAACCAAAAAAGTTGTTTATTTTCGTGCGGTGAAAAATGCTGTGCGGCTATATTAGGCTGGGCTATAAGCAACTGAGATTTAAAATCCTCTCTCGACGATCAAAGATCACGGTCTATAAGTCTCTCATCACACCTGTCCTGATGTACGGCTCGGAATCATCGACAGTGTTGAAAAAAGATGGACATCCAGGAGAAATGTTCTTAGAAAAATTTATGGGACTCCTACCTATGCTATCAACGTAAATTTAACGATGAGCATCAGGAACTATCGAAGAAAGCTTCGCGGCGTCTGAAAACATATTACAGATTAAGCTATATTTTAATCGATACAATCAATGAACCAAATGTATAGATAGAAATGAGACACACATATTTTGTGTTGATTTTAAGTCGTATAGGAGTGATAAAATCTTCTACCAAAATGCTGAAATTATCCACACAAACAATCACACCCCATGCTTTTACAACTTTCAGAGCGCTACCATTCAGATCCCTTAAGATACTCAGCTAAAATTTAGTTTGCATTCGAGGTGTCACCCCTCTTTTCCGAAAACACTTTACTTTGTTGAGTATGGTTCCAATTTTCGCTGTGCTACTTTGAATATTTCTAAAGTTCTCAGAATGAAAAAATTATTTTCTATTATTTTCCCATATTTTATTGAGGTGCTGGAGTTTAATCACATATAACTCCTTTCCGAGTTTCAGGTATTTACAGTGAAATAATCGATTTGTATGGGAGGTGCCACGCCCCTTCTTCGTGATCGTCTATTTTTCGGGATATCTGGTTTAATTCCTCACCGAACTATCTAACTTGAATACTTTCAGAGATGTATGCAGTATCAAAAAATTAATCAGTTACCCGATGCCACGCCCCCTCAAATTTGATAAAAGTCGGTTCCGTAGTTTAGAGTCCATAGCCCACGAAGTCTTGTTAGAATAATGGTAAACAAGAACCGAGACAGAATATTGACTCATTAACATATATCAAAGCAGACCTGTTAATATTGATTAGTAATTCTCTTTCTCTCTCTTTATGGCGCGATATACAACAGGTATATCATCATAAATCTCCTAAGAGATTTTTGCGCCAAGCTTCTCTTCCAATTTGTGGTGTGCCGATTTGAATTTTCCCTACAAATTGGTGGGACCTACAGTTTTTTGCCGACTCCGAACGGCATCTACAAAGGAGACGAATTTTTGCTGAGAAGCCTGTCATGGCAGAAATACACTCGGAGAGTTTGCCAAACCACTGCCGAGGGGCGACCCCGTTTTGAAAAACTTTTTTCAAATCACTTTTGATGTTACCTGTACCAGGGCTCGAACCATGGACCTTCGGTGTGGTAGGCCGGCAACACTACCTCCACACCACGGCGGCCGCCCTTGATTAGTAATTAGTAATCATTTAATAAGACGGCTTTTTTAATTAGTGTTGATTATTTTAATCGTTTTTCAAGAAATGGCAATTATTAATTGATTACGATTAGAAAAAATCAAAAAGAAATAAAATAAGTGGTTTCGATCACTTTTGATAATTTTTGATTTCTTTTTTAATTAGTTTAGATTTTTTTCAGTACTGTCAGCAAAATCATAAAAAATCAAAAGTAATCAAAACAACCCTTTTGATTATTTAAATTTTTTTTTAATAATTGTAAAAAATCAATACTTTTTTGATTATTTTTTTTTTTATTTATTTTGAAAATAATAAAAATAAAAAATTGAAAGTATTGGTAATCAATCATTAAATGGATTCTCAAGAAAATAACACTGGTTTACAGCCAAAATGCACCAGAGACGCCATAGTGAAATTCCTATGTAAAATCACCTCCTAATTCCGAAAATCAAGGTTATTTTTACTTGAATGGTACCGTTTTTGAGATATTTACGATTTACCGTTATTTCAAAAAACAAAAAAGATGGCTCCACTTAATCGTGTATATCTCAAGAACAAACTGAGCTCTTCCAAAACGGTTTGAAAAATTTGAAAGCTTATAAAATTTACTATAATCAGTACATACAACACTTTTTGCTAGGTCCTGCAGATTCAAACATATTGAACAATCATTACGGATTTTTTAAATTTTTTTTGTAAAAATATAAAAAAATTTGTACTTTGCGAGGAAGCATCTCGAAAACTTTTTGTTTTTTTGCAGATATTTTTTCCCCCCTCTAAGCTCTGTTTTATGACAAAAAAAATAAGCTATCAGTGAACAAAATCGATGAACTAATACAAAAGTTATAAGCATTCAAGTAAATATATCCATTTAATACTTAAGTACCCTACAAATAATAGCATATGTACATATGGTTCTGTCTTAACTCTATGATCTTATTTTATAATTGAAAAAGTTATGTGTCTTGTTTTGACGCTTATTTAGATTAGGATCGGTTTCTCTTATGAGAAACCAACAGTAGTCGCCCATCATAGCGACATCCCAGAACCCTTGATACCGACTTTCAATCACTTTCATTTGCTGGTGAAACCTTTCGTGGGAGTGTAAGAAATGAATTTTTAAAGACATATTTACTCCTGAAAGAAAATAAAAAAGTAAATTAGATAAATACATAAGTGACACATTACTATATAATTTTCTTAGGCTGGATTTATCTTTCAATTCAGAACAAATTTTTTGTTTATATTTTTCCCGTTCTTGTTTGTTCGGAACTGGACGATGAATTCAGATTTATGGCTATATATTCTCATGTAAATTTATGTAATATATAATTTATTATAATATGTTTTTTTATTTACCCATTTCCGCATAGTTTTTGATTAAGTCGTTCACTATCATCTCGTAGTTAGGACTTTTGTATTTGCCTAAAAAAGAAGTAACGACCTTTTCAAAAGAATCCCACGCTGCTGCCTCCACTGGTGACAATAGTTCTTTGAATTGGTTATTGTTAAGCATCTTTTTTATTTGCGGCCCAACAAAAATGCCTTCCTTTATTTTTGCTTCTGAAATCTCTGGGAAGATTGTCTTCAAATGATGAAAAGCTTCGCCTTCTTTGTCCAAAGCCTTCACAAAGTTTTTGATAAGGCCGAGCTTGATGTGGAGCGGAGGTAGAATTATTTTTTCCTTCTTTATAAGTGGAGAGTATTTTATGTTATCTACCCCAACTTGAAACTCGATTCGTTCTGGCCAATCCTTTATGATGTAGTGGTCTTGACGAGCTCGGCTATCCCATTTGCATAGAAAGCAACAGTATTTTGTGTATCCACTTTGTAGACCACATAGCATTCCAACGACTTTAAGATCGGCACATATTTTCCAATCATGTTCTTCGTATTTGATTAACTTGAGCAATTTTTGCATTATCTCATATGTTTCCTTCGTATTTACTGTATGCGCGATCGGGATAGATGGCTTTTGGTTGCCAATATGCAATAATACGGCCTTTAAACTTAATTTATTGCCGTCTATGAACAATCGCCACTCTTTTGAATCATATGGTTCACCAAATTGTTTGAATAGACCAGCAATGTCTTTGCAGTAACAAACACTGTCCTCCTTCGTATAGTACTTGGAAAATTCTTCGTGACGAGTTCTATAATATGTTACCTTAACATCGGATGAAACAAATTTAAATTGTTGCATTCGAGAGGCGTGTAGTTCGGCCTTTTCCTTTGACAATTCCAAATCCCTTATCCAATCATTGAGTTGTGCTTGTGACAAAGAATTTCTTTCGTTTTCCGTTTGAAATTCAGTACAACATGATGCCGCGTAATCAGATACTACTGTTGACAAGGAAACTGGAGCCGGAACTAAAGTTAAATTTTATTCTGGCAATGTCGCTTCTGTTGAAATTAGTTCTGGTAATGACACTGTAGATACGCTCGCATAGGTTACTTTTCTGGACTTTCCAACCCCAAGTACTTTTGTAGTACAAATATAGCAGTCCGTTGAATGGCAAGTTGGTTCCCTCCACTTAATTGGTGTAATAAATTTCACACGTCGCCTAAATAGATAGTTTCAGGAATTAGTCAGCTATGCATTAAAAGGGAACAAATTCCTAATTTTTACAACGTACCTTTTTGTTCCGGTTTCCGAAGAAATCAATTCGACTCGGCATGTGGTGCACACAGTGTTCGGTGTCCATGGTTTTTCATTGTTTTTAGGCTCAATTCCAAAACACTTATAGTATGTAACTTTCAAAGGATTTGAAAACACACGTCTCATACTTTTAACAATAAATTGACCGCAGATGAAACAGAACATATCTGGATCATTTGTACACTCAAACTCTCGCGCCCTTTTATTCATTTTTTATTTTAAGTAAATGACGGGTTATAAACTGCAATTATAAACTGAACAGTATCCGGCGAGCCTTGCAGATATTATGAAGGAACAAGGCGCATGTACTCTTATTTATACTTAGATCCAGTAAAAATTCAAGCCTACCTAAACAAAAAGGTTCCCTAGTTCTACAAAGAAAACACTACCTGCCTCAAAAATATGCTCTTGTTTAAAATGTACCTAGGTTTGAGAAAACGACACTAACAGCTTTTTGTATCTAATAACTTTTCGAAAATCTACCTGCTAACTAACTGATATACGAATACTAACACATATGTACCAGTAGGGTACTTAAGCATTAAATGGATATATTTACTTGAATGCTTATAACTTTTGTATTAGTTCATCGATTTTATTCACTGATAGCTTATTTTTTTTGTCATAAAACAGAGCTTAGAGGGAAGAAAAAATATCTGCAAAAAAACAAAAAATTTCGAGATGCTTCCTCGCAAAGTACAAATTTTTTTATATTTTTACAAAAAAAATTTAAAAAATCCGTAATGATTGTTCAATATGTTTGAATCTGCAGGACCTAGCAAAAAGTGTTGTATGTACTGATTATAGTAAATTTTATAAGCTTTCAAATTTTTCAAACCGTTTTGGAAGAGCTCAGTTTGTTCTTGAGATATACACGATTAAGTGGAGCCATCTTTTTTGTTTTTTGAAATAACGGTAAATCGTAAATATCTCAAAAACGGTACCATTCAAGTAAAAATAACCTTGGTTTTCGGAATTAGGAGGTGATTTTACATAGGAATTTCATTATGGCGTCTCTGGTGCAGAAAAAAAGTTGGAATTTGTGATCCAGTGTAATTATTAAAATCCGCAAACATTACGATTAGTAATCAGTCGGCGGCCGCCGTGGTGTGAAGGTAGTGTTGCCGGCCTACCACACCGAAGGTCCATGGTTCGAGCCCTGGTACAGGTAACATCAAAAGTGATTTGAAAAAAAGTTTTTCAAAACGGGGTCGCCCCTCGGCAGTGGTTTGGCAAACTCTCCGAGTGTATTTCTGCCATGACAGGCTTCTCAGCAAAAATTCGTCTCCTTTGTAGATGCCGTTCGGAGTCGGCAAAAAACTGTAGGTCCCACCAATTTGTAGGGAAAATTCAAATCGGCACACCACAAATTGGAAGAGAAGCTTGGCGCAAAAATCTCTTATAAGGTTTATGATGATATACCTGTTGTATATCGCGCCATAGAGATAGAGAATCAGTATTTAACAGGTCTGTATCAAAGTATTCAGGAGGAAAATAGAAGTTGATGTCCGTCCGCACAACAACTTGAACGAAGTTTGAGAGATCTTATTAAAAATTGGTCTACAGATACCCTTGCACTCATCGCCCAGCTAATTAAAATGGTCGAGAGCGGATGATAGCGACGCCCACTTTCTCTAGATGCCATATTTTGAAAATACAAAAAAGTGATTAATCAGTACATAATACACCTATGTATAAGGACCCAATGTGGTATGTACATTTTATAAATTTTTGAAGGTATGTATGGCACCGCCCACTTTTGATAAAGTTGCCTCTAAACATATTTTCAATCAAAAATAAAAAACCGTTAAGGAATTTCTAACAAAATTCTGCATTCAGATTATCCTTATCACAAACAATATTCAGGCCAAAAATGGACGAAGTATGTTAAGGACCACGCCCACTTTATGTATATAAAAGATTTTTAAAAAGTTCATAGACGAATATAATAGGCAATATCTCTGCGCAAAAAATATTTTCATGTCAACTCAGTTTTACTTCCAAAGTACCTGTGTACGGAAAAATGCAAAAATATCAATTTCGAAAATGGGCGTGGTCCCACCTTTTTTATAGTGAATTATTTCACGGAACTTTTAATGCCATAACTCGAACCAAAATTAATTTGTCGGGAAGAAATTTTTGGTGAAAATTTTGGCTTTCTAAGACCGCGCGCACTTTTTTTAAAGTAGTTCTGTAATATTTAAAACGTCATATCAATAAGATTTGGTACACATAATGAGTTTTGTAAGTAAAACTCGACCGCAAATAAATGAAATGGAAGTCGGCGTGCCCGCTTGTTTCGCAGGCCCAGAATAAAAGTGGAAGTGGTGATGTGGCCTATCAAGTTTTGCACTAGAAAAGGAAGCTTGTTATTTTAGGCAATGCAGGCTAACAGAGCATTCGGACAGGAAGTGGAAAACAACTCGAATTCACAAGAAGATAGAGAGAAAGGTGGGTTGTTCTGGAAAGTGGAAATTTGGGAAAAATGTTTATGAATGTATTTTAAGGCTAGCCTACAAAAATACCAACCTCACTCCCTTACAAGAAGTTCATGCTAAATCTACTCTTTAACAACTTGGTCTTAGAGCTTTAAATGACGGCACACATAAATATCATAATTTCTTTGTTGTCACTTTTATGTGATTTCAAACGTGAGTAATCAAGCTCATTGGCATTGCATAAATAAAACAGGTTTAAGGTGTCTTATATATGGCTGTACTTGTACCTATATTTGTCTCTAATCCAAACTGGCTTAAATCACGAGAAGCAATTGCGCGTGTGCACACAACTGCAACTACAACTACAAAGTTGAATGAGCAAAGGAGCCGCTAAAACACATAAAACCTGCAAAAAGAAAAAAAAATTTATAAAATTTGTTGTTGGGCTCAAGTGGCCATTTTGTTGTTGTTATTGTTGCAAGAGTTAAACCCTATAGAAGGCGACACTTTTAAGCCACAGTTGAACTGACATCCTGAGCAAAGCAGAGCAAGCAAGATTTTGTTAGCAATATTAAAAACTAGTGATGTAACGGAGCTTCGATCAGACCTGTTAAATAATGATTACTAATCATAATGATTACCGGTTTGATTAATTATTTTCTTGAGAATCCATTCAATGATTGATTATCAATTACTTTAAATTTTTAATGATTAATTTCCAATTAATTAAGAAAATAATCAAAACAAATCATGATTTGTTAAGATTATTAAAATAAGCAGAAATAATAAAAAAATGGTTGTTTTGATTACTTTTGATCTTAATTTTTTTTTTTTGATTTTTTTTTAAATATTTTTTTGATTATTTTTGATTTGTTTCCGCAATGTTGTAGAAGCACATAATTATCCACATCAACAATACTAAAAAAAATCAGAAATAATAAAAATAAAAAATCAAAAAAACTTATTTTTTTGATTTTTTCTAATCGTAATCAATTCATAATTGCTGTTTCTTGAAAATCAATTAAAATAACCGTTAGCAATTAAAAAAGCAGTCTAATTAATTGATTACTAATTAGTAATCAAATTTAACAGGTCTGGCTTCGATTTAGTAAAACTTCCGATATCGGTTTCGGTTGCTGCGTTAAACTGTAGAAAAGCAGCTCGGTTTGGGAGCTTTTGTTCGGTTCGAAAAAATCAATTGAAAAATCGACTAGAAAATCGACTTCTGTAATGGCACTTGTATTCTGCATCTGCAGATAATCCAATCAAAATTAGTATCTAAAGCCTTAACTCCATGATAAGCTTCTTGGGCTTTGTGTCATAAGCTAAAAAACGAGTTGCAGTCTAGAACGCCTGAAACGCGTAAGAGGCTAGTCATGGAATTCGTTATTTCTATTCTACCTCGAATATCGATACACCTATACAATTTGAAAAATCCGATTTCGATTCCAGTTTCAGCCACACAAACTCGTACTCAACGAAGTGGAAGAGATTTTTTAGGCGGCCATAAATTTTCTAAATTGCCTTAGAAGGTGCAACAAGAAAAGGATTTGCGGTGAAGCGATCTCGCAACGAACTCTGATACACACAAACACACCCATACACACTCGCTCACTTGTCGGATTCTGTTTGTGACAAATCTTAACGCATGCATCGCACATTCGTCTCTCTGTTTGTTTGTAGGTTTGTCGTTGCATCTAAGATTTGTTGCAGCAGCCAACAGAAGTTTGTTACAAAATTGGCATCGGCGAGCGGGGTCAACGTTGATTGTAAATTGTGTGACAATGTAAATGGTTTAGAAAATTGTTGCTGCGATTAAATGATGACTGCATGAGTGTCTAAGCGCCTGACACTCGTCAAAATTATAGCAAGATAAACTATTCACAAAGATAACTAAGCTGTGCATTTGAAGACAGTCGTGCTAAGTTAATGATATAAATCGTAAAGCTTTCTAATTTCATGATTGGCACATTTTAGAAAAGTTGATGGTGGAGTAGGAGAACTTTGCATTTATTTATTGGAAAATAAATAATATAGTACTAACATTTTAAAGGAGTCAGCTGGAGTGGTGGTCTCATGCGTGTCTTTCCGAATTTGTGGGTTTTTGTGATATTAAGTTATACAAAAAAAAATTGTAAGGATAGCACTGTCTTCTGTGCTGAATTTTGAGTTCTTACCAACTTAATTGGAAGGTAAAAAGCCCAAAACCTATTTATCAGAGCAATCGTTTGTATTAGGCTGTACCCTATGTGCGTTCGATCTTGTTGGTTCCGACAAATAACTGATATATGATATCTCTAAAACTGAGGTCCTGATCATTTCGGTTTATCTTCTCACACTTACAAACATCGGCCTATTTCATGTACTTGAAATGTATAACAATATTGGGCGCTATAGTTCCTTGTCGATTTGCGGGTCTACTTAGCTTTATTAGCTGGAAGCAGTAAGACAGGCAAAGACATAATAAAGGTTCCGGCAAGTAAATTGGATATTCGTTAAAATTGATATATTTTTAGGGTTTGATTTCATTAGATAGATAAATAGTTATTTGTTGAGGATAGCACTGCTACCAACAGGTGTATTGTGCCCTTGACTCCTCACAACACCTTATCCAAGCCGACCTCATTCACGAAGGTGCTTTTCCCGTTATCTTGGGGTTTGTGCGCAGGTTAAAACTGTTGTGTGAGAGAATCGGCATGTGTCTTTTGCCCGGATACCCAGTTTATGCAAGTGCCTGTTGAATCTGCAATGACCTGTAAGAATACTAGCAGACAATCTTAAATTAACTTAAGAAAGGGATATGATCGCTCTGTAGCGGCATGTTTTATATCCCACCGGAAGCAATTTTGATTGCCGCATGCTTGGCACATTGCACCAATATTTTCCCTTTTTCCCATTTAAATTTTCCGACACCCTGTACAAATGCTAAATTGAGGTTTCCTTTGTGACCCACAGCGTGTTGTAAGCTTTATCAAGCATACAAAGTGGCATATTTACTCGAAACTAAAATAATCCCTCCAGATACGAAGTAAGGGGCCAAAAACCCCTTCATGGGTTGGCTCAAATTCACCGAAAGTATACAAAAAGCAAATGTTTGAAAAACGATTAAATTGTGTTTTTTTAAATTATTTGTATAAAACCATTGCACTGCTTAATAAAAGAACATAAAAAAATTCGAAACTTACATTTTGAAAAATGTGTTTCGGCCCCTAACTCTAAGTTTTGATGGGATAATCGAAATTCTGAGAATATAGTGCCGTGTTTCAAATTTTTTTTTACTTTGTTTTTCACGTTTTCTGAACAAAGTTAAGTTAATCGCTGTTTAAATACTGATATTCGTTATATTTAATGACCACATTTACCTTAGTATACATATGTTTATCTCTTTCATACTTCCCAAAGAAACAATCCAAACTTTAATATCTATGTTATATTAGTGACGTAGCGGATGTAAACTTACCTGAAAATAGAAATATGTAAAAGTTTATTAGAAAAGTTTCAAATTTTATTTATTTTGTTGTGTTGATCTTCCGACAGGGTAGTAAGCTGATTTTTGTTGGAACGATTTTCCGTCATCCCTTGTCAAGTTTGGTTTTGTGACAAACCGGTTTCGGCGTTCTGCCATTTTCAATGCCTAGCTTCGTTCTGGTCTGTGTCTATCCGCTGCGTTGTTTTTATAGTCCGTGGGTGCTGTGGCAGGTAATGTCAGTCTATGTTTTCGTGGTAGGTAACGTTAATATGCGTGTGTGTGTGCGCGATATTGATACGTCCGAATTGTTATCTGTCCCAAGGGTTGTTTTTGTAGGTATGTAGACATACCGCTTGTTAGCTAAGCGGTAGGTTGATGTAGGTAGAAATCGGTGATTTTTGCAGATTGGTTCATATTTCGTTTTTGCTTGTTCATTGTTACGTGTTTGGTTGCTGTACCTGCTGGCTTGTGCTGTTTTTTGTAAACTAGTTTTAAGGGTTCAAATATTTCGTCAGAGATAGTGTTGGTTTGTTCGTTTATGATCCTGCCGTCAAATGTTTTTAACTTGTATATCTCCATGTTCTCAAGTACATTGAGCCGCCGGCCTTTTCCTTGTACGTGAAGTATTCGAGCCGTTGTTTTTATGTTAGCTGGGGTGCAGTTGTTTTCAAACATGTGGTTCGCGAAATTAGATTCTGGTATTATGGTGGGTTTTCGTGTTTTTTTGTTGTAGTCCCTGATATGCTCTCGGAATCTTGTGCTTATTTTCCTTCCTGTTTGTCCTATGTAGCTGTATTGACATTCACAAGTAAGCCTATACACTCCGTGTCTGTTGAATGGGTCATCAGAATTAGTGTCGGTTCTTAGTTTTTGTCCGACGTTGTTGGATGTTCTGAATGCTGTGTTGATGTTATATCTTTTAAAGAACTTTGCTAATTTGTACGTCGCTTTTCCAGTGTATGTCATTGCCGTCCAAACCATTGGATTTTCCTCTACGTTTACTCTTTTTTGTGTTCCATGGCTACTTCTGAGTTTATCCACAAGTGCTTTCTTGTATCCATTATTTGCCGCTATGTTATATATTGTATTAAGCTCTCTCCAGTATGCTTCCTGTGTGAGCGGCGTTCTCTGAAGCCTATCCACTAAGTGCCTCAATGCTGCATTTTTGTGCTGTTGCGGATGGTTTGATGTAGAGTGTATAATGGTGTCCGTGGCAGTCGGTTTTCTATAAATGCCGTAGTTGAACCTATTTGTTATTTTGTCAATCCCTATAGTTAGGTCCAGGTAGTTCATTATTCCATCTTTTTCTACTTCCATTGTGAACTCTATGTTGCTATGTTGCCTGTTGAGGAACTCTAGTATTTGCTCTTCGTTATCGTCATTTAGGATGCAGATGATGTCATCCACGTATCTAGCGTAGAATGCCACGCCTAACTTGGTTTTTAACTCCTGTATATATTTTCCTTCCAAGTTTTGCATGAATGTTTCCATGAGAATGGCCGATGTTGGGTTACCCATTCCTAGTCCGTTTGTCTGTCTATATATTTTGTTGTTGAACCGGAAATAGTTTTGCCGCAGCGTTGTTCTTAGCGCGTTGGTAATTTGCGCAGTTTTTACCTTATCTTCAGTTTTGTCCAGTAGTGTTTTGTTGACTATATCCATTGTATCTGTTAGTGGTATTGACGGGTATAAGTCCTTTATGTCAAAGGATACGAGTTTACTGCTCCTTGTGAGTTTAACGGTCTCAAGTCTCTGTAGTAGTTCTATCGTATTGCTTATTGTGTATTCGTGCCCTAGTTTCAGAGTGTCCTTTAAAATCGTTTTTAGATGTTTCGACAGTTTATAACCCGGCGCGGACTTAAAATTAATTATAGGTCTCATCGGCGTATCCTGCTTGTGGATTTTAGGTAACGCAATGAGTGGAGGAGCAGATGGATTCATTTGTGTTAGGGTATATGCCATCCTCTCGTCTATTATTTTGGTAGCATTTTTTATAACCTCTTTAACTTCGGTCTGGTATTTATCCGTGGGGTTATCCCTAATAATGCGGCATTTCATTTCCTCGATGAGCTTCTCTGTCTTCGCTACATATTCATCCTTACTGATTAGCACCGTTGTGTTTCCTTTGTCTGCCTTCGTTGTGACGATGTTGTTATTTTTTAGCTTTCGTTGTAGCCTTTTCAATATTTTCAGCTCCTTATTTCCTTTTTCTGCTTCCTGGGGTCTTACTTCCTTGCTTATGATTTCTCTGCACATGTGCCTTGCGTGCTCCTGTTCCTCATATGGAAGAAGCGATATTGCAACCTCTGCATCTACTATCGCTTGCTCAGTTCTTTTTGCTTCATTGCTATCCGCGATGTTGTGCTTCAGGCCCTTCCCTAGAAGCTGCGCTTCTTCGTTGCTAATGGCCACTGTTGTTAGGTTTACGAACCTTTTGTTAAATTCGTGTGTTTGTTGACTGTTACTGTGATCGCGTCGGCCCGTTAACTGGTCCAAAGGCCGGCGGCTCAATGTACTTGAGAACATGGAGATATACAAGTTAAAAACATTTGACGGCAGGATCATAAACGAACAAACCAACACTATCTCTGACGAAATATTTGAACCCTTAAAACTAGTTTACAAAAAACAGCACAAGCCAGCAGGTACAGCAACCAAACACGTAACAATGAACAAGCAAAAACGAAATATGAACCAATCTGCAAAAATCACCGATTTCTACCTACATCAACCTACCGCTTAGCTAACAAGCGGTATGTCTACATACCTACAAAAACAACCCTTGGGACAGATAACAATTCGGACGTATCAATATCGCGCACACACACACGCATATTAACGTTACCTACCACGAAAACATAGACTGACATTACCTGCCACAGCACCCACGGACTATAAAAACAACGCAGCGGATAGACACAGACCAGAACGAAGCTAGGCATTGAAAATGGCAGAACGCCGAAACCGGTTTGTCACAAAACCAAACTTGACAAGGGATGACGGAAAATCGTTCCAACAAAAATTTCAAATTTTAGTTAAACAAGTAAGGAAGTCTTAGTTTGGGTGGAACCGAACATTATATACCTAGTAGTGATCTATTATGTCATCCCAATATACGCAGGTCTATTTTAATACTTTCAGTTCATATTTGCATTCAAATAGACAGACGGACAGACAGATAGAGGTATCGAGAGACGGACATACATACATCGACTCAGCTTATCCTCCTGATCATTTCAGTATACTTTTTGATGGGGCTATCTCTTTTTCTTCTCATACGTACAAACGTTTCATGTTGATGAAAGGTATGAAAATCAAAAAAGATACACAACTTCGCTTTGCAGTGAGGTATTAACTACTTGCCCGGATATTTTAATTCTCATCCTGAATGTTTTGATATACATTAATAAATATATATCTCGCTTCGTTTATGCGGAATAAAGTAATATACCTTGTGTGCGTAACAAAAAGAAATATAAAAAATGAGGGTCTTTTATAGGCGCCAAAGAACTCAACCGATCTTTATGAAATTTTCACAATATATACTTGGGTTCACTAGGTATAGCATAGACAGTATATAGTTTTGGAAAGGTCGGCGGAGCCACGCCCCCAGGCTATATAAAATTTCAATTCGTCATAACTCCGACCTTTTTTGGTCTAAATTAATGAAATTTGGATATATGTGTTACTTAGTCAATACCCATAATTTTGGAAAAGTGGGCGGTGCCACGGCCACATATTTTCTGTTTGGTTTTTCTCTTGAACTTTCACGATAGGTTCAGGAGTTCGCTGGGCACGACACAGTCTGTATATAGCTTTTGGAAAAGCCCCCAGGTTATATAAAGCTGCAGTTCGGTATAGCTAGGAGTTTATTTGGCTCAAGTTAATGACATTTTATATATAGATGTGTTCTAAGTATCAAAACGTCAAAACAACGTCTACCGGGTTTGCTAGTATATTATAAAATGGCGAAAGGAAACAACGAATTTCAGCATTCTTTTGTAAAACTGAGAGACTAGTTTGCGTTCAAATAGACAGACGGACAGACAGACAGACGGACGGAGAGACGGGCATGGCTAAATCGACTCCGCTCATCGTGCTGATCATTTTAGTGAACTTTTCTCTTCTTGTTCTCATACTTACATACATTTAATGTTTATGAAAGGTATGAAAATCGAAAAAGATATACAACTTCGCTATTGCAGTGGGCTATTAATTACGTGCCCGAATATTTTGCTTCTGTGTTTCCCCATTTGGCTAATTTTTGATAGGCGGCCGCCGTGGTGTGAAGGTAGTGTTGCCGGCCTACCACACCGAAGGTCCATGGTTCGAGCTCTGGTACAGGTAACATCAAAAGTGATTTTTTCAAAACGGGGTCGCCCCTCGGCAGTGGTTTGGCAAACTCTCCGAGTTTATTTCTGCCATGACAGGCTTCTCAGCAAAAAATTCGTCTCCTTTGTAGATGCCGTTCGGAGTCGGCAAAAAACTGTAGGTCCCACCAATTTGTAGGGAAAATTCAAATCGGCACACCACAAATTGGAAGAGAAGCTTGGCGCAAAAATCTCTTAGGAGGTTTATGATGATATACCTGTTGTATATCGCGCCATAGAGATAGAGATTATACATACTACTGAGAGGCAGCTGACCAATTTTCATTGAAATATCAAGAATGAATTAGAAGCGATTGCCTTTGAAAATAGCAGAAATTTTATGCTGAAAAGTGGGCAGCGCCACGGCTACTTCTTCAAAATTGCCAAAATTTTTTTGCGGCCGAGTTTTTCTTGAAAAGCTTATTATGTGTCGAAGTCTGATTGATATAACTTGCTTAGTTGTAGAAATATCGCTTTTTAAATTTTACAAAAAAATTGTTTAGAACTATGTTAAAAAACTGGGCGTGGACATTAACCGATTGCGCCCATTTTTACAGCAAGTTACCTTTATATATAAAGCATTATCACCAAATTTCGTTTCGACAAATTTTTGGCGGAGTTATGGCATAAAAAGTTTTGTGGGATAGTCCACTATAAAAGGGGCGGAGCCACGCCCATTTTCGAAAATTTTAAGTTTTTGGAGTTCTTTGTTTACGGAAACTTTAAAAGTGAAATATAAATGATGTAAAGCTATTTTACGCAAAGTTAACATATCTACGATCCTCTTCAAAATCTTTCATATAAAAGTGGGCGTAGACCTTAACCGATCCCGCCCATTTTGTCCTGGAACATTCCTTGCATACTTGGAAACCTGCGTGCTGAATTTCGTTTTGATATCTTAAAACGGTTTCTGATTTATGATTAATATTATTTCTAAATTTGACTTAATCGAAAGTGGGCGTTGCCAAGCCCATTTTCAAAAATTTCTTGAAAATTTTATTTTATGCCTCAATCTCAATGTAGTTACCAAATTTTATGCTTATAGGTGTATTATGTACTCAGTAATAAAATTTTTTTGTGTTTTCGAAAATATTCTATGTATAAAAAATGGGCGTGGCTTTCGTCCGATTTATCCCATTTTAAATAGCGCTCGGAGATGATTGGCAAGGAATCCACATACCAAATTTCATTAAGATATCTCAAAATTTACTCAAGTTATCGTGTTCACAGACGGACGGACGGACGGACGGACATGGCTTAATCAATTTCACTTTTCGTCCTAAACATTTTGATACATACTAGAAGTCTATATCTATCTCGATCCGTTTATGCCGTTACGTACTGCCGTTAGGCGACTAAAGTTAATATACCTTGTGTGCGTAGCACTACTAGGTATAAAAATGAATGTGTGTCTGGAGCCCAAAGTACTCAACCGATCTTTATGATTCTTGAATTCACTGGGTGCGGCATATATAAAATTTTGAAAAACGTTGATAGTATACCTCGTATCATGTTTCGTAATTTTATTTAACACGGTTCTGCAGTTAATAATAGCTGATATTTGACACCTTGTTCATATATATGTGAGCGGTGCCACGCCCATTTTCCAAAATTAAAAAAAAAATCATTAATAAGATCATCAGGTTATTATAACTACGAAAATCTAGCATTAAATCTGCATCAGTGAAGGAGATATGGCATGTTCCGGTTTCCTACCTTTCTTTTAGAAAACTGTGGTCCAAAAGTGGGCGTGGTCGCCCACTGATTTTTCTTACTTTCTTGTGAGCGTACTCTACATGTCTATAGTATACCTCGTATCAAGTTTCGTAATTCTATCTTACACTGTTCTGAAATTATTAACAGTCGAATTCGAATATTGCTTGACTTATAAGTGGGCGGTGCCACCCCCACTTTCCAAAATTTTGCAAAAATTTTATGAAGAATAAGAAAATTGAGGTAACTGCCAAATTATATCATTCTACCTGTACCGGTCCATGAGATATGGGCAGTTCAGTATTTCTACTTACTTTACAGGAAACTGTTATGAAAAATAAGGCGTGGTCGAAACCATAGTATACCTCCTACCAAATTTCGTTATTCTAGCATAAACAGTTCTGTAGTTATTAGCAGTCGAAGTTTGAAAATTTGTTCACTCATATGTGGGCGGTACCACTCCCATTTTCCAAAAATTTTGTAAAATTGACAATTGGACAATCAATTTAATAAATCTACCAAGTTTCATTATCGTAGCTGTTTTCGTTATTGAACTATCTCGTTTTAAAGGTTTTTCGAAATATTCTGTATCGAAAAAAGGGGCGTGGTTATAGTTTGGTTTCACCCATTTTAAATAGCAACCTACCTTGGCCAGAAAGCCACCTGTGTGCGAAATTTCATTCAAATATCTCAAAATTTACTCAATTTGTTGACTTTTTTTAAATTGTCCACGGTCGGATATGATTTAATTGATTCCTCTGTTCATTCTAAGAACTTTGATACATGGGAATATATATCTATCTTCATTATTCTGTACCGTTACGAATCACCGTTATATGATCAAAACTATAATACCCTGTGTACTAGTACACGCTGGGTATAAATACAAAAATGAGAAAATGTCTTAAATCAAACGCCAACAGACTCACAGCCACCCACAGGAGTTCACAAGTTAATCCGTTAGAACCTCCACGCAGTGCCCTACCCAACTCATCATAAGTGAGAGCATTTAAGAGAAGCACCTTTTCAACGAACATTTTTGGTGCTCATAAAACTTTCTCCGATAATCCGAAAAGACTATCTACGGACTGTCACATTCAGCTATGACATTCAAAAGAAGGGCTCCTAAAATCTTCCAAAGAAAAACACTAACGGAGGTGCTCGTATGGATAGGTAACAGTTGAAAAACGAGAGCAAGGGATAGAAACATGATGAGGAAGAGCAAATGGAATAGAAAAAGTAAGGCCCAGAACAGTGCACGTGTTCCCGTAATTGATATTCCCAGTCTGTATGGAATAAAATGCGTTGGTTGGACAATACCGAAGTTTCTGGCATTCGATGCTTCTTCCTCGTAGCGAAAAAACACACAGCTGCAGATATACACATCGGTAGGTACAGTTGAAGCAAGTCAAGAATTTATACGCTATTTTAATTTCATATTTCAAGCCTTTACATGCTAAGATTACTTCCTGAACCAACAGCAATGTCTCGACCGAGCATAACATGCAAATTCATCACAACCAAAGCACCGTTCTTTCTCTTATTTCAATATTCATTGTACGTCTGGTACCATAACTTCATTTTGCTTTAATCAAACTGCCCATTTTATTTGTATTTCTCATTTATTTATTGCACACTCAAATAAACATATGAATGCACGAACCGCTCCACTTGATTTTGCATACCACAGCAATGCCACTGACTGATTGATTTCTGTAATGAAAGCGACTGCGCGACGAGCCAAAAGCAGCTGCGCCTGCATGGCAACATGAGAGCCCTTTTGAGCTAGCTACTACTAACTGCATGGGTTGACCGCTGAATGCTAGAGGCTTTGTCCCGATTGGGACCATGTTAAATCCCAAACCCGACCTTTACGGGATTCAAAATTTAGAAGCTTAGCATGTCCATCAAACAGCCCAGCTTTAAGGCGCCATTTCCTTATGGTTAAAGTCAATTTGGGAAAATTGAAGACAGGGGCTTTTTGTGGCGATGTTTATTGTTATATTTCACCGTGCTCAATAGGCATGCTCCCATCCCATCAATATCTTCTAACGGCAGTGCTAGGAGCCAGGCAGTATTTACATGCTTGCACCAGAGTGATATTGGTTTTTGAAGCAGATAAAAAGATGGTTGATGTCATGGGTGGGTTCATTAGTCTTTTCGATTAAATAATAAGAAAGACTTCTCATAAGAGAAGACCACACTCCACTTCTCAAAGGTTCGGCAGGCTCAAATAATCGCTCACTCACCAGTCGGGCTCATAGCAGACAAAGCTAGTCTCATCTCTTACGTACCGTATGCCTTACCGACAAAGTTCTGCCCACAGCGGTAGTACTCTTTCAAACCTTCGGGGTCCCGCTATTCCTCACCCATCTCTATCGTATACCAGCCACTCAGCAAGTAATGGATAATCACAAAAATAGCGAAGATCAGCAGAAAATTGTTTATTTGTGCATGTATATGTGTTTAGGCAAATATTCAGTACCTTCAGTACCAGTGAGCTTCTTGGAAAGCGTGGGCTTTGCTCACTAGCGTTTTACCATTGCTTGAGATGAATGGTCATAGAAGCTGTTGGATGGATTGATAGCCATTTCGTTGGTTCGTTGCTCGAAAAGTATTTCTCTGCAATCGTTTGCTGAATAGATTGATGGATGAATGGTGAGATGGATGTATGACTGTATGAGTAGATGTATATATGGTTGCTCGATTCACTATTCGTATGTTTGAGTACTCGAACGCTCAAGCGGTGCTCGCTAACGCCGGGTGGTAGAAGCGCAATCTTGCCTTTTAAATTACCTCTTTTTTACCTCTTAGAAACTTGGGACTTTTTTCTGTTTTTGTTCGCTTTTTGCGCCACAAAAAAAAATTTGTAATTTAAGCATGACGTTTGCTGATTTTTTGTTTTTGTTGTAGGTACTGGGTTTTTTTTTGTTGAGGGCAACTAGACTCACAATCATATTTCCATAGTTTGTAACAACTTTTCTACTACATTGGATTGACCACTTTTATGCTGTTGTCTTACGAAAGCTCTCTGTTTTTTGTTTTTGTATTATTTCAAGTGGCGCACTCTGGTCATACGCGTACGTCAGTTGAGCGTTACGTCCGTCTGTCATTTCATGTTTCCTTGATTGTTGACTTTTTTTAAATTGTTAGCCTACCAACGCCAGCTGCTACTGCCTCGTATATTTGCGTTCTTGTTGTTTGTTTGTTTGTTGAGTTATAGTTTAAAGTCGTCTATTTCTTACTTAAGTAGCAACAACAACAATTGAAGGTAACTGTGGGACAACAACAACGCCGTTGAGCAGATCATTGGCAGGTCATTGGTTTACCTTCCTACAGATTTATATAGGTTTACATATGTATATACATTAAATACATATATACTAGACTGTCGAAAAAAACCTGTAAAGGCTTCAGACCGCAGTATTAACCGATTTTTTTTCCTACACATTTAGCGACTTATGAATAAAATAACAAAGTGAAATTTTTTTCAAAATTTGGAATTTCCTTTGAAAATTATGAAGGCTTATAATTTGTCCTACTTGTTTATTATAAATATCTGTACCAGTACATAGGGTATTATAGGTTTGTCCATTTAACGGAGGTTTGTAACGGTATAGAATAATCGAGATAGATATAGAGTTCCATATAGCAAAGTTCCAAGAATGAAAAGAGGAATCGATTAAGACATGTGCGTCCGTTCGTGGAAGCGATAACTTGAGTAAAAATTAAGCTATGTGAATGTAATTTGGTCCAGGTAGGTTGCTGTTTAAAATTAGCGAAATAGAAAAATAACCACGCCCCTTTTTTCGATATCGAAAATTTCGAAATACGTATAAAATGAGATAATTCAACAATAAAAGTAGTTAAGATAATGCAACTTAGTAAATTTATTGAATTTATCATTCTTTTGACGATGTTATAAAAATTTTTGAAAAGGGGCGTGGCACCGCCCAGACATGAGTGAACAAATATTCAAATTTTGACTGTTAATAATTTCAGAACTGTTTATTCTAGAATAAGGAAACTTGGTAGGAGGCATACTTTTCTTGTGATACATACATCCATTGAAAATAAGCGAAATCGCTTTTTGAACACGCCTACTTTTTTATAAAAGTTTTCTGAAAAGCATGTAGAAATACTGAACTGCCCATATTTCATTGACTGATACAGCTGATATAATTTAGCGATTTTTGCAAAATTTTGGAAAGAGGACGTGGCACTGCCCACTTATGAGTCAAGCAATTTTCAAATTCGACTGTTAATAACTTCAGAACCGTATAAGATAGTATTACGAAACTTGATTTGATTTATGTAGAGTACGCTCAAGGAAAATAGGCAAAATCGGTGGACGACCACGCTTACTTTTGTACTAAAGATTTCTAAAATTCATAGTAACGGCCTGATTGTAATTTTTTATAGCATGGAGGCGTGGCACCACCCAGTTTTAAAAAATTATATATAGTCTATGCTGTAACTAGTGAACCCGAGAATCTACTGTTCAAATTTTATAAAAGACGTATTTCCAAGTTGAATTCAAATCCTTTATTACAATTTGCCTGGGGTCATACTTCGACGCTAACCTCAAAATACGAAAACGAAAAGTTTATTGTTTGCTTACTCTGGGACGCGAGGTGGGCGAAAATCTGTATTCTCAACTTTTTAGTGTCAGTTTTACACTAACAATTTTCAAAATTTTTTAATTTTTTTTGACTTTATTTGAGGCAGTGGTCTGGTGAGGCTGTTTACGAATGGGTCGAAGCTGGATGGAAGACGTGAGAACGAGACTTTTTTGTCAGAAGCTTTGAGTTGGTAAACATTTTAGCTGACCCGACCTTGCCGCCCCAAAGGACGGCGTGAATGAGATGCTGTTCAGCGCAAAAAGTTTATTATTTACTCGGACATTTAAGCTGCGATTAATGAAGGACAGTTAGCAAATGTTTGGTTTCGGTAATGGTTGCCCTTTAGCTTTTTTGAGATAATCAGAGCGGATACTCGTGAACTGGGCGTGGCTGGCTGTAGGACACTGGGAACTCCCATCGCAATCTACAGTGTACTTCTGGACAGGTAGGTTTCGTGTTAGCTAAGGAAGCTCTGGGCCGACACCAGGCGATCTTCTAGGCTTCCATCTCCCCATGGTGTTTGGAGTGTTATCGGGGTAGTGCCCGATGATGCGGTGCGGTTGAATATTCTTGATAATGCCAGCTGTGTGACTTGCATGAAGTATGACGAGGTGAAATCATCAATTCACTCTATGCTCAGTTGTCCAGATTTTGTTAGGACAAGGCTATCACGGTTTGGATGTTTCTGAGTCTCCGGTGGATATATGGAAAATCAATGTCTGCCTTATCCGAAATTTTGTTGTCGTTACGTAAATTTTTTTAAATCGTTGTAAGATGGTGTCACCATTAGAAAATGTATCACAACGGACGGTAAATGTGTTCTAGTGAGCTTGGCTTCTTAGATGGGCTAACCTGAATTACTACCCTATCAAGTCTCTCTTGCACTCTTAGTCAAATTTGGTACATTTAGGCGAATGTAGAACTATTTCTGCATACATAATTTTGGTGCTTCCCCTGAAATAAGTAGGTATTAATAGTCTTTATTAACTCGACAAGGATGGTCGCCCTTGTTACCCGAAAACACGCCCGAAAGTTTGTCAAGCTATACGGATCTGTAATTGGGTTTGAAGGTGAAAGAGGCCAAAACGAAGTACCTTCTGCATAAGAGTCAGCATATTCGAGCCTTGGCTCACATGTCACTGCTGGCAGCCGTGAGTTTAAAATAGTTGAGGACTTCGTTTACCTGTGAACCAGCAATAACACCAAAAATTATGTCGCTGATGAGTTCGTGTCTTAGTATGGTGGCTCGTGCTAAACAAAGCTATCAAACGGCGCTCTAGGATTCTGAGCAGAATAACCGCTCGTTGGACCAGCCTGGTCTTATCAGAAGGCAACAGAACAGCATAGCAGGCATGTCCACAATTTAGCCCTTCTTTTAGGGTCTCATACGCAATCTTGTAAATAAAAATGAATGTGTTTGCGTGCCTGTGCGTCTTTTATAGGCGTCCAGAGTACTCAACCGATTTTTATGAAATTTTCACAGTATATTCTTGGGATCACAGGTTAAAGCATAGGCTATATACATATATTTCGGAAAAGTGGGCGGTGCCACTCCCCCAGGATATATGAAATTACAATTCGTCATAACTCTGAACGTATTTGGTCTATAATAATGATATTTATATATATGTGTCCTTTAGTCAAGTTTTACATTATTTTGGAAAAGTGGGCTATGTCACGCCCGCATATTTTGCCTTTTGTTTGTGCTTCATTAATGTCCAAAGCTTATAGTTGATATCTATGAAACTTTCACGATAGGTTCAGAAGTTGGCTGGGTGCGGCATAGGCTATATATAGTTTTGGAAAAGTAGGCTCTGCCACTCCCCCAGGCTATAGAAATTTTAATTAGTCATAACTAACCGTATTTGGTCTAAATTAATGATATTTGGATATATGTGTAATTTAATCAAGATTTATATAATTTTGGAAAAGTGGGAGGTGCCACGCTAAAATTTTTTATACCTAGTAGTGCCACGCACAGAAGGTATATTAACTTTAGTCGCCTAACGGCAGTATGTAACTGCATAAACGGAGCGAGATATATATTGACTTACGTATATCAAAATGTTCAGGACGAGAAGAGAAATTCATTAAGCCATGTCCGCCCGTGAACACGATAACTTGACTAAATTTTAAGAAATCTTAATGAAATTTGGCATGCAGGTTCCTTGGCACTCATCTCCGAGCACTATTTAAAATGGGCGAAATCGGCTGATAGGTACGCCCACTTTTTATATATAGAATGTTTTCGAAAACACAAAAAAAGTGAATACTCTGTACATAATACACCTGAGGCGTTCCATGGCTGGAAGAACTTTTGAATCTCAGATTTTGTTCATACTTGGTCAATTTGTGGTGGTTAGGATGCTTTTGAAGTACACCCAAAATTTTTGCAAAATTTCAATTATTTTGCAAGATATTGCAAATTTAATTTTTTAGCAACTTTTTTTTCAAAAATTTTTATCTCGTTTTCTATAAATGGTAGAAAAAAAGTTGTATGCAAAAATTGTAGGGAAAATATTGAAGTTTACTTGGAAAATTTTTAAAATAAAAAAAAAATTTTTTTGACTAATTTGTTAAAAAAAATATTTTTTGTTGTTGTTTTTTTAATAGAAAGCGAGCACCGATTTTTAAAAAAAATATATATTTTATAGGTTATACTATCCTCTAAAGATTTTGAAAAAATTGGGGAGGTGTTTTTTGATTTACTCGAGAAATTAATTTTTTAGTTTTGGGTTGTAGGATACGGGCAACGCAATTTTCGTCGCAGCGTTACACAGCCCTCCATAATCGACCTTAAAAGTATTTTTAATGCTTCGCCAGCATTAAGAATACTTTTTGTAATTGTTTTCTATTCGAAAACATTTTAAAAATGTATTAACACTTTTATTTTATACCCATTTCCTCACCACCCAAGCAATTTATGAACTTTGTTACTTTCTACTTTACATTTATGTATAAATATATCACTTGAAATAAATTTTTGCTGAAGCAACATCGCAATAATTTCAAACTGAAAACATTTTTTGTGAAGTGATTACGTCGAAAAGGTTTGCTGCAATCCAAATCCAATCATTCTTTCTGTGGGAAAAATATTTCTCAGACAGCTAAGGCGTTCAAGGAAAAATATCCGTATTTTGGCAAATATATTTGCATGTCCTGCAAATTATTGCTATGCAAGGGAAAGCAGCCATTGGAATATACCTCTGAAAGTACTAGTATAACCAGTGATGAAAAACCTGATGATATTGCTCCAGATGAGAAAGCTTTTGTTGATAGTTCAGAAACTTCTTTTTCGTCTGGCACTGATGAGGATTATGTAGACGGTGATGTTGGCGCAGAGATGATATTTTTAGTTAAAGAAAAAGTTAACTCGGCAATTAATTTTAGGGAAAAAATCCATTGGTTGACTGTTACGCCATTATCTTGGAGCATTGTAAAATTAAAAGATGAATTTAAAATTGGGTATAACCAAGCGACATACGCCAAAAGGATTCAAAATATTTATGGTTTCGGGTCATATCCTCCCGATAAAAATTCTCAAGTTTTTCCTTCTGAATATATTGAAAAAATCGTTAGTTTCTATCTTTCCGAAGAAATAAGTCGTGTTATGCCCGGACTAAAAGATTGCCTTTCTGTTTCACAAGATGATGTGAAAAAAATTAAATTACAGAAACATTTAATTCTTTGTAACTTAAAAGAAGCTTACGTAAATTTCAAATCTTTATATCCGGAAATAAAACTAGGTTTTAGCAAATTTGCGAATCTACGTCCGAAGCAATGCGTTCTAGCCGATAGTTGCGGAACACATACCGTCTGTGTTTGTAAAATCCATCAAAATTTTAAATTGATGTTAAACGGCTTGAAAAGTATTTTTGATGATATATCGGTAAATAGTTATGAAGAGATTTTAAATTCTATGATTTGCAGTGAACCTAGTATAAACTGTTATTTCAAGAAATGTAACATTTGTCCTGGTTTTAGCGAAATTGCTACCGAAATAAAAGAAGCTCTCAACAAGAAGAATATTATCAATATTAATTATCAACAATGGACCAATACCGATCGTACTACCATAGAATCAGTGACTAAAGAAACGGAAACCTTTGTCCAGGAGATGAGTAAAGAAGCATACGTTCTCCTAGTCCACAATTTCATTGCTAAAGAACAGAGTCAATTTTTAAAAAACCTTGAAGCAAATTTAAAAGAAGGAGAATTAATTGTAGTTGGAGATTTTTCTGAAAATTTTTCATTTATAATTCAAAATGCCATACAAAGTCATCATTGGAATAATAGTCAAACTACAATTCACCCTTTTGTAATTTATCGATCCGACCCAGATGATAATAACAATTTAAAATTTGAAAGTTTTGTTTTAATCTCGGAAGAAACTGAACATAATACAGAAGCGGTTTATCCTTTTCAAAAAAATTAATTACCTGGTTAAAAGCAAAGTATAACTCTCACAAAATCAATAAAATTTTTTATTTTTCGGATGGAGCAGCATCTCAGTGCAAGAATAAAAAAAATTTTATAAATTTGGTTTATCATTATGAAGATTTTGGAATAAAAGCCGAGTGGTATTTTTTTGCAACCTCTCATGGAAAAAATGCTTGCGACGCAATTGGTGGCACAATAAAAAGGTATGTTAGACGTGAAAGTTTACGAAGACGTGATACAGTGCCGATTTCTTCCCCTCAAGCATTTTTTGAACTAGTGAAGAACCAATTTGACAAGATTACTTTTGACTTTTGTACCAAAGATGAGCATAAAGAAGTAAAACTGTTCTTATCGAAACGATTCGCAAAATGCAAAACGGTTTCGGGTACCCGAACTTTTCATTCCATTATTCCAATTGAAAATAACAAAATTCAATGTAAGAAAGTTGCTACTCTTGACGAAAGTTCTTCCTTTCACTGTAAAATGTTTTAATTTAATATTAAAATAAAATATATATTTTTTTTTGTAACTTCATTTTTCCTTTTTTTTGAGCAAAATCAACTTGTGAGCTTGTGGATTAGGCCTACTGGGGATACCACATAAAACTAAACGCGCCAAATACACTCTACCTCTTGGGTGGTGAGGAAATGGGTATAAAATAAAAGTGTTAATACATTTTTAAAATGTTTTCAAATAGAAAACAATTACAAAAAGTATTCTTAATGCTGGCAAAGCATTAAAAATACTTTTAAGGTCGATTATGGAGGGCTGTGTAACGCTGCGACGAAAATTGCGTTGCCCGTATCCTACAACCCAAAACTAAAAAATTAATTTCTCGAGAAAATCAAAAAACACCTTCCCAATTTTTTCAAAATCTTTAGAGGATAGTATAAGCTATAAAATATATATTTTTTTTTAAAAATCGGTGCTCGCTTTCTATTAAAAAAACAACAACAAAAAATATTTTTTTTAACAAATTGGTCAAACAAATTTTTTTTTTTATTTTAAAAATTTTCCAAGTAAACTTAAATATTTTCCCTACAATTTTTGCATACAACTTTTTTTTCTACGATTAATAGATAACGAGATAGAAAATTTTGAAAAAAAAGTTGCTAAAAAATTAAATTTCCAATATCTTGCAAAATAATTGAAATTTTGCAAAACTTTTGGGTGTACTTCAAAAGCATCTCAACCACAACAAATTGACCAAGCATGAACAAAATCTGAGATTCAAAAGTGCTTCCAGCCATGGAACGCCTCACCTATAAGGATAAAATTTGGTGTGTACATTAAGATTGAGGCTTAAAATAAATTTTACAAGAAATTTTTGAAAATGGGCATGACACCGCCCACTTTTGATTAAATCAAATTATGAAATGTTATTAATCATAAATCAAACACCGTTTAAGATATCGAAACGAAATTCAGCAGCTATGCAGGGAATGTTCGAGGAAAAAATGGGCAGGATCGGCTTAGGTCCACGCCTACTTTTATATGAAAGATTTTGAAGAGGATCGTAGATATATTAAATAGGCAATAACTTTGCGTAAAGTAGCTTTACATCATTTATATTTCACTTTTAAAGTTTCCGTAAACTAAAAAATAAAAATAAAAATAAAGGTTTTCGAAAATGGGCGTGCCCCCGCCCCTTTTATAGTGGATTATTCCACAAAACTTTTTATGCCGTAACTCCGCCCAAAATTGATTTGTTGAAACCAAATTGGGTGATAATGTTCAACATATAAATGTAACTGTTTGTTTTCAAAATGGGCGAAATCGGTTTATGTCCACTCCCAGTTTTTTAACATAGTTCTGAAAACTTTTTTGGAAAATTTAAAAAGCGATATTTCTACAACTACAACTAAACAAGTTATATCAATCAGATTTTGCACACATAATAAGCTTTTTAAGAAAAACTCGATCGCAAAAAAATGTTGTCTATTTTGAAGAAGTAGGCGTGGCGCCGCCCACTTTTCAGCATACAATTTCTGCTATTTTCAAAGGCAATCGCTTATAATTCAATCTTGATATTTTTATGAAAATTGGTCAGCTGCTTCTCAGTAGTATGTTTTATACTCCTGCCAGAAACTAGCCAAATCGGAAAACACACAAGCAAAATATTTTGGCACGTAGCTAATAGCCCACTGCAATAACGAAGTTATATATCTTTTTTGATTTTCAAAAACATTAAATGTATGTAAGTAGGAGAAGAAGAAGAGGAAAGCTCACTAAAATGATTAGCACGATGAGCGGAGTCGATTTAGCCATGTCTGTCCCTCCGTCCGTCTGTCTGTCTGTCCGTCTGTCTATTTGAACGCAAACTAGTCTCTCAGTTTTACAAAAGAATGCTGAAATTCGTTGTTTGCTTTCTTCATTTTATAATATTCAAGAGCAAAAATTATGTAGATATTGGCTAAGTCACACATACTCGTATATCCAAATTTCATTAATTTAGACAAAAAAAGTTCGGAGTTATGACGAATTGAAACTTTAAATATCCTGGGGGCGTGGCTCCGCCTACTTTTACAAAACTATATATTGTCTATGCTGTACCTAGTGAACCCAAGTATATATTGTGAAAATTTCATAAAGATCGGTTGAGTTCTTTGGAGTCTATAAAATACACTCATTTTTTATATTTATTTTTGTTATGCACACAAGGTACAGGGTGGCGCAAAAGTAATCCTCCTATCAGAAAATGCTATAAATTTTGCGATTGGCCCCTAAAGTCAGTTCTGTTTTGACATTTGTGTAGTAAACACATGCGAAACACACGTTAATAAACAATGTTACGCTACACTGCTCCAGAACGCGGAATATTGCTGACTATTTATTTGACCAATAATCGGTCGGGGCCAAACGGTTACTGTGAATGGTGAGCGCTACAAAACAATGATCAACGAGTTCTTTTTGCCGCAACTTGATGAATTGGGATTGGAAAACATGTGGTTCCAACAAGACGGTGCAACAGCACACACTGCACGTGCTACAACCGATATGCTGAACATCGGAAGCTTACTTTTGCGCCACCTTGTATGTAACGAATCGAGATATATATTTATTAATGGACTCGTATATCAAAACGTTCAGGATGAAAAGTAAAATATCCGGGCAAGTAGTTAATACCCCACAGCAAAAGCGAAGTTGTGTATCTTTTTTGATTTTCATACCTTTTATGAACATGAAATGTTTGTACGTATGAGAAGAAAAAGAGATAGTCCCATCAAAAGGTATACTGAAATGATCAGGAGGATGAGCTGAGTCGATGTAACTATGTCCGGGTCTCGAAACGTCTATCTGTCTGTCCGTCTGTCTATTTGAACGCAAATACGAACTGAAAGTATTAAAATAGACCTGCGTAAATTAGGATGCCATAATAGATCACTATCTATCTCTATGGCGCGATATACAACAGGTATGTCATCATAAACCTCCTAAGAGATTTTTGCGCCAAGCTTCTCTTCCAATTTGTGGTGTGCCGATTTGAATTTTCCCTACAAATTGGTGGGACCTACAGTTTTTTGCCGACTCCGAACGGCATCTACAAAGGAGACGAATTTTTGCTGAGAAGCCTGTCATGGCAGAAATACACTCGGAGAGTTTGCCAAACCACTGCCGAGGGGCGACCGTTTTGAAAAACTTTTTTCAAATCACTTTTGATGTTACCTGTACCAGGGCTCGAACCATGGACCTTCGGTGTGGTAGGCCGGCAACACTACCTTCACACCACGGCGGCAGATCACTACTAGGTATATAATGTTCGGTTCCACCCGAACTTAAACTTCCTTACTTGTTTGTTTTTTGTTTTTGCCATTAATGTGCAAAGTTTATTGTCAATCTCTGTGAAACGACACAGGACATATTTAGTTTTTAGCAAAGCCTCCAGGCTATTTAAAGTAGCAATTAAGGAAAGCTAGGAATTAAATTGGTTCAAGTTAATGATATTTTATATATAGATATGTGTTCTATATATCAAAAAACCCTTGGAAACAGAAAGCGGTACCAGGATCAAATAAAAGTTAATTCGATATATCTTCGAAACTATGCACATATTAGTATCCGCAGAGAAAATGTGAGAAGAAGGGGAGAAGGAATAGAAATTTGAGATTTAGAGGTGGTGTTAGAGGAAAATTAAGAGGGTGTAGAAGAGCAAAAATTGAAAGAAAAAGGAGGAGATAAGAATGAATGTAGAAGAAGCGAAAAGTATGGAGGGAAAAGAGTACAACTTGTTAAATGTAGGCAAGCCAAATTTTAGGCAGGACAACGTCTGCCGGGTCTGCTAGTAATCAATGAAGCTTTCTGGCTAATGCATCGCTATACATTCAATGAGACGGAATAATTAGATTGAATGCATCTCTTCAACGGCTGAACTAATATGGCTCTCGGAAGATTTTTGTTTTCCTTTCTCTTTAACAAATATTTCGAAAGCTTAAGGATCAACTGAGTTAAGAAATACCATTTGCCATGTGCAAGATCGTTCATCACGCCATTCTAATACCACTTTCCAATCAATTCCCTTCCCCACCACCAATCGACGTTCAACGCTGATTAGAATAAATTACAATTTGCATAGACAAAATTTATGCACAAATTTCAACCAAAGCTTAGGTCCGTTTGATGTGTGGGCGGTGGCGATTGCTTTGGATATTCATCAATTTCACAAAAGTTAATCGGTAGCGCATGCGCCCGGGAGCTGTCAATTTGCCAACATTTACTAGCGCGCACACATACATTCAGACACACATCACAGTGCAGTCACTGCGAGGGAAAATAACCAAAGCGCACGAGTGCCTGAAAACTTAGCTGAGCTGCCTTGCCGCTTTGTTGTTGTTGTGGCAAAAGAGTAAACACTTTTCCGTGAATGGCTTGAATTATTGGCATCTGTTAACGGTTATGTGGATGCTTTTCAACCACATTGACCGTAAACAACAACGTAAAGCAATACAAAGATCGAACGAGCTTCGAATGGACATCAAACGGTCTGCGGACTTGCATTTATTAGCAGTTGAATGGCGAAATGGCTTATGGGCAGTTTCAGAGCAATTGCCAAGCGGTAGTGAGAAAACAAAGCATCGGCTGCAAAAAAAATTTGAATAAAAGCACACACTGGGCTAGAAGTCGTTAAATCTGGGTAAATAAGAGATACATGGCAAAAAAATTTATTTAAATTAAGTTTTAAATTTTGTTGGCCTACATACAGTATGCGACAAAACTAAAGCACAGAAATTCCCTTTAAAACATTTTATTCTATTTCTATAATGTTAAGTCCTTTTTGTTGACATATTAGGTATTATAGATATGAATAAATAAAAGTGGCAGCTCATCCAAAGAATTTTGTACAAAGAATCCGATGAACTCAAAAATTGGAGGGACAAAACTAAAGCGCAATCAATTATCTATGGGACAAACCTGTTTTTTTTTTTCGTTATTTCGTGGCATATCCGTGGCTCTTTATGGCAGCCTTACCTCGTGTTGGTATTGAGTGTATTATTTAAGTAAAACATCTTAGGAAATCATTTTCCACACCTACTTAACTTGTCCGAATACAGAGTCTTTGTTGCTGAAATTTTCCTCCCTATTTTTCTACAGATTATCTGTTGACAATACGTCAACATTATTAGCCCTAAACTATTTTTTTAAGCAAATCGCTATACGTTTCAGCACAATGTCTGCCTGAAAGATCCACCTTAATGGGATTCCCTCCAACTCAAGGAATAGGATGAAGATTTTTTAAATATCTTCTTACATGAAGCGATCCATTACCAGCTCAGTCGTATGAAGTGGATCCACTCCATGACCGAAAAAACGTCTACAAACCTCTACACTGCCTCAACCGTGTTTCACCTATCAAAAAGTAAAGAAAAAGTGAGTAAGCGTTGTTAGGCCTGGGAACAAGCTTCAGAGCTTCCTAATATTTCAGAAAACTTTCATTTGACAAAAAATAAGATTCCTCGACGTGTTGTACTGCTCCAATTTAGGTTGAATCTTGAAAACCCTAATTTATCTTCATTTGAAATCAAAGGGGTTTCAAAGCTCTGAAGTGAAGTAATGGGTCTTAAATAGCACGTCTTTAAATGGTGCTACATAGGGTGGATGTCACAAATTCTTTCATAAAACTCCTTGTGGCAACAAGATGAAATATATTTAGTCCACTAACGATTGCTCGCTAGCTACTATTCGGGGTTTTTCGTGCACTATCACCTCCCTCTACAATGCTATAGAAACTCGTTGAATGGAAAAACGTTTTTAGTACGCTAAATAGGGCCATAAAAAATGTTAAAACATTTTGAAATAGTATTTCCTAATTTCTTTTAATTAAATTTGAGTAAAGTTCTTTCGCGAAGTACCACGAAATAATTATTTCGAGCAAATCTTTTAGACTTCTTCAGACCATCCAACCTCGTTTAACAGCGGAATGAAAGAACGGGAACCGTTGTTTGAAATGTTTCGAAATATATCGGCGTGGTTATTGTGGCTCATGTTTACCACGATTTTGAGGTTTTTACAACACATTTAAGGAAAAACAAGACATAACTTCACTTCGTGCTTTAGTTTTGTGGCACAACTTTGTTAGTTAGCCTGAAAAGTGTAATTAATTTTTTTTTTTAATTTATCGGTAAAAACAAATAAAAAATGTAAAACCTGAACATAGAATTTTATTTAATCATTTTTAGCAGAGAGACTTTTCGTGATTTAAATGTAATTCACGTTCTCTATTGTGTTATCTAAACATTCAGGTTTAACTACAAATTTTTCGTCTGCATCAGTATAACCCTTTTCCTCGATCGCGGGTACAGATTTAAAAGTTTTCTTTTGCTACGTTTTCATTTTGAAGTTGCTTCAGCTTTTTGGGTTATTTGAGAATTAGGAACTGAGCTTTAATGTTCTTGGTACCGAGCCACATTCTCCTTGCTAATAGCGGTGTCAACCTTACTCTTCGACGAATTTGTGAGCAAATTCAACAAATTATACCGGGATGCCTTTATGTAATAGGCTCCAAATTCCTACAAAATTTGCATTCTCAGAGTACCCTATCGAGCTCAGTGGATAGCACCTTATCTATCACATCCACATCTATATTCGACACATTCGTAAGCAAGCTCACCAAACCGTGAGTTTTCTTGCAGAGATGGATAGGAAGTTAGCAGATATTAAAGATAAATTTATAGGAGGGATCATTTCTAAGCCACTAGAAGTCAAATCAACAGTTTTTAGAATTTTTGTCTGTCTATCTGTATGTTTGGGCGTACATCACTTAAAAACTGCTGAATGAAATTAAATGTAAAATTTAATTTAGAATTAAAGATATCATTTATTTCGATAGTGGAAGAGGGTATAGTACAATATTGGTATCAAACGAAGGTTATAATGAGTGCTGCAATAAGCGATGTAAATAAGTTTCATGCGAAGCAAGACCGCGTTTACTACTATTTGATAAGAGATGTCAAGGCAAGCACTTTAAGTCCGCCACAGCCGACTTTCTATGCAATATGCTTGATCTTATCCTCGTTGTATCAAGATCACTTGGATCATACAGCGGTTTTTGTAATAGAAAACACCTTGTGAAATTTTGTCCTCCTAAGTATATATCTTAAACCAAGCTTAAACATATCGTTCAAATTATGCATACCATCTGATACCTTGATTCAGTTTCGTTTAATCGCCATAATTGGTTACATAGCATCTCTACCATGGACCGAGAAAATACTTAATGGAAAAATGTATGTAACAAATCGAGTTGTGGATGTTCAATTAAGCGAAAATATACGGGTAACCAAATAACCGAAAGAGAGCAATTAATCGATTAGTCGACAGCTAAATGAATAACTACAGTCGATAACTGTCCTAAACAAGTAACTGGATTAAAAATTTAACCGATTCTGTTCCAGCTTTCTATCCGTTTTCTTCCTCCTTAGCTCCCCCGTATCACTTTCTCTTGGCCACTCTTCAAAATTACACTAATCTGACCCAAATAAATTCGTAGTTGGAGCTTTTATTGGTTGGGGGTGTGACACTGTCCACTTTTCCAAAACTATATATTAGACTGGGCCAAAAAAAATATTGTTTATCTATAAAGATATTATTTCTCAGAATAGCGAAAAAAACTGTAAACGTTTCAAACCTTCACATTAATTTTTAGTGCTCGATCATTACGAGTTTAGATGTTTTAAGGCTGATCACAAAGACCTGCTGTGTAAATTTGATACAAATATAGCATGGACGTCTTTAAGGGATAAACAAACACAACAATTTGAGGGCGTGGCACCCCCCACTTTTCTAGACTTGCATTTATCTTGATAAAAGAACACATATATCCACACATCAATGAACTGAGCCAAACATAAATATTTAAATTTTACCCACAAATTTCCTGAACGAGCCCACAACTCCGCGAATGGAATTGAAAAGCAAAAATAAATTGTTTCAAATTTTAACTTAAAAAACAAAACAGAGCACAAAACCTATGAAAAACACCACAGTCACTAAATGCGAGTATCTAACAGATTTAGGTGCGGTGCCATTCGCTAGCAAATTGTAGACGCCCGACCATCAGCAAACGTGCACAACACGAGGCTAGCGAGTACAAAAAAAACAGCACTCAGCTAACCATAACCACGACTTGAACGTTGCAGCGCCGATTGTTTTGTCGATTGTGCGCCATCTAAAACAGCTGCTGCTGCTCAGTGTGACCAGATTAGCTTTTTCGAGGCTAGATTTAGCTTTTTTTTTGTCCTTTAGCCTCATAATTTTGTCTTAGCTTCGTGGCTTTTTTTTAGCCTTTTTTACTCCAAACCTTTTCTGGTTCTAACACCATATTTTTTATATAAAATTAAGGTTAAATGAAGGTAGTATTGATGACGAAATACAGAAAATTATTCGTAAAATTTGTCAACTATTTTTAATGCAGATGATAACCCAGTTGCGACATCTGCTAAAATGAACTCTTTACAAAAGATACATTTTTTTCAGTTTATAATCCTTTGAAAGTTACAAAGCCGGATGTATTTTCTCACTTCCAAGAAGAAAAGTCTAGGTATTATCCACGTCAAGTAGCATTGATTGAGCTGCAGTGGCGAAAACTAATAACCGTACAGTGGACAAGTGTGACCTCTACCATAGAATTTTGTTCGGAAGTCCGAGAACATAAAAATTCATTAAACGAACCACCTTTTTAGAACTGGTCGAATTCGTATTTAGCTTTTCGGTATTAGCTTTTAGTTATGAGGAGGTTGAAAGAATTTTTAGTGCTATGAACATTTTAAAATTTAAGTTAAGGAACAGCTTAAAAATTAAAATGCTTAATATTAGATGTTCTTTAAAAAGCTTATCCAAATGTTGCACTGATTTTGAAATTACCGATGATCTCATCTCTATGATAAATAGCCAAACTTTGCACTCAGACTCAAGCTCTTATGATTCATCAGACAAAGAAAATTTTATATAATTAATTAGTTTGTAGTGATTTTTCTATAGTATGTGTTTCTTTGGAAAAAATTCCTAGTCAAAGGAAATGTGCCTGATATGTGTTGAAACAAGAATAGTTCCTTTAAATTATGTCTCCAGCTTTATATACAAATAGTTTAAGCAAATATAAAAAAATTGAAATGGATTTCGTAAAAAAATTTCTGTATTTTTTTAGTTTCTTTTTTTCCTAATTTTAGCTTTTTCTAACCTTTTTTTTTTTGCCAACTTAGCCTTTTTTTTTTTCTATCACCTGGTCACACTGCTGCTGATGCTGCTGCAACGACGGCTGTCTTTCCGGCCACTCCACATTTTTCGTCTCTTTCACCTAATACTCCTTATCTTCCGGTTCTTCTTTGACAGCTGCTTTAATACAGTTATGCTTTAGTTGTAATCCCTGCAGCACCAAATTGGCTAAGACTAAGTTGAAAATGTTTTGTTATTGTTTTCATATCGGCAAATGTCAAATGGAATTGTCTGCTCGCCATTGAGGCAAGGCACCAACTTCTAAGCCAAACAAACACGAGTCGGCCGTCCGTCATGAGCTCCGCTCAGTTTCTCGGCTTTATTATGCTATTCTGCCACTTTAACTGTTATATATTAGTATGTATTGTAGGTGCATTGCTGATCTCGTCTAACTCGATTGAAGCTGGATTGGGTGGATCTTGCAGTAGCCTAATGCATTTTGTGGCTTACTTTTGTTGGTTGATATGTTTCAATAAACTGGTGTTTTCTTTTTGCTCGTTTCCACATATTGTAGATTTCGAAATTATTCGCTTAATATCATTTCAAGATTGGCAGTTCTTTAAGGTGTGTTCTTCCATTACAGCGCGAAGCCATACTTATACGCTGGCTTGGATATATCTATGTATATGTATACATACTTGTTTTGGTTTAGATGACCAATTCATGAGCTTCGGAAGACAACAATGCAACTGTTGAAGTAGTGATATGTTGTTACGGGTATTTGAAGAACCGACTCAGATGAGATTCACTCCAAAGAGAACAGATGGGAGATTACCAAGAAAGTTCAAATGAAATCGTTCGCAAAACAGGATGGGTAGTTTTAAGGACTTTTTTTTATCCCTACGAAGGCTAAATAAGAACTTATATTTGGGATCGATTTAGGTATTGGAAATTATTTTGACATAAGAATTATTCATATTTTCGTAGGGTGTGTGTAGGTTTCATTAAGGCGGAGTGTCACGCAACCAATCCAGAAGAAAGTAAAGGTTCAATTTCTGCGGTGGTCAATAATATCAATAGCTTGCTGATCGGAGGACATTTATTGATAGCGATCTTACGGAGTTGGCAGAAATGGAAAGTGATCGAAAGTAGATCATCTGTCGGTTCGCCTCTGAAACAGGTATCGCAACAATTATAGTTGGATGTAGTGGAAAGTGGTCGAATGTTTAGGTAGTTCAATATCTGTGGTACTACTGTGGTGAAACCATGATTGCTAAAACAAGCAGCGATTGGTTATCATGATGTTTGTTGGCACTCGGACTCGGCTTTGGACAATTACTTGACTGAAGGGCGAAGAGCCAAATATCCACTTGCAAAAGTTCACGGTAACAGAGGCTCTAGAAATGGTAGACGATTGCGCTATATGGGACTGAGGATTAATGTTTGCCGAGCTGAGTAATTATATTTGTATAAATGATATCTCACGACTAAAGATGTGGTAAATTATTTTTATACTACTTTTTGGGAACTTGTAACATGCGAGTCGGTCAGTTCATTGACGCATTCGGTTTCTCTTTTCTACACATCACTATCATCAAGGAAACAGCTGTGTTTTGTTTCTGCTCTTTTTAATGTTTAAACAAATTATTCGAATTTAGTAGCTTTGCTTTTCAAATTTGTATACAATAATATGAGTTGTTGTTGTGCTTTTTCAATTGAAATGTCAAAGTTTACTTATGCAGCTGGAGTGATGAAAAATTGAACATGCAACTTTGAGGGGGTGTTCTAGGAGATTTTTGTTTATGGAGTGGGAAATTTAAAATAAATTTCATTCTCAACTGATTAGGATTTCTATCAGCTTAAGATTTTGAGACATTACGTGGGTTGTTCTGCGCTCATGAGAATTTTTAGCGTTACCAACATTCTCAAAACTGGGTCTCCTACTTGACTTCACTGTTGGTTTCTGTTATGAGAGCAAGAATTTCAAAATCGAATATGCCAATTGGAGGGTTTTTTCCAAAAAGTTGCTTCGAGGATGGTCCATTTTTAGAGAGTAGTTCTATTTTTAGAGCAGAACAAAAACAATAAACTAACTGAACTGCTCTTGCGCATTTTTGGTTCTCTATCTCCCTTATAACAAACTATTTAAGCATCTCCTCTCTCCATCTTATTGTTATTGTTGTTGGTATAGGAAGTGCTACCAACGTTATTGTAGTTGACCTTATACATATAAATCCAATGCGCTAAAGGCTATCTCATCTTGCTTTATCTTTTCTCCCGACAGCTGTTTGAAGTTAGCTTTTCCATTTAACCAGAGAGATAGGAGAAACGGTGGATTAATAAATAGAGGTGAGCGATGTAATGTTCGTGGATAAGACATCGATTTGTTTGTCATCACTACACTTCTCAGTATACGAGTACAAACTCAGAATTATAAGAGGAACCATGATAAGTTAGGTCCATTGTGAATGCCGTCAGGGGGTCCTGAGTGACGTTACATTCTTTCAACCAAATATTTACAACTTTATTCCTATTGAATTTGTCACTATGCAATACGAGCCTAAGTAAATGCTACAGATCCAACAACCTCACTTTCGACAAGCAATGGAGAAGACATGGCCACAGAAATCGGAGTGACTTTTTCTGCGATGTGGGATATCGCCAAAGAAATTGAAAACTCTTCCTCCTCATTCTTTCAGCTTCTGCAGAGGCAACTTGTTATACGCCTCTCCGTGGGCGCATCTATAAATGCACGTTTATTTCTCTTCATATGTCTTCAGTAGATTCAGCTTTTTTGTGTGAACCCGTGTTAAAGCATGGATTTCATATTCTTATATCCGGTAATGACGCATTATAGTACCTCTACTGCAGCTCTGATTACTCTGAAGAGGAAAAGAAGCGTGTTCTTTTGTTGTGTAAAGTTAGCTTCTGGATGTTCATACCTCACAGTCACAGCCAAACTTAGGGCCTCTGGCATAAAAGCTGGACCGAAAGATATACGTCAATTAAATCCTGGGTTAACCGGAGGTCGTGAAAAGGGTCTTTAAACTGGTTCCTAATTTGTTTGGTTCCGCTGATATAAGAAACTTCCTTGGGCAGCTTAATTATGATTTCCATTTTTCTATATTCGTGTAACTACCCGGCAGTCAGCTGACAAACTGGTTAGTAAACAATCCAGTTCATTAACTAAAATTTTGGTCTTATTCATACTATTTTGAGCGACTGCAACGTTTCCCCTATCATAATCAGCAACAACCCTCTAAAATTGTCGATACATGCATACACGAGCAAAAAAAGAAGACAATTCAGTATTCAGGCCGCAATCGTTCAGTTAACAATGCCGTCCTACATTTTAATTTTCTCTTCAACTAATATTCTTAGATCATCTACGTACGTGCACGTGAACGAAATCAACCTTATTTTTTGCGACGTCGCTACTCAATGAGAGCGGTACGCAGGTCACTAGTAATTGATCAGGAAAAATTTAGCCTTTTATCTTGCGTGAAAAACAGCAGTAGGGAAGTAATTTTGACGTCTAAAAATCCATGGTGAATAGCGAAGCAAGCGAGAAGAGAGCGCATAAGCAAACGAAAAATAAATAAAGGAAATAAACGTTTTTTGCCAATAACTTTTCATTACAACAAGAATTTATTTTCCGCTTTCGGATTTTTGATACCGAGGTCAAAACGCGTCTTTTAATACCTCTTCCGATATTTTTGGACGTGTTTTAGCAGTTGCAAAGTATCACCAAATTAATATTTCCTTCAAGAAATATATACCACTTGATATATTTCTTGCGGAAACCTGTGTTGCCGTACTCAAATTTCACGATAAAATAGTAGTAAAATTACGTTGAGAACTGCGTACTACCTTAAGAAAAGGTAACCCAAGAAATTTTCTTAAGCATTTCTTAAGCGTTTTTTTATATGGAGTTTTTGCTTTTCTTGTGATCTGCATATCGGCCTTAAGCAGTGCTCATGTGAAGCCACAAAAAAAAAACAAATTAAAAAAGAAACGATCACTTGTTAAAGCAATTGAGTAAGTAAATAACATTTCTGTTTGGAATAATCAAAGTAACCTTTTCCTGATGAAAAATTGTTTAACAGATTCATAAAAAAATTTTGAATTGTTTTTATTTTCCAGGGTTGGCTTATTGTGATTGTGAAATGCAGTTTTCATAAATAAAACAGCAAGGAATGACGGAATCGTTCAGAAGCTGTAAAAGCAAAAATGGCGAGCAGAGACACGTAATAACAAAGTGTTTAAAAATAGCAGAATAGAGACATTTAGTTACTATGAACTTGCCGTGGTGTGAAGGTAGTGTTGCCGGCCTACCACACCGAAGGTCCATGGTTCGAGCCCTGGTACAGGTAACATCAAAAGTGATTTGAAAAAAGTTTTTCAAAACGGGGTCGCCCCTCGGCAGTGGTTTGGCAAACTCTCCGAGTGTATTTCTGCCATGACAGGCTTCTCAGCAAAAATTCGTCTCCTTTGTAGATGCCGTTCGGAGTCGGCAAAAAACTGTAGGTCCCACCAATTTGTAGGGAAAATTCAAATCGGCACACCACAAATTGGAAGAGAAGCTTGGCGCAAAAATCTCTTAGGAGGTTTATGATGATATACCTGTTGTATATCGCACCATAGAGAGAGAGAGAACTTGCACATTATGTACTAGAATTCCATACTCGAGTTACCTGCATGGCTATTTTTAAAGAACTCCGAAACTAATAATTTTCACCATAAAAAGCTAATCTTTCCTTAAATTTCCCTAATTTTATATAAAGATATTTTTACAAGTATGGATTAGATTCTATCAGAGACTAATATTTTCACTTTCCATAAAATGTTTCAAGAAATTTTACAGATTTCTGCCTGCAAAATCAATTATAAAATTCGTTGAAGCAAGAACTATTTAAAAAAAGAAGAAATTTACTTTTTATAAAGATTTTCCAAGTGAAAATCTTTTCTATGAATAGCGACTATATTTTTATTGAAATTTCTTTCAATTGTTCAATATGGTGAAGTAATATTTTTTTTTGATAGACACATATTTTATATATGATAACTGCATTTTCGTGTGTTTTTCAACCCAAAATGAACTAACCTACTAGGAAATGGTACAGTAATTGGTATGATACTGATGCATAGGCTTACTAGTAAGACCGCTGGTATGATACCGGTGTATATACAGACTAGTATTATGAATGGTGTGATATTAATGTATGTAATGACTGGTATGTCAACTGGTATACTGCTGATGCAGAGACTAACTGGTATGTGAATTGGTATGGTGCTGATGCAGAAGCGGACATGTGCCATCTCGTAGGACATCGTCGTGTTAAAAATACCAGTGGCTAAAAGGGAAAAATTACAGAACTCGAACTGGTTGAGCCGGTTTGGCAAACTAGTATTTGACAAGTATAAAACTAGTAGAATTGACTGCAGGGTAGTGTTGGCTATTAATCGACTCTTTTCTTGACAGCGCTCAAGTGACTTCAGCTAAATATTTCATTAATATATCCGGAGTAACAAAATTCCATAACAGAAACCACATAAAAAGTAGTTTCGAAGTTTACAAAAAGTTCACTAAAGTAGTTTTTGATTCAATTTTAGTTTAATTTTAATTTAATATACAAGTTGGAAGTATCTCAAAATTTCTCCTGAATTTTTAGAATTTTTTTTGTCAAAGATGTTGGGTATTTTTTCCATACAAAATAAATTTTTTTTCATGCGTTGCATGAAAGAAATTACTCAACACCCTTGACGAAAAAAATTCTGAAAATTCAGTGAAGTTTTTCAGCGAGTAGTAACTTCCACAATGTTGCACTAAAATATATTGATCTAAAAAACTGCGTACTTAAAAATTTTCTAGAAATTCTGCCACAAAATTTAAGGGTTTTGATGGCCATTTTTTAAAGTTTAATTCACTTCCTGAACTTTGTGTAAACTTTAAAACTTCTTTTTATGTGATTTCTGTTACACGGCTAAAAAGTTGAGCTTGCATTTAAACCATTGGTCAATTTTTTAAACTTTTTTGTAAACAATTTCAAATCATTTAATTACCTACACCAATTTCGAATTTATTGCGGTTTAGATTTAAAACTGAACTGAAAGAAACGTTCAACATTTTTTTCATTTATTTCTCAAAGTTCTTTTAATTCATTGAATTTTTCTCTAAACTGTTTTGTGTGCGCCGTAGCTCAGTGGGTAGAGCAGACGACTCTGATACGGTGAGCGTCGGTTCGAATCCTGGCAACTGCTACAAATATACTTTATATATTTTTAATTGCTAAGACATTTCTGGTTTAAAATTTAAACTCTTTTCTTCACGCTCATTTTCTCGAAAACTGGCATAATATAAATTCTAGACCAAATTTGGTTTGGACATATATATTGTTTTCCAAATTCTTAATATCGAAATGAAAGCTTTTCTAACTTTCAAAGTGGACCAAAGTACACATAAATTCCAACTTCTATCAAAAACAAAACTTGCATTCCTCACTCGTATGTAGGTACGAGTACATATTGACGTACATTAGTTTCCTATTAGCTGTTGAACCGTCATATATTAAACTCAAATGACAATCTGCCTAGTAGATTTCAAGCTAAATGGGAAATAATTTATTTCAAGCTGTCATCGTAGTGTGACTTTTTATTACATTAATGTCGCTTTATTTACATTAACATATTTATCTGGGAACTAGACACCAAACTAGCTATCTATCCACATTTCTTTTTATTTTGTACAACAATAAACCTGTTTGACGACAAACGCGGAACACCCATATTTTGCTATATACTTGAATGGTTTTTACAAACATACATATGTACATAGATACAAAGAACCTACGAGCATTGAACTTGCAACCGAAAACCAGCAAGAACTGTCAACCGATTGCTTGCACCATTTGACCCATTAACCTTGCTCGAAATGGTGGAGAAAACAGTAAAGGCATAATTTATTCACTACACAAAAATTAAATTATCTTCTTAAAACACAAATAAAAATATAAAACAAGAATAGCAAAAGCGCTGTTGCATTCAATTAAATGATATGTCTACTAGACTGGGTCGATTTATTAACCGATATCGCGCCATATGATTACGCTTATTGCAACCGTGATTGAGAACGGGAGCAGATTCTGTCAAAGCCAGTCAGTCACGGGGTTTTCTTGGAAGCTGTTCTGCGACTTATTGTTATACTTCAGTGGCTGAAGTTTAATTATTCACTGAAAAAATATGTTCAAAAAAAAAAAAAAATACATTGTTATTTTCTAAGAGAGAAGTATTTTTGTTCAAGCGTCTACCATTTTTTATTTGTTTGTTTAGCCCATATCGTCCCAATGTTCGATTAATCGAACACTGAACTTTAGCAGTTTGTTTAGAATTCCCTGATCTGTTTTTCGTAATCTATACCCGAAATTTTTAAAGGGTTGAGCTAGGGAGTAGTTACTTTAATTTAAAATAAATCTTTTACTAAATACACATTCCTTTTTTTGAGCAGAGCGTTTTAAAAAAGGCCTTCATTTTAATAAGATTTTCAAGTTTCCGAAACAATTAGAAAAGACAAATAGGGAAACAAATTTAGTATACAGCAAATGAAAGGAAACACAAACTTTAATTTGAAATTTTTTTGCAAAGTCAGTATAAAGAGCAGCGCATATATGTATTTGAAGTTGCTGTTCGACTTATCGAACGCTGCGCGCTATTCAGTGCTTGCTTTATTATTTGAATCAAGTCGCAACTTGAAACATTTTTTACCGTTTCTTTGGATGCCTCGCGATATTTTCGTTTGAATGAAAGAATGCAAAGGCTCAAATTTAGTATTTGATGATTTGTGATTAAATAAAGTTGTTCATCAAAACAATTGTGAGAAGAAAGTGATACATTCTAAAGTTACTTCAAAACGGAGAAGCAAAATGCTCAAAAGTTTCGCCGTCGTGCTCTTACGAAATCTGAAATGCTTGCTATAATTGAACATAAATTGCCGCAGTTACAATTATACCCCCAGAAAAAGTTGATGAAGAAGATTTTGACGAAAAACATGATGAAGTAGACCCATTCCCGGTGAAAAACTCTTCTAAAAGACAGAAAATCGAGTTAGCACAACAGACAAAGTTTTACAAAACGTTGTCAGCTTTTGATAAGCCGAAATGGGTTCAGAGAAGGAACCGAGAGGGGCAGTTCGAATATCCTCTTGCACGTGTAACTGAGCCACTGGATTATATTAAGAAAGGCTTGGCCGAAAACCTTAAGGATAAACGACCGTTTGAGTTATTTTCACTTTTTTTGATTATGAAGTTTTGGATATCATTATCAGAGAAACAAATAGATATGATCAGCAAAAGAACTCAGATTTTAGGCTTGACCATATACTATTAAAGCGATTTATTGGTATTTTAATTCTGTCCGGACAATTCGAGACTATTGGTCAAATAACCCAACCTTGGGTGTGCCTATTGTGAAATTAAATATGTCCCTAAACCGATTCTTGGAAATCAAAAAGTGCATTCATTTCAATGACAAAGGCAATCTAGATACGAAAGATAAAATGGCTAAGGTAATTATTGTTAGTTATTTATAAAGCTTTTAAAATACATTACAGTTTTAAAATCTATTAAATTAGGTTCGCCCATTATATGACATCATAAACAAAAAATTCATGCAATTCGGTGTTTGGGAGGTGCAACTATCCATCGATGAGCAAATTTTGGTCGTCATCCATGTAAAATGTTCTTGCGTGGCAAACCCATTCGTTTTGGATACAAATTGTGGTGTCTTTGTTCATCAGCTGGCTACCTTTATAATTGTTTACTATATGATCGGATAAATACAATAAACAGCTTGGTCCAGGGGCCGATGTAGTTTTACGCTTGCTTGACAATGTTGAATATCCAAATCGACATATAGTTTATTTAGACAATTTTTTCACGTCTTACTATCTAATGTGCCTTTTATCTGAAAAGCAAATATCTGCAGCAGGCACTGTACGAGCTAACCGTATCGGAGGTGCAGAACTAATATCTGGAAAGGAATTGGAAAAGGGCAATCATGATTTCCGTTTTGATACCCATAACAGCATCTTGGTTTGCCGTTGGCAGGATAATAGTGAGGTTACACTTGCTACCAATTTTGGTATCTGTGAAAAGATGGAAGTAGCAGAAAATTGGTAAAGAAGGAGAAGTTCTTGAACCCGGTCGTTATGTCAACTACAACCAGCCCCAGCTTACAAAAAGTTATAACATAGGGATGGGCGGAGTGGATCTCCACGATAATGCCGCACAGAATTATTATATCGCAATACGATCCAAAAAGTGGTATTGCCCTTATTTTATTTATATTTATTGAAATGTGAAACAAAAAGGAAAAAAAATGCAAGTTGAAATAAATGTTTTTCGTTAAAGGCAGCGTCGTAGAAAGGATTTTTTCGTAGGGGTATTTGATTGTTTTTTATTTTATTTCAACATGTTTGAACAAACAAAACCGATCCGAAAGCTGTAATTCAAAACGTAAATCTGATTTTTAAAAATTTATTAAAACTATTTCAGAATATCTTCAAGTCCCCAATGCACAAGATACACGTCTCTGTTTAAAGTACATGCAAAGAAGAATCATTACTTCATACAGAGCTCAAGTCTTTAAATCTCAACTGACCGCCTTTAACTATCGGCTTCCGAGGGAACAGTTTCTATCGAAGCGGACTGACTTATTTATATATCGCCTTGAACTGTTGAACTGCGGCCACCGTGATGTAGTGGTAGTGTTGCTAGTCTAACACACCGAAAGTCCGTAGCCCCTGCGGGTTAGGGGTTTAGAATATGCCCGAGGTAGACATACCGGTCGTAAGAGGCGACTAATATGCACAAAGGTAATGACGTGCAACTCGATGGTTGATCCACGGATGTGTTGCCTCTCACCTCTCATTACGAACCATGTCCTTCCTTACGGAGGGAGGGGTGACATGACCAAGAAGGTTTCGCTGGTCATAAATCGCTACCAAGACAGTCGGGCAGTACCGCAAGCGAGTAGCGAAGTGTACCGGGTTCAAATCCGTCCAAGGACTGTTAATTCGACAACACTCCCCAAAACTGTCGAGGAGTGTTTTTGTCGTTACCACAACAACAACAACAACCGAAATTCCGGCCAAGGGTTAAGTGACAGGTAACAACAAAAATGTTTTTTAAAGCGGGGACAAAAAGTCTTTTCAAAAACCGTGTCTCGACTCGGCGGTGATCAGCAATGTTCCAAATGTATTTCTGTCCAGAAGATACTCTTATTGGCATACGCCGGTGGAAGCAGAGGAAGAGGGAGACCGCCACTCCAATGGAAGGACCGAGTGGAAACCGATTTGCGTTCCCGTAGTAGCGTCAGTTGGCACAACGAACAAACGACTAGCAAGCTATGGTTGACGGTAAAAATCGGCCGGGCTGTTAAATGACCATTTAGAGAAGAGGTTGACTAATTTGAAATGCGAATCAAGCTAAAATTATAGCCAGGGACTCGAATAAAGTACCTGAATTAGTCGAAAAATCTTTTAGGGGAGGTAAGAGGCGATATCTACTGTTCACAGACGTTTTTTCAATCAGTTGTCCCAACTATTTTTTATACTTTAAAGAGCTCAGCGGGCTAGTGCTCCTACCACCTCCTTATAGTCATATAAGGAGAAGATTACTACAATAATCTTCGGTTTTGCGCTTTGATTCCATATCTTGCGCTCCTTTCTCATAGTGAAGTGATCACTCTTCAATCTAAGTACCTATTTAAGATCAATTGCACTTTTTTCAAGTTCGTATATTTTAAAGGAAGGTAAATCATTGTTTTTATAGTATCTGCATCGGCGAATCATTTTTTAGAACGTTTGGTCTCAACTTCGGCTACAAAAATCTGGCTCCGGTCGATCTCCAGTCCATATGTAAACATACTTACATAGACCGTGTATGCGTCTGAACTTGCGTACAAATTGAATGGAAATATGCTACCAAATAGCTGTAAATATGAGCTTGCATGAAATTCCAAAGCAGTGCTTTCAAGTAGAAATAGCAAATAAGAAAGTGGTAGTCATGGCAAGGGTGCGGTATTGACTGTTGCATTCAACAGCCAATGTCGTTTGGCGCAATAAACACGCAAACATCGTCTCAAACGTCTACAGCAACAACGACGGCTACCATACTAGGAAAAGCCGTAATAAAAATTTCAAACTAACCGAAATACCAATGCGCATGCGCAACTTTATTTCATTACCATGATTATTATTATGGCGTTGCTATTATTATTATTTCAGTTTTTCTATTATTTTATTGCATTATGAAAACTAGGAAAGCCGGTTGAAACTGCCAAACAGTGATAGATACTCACTAGGCCAATGCAACCCTGTTGGAAAATAAATAACCGGTGAACGAAATCGCCAATTCAGAGAAATAGGTGCAGTGCCAAATAGCGACTAGTTCGATCATAACTAGACCAATCACCGACAAAAACACATCGTCAATTACGATGCTAGTGGAACTTTAAGCCGCGTTTATAGGTAAAAAAAACTTTTTAAACTTTTTCTACTAACAAGTGGGGTGGAACCGAACATTATATACCTTGTAGTGATCTATTATGGAATCCCAGTTTACGCAGGTCTATTTCAATACTTTCAGCTCGTATTTGCGTTCAAATAGACAGACGGACAGACAGATAGGCGAATCGAGAGACGGACATGGCTAAATCGACTCCGCTCATCGTGCTGACCATTTTAGTAAACTTTTCTTTTCTTCTTCTCATACTTACATACATTAAATGTTTATGAAAGGTATGAAAATCAAAAAAGATATATAACTTCGCTATGGGCTATGGGCTATGAACTACGTGCCCGAATATTTTGCTTGTGTGTTTTCCGATTTGGCTAGTTTATGGCAGGAGTATAATACATACTACTGAGAAGCAGCTAACCAATTTTCTTTGAAATATCAGAATTGAATTATAAGCCTTTGCCTTTGAAAATAGCAAACATTTTATGCTGAAAAGTGTGTGGCGCCACGCCTACTTCTTCAAAATTGACAAACTTTTTTTGCGGCCGAGTTTTTCTTAAAAAGCTTATTATGTGCGCAAAATCTGATTGATATAACTTGCTGAGTTGTAGAAATATTGCTTTTTAAATTTTACAAAAAGCTATGTTAAAAACTGGGCGTAGACATGAACCGATTTCGCCCATTTTTACAGCAAACATTTACCTTTGTATACTGAACGTTACGCCAAATTTCGTTTCGATAAATCAATTTTGGCGGAGTCATGGCATAAAAAGCTTTGTGGAATAATCCACTACAAAAGGGGCGGGGCCACGCCCATTTTCGAAAATTTTTTAAAGAATTTATTTTGTGCCGCAATATTAATGTATACACCAAATTTAATCCTTATAGGTGTATTATGAACTGAGTAATCACTTTTTTTGTGCTTTCGAAAATATTCTATGTATAAAAAGTGGGCGTGGCTATCATCCGATTTCTTCCATTTTAAATAGCACTCGGAGATGAGTGCCAAGGAACCTGCATACCAAATTTCATTAAGATATCCCAAAATTTACTCAAGTTATCGGACAGACGGGCGGACAGACATGGCTTAATCAATTTCTCTTTTTGTCCTGAACATTTTGATATGTATAAGTCAATATCTATTTCGATCCGTTTATGCCGATTTGTACTGCCGTTAGGCGACTAAAGTTAATATACCTTGTGTGCGCAGGACTACTAGGTATAAAAATGAATGTGTGTCTGTGTGTCTGGCGTCCAACGTACTTTACCGATCTTTATGAAATTTTCACAGTAGATTCTTGGGTTTACTGGTTACAGTATAGGCTTTATATAATTTTGGAAAAGTGGGCTGTGCCACGCCCCCATGCTATGTAAAATTTTAATCTTGTATAGGCGTCTAAGGTACTGGACCGATCTTGATATAATTTGCTGGTTCCAGCATAGGCTATATATAATTTTGAAAAACGCTGAAAGTATTTCGCAATTTTATTTAACACGGTTCTGAAGTTAATAATAGCTGACATTTGACATTTTGCTCATTTTTATGTCGGCTGTACCACTCTCATTTTCCAAAACTGTAGAAAAAACCATTAATAAGATCATCAAGTTATTGTAACTACGAAATTCTAGCATTCTATCTGCATCAGTAAATGATGGTCCAAAAGTCGGCGTGGTTGTTAACCGACTTTGCTTATTTTCCGCGAACGTACTCTACTTGTCTATAGTATACCTCATATTAAGTTTCGTTATTCTATCTTACACCGTTATGAAGTTATTAACTGTCGGATTTTAAATTTGCTTAACTTATAAGTGGGCGGTGCCACGCCCACTTTACAAAATTTTGCAAAAATCGTATAAAGAATAAGAAAATTGTTGTAAGTACGAAATTATATTATTATACCTTCATCAGTTATTAGATATGGGTAGTTCAACATTTCTACCTCCTTTCCATATAACTTTTATGAAAAAGTAGGCGTGGTCGAAAAGCGATGTCGCTTATTTTCTATCGATGCGTTTATCACAACAATAGTATGCCTTCTACGAAATTTCGTTATACCAGCGTAAACGATTCTGAAGTTATTAACAGTCGAAGTTTGAAAATTTCTTCACTCATATGTGGGCGGTGCCACTCCCCTTTTTCAAAAATTTGATCGAATCGTCAATGGGACAACCAAGTTAATAAATCTTGCAAATTTCATCTTTGTTGCTGCTTCTATTATTGAATTAACCCATTTTATACGTTTTTCGAAATTTTCGATATCGAAAAAGGGGGCATGGTTATCGTTCGATTTCACATATTTCAAATAGCAACCTACCTTGGTCAGAAAGCTACCTGTGTGCCAAATTTCATTCAAACATCTAAATTTTTACTCAAGTTATCGTGTCCACGGACAGACGGACGGGCATGTCTTAATGAATTCCTTTGTTCATTCTAAGAACTTTGATATATTGAACTCCATATCTATCTCTATTAATTTGTTACGTTGCAAGCCACCGTTATATGACCAAAACTATAATACCCTGTGTGTTAGTACACGCTGGGTATAAAAATAAATATGTACAAAAACAGAAAGTCCAGAACACATGATTGACATATAAACAACATGTCTAAATATCTTGTACACTTGTTGACATATCACAACAACAATTAAAGGAAAAGTTGATTTAAACAGCATGCAAACAGAACGCAGCATCATGGATAGAATACTGTGCTTGTGAATCAGATATGCGCGTGTCCGATACACCTCAGGAACTTCTGAAATAGCAAAACTATACGATTTAGTCTGACTAGAAATCGTGACTCTTTTCGAAATGGTACTAGAACTATACATTGTTGTTTTTTTAATTATTCCATACAAATAATAAATAAAATACTAGTAATTATTATCAAACTTACAAAATTTATAATTTTGAAAAAAAAAGATACAATTTTTTGTTCTTGGCCCAGTCTAAGCAAGACTTGATCTCAAAATATATTTAAAGAACGCCGTAAGTACTTCTTCAATTCTGAGATATACTGCTTTTGAAAAAATTGGGCCTTTTCGAAACGGCAGCCGAGATTAGCTGATCCTCAACTTAGACGACGCTGTGAAATTTGAGAATTATCGAGTAATGTCCATTCGCCTCACGTGGGTGTTATTTGTCTCTCAAAAATGTCATCAACTGCAATTTTGGTCTGATTAGAATTAGACCCAAACTGTGTTTAATACAACTAGTACGGAATCAAAGAAAAGGTAATCGAGCAGTGAAGAAACCTTACATTCCCTGAATTGATTTCATGCAGACGAAATTTGTACAGAGCTAAAAGGATTTCAGAATGCACTAGAAACACCAGTTTGAAATGCAGGATTTTCTCTAGAGGTAAGTTGCATACATACATATCAGTGATGTAACGAATGCTACTTTTTGAACATTTGCGAATGCAATGCCCACTAATAATATTTGATAATTGTGTAGGATATGCATTGTTTGCATTTTGTTGGCGAATCGACATGTTACGAAGACTGCTGGGCATTGTTTGCTCCTACTAGTTTGACATCTTCTTTTGCTAATCGGAGTGGAAGGCAGTGGATGAAGGTACTCCATATACTATGCTCCTGGGTACCCCTATAGACAGTCTTCATGGCGCCGTCTACGAAGTTTTCTACGTTGAGTTTTTATATATATAAATAATCTAGTGTTCCGGGCCCTCCTGGCCAGAGCATATGTCTACAAGTAGCGCTACTTACTCCGAAGCCCCACAACATAAACCAACACAGGGTTCTTTGTATTCAATATTAAAACGAACAAATTTAAATAATATAATATTGACACAAAAAATGCGCAAATAATTGAAAATAAAGCAGTTCTAGCTCGCTAACTTTCCGAAGAGTGGCTCCAAAGTGGTATATCTTCACAGCGCTCTGTTGAAATTACAGTTAGGTTTTTTATGATACTTGTTTATGAATCTTGTGATTATGATTTCTCGGTCGTAGCTATTTTGATCCGAGACTGTGACTGCACAGTGATAGACATAGAATAAGAGCAGTAGCTGTGTTCGGTGAGGATAAAATTTTAAAAAAATTTTACTGGAAAGTGTTCGGGACACAGAACATTTGCAGCGAGCGAGCGCATTTTGACATTTCATTGAGAGAGAATGTTGCAAGTTTCTGCTGGGGGAATTTCGTTCAGTAAAAATTGCAAGTGATAACAGCAGATCCTGACATGGGAAAGCAACAGCAAACATTTTTAAATGTGAGCTATTAACTAATCCAAATGGCAACAGCTGATTTGCTGCAAGTTTTTACGGACTCCTGTTCGGCGTTTCCAGACAGTTTTACGTCATTCTCACTTTGATAACACTTCTTTGCAAGTTTTGTCACCGAACACAGCTAATGACTATTTTTATCTTTGTTTTGGTTATGCAACTTTATTTGCAGTGTTCGAATATTGCAAAATTTAAGAAATTTTTAATCAAATTGAAACAATAGCAATAGCAAAAAATTACCCACCTTTCCAAAAAACTACCAAAAATAACTATAAGTTTTGGGACATACGACATTTTCAAAGTAATTTCCTTTTACACACCAAAAAACAATATTCACATTTATTAAAATTGAGCATTCGAAACTTAAAGCAAGCCCATGCTAATTCATGTTGCAATAAACATTAAAAAACATTGGGGGAAAAGCTTCAATTTTGGTGTTACGATTTTTGCAACCGTGATTGAGAACTGGAGCAGATTCTGTCAAAGCCAGTCTGTCACGGGGTTTTCTTTGAAGCTGTTCTGCGACTTATTGTTATACTTCAGTGGCTGAAGTTTAATTCTCTATGGCGCGATATACAACAGGTATATCATCATAAACCTCCTAAGAGATTTTTGCGCCAAGCTTCTCTTCCAATTTGTGGTGTGCCGATTTGAATTTTCCCTACAAATTGGTGGGACCTACAGTTTTTTGCCGACTCCGAACGGCATCTACAAAGGAGACGAATTTTTGCTGAGAAGCCTGTCATGGCAGAAATACACTCGGAGAGTTTGCCAAACCACTGCCGAGGGGCGACCCCGTTTTGAAAAACTTTTTTACAATCACTTTTGATGTTACCTGTACCAGGGCTCGAACCATGGACCTTCGGTGTGGTAGGCCGGCAACACTACCTTCACACCACGGCGGCCGCGAAGTTTAATTATGAACTGAAAAAATATGTTAAAAAAAAATGCATTGTTATTTTCTAAGAGAGAAGTATTTTTGTTCAAGCGTCTACAATTTTTTATTTGTTCGTTTATATTACATATATTTATAGTTTATCGTTGAATAATATATTTTTAGTTTGATCATATGTTATTCGTTGAGTTACTTTTTGATGTATTAAAAAACATTGGAAATAAATGGATTTTAGTCTTATTAACCTGGCATTATCCTCAAATTAATTTGTTTCTGATATTCATATTCGCAAAATTTCTGCAAAATATTCGCGACATCACTGATGCATATACATACAACCATACTTACTGAAAAGGATTGATGTACTAGAGAATTGACTACCAGCAATTTCAGTTTCAAAACCACAATGCAGCGTGTGCTATGGTGGGTTTTGAGTCATTAAAGCAAACGTGCCACATAACTACAAACATACAAACAACCTTTAATACTTACTCGTCTGCCATAGCAACAACACACCAATCATTACCTGCAATGGGCTGCACTGGCTGGCAAACATGCAATTTAAATAAATCTTCATCAAAGCACAATTTCATGTTGTCGATGCGTCAATGGATCATTCCATGCCAAGCCACAGAAGCGCAAGTTAAACAACCAAACTAGTGAGCCCAGCTTACGCGGAAGAAATTATTTGGCGCAAAAGAATGTTGATGGAGCAAGTGGCAATAGTTTTGCGGAGGCGACGCTACAAGCGCTTTAGGCAAGGGGGTACATATGTATTAGTACTGCGCGTCATTGTTGTAAAGCTGTTGGCTTTCATGATTGTGGCGTGCTCCAAATTAAATTCTAGGCTGCCACTTGGGTACTTTCCTTTGAATTATTTGAGGTTGCATACATACGGACTTACATACACAGATAAAGTGTTGGTTTAATTTTTAAATTCGTCATTGTTATGGGCATGTTTTATTATCACAAAAAGAAATTAAGCTCTGCAGTTTCTAATTAGATTATATTTTACTAAAAAACCCAGCCACGCTTTGTTGCTTCTTACAACTTATACTAGGATAAGTCCGATTCTAATCATTATATCTCCGAAACCAGTTGAGCTATGGAACTTAATCACATCGCTTGTTGTAGCACTTACTGGCGTCTTTCGTTTGATACCCATATTGTACTAATATATTTTGTCTCACTATTTGGTCCACATATTGGTCGATAACTCCGAAACCTACCGAGTTATCGAAATAAGAGAAATCTTTAATTATATGTTAGACGTCTGGTAATGCAACGGTGAAACTTGAATAAACTTCTATTCCGCAGTTGTTGAGTGATAAGCGAACAAACATACATACAGGCAGACAAAACTTCTAAAAACGGTTGCTTTGGATTCTATTGGCTCAATAATGATCCCTCCTACTAATTTTTCTTGAATATCAGACATCGAGCTGTTACAATTTTATTATATGTAGAGATGATATATCTGTGGCAACAAATCCACAACTAGCCTTTTGACTTTTCAGACGTTTTTACATTTCACCCCGATTTTTAGCTGTATAAATTAATAACTGAGAAATAGGTGAAATTCTACAATACCTTAAATGCCCGAAAATGATATTAATGGAGTTGCGGCTTTATTGTCAAAGTCAATATATAGAGTTTCTCAGGAGACCGGCTTGAAACTTAAAATCTTGGCCTGAAATAAGGGGTTTGAGATGAAGTAAATTATACAGTTCCTTTATCTGCGCACACGCACCGACGGAAGAGTAGGATGACCCAGAAAAGGAAACATTTTACGAGCGCTTGCAACGTACATATGAGTCGATGCTAGCACTTCGGATAGTGCCCGCTGCCCACGTCAGTGTGGGTAAAAAAGATGTGTTTGGTCCCACAGTCTCGAAGTTCAGTCTCCACGATGAGACTTCGCTCATTGGATGGATTTCACCGGTTCCCGAAACATAGTCATATCCATCACCGGATTTAAGCACAAATAGATACACTAAGCTATATAGCTGTCTCCCGATCGAAAAACAGGCAACCAGATCGACCACGTTGTGATACACGGACGGCATGCGCGATCCGAGAACCTAGCATCGACCCGGATCAGTTCCTTGAAGCACCCAAGATTCGAAAAAAATGCAAAAAAGCTAAACTCTTGGCGCGTTGCAACGGAAAGAAAGAGGTGCCTATAGGGCCACGTTGAGAGCAAATGCAACGAGGAGTGTTTGTGAAGGTTACCGCTGGGTTAAAGAGGGAGGCGAGACGGGTTTTCAGGACGAAGAACAGAGGTAGAAAAACGTGATTGTGAAGACCTTGGGGTGCTAGTGAACAACAATAACGTTCGAAAGGTCTATAAACAAATTTGGCGAACTACGGAAGGTTCTGAACCAGGGTGGTAAAAAAGAGAACGGCGACCTGGGGACCGATGTTCAGAGAGCACTAAGATTGTGAAGGGAGCGCTTTCCTGCTTTCTTAAACGGAGAAATCGAGCAAGAACCTAGATTGATGTTCCCCCCTCCGACTATGACGAGGTTCTAGTACCCAAATACCGCTTGAAAAACACTATACGTCATCAATATGGTGGCCGGGGCTATCGAACACACACTGGAGAAAGCTGCAGGTGTGTCAGAACAACGCACTCAGAACTGCCAAGGGATGTCTGCTTATGTCACCGGAACACCATTAACATAGTGAGGCAAAAAAGCTCTGCTCAAATTCACAAGTAGGGAGATCCTGCAAACAGCGCCAACTAACGCAAAATGAGCCTTTCAAATATCGCGTATAAGGCTCTATCGAGTGTAATGTGCAAAAGGCTGAAGCCCCCACGTGAGCCGATTAAGTCCCTTATCGTACCCATCCTGCTGTATGGTGCAGACGCTTGTACACTGACAAGATCTCATGAGGCGATTCTGGGAGAATTCGAAAGAAAGGTTCTTCGAATGATGTATGAACTCCTACGTGTTGGCGACGGCGAGTACTGAAGAAAATTTAATGATGAACTGTATGAGCTTTATGCTGACACTGACATAGTTCACAGAATCAAAACTCAGCCTTTTCGCCATGTTAGCCGGCCCAGAAGTTATTCTTACCGATGGAAGGACAAAATAAGCGCCGACTTGATCTCGTGTTGTCTCCGATTGGCGCCATTTGGCAGAGCGAAGACGCGACTTGCGCGCTATGTTGGACGGACTGTCGTACAAAGAGACTAATTGGATGCTTCTAAACTTGAATTGATATTGTGAGACAGGTGCACTTTAAACCCCTATAAATATGATACACAAATGAAAATTGTCTTATGCCAGCTGGTCCCGTATGGGCATAGTTAGAATCAAACTTTAGATAAAAGATATTAATGATGTCTTGCTCTGTTTAGAGATAATAAAAATTCGATACATGCATAGAAACTTTTTGAGCCAATTTTAGTTGCCACCACTGTATACATCTAAAACCAATTATCTCTACATTAAAAGGGTCCATCAACTTTAGTTAGACATTTAGCAGTTGAAAATTGCTTTGAGTGCTGTGCAGCACTTTTTGAGTGATGCATGAACAAGCATGCAAAAAAGGAAAAAATAATACGAACTCTTGCTTTTTCTGCTGTTACCTCATTTTTACATTTTCTTTTAATATCTAAAATCCACTATTTCAATTTTGTTAAATGACAACATGAAAACTTATGAAACATTTCTGCAAGAAAAAATTACATTTTGAGTTTTGTGCTATTTCTTTACCCGCCACTGTACATAGATATGTCGTACACGTTTAAAACGATCCACAATTTTCCTTTTCTTAAACTTGCACTTTAGGCGCCATAATGGCCTAAGCGATTGGCAAATCTGGCGTTTAACTCAAAAATTGGTAAGGGTAAGCGTAACAACAACAACAAATAGAGAAAAATTTAACAATATCTAATATAGCCAAAATAACAATAACAAAATAGTAAATACATAAACGTTCTGACATCCAACGTAGTCATGCTACGTGCGTCAGTGCACAAATTGCCACAAATAAATGCTGAATGCACCAACGGCAAAGGCAGAGGTCAAGTTGTGGCAATAACATTTGGGCGCCCATACGCTAGGTTGGGCCATGCAACACACACACACACAGACACCGTATGCAGGAGGGCCCTAATCGTTGTTTTGTGTAGCAATAAAGGCATAGAACGAGAACGAGCCGCACGTTTTGGGATGCTCAGCTTACTCAAACTCCTTTACTCGCTCTCAATGTGCACCGCAGCCCCGAACCAACCTAATGTTTTTAGTTTTTATGAAAAGAAAAAAGATTTTTTTTGGTTGGTAAAGTTTCCACTATTGCATTGAATCTAAGTCAAATAAATGCAGACAAGCAAAAGCACATGCCACACAGTTGAAATGGAACATTTCATATTCTGAATACGAGTAGGTCCATGCCCATAGATCACGGATCATGCCACAATGCAGTACGATTTTTCATCTTGTTCGCTGTTCTCGACTGCCATGTCATGTGACGCATGTGTTGTGCAACTTGATTTTATTGCTGTTTTATATGCACACAAGTCAATAACTAATACAAGGTGTGACAAAAAGAATCATCTGCTGGGCATACATTGTAGACGCTGAGGTTTCAGCAGAACTTAGAGTGCAGACCTGTTAAATTTGATTAGTAATTAGTAATCAATTAATTAGACGGTTTGGTAATGATTATTTTATTTGTTTTTGTTAGGTTATATCACTTACAGGTACGCCCGCACTTCGGTTGAACAGTAAAGACACACGAGTTGATACTACGAGAGATTTATTCAGACTAACTGATAAACAGGAAACAGTTTAAATAATAGAAATGCTAAGGTGAATACAAGTGGGTTGCCAGATTTCTTACAATTCTCCCTCTCAACCCAATTGTTTCTTTTTGCCCTGTTAATGTTACAAATCATTGAATTTTAATTACATTTTTAGACCTAGCAATTTACAACCAATTTCATGTTTCGTTTTCTTCAAACATTTAGTCATTACATCAGCTGCATTTGCTTCAGTGCTTACAAAATTCACTTGGATTTCTCCCTTTTCATATACATCTCGAACATAATGGAATCTCAAATCAATATGTTTACTGCGTTTGTGTACCATAGGGTTCTTCAACAAGAACTGTGCGCTTTGATTATCACAAAACATCTCCGTAGGTTCGTTTACACAATCGACGTACCCCATTTCACGCAGCAATGCACGAATAAAAATTACATCTTTTGCCCCTTGGCATAGAGCTACATACTCTGCCTCCATTGTACTGAGGGCAACAATGGACTGCTTTTTCGATTCCCAAGAGATTAAACCGTTGGACATAAAAACTACGTAACCGGTGTGAGATTTTCGATCAGCTACGTCGCCTGCCCAATCAGAGTCAGTAAAACAAATCAAGCTGTTGTCTGTAGGACCATAGGTGATTTTCGTCGCCACCGTCCGCTTTAAATAGCGTAAAACATGTTTGGCTGCCGTAAAATGTTCTTCGTGTGGATGGTTATTGAACTGAGACAACTTTGACACAACGTGAGCGATGTCTGGTCTAGAAATTACGGCTAAATACATTAACCCTCCTATCAAACTTTGATACCGCTTAGAATCGATATCGTCACACTGTTTACTGCATTTGGCTAACACGGTACCATCCACCCACGGTGTAGTTGCAGGTTTGCAGAACTCCATGCCCCAGGTCTTTAATAGTTGTGTCACATAACGCTCTTGATGTATTGATATAACACCAGTTGATTCATCTCGTTCTATTTGCATACCCAAATAGAAGGATGCCGGCCCACGATCCACAACCTCGACATATTTGCTTAACTCTTGTAAAACTTGTTCTGTTTCTTTAATGTCAGAACTAGCTATAAGTATGTCATCCACATACAAACCAATAAGACACATACTGTCACACTCCCTCTTAAAATATACACAACTATCCGCTTGGCACCGCTTGAAGCCCATAGTTGTCAAAATATCGGAGACCTTTTTGTTCCACTCACGTCCTGCTTGCTTTAGGCCATAGAGGGGTTTACGTAGCTTACACACCTTATTTGGGTGCTTTGCGTTCTTAAACGTATGTGGTTGCACCATATAAATTTCATCAGCCAAATCACCATTTAAATACGCCGCTACTACATCTACGTGGTTTACTGTAAGCTTGTATTTTGCTGCTAGGGCCAACAAAAGCCGAATTGTTGCATGCCGTACAACTGGAGCATATGTTTCGCTATAATCGACGTTTGGCTTTTGCGAGCACCCCTGAGCTACCAATCGGGCCTTATATTTTTCAATTTCACCACTTGAGTTGCGTTTTATGGTGAACACCCATCTGCACCCGATAACGTTTTTATGCTTCGTGCTAATACCCACGTACCATTTTTGGAAAGAGAATTTAACTCAGCTTGCATAGCGTTTTTCCAATGCTCGCTCTCTTCTGATGACAACGCCTCATCTACCGTTTCTGGATTCTCTCCAATAAAATTTAATACCTCTGTTTGCTTATATTGTTTTTTCGGTCGACCGATGCTACCATCTCGCACCAATTTTGGTCTGCCTCGACCTCTTTTTCGCGTAACCACTGGATCGTTCTCCTCATCTAACGAATACACTTCACCATCGTCGACTTCAAGCTGAGGCTCAGCAGCAACTTCAGCTTCATCGGCATTTACATTATGCACTTCATCACCTGATTCTGATGTCTCTTTTGGATCATAATAAAAATGCACCTCTTCACTTGAGTCTTTTTCTATTATTCGCTCAAATGAGTTTTCAAAAAATATACAGTCACGAGCAATAACAATGTTTCGCTTGGTTGGATCGTAAAGTCTGTAGCCCTTAGAATTTTCGGCATAACCAACAAATTTTAACTTTACACCCTTTGCATCGAACTTGCCACCTTTATGTGGACCCTTCTTTAACGCCACCACATCACAACCAAACACTTTTAAATGTGCCACTGAAGGTGTTTTACCATACCATACTTTATATGGAGTTAAGTCACTTAACACTTTTGTTATTGTTCTGTTTCGCAGGTAAACAGCAGTATTTATAGCTTCTCCCCATAAGCACTGTGACATTCCGGAACCCTGTATCAAACAACGCGCCATTTCTACGAGAGTTCTATTCGCTCTCTCAGCCACGCCATTCTGCTGTGGGGAGTAGCCCACCGACGTTTGGTGAACAATACCCTTCTCACTAAAAAATTGTGTAAACGCCACATTGGTAAACTCTTTACCATTGTCACTTCTCATACACTTTATTTTTCGGCCTATCTGTGTCTCCGCGGTCACAGCAAAATGTTTAAACGCATCGAACGCTTCCGATTTATTTTTAAGGAAATATACAGTCATATACCGCGAAAAATCATCGACAAAAGTCATGAAATAAAACGCACCACCTAAGGATTTTACTCTCATCGGACCACAAAGGTCAGTATGAATCAGATCCAATACTTGTTTGGAAATCACTTTTTTATAAGAACTATATGGCAAGCTGTGTATCTTACATATGGCACAAGTCATGCACTCAAAATTTTGCATTTCACTCCCGTTTATTCCACACACTAAATTTTTGTTGGACAAAGTACGTAAATCGTTCATGTTGACGTGCCCGAATCTCTTATGCCATTTTTCCGAGTTTTTTGTTTCCACTATCGCGTTTATATTCTCCGTTGTTGTTCTCAGTCTCATTTCAACAACAAATACACCGCCGACAAGCTTCGCTCTCAACATGTCGTCACCTTTACCGGTTTTCATTATCGCACCATATTTTGAGAATTTTACCGTATGCCCATATTCAAGGGCTCTTCCAATCGAAAAGAAATTTGAGGTTAATTCCGGAACATACCACACGTTATGCAATTTGAGATTCATAAAGTCAGTTTTTAAACTTATAGAGCCTATTCCTTCTGCAAAAATCGTTTTACCCGACGCAAGCACTATTTCCTGCCTTCTTGGCTCAATTTCGTTGAAATAACTTTTATGCATACACATGTGCGAACTAGCACCACTGTCCAAAATCCACATTTCGCTGTTATGCGTTTCTTCAATTAAGCAACACGCTTTTTCATTTACGTTCTCATTGAACACGGAAACTTTGCACTGCGACCGTATATGGCCCTTTTTGCCACATTTATAACACATTATGTTCGATCGAGTATTTTCATTTTGCTTTCCACTGGACTTTTTATATTTATTTTTTGCTAGAAAAACTTTTTCGTCACCACCCGCCACGGATTTATCATTATGACGAATTTCGGTCTCTAAAATTTTTGATACTAGCTCATCGATTTTTGGTAAACTGTCACGGCTTTCAATAGCTACCACAAAGCTCTCCATCTCCTCGGGGAGACTACAAAGCAATAGTATGGATGCAAAATCGGCTGGTACTATGACACCGACTTCTTTTAGTTCATCAACGATAGTACAAAAATCATTCATACGCAAAGCAAATTTGTCCTGCACTGTAACCTTAAAATGTACCAACTTTTTAAGCAAAGCAACTTTACGCCCGGCACTGTCTTTACGATAAATCGAACTAAGGACCCGCCAAGCTTCCTTTGAGGTTACACAACCTTTTATATGAATAATTTCACTAGGTTTTATACATAATGTTATTGTTGCCAGCGCTTTCTGGTCAACCTTTATCCAAAGGGCCTTCGCCCTTTCCTCATCAGGACAATCACTGATGACCACATCCCACAAATCGAGTGTAATTAAAAGGCTTTTAACCTGTACCGACCACGTCGCGAAATTATCCGCCGTAAGCTTTTCAATATTAGCAATAGCACTCATTTTGTCTGATTCTTTACTGAATTTACCGAAAATAAATTTGACATGCCCACGTGTACTGGGCCCATAACCAATGTTAGGTTATATCACTTACAGGTACGCCCGCACTTCGGTTGAACAGTAAAGACACACGAGTTGATACTACGAGAGATTTATTCAGACTAACTGATAAACAGGAAACAGTTTAAAGAATAGAAATGCTAAGGTGAATACAAGTGGGTTGCCAGATTTCTTACAGTTTTTAAAGAAAAGGCAATTATTAATTGATTACGATTAAAATATAAACAAATCAGAAAAAACCAAAAATAATCAAAAAGACTTGTTTTGATTACTTTTGAATATTTTTGATTCTTTTTGAAGTTTTTTTTTTTAGTATTGTTGATGTGTATATTTATGTGCTTCTAAAACAATACAAAAAATTAAAAAAAGGCTATCAAAACAATTTTTATGGATTATTTTTGATTACTTCAGATTTTTTTTAATAATCGTAAAAAATCATGATTTTTTCAGATCATTTTTTTAAATAATGGGGAAATCATCATTAAAAATTTAAAGTAATATTAGTAAATCATTAAATGGATCCTCAAGAAAATAATTAATCAAAACGGTAATCATTACGATTAGTAATCATTATTTAACAGGTTTCGTAGAGTGTTATGGTTGTATTTGTCGTTATTCAAACACGACTCGTGTGTTCTTGCTTGCGCACTCTGGACACGAAGGGTATTTTGGTGCGGTATCAAATCGGTGTCACAAAAGGAAAGGTAAGAGCTCAAACGAAGCCCCTTAAACAAATTCAGCTTAAGAGCTCACTGAAGTTGGTGCCGTCCATCACCATGAGGTGCGCCTAATAACAGGTTTAGTTTCGTCCCAATATTCTATCAAAAAGTCCGTGTTGTGTGCTGGGTTTGGAGCCTGTGCCCGGAATGGACCCCTGACTTATATCGCCGTGAAAGCCAACACTAAAATCATCACGCCGTAAGAAGTGCGATGGTCGGTTCAAGGTGTGAAATCTGTTGTCTGCCTTTCGAAATTTATCACACCTGGTAAATTCACCTTCAACAAAATTTTCTTTTTACGCCAACATTTGAAGTTAGCCAAAAGTGGGATGAGCTTTCAGACGTAATGACTCCCTAACATGGGTTTTGTTTAACTTGATGCTAGAGAAGGTGGTCCGAGCAGCCGAATAAAGTATCTCAAGAACCATCTATTCTTATAATTAAAGTGGTAATTTTCTGCGCCTTCTTTTCCTTCGTTTCTTTGCTTCTCCTTTTTTAATTTTCATATTCATCATTTCACTGTCCTCTTTTTATACCTTTCATGAACATGAAATGGTATTATAACTTTGGTCCGATGTTTGTAAGTATGAGAAGAAGAAGAGATAGACCAACCAATAAATATACCGAAATAATCAGGGCGATGAGCTGAGCCGATTTAGCCATGTCCGTCTGTCTGTCTGTTTGAACGCAAACTAGTCCCTTAGTTTTTGAGATATCTCGCTGAAATTTGCTAAGTGGTCGCCATTTTGTAAAATATTAATCATTTGTCGAAACCCTCAAGATCGGACCAACACAACGCATAACTCCCATTGTTCCGAAAAACGGGTTTTGGCCTATAACTCTTGCAGTTATTATATATTATTATATATGTAATGTGTGTAGTGAAAATCACCCAGATTGGACCAACATAACATGTAGCTCTCATATAATCGATAGTTTCGATAAGTGGGTTTGGGCTATAAATTTTGCAATTAAAAAAACCGAGATGTGTATTCATGAAAGGTATAAAGTCTTCGGCACAGTCGTATACAGCCCTTTCCTTAGTTGCTTTTCCCTCTTTCCTTTATTTTCCATACCATTTCTTTCATTTATTTTCTTCTTCTCTTTTATTTTATTTTCTTTTCTTTTATTTTCTTCTCTTTTCTTTTCTTTTCTTTTCTTTCCTGCCCGGGGTGTAAGAAAGAGTTGACATATTTTGACCGATCTGAAAATTGGAAAAGATGGATTAATGAGCTGTAAGAATATTTTCCAGACAGTTACATTCTTGTTCTGGCGAAACCCGGATTCGAATTTGTAAGTGACTGAAATAATAACATCGTAGTAAAACTTTTTGCGCCACCCAGTGTTCCCAATGCCACCTATTCAAAAGCCTTTTTATGAGCGCTCAGTCAGTTGTAGTGCGTCATGTTGCTGCTGCTACAGTCGACATGATTGTTGTTGTTATTGCAAAGCAAAAATGTGGTGGGCCAAATATTCCTAATTTATTGCAGCAATTGATCGGTACTGATATTGCTTGTTGTTGATATTTTTTTCGCTTGCAAAAATACTTGTCAATGAGTAATTGCGATAAATTGCCATCAATAATATTGCAAGTTAAGCAAATTAATCGATGAACTGTGATATGAGCACTATATTGATCATTGTTACATTGAAGAAAAGAGACAGCAATACAATACAATACAGCTGAGAGCTGCGCGACAATGAAATGTACTGTAATGAACTCTAGCAATAAACCTCTAGACAGAAAATTTAAAATATGCAGAAAATGTTAGCTATAGACAATCTATATAGAATAGCAGAGGAAATCCTATTATTTTACGGAAGCTTCTTGAGCTGTCCCGGACAAAACCTGCACTGTATAAATATGAGCAAACAAAAATTAGGGCACATTAAAAATTAAAAGAGCAATTTCGAGAACACCCTTTCAACTCGAATCAGTCTTTCGGTAAATAAAAGTCTATCGTAAGATGATTGGCAATTCTATCGACCATGCTTCAACTCACCAATGTCTTACAAAGAAGTTTGCTTTTTTATTTCTTTAACTCATTTGTAAAGAAAAACAAATAAAACTTACTTTTGTTTTTTGACGACATCTGCATTGACAGAAACGAAAATTCACAGTGAAACAGTGAGCCAGCCGCTGACAACATGCTTATCTGACAACATGTATGTGAAAGAATTCGTATGTGTCAGTAATTTGTTTTCATTAACCTGTTGAAAACAACTAAACGAAAAGTTCACAAAAGCTCCAGTTACTATTTCACATACCTCTCGTATGCTAGCATAAGGAATATATATTTATGTATATATTTTTTTATATATAGTGTGGTTCCCCCATTTCTGCGCAAATATTGATTAGGTAATCGCTCTGTTAAAGGAGCTTAAAATTTTATAAAATTATTGAAACTTGTAGGGACAGAACGCATTTGACATTTAAATGGGAAAAGCTTAGGAAGCTGCAAGTTGCTGTTGGGAAGATTTCAGTAGTAAGAGTTTCAAGTGAAAAAAGCTGATCAATCGTCAGTAAGCAAAACAGCAATAAAAACTTCAAACTTTGTTATTAACGCATGAAAACAACAGCAGCTATTTTGCTTGGAAGTTTTTACAAATTTCTTTTTAATTTTTGCGGTTTCGAGAGAGCTTGACTCAATTCTTTGTTTACTTAGCCCTCGTGCTAATCGGCAGGGCCATAAAACTCTTGCAAGTTTTCTCGCCGAACACACCTAACGATCGCCACATACATACTGCATTTGTTTTTGAATTTACCGTAATATATGTAGCTTCTAATCTTCCCTTTCTCAATAAATTGGTGGAATTCTACTGATAGGAGTATGTAATTTTCTGTACGAGGTGTGTTCAAAAAGTATCGCGAATTTTGTGTTTTTTCAAAAATTATTTATTTATTCATGAATATCTATTTTGTCTCCTTCAAAGTAATCCCCATGAGATATCATACACTTGTGCCAACGGTTTTTCCAATCTTCGAAGCACTTCAAAAAATCATTTTTTTGTATCTTGTTCAGCTCCTCCTTCGATGCCGTCTTTATCTCGTCAAGAGAAGCGTAACGTCGTGCTTTCATGGGCCTCTTCAGTTTAGGGAACAAGAAAAAGTCACAGGGGGCCAGATCTGGGGAATACGGTGGCTGCGGCATCATTAGTGTGTTGTTTTTGGCCAAAAAGTCGCGCACAAGCAACGATGCGTGAGCAGGGGCGTTATCGTGGTGCAAAAGCCAATTTTTGTTCTTCCATAAATCCGGGCGTTTCTGGCGGATTGCTTCGCGCAAATTGCGCATAACTTGCAGGTAATATTCTTTATTGACCGTTCTTTCCTGTGGCAAGAACTCATGATGCACCACGCCCCTGCAATCGAAGAAAACTGTCAGCAAAACTTTCACATTCGACCGAACTTGGCGCGCTTTTTTCGGTCTTTGGTTTTCACGTCATAACCATAAACCCACGATTCGTCACCAGTTATGACCCTCCGGAGCAAATTTGGGTCGTCGCGGACAGAGTTTAACATCTCATTAGCAATGTTCATGCGATGCTGTTTTTGGTCACAATTGAGCAATTTTGGTAAAAAACTAGGTAAAAATCGAATACGATCCAAAACACGTGCAAGCAAAGCAGCTGTCAACAATTAACTGAACATTCAAAATGGCCGAGCTTGTCGGCATAAGTGAGAGACATGAGTACCAACATAACGCCACAAAAAATTCGAAATTCGAATATACGTAACCAGCGAAAATTCAAAATTCGCGATACTTTTTGAACACACCTCGTATAAGGCTCAAATTATCTGAAGTGAACCACTTTTTTTTGATAGTGATACTTTTACCAGAAAAGTTGCTAATATTGTAGATTTTTGCTTAAAAAATCAGATTCTGATTTTTTTTTTTTTTTAATTATTATTATATAAGATATTGATTATTGAATTTTTAAGACTCAAAATCTTTAACACTAATTATTTTCCGTTTCGATTGGTGGATTTAGCTGAAATTTGGTATGAATAATAAATAATAGTCACACTATTAAATGTAAGCATAATTTTTAAAATAGTGCTTAATTTGTGGAAAATAGCAACAATTTTTTGAAACAAATAAAAATAAAAAAACCTTCGCCACCAAATTTAAATTCTTTTTTTGCCTAAATACGATTGATATATTTATCCTGAATAGATACAAAAAATAAAAAAATTGCATATTCCCATAGGTCAGTTGCTATGTTAATTTTTCTAACCAAGTAAAGTGCAATTATTATTTAAAAAAAATCAATAAAGAAATTCTGAGAGTTTTTTGTTTGTTCATACTCTACCTACGATTGTGTGCTATATCATTCTACCGCTAGGAATTTGGGAGTGAGTACCTCTATGCCACACTTCAGGGTCATCTGCATGTAGTTAACTTGAAAATTTAGTGGTGCTGTAAAATCTTAAATTTTTTGGGTAGGGTAAGGCCTTTTTCAATTAAGGTGACGATGGTTTTTTCAAAGAGATTTTCAAAGAGAAAGCAATCGCTCTGTTTTGAGAATAAGATTCGTTTCTGTCATATTTACACATATGCGTCAAATCGTAGTTTTAAAGATGCCTTTACAAAATGTGTGTTGCAACCCTTTTCTAAAAAAAAAACATATGCGTGTGCGTACAAATCTTTACTTAGTGAAAAAGAATTGTGATACGAGATTTGCCAATTTAATCGCGAAATACATCTGCTTATCATGTAAAGCAGTTGTATACAAAAGCAGTTATATTGTGCAGTTAAAAGAATATGAAAATTCCAATATTGTGTATAGTGCAGCATCAACCGATGACGACGATGTCGACGATGTCGACAGTTCTTATAGTGATAGCCTGTATGTTCCTGAAAATTGCAAAGAGGCTGGCACCGAAGAGGTAATGTCCCTAGTAAAGTCGATCACAAGATCATCTGGAAAAAAGCTTAAATTGGAAATCTCTGGTGAAATGAAAATAAAAATTGCTGAAGTGTCGAGCAAAATTCAATCGCAACTTAGTTGTGAAAGGTCTTTGGAAACGATTCAGAAGGAAGCATGGGCTCATGATTTGAAAATCGCACTTATGAAGAAAACTTCGAAATCCGAAAAGATTTTTCTTTTAACAACAATTCCTGTAGACCTAAGCGTACGTAAGACTGCAAAAATCTTTGGTGTTTCTCGTCGTTTAGTAGCTCGTGCAAAGAAACTACGTCAAAACCATGGATACGCATCGCATGCCGATTCGAAACTTGGGCGCCACATGGACCAGTCCGTAGTAGAAAATGTTAAAAATTTCTACTTAAGAGATGAAATAAGTCGTGTTTTACCAGGTAGAAGAGACTCAAAATCAGTGGTTTTGGAAGGAAAACGCCAACATGTCACGGTAAATTTAGCTTTGGAAAATAATAATTTTTTAATATATATAGATTTTGATACACCCTATATTTATTAATGGCAGAAACGATTACTGGTGGGCAACTTAAATGAGTTGCACTGCCGCTTTTTGAAGGAATTTCCTCAGATGCAAATCTCTTTGACCAAATTTCAAACCTTAAGGCCACCTCAATGTGTTTTAGTTGGAGCCAAAGGTAATCATAATGTTTGTGTGTGCAAAATACACCAAAATATGAGGCTAAAAATTCAGGCTCTAAGGCAGGAATTATTAAAGAAAAAAATTGATTTCTCGGCAAATTATCACGATTGGATTGAAAAAATTGTTTGTGACTCTAGTTCAGAATGTTTCTTATTAAATTGTAAAAAATGCCCTGGTCCAGAAAAAATTTTGAATGAAGTCAATTCAATTTTGATTAACCACAGCATTAACGATATATCATTTCACCAGTGGCTCTCGACTGATCGGTATGTACTTAAAGTATATGGTATTCATTAGGAACCTCTAACACTGTATAGTTATTGTTTTGTAGGTGTGAGTTTTCAATCGTCACGGAGTCAAGCGGAGTTTTTATAGAAAATATTAAAAAGGATTTGCTCATACTGGTAAAGCACGATTATATTGCTAAATCTCAGGTGGAGCATTTGGGAAATCTGAAAGCTACCATGGGAGAAGGCGAATTTATTATTACTGAGGATTTTTCGGAAAATTATACTTTCAAAATTCAAAATGAAATTCAGGCGCAACATTGGCGTAAGGATCAAGTGACGCTTCATGTCCACGTTGTTTACTATAGAAAAGAAGGTATTTTATACAACAAAAACTTTGTAATGCTCTCGGAAAATTTACAGCATGACTCCGTAGCCGTCCATTTGTTTAATGGAAAATTAATTTCTCAGTTAAAAGAGGAATTTGGTGAAAGCAATTTAAAAAAATTTATTATTTTTCGGATGGAGCTTCGTCCCAATACAAAAACAAGTACAATTTACTTAACTTACTTCACCATAAAAATGATTTCGGCATTGATGCGGAGTGGAACTTTTTTGCCACTTCCCACGGCAAATTCGCTTGCGATGGAATAGGAGTCACAGTCAAAAGACATGCTTATTTTACGGCCTTGCAAAAAGATATTGACCTGCTTCTGATGACTCCAAAGCAATTGTACGACTGGGCTAAACACTTTTTCAAAAATATTAATTTTTATCTGTTCACAAACGAAGAACATGAAAATCATCGAAGCTATTTGGAACAGCGATTTTCCAAAGCCAAAACAATAAAAGATACGCGATCGTTTCATTGTTATCAGCCCAAAAACTACAACACCTTGATGTGCAATATTGTTTCTGGACAAAAAAAAGCAATCGCGGTTACCCTTAATAAATAAGTATACCACGAAACAAACATGCCGCAATAAGAGGGCTAAAGATATTTTATACTACTATATAATAAAATATAAAAATAATTGAAAAACTGAAATAAATGATGGACTATGTTATATACCAATGTGTTTTACCATGTTCGCCAATGGCAATATACAAAACTAGTCATAAAAAAATATCAGTCCTATTTGAAAAAAAAAAGTCTCGCAATTTTTTTTAAATTTGTTTATAATTACTTGATTAGAAAAATTAACATAGCAACTGACCTATGGGAATATGCAATTTTTTTATTTTTTGTATCTATTCAGGATAAATATATCAATCGTATTTAGGCAAAAAAAAATTTAAATTTGGTGGCGAAGGTTTTTTTATTTTTATTTGTTTCAAAAAATTGTTGCTATTTTCCACAAATTAAGCACTATTTTAAAAATTATGCTTACATTTAAAAGTGTGACTATTATTTATTATTCATACCAAATTTCAGCTAAATCCACCAATCGAAACGGAAAATAATTAGTGTTAAAGATTTTGAGTCTTAAAAATTCAATAATCAATATCTTATATAATAATAATTAAAAAAAAAAAAAAATTCAGAATCTGATTTTTTAAGCAAAAATCTACAATATTAGCAACTTTTCTGGTAAAAGTATCACTATCAAAAAAAAAGTGGCTCACTTCAGATAATTTGAGCCATAAAGGACTAGATGATTGCAGATCATCAAAGTTGAATCATTAGATTCCCATATCTTGAAAAAGTAAGCGACTTTCAATATCTTGGTGTTTGTGTTGACCAAAACTTGAGTTGGTCTACGCATATATCTCGTTTGAAGTCCTACTTGCGATCTTCCGTTTGTTATTTTTATAATCTCAGAAAGGTTTGTTCAAACGCAACACTTGAGACTATTTATTACGCTTTAGTCCACTCCAAGCTCCAATATGGAATAAGCTGTTGGGGTGGTGCTTCATTTAATAAAATCCAGCAGCTTCTCAATATTCAAAAATGGGTCATAAGAAAAATATGTAATGTTAATCGTTTTCACCACACTATGGAGTTGTTTAGGGATCTGAAAATTCTTCCAGTTAAGCATATGTACTATTATAAAACTTTAAAGATATTTTTCATTCGCTGTGGGTATCTACATAGTATGGTCTCAGATAGTTATAACCTGAGGCAAAACTCATATGGACTTGTGTATGTCCCTTCATCTCGTACAACCAATTTCAACAACTTCTTTTCGATTGTTTCTTGTAAAGTTTTTAATGCGTTGCCTGCATCTATACGTGTAATTAGAAATTGTGAGTTTTTGGGAAAGGTTAAATCTTTTCTACTAGAAAAATCACACGATGACATCAAAATTCTGCTGAACCCTAGCACTTAGAAATTCGAGCTAAAACTGTTATTTCTTAAGATATATACATATTGGTTTAATCTAATTTATTACTTATTGTTTTAATCAAACTTCACCCCACGCACTTTTTACATGTTTCTAAATTTTATTTTATTTTATTCGGAGATGGCACTCGATACTAAAATATATTATCTTTTTACAGAATGCCTTACTTTTCTTTCTGTAATATTGAGAAATTTAATCTAAGTTACTATTGTAATACATATATATATGTTGATTTGAAAGAAAATGAATAAATCTAATCTAATCTAATCTAAAAAATCTTTAGTAGTAATAAAACTATTATTGCGAAAATTTCCGATCCCTGCAATAAAAACGTATTAGTACCACTGTGCAAATAAAAACGATTTGCGCACCATGTATTTTAATATAATACAATGTCAATATCTTTTCCTTTTCCAAATTGGAATTAAATGCAGAGAAAATAAGCAAAATAAAATTTATTCGGGTTAAAACAACGTTTGATGAAAATTTTTAACTCATACATTCAAGCGAATTGTCAAATAAGCATGTTTACTTTTTTTATTTTGGCTACTTGGCTCACTGTTACACTGTGCGAAAATTCTACTGCCAAAAAAAATTTTAAGCACGAATTTCTGAATTTCAGAAGTTTTTTTTTCTAATTTTAAGTCGCGACAGAATAGCCAATATCTTTCAAACGATCTATCAATCTGAAATCTTAAATCCGTTAAAATGCAGTCATGTGCATTAGAAACAACAAAAAAGTTACCACAGTGCATTCAAAAAGTGTTTATGTTTGAAAGGTTCAATCAATTTTTAATTATTCATTCACTTCAAGATATCGCAGACATAGCTCAGTGACAAGTTTACAACTTTTAAGAATTTAATTTGTTTCTCTCTCCGATTGGCGGTATCCAAAAAATTAGTAATTAGTTATCAGTTTTTCTGTAATGAAAATGTGTCCTGCAGTGATTTTATGCGCAAAGTTTGCATGGGGCATTTGAAAACTGATCAAAGCGGTTTTGCTGTTAATGGATCTCTCTAAGCTGGCAGGTGCGCTATGAGCAGCATAATAAAAACTAAAATTGTAATCAAAGCTGCGTTGACAGAAAACCCGCACAAAATTGTTTACTTAATTATATTTGTCTACTATAAGAAGCCGAATATGCAAATGACAAGCTGTTTTCCATATGGCCGTACCAAACTGCAATGCGAGAAAAAATGTAATGAGTGTAATAAAGCCACGGCTAATGACTTCCATTTTTATTTCGAAATAATAGCATAGGCAAATTTAACACCGCTATACCATGGTTGCAATAGGGTATGCATGACCGCCATCGAATTTGACACACGAGAAGCAGCCAGTTTAAATGCAGTTTTCAAAATATCCGATTAACTGCATAGTTAATGAGAAGGTAACAAAGCATCTGGTAGTTCAGTTTGCCATTTTCGTTTTCTCAAAATAAAATAAAATTAAATAAGTAAAATGACTATAAACGAGTTCAAGGTCAAAACTAATAATTTTTCTTTTTTTATTTATGAAAATTATTATTGTTTTTATTTTTTAGTAATTATTTTAAATTAATTATTAAAAGTCTTTGTTGGAATAAAATAGGACAATTTTTGGAGACAACCGCCATAGCTTTTTTTATAGATCCATTTCGGAAGCTGCCAAGCTTCTACAGCAGGGAAATTTTGGCACGCTGTGCTAACCATTAAGCTAACAGAGCGCTGGTTTTTGTGTCAGCTAAAATCCTAATTCTATTCACATTTACCATAACACTGAGCATGCACCGCCATCTGGAGCCATGATCATCCTCATGATGGATTTTAGCTGACACAAAAACCAAAACCTGAATGGTTAGCACAGCGGTTGTCTCTAAAAATTTTCTTATTCAATTGAATTGTTGGTACACAAAATAAACATAATAAAATAAAATAAAATAATTTTGTTATTGGTTTTTATATTGTTATTGGTCTGTCCATTTTAATTATTATCTAGTTTTGCCAGCTCAAGACCAGTTGATAATAATTATTATTTATGATTTTTTACACAAAAACTAAAATAAAATAAAATGAAATAAATTAATACAAAATAAAATGTAATAAAAAGAAAAAAATCAAATAAAATAAGATAAAATAAAACAAAAAAAAAATAAAAAAAAAATAAAGTTAAATTGAAAAAAATAAAATAAAATAAAATACAATAAAATAAAATAAGATAAAATAAAAAATAATAAAATAAAATAAATAAAAAATAAAATAAAGTAAAACAATATAAAATAAAATAAAATTAAATAAAATAAAGTGAAGTAAGATAAAATAAAATAAAGTAAAATAAAATAAAATAAAATAAAATAAAATAAAATAAAATAAAATAATATAAAATAAAAAAAATAAAATAAAATAGATAAAATAAAAGAAAAAGAAGATAAGATAAGATAAGATAAGATAAGATAAGATAAGATAAAACAAAATAAAAAAAATAAAATAAAATAAAACAAAATAAAATAAAACAAAATAAAATAAAATAAGATACGATAAGATGAAACAAAATGAAATATAATGAAATGAAAGAAAATAAAATAAAAGAAAAAAAGAAACTGTATTGGCTAATAATAAAAAATCGAAGGAAAGAAAATGAAACTAAGGCAAATAAACGAAAAGGAAAGCAAAAGCAAAGAAAAGTGTGGATGAGGGTGAAGAAAAGAAAATGAAAGGATAGGAAACGACAAAAATTTTTTTAAAGAATTAAAGTCAGGATAGGCCAAAGCAAAAGAACACATACGATTGACAATTACAAGGATACATACATTAGAAAGCTCAAAGTGAATCTAAGTAACTACGTGGTACACGGTCAATATGGATCACGCGATCCATATTGATGGATCTCAAAATGTATTGAAATCCGTTTCACGATCTATCAATATTGCATGCTACACTGTCATACGATCCATGGATCACGTCAGTAAATATTGAGTGTGCAACCTGCCTAGGGTCAAGTTATTATCACTCCCTATCCCACGCGACAAAAGACAACAACGGACCCAACAAATCGCGAGGTTTTTAGCCAACAATTCAAGTTCCGTTGGTCTTTTACTCAAATTTTATATTCATCTCTATTTCAGCGCACTTGTAATTGCATCTTGAATTACATAAGTGTTAGATTATTACTGTAAAATATATTCGCATAAACTAATAAATACAACAACATATTCACCTTGTGCTGCTGGCCGTACTAGTGGGCATTAAACTCAATGGAAAAGTGGGTTTATTACCCAGTCTTAGCGATAACTACCGTTGTAGATTACACACATTAAGGTATACATAGCTGCATAAATACATACACATGTATGCGTTCTTTCGTATGCATCTTGAAAGTTAAACTACCGAATACGAGTTTTGCTTTTGGCGTGATAATCTTCAGTTGAGGCAAATAGACACGCATGCGCCACAGGGGTTAGCTTTCATATGCTTAACTTTTTTCTTTTTTTTTAAGAAATTTCTTTTCTTTAGACTCAGACGACTTTAATTACTTCTACTTTAAATATAAGTTTATTTCTATTTATATTAAAAGCTCGCGCCAATCCGCTGTAACTTGAGTTTCCTGTTGCGCAACGGACTCATCAGATAAGTGGGCTGCTTTACATGTCTACATACGTATATTGCTTTTATGAAGCAGATAAGAAACATTATCAGTAGCCGCTTACTAGAAAATTTTTTTCTGCACTGCAAGTGGTTGATTTGAGAAATTGTTCGTGGGGGAAACCAGAAAAATGTTTCTCATTAGTCCGCTGAGTGATGAACTCATCATGTATTGCTGTTAGTGGGACGAATTTGTTTCATTACCCTGAAGAATTAAGTGAGTGTCAATTAGAAAAGTTAAGTAATTAAGCTTAATATATGGCTTGATGGAAGAATGGAAAATAGGCTGAGAAAATTTATTATATCAGAGAGATGATTAGTAATCTATTAACTAGTTGTTTATTTTAATTGCCAATGATTATTGGAGATGTTATCTAGAGCCAGAAAAATCGATTAGTAAATATTTATAATAACATATTATAAGAAAAACTTTTATTAGAAAAGTGAATTGGCCGATTTTCAGATTTGTATACCTTTCATGAACATGAAATGGTATTATAACTTTGGTCTGATGTTTGTAAGTATAAGAAGAAGAAGAGATAGACCGACCAATAAATATACTGAAATGGGTAATTCTATACGACCATACGGAACTGTTAAAACACGTTCAAAAATATCGGGAAAGGTATGAAAAGACGCGTTTTCACCTCGGTATCAATAATCCGAAAGCGGAAAAAAAATAATTTGTTTCAGTGAAAAGTTATTGGCAAAAACCCAAAAAAAACAATTACCCAGGTCCAATCCCAAATGGGGGGCCTGATCCATGGTATTTATATTCAGAACACCTTTTTGCGTATCCTGTACAGCACCGGCTACGCGATCCCCAGTATTTCAGCAAAAAACTCAATACTGCACATTTCGGAACGCCCAATATGTGGGATTACAACAACCACATGAAAATGACACAAAATTTTCAACTTTGGTTGAAGATATCTCTTCACAGAAATATAAAATCGGATTTCCGCTTTCGGATTATTGATACCGAGGTCTTTTGATATTTTTGGACATGTTTTAGCAGTTACGTACGGTCGTATAGAAATACCCCGAAATTATCAGGGCAATGAGCTGAGCCGATTTAGCCATGTACGTCTGTCTGTCTGTTTGAGCGCAAACCGCATCGGACCATACAATCGATTGTTCCGATAAACAGGTTTTGGCCTATAACTGATGCAATTAAAAAGCTAGGATCGTAAAATTTTACAGGTTGGGTCCTCATTATATATCTAATGTGTGTAGTGAAAATCGTCTAGATCGGACCAGCATAACATATAACTCCCATACAATCGATAGTTCCGATAAATGAGGTTTGGGCTATGTATCTTTAAATTAGCAGTTTTTCAGAATTTGTACTAATTGTGAGTAAGGATCGGACACTTAAAACCATGATGCGTATTTATAAAAGGTACAAAGTTGTCGGCACAGTCGAAGAGAGCCCTTTCCTACTTGTTTGACTTCAGTTTAGATGATTCACATACAAATTTACAATTTTCTAAATATTTTATTATAGTGTAAATAATACTTAACAATAAAAGTAAAAAATATAAAAATTTATTGGTCTCGAAACTAAAATAAAAATACATCACACGCCACAATTTAGGCTTAGACAAAAAAAAAACAACGACTATGAATTGTTAATAATATTATTATTTATTAATTAATATTATTACTATCATAATCGAACTACTTAACATTTGACTAAACTAAAAATTAAGTTAATTTATGAATGTTGAATTAAATAAAACGAAAATCAAAAATTTCATAAGTTTTGAATTTAATCCTAGAAAGGTAAACTTCGCTCACTCGCTATAAAACCTAACCATTCGCCGATTCGACGAACATTCTTTAAAATACTTATTTGTAATGTAGTTATTTAATTTTTTGTTTGATTAATTGTATACATATGTGTACCAGTTTTTATCCTTTGGAAGAAAACATTTTTTTTAACAACTCAAATATATATTTTTTAAGTCTTTTAGAAAGGCAGTCTTATAAAGAGAAAGAAAATTTTCAATAGCGTATTTGTAGAACCGACGAAGGTTACTTGTCTAGGGTTAAATAATAAATCTAAAATATATAATTGCCAATTTTGTTGTTGGTTTTATGGTCTGTTCATTTTTACATATTTTTGTAAGTTTAACGAGCTCAAGACCAGTTGATAATAATTCTTAGTTAATGATTATTATTTTTGAAATACTCAGTGTTGCCTAAGATTTGACTCGAATCAAGACTAGCTGGAAGCAATTTGTACAAAACTACGTGTTTTCAGCTGTAGTGTGGACATAGTTTTAAAACACTATAGATTCCAAGTAATTGTAGATTGAATCAGATTGAATAAAATTCCCGACACAAAGGCATTGCTATATCTCAGCAAACTTTCAATCATATGTCAAGAATAGTTTTGCATTCTCTATTGGTACTTGGCGTATGACCTACTAAACACTCTTTTCTCTTCCGTGACTGCTTATATATTGAACTACGAATTTCCCTTTTACTTGCATATCAAATCAACAAAAAGCTATTGTGCAATCTAATTCAGTTGTACATATGTATGTTTGTAGTAAATTACCAGCAATTGGAAACTACGTACGAGCATTTTTGAAAGTGACGCCCATTAAATGCAATAATCATATAGAGCTTACAACACCAACGCCCAGTTAAAGCATACCAAATTATAGAAATTGTCTTGCACACCATGAAAAGCATTCATATCTATGTACATACAATAATTATTTTGGGTACAGGGTGCTTGGTAAGAGTGAAGTCATAATGTTGGATTTGTGGTGGAAAAGCGATTGCGATGGCACGAACTATTGACTATAGAGAACACAAATGCTGACTTTTTCTAAGTAAGTTTGTGAATAAATAATCGATTATATTTTGAATCATAGATTTTTTTGGTTCCTAAATATAGATTTTAATAAATCGATTACAAGAAATACACATTTTTATTACATTTTTGTAAATTGTGACATCTGTGCGCTGGATGTTTAAAGCTATGTAAACACTACAGCTGAAAACACATAGTTTAATATAATCTTGATTCTAGCAAAATTTTAGGGAACAACTAGTAAACTAGGCCCGCTTCGCTGCGTCTCAAAACTTATAATATACTGAGTCCGATTTTAATAATCATATCCCATAGCCGATAACACTTAATTACATCGCTTATTGCAGCAGTCATTATCACCTTTCGGTTAGTATCCATATCGTACTAAATACATTTTGGGTCACTTTGGTCCCCATGTCCGTCGATATCTCCGAAACTCGTACAGCAATCGGGTCAAATGATATCTTAAATTTTAAGTTAAATAAAAGTAAAGTAAGTAATTCCATTCAGCAGTTTTTGAGTAATGTGAGACAGATAAAAATTCTAAAAATGGTTGATTTTGCTTCTATTGGCTTAATAATGATCCATCCTATCGATTTTTCTTTTATTTATCTTAATGTTCTTTAGTTCAATTCATTTATAATTAAGTCTACTGTTTAACAGGAGAGTTATCATTTATGATAATAACAATTCAAATTCGGTTTTTTTTTCATTGTCTAAACCTTTTTAGCGAGTGGTGTAATTTTATTTATTTTTGAGATCAAAACTGCTTTATTTTTTACTGTTATTGTTTTTTATTATTTTTATTGTAATAAAATATTAAAGCTTTGAAAATTGTTATTTATTCGAAAATAAATTACTTAAATCGATTTGGTGATTTTTTTATGCTTATTATTGATAATTGATCTGGGCTACATATATGTCCAAACCAAATTTTGTTTAGAATTCAAATTGTGCTAGTTTTCGAGAAATTGAGCGTCAAGAAAAGAGCTTAAATTTTAAACCAGAAATGTTTTAACAATTAAAAAACATAAAAAACATTTGTGTCAGTTGGCAGGACTCGGACCGACGCTCCCGCATCAGAGCCGTCTGCTCTACCCACTGAGAAAACTAGAGAAAAATTCAATGAATAAAAAAAGCTTTCAGAAAAAAAATGAAAAGAAATTAAAAATTTTAGACGTTTTTTTCAGTTCAGTTTTAGGTCTAATTCGCAATAAATTCAAAATTGGTGTAGGTTATTTAACGATTTTGAATTTATTACAAAAACGTTTAAAAAATTGCTTAAACCCACGAATGGTTTAAAATCTAGGCTAAAATTTTTAGCCGTATGGGTATTTTTCTATACAATTCACAAACATCAATCGATTACTTTCTTCTAAAAAAATCATTCTTTGAATAATCGATAACTGGAGGTCACATCCCTACTTTTATGATGATCTGCAAAGTACTGTGACGAATTCGATGATTCCTTAATTATCAATCCTGGGTTCGATCACTATAAAGTCAAATAAACACACGCACAAATAATGTAAGTAATAGCTAGTTTTATTTACTAGTAATAAACGCAAAACAATTTTAAGAGTTTGGTAACTTTACAGTAGTTCACTGAACAACGCTTGAAAATAAACTGATCAACCTGTCTTGCTTGGTCACCGCCTTATATAGTCCAACAGGGTGCTTGCCTACGCACCGAGAACTTTCTTGGTTGTTCGCTTTTCGTGTTCTGGAAGGGTCGGTTTATTTATTGGCATCTCCTCTTTGCATCGTATTCGCAAACACTCGCGCCATCTCTCTTCCTCTTCCTAGTTATACGCTTGCATGCATAAGCGTAGCCATCGTTATCTCGGTTGTGTTAACTAGTGGTGGGAGTGTTATTGACTTAGGGATGGTACATGCTTGAGAATAATCGCCACACTGCCCTCCACCTAAGTCTGATCGTCCCGATCAGACACATTGCCGGAACCAAACGCAGCTAGCCTTTCCAAATGGACCACCTTCATCTTATTCCTTGGCCTTCCCATAGTTTGTATGCGATATACCACATCGTTGATCCGTTTTATGACTTTGTATGGGCCTTCCCAGTTACATTGTAGTTTTGGGGACAAACCTTTCTTACGCTGTGGGTTGTATAGCAGCACTAAATCTCCTTCTATAAAACCTTCCGAATTTATTGCTTTGTCGTACCTGGCCTTCATCTTATCGCTCATGATCTTAGTCCGTTGTCTCACAAGGTCGTGAATTTCTCTCATTTCTTCTTCCAAAACGCTAGTAGATTTCCGAGCATTTACTCCTGCATCAGCGTTTATCCCAAACTTCAAGTCAGCTGGCAATCGAAGATCATTCCCGAAAATTACCTTTGCAGGAGTCTGACCAGTTGTTTCATGTACTGCAGAGCGATATGCCATTAGGAATAAGGAGATGTGAGTATCCCAATCCTTCTGGAACTTATCCACTACTTTCCTCAAGTGCTCTTCCAAGGTTCTATTGAATCGTTCCACCATGCCATCTGACTGAGGATGTAGTGCAGTTGTTCGAGTTTTCCGAATGCCCAATGTCTTGCACATTTCCTGGAACACAGCTGATTCGAAATTTCTGCCTTGGTCAGAATGTATCTCCATCGGTGCACCAAACCGAGCTACCCAATTGTTAGTAAACACCTCTGCTATTGTTTCTGCCTCTTGATTTGGAATAGGGTACACTTCTGGCCATTTGCTGAAATAGTCCATAACCACTAGTACATATTTGTTTCCGAGTTTGCTAGTAGGAAATGGACCAGCTACATCCATGGCTATCCTCTCAAATGGCGCACCTGAGTTATACTGTTTCATTTGGCCATGGCTCCTTGATTTCGGTCCTTTAGCTTTGATACATACTTCACAGTTGGCAATCCACTCCGCGACCGATTGACGGCAACCAACCCAATAGAATCTTTGCTTGACTTTCTCCAAGGTCTTGGTGACTCCAAGGTGACCTCCGCTTGGACCGTTATGTAATTCATTGAGTACATCAGGGATTTTCTTCCTTGGGACGACTATCAGCTTTCGAACACATTGACCATCCTCACTCTCCCATATTCGATGCAAACAACCTGATTCTAATTGCAAACTATTCCACTGTGCCCAATATGACTTGGCAACAGGACTTTCTGCTGACATCTCCTCTCTTGATGGTCGCTCGTTTCGTTCGATTCCTTGCATCACACGTTTAAGATCTGGATCTTCGTGCTGACACCTCCTTAATTGATCCATGTCCCATTCGTCCGAAGATGTTATAGTCATGAGCCGCACATCTATAATGTCTTCCTTGGTTTCAGCTTTGGAACAATGCTTGCATTCCAAGTTACATGGTCTTCGTGACATTGCATCAGCATTTCCGTGGGTGCTACCTTTGCGATGCTCTATGGAAAAGTCATAATTTTGCAGTCGCTCTATCCACCGTGCCAATTGACCTTCCGGATTACGGAACTGTAAGAGCCATTTCAACGATGCATGATCTGTCCTGACGTGGAATCGCTGCCCATAGAGATACTTGTGGAAATGCTTAACGCACTCTACCAATGCCAACAGTTCTCTCCGGGTTACACAATAGTTCCTTTCAGGCTTCCCAATTGTTCGGCTATAGTATGCAACTACCTTCTCCTGTTCATCAACAACCTGGGACAAAACACCTCCTATAGCATAACCACTCGCATCTGTATCCAGAATAAACTTTGAACCTGGAATTGGATATGCTAACATCGGGGCAGTGCATAGTCGTTCCTTCAATGTTTGAAAAGCCACCTCCTGTTCCTTCTTCCATTCAAAACTCATATTCTTCCTTGTAAGGTCGTGGAGACTACTAGCTACGCTGGCAAAATTTGGTACAAATCGCCGATAATACGTGCACAGCCCCAGGAAGCTCCGTAACTCATGCAAATTTCTCGGTCTTGGCCAATCTTTTACGGCTTCGATCTTTTCCTTAGCAGTGCAGATTCCCTCCGTAGTTACTTTGTGACCCAAATAACTTACTTCCTTTTTAAACAAGGAACAATTCTTGGGACTTAGTTTCAGACCAGCACCAGCTATTCTTTGGAAAACTTCCTCCAAGTTCTTTAGGTGTTCCTCAAAGCTTTTTCCCAACACGATGATGTCGTCGAGGTACACCAAACATGTTTGCCAGTGCAAACCTTTTAGTATCTGGTCCATGAGTCTCTCAAAAGTAGCTGGAGCATTGCATAGCCCGAAGGGCATTACCGTAAATTGCCAAAGCCCTTCTCCAACGCTGAAAGCCGTCTTCTCTTTATCTTCATCCTTTACCTCCACTTGCCAGTAGCCGCTTTTCAAATCCAGTGTGGAAAACCATTTCGTGCCAGATAACGAGTCCAGAGTATCGTCGATTCTTGGCAATGGATAACTATCCTTCTTCGTTACGTCGTTCAATTTCCGGTAATCCACACAGAACCTCATTTGTCCATCTTTCTTTTTCACTAGTACTACCGGTGAGCTCCATGGACTAGCTGATGGTTCGATCACGCCGCTGTCACTCATTTCCTGTATAATTTCTCTTACTACTTGGCGTTTGGCCAATGGAATACTACGAGGAGCTTGGCGGATGGGCCTTGCATCACCAGTATCAATTTGATGCTTCACAACTTTGGTCCGACCTGGTTTAGAACCATCCTTGTCAAATATGCTCGAGTACTTTGATAGAAGTTCCTTTGCCTTTTTCTGATGATCTTTTTCGAGGCCTGCCGTCCACGACGTGATATCATCTGAAAGATTAATCTTGATGGTAGAATCATTTTCCTGAAGCTGTTCACAATTGATAACTACCTCGACCTCTTGGCATTGTCCCAATATTGCTCCTTTAGAAAGTTTAATCGGCGATTTGAACTCATTAAGTACTCTTACCGGTACATGTCCATCTTGTTTTGTCATGGCCAGGGTTTTTCCTACTAATATGTTCGTCCTTGATTTGTTTGCTGCCTCGACAACCCACAATTTGTTTGTCCCATAATCTCCATCAATCTTTGCCCATATGATTGCTTCCGACTTCGGTGGAATTTGTTGGCTCTCCTCCACAAGCACTCGCTTACTAACGTATTTGTTTTCGTAACCATAATTTAATGGCACATCCATGTTCTGGTAATTCATAATCCTGTTTTGCATGTCGATCTTGATGCCTTGCTCGCTTAAGAAGTCCACACCAACTATGATTTCGTCAACAATATCTGCTACTATAAAACTGTGTAGAACGGCCACGTTCCCAATTACGATTTCACATGTTACTTCTCCTAGGACATGGGTGTCCTCACCAGTGGCCGTACGTAACTTTGCTCCATGCAATGGTCTCACCTCCTTGTTGACTAAATCAGATCGAATTATGGAATGCGATGCGCCTGTATCCACAGTTAGTAAGTGCTCTTTTCCATCCACATATGCAACAACAGTAACATTACTAGCTTTCCTTCCGATCTGTGAGACAGAGATTATGGGGCATTCAGTTGCGGGAGCCAGTCCACGCCCCTTTCGGCTGGCTCGATTTAGTTTAACGACTGATTTGGTTGGGAGGTTTGCTCATCTCCTTCAGCTTTGCGTTTTCGTCCACCTGAATTGCTGGGGTTACTGGAGCCAGAGCCGCAATAACGTGCTATGTGACCTGTTTTTCCGCACTTAAAGCATTTAATGGCACCATCACTTTTTTTCTGTACTCCGTTCAACGCTTCCAAAATTTTGTCTACCCAAGCCGGAGTGTCCACTTCTACGCGATGAGCCTTGTATGCAGGTTTACTCAAAAGCGAAGCTGTTTCCTGCGTCAGAGCATGCGATACCGTTTCAGAGAATGTCCGTTTGGGGTTTGCATATGTGGCCCGCTTCGTCTCTACATCGCGTATTCCATTTATAAAACTTTGGATTTTAACCCTCTCAGTGTACTCCACGGGTGCGTCCGCATTTGCTAGATGGGCCAACCTCTCGATGTCCGATGCAAATTCCTGCAAAGTCTCATTAGGTTTCTGGGATCGATTCTGTAGCTCTATTTGGTATATCTGCTTTCGATGTTCGCTACCATAGCGTCTCTCAACCGCACCCATCAATGCATCATAACTGTTCCTTTCGGACTCGGGAATAGTCTGTAAGATTTCTGCTGCAGGTCCCTTCAATGCCACGAATAGTGCTGCAACTTTATCTTCAGTGCACCAATTATTCACCGCAGCCGTCTTCTCAAATTGCAGCTTAAATACCTGGAATGGAACAGAACCATCAAAAGATGGGGTTTTTACCTTCGGGACACTCATTGAAGTAGTTGGACGATTCAGTTGTAACTCCTGGATACGACCTCTCAGTGCGTCTACTTCAGCATCGATTTTATTCTGTAGCTGTGCAATTTTCGCATCCTGCACTTCTAGCTGCGAAGACATTCGTGCCACCTGCATAGATATACGCTCCTCTTGTTCTTCCAATTTTGATGTTATACGTGTCTCCTGGTGTTCCATCTGAGATCTCACGTATGCCTTCTGTTCGTCTAGTTGAACTGAAATCTGAGATGCCATGCTAGTCTTCTGTTCTTCCAGCTGAGATGCCATGTGTGCCTTTTGTTCTTCCAACTGAGATGCCATGTGTGTCTTTTGTTCTTCCAACTGAGCTGAAATGCTAGATGACATCTGTGTCAATACAGTCAACAACGCGTTAGTGTCCACACTTGCGGCTGGAATTGTAGACTCCTTCTCTTCCATTTTTGTCGATGCTTCTTCCACAAGATGAAACACATGATCGTCAACGTTAATTCCTTCAGCTTCCATAGCCTCTCGCAATCGTGACTGTAGCTCGGATTTATTGCCTGTTGTATTCAATCCACGCTGTTGCAGCTCATTTTTGAGTTGCTGGATCTTCAGCTCATTCAACTTTGCCATGCCTTTGTTATCCTTGAAAACTCTCGGTATTTATTTAACAATATCACTTCTGACACCAATTGTGACGAATTCGATGATTCCTTAATTATCAATCCTGGGTTCGATCACTATAAAGTCAAATAAACACACGCACAAATAATGTAAGTAATAGCTAGTTTTATTTACTAGTAATAAACGCAAAACAATTTTAAGAGTTTGGTAACTTTACAGTAGTTCACTGAACAACGCTTGAAAATAAACTGATCAACCTGTCTTGCTTGGTCACCGCCTTATATAGTCCAACAGGGTGCTTGCCTACGCACCGAGAACTTTCTTGGTTGTTCGCTTTTCGTGTTCTGGAAGGGTCGGTTTATTTATTGGCATCTCCTCTTTGCATCGTATTCGCAAACACTCGCGCCATCTCTCTTCCTCTTCCTAGTTATACGCTTGCATGCATAAGCGTAGCCATCGTTATCTCGGTTGTGTTAACTAGTGGTGGGAGTGTTATTGACTTAGGGATGGTACATGCTTGAGAATAATCGCCACAGTACATATGGTGGCGGGGCTTTGCACTCGAATTGTCTCTATGCAACGATGAGAGTTCGCTCAGTAATGCAAAGAGCGACGCTTAGTGAGTGTGAGGAGCTTGAGTATCTGGCTTATAGAAATAGTTGTAAAGAAAAAAAGTTTTCAAAATTTAATTTTATCAAGACTATCAGCACAGCGTTTTTTACCGCACGAAAATAAACGACTTTTTCGGCTATAACCAAAATAAATTTGAGTGCGTGAGTAGCTCTCATATACACAAACGACATGCCAGCTGAGCGTAAATGTCAAATCGATATGTCAAGCAAAACAAAAATTGAAAATTGAGTTAGGTTTTTACGCTGTGCGGTTAGTTTAGGTTGTTCTCATACAATTTGTATGTGCATGAGACATTTTTGACAGAAAATTGCCGGAGTGCGTTTATATTAGGTTGCGGTGTATGTCCTGTTTTAAGAAACAGTTGCTTCTATTTGGTCTGGTTGTGTTATATAAATTTCCTCATCATCTTCTAATTATCATATTTTTAATGACTAACGTTTGTTCTGAATATGACCCAAATCTGACTCAAATACAAGTTTACCAATTGACATGACTCCAGCACAAACTAACACCAATTCCATTTCAGGAATTATTTTAAGGTGTCTGAAACCCAGAATTTTTCATCGGTTCCATGGCCATATGCAAAATCACAAGTCTCTAGCGCACTTGGAAGTTACTTCAAACCTCTCGAAGAAAAGTGCGCCACACAAACCATCGAGGCTATATTGTTCTGGTATGTATCAAACATACATATCAGTATCTAATATATATAAAATACCTGAGGCAACGCGTCTATCTAAGACAAACAAATACAAAACTTCACATCTCCTGAGCGCGCACACATTTAAAAAGTAAATATTTTGATATTAAATTGCAAATTCATGATTTATTGCCACAATTATCGACAAGCTGCACATTTAATGCGTTTTTCATGTTGCGATCAATGATCGAACTACACAGATACATGTGTGTATGTACAAACATACCCAGCAGGAAAATCATATTTTTAATGATAGAAACTTCTGTTCGATTTTAGAAAGCAACCTATTTATTTTTAGAAAATAAAAGTATAATCAAAATATTTTTTAGAAATTTTGTAATGTTCTTGGGAACTATGAAGTGTACTTTGGCAAAAGTTTTTTCGATTTAATAAATCAGAAGTAATTAAAAAAATGTTGGATATAAATTTTAAGGTGGACCATATAATGGATGAAATCTCCGAAACACATATAGATATTACAAAAATCTTTTTGTAAGTTCAACGAGCTCAAGACCAGTTGATAATAATTCTTGGAATCAGCTTATAGCACATTGAATACCAACATTGTTGTAAAATTATTGATGAACTTTATTGTGGAGGAAATCTCCAAAACGCATTCACAAAGACCAAGAAAGCATCTTATAGCCAACTTGATTACGTTTCATTTGATATCAACATTATTCGCAAAAAGAAATATTTTTGGACGAAATATGAAATCACAAAGATCCCTATTGAATACCTTTGATTATATTGTTTATATTTCCCTCAGTCCCCATATCCTGTATCTTTTTTGTGTTCGTTATTTTTTACATAACTACCGAAATCTTTATGCTTATTTACGGTATCGTACCATTCTACATATCAGTCTCCTTTGCCTTTTCTTGTTAGTGCCTCTCCGACTCTTAACAAGTCGCCATTTTCATTCTCATTTATAACACACTTTTCTCACCATCTTTTTTTAATTTTTTTTTGTACGCCGCTGTATTGTATATGAAAAGCATTGATTATTTGCTAAAATAAAAAAAATGTAAAACATGACACCAACTCGATCTATACTGTAAGCTAGTTCAGAAATATTTATAAGGACACCGCTATACAAAATTCGTTAGTTGATTATAAACAAACGAGATTGATGACGAAGCGCACAAGTTTCCGATTTAGAGATTTTTCCTAGAGGGTACGTATTTAACTTGTAGCGATCGGCTTGCGGCTTGCGGCAATCGAACGCACCGCAAAAGCAACACCTTTCATGTATAAACGGCGCCGCACTATTTTACAACAAATAAACAAACGTGTCGTGATAAATATTTATTTTACTCAACACTACACCTCACTTCAATGAAACCAATTCCAGTTTTTTGAGGTCGTTTGTTGCTGTGCAAACAAGTCATTTAATTACAATAATGAGTTTTTACGTTTAACTTAATTAAAATGTGTTAATGAAAAATTTTGATTCAAATATTGATTGAAAAGTAAATATTACAAAATGATATGTTAGTAAAATTTAGCAAACATATTTGTATACGAGGTGACGAGTGACGAAAAAATAACAAATAAAATTTTATTTATTTATCAAAAAAATTCGAATGATGAGTGAAATGTTATTGGTTATTCCACAAATTTTGAATAAAGAATAAAATTTCAATTCATATTCAAGCTTTTGAAAATTAAAAAATTAGCACATCGAGAAACAGCAAAATTATACCTATATGTGCATATGGACATAATGTGTATTTATAAAAATTTTTTTTGAGATTCAAGTTCGGGATCATTGCTGGATAAAATAAGGCTTTTGGCGGGACTACTTGGCTCTTTTCGTGTTAGTTTCAGGATAGTTTTAGGGATTATTTTGTGATTTTTACAGAACCATTTCGAAATGGTTTTAGGAATTATATTAGGAGCCATTTTGGGGTTGTTTTAGAGATCATTGTGGGAGCTTTTCAGCCATTTTGGGACATTTTCTGGATTGCCTTTTTTGGGTCATTTAGGTATGGTTTTCGGGACTATTTTGGAATCATTTCTAGGATTTATCGGGGTAACTTCCCTGAAAAAGTCCAAGAATGGTACCTGAATAAATTCAAAAATGTTCAAAAAAAAGCCTTATTTGATCCCGCAATCATCCCGAACTTGAAACAAATCAACTCAGTGAATCTTAAATTATATACAAGGTGGCGCAAAAGTAATCCTCCTATCAGAAAATGCTATAAATTTTGCGATTGGCCCCCAAAGTCAGTTCTGTTTTGACATTTGTGTAGTAAACACATGCGAAATACACGTTAATAAACAATGTTACGCTACACTGCTCCAGAACGCGGAATATTGCTGACTATTTATTTGACCAATAATCGGTCGGGGCCAAACGGTTACTGTGAATGGTGAGCGCTACAGAGCAATGATCAACGAGTTCTTTTTGCCGCAACTTGATGAATTGGGATTGGAAAACATGTGGTTCCAACAAGACGGTGCAACAGCACACACTGCACGTGCCACAACCGATATGCTGAACATCGGAAGCTTACTTTTGCGCCACCTTGTAGAAATAACCAAAAACACCTTTATAAATACACATTATGTCTATACGAGGTGTGTTCAAAAAGTATCGCGAATTTTGAATTTTCGCTGGTTACGTATATTCGAATTTCGAATTTTTTGTGGCGTTATGTTGGTACTCATGTCTCTCACTTATGCCGACAAGCTCGGCCATTTTGAATGTTCAGTTAATTGTTGACAGCTGCTTTGCTTGCACGTGTTTTAGATCGTCTTCGATTTTTACGCGAAATTCGTACCAAAATTGCTCAATTGTGACCAAAAACAGCATCGCATGAACATTGCTAATGAGATGTTAAACTCTGTCCGCGACGACCCAAATTTGCTCCAGAGGGTCATAACTGGTGACGAATCGTGGGTTTATGGTTATGACGTGGAAACCAAAGCTCAATCATCTCAATGGAAGCTGCCGCACGAACCAAGACCGAAAAAAGAGCGCCAAGTTCGGTCGAATGTGAAAGTTTTGCTGACAGTTTTCTTCGATTGCAGTGGCGTGGTGCATCATGAGTTCTTGCCACAGGAAAGAACGGTCAATAAGGAATATTACCTGCAAGTTATGCGCAATTTGCGCGAAGCAATCCGCCAGAAACGCCCGGATTTGTGGAAGAAAAAAAATTGGCTTTTGCACAACGATAACGCCCCTGCTCACGCATCGTTGCTTGTGCGCGACTTTTTGGCCAAAAACAACACACTAATGATGCCGCAGCCACCGTATTCGCCAGATCTGGCCCCCTGTGACTTTTTCTTGTTCCCTAAACTGAAGAGGCCCATGAAAGGACGACGTTACGCTTCTCTTGACGAGATAAAGACGGCATCGAAGGAGGAGCTGAACAAGATACAAAAAAATGATTTTTTGAAGTGCTTCGAAGATTGGAAAAACCGTTGGCACAAGTGTATAATATCTCATGGGGATTACTTTGAAGGGGACAAAATAGATATTCATGAATAAATAAATAATTTTTGAAAAAACACAAAATTCGCGATACTTTTTGAACACACCTCGTATGCACACTTGGGTACATTTTGCTGTATCTCGGTGTGCTAATTTTTTTATTTTCAAAAACTTTAAAAAGATTGAAATTTTATTCTTTACTTAAACATTTTTGAATAACCAATAACATACTTGGTAACACTGTCCCACATTCAGACGACCAAGCGGCATTCTCACATGCGATCTTGTGGAACGGACAAAAACTACAAATTTGTTTCACAGTTTATTGTTGCGATATGTGGAGTCAGTGATTTAATGACAACTTGTCAAAAATAATTTTGTGCGTGTTGTTGTTGAATGACATTCGACGCTTCAATGATTCGAGACTTCTGGTAAATTAGTTTCTCAACCGAACTTTAAATGACAACTTGTTACTTGAAGTAGCATCATTAGACTATGAAAGTTGACAGTTCTATTTAATTAGAGCTAGTTTGTTTGTTTAAAAGCCTTGCAGCTATTTTATGATTGCATCTGAAAGATCTTTGAAGAGTTCACTAGCAGCAAATAGCGCCAAAGACGATCCACAGCAGAATCGCGAAATTTAATTTTTTGCCTTTTCTCGACTTTGATTTTTAAGGTTTTTTTCATGACCTACTCAAAAAAGTTGGCGACAACAGTTTTTTGATTAAAAAAAAATTATGTTTTGGGTTTTTGGGAGTGTTTTGGTCAAAAAATTTACCCTTTCGCCATTTTTTTTAAGGGTTTTAAAAATGTTTTCGATGAAAACGAATTTGTCTCATATTTCCTGTCCCACTTAAAATGATGCGCTAAAAACGTTGGCGATAACAGTTTTTTGAAAAAAATGTTATTTTCGGATCTCAAAGATAATTTATTGAAAATACTGCTATAAATAGTAGAAAATAGTTATGAAAATATGCGTGTCAAATACCCATTTTTAGCATTATGTACAGCCTTCGTCCACTTAAAGTAGAAATTTTAATGATTTATCTTTGGAATCAAGAACTTCAGAGTAAGTATTTGTTATTTAAAATGTTCAAGCCGATATTCCGCATATTTCAAGATATATGATGCTTTGAGTTTTATTATGGAGACTAAATTAATACTCAAGAATGAGTAAAAAAATAAAAATAATCATTATTTGCGGTCCCTGATTACGAAAATTTCTTAAACTAAAATTCGTTTGTTAATTTCATGTAAAAAGATAAATAGATCTATAGTAGAAACCTTTAGTGTCAAGCATTTTGAAACAAAAATCTCAAGATGATTTCTAGTCTCAAGGCTCTTAAAAATTTTGCTGGTTTTTAGCAAAATTTTTTATTCCTGTCATATAAATTGAATAAATATGACATGCTCATATGAAAGAAAATACCAAACTTTGTATAAAACAAGTAAGGATGGCGCTGTCTTCGGCTGTTCCGAAGGCTTTATACCTTTCACGAATACGTGAAAACTTAAACACGCATTGTTTAAAGTTCTCTAAAACTTTGTCAGCAATACATTTAATTTTCCTTAATCTTCCAAAATGCGGGATAAATGGCCATAATCCTCTTATCTGAACGATCGGTTGTATGGGATATATACTATATAGAGCTCCGATCTTGGTGTTTTTCTTACGAAATCTTTTACTATCCATAAGAAAATATCTCACCAAGTTTCAAGTTTTAATCTTTTAAAATCAGGGCGAAATGGCCATAATCCTATTATCTGAACGATCGGTTGTATGGGATATATACTATATATAGCTCCGATTTTAGCGATTTTTTTACCAAATTTTGTATTATCTGTAAGAAAATATCTTACCAAGTTTCAAGTTTTAATCTTTTAAAATGAGGGAGAAATGGCCATAATGTTCTTATTTGAACGATATGTTGTATGGGAGATATATGCTATAGTAACCCGATTATACCGGATCCGACAAATGTCTAATATAATACAAAAATACACCCGTGTGCCAAATTTCATCGAGATATCTCAAAAATTGATGGAGTAGTTTGCGTTCAAACAGACGGACGGACGGACAGACGGACATGGCTGTATGAACTCAGTTCATCGTCCTGATCAATTTGGTATACTTAATGGTGGGTCTATCTATTATATTTCTAAACGTTACAAACATCGGACCAAAGTTAATATACCATTTCATGTTCATAAAAGGTATAAAAAAATGCCACAATCGAGGAAATTTTTAAGAGGCTTGAGACTTGCGTTGGACATGAATTTAATTGACTACAAAACTGCATATTCAGAAATCATTTTAATATTCCTGCCTCAAATTTGAGAATTTTCATCCCGTTTTTTGAAATTTCGAGGAATTTTTTTTAATTTTAGCACAAGCTTGGCAACACTGATTTAGAACATTATTTTAAACGAATTATCTATATTTCTATATGAAATTAGGAAAATAATTTTAGCTAATGAAGTTTTCTGAACTTATTAATAGAACCAGATGGATCATTTTCACTGTGAGCCACTGTATGTACCTACAACGCAGTTGCATTTTAAAAAAGAAATTAGGGCAAAGCCTTATACATAGATACACTATGTAAATATTTGGTTAAAATAATGCATTGCACTTTTAGAAAATAAAAAATAGGAGCCATATGTTTAATACAGAATACAGAATGTACAGTTGTGTTCAATATAATGGTAGTGAAATTAAATTGTATATCGGATCATTTTCATTTAAAATCTAGCAAATTCCATAACAGAAACCACAAAAAAGAAGATTCAAAGTTTACACAAAGTTCAGGGAAGTTAATTAAACTTTTAAAAATTTACATCAAAATTTCTATATATTTGAGTAGGCAATTGTATAGCTCATTCAATTTGAGCACCCTAATGTGCAAGTTAGAAGTACTTCAAAACTTCCGCTAAATTTTAAAAATTTTTTTGTCAAGGATGTTAGGTATTTTTTCCCATACAAAATTACGTTTTCTTCATGCGTTGTATGGAAGAAATCACTCAAGACCCTTGACGAAAAAAAATTTTAAAATTCAGGGAAACTTTTAATCGAGTACCTACTTGCACAATGTTGTACTAAAATTGATTGGTCTACAAAACTGCGTACTCAAAAATTTTCTACAAATTCTTTCAAAAAACTTGAAGATTTTAATGGCTACTTTTTAAAGTTTAATTAATTTTCCGGAACTTTGTGTATACTTTGAAATTTCTTTTTATGTGGTTTCTCTTATGGAATTCGCTATATTTTCAATGAAAATTATTAAAATCATAGCCTCTCTTTATTTCTTCAAACGATATCCCTTTTAATTTCACTAGTATTATATTGAACAAAGCTGTATGTGTATTGACCAAAACCTTTATTGTTAATTTCTGAAACCACAGTATCTGTAAATAAACTACTAGACAACTCAAATCTGCTAAAAGATTAAAAAATTTTTGAAGAATACAAACCTTATGTACTAAAGCTTCTTACTTTTACAACCTTCAACGGGTTATACTAGTTATGGTGAATTCCTACAATTGAAAACTATTCGCCAATTCTTCCATTCTCTCATCCCACTGTCCAAAACTGTGACTAAGGTTGTGTAACGCTGCGCGACTTCGCGCAATTGCGCTGATATCGATGACTCGCTCTGATACATTCCCTGCAGTCAAAAGCAAACCTACTCAGCAAACATTTTAGTTCATTGACTATACATTTGGGGGGCGTGTTCACACTAGTTCATTGCTGACTAACTTTAAACCAGTTGTAAAAATACTAGTGAAAGCGAAAATGTTTATTTAAAAGTTTTTTTAGGCGAAAGCAGTGGTTTCCGCTTCGAAAAACGCTGGCACAACTAATCGTGATAGTGAAACAGGTTAAACTCTATATTGCATTAACTGTACCCGGAAATATTAGAGTTATGGCATGCAAGTGGATAATGATATAAAATTATAGAAAAACTGCTCTTTCTTGGTCTGCTTTGGAATTAGCGCGACAACAAGTGTAGCTATTTTTAGAGCACTTGTGGTCAGTGTCTCAGGTACACCGGCTGCGGGTATACCGGAAATGAGTGCCGATTTCGCAGTCGAGCCAACAGCTTTGAGGGAGAATGTGATAACACGTGATACTTCAACCCAGGACGACCTCAAATATGGCCCCTCCCAGTAAAATTAGATGTTTAATCGGCCAACACAAGTGAAACATATGAGAAGAGCACTTATGCACTTGTAAACGCTAAAAAAAACACAGCCAAAAATCAATTGTTTTTCGAGATGACGCCTTTGATGTCCTTCCCACTTCTTTGGATATGCTACAAGCAGAACGAGTATTCCGTGAGATTATCGATTCATGCTATCGCCTTGTAGAATACCGGAAATTCGTAAGATATAGTCCAAAAGCAGTCTCTTCCCGCGGTACTTCCAATCTCTCAGCAATTCCTCAGAACACTTCACAGCTAGCCATCGGTGCCCTTCTATCGACCTTTTTGCTAAGTATCCATCAAGTTGTCCAGTCCGATGATATTTGTCCTTGCAATTTACCGTTAATAAGTTTTTTCTCATTTCTTTGGTATTGAGCTGAAACTAGTACTCAGATCAAATGGGTTAACCCTAGCTTAGTTCTTAGCTAGTCGAATTTCCTTTAAGGTATGAATATAGGTATGAATCGGGTAAGTACATAAAATTATATAACTTTATTTATGTATGACGGTGTATCAAGTCAGCGCTCGTTTGCATAATTAGTTCTGCGATGGCCGTTTACAAGCTTCCTTGGGTTTAAAACTGGTTTCAAACTGTAGCTCACTCTATTGGAGGTCAATTATATATGTACGAATATACATCTGTATGTAAATTTAGTTCAACAAGAATTTTGAAATATCAGGAGCAACTGTTGCTCTTCTCCTTACACATCTATCCTAAAACGTTCATACTTGAGGATGTGCAGCCTTTTATCCAACTTAAGGTAGGAAGAGCCATTTGTAGTGTCATTCTGAGATTTATGGGATTGTGCCTTACAGATCCTCGATTTTTCCCAGTCCGAGCAATATATTCAGAAAGTCACTCTTCGAACACTGAAGCTATTCTAAGTTTATTAACTGGGAACAGCTTGTCTATTCATTCTAGCGGATTTAAGTGAAGTAAAAGTTAAGTGGACGTGTCGTGCTTTTTGTGATTTAAAAAAAAATTTGGCGCTTATTTTACATTTTTGTTGGAGAGCATTTTTATTATTTTTGTATCTGCTAATTCCTTTGAACATTTAGTTATTTTATTTACTTTTCTTCTCTTAATCTATGCAGCTTTAAATTTAAATTGACCACGAAATAGTTTTCACCTGTCAGTAGCTGTCTCCAGTGGCTTTGTAACTGTTTTCAACCTATCGAAAGCAAACATATTTCTCCAGTGTTAGGTTTTTATATAATTGTATTCATAAATGCATAAAATTATAGCTCCTTCCAGTTTTTAGAAGAAGTGTAACGTGAAAAAACAGTCAGGGCGTTCTCACATTAAATGCTCTGGGACGAAGAGTGGGCGAACTGAGTAATGATAGGAAGATACTTCTGTGCCGTTCAGTATGATCAGGATTGGCTTACTTGAGATTGCCAAGAGATATAAGACTCTGAATATGAACTTCCAAAACAACGACGTCGCATTTATGCAGTTAAAATGTTTAGATCAAACGCTGGTATCTATCTGGTAGGCAATATATACCACGGAATTGGTGTGCTATTCTAGGGTGATAAAATACTTGGGATATAAAGGGTCCTTATTGTAATTCAAATACAAAATTTAGATCCGTTTAGTCACGTAAACTTTAAAATGTAGCTGCCTGATAAACAAACATTTTCTTAAAAAAAAAATTTTTTATCGGACTGGTCCAGGACCATACTTAAGTGCATATGCTCGGTTTAACCAAAAAAAAATACTTCCGAAAAGACTTGTAGAAAAATTATGTGCTACAACTTTGTAGAAATCTATAGTAAGCACGATATTTACGTAAAAATTATTTTGTGTAACATCTGACCCAGAGTTTCTTAAGTCACACCTATATACGGAATTTATTGTGACTTTTCAGGTTAAATAAAATCGAGAACAAGTTTTAAGATTCTTGAAATTGCTATAGTATTTTGACTTTAGTAATCATTAACATGGAAAGCTCTTTTAGTGATCCGTTGCTTAGTATGAAATCTATAATGCTAATAAATGTAAATTTAATATAACCAAACCACTTGAGTTAAAACTAATTGCCTGTCTTACGTTAACATCTAATGTCTTAGCCCAAAAATCCAAATCAAAGTAGTTAAGATTGTGGCCGTAAACTTATAACGGTGCTCTCTGCTTCAGCGTCATTGATTTGCATAAATATTCCGTTCACAATATCAATTTTACAAAAACATACAGGGTGCTTTTTTTTACAGGTTTGTTTTTCGAATAGAGATAAAACTGGCATTTTGTGGTCAAATCTGGTAACTCTAATGTCATTTATGTTCAGTTTGGTTTGCCATTTCATCATGAACAGGTTGACAAAAGAACAACGCTTGCAAATCGTGCAAATTTATTTCGAAAATAATGGTTCAGTTCGCGAAGTTTACCGTGAGCTCCGTCCATTTTATGGTCGACATAATCGTCCATCAGAGCAATTAATTCGGTTAACCATGGATCGTTTTCGCACTACGTTTACTCTATGTGATAATACGCATCCGCAGAGACGTCGAACAGTGCGCACCGAAGAAACAATTGCCGCTGTAGAGCAAAGTGTTGAAGAGGACCCGAATGAATCGATTCGCCACCGTGCACAGCAATTGGAGCTTTGTCCATCAACTTTATGGAAGATTTTGCGCAAAGATCTTGGCTTGCGACCTTACAAGATCCAGCTTGTGCAAGAATTAAAGCCGCGAGACCATGCAATGCGTCGTGATTTTGGTGTATGGGCCGAAAATGAGATTGATTTCGATGCTGATTTTCATCGCAAAATTTTGTTCAGTGATGAGGCTCATTTTTGGTTGAATGGCTACGTCAACAAGCAAAATTGCCGCATTTGGAGTGAAGAGAATCCACATGAGAACCTTGAAACGCCATTACATCCACAAAAACTGACTGTTTGGTGTGCTCTATGGGCTGGTGGAGTCATTGGGCCATACTTCTTCCGCAATAATGCTGGAGAGGCAGCTACCGTTAATGGAGACCGGTATAGAGCCATGATAACCGACTATTTTGTTCCCGAATTGGATGGCATGAATGTGGATGAGTTGTAGTTCCAACAAGACGGCGCTACATGCCACACAGCGCACGTCACAATCGATTTATTGAAGGAAACATTCGATGAGCGCATAATTTCGCGGAATGGACCTGTCAATTGGCCACCAAGGTCGTGTGATTTGACACCATTGGAATCTTTTCTTTGGGGATATGTGAAGTCGCTCGTCTACACCAACAAACCAGAAACGTTAGGGGAATTGGAAGCCAACATTCGTGGCGTTATTGCCGACATACGGCCCCATATGCTCGAAAAAGTGGTTGAAAATTGGACCTGTAGAATTGGCTTTATTCGAGCCAGCCGCGGCGGCCACATGCCAGAAATCATATTTAAGCATTAATGGCATAAAATTATCCTTCCAATAAAGCCAAATTGATGGACCTTAAAACGATTTTCTTGTGTTTTATTCTAATTCGAAGTTCTATACCCCTAAAAAAACACCCTTTACATAAATGTCTTATAACGAATAGGTACATAGCACTTTCAGCAAGTTTCACTTGTTCATCACAATAAGAATAACAGGTTATATTATAGACGGTCGTCTACGTAAATAGTTAAGTGATCCGACTGTGTGGAAGAGAGGATATATGCAAGGAATTTGAGTTTTAAAGTTGTGAGGTAGTGCTTAGAGATGGAACGGAACGGAGGGCTGACAGGACGGAAAATATTCTGTGATTATTACTTGGCGTCTTAAACGGGGATCAAAATTTTAGTTAAATAGACGTGATATGAAAACAATTCTTCCTTTTGTTGCAAAAGGTACAGACTTAAATTTTTTTTATTATTTTAATACTTCGCTGCGTCTCGAAACAGGTAATAGAATGAGCCCAATTTTAATAATTATATCTCCAAAGCTAGTTGAGATATGGAACTTAATGACATCGCTTATTGCAACACTTATTAGCAGCTTTCCTTTGATACCCATATTGCACGAACACATTTTGCGTCACTCTAGTCCACATATTGGTCTATAACTTCGAAACTGGCCTATTTATAGAGACTATGGGTATCTCAAACTTTAAGTTAGACATCAAGTAATACAACGGCGAAATCGCATTCATTTCAGTTAAGCAGTTTTTGCGTGATACGCGAACAAAGAGTCATACATACAGACAAAAATTATAAAAACTGTCGCTCGGCAATTCGATTGGCTCAGTAATTATCCCTCCTACAAATTTTTCTTGAATATCTGCAATGTACAGATATCGATCTGGTTTATATTTTATTGTACGAGTATGTAGAGAATATATTATGTTGTTACCCAAGAATTGTGTTTCATAATCAGCCTCGGAGCCGCGCGATATTATACTTGTCTATTTATGGGCATGTCAGCAAACATTCTGTTTTGGATCTTAATGGGGTACTTGACCTTGTAACACACTATACAGACAGCCTTGCAAAGTACTATCTGTGCCTCGTGATCCTACCATGTTCTCCTTTCAAGCTGCGATTTACCAAGAATATTTCAAGAACTAACATATAAAATAGTTTCTATCTAATAGGCTTTACCTATCCTTTTTAAATGTTTGAGTCATGAGACACTCATGAGACAATAAAGCAACTCCCAGCTTATGGTAATATATTGAAGTTGAAATGTGCTAACTGATCTCAGCGAGCCAAAAAGTAAAAAAAAACTCTAATTAGAAATTTAACATCATTATTACGTATAGTTTTTCTTGTGATTACCTAGATAATTGACAAATGTGTCTGATATTGACTTAGTGATTTTAAACAACAAAGTAAACCGAATTGAGAAACGCCCGGCGCTGCTGGAGGCAGAACTTGTAAGAACAAGAATAGTGGAATAATTTGAAGAAAGTTGACACAAAATCATTAATATATTATGTAAATTGCATGAGCACACAACAAGTTGATAATAATAATTTGGAAATTCTAAAATACGAAAAGCTAAACGAAGTAGTGTGACGAGAAATCGCGCCGTTTTTCGTAATAGTACTGTTTTTATAGCCTGCATAATTTTTTTCGTATTTTCCATATTTCCATTAAATTAATGCAATATTGGCATTGGTAATGCCAACAGAATTTTGACACTTCCGCAAATGTGTGTTAAAAACTGATAGCAGTTTAGGTGAAAAACAAAACCGTCGTTCTGATAGCCTAATGGTTAACAGAACGTGCCAAAATTTTTCTGACGATGACGTTTTAAAAGAATGATCTATTAGAAAGGCTTTTTTATTTATCTTTAAATTGTATTTTTCTGCTTGAATACAAACTTTAACAAATTAATAAAAATTAGTAAAAATAAAAATAATAATTTTCTATAAAATCGCATATTTCTTTTTTCATAAAAATTATTATTCTTGGGCTTGAACTCATTTATAGTCATGAATACAGTACAAAATAATAGTTATTAGCAATTTTTTTTTGCAGGCACTAGACTTATGAATAAAATAACAGAATCACAATTTTTTTTTAAATTTGAAATTACCTTTGAAACAACCAAAACCATCAGAGCTCATAATTTTTTCTGCTAGCTTATTTTTTTGTTGCTTTCAATAAATACATTTTTTAGTCGAGCAAAAAACATCGATATGACGAATAAGAAACGGCCATTATAGACTGCTTTCGAGCTCCTGAGACTCACAAAATATTTGGATTGAAAATACCAAAAAAAAAAAAAAATAATAAGATAATCGTTTTTCTTTGATAACAGATAAATCCATCTTGTTAAGTAGTTAGTGTTCCCTATCGACGAACTAAGATTATACTAGTATAAGTCCAATTTTAGACGAAAAAAGACGGGATAACTCTTGTAGTACTCGAGCGAAGAGTATTCCCAAGAGATTTATCATAGGAAATTTAGTGATAAAAACCTCCACTGATTTGAAAAAAGTTGCGTATAAGCTGGTCTCCCTTGGTGTTTCCAAGTTTTATCAGTTATCGCACTACTACCAAAATTATTTTCACGTTTTTGCGGATTTTATTGATAATCGATTTTTCTCAAAATTAAAAAAAAAATAGCTTTTAAATAGTTTTTTTGGGATGATTTGCTTCAAAATAACCCACTATACAGCAAATCGTGATTGGTTTCGCTATGCGAACTTCGAAGGAAAGTATTAACTTAACAAATAAATATACTTATAAAACGAAGCTTATGGAAGAATGATCAGTGCGGTTTTGCCATTATACGTAGTCGCACCGAAAGAACGATTTCAGATACGCGCGCAAAATTTCGTGTGCCATATAAAAAAAGAAAAAAAAAATAAGCTGGCTTGTTAAAAAAATATAATAAATAACTCGGTAACAACAAAAAGAAAAATGCGAGTGCAAAATTTAACATAAAAAATTAAGCGCAAATTATATGAGATAAACATATTTAGGTAATAATTCTATAGTTACGTAGAACGATTAAAAGAGCAATACGCGCGTCAGCGAGTGAACTCGCGAAACTCGTTGTGAGCAAAAGTACCAGTGTAGGCGTGCGAGCCAGCAACGTGTTAAGTGGTCTGACGACGCTGTGACGCGAGAGTACCTGTGAACCAGGCAGATAATACAAAATGAAGAGAACCGAAATTAACAAAAGGCTGGGAATTTTTAGTAAGCAATTCACGGATTCATTTGAAACATATCAACAAGTAAAAACCCAAATACAAACAAATTATAAATCGCTGTCGCTGACAACGTTTACAGTGGCTGACAGTTAAAAAGATTTAGTTGGTTCTTCTAGTATAACACGAAAAGTTCTTTAGCTAAAATTCGCTTGTTAATCTCTACATATAATAAAATTGTAACAGATGGAGGTATGCACAATGCAGACTTAAAAAAAATTTATAGGAGGTATCATAATTTAGTCAATAGAATACAAATGAACAGTTTTTAGATTTGTTGTTTGTCTGTCTGTATGTTTGTGCGCGCATCACTCAAGAACTGCTAGAAGGAATTGAATGCAACTTCCCCCTTGCATTATAAGACATCTAACTTAAAATTAAATATACCCCTTACATCGATAGCAACAGCGGATTCGGAGTTATCGACCAATATATGGACCAGGGTGATGCAAAATGCGTTCCTACAATATCAAACGAAAGCTGCTAATGAGTGCTGCGATAAGCGTTCCGATCGTGTTCTGTATCTCAACTGGTTTAGGAGATACGATGGTTGAAAACGAACCAGAAGAGAATTTTCAACTTTTCCTAATTACCAAATTCTACCTAGAAGCTCGGTATGAATCGATTGTGACCATAACTCATAATTGGGTCATTATTCCTGCAGCTAGGGACAAAAATTTGGAACTTTTGTACTTTTCACATTTGTAACATGGGTAGGGAAGATCAATAAGATTGTACCAATATAACTAATAGTTTTCACAATCGATTTCCCCGATAAACGGGGGTTTTTGAAGTAAATACGAATGGGATCTCCTTACTTGTTTTAATATTTTTTAGCAGCTAAATTTTGTCAGATATAACCCTTGTAATCTTCACTTCTCTTCTTTTCAGTTACAGTAGCCTTCTTAATTGTATATGTGACTGCAAATCCGTCACGACGGGACTCCTACCCATCTACCTACCTACAAGATCAGCAATCTGGAGTACAGACATACATGCTATATCATCAACAAAAAGCCATTTATGCACAGTGTAATCCTTGCCACCAAGCCACAAGAGAGTCACAGCAAGCCAACACGTACCCAAACTACAGACCTGAAGTAGCCGCCACAGACGCGACGCCGCTACTTTCAACGCTCGCAACAAACATAAATGATTTTGTATCGACACTAATGGCTACCAGTAACGTGGAAGCTCCAAGAGCGCCAAAGCAGGGTCAACCTCTATTGCAAGCGCGCCCATATCACCCAACAACACCGTCGCCACATGCGAGTATACCAATATGGCCCAACAGTATGCCAGCCAACAAGCCTGAATTTCATGCGCGTGGAGACGCAACCCCTCTGCTTGACAGCCGTGCTTCAAACATTCTTCCTGCGAGCTCTGCAGTTCCAAAGAATTCTCATAACAAATTCAACGCTGACCTCTTCCAAGTGATCACCAGTGCAATGCCAGAACGTAACATTATTTACTCACCAATTTCGCTGCAATCACTGTTGGCTTTCGTTTACACTGGCGCCAGCGGACGCACAGCGCTTGAATTACAACGCGCACTCTCACTGCCCGAAAGCCGCTTGGAAACCCAAAATCTCTTCTACAATTTACTGAAAGCAAACTCAAAAGACGGGAATACCCAGCTGGTGATGGCAAATAAAATGTATCACAATCGCAAATTGACCGTGCAACCGGATATCGAACAAAGCGCACGTTACTTTGATAGCGAAATCGAAGCAATCGACTTCGATAGACGTCGTCAAGCTGCGGCGACGATTAACGGTTGGGTTGCACAAAAGACACAAAATATAATACGTGAATTGCTTACAGCCGAACAATTGGATGCACAAACGCAAGCCATACTCCTCAGCGCCATACATTTCAAGGCTAAATGGGCGAGGGAGTTCTCCAAAACTGATACGGAGCAACAAAAGTTTTATGTGACGTCACAGCAGACTGTGAATGTCAGCATGATGTATAATGATGCTACGTACCGTTATGGTGAATTTCCGGAGTTGGATGCGACTGGTTTGGAGTTACCCTATGATAACTCGAATATTTCAATGTTATTATTGTTGCCGAATAAAGTTAATAATTTGCGGGCGCTGGAGCAACGCTTGCGCGGCGTCGATTTGGGCAGTTTGTTGGCACGCATGCAATTGGAGACGGTAGAGTTACGTCTCCCGAGATTTACTTTGGATTTTGAATTGGATATGCGTGAATCATTGGGAAGAGTAAGTATTTTTTTTTTGATAGAGTATCGCGGTTGTAGCAAAGGTAAGAGGTTTCACGCTCGAAAACAGAGACCAAATATGCAGGCCAGCTAATTCTTGATAGGCCCTACCCTCTTGTAAGTGTCAGTGAACCACAGAGTTCGGTTCTGTCTTTAATTGCTCCATGAAAAACTCATATGTTCTGGCGGTGACCATGTTATCATCGGTGCGGGTTAGGAGTTTAGTATATGCCCGAGGTAGGCATACCGGTCGTAAGAGGCGACTAATATGCGTAATGACGTGCAACTCGATGGTTGATCTACGAATATGATGCCTCTCACCTCTCATTACCCATCTTATCCTTCCTTACGGAAGGAGGGGTAACATGACCTAGAAGGTTTCACTGGTCATAAATCGCTACCACGACAGTCGGGCAGTACCGCAGGGGAGTACCGGAGCATACCGGGTTCAAATCCGACCAAGGACTGTTAATTCGACAACACTCCCCAAAACCTTCGTTACCACAACAAAAACAAGTCGAGTGTAGTGATGTTCTGATACGAGTAACTACAAGTATATAGGGCGTATCTGCTGAAGTATCAAGTTTCTTGTCGCACGTCTGTTATCGCTTCCCGCCTTTTTTTCTCTGTTAATTCCAGAAAAAATTTTTTAAGATTTTGCCAAAATGTACACATTTTGCGTTCCCCTTTAAAAATTTTAACCAAGAATTTCCCTATTTGCGGAAGTTCATGAATATTGAGTCCAGCTCATAAAGTGGCTTCAGTTATCGCTTCCCCGTTGATTACAGCAAAGTTTTTTTTTAAATTTCCCTAAATTTGGCCGTTTCGCCTTGCCCTTATTGGCAAATGCAATTTTAAGTCAACATTTCTCGTACTTTCTATCATTGTCTAAAGCCGATTTCAACCAAAAAATTCTTAAGATTCGTTTTCACGCGCCTTTGAATTAGTACGATACCAGCAGTTATCGAATACTTTCACTCGATATTTTTATGGGATCGATTAGTTCTCTAGCAAATTCAAATGAGTACAGGGCAGCAACGGAACAATACACGGCCAAAAATTTTAGCTTAAATTTTAAACCATTCGTCGGTTTAAGCAATTTTTTCAACTTTTTTGTAATAAATTCCAAACATTTCAATTACCTACACCAATTTTTATTTTCTTGCGGCTTAGATTTAAAACTGAAGAGAAAAGAACGTCTATAACTTTTAAAATGGCTTTTCATTTATTTCTGAAGGTTATTTCAAGTCAATACATTTTTCTCATTTCAATTTTGTGTGCGCTCTAGATCAGTGGGTAGAGCAGACGACTGTGATGCAGAGTGCGTCGGTTCGAACCCCGCCAACTGATACAAATGTTTTTCATGCTTTTTAATTGTTAAGACATTTCTGGTTTAAAATTTAAACTCTTTTCTTCACGCTCATTTTCTCGAAAACTGGCACAACTTAAATTCGAAACCAAATTTGGTTTGGACATATACATATGTAACCCAAAAAAGTTGTATATCTATTGCTAAACCATTAATAAATCGATCAAAAAAATTATTTATCATTAAAAATCGATTATAGTAAACGATTATTTATTCACAATCCGTGTGGCAATACATAGCATTCGATACCCTAAGCCTAGTGTTTCACAACTATTGTTCTAACATATCCGTATTATTTCCATAACCCCGTTAATATTTAGCGAATCTAGAAATGCAATTTACGAATTTCAGTTAATTAAATATCTTGTATTCCATTGCAGCTTGGCATCTCCGATCTTTTCACTGAAAGCGCCGAATTGCGAGGCTTTTTCCGCTCACAACCGGTTGGTGTGTCACAAATGCAACACAAAGCTTTTCTCGATGTCAATGAAGCTGGCTCGGAAGCGGCGGCAGCATCATGTAAGTTATTGTAGTCGAAGTCAATGCCCAACAATGCAGCTAAATCCATATTTAATTAATTTTCATTTTTCTGTTTCTCTTTTTTCAATTTCCTACATAACAGTTATCCAACTTATACCGCTCTCATTGCCCAGTCGAATCATTAAATTCACGGTCGATCATCCATTCATATTCGCTATTCGTAGTTCACAGGCTGTTTACTTCATTGGACATGTCGTTAATATTAAATCATAAAAAGTTTGTTTTTCTCAAATAATTATTATTTTTAAGGTATTAATAATTAATTTTGTATAGCAGTATAGCTTTCCTTTATTTATTTAAGATCATTTAAAAGTCGAATAAAAAAAAATTATTAATAATCTTTTTGTAATAAAATATTTAGCTGAGATCAAATACAAATAAAATCAAAATTTTTATTTTGTTACTAGAAGACCTTGACACGCTTCACTGCATCTCAGAACTTATAATGGGCTGAGTCCAATTTATATCATTATATCTCCGAAACCAGTTAAGATATGGAACTTACTGCCCTATCCTCGGGCAGCTTTTCATCGTGACTACTGACAATTGTTATAACCTAATTCCGCTAGTTCCTATAATTTGCAATAGTCATTGCAGCTTTCACCACCTTGTTTGTAGATGACAAGCAAGCTGAAAATAGCACCATTAATCATATCGCTTATTGCAACACTCACTGGCACCTTTCGTTTGATACCCATATTGTACTAACACAGTTTGGCCTCGGGTAAGGGTCCCTCCATTGATGAACTTTGTACTAGAATCAACAATTACCTCCGTGACCTTTCCAGATTCTTTACCGAACGAAATCTGACCCTATCTCCGACTAAATCGACGGCGACCCTGTTTACGACATGAACTGCGCAGATGGGGCAAGAGTTAAATGTCCACTTAGATGGAGTACCTCTACCTACTGTCAACCACCCAAAAATCTTGGGTGTGACGTTTGACAACAGCCTCAATTTCGCTGATCATGCCACCGCAATAGCTTCAAAGGTACAGAGCCGCAATAAGATCCTCAAGTCACTGGCCGGCAGGACTTGGGGAAAAGACAAAGAAACATTGCTTGCTACATATAAGGCTATTGGCCGACCATATGGTCGCCCAACCTTGCTGACACCAATTGGAGGAAATTGCAAGTCTGCCAGAACACCACCATCAGAACTGCTACGGGATGTCTGCTTATGTCATCTGAGTCTCACCTCCATCAAGAGGCAAAATTGCTCAATGTTCAAGAGCACGCGGAACTCTTGAGTAGACAGTTTCTTCTGAATTGTCATAAACCCAGTCATCCAAATCGACATCTATTGGATGTAGCCCCGCCCCCCAGAGACGTCTTCGCAGGCACCACATCTCTTTGCCGTTTGATCTGCGGAACCATAGGCGGGCTCTAAATGACCTTCACACCGAGTCGGTAGGCAGATCCCTCCTGAATTGGCTGAAGAGAAGCGTGTACTTCCGAGGGAGACTAGAGTCATGCTAACACAACTTCGCTCTGGATATTGTAATAGGTTAAACTCTTACTTATCCAGAGTGAACCCCAAAATACCAAACACATGTCCTGCATGTGGTATGCCACCTGATACCAAACATCTCTTCTCCTGTTCAGTCGAACCTACTCTGTGGAAACTGCGCGTTTCCTCGGACTTACGTTAGAAGAGCCTGATAACAATTTAGAGTGATCGAGCCCATTGGGCAGGGCTAAGCACTGTTAACAACAACAACAAAAACACTGTTTGGGTCACTCTGGCCCACATATTTGTCGATAACTCCGAAACTGGTCTAGTTATCGAGATAATGAATATCTGAAGTTTTAAGTTAGATTTCTAGTGAGACAACCGTCGAAGTTGCATTCTATTCTATTAAGCAGTTTTTGAGTGATACGCGAACAAACAACCATACAAACAGGTAAAAATTCGAAAAACTGTTGTTTCGCAATTCGATTGGCTCAATAATGATCACTCCATCAATTTTGCACAATGCAGATATTGATCTGTTACAATTTTACTATATGTAAAGATAATCCGGTAACTACAGAGAGGTAAATAAAAATGTTAGAGGTCGTCCCATACGTCTTCTAAAAATGATGCATGTTGTTTTGATTGGTGTTCGTTTCAATGCTATCGGATTTTCCATGAGTGATAAGTATGATTTCTTGTGCTTATCAATTTGTAGTGAATTCTTGTGTGCCTATTGTAAGGCCAAGCTTCTTCCACAATGTGGGGCTTCAAATGTTTTCTATTGAACATTGAGTCTAAAAATTGTATGATTCGAAAGGCCTTTTCTATTAACTTTTTAAGGCATTCCTTTTTTTTATTAAATAAATGCTAGCTTCTCCCAAAGTTTACTATCAGATGAGCATGTACTTAACTAAGGCGTGGTACGCGCTTGTGATCTAATGTGTAAAACACTAGCCGCCATCCGGTGGGTTATATAGCTCATGAAATTAAAGATACTACCGTAATATGATTATTTAAATTATATAAAATAAATAAAAAAATCAATAATATATTTCATGTTTATGGGAACGAAGCAACTTTATAAAATATTAAAGCGTTTAGCAGAAAATTTAAAAAAAAACTACAATCTGAACACTCCTTGCAGAAGCATGTTAATCATAGCGCACCAGCGGCATCTGTTATTAAAAAGTTTTTCGTATCAAAAAGTAGTGTGTCCATATTAAAGATAAGAAACAAGCAAAATTATTTGGCTCACAAATTGAACCATTAGTCTATTTGGGTAAAATCGTTGTTGTTGCATTTATATATAAATTTATAAATTTTATCTGACTCATGATCACGACTACCGGAGGATGGCTAGTGATATACTACTCAGTATACCAAATCAGTCGCCGAAATTAGCTCAGACAAATGTCAAGCTTAGAAAAACAGCGATTGCTCACAGTAAATTCAGTAGAAAACGAGGTGATAAGGCGCTCACATTTTCGAAAACGTTTTCGCGGAAGCTTCAGCGACAAGTGATAGTAATCTACAAGTTATTATGAATTTAAGATCATGTAAGCACAAATTATATATATTATAGAACAGTATTTAATAACAAATACGCTTTCCTCTAACGCTTCATCCACGTCCGTCCTCAACGCATCTTTCAAACTGCAACGCCTCGCCGCCATAGTTTTTGTTGCGCTCAGCCGCATTTTTGTGCTCCAAACGATCACCGCTCAAGCGCCCGTGCTTAATGCCAAAAGTGCGAGCGAACGCTTTGCCTTGAAACTTTCCACCGCGCTTGGTTACCAATCGCCAGCACAAAATGTCATCATTTCGCCACTACTGGTGCAAGCCATCTTGACGTTGCTCTCCTATGGCGCCAACGACGAGGAGGCCGCTACACTACGCGCCGCGCTTTATTTGCCACAAACAGAGCGTAAACAAATCGCTGCATTAAATATGTCACTGCTATTGAGTGGCGCAAAAGCGCACGCACAGCATGCAGTGCGCCTTATGAGCGCCATCTATGTGCAGGAACATATGATGTTTAAATTTCAAGATGAATTCCTCGATATGGCTAAACATTTTGAAACTACTGTTGAGATGGTGGACTTCCAACGCAAAACTAGTGATGAATTGAATTATCGTTTTCTGAAAGAATCGAATTACACTTGTGGTGAAGTGCTTCATCCAGAATTGGCTGCACTACAAGAGCGTTTCGTTTTAGCTAGTGCAGCAGTATTCCACGCGCCATGGGCGGTGGGTTTTAATGTGAAGGAGACAGAGAAATTGAATTTTTTCACCGATCGCTTGAATCATAAATTGGTCGAGAGCATGTTTGTGACACATAAATTTCGTTATGCCGAATTGACGCACTTGGATGCGAAGTTGGTAGAGTTGCCATATGCGAATAATACGTCATTGAAATTATGGCTCTTGCTGCCCAATGAGTTGGATGGCTTATTGAAGATGGAAGAGAAATTGCAGCATGAGAATTTATTAGAGCTTGAAAAGTTATTGAATGAGCAAAACATGGTGCTCACATTGCCGAAATTTCGTGCGGAATACAGCGTAGATCTCAAGGAGGCGCTTAGTGCGGTGGGCAAACCATTTCTAATTAAGTTTCACTAATACTTTGAGCCAATAGTTTTAAATTTTCTTTTTCTGTTCGCACACAGCTTGGCTTTGCACGCATCTTCAGCGGTGAAACAAAATTTCCGCATATGTTCACATCGTTCTTTAATTCGCGTTCTCCAACTGTGACGAACGTGCCATATAAGTCGGTCTGGCGCGTAGATGAGGAAGGTGGCAGCGTGTACGAGAAGCCATTTTGTAAGTTTGGCGTGGCATAATATAATTTTTTTTTTTTGATACTGAATTACATGCTTCTTATTTAATTTTTTAGCGTTCGGTGGGATTTTCAGACGCCCCATGCAGTTAGTGGTGAATCATCCGTTTTATTTTTTGATCAAATCCGATGTGGAGATTTTGTTGGCTGGGCATATTGTGAATGTTTGAGGGCATAGAAAATAAAATTATTAATTAAATCAATTTCATTGATTTCATTAAATCAAACTTCAAATGGTCAAATTTTATTGAGATAATGCAGTATGCATGGGCGGCTGAAGAGGTGGTGCGGTACTGTTGCTGGACTACCACACCGAAGGTGCAAGGCTCCACTTCTGGACAGATACCATCAAAAGTGGTTTGGAATAGTTTTTTCAAAACGGGGTCGCCCCTCGGCAGTGGTTTGTTAAGCTCTACGAGTGTATGTGTGTCATGGAAGGCTTCTCGGCAAAAATTCAGCTGCTTTACAGGTAGGTCCCGTCAATTTGTGGGAATTATTAGAAGCAGCACACCACAAATTGGTAGAGAAGCTATATGCTTTGATTTCCTTGGAGATATATCGCCCCAAATATTTATTTATTATAATTTTGTTAATGATGTACTATGAGGACAGATGGCAATACAATATGTTTGATGTGTTGACCCCATCTCCTGACTAGGAGCGCAAGGTTTGATAATATTCGTATCGAAAAATGGGAGATGGCGTGGCTCCTACCATACAAATCGGAACTTACATAGTTCATATCTCTGGAAGTATTTATGCTCTATGACTGAAATTTGTCAAGGAGTTATCTGAGGTTAGTCTCCAACAACAACACAAAAACATAAATATACCAACAATTCTAAAAGTTGTTTTATTTATAATGCATTTTGGAAAAAACACGTGGGGTGTAGCCCGCAGGTACATATAAGCTAGTAATAAGCTATTTTTAACACCCAATACCGAGATCCCTGTATTGCTTTAAGAATTCGTTTTGGACTCAATATCATATATAACTTCGGCGTGGAGTTTTAGCTATCAGTTCTAGTTGTCGGTCCATGTTAATTTCGCACGCTTAGCTTATCGTTTCTGCTCTCTGGGCAACAACTGCTACTTTGGACTAGTTAGACAATTGAAAGATACAGCACTCTCTCAACGAACAAATGTATATGGACGTTTTTACAGAAGAATAAATGTGGGTATCCCCAAGCGTGGATAATGACTTGGCTTCCCTGCAGTTTCCATTTGGCATCGCTTATCGCGCAGCGGTCTAGCCGCATCTGGATGATAATAAGTACCTAATACCAATTTTAAGAAACCAGAAAAATTGTATTTTGAGATTTTTGTTTATTAAGTTTCATTACATTGTAAATATTCTTAGTTTTCAATTTGCATTATCCTACTAACGCTTAGAGTTATAACATTATTTATCTAATTAAATTATATAGAAAAGAAAAACATAAAAATATGTGTATCTAAATATATACTTAATCTTCACAGCAATCAAAACTGCCATTACTATCATCGTTGTCATCATTCTCATCATCGCCTGGTTCGCTACTGCAGCCTAAACAACAGAACAAGGGCGCACAATCAGATTCGCCTGCTTCCTCTAGGACTTCATTTAAAGCGGTTGCTTCCCGATAAGTTGAATTTGATTCGGTGTTGTTAATTGTATGTTCATTAATTGGACGTTTCTTCTTTTTGTTATCAGCCTTTGGCTGTGCATCAATTGCATGTTGATCCATAAGATTTCGAAGCTTAAATCACGATGACAAAAGTTTATGTGGGTGTTCACAGTGTTGACATTGAACTATTTCTGCGCTAAATTCAGCAAAGAAACTACATATGTTTATAAAACTTGCTTTCTTGCCAACTCGTCTCTTTTACATAGGCTGTGTTCTGAAGAGAGCTAGCGAGCAATTATTAATGTGCGGACGAGTTGATACTGGTAACAAAGTCGTCCCTGGACGGACTATCATCGGCACCCTCGCTCGCAACAGACACAAGAAATTTTTCAAAAATTCTAAAAATGCTTCCATGCAATTTTTTGAATTATTAAGCATTTACTCTTTTAGCCAACTTGTTTTTGCTGAGTAAGAAAATGCAAATTGAATGTTTTTTGTATGCAGAAATGCATACCTACATATATATACGGCAGTGCACAGTGGGGCCTGAAAGCCATCAACAGTGTTTTGTATGAAGAGCACATTGTTTTAAATTAAAGTCGTCAGAGAGCGATGCTTGCTCAATGTTATTGTAAAATCAATAGAAATAGGAATTGAGTTGACAAAACACAGCATTCTGATAGTGTAGTGGTCAACAGAGAGTGACATTTCTCTGATGAAGAAGTTTAGCAGTATCCGAAATGGATCTATAAGAAAAGCTATGGCGGTTGTTTCTAAATTGTTATTACCTATTCTAATAAAGACTTTTTATAATTAGTTAGATAATAATTATTAAGAAACTAAAAATTAAAAAATTATTAATTCTGGGCTTGCACTCATTTATATATCATTTTATAATATAAAGACCGAAAAAACAATCATTGAATTCAAATGTTAATAATAAATAGTGAAAGATTTCAGAAAAAAGTGGTAGATTTCGGTTACAATTTAAATATCTTTATCATTGAGAGCCTTGGTAACCTTTTTTATCTTCAACCCATAAGAAAGTACCCAGTTAGTATGGAAATAGTTGTTTTGAGCGCATTTTCGATAATCTGGTTTAAGGTTCCATCATTCTGTGGGATTTGCGCTAGTTCTAAAGTAAGCAGTTTGCATTGCCAGAAAAGTTTTGGCGTTTCCTTGCCTCGCATGTGACATTAAACTTAATCACCCTATAAACTTGGAAACTAGATTAGGTAGAACTTGTTCTCTTAGGCCAGCTGCTGGAAAGATCTAATTCAGAGCAAAATTTATTTGCAGATATTTGTACTTCTGTGCCGAAAGTTGTGGTCATTAGAAGATTTTGTCATTTTGTATACACCCATTAAAGACGATTTTTTTTCAAATGTAATCCCTCCATAAAGAACTTCGGTTGAAACTATCTCGATATTTATAAAAGAAAGTGCTTATAAATATGTTTTTTCTTCTTAAATTATTAAAAATTTAAATTTTTTTTGGAAAATAAAATTCGAACTTGTCGCGAAATAGCAACCAAAATTGTGAGCTGACTTATTCTTTTTATGGTTTCAATCAAAGTGTATTCAATAAAGTATGATTGACAGCTAAATATGATTCTCTTGAAGGGGACTATTATGTCAACCGAATGTAAACAAATAAATTAACCCTTTGAGGTGCATGTAGTTGTTCACTACTCATCTATAAGTTTGGTTTTCTTTTTTAATTTCCGTTATTTTTTGAATATTAATACAACACTGAAGATGGCCGAACGGCGAAACCTGACAAGGGATATCGGAAAATTCCTGATAGAATATTTTGAAAGATTCGAAGAGCAAACAAGTTTAAGTATAACTAGTACATTTACCCTATACAAATTTAATATTTTGAAAATCTTCACTCTTCTAAATCTTCACGGTCAAACTTCTTTTTTGGATTTGTGATTCGATCCCACAGTTTATGTTCTATTCATGCTATCATATTTGTTATTTTATTATAAAAACTATGAATTTCAGGGCAACTTAAGTAGTCTTCTAGAATATTTCATTTCTCTATCAACTAGGCAGTGGATTAACATAAACTTTAAAGCCGAATTGGCTGAGACCTAACGCAGATTTGAAGACTCCAGCTTTCAATAACTGACTTCTATAAAATTCAAGACTTTTGTGGGAAATGTCCTGGTAAAATTCGAGTCCAACCCTACAAATTAGAAGTTTTTTTAGTATCAACAAAGACTCCTATTTTTACAACAGAACTTTCTCCCAAATTCCTTCATTTGAATTAAAGTCGAAAAAGAAATATTGAAATTTCGAAAATTTAAGACAACAATTTTTTAAAATTTGCTTTTTTAAGGTTTTTAAACTGAAAAGATTATTTTGAAAAGGGTTAAAGATATTTTCTGTTTGACATCATAGTTTTGTTCCAATTGAGAGAAACGTCAAATTCAATCACACTTTGTTAAATACATTTTGGTTTCAATTTTATCTATCATTGAAATGACGAATAAAAAACGGTCAACGATTACTATAAGTTGAATCAAACGTTAAGCAAATATCTATGGTCATCTAATTTTAAAATTTTTTGAAATTTTACTACAACTGAGCTGGAAGAGTGTGATGTATTTCTTAATCTTATCTTATTCTAACTTATAACTTTAAACGAGTTATTCTTATATAAATGTATATCCACTATATCTCGAAAATGGCTCAATCGATTTAGATGAAAATTAATTGTTGTTGGAGCACTGTCCCCTTTTAAGATTTATTGGTTTTAATTGATATTGGAGAAAAGTTGCAACTATTTGCACAGCGATCGGACACTGCAATGTTAATCCAAGTCTCTACATCAAAGCCAATATTAAAGCTTATACTCTATAGCCAAGCCATGAGCACTCTGACGTCACGATGTCATTTCGATTAAATTTGGTGCGCAGATCGTGTACAAGCATCCAAGACTTTCTATTAAGGTGTTCATATTCATGATGTTTTTACAAGGGTGTCACCTATTTGAAGTTTTTTCAAAGTTAGTGAGATATCGGTATTTCTAAAGAGGGTTTAAGGGCGCTCTAGAAATCTCGGTGGGTATCGAAATTAACAATGAGTTGTTTACACAGATATGAGCATAGTGCTTCACATTAAAGTCCAACGACGTCGCTTGCTGGATTATGTCCGAAAAGGTTCCCCAATTTTACACAACATACGTATTTTAAAGTGAGCCATAATTCAATCAAGTCATACGATTTTCGCATAAACCATAGCTGGGAATATACATAATTGTAGGTATACACCATAATTAATTGCAAATCATAAGAGTTAACACCCTTTCGTTTTTACCATTACAAGCAACTAGCCCTCCTCTTCACATTAAATTTCGCAGTTTCATTCTCAGATGTTACGAAAAACAATAAAACTCGTACCGAGTTGTTCGGCATATTGCTTTTAAATATACTTCAAAAGGCATTGAGGTGCTACAAACAAATTTTTTCTAAATCTTTATTTTATTAAACAGCTGTTTACTAAATATATCACTGCTGTGTTTTGCAAATATGTACACACATTAGGGTATGCCATATTTTTCTAATTTCTTACTAACGTCGAGATTCCTGCATTGAAGTGGATATTTTCAATGTTTGTCAAACCACAACAAAGAAATCGCACTCTTTAGAAATAAACCACGAATTATACTCTTAGCTTCCACTATGTTGTTGTGAATAAATAATCGATTTTTAACTACATGGATTACTATTTTAAAGTATCGAATTTTCGATCGATTTCAGTCAACTACGATTTTAATAAATGGCTTATAAGAATTATACACTTTTAATCACTTTTTGTAAGTAGTGGCATCTGAGCGACGAATGAAAACAAAAACGAGTGAAGCTATGTACACACTACAGCTGAAAACACGTAGTTTCGTGGAAATCACTTTTAGTTAATCTTGATTTTAGTCAAATGTTACATGTTGTAATTTTTAGTCTTAAGACCACACGATTTTCATTTTATTTATTTTAATTATTCATCAGCGAATTTCATTTTTATTTTATTAAAATGTTATACAGCATCATTTGTGATATTAACAATTCATATTCGTTTATCATTGCTTAAACCAAAATTTTATAGTTTTTTACTTATTGTTTTGTATTATATTTACTATAATAAAATATTTAAGAGCATTGAAAATTTATATGTGAATAATGCGAATCCAAATAGTGGAACATTTGAGAAAAATGTTTTAGATTCCGATTACAATTTCAATGTTTTTATTATTTAGAGACTTGGTAACCGGGATTAATAAAATTTCAAAACTGTTCATTTGGTTATTTTCTTACACTTATTATCTGAAATTATAATTTTTTTTATAATTATTTATAATATACCTATGCAAAGACATGGAGATCGATCTATAAACAAAAATGTATTACTTTCTTTTAAAAAAAATTGATTTTTCGAAAATCGATTTATCTCTAAAGGAAAAAATCCATCATTTTCATCATCATCATTCATCAAATGTTTCTACTCCAGGTCACATAACTATCCAAATCTCTGTTTTAATCTCTGAAGATACCACTTATTGCCATTTATTCTTCGGCATAAAATGGTTTTTGATGACGATGAGCACTCACCGCTAACTGATAGGAAGTTGCAGTTTAAACTTAGGGCCGGTTTACGCTAACCGAATCTTTGTTTGACAGATAACCGATGAACATCTGTCAAGTAAACTGCCGATTGGCATTAACCGGACATTGAGAAAAAGGCCCTTAGTCTAACCTAAAGTTTGAAATTTTTTTAAAATTCCATGAGTTTATCATCCCTCCATCTTAACTTTAAATTTAGTTATAGCGACCTAAAAGTAATCCGTTATCCAATTTTTAAAATAGTTAGCAAACTAATACGTTTTCTTAAAATTCTTGCTTTGTAGCTCAACAAAAAATTTTGCCGTCATTCAAACAAGATGCACCCTAATGTACATATGCCTATATTATCAGTTCCAAGTAAATATAAAATGGGGTCAATAGGCTACTCACTGCTAACTTACTCATAATGCAGTGGAATAAATAGCAAATGGGATTTGTACGCTCCCTTTTAGTCCCACATATCCACTCCATAAACATTTGCTTTTGACTTGTATATACATACATATGTATGTGTGTGTGTATGTACAAGTTTTCATTAGATTCTTTTTATATTTCGTCTTTAGAGAAAATGGCGCTAAACACCCTGTAGGGTTCTCAGTACCAAGAACTAGTTCGATGGTAACTAGACTTTCACTAGTTCAAAACCCGTAGTTGCCTAACCATAGCGAGGCGTTTTGAATTGTATTTGAAAAGATAAATCTTCTTAAAATGTCCATTAGTTCAAGAAAAAATTTTACAACCATATTCGTAAAAAATAATTAATTATCCTGAAGTTCTTTTTTCAAAAATTTCATTTAAGAAGTTTTATAGAACCTTTCTTTTATACGAACAGCAGACCCGGAGTCATTTCAGGTTGGATATTTATTTTAGAGTGGTCCTTAGTTTGCTCAAAATTTCTTTGCCTCATCTTCAAAAATAAAAATTTCCGAATGTCATAAAAATATCAGAATAATTTAGGGTAAAAAAAATTTTTTGTAAGATCGTTCACATTCCATCAAATTTTCAACACCTTTCATTGGAAAAATCAAAGCTTTTTGGGAGTTATTTTGGGCGAAATATACGAAACAGATTGTAGTATGGCAAAAGCCAAGTTAGCATGTGATTGCTCTCTTGAATAGCTTTCCTTGTTGTTGTTGTGATAGCGACTATTTAACCTGCCTAAAGGAGTAGGCTCCGTTGAGCAGATGAACAGATGGTCTGTATCGTGGGGGGACACGCCGCATGCCGGGCAGACATTTGGCATGACAGGGTTCAGTCTGGATAGGTAAGAGTTTAGTCTGTTACAGCATCCAGAACGAAATCGGGCCAGCTTGACCCTTGTCTCCCTTGGCAGTTGGCGTTTCTCATCGGCAACAGGTGGAGCTTGTGCCTGTAGAACTGTATTTACCGGACGAGAGCTGACAAAGGAGTTTACCGACTCCGTGTGGATGAAATTGAGGGCCCGCCGATGCACCTTTGGATCAAACGGAGAGAAAATAGGAGCCGGATCTCGTCATAAAGCTTACGGAGATGACTTCTTATTCCTGTTCGGATGCTGCGGTTTATAGCACTTGAACAGAAATTGCCTGGTTAACATCTCTCTATACTCTTTTACACCGAGCAGATTTTCGTCCAGCGAAAAAACCGGACAAGGATACGATGTATGAGTTAACTCTGGAGCACAGCTCGTCTACAGAGGGGCCTGTCGCCAGAATAGTGCAGTCATCGGCGTGGGAGACGATCGAGATACCCTCTGGTGGGGAAGGGAGCCTCGATATGTAGTAATTAAACAAAAGCGGGGATAGGAAAGCCTTCCTTAGATACTCTTGCTGTCAACAAACAATTTTTTTTTAATTATTTTTTTTTCTGGTTGATCATACTTGGCGAAATCTTAAACCGTTTGAGGTATCGCTAAAAACCATCGGGAATACCTTTCGTTATATAACTATAATGTTCATTTGTTTCCTCAGTCGGCCGCCGTGGTGTGAAGGTAGTGTTGCCGGCCTACCACACCGAAGGTCCATGGTTCGAGCCCTGGTACAGGTAACATCAAAAGTGATTTGAAAAAAAAGTTTTTCAAAACGGGGTCGCCCCTCGGCAGTGGTTTGGCAAACTCTCCGAGTGTATTTCTGCCATGACAGGCTTCTCAGCAAAAATTCGTCTCCTTTGTAGATGCCGTTCGGAGTCGTCAAAAAACTGTAGGTCCCACCAATTTGTAGGGAAAAATTCAAAATCGGCACACCACAAATTGGAAGAGAAGCTTGGCGCAAAAATCTCTTAGGAGGTTTATGATGATATACCTGTTGTATATCGCGCCATAGAGAGAGAGAATTGATTATTTTCTGAGTAGCCATTTAATAATCAATTAAAACTGTTTTCTAATTAATAAAAAAAAACAGCTAACAAATATACACAAAAATTAAAACTGGATCTAAAGTAATGATTACTTTTTTTAATTTTTTTGCTCACTCTTGATTTTATAATCGTAATCAGTTCTTACTTGTGTGAAGAAAATTGAAATAATATTTTCCAACTAAAAAATCATATAATTAATCGATTAGAACTGCTTATTCTAATTAAATAGCTCTGTTTTGCACAAAAAAACAAAGGAAAAAAAAAAATAAGAATATTTAACTAGTTCAGAACTACAGAAAATGTAATGCAGTGGTAACAATGTCGGGTAAAAGAGAAATATATTCCAAACTACTAGTGACTCAAAACGCAATAGTTCAGGACAAGAGATTTTCCGCACAGGGCATATACAACGTACGTACAGCTGTGTTCAATATAATAGTAGTGAAATTAAAATAGATATCATTCGACGAAATAAGAAGAATCTGTGATTTTAATAATTTTTATATAAAATATAGCGAATTCCATAACAGAAACCACATAAAAAGAAATTTCAGAGTTTAGACAAAGTTCAGCAAAGTTAATTAAACTTTAAAAAAATGGCCATAAAAATCTTCAAATTTTTTAACAGAATTTCTAGACAATTTTTGAGTACGCAGTGCAAATTAGAAATCGCTCAAAAATTTCCCTGAATTTCCAAAAATTTTTTCGTCAAGGGTGTTGAGTGATTTCTTCCATACAACGCATGAAGAAAAATTAATTTTGTATAGAAAAAATACCCAACATGCTTGACAAAAAAAAAAATTCTAAAAATTCAGGGGCAATTTTGAGGTACTTCTAAGATGCACATTATGATGCTAATGTATAATGAGCTATAAAACTGCATACTCAATTGAATTTAAATGTAAATTGTAAATTGAAATTTTGATGTAAATTTTGGAAAGTTTAAATAACTTTCCTGAACTTTTTGTAAATTTGAAATCTCTTTTTATGTGGTTTCTGTTATGGAATTCCCTATATTTGAAATGAAGATGATTAAAAACACAGCTTCTTTTTATTTCGTCGAACGATATCCAATTAAATTTCACTACTATTATATTTAACCCAACTGCACATGTCGGTCTATATATGTCTGTAGACATATGTTTGTGTACCTTCAAATGATACGTAAGCTCTTCTTTGCAAGTTGATAATTAATTTTCTAAATAAACAAATCCAAGGGACCACTGTGAGCAACTACACTGCGAAAAATTTGGCAGCGCACACCAAAACCTTTAAGTAGTATCTTAATTGCTATGTAAACAAAAACAACAACACAACTTGATATACGAGGTGTGTTCAAAAAGTATCGCGAATTTTTGAATTTTCGCTGGTTACGTATATTCGAATTTCGAATTTTTTGTGGCGTTATGTTGGTACTCATGTCTCTCACTTATGCCGACAAGCTCGGCCATTTTGAATGTTCAGTTAATTGTTGACAGCTGCTTTGCTTGCACGTGTTTTGGATCGTCTTCGATTTTTACGCGAAATTCGTACCAAAATTGCTCAATTGTGACCAAAAACAGCATCGCATGAACATTGCTAATGAGATGTTAAACTCTGTCCGCGACGACCCAAATTTGCTCCAGAGGGTCATGGTTATGACGTGGAAACCAAAGCTCAATCATCTCAATGGAAGCTGCCGCACGAACCAAGACCGAAAAAACCGCGCCAAGTTCGGTCGAAAGTGAAAGTTTTGCTAACAGTTTTCTTCGATTGCAGGGGCGTGGTGCATCATGAGTTCTTGCCACAGGGAAGAACGGTCAATAAGGAATATTACCTGCAAGTTATGCGCAATTTGCGCGAAGCAATCCGCCAGAAACGCCCGGATTTGTGGAAGAACAAAAATTGGCTTTTGCACCACGATAACGCCCCTGCTCACGCATCGTTGCTTGTGCGCGACTTTTTGGCCAAAAACAACACACTAATGATGCCGCAGCCACCGTATTCCCCAGATCTGGCCCCCTGTGACTTTTTCTTGTTCCCTAAACTGAAGAGGCCCATGAAAGGACGACGTTACGCTTCTCTTGACGAGATAAAGACGGCATCGAAGGAGGAGCTGAACAAGATACAAAAAAATGATTTTTTGAAGTGCTTCGAATATTGGAAAACCCGTTGGCACAAGTGTATAATATCTCATGGGGATTACTTTGAAGGGGACAAAATAGATATTCATGAATAAATAAATAATTTTTGAAAAAACACAAAATTCGCGATACTTTTTGAACACACCTCGTACATATATCGCGCTTAGGTTTTATAATGATTACGAAATGTCTCTCATGCACTTCCGCACGAGCTATAGGGTTCGGATCAGAATAAATTACCTTTAAAATGTCACCCAGCAGCAAAGGGTCACACGGATGCTAACATTCGTGAGGCATATTTCTGCAAGCAAACACTGGTTGTTTTTTTGTCTCGCGAGCATCATGAGTGTCCTTGCCGTCCCGTATGAACTTTGCAAAAACCAGCTATATGGTTCTATTTTGTTAGGCTGTGGTACTTTATGACGATCACTGCCAGCCTTCCCCCTACATACTTCACATAGAAGACGAGTAAACTATTTCTCTATGTGATATACCTAAGAATAGAATCCTCTTCGGAATTGTTTCCAGTGTAGACATTTGCTTAGTACTCGACGCCACTCTAATTCTTTAATAATTCAAAATATACACAAACAGTTTGAGCTGAAATTGTGCCATCAATTTAGTCGTTGCTTAGGCTTTTAACTGTACGGATCTTACTCAAACGTATCTTCGGAGCACACACACACACGCAATGAAAGCGATATTACGTAAGTCTCGCAAAAACAAACACCTTGAAACAAAACAGAACAAAAATAAAATAATCAATCTTACGCAGTTTTAACTACATCATTACTTTTGATGAATGGCGGTCTTACCGTCCTTGCCGCCACTGTAGGTGGTGGTGGTGGTCAAGGTGAAGCTACTGAACGCAACCTCTTTGCCGCCGATATCTATCAAGCTGTCGCACTCGATCACTTAGCTGAGAATGTTGTAATCTCGCCTGCTGCTATACAAACCGCCATGGCTTTGGCTTTCTTTGGTGCCAAAGGTCGCACTGCAAATGAAATTCAAGCTGGCGCACGCCTTGGATCTGCCAACTCAGACGAGGTGGTACGTCGTTTCAGCGCTTATCAAACAGCTTTTACTCGCAGCAATAATTTACGTTTATTCAATAAAATCTATATAAATGAGAATTTGGAGTTCAAGGCTAATTTCCGCGATGCTGCACGACGCAGCTTTGATTCGGATTTAGAAACAGCTGATTTTCATCCACCCTACAATAAACGTACAGCCGATCGCATCAGCAAAGAAGTCGAACAAAAAACTTTGAACAAAGTTACCAACATCTTACAAGCACAACAATTAAATGATCTAACTGAGGGTGTAATGGTGAATGGTGTGTCATATAGCGCGCCTTGGTTGAACGCATTCAAGGTCGATAAGACGGAACAACGTGAATTTTCATCAGGTGGTCGTCGCTCGGTTAATGTGGATATGATGTGGACTGTGAATAATTTCCTTTATGCTGAAGTAAGTGAGTTGGATGCAAAAGTGATTGAGTTGCCTTATCAGAATACCGAATATGCAATGCTGGTTTTGTTGCCAAACCAAATGAACGGCTTGTCTCAGCTTGTACAGCGTTTGGTGGGTAAGAATTTGGTTGGTCTTGTAGATGGCCGCTTGAGCACTCAGAAGATTGAGGTGCGACTGCCAAAGTTCGGATTTGAATTTGGTGTTAGCTTGGAGGCACCCTTCCGTAAGGTAAGTGAAAGCCCTCATAACTGAAGTAGAAGACATTTCTAGAGAACTGTAGTTATAATATATTCTCTATCAGCTGGGTATCACAACAATGTTTACGCGCCAAGGCGACTTTGGTAATATGTACCGCATGTTCGTTAGTCATTACATCAATAGCGCTAACCACAAAGCGTATGTTGAAGTTAATGAGGAGGGTTCAGTGCAATCGCTGGAGTCAGGAGGCATGTTTTCGTAATGTAACCCTGTTTTTGAAAGTACTAAACATTTTAATTTTCAGGTCGTCTGAAGAGCCTTTTGTCGTTTTCGCGTCCGAAATCTTTTGAGGTGGATCATCCATTTGTGTTTGCTATCAAACATGAGGACTCAATTATTTTCTTAGGACATGTCACATTTAATGTTTAAGAAGGTCCCTGATAAAATGAAGTGTAATTGGAGAGAGCGTGTTTGAAATTTTTTAGCTTTTGTAACTTTGTAAGTTGTTTATGCCGTTTTTAAATATAATTTTTCTTGAAAAAAAAACCCAGCTACCTATTTCGCTTAAATTCATTTTTAAAAATTTGCCGGTTTGTCTGTATGAAAATGAAACAAATCTGCTACAGAAAATGTAGCTCAGCTTTTCTCCGCGCATTTGGAAGTAAACTTTTCCCGAAACCCCACTAGATATATCAATGTATGTGCATGTGTAATTTATGTGCCTCTACAACAATACTCAAAAAAAAATAAAAAATTATCAAAAAAATAAATAATAAAAAAAATAATCAAAAGTAATCAAAACCAGTTTTTTTTTTATTTATTTTTGATTTTTTTAATTTGATTGATTTAATTAGAAAAAAAGTAATAAATAAATAATTGGCGCTATATATGTCTCCTGGGGAGAAATAGGCCGAGCTTCTCTACCAATTTGTGGTGTACTGCTTCTAATTTTTCTGACAAGTTTGAGAGACGTACAGTTTTTTGCCGATGTGGATGAATTATTGCTAAGAAGCCTTTCATGGCAGAAATACATTTGGAGAGTCTGCCAAGGGGCGACCCCGTTTTGAAAAAACTATTTCAAACCACTGTTGACCAGGGCTGGAACCTTGGACCTTCGGTGTGGTAGGCCAGCAACGCTACCGGCACACCACGGTTTAAGGTAATGAAAAAACTAGAGTATATATGCGAAAATTGCAGTGAAAATTAAAATAATCATATCTCGAAACAATCGAAATGTTGTTTATTTGTTATTGTTAAATTTGATTAGTAATTAGTAATCAATTAATTAGACGGCTTTTGTAATCGGTAATGATTCTCTTAATTGTTTTTCAAGTAAAGCAATTATTAATTGATTACGATTAGAATAAATCAAAAAATTTTCTAATTAATTAAAAAAATTATCAAAAAAATCATAACTTTTTACGATTATTAACAAAAAGATAATCAAAAATAATCAAAAAAAAGTTGTTTTGATTACTTTGAATTTTTTTTTCAGTATTGTTGTGGAAACACATACAAATATACATATCAACAATACGAAACATAAAAAAGTCAAAAGAAATCAAAAGTAACCGAAACAACTTTTCATACCTTTCATGAACATGAAATGGTATTATAACTTTGGTCCGATGTTTGTAAGTATAAGAAGAAGAAGAGATAGACCCACCAATAAGTATACCGAAATGATCAGGTCGATAAGCTGAGTCGATTTAGCCATGTCCGACTGTCTGTTTGTACGCAAACTAGTCCTTCAGTTTTTGAGATATCTTGATGAAATTTGGTATGGAGCCGCCATTTTGCATGAGATTAATCGTTGGTCGGAGTCCGCAAGATCGGAGCAATACAACGCATAGCTCTCATACAATCGATAGTTTCGATAAATGGGTTTTGGGCTATGTATCTTTAAATTATCAGTTTTGCAGAGTTTTTACTAATGGTGAGTAAGGATCGGACACTTAAAACCGTGATGCGTATTCATGAAAGGTATAAAGTCTTCGGCACAGTCAAAGACAGCCCTTTCCTTACTTGTTTTGATTATTGTTGATTTTTTTTTAATAATCGTAAAAAGTGATGACTTTTTTTGAATTATTTTTTTAATAAGTTGGAAAATAATAATCAAAATTTTGAAGTATTGGTAATTAATCCTTAAATGCATTCTAAAGAAAATAATTAATGAAACCGTTAATCACCACGATTAGTAATCATTATTTAACAGGTCTGGTTTATACATCACCCATTGTATTTAAAATTTACGAAAAATAATGGTTTCAATAAAAAAAAAATTTATTTTCACAAACTTAAGAATTTTAAAAAAATTACAAGCGATAATTGTAATTGTAATTTTCAAATAAAATGTATTATTCTTGGCCTTGAGCTCATTTATAGTCATGAATATAAGTGAAATATTTGTTTTTCTGTAATTTGTTCGGTAGATTGATCGATTACCTACAATTTAAAAGAAAAGCAACCCAAATCGTTGAAGTTTTATAGAAGTTCAGGCGTTCCTAGGGGAAAAATTTTACTTCGATGACTTTAGGGGCAAAAACCCAAAAAATAAGTATCTTTTGAATTAGTTCCAAAAACAATTTCTCGAAGCAGAGGGGAAAAATAATATGTACGAGTATGTCGACATATATGGCCTGTCTGATTAGAGATGGATCGGCGCTATATGAATATAATAAAATTGATTGTTTCTTCTTTTAAAAAATGATTTCGTTGTTCTAATTCTTATGTTACTTTGCTGATGAGTTTTTCGCTGTAGTTGAGTAGTTTTAGATTTCGAAACTTAACAAACTCCTGCCTTTTAACGGCGGATGCGCCCCTCGTGTCGGTAAGGTGGGATATAAAGGGTTAGTTGTTCGGAATTATTATTTTTTATATCGTGAAACATCCATATATACAGTGCCGAACATAAATATTGGCACATGCGTTTTATTTCATTTTCACAAATTTGGCCCTAATAAATTTATTTTAACAAAGACTATACAAAAGCAAGTGTAAATGTCTAATACAAGACCTATAAATTTCGTTTCAAAAAAAAAAAAAATTCCAAGAAATTTATCACAATTTAGAATTTTTTAATTCATCCGACGAGTGTTTTTCTTCATATAAAATAAATTGCGTTTATAAACTTGTATGGAGGAAAATACATAAGTCTCCAAGAAAAAAAAATTGCCAAAAATCAGCAAAATGTGTCACGAACTTATGATTAACACCTTATGGTACTAAAATTTAATGGCCTACAAAACTGCATACTCAAAAAAATTCTGTGAAAAAAATTTAAAATTTTGATAAATTTCTTGAAATTTTCGCGAATTTTGCGTACATTTTTGATACAAGATTTATAGTTCTTGTATTAGACATTGACAGATGCTTTTATATTGGGCCCTAATGTGCGAACAAAATATTTGCAAAATAAATAAAGAAAACAAAAACAAAGTGTGAAAAATTGTTATTGTTTTGCTTCAAAATTGTTTGGCAATTTTGTTCACATGAAATTCATGATAGAGCCAAGTGTTTGTTAAAATACTTTTATTAAGGCCAAAATTTGTGAAAATCGCAGAAAACGAATGTGCCAATAATTATGTCTGGCACTGTATCTAGCATTCATTATCTTCAAAAGCAATTGTGAATACACCAATCAAATCTGGATTTAGGCACAAAAAATATAACAGAAAACCGTTGAATCAAAAAGAAAAGCGATTACAAAATATAATTAACTTATTCTCTTTTGTAAACAACAAGCGGTCTAAGTTCCAATATATTACTTGTTCAAATGGTTAAGTTACAGACCAACATATGCTTGAACCTATAAGAAAGTGAGTTTTTGGTCCCGAAATTTTGCGAGTTGGTTGGCAAAACCATGCTTACAGTACATTCATTTGTGTTTGCCACAATGTGTTATTATAATTTTTAAGTCAAATTCATTTCAGCAAATAAATTTTTTTAGTGAGTAAATTAAAGAAAAAAAAGCGTCAAAAATTGTGCTTGTTGATTTGTTAATTGCCTACTCTGGCCACTAAAATTGTCGTAAAAAACATTAAAAATAGCTTACCTTTCAAGCTCCACAGTTTTTTGCGGTCTATTCTCCATTCTCCAAATTCGGTTGCTGATTTTTTTTCTCAGAATAAAGTTGTTATTAGAGCAAGTACAAGTACTTAACTATATGTTATTTTAAACACTTAAACACTTTTTAGAACTTATGAATAACGGTACAATTTTATTTCCCACAGTGTGCTTTAATTTTTTCACTATAATTTCAAGAATTCACTAGGTATTTTTAACAAAATGCCTTTAAATTCTTTTAATCACCATCATTTTATAATTTATAATATTTAGATATGTAAAATTATACTACACAATTACAAATTTTGGAGCATAATTTCGTACACATACATATGTATCTTTAACTTTTAAAATATTCATATGTTAAATATATGAATGCCATATAAACCAGACTAATGAAATCAGCGGAATTGACTACAAATTGAGTATGTGGGCAGGCAGGTAGTCATTTTGTGAGCAATAACTTTTATTTTCGACACAAACACAAAATTTATAACGATTAACCACTTAATCATTTTTTCCACACAATAAAATATTTCTATAAATTTTGAAATATTTTTTTTTTGCAAATTTTTATTATTATTTTTTTTTAATACAGACAAATTTAACTGCTACAGCTGCATGTTGTTTATTTTTCTCACATTTCAGCAAAAAAATCAACAATTTATTATTATGACTTTTTCGCATTAAATCTTTAATTTGCTTTTCTAAATTATTATTGGTTTTTTCGCGCTGTTTTTTTTGTTTCTTTGTTAGCTTATCGTCGTTCACAATCAACTGACGTAAATCACAAATTATGCGCAACCAATGCGCATGCGCAGCACAGTCACTTCACAAGCCGACGCGCATCGCCGGCACCACCTTCATTACGGCCTTACTCAGCATCAAGAGCTTCAATGCCAGTAATAGCAGCGGCATTAACGTTATTTTGGCCAGCTTTGCCGTTATGGGCATGACGGTAAGAGGGCACGCACCGACGTCGACGAACTGTAGCGAATCGTTCACTTTTAACTGTGTTGTTTATGTAGGTACAAATATCTTTTACTTCGCTTTAAAATCATATTCTTTTATATACATATATACACTTTTGTGACATACTGTATGTACTCTTGAAATACTCTATTTTGGAAATAGAAGTTTGACTTCATTCAATAGAGCTGCTGTTATACATGTTTTTTGCACTTTATGTGTTATTGAATTGGATATTTAAAATTTTTATTACTTTTGTTGCAAATTTACAATTAAATTATTGATATCATTTTGTTTGTGTTTATATCTCACTGCTTCACTGTTTGGTATGTTCAAAGCAAAGCACAGTTTTACTGTAATCGTTAATTCAATTATTTGATTACAATTGCAGTAATTGTAATTTAAATTTGATTACACTTAGTATTGCTGCAATCTCAATCGTGGTTCAATTGTTTATGATTACTGTAACAATAATTTTTAAAAAAGTTGAAAGGACGATTACTGCTATGTGAAATCATTTGCAACTACTATAACGATTACTGTAATCGCATTTTCACATTATATTTTCTTAAAGTACTGTAATCAGAATATATAAAAACTTATGGAATTACGATTACAGTAATCTTGATCGTTTTGTAATCATTGCTTTATTCTATCGATTGCACCTACTATAAAAATAACTGGCATAGTAATTTATCATACCATTACGATTATTTACCATTAGGATTACTGTAATCTAGTAATAGCTTTGTACTCGTGTTCCATTTCCTTTGATTCACTTGGAACTTCTAAATCTGTTACTGTAATCGCAATTACACATTACAGTTTAAAGTACTGTATGTGCAATTACAATTACAGTAACTGCAACTTAAACTTTATTACAATTATGATTACTGCAATCGTTATTTTGTTTCAAGGGATTACGGCTACTGTACTATTAATTTCAAAAAAGGTGAAATGAAAATTACTACAATTTTATTGTAAGCCTTGCAAACTCCCGATACTTCGCAGTTGCATGAATTTCTTCCTAAAACTATCATCTTGATCTATTAAATTTTTCTCCATCTAGGCTGAGCTCATTAAAGTAATATAAGTGACAAAGTTGGAATTAAACAAGTAAGGAAAGCACTGTCTTCGGCTTTTCCGAAGGCTTTGTTCCTATCATGAAAATGTATTACGGTTTTCAGTGTCTAATCCTTACATACAGACGGGCGGACGAACGGACAGACGGACATGGCTAAATCGACTCAGCTCATGGCTTTGATCATTTCGGTATGCTTATTGGTGGGTCTATCTCTTCTTCTTCTCATACTTACAAACATCGAACCAAAGTTATAATACCATTTCATGTTCATGAGAGGTATAAATATATCATCGTGACCCTACTCTAGTGACGACTAAGCCTATTTAATCATTAAAGGAAAGTATTCCTAGTACTTGATAAATATTCCTGTTTTTGAGACTTCTTTTGACGGCAAAACAACGATTAATAAGAAGAAGATTAAATCTGTTGGATTCAACCCGAATGAATTTTTCTAGTCCAAGTTGCGATCCTGTTTCCGAGTTGAGTTTAAAGCAACTGATGCCCCTGCTACCGACCACAATTTGCAGTTCTGAAGCAGTACTCTGCACCTACCATTCGAAACCGAACTAAGATTTAAAAAACGCTACTGTCTTTAGTGTGATTTATTTCAACCGTTTCATTTGTTACCGTTTCAAATACCGGTACCGATTCCAAAGTGTTCTGACATTTCTTTTAATTTTTACTTCATTTTGTGGTCTCTCTCAACGAACATAGGTTACGCTCTATAAGCAAAGCGAGTGACCAGAAAAGAAACTAAAATCACAGCCATTTTAGTTTGATTTCTTTTCCGAAACTGTAATTTTTTAAAACCGTTTCAACCGTTAAAATCTGATTTTTCCCCAATTCAAATGCCGGAACCGTTTTCCATTTAATTTTCACTTTTGCTAATTTTAAATAAATTTTGGCGCTATATATTTTCTTTTTGAAGTTATCTTATAAATTTTTGTGCAAAATTAGGAAGCGTGATATCAAAAGCTACGTATTCACCTCGGTATCGAAAATCCGAAAATCGTTTTTTAAACAACTCACGAGTGTATTGCGCTACAATGTAATGGCGTACAAAATAATAATTTTTGTTCTATTTTAGAAATAAAAGTTATCAGTTAAAACTAGCCGTCGAACTTATGTTCTTGTTCTTATTCTGAAACCGACATAAAAGCTGAAGAACGAAACCGAATCCGAAACATGTTGCAAAACCATACCAGAACCGACACCCACACATTTTACAAAACCAAAATCGGCAAAGTTATTTAAATATGTTTGATACCATGTCTATATAAGTCTCTCCTCATACCCGTCCTTATATGGCTTGGAACCTAGTGTTTTCAAAACAAATGAGAAGATGAGATATACGAAAGTAAATTTCTTCCGAAGATTTATGGTGCTTCCCGCTTAAAACGGAGATTATCGTGAAATATTTAATGATGAACTGTAAAAGCTTTAGAAGCCCATGGGTTTCGCTGGCTAAGTAATGTTTTAGCATAAAATAAGCTACATAGTGCTATGGCGTCTGTAGTGGTTAGCCTACTATACCGAAAACTTCAAGATCATAATCTCTTTCTTCAGAAATGCATTTGACTTTGTAGATGTCATTCGGAGTTGACTGTCAGTCCTAGCACTTTGTACGATATGACAAAAGTAGCGCACCACAAATTATAAGAACAGCTAGACCCAGAAATTTTCTAGGTCTTATCTCACACCAAATTCTTATAATTTGTTCTTGTTTTTTATCTTATCCAGATAACTAACTACATTCTGAACAGTTTTATCCGATTGAGCTGAGTAGACAAAGTGCACTTTTAATTAGCTGCGCATTTTCCATCATTAGTTTCAATATATTCTACGAAAATAAAAGAAAAAAGTGCAAGAAAAGAAACAAGAGCAAGCAAGGTTGCCTGTAGCGCTAAGAGTTTGAAAAAAAAAATTTTAAAAAAGAAACGGTTGCAGTTTTTGCTTATTTACTTCACTTCTTTTTTCTACTATTTTAATATTTTTCTGCATTTTTACTAGCGATTTTCTTAAGCGCTGCAATTCTACTGTTTTGTTTTTGTTTGCTTGCAATTTTTTTCATGTTGCCACTTCAACGCTTCGAGCCAATAATGAGGCAGGCTGTTGCTTTTTAAGTAGCTTGTGTTGCAGTTCCGTTGTACCTTTCGACGGTTGATCGTTGTTAGTGGACGTTTGTCTCATGCAAACTTCGCTGCTTTTTATATTAGGTTTGGTTACTGCAAGTTAGGACTTTGAGAAACGGTGGAATTCGTTACTCGGTTAAGTTTGAATGTTTGTGCGCTTTGTGTTCTTATTTTTCGTGGCTACGAGCGCAAACACGCAAGCGCAAACTTTATAGGTGCACATATATGTGTAATTATATAATTACTTTGGGTAAAGGGTGGTGCCTTTTGTGCTTTTACTCAAAAGTTATAATTAAACGATAAGTCATTTATGGCGTTCCACAGTCACAGGGTGAGCAATGGCGATGACTCGCCTGCCACAATCGAGAAGGTGCGCGAAAGTTCTGCAACACTGACAACAAAAGGGTACCTTAGGGAGAGAGCACTGCTTTCAAAAACTACTGCTACTTGTATTAACAAGCGGATTCTCTCGCTTGTTTTCGTCGGGGGAACTACTTAGTATGACTTCAATGAAAACATCTCACTGAGCACAGCGATGACACCCTGCGGGTTAGGGGGTTAAAACATGCCCGAGGTAGGTATGCCTGTCATAAGAGGCCACTTAAATCCACAAAGGGTAATGACGTGCAACTTGATGTTTGATCTACGGGTATGATGCCTGGGTTAGGGGGTTAAAACATGCCCGAGGTAGGTATGCCTGTCATAAGTGGCCACTTAAATCCACAAAGGGTAATGACGTGCAACTTGATGTTTGATCTACGGATGATGCCCTTCACCTCTCATTATCCATCTTCTCCTTTCTTACGGAAGGAGGGGTGACATGTCTTAGAAGGTAGCACGTGTCATACCAAATCTTTCCCGCCATAGTCAGAGTACTGGAGCGTACCGGGTTCATATCCGGCAAAGGACTGTGACTTTCGACAACACTTCCCAAAACCCTCTGGGGCGTTCAAGTCATTTTCGCTTCTGATTCGTCGAATGCCCAGCGTTATCCTGTAACAACTGCTTTCAAGACCAATACTTGATAGTTGATATTCGAACCCAACATATGTCCTACATGTGGAGGCTCCCTCACAACCCACATTACTTGTTCACATTACTTCCTCACGCAAACCCTCCCTGTAGAGGATCAATGCTAGTGCTGAGACCGCAACAACCACTTATTCGTATGATAGCGCCAGAAATCCTTAGCAAATTCAACAGAGTTGGCTAACTGAAAAGTCTGCTGTGCCATGAAATCGCTAATTAAGTAATAACATAGAAATAATAAAATATCCGTAAGTCCGTAAGCACTATGATTAGATTCGGCACCATTTTACTCAGCCGCTTGACATACGGAATCATAGACAGGCTTTCAACGACATTCTGTCAGATCTCGGCCGGTGAAACGCGTTATTAACAACCAACTTCTCTAACCAGCTGAAGGAGAGAGCATGCTTGACAGGGAAACTTGAGTTGCTTTGGCTCAACTTTTTTCTGGATATTGTAACAAGTTAAACTCGTACGTATCCGGACTCATTCCCACCATGTCAAATACATGCTACACGCCCATACATCTCTTCAACTGTTCTATAGAACCTACTCTTACTTAACTGATTTCGCTTTGGTCTAAACCTTTCGAAACTGTTACTTTCTTCGAAGTTCTCTTAAAAGATATTAATGAAGATTTGCAGATCTATCGTTAACAACAACAACAGCCAATCATGTATTTTTAGTATTTTTTTTATGGAATTTGTATTAAGAAACCATTGTAGCATCCACCCTGTTGCAATTCGGGAACATCTCGTTGGGTCGTCGGCCACTGCGGCTTATTGTCGCAACGGTAGCGCGTTCTTTCAACTTTTGCACGAGCAAGAAAAGGACTATCTCTCGAAATGGCAACTACATAATAAGTTAACGCTTGTTTCAATATGATTTCGGGGAAAATTATAACTTTGAAAAAGTTTGAACTTTTTTCTTAAATTTTTTTAAAACATTTTTTTTTAAATTTCACTTCACCTTGGTTTTTACCGGAATTCTTATGTTTTTTACAATGTTTCTATATGAAAATCGTGCTCCACTTTTGCTCACTAATATTTCCGTACCGCGCCACCTTTCAGCGCGCAATTAAATTCACGAACGCGTTGTCAACATTTTTTGATCGCGTGCAACCGAAGTATACGAGTATAACACCTTCAGCATTGCGCGCTGCTTTCCAAGCTTTGCGATAAGCGGCATGCACGTGAGCGCGCGTTAAGCGATCTTGCACTTTTATGAGAATGCTAAACTACTGCACTACTTCCAAAACAAAAAAAATTTACGAAACCGCCATCAACAAAACTTTAAATTCTAATTGAAATATTTCAGTAGAAATAAATTCATGGATTCGGCAATCCGCTTAACGCAACTGTCATAGACGCGATGTTGTTGTGTTATGTGCAACAGCAACTCTTGAACGCCAAACAGTTGCTGCCGCGCTGCTGTGAGTTGGTCGTTCTTTGGCGGCGTCTCTGCTGCTATAAGGGAAATGAACTCTACATCGCACGAAGAACGCGTCAACCGTCAACAAACCTACAACACACACACTACCACAACTCATACAAGCAACTAAATAAAATTCCATTTTCATTGTGAGCGTTTGGTGATAGCGCATAGAGCAAGTGGAGCAATTGAGCAGCATAAATATCAGTTTGTGAGTGTGTGCGTTTGGCTTTAGTTGGGGGAGAGCGCGATTTTTTAGTGACTTCCCAAGAACAGGTATTTTAATATGTTTGTTATTGTAATCGTATTAAAGTGTTTGCTTCTGTAGAGCGCCGATCATTCGAGAGTTCCGACACCACTGAGCGCCGTGAGCACCTTAACTGATGTGCATCACTGGGTTTGTTGCAGCGGGTTATTTTGTTTGAGTAGCTAAGGTTACCAGAATACTTAATATTAAAGAAGGTGCGACGCAAAACATAGCACGCCGGCCGTAAGCGGCGACTAAAATGTACAAAGGTAATGACGTTCGATGGTAGATGATTGATCTACGTACATATATGATGCCGCTCAGTACCCAAATCGCTCCCGCGACAGTAGAGCATGTACCGCAAGGGAGTACCGGAGCGTTCCGAAATTCTTATCCGGAAAAGGACTGTCCTTTTCGACAACACTCCTCATGTGCACGATCACTCTGATAATCGTCATGAAGCTCTTCTAACGGGAGTCCAAGGAAACGCGCAGTTGCAACCGGGTTGGACCAGACTGATATTGCTGTTAGAAGAGTAGGTTCAATTGAACAGGAGAATAGATGTTTGATATCGTGAGGAGACATACCAAATGCAGGGCACGTATTTGGTATGGTTGGGTTCAGTCTGAATAAGTAAGAGTTTAACTTATTACAATATCCAGAACGAAGTTGTGCTAGAATGACTCTAGTCTCCCACGGAAGAATATGCTCCTTATCAGCTATTTCAGGTGGTTCGATGTCAATTACGGGGTTCACAAGCCGATATCTGAGGGATATGTCTAGCGACTCGATATGGAGGTCGTTTAGAGCCCGTCTACGGTTGCGCAGATCAAACGGCAAGATAATGTGGTGCCGGATCTAACCATAGTGCTTACGGAGATGTTTCCTTATGTCTCTAGGGGGCGGAGCTTCATCCAATAGATGACTATTTGGATGACTAGGTTTGTGTCAGTAAAAACTGTGTGCTCAACAGTTCCGCATGCTCGCGTACATTGAGCATTTTGACCTCCTGATGAAGATGAGACTCGGATGACATAAGTAGACATCCCGTGGGAGTTATGATGGCGGTGTTTTGGCAGACTTGCAACTTCCTCCAGTTGGTGTCAGCAAGGTTGGGCGACCATATGGGTGCAGCGTAATCAATAACCGGTCGGCCAGGTACTGCAGGCCAGCGACAAGCATGACCAGCGAAGGTGAGGCTGTTGTCGAACGTTACACCCTGGATTTTATTGTGATTGACAGTAGGTAGAGGTACGCGATCTACGTGGAAGTTTACCTCTTGTCCCATCTGCGCATTCCACGTCGTAGAAAGTGTCGCCGTCGATTTAATCGGAGACAGGGCCAGATAACGCTTGGCGAACACTCCTCAAAACCTTCAGTTGGTGCTTTTGTAGTTAAAAACAACAACAATAACAACAGCATCCTTCAAAAAAACGGACCAGTTCAACCAGTATAAGGCCCGGTTTTTCAGTCCATGGTTAAGCTCAGTTTAAACTAAGTTTGCTTAAACTCGGCATAAATTTAAACTCCAGTTAAACTGCAAAGCGGTTTTTCAGTGAGAGTTTAAGGCCGCTTTTAAGATTTGCTTTTTATACGGCAACATTGGTTTTTTCTTTATCTAGATACGGCAACAGATAATATTTGTTTACATATTCAACGCCATTGGTTCTCCTCAGTATTGCAATAGTTAGGATTTCGCTAATTTCTGCATCACTATAATCACTTTCGTCAGATGATATATCCAGTATTTAATTAAATATAAAGATATCGTCCTTTCTTAATTGCGTTCAGCTTATTGTTTCACAACCAAAAGCATCAAATATGCAAAACAGCTGACAGGTTAACTAGAGTTTAACCCTGCCGAATTGACCGCTTAAACTACGTTTAAACTTCGTTTAAAGTTGACTGAAAAACTGCGTAACAAGTTTAAGCTTAGTTTAACTGACAAATTGAGTTAAACTTGTACTGAAAAACCGGGCCTAAGAGACCAAAACTCGCATGCTCTTTTACGACTCAACTGAACATATACTAGCTGCAGTTTTTGCTGGCTTAAGATCTAAGAAGTGACATAACTTCGTTGTGACTTACTTACAATATTTTAGCGATCAGCATCTGAGATTCAGCTAGTCTATTCCCAACGAGATGGCAACCCATCCAGATTCAGTCTGCACTCTGAGTAAAATAAAATTGCAAAATTTAGAAGATCTTTCAACAAATACTGGTTTTAATTTTTCGCTCCAGAAAAAGGAAGTTAATTTGCTACTATTCTTATTCATAAACATAAGTTTTTCGCTCTCATATACTGGGTACAGTTTGATATTGAGTAGAAGCAAAATTCTGAAGTTATAGTAACCTTTCTATTGTGCGGATGCGCACTCATTTTATTCTTGAGTTAATTTTTTTTTTTGCTTTCTTGGTCACATTCACCCCGTCTCTGGTATTGCAACTCTTTTTGCTTGATTTTATTTTGTATAGTTGTTTTATTTTCTGTTCTATTTTTATAATTTTTCTTAAAACCGATAAAAGCGGTAGCGCACGCGTGCGTGCCATTGTGACAGGTGTGCAACATATTCAATATTTTATCGATTTTTATTTGCTGGTTTAAACAATAAACACGCAGACGGCATGAAAACCAAAATTCATACTCAATTTAGCCGTCAAATCAAGATTGAATAATTTGTGGGTCAAACATGTTTATAATTACAGCCATGTTTACACTTTGGGGCACTCTCATTTTAATTAAAATTCGAATCGCACTTATTTACGCTTACATTCGCTGGATCAGGGCAGGCCCGTTTATTGAATAAATAACGATTTTAAAATCCTAATAAAACATGTAAGTAGAGCGCTGCACTCGAATCACAATTTTCACTGTACGAGTACGTACAGGATGTGCGAAATTTTGATGTAACTACTTAAATTTAAAGGATTAATCTCTTGTGGTACTATATGTTATATATATTGGTCCGAACTTTCTAGCTTTCGACACATGATTCATGTCTACATATAAAAAACGTGGAACACACACGCTGTATGCACATTGCAAATATTCAAGAAAAATAGCTTGGAGTTATCATTATTACGCCAAAATAATACGAACCAACAGTTTTTGGAATTTTTGTCGGTCTGTGTGTATGTTTGCTCGCGTAAAACTACTGAATTAAATTGAGTGCGGCTTTCACCATTGATTTCACTAGATGTCTAACTTAAAATACAATATATCCCTTAGTTCAGATAACTCCACCGTCTTTGGAGTCATCGACCAATATGTGAACCTGCGTGACCCAAAATGTGTTAGTACAATATGGATATCAAACGAAAGGTACTAATGAGTGCTGCGACTCAGGATATTATAAGTTCTGAGATGCAGCAAAGCGTAACCGGGTGTTCTAGTCTTATAAATAGAAATGGATGTGTGGCTATGTGTCTGTGTACCCTTTATAGGCGTCCAAACTACTCAACTGATTTTTATTAAATTTTCGTAAATACGTACTCTTGGGTTCACTGGTTAAAGCATAGGCTATATATAGTTTTGGAAAAGTGGGCGGTGACCCCCCCCAGGCTATATAAAATTTCAATTCTAACCGTATTTGGTCTAAATTAATGATATTAGAATATATGTGTCCTTTAGTCAAGATTTACATAACTTTGGAAAAGTGGAAAAGCGGTACCACGCCCACATATTTTTTGTATTGTTTGTCCTTTATTGACGTCCATTAACGATCGTTTTAATAGTTTCACAGTGGGTTCAGGAGTCCTCTGGGTGCGACACAGGCTATTTAAAGTAGCAATTCGGGAAAGCTAGGAATTAATTTGGTTCAAGTTAATGATATTTTATATATAGGTATGTGTTCTATATATCAAAAAACCTTGGAAACCGAAAGCAGTACCAGGATCAAATAAAGGTTAATTCGATATATCTTCGAAACTTTGTATATATCGGTACCCGCAGAGGAAATCGGAGAAGAAGGGCAGAAGGAAAATACATTTGAGATTTCGAGGTGGTGTTAGAGGAAAATGAAAAGGGTAAAGAGAATAACGATATATGGAGGGTGGGGAAAAGTAAAAAGTAGAAATAAAAAAGAAGATATAAGGATAAATCTAGAAGAAGCGCCAAGTTGGGAGGGAAAAGAGTACAATTTGTTAAATGTAGGCAAGTCAAATTTTAGGCAGAACAACGTCTACCGGGTCTGCTAGTTTATTATAAACTTTAAATAGAAAACCTTGTTTGAAGTTTGTAAAAGGATTGTCAGAGGAATTAGGTACTTACCTTTCGTAGAAAATTTTATCAGGCCGCACTTCTATCAAACAATGTTTTGCAAAAATATTTCATACATGAGAAATTAAAAATGTAGTTCAATAATTTATTAAAAAGTCAAATGCCAATACATATATCTCACTTATAAGTTATAACCTAACCTAAAATAAATTTATAAAAATAATATAAGATGTAAATGAGTGGCAGTATTTAAAATTTAGCAATATGCCCAGTGAAGTATATAGCATGTGGATCTCTTATGACAAAGACAAATGGATGATCAGCGTTGAAGGTTTTCGGATCCCAAGGTAAGGACATTGGAACGCCTACAGCCACTGTTTTAAGAAAGAAAGAGTTTATGAACTATGTGAAGCGTGCTGCGCGGAAGATCACTTACCACTGGCGGCGGCTGCTTCACAACCAATTTCATTAACATCAATAAAAGCCTTGTGCTGAACACGTGAGACGCGCGTGCTGATAGGGGATTCATGGAAAATATTACTAAAATCTGCTTCATCGGTAAACATTGTCTTGATGCCGAGCTGGAAGAGAGAATTAAAAGAAAAAGAAAAATTTAAATAAATTCTCAGTAAGAAGAAAAAATATTTTTTTATGATCTCAGTAAGAAGAAGAACATTTTTTTGTGCTCTCAGTACAAAAAAAAATTTTTTTTTGTGATCTCAGTAAGAAGCAAAGACCCAAAAACGCCAACATACCTTCAATAAATACGGCTTCAAATCGGTATCGAATTCAAACTTAAATTTCGGCAAGTTCACCTTTACACTACTCCATTGCCAGCGATCTACGAAAGCGTTAAAGTCTACACTACTCAGCTTTTGCTCCAGCTCGTAAAGTCCATCACGTTTATTGGGCAATATGAACCACATACGCAAATCGGTATTCTCAAAGAACAATTCAATCGCCTTAGCATCCAAATCGTCATAGTCCGCATAGTTGTACCAATTGTCAGCATACATCGTAGGCACCTTTACTGTGACATTTTCGTTCACCCAGAAATCGCGTTCGGTTGTCTCATCATCCATGAAAGGACGTGCCCATTTGGCTTTGAAATAGATAGCATTCACTAAAGCCACATTTATATCGGGTTCTATTTTATTCAAAACATTCTCAATCTTGCCATTTGTCTTCTCAGCCAACCACTTATTAATCATCTCCACAGCTTTTGATTCATTTGTAAAATCCAATTGCTCCGCATCGGAATCGAAATATTTTTGTGCTGCCTCACGAAATTCTTGCTCGATGACAAGTGCATCTTTGGCATAAATCTTATTAGCGATCTCCAATGTAGTCTTGGGCTTGACAAAAGAATGCAAAAGTTTATAATAACTCTTGGCAATGCCATTACGACTCTGTGACTGTGCATGTAAGCTGCGTTGTAGCTCTTTAGCCGTTTTACCGTCGGCGCCATAGTAAGCTAAACCCAGCGCAGTCTGTATAGCCACGGGCGAGATAATCACATTCTCATTCTGCTTATCGGTGGCAATCGTTTGAAACAGTTCGGTAGCAAAAAGATTGCGATCCTGTATGGCATTAGCGCCGACATTGCGATACAGACAGGTGTTGAATGAAACTAGTAGAACTGCAAGGTAAAAAAAAAATTCTTATAGAAGTAGGCAAAAAAAGAAAATCTTCTCTGTCATTCACCCACCAATGCACCACTTCATGTTTAACTGGGTGCTATCTCACTGTGAGCCGGAAACTATTCAACTTTTGTACGTTCAAAAACAAGATTCACTGTAAGACTAAAAGTGGGAATGCCGGGACACACTCAATTTATACAAAAAGTCAGTTGGACGCGCAAGTAATGAAGAAGGAAAATAAAAAACAGTAAAGCTATAAAGCCATGAGCCAAAGAACAGCGCTGAAAGAAAGCCGATTAGCATAATAGCTGTCTCTGTAAGCACACTACAGCCAAACAAACCCAAGCCCTAACCGCAAAGACGTGATCATGGTCAGAAACAGAAAGAAAGCAAGTGCGCAAAATCAAAAGCGGTGTAAGCAACGCACGCGCGAGAGTCGAGAATAGTATGGAAGTGCAGCAGAGTAACCGAAGAGGTATGCAAGATAAGCAGCTGGCCATATACGCGCGATAACTGATCACCAGCTATCTTCTTTGGGCGCTCATTATTGTAGAGGTAAGAACAGTTTTTGTAGGCTGAGAATACATAGAACGTTGCAAACTTGGAGCTCATTACATAGTCGTTGAGAGACTAAGAGAAATTCTAACTTTTTTCTCTCTGACATAACCGCTATTACATCGTCTAGGTAAGAGTACCATCGAATAAACGCCACACGACAAGTTACCGACATAACAAAGTGAGCTAATTCTTAATGTATTGGTTAATATAGAGACGATCTATGAAAATGAGGACATCAAAGAAAAGTAGCCATGCTTTGACAGACATTTGTGGTCGGCGGGATCAGGCTTGCCACCACAACGCATTCGTTTGCTACGGGATGGCGCCCGGCTATGATTTACATCGTGAGTCAATACCGCGCAAGGCTCAAGAGCATATTGAAATGCTGAATATACAATTCCTATTAAATTGGTTTGAGCTACAATTTCCTAGTATACAACAGCTTGAAGCTAAGCCACCTCAGAGTCCTTTGTTAGCTCGCGTCCGGTGAGCGCCGTCATTCGTGAATCTTCGAGGGAGAGTCACTCAGGTCCCTCAAGCTTTCAAAAAGAAACTAAGACCGCGGTAGTTACATATGTGGACTCCAAACAGGAAAAATCCATAATCCGTACCAAATCAGCAACCAGAAGACTCGAGTCACTCTGGCTATGTAATAAACGATAAGCTACACTGACCTCACAGGAAATAGCTAGTGTATCCCCTGCATGCGGATTGTCTTCAACAAGAACAGGTCTAGGCTTACTTACAGTTGGACCAATTAACGCCCACAGCACAATAACCCTTGTGGTAAATACAGATAAAATGCAGCTGACAATTAAAGATAAGGTTCCAAACATTGGTGCTGTTGTCGTATCGCTATAGTGTATCCTTAATATAAGAGAAAAACCCACATGCAATTGGTCGGTAAGGCTACTTTACGGATAGCGAATGACTATAGCTGGAGTTATTGGTGCGTTATTGGTAATCTTATAAAACAGCTGATTCGACCAACATTATGAGAAACAATGCAATCGATTATTGGTGCTACATCGTAATTCGCTATCCGTAACGTAACCTTACCGACCAATTGCGTGTTGGTGTTTCTCTTACGTTAAGGATACGACTACAGTGATACGAAAAACGCACCAATAACTTCAGCTTACAAGGCTTATAAAGCACCAATAGTCGATTGCATTGTTTCTCTGGTGATTTATAAGTTTACCAATAACGCACCAATGTTTTGAGCTTAGATTAGAATATACGAGCGGTAAGGGACGCTTGCCATAAGAGGCGGCCACGACCGACGGAGGTCAAAGTGGAGCTACATCAGAAGATGCTAGTAGCGTATAGGATGTATATCCAGCAAAGGACTGTCCACATCCGTAACACTCCCACAAAACGTTGGGGGGGGGGGGAGTATTTTGCGGTCAGAAAAATAACAAGACTATCAGAGTAGTTGCTGTCTAGCATCATAGCCATTACTGACAGGTTTTTTTTTTGAGTCTAGTCAGCTAGCAAGTCTTTCGAAATAAGTCGACCACCGAAATATCGGAGGAAGATTCATTTACCTTAATTACAAGAACTTCAATTTGCCGAGGAGGTTATAACTTTAAAAAACGACTGCACGTATTTTGGAAAACACTCGAAATTACCCATGGTGTAAGTAATAACCTAATAAGATCCACACAGTTGTAGTCTTAAATGGTTCCCTAAATGATTATTTGCTAAAAAAAATCCCCAACCTTGCCCTCTAAATAAACTTCGGGATGGAATACGATCGATAAATTGCACAAGATGGGAATACAAGAAGTTATTTCGTTCTGACAAAAAAGATGTGAAGTTAGTAAGAGTCCGGAAAAGTGACCGAAAGCCCAATTTTAGATCACTTAAAAGGCCTGGTTACTCCTATACGGAAACGTGGAGTAAAACTTTTTCACAACTTTAAGCGCCTTAGATACTAAACTATTCCCTGGCTCAGTTCTAAGGACTGATGAAGAGAGAATAACGTTGCTAACCTACATAAAGTAATATCATTCCACTCTGGGTGTTTGATCGCATGGGACTTCATGGAATAGACGCCCTTCGCCGCGTGGACATTGTGGCAGTCTTTCGAGGGAATACAACCAGGTTACCATACATAAAATAACTGGCGCCAATAGACACCGCGGGATCGAAAATCGGTCTCAATTTGGTCCTTCCATTGGTGCGCGGGCCCCCTCTTCCTCTGCTTCCATCGGCGGGTGCCGACATGAATACCATATTCGCAAAATAGCAATTTCAACCAAATTTTATGAAAAAGTGGACATGGCCGGCTAACGATTTTGCTTATAGCCACTGGGCATACTTTCAACAACAATAAACGGTTCTGCAGTTATCAACAGTTAATTTGTTAATTCATATGTGGGCTATGCCATGCCCATTTTTCAAAGTTTTACTAAAATATTGAATAGGATCATCAGGTCATTGTAAATACCAAATTCTAGCATTCTATCGTCTTCAGTGAAGGAGATATGGCATGTTCTATTTTCTTACCCCCCTCCTGGAAAACTTTACTACAAAAGTGGGCGTGGTCGTTCACCGATTCAGCTTAGTTTTAGTGGGCTTACCCTACACGTTTATGGTATACCTTGTATCAAGTTATGTAATTCTACCTTACACGGTTCTCAAGTTATTAACAGACGAATTTGAAAATTGCTTGACTCATAAGTGGGTGGTGTCATGCCCACTTTTCTAAACTGCTAAATTATATCATTCTACCTGTATTAGTCAATGAGATATGGCCACTTCAATATTTCTACCTCCTTTTCAGGTAACTTTATTCAAAAAGTAGGCGTGGTCGAAAAACGATTTAGCGTATTTTCTATGGGTGTATTTACCACAACCATAGTATACATCCTACCAAATTTCGTTATTCTAGCATAAACGGCTCTGTAGTTATTAGCAGTCGAAGTTTGAAAATTTGTGGGCGTCGCCTCGCCTCTTTTCCAAATATTTAATAAAATCGTCAATAGAATGATTAATTCAACAAAGCTACCAAATTTCGTTATTATAGATGCTTTTACTTTTGCATTATCTCACTTTATAGGTTTTTCGCAATTTTCGATATCGAAAAAATGGGCGTGTTGGCCGGAAAGTAACATGTGTGCCAAATTTCATTCTAATAACTAAATTTTTACTTAAGGTATCGTGTACACGATCGGACGGAGGGACGGACGGACATGTCTTAATCGTTTCATCTCTTTATTCTAAGCACTTTGCTATATGGAACTCTACATCTATTTCGATTATTTCATACAGTTATATAGACAAAACTAATAATACCCTGTGTACTAGTACAGCTAGGTATAAAAACTTGCAGGGAGAATTGAGAGTATTGTGTTGATAACGTCAACCTGTAAAACGAACCTATCGATGGACGCCTTTTATTGCTTTTGAAAATAAATTCTAATCTTAAAATATATTATACAATTTTATTTCTACACGATTCTAGATAAGTATGCACATGAAATATCAATTTTGTATGCCTTCTAGAAATAATAAATGCAAGTCCTTGCTTATCACCCGTAAGGCATACCCTTTGTTTCATTTGATAACCTTCAGCGATTTGCCGACTTCAATGAAAGCTGCCAAGGCATGATCGACATCGTCCGTTGTATGAGCAGCTGATATTTGCACACGAATGCGTGCTTTCCCCTTAGGAACCACTGGGAAACTGAAGCCAATTACATAAATACCACGAGCTGTGAAAAGAAGCAGAAATTAGTTTGATAAAACTGCGCAAATTTAAGCCACTTACAAAGCATTTGATCAGCAAATATCGAGGCAAGCCGAGCATCACCCAACATTACCGGACAAATCGGATGATCCTCACCGCCAATTATGAAACCAGCTTTTGCCATTGCATCTCGAAAACGTTTAGTATTGCTTTGAACGCGTTTCGATAACTGATCCGATTGCATTAGCATGTCCATAACTTTAATACCAGTCGCTACCACTGGTGGTGGCAGCGAGTTCGAAAAAAGATATGGACGAGATTTTTGACGCAAAAGTTCGATCAACTCTTTGGGACCAGTTGTATAACCACCAGCGGCACCACCAAGCGCTTTGCCCAATGTAGAATTGATAATATCAACACGTCCCAACAGATTGTAATACTCTTCAGTACCACGACCGGTGGCGCCAAAAAATCCAGTAGCGTGACATTCGTCTAGGAAGACTAAGGCGTCGTATTTCGCTGAAAGATCAATGATTTTGGGTAATGGTGCAATATTGCCATCCATAGAGAAAACACCATCGGTAACAATCATTTTGAGGCGAGCTGTCGATGATTGCAATTGCTTTTCCAAGTCTAGATAACAGTAAGGGAAGAAGAGGAGAAGCAAAAAATTCAGCATTCCATTTCTTGTATTTAAGTATTCCAAGCTAATTACCATTCATATCACGATGCAAGTAGCGTTGTTTCTGCGCCTTACACAACCTTATACCATCGATTATGGAGGCATGGTTCAACTCGTCCGAAAACACTGCATCGTCTGGCGTGAGTATCGACTCGAAAATGCCGGCGTTTGCATCGAAGCAGGATGCATAGAGTATGGCATCTTCTCGTCCATGAAATTGAGCAATCTTCCGCTCGAGTTCCTTGTGTATCGATTGTGTGCCACAGATAAAGCGCACCGAACTGAGACCGGCACCATACTGATCCAAAATGTCTTTGCTATAGTTCACCACTTCAGGATTGTTCTGAAGTAAAGAGTAAAAATTAAATAATTGAATTGGCGGGTTTAGAGTAATTAACTGCGTAGGATACATGTAAATTGCAAAGTTAGAAACAACTTCCAGGTCAGATTCATTAAAATTGGAGCTATAGGTTTAATGGGACCTGGGACAATAACGAAACTCATAGATCAACTATGGTAGCAGTCCTGTTGCATGATGCAGAAACTTGAACACGGACAACATCTGATGGAGCTGCTCTGAGCGTATTCGAGAGATAACGTCTTCGAAAGGTTTATGAAACCCTACGCGTTTGAGATGGCGAGTACCGAAGAAGTTTTAATGACGAGCTGTAAAAACTTTACGCAGTCGTCGGCATAGTTTAGCAAATAAAAACACAGCGGATTTGCTGGTTAGGCTATGTTGTGCGAAAGGTATGCCGGACATGGTTTAGGAATGCACATCAACAAGTTAGGTAAGGTTCTCTATGATGACTACACTTTTTTTTTTTTAATTTATCAGTCGTTATGAAGTCGGTCGGCCGTTCAACAGAGGATAAGATGGGTAGGTGGTCTGAAGCTAATGTAAGTATCGGTCGCCAGATGACAAAGTTAATAAGGCCCGGGCTCGTTATGGAGATGTCTGGTAAACTGTGGCAGTTACCAGCCACCTTGGTGGGAGCATCTCCATTGACTGTACAGAATGCTGAGTTGTCTATTTGGTCTGCAATAGCGTGTCCTCTGCTGTCTGCTGGCAAGTTGGAGTGCCAGAGATCGTGATGCGCGTTGAAGTCGCCTAGGATTAGACGGTTATCGCCCCATAGCAACGCACTAATGTCGGGATGATAATCTCTAGGACAACACGTGGCAGGGGGAGTATAGATGTTTATGATTTGCAGGTCGGCGTCGCCTGGCCGGACTTCTATGCCTTGGCATTCTAAGGTAGGGTCCCTGGGGTCGACGTCAAGGAAAAATAGATTATATTGTACAGAGTGATGTATAATGAACGCAAGGCCACCCCCATGACCGCTGCGGCGGTCTTTTCGATGTACATTATACCCATCACAAGTTTGTAAGTCCGATCTTGTGTTCAATTTTGTCTCTTGTATCGCGGCGATTTTGATGTTGTGCGACTTCATAAAGTCAGTTATCTCCGCCATATTTCCAGCTAATCCGTTACAGTTCAGCTGCAAAATTTTGAAGCGTGTAGGAGGGGCGACGGGGGACATGCTAGGCGTGAGGGACGGATGCGCTTGCCTAGTCGTGTAGACTGAGCCACTATTGTGGCTATTTGAAGTGGCTAGAGTAAGGGAGTGCCAGAGCGACGACTACCGCGGGACGCTCTTGGGCGCGTACAGCATGGTGCCTCGAAAGTACTAAAGAAAGTACGGTGTCTGTGGATGGCAGGGTTAATCCCTGAGCATCCAGATTTATGTAGCCATCTCTTACACTTGGTGGATTGTACCGAATGCGACAATTTGAAGAGGGTTACACTGATAGGTTAAACTCTTACTTATCCAGACTGAACCCCAACATACCAAACACATGCCCTGCATGTGGTATGTCTCCTCTTGATACCAAACATCTCTGCTTCTGTTCCGTCGAACCCACTCTTCTAACACCTACATCACTCTGGTCCAACCCTGTGGAAACTGCGCGTTTCCTCGGACTTCCGCCTGATGACAATTTAGAGTCATCGAGCCCATTGGGCAGGGCGAAGCACTGTTAACAACAACAACAACATGATGACTGCACCTTTTCGAAATGTACTTCAGAAACCGTAAAGTTAATTTCAGAATAATCAATTGTACTTCAGAAACCTTAAAATGCACTTCAGACTCAAAAAGAACAGTCCAAAAGTCGAAACTGGCTACAGAATGTGCCTATTTACGTAGATAGTGTATTAATCATAAAGACTTCTAATGCACATGTATATTTGCTTTTTATTTTAGTATTCATATTTTTGTTCACAACATTACCAACATTAACGTCTATCAAATTTAACGCATCTGCATGGAAAGTAGAAGAATGTCGAATTGCTTTGCCGCCATCTCCACCAACAATTGTTGCATTTGCCTCGTCAATAATTTGCTCCAAGTAAGAGAGCCGTTGTTTAACAACGCCAGGTCCAACTGTTTCCGGACTGTTTCGGGACTGTTTCGGAATTCTAATGCTGGTCTTCACATACGTTCTAATTTTACATAGACCGGATGTTTTCGATTTGGTTAAGTATTGGCGAACAAGGTCCAAGGCGTAAGGTTTGTCGGCTGAATTAAAATTATTAAGTGCGATTTCGACGGGGAGTGGCATGGTGCGTTATCGCACACTATTACCAAATCGCCGATGTTGTTTTAAAATGTATCCACTTTATAGCACTGTGTTGATCCACTGACATGCATCTCTTTAAAAGATCCGCGCGGGCGGTCCATTGCAACAATTCCGCAAGTGGCAATTGCCCCAATTAAATGAATGCAGCTGGAAGAAATTGCAATGCTCTGCACCTAGATCGAACGTGGCCCCGTTTTCGGCGACAGCACAAATTGAAATTAGTTTCGTCGATGTATATTACCTGTTTTCCTGCTTGGCTAAACTTATTTAAAGATCTAAAGTATTCTGCACGCTTGAGCTTGTTTGCGGAGCTGTTGATGGTTGCTGGCTGGTGGTGTACGCTTTTTATTGTGAACAGTCTAAATTGAAGATGATTCATTACGTTGGATATTGAGTTATCCTTTTAAAAAGTATTGCAAACTTTGAGTTTTATATTTTTAGAGATACTGTGCAGTCTTCCTCTTCCCATTTAAGTATGCGCTCCAACTCTCCATCTGTAATGCACTTCGGTTTTTTGTATCCTCTTTGGAGCATACTGTCTCTGCCGGAGGTTGCCCAAATATACGCAGTTTTGTACTAGATACCGAGTGTGCCGGCCAAACCTAACCAATCCTCATCCCGGCTAGCAGCTTCGACTATTATTTTCCTGTCCTAGCTTGTATTTACTTTACATACGTGGAATACATAGCTGTAGTCCTCTGAAGTATTACAAGTTCCTATTAATTCTGTACTACAATTGAATTGGAAAGGGTGTAGTTAATTGAATCACCGCACATGTGGATACTCGCTCAAATATTGGTTATAGCTAATGCCGCTTTCTCTGCATATTTTCGAGGGAAGAGAAGGTGGTACTCACCCGGAACAGTGAAGTGGTTAACTTATTTGTATTCTACGGTGAAGGGAAGCGTTTGGCGGCCATATTGTTGGAAGAACTATAGGTAATGCGACTCTTTACAAGACTCTAACTGATAAACTCAGTACAGTTGCCGTACAAAAGTCGAGGATACTTGAGCTTTAATTCCTTATCTTATTTTAGGATAAAAATCAGTTTTTGTCTCGTGATATTACGAGTTCATGGGGAGGGAGAAGGTGGCCACTGTGATATTGCTTTGTTGTTGTAAGGATATTTCTTGATAAACCCGTGAGTACCAGAATTAACAGGGGACCTAGGGCTGCTCATTCCGTGTGCTTCTGTTTAATTCGCATCTATGAGTTCATATGACAGCTATACAAGGCGAATTACTGTTAGTCTAACAACAACAACAGCATCTCTCAAATTCTTGCGAACCATGCATGGCTATCAGTAAAATTTTAGGACATAAGTACAAACTTTGCAGCCAAGTACCCAACTGAAGACTTAGTGTACCTAAGGCTTATCTGTTCCGATGATTGGTAATCTTGCAAGCCACTAGGAATACATGCGGTGTGCTGCAACCTACTCTAAGCTTTATCAAAGCAATGATTTGCATAATAATAAAATTCATCAGGTAAAGAACACCGGTGGGTCTTAACATGTCATTATGCGCCTCTTTTTACTAACGCCTATTCCATTCTCTCTCCCAACACCACTTTTGGCCACATTCGACTTCCTTATTCCATTTTTATTCCATTTTCCTTCACATTTTCCATTAAAATCCTACACTCATCCTATCTCATAACCTGACGTTCGAGCAAAGAAGCCATATTTAATATCTAAATAATAATTACTGTAACAACTATAAAAGCATGCACATACCGATAAACCCAGATAATTGTTGGCGCAAAAGTTCAATATCCTTTTATGTGTACCCTCCACAGTGATCTCGGTGCTCTGTGGCGAAGTGATAACACGTTCCGTTTTATATGTGCCTGCATCTTTGATGCTCGTTATCTGCGTGTTCAGTATATCACGGAACTGTGCGAGTGCTGGACGCGCCGTTGCCGCACTGACGTTAGCCAAAGCGAAGAAGCGTCGACCCTGATGCAGGATGCTATCAACGCCTGAAAATCAATTAAAGACATTTAAATTAATTGATTGATTGCACTGCTTAAGAAATGATATACATATGTATGTACATATTTGAAATGATAAGCAAATTTTATATTGAATATTGCGAATCACTTTCTTTGGTACGGGTGTTGGAATATATTGAAATTTCTTCATTTATTTTTTCGTTTCTTTGTAGCCATAAAAATAAAATTGTAAATGACGCGGTTCTGTTTATACATATGAATATGTATGAGCGTACCCTATAGGAAATCTGGAAATAATTGCAAATATTGTAAGGAACGACCCGCCCTAATAATCAGTCAAGGCTTTTTTTCCGGCATCACGCTCCATATGTAGCCATGTGTAATGCAGCGCGGCATTGTGCTATTGCGCTTGTAAATTGTTGGCAAAAAACGTGGCGCATTCTACATTGATTGGCAACGCTGCAGAGGCCATTTTCGTGTATTTTGTTTACGCTATTTCAAAAGTCGCGATTAAATATAACAGAATAAAGGGTGCAGCTCATGGGGGCCACAGAAGCTTGAGCTAACATTTTCGAGTGGGGTATCAGTAGACACCACAGGGTTAAGAGTAAAAAGTGGAGACTCACTGTTTACGCGTTCAAAAGTTAGTATCAAATTGATAATCACGTTCTGAACTCGCTTAGGTCTTGGGTTTTGCCAGATTGCATATTGCCTTGATAACGGTTATGACGCTAGCTTGCAGACAGCCTAGAGTAAGTGCACCTCAAGTAATTGATAATATAAGTAAAGGTTTGTTTTGCAGAATTTTATTTAAAATGGTTGACTAGACTGATTTTAATTACTTAACATTACTTCGTTGGTTTTACCCAAAAGTACCGGATGAAGAATTATTTGGCCAGCGCTAAAGCTACATCACCATCGCATATTCGGTAAGTATAATTTAAGGTTAGTTATTAATTGAAGACACTATATTTATTTGATAGGTAATCGCAGTTTATGTTCTGTTCTCTCAAGTTCCATTATTTTCATTTTCTTTATTGTTCTGTTATTTTTGTTGTTTCAATATCCGTTAGATTTCGCTATACATATTTTGGTCACATAACTAATTCTGGTCGGGATTACAAAATCCAACCTTAAGGGTCTTTGAATATCCCAACTTTTTAAATTTGTGAAAGGGAGTGAATGGGCTATCTTTAAAGTCCAATTATGTCAGCTCAGCCAAAACCAAGTTCTCTGTTAGGTGGCTTCTCACATCACTTTCCAACGTGCCACACAAACACGAATGTGACTAAACCTTTTAGGCAGAGTATTTTCCAACAGGGTAAGTTATTGAGAACATACACAAAAACACTTATAAAGGGGGTCGACTTGTTTTTATTTTAAAATGCAAATATAAATGCAGTGAATGCGTTGATTTGGCGGATTATGTGCTTCTCTCTTTGGCAGTGAACGGCAAACACTTCTAAATTTACAATACAATTTAGGAACAAATCCAAAGTAGCTCAAACTTCATGGAAACCTTGACCACAAAATTTCTCAAATTATTATTATTTTCATGATAACTGCTCAACTAGGAACACTGGAAAGCCGAGTCATTCTGCACTTGTTTATCCAACGCAGTGATGAGGCCATCTTTTTCGCGACTGTTATCAATAGGCATTGTTAGAATTCATTTTGTGCTTCAAACTAGTGTTTTGGTATTAAACTTCGACCCGCACTAATATACATATGCAGTTGTCACAAGCTATGATAAATGAATTTCTCCATATGGAATATTCTCAAGTTGCGTATATTTACAACAAATTTTAGAAATACAAATAATTTGCACCTCGAAGTAGTGAGTTTTGCGAGAAACCCGGCATGTTCCCACTTGCAAGCAGCAAAAATTATAAATAAATTGAATTTTCCGTTTATACAATAAACAATTCTATGCGACACACCCACGACTACTTTCTTTGTGCAACTAAAGCCTTGTGATGCTGGAAGAATGACAAGTTTCGCTCTAACTAGATCGTTCATTCTTGTGTGTGGTGTTGTTGTTGCCGAGCAATACGAATAAACACCGGGCATATATGTTTATAAATAGTACATACACCACATACAGCTGATTGACTTAAAATACCCTGCAAAAAAGGAAATATTACGTTGAATCCTCCAAAGAATACTACTTAAGGAGTATCAGAGTACTCCCACACTTATTCTCACTCATATAAAAAAGTTTGTCCAATTTACATGGCGATGTGCGGGGATTGGAGCACCTACTTTACCTCAGAGTACTCCATTTCTTTGCTTTTGAGCCTGCGTAAAAGTTCTTTCAAAAAGCGAGAAAGGAAGTAGGCCTACCTCAAAAGTACACATACTCCCTCTCTCGCTTTAGTGTTGAATACTTCATGAAGTAATATTTTGGTAGAATTTTGAAAGTTCTCTCAAGTAGGTGTTCTATAGCGAAGTAATGTAGTACTTCGAGATGGATTAGGTAATCCAACCCCGGACATCGGCATGTAAATAAGATCACATTTTTTATATGAATGAGTATAAATGTTGGAGTGCCCTGATACTCCATCGTTTTTTGCAGGGTATAGGAATGTGAGGCACAAATTTATATACATACAATATATATTAGGGTGACCATAACCTTCATGACAAGTAAAAATAAATTGTTTTTTGGCGAAGTTCATTCTCAGAAATAAATTTGACATTTAATGACGGAATATCGCTCCAATATGCATCATAATAACAGACCTAACAAGGGTAAACCCACTACAGGGTTGTTAATAATTTAAAAAAGTACATATATAAAGGTGTGTATGGGAATCGGTCTATCCCTGCAAAAAACGGAAATACTCCATAGAATACTCCTAAAGGAGTATCCGAGTACTCCAACACATATCCTCACTCATATAAAAAGGTGGTCCAATTTACATGGCAATGTCCGGTGATTGGATCACCACGCTTTTGAATACTCTATAGACCACCTACGTGAGAGTACTCTCAAAATACTCCCATGGGATTACTCTATGGAGTATTCAACAGCAAAGCGAGAGCGGGAGTAGGTGGTCCTCAAAAGAACACATACTCCCTTCTCGCTTTCGTCTAGAATACTCTATAGAGTAATCTTTTGGCAGCATTTTCAAAGTACTCCAACGTAGGTGCTCTATAGACTATCCGGAAGCAAAGTAAATGGTACTCCGAGTAGGATTAGGTGATCCAATCACCGGACATCGCTATGTAAATGGGACCACCTTTTTTATATGAATGAGGATAAGTGTTGGAGTACTCTCATGCTCCAACGTTTTTTACAGGGATATATTTGTGTATACATAAGAACATTGTACAATAGAGAAAAAGCATGCATATTTTGTAGATCCACTCTAATATTCGTAGACTTCTTTTTGCCACAAATTTATTCAATAAAAATTGTACTTTTGTCACATTGTTGCCCACCCCCCGCAGCAGTACTTATTTATCTATGTGTGTACATTAGGGTGGTTCTTAACTTTAGGGAGAACATTTTTACACCAGATTTCTGAAGCCTCAATCCCTCGTCGATACTGATATAGCGTGTTTCATAACTAAAGCACTCTCAAATACTGCTTTTCCGTACCGAGCTTTTTAATTGCAAGAGTTATAGGCCAAAACCCGTTTATGGGAACAATCAATTGTATGGGAGATATGCGTTGTATTGGTCCGACCTTGTTGGTTCCGACAAGTGATTAATTAATATTACAAAATGGCGGCCGCATACAAAATTTCATCGAGATATCTCTAAAACTGGGGCATGCGGATGGACGGACATACGGGCATGGCTAAATGGACTCAGCTCATTGCCTTGATCATTTTGGTATACTTATTGGTGGGCCTATCTCTTCTTCTTCTCATACAAACATCGGCCCAAAGTTATTTTTAGTTTTCTGTTTGCATAATGTACTCTGAACTTGATTCATGTGTGACACGCCTTAGACCGCTCCAGTTGGGACCAAAACTTAAATGTGATAACTTTTTACACAGGTATTACCAATGGAACGGGTGAGCCTGAAAATATATTTCTTTTATATTTAGGAGCACCCTAATGCCCATATATACACTTGTACAGACGAAAGCAAGCTTCATTTCAATGTTAATTGATATAATACAATATATCAGATGAATGCAATTGTGCAAGGTTTCGCCACGCACCTAACAATCATAAACAGAGCCTAAGATAAACAATTCTCGGTTGGTATACTGGTGGTCATATTCAAAAAGACATTGCGAGATATTTAAATCAAATAAAAAATTTAATTCCAAAATGATATTGATAAGTATTATTTTTAGAAAAGCTATTTCATTCCAATTTGACATATTTTATGCTGATATGTAAGCCATTAGAAAAATATATCTTCAATTGGGAGAAAGTAGAAATTTCAGAAGCCGGTTTGATGCCATAAAAACTCGTTAAACTTGCTGAGGGTGATACGGATGTATGTTACAACTAACCAGTGTTGTTTGTAAACTCAAGGATCCCTATTTCAGATAGCCTCCCAAGATTTTGCAAAAATTGCGAAATGCCCACCTTTTCCGCACGCGTGCCTATCGCCCGGTCTATCATTGCTAATTTAGATTGTTTTGGGACTGATTTAATTTTTTCTTTAAAACTGTTAAGCCTTCGAAGTAAACAACTTTAGCTAGATATAGTTATATATATATATAAAATAAATTTACACGAACAAAAATTCCATATGATAGTTTTCGTCAGTTGCGCCGTTTTAGAGTTATCAAGTTCTAAACATTAGCATGTTTGTTTGATGTCACCTTTTTACCTTGGAAAATATAAATACAGATTCTTAAAGGATTTTGAGTGCTGGATATGCCATAAGAATCTAATAACGGGTTGAGGTTCAGCCTTAATCTCCAAAAAATTGCGCAGGGCTTTGTTTTTGTTTTTAAGGTTAGTGCCGAGCCCTTGTTTTTTTAAGACACTAACTACGTTGTCGCAGAGTTAGGAGCTACTGAGCAAGAATAACTTTGAAGTTGTTTGGAAATTCGTATATTTAGTAATAATATTGATAAACAAATGATTGTGAATTATGTACGATAGAAATAAATTCCATGCAGTGAAAAAACATGGGCCAAGGGTCAAACAATAAAGATGTGTTTTTTTCAAATTCAGTAGCAAACCATTTTTGAAAAGCAACTTTCCTTTAAGAATTAGTATTCATCTATTCTTCACACAGATTTTTTTTGTTTATGAAGAGGGATCGGCAGACTTTGTCCTACCCAGATATTTACCCGAATGGATCTAGAAATATTTGCTTTCCTATACCTATCATTATCTCTATCACTATCCCTATCCCTATAGATGTGACTATTTCACACACACACAATTCCACTTCACCATCGATCCATTATTGAGCTTTCCAAAAAAAAAATTCGCACCATACACAATGTATGGGAAAATAAAAAAATTTTTTTCAGAAATTTTTCGGAAATTTTATTGGGTATTCTGCTATTCTGGTCACAGAACAATCTAAGTTAGTGTCAATTATCCAAATCGGTGCAGGCGTTCTTGACTTATGAGCGTTGGAACTAACGTCACTTTCTTTTATATACAGGGTGGCTGATGAATTTTGCTACATTAAGAAACTCAAATAATTTTTTTTTCAGTGTATGGAATTCATTTTTCTTTTATTCATGTTAAAGCTCATTAAATTTTATTAAATATAGCTTAATTAGTTTTAAAAATAATGGAATTTAAATGCCCCCCCTGCTCGTCGATGCATGTGCGGCATCTTACCAAAAAGTTGTTCATTACTGCTTGGAGAGTTGAGACAGGAATAGCCGCAATTGTTTCTCGAATGGATGGCCTTAGTTCATTCAAATTTGTTGGTTTTGCTTTGAAGACTTCCTGTTTGCAATAACCCCACAAGAAAAAGTCAGGTGCAGTAAGGTCAGGCGACCTGGGTGGCCAACGGAATGTGGAGTTTCTGGATATCAGCTTATTGGGAAATGTTCGTCGCAATTCTGTCATAACAGGTTGAGCTATATGAGGAGCTGCACCATCTTGCTGAAACCACACAGAGTTGAAAGAAATTCTCATTCGGCGTAATTCTGGATAGAAAAACTCTCTCAACATGCTCAAGTAACGGTCTCCAGTAACCGTAACGGTGTGACAGTTTTCTTCGAAGAAGTAGGGCCCGACAATGCAGCGTGATGAAACTGCACACCACACTGTGAAACGAAGTGGATGCAATTCCGTCTCATGGAGTATCTGTGGGTTGGAAGCACTCCATATTCGACAATTTTGTTTCTTTATGTTGCCGTTTAAATCGAAATGGGCCTCGTCAGACATGAAAAGACAGTTCAACATGTTTCCATCCTCTTCCACCATTTGAAGCATCTTCTGGCAAAATTCCAAGCGAATCGGCAAGTCTGCAGCGTTCAGTTTGTTGGCCATTTGAATTTTATATGGGAATAAGTCCAGATCTTTGTGCATAATTGACTGTAATGACTGTCTGCTTACACCCATTTGAGCAGATAAGCTTCTTGTCGAAACACGTGGATTGTTTTGTATGGCAGCAGCTACAGCAGCGATTGTTTCCTCCGTTCGAACTGAAGGGTTTCGATGGTAAGGTCTTCTGTTGACTGTCCCATGCTCGGAAAAATTGTTTACAAGTCTTATTATGGTCCATCTGCTCGGAGGATTGCCGCCAAACGTGCGCCTATACTCTCTTTGAACCGAAACTACGGACTCCAGTGCGTGATAGCGGCGGACAATCCAAATTCTTGTTTCAGTGTCCCAGTTATCCATTTTTGTTAAATGTAAAAGTCAATCTGCAAAATAAAAAAAAAATTTACCAGATTCATTAAATAGAAAAAAAGGTATTTAATTTTTTTTTGGTAGCGGCTTTCATTAGCCACCCTGTATATAGATTTTCGAAAATAACACATGAAATGAGAAAACCATGATAATATTCAAAGTTTGAGTAGTCTGGAAAGGCGCATCTGACTAAAATGTTTAATTAAAAATTCTTTTTATAGAATTGTGTACAAAAGAATATACCGTGATAGGCCACCAAAACTAAATATTAAGAATTGAAATTTTTACAGCATTTATTTTACCATCCTGAAAAATAATATCAATATAATTTTCAGAAAAAATTGCTTGCGCAGTCTATAATAACCTCTATCTCTATCTCTATGGCGCGATATACAACAGGTGTATCATCATAAACCTCCTAAGAGATTTTTGCGCCAAGCTTCTCTTCCAATTTGTGGTGTGCCGATTTGAATTTTCCCTTCAAATTGGTGGGACCTACAGTTTTTTGCCGACTCCGAACGGCATCTACAAAGGAGACGAATTTTTGCTGAGAAGCCTGTCATGGCAGAAATACACTCAGAGTTTGCCAAACCACTGCCGAGGGGCGACCCCGTTTTGAAAAACTTTTTTCAAATCACTTTTGATGTTACCTGTACCAGGGCTCGAACCATGGACCTTCGGTGTGGTAGGCCGGCAACACTACCTTCACACCACGGCGGCCGCCGTCTATAATAACACATACATGTTTTTAACACACGGTACACTTACATATCTCCTAAGCCAGAAAAGATAGAGCAATGCACTTGAAAAGTAAATTCTATAGCCTTTTTTTTTATATACAAATCTTGGAACATGTGAAATTGGAAATGCATCTAAAATTGGCCATGTAGTTATTTGCTATATACGAGGGATCTAATTTTTTACATTTTCCTTCAAATGTCTTCTAACCCAAATAACTTGAAAGCAAAACACTTACATATTTTTGAAAAGTAAAATCTCTGGCCCTTCTTTTTATATATGAATGTTTAAGGTAAAATTGTGCATTTAGTTGTAGATTTATGAATGCTGAATTTCAATTGTTGTTGCAGTGATATTATTTTCACATAGAACCTCCGACAAAGTCATTTATTGTTGGGCGTAGCCCTCTTTAAACAGTTTCGCAACTCGGCTCACGGACTGAGAATCACCCAATAAACTATATCACTTCCCGACAACAACGCGCTATTTAACATCTGCGTTGTCTGCGTTGTCTTTAATAACACAAAACGTTTCATTCTACTGCAGTGAGATCAAAACACACACAAAAGTAGTTGCGTTGAGTGAACGATAACAAATCGTAAAGCCATTTAAATAATTACAATCATCATTAAAGCAAACTGTAACAACTTGTGAAGACAGGTTTTTTGCGCCGGCGCGCAGAGCAAACTGAGAGTGGGCGTTGAGGTGACAGCTACGCTCCAATGCGCACTAATAAATGTGATGACAGCTAAAAAGGTGACAAGAAAATGTTTAAATTGCAATGTGGTAAGAATTTATACAAAAACAAGTAAGGAAGACTAAGTTCGTGTGGAACCGAACATTAAATACCTGGTAGTGATAATCTATTATGGCAACAGGTCTATTTTAATACTTTTCAGTTCGTATTATAAAGCCAGCTGATTTTTTTCGATAAAACCACTTCCGCTATGAGTCTTAAAGGGTAAAATAAGAAATAGCTTTCCTTTTTTTTAACAAATACATGCACATTTTACGTTTAAAAAAATTTGCGCTAAAATAGACGGACGGACGGAGAGACGGGCATGGCTAAATCGACTCAGCTTTAAAATATCTGGTTGGAACTACAAGCAATCGCTTTTGAAAATAGCGAAATTGTTATGCTTAAAAGTGGGCGGAGCCACGCCTACTTCCCCAAAATCCACAAAATTTATTTGACGTTTTGCTTAAAAAAGCTTATTATGTGTTCAAGATCTTATTGATATAGCTTGAATGGTTATAGAAATATCGCGTTTTGTATTTTACAAACAAATTTTTCAGAACTATGTTAGAAAAGTGTGCATGGCCGTTGACCGCCCATTTTTACAAAAAACATTTACCTTTATACAAGGTGGCGCAAAAGTAAGCTTCCGATGTTCAGCATATCGGTTGTGGCACGTGCAGTGTGTGCTGTTGCACCGTCTTGTTGGAACCACATGTTTTCCAATCCCAATTCATCAAGTTGCGGCAAAAAGAACTCGTTGATCATTGCTCTGTAGCGCTCACCATTCACAGTAACCGTTTGGCCCCGACCGATTATTGGTCAAATAAATAGTCAGCAATATTCCGCGTTCTGGAGCAGTGTAGCGTAACATTGTTTATTAACGTCAATTTCGCATGTGTTTACTACACAAATGTCAAAACAGAACTGACTTTAGGGGCCAATCGCAAAATTTATAGCATTTTCTGATAGGAGGATAACTTTTTGCGCCACCCTGTATATTCAACATTTTCGCAAAATATCGTTTCGATAAATCAATTTTCGCCGGAGTTATGGCATATAAAGTTTTGTGGAATAATCCACTGTGGAATGTCCATGAAAATGAAATATGAATGATATAAAGCTTTTGTACGCAAAGTTATTGCCTATTAAATATATCCATGATCCTTTTCAAAATCTTTCGCCAATTTTTTGCAGGCACATTCCTTGTATTAATATAAACGGACAGATGGTCGGACGGACGAACATGGCTCAATCGATTTTTTTTCCTCCTGAACATTTTGATATACATAAGTCAATATCTATCTCGATCCGTTTATGACGTTACATACTACCGTTATGCACAAGTAAGGAAGGGCTGCCTTTCATGAATACGCATCACGGTTTTAAGTGTCCGATCCTTACTCACAATTAGTACAAACTCTGCAAACTGCTAATTTAAAGATACATAGGCCAAACCCCACTTATCGGAAAAATTTATTGCAAGTGAGCTATATGTTATGTTGGTCCGGTCTGGGTGATTTTCACTATAATATTTTACGTTCCTAGCTTTTTAATTTCAACAGTTATAGGCCAAACCCCGTTTATCGGAACAGTCGATTGTATGGGAGCTATGCGTTGTATTAGTCCGATCATGCTGGTTCCGACTTGCTTTACAAAATGGCTGCCTCTTACCAAATTTCATCGAGATATCTCTAAAACTGCGGGACTAATTCGCGTTCAAACAGACAGACGGGCGGGCGGACGGACGGACGGACGGACAGTCGGACAGACGGACATGGGTAAATCGACTCAGCTCATCGCCCTGATCATTTCGGTATACTTATTGGTGGGTATATATCTTCTTCTTCTTCTCATACTTACAAACATCGGACCAAAGTTATGATACCATTTCATGTTCATGAAAGGTATAAAAATTATTGATAATTGAGCGCAACACATGCGAGATGGCATCAACACGTCAACTACCCCAACAGCCAATCCCCACAAATACCATTATCACCTTATTGATTTTCGATAGTCTAGTCGTACATGCAAATTGATTTTATCATCTGGCATTTTATCTACTAGCAGACTTCGATTCTTAATTATTTTGTTTCCATTGTATGGAGGTAATTCACGCTTTTGAATTCCATTGATTGTTGTCTGAGTTCAACGAAATCGAAAGAAATCACGCAATAGAAAAATTAACTCAACTACTTTTAAGCCTCCTCATACAAGGTGGCGCAAAAGTAATCCTCCTATCAGAAAATGCTATAAATTTTGCGATTGGCCCCTAAAGTCAGTTCTGTTTTGACATTTGTGTAGTAAACACATGCGAAATACACGTTAATAAACAATGTTACGCTACACTGCTCCAGAACGCGGAATATTGCTGACTATTTATTTGACCAATAATCGGTCGGGGCCAAACGGTTACTGTGAATGGTGAGCGCTACAGAGCAATGATCAACGAGTTCTTTTTGCCGCAACTTGATGAATTGGGATTGGAAAACATGTGGTTCCAACAAGACGGTGCAACAGCACACACTGCACGTGCTACAACCGATATGCTGAACATCGGAAGCTTACTTTTGCGCCACCTTGTATAAGACACTTAACGTATTCCCCCCTCTCGCCAGTGACTTTTAGTTACTTTCTTAATATAACAAATATCAAATATTTTTATTGCTGACTTTGTTATGGCTTTTAGTTTGTAGATCTCTCTGGTGACATCTACGCGAAATTGACAATAGCAAAAGTGAAGAAATTGCGTGCCTTGGAGAAGTTTGATGAGTTGCATGTTGACTTGGTGTCTGCGCGCAGGTTGTAAATATTGATATAAGGGTATGATATCACAATTTTTCTTCTTCGTAGATATGACTTAGGCCCGGGTTTTCAGTCGTTCGTTAAGCTCAGGTAAAACTAAGTTAAAGTTTAAACTGTAATTGATGGTTTCAGTGAGCGTTTAAAGGCTCTGTTATGATGCCTTACTTGGTAGGCAACACTGTTTTTTCTGCAGCTAGCTAAGATAACAGCTGACATTTATTTACATTTATTTATTACATCTTTCACGCTGCTTACGTTGTGCTAAAAAAATTTAAGTGATATTATAATTTAGATTTCATAATCGACGCCATTTAATTAAACAAAAGAAGATATTATACGGATAATACAACTCTTTAGAAATAATAACGTTGGCTATTGTCACCGCCAAGAGCGGCACTACTTTTTGTAAACTTACATTGAAATATCTGAATTGTTTGTTTTGTAAAACTATTTTAAATATTTGATGGTACACACCGTTATGACAAGCACGGCAAAACAAAATTAGTTTTCAACGTCATGACGGCCGTAATATATTATGTCGCTATATTACGTTACGGTGGACTTCACCGTCTTATTCGTTTCTACATGATTGCTTTTACATTGCAGCACTTTTGACCACGTACTCCAACGTTACTACCACTATATGGCGGCACCGCTTTCGAGGAAACCAAAGCTTTAGCTCTGCATCACTATAAGGAATATACACACTCGTTGCGAATGTTTCTTCAGTAGAGGAGCTTCATAATTTTTGTCATCATCGGATCATAGATGCAATATTAAATTCTGTTAGGGTAAGAACAAACCTAATACAATCAAATCAGCTTATTCGTCATTTTAAGTGGGACAAGGTAAATAGACTCATACTAACATATTAGAGAGCCATTACTTTAAAGGATCTCCGCACTCAAAATTATAACCATCTCCTCGGCAGGCTGGTTTATCCGTAACAAACACCTGGAAAAAGCAGGGATATATACAGGGATATATACGGGTGGCTGATGAATTTTACTACATTAAGAAACTCAAATAATTTTTTTTTCAGTGTATGGAATTCATTTTTCTTTTATTCATGTTAAAGCTCATTAAATTTTATTAAATATAGCTTAATTAGTTTTAAAAATAATGGAATTTAAATGCCCCCCCTGCTCGTCGATGCATGTGCGGCATCTTACCAAAAAGTTGTTCATTACTGCTTGGAGAGTTGAGACAGGAATAGCCGCAATTGTTTCTCGAATGGATTGCCTTAGTTCATTCAAATTTGTTGGTTTTGCTTTGAAGACTTCCTGTTTGCAATAACCCCACAAGAAAAAGTCAGGTGCAGTAAGGTCAGGTGACCTGGGTGGCCAACGGAATGTGGAGTTTCTGGATATCAGCTTATTGGGAAATTTTCGTCGCAATTCTGTCATAACAGGTTGGGCTATATGAGGAGCTGCACCATCTTGCTGAAACCACACAGAGTTGAAAGAAATTCTCATTCGGCGTAATTCTGGATAGAAAAACTCTCTCAACATGCTCAAGTAACGGTCTCCAGTAACCGTAACGGTGTGACCGTTTTCTTCGAAGAAGTAGGGCCCGACAATGCAGCGTGATGAAACTGCACACCACACTGTGACACGAAGTGGATGCAATTCCGTCTCATGGAGTATCTGTGGGTTGGAAGCACTCCATATTCGACAATTTTGTTTCTTTATGTTGCCGTTTAAATCGAAATGGGCCTCGTCAGACATGAAAAGACAGTTCAACATGTTTCCATCCTCTTCCACCATTTGAAGCATCTTCTGGCAAAATTCCAAGCGAATCGGCAAGTCTGCAGCATTCAGTTTGTTGGCCATTTGAATTTTATATGGGAATAAGTCCAAATCTTTGTGCATAATTGACTGTAATGACTGTCTGCTTATACCCATTTGAGCAGATAAGCTTCTTGTCGAAACACGTGGATTGTTTTGTATGGCAGCAGCTACAGCAGCGATTGTTTCCTCCGTTCGAACTGAAGGGTTTCGATGGTAAGGTCTTCTGTTGACTGTCCCATGCTCGGCAAAATTGTTTACAAGTCTTATTATGGTCCATCTGCTCGGAGGATTGCCGCCAAACGTGCGCCTATACTCTCTTTGAACCGAAACTACGGACTCCAGTGCGTGATAGCGGCGGACAATCGAAATTCTTGTTTCAGTGTCCCAGTTATCCATTTTTGTTAAACGTAAAAGTCAATCTGCAAAATAAAAAAAAAATTTACCAGATTCATTAAATAGAAAAAAAGTTATTTAATTTTTTTTTGGTAGCGGCTTTCATTAGCCACCCTGTATGTTTAATTTGGAAAAACCGCTTAAAAAGCAAAACAGTTACTTGCTGACTGAAATTTATCTCACCTTTACTATGAGACTACATTTTTGAAAACTCGAATCTTACATTTTTTTACAGATCTGACAATCAGCTGTCCATCTCTTTCCGTATGTTTAACCTTTATGGCATTTCGCCAAAATAAAACATAGAGTTTTGCCACCCTAGTAATTACAATATGTTTTTATTTAACTAACTAAACGGCTGACTACAAAAGTGACAACAACTTCCATCACCAGCCTCAGTATCTTTGCAGCGCCGTAATCAGCCCACATGTGGTGTGCGCACGCGTACTCCAGCGGGAAAACAAGATCTTGCGATTTCTGTAGACGTCATTGTCGTTGTTGTTCATCAATCGTCTTACGTTCAATTAAATGAAAAGGCGTATTTTTAAGTTAATTAGTAGAAATAGAAAAAAGGATTTCGTGCGAGACATGAAAACAAGTATGAATGTACACAAAGATAAACCTAGAGAATTTTTTACAAAGAAGAATTGTTTATTTATTTGTACATAATAATAATACTCGTACATTTATAAGGTTCCTTGACCTATGCAGAATCTAGTTTATGCTAGCTGGATAAAGTCTTCCCAGAGCGGACCTCTGACATTAATTTGTAAAAACTTGCAAGCAAAATAGGTGCTATTGTTTTCATTGGTTAATAACTCAAAGTTTAAAGTTTTTGTTGTCCTTTTTCTATACCTGCTTGTCACTTGCAGAAAATTTTCAGCAGAAATTTCCAACTTCCTCTCCCGATTAAAGGTCAGAATGCGCTCTCTCTCTGCAAGTGTTTTGTCTTCCAGAACACTATTCAGTCAAAATTGTATGCTGACGGGACAAAGCTTTTGACTTACAAAGGAATTTAAATCAAAAATATATGAATGGTTCTAAACTTAAAATTTTTTTTTTAATTATTAAATTTTTAACCCAATATTTTTCTGCTCACAAATTAGTGAATCTTTTTTTGAGATTAGAGCTGTGAGGCAGCTTATTGAATACCATTAGTGACTAGATACTGCTTACAGAATTCACCTATAAAATTAAAATTTATTGACATATGTATCCACAACATTTTGACGTAAATTATCGGTTTGAGCTAGAATTGACAAATATTTGTGTACCTGTGATTTTGTCACAGCGACTTAAAGATCAAAGTAAATCGCAGCGACCGTGACTGTGACAGCATCTGCTCTTGTTCCCAATCACGGTTGCCAATAACCGCAATTATAGCTCTCATAGGAGCAAATGACTGCTCATACATATATGAATATGTGATTTGAGTATCTAGTATATTGGGCAGTCGCAATTTTGGTGTCATACAACCCTAACGATATGAGCTAATATTGAATGAAGCTTTTTCGCAAACAAGTTTGCTTTGGAACTTCAACAACAAATGTTTTATAATAAACTGTTTACTTCCTAGAAAAAATGAGTCTAGTTTAGTAAAAGGGCTGACCCACTTTACCTCGAAAAAGTCATTTTTCTAGTCGTAGGGCACAAGAAATTTGCCCAATAAATGATTTATTTTGTTCAAACTTTCATATTTTTGCAAGCACTTAGAGTCAAATGGGACAAGTCATAGTCAAATTTAAGTATGACTTGAATATAGTTTTAACTATTTCACACAATTTTATATGGGCTACATGTCGAATAAGCTTAATCTAAATTAAAGTCATTCTTAACTTTGACTATGACTATGCCCAAATATTTTCAGTATACAAACGAAGATGGATAACCAAAACAAACGATACTAACAATCACCGCTGGTAGCTCTTTTTCCAAATGGCAGTCACAGTCACAGATCAAAAAAAACTGTGGGTGAGATATTACAGTCACAAATCACACTGTTCTTTAAAAGTCATGGGATGTGCCAGGTCTAGTCTCCTTGGAACTGCTTTGTGTTGCCGAACACTAATCATTACACATTTTTTGCTCGAGGCATAAAACTATTGACTGACAAAGGTATTTCACAAAGCAAACAGCTAAAATTAAAATTTATTGACATACTCGTACATATGTATCCACATCATTTTTAGATTAATTAAGGCGAACTTAATAACACTCCTTTTACACGTTTCAAGTATTTTATTCTGGCCTGACGCAAAGTGCGTATCCCTAGAGAAGTGTGCACAATATCAATTATGTATATTCAATTTTTTTAAAAGTTGTCAAGTGTGCCGCCACATGGCCCACACTCCTCTCCTTGCTACGGCTATGTACTTATCAAATTAATATTTTGCCATCGGCCTTGGTCAAGTGTGCAAAATTGCGTAACAATCTCTCCTTGCTAAATAAAGCATGTTAGAAATAGAACAGGAAATAGTGATTGATACTCGTTATTGATAAGTTTTCACAGTCATCCGTTTGAAATTTTTCGATTAGGTGCGGAAAACTTTTTAGGTTAGTAGATTCCAGTAGATTTCGAAATTTCAATCTTGGGCTTCTGAGTATTGCTCTCCTCTACACACTGTGCTAAAACACGTAAAGAAAATAATTCAAGAAATTTTCAACAGGAAGAAAAAGTTTTTTTTTTGAATAATTTTTATTTTTATCGTTCACCCTTTTTTCTAACAGTCGTGTTTTCCAGAACAACTCGTAAAACGATGTTCGCGAGCTATGCATCGCCTTACTAGCTGAAAAAAATACTTTCAAATCAAAAATTAGCTTTTCTATGCTAAAGGCCCCGGCGAGATTCGAACTCACGATCTCCTGTTTACTAGACAGGCGCTTTAACCAACTAAGCCACGGCGCCATGTTAAATTTTTTCTTCAAAGTGCTATATAACATATTCCACACAAGTTCTTTGTAACATAATATTTTCCAATTATAGTTTAACATTATGTTAGTAACAGCGAGGTGAACAGAGAACAACAGAGCTTTGTATAATCTTAGCAGCCTGAAAATATGCAAAGTTTGGAATGAATAGAGAGCAGTTGCAAGCTTTATTATACATATTATCTATAGAACTATGAATTTATGTTCTTTGTTTATATAAAGAAAATAGCATTTCTCGTTCACGCAAACTAGCTGGACTTGCTGTCCAGTCCCAGCGGTTCGTGCAATCTTCTTTCTATCCACTTTCGCAAATCGAGTTGGCCTGCATTTTAGTTTACCACTAAATGTTGCCGTCTGCAAAGACAACTGAGTTGTATTCTGTGACTCAACATTCTTATTTTGAGCTATTTGATTATTTGTGGAGTCGAGATCATTTGCACGCATTTGTACAAAAGCGATGCAACATCAGAAAAATACATAATATACCTTTCATGAATACGCATCACGGTAGGAACAAACTCTGCAAAATTAGACGCTCTTACCCAGTTAATTTAAATATACATAGCCGAAACCCCGTTTATCGGAAAAATTTGTTGTATGGGGGCTATACTATATATTGGTCCAATCTTCATGATTTTCGCTATACACATTACATATGTAATAAGTAATGCAGCTGCCAAATTTTGTGTTCCTCCCTAATAAATTGCAAGAGTTATAGTCCAAAGCCCATTTATCGGAAAAATCGATTGTATGTGAGCTATAGTTTGGTAGATACGAATATGGACTTCAACGTAAACCGACAAAATACCAAAAGGGTGTAAAAGTTGCCAAATTAAATAAAGAATCTCGTTACCATACTAGAATTGAGTGGAACTCAAATCAACAGTTCTCCGAATACTTGCTTGCCAGAATGTATCTATGTTTGTATCTTTGTACGCGTATCACTTAAAATCGGTGCAGGTGAGTGCCGAAGCCTCGCACAACCGCGCTCATCAAGCTGCAAAGCATAAATTTGTATTTTATTTTATATGTGAAATTGCTCATTTAAATTGTGTGCAATGAGCAAATAAATACACAGCCATTTTATCGTTAAATCGAATCTAAAACAAGTAAAGAAGTCTAAGTTCGGTTGGAACCGAACATTATATACCCAGTAGTGATCTATTATGGCATACCAATTTACCAGTCGATTGTTTTCAATAAAACCACTTCCGCTATGAGTTTTGAGGGGTAAATTAACTTATTTGTATATAAATAGCTTGCCTACCAAACATTGCTAACCACATATCCCGTTTTAAATTATACAAACCCGATTTCGCCCATTTTTACAATAAACAGTCACCTTTGCATATTCCACATTTTCGCCAAATTTCGTTTCGACAAAATAATTTTTGCCGAAGTTATGGCATAAAAAGTTTTGTGGGGTAGTCCACTATAAAAGGGGCGGGGACACGGCCATTTTCGAAAATTAATATTTTTCGAATTTCTTCATACACGAACACTTTGAAAGTGGAATAGAAATGATATAAAGCTATTTTACGCAAAGTTATTGCCTATTAAATATATCTATGATCCTTTCTAAAATCTTTCATTAAAAATGGGGGTGGGCTTTCACCGATTTCGTCCATTTTTTCCCGGAACATTCCTCGTATTCATGGAAATCTGTGTGCGTTTCGATATCTTGAACGGATTTTGATTTATTATTATAAATATTTCTGAATTTGACTTAATAAAAAGTGGGCGGTGCCACTCCCATTTTCAAAAATTGTTTTGAAAAAATTATTTTTTGCCTTAATGTTTACGTACACACTAAATTGTATTCTTATAGGTGTATTATGAAAACATTCTATATTTAAAAGCTATCATGCGATCTCGCCATTTTGAATAGCGCTCGAAGATGAGTGCTCAAAAACCTGCATACCAAATTCCATTAAGATATCTCAAAATTTACTCAAGTTATCGTGTTCACAGACGGACGGCCGGACGGACATGGCTTTATCAATTTCTCTTTTTCTCCTGAACATTTTGATACATATGCCGTTACATATACCGTTAGGCGGATGAAGTTAATTTACCTTGAATGCGTAGCACTACTAGGTATAATAAAAGGTATCACCATCCACAGCTTGATATTTTGTTTCGATTTTAATACAACTTTGATGAGCTCATTATGGATGATGAGGACTTCGTTGTGTAAATTTATAAATGCTTTAGTATGCTTTGAGTACAAAATGCAGGCGAAAGTGGAAAAATATACCAAATACTATGGGAGTAACAATAGAAAAATACAAAAATATTTAGTAATTCTACTATTTGTACTTTTCACGCAATTCAGGTTGATAAAAAATGTTGGTTAATTTGTTAGAAATATTCTGATGACAACCATTTTTATATAATCCAAATATAAATTTTTTTTTTTATTTTAGGAAAGACTTATGAAAATTACGAATGTCGTATGTCAAACGGACGATCCAAAATTCGCCAATATAACGGAATGCAAAATTAGAGCTGTTCAACGTGACACCACCGAATTGTCATTTAATTGCATTTTAAAACAAAAGCCGTTGACTAATGCAACGGTATGATGAGCGAGAGAGATGATGTTTAATATAAATAGCGCACTTTAAAGAAAAATAAATCTAATTAGCCAAAAAGTTAGAAAAAGAAAAAAAGTACACGCTTAAAAATTTTAAACTTTTCTGGGCTACATATATGTCCAACCAAATTTGGTTTCGAATTTAAATTGTGCCAGTTTTCGAGAAAATGACCGTGAAGAAACGAGTTTAAATTTTAAACCAGAAATGTCTTAACAATTAAAAAACAAAAAAACATTTGTATCAGTTGGCAGGATTCGAACCGACGCTACCGCATCAGAGTCGTTCGCTCTACCCACTGAGCTACGGCGCATACGAAACTGTAATGAGAATAGTTCAATGACTTGAAAAAACCTTCAGAAATAACTGAAAAGAAATTAAATAGAATTTGAGACGTTTTTTTCAGTTCAGTTTTAAATCTAATTCGCAATAAATTAAAAATTGGTGTAGGTAATTGAACGGCTTGGAATTTATTACAAAAACGTTTAAAAAATTGCTTAAACCGACAAATGGTTTAAAATTTATGCTCAAATTTTTAAGCGTGTATTAAAATTGCTATTTCGATTCGGTTTAGTTCGGTTAGTCTGCAGTTGGCTAAAGTTTGGCTTAATTCACCATTAAAATCATTATTCTGGTCTAATTAGAGCTTAACTTTTAAATTTTCAATTTCCCCAGATTCATGTAACGTTACGAAAACGGGGCGTTGAATATGGCAAAGCCTTAATTGATTTCGAAGTCGATTGTTGTGCATTTATTCGTAATAAACGACGAAAACCTTGGGCTGAAGTGGCATATAAATTAATGGGATTGGAGAAGCATAGCAATCTTAATCATACGTGCCCTTATGACGTAAGTGCTTGCATCTGAGTCTCTGACATAACTTGCTGGTTAAAGCCAGAACTTAACATCAGGCGCCTAAGTCGTTTCAGGCATTTATAAATTTCACTTGTTTTGTATGCAATAATCGCGCTAGACGCCTAGTGTTGAGTTCTGACTGAAGTGGTACTAAAATTTTATTTTTCTACGTTTTTTGTTTCACAGCACGACTTACTGGTGGATAAATATCGTTTCAATGGCAGAGAAATGGTGAAATTTTTTCCGTTTCCCGCTGCTCGTTACACTTTCAGTATCTTTTGGTATAGCTTGAATGTCTTACGGAGTACGATAATTGTGAATTTTCAAATATTCGATATTTAATCAATTTATGTTTAAAAATAAAATAATTGCAAGAAATATCATGCTAATAGTTTCCGTTGAGTCTTCAACTATATACACCACATGGCTACAATACTAAAACTCTGGTGAAATCCCGTCCTGGAGGTGAAATTTTCAAAGTCGCAATTAATTGTACTATGTAATTTTTTGGACGCATGGTTGCATTGCAGCACCAAAAAAACTTAAGGAGTAATTCAAGAAAAAAAGGCATTTATTTCACATGTTATAAAATATTGTGTTTATTGTTCTATGATTAGTATTAAAATTATAAATGCGTATTAATGATCCAAAAGCTCTGAGCGATGACAATGAAATGCAGTTTTTTGCAATGGAAAGACTCGTGGTAGTTGAGGACACTAAGTGGAATTTTAAGTCCTTGTAAATTTCCAAAAAAGTGAAGAAAAAACTTTGTTTGCAGTGTATATTTAATCAAATAATTACAAATTAATTTTACATACCTACATTATTTATTTAATTAGACGACCATTGACAATAAAGTGGGAAGGAAAAACGTTTGCAAAATCGCACCACACAATATACAAGTGAAGGATTAAATTTTAAGTGTAGAAACATTTATATATTTTAAAATATTATATTTAATTAACAAACAATAAAATAAAGATAGTAAATTGCCCGCGAACGTGGGTTCGAACCTGCGTCTCATACTTTGTACTCGAGAGGCTTACTTCCTGGATTATCGCGATATGTATGCAAGCGCTGTCAAATGCTGTACTTGAGATGTATGCAATGGCGTTTTCACCATATATCACTGGTGAGCTTTTTGTGATTTTCTCTTACAGAATACCGAAATCATCTGAAGTCACAAAAATTGTCTCTATTGAACAGTGTGGCCAGGTGATAGAAAAAAAAAGAGGCTAAATCGGCAAAAAAAAAAAGGTTAGAAAAGGCTAAAATTAAGAAAAAAAGGAGCTAAAAAAGTCAAATTTTGTTAAGAAATCCATTTCAAATTTTTAATTTTATTTAAAACTATTTGTATATAAGGCTGTAGACATAACCTTAAGTAACTATTTTTGTTTCAACACATATCAGGCACATTTTCCTTGACTAGGGATTTTTTCAAAGAAATACACACATTGCTAATTTAAGCAATTTTTTAAACGTTTTTGTAATAAATTCCAAACCGTTCAATTACCTACACCAATTTTGAATTTATTGCGAATTAAATTTGAAACTGATTTAAAAAAAACGTCTAAAATTTTTAAATTTCTTTACATTTATTTTTGAAAGCTTTTTCAAGTCATTGAATTTTTCTCAATAAAGTTTTGTGTGCGCCGTAGCTCAGTGGGTAGAGCAGACGACTCTGATGCGGGAGCGTGGGTTCGAATCCTGCCAACAGATACAAATGTGTTTTATTTTTTTAATTTTATTAAAACATTTCTGGTTTCAAATTTAAATTCTTTTCTTCACGGTCATTTTCTCGAAAACTGGTACAATTTTAATTCTAAACCAAATTTGGTTTGGACATATATGTAGCCCAGAAGAGTTTTAAATTTAGGTTAAAATTTTTAGCCGTGTTATATAAAAAAATTACTACAAAATAATTAATTTTATAATATTTTCTTCTTTTGATGAATCAGAAGAGCTTGAGTCTGCATACAAAGTTTGGCTATTTATAATAGAGATGAGATCATCGGTAATTTCAAAATCAGTGCAACATTTGGATAAGCTTTTTAACGAACATCTAATATTAGGCAGCGAGAAAAGCATTTTAATTTTTAATCTGTTCCTTACCTTTGTTTTTAAAATGTTCCTGGCACTAAAAATTCATTCAACCTCCGCATTACTGAAAAGTAATACCAAAAAGTTAAATACGAATTCGACCAGTTCTAGAAAATGTGGTTCGTTTAATGAATTTTTATGTTCTCGGACTTCCGCTCAGAATTCAATGGTAGAGGTCAAACTTATCTACTGTACGGTTATTAGCTTTCGCCACTGCAGCTCAATCAATGTTACTTATTTGGAGAATACCCAGACTTTTCTTCTTGAAACTTTTAAAGGATTATAAACTTAAAAAAAATGTATCTTTTGTAAAGAGTTCATATTATCAGGTAAGCGATGTCGCAATTGGGTTATCAACTCCATTAAAAATAGTTGAAAATTTTTACGAATAATTTTCTGTATTTCGTCATCAATACTACCTTCATTCAATTTTAATTTTATATATTCCTCGAAGTTTTATGACAAATATGGTGTTGGGACCAGAAAAGGTTTGGAGTAAAAAAAGGCAAGAAGGTAAAACCAAAATTATGAGGCTAATTGTTGTTTGATAATTTTTGTTATTTTAACGAATTGTTTTACACAAATATATTTATTTAAAATGTGCACCAAATGTTGCTGTGATGTTTCTTAGTCGAAGGTTCAGCAAAGAAGAAGGAGTATTATTTATTATAAGTATATGTTGTCTTAAAGCTAACAAACAATGTCAGAGTATGGATACATAGAAGAATGACACTTGCCAGTGTTGCCATGCTATGGGCATATATTCATACTCAACAACTTCCTCCTAAAGATGATTATATACCTATGTATAGACATCGAGTTACAATGTTCTTATGACTATCTTATGACTACCTTACAAATTCTGATTCATATTAGAAAAGTAGCGCTATGGATTGTTCCGATTGCCATTTTTGTTCAATCTTTGAGGACCAATCTGTTCTGTGATTTTTACTTTGGCTCTTGCAGCTGTTTGCCTTGTTTTAGGTCTTTGAATATTATTTGGAATGGAATGGTTTGTATCTTCGCATACATTATCTTCCTCTAAAAGGTCCTGGATCTCAACCATCGGCTCATCAACCTTCACAACAGCTCTTGCTTCTGGCGGCCTATTCGCTTCTTCGAAAGGTACTTCAGACAATCTGTCAGTACTATGATCGCAACGATTGACGATTTGATCTAAATGTCTTTTAACCCCCCGCATACATTTTTTATTTTTAAACAAAAATTATTTCTCATTTTATTTGATGACAGAGAACACGAAATAGATGTTCTTTTTATTTTTCGGCCCTTCGTTCTGCCAGAATTAAAAAAAAAATCCACTGTCATGCAGTTGTCGTTATAAAATAGGATATTCAAATGCGTAAAAGTTTTGACCAATTCAAATTCATTAATTTGTTTGCAATAAGTTTTAAACATATATTTATAAGTTCATACTGCAGTATATATACATGCGAGTGTATATATGTATGTAAATACATATGTTAATGAGCAAAAATACATACATACATATGTTATAACTTTTATTTTGTTTTTTTGGTATGGAACTCTTTGAAACATTTTTTAGTGGTTGAATTACATAAGGGAACATTACATTTTTCGCAGTAAGACTGCGTTTGTGAAGTACACGGCTTATTTTTTTCCAATGCAGTTTCGCTGATCGGCCCCGAAATTCACAATAATGTCCAACGATATCGAAACGTACATCTGATATTGGCAAGTAACTTCTTTTCTTACTCGGATTTAGAGTTTTAATTTGGTTTGAATTAGATGGTCTGCCTTTAGGTCTTGCTAAATCCTGGCCTACCTTAGTAAGAGCTTCCGCAACTTTGCATCGAAATTCGGCCAAAGTTAATTTTTTATGCGGTAATGTGTTAATACGATTGTAAAGGATATACGCATTAACACGGGTCATATCCAACAAATGGCGGCCGCCGCGGTGTGGAGGTAGTGTTGCCGGCCTACCACACCGAAGGTCCATGGTTCGAGCCCTGGTACAGGTAACATCAAAAGTGATTTGAAAAAAGTTTTTCAAAAACGGGGTCGCCCCTCGGCAGTGGTTTGGCAAACTCTCCGAGTGTATTTCTGCCATGACAGGCTTCTCAGCAAAAATTCGTCTCCTTTGTAGATGCCGTTCGGAGCCGGCAAAAAACTGTAGGTCCCATCAATCAATTTGTAGGGAAAATTCAAATCGGCACACCACAAATTGGAAGAGAAGCTTGGCGCAAAAAATCTCTTAGGAGGTTTATGATGATATACCTGTTGTATATCGCGCCATAAAAAGAAAGAAGATATCAAACAAATGATAAAAAATTCTGGTTGTCCATTTCCTGGTCTTTACTCGGATCTTATATCGGCCAATTAAACTTTCCATCAGATTGACACCAGCCATGTGTTTATTGTAGTCATGTACAATATGCGGGCAATCAATGTATTCGAATGATTTTTGACGTCGGTTCCATCTCCGAAACTTTTTCAAACTTGTAGCTGTGCTGTATTCATGTGGCTGTGTTCCTACCTAAGTTGAAGCGAAACGGACGCATCTGTTATCATTCCACAATACGGTCGATACATCGATTCCATAAGCTGATCCAACAAACTCTTTCGAATAGCCACGGCCGCGTTTATTTTGTCTCAAATCATTGTCGCTGGCTAGTTTACAATTTGGTATTCGATTAGCTCGTATGGTACCTAAGCTATGAATGCCTGTACTTTCTAAATATACCAATATTCCCAGCGATGTGCAAAAATTATCAAAACACAATATATGATTTGAAAAATCTGGTATTTTCTTTGAGAACCTTACAACAACATTTGACGAAGCGCTTAAATCTGGGACTCCATCCCCCATTTTATTATCGCCAGCACCGCTATATAGTTTGAACAGATAAGAAACCCCAGTTGTATCGCATAAAACAAATAGCTTGAATCCCCATTTATGGGGCTTGTTTGGCATGTATTGTCTAATGCTCGTTTTCGTCATTTTAGTTGCGCACATTTGTTCGTCAACGCATAGTCTTTGAGGCATTGGGATGGAGGCAAATTTGTTGTTAAAATGTACAATAAGTCCCCTAACGTTGTAAAGAGCATCATAAGCTTCGACAGTTTTTTCAGGGCGTTGAGCATTATCTGCAAAATGAATATATCGATTTATTTCCTCAAATCGATTTATAGGTATTGTTTTGCGCATAGCTTCAAAGCTATGACGGCCCCAATAAGACCGAACGCTGGGGTATTTATAAACTGACATAAAAGTTAATATACCAATACGAGTATATCGTCGAATATCATTAGCCGTGCACACGAAGGATGTGTCAATCTGCTTTTGCCTTGCGTATGGATTTGTTTCGTTTACAACGATAGAAAAAAACTTTCATCGGCAAAATAGCAGAAACACTTATATGCTGTAGTAAGACCCCTATAGTTAGACATATCTGGGCGTTTAAATTTAATTGCATCCTCGTGAACCTTAATGTTTTTCTTCTTCCACATTATTTTACCTAGATGTGCATCGTTGTTTTGCACCTGAGCAATATTTCCATTGAATTTACCAATATAATTCTCACCGCATATCTTACGTCTTTTGGGAGACGGTGGAGTGCTGCCGCTACATACGATTTCGCATGTGTCACTCCTGGTTGCAGTAGTAATACTCGAGGCCAGAGTTGAGTCTAAATCTGTAACGCTTATACCCAATTCGTTATTGCCTATATTTTGCTCCTCCTCACAGTTGATTCCATCCTCTTCTAGCTCTTCGTCTGTTGAGATATCCTCACTACTTCCATCGTGATCGTGAACATCGATAGCGTTCAGAAACTCCTCTATTTCTTCATCTGTCAAGCTAGAAAGGTTATTTGTTCTTTTTTCTCTCCCGCCATTCATACGTTTTACTCTAAAAATTTTCAAAATGCAAAAATACGTTAGCCAATGGCCTTCACCAGGTTACTGCATGATGGTGCCTTTAGGCACTAACACTTTCAACTATTACTAAAATCCAAACTGTAAACACTTGAATAACATTGCAAAAACACTAAATTACTTACCAGGATTTTTTTTGTCACGTTTCTTTTATAAATCTTCTTTCTTCTTTAAATGGTCATATAACCGCCTGGCAATTTTGACCGTCCAACATAGCTCGCCAGTCGTTTCTTCGTTGCGCCAATTGGCGCAATGGAAAATATTTAAGGAAATTCCACTTCAAAATTGTCACTTTTTACCTAACGAATTTTTGCATCCTCACTACTCGGGTTCATGCGGACAACTGCCAATTATTAGAAGGGGGTGATTTAAGTGAATGTTTTGAATATACAAAAATATGCAAATTCTACGTTTGAATAAAAAAAAAATTCCCAATAACCTAAAGTTTTACTGCAAAGTTAGAAATGCCTTGAGGCACTGTTATGCATTAGAGGGTTAATGTCACGTTTATCACGTATCAAATAGCAAGTGTAATTTCTTGGACCTAGTTTCTTTTTTATTACAGCAGGATACCATACTGCTTTATTTAGATTTTTATAGTCTCGAACAATAACGCTTTGACCTACAGAAAAGTTCACTTTGCGTTTGCCTTTGAAATTTTTAACTGCATTTATTTGCTTTAACTCAATAATATCCTTCGTAGTTGGTGGTTGCATAAGACTAAATCGAGATTTAAGTTCGCGATTAATCAAAAGTTTTGATGGAGATTCATTAGTGATTCGGTAATCAAATAAAAAACGTTGTAAAGCTATATCAAAATCAAGCATTTCATTTTGTTCTAGAGTAGCTATAAGAGATTTTTTTATGGTTTTCACAAAATTTTCTGCTTGTCCGTTAGTGGACGGATGACCTGGTGCAGTGCGACTTAGTTTGATTTCATTTGCTTTAACAGAAGTAAATTCGCTTCCGTTGTCACTCACCAGTACATCACACAACCCAAAACGGCTGAACACTTCTCGCAATTTATTTATTGTGAATGTACTAGTTATGACCTTAGATTTGAAAACTTCGGGCCACTTCGAAAAAGAATCAATGACTAAAAATAAGTAAAACCCGTGAACCGGACCAGCGAAATCCACGTAAATACGTTTCCAAGCTCAATAAGTCGGTTCCCATGGAATTAAAAAACTTTTCTCAGGACTAGCCTGGTGTTTTTGACATGGTTCGCCAGCCTTTATCATCTTTTCAATATCTTTATCAATATTTGGCCAATACACGTATGATGTAGCTAAAGATTTTGTTTTGACTATACCTAAGTGTGATTTGTGTAGTTCTTGACTCAACAGTCAGTTCAGATGCTTTCATTTTGAATGCATTAAATTCGATACCACTCAAATTAAAAACGGTACCATTTAAAATGGAGTTTGTGACCTTAGAAAGAATAGCATCACGACGTGTGTGTTTAGCTGTTTGCTAGAAAATTCAGCTGGAGCGGATTTGTTAAGTTCACATAATTGATGTATGTGCTTTCAGGCTTTGTATCCGGATTCTCAATTTGACCTATGCGTGATAAACTATCAGCACAATTTACCGAACCTTTTATATATTCAATGGTGTAATTGAAGCCCGTTAGTATCAACGCCCATCGTTGCATACGTGCAGCTGCCATTTTATTGGAATACCTTTGCGATCACCAAAAATGGATAGCAATGGGTCTATGATCAGTTTGTAGTGTTAAATGCATACCCAGTAAATACTGTTTCAATCTGATCACGAAGCATTAGCTGCTTCATTTTCTATAGTGCTATAATTTAATTCTGCATTATTTAACCCTCCGATGAGTGACAGTTCTGAACTTCACGGCCGTGTGAAAAGGTCCCTACGGACCTTTTTTTGTAAATCATGTTTTTTTCATGTAAAAATTTTGTTTTGATTTTTTTTTTTGTTTTTATTGTTTATAACTAAATTCTACATACAAAAATAATTTTTTCAATTTAAAAAATTTTTTTTTTTTGTTTGCTTGAATTTTCTTAAGACTATTATAAAAAAGTTTAAAAATTATTGTTGTTGAGCATGTACTTCTGGTCCCCCGCAGTGTTGCAGCGATGTAAAAGTGTGCTATGTTCTCCGCAAACAGCGTTGCCGCAGCCGCCCGTAGTCAGAACGGCAAAGGCGACATGACGGTCTACTTGACCTAGCCGCAAACGACGGTTCATTGCCTTCCATCGGTCTTGGTAATACCTGAAATGAAAAGAAAAATAAAAAACAAATAAATATATATTCTGTTCATGAATTTGAAGATGTTTTTCTTACCCTGACATCGAATGCTTCCATCGCATTGCATATCCTTGGATATGAGGTTATATGGTTGTTCAGGGCACGTTCTTCGATATTTGGTGTGGCCAATTGTTTCGTTAGCAGTAACAAGACCGACCGCCGTCTGTCACTCCTTTTTATAGGCTTTATTTCGTTGTAAATCGTAAAAGCAGCCAATGCAGCGACGTCCAGCATATTATAAAACATGGCCAACGGCCATCGCTGTGTTGCTCTTTTGCAGCTGTAAGTGCCTAGCATTTGTTCCATGGAATCAACGCCGCATTTGTTGGCATTGTAATCTAATATGGCATAGGGCTTCCGCTGCTCGGTTTGCTCGTCAACGCGGCAGGTGTAGTGCATTGTGGAGAGCACGTTCACCACTTAATTTTTTTTTCGGCACGTATGAGCATAACGCTATATCCCCTTCGTTGAACCCAAATAATGCACTATTGATGGTGCGCTTCGGGTTCTTCTTGAACTCCTGTGGAATGAATGTTTTGTTGTAGCGCACTGTACCAACATATGCGGTCTTCCTCCTCATCAAAATACGCGCCAAGTCAAGAGTGGTAAAGAAATTATCCGCGAATATAGTACGGCCAGCATCTAAATATTTTTCCACAAGATCCTGCACTACGTTCTGCTCTTGGTTTATCTCCCGTTGTTGGTTTGGCAGTTTTCCCGAATATATCATTCCCTTCACAGGATAATAACTCTGTGAGTCGCATAACCACCATACTTTCAAACCATACTTAGCCGGCTTTGCCGGAATATATTGTGTGAAGCGGGTGCGGCCTCTGTAAGGGAACAACTGCTCATCAACTGTTAGTGCTTCATGAGGAGTGTAAGCTGCTGCCAAGTTATGTTGCAACATTTGCCAAATATCGTCAATAGCCGCAGTTTTGCTGTTGATGACTCGCTGTTGTCGAGTATTTCCATTGTCGAATCGAATAAATTGTTTTATACACATGAAGCGATCGTACGACAACGCAGCTTTGTATATTTGGCAACGCGTCGCGCCCCATAATTCCATAGCTGGTTCATGGTTTGATCTTGTGAGTCCAGCTGGCTTCCACTCCTTTTTCTTCGTGGGATTCGCCAAATTCCCTGCCTTTACGATTTGGTTCACGTAGCACTAAGTGTATTATTTCCTCTGTCATGATTGAACGCATTATTGTATATGGGTCGTGTATATTTCCTGTTGGTCCTGGTTTCTTTCTTGTGAAGTCGACCACGTTATGATGTCGGGTGCGTGATGTTGGTGGTGCTTTTTTACTCCATTGGGTACCATCTTTACCAATATAGTAACTTTCATTCGTTTCCTGTCCATCATTTTCTTCCTCTTCATCATCGTCGTCATAAGTATCTTCATTTAGCTCGACGTATCCTTCAGTTTTGGGCATATGACTCTTCAGCAGGTTGGTATGTGCGATCTTCATTATCCTCAACTTCATGATTAGCAATTGCAGCAATATCAATTTCTTCATCCATAAAATCAGCAAATCTACTATCAACTGCACACCTTTCATCCGCAGTCATTTCCTGGTAACGTCTACTACGGCGTACAACCATTTCAGCAATGTCCAAATTACTTGCATCTGCCATATTTATATTTTTGTTCGTCTACCTGAACTCGAAGATATTTAGGGATTACTTCATCATCATTATAATTTTTTTATTGTTTCAACACATAATTTACTTGTTCTGAACACAAAGACCTGAACTCAAAGACATTAGGGATGATGATAAAAACAAAAAATTCTAAGAACTGGTTTATTGCTAGTAGTATAAAATTAGAATATTGTGCCTTTCCTTGAAAGCAATAAAGTTCATGTCTTCGAATTTTTCTTAGAAATTTTTCTTTTTATCATCATCCCTAATGTCTTTGAGTTCAGGTCTTTGTGTTCAGAACAAGTAAATTATGTGTTGAAACAATAAAAAAATTATAATGATGCCCAAAAACATGCATTTATTAGTGAAATTCTGTACAAGGTCCATACGGACCTATTCACACGTCCGCGTACTATTCTCACTAAAACCTCAATAACTCCTAAAGTAATGATCCGATCGGTTTGATTTTTTTCCAAAAGATGCGCCACAAAATACTCTTGGAACACAGAGTAACTTTGTGGGGGGTTGTAGTGGCCGATGTAGGAGTAATTTCAGTTTGAAAAGGCAAAAAGGTCCCTAGGGACCTTCTCACTCATAGAGACATAAGCGACTGGTTGCATTGTGCCGTCTTCGTACTTATTAGACAAAACTCCAGCGATGGCTGTGTTGCATGCGCCGGTGCAAGAACTATTGGCAGTTCCTGATTAAAATGAGCTAAAACTTTGTCAGAGCAAATCTCTGATTACATTATTCCAAATGCTTTTTGACAGCCAGAATTCCAATTGAATTCGACATCTTTTTTAAGTAGTTTGTACCAAAGTATATTAAACAAAATAGTAGTGAACTTGACAGCTCTCTCTTTTCTATAGGAATTCTTGCGTCAAATAAAAAAAATTATTAACCCATTATGTTAAAATTTTTTTATTTTTTTTAAGAGTGAGAAGAAATAACAAATTCAATATGAATACATACATATATACATTTGTTCCAAGACTTTGAATTTTATGTTAGCAAGAAATGTCGGGAAACTAATTGGAGAAGAAAATTTTGAAACGGCTATAACATAGTAAGCACAAGAGAATAGATTCGATATTTTCAGAAATGAAATAACACCGATTCGTTATCGATGAAGCCCTTGAATAAGATGAAATGTATGTTTATGTGCTTGACTACATTGCTGAATATATGATCAGGAAACTGGAGGAAGAAAATTCAGTTGGATAAACAAGGGAAAATATGTAACTGTTGGTAAGCCTAAGCATGCATTTTTAAATTAAATTAAATCTACAATAATGGTATTCACCGAATACAATGGCCAACAAATTTCCCACCATAAAAATTTTGTGCCCAAACTTGTAAAGCTTTTGAAAGCCATATGTATATTTATATTCGAAATCATTTATTAGAGGCGGGATACTTCTGAAAGACTTAAGCGAAAAATCTACAAAGGTAATTGTAGAAATAAAGTTTTTTCAGTCACTGATGCCCATAAAAAACTTTACGAGAAACCAAGTCCTTACCCACCAGTTTTTTCTACAAAGTGGGGATCTCCTTCCTGCGGTGTCACCGCCGGGAATCGACTAATATTCTATACTCGGCTTTGTCATAATGCAATAGTCCTTAAAGACGTAGATGCCAAAGTGGCACTTGGTGAGAAAAGTAACTCCATTTCATTTCTATGCTGGAGCTTTTTTTGGCTGGTAATGCTAGTTCCCAAATAGGATCTTTCCCAATATTAATCATTTTGCGGCTTCAGCAGATCCGATCTAATTTTTTAATAAAAAAATTGTAAGGGACCCATGATGGGACCCAAATATTGGGCTCGGGCCACAAAGTGTTAATACGCTTGTTTATATTTTTTTGAAGTAAGAATTCCTACAAAAACAAAATATTTCAGTTGTCAATTCTACCTTGTTGAATTTGCCTTGGTTTGTACAAAAGACACCTTATCTCTGCGAAATTTTGGATAAACTTTGAATGATAATTTACCATTCCAATGAATGCTAGAAGTTCTGAAATGTTTTGTGGTCTTGTTGCGTTGAGCACGTTTTTGATTTGGTCTTGGTTTCTACTTAGACCATCTTTTGTGATGTCAAATCCCAAGTAAGACAATTTTGTTTTGAAAAATTCACATTCATTGAAACCAGCCGATTGTAATTTGTTCAAAACTAATCGCAATGTCTTCAAATGCTCGGTAGGGTTGATACCCGTGTCATCTTGATAGACAAATACATTATTGATGGATCGCAACAGATTTTCTTTTACTTTTTGGAAAACGGCTGCCGCTGGTTTAACACCAAATGGCAGTCTGGTCATTTTAAAAATGCCTTTGTGAGTAATCCACGTACATAAGTTTTGTGCTTCTTCATCAAGAACCAATTCGCCATGCTATGGGTATGAGTCTTGCTTTGGAAATAACGGGTACTGCATCTTTCGAAATTGGTAAGGAAATGGTTGAAATATTGTATTTACCTAAACCACTTTCAAATACTTCAGCAAATTCTGCTTGAATACCAAATTGTATCAAAATTGAAATTGACCACAAAATGTCACTATTAGTGACTAGATACTGCTTACAGAATTCACCCATTAGGAACTTGAGATGAGACAGACTTACAGAGTACAGCTATTAAGCTCAAAACATTGGTTTTGTCAGCGTATCGCTATAGTCGTATCCTTAACGTAAGGTTACGGGAGAGATTGGGAAATACGATATAGCACTAATAATTGCTTGCATTGATTCTGTTAAGGTTCGTTGAATCAGCTGTTTTATAAGGTTACTGATAACTCACCAATAGCTTGGCTTTTAGCCGTATTTGCAATTCTATACCACCATAGTCCTACAATAGATCAACAATTGAATTTTGGTTTTCCGCTATATCCACAATCTATTGATTTTGTTGGCAAATTTTGCTAACGTTTTGGAAAATTTATTTTTTGTTTTCGATGCATTTTCATTTAGTGAGTTATTAGTTGCACAATTCATTAGCATTTTTCTACATTTTCCTACATTTCATGAAATTAAAACCTTTTTTACCTTAAGGCATCCATAACCTAGTCTAAATAATTTCTTTTTTAGATTTTTTAACTGTAGTCTATAGCAGGGTACTTTGTATAAATGATATTTCTGCTAGTAAGATTTGTAATTTTTTGTCTGTCAACACGATTTTGATGTCGTTGAAAATACTTTATTTCACCGCTTTTACTGTTTAAAGTTCTTGATAAACCCAAGAGAAATTGTAAAAATAATGTTGAATTTTTTAAAACAGTTTTTATATCTGTTTTTTTGTGTGATTTTTATACCTAGCAGTGCTACGCACACAAGGTATATTAACTTTAGTCGCGTAACGGTGGTATGTAAGGGCATAAACGGATCGAGATAGATATTGACTTATGTATATCAAAATAATTAGGACGAAAAGAGAAATTGATTAAGCCATGTCCGTCCGTCCGTCTGTTAACACAATAACTTGAGTAAATTTTGAGATATCTTAATGATATTTGGTATGCAGGTTCCTTGGCGCTATTTAAAAAGGTGAAATCGGATGATAGCCACACCCACTTTTTATATACTCGTATAGAATATATTCGAAAATACAAAAAAAAATGATTATAAGGATTAAATTTGGTGTGTACATTAATGTTAACACAGAAAATAAATTTTTCAAGAAATTTTTGCAAATGGGCGTGGCACCACCCACTTTTGATTAAGTTAAATTTAGAAATAATATTAATCATAATTCAAAAACCGTTCAAGATATCGAAACGAAATTTAGCACACATATTTATGTTAATACAAGGTATGTTCTGGAAAAAAATGGGCGAAATCGGCTAAGAGCCACGCCCGAATATACGAAAGATTTTGCAAAGGATCAGAGATGCATTTAATAGGCAATAACTTTGCGTCCAAAAGATTTATATCATTTATATTTCACTTTCAAAGTGTCCGTGAACGAACAAAGTCGAAAAGTATAAATAAATAAATATTTGGTGAAAATATTGAACATATAAAGGTAAATGTTTGTTGTAAATATGGGCGAAATCGGTCAACGGCCACGCCCAGTTTTTTAACATAGTTTTTTTTTGTAAAATGTAAAACGCGATATTTTTATAACCATGCAAGCTATATAAATAAGATCTTGCCCACATAATAAGCTTTTTAAGCTAAACTCGACCGCAAAAACATTTTGCGGATTTTGGGGAAGTAGGGGTGGCGCCGCCCACTTTAAGCATACAAATTTTGCTATTTTCAAAGGCGATTACTTGTAGTTTTAACTAGATATTTCAATAAAAATTGGTCAGCTGCTTTTCGATAGTATGTAGTATAGTCCTGCCAAAAATTAAGCAAATCGGATAACACACAAGTAAAATATTCGGGCAAGTTGTTAATACCCCACTGCAATAGGGAAGTTATGTACCTTTTTTGATTTTCATGCCTTTATTGAACATGAAATGTTTGTAAGTATGAGAAGAAGAAGAAATGGGCCCATCAATAAGTAAACTGAAATAATGAGGACAATGAGCTGAGTCGATTAAGCAATGTCCGTATCTCCGTCCGTCTGTCTATTTGAATGCAAATTTTTCAAACATAAAATGTGCATTTATTGGTATTTTGAAAAAATGTGGTTACCAGTTGTTGGCAGGGAAGCTACTTATATAAGAATTAATTAATGGCGGCCGCCGTGATGTGGCTGTGGTGTTGCCGCCCTACCACAGCGAAGGTCCCAGGTTCGAGTCCTGGGACAGGTAACATTAAAAGTTGTTTGAAAAAATTTTTCAAAATGGGGTCGCCCCTCAGCAGTGCTTTGGTAAACTCACAGAGTGTCTTTCTGCCATGGCTTCTCAGCAAAAATTAATTTCCTTTATAGATTTCGTTCGGAGTTGGAAAAAAGCTATAGGTCCCGCCAATTCGTAGGAAAAAACTCAAAACGACACACCACAAATTGGAAGGGAAGCTCGGCGCAAAAATCTCTTAGGAGGTTTATGATGATATACCTGTTGTATATCGCTGCATACATTAATATTTTTTTAAAATTAATTTACCCCTTATAACAGAAGTGTTTTTATTGAAAGCAATCAGCTGACTTTATAATACAAACTGAAAAGTATTAAAATAGACCTGCGTAAATTGGTATACCATAATAGATCACTACTAAGTACCTAATGTTCGGTTGCACCCGAACTTTGACTTCCTCGTGTTTTCTTTTATCCCAAGTCTTCACAGCTTCCTACGCAGGCGAATGTGCGATGATGACAACGGCGCAGGATCTTTATATTGCCGCGCTGTGGTCCTAAATAATTGATATCTTCCGATTTTTTCCGCTGCCGACTATCAACCAATCTAAAATCTTGGATATGTCATTTGATAAAATAGTTCGAAAAGAAAAGTTTGAAATTTAGAAAAAAATTTTAGCCTCATACCTTTTTTTTTAAATAAAAGAAAATGTATACAATCCCCTCCGGAAAAATTTCCTGGCTACAGCTCTGACTACAAACAATACTTTACAAAAGTGTAAAGCAATTTTCACCTACAATTTTTCAAAACATTAAGCTCGTCTCTTAAGTGTACTCTAAAAAGGTGTTTAACTACTTAACAAACTATTGCCTTTGCCTACAAAAAAAAAACTGGCACAACTTCCAACGTAAGTCGATGAAGTACGCATTTGGCATCCTCTTTGTTCTTGCATAACTTTACAATACTTAAACTTAGTACTTTAATTCTTTATTCTCCAAGAATATCGCACACATATTTTCTTCCTTTTATAGCGCCTGTTAAGTCCCTAAATGAGCAAAGTTTTCTAAAGAAATCCATTTCAGATTTATGTATCCACTTTTTATTCTAAAGAGAAGAAATAATCGCTTTCAAAAAGCCACTCGAACGGGCATATAAATAATTGTGTGGGGGTTCCATGTAAAAAAAAAATGTTGGAAAGAGGAAAATAAAACAAACAGCGATAGAAACATTAGCTCTAAGCTACAATGAAGGCATGCACAGAGAAAAGAAAAAAATACAAATACAGCCCGGTGCGTGTGAGGCTGATTCTTGTTCAAATATTTGCGACTGTTTAGCATTTATAGGGTCAGTCAGGTATTTGTGGCTCAAAACGGTTTTAAAATATTTTGATATCAATCGAAAAAACTTAACGGGGAGTTTCAGAACGAGTTAAAAGAAGAGAGCGAACTGGAATAGGTAAGGCTTTCTCGATATTCCTTATGATTAAGTCAAAACTATTAAGAATACTGCGATGGCTGTTGTCTGGACATATTTTTGAAACCATTTTTTAACCAGTATACGAGGTGTGTTCAAAAAGTATCGCGAATTTTGTTTTTTCAAAAATTATTTATTTATTCATGAATATCTATTTTGTCCCCTTCAAAGTAATCCCCATGAGATATTATACACTTGTGCCAACGGTTTTTCCAATCTTCGAAGCACTTCAAAAAATCATTTTTTTGTATCTTGTTCAGCTCCTCCTTCGATGCCGTCTTTATCTCGTCAAGAGAAACGTACCGTCGTCCTTTCATGGGCCTCTTCAGTTTAGGGAACAAGAAAAAGTCACAGGGGGCCAGATCTGGGGAATACGGTGGCTGCGGCATCATTAGTGTGTTGTTTTTGGCCAAAAAGTCGCGCACAAGCAACGATGCGTGAGCAGGGGCGTTATCGTGGTGCAAAAGCCAATTTTTGTTCTTCCACAAATCCGGGCGTTTCTGGCGGATTGCTTCGCGCAAATTGCGCATAACTTGCAGGTAATATTCTTTATTGACCGTTCTTTCCTGTGGCAAGAACTCATGATGCACCACGCCCCTGCAATCGAAGAAAACTGTCAGCAAAACTTTCACATTCGACCGAACTTGGCGCGCTTTTTTCGGTCTTTGGTTTTCACGTCATAACCATAAACCCACGATTCGTCACCAGTTATGACCCTCCGGAGCAAATTTGGGTCGTCGCGGACAGAGTTTAACATCTCATTAGCAATGTTCATGCGATGCTGTTTTTGGTCACAATTGAGCAATTTTGGTAAAAAAATAGGGAAAAATCGAAGACGATCCAAAACACGTGCAAGCAAAGCAGCTGTCAACAATTAACTGAACATTCAAAATGGCCGAGCTTGTCGGCATAAGTGAGAGACATGAGTACCAACATAACGCCACAAAATATTCGAAATTCGAATATACGTAACCAGCGAAAATTCAAAATCCGCGATACTTTTTGAACACACCTCGTACTCGTTTATGCGCTAGTATTTCCTCCGATATCTAAAGGTTAAAGTAATGTATTTCGCTTCCAATTATGTTAGGCATTTAGTAACGCCCTCCTTAAGTTTTTGGACGATGCGAGTCTCGGCTACCGGGCCAATAATGCCGTTTTCGTAATCAAGACTTCCTATAGTTTTGCTTAAAGGTATTATTTAGTCGTAACTTGCAATGAAAGTGTAACTGTGTTTTGTAGTTTTGAGAATTCACCCATCTCTTGAACCAAGGTCTCTGTTGTCCCACTACTAAGACTATTTATTTACAAATATAAGTAGCAATGTTCTGACAGCCTAAGTATATGTACACGGCTAAAAATTTGAGCTTAAATTTTAAACCATTCGTTGGTTTAAGGCAGTTTCTAGACTTTTTCGTAATAAATTCCAAACCTTTTAATTCCTACACCAATTTTCAATTTCTTGCGGTCTAGTCAAGGCGAATTTATACCAGGTTACATCACGGCGAATTTGTTGCTGTATACACAAATATATTTCATGTGTTTTGTTTTTCCTTTGGCAGCTTCTCGTGTCAGATTGCATAGAATCTTTTTATTTTGACAAAAGAAGCCACTGCTCATATGTTCTTCTGAGATCACCTCTCAAATCCTGCCAACTCATACAAATGTGTTTTATGTTTTTTAATTGTTAAGACATTTCTGGTTTAAAATTTAAACTCTTTTCTTCACGCTCATTTTCTCGAAAACTGGCACAATTTAAATTCGAAACCAAATTTGGTTTGGACATACATGTAGCCCGAAAAGTTTTGAATTTAGGCTAAAATTTTCAGCCGTGTATGTTTTGGATCAGTAGATAAACCAGATTAGGTTAGTTTAAGTCAGGTAATAATGGCAACCCTCTGCATAGCAGAAAGGTCGCCTGGCAAGTTGTGATACCTGTAATATAAGGAAGATCACCACTCCTTAAGGTATGCAAAAAGCTAGACAATTTCTTCTTCTAATGTAGTGCAGATTGTGCATGATTTCAGAGCCCAGTTTGACAAGTTCCATGAAATACTTGTTCAGATATTCCATCTGCAACGAAGTGTGCTACATAACCTCCATCGTTTTGGAACAGCTGCGACAGAGATCAATCGCTGGCCTTACCATGTATATGCACCAGAAAGTGCCCCATGAAAACTCCAATCAGTGGACCTACGATTTAGATTAATCAGGGACCTGATTCGATTTTCATTGATTCCGGGAACACCTCAGCCTCTTTAGTAAATAACCTTGCGTGTTGGTTTCCAACTCAATTCTTTGGCACAGGGTGACACTGCCCTGATCCCTTAGCAGTAGGATGCACGCACTGGAATAACGGTATTGCACCCGACTCCGGGCTGTTTCTGTATAACCCTGTCTAATCAGCATAATCAGCAAAATTTTATACAAAATCGCGCGGTGTTAGGAAAATGTTTTGAAGCCTTAAGAACTCCACTATCATGTCGGCGTTATAAGTTGGATGGTTGTAACTATCCCGATAAAAAATGGTTGACCACTGGGACTCGACACGCTTGGTATGCGTGCCATCCGGCGCAACGAAGGGGTTATCTGCATCACTATGATTTAGCTTGAGGTGCTCATACGCAGGATCCCACATGCAGTCATATGCCCTCCAACAATCCGTACGAATAGTGGTACCCTACAGTATCCTTCCTAAAATACAATTAAACTGAAAAAAAATAATTATCTTTCCTCAAAGAATATATTGTCTTTGTTGTATTTTCCTTTCCCGAGTTTGCTTTCATCAATCTGTAGAATTTTGCCGGGACCGCCGATCCTTCTCCTAGAATCCTGTTGCTCTATTTGGTGTGCAACCACTACCTCTAGACAATAATTGAGCTAGTCGGTTATGGTGGTTGTTTACAAATCAAGTGACTTTTGCCGTTAATATCCCAGTTTTATTTTGAACAACCCCAAGACGCTGTTTTCCTTGTCAGTTAACGTCATGGCACCCAAGCGCGACGTTAGCATGAGACCTTTCTCTTCGGCGAACATGATGCACTTTTCTGGGATGCCGAAAGTTTTTATGACTTTTGCCAGGTTCCACATGGACTCAACCTCTTCCGAGGTCAGCACTATTGTGTTGAAGTTTGAATCTACATAATAACAAATAAAAAAATTCTTAAAATAGCATTACATACCTACAATATTAAATAAGAACATAACCTATTCTACCACCAACGTTGCCGAACGCTAAAGGCAACACCTTAGAATCTGTAATTCAAAGTATTTTAAACATAAGGTAGAATAAAAATAAATTTGTAGAACTTATCAACTACGAATAGTATTCATCTTGATTGTTTTAAATTATTAAATTTGTTAAACTTTAATAAAACACTTTATAACCTCGCAAAAGCGAATAAGAAAGAATATTTGAGGAAAGAATATATAATAAAGAAATGAAAAAGTCCCGTAAAATTAAAACTTAGGATCTATAGAGGGGCTCTAATTAGGCCATATCAACCAAATAAAGTAAGAGTGAACACATAGTAAAATTCATTCCGACGAGGTATAAAACAATTGCGTTCATAAATTTGTATGGAGGAAAATACAGAAGTCTCAAATGTGTCACAAACTTAAGATTAACATACTAACATTTAATAGGCTACAAAACTGCATACTCCAAAAATTCTAAAAATTCTGTGAAAAAAATATAAAATTTTGGTAAAATTTCTTTGCATTTTTGCCAATTTTGTGACATTTTTAAAACAAAATTTATAGTTCTTGTATTAGATCTGGACACTTGTTTTTAAAAATTTACACGAAAGCTGAAGCGTAAGCAGCAAAAAATATGTAAATATGGAAAGCATCAACAAATTTTGTGATACGCCATTTACACATCCGATGCGTTCCGAGAACGCGCCTAAATGTATGCAGCGGATTTTACGATTGCGTGTCATCGATTTTTTAGTTTAAAAACATTTGACTTTATACTTATGGGCATTTTCGCAGGAGAGAACAAAAAAATTCTAAAATTTTTTTGGCTTGGTTTTATTTATATTATACACAGAGATTATAACAAAACCATCCAATTTCCATAGCATTGTGTAATATTGGTCAAATTAAGAGCCTAACTATAGTAAATACCGCTTAAAAATAGTCAACACATTAAAAAAAAAAGTTGATTTGTTACCTTTTTTGAAAGGACACAAATGTCATGGTATTTAGCTCTTAGCAACCCACAAAACATAGTAATCACTGCTGGTATCTCGATAAAAAATTTGACGAAGTTTCATCAACAGCCTACTTATAGTACCGAATATATTAATAAATATATAAAGTTATTTTCAGTATGTAACGCGAGTAACGGAAATGCATGGTCTTCCTTTTAAAATCGAAGATCTTAATGAGAATTATATAAAAATGCATATGATCTATTAGACGGGTCAGCCTTGCCGTCTGATTGTTTTGTTTTTAGTCCAGCTAATTAGGTTACATTTTTATTTGCGATTTTTGAGTGTAACGCGAGTAACAATTTTTAAACAAGTGCTCTAAAATAAAAGTATAATAACCACTTTTCATTAATACTTCCCTAATTTGATAGTTATAACGCGTTTATAGCGCTTAACTTGTGCCAAAGAGCTGAAAACCACTTTGTGGTCAGTATTTAAAATAACCATATTTTTACAAATTGTATGTTCAAACATAATTTGTACAGATGGAGATCGATGGCTGGAAGTCAAAATTAACCAATCCAAATTTCTGCGGGTTTTCAATGGCTGATAAAAATGGGGTTATTTCCTAAATAGTGTAAAACAGTGAAATATATTTAATGTTATTTATTGTAAAAATATGATAAATTCGTATAATTTAAAGTAATAAAGGCATTAATAAAAAAAAAAGGCGTAGGTGTTTTATTTATTTCAGTAGCCCCTACTTAGTGTTCACTTATGACAGCTCAAAGAGAATTTGTTCATTATTCTTTTAATAGTATCTATATATAAAGTTTCGCTGGTACTCGTGTTGATTCGCATACAATTAGTAAGCATGACTACCTTAAATATAGACATAAAGTATTAAATATAATAAATAGCGAAAAATACATATTTAGAACAGTTTAAATTGTATATTATAAAAACTAACAACAAATGTGTGCCCAAGGCAGAATAGGAGGTAGTTTTATTCAACCCATCACCTCAGTATCGACCTTAGAAAGTTTAACTTTTTTATAATTCGAAAGTAACGCGAGCTACTATTTTCTTGTAACGCGAGTGACGGTTGTTTTGTTTAAATATATTTGAAAATAATTAAAGTAGGCTTTAAAATTTTTTTCCATGTCATACTTACATCAATTCTTCATAAAGTGCCATTATCAAAAATTAGTTCAGGAAATCCACTTCACAAAAGTTTAAGATTGGAAAAATGCTCTAAAAACGCTGAGCTAAAAATTGTAACGCGAGTTACCGATAGTTTTTCTTAATTTTTTCTTTTAATTACTCATTTTATTTAAAAAAAAATTGGAATTTTTAATAAAGCTCCTCTAGCTAGATATAACGGTATTGCCATATCCTTTGCACATGTTAAATCTAAACCATGAAGTGACTTAAACTAGTAAAATATTGCTTCTGATGTAACGCGAGTTACGATGGAAATGCCCTTATGCAAAGCAACTGACGTTTAGGAAGTCAGCATATTCTCGAAAAGGGCACCCGACTATTATACTTATGGTGGTTTGATCCAAAATCGTAAAAACTACTCAACAAGCCCTGAAAAGGATTTTTTTTTCATTCCAATACAAAAGAAAGTGCACTTAATAGTCTTTCGAGAGTACAGCCAACACCTTTCAAAAACATTTCCATTGCAAGTACCCTATTTAGTCAATAGTATTTTTAAAAATTCAGTGGGCACTCAAAATTTTGAATAAAAATTTTTATTATAGAGTTTTGTTTTATGCAATACAAAATCTACCCTCATATTAAAAAAATTTTTTTCAACCCAATCTTAAGATCCTAATCAAAAGGTTGTTCTGACTTTTGAATTTTCTAACACACCCTGTACAGTGTACACTTAGTAATACTTTCTCATGTACAAAGTGTATGGAAAAGCTTCAACTTTCTACTTACTTGTTAACGGTTTTTCGTCAATTTATTTGTTTCTTATTTAAAGATTTTGTTTTGCTATTCTACACTCCGCTCCCTTTTTTGTACCCTAACCCATGGTATTACAGCTAAATCACTGCTAAATCTCTGCTTTTATTTTATTTTTAAATGTAAGCTGATAAAAACAATCGAACACAAACAGTCAAATCGGTGGGTTTTGTTGTTTTAGACGGGGGTGGGGGAAAAGGAAATGCCAAATAGCAGGCATTACAAAGAAAGCAAGTGTAGTCGGCACATTGTGAGAGGATTTACACTTTGTAAATATATTTGTATGTACGCGTGTGGGGTGTTCATATATGCACATACGCGATTTATAGGGATAAGTATAGGGCGTGGGGTATAGCTTCATTTTATGATACTTTGAAACAAATAAAGTCATTTACTCAAAGGCATTTATTTGAAATGTTTTTAGGATTTGACGATGTAGTGATATGCATTGGCGGGGAGATTATTTCGTAGGCAGCTTGAGCCAATTTTCGTGCAGGTTGTTAAATTTATAAATGTAAAGAGAAATATTTTCTCACATAGTTCTTAAATATCTCTAGATTGAATGTTGTTATATATAATAAAGTCTAAGTTCGGGTGGAACCGAACATTATATACCTAGTAGTGATCTATTATGTCATCCCAATTTGCGTTCGTATTTGCGTTCAAACAGACAGACGGAGAGACAGATAGACGTATCATGAGACGGGCACGCCGACATCGACTCAGCTCATCCTCCTGATCATTTCAGTATACGTACAAAAATTTCATGTTAATGAAAGGTATGAAAATCAAAACAGATATACAACTTCGCTTTTGAAGTGGGGTATTAACTACTAGCCCGGATATTTTACTTTTCATCCTGAACGTTTTGATATACATTAATAAATATATATCTCGATTCGTTTATGCCGAATAAAGTAATATAAAGGGTGTTTTTTTTAGGGGTACAGAACTTCGAATTGAAATAAAACACAAGAAAATCGTTTTAAGGTCCATCAATTTGGCTTTATTGGAAGGATAATTTTATGCCATTAATGTTTAAATATGATTTCGGGCATGTGGCCGCCGCGGCTGGCTCGAATAAAGCCAATTCTACAGGTCCAATTTTCAACCACTTTTTCGAGCATATGGGGCCGTATGTCGGCAATAACGCCACGAATGTTGGCTTCCAATTCCCCTAACGTTTCTGGTTTGTTGGTGTAGACGAGCGACTTCACATATCCCCAAAGAAAATAATCCAATGGTGTCAAATCACACGACCTTGGTGGCCAATTGACAGGTCCATTCCGCGAAATTATGCGCTCATCGAATGTTTCCTTCAATAAATCGATTGTGACGTGCGCTGTGTGGCATGTAGCGCCGTCTTGTTGGAACCACAACTCATCCACATTCATGCCATCCAATTCGGGAACAAAATAGTCGGTTATCATGGCTCTATACCGGTCTCCATTAACGGTAGCTGCCTCTCCAGCATTATTGCGGAAGAAGTATGGCCCAATGACTCCACCAGCCCATAGAGCACACCAAACAGTCAGTTTTTGTGGATGTAATGGCGTTTCAAGGGTCTCATGTGGATTCTCTTCACTCCAAATGCGGCAATTTTGCTTGTTGACGTAGCCATTCAACCAAAAATGAGCCTCATCACTGAACAAAATTTTGCGATGAAAATCAGCATCGAAATCAATCTCATTTTCGGCCCATACACCAAAATCACGACGCATTGCATGGTCTCGCGGCTTTAATTCTTGCACAAGCTGGATCTTGTAAGGTCGCAAGCCAAGATCTTTGCGCAAAATCTTCCATAAAGTTGATGGACAAAGCTCCAATTGCTGTGCACGGTGGCGAATCGATTCATTCGGGTCCTCTTCAACACTTTGCTCTACAGCGGCAATTGTTTCTTCGGTGCGCACTGTTCGACGTCTCTGCGGATGCGTATTATCACATAGAGTAAACGTAGTGCGAAAACGATCCATGGTTAACCGAATTGATTGCTCTGATGGACGATTATGTCGACCATAAAATGGACGGAGCTCACGGTAAACTTCGCGAACTGAACCATTATTTTCGAAATAAATTTGCACGATTTGCAAGCGTTGTTCTTTTGTCAACCTGTTCATGATGAAATGGCAAACCAAACTGAACATAAATGACATTAGAGTTGCCAGATTTGACCACAAAATGCCAGTTTTATCTCTATTCGAAAAACAAACCTGTAAAAAAACACCCTGTACCTTGTGTGCGTAACAAAAATAGATATAAAAAATGTTGTCTTTCATAGTCGCCAAAGAACTCAACCGATCTTTATGAAACTTTCACAATATATACTTGGGTTCATTGGGTACAGCATAGACAGTATATAGTTTTGGAAACGTAGGCGGAGCCACGCCCCCAGGCTATATAAAGTTTTAATTCGTCATAACTCCGAACTTTTTTGGTCTAAATTAATGAAATTTGGATATATTTTTCAAAAACGGGCGGTCCACGCCCACATATTTTTTGTTTTGCTCTTGAGCTTTCACGATAGGTTCAGGAGTTCGCTTGGCACGACACAGTCTGTATATAGCTTTTGGAAAAGCCCCCAGGTTATATAAAGCTGCAGTTCGGTATAGTTAGGAGTTTCGTTGGTTGAAGTTAATGACATTTTATATATACGAGTAGATGTGTTCTATGTATTAAAACGTCAAAACAACGTTTACCGGGTTTTGCTAGTATATTATAAAATGGAGTAAGCAAACTACGCATTTCAGCATTCTTTTGTAAACCTGAGAGACTAGTTTGCATTCAAATAGAAAGACGGACAGACAGACAGACGGACGGAGAGATGGGCATGGCTAAATCGACTCCGCTCATCGTGCTGATCATTTTAGTGAACTATTCTCTTCGTGTTCTCATACTCACATACATTTAATGTTTATGAAAGGTATGAAAATCAAAAAAGATATATAACTTCGCTATGGCAGTGGGCTATGAACTACGTGCCCAAATATTTTGCTTGTGTGTTTTCCGATTTGGCTAGTTTCTCGCAGGAGTATAAAACATACTACTGGGAAGCAGCTGACTAGTTTTCATTGAAATATCAAGACTGAATTATAAGCGATTGCCTTTGAAAATAGCAGAAATTGTATGCTGAAAATTGGGCGGCGCCACGCCTACTTCTTCAAAATTGCTCAAATTCTTTGCGGCCGAGTTTTTCTTAAAAAGCTTATTATATGTGCAAAATCTGATTGATCTAACTTGCTTAGTTGTAGAAATATCGCTTTTTAAATTTTAGAAAAAAATTTTTCAGAACTATGTTTAAAAATTGGGCGTGGACATTAACCGATTTCGCCCATTTTAACAACAACAGTTACCTTTATATATAGAACATTATCACCGAATTTCGTTTCAACAAATCAATTTTTGGCGAAGTTATGGCATAAAAAGTTTTGTGGAATAGTCCACTATATTTAATATATTTACGATCCTCTTCAAAATCTTTCATATAAAAGTGGGCGTAGACCTTAACCGACCCACCCTTTTCCTGGAACATTCCTTGCATACCTATATTGAACGGTTTTTGATTTATGATTAATATTATTTCTAAATTTAACTTAATCAAAAGTGGGTGGGGGGTGGGTGCCACGCCCATTTTAAAAATTTTTTTGAAAAATATATTTTATGCCTCAATCTCAATGCAGGCACCTAGTTTTATCCTTATAGGTGTTTTCGAAAATATTCTATGTATAAAAAGTAGGCGTGGCTATCATCCGATTTCTCCCAGTTTAAATAGCACTCGGAAATGAGTGCCAAGGAACCTGCATTACAAATTTTATTAAGATATCTCAAAATTTACTAAAGTTATTGTGTCCACAGACGGACGGCCGGACGGACGGGCATGGCTTAATCAATTTCTCTTTTCGTCCTGAACATTTTGATATGTATAAGTCAATATCTATTTCGATCCGTTTATGCCGTTGCGTATTGCCGTTAGGCGACTAAAGTTAATATACATTGTGTGCGTAGCACTACTAGGTAAAAGAAGAATTAAGGGTCAAGATAACAGGGCATGCATTCGCTGAACTTTTCATTAAATCTGCGCTGTCACCATTGAGTAGAGGTACATACAAATTTTCCTCGAATACCCCCAGAACCCAATCATCACATGTTGTCAATGTCAAAGTTTCTGCACCATATTGGTTTAGACTGAATAGGTAAGAGTTTAATCTATTACAGTATCTACAAAAAAAGTTGAGCCAGCATAACTCTTGTCTCCCTGGGCAGTTCGCGTTCCTCTTCGGCAACAGATACAGCTTGTGCCTGACTAACGGAATTCACTGGGAAAAAGAAGTTTACCGAGTTTGTGTGTATGTTGTTGAGGACCGTCGATGCACATTTGAATCAAACGCATGCATGTGGTGCCGGATTTCATCATAGTGCTTACGGAGATGTTTCCCTATTTTCCTGGGAGGCAGATTTTCTTCAAGCAAGAGCCTGTTCGGTTGTTGCGCTTTCTAACAGTTGAGCAAGAATTACCTGGTTAGCATTTCACTATGCTCTTTAACAACGGAAATTGCGTCAGTACTGAAATTTCCTAAAGTTGCAGTCCGATAGCGCTGGCTACCAAATTGGTCAATTGCCTTATACCTATACCTTTTTTATATTTTCCTAAAATACTGCCAGCCAGTGACTTGAGAACTATGTTGCGGCTTTGTACTTTGTTGTTGAGCATGTTATTACACTTAACCACTAATATTTTGGTGTGTGAGACAGTCGGAAGCTTAATGCCGTCTAAGTAGATATCTAATTCTATGCGCCTACCACGTGGTAAATAAGGTGGTCGGGGATCTAGTCGGTGACAGTTCAGATTTGAAAATACAAAATAAAGAATTGGCGCTATATATACCTCCTGCAGAGATTAAGGCCGAGCTTCTCTACCAATTTGTGGTGTGATGGTTCTAACTGTATCTACAAATTGGCGGGACTTACAGTTTTTTGCCGACTCCGAACGGCATCTGCAAAGAGATGCATTTATGCTGAGAAGCCTTCCGCGGCAGAAATACACCTGAGAGTTTGCCAAACCACTACCGAGGGGCGACCCCGTTTTGAAAAAACTATTCCAAACCACTTTTGATGTTACCTGTACCAGGCCTCGAACCTTGGACCTTCGGTGTGGTAGGCGAGCAACACTACCGCCACACCACGGCGGCGGCCCAGCGAAAAAACCTGACAAGGACGGAAGGTACACGGCTAAAAATTTTAGACTAAATTTAAAGCTTTTTTGGGCTACATATATGTCCAAACCAAATTTGGGTTAAAATTTAAATAACGCCAGTTTTCGAGAAAATGAACGTACAGAAAATATTTTATATTTTAAAACAGAAATGTTTAACAATTAAAAAAACATAAAAGCATTTGTATCAGTGGGCAGGATTCGAACCGACGCTCCTCGCATCAGAGTCGTCTGCTCTACCCACTGAGCTACGGCGCACACAAAACTGTAATAAGAAAAATTCTATGAATTGAAAAAACTTTCAGAAATAAAAGAAATAATTTTAGACGTCATTATCAGTTCAGTTTTAAATCTAAACCACAAGAAATTTAAAACTGGTGTAGGTAATTGAAAGGTTTGTAATTTATTAAAAAAAGTTGAAAAAATTGCCTAAACCGACGAATGGTTTAAATTTAAGCTCACGTTTTAAGCCGTGTAAAAATAAACTCATCAGCTGAGTCAAACTTGTTGATTGGTATAAGACTTAATCTAAACAAATGAAAATTCATAAATAGTTATGGTAATTGTTGTTGAAGCAGTGCTCAATTTTTTTTTATATTTTTTTTTTTTTTCATAAATGTTACCAGAAAATCACTTTAGTTTCATAATTATATGACTGATTTCCATCAGCTTGAGCAAGTCACCAACATTGACCTCGGTGCTACAATGAACGGTAAACTTCACTTTAGGTTCTATACCGACGTGACAGGAGTTAAGAGGATCCCCTTTACGGTTCAGTAAGCCCTATATTTTAATATCTCATAAGCCTCATGATCAGCTGATTTATTGTGACAAACTTAAATCGGTCCAATAAAAATTTTGATTTTTGCATTGAGTTGTTTACCAAGGAATCCTACAGAGAATGTGCAAGCTAGAAATCTTTCCTCACTTGAGGGTGCGTTGCTCATGGTCGTATTAATAAGAGTGACGGTGACTAAAGGCATTTTCAAAGCATTTTCACTTGCCTTTCTGGAGCATATGCACGTCGAGTTTTGAAACTTAAATTTTTGTTAACTTAAATTCGAACTAGAAAAAATAAATGTTGCTCGCTGGGGCGTCCTTTTCAACTATCCACAAAGCGCGGTCACTCTCAGAACTAGCTGGTCAGCAAGCCCCACAAGTGTATTTCTGCCTTTAAAAACCAGCAAAAATGTATCTGACTTACAAGACTACATAGGGAGCACGATTACAGCTGGATGGCCCACCAACTCATAAACAAATTTAAGTAGCTGGTGGTTTGCGCCATATTATTACTGTAACGAGTATAAGATGTCCCAAATTCAAAACCGCCCTTGAACTAGCCTAGATTTTCCACACCCCTACATATGTATCTACATACCCACTATTCTCGTCTAACGCATTGTACTGCCTTCAAACAAATTGTTTTTGCGTGTCTAACGCTCATTATATTTTAATTAATTGTGCCCCAATTAATTAATTGTAGGCCATTCATATTTTTGTGGTAATTTTTTGGCCAAAACGTGTGTGGTTGGTGCGGTATGGGATACTTTCCGTTTTTGCATGCAAACTGCTTTGTATACACGGCTAAAACTTGAGCCTAAATTTACAACTTTTTTGGGCTACATATATGTCAAACCCAAATTCGGTTTAGAATTTAAATCGCGCCAGTTTTCGAGAAAATGAGCATGAAGAAAAGAGTTTAAAAGTTAAACCAGAAATGTCTTAACAATTAAAAAACATAAAAAACATTTGTATCAGTTGGTAGGATTCGAACAGACGCTCCCTGTATCAGAGTCGTCTGCTCTATCCACAGAGCTACGGCGCACACAAAACTGTTAAGAGAAAAATTAATTTACTCGAAAACACCTTCAGAAAAATTAAAAAAAATTTAAAAAGTTTGAGACGTTTTTTCAGTTTAGTTCTAAATCCAATTTGCAATAAATTTATAATTGGTGTTTGTTTTGGTGAAAGGTTTGGAGTTTATTACAAAAAAGTTTAAAAAATTGCTTAAATCGACCAATGGCTTAAAATTTAAGCTCAAATTTTTAGCCGTGTACCTTTTTGGTTACGTCCACATTAAATACCATACTTGGGTGCTCACTGTAAATAAACAAGTAAAACTCAACGGGCTATTAAACGCTTTGTTGTTGTTGTTATATATATACAGTTGTAATTTCAGTAATAATTTTCATTTAAAATATAGCGAATGCAAGTTAGAATTTGGGGCTTCCCCTGAATTTTTAGAATTTTTTTTTGTCGGGTATTTTTTTTTATACAAAATTAACTTTTGTTCATGCGTTATGTCACTCAACACCCTTGATAAAAAAAAAAGCCTGAAAATTAAGGAAATTCTTGAGCGAGTTCTAACTTGCACAATGTTATACTAAAATTGATTGGTCTACAAAATTGCGTTCTCAAATTTTTTTTAGAAATTTAAAGATTTTGATGACCGTTTTTTAAAGTTTCATGAACTTTGTGTTAACTTCGAAATTTCTTTTTATGTGGTTTCTATTAAGGAATTCGCTATCTTTTAAATGAAAGTTATTAAAATTACCGCTGCTTCTTATTTCGTCGAATGTTATCCATATTAATTTCACTACTATTATATTCAACACAGCTGTATAAGTAAAAGCTTCACCTACTGAGTTTTTATTGATATTTCCTTATCAGCCGCATAGTCATGCATAATTTTTCTTTTTCATTTTATCTTATCGCAGTGAATTATTTTATTTGTAAATTTAATATTTATTAGCGAACTTTAAGTGGCACACTCCAGGGTAGAAGAGAATTATTACAGAATTTATTTATTAATTAAAATGATTTAAAAGCCATTCTAAATGTTAATTTATTGCTTAAAGAAATTTTTTGGCACTTTTATATGGATACACCACCGTTAAATAAGTTTCATTATATCTTTATTAGCCTATTTGTATTTTATTTTTAACTTTTCCTATTTCCCTCATTAACATTTTATTGCTTATATCTCGTTGTTCGAACAAGTGCGCCTATGCGTATGAGCAACTAAATTGGGCAATTATTCGTATTCGTAAAGTTATCGAGAATTTCTATTTTCATTAACAGTTAAAAGTTGCTCTTCCTCATCACGTTTCTATTTAATTATTCTTCACATACGTGCCTCATATTTAAGCAAAAGAAGAAAACCATTATTTACACACAACAAACACAAACTAATTTAAGTTCAATAGACTACAAAACGAGTATTAGGGGGAGTCCAAGCGTGCCTATGAAAGTCAGCAAGGAATTTCCGTTCAATTTAAACTGGCAAACAAAGTGCAAATACCTATTTACGGTTTACAAAATATCTTAAATTTCAATTATCGTTATCGTATGGTAAATCGATTCTACCGGAGAACTTAATTCTTGAACACTCCAAGGGACCTCTTATTTGATTTGGTTCATGATGCGAATTGCAAGAGTAAAATTCCATTTTGCTCGATTTCAATAGAAAAAAATGTAAGTGCGCAACCAAAAAGATGGAGGATATTCGCAGGTGAAAAATGTGGTAAATTTGGCTTAGGGCCTGGCTGAATTTTCTCTATTAAAATCAGGGGTCTGCCAAGATAAGAATACGTAGGCCCTAGCCAGTTTGTTAAGGCTTTTTAAGCCAGGGCCTTGGTAGTAGTATCTATTTAGTCAGTGCCTTGTTTAACCAAGGCAATGTAAACTTGAAAAAAAAAACATGTAAGGAAAGGGCTGTCTTCGACTGTGCCGAAGACTTTATACCTTTCATGAATACGCATCACGGCTTTAAGTGTCCGATCCTTACTCACAATTAGTACAAACACTGCAAAACTATTAATTTAAAGATACATAGCCCAAGCCCCCATTTATAGGAACAATCAATTGTATTGGAGCTATATGTTATGTAGCGCCGATCTGGCTGATTTGCACTACACACATTACATACATATATAATAAGTACCAAACCTGCAATATTTTACGTTCCTAGCTTTTTAATTGCAAAATGTATAGCCCAAACCCCATTTATCGAAACTATCGATTGTATGGGAGCTATGCGTTGTATTCCTCCGATCTTGTGAATTCCGACAAATGATTAATCGTATGCAAAATGGCGGCCCCATACCAAATTTCATCAAGATATCTCAAAAACTGAGGGACTAGGTTGCGTACAAACAGACAGACGGACAGACGGACATGACTAAATCCACTCAGGTCATCGACCTGCAGGGACAATCTAAAAAGAACTAGGCAGACCCTTGCAGAATATACGATAAATTTTCCGTAAATTGGGAAACATACGCTCCCCTTACAAGCCCTAGGCAGAGTTGTTTATTGTAGAGAAAATCTAGGCAGGAAAGAGGTTGAGTATAGATTTTCCTACATTGCTGTCCGAAAAAGCAATCACCGGAACGCAAGAAGGCATTTGGGGGCCATTTTGATGAAACCATCATTGCTAGGGTATTCTTTTTCTTGACTAGATGAGCTCAAACCTTTCGAAATGCCTTTAAGTTCCGGCCTGATGTAGCTGCCCACTTGTGGACCCAGCAGCCAGTGTCCCGTGATAGCGACGGTTATTATAAAGATTTTCTCCTTGGTACAGTGTCGCCTTGTATGTATGTTTCTTTCAATGAATGTGTTGGGGTGATCATGACCGCTGCAGAAACGCCATAACTTTCGTGATTTCGTATGCCTTCACTTTGCCCTCAATGTTCCTATGGCCGAGGATGTGGTAGGTATGCATAGATACATTTTTCCCGTCCTCTTACTGAGTCTTCCGTAAAGAAACCACAGGGTAAGTTTTGGGAAGTGTTGTCGAATTAACAGTCCTTGGTACGCTCCGGTACTCCCTTGCGGTACTGCCCGACTGTCGTGGTATCGATTTATGACCACTGAAACCTTCTAGGTCATGTCACCCATCCTTCCGTAAGGAAGGATAAGATGGGTAATAAGAGGTGAGGGGCATCATATCCGTAGATCAACCATCGAGTTTCACGTCATTACCTTGTATATATTAGTTGCTTCTTACGACCGGTATGCCTATCTCGGGCATATTCTAAACCCCTAGCCCGCAGGGGTGACAAACGGAGATCGAGGCTTTTAGCTCACCTATTACAGTCAATTTTAGACCCTTATTGAGGGGAGCCTCTTGTCGAAGTTCCAAGAGGGCATGTAATAGTCTATTGTTGGCGAGGCCACACCGGTAAGTTCGCTGAAAATACCACCGAGAGCATAATATCTCGAGTTCCAGCAGTAAAGCTCCCATAGTCTTACTGCCGAACAAATCGCAGTGTCAAGTATGTGAAGGTCCAGGTGGTAGAGGATAACGCTTAGTGCGTCAGTTGGACATAACCTTAGCGATCTTGGCACCCCTCGTAAGGCTGCCCGCTCTACTTTATTAAGATTTTTTTATGTTATATTGTTTGCCCTGGTAACCATCCTAATATTGTTTGTACGTGTCGAATGATGGGCGCGTAGAGCCACTTTGTGAGTTGGGTTTCAACCCCCAGTTTTCTATGACTACTCTCTTAAACCGGTAGTAGATTATGTAGGAATGTTCTACTATGCTTTCGATCTTCTTCCTACTTCTACAACCAGCTACTTAACTCTGGTGGATAAATTTCATTCAGCGTGGGAATTCGAAACTGCGGTAGTATTGTTTTGTTTTTGAACAGAGTCAAATCCTTCTAACCGGCAGTTGCTTGGCATTTTTGGCATTTTTCAGAGCGCACTTTCCCAAATATTGGGCAGCGTTTATGGGAAAAGACCTGATACCGCAATGACAATGTAAAGCACATGCCACTACTTTTACTCCAGTTTCATTGAGCTCCAGTGGAATCTCGTTCAATGAGATAACGCAGAAAAGTGAGCATAGAACCGTGCCTTGGGGTGGACACCGAATCCATGTTGCCTTGTTTTACTCAGTTTTCCTGCTTCCAGCTGTCCTCTGCTCAGGACGCCAGTAATCGCGCTAACTTTTACATTGGTAAATGGTGCTCTATGTCTATGCAGAGCTGCTGCAAGGGTGTCTTCTTTGAAGTGTAAGGATCTTTCTATAGGTCCTTTCAGCTCATGGACGGCATGCTTTGCCAAGGAAAGATTATGCCTATTAAGACCAACCTTATTTCGATGTCTAAAAGTCTTTCCAGGATATTCAGCATAAAGGATGTTAGGCTTTGAGGGCACTGTGCTGACGACTTTTTCTGAAGTTAATTTAAAACGATTTTCTTTCAACCGAACACGGTTTGTCGCGTGCTTTCGGAAGACATACAGGTGTAGCATACTTTAAGACATGAACAAAAAAATAAAGAAAACAGAAGTCCTAATTTTTTTTTGTTTCTACCTTTGCGTATTGGTATATACATTAGACTGGGGCAAAAAAAAATAAAACAGTTAAATAATTTTGAAAGTCATTTCCAGAACGGCGAAAAATTACCATAGAAATGCCAGAACTTTATATTCATTTAGAAGTTTATTATTGCTAGTTTAAATTTCTTAAGATTGACCTCATTTTTGATAAAAATCTGCTGAACTATCAGGGTAAAAAACCTAGCTGCTTACAATTTTATAAGAAATTGATTTCCCCCCATAAAAGTTGTTAAAAGTTTAAATATTCCCTGCAAAAAATCGTGCAACTGATCTCTACAGAGAGTGATCTTCTTCAATACTATTTCGTTATAGGCATAGTTAGGATAGGTCGATTTTAATTTCTGTATCCTACTTTTAAGTCTTGAAAATAAACTTGTCCGCCCGTACCCACACGGGAAACAATGGCAATCTGTCCGACACTACCCTTGTGGGCATAAAAGAGACCATAGTTTGATAGTACTGACGAAGAACGTTCTTGATGATGAGAGATATTTATAGCGAGGAAAGGTTCTGTCAAACTGCGCAAAACATAAATTCCGGAATAGGTATTCTGGTTGCTTTTCATTAATTAATTTACTTAAGAAGAAAAATTTAGTTGCGATAGTTTAGGAAGTTTGTAAGATTGCTGTTAAATATTGTAAAAGCGAACTCCGATATATGTTAAAATTTTTGCTTCGAGAATATATATCTTGCACAATTTTTCAAAGCAAGTTACAACTTGTTCCTTGACTCACAGTCAATATTTCCAAACACAAGACCTCCAAACGAAATGGAAGGAACTATGACTGCTCTGACTAGCATTAGTTTTACGTTTGAAGGAACAAAGTCAGCTGTATACCATAATTTTCTGAACACGAATGTTGATAAAATGTAATTAATATGATCATTACAACTAAGATGCGAGTTTAATTTGAACCCTATACTACTAACAACGGACTCATAGTTGATTGTTCTACCCTGTACGATTACCTCTGGCAAATTCTTTACAAGTTGCGAAGAATGCGAAACATAAATGGCCTTTGTTTTGGTCGCATTTAGATTTAAATTATTTTCTCTCGCCCATAAAGAGATGCGATCGAGATCCTCGTTGATTCTGCACACCAAATCATCTACTAAGCCAATTCGACGAGATAAATATATTTGTGCATCGTCACCATATAAATGTATCAAAACACCCTTACAGCAATGAGTAATATCATTGATAAACATACTAAACAAAATTGGTCCAAGTATAGATCCCTGAGGCACTCTCGAGGAAAGACCCTTCGTTGCAGAGCAACCACTTTTAACTACTACCTTCTGCCACCGATTTCTAAGACATGCTCAAAAAAAAAGGGATCACTTCAAACAAAACAAAGGGATCAAAACTGGCATTGGTCGTATGGTTTTTATGACTCATCCCTGATACATCCTGGACTAATCGAATTTTTTGCAGGGTCTTAGATTTCACGTTGATGTTTTGGAAATTGGTCAAAACCTGAAAACCGAAATTACCATTTCAAACATTTTTGTTATAATTTTGATTTCCTAAAGAGCCATTGTAGCCAAATTTTGTTTTTTTTTAAAGGCTTGGTAGTTCTGTAACAAAAATTAGTTCAATGCTAAAAAAGATCTACCTCTAAAAATAAATATTACGTTCATAAATTTTAAAGTATCTTGTCACCATTATTAATAATAGTAATTCATCATAAAATAGTATCAATATAATTTAAAAACTTTTAATTCTTTTTGGTCCAGTCTAATTTACGCATATGATAGAAAAATTCATCAAATAAACCAAAGGGAATTGCGCGAATGAGTATTTTTAAAGCAGAAAGCGTGAAGAATACTAATGATAAAAGAGACGGAAAAAATGTCTTGCATGATATTATTAGCAGCAATGGCAGTAGCAAAAGAGATATGCGTGCGAGGACTACGAGTAGGAGAAAGTGAGAATAGGTACGACCATATTTGCATAACAATCAGTCGGGGATTCGAATATTAAAAAAGTTGTATGTTGAACATAAAGCAGATGTGTATGTGGGTATGTAAAGCTATTTTATATATTTATTAGATTTTCAGCAACGTTGTCATGCAGCTACATATGTATGTAACAGTTGCCCGTATGTTTCTACATATGATTTATGCAAACACATAGATACTAGTAAATACATACATAGATACTTCAAATATCTTGTCTGCTCTGTGGTTAAAACGTGAAGTAATATGTCAACAGTCTGTCATTCCAAACAAGTACAGCTACAGCTGAGCTTATGTTGTACAAACAAGCTGTTGCGACTTTATCTTTTTGCAAAAGACAGTGGCTTTCAATCAAGTGAAAGTTTGTACGTCATGAGCAGACATTTAAATATAGCATATAATTAGGCGCTGCAAATGCATATGAATGTTTACCATGCCCTTAAATATATTGTGTATGTACACGGGTAAAAATGTTAGCCTACATTTTAAACCATGCGTTGGTTTAAGCAATTTTCTAAACTTTTTCGTAATAAATTCCAAACCTTTCAATTACTACACCAATTTGGAATTTATTGCGACTTAGATTTCAAACTTAACTGAAAAAAACGTCTAAAACATTTTTCTTATTTCTCTTCATTTATTTCTAAAAGCTTTCTCAAGTCATTGAATTTTTGTCATTACAATTTTGTGTGTGCTGTAGCTCAGTGGGTAGAGCAGACGACTCTGATGCGGGAGCGTCGGTTCCAATCCTGCCAACTGACACAAATGTTTTCCATGTTTTCTGGTTTAAAATTTAAACTCTTTTTTTCACTCTCAGTTTCCCAAAAACTGGCACAATTTAAATTTTAAACCAAATTTGGTTTGGACATATACATATGTAGCCCAGAAAAGTTTAAAATTAAGTTAAAATTTTTAACCGTGTACCTCTAAACATTGGTAAGGTTTTTTGATGTCATTTTCTTATTTTGGAAACTCACAAATGAATTTAGAAAAAAAAACAAATTTTTAAAGGGAATAGTATGTTCTCAATATTTTTGGATAAAGTCACTCTTTAAAAATTATTAACTATTAAAAAAAATAAAATGTCTGTTTTTTGCACTCAGTTGAATTAATTGAAATCGTGCAAAATATAAAATAGTTTTTATACCTTTCATGAACATGAAATGGTGTTATAACTTTGGTCCGATGTTTGTAAGTATGAGAAGTAGAAGGGATATACCCACGAATAAGTATACCGAAATGATCAGGTCGATGAGCTGAGTGGATTTAGCCATGTCCGTCTGTCTGTTTGTACGCAAACTAGTCCCTCAGTTTTTGAGATATCTTGAAATTTGGTATGGAACCGCCATTTTGCATACGATTAATCATCTGTCGGAATCAGCAAGATCAGAGCAATACAACGCATAGCTCCCATACAATCCATAGTTTCGATAAATGGGTTTTGGGGTATAAATTTTGCAACTAAAAAGCTAGGAACGTAAAATATTGCAGGTTTGGTATTCATTATATATGTGATGTGTGTAGTGAAAATGGGGTTCGGCCTATGTATCTTTAAATTATCAGTTTTGCAGAGTTTTTACTAAATGTGAGTAAGGATCGGACACTTAAAACAGTGATTCGTATTCATGAAAGGTATAAAGTCTTCGGCACAGTCGAAGACAGCCCTTTCCTTACTTGTTTTTATTAATATTATTACTTTTCTAATTTTTTCTTTTGTAGCTCGTGGAAGATGGAATTGCTCACCAGGTTTAAGCCCTCGTTACTAGTTGCTTCAATAATGAGACTCTCCGAGTATAAGGCTCCCTTCTTCTTTTAAAGAGTTACCCACTAAAACCTAACCTGCCATGGTGGCTACTCTCACCCTGATAGACTAGACAACCGTCTTCAGGTTCGCGAGGAGTACGTTCTTCGCGTATCTAGTCACCAAATCCCATCTATCCTTTTTGCAGACCATCTTTTATTTAACACTATCTGGGGATAGGTCGCCTAGTGTCTCTTCCATCCGCCTTCATTATTAAGCGAATTGTTCGCATTCGAAGAAGGTGTGTCGTATGTCATCTATACCTGTTGACTTTTCGAAAATATTGTTTACTGCCTTCAAACAATACAGCCACGAAAAAAGAAAAACATTAGGCGGATATACTAAATCGATACATATATTTCCAAGTACTTTGATGCTTTGAATTCAAATGGACTTTAAAATGTGTTTTACGGGTCATGGCTTGGTCCTAACCACAAAAACCAAAACTAAGAAGCCGTAAAGGCCGAATGTTAACAGTTCTTTAATTTTTTTATGGCGCATCCTTAGTAAGGATTCAATTTCCCTTAGGACTCCGTATATATCTTTTTCTATAAACAAATCTAAGCAAACATCGTAGAACAGTTTAATTTCAATATAAATATAAAGATGTCATGCAGAATCGGCAAAAAACTGTAGGTCCCGCCAATTTGTAGGAAAAATTAAAAGCAGCAAACCACAAATTATTAGAGAAGCTTGGCTCTAATCTCCTCAGGAGGTATATATCGCTCCAATTATTTATTTTTTATAAAAGCGTGCCATCTAGTGGACCTTTGTGTACAGGGTTTTGCATGGCATTTTATTGTTGATCTATGTGTCAAGTTGCAATGCTTTAGCTTACCGGGAAGTTACCTAAAAAGACTTTGGATGATTCCGAAAATTCGTATACTTGGGAAAATGTATAGTTTTTTTAAGTCATTTTGAATTTTTGGATTTCTCTTTTTAAATTATTTAATCTCTGTCTCCATGCTTTAGTCTATATACTTATCGCATTTTGCTTTTAGCAATTCAATCAAACAAGAAATGTCTTATTCATTGGCACAAGAAACTAAATTGAAACATATGCTTACTAGAAATACGTGCGCCTATACAAACACACATACATAGATGCTGCTAATAAAGTTACTAGGCCGCGTGCGATGAAAGTAAAGTAGCTGAACGCAAACGAAAAAAAAAAAATAGATTGCTCGATGGTACTTTTTTGCTACTCATTTTTCTAGCAAAAAACCAACAGACAATCACGTACAAGCGGTGCTCAAATGAACCTTGGAAGGAAATATTCTTGGTTGCCTATACGTATAGCGCTGACTAAAGAGAAGCCAGAATATTAAGGAATATTTCAAACAGAAAAATTTACTACTCAAAACAGCTGCAATGAAAATATTGATGACGATGAGGATGATGTGGCACTTCTATGGTCTACTTCCTATATAAACATATAGCATTCAATAAGATTTTACTCAATCTGTTTTACCTTACACATATTCTATCATCAGCCATACACTTCATTAAAGTTGCCTACATCATTCTCGCTCCCTTTCACTTCCAACGCTTCATTTCGCATACCAACTCCCACACAACGACGCTGCATCAATCTTTTGCCGAAAGCCAATTCCCTAGTGGTCTCATCATTCTTATTGTTATGACCGACATTATTGGCCACATATATTTTTATACTTGGCTTGGACCTGCAGGATGTGTTTTTTTTCAGATTTTTTTTTTTTTTGCTTTCTTTGTACTGGTTTGTTTCTCTACAATCTCAAACGTAATGCAAAACTTTTATGCCACAACATTTTGCTTTCTTAAGATTTGTTTTTGTTGTTGCTTTTACTGTTGCGTGTTGGCTAATAAAATATTTAGGTTAGCTCATTCACAAGTCCAATCGATGTTGTTGACCGAAAGCGTGTAAATTTAAAGAAAATTTAGTATGCTTTTAGGCGTCAGTTTATATTCATCTTTATGGAAATTAGTACCCATCTAAATATACTCTTGGATACCCTGCAGCGAAAATCGCCAATTCTGAATTGGTATGCTTCTAGTGCCTGCGGAACCACTTCTAGTTCCTCCTCAATCTCTTTTACATGCCAACAATTGTCTACTTTCCCTGCAGTCAAGTGCCAAACGGGTTAGTAAACATTCTAGTTAATCAACTAGAATTTCGTGGGCTTATTCAAACCAGTTTTAACGACTTTAACGTTTCCGCTATCATAAGGAGCAACCACCCTCTAACATTGTCGATACATGCATACACGAGCGAAAAGAAAACCATTCAGTATTAGGGCCGCAATCGTTCAGTTAACAACGTCGTCCTACAATTTAATTTTCTATTCAACTAATATTCTGAGTTTTTAAATATTCATTTAATTTAATTTAAGACTTTCTTGTAAATAATAGTTTTGATTTTAAAATCATGATTCTTTTGAGAATTTCGTGGCTTAAATAGTACATTTGGGTTGCAGATCATGTACGTCCATGCATGTCAACAAAATCGCCCTTATTTTTTCCATGTCGCTACTGCAATAACCGTGCAGCAGCAAAGCAAGGAATAAGTAATGTTCAAAAGAAACCACAAAGAAAAGTGAAAACGAAACGATCATTTGTCAAATCAATTATGCAAGTAAATAACATTTCTTTTTGTAATAATTTAATAAAAAAGTTTTCAAAAAATGTACAAAAGAAATAATTGAATTGTTGTTATTTTTCAGGGTTGACTTACTGTGATTGTGAAATGCAGTTTTCATAAATGAAATAACAGTGAATCTCCAACGGAATCGTTTAAAAGCTGCTATTAGGAAACTGGAGAGCAGAGGCACATACAATAACAAGGTGGTTAAAATAACACTTATCAAAAACTTTGCTAAGAACGTGCGCATTATGTACTAGAATTTCATAAGCGAGGTATCTGCATAGTTATTTGCAAATAGTCTTGCTTGAATTTCCTTAATTTTTCGTAAAGATATCTTTACAAGTATGGATTAGATTCTATCAGAGATTAATATTTAAATTTTCTGTAAATTGTTTCAAGAAAATTCAAAGATTTATGCCTGTAAAATGAATTATAAAATTCAATCAAAAAATTACTATTATTAAAAAAGAAGAAAATTACTTTTTTATTGAAATTGGTTTCATTTGTTTAATACAGTGACAGATATATTTTTATATCCGGTAACATATATTTTATATCTGATGACTGAATTTTCATTAAAGTGGTTTGTAATGTAATTTTGCAATTTTCGTGTATTTTTCAACACAAAATGAACTAACCTACTGTGAAGTGGTACAGTAATTGGTATGATACTGATGCATAGGCTAACTATTTTGACGGCTAGTATAACACCGGTGTATGTACTGACTGGTATGTAAACTGGTATGATCCTGATGCATATAATGTCTAGTATGTCAACTGGTATATTGCTGATGAAGAGACTGACTAGTATGCCAATTGGTATGGTGCTGATGCAGAAGCGGACAATTGCCATCTCGTAGGACATCGGCGTGTTAAAAATACCAGTTGTTAGTAAGGAAAAATTACAGAACTCGAACTAGTTGAGCCGGTTTGGCAAACTAGTTGTTGAATAGTATAAAACTAGTAGAATTGACTGCAGGGTTAATACGGCGCTGCCCTAGGCGGAGTGTTTTTGTCCCTAAAAACAACAACAATAGTCCCGAAACGGCCTCGAAATTATTCCCAAAGTGTCCCGAACTGTCGAGCTTAGACATCAAAATTGCTCTTAAACTTTATATTTAATTACTTCACTGCGGGCCAATAGTGGTAGCCTCTTGAATGCTATTAGTTTTCACTGGAATAAGTTGATGGGGCCAGGGAGCTTACAGCCGATATTGTAAGCGCTTACAATTTGGTTGCCATCTCGCAAGCGACAAGTTCCCATTTGGTTTTTAAATAAAATTTCAAATTTAAAAAAAATCTATTTCGTTATATTATTCATACTTCGCTAAGTGCTTAGGAAACAGGGCTGTCTTCGACTATGCCGAAGACTTTATACCTTTCATTAATACGCATCACGGTTTTAAGTGTCCGATCCTTACTTACAATTAGTACAAACAATGCAAAACTGTTAATTTAATATACATAGCCCAAACCCTATTTATCGGAAAAATCGTTTGCATGGGAGCTGTTTTTTATGTTGGTCCGATCTTGGTGGTCTTCACTACACATATTACTTATTTTAAAGGTACCAAACCTCCATAATTTTACGTTCCTAGCTTTTTAATTGCAACAGTTATAGGCCAAAACCCGTTTATCGGAACAATCGATTGTATATTCGATTGTATTGTTCCGATTTTTCTGGTTCCGAAAAATGATTAATCTTATGAAAAATGGCGGCTCCATACCAAATTTCATCAAGATATCTCAAAAACTAAGGGAATAGTTTGCGTTCAAACAAACAGACGTACATACGGACATGGCTATATCGACTCAGCTCATCGCCCTGATCATTTCGGTATACTTATTGGTGGGTCTATCTCTTCTTCTTCTAATACTTACAAACATCGGACCAAAGTTATAATACCATTTCATCTTCATGAAAGGTATACAAAAATATATACTTATGTACATTAGCACGCACAAAAAAAAATATACTTGAAAACCCTTTTCTAAAACAAAAATTCTGTTTCATTTAACTTTTTATAATTTCACCATTTCGTCAGCCGATTTTATAATTCAATATGTTTATCAGGACGACGGTCTAATGTATATAATATCCTAAACACTTTTCCCATGCTCTAATACATTTTAACATTCACTTCCTCAGATTTTCATATTGGCTTTTGCGATTTGCTCCCTGCTCATGCCTAACTTCCTTGCTTTTTACGAGTTTTTAAGTACTCGTAAAACGTAACACTTGATATAATATTAAACGACGCGTCGTTTGCATTCATACCATGACACGAGTATGCACAGTGAATTCGTATGTTTGTATATGATTTATTTACTTTTGTCGGAATGGATGTGGCTGTGGGCTGGAGGTCCAGTTCGTCAAGTTAACGAATAATGCAAAATGCAACTGCACGAAAATTCTTTATTGGTACCGTAGTTTATGGAAACCTGGCGAAAGCTAATAAATATTTTCAAAGCTAACAGCGGGCTATTTGTGCAAAGTTCGGTGAACTTAATTTTTGTAGCATAGAAAGATGGATGGGCGCTGGAGTGAAAAATCTAGACATTGTATTTATTAGAATGTGAGAAAATAAAATTTGTGAAACAGTTTATTAATCCAACGATAATGATTATTATTTAAACACGATAAGAAAAGGTAACATACCCGACACCCTCGGCTGTGTGCGGTCTTCTAATTCGTCGTAATATTGAAAGTTTATTTGTTGTCTATCAAAGCCTGCTCTGAATGTATTAAGTGGAAAAGTTGATGAATTTAAGTTGAAGCGTAATAATAAGAGTATTTGTGTCACGTATTTTGCAAAATATTGGGTTACTAAAATTGTTGGTTTGTTGTTGTTGGAGTGCATTTAATTATCTTTGCTTCTGCCTATTAATTTGCTAATTCTTTTGTTTTGTTTACTTTTTATACCTTTTATGGTATTATAACTTTAGTTCGATGTTTGTAAGTATGAGAAGAAGCAGAGATAAACGCACCAATAAGTATAACAAAATTATCGATCTGCGATCAGCTGATTCGATTCAGCCATGTCCGTCTCTCTGTTTGAACGCAAAATAGGGTTAAGAGATGTCTTGCTGAAATTTGGTATGGGCCCCCATTTTGTAATATATTTATCATTTGTCGGAACCAGCAAGATCGGACCAATACAACGCATAGTTCCCATACAATCGATTGTTCCGATCGGATTCCAACAATCATTTCTGTAAATGTTTTTTAAAATAATTTAAAGTAAACTTGCTACAATAAGCGATATGTAAACTTTTCAGTTTTAAAGTTTCAAGTAAACTTTTTATAAACTTCAAGAAAAAACTGTTACAAATAATTTAAAATTAAAAGTGAAATACAAATGTTTATAAAAATGCAAAAGAAAACTATATGTCAGTTTTTCTTTTCAACTTAAAGTATTTCCAGTTCTTTTCAAACAAGATTTTATATGAGAATGACGACGAAAAAGCAAAAACCATGGCTGCATCTTAACCACTTCCGCAATCTGGTAATTAAGTTGCAGCATTCAATGTATGATTAGAACTTAGTTATTTATTTTATTGCAATAGCTAAATAATATAGAAAATATGGTTTGAATAAAGTTTCAAAAAAAAAACTTTTAGAAAGCTTTCTTTAAAATCTTTTTTATAGGTTTAAATTAATAAGTTTTTATCAACGTGTCGTTTCAATTACACAACGATTATTTTCAAACGTTTTATAAACGAAAAATCAGAATTTTGTAAGCTTAATACTTATTTCGGAAAGCTTTCTAAAGATTTATTTTAAGTTTACTTTGCTTGTTGGGGATAAACGGTGTTTGACCTATAACAGTTACAGTACTTATTACGTTTGTAATATGTGTAGTGAAAATCATCAAGATTGGTCAAATATATCGTATAGCCCCAATATAACATATTTTTCCGATAAACGAGTTTTGGGCTATATATCTATAAATTAACACGGCAGAAGCGTCAAATTTCGCAGAGTTTGTACTCACTGTAAGTGAGGATATGATACAAAGCTTTCGGCGCAGCCGAAGACAGCGCTCTCGTTACTTGTTTTTCTTAAGCTACTCAGGATCAGCTGTTTAAGTACATTGATCTATTGACCACGAAACTGTTTCACCTGTCAACAGTCAAACTGTTGATATCAGCAGAGCTTATCCGGTGCCACTTAAACGTTCTAAGACAACCCTGTTTTTTATTATTGTATTGCATGCCGGTTTACTTTTATTGTGCTATTCATACAAGTTTTTATCTTTTTATACATTCGTTGACTAAAATATCGCATTTCTGTTTACACGTGGAGTGCTTGTTTATGTCACTGATATTGAGCTCAACAAGCTGATCATTTTCACGAGAAATGGATTCCTGGAAATTGTTCTAGGGTTGGCTCCTTCGTTCCACTACCGACGTTTAGGAACTTAGTGATCAACGTTTTAAGTCAGCTGGGAGCGACGAGGAAATTCCTCCTCCTCCGAGATCTTGAAGTAGATTTTGATAAGCTAAGCGGTTGGGGTTGTCTTGATTCCCATTATTTATTTGTTTTTATGGCATTTGAAGCGGAGATGTTGGTTAGTCAATTGGAAGCTTGCAGCGTACATAACTCAGCCAAAGAACCACTAATTAGCTATATCGCTCGAGGCCAAATGGTTTCACTATCTTTTTAACAATACCGTCTGGGTCGACGGATTTTGAAGGATTTAGCCTTCATGATGGTTACGTTGACCTCAGACATAATAAGGGTAACAGTCATTCTGTGGTATCTAGTTTGTGCGCCTGGCGGTTGGCTCGTGCTGGCCTATTAGCCGGAGGATGCAATATGAATTGTCGGCGAAAGGACCTTTTCTGGTCCGATTTGACACTGAATCCCAACAGCTTTAGAGACCTTGTCTCTTTATTTAGTCTTATTTGACAAGGCCCTCACTGTGGACCGAAGTTTCCTTCACTGCCTGAAAGATTGAAAGTCTCAAGGCGTTGTTTCCATTTGGTCAATTTGCGTTGGTTTACACCCTTCAGAATTGGACCTTAAGCCCACTTATTCGGAGATTTACGGGATTGATGATTCCCTCCATCAGGATCCTCTTCCGTTACAAGAGTTTGTTCAGTTGAACATTTAAAAAGAAGTTTCGTATCGTTCAAGACATCCCACATACAGAAAATACACCGAATAAAAGTACAGGGAGGCCGTCGCAAAGACTTAATACACCTTAAGATTATTTGTGGATATTTTAAGGTCAGCAAAGACTCGCATAAATTGCATATATTCGCAGCACCTATGGTTCTGTTATAGATGCTCAAACCTAAGCGGATGATGTGGCTTGTCTTTCATTTGCAGTCGTTTGTATGAAATCTAAAATTACTCTGAAGACAATTGAATGTTGTCCGATAACCCTATTAAAACGAGTTATGTACTCTTCACTGGGCCCAGAGAGTGATATGGATGGTTCTCAACTTATTTTAAATAAATCGATTTGCATTAAAGATCCCGAATGGTACCTCAAAGGCATGACTTATTCAATTCCTATTAAGCTTTTAAAATACATTTAAAAGAGAAATAAAAATACAAATTTTGATGTTAGACTATTATGTTTATTATATTTAAACTTCTATTCAGCTGAAAATAGGCAAATAATTTATCTTGACATTGCAACTAAGATCTCTAATCCACTCTATTATGAATTTCAGACCATTTCGTGACCTGCCTTGTTGCCCAGAATGGCACAATGCTTATTCCTAAAATGAATCCACCGCCATAGAGAGCTAAATCCAGGTTAGACAGCGGACATTTTGGTGGGCCAGCTTTTGTTGCGTGATAACCGCGTGTAACCGGAGCAGACGAAAATATTTGTGTTCTGCGAGCAGCAGAAAGTAGCGAACGCGTAACGTGTTTATACAACATTTTTATTTTTTGAAATGTGATTTTTTTTTAAATAAAAATGTTGACTACTGATCTGAAAAATTTTGAAATGCTTTGTGATGGAAAATATTTACGTTTTGTACACAGTTAAGTTCACCCAGCAGTAAAAATAAGTTATGATTGAGGTATTTTGTCGATGGAACACCAATCAATTACTATGGGGTTTATATTGCACTAATTGTCTGTGACAGATTGCAATATTCAGGTTCAAAAACAAGAAAGAACCCAGACGTGACGTTTTACTTACCGAGCTGGATAAAAAGTTGTCTGTTAAACAATTTTTAACCATATAATTTGTCTTGTGGGACCAAAAATTCAAGAGATTTAAAAAAAAGACTATGAAGTAATTTTGCTACAGCGAATCTTAAATATAAGTACTTGGGGATATTAAAATTTTGTTTATTTTTAAAATACCGGAGGTTGTAGTCGAATTTAGGTAATTTCGTGGTGGGTTGCCAGACTTTATGGCGATCATTTAGGGACTTTTCAGGGATCGTGTAGGGAATTTTTCTGTACCATTTGTTGTATTTTTCTTCATCAATTTTTGATTGTTGTCGGGATCATTTGGAATAATTTTTGGAACTTTTTCGGTACCATTTCGGAGCTTTCTCGGAATAGTTTCAGGATTATATCTGGATTGCTTAAAGGACTTTTTAGGGACTATGCTCAGGATTATTTCAGCATAATTTCTTGATTGCTTACAGGATTTTTAGGGATCATTTTAGGGATAGTTTTAGGACATTGACAGATTTTACTACTTCATCCCGATTAACCAAGCACGCGAGTTTGGAGGATTAAGAGCAACAAAGTTAAAGAGACATATAAAGAATGCAACGAAAGACATCCTGAACCCCTGCGGGTTAGGGGCTTAGAATATGCCCGAGGTAGGCATACCGGTCGTAAGAGGCGACTAATATGCACAAATGACGTGCAACTCGATGGTTCACCTCTCATTACCCATCTCCCCTTCCTTATGGAAGGAGGGGTGACATGACCTAGAAGGTTCCACAGGTCATAGCAAATCGCTACCACGACAGTCGGGCAGTACCGCAAGGGAGTACCGGAGCGTACCGGATTCATATCCGGCCAAGGACTGTCAGTTCGACAGCACCCCCCAAAACCTTCGGGGAGTGTTTTTGTCGTTACAACAACAACAACAACAAAGACATCCTTAGCAGAACATTTAAGGAAAATCGTTCGGAAATATGTTAGCAGCATATTCCTTTCCCTTGGCTGCATGGTCCTCACTAGCGAATATTATAAGTATACTATTTTGACACTCCACTTCCTCACACACTAAATCCAAAAAAAGTTGACGTATCGGTCTGGTGATGATGTTCTGATGATCATATTATTGACGTGGAGCTCATAACCGGCTTGCCGAATTTCTGTACGTTGCCACCAACATTTCCTTGCCTTCCTTGCCAGGCAAAAGCTAGAGGATTTTGTTTTGCTCCCCGCTGCAAAGTTATGTGTTAATGGGTACAGGTTTCTGGGTTTATTTCTAGAGTGCAACCTTTTTAAAAGCATCCTGGTGCAGCAGATACAATCACTGCAAGGAGCTGAACCGTGTTCGAAAATTTTCAGAACTCCAAATGCTTTAGGTAGGCTCTGTATTATACGGACCTAACGAGGGTTGGAACGGCTTAAAGGAATCGAGATATGGGTATATCCCTGTTTGGTCCATCAAGTGCCGTTCCATGAATGGATGTATGCACCGACCAAGCAGGGCGAGGAACTAAAAATCCACCTCTCACTGCAGCCCACAGCTACTTTCTATGCAGCAAGCCCTCTCTTGATGTGAGCAATGTACAGCGATAGCCTTCCCCACACATACCCGAGCCTACCTTATCTTCCGGCACCAGAACGACTGCAAGTCTAGGCTACCAGCTCCTAGCCCTTTTAACACTTCCACTTTTTGTTGGTTAAGATTATATGAGCCTGCGGCATCGGTCAAGTGCAACTCATACTCAGAGTTAAGCAACAGAAATTTGTGGACTGATACATTTGTGGCGCTATTTTGTCGATCTGAGCAGCTTCAGCGCCGACGGGTTCTGCCTCGACTTCCATTGGTCAGAATACTAGGCAAGCTTGTTAGGCCCTGAGACCTGTAGCTGCGCCGGCTAGAGCATTCACTGGAACGATGGATTGAGTTTATCTAAGGTGGTTTGCGCATCAATCACGGTTTCTTTTTCTTCTCTTTAAATGTTGCCGCGAGTGGCTAGTGGATTTTGTTGCGGGTTTGTACATCTAAGACTGTTGTGGAGGCATGAGTTTTGAACGTGAGACTGTTGTCAAACTCAAAATTTCAGGGTGGTTGACAGTCGGTAGATTAATGCCATCAAAGTTAGATAAGAAACCTATAAACCTTTAATTTTATGAACGAAATAAGTACAGGGGACTTTTCCGTTGCCATAATCGCGGCGGCGATAATAGTAGCGCGGTGTTGGTGCTATACAAATTGCGGTCTCTAAACAACATCCGCAACTAGTCGGTAAATGGCTCTTTCAGGTCTCGGCCTGTGAACTCTGCTATTAACGCAAACCAAAGTTGAGGTGTTACGGAGTAAGCGGCTTTCTTATCGACTTCTTCGCCAGTTTTCTATCTTAAAGAAGATTGTTTGTTAAGTTAGGGAACACAACTTCTAAGGTGTCCACCGCAGTTGTTCTGGTATATCAAAGGGAACTCAAAGTGGCCCACTTTTATTTCTTCTATTTATTAACGACTTACTAAGTGACTTTAAGTTAGCTAAGTGTCTTATGTTTGCGGATGACATCAAACTTTTTTTCACCGTACTTGATGCTTGCGATAGTCTTAATCTACGACTTGACCTCAATTCACTTACTCAGTGGTGCACACTTAACTGTCTCAAACTGAACATCAATAAATGCTGCGTGGTCACCTTCTCCAGGAAGCCTAACATTACAGCGTATGATTGCAACATTGATAATTTTGTTTTAACTCGATACACCGAAATAAAAGATTTAGGAGTTATTTTCGACTCTAAGCTGACCTTCTGTCAGCATATTGACTTCATTATTCATTCTATGGTCGGCTTTAAAAGAAGAAACTCGATGGAGTTCCGATTTCCATTCACTCTTAAATCGCTTTACTTATCTCTGGTGAGAAGTCGCTTTGACTCCTATATGAAACCCACACTATGAAGTACACTGATACAAGATAGAAAGAGTCCAAACAATTTTTACTAAGATCGTTCTAAGGGAGTCGCCATGGCAAGGTGAACATCCTTCTTATATCAGCAAACGAAAACTTCTGAGTTTGAGAAGTAATCGTTTCCTGGTAAACACAGTGCACTCTACTAACTACGCCACGAATGACCCAATTGCTAGGGGCGTGAGACTGTGTAACACCTATGCAAGCGCTATCGATTTTAATCTATGTATAAACATGTTTAAATTAAATTTGTTTAGAATTTTTAATTGATTTATTATTGTACTATACCTAGTCTGTAAGAGATTAATTCTGTAGACTGAACTAAATAAATAAATAATTCTTTTTTTTAATTTAATTTTACTTTCAGAAATTTCAAAACAATACTATTTTTAAATTTCTTTTTACGAGTAAATTCTGAGCGTAACAGGAAATTTTGAACCTGGAAGATTATCTAAGCAAAAATCGTAACCGTTGGCAATGCAGTTCATGTAACTGCGATTCTAGCGTACATGACAACGCTGTACAAAACAAACAATGCGGAATAGAGAAGAAAATGCAAAAGTGAAAGAAGTGAAGTGGTATTTTCTGTCCATAAAAACATTTACAAAACACATGCAATTTTTCACGGTTACGCGACGTCACTACCTATTTTGGTGGTTACGAAATGGAACTGCAACTTAAGCGGCCAGAATACCAAAAGGGTGTGAAAGTTTCCAAATTATTTATTTGCCGGTAAAGCGAATGTTGTTACCACACTAGAATTAGGGCGTAAGTCCCAGATTAGACATTGAATCTGAGTCCCCTGAATGGTTTTAAAATACTCTCGTAGCAACGATAAAAAATGCCTATAATCCCTAATTAGTAGTAGTGGGACTATTTTCGAATAATATTCGAATACATAGATACTATTCGAATAAACGAAAAAAAATATTCGTTTTAAAAAAATCGAATAGTATTTATTCGAATAATTTATCCGTTTATTCGAATAGTGGTGTTCGAATAGTTGTATTGAAATGCTGGATAAGTTGGAAATATTTTTCTCTGGTCAATTAAAAAACTTTTAATAATTAATTAAAAATGATTATTAAAAAATAAAAACAATAATAATTTTCATACAAATTCAAAAAAAAATGACAAATTTTTATTCTTGGCCTTGAGCTCGTTTCACGAATACTTGAAACTGTACAGGTCGTAAATCAACAAAAATTGTTATAAAAAAGCAATAACAAAACCGAGAGCACGCAGTATGGCAGTTCTGCTGATAAAACAGATCTGTCAAAAAATCTATCATGATCACACTACTAACAGTCAAATGACGGAAGTGGTTCATGCATTTGCAGTAAAACCGAAAACCTCTATTGAGCGGACGCGAACCTCTTGTCAACGGACAAGGAGATTTCATTTCATAACAAATCAAACAAAAACCTCTCTTAGATGGACGTGAACTCCTCATAGGCGGACAAGATATAGGTTTATATAACAATATAAAACGAGCCAAAGAAACGTTCGTTACATTTATAAAGACGTTTAGAAGCGTCTTATTGGTTGTGTACATACTATGTATATAAATGAAAAAGGGTATTCCCCGTGTTTCTTTAAAATATTTTTTTATAGTGCATGCCTAGTTTGGTTTGCTCAGTGAATTATGTTGAGTGATAGTGCAAACGCGTAAAACGATGGCGAGATCAAACCTGAACTTAAAATATAAAATTCAGATCATACACGTGAGTGAGGAAAACAATTTATCTGTACGCGCATTAGCCGAAAGATAATCGTAAAACATATTTAACTTAAATTTATTTTCCGTGTGTTAAATCATTTTCTAGAATAAAAATGGACTTAATTATGTATGTAAAGTTTAGAGAAAATGAATCTGATTTCTGTTATCAGGTTTAAAATTGGGAAAACCCAGGCTGCGCTCATTGTTAAAAATAAAGAAGACATCCGAGCGAAATGGATGTCTGGAAGCAGTGTTGAAAGTAAAAGGTCCTTCATGAAAGTAGATGAGAAAAAAATTGACGAAATGTGTTTCGAGTGGTTTTACAAAGCGCGAAGCCAAACTATTCCGATATCTGGGCCAATAGTACAAGAAAAGGCTAAAGAAATCGCTTTAAAACTCAGTGCCAATGATTTTGTGGCTTCTAACGGCTGGCTACAAAAATGGCGTATTAGACATAACATAACTTTTCGGTACATTTGTAGTGAAAGTGCATTGACGGCTGTTTCTAATTTGAAAAGATTCTGCAGCGAAGACCTTATTGCGTTCGAAGTGTTGCAAAGAATTGAAGAATCATATGCGAAATAGGTTTCTTTAAAAAAACAAAAAAATTTCAGTCAATCGACAATTTCGCAGTTTTTTAAGTGACCAATCTTACGTTTTAGTTTTATGTAATTTATTCTCCGAAGTGGAATTTTTATTTTTGTTATTACTAGGTCTGTTCAATAACAAAATATTATTACTGGAAGTTTCGAATTCTTACTAACTTTTTCTGTCAAGTGTTCATTAACTCAAAAATTTTTGTAAGAGAAAAACAAATCGAGAGCGTAAGAGTTTGAAAGGCTTACTAATCTTTACTGGTAAATTTCTTGCTAGTAAAAAGTTGTAAACTCAAAGAAATCGCTGTCAAACTCAAACTGAAATAAAATTAATAAATATTTTTTTTTTTATGTATATTTCAAAAAATAAAATAAATTTGAACACTGATGGATAGAAAAGGGTAAATATGTGATACAGTTCAGTGTATTTGTAAAATCTTTACATGTCGCTGTCAGAAGGACACTACAACAGGTAGAAAAGGTAGTGCGGTGCCAGAAGGATAATTAGTTTCCCTTATCAAAAAATAAAAAGTGGTAATTTTTTAATTAATTTTTTAAATATGTCAATCGCTTTTTTGCTTACCAATTATTGTTCATTTACTTATGTGTAAAATTTTTCTCTTCGAATAAAATTACTCTTTATTTCACAGTAAAACTCTTATTTAAAGTATTTGCTGGAAAAGTAAATGAACAAACCTACTGTTTGTAAATGAGATGTGTACATGTATATGCATATGTACAAACTCGTACGTACATATATAAAGTTTTTAAGTAATAAATATACACATATCTTGTTTAATCAATTTTATATAAATATATTTTTATTTAAATGAAAAAATGGTGAACATTAAAAGATTTATGAAATACCTACGCACTCCCTTATGCGGGCACCTCTGTTGGGCGGACAAAAATTTACTGCCGATGGAGTGTCCGCCCAAGAGAGGTTTCATTGTACTTACATTCGTGGCCGGCTTAAGACCTCAGTTAATAGTGACTTAACCATATCCGTATAAAATAACTGAAGGGAATCATAACCAATTGAATTTTGGTTTTCCGCTAAATTGCCATAGTCTATTGGTTTTTTAATTTGGGAAATTTTTGGAAATATTGTTTTCTATTTTCAATGCGTTTCGATCGTGTGCGCTTCGTTGTTGAATTTATTACCAGTTTTTTTGCATTTCCCTACTTTCTAGGAAATAACTATCTTTTTTAGGTTAAGACACTAATAGTCGATAACGATACATATTTTTAAGTCATAAGGTATTATCATGACCATGGCTAATGAATATTTCACCATTGACTCCAGCTTTACTTTAAAACATTAACACTTTTTTCCATCTTCCGTAGTAAACGAAAACCAAAACTTTATTTTTAATACATATTCGTATTTATATTTGAATCTTTAATAATGATATATTTGATACAATATATATTCTTATTATTATAATGTTAAACACATTTACAATATATATATTTACACACATATATACCATTATATGTTTTAACAATATTCAAGTTTATAAACTGCAAAAAAAAAAATTAAAAACAATTTAATAATATGAATTTTAATTCAAAAGGGTTTTATTAAAAGTGGCTTAATTTAATAATTGTATATTTCTAAAAGTAACGAAAGCATTTCGAACATAGTAAACAAATGATAGTTATTAACAAAAACCTATTTTAATATATGCATGAATGGTGTTGTTAGAGAAACTGGCGTTCATTTTATGAAAGAAAAATAGAAAAATATTCATACCGTCATTAAAAGCGTGTAAGGGTGTATCGAACTTTTGCAAATTCATAAAAAGACTTTTGTGTCAGCGAATAAATGCAGTGGTATACAAATTTCTGTATGTGGATCAGGAATGGGCGTTTTCAAAAATTTGAGTGACGAGTGAAGAAAAAATAACAAATAAAAATTTATTTTTTATTCAAAATTTGAGTTATGAGTGTAATATTATTCGTTTTTCAAAAAATTTTGAATACAAAAAATTTTAATTTTTATTTAAGCTTTTGAAAATGAAAAATAACACATCGAGATACAACAAAATTATACCCGTATTTGCATATAGACATAAACTGTATTTATAAAGATTTTTTCGGTTATTTCTGTATAAATTGAGATTCACTGAGTTGATGGGACGCAAGTTCGAGATCATTGCTGGACAAAATAAAGCTTTTGGCGGAATTCCTTCGCTGTTTTCGGGATAGGTTTAGGAACCAATTTCTTACTTTTTCAGGGTTATTTCGGGACATATGCTGAGATGTGTTGTGGGCTTTACCGGGTCATTTCGGTGTTGTTTTCGGGACTATTTTGGCATCATTACGAGACTTTTTTGGAGTAATTTCTCTGAAAAAGCCCCCCTAAAGATCTCTAAAAGAATTCAAATATAGACCCAAAAAACTCATAATATAATCCACCAATCAATTACGAAATGGTGCTGAAAAAATCCCAAAATTATCGCTTAAACTTTCCCGAAATCACCCTGAAAACCACCAAGTAGTCCTTAAGTAGCCTTATTTTGTGCAGCAATGAAGAATGAAATAAACTCAGTGCATCTCAATTTATACAGAAATAACCAAAAAAAATATCTTTACAAATATGCATTATGTCTATATGCACATACGGGTATAATTTCGCTGTATCTCGATGGGTTATTTTTCATTTTCAAAAGCTTGAATTAAAATTGAAATTAAACATTTTTTGAATAACCAATAAAATTTCACTCATCACTCAAATTTTTTTTAATAACAAAAAAAATTGTATTTTTTATTTTAAAAGGTTTTTAGTCGAAGTGAGCCAACCCTGATTTGTATACAGAAAAACTTGAGCAGTTGGCAACCCTATGACCAATGGGTTTCGCTATTCCACATCTGTTTGTACATATTGAAACTATGGGTTGGACTGTTGAAATATTCTGCAAATTGAACTTTATATGATTACGTTCTGTCCAATAACGAATCGCATCGTAATATTTTAACTTCAAGTCTCTCCTCTCAAGTTTGTTTTAACAATTTCCTGGGAAACACAAAAGTTTGCTACATTTGTTAGTCGCACTTTGAAAGACGATATGTTAATGATATGTGAGACAATTGATTTATTTGAAGGTAATACAATTTGGTTTTATATTTTAATTTTATTCACACATACATATGTCAATCACTTTCAGATTTGCATAAAAAAGTGATATTTGTTTATTATTCGTTTCCTCATAAATTTTGCGAGTTCTAAGTTAAAATACAAATAAATTTTTAATTTAACAAATATAAACCTTAAACTCTATTATATTTTTTTTTACTTACATTCACTTATATGAATGGACATTTCTTGTTAAAAAAAACTTTGAACTTTTAAACTTAGTTGACGATATCCAGGAAATGCTCAAATACCTATTTGAACTCAATGAAATTGTATTGCTGAAATTTGTTTATTGTAGCTCGTTTATTGTTCTATTTTGGAAGTATTTTTTCTTATTGTGCGTTGCTTTAATGCGCTTTCACTTTCCGCTTTTTTCTTTGATTATTTTTAGCGCTTTCATTTTTATTAATTCTTTTCTTTGTCTTCAATACTAGAGACTTTCGTTGTTGCAAATTTTTAAGCTACAACAATAGTAATTAATACGTTTCTATTTTTATGAAGATTTTGGTTGTAAAAAATTGTTGTTGTGTTCGTTGTAAGTAACTATTATTGTTTGCTATTTATTGTTACGTTTTTTAGCTATATATGAAATTTTTCAATTGTGTTGCGGTCTTTGGAGGTTTCGTTTTAAGTCACAAAGCATTCAAAGACCAAAACTCAATACCACGTGCAAGTCACTAGACCACATTTTATTATTTTGTTGTTTAGGTATTGTGTACACTCTAAGCAACCGAAAAATTTTTTTTTCTGGCCTGGCAAACTCATGACACAAATGTTTTCCGCAAGAACTGGGTTTATCAAGATGATCTATTTTAAAAATTGCATTAAAAGCATCCCTTAACAATTCGAAGAATATGCTACAAAAATTCAAAACTTAAAAAAAAAAAAAAAAAATTTTTGGTATCTATTTGATTTTTCTATGCTATTAATGGAATGACTTTCGTTTTGAATTAAAAAGAAACATTATAAGATTTAAATTAGTTAGCTATTTTACGGTAAAATAAATTTCTTGATTTTTTTCAACCCTAATTGTTAGACAATAGCGCATTTCCAGATCGTGGTATTGTAAAATCAGTTCCCGAATATCTAGTGTTTATAAAAATACAACAAAAATGGTAACCCTATTTTTCACATAAAACCGAATTTTACCAAAAAGGATAGTTACGTGGTTTCAATGTACTAAGATTCATATATGACTTAAAAGTGAGCGAATGATAAATTGAAACAAGACGTTATAGCAGCAAAAATCTGTAGTATTTGTCACAATTAATTTATGTATATCTATTTGGGCTTTAAGGATGAAGACGCCAAATACTTGATATTAAATATACTTAAAAATATTTCTTCTCGCAGCTTTTGTGTTCACTTTAAACCGGATGTTTTCCAAATCTCTCTACGTAACTCAATTTAAAATTATACATGTGGGATTTGTACACGTAATAAATATATTCCTTAAATATACGAGTACTATATGTACATAATATGTTGTAGTAAATAGTTTACATAAAAGTTTTACAATAATCATTTCTACCGCTATTCATGTAAATATATAGATACATATGTTTTCCTTTTGTACAAAGTTTCTTTAAATATGTTTTTTCTTTTGTTTTAATTTTTTTTTCGATGCTTTACAGCTACAACTACGATATGGAAGTTCTTCAGTGCATTTTATATACAGAGCAAATATGCTCTTTTATAAACAGTTTTTTATTTTAATATTTTTTTCTTACAACCATTTAGGAAGGATTTCAATTTAAGGAGGGTGTCCAAAAAAAAATTATATGGCGACTGTACGTTTGCTCTATGATAAAGAAACAAGTAAACGTTTGTTGAGCAAGCCGCACGATCTTACCTATAAGCAGACCTGTTCAATTTGATTAGTAATTAGTAATCAATCAATTAGACGAATTTTTTATTTGGTAATAATTATTTTAATTGTTTTTCAAGAAAAGGCAATTATTAATTGATTACGATTAGAAAAAATCAAAAAAAAAAAGAATCAGAAATAATCAGAGATAATTAGAAGTATTTAAAAATAATCAAAAAAAAGTTGTTTCGATTACTTTTTGTTATTTTTGATTTTTTTTAATAATGGTAAAAAATCACAATTTTTTTTTTTTGATTCTTTTTTTAATTAAAAGAAAAATAATCATTAAAAATTGAAAGTAATGGTAAAAAAATCATTAAATTTATTGTATTAAATTGGATTTTCAAGAAAATAATTAATCAAACCGGTAATCATCACTATTAGTAATCATTATTTAACAGGTCTGCCTATGAGTACGAGTGAGAGCATGATTCGACAGATTGTATGATAAATGGATTTTATTCTGAAACGCTTTTCTGCACAAAAAATATTTTACCACTTCTTTTGTTGCAATCTGGACTCTTTGGAGCCATTTCTCCTCTACTCTTACCCATTCTTGCATCACTACTATATTGTGCTCTCTCTTACAGTCGGTCAGAAAAACCTAATTCTCCTCACACGCTCTGCATATCTTCAAGCATTTTCTTACCCTTCCCACTTGCAGTCAACATACGCCACATTCGCTTCAAACAACCTGGTCTCTTGTCTTCCACAACCAAACGTTGCTCCTCCAATATTGTATCCAATATATAATAACTGCCCAGACTAAGAGGCGGAGGCGGCAAGATAGGAGGCTGTCATGAAATTATACAACTTTTCGCATCCCCACCACTTGTTGTGCCGCTTGTTGACGCTGTCATTGTCGCTGTTGTAGCACCCATTTGAGATGCAGCACCTCCGATGCCACCCAATTGTTGTTCACTCGCAGCTTGTTTTCGTTTACGCTCATAGGCGATCGCATCGTTCGGCACATAGGAAACACGCACGCCGCCATAATGTCTACGTGCTGGTATCCGATATAGATAATCATCCATGTCGCTTGATGAGCTCGATGAGCAGGTTGAGCAAACACTTGCCGCATCACAATTGTCGACCTTATTGTGTACTCCGGCAGCTTGAGTTTGCGCATTGTGCAATCGTAGATTGGTTTGATTGATTTGTATTTCGGAGGAGCTGCGTGACTGATTGCGTTTACGTCTACGTCGGCGCGCATTCGTGCTATCCGTGTAGCTCTTCGAGCGTGACATCGTGTCATGAATGCTATGGAAACGTACCTCTTTGAGTTGGGTGCGCGCATTGTTGTCCGCATCGCTCTGGTCTTCGTTTTCATCTTCATCATCATTATCATCGTCGTCGTCTTCGTCATCGTTGTCCACATCAGATTTGTTACGCGCTCTTTTGGCTTTTAACAATGTTTCGTAGTTGACGTCCTGTCGATTATCGTTATCATTTTCCAACTCCAGCCCATTACTGATTTCTTGCGTACTTTGTGTAAGCTCAGATGTGCTCGGTGAATTAATATTTAACTTATCAATACTCTGGTAACTATGTGAGTCGTCTCCCTTTGAAACCAGCATATCGGGTAGTGAAGATGTCAGATTACTTGGATCACCAAAAATAGATTTATCACCAGCGCAGATGTTGTCCAAACTAATACCCAACTCAGTGAGATCGATTGGTGGTGGATGTGCTGGTCGTGGCACACCGGGTACTGTTGACATTATACCATCACAACCCGCTGCCAACTTACCCACTATCATTAACCTATCCATACCCACTTCCATCCGTTGACGCGTCTGTCGTTCAAGTAGATCGCCTGCGCTTCCCGCAATTTTACCATTGCCAGCACCACCGCTTCCAAAATATCCCTTTTGTTTTGCACCCCGTCGTGGTGAACGCGCTATTTGACTCGTTGTGCTTGCTCTATGTGTTGGACGTAGTTGTGGTCCCGAGCTTGTATCCGATGGTGTGGGCGGTTCACCTTTGCTGCATGCAATTGAACAGTAAATCGTGCCACGTCTCGGTAAAAATGGACGCCCCAACAGCGAACAACGACAAGTACAACATGAAAAACATTGATCCGTAGCATGCCAATGCTGGCCATCATGACTCATTTGTCCCTGATCTACCCCAATAACTTCACCACAATAGTCACAGTATTCGGCGAACATGGTGTCAAAGCAACTCAAACAATATGGCTTGCCGTCGCGCATAATGTAACGCTGTCCGCCCAGCTGGTGTTCGCACTCGAAGCAAGCAAAGTGTTTCATGTGCCATGTGCGACCCTCCGCTTCGGTGCATTCGTCAGAGAATATAATCTGCAACGAGAAGAGTGCAAAGCAATGAATTTCAAGACGTACAAGGATGCTAAAGGTTATACTAAAAAGTTATGGAAATAAGAGGTGGTAATTATTTGTTTAGCTCACTTCATCAGCGAAAATCCAATTGCCATCCTGTTTATATGAGACTTTATCAGCGCCTAAAAAAACCTTGATTTATCCATTTTAAAAGTATTTTCGATGACTGAGCTAAGACAAAACAAAGTGTGGGCGGTAAATTTAGAAATTTTAGCATCGAGGTGACCCTCACAGCTAAGGAAGTGTTTCTTCTAACACCGTTTAATGCGGTTAGATAGAAATATCGACTTGATTAAGTTGTTGAATAAGGGGCTTAAAAGATAACGTGTTTTTCTGAGGTCAAAGTTTATTCAAATCTGCTGAGCCTCTTTATAGCATTATAATTTATTCTTATTGACGCTAATCTACTCTAGACTTATTGGTAGGTATTTAATCTAATTAAGCTTTGACGTAATCAACTATATATTAATCTATTTTAGTATAATATTATTTTGTCTAAACAATTTTAATATAATCCCTGGTAGTATTTGATTAAATCTTTAAGTATCCACTATGATCTAGCCTATTCTAATACATATAATACATTTTTGTGATATCCTAATCACAATCCGCTATAGCCTAATCTTACCCAGTCTAATCTAATATTATTTAAATTACCTAAGACTAATATAGTTTCAACCAATTTATTCTTATATAATTAATTATAATTTAGTCTAAGCAAGCCCAGTAAAAACTAGTCGAACCATTCTAGTATAATATAAAAGGATTAAATTTTATTTAAATGATTAAAATTAAATCAAATCTCAGACACTTCAACGGAGTCTAGTAAAATTTAGTCAAAAGTTTGGACTCCAGACTTAGTTGACTAATCAATTCTAGAACTACTAAACTCATTCTTCTTATCTGACCATTTTTTATACTAAGCAGTCAAATTTTATCTGCTCTAATCTAATTATATTTAAAAATTTTATGCAGAATAGTTGAAGCCAGGCCAGATATATAAAGCAGGCCTAACTGCTCCTTACGATCTAAACTCAAGCCAAGAGAAGTGATTTGTTTTATATAGGAAGCGCTGACGGTACTTTCATTTCAACCAACCGAAACTTCTGCTAAAACGCCCAAAACCATTAAAGTATCCGTACAGAAACAACGGGCTTTTGCGGAAGTATTTTTATTAATTGGAATTTGAAGCGCTCTCTTTGCGAGACTTGGGGACTTCAGCTTAAGATCTTCTAGAGCACTAAGTGTTAAGCGAGATATTCAAAGCAGAATCTTCTTTTTCAGCGCTATTTTCGAATTACGCCAATGTAAGCACGGCGCAGTCAATAAAATCTTCAGAGACTAGGTCATGTTATGGAAATGGTGTTCCTATCTACACCCGATTTTGATAGGGGTAGAAGGGAAACATTTCTAGAAAAATAATTTGAGGATAACTTGGTCTCCCTTTTTCTTTTCAATTGGCGTGACTCATCGCTAAACAGGGGATGGCTGCCCTGCTTTGCTACACAAGTGCCCAAATCAACTAGGCGTAAGCGCCAATGATAGCTTAACCCTATTAGAGACGCATAATTTCAAAAAGGCAGCCTTTGTAGATTTTCAGTTTTAGGAACTTTCAGTACTGCAATCCAAATATAAAATCTTATTTAACTTAATTTTTTATCATTTAATCTACTTCAATAAAATCCCTTAAACTCTCTACTCAGAAGTACAAGAAAAACACGTAAAAAAAATTGTGGATTCTTATCTGAATTATTAGCTAATAACGCAAAAGCTACTTAAGTTATTGCACATCAAAATATGTCAATATTCGTCTATAGCTTCCAAGTATACAAAGTTTATCTAATAAGCTTAAAATGTAAGCCAGGAGGAAAGTCAGTTTAAATTTTCTCTAAAATTCTCAAAATCCACAAGCAATTCCAACAAAGACTTGACTACTAAATAAAAACCAAAAGGCAGGAAATAGATAGTCAAAGAGGGCTAGTGAAATGCAACCAGCAAGTAAATAAACAAACCGTTACTCTTAACATTCTAAAGCTTCCGTACATACCTCATCGCAAGCAGAGCAGCGCGGTTTTTGTGTCTCCGCATGATGTCTGCCACAATAAAGATTGCCATCACGATGAAAATAAATCAAATCCACAAGTAATTCTTTGCAAACGCAACAAACGAAACAACCTGGATGCCAACAAATCTGCGAGCCAACACGTTGAGCAAAGACCACAATGTCACCGGCGGATAATGGCTCATCGCACTGAAAGAAAGGAAGTAGAAAAAAATTAGAAGAGAGGAAGCTGGAAGTTATAAATCCGTGGTAGAAAATATGTTTGTTGGTGAAGGTAAAAAATGAAACAGAAAAATATTTTGTAAATAAATTGCATTTTTTCGTTGGCGGTGAACAAAATAAAATTGACAAACGTTTATATATTACATTTTAAAGCTTAGGATAAGGTTGATGAAAAAAGTTTTTATTTGTGGCGTTCTGTGTAAATAGGATATGTTGTGTACTCGGCTGTTTTTTCATAGCATTTTAAATATATTTTCACTTTTTTAGTGAAAGAAAAATAGATAATTTTTCAAATATTTCCGTGCCAATAAGCACAAACTACCAAGCTAAAGTTTCATCGAAAACGAGATAGTACTCCCCGTTAGAGGATCTATAATCACAAAAAATTTCACGACTTTTTTATGGACAAAAAACTATAACTCAATTCCATACATTTACACTACAATTTCAATTTTCAAATGACTTTGGTAGTTTGATTTATTTTGTTGTGTTGATCTTCCGACAGGGTAGTAAGCTGATTTTTGTTGGAACGATTTTCCGTCATCCCTTGTCAAGTTTGGTTTTGTGACAAACCGGTTTCGGCGTTCTGCCATTTTCAATGCCTAGTTTCGTTCTCTTGGTAGTTTGTCTTTATTGCCACAGATTTATACCCTGTAGGAACAAATTACATTCTTCACGGGAATGCTTTATATTTTATCACCCCCGGCTTGTCCTCTCCTCACATTGGAGAAACAATTTGATAAGGTTCATGGTTTCAATGGATGTTATATCGAATATGTGTCTCCCTGGTAAAATTATAGAACCGCCACAGAAAAAACTTACAAAAACTCATGTACAGGGTGTTTTTTTTACAGGTTTGTTTTTCGAATAGAGATAAAACTGGCATTTTGTGGTCAAATCTGGCAATTAATTCGGTTAACCATGGATCGTTTTCGCACTACGTTTACTCTATGTGATAATACGCATCCGCAGAGACGTCGAACAGTGCGCACCGAAGAAACAATTGCCGCTGTAGAGCAAAGTGTTGAAGAGGACCCGAATGAATCGATTCGCCACCGTGCACAGCAATTGGAGCTTTGTCCATCAACTTTATGGAAGATTTTGCGAAAAGATCTTGGCTTGCGACCTTACAAGATCCAGCTTGTGCAAGAATTAAAGCCGCGAGACCATGCAATGCGTCGTGATTTTGGTGTATGGGCCGAAAATGAGATTGATTTCGATGCTGATTTTCATCGCAAAATTTTGTTCAGTGATGAGGCTCATTTTTGGTTGAATGGCTACGTCAACAAGCAAAATTGCCGCATTTGAAGTGAAGAGAATCCACATGAGACCCTTGAAACGCCATTACATCCACAAAAACTGACTGTTTGGTGTGCTCTATGGGCTGGTGGAGTCATTGGGCCATACTTCTTCCGCAATAATGCTGGAGAGGCAGCTACCGTTAATGGAGACCGGTATAGAGCCATGATAACCGACTATTTTGTTCCCGAATTGGATGGCATGAATGTGGATGAGTTGTGGTTCCAACAAGACGGCGCTACATGCCACACAGCGCACGTCACAATCGATTTATTGAAGGAAACATTCGATGAGCGCATAATTTCGCGGAATGGACCTGTCAATTGGCCACCAAGGTCGTGTGATTTGACACCATTGGATTATTTTCTTTGGGGATATGTGAAGTCGCTCGTCTACACCAACAAACCAGAAACGTTAGGGGAATTGGAAGCCAACATTCGTGGCGTTATTGCCGACATACGGCCCCATATGCTCGAAAAAGTGGTTGAAAATTGGACCTGTAGAATTGGCTTTATTCGAGCCAGCCGCGGCGGCCACATGCCCGAAATCATATTTAAACATTAATGGCATAAAATTATCCTTCCAATAAAGCCAAATTGATGGACCTTAAAACGATTTTCTTGTGTTTTATTTCAATTCGAAGTTCTATACCCCTAAAAAACACCCTTTACTTTCCATGCAGATGCGTTAAATTTGATAGACATTAATGTTGGTACATTCTTAATATTTGTATTAATTTATAGTTACGTGTGTCATCCTTGTGAACAAAAATATGAATACTAAAATAAAAAGCAAATATACATGTGCATTAGAAGTCCTTATGATTAATACACTGTCTACGTAAATAGGCACATTCTGTAGCCAGTTTCGACTTTTGGACTGTTCTTTTTGAGTCTGAAGTGCATTTAAGGTTTCTGAAGTACAATTGATTATTCTGAAATTAACTTTACGGTTTCTGAAGTACATTTCGAAAAGGTGTAGTCATCATGTTGTTGTTGTTGTTAACAGTGCTTCGCCCTGCCCAATGGGCTCGATGACTCTAAATTGTCATCAGGCGGAAGTCCGAGGAAACGCGCAGTTTCCACAGGGTTGGACCAGAGTGATGTAGGTGTTAGAAGAGTGGGTTCGACGGAACAGAAGCAGAGATGTTTGGTATCATGAGGAGACATACCACATGCAGGGCATGTGTTTGGTATGTTGGGGTTCAGTCTGGATAAGTAAGAGTTTAACCTATCAGTGTAACCCTCTCCAAATTGTCGCATTCGGTACAATGTACCAAGTGTAAGAGATGGCTACATAAATCTGGATGCTCAGGGCTTAACCCTGCCATCCACAGACCCCGTACTTTCTTTAGTACTTTCGAGGCACCATGCTGTACGCGCCCAAGGGCGTCCCGCCTCTAGCCACTTCAAATAGCCACAATAGTGGCTCAGTCTACACGACTGGCAGCACTGTTGCCATTCCCGCCTCACCCACTCCTGACTGTCGCTCACGCACACCAGCGTCTCCATCACGCACGGCCGCTCAACACTCTTATCACCTCCGGAATAGGCCAGATATGAGCATCGCCGAGCGTCAGTCCCCTCTTACTCTGCCCCAATGCCCCCCCCCCCCTCCCTGCTTCCAGCCTGCACGTAGGCCAGGACCACCACCTCCTCGAACCTTCCACTGCACGTGCACGTCCTTCCAATAAAGCCAAATTGATGGACCTTAAACGATTTTCTTGTGTTTTATTTCAATTCGAAGTTCTATACCCCTAAAAAAAACACCCTTTATTTTTAGGCGCACGATTTTGCAAGGAATCAACTAAACGAAAATTTGTATTTTGGAAATAACATGCATATTTTAAAATAATCTGAAAGCAACAAATCAATTGAATTTTTGGTATGCGAAATAAAAAAACAGTCGGAGTGTCAAAAATGGACACATAAATCCACCACGAGCAATGCTAGATGCCGCCAGATTGCGTTAAACTGAATAGAAGTAGGAGTTTAGCTTACAAAAACTAGCATTCTGATAGCGTAATGGTGCCCAAAATGGCCCTTAATAAGAAGTTTAGGAGGTTCCGAAATCTATCTATAAGAAAAGTTATGACGATTGTCTCTAAATTATCCATTTCTATTTTTAATAACAATTATTGTTAATACAACTTTATTAAAAATTATTATTTTGTCCTTGACCTCATTTGAAATTATGAATACTTTAATAATCGAATAACTAAGAAGAGTGGGGCGCCAATTTATGCCGGATACACCATAAAAATATATGAAGAGCTACTTGTAATGAACTCATAATGTGCAAATAGTTAAAAAGAGACTTTTTTGTTTTCATACATACAGTCGAAAAGGCATAGCTTGCGTGGTGCGGACTGGCACACAGCAGGAAATGTTAATCTTTTAGATTTTTATATTTAAATAACAATAAATGTTAAATAGCCAAAGTATAAAACGTTTACGCCTAGCTGTAGGCAATAAAACTTGCAGAACCAACCAAGAGCATATTACGCTTGGTACAGTTGCCTAAGTAAATAAATTTCGATGTAAGATAAAATGCGAAATTTCTTCGGGGACAATACAAATATCTTGGCTTGCAACGTTGTGGGGTAGAAATAATGTAAAGTTGCTAAGGGCAATGAGCGAAAGCGTACGCAAGGGAATATTTATAAAGCGCCATGAATTTATGTTGTGTCTGTTGGGAGCAAGAGGCACTCTTGTGTTAAACATTGCCTGCTTTTTTAATAATAATAATTCCCAACGGATTACCCACCATATCCCGCCCGACCGGCGCGAGGGGCGCATCCGCATAACGCGCGGATTATTCGTTCGTGCCGAGTCGTTGAAAGGCTTTGGTTTGTTAATCGTCGAGATCTAAAACTGCTCAGCTACAGAGAAAACCTCATCAGCTAAGTAAAGTAGATATAGGATAGATTATACATTAGGAAATAACTAGTTAACAGAATAAAATTATTGTTAAAAGTTAAAATAGAAGTCAAAGAATAAAAAACAATTAGTAGCTATGAATTTAGGACAGAAAGGATTGATTTTTTTATGCTGAAAAGCGAGTCTGAAATATCAAATCTACCAGAAAGAGAGTTATAATCTTGACACAAACAGCGAAAAGGCTCATTTAACTGAAAATTGGTTCGGCACTGTTTTAAGACTAGAGGTTTAAAATGCCTTGAAGGACGAGACGGTACATTGAAGTTCACTTCACTTAGAAGAAATGGGCTGGATAGTGAACCATTTAGCAATTTAATCATAAAAATAATTCCAAGCATTTCCCTCCGACTAGAAAGTGTGTGTAGATTAATGAGTTTTAAACGATTCGTATAGGGTGGCAGATTGTACGAGGGATCCCAATGAAAATCTCTTAAGGCAAATAGTAAAAATTGTTTTTGAACTGATTCAAGGCGATCTACATGAACCTGGTAACGCGGGTTCCAAATTATAGAACCATATTCAAGTATCGGTCTGACTAATGTAGTGAAGAGGGCTTTAGTTACATAAGGGTCGCTAAATTCTTTAGACCATCGTTTAACGAATGCTAGGACACCTCTAGCCTTATTGACTGTTGTATTAATATGGCGGTTGAAACTGAGTTTATAGTCCATAGTAACCTCCAGGTCAACAAAATCATACACTTGCTCAAGACTATAATTTTTAATTGTATAGGAAGCCGGCTGAGAAATTCCACGCGAAAAACCCATGTGTTTACATTTTTTAAGGTTAAGTGGCATATAATTTAAATCGCACCAAGTAACTAGTGCATCTAGATCTGATTGTAGCTTATTTCTATCTTCAAATGACGCGAATGACATGAAAAGCTTTCAGGCGCATGTATTTTTATTTTGGGGTTTTTCAACTGACACTAGTCCTAAAAATGTAATTAGAGCGCTCTATTTTGCTATTAAAATGTTAAGAAAAAGCTGCTGCAAGTGCAGTTCAAAATTTAATAACTTAATAAATTTAGGTGGAAACCGCCTAATACGAGGGGTTTCGAAAATTCGATGACCTTTTGAATGGAAAATAATTTGTTTACCAACAATTGAGTTGCCACTTTTTTGGCGTGTGCACTATCAAAGTATTCATGACTTCAAATGAGCTCAAAGCCTATAATTACACATTAAACAAACAAAAGATTAGTAATGATAATGCCAACAAAGTTTAGCTGACAAAAAAACCATCACTCTGATAGCCTACTGGTTAATACAACTTTTCAAAATTTCTCTATTGAAGAAGTCCAGCAGCTCCCAAAATGGATCTAAATTTTGCCTTTTTATTCAAATAAAAAACTTTTCATAATTGATAAAAGTTATTAAAAATAAAAAATTTAAAATAATTTTATTGAAAATCGTTGTTATTATTCTTGGTCTCATTAATACTCATTAATATTTACAAAAAAAAAACCTTTTTCGTTAAAAAAGGAATTTTTTCAACTTAATCCCCTCTAAACTGAATGCGTTTTGCCCGTATGACACTACGTATTTCCCTCCCCGTTCTCTCGTAACAAACCGGTATAGAACCCAACCCTGGACGAAGACAATGGTATTCTGAACAATGCCTCCCATGTAAGAGATAGCTTCATAAATCCGATTGTTCAGGGGTTAATCCTAACATCCATAGACCCAATAACGTCACATGGCGTCCTCGGGTTCAAAGTGCATCCCTACCGCCACCCCTCGTGCTCTAACAGCTACAATAATATCATTGTCTCCTCGGTTATCAGACCGTCTGCAATGACCGTCAAATTAAATTCAGACTGGCGCTACCACCTCTCACTTACGCTCAACACTCCTACTTCCTTAGTAGTAAGACGGATATGAGAAATGGTAAGCGTCCACTTACCCTCTTTCTCAATTCCAAACGTCCCCTCCTCTTCCAACCTTCTTCTTGTTCCACAGGCTAGTACTCAAAATAACCTGCCCATGCTAGGTCTACAGCGTTCTATACTGCGACACAGCTTGGGACTTAGCCTAACACCGTCAAGGTGTACTCACCCGTCCTTAACGCCTATAGGGACATCGACATCTAACCACCGACGCACTTCAGATTTTTACAGCTTAATGGTATGGTACTAACTTTGTAGAAAGATCACGGAAATTAGGAAATTTATGAAGGATTCCAACATAAAACGGGCCGCAATTCAAGTGATGAAATATAACACATAAATTGCATCTTTCTGAAAATGCCCTTTCTGGGGTCCTTTTGACACCTAAGTGTAATTTGAAGCTTTATACAGCATGGATGTACAAGCAGTCAATCGACTAATCTCAGCCTACAGGACAGTAGTGCGGTAGACCGCAGTCGGGTTGAACTACGTAAGAAAAATGCTAGGCAAAAGTTCCGATTTTTTAAGCATAGTGGTTGCTCTCCGGGTAATTACACCTTTCATGAACATGAAATGGTATATTAACTTTGGTCCGATGTTTGTATCGTTTAGAAATATAAGAGATAGAGCCACCATTAAGTATACCAAATTGATCAGGACGATGAACTGAGTTGATACAGCTATTTCCGTCTGTCCGTCCGTCTTGTTGAACGCAAACTAGTCCCTCAATTTTCGAGATATCTCGATGAAATTTGGCACACGGATGTATTTTTGTATTATATTAGACATTTGTCGGAACCGGTATAATCGGGTCACTATAGCATATATATCCCATACAACCGATCGTTCAGATAAGAGGATTATGGCCATTTCTCCCTCATTTTAAAAGATTAAAACTTGAAACTTGGTGAGATATTTGCTTATAGATGGTAAAAGAAAATTAAAGGTATTGCTGACAGACGAAGGGACAGACGGACATGGCTAAATCAACTCAGTTAATCGGCCTGATCATCTTCTTCTTCTCATACTTACAAACACCGGACCAAAGTTATAATATCATTTCATGTTCATGAAAGGTATAAAAAATTTTAGAGTATTGAATATTTGTATGTGAATTATTCGAGTCTTAACTAATGAAATCTGAAAATCGTTCATTTAGTTATTTTTTATATAAAATGATTTTAACTTGAATTAATTATTATATATATAATACATGGAATAGGTATGTTTCGTAGAAAACATGGATTTTTCATAAACGGATGTATCTCTAAACAAGGAAAAATGGATTACTAAGTAATCGATTTCCTGAATCAGAGGCACATCTTTAGCCTGTGGTCTCAACTATTTCACGCACTTACATTCTTTGATCGTCCAATATCTTTGCAGGGACTTTTTAAAGATTTGTGGCGTCGCGGATTTAGCAAACTACAATCGTAAGTAAATTGGCATAATTTCAGCTTTACGTTTACTCTAACAAAATTAGAAGAAAGCTGCACCTCGCTCTCTAGAGTTAAATTACAACACCCAAAAGTAGTCGCCAAATTAAACTTGCACCTAAACCTAGACACTCAAATATCTTTGCAACCTCAAAAACAACAAACTTTGCACATCCAATGAAACTATCACTTGCGGCACTAAATAAATTGCAAAATTGTGCTATTTTAATTTAAAACTCATGGTCGTGTGTTGATAAAACTGCCTTTAAGTGTTCTTCCCACCCTTATGATCACTTACTAAGTTAATTGTCGCTTCTTATATTGCAAGAGTTTACCGTGCACCCAGCATACAGCAGAAGTTGGAGGCATTTATAGTTACGGCGCAAATTAAACCAACCACTCAACACTGCAATTTCCTGCCAAGATTGCTTGCCTTTTAAAATTGCTTCATTAGCTTAAGCGTTGTGGTTGTAGAGTTGGGGTTGGTGCTGATGCTCGGGTAGTGTTGCAATTACCAACAATGCTACCATTACAAATGTGCGCACGATGACACCGCAAAAGTAAAAGCGCAAATTGCCTTTACTTTAACATTTTCGTAAAATGTTGCATACTTAAAGGCGCATTACCGTTGGCAGCCACTGACTTTAGTGCTGCTTAACTTTCCAGGCTATTAAGTGCGCGTATTTATTCTTTCTTTCTTCTTTTTTTCTTATAAATTATACAACATTTACTTTTGCAAGCCATTAAACAAGCCGCCAATGTCCTTTCCAACGGTTGAAAGTTGCGAGTTGCTTGCTTTTGCCACCGGAAATTTACACTGCGAAATGTTAAGTTTCCTCCGTTTCAAGATAGTTTAGCTGGATAGTTGCTTCCTGGGTGTAATTGCTGATGGTATTGCTTTTGTTGTTTTGCATCAGCTCACATAGAGAAGGTGGCTTGAGCGACTTCCTCTATCCATTTTCAGCTCAGCACTTAATGTTACCTTTTCTGTCCTCTGGCTTGTAATTAGTGTTTTTCTACCTTAATCGCTTAAATAAGGTTTTCTTGAGTAAAGTCATTTTTGGTTATAAAAAATTTTTATTGATATCTAGGCAAATGATTTTTACTTATGTTTCTCTATTTTGGAGTAGCTAAGCTTATTCAGCCATCGGTTGATTGCAACTTCTTCTGGAATATTTAATCTATAATTTCATAAGGGTAGTTGTTGTTGTTGTAGACGCAAAAGAAATCCAAGAAGGTTTGGGTTTGTGTTTGGGGATATGGGTAGTCGTTTGCCAAAGTGAATCCTCGTCTCCATTACTAGCACTTTGCGCTACTAGTCCGACTGATCGGTTAAGATTTGTGCGAGCCTTTAAAGTTTTTGTGTATCCGACTTTAGTCGCCTCTTAGGTGAGGTGACATCTACCCCAAATGAGAAAGGCAGTTCACCTAGACACTTTCTCAAGATACTATTAAAGCTCCTTCAATGTATAAAAAGGCACCAAGCACAAATGCCTTGTGCTCGATTGACTCCTCTTTAAGTTTTATAACCGAATGGAGATCCATTTCAGTTGACCCGCTTTTGCATGAAGCATGTTTCGAAGCCGAAAACTCCGCGCTGCTGCGTATATATAGATTGATAAAGGCGTTCCAACTTTTTTAAAAGAAACGAATAGAGACTGATTGACCTAAAGTCCTTTGGAGAAGCGTGAGAGCATTCCCCCTTTTTTATAAACCGTATTTCAAGGATTGGCGATATAGACCATCCAAGCATTTAGCGTAAATAGGTGGCAGCAAGCTACATAAAATCCCCACAGACATCTGTAGTTGCACAGGTATTATCGGGAAACAATGGACGGGAAACAATGGACGTAGAGAGCTTAACAGAGCTCATAGTCAATACAAGTATACCCAGCCAGAAACTGCGGGTTCTATCGTACCGAAATGAATCGGGTTTTCTTACCCGAACGAAGGCTGATATTTTGATGTAACCCTGTCTAACTCGTCCCAAGAGGGAGCACGATGAGAAAGATACAATATACAACCAAGTCATCAGGAAAAAGAGCGTCAATGCTAAGTCTTTATCTTTCAAGTATTCCAGGGTGTAGAATTTCCGAAGGCATTTTTCTGAGCCTACCGGACTCGTCCGAACCCTTACCGTTTTTTCAGAAGCTTTTGTAGGATGCCCGCTGGGCTCTTCTAATATCAGATTTATAAATACTTAAGCAAACTTTGTAGAGCTCCCAGTCAGAGGGTAGTTTACTGCTTCTGTTCTTGTTGAATAGTCTCTTACCGGAATCCCCAATGGCGTCAATTTAATTGCTCCACCATGGTGATTTGCGCTTGCTAACAAAGGTTTTCAGTTGACATGCGATTTTATACGCTCTGTTACAAGCCTGAGGTAATTCCAGACGAATTTTAGTGGCTTCTCAAGACAAGCATAACCGGCGGGTATATGGGTGGCCCCTTGAGGCGGTTGCACTGAACTAATAGCCTTGTCTTTAAAAGAACCCGTGCCATTTCCGAACGTAGACCAAGCTGTTCGACCATCGATGTAAACTAATTTGAGACCTGCCCAAGGAACAGGTAGGAGGAAGAGAGAGACAGAGCCCTTCAACACACTTTGGTAACTTCTTCACTTTTATTATTTAAAAAATAAAAAAATAAATAACTGGCACGATATATACGTCCGAGAAGATTAAGACTGAGCTTTTCTACAAATTTGTGGTGTGCTGCCTTAACTTTTCCTAGAAATTGGCGGGACCTACAGCTTTTTGCCGACTCCGAACGGCATCTACAAAGGAGATGAATTTTGGCTGAGAAGCCTTCATGGCAGGAATACACTCGGAGAGTATGCCAAGCCACTGCCGAGGGCGACCGCATTTTGGAAAAACTTTCCCAAACCACTTTTGATGTTCCCTGTCCCAGAGCTCGAACCTTGGACATTCTGTGTCCAGTAACAATACCGACAAATCATGGACTAGTGACTAGTGAAGCACAAAAGATGAAAAAATATCAAACAAACCGCAGCAGTAGGGATTTAGACTCAAATTTTTAACTGTTTGGGCATAATGAGGCCATCTCAGAAACGTCATAATTTCGAACCGATATTGGTCTACTAAGGTGGTTTATTAGATCTGCACTGAGAAGTTTGGAACCCTTTACTTCGCCTTTCCATAGCACTATAAGAGGTTATGTGTTCGATTACAGTCGTCTATTTAACGATGTTTATTGGGAAGACTTGAGTGAAAAGCCTAAAATATCGAGCTAAAGTGTGCTACTGATAGGTATAATCCATTTACCATTATTTCTTAGTTCAGTTTCCCTCTGTGTTTTAATCACACGCCAGAATTTCTGGATGGTTTTGCATCTGGCATTAATTTATAACAGAGAAGGATCTCCTGGCTATTTTTTTGGCAAGTGGGGATCCCACGCCCACTGGAATGAGTTATTGTACACATGTTTCTAAAACAGTTATAATTTTGAATATATTTACCAAAACCAACTTTGTTTTTTTATCTATATAACGATTGAGATGAAAACAATGTTGTCACTTTTCTTGGGATGTGAACCGGGCACCTTCGGTATGTGGCAAGAACTGCGAAGTGACCTCTATGTAATCTTAATAAAGGTGCTCTACGTATTTTTTGAGGTGAATATCCATGAAGAACAAGTTCCAAAGATAGTTTATTTAGCAGTTTATTAAAGCTACGTTGAAACTTTATGTTTTTTTTTGCAATCAGTGACCACTCAATATGTTTAGCCTTTTAATTCAGATATTATTATTTAGCTTAATTATATAGTAGCATGTTTTTATCTGCAAAACGTCAAATGTCCTACTGTTGCGCATGCTTTTTTAGGAAGAAATTTGAAGTTTTCTTTGCATTAATTACACTTTTCCCCTTTTCACACTAAAACATTTAAATAGACGCCGGCTATTGTTCACAGAAACATGTTTAGTAACTTATTCTGCAGCATTTAGACATTAACTTTTATCAATCCAATTAATCTGAGTTGACTTAAATGATATTTGTGCCGCCCATGTCATTGTCCTTGTCAGCAATCTGCATTTAATTTATCTCACTCCTTACAGAAAAAACAACAACAACAATAGAGTCACGACAGGTTCATAACACTCTTTAAGGACACAAACAAACTTACATTCATACATCAAACCACAACAAGAGTCCCAAAATAATAACCGACAGTTGCTTAGTCGCCTAAAAGTAGACTACGTGTAATTAGTGTATTGACAAATTGTCGCTTTGGTCCTTTTGACCGTGCGTCTGCACCTAATGTCAACAAGGCAGAGCCGCAAATCATTTAACTCGCACTCAAAAGCAAAGCAGAAAATATATATTAAGTGTCCGTAAATATGAAATATAACAAGCATTTGGCAATTTACGCCTTGAAATCAACAAATATTTCATTTTCTCTTGAATGGATTTTTGACTCGGCTCAGTTTGTGCGCTTGTAACTTGCCTTGTGATTTGGATTTAGTATTATGTACACGGTTAAAAATTTTAGCCATTTTAGGTTTAAGCAATTTTTAAACTTTTTTGTTATAAACTCCAAACCTTTCAATTGCCTACACCAATTTACAATTTATTGTAGTTTAGAATTAAAACTGAATTGAAAAAAACGTCTAAAATTTTGTTAGTTTCTTTTCATTTATTACGGAAGGTTTTTTCAAGTCAATGAATTTTTCTCATTACAATTTTGTCTGCGCCGTAGCTCAGTGGGTAGAGCAGACGACTCTGATGCTGAGTAGTCGGTTCGAATCCTGCCAACTGATACAAATGTTTTTAATGTCTTTTTAATGCTAAGCCATTTCTGGTTAAAAATTGAAACTCTTTTATTTACGGTCATTTTCTCGAAAACTGGCACAATTTAAATTCTAAACCAAATTTGGTTTGGACATATATGTAACCCAAAAAAGTTTTAAATTTAGGTTAAAATTTTTAGCCGTGTATTTGTATGAGCATTGTGCTTTTTGTGCTCTGCATGTAATTCTTCTTTTGTTCAACATCCAAACACCGGAAACTTTGCCATTATTAAGGACGCTCGTTATCGTGCCTCTTTCAGTACATAAACTTTTTGGCATTACCTCAAATCAAGTTGGCGACCAAACTAGGAGTTAGCTTTTAATTTTCATTTTGCTTTAATACTCGTTTATTTCTTTTTAACCTTATCTTTAACGCGTTCAAGAGTGGGGTGTTTATGTGTTTTGTATTTAATATTCACGTGTGTACCCAGTTGTGCTGATTCTACGACGGCCTATTTCTGAACCACGTGTTCACTTCGAATTTGCGATGTATAAGCAACTCACTCTGAAATCGTGCGATTAAATCATAAATTCGGCCGTAAGTCGCGGGCTTATACGCTGCCCTTAATTCTGAAGAGCAGTAATTATATTAAAAGACTGTAGTGATGTAATACTTTTTCAGGATCTCAAAAAATTACATCTGCCGTCCATTGCTGCCAAGAAATTCAATACATATTTGACCAGCTGACATCTCCCTCCAGTGCCTAAAGCTATTTTACAATGGGCATCATGGACCTCGGGGCATAGTAATATCTAGAGGAACTGTAGCGCCGATCTTCTGCCCTGTTTTAGTACTTGTGAACCAAGCGTGGTGAGCTGTGAAGAATTCGGGGTACCTTTGGATACCAGCAGTTTGTGTTCAATAAGGCTCATTTATCTCAATTGCAGTGCCTGCGGCTCTCAACATATTGGACAACACATTCATCTGCAGCTACATGGAGGATGATGAGAACGTTGAATTGCTCGCAATTCCAAATATTTCATTCGCCTCAAAGATGACACAATTTACAAAAATCGATTTATACCAAAAATTAAATCGATCTACAAAAATCGATAGTAAAATGAAATAATCGAATAAAACCAAAAATTGATAATTTATTCACAATTCTAGGCAGAGTGAAACATTCAAGCGAGTACTTTTTTTCAGCGAGACCGCTTTTCCGGAAATATATATTAATTTTAGAGAAATATTCTCAACCCTCTGACTGTATGCAATTCCCGGAGTCAAAAGTAGATTTTCGGCTGCGGTTCTTATTGTATACGAGCAATATCCACTGCACGGAAGAGTGAGCGTAGAGCTTTTGCATTCGACAAATGTATCTAGTGTTAAATAACTGAAAAAGTATTGTACAGGTTTTTAAGCTCCTACTATATTTATCTGATCTATTTTCAAACCTGACAGCTCGGCATATAGATTTCTTTTCACTCAAACCGAGACTTTCACATTTGTTATTCCTGTTTTCCTTTTTTCTCTGTCTGAGTTTATAGCACCCTTTACTCTCTCTCTCTCTCTCTCCCCCGTGCCTGTGCCATAGAGTGTGTCGTCACTTCCATTTCGATGTAGCAATTTGCCTTCCGTTGCTTTTAATTTACCTTTTTCTCGCTTATACACTTGATCGCACTCTTCCTTTGTGTAAACGCGCTCCCTTTCCCCACATTTCTTGCCCATTCAACCACCCACTTGCTTGTAACGGTTCTTTAACGCATCACTCATTTCCTCAGCCTTCCCAGACTTTTCTCTTGTCATATTCTTGTCACATTCATTTCCAGTTGGTACTTTATTATCATCTTACTTTTTCGCTCCAATTGCTAAGTGGTAGATTGGATGGAGGTGTTGGAAGACCTGCTATTGGTTTTGGGTGCTGTGAAGACATTGCGTTGAGACTTGCTTTACACTTTTTATTTTTTTTATTTTTTTTTTTTTCATTCCACTTCGTTGAACTTTATCGCTTTTGTTGTGTGTCTGCTTCATTGACTATTTTCATAAATTTTCTTTACAGTTTTCATGTTTAAACGATTTTTACATTAATACTTTTTGTGTGGTTCATCTCAGCTGAGTTTCCGCTGTCGTTTAAACACAAAGAGAAACGGTGTGAAAGCAATGCTCCTTAAAACAAGGACTATCTTTCAAAACCTGAAAAACCTTAGAAAAATTTGTTTTAAATTTTTTAGATCCAACAAAGGAGTAGATATAGCATAATCAGTTAAGAGGTTGAGACCTCCCCTTCCTCTGCTGCTAAATTCGTATGTAGTTATAAAAATCTTCTGGGCCTTATCTCCTTTGTTGATTCGCTTAACATGACCCAATCGAGTACAATGAAATAACCGTACCAGGTTATAGGTGTATTATGCAGTCTTTAGTCACTAAGGATGCCAATCCCGGAATTTTTTGTTGTTTGCAAAAATTGTGTTTAGCAAGATGATATTAAAAATTGCAAAATTAATTAACAATTCTAAAAATGTGCTTTAATAATTCAAACCGTTTAAAAAGAATATTGCCACTATTTTTTTTGTTTTTACTAATGAAAACCCGTTCGTTTTAAATTAAAAATCCAGTTGTTTGGTATATACTTTAAGGTCAGTTTCTTCCCAAAAAATTTATTAACTTTTTTTAACCGAAACTGTTGTAGAATAGCGAATACCCAAATCCCTCTGACTAATCCCAGAATTTTAAAATCAAATCCCTAAAATCACGGCATGATTAAAATCGAAAAAAGTGACATCCCTACTAGTCATTAATAGAAATTTCGTGCTCAATTAATTTCAATATTGAGACAATTTTGTTCTCAGTAAGCTGTCTCACATTTCTAGTTCAAAAAAAAAAGCATCCCTAATTTTTAAACTGGTTCTTAGTAGACCAAAAACATGAAAAGCTTGGAAACAACGATTCTGAATATTTCTATCACAACGCTATCTACATTTTTACATAAAATTAACAAATAAATTTTAGCCAAAGAAGTTTCAGTAATGGATTAGAAACACCAACTGACAAACAAAATTTAAGTAGAGCAAATTATTTTGCCTAATCTCTTGAAAGTACATTTCAAAATCTCTTAAAACGTTACCTAGCTTAAAGAAACCCCAAAATCACGTACATGACAAAATAACATAGACAGACAGCAATGTTGATCCCCCTTAATAACCTGTGAAAAATTGCGCCATTAATCTCTATAGAGAGTTGGGCTGCAATTGATCCCAACTCGTCAGTTATGGGCATTGATAAATGAATTTCAATTTGTGTAGCGTACTTATAGGCGTTGAAACCAGGCTTGTCCGGTCGTACCCCTAGAGGAACCAAATGGGATATGTCACAGTTAACTTTGGAACTTAATACGAGATGCCATTGATTAATTCTAAAATTACTTCTGAATCTACTTGTTTATCCCGATTAATGTGAAGTGTGCCTAGGTTATAAACATGCATTCGGTTGAGGTGTGTGCATGTAAAAATATATACATATACGTACACTAGGGTTGGCCAAGAAAACCGAATTTGGTTTCCCTAAATAGGCTTTGTACTACACTCAAAAAATATGAGCTGTTTCACTACAGTCTTGTATGAAAATTTATTATTTCTTATTATTCAAACATAGTTCAACCGATTTCTTCCTAAAATTTTTCATTCACTTGACCATAGCATGAAAAACTTTGTAATGTCAGATTAATATATAATAATATATAATACTAGCAGACCCGGCAGATGTTGTCCTGCCTAAAATTTGGCTTGCCTACATTTAACAAATTGTACTCTTTTCCCTCCCCACTTTTCGCTTCTCCTGCATTTGTCCTTATCTCCTCCTTCATTTTCAATTTTTGCTTTTCCCCCATTCTCATATACCATTACTATTCTTTACCCTCTTAATTTTCCTCTACATTCCCGCCTCTATATCTCAAATTTCTATTCCTACTTACCTTCTTCTCCCATTTCCCTTGCGAGCACTAATATGTACATAGTTTCGAAGATATATCGAATTAACTTTTATTTGATCCTGGTACTTCTTTCTGTGTCCAAAGTTTTTTGATATATAAAACACATATATGTATATACGATTAACTTGAACCAAATAAATTCCTAGCTATGCCCAATTGCTACTTTAAATAGCCTGGAGGCTTTGCCACCTGTGGCCTGTGTCGTTTCACAGAGATCGACAATATATTTTGGACATTTATGAAGCACAAACAAAACACAAAAAATGTTAACGTGGCACCTCCCACTTTTCCAAAATTATGTAAATCTTGACTTAAGGACACATATATCATTAATGTTGACCAAATACGGTCAGAGTTATGACGAATTGAAATTTGATTTAGTGTGGGGGCGTGACACGGCCCACGGCACACAGACACCCATTCATTTTTATTTATAAGACTAGAAGAACTCGTTTGTAGAGAGTTTAATTTTCCAAAATAATAATTTATAAAACTTTTTAAGTATTCACCCCCTTCCCCTATTCTAAAAATATTCATATATAAAATTTCCAAAAATTTTATTTTTTGCCCATAATAATCAGCCCCTGATCGATTGAGTTTTGTTTGGCAATAATTAAAAATAGTTTTAATTCTTCGAGGCTGCCATATAATTTAGGTTGTTGTAGACACTCATTAGTAAAGACATTCTGGTAATTTGTATATATAGTTTCTCTTACCAACCATCTGCATTGATTAATTTGTTCAATTCGTTTTCGAGATATAACCTAGATAAGATATCGAACCTAGAAATATTTTTGTTGAAATACTACTTTTTGAATTTTGGATGGGTGGTAACTCTATGAAAATCTGCTTATCTAATAAAGTTAAGGTTAGAGCAGATAATTTGTCTGAAAAGTTGCAAAGAAATGTAGATAGTAGGGCATAACCAAAAAAATATATAATTTGATTAGGTGGTAACCTTTCATGGAAATATTTTAGTTGAAATACGACATAAATATGTTTCGCTTGACACCAATATTAGGACACCTCACTCAATGTTTAAAAATTTAAAATAGGTGGTAGCTCTGTTAAAATCTTTCAATGGAAACTCTTAAGTACAAGAGCTTGAATTGTAGCATATTATCTGTGCTCAACCGTTCATACAAATGGGTCATGTCGATTTCGAGATAATAGCGGATATATAAAAGAATAAATATAATAGGATTAGGTGGCAACCTTATTTGGTAACAACTTGAAATATCCTTGTTGAAATACGCCGAAAAGTCATTTTTTTATACCCATATTGGAATATCTCATTTTAAAAAAAAAAAAAGCAGCAAGATAGGTGGCAACCCCATAAAAACATCCTGAGTGCCAGCACCTAGGTAGAAAGTTTTACAACATAGTACCATATTTACACACCAAGACGGCTTAACCGTTTCCTAAGTAGTGCAGATATATGCCAAAATATGTTAATGTACACCAATAATTAGTTTAAAGGTATAAGATTGGACTTTTTTATCCGTCATTTATATGGTAGATACTCGTACAATTTTTTCTGCTCTTATTGAATTTTAAGCAACAAAAACATAACCCAGCAGAAACAATTAGGGGCGCCGGACAATCGACAAGTTCACATTTGTTTTTCAAAGCGAATTTCAAATCGTTGTTAAAAATTTGGTTTTACGATTTGGGCGGCCGCCGTGGTGTGAAGGTAGTGTTGCCGGCCTACCACACCGAAGGTCCATGGTTCGAGCCCTGGTACAGGTAACATCAAAAGTGATTTGAAAAAAGTTTTTCAAAACGGGGTCGCCCCTCGGCAGTGGTTTGGCAAACTCTCCGAGTGTATTTCTGCCATGACAGGCTTCTCAGCAAAAATCCGTCTCCTTTGTAGATGCCGTTCGGAGTCGGCAAAAAACTGTAGGTCCCACCAATTTGTAGGAAAAAATTCAAATCGGCACACCACAAATTGGAAGAGAGCTTGGCGCAAAAATCTCTTAGGAGGTTTATGATGATATACCTGTTGTATATCGCGCCATAGAGAGAGATTTGGGCTTACGAAAAAATCGGCTTGTGTCAAATAAGCCTGAAGTGAAAAAGAAAAACTGTCATGAGCATGTCTTTCCCACTAATATTAGAAGCTTATATTTGACGAGTATACTGGGGAGGTAAATAGTAATTAACTTTCCATGGCCGATACAAGAAAGAAAAAAACCGTATTTTTATGGCCCACCCTAACGTATATATTGTAAAGTTTTAATAAGTGGATATTTTTTGAACATATTTCAAGTGTAAAAAGTTGCAACGAACGACAAACTTTATTTTATTATAACTAAAAACAATGCGAATTTAAAACTGTGAAAAGATTATGCAAAATGCACATCAAACAAGGTACTTATACCACACCCACTCCACACTTCATCTGATTTGGGGTCTGACAAAATTTAACTCATACTATACAACTCGCCTCTCGTAACCTGATTGAGCTGAAAACGCAAGCGACAACTGCAAGTTGCTTCATGCTGCACTTGAACGTTTACAAACTCTCAAATTTTTAGTCTCGACATGTCCAAGTTTATCACAAGTGACTGTCTTACTGTCTATCGTTGCAGTCTGCATTATTTGTCTTTTTGTCTACTCGCCGAGCCCTTCCAACTGTCTGCAGCTAATAATGATGCAAATTTTCGCAAGAAGTCGTAATAAAGTGCAAATAAAAGATTGAAAGGAAGCAAGTAACAAATAAAAAAATTTAATAAAATTTGTATTTGCCACTTGACACTACTTCACCGTTAGTTACGCCTTTACTACTTAGTGGCTAGTCGACAGACTGCCCCCTTTCACTTTTACTGCCTATTAATATGTAGGAAATGGATGCTTCGAAATGCAGCTCATAAAGTGTATTTAAAAGTGTTTTAAGTCTGTTTGAGTTTTATTTTTTGGACCGTGTTCATATGCACGTGGGCTCCTACGTGAGTTTTGAGTCTGGTTCGAAAGGTGCTAGGCAATGTATGACGATGAGGTTTTGTACTACTGAAGGTGGGTAATACAATTAGATGTTTTCTGAATATTTTTATATTTAGTTCAATATATTTTGAATATACTAAATTCCCGAAAGAAACAAAGATTTTGGATTCGTGTCTTTCAGTATATCTTTATATAAAAGTCTCATTATTTATTAAAGCAAACTCAAAGAAAATGTTTAACACGGTTTTGCCTAGTCATAGGTGAGCGTTATAAAAGAGAGTTTTAAAACTGACAAGTGGGCAGCTGTCTCAATCCAAGAAACCATATGACCAGAGCGGTGCTATAGAGTTAAAGAATAACTGTTGCAATTGTGCACAATTTTTAAGAAGGGATGCGGCTAACGAAAGTCTTTTAGACAATTTGGTTATCTAGGCTCATTTCACTATCCATATATATAACAAAAATTAGGATTCATAGACATTTCAAATTTTTATTTTATTTTATCTTTTCCTTCCCTTGTTGTTCCTTTCCTTCATCTTTCATTATTAGTTGTTTGCTTTTTTCCTTTGCTCTTCTTCGTTTCCTTTTTCTTTTCTTTTAGTCTTCTTCTACATCGTTCAATAATAACTAGTTTCTATCATTTGTAATTGTGCCCCGTATAAACCAGACCTGTTGAATATTGATTACTAATCGGTTTGATTAATTATTTTCTTGAAAATCCATTTAATGATTGATTACCATTACTTTAAGTTTTGAAGAGTTATTTTTCAATTTATTACAAAAAGAAAACCAAGATTTTTTACGACTATTAAAAAAAAAAATTTAATATAATAAAAAAATGTTTTTTTGATTACTATTGATTATTTTCGGTTTTTTTTTTTAATTTGTTTGGATTTTTTTTTTTGATTATTTTTAATTTTTTACAGCAGTGTTGTGAAGCACATAAATATAAACATTAACAAAACAAAAAAATAATAAAATTTCAAAATAATCAAAAGTAATCAAAACAACTTCCTTTTGATTATTTTTGGTTTTTTATTATTTTTTTAGATTATTTTTAATTTTTTTCTAATCGAAATCAATTAATAATTGCCTTTTCTTGAAAAACAATTAAAATAATCATTACCAAATCAAAAAGCCGTCTAATTAATTGATTACTAACTACTAATCAAATATAACAGGTCTGTAAAAAAGTGATTTTTTTATATTACAATTAATTTTTGAGATTTTTTTTTTTGATGGTTAGTCTGTATGAGTAGTTCTTTCGACTGAAATTTAATTTTCGTTTCTAGTGAGATTTCGGATGTTAATGCATTATACATACCAGGGACTTATGATATTGTCTAAATCTATTAAATTCTATTTAAACATATTGGGTAGCTGTAGATCACAGAGATATCTTCGGAAAAAATGAAATGGTTTTCAAAATTTTTTTGGGTTAACTTAGACTTAGCCAGAATAAGAAAATCCGAAATCCTTTAAAATAAAAAACAAATTCCTTGGGTTATTGCCTTTACACTATTACAAGCACAAGTTAAACGACAGCCTACGTAAAATTTTTTTTTTTTGGATTTCTAGGCGGAAATAAAAGAATTTTTCTCCTTTCTTTATTATTTTTTTGAAGTTTTTTAATCTGTCTCATATACGTTTGTAAGTACTTATGTTTTTATTTAGGGACAATTTTAAACTTTCTTTCAATTGTTTTAACGACAGTTACGCCACTATTTGGCTGATTTTGTTGTTTACTTCCGCCATAGGTATGTTAACGGTTATCTCGCTATTTTTATGACGAAACATAATTTTTTTCTTTTTATCGCTATCTAACGATCGCTTATTGTTTCGCTTTTACTGAATTTTCTTTCACATTTCCTAGTTCATAAGTTTTGTTAAACGAAAAAAAAAAGGAAACGAAGATAGAATAAACTTGCTGTCGTTGCCAATTTGTAAATTTATAAAGATGGCATTGCAAGTTTTAAACTCCGCTGACAAAAGTTGATGAGAACCTTGGAAACTTTTTTCCGTTTATTGTTTGCATTTTAAAACACTTCTTAGTGTAATTAAAGATTTGAGAAAGGATTGAAACTATCTACATGTTATTTAAATATTTGTATTAATAAGTGACGGGGTTGTTGTCTCAAACCAACAGAAATGCAAATATGCGAACCAAGATTTACTCGTAGTTCGAATATTAGTTCGGTTGAAAGGTAAAAATGTATGTTTATGCCAGACCTGTTAAATAATGATTACTAATCGTCAGTGGCGAGGCTAGGGGGGGTATAGATCCCCCCTTCGTCAATAACCTACTATTTTTTTTACTTTTGATTGAATAACACAACACCATTTTATGCTTCTGATTTATAATTTTCTTATTTTACTAATGACAAAGGGCAGGTTTATGAATATATGAAATTATCGGTTAGTTTAATATGCACTTGAAAATTAGGCCTATATGTATATATTAGTTTTTTCAGACCTTCTACAAAACTCACAAGGCTTTCAAGACAATAAAACCGGTTTCGAGGTATGCGTACACATTTGAAGACTGGTCTCACGTCTTTAAAAATCCGAAATCAGGCGGTCCGAAAATACTAGACTACGCAGGCTCATTACTTTAGTCAGAGCGAGGAGAACTTTTTACAGGTTTTTTTTTAAGTATAGCCCATTATCTAATAAAAAGCAAGAACAAATTTCAAACTTTGTTCAAAAGCAAGGAAAATTTAAACAAGTTTTATCAAAATTCTACACTTTTTAATCCGAATTTTTATAAAGAAATTGGATTTGCAGTTTTATGACCTATTAAATTTAAGTATTTATAATAATTATGGGCATTTATTGATAAATTTATGGTATCCGTTTTGTTATGCGAAAGGCTCAAAATTTAAAAAATTTCAACATTTTCTCTATTGCTTAGTATTATAAAATTCTTAGGTCAACATTAAAAATTATTTTTTTTTTAAATAATAAACGCAGTCTTTTAGCATCTTTGTTAACACAATGCTTTCTGCCTTTGTGTTATAAACTTATAACTTATAACAATAAGGATAGACTTAGGGCTTGTAGAGGATTTCTTAAAATACTTAGTACTGGAGTTACGACGTATTCGTTCCAACGAACATGATTTTGGAAAATTGTTCAGAACTTGTGAAATGGATATTGAAATCAAACAGAACCGATTCAAATTTAGTCAAAGTCTGCGAGCATGTAACCTAGATGTTTATTTCAAGATTACCTTTACCATAGCTAGCCACTCCCTACGTCTTTCTGCCAATTGGAAACACCACGGGGTCACGAATCGGTCTCCACGTCCTCCTTCCATCGGGGTGGTGGTCTCCCTCTTCCTCTGCTACCATCTGGTGGTGCCGATAAGAATTCCTTCTGGGCCGGAACATCTTCATTCATTCGCGCAACGTGGCCTATCCAATTAAGACGTTGGGTTTTATTTCATTGGGCTATGTCGGGGTCTGCATATAGCTCATACAGCTCGCCATCGCCAACGTGTAAGGGTCCGTAAATCTTTCGAAGAATCTTTCTCTCGAATACTCCCAGAGACGCCTCATCAGATGTTGTCAGTGTCCAAGCTTCTGCTCCATAAACCAGGACGGGAACGATAAGTGACTTATTTATTTTCGTTCTTCGAGAGAGGACTTTACTTCTCAATTGCCTACTCAATCAGAAGTAGCACTTGTTTTTGTGAGTGATTCTTCGTGTGATTTCTAGGCTGACATTATTGTTGGTGTTAATGCTGATTCCCAGGTTAAAAACTCTAATAGTTTCTTTGGGATTTCTGTATTTCCCTTAATATAAGGTTATGAAAGCAATTTCTTTTATATGAAAGAAAACACTTTAGCTCTTCGGAAAAAAAATTGCTAAAAATACGAAAAATGTGTCACGACTTTAAGATTGACACATTGTTGCATTAAAATTTAGTGAACTACAAAACTGCATACTCCAAAAAATTCTAAAAATGTAAGACCTCGATAAATTTTTGCGTACATTTTTAAAACAAAATTTATTGGGTGTTTCAAATTTCAAGTTCCGTTAAATTTTTTTTCAACCTTCCCCCTTCCCCAAATCCTGGCTATGCCACTGCTAATCGTAATGATTACCGGTTTGATCAATTATTTTCTTGAGAATCCATTTAATGATTGATAAAAAATTACTTTAAATATTTAATGATTATTTTCGAATTAATTAGAAAAGTAATTTTACAAAATTATTATTTTTTACGACTATTAAAAAAAATTAAAAATAATGAAAAAAAGTTGTTTTGATTACTTTTTATTATTATTTAATTTTTTTAGTATTGTTGGAGAAGCACATAAGCATAGACATCAACAATAACTGAAAAAATCAAAAATAATGAAAAAAAAGAAAAAATAAAAATAAAAAATTATCAAAAGTAATCAAAACAACTTGTTTTTATTGATTTTGATTTTTTTGATTTTTTTTATTCGTAATCAATTAATAATTGCCCTTTCTTGGAAAACTATTAAAATGATAATTACTAATTAAAACAGCAGTCTAATTAATTGATTGATAATTACTAATCAAATTTAAGATGTCTGGTTTGTACTTTTACAGAAACAGTATTTCGAGTCCCAACCAAATTACTAGAGATTTGGATTTAAGAGGTAGTATGAACAGGAAATAGGAAAGTAAATATTTGGGCAGTATAACGTCTGCTGGGTCTACTAGTTTCAGCAACTTCAGTTATATGAATTCCTATAGCTCACAATTGACTTAAAAACCCATTAAATTCAACTAAAAACAAATATATTTAGCAAATTATTACAACATTTATTTAAGATACAGACTCTCATCCTCACCCTTACCCTCAAAGTATTATAACCAATCAAACTTACCCCCTTGCATGGCCGTTCATCGGAAAGTAAACGCACGGCGCCACGTCCCAATGCCTCACGCTTTCTTTGTGCCGAAAATATGCGCAGCTCCTTACGCTCCTCATCGCTTAGTGAGTGGCAATAGCGCACCTACAACAAAAAGGTAAAAACGAAAAGGAGAGTAAGAGGAAGAAAACTGTAGTAAATTTTAATTAAAAATACACTTGCACGTCCTCAACCGTTGCGACGACAATGCAGCTAAAGTTGAGGGCAATGTCGAACTCAAAGTCGAAGTTGCAAATAAAAAGCCAAAGTTTTTTAATCTTACAAGTGAAAAGGAAAAAGTTTTGAAAAAGGTCTCATTTTCACATTTGCACAATGCTTTTTAACTACTACTGGCGAGTGTTTTTTTTTTAAATTTTTTTTTTTTTAATTTATTGGCTGTTCAAGCACAATGCCACTTCTTGGGATTTCTATCTATTGTTTGAAGGCCACAGCCTTTTGCAGTTGCTTGACAACTTCTTTTCCACTTCTTGTAGCAAATTTGTTCTTTTACTTTGCTTTTTTTCAAAAATCATCTTTTCAGGCTTCTTACTGTGTTCTTTTTTAAATGCTTTGTTATCGTATTAAACACTCACCTCGTTATCTTGTGGCGGCAGTTGATGTAGCAATTGTTTCACGCGATATTTTTCACCAGCGCTATTGACATAGGGTACCTTGTCATCGGGTAGTTGAGAGAAATATAAACGGACCTGGAAAATAGAAGGAAATAGTTATAATTCTCAGTAGTTGTATTTAAGTTCGATTCATTTAATGATTGCCGAAGACTCTCTTCTACAGTACACCATTTGGTGAGTAGTAACAGCAGTGCAGTTGAAAGGTGGCTGAGAGCCACAGTAGTTGGGAGCGGCAGAACTGTAAATGCTGACCAGCAGATGGCGACTGCACTACGCGATAGATATAGTACAGATAAAGGGCAACAACAGCTGGGCGGCGAAGCGATTGAACCCAACAGTAACGATAGACTTACAGAGAGCGTAATGGTAACTGACAGTTGAAAACGAGTGGGAGTGAGGCACATCGGCACGGTGATACAAGAAATGGTAATATTCCCTGAAGCTACCTACGACGTCACAACGAAAGGCAGCGGATGTGCTTCCAGTGTTAGGAACCTTAACATTGACTGATGTCTTTTTTTATTCGAACGAGATTTCCATTGAACTTGGTGTAGTACTTCGGAGGTTCAAGAAAATCGAAACATAGCTAGTATCGCATTGTAAAAACAAAAGCTGGATAACTAAATAAAAACTGACTTGATGATTAAACTAAGTCAGCTGTCATGTAGTTGTAGCAAGAGCGGGCTTCTAGTGTAGATTGCACTACACGAACTCCCATTGCACTTTTACAGTGCTCTGTCAAAACATCAATATCCCGGCTGAAGTGAATCCCAATCAACTTAATGAGTTCAGCTGAGCTCAGTTTCCCCCGGATGTTTCTATTCCCCCAAACATAGATAATGCGGTCTGTTAGCTATTCCGACGGAACTGCCGACGGGAGAAATATAATAAATCATGAGAAAATTCATGAATTTAGATAAAGTCGGTAGAGATCACCAGATTCTATTACAATTATTCCCTTCCGACAGTTCCGCCGGAATAGCTGATAGACCCTGATGTTGTCCTTGAACAAAGTACACAAAATTCGCCTCCATCACTTACATCTGGCCTATCTGCGGCATATTTCCTTACCAATTCAATGGGAAATGTTGGGGGAATGAAGCAAAGGGGACAGTAATCTGTCTTTTCAGACTGAACCATAAACGAGTATAGACCATATAGCCATTTCAAACAGCCAATGTGCGACTGCATTATATCATATATTAATCATTTTTCGTAACCTACAAGACCGGACCAGCATAAAATATAGCCTCCCTTCAAGCGATTTTGTCGATCCGATAAACGGGATTTGGGCTACATATTTTTCAATTAAGTCCGTTTCCACCGATATAATTCAGGGAATTCAAATGCAGCCATCACGTTGGAATACGAATGTAGGGATATGCCCCCCCACAGAAGGTACTCTTATTCGCAAACAAAGTTTAAAGTGAATGAAAAGGGGAGCTATGAAGTCGCTTATTGTTTTTAACTGGCGCCAGTTTTTAAAACACCATTTAAACCGTCACGCTCCAATTTAAAAAAAGCAAATATTTAACTACGAGAAATACACAAGTACTATTCACAAAAACTGCCTAAGTTTAGAAAAACTTGCAAGATCCACTTTTTATCGCAAAAAGAAGTAAGCAGCCCCATTTCGAAATTAATCAAAATCCTCACGCAGTCACAGCACTTTCACTCACCCAATCAAGCCAATTTGCCGACTGCAACGAATTGCATCTATATGATTCGCACTGCTTTTGGGCAATTTTAATCAGGGGTATAAGCAGCATCAGCAAACTCACATCTGCTACTGCGAGTTTCAAAACTTTAGTTCAACTATCTACATACTCATGTATCCATACGGGTGGACAAGCTTAGCCACATTGGTTCATTGGCTCCATGCCGTTAAACAACTCATACAAGCTGCACCCCAGGCGCACATTTGTTTCATATGTCATCTGTCTCTCCCCCACCCAGACAATTCCTGCTGAGCGACATGCAAGTTTTCGACTGGTAACATTTCGCTTTTATACGCCCGTTGTGATTGTGCATTCTCATCGCTCAACATGCACTGCCAAACTATTTATTTTGTTGTTGCCTACATTTTTTTTCTTACTACAATCAAAAGCAGAGGTTTTAACTAAGTTCGCCGCACCACATTTAATGCAGGTCCCCTAGCAACGCCAGCCACTCTACGAAATTGCATAGAGCTCAAGAGTCAAAGAGCTCAAGATACCAAAAAAAATGAAATGTGGAAAAAGTTTACCAAAAAATGTTATTAATTGCAGTTTTCCGCAGTCGGAAAATGTCGCTCAAATCAGGTTGGAAAACTAAATTAAATGGAGTGGACAACGTCAAATGCTTAGAGTTTTAAGATATCCGACTGTGTTTCGTTTCTGGAATATATAAGTGGACAACATTGAGTGTGATGAAATAGATATTTCCGTCATGCTCTGAAACAGGTGTTGAATGGTGTGGAAAATGAGATTAAGATGAGTGTATGAGAAATAAATAATGACTTTACTTCAAATGGCAAATGGACGACTCATGCGGATCAGCAGAAATCAACTTTAAATAAACTACTTTGATTTCGTGTTGAATATTGTCAGTCATGGATGAAGTATACGGTGTTAAGGAGAAAGTTTGGAGGCCATGTCCTCTCACTGCCCTTTGAGCATTGAGTGTTTTTAATAGGTTGTCTCCGCAACTCCATTTGTCTTTATCAGCGATTTCTTTCACTCGATAACTGACGTAAAGTAGATGCCCAATCTTGACCTTCTAACAACCTTTTTCTTTGCTGAGACCGACTGGGCTAGGTGGATACACTTTGCAGAACTTTCCTATTGCTTATTCCAAGGATCACCCTCTCAATTGTTGCCTGGAGCCTAGTGCAATGGAACGTCTGACTTCAACCACTAGTATCCCTGCTACTCTGTGTATAGTGGGTAATAAAGTGCGGTGTTTTGTGTGTTATCGAATCCCGTCAATGAATTTAGTGCCTTTGTATTTGAAAAAAAAAGAACCTATATGTGAACCAAATTGATAATTTCTCATGCAATTCTGATGTTTTGTGCTCGATAACTTTATTTATTTATTTAAGTATAGAGTACAGAATACCTAACAGATCAGAAATACATTATATTAGACAACCCAAGTAGGTAGGTAAAAATAAAAAAAAACATTAACTAAAATTTCTTATGGACATTGGCATTACTCGAAATTTTCCGCATTAAAACGGTAAAATTTCCGAAGATTTCTGTGTGGAATATTAAAGCTAGTTCGCTCGAGTAAGTTTGGGCAGAGAATGAAGCCATTAACGACATTGAATGCAGCAGAAAGAGAAAGAACGTTTCTTGGGGTTTTCCAATAAAACCAAATCAATCAATCAATCGTCGATAATCATAGGACGCAACTGGCAACCTTTTAAATTCGTTCAGTTCTATTAATGAAAAGTTGATCCTATGGCCTCCAATTTGGAAAAGTTGATTTAACGTATATGGGTCAGAAAACTCAGACATGTTTCTAAGAATAAATCCGAGAACATAATACGATTTTGAAAGTATGGAGTTGATGTGACTACTGAACGTCAGCTTAATATCAAATACTACTCCCAGATCATTAAAATCTGTTATATATTGAAGCATGTCAATACCGATCCTATGCGTTTTATTAATTATGGTTTGACGCCTAGAAAATGTTAAATGAAAACATTTCTTAATATTTAAGGAGATAGACGATTTCTCACACCACCTATAAAGGTTATCTAAATCACTCTGAAGCCGAATTGCATCTTCGGTATCGCAAACGTTTGAGAAAATTTTTAGATCCTCGGCATAGAGCAAAAATGTTGATTAAGAGAAACATTCACTTATGTCGTTAATAAAGAGTATGAAAAGAAGCGGGACTAATATGCTTCCTTAATTTGTACTGATTCTTCTTCAAAATGTGATTAATACGGTGAACTAATCGTTTTAATTATTCGATAATGATTATTATCTTATTATTGAATCAATCAAATTTATATTATTTGGGATTTTTTATATTTATATTATTTGGGATTTTTTATTAATTGATTAATCAGATCCCTAATTTAATTTGATATCTTCTTATAAGTTTTAAATTTATACGATTCGATACATATCTATCTTAACATGAAATAAAAATTTGGAATTAAAAATTGCGATGAAACATCTTCCGAAAAGTGAAACAATGCCCACTGAAAAAGGGAAATACAGCCCATGATCTATGCTGTTTTTCATAAAATACGGCTTAGATCCTGATAAAATTTCTACCGAATCTAGGTGGTGAAAAAAAATGAAAGGGATTAGGCATACTCATTTAGAATAGCGACTGTGCTGTAAAATTCCAGCAACTATTTAGTCAATAAACTCAATTGGAAAAACCAATTTATTTTTTCTCAAAATTATTATCAAATGCCTATTATTTCATTCAATCGTTTAAAGTAGTACGTAATTAATAATTAATAGCAAGTAATTAATTTTAAAATGTATAACATTTAACAGTAAACCTATTTGGACTTAAGCACTTATTTGTGCAGTGCACATACCAGCTCACATACTTTAAGATAACCAAGCAAATGAGTCAGCAAGTTATAGCCTTAATCAAATCCCAATAAATTTAATTTCAAACGAAATGCAATTAATTCGCTCATAGTTTTGACCAAATATAGAATTTTCTTTTGCAAAATAGTTGCTGACAGAAACATTTTATGTAATGTGAAAAATGTATGGAAATAATTGAGATTACGAAAATTGAATTTGGAACAACAAGCTAAATTGTACATTTTATTTATCAACAATTATGCTTGAAAAAATCAATGATTTTAATCTCTTGATATTCAACACAATTACTGAGCTAAACGTTGGAAAACTTATTTAAAAGCTGAATGAACCGATACAGCGCTGTAAATATTGTACAATATACAGTAGCCAATATCTAAAGTATGTAGGAAAATATATTTTGCGAATAGGTATACAAAGGACCAGGGGCGTAGGTTGAGTTTGATTGAGGGTGGAGAGAAAATGTGTTTTATAATAATGAAAAATTTTAGCAACTAGACATATTCTTATTAGGGATATAGATATCCAAGCCATTTTGAAACACACTTTATGCTCATTTTTTCAGGGTTCGAAAATACTTAAAAATTTTTAAAGCACATGATTTTGCTTTTGCTGTTGCTTGAAAAGAAAAACGAGCAGCCCAGCAGCAGCGTAAAAAATGCTGATCAGCAAACGATAGATTGCTGTTAAGCAAATGTTCAATGCTTGGCAGCCTATTAGTTTGCTTTTGCCTGCTTATTTTAAATTTCAAAAGCAAAAGCTAAATCAATGTTTTAAATTTCATAAAAATCGTTATAAAATCCAAAATAAACGACGTAATATTACGGGATTGGCTCAGAAATCTATATTTTCTACTTTCTCACCAGTTGATGGCAAAAAATGTGCTTGGCACCCGGTGATGGTTTTCGTCAAAACCGCTTGCCAGTCAATGTGTTAAGTGAAACTATCTGCATTTTGTATAGTGGGTGTTTCTGCTTTTCTAATTTTCATTCAGCAGCATCAGCAATCGACCTTTTGCTTATCAGCATTTTTCATGCTGCTGTCGTTGTTTTCAAGCAAAAGCAAAAGCTTCTGCTTGCGCTGCCCATTTTTTTCAAGCAAAAGCAAACATGCTGCTTTTTAAGCAAGAAAATATCAAAAGCACAGTATCAGCACATTTTCGTTGCTTGTGCGATTATTGCTTAAGCATTTTGAATCCTGCTTGTTTATGTAGTGCTGAACCGCAAAAGAAATTGTGACCGAGTTATCGCTGTAAGTAACTGCGATCAGAAAGGAGTAACCGACATCAGCCAGCAACCCAAGAGAGTGCAAGTACTTCTCCCATTCATCTTAGGGGACGGAGGTCTTGAAATTTGTTATCATAACATGGTCCATTCTGCATTGCCTTTGAATTTGTATGCGCAGATCTACGTCTATGTCTGCTAAAAGCTCCTCCAACAGATTTTTTAGTTTTCTTAAATGCTCCCGGCTGGCACACTTCATAAAGAACAAGTCTGAGAACATATTATGCATTGTCAAAGTTTCTACGACATACATATCCTTTGCCGGATATGAAAAGACGCATAGAGCTTGATTTTTATACCTTTCATGAACATGAAATGGTATTATAACTTTGGTCCGATGTTTGTAAGTATGAGAAGAAGAAGACATAGACCCACCAATAAGTATACCGAAATGATCAGGGCGATGAGCTGAGCCGATTTAGCCATGTCCGTCTGTTTGTTTGTACGCAAACTAGTCCCTCAGTTTTTGAGATATCTTGATGAAATTTGGTATGGAGGTATGCCATTTTGCATGAGATTAATCATTTGTCGGAATCAGCAAGATCGAAGTAATACAACGCACATCTCCCATACAATCGATAGTTTCGATAAATGGGTTTTGGGCTACACATTTTGCAATTATAAATCTAGGAACGTAAAATTTTGCAAGCTTCGTACTTATTATATATGTAATGTGTGTAGTTAAAATCAGCCAGATCGGACCCATACCCATACAATCGATTGTTCCTATAAATGGGGTTTGGGCTATGTATCTTTAAATTAACAGTTTTGCAGTGTTTGTACTAATTGTGTGTAAGGATCGGACACTTAAAAACGTGATGCGTATTCATGAAAGGTATTAAGTCTTCGGCACAGTCGAAGACAGCCATTTCCTTACTTCTTTTCCGTCGACAGAGGACTTTACTTGTTGTCGATGATGTTTGTAAGGACAAAAACTTTCCTCGAAGTTTGTGGGGAGTGTTATGGAAAGTGGCAGTCCTTTGCCGGATATGCACCCGATTCGCTCCGGTACTCCCTTGCGGTACATGCCCGACTGCCGTGGGAACGATTTGGTATGACCAGTGGAACACTCTAGGTTATCTCATCTTCGTTCCGTAAGGAAGGAGAAGATGGGTAATGAGAGGTGAGAGGCTTCATATCCATAGATCAACGATCGAGTTGAATGTCATTACATTTGTGCAATTTAGTCACCTCTTACGACAGGCATGCCTAACGCGAGCATATTCCAGACCCCTAACCCGTAGGGGGAGGGGGGGGGGAGGGGAGGATCTTACTTCTCTAATAACTTCACAGTCCGTAAATGCTGAAAAATATAGCTCTACGTTGAACTTCTAGATTCATTTTACTTTGGGAAAAATATTTGGATGTTTGATCTTTTCAAATCGGTAGCTGCCAAGAGACACATGTCTTCTTCGTTGCACAGAACTATGTACGCACCTTGGCTGCTACAAATCGGGCTTAAAAAGCGATAATGGTACCCCGAAAATTGCACCCATCCAGGACGAAAGAGCTTTGATTACTTTCGATCACTAAGTGCTCAAACTGGTTTCGCGGTTTGCTACCAGAAGACAGTCAGATAACGTGATGTGTATTTTTATTTTAGAAACTAACATTCAAATCAACCATATTTCGGCTGAAGTTAGGACTTTGGGACCCTAGGGATAACGTGGACAAAGATGGTCTTCAAATTACCACTTAGCACTTCCCGGCGCTCATATGACTAGCTCCTTATTCCGCAGTTGCAAAGGCTTTAGGCAGCCACGTTTATGCTCATAGCAAGTGCCTATTAAAACCCTAATGGAAAAATACAAATGAGGGTTTAATCCCCCTAGAATTTATGTTTAATGCTTGTCCGAGCCAAACCGCGGGCTTACAAGAGATATTAACAGCTTAGCTACCGCTATCAGCCTAAAATAGCCATAGACACCGACCTGATTTAATATGTCCTTAAACAACTTCAACCGGCCGCCGTGGTGTGAAGGTAGTGTTGCCGGCCTACCACACCGAAGGTCCATGGTTCGAGCCCTGGTACAGGTAACATCAAAAGTGATTTGAAAAAAGTTTTTCAAAACGGGGTCGCCCCTCGGCAGTGGTTTGGCAAAACTCTACGAGTGTATTTCTGCCATGACAGGCTTCTCAGCAAAAATTCGTCTCCTTTGTAGATGCCGTTCGGAGTCGGCAAAAAACTGTAGGTCCCACCAATTTGTAGGCAAAATTCAAATCGGCACACCACAAATTGGAAGAGAAGCTTGGCGCAAAAATCTCTTAGGAGGTTTATGATGATATACCTGTTGTATATCGCGACATAGAGATAGAGAGAAACAACTTCAACCTTCGTAAGTTACTCCTTTTTTAAGATCCTGTTTTTTAAGGGGAGTTCAGTAGTGTTTATCCCAGCAGCCAAGATGTATGCCTTGTAATCGTTTGATTTTGGATCGAAGTCTCAAGTAGATACCTATGGCTAGACGCCAACCTTGTACAAAGCGTATATTGTATCTCTTGAAATTTTGAATAATAACCAGGCCAACCGCTTTTGAACAAGCCATCAGAAGACCTTCGTAGCCCAGAATGAGATCATACATAATTCCTAGACCTCTCTCACTGGCAAGTTTTGCCAAGTCAGAATCTTAGGATGCTCATAGCAACACTTAGCTCATTAATAATAATTAACAAAGAATGTTTATTGGATAAAAAAACACAACTGTCCTCTCGTCCCAAGTCCGTGAATAGTGAAGCCTACATCGTCATCGTTTTTGTTAAGTCTCCCCTAGTTTGTCGGTCAGTCCACCTAAAAAGAAAAGAGTAGCTTTCTAAGGAGCCTATCAAGAGGCATGGGACTATTCGAATAAAAATGATTCGAAAGCTATAAAAAATTCGAATAATATTTATATGAATAATTTATACTTTTATTCGAAAAGTATTATTCGAATAAATGACAACTATTCGAATAGTTAAACAAATATCTTCACAGCTTATGCACACATTTGTACAAGCAAATATACATACATACATACATGAATGTATGTATGCTCATAGGCACAAGCGATGAAGACAGTGAATTTCGCTGCCGACATCTCTCGCATTTCAATACAACTATTCTAATACCACTATTCGAATAATACTATTCGAAGAAACGGATAAATTATTCGAATAAATACTTTTCGAATTTTTTGAAACGAATATTTTTATTCGTTTGTTCGAATAGTATTTATTCGAATATTATTCGAAAATAGTCCCACTACTATCTATAACCACACTTCAGAAAAAAAAAACTTTATTGACATTCCACACGTGTGTGACCCTCTTCAGCCCCTTTACACGCCCATGGAAATGCACATTCATGAATTTATATTTAAACTCCTATTAGCAGAATTAAAACTGTTTTTTTTCCAAAAAAATATTGCAACAACATTTTATGACCAATTTTGTTACGGCGTCTAATGAACACGAATTGTTACACGTATCGGAAAAAATAAAATAAAATTTAAGTCTGCATTTAACGGCAACAAAGCAATGCATGTCTATATGTACTCATGCATGCAACAATACTTAGTTTTAGTAACAATCACTTAAGTCTTGTCTGACAAAATATCCAAAAAGATAAAAACAAAGCCGAGCTTGTTGGAGAAAAATTTCATAAAATTTAGTGGAACGAAAGCAAAAGTGGAAATAAGTTTTTTTGGTTTTGGTATAAAGCAACTGCACTCACTAGCTGAATGCGACTTTTGTGGCATGCCACATACTCGTAATGGTCGTTGTGTTACGGCAAATAGCCAAAGTAAAAAAGTGAAAATGCCCCACTTTCGTTTTGTGGCGAAAAATTGCAAAAAGAAAAAGTTTACAAAAGTCAATAAGAACAACAACAATTTTCATTGAACTCATGTTGGTTTCGGACATTTTATGTTCATTTCAAGTAGGTCGCATTGGTCGTTGCAATTATTGGTTTTACATGACACGAATATAGAGTTTGGTGAATGCGTGCGATGAACTTAGGGTGGTGTTGGAAGAATATGAAAGTAATGAAATGAGGAAGAAGAATGTGGATAAGACGTAAGTCTTTTTTACAATAGTTTGATTTAGGAACGTCAACTGAAGCCTATTAGAGTTACTATAACAGCCGCTTTACACACTTAATCGCAACTCCCATCCATTATTAGTCAAAGATAAGTACACGGCTAAAAATTTTAGCCTAAATTTTAAACCTCTTTGGGCTGCATCTTCTTCTTTAAATGGTCATCTAACCGCCTGGGCGATTTTGACCGTCCAACATAGCTCGCCAGTCGTTTCTTCGTTGCGCCAACTGGCGCCAATTGGAAACACCGCGGGATCGCAAATCGGTCTCCACTTGGTCCTTCCATCGGAGTGGTGGTCTCCCTCTTCCTCTGCTTCCACCGGCGGGTGCCGATAAGAATACCTTCTGGGCTGGAGCATCTTCGCTCATTCGCACTACGTGGCCTAGCCAGCGAAGCCGCTGTGTTTTAATTCGCTGAACTATGTCGGCGTCTGCGTAAAGTTCATACAGCTCATCATTAAATCTTCTTCGGTACTCGCCGTCGCCAACGCGTAGAGGTCCACAAGTCTTTCGAAGAACCTTTCTCTCGAATACTCCCAGAGCCGCCTCATCAGATGTTGTTAGTGTCCACGCTTCTGCACCATATAGCAGGACGGGTGCGATGAGTGACTTGTAGAGTGTTATTTTCGTTCGTCGAGAGAGGACTTTACTTTTTAATTGCCTACTCAGTCCGAAGTAGCATTTGTTTGCAAGAGTGATTCTTCGTCGGATTTCTAGGCTAACATTATTGTTGGTATTAATGCTGGTTCCCAGGTAAACGAAGTCCTTTACTATTTCGAAATTATTGCTGCCAACAGTGGCTTGGTTGCCAAGGCGCGAATGCGCTGACTCTTTGCCCTCGTTCACCACCAATCCCATTTTCTCCGCTTCTTTTTCTAATTTGGAGTAAGCAGAAGTTACGGCGCGGTTGTTAAGGCCAATGATATCAATATCGTCAGCATATGCCAACAGTTGCACGCTTTTATAAAATATTGTTCCAGCGCGGTTAAGTTCTGCAGCTTGTATTATTTTCTCCAGCATTAAATTAAAGAAATCGCACGATAGGGGGTCACCCTGTCTGAAACCTCGTTTAGTTTCGAACGGCTCGGAGAGGTACTTCCCAATTCTGACCGAGCTGGCGGTGTTGCTCAAGGTCATTTTGCATAGCCGTATAAGTTTTGCGGGGAAACCAAATTCAGACATAGCGGCATATAGGCAGCTCCTTTTCGTGCTATCGAAAGCGGCTTTAAAATCAACAAAGAGATGATGCGTGTCGATTCTTTTTTCACGGGTTTTTTCCAAGATTTGGCGTATTGTAAAAATCTGGTCGATGGTAGATTTACCAGGTCTGAAGCCACACTGATAAGGTCCAATCAGTCTGTTCACATCAGGCTTCAGTCTTTCGCACAATACGCTTGATAGGACCTTATATGCGATATTCAAAAGGCTGATTCCGCGATAGTTGGCGCAGTTTGCAGGATCGCCCTTCTTGTGGATTGGGCAGAGAACACTTAGATTCCAATCTTCAGGCATGCATTCATCCGACCAAATTCTGCATAGAAGCTGATGCATGCGCCTTACCAGCTCCTCGCCTCCGTGTTTGAATAGCTCAGCAGGCAAACCATCAGCGCCAGCTGCTTTATTGTTTTTCAATCGGGATATTGCTATTCGCGCCTCATTGTAGTCGGGTTGTGGAACGTCAATTCCATCATCTTCGATTGTGGGCTCGGGTTCGGCATCTTCTCTGGTTTCTTGCTCAGTTTCTCCATTTAAAAGGGCAGAGAAGTGATCCCTCCATATTCTGAGTGTTCTCTGAACATCGGTCACCAGGTCGCCGTTCTCATTCTTACAGGAGTTTGCCCCGGGTTTGAAACCTTCTGTCATTCGCCGAATTTTTTGATAGAATTTTCGGGCATTATTCCCGTTGGCCAGCATCTCAAGCTCCTTTATTTCACGCTTTTCTGCCTCTCTTTTTTTCGCCCGGAAAAGCCGCCTCGCTTCCCTCTTCAACTCGCGGTAGTGTTCACACACACTCCTCGTTGCATTCGATCTCAGCGTTGCCTTGTAGGCTTCGTCCTTTCTTTTCGTTGCAGCGCGGCACTCTTCATCATCATACCAGTTGTTTTTTCGCGTTCGCCGGAATCCAATTACTTCTTCGGCTGCGGTACGGAGTGCTCCTGAGATATGATCCCACTGCTCATGCATTCCACTAGGTTGAATTGTGCTCTCGGAGAGCAGGTGTGAGAGGCGATCTGCGAAATAATTGGCGGTCTGTTGCGATTGCAGCTTTTTGGGCTGCATATATGGCCAAATAAAATTTGGTTTACAATTAAAAATATTGCAGTTTTCGAGAAAATATTTGTGCCAGTTAGCAATATACGAACCGATGTGCTCCGCAGCAGAGTCGAAAATGTTGTGAGAAAAAATGAGTGACTTGTAAAATCCTTCAAAAAATTTTAAAACAAAACGAAAATTTTAGACTTCTATAAGATAAGATTTTCCTAGTTCCAATTCGTCATTTGAGTAACCGTCACAAGGCACTGTTTGGTCTATTTTTAACCGACGACGGTACACAGCGGAAACAAATTATGCCATCTTCAAGGCCAGCACTGCCTAGCTCGCGCGAAACTAAGCACTGAAGATGGCAGAGCGAGGAAACCGGTTTGTCGCAATGCCAAATTTGACAAGGGATGACGTTAAGTAGTTTCTCATGCAAACTTTCAGGTTCAATGTAAATATTTTTGTAACCAAATTTTGTGTTTATCGGGATGATAAATTGTAAAATTTACATGAGAAGTTAGTGCTTAATTTCTACAATTAAAGGTAATATAAATTAGTCGCCTAATGGCTACATAATTGATTTCTGAATTCTTGAAACTAGAGTGTCTAGAATTTTTTTTGGTTCGAAACTATCGAAAAGCTAGTGCGATTAGACTCGGAATCTGTGTACTTATGGAGTGGCTCAAAACTGTCGTAATATTATACTACACTTACACTGCACCGCATTTGGAAAATTCAAATGAGTTATTTCAAACCCATTTACATTAGCTCATTTGCAGTTTATTTATTATGCGAAACTTCAAACGCAATGCGTTCGAAAAAAATGTCATGTTGTAGTGGCCGAAATGTGAGCAAATGTGAGCGAATGCTATGAAATCAGTCATTTGGGCAATGCAATTTGCATGGGGAAATGCCACGCATTTGGATTTTTTCGCCCAAAATGACTCGTTTAGTGCAATGTAAATGTAGTATTACTATAATCAATGTCTACGACAACCTCCACTACCCCTGCGGGTTAGGTGTTTAGAATATGCCCGAGGTAGGTATGCCGGTCGTAAGAGGCGACTAAAATCCACAAAGGGTAATGACATGCAACTTGATGGTTGATCGACGGATATGATGTCTCTCACCTCTGATTATCAGGGGGTGAGTTGACATAGGTTTCACTGGTCACACCAAATCGTTTCCACTACAGTCGGGCATGATCCGTAATGGAGTACCGGAGCGCACCGGGTTCGTATCGTGCAAAGGACCGTCTCTTCCAACAACATTCTCCAAAACCTTCGGGGAGTGCTTTTGTCGCTAAAAACAACAACAATTTCCATCACCATGTTAAGCGCATCAGTTTAGAGCCAACAATTTTGGCCTCGTATATACGTAGCTTAAAATCTTTTTTATTAAAAATTGAACTTGTGGACTAGAATTTCCATAGTGCACTGCTAGTTTGGTTGCACGCTCGTTAACCTTGATAGACACTCTCATTAACCTTGAAAGTGTTTTTCAAAATTATCGAAACTATCGATTTGTATACCTTCGCAAATGTTGCGCTGTTTTGTTGAAGTTGTAACGATACCCAGCTAGTCGTTACTCCACTTACCTATCATTGTTATCAGTGAAGTTCCTGGAACTTAGCGGTTTCAACAGGGTTGGATAAGAGTAACATTAGCGATAGAGAGTCTGCTCAGTCGAACAGGTGAACAGATGCTAGCAAACATTTGTCATATCGTGGTTCAGTCTCGAAAGGTTGTTACAGTACCCTGATCGAAGTTTTGTGAGCTGCATTCTGTAATCTGCATCAGGATTATCCAAAATGTCATTCCTAAGGCCTTAGCGAGCTAGTAAATATTCCAGGCTTTGTACAAAGAACAAAGAAAAGCAAGAGCAGAATTGAAACTTCCTGTTGGGCACGACAGAGAGATATGTGTTTTCCAAATTTTTGGATATCGATAAACATACTATTGGACTACGTTTTTAGACTAGCTTATCGGAATCGAATTCTTATTTGAAACTACGGTCAGTTGGGTGATAGGGTCCTATAACCGATGCAAATCTCTGTGGTAGGCATCAACTATTCAGACTTTCTGTCCAGAGAGCAGTTTCAAAAAAAACCTGAATAATAAAGATTATCCTCGCTTATAAGAAGGGGGCGTGAAAAAGGGAAAAGTAAGAAAAAAGTGCACTCTCTTAGAAAAGTCCCCTGAAGGAATCAGATTGAGCTTCTGTGTTCTGAAACCAACAGGTTAGATCGCCTACGCGGGTGGATCGGCAGTAAGCCTTGCCTCAGATAACTACAGACATGCAGAATGCATTCAAATATGGAAAAGCATTCCTCACAATCAGGGAAAGGACCTTTGAAGATACATCCCATAATGAGAGTTGTTGAGTACTTTAGAGCAGAAAAGCTCGGAAGGATGTAATAATGTGGTTAGACCCAGACTCGCGGCCGAAGTATTAAATTGGAGATGAATGCCCCCGCGCGTTAGGGATTTAGAATATGCCCGAGGTAGGCATACCGGTCGTAAGAGCCGACTAATATGTACAAAGGTAATGACGTGCAACTCGATGGCTGATCTACGGATATGATGCCTCTCACCTTTCATTACCCATCTCCCCTTCCTTACGGAAGGAGGGGGGACATGACCTAGAAGGTTCCATTGGTACCGTAAGGGAGTACCAAAGCATTACGGCTTCATGTCCCGCCAAGGACTGTCAGTTCGACAGCACTCTCCAAAACCTTCGGGGAGTGTTTTTGTGATTACAACAACAGCAACATGAATCAGTTAAAATGACGCACTATAGTGGGATTTGGCACTAACTCCAGACAGCACCAAATAATTTTACCTGAATATCAGTGTCAAGGAAATATAAGTAAAAATTTTGGGTGTGGAACAAAATAGAATACCAGAGAAGCACAGGTCTCTAGCAACTGTTGTGGAGCATACATGGAAGAACGGTAAGCTAGCTGCACGCAGTTTAGTGAACGGAGAGGTTGAATACACGTGTAGAGCTTCAGTTACACTACAGAAGTCGTTTACAAAGATCCAAGCTCTGGCGTATGGTATATGTTATTTGTGAGCCATGCATGCACTCAGGTGGAGTGGTTAGAGTTAATCCCAATATGAGATCTAATTCTTCATCAAACAAAAAAGCGAACTGTCACTTGCTCTACCAGTTTTGCTGAGCTGCAATCGATAAGCTCACATCAAGTTCGGGTAAAGCAGGAGTGTGTCTTATTAAAGATGCAATATTTCACCGAAGATCAGTATGAAAACCGCCACTCAAAAAACTATACAGTGTTTATATTTATCTACCCATTTTCCAAATGTACTCACCTGATCGGGTCGTAAACCTGGCGGCACCCATGTATACTCCTCCAACGCACAACCACTATCATCGTCTGATTGTGAATTTCGTTGGAATTCCAGCTGCTGCTGATGATGTTGGTGTTGATGATAAGCAGCCGTTTTATAGTTAGCCGTACGCAGCGGTGATGAAATCGAACTAAGTGGCAGCGATGGCGGCGGCGCCTGACAACGACGCTGTAATGGCGCTATAAAATGTTGAGGAGTTGTACTATTACTGCTGCCACCACCGTTGCTGGTGCTACTCGATGAAGCTTCCAAATTGCTGGCAGTTGTTGGTGTAGGTGTGGCAGCTATAGAGGAGGTGGGTGTGGCACGATCGAAATTATTCGCTAGTGTTGTTGTTGTTGGTAGGGTTAAACTGTGTGCATGATGCAACTCTGATTGTGGTAATTGCTTTTGTTGTTGTTGTTGCGCTGGTAGGGTTGCTTGCTGTGCCAATGTAGATTCTGGTTGCAATTGCTCATATTCAGGTAAATGTCCACCACCAGTCGCTTCCAATTGTAGCAATTCACTTTCGGTTTGTGTATAATAATTTGTGGGTTGTTGCATTGTGACTTCGAGCAACAATTTTTGATGGACTAACGAAGGAAGTTGGGACGGAGTTGGGCACGAGTTCGAATTGCTAAAATGAAAGAGAAAGTTGTAGGTAGCAGTTAGATAGCTGCTATTCACTGGTTATTCATAGACTTATAACTAAATTATTAAAATGCTGTGAATGCAGTGGAATTAAGTCATAAAGAGAAAACAAGAGAATAAAAATGCATTTAAGCTGAGGAGGCTGCAAGACCTATACATAGTGGTCGTTAAGAGACAAGTACATAATTTTCCACCAATGCTCTCACAGGTCTCTGAGATCAAATGAGGTAATGGCGTCGTTTTTGCTAAGAAAAGTTTACAGAGTTCTCCTTCACTACAGAGAGCGCTTAATAGTGCTAATGCCCTCATCAAAGCGGTTGGAGTTGTATGCTTCCAGACATGTTGCATGACCTAGGTTGCGCATTGCCTATCAAGAACTTGTAGAAGGGCATACAATAAACTAACAAGAGGGGACATAATATACAGCTTTGTTTAAACCAGACCTGTTGAATAATGATTACTTATAGTAATGATTACCAGTTTGATTAATTATTTTCTTGAGAATCCATTTAATGATTGTTTTCCAATTAATTAAAAAAGTAATCAAAAAAGCCATGATTTTTACGATTATTAAAAAAATTAAATATGATCAAAAATAATCCAAAATAAGTTGTTTTGATTACTTTCGGTAATTTTTAATTTATTATTGATGTTTTCTAATCGTAATCAATTAACAAATTGCCTTTTCTTGAAACACAATTGAAATAAACATTACCAATTAAAAAACCCTTCTAATTAATAATCAAATTTAACAGGTCCGGTATAAACTCAGCATCATTCTGCAATTATCGTCCAACCTTGGAGACATTTTGAGAACTTTATTATTCTCAAGTTGATATTAAAACCATTCTATAATTATTCTCCAACCTTGTAGGCATTTCTAGAACTGTATAATTCTAAGTTCATATCCAACATCTTTCTTTAACTATTTTCCAACATTGGAGGCATTTTGAGAACTTTCTAACGCTCATGTTGATATTTACTTCAAAAAATATTTATATAGGATGGGAAAATTCGAAGATCCGAATTACTGCTTTGGCGATGCAGACGGATACTGTCAAATGCTCAACGTGGAATCTGAAGCGAGAAGTGTTCGAGAAAAGAGCCGGCCAAATCATAGTTGATAATGAAATACGTTAGACGGCAAGGAGGGTTACTCTGTATCGCGATACGAAAGGCAATGAAATGCGAAAATCAAATGCGATTCGATAACCAAGTGCCACTCTGTATTGCGCTTGCATTGCGAACAATGTTGCCTACTTTAGCTTTTGGTTCTTTTCATGTTGGGGTAGGCATTACTGTCAGAAATATCAACGAATGTGAGAGCAAAACATAGAAAGGAAAATCTGGCGTTTACATTTATTAAGAAATTTCATGTTTTAGCAAACAAAGAAATGAAATAATAATTGATAAAATTTGTTTAACTATTAAAAATTATTGTAGGAGACTCTGGATATCCCCTAGAGCCGTGATTATTAACACCTTTTAGAAACCCTGCAGAGAATTTCGACCAACTTTTCTCAACGACCACTTTTCAAAAGGCAGATCACTTATTGAACGTACCTTTGGTGGACCAGCTGCATTCAGCTGCGAAGATAACGGTAATTGTTTCCTTCAGGAGACACCTTCTAAAACACATCCAAATATCGGGAGAGCTATCAAACGACGCCTCAGCCGACACCGGCTAAGCGGTCCGCAGTATTTCTGCGCAGAACACTCTTCTCGGTACACCCTATATCTGTTTCTACAACAACCACATGAAAATTACAGAAAATTTTCAACTTTAATTGCAAATATCTCTTGACAGAAATATAAAATCGAAAACCAGCTTTTGATGCCTAAGTCAAAACGAGCGTCTCCTAAAGGAAACAACTATCAAGATAGCTTCTTCCATAAATTTGTTTAAGCTTTGCGGCCATTTGAAGCTTTTAATAACCGATTTATTTTGTTTTGTTGCTTTTCTGACAGGGTGGAAAGTTGATGTATATTCGAACGATTTAATAATCCTTTGGATAAATCGGGAAGTGCGTTCATAAATACAAGAAGAATTTCAAACTGCTTCTGTTGCGTGTATTTCAGTTTTGATTATTCCCTTAAAATATACAATTATTCTTAGTATGTATAAACATAAACCATAATTAAAATCACATATTTATTGTAAAAACTTACATTTTTTGGCGGTGCGACTGCTTTTCGTTGTATCAAAGAAAATTCGAGTTTTTAAATGATTTGACATGTGCTTTCGCGATACAGAGTGCACGGAGTCGAGGGGGAAAAATTAAATGCGAAAGGGAAAAGGCAAATGCGAAAATGTCAATTTCAGGTTGCGATAGCCGAGTTACAGAGTGTCATTACAGCAAATGCGACTCCTACAAAATAGCGAATGCCATTCCGAAGGAATTAGAAATAGGTCCCGGCCAGGCACCACAATTCCAAAATTTGATGAAGTTTCTTTATGCACGGACACATGGTTGGTGCTATGGTAACAACTATGTTGCATTACTACACCAGCAATGATTGCTGGCTAATTCAAGTTATTTTCACAATTTCATATCACGAATACTTGAAAGTAGAAAGTCCGATGTAAGCGAAAATAGAATTTTCTACAATTATTGCAAGAGATCGTTATGATTTTTTTCTTTGGTTTATTTTTTGCATTGCCTTTCAAGTTGATAACAGTAGTTCACTGAACGGAGACGCCTTTCCTGGACATGCTAGTTTCTATTTCACATGTTGCATGCAACGCATTAGTACACCCAATGTGGCACCATAACACCATAAATGGAGGAAAACTAGTATTCGCATTTGTCGAAATTTATTTAAAAGCGGACATGTTTACGATGTAAATGAAAAATTCTGTTTTTCTCTTTATAAGATAGCTCTGCGATTATACATAAGTGAATATAGGTAGTAGTGGAAGCAGTCAAGAAAATTTGAGTATTTACATATACTGATATGGCGCATGCGCAACGGGTAGCGTCAGATGCAGCGACCCAATGGGAAGTAGGTGTAGTTGTTCTCTTTCAATTATTTGAAAAGCATTGCAAGGCAGAAATAACCTTGGTTTGCCCACCTATCCCGAGGGGTGGCCTCGTACTTTGAAAAAAAAAAAAATAAATTCGTAAGTATTTTAGAAGCTGGCTGTCACTGAACTTCAACCGTAAGCCAAGCATTGTCACGTTCCGCTTTTAATTTGTATATCTTAACATCTTCATCATTTATTGGCGCTTAACCGTCGTAACCTCCACCTGTTTTTCCCAACTCAGTTGAGGCCTTCTTCTTCCTCTGCTGCCGAATTCGGTTGTGGATAGGATATATCATGGTTAAATACTAGTCATTTTAACCAATCCTAGATAAGGGCTAATTTCTTTAGCCTCCAGGATCTAACAACTCCCAATGGGTCTAGGTTGATTGGCTTCGGCACGGGTCTAAGTATCAATTTATCAAGGACTCCCCTACTCTCTGAGAGCAATCGTCGAGTTTACGATGCAACTGAGAAGCAGGATCATAGTATTCACTCACTACGTAGCCGAAAGACACTGGCTACAGACTTGCCCAACTCGCGGTGTAGCTGAGTAGCGAACAGAAAGGAAGGGGAGCAGCTCGAGATGTTGGCTGACAGGAACAATGACCGAATATTCTTTCAAAAGATCCGTCTGATGACAGTTTGACAGAAAGTTTCAAGATCTTGCATAGGCAATAATGGTGCCCTAGTCACCGACGTAAAGAGCGTGCTTCAGTTATGGAAGGAATAAACTTCCTTAATAATAAATTTCGAAGAATCTGGCGAACCCTGTGTCCTAATCCTTTACGATGGAAAAACCATTGCAGCAAACAACTCTGATTAAGTGACAATAGTCATATTCCGGCTCAGAAATAATAAAACACATAGAAATAACGGTCTACCCAACGAATTGTTGAAAACCGGCGGCGAAGAGTTCTTGAAAAGCTTACACCAACTATAACGCAGACTACGGTGGGACGAGTGCATGCCTTCATTAAGTGAGGCGTTATTGAAAAAAGTTTAGAGATAGAGAGTTTTTGAAATATATTGAAATAGAGTAGTCTTCCACTCAGCCGTCCATATAAAACGTATATATCAAATCGGCACCTTAGAGTGTAAACCTGCTAAATCCACTTCAAATTTGAAAATATAAGAAAGAAAACCTATTACAAATTCGCCAATAAAACCATGCAAATGCAATTTTGTTCATTCTTTCTGGATATAGAACGTTACGGGATAAACAAACTATATGTTGAATTTGCAACTTAGACTAAGAGTTAAAGATATATTTAGTTTTTTGCCTCTACTGTAAAATACGGTTTATGGTCGTTAGCAGGTTTACACTCTAAGGTGACGAAATGATTTGTAGTTGTACAAATAGACCATTTAAATTAATACCATTCTAATTGTCCTTTCCCGTATATGTTCGAAGGTTCCATTTCCCTACAGGGCACATTCCAACAAAGACTGCGTTGCTTCCGTCACTGCGCTTGCGTGCTTTTGATTCATTTGTTTTTAGTCAGTGACGCGCCACGAAACATGGGTAATTGTGCACTGAAGCGAGTGAAGTTGGCTGCTGTGGTTGGTCAGCAGCTGTGGTAGCTAGAATAATATCGCAGCTATCGAGTAGTTACCATCAAATATTGCTGCTGGTGTTATTAAAACGGCTGTTTCATACATTTTTACTTTTTGTAGCTGGACAACAATTTCTAAGCGCTAGTAAGTTGAAACATACAGTTATGTTCAATATAATAGTAGTGAAATTAAAATGGATATCGTTGGCCGAAATAAAAAGAAGCTGTGTTTTTAATAATTTTCATTTTAATTATAGCGAATTCCATAACAGAAACCACATAAAAAGAAATTTCGAAGTTTACACAAAGTTCAGGAAAGTCAATTAAGCGTTTAGAAATTTAAATCAAAATTTCAATATTTTTTGGCAGAATTTGTAGAAAATTGAGTACGCAGTCTTATAGCTCATTCAATTTAGCAACATAATGTGCAAGTAAAATTTTCCTTTTGAAAATTTTTTTGTCAATTATTTTGGGTACTTTTTTAAATACAAAATTAATTTTTCGTCATGTGTTGTATGGAAAAAATCACCCAACATCCTTGACGAAAAAAATTGTGAAAGTTCAGGGAAATTTTCGAGCGAGTTCTAACTTACACAATGTTATACAAAAATTGATTGGTCTACAGAAACCTTAAAATTTCTTTTTGTGTGGTTTCTGTATGGAATTCGCTATATTTAAAAAGAAAATTATTAAAACCACAGCTTCTTCTTATTTCGTCTAACGATATCCATTTTAATTTCACTACAATTATATTGAACACAGCTGTATGTACATTCATAAACGAGTATTTAATTTTTGAGTGTCTGTTGTGAACTTTCTCTCTTCTCGTATATTTGATATTCTATTTATTTCTTTTGCTAATTCCAAATTACATTTCGCACTAATTTATGAGCAAAATTTTTAATTTCTTTTATAATTTTACTGGCATATCTGCTTATTGTGTTTACTCATTAGACATGAATGTGTAATTTTTTTCCGAGGCATAATTTTGAAATTTTTATGATTGGATGCAAAACTTGTTGGTTCGTCAAGCCGGTCAAATTCATTTGATATGAATCTCTTCCGTTGGCTAAATCAGCTAATGAATGGGTGTTATAAAAGCAGTTTGTTCATGGTATTACTAAAACACATACACTATATATATTTATGTGAAAACATTTCATATGGTAAACAAAAGGAAAGTTATAAAAAAAATTTACATCACCATTTTTGGGCCATCAAATGAGACCATGCAATCAGTCTTCTTCCTTTCACTTTTTTCTGCCAACCTTCGGCTATTTTACTATCAAATTACAAATTAATATATTTGTTTGTATGTTTTTACTACTTGATACTCAATTAATGGCCACATTAAATTAATCGTATGCACCGCTGTCAATATTTGTATAACTTAATGGCGTTTGCTTGTAATTAAATCTGCAATCTTCATTAATGAAATTAATAGTTGAGGATGCATTTAGAAATATCATAAACCTTTAATAATATTTCTAAATAATTTAATATTCAACTGTTCAAAAATGTCATTAGTAACATCTTGATTTTTATTGTCAATAAATTTAAAACTAGTTAACACATTAAATTTTAATAAGTGGAAGTAATGCGTTCAAAATTTTCAAATAAAAACTAAACACAAAAATTCACTGAAAAAAAAGCGAGCTTCATTTTTTTTGCGAGGCGAAACGAACGTTCGCCTATTTATAATATGTTATACGATCAGTCTACCGGATGATAACAGCTGATTCTTACTTAGCTATAATGTCAGAAATGGAAATTTTCTATTACGAAAATTGGTCAAAACAAAGAACAAACATATCAAATTCGGCGAAAAACCAATTCCTCATCGTTGGCAGCAATGCAAAACTGCTTACAAGTGATATCATAAGAACACCTGAGCAGTGGCTTTTTCTGTCGAAATACATGTACGAGTAATTCCGCTACTCGACAATTATTGGAGAAGGTATCTTGCCCATTTGAAGAGAGTGTGGCTGGCTAAATAAACTGTTTTGGCCGACCTAGACATACATGTGGGGTATCACTACTCTATAAATACGTGATGGCATATCATACTGAAGTACGAAAAAGCAACATGAGACGCAACATGAGAAGAGCGAAAAGAGGAATCGAGGAGTTGAAGGAAAAGACGCGCACGAGATGGTTGACTGAAATTTCGATTCGTACATTTTTATTTTCTATTAAATACAATTAAAATATCATTTTCACTTTGTAGCTTACAAATCATTAAATTAAACTGTTTATCTGAACTAACTATAAAACAAAAACCACATACAACGAAGTTTTTTAAACAAAAAAAAAAATATATATAAAAATTTTCACGTAAACAATAAAGAAAGCAGACCTGTTAAATTTGATAAGTAATTAGTAATCAATTAACTAGACGGCTTTTTTAATTGGTAATGAATATGTTAATTGTTTTTTAAGAAGAGGAAATTATTAATTGATTACGATTCGAAAAAATCAAAAAAAAATTTAAAAAATGCATGTAATCACAAAAAGTTTATTTGATTACTTTTTATTTTATTAAATTTTTTTCTTTATTTTTTTTTTTATTTTTTTCACTGTTGTTGATGTGTGCTTCTAAAACAATACTGAAAAAAAATCAAAGTTATCTTTTTAACTCAGAGCTAATTTGATTAACTTTAAGTTAAAAATATAAATTTTCTCCTAAAAATAGTATGGGAAAATTAGTTAAAAAAGGGAAAGTAGTCAAATTGGTGCATTGAGCTTTATATTGGAAAGACGGATATTAACTATAATTAAAATATAGTTGCAATGACATCGTAAATTTAGTTTTGGTGTGACTTTGTAAACGTAAACGCGGTCGGTAACTTATTTTTTCCGATTAATCCCTATAATTATCACATGTAATTCGGCGGAATTTGAATAATGGTGCCAGAAATATGCAAAATTTGTAATATGTGGGCAGTTCACTCCAGTTATAAAATCTATATTTAAAATCGTTATGTAAATAAATGTGTGCAATTCGATGCGTTTGTAAACTATTGCGACCTCTGAAAGTTTCCTCTTGGAAATCCCGGTTGGCACACAAAAAAAGGATTAATTTGAATTTTATAAGTTGCTTCTAAAACATCCAGCAAAAATACTTTCTATGGCGGAAAAACGCCGTTATGGTATGTTACCACTAATTGATTGCATTGATTTCCAATAGACTAGTTGTATAAGCTATTTTATATGGATGTGGCTATGCCACGATTGACTGAGCTTTAGGACTGTTGCGGTAGAACGTGCCATATATATTAAATTATTTCGATACATACATTTACTAATACACTTTCCACGAATCATTATTATGTTAATTTACAAATCTTATAAAATTTCATGCCTAAACAATTTTCTGCAGCTGTTTGTTTTCGCTTTTATATATCATTTAAATGCTGTAAATCTGTTGAATTTCTGCAAAACTTAAAATGTTGTTTACATCAGCTTTCATTCATTCTCGTCCTATTATTTTATGACAATCATCGATTTTTGCCATACTTTGATACATCGATTTGCAATTGGATTTACTAACCTTTCGCTTTGGGAAATCAAAACTATTTATTTTGAAATATCAAAAATAACATACCTTAAATATCAAAACAGACCATAAAAAGTTATATAAAATAATTCAGCATGACACAAGACTACATATCGAACCATAACCTGGCACTTATAAAAGCACATAGCTCAACCCAGCATAAAATATCATAGAACATTACATGACATAATAAAAAAATATAGCAAAACATAACATCACACAACATATTAAAAAGTAGCATAAGGAACATCATATAATGTAACATAACATCACAGTGGCGTAGCCGGATAGATCCCCCCCTTCGTCAATTAACTACTATTTTTTTTACTTTCGATTGAATAACACAATATCATTTTATGCTTCTGATTTATAACTTTCTTATTTTACTAATGATTGCTGAGTTAAACTCTACTCCCTTATATCTCACGTCTTTAAAAATCCGAATTCAGGCGGTTTGAAAATACTAGAGTAGGCAGGCTCAATAATTCAATCAGAGCACACAAAGGCAGAAAAATAGATAGCGACGAGAATTGTTTACACGTTTTTTATAAAAGTATAGCCCAAATTGCGCGGCCAATGGAAAAAGAATCCAAGTCCTCGAAACTGAGAGCTTTTTCGAAGCTCCCGAAATAATGCCGTATCGGTCAACAAAAGCGTGAAACGCTCCTCCTCCTACAAATATTCTCTGGAAGAACCTGAAGAACTTACGTGTTTATTTCCGTGATGACTCTGACTGTAAGCTTAGTGCTGATCTGTTAAATGATGCTTTCCTGAATGGCTTTCCCTCTGTTGCGAACCAAGCCAATCTTGTTCCCGTTAACTCCATTGGTAATGTGAACTCCCTGTTCGAATTTGTATCTGTGACTGAGAGTGATGTGATTAGATCTGTTTTCAATATTAAATCTAATGCTATTGGTGAGGATGGTTTACCAATTAAGTTTATCAAGATAGTGCTTCCATATGTTGTTGGAACCTTAACCCATATTATTAATCACGACATCACTACCTCATGTTTTCCCAGCCTGTGGAAGATCGCATCTGTACGTCCTGTGGCTAAAACTAAATCTGCATGTACCCCCGGTGATTTTCGTCCAATAAGAATTTTGTCTACCTTGTCAAAAGTGTTTGAGTATATTCTGTCTTGCCAAATTAACTTGCACGTCGATAGCTATAGTCTTATCTCTCCATATCAATCAGGCTTTACGGCTGGGCACAGTTGCTCTACTGCCCTGCTAAAAATCATTTATGATATTCGTATAGAATTCGATAAAAACAAATTAACTTTACTGTGCCTGTTAGACTTTACAAAAGCTTTCGATTCTGTAGATAATCTTATACTTTGTTCAAAGTTAAATACGAATTTTCTCTTTAGTAAAAACTCAGTTCAGGTAGGTTTCAATAAGTAAATAATGGTACGGATGTTTCCCAACTCAAAATTATTGTTTCTGGCGTCCCGCAAGGCTCAATCCTTGGCCCTCCTCACTTTAGCCTCTTTATCAATGATGTATTTTCTACCTGCAAGTTCGCTAGTATTCATGCTTACGCTGATGATATTCAACTGTATTTATCACATACATTCGGAAATATCAGTACTCTAACCAACCAAATAAACAGTGACTTCACGTTCATAGTGCACTGGGCTGACAGAAACGGCTTGTGCCTTACTCCTAAAAAATCTTTTGTGTTGCCTATCGCGAAAAAAGGGTAGAAAATCTGTCCATACCCTCGCTTTTTCTGAACAGGATACCGATGGAAGTTGTTACTAAAATTACAAGTGCTGGTTTTGTTATCAACTCAAACTTGACCTCCGTAGATCAGACAAATGCTGCCGTGTGTAAAGTGTATGCCTCCCTGCGAAGTCTGAGGCAAACCGCTGCCTTTACACCTTTGGCCATAAGGCGTAAACTTGCAATTCAGCTACTGCTACCAAACCAATAATCTCATACTCAGAGTTCATAGTAAGCTGGACTCGCAATCTGCTCCCAAGATCGACGTATTATTTCATCATATTAGACGTTATGTATATGGTTTAAAGAAGTACGATCACATCTCCACTAAGATATGTCAGCTCTTAGGATGTAGCATAGATGAGTACGTTAAAGCTAGAAGCTGTATTTTTCTTTTTCGCCTTATGTGTCTGAAATCGCCCTCATATTTGTACGATAAACTTATATTCACGAGCTCTGCGCGAACGAGTGATCTAATCGTCCCTATATTTAACTGTGTAGCATCTACTAGACTGTTTTTTGTCAACACAATAAAAACCTGGAATTCGATACCTGCCGTAATTAGAAGTGAGCTAAGCAAAGGCAATTTCGAGAATATAATATTCTTATATTTCTCTAACTTATCACATAATTCAGGCCGACCATCGTAACTTACTTAATTAAGTTAATTACTGATAAAATCCTGTTAGTTTTAAGTAGTTATTTATTTATTTTTATATTTCATATTTTGTATTTTTCACTTTCATATTTTGTATTTATGGTTTTATTGTGTTTTTTGTGTTGTGTTGTACTACAAAAGATGTTAAATCTCATTGTACAAATTTTTTTATGTTTTAAATAAATGAAATGAATCTAATAAAAAACATTCAAGAACAAATTTCAAACTTTGTTCAAAACCAAGGAAAATTTAACAAAATTTTATCAAAATTCTACACTTTTTAATTCGAATTTTTATAAAAAAAAATGGATTTGCAGTTTTATGACTTATTAAATTTAAGTATTTATAATAATCATGGGCATTTATTGATAAATTTATGGTGTCAGTTTTGTTATAGGAAAGGCTCAAAATTTAAAAAATTTCAACATTTTCTCTATTGCTTAGTATTATAAAATTCTTAGGTCAACATTAAAAATAATTTTTTTTTAAATAATAAGCGCAGTCTTTTAGCATCTTTGTTAACACAATGCTTTCTGCCTTTGTGTAATAAACTTATAACTTATAACAATAAGGATAGACTTAGGGCTTGTAGAGGATTTCTTAAAATACGTAGTACTGGAGTTACGACGTATTCGTTTCGACGAACATGACTTTGGAAAATTGTTCAGAACTTGTGTCATGGATATTGAAATCAAATAGAACCGATTCAAATTTAGTCAAAGTCTGAAAATATGCAACCTAGATGTTTATTTCAAGATTACCTTTACCATAGCTAGCCACTCCCTACGTCTTTCTGCCAATTGGAAACACCACGGCCTCCTTCCATCGGAGTAGTGGTCTCCCTCTTCCTCTGCTACCATCTGGGGGTGCCGATAAGAATTCCTTCTGGGCCGGAACATCTTCATTCATTCGCGCAACATGGCCTAGCCAATTAAGACGTTGGGTTTTAATTCATTGGGCTATGTCGGGGTCTGTATATAGCTCATACAGCTCATCATTGAATCTTCTTTGTAAGGGTCCGTAAATTTTTCGAGGAATCTTCCTCTCGAATACTCCCAGAGACGCCTCATCAGATGTTGTCAGTGTCCAAGCTTCTGCACCATAAACCAGGACGGGAACGATAAGTGACTTATTTATTTTCGTTCTTCGAGAGAGGACTTTACTTCTCAATTGTCAACTCAGTCAGAAGTAGCACTGTTTGCGTGAGTGATTCTTCGTTGGATTTCTAGGCTGACATTATTGTTGGTGTTAATGCTGCTACCCAGGTTACAAACTCTAACATTTTCTTTGCGATTTCTGTATTTTCCTCAATATAAGGTTATGAAAGCAATTTCTTTTATATGAAAGAAAACACTTTAGCTCTTCGGGAAAAAAATTGCAAAAAATCAGAAAAATGTGTCACGACTTTAAGATTGATAAAATTGATTTTAAATTTTGATACAATTTCTTTGAATTTTCGCGATTTTTGCGTACATTTTTAAAACAAAATTTATTGTGTGTCTCAAATTTCAGGTTTCGAAAACCATTTTTTCATCTGTACCATCGCATGAGATGGGCTGTGGCGTTTCGTAGAAGAGTATTTAGAGTGACTCGTGTCTCTCGAGAGAGTTAGCGTTCCTCGTCGGCGACAGGTGCGGGGCTGTGCCTGTATGATGGCATTCACGTGGCGGACGATGACAAAGTAATTTTCCGACCGTATGTGGATGTTGTTGAGGGCCTGTTCGGTGCAGTTTTGGATCAAGCTGCGTTTTCAAATGACTCTCATCTCAATGTTTGCAGCGTTATAACCTTATTTTCTTTGGATGCAGCTCTTCATGGAGTCTCTCTTTGAAGTCAGCCATCCCGAAGGAAAAAAATAACAACTGGCGTACTTGTTTGCACTTGGCTAGAGTGTTCAAGACGAAGAATTTCCTTTTCAACAAACCAGATTTGTCACTTGATTCTTTACACTTTTCCACTTAACTTAAAATACTTTTACCGTTACCAGTAAGATAAAGATTTTATTTTAAGTGAACTTGTTCCTCTTTTTTCAGCTATGTTTCACTTATTCAACACATTTTAATCGCACATTGGGTTAAGGCCTATAAAAACTTGTTCAATTGAATTTAAATTCCAGCAAGTGAAACTGTTCTCAATACAAGTGGCAAGTATTTTCTATAACACAATTAATCATGTTTGTTGTTTTTATTATTGTTTATTCAAACTCATATTCGCAAATCTTCAAAAAAAATGCAAATTAATACTTTCTAATAACTAGTTAGCCGCCTTGTTGGCGCAAAAGCTAAAGACAACAACCAACAACAAATCCACATTAACAACTGCTTAACGCCATGCAAAACGCGTTGGCGTTCATTAACTGGGTCATGTCAGTAATATGTCGAGAGCTTATGCCAAATTCGCTATGCTGACGTGCATACGAGTATGTAAGTTTAAGTTTGTAAACAAACAGATGGCTAAGTGTCAGGGTTGGAACTGCCGACGAAGTTCGAAATCGTAGTAAATGACGAAATAGAGCGTAGTAGAAATCATGTTTTGATAGAAGATCTTTTAAAGTCTTTCTATAAGCGATAAAATTCGGCCATTTTAATGTAATAGCTAAGGATGTGAAAAGAGTATACAGTTTTAACCTTTAAAGTTTTAAAATAGGTAAAATATGTGCTTTTCAGACCCACGCCAGACAGAATTGCCTACTACACTTTGCCATCAGCAAAAGGTTCTATCAAATCTGTCTTATTCACTTCAGAAAATGCTTCTTTCTGGAACATTACTTCGGCACGTTTTCAAACCTTGATACAGTTGTTCTTATTACACAAGGTATTATATTTTTGTACGCTTAAAGGTGGGTTGTAATTTAAATATGGCTGTGAATAAATAATCGGGTTTCACATTACTTTTTTTTAATACTCAATTTTATTAGACCGATTTTATTATTGCTAAACATCGATGTTTAATAAATCGATCATACTAATCACACATATTAAAACGATTTTTGTAAATACCAATCAAAAATGGGTAAAACTATGTGCACACTACAGCTGAAAACATATAGTTTGGTATAAAACACTACTAGTCAATTTCAATTTAAGTCAAATATTAGGTAACACTGAACAAAATTTAAAGAAAATTTATTTCGTTTTTAATTTAATATTTATCAGTTATTTTCATTTTAAATTTAGTCAAATGTAAAAGAGCATTTTTGATAATAACAATTCTTATTCTAGGCCTCAATTGTAGCCTTTATGTCACTTTCTTGTACCATATATATTTTTTAGCTTTGAGAAGAAACATTTTCATATTGTTGTCCCTTAGCCCCATGTTCATAAATAATAAAACAGGCAATTCAAATGTAGATTTATGAACAAAAATCGATAATTTCATTTAAAAGTTCATAATATAATTTGAAAAATAAATAGAACACTTATTTTTCGTATTAAAAAATCGATTTATAAACAAAAATCGATTATTTTTATCTACTTATCTCTTAACAAAAGAGAATCGATTATTGAGTAATCCACTTTCCCGACTCGATGTAACATCCCTAATTTAAAAAAATCTTTAAAAAGAAAATTAATGTTTTTTGATGTAACTGACAATCTGACGGTTCGTATGATAGCTTGAGCAAAAATAAATGTATCTTAAGCAAATTATAACAAAAATTATGAACTTGACATGTCTTCTGACTTTACGATCCTAGATTTTTTTTTTTGGGTTCAAAATGCTTAACCCTTTCGAACCGAAAAGAAAATCAGAAGGTCGACTCTGTCCTCTTGATTTAATCTTCTCGAGTTAGAGCTAAGTTTCTATTAAAAGCCAGGTTTAGAATTAAATTTGTTGTAAGCGCCTAAATGTTAAGGAATGCCGACAAGGTGTAAATACGAGACATACTTATACCAATAAATGAACCTAGCGGTACACATATGTCATATAGATAAAAATGTTAAAGGTATGACTTCAAAGTTAAAATAAATCTAGAATTTTTACTTAGACAATTATATCAATCCAGTTTACCTTTGTTTTAGTAAATCCCACTCGTTTGTACATTTATATTCACTGAAACACCCTTATGTTCACAAAGAAATTGCAATTGAGGCATGCACAATTACATTTCCAAGAAAACTGGGCAGCTTCTGTTTACTACTTTAGCACCAAGAAGGCATACAGTCATAATCTAAACTTCAATAAGCTAGAAGGTTCTTAACGAGCTTTAGTGAAAAATTCTGACCCGAGTTTTTAGAAAACCTTTGCTGGGATGTATGTGTCCCAATAGGTCCGAAAGGGTTAAGCAATAATAGCAAAAGCAGCGAAAATGTGCTGATGCTGTGCTTTTGTTTTTTTCTTGCTTGAAAAGCAGGATGTTTGCTTTTGCTTTTGCTTGAAAACCACGACAGCAGCATGAAAAATGCTGATAAGAAACGATCGATTGCTGATGCTGCTGAATGAAAATTAGAAAAGCAGAAACAACCATGATACAAAATGCAGCTAGTTTCACTTAAAACATTGAGTGGTAAGCGGTTTTGACGAAACCCATAACTGGGTGCCAAGCACATTTTTTGCTAAAAACTGGTGAAGTAGAAAATATAGATTTCTGAAATATTATGTAGTTTAGTTTGGATTTTATAGCGATTTATATGAAATTTAAAACATAAACTCTCTAGGTAGACCACATGGTTATAGCTAAAAAAAAAAAGATCTAATATTTTCCGGGTTTTCCAGACATCGGTCAAAATATGAACCAGGGGTGACCCCAGAAGATGTTTATACGATATGGGTATTAAATGAAAGTGGTTTTCAGCTCCATATGTGAACCCGTTTAGAAGATATCAACCGAAATGTGGACCAATGGTGACCATGGTGTTTTCACGATATGGGTGTTAATGATTGTTTTAAGATGGGTGTTAATGATGGTTTTAAGAAGGAGTGGATAGGGATAGGGAAGAGGACAGACACACATACATTTACCACGTATTTTGTTTTTGGGATTCACAGGTTTAATGTCAAAATCGCCTTCGAAAAATTTTTCTTTTCTCACGGGTTTTTTCTAAGATTTGGCGTATTGTAAAAATCTGGTCGATGGTAGATTTACCAGGTCTGAAGCCTCACTGATAAGGTCCAATCAGTCTGTTCACATCAGGCTTCAGTCTTTCGCACATTACGCTTGATAGGACCTTATATGCGATATTCAAAAGGCTGATTCCGCGATAGTTGGCGCAGTTTGCAGGATCGCCCTTCTTGTGTATTGGACAGAGAACACTTAGATTCCATTCTTCAGGCATGCATTTATCCGACCATATTATGCATAGAAGCTGATACATGCGGCTTACCAGCTCCTCGCCTCCGTGTTTGAATAGCTCAGCAGGCAAACCATTAGCACCAGCTGCTTTATTGTTTTTCAATCGGGAGATTGCTATTCGCACCTCATTATAGTCGGGTTGTGGAACGTCAATTCCATCATCTTCGATTGTGGGCTCGTCTTCGGCATCTTCTCTGGTTTCTTGCTCAGTTTCTACATTTAAAAGGGCAGAGAAGTGATCCCTCCATATTCTGAGTGCTCTCTGAACATGTGCCAGCATCTCAAGCTCCTTTATTTCACGCTTCTCTGCCTCTCTTTTTTTCCTTCCCGAATATTTACTCAAAGAGTTTTTGGTTCTTAATGATTGTACTGGCACTTGCATAAAAGGTAGTAGACATAAAAAAAGTATTAAATCTACTCCAATCGTAGCAAAATTCTAACACTGCTTAGTGCATTAAAATACATTTTTTATATGGATTTTGTTTTTATCTAGGCAAAAGCTCCATCAGCTGACTGTCAAATTAATATATTTAATTGTCAAACAGCGCATTTAATTTGCACAAACTGCACATTATTTACATACATACATAAGTTTTTTTTATACATATTTATGTATCGTATATATGCTGTTATGAATTTGTGCTTAGCTATGTTAATGTTTATGTTCATGCAAGCGAATAAATATTTTTGGTTTGCGCAAAAGTCGCTTTGCATATTCATTTCTTTATAATCTGCCAAAAACCGCACGCTTCAACCAACAATAAAGTGCAAATTTGAATTGGCTTTGCAATTTTTTGCATTTGTGGCAAGAACAACAAAATACACAAATAATTGCCGCTGCCAATTGAAATTGAATTTTTATTCACACCGCGGTTAATTCTTTTGGTTGCAATTTCCTCATAACTTGTTAGATTTGCAAGCGATGAAGTGGAAAAAATATGGAATTTAGAATTTTTTATTCTATTTAATCTGTTTTCTATCTACATATTTCTATTAAAAAATGTGTATTATTTTTTTATACATACAACTTTGTTTATTTATTTATTTCTGATTTATTACAAAAAACTATAGTTGATATGAACTGGAGCTGATCTCTAGTGCAATTTCAATTTTTTTGCATAATATTTATTATATTAAAAAAGATTGGAGCTTAGCTAGTTTTTTATATATGTATGTGTAAATATATACAACACGAGGCATATTTTATGTCTCTTTATCAACACTAATTGTATTTTTGAGGCCAGAGTAACCAAAGTTTATATTATGGGCAAACCCGGGAAAAATTCTCTGAAACTGAAAAAAACTGCCAATAGAGCTTACTCCTCAAATTTGGTATTTTTCAAAGTATTTGTTTTGAGAAATATTTATGATAATGAGAACGCACTAGATTCTAGGCCCGTTTACTTTCGGATACTCACGATGTTTTACAAGGTTGCCACCTATTTGAAATTATTTAAAAACTAAGGAAATGTGTGATCGCTGATATCAAATTTATGGCAGATGAAACTGCATCTTAACAAATATATTTTAGTAATCTAGGTCCTTGGCCTAAAATACACATGACGAAGGAGGAAATTTAACGATAAGCAGCGAATTAAAACCAATAAACCCCGTTCGCTGGAAAAAAACCGGTGAAGTATAACTTGAACTGCCTTGATGTTGCGGCCTTTCTCATTTAAATACCTCAATGTACCTCATTTTAAGTTCTTTTATTTAAGTTTTTCCACTAAGGATGTGTTTCCAAGATCGCCGCCTATTTGAAAAGTAGGGAGAGTGCTGTCTTTGGCAGTGCCGAAAGCCTTATACCTTTTCTGTGCGTAGTTTGACGTTCTTACCTATATCATTGAAAGATTTATAGCCCAAACCCCGTTTATAGTAACAATCGTTGTAAAGGGGCTATATGCTAGACTGGTCCGATCTTACTGACTTGCACTATCCACATTTTTTATGTTGTAAGTTTTATTTGGGTGGCAATCTCATAGATAAATTCCAAGCTCTCGAAACTTAGTGTTACCAATGAGGATGTTTTTAAAAGTTGCCATGCATTTTAAATTATTTAAAATAAGAAACACTATTTTGCAATATGATTAATATCCATAGACACTTTAGTAAAAAAAAAATGTATTAGGGCTGCCTGCTATGCTTGATATAAAATCGTTCTATATTTATTTTATACCGAGATAATGGGTTCATATTAATGATACAAATCCTGGGATCTCGCTAGTTTTTTGGATGCCTAAAATTCCTAAGCTTCTTTCTTAAACTGCTGGTATTTTCGCTATTGGAAACTTGTTATGTTGTGTGTGCTTTATTTATTTCAACTGAATTTTTTGACAAACAAATAAGCACACATTTTCGTCCCGAAAATTCATTTTAAAAAATTGCATAAAAGAATCTACATAAAAATTCCAAAAAAAAACCGAACTAACTATTTGTGGATATAATTGATTGTCATTGTTATGATTAAAATAAGGCCCTTATTATGAGGTTAATTAGATCTTCGGCTGTTGTCCAAAGAGCCGATCGAACGAATTTGCATTTGGTATTATGAAACTGATTCGGAAAAAAAATTTTTATATTAAAAGTTTACATTAGGCGTCAATTGCTAAATCACATTGAAAATGTCAGTACAGGTGTTAATACACTCCTTTCGGTCAAAAGAAATTATGTTGGTAATTATTTCAATTCATTCCACAGCTTCGAAGACAAAATATTCGATGTCCAATAAAATTTCGGCACCGAATTTGAAAATATGTTTTTTGATTTCCGATAAGCATGGAAGGCCGAAGATCGAATGCGTTTCATAATAGGTGCCAACATTCGTATTTAATAAAAAGAACTTATTAAGAACCAATTATGTTACATTGTTTAATCTCATAAAATTTCTCCAACTTTTTTTTAACCCAAACTGTGGGTGAAAAGCCAACACCCAAGTCCCGGGACTGTTTATATCCAAAAACTTTGCATCCCTATTTTAAAAGGACATATTTAATAAAACTGGAAGTGATTTCAACTTTTTATATTTTTTTTACTCAAACATTCTCTACTAAATGGTATTAGGTATAAGATTTTGTTTAATTGCACGGTTATGAGTACATTAATAAATATTATGAATATATAATTTTCGGGCACTAACCGCTTTTTACATAAGAGAGTTAGCCCAATGCCCCTAAACTTTCAAGGGTTTCAGGAGTATATAAAACCAGTATCTATAATATAAATATTAAAGTTGAGAAAGGTTTTTTCCCTTTTTACGGCCAAACTATACATCTAAGGTATGAACAATGACGTCTGTATCCATAGATCTATTCAAGCAGCAGTATAGTCAATCAAAAAAATATTAAAAACAAAATAATTATAATTAAAAAAATCGGTTTATAAATGACACCACTACAAATGCCAAACATGTATTCACACTATAGAACATGTATTCACACTACAGAACAGTTGTGTGAGTAGACATGGCATGCATGTTATTGTATTACTCGTGAGGTCGGCTCTCACTGTGAGTGCGAAGAGTTGGTAGTGGGCCAATGAAAAACACGTATTCACAATACAGAGCCGCAGTTGTGTGAGTAAACTTGTCATGCAATTTTTCTTTAGTTGATATTATTTTATTGACCACTGGATGCGATGCCCAGTACCACCCCCGCAAAAAACAGAAATACTCCATCATCCAAGGAATACTCCTTAAGGAGTATCAGAGTACTCCAACACTTATCCTCATTCATATAAAAAAGGTGGTACAATTTACATGTCGATGTCCGCGATTGGTTCACCTAGTCCATCTACGTACTCTCAAAATGCGCCCAAAGGATTACTTCATGGAGTACTCAACACCAAAGCGAGAGAGAGAGTAGGTGTACTTTTGAGTAGAATATGCTTTGGTGTAGAATACTCCATGGAGTAATCTGTTGGCAGAATTTTGAAAATACTCTCACGTAGCTGCTCCATAGAGTATTCAGAAGCAAAGTAAAGGGTACTCCGAAATGCATTAGGTGATCCAATCACCGGACATCGCAATATAAATAGGACCATTTTTTTTATATGAATGAGGATAAGTGTTGGAGTACTCTCATACTACATCGTTTTTTAAAGGGAGCGGCTCTCCTCAGAGCACGAAGAGTTGATTTGTTGAATGCATTAAACACTCAATGTAAAATATGAGCAAATATGTTAACTTCATTGATGATACAAAGCGTGTTTACAAAAACAAAATAATTGATTATTCTTAAAAAGTGTTCAACACCGGAATTAAGAAAGTAAAGGATAGGAAAGTAAAGGAAAAGAAAAAAAAAGGAAACAATAGAAAAGAAAATAGAGATTGTAGAGGGAAGAAGACGTCAAAGAAACCGAAAATATATTAAATAAAAAGAACAGCAGAGAAAGAAAGGGGGAAAAAGGAGCATGAAAGGAATAGCAAATAAGGAAACTAAAATGAAGTTTTGTGGTCCAATTTCAACCACTGCGCGATCTCTAGTCCCTACATTGTTGCTTCGCAAGAAAAATGTATCCATTAATCTCTTGGTAACTTAAACTATTCCTAAGAAATCATTTAAATGTTGTAAACTTTACGGAAATAGTTAATGCATTTAAATTGTTGCACTTGGCCACTAACACATATAAACCTACTCACGCATGCAACTAACTCAAATAGCAAACAGCTGTGCGTGCAGTGCAATTTGCCGCTTTTGCCATTTGCGTGTGAATTTAAACGCTTCGGTGGAACATCAAAATGATGCGATGCCTCATAGAATAACTACAAGATTGTGTATACTTATAAGTTAGTTAAGTACGCATATACAAGTTAATGAGTATTTACGTCAAAATGGGAATTTCACGCAAATCAAGCAAAGCCGCATGGCAGAGCAATGCCAAAGCATTTCCCAAAGCAGCTGAAAAAACAAAAACAAAGAAGCTTTCAACAGAAAAGCCAATGAAAAATACAAACTACAAGCTGGCTGACAGCAGAATTTAAAGCGGTATGAGAGAGAGGAGAAGTGGAAGATGAAATGATGCGAGATGAATGAGGTGAGGCGCTTTCGTTGGTGCAACACAACCCAATAGTTGGCATGCGATGCTAGCTTGGTGTGGAAAGAGTGAGTGAGGAAGAGGAAAAGCGGCAAGCGTGTGTAGCACTGGCAAGCAGTTAGTTGTCAGTCAGGTCAAACCGGCAAGGCATGTGATTTAGTAACCTTACACCGTTACAACTGATAAGCCGCCGCCCGATACAAACAAACACATTTAATACCACCGCCGCCTAGACTGAAATGAGAATGAGAATTGGAAAAACAGACTTTGAAGCGCATTCATATAATTAATATGAGGCATGCATTGCGAGCTATGCTAACGTGCACAACCCAACCCAATGCCAAAGATAACAAAAATCAAACAACACACATTCATACGCATATACCCCTATAACCAGCAGGCAATTCAACTAGGTCTAGCTAGGTAACTCTGCTTTCGGTCTTCGCAGCCTTGTCAACAGCTGTTGCCCGTACCGGTTTTGTGGGCTATCTGGTAATTTTCTATGTTTGAATAAGAATGCAGGAGCGAACTCATAGAAGCCGCTGCGTCTCTAGAGATCTTTAAAGATCATATCTCCTATTGTCCTATCTCCATGCTCCCTTAATCTTTTGCTAAACCTATCTGATTTATTACTAAATAGAAGTAAAAGTAGAAGCAGGGAGAAAATTCTCAGTCGCTACTTCATCCTCAAGGTAAGGCTACGGGGTGGTAAGAGGTGACTAAAATCCACATCGATCTCTTTTCCGAGATCAACGAAATCGTTACCAAAGCAGTCGGGCTGGCAGCACAAGGTGCTAGCACCGGAGTGTATGGGATTCGTATCCAGCTAAAGAGAGCCATTATCAGTATAACCCTGTCTGGTTCGTCACATCCTATTCCATGAATGGACGCGCCCATTACCCAAAGTGAAGTACTGCTACAACAACAACCACAAGTCATGCATCGTCTCGTGAAAATAACCAGACAAATTGAACTGTCAGCAATTCTACAAGTTACCCAAAGGCAATAAGGCAGGTACTTTACTAGACCTTCCCAGATTGGTTACATCACTAGCTTAACCTTGTTAATTGAACTATTTGAAAAATAGTTAAATTCTAAACCAAGCTCAGTGAATGACGACATCATGCGCTCAGCCCTCCTTTATCCAATAGATGGATCAAAGCATCGACTGTGCAAATATTTACTCAGTTTCTAACCGTGGATTAGATTTTCAAAGGAAGAAATGTTAGAATTGGTTGGAAATATTTCTATACAGATCCTAAATAGAGAAGCAGTCTCAAGCTCCGCTTAATGATATCTTGAGCTCAACCCGCCCGAAGAAAATAGATTCACCCCAGTGGAGCCTGCTCGAAATATTCACAAAGTTTCTTATCGTGGATAAGACTTCAACAGGAGGAGGTACTGAAAGTGGTTCTAGTACAGGTACTAGAACTTTCCTTATTTAGATCCCAGGTTGAGAGCCGTTTTGTCAAGAAACTAAGGCTTGCGATGGATGCAAAACAGATGATTGACTCTGTGTAGCTACTGCGAATCAGGTCTAGGAAATTTCAGTATTTTTAGAAAATATGGATTTGGTACAAGATTCAACACTATCGGACTAGTATACTATAAGGTAAATACTTCACTCGCTGTCGAACGTTTATGTAAGCGCATGCTCACATTCGTTACTGCGCTCTTCTTTTTATTAGCATAAAAATTGTTTATGCAGCAGACTCCAAGGATGTGACGTCGAGTTGGAGAAATCGATTACTGAATAGTAGATTTTTTGTTAAAATAGATTTTTAAAGAAAATAACTGATTTTTGTTTATAAATGGATTACGATAAATGCCTATTATAAGTAAAAATATTTGATTAATAACTGAACCAAATCAAAATCATTTAAAATAATAAGTATATCAATACCAACGAAATCAAATGAAAGATTTTCAGATTTTATTAATTCAGATTGGAGTTATTCTAGATTTTTGAAAACTAATAAATATTTGAATATATTAAAAATAGTACAAAATAATAAGATGAAAAAATTTGAAAAATGTTTAATCTCAGGACTAAAATAAAAATATATACCTACGATTAAGGTTTAGACACTTAAAAAACGAATATGAATTGTCATTATCAGAAATGATAAGTATTCTTTTTACCATTTGCCTATATAAGAAATGAAATAAACTGGTGAACTACAGCCAAACCAAGCAGAGACAAAAAAAAAATTTTAAAAAACATGTAAGGACTGTACCGAAGACTTTATAAAGGGTGTTTTTTTTAGGGGTATAGAACTTCGAATTGAAATAAAACACAAGAAAATCGTTTTAAGGTCCATCAATTTGGCTTTATTGGAAGGATAATTTTATGCCATTAATGTTTAAATATGATTTCGGGCATGTGGCCGCCGCGGCTGGCTCGAATAAAGCCAATTCTACAGGTCCAATTTTCAACCACTTTTTCGAGCATATGGGGCCGTATGTCGGCAATAACGCCACGAATGTTGGCTTCCAATTCCCCTAACGTTTCTGGTTTGTTGGTGTAGACGAGCGACTTTACATATCCCCAAAGAAAATAATCCAATGGTGTCAAATCACACGACCTTGGTGGCCAATTGACAGGTCCATTCAGCGAAATTATGCGCTCATCGAATGTTTCCTTCAATAAATCGATTGTGACGTGCGCTGTGTGGCATGTAGCGCCGTCTTGTTGGAACCACAACTCATCCACATTCATGCCATCCAATTCGGGAACAAAATAGTCGGTTATCATGGCTCTATACCGGTCTCCATTAACGGTAGCTGCCTCTCCAGCATTATTGCGGAAGAAGTATGGCCCAATGACTCCACCAGCCCATAGAGCACACCAAACAGTCAGTTTTTGTGGATGTAATGGCGTTTCAAGGGTCTCATGTGGATTCTCTTCACTCCAAATGCGGCAATTTTGCTTGGTGACGTAGCCATTCAACCAAAAATGAGCCTCATCACTGAACAAAATTTTGCGATGAAAATCAGCATCGAAATCAATCTCATTTTCGGCCCATACACCAAAATCACGACGCATTGCATGGTCTCGCGGCTTTAATTCTTGCACAAGCTGGATCTTGTAAGGTCGCAAGCCAAGATCTTTGCGCAAAATCTTCCATAAAGTTGATGGACAAAGCTCCAATTGCTGTGCACGGTGGCGAATCGATTCATTCGGGTCCTCTTCAACACTTTGCTCTACAGCGGCAATTGTTTCTTCGGTGGGCACTGTTCGACGTCTCTGCGGATGCGTATTATCACATAGAGTAAACGTAGTGCGAAAACGATCCATGGTTAACCGAATTAATTGCTCTGATGGACGATTATGTCGACCATAAAATGGACGGAGCTCACGGTAAACTTCGCGAACTGAACCATTATTTTCGAAATAAATTTGCACGATTTGCAAGCGTTGTTCTTTTGTCAACCTGTTCATGATGAAATGGCAAACCAAACTGAACATAAATGACATTAGAGTTGCCAGATTTGACCACAAAATGCCAGTTTTATCTCTATTCGAAAAACAAACCTGTAAAAAAAACACCCTGTACCTTTCATGAAAACGCATCACGGTTTTAAGTGTCCGATCTTACTCACAATTAGAACAAACTTTGCAAAACTGTAAATTTAAAGATACATAGCCCAAACCACATTTATGGGAAAATCGATTGTATGGGAGCTATATGTTATGTTTATCCAAACTGGGTGATTTTCACTGTGCACGTTACATACAAGGTGGCGCAAAAGTAATCCTCCTATCAGAAAATGCTATAAATTTTGCGATTGGCCCCTAAAGTCAGTTCTGTTTTGACATTTGTGTAGTAAACACATGCGAAATACACGTTAATAAACAATGTTATGCTACACTGCTCCAGAACGCGGAATATTGCTGACTATTTATTTGACCAATAATCGGTCGTGGCCAAACGGTTACTGTGAATGGTGAGCGCTACAGAGCAATGATCAACGAGTTCTTTTTGCCGCAACTTGATGAATTGGGATTGGAAAACATGTGGTTCCAACAAGACGGTGCAACAGCACACACTGCACGTGCCACAACCGATATGCTGAACATCGGAAGCTTACTTTTGCGCCACCTTGTATATAATAAGTACCGAGCTTGCAAAATTTAACGTTCCTACCATTTTAATGGCAACAGTTATAGGCCAAAACCCGTTTATCGGAATAATCGATTCTATGGGAGTTATGCGTTGTATAGGTCGGATCATGCTGGTTCCGACAAATGATTAATGCTTTACAAAATGGCGTCCCCGTAGCAAATTTCATCGAGATATCTCTAAAACTGAGGGACTAGTTTGCGTTCAAACAGACAGAGGGGCAGACGGACGGACGGACGGACAGACGGACATGGCTAAATCAACTCAGCTCATCGCCCTGATCATTTCGGTAGACTTATTGGTGGGTCTATCTCTTCTTCTTCTCATACTTACAAACATCGGACCAAAGTTATAATACCATTTCGTGTTCATAAAGGTATAAACATAACAACAATAATAATTTTCAAAAAAATTATTATTCTTGGCCTGGAAATCGTTTATAGACATGGGTACTTTAAAAATGTACAGGGCGTAAAGCAACAAAAGTGGTTGGTATAAAAGAACCAAAACAAAAGCGAGAGCACGCGGTAAGGCAGTTCTGCTGATAAAACAGATATGTCAAAAAATCCATCATGATCACACTACTAACTGTCAAATGGCGAAAGTGGTTCATGCATGTGGTAAAGAAGAATAGAACTAGGAGTTTAGATGACATCAAAATCAGCGTATTGTAAGCTTAATGGTTAGCAATGGGTGCCAAAATTTCCCTGATGAAGAAGCTGAGCAGCTTCTGAAATGGATCTATAAGAAAAGCTATGGCGGTTGTCTCTAAACATTTTTCCTACTCTATTCAATCAAAAAACTTTTAATAATTAGTTACAAATTATTAGTAAAAAAATAAAAACAATAACAATTTTCATAAAAAAATTCAAAAAGTGAAAAATTATTATTCTTGGCCTTGAGCTCTTTACATGAATACTTGAATAATAATATTAATAAAAATAATTGCCGCAACATTTAAATAGAATTAAGATCGACTGTAAGTGATGTGTCTGAAACGCCACGTTTTCAGCTTCATTGCGTGCATGGTTTTACAAATCGTCGTAGAGTTGACACTATTTACAAAAATCGACTTAAAATGTGTAGTTTTAGTTATAGATTTATTAGTACCGGAAATGTATCATTAATAAAAACGATCCATAAATTCGATAGTTAGAAAAATCGATGCACGTAAACCAAATCGATTATTTAATCACAACCCTAGCAGATACCATAAAAGCTTCCGAAATAGAATGGTAGAGAGAACAAGAAAAAAACCAAACAAAAAAACAGCGCAAAAAAGCAAAGAACATAAACCTCTAATAATTCTTGCATCGAGTAAAACGAAACTCGCATAAAACAAGAAAACTTTATTTTCAAACGCTACAATTGCGCATGCGTCAGGGTGGCAGAGCCAGATAGAACCATTTCACATCTGCGACTTTGAGCTGCTTGTAGTACATTTTTCCGCTTCTTATCCTCATATTTGCATTTTGTTTTCCATTATTCCGGATTTGTGTACTAATTTATGTAAAAAGCGCATTTGCACCAACTTTTTTTTTTGCTATCTCTAAAACGCAGCCTTCTCATACATGCGAATACGGTTAATAGATTGTTTGGTGCACAGCTGTGGCTGCATCCCTACACACACAGTTACACGAATAGCTGAGACGTGTTTTGCGCATTCATTTGTGCATCCATTTGATGCATGTCTCTGTTTGTTGCCACATTAGATAAGATTAAATGGGTTCAATGTGGTAGTTTCTTTGCGATCGAGCTTTCCGTGAGTTGAATTGTGGAATTATCTTTCTGAGAATTAAAAAATATAGAAATTATTTAAGAGCATTTCGTGGATGCTGTGGATTTCTATTTTTGTGGGCGGTTCCAGGGTGTGCATTTGAGCGCACTCAATTGAGGTTAGTCTAAGAACTGATGACAGACAAATAAGTAAGAAGCAAAAAAAAAGAGAGTTGGGCCGAATATTTCCGTTTTGAGTGAACTATGGACCCTAAGGAAACTAGGTGTAGTATTCACTTTGTGGTGGAGAAGATACTGGTTACTTGTTGCAAACGAGCCCTCAGCCGAGATGCAATCGAGAGTTACTCGACATATCGTTCATCTGTGCCTACCCTCCGATTAAAGAGAAATATTATTCGACCAAAAACTCCTGCGAAGTAAGTTATTCGCATCGTCCGAAGGTAGTAACTCCATTACGACCTCAATATTTGGTACCTTAGACATAAATGGCAGACAAGGAAAATTTATTTGGCGCTGCAGATGGAAAATTTATAAAACACAATTTCACATTTGAGTTAGGTTGACCGACAGCATAGGCATCATATATCTATCTGCTTATATGGTAGCACAACCAACGCTCGTCGTCGTCGTCCTTTCTAGCAGTATTCTTGAAGGCTTCCTGAACTAAAGCGACTGCGCGATCAAGGGGTGAGGCATTGTGTCTCATTTATCGTTAGAAGTGAATATCCAGCAATACTATTTGTTGGACAAAAGGGCACCGTTGCAGATGCAATAAGTTTGTGTAACTTCAGTTAAAAGTGACTAAAAAGGCTTAAATATAATTCCTAAGCGTCCCAATACAAGATACAAGGTATCCTACTAGAAAAGTTGAGTATAAAAATTTCATTATATTTATATATTTTGTTCCATTTAACTCGCTCGCTAAGTCTAGCAGGTTTTAAAAGCAGAATATCCTAAGAAAAGGATGAAAGTATGGAAATAATATTTGAGGTATGTATTATAAGAGAGATTTGTTGCTGGCGAATACTAAATTCGTTTAACCCCATTGAAACTTCCGGCAACGCCACCTTGCTATTCTGCTCAGTCATCAACGAGAAGTTGTGTTAAAATCTGCCACATTCTTGTAATTGAAATTTGGAAGAGCTCGCAACTAACGAAAATAATATATGATTTACTTCGTTCTTTTAACCAGCTTCAACACTTTCATTATATCGCCCATTCTATTTGGCCCTTTGCACTTTTTTAGTACTGCAACATTGTAATACAAAGAATAAAACCTCCAATAACAAAACGAATTGAATACGAAACTTTAGTAGACAAGATAATTGTACTGGCAATTGGCAATGCAATCGATCGTTGTGCCAATTACTTTTATGTGCAATCAGCAAAAGTCTAATTTTGTATTAAGTGCAGATCAGAGCTTGCTAGGTAATGATGAGCATAACAACAATACAAAAAGTAGGCAATACCAACTTGAGGTTGTGCGAAATCGAATTAAAAATATAGCTTCGATTGCACCAGATTAAAACTTCAACGATCATGGCGAACGCTTATTGATCTATGTAGTGATCGCGTACGTAGTCAAACGTCGACTTATCCAATGGAGCTAAGTTCATTGATTGCAGTACGATTTAAATTGTTGAATTAAATTTTTTGTTATGTAGCTCATGCTGTACGTTTAAATGTATGCATATTAATCGACAATTTGTTCAGTCCTACTTAAAGAGAGACTAAGTAATTTCAGATAATTGTGGGATACATTAAACTGCCGAGCTTCGCTTAAGCTTTTGAGTTCTTTTGGAGCATTGCCCATATTGTGGAAGTTGCGTTACGCCTACACGTAGAGTTGTGTTAGTGATCACGTGGGAATTAAGAGGATGCGTGCAAAGCCATTTCCGGTATTTTTAAAACTTTAGTACCTGCAAGTAACAGACAAGCTGGCAGCCATCTTACGTCAACACTAATGCTGTGGTTTACTTATTGTCTTAATTTTTACAATTATATTTCAAGAATTGCAAATATATGTACAGCTGTGTTCAATATAATAGTAGTGAAATTAAAATGGATATAGTTTGACGAAATAAAAAGTGGTGATTTTAAGAATTTTTATTTAAAATACAACGAATTACATAACAGAAATCTCATAACAAAAAATTGAAAGCTTGCACAAAGTTAAGGAAAGTTAATTAAACTTTTAGAAATTGTCATCAAAATTTTCAACTCTATTGGCAGAATTTCTAGAAAGTTTTCAAGTACGCAGTTTTCTAGAAGAATCAATTTTAGCATAACACAAACTAGTACTCGCTCAAAAACTTTCATGAATTTTCAGATTTTTCATCGTCACGGGTGTTGAGTGATTTCTTCTATACATGAAGAAAACTTAATTTTGTATGATAAAAAGATCCCAACATCTTTGAAAAAAAAATTCAAAAAATTCAGGGGAAATTTTGAGGTACTTTCAACTTAAAATTGAATGCATACTCAACATTTTTTTTAAATTTGATGTTAGTTTCTAAATGTTTAATTAACTTTCCTGAACTTTGTGTAAACTTTAAAATTTATTTTTCTTCCGGGTCCGGAGGGGACCGTATTTTTCAAGAAATTGAGTGAATAGTTAATTTAGAATGCTTTTGATAGTCGATCAATTCAAACATTTGGACTTCCAGATTATTATCGACGCATTCGCTGCCGCCAAAGCTCGAAAAGCTCACTTCTAAGTTCCAAACAATTGAAGATTGGAGGATTTTAAACTGAATGTTCAAAAACTTAATCATGATAGTCAACAGACTTCGGAAGAACTGTTTTTTAATTAATCAGATCGATAAATAAATGTTTGACCAATATGTTTCTGTCTTCTTATTAACTGTCAAGTCCTGCCATCCCTATATTCGTATATTCCGATAAAATCTGAATGAATATTTCTGACCAAAAGTCTATATACTCGTATATGAACTGATTAATACATTCTATTGATTTTCGAAATCGTATCAAAAAAAATTGGTTTCACCCAAAATCAACTATAAAGCAAATTCAATACAGATGTGATGAACTGATGAGAGCAAAAAACGTCGTATTTGACTTATTCTTTAAAAACATTGAAGTAATAAGTAGAAACATTGTTGATGAAATTGATGCAGTATTCGAAACTTTTATGTAGAAAGGGGGCCCCACCTTTTTAGCCCTGGGCCCGGATTGCCTCTCGGCGGCCCTGCTCATCATCAGGTGTAGTTTATACTAGGGTTATACCCACATCGTTATCTTCTTATTTCGCTGTCGCTAATGTTGCATAAGAACTTTGAGAACCTTCTCGGCTTGAAGAACTACACGATATAAAATTTTGAAAGCATTCACAGGTTTCTGGAATTTTTTTAACCTTTTTTGTAGTGAATTCCAAACCTTTCAATTACCTACACCAACTTTTAATTTCTTTCGGACTAGATTTTCATTCAATTTTTCTAAAAACATTTTATGCGCGCCGCAGTTCAGTGGATAGAGCGTCAACTTCGATGGTGGAGGGCATCGGTCCGAATCCTGTCAACTGATACAAATATATGTATATATTTTTTAATTGGTAAAACCCTAATCATTATGCTCATTCATATAGTGCTCTTCAGAAATCGTAAAATGTTTTTTTAGAATAGTCAATTTCACTTCAGAAGCCGTAAAATAATTTTCAGAATAAATAATTCCATTGTATACTTCAGAACCTGAAAATTGTACTCCAGAAGCTGTAAAATGTACTTCAGAATCCACGAACCCTGAACTACTATTAATTATACAAGTACTATTTACGGTTTCTGAAATACACTTTACAGCTTTCGACGTAGAACTGACTATACTGAAATACATTTAACGATTTCTGAAATACAATTGACTACTGTGAAATTAATTTTGCGCATTCTGAAGAACATCTAACTATTCTAAAGTACATTTGATGAGTTCTGTAGTACATTTGGAAAATATATAGTTTTAGTCCCAAAAAGTACTAAAACCGATGAATCCTTTAAAATTTAGGCTCAAAATGTCTACCCTTGCATGTTTTCCCAAATTTTGATAACTAAAAAGGGGGCTTTCCCTTTTTCAATAGAAGCCTTTCTGGGCGGGGAAAATAAGCTGAATTCGAAATTTCATTCAAATATCTACATTTTCACACAGTCCCACGGACGGGCGCACGAAGGGACAGACATGGATGAATGGATTTCTCTATTGATTTAAAGATTTTTCAAATATGGAACTCTATATTTAGCTCTGGCTATAAAAATTGTATGATTTACCCTTTCAAGTATTTGCTATAAATTATTCATAATTCTTCTTGTTGCCGAGAGTTTCTAAAATAAATTTACCAAGCTAAAATACCCTGCAATCTGTGCTCTGAAATTGGATTTCTCCCCAGCACTGATCTTACTAATCACAAATTTCTATAATTACACTTAAGTAATCAACTCGCCCACTACGAACGTGCAGATCAAATACTAAAACTTTTTAACTTTCAACATATCAAACCCACGTAAACAATTCAAATACTATATGTGCTTCTTCTTTTTACATTTTTTTTGCCACCAAATTTACATTTTTGAGGAACAGGGATGAATCCATTACTTCTGATATTTAGTGAGAATACAGCGTAGTTAGTATTTCGTGAAATTCTCGGTAATTTTCAAAACGTATAAAGTTATAGAATAAAATCTCAATTTCATGACGAGGCAAATTCAAACTGACAGTAAGTACTTACACATGTTTAAGTCATAGTTGGTCACAATGCACTAAGTTTTTACTTTCACTAAAATTTGAAATTAGTGGTATTGAAAATATTTTCCAAGGAAAACTCTTAGCTTTTCCGACTGCTTTTATATGTGTTAGTCAGGAATGGGCGTTTTCAAAAATTTGAGTGACGAGTGAAGAAAAAATAACAAATAAAATTGATTTTTTATTTAAAAAAATTTGAGTGATGAGTGAAATATTATTGGTTATTCAAAAAAAATTGTATAAAAAATAAAATTTAAATTTTTATTCAAGCTTTTGAAAATGAAAAATAACACATCGAGATACAGCAAAAATATACCCGTATGTGCATATATACATAAATTGTATTTATAAAGATTTGTTCGGTTATTTCTGTATAAGTTGAGATGCACTGAGTTTATTTGATTAAATTTCGGGATCATTGCTGCACAAAATAAGGCTACTTAGCGACTACTTGGTGGTATTTTTTAAGACAATTACTCGTAAGAAATGAACACAGTTACTCGGTTTAGAATTAATATTTTTCTCATTAAAAAGTATGTACTGGAGATCTTATTAATCAGAAAGTGATAAATTGGAAAAAAATCTAAAAATTTTTTAGTCGACTAATCACAAGTCCATATTTTTTTGCACAGTAATATATGGTTTCCCACTGTCTTGAAGCAGTACTAAAACATTTTCTCACTAACTTACACGACTAAAATTGGACCGAAATTTTAAACTTTTTTGACCAAAATATATGTCCAATGGTTTAGAAAAAAACCTAGTCTAGGGGGATTACTCTGTATTGCGATGCGAATGAAATTTCCTTTCGAATTTGAAAAACAAAAAAATGTATGGGATTTGAGAGCCTTTGCATCGCGCTACAGAGTAACCAACCCCTCCCCCAGTTATCGCAAAAATTAGTGTGATGAGAAATGTTTCATAAATTTGAAGAGCTCAAGACGAGTTTCCTAATAATTATTATTCAAGAATTATTTTTAATAGAAAAAATATTTTTCAAAAATTTAAAAACCAATAAAAATATTCAGGTTGTATTATTTCAAGAAACAGCCAATGTTTTCCGTCACACTAATTCGTATAAGTCCAAAGTTCATTTAACTCTTTTTCTTATCTGCCAACAAGTGTACAAGATTTTTAGACATTCTATGTAAGAGTTGTGTAGTTCGAGAACGAACTAGTTCAATTTAACGACTCAGTTCACTGAACGAAAGAACTACTTTTTTCAAATGTTTTCAACCTCCTTCAGGGAATGACAATGTTGGACCAAAGGCGAGATTAAATTTGATATAGCAAACAAACTCAATATTGGTTTCGAAATCCTGCTTGAGTTATTCGAAATAAATTTGAGCTCGTAAAACTGACATTGGCTCTTACTACTTTTTTGTTTCCTATGTTCGTGGATACACAAACTAATTCAAAAGAAAACAATTGTATTAAACGCCCGAACGACTGAACGAAATGAACGACTTAGTTCAGATTTGAAAAAAGAACTAGTTCGTCGATTCTGTATATATCTGTGCATCATGTATGTTGGACTTTTTGTTTCTGTACATTCTTCTTACTCTTTTAAGAAGACGGTTATTAAACGTGTAACCCGTGCTGCGGATTAATGGTGTTTTCGTTATTGCTATTGAGTTCATTTTATATATTTTTGTAAGTTTGACAAGCTCAAAACCAGCTTGTTACTATTTATTATTCAATTATATTTTTATGTTAATGTATAAATTGAAAACGCAACAAACATATACATTCTATAGTTGTATACTAATTTATATTTTAGAAAATCCTGCGGAGATTCAATTCAGGACTTCTGGTATTTTTAAATTGTTTTTAGCTTATACTAGAGGGCCCGGCAGACTTTGTCCTGCCCAGAAATTAAAAATGCGGCCGCCGTGGTGTGAAGGCAGTGTTGCCGGCCTACCACACCGAAGGTCCATGGTTCGAGCCCTGGTACAGGTAACATCAAAAGTGATTTGAAAAAAGTTTTTCAAAACGGGGTCGCCCCTCGGCAGTGGTTTGGCAAACTCTCCGAGTGTATTTCTGCCATGACAGGCTTCTCAGCAAAAATTCGTCTCCTTTGTAGATGCCGCTCGGAGTCGGCAAAAAATTGTAGGTCCCACCAATTTGTAGGGAAAATTCAAATCGGCACACCACAAATTGGAAGAGAAGCTTGGCGCAAAAATCTCTTAGGAGGTTTATGATGATATACCTGTTGTATATCGCGCCATAGAGATAGAGAGATAGGATCTAATAATATTGCCCTATCCCTATCTCTACCCCTATCCCTATCGCTATCTCTCTCCCTATCTCTATCCCTATCCCTATCCCTATCCCTGTCCCTATCCCTATCCCTATATATTTATTCACCTTTTAAACCTTCCCTGGTCGATACAGCCGTTCTCGAGTTTTAGTGAGACTAACGAACAGCAATGCATTTTTACACAAATATAGACTATTTTCTCAAATTACAAATAAAATTAATCATTTTTAATATTTTGTACTGGTTCTGGCGTGCTCAGTGCGCCAAAAATTTCATGCAGTATGCCCCACTATACTAGAAGTGCGTAAGTACGTGGGTTGAATTAGTGACAACGCTAACGGCCTAAATACTCACCGTCGAAATAGAAACAAAATAAAAATTAAAAATACAATGATAAAACAGGGATTGCAGATGAGTGACTGACTTGGAGAATGAATACCGTATGCCACGTAAAGAGATATTAATATTTCAATCTCATTCAAATGCGAGAAACGCATCTGCATTACCTTTGAAATATAGACAAGTGCTTCGATGTATGCTTAAGTGCATGCTTAGCTGCATATGGAAGTGCAACTTGTACGTGTTTAGTTGATTTATAAACGCTCTCGTACGTGCACTTAGTGAGAAGTAACGTTTTTGTTTTTGTATTCTATTTTACGTGACGATTTGTGTAAATAATTCAATTGCACTGAAAGTCACATTGATATACTTTACAAACATACATACATTAGTGTTATATGTGCCCATGTGTGCAGTCAAAGTTGCTCCAGTTCAAATTACTTTTACAAATCGTTTGTTGTATGAAAAGCTTCTCGTAACTGAAGACATGTAAGTGCAACGGCCCGTAACAGCTTAACATATGTATGCTTAGCTTGTAATTTTAGTTGTAATTGAGGTTTATTGTTGTGTAAATGATATGTTTGTATGTATGTGCTTGCGCTTATGACACATGTGTATGTGTGTGTGATATGATCTATGTTAGACAGTAGGAAGAATTTATATTTGAAGGGGTTAACTAGTTGGTTTATCTAATTCGTTTTGACTTAAGAGCTTTCTGCTTAGCCGCGGTACTCCACTTTGTGCTCGTTTGATCCCTGTCTTCTGTTTTCCTTACAATTCTTACCAATCCTTTTACTACGATGGGGAAAACAGCATTTTCCAATTATAAATTTTCAATAAAATTTTTGAAGTCTTTGCACCTCATACTAACAAAATGTTGAATCATCCACTAGATGTCTCTGATATCAATATTTATATATTAATAGGCTAACATTTTTTTCATACAATCAATTGCCAGAGTATATCTATACCTAAACATGCATAATTTCAATAAAAATGTATTTTGACATATTCGTATGGGTCAGGAGCGGTGCATAGACATATTATGTTTAACAAATAATGCTTCATTTATTTGTAATAATTCATCAAAGTTTTCTGCATAAAGCCAAAGCTGCCAACTACAGTATCTGACTGCGTCATTATACAGCCAGTGGTAGCGCAGGTGGTAAGCGTTTCGGCTACGACGCTTACATTCCAAGGTTCCGGACAACTTTTTTTTTTTTTGTTAAATTTAATTTATTGCTCACGTATGACGTTATTCCGAATTACGGGTTTAGAGCAATTAAGATTTAAAAATTCGCTTTCGCTCACGGAACGTATAACGTAATTCAGCCCCAACTTTTTTTGATTATTTAAAATTTTTTTTTTTAATAATTATTGAATTTTTTTTAGTATTGTTGATGTGAATATTTATGTGCTTCTACAACAATACTGAAAAAAATAAAAAATAATCAAAACAACTTTTTCGGATTATTTTTAATTTTTTTTTTTAATTAATTGGTAAATTATCTTTAAAAAATTAACAAATTAAAATAATCACAAAAAGTAAAAAAAAAAAATCAAAATTAATCAAAACAATTTTTCTTGAACATTTTTGAATTTTTTTTTAATTTTAAATTATAATCGTAAAAAATCATAATTTTTTTGATTATTTTTTTAATTAATTGGTAAATAATCATTAAAAATTGAAAGTAATTGGTAATCAATCATTAAATGGATTCTCAAGAAAATAATTAATTCAACCGGTAGTCATCACTATTAGTAATCATTATTTAACAGGTGTGACATCTATGTAAGCTCTCAATGCAGATATTCGACGACCTCGAACATCACTTTCCCCCTTCCCATACACAATATGTAAGGCGCTTTCGTACCTGACGCCGAGATAAAATTATTTTCCACCTTGCCGTTAATATGCATTTTAAAAAATTTTGTAATAGGGGGTCTCAGTAATTGCTCCTATGTAACAAAGCCTTCATAATATGTGCAAGTAAAGTGAAACCAGCATTTGTCTTTTCGTCAAACAATTAATCTAACTAATGATGTTCACACTTTTGAAGATACATGTTATCTAATAAAAGCAAAATCTTGAGAAAGAGCAAATGTGTGGCATACCATAAATCACAAAGAGTTAATTGCAAGTGAAACGAACATCAACAAAAGGTAACTATGACATAATGACGATTTCTCAACTCAACATGAATGCTTGTAGTCAGTATAAATCAGCAAACGATTGATAAATGATCTCAGGTTGATGATGGAAGCTAGAAAAAAATCGCACGCATTTCCTGCAGAAAAAAGGTCTTGAAATTGAAAGGCCGCTGTGTTGCCAAGAAGCGGAAATGCTTTGTCAACTAAAGAAATGTGCATTAACAATTTCTCTTCTTCTGATAGGGAAGGTTGCTTTTTCGAATTTTCGGATCCCTGTATTTCTCCGCCTTTTTCGATCAAATTTAAGCCATCCACATTTAAAGATAAGTTAGTTTTGAAAATTTAAATTTGACATGCAATACCGTCAAACAATAGTTGTATTCGGATATAACTCCAACAAGAATTATACGGCAACGATATTTTCCAAAATTTTTAGTTATTCTCTCTTCTTATTATCTCAATGAGCGCTGATTGCAAATTTTTACACGAACGACAAAACACAAAGTGGCTTTGTTAGCTGATTGTCACTGAAAAAGAAATTTCTCGTTGCCACTATTCGAGAGTATAAATATCTTTTGCTGTTTTGCGTGCTATTTTCTGACCTATTTATAGAAATGAAAAAATGGAGCTCATTTGGTTTGTTGGCATAAATGCAACCATGTGTCAAAATCAGCTGATTTGATTGATTGTAAATTCTGCTAAATTAATTGTCATGTTGCTCTTACATTTACAATTGTTTTAAAACATCACGATCTAGATTTAGACAAAAATAATCATATTTCGTAACAATTTTTAACAATTATTTGCATCCAGAACGGAACTAGTCTTGCAGTTTTGATACATTCAAATCACTTTGAGCTTTATTTTTCTCATTCTGCTCAGCTAAGTCTCCTTCTTTTTTTTCTGCTTCTTTCTTATATTCTTCTTCCATTACTCTGAATAGTGTTCGCCCAAAGTTTCAGCCTGGGTTAGGTATTCGGATAATTCTACTGGTATTTAATATTTATTAAGAATTAATATAACTGCATTTTTACTAAATAGAACATCACAAATAACCGGTGTAGGATTTGGATTTGGCTAAAGTTCTAGAATCGGTAGAACGCTAGAAATTCGTCTTTGGGTTTTTTCAATTAGTAAGATATTTCTGGTTTACAACGGAAACCTGTTGATTACACTAGTTTTTCCGAAAAGTTTAATATTTAAAAATAAAAATTGGTTTGAACATAAATATATTTAGTCTAAAAAAGTTTCTGTATGGAAGTGAAGGGACCTTTAAGCAAACTACTGAACTCAATTGAGAATTAGATCCAGTAGGTATTCGAACCCTTACCACTGACGTCGCAAATCTACATATTTTTTGGAAGCTGAAAAATTGCCGGCTCGCTACAGTTAAACTCAACAATATAAGGGGGTAAAATTTAGTTAGCTCAACATGAAAATTTAAAATCGAGAATTTACTGTGGATGTAAGTTTATTCGCCACTGTGAAAACGACGCTAAGCTTAGTTGTGCGCATCATCTCTCAGCCTTTTTAAGAAAGACTCAATGACTTCAACTATTGGCTCAGAAGTCCAGATTTCTTCACAGCAAAGAATTCATCAGAAAGCAAGTTCACAACAAATACCAAGCGTATCTATCTTTAATGATTGATTTAAGGGATTAATCATGCTCTTCCTGAAACATACTGCTACTTAATAACTTATTTATAGCGGGCAATTCTATGAAAACTTTTACCTAAGCCCGAAATATCTATTTATAAAAAAGACATAATATACCCTGTATAATAAGCTTGCTACTAAACTTATTACTGCCTTATGGGTCGAGGTGAAGAAATAATACTCGCTCATTTCAAGAGGTCACAGGTGATGAGAAGATGGAATCAGTAACATATTTTTTCTGCGAACTCCAAGCTATGAGTTGTATCGGACTTCACTGCTTTAGTTAAACATTTTCAAACCCAAATTCCTGAATTACGGTTTTTGACTGGTTCGAAATGAGAGAATTGAAGTCTTTTACTTGACTATACTTCTGTCACTTGAACCTAGCGCCTATATAGTTTGCTTTTCATTGACTGCGTATATTTAAAGTGGAACCGTGTTTTACTACTTTTTTCCTGGGGCCGAATTACGACATACGTTCCGTGATCGTAATCCGTTTTTAAGTCACAATAACTTTGAAACTGTCCAACTTTTTATGAGTAAGAATTCATAATTAAACCGACCAGTACTTTCAACCAATTGCTCACGTATGCCGTCTTTCCGAATTATGGGCTTAGAGCTATTGTGATTAAAAAATTTGCTTTCGTACACGGAACGTATAACGTAATTGGACCCCTGATTTCACATGTTGAAGTATACTTAAAAGCAAATATTGGAAAAATCTACTGTGACTGTGTGGGTTGGTGAGAAGAGCGAAGTGCAAGTTAATTAAAAAATAATTGGTAGTAGAAGTCTTTGTTCCGTAGTAAATTTTGCAAAGGCAAATATTTTTTAAGAAACATATTTTTCCATTTAGTTTACGGAAGTAGAAATATTAAGTGCAAAACTTCAGAGGGATTTCTACAACAGTAAACATTATATCACTACCATTCCTACAGGGTATACTTTCCTACACAAAGTACAAGCTTGCATTTGTATCATACTTTTTTACAAAATAAATCGACAAATAAAATCAATGAAAGTTCACAGAATACCACAGGAGGACCAGTTAACTGTGATCTAGCACCTTGTGAGTAAATTCTAACGGTTTATCAAAGTACATTTCACTGCAAAAACCAGAAATAGCATGACGACAACTACAAATGTGTGAACGTAGTACGTTTATAGATTTGCCACTTGCAGCTTTCTTCTTGATTGCATGCGGTTAATGCAAAAAAATTACTATTTCACCTCACTGAAATGTTGGGCAATAAATTTTCACATTCAACTTTGGAGACATAAGTACAAACGAGTTTAGGAAGGTGCAAATCGTATGAGAGGGCTGTGAAGTGCTGATGGTAATGAAATGTGTTTTGGTATGTAGAAGAGTATTTAGTTTGGAAACGTTGAGATAGGAGAATATCTCAACTTCATTTTTATGAAGACCAATTACAGAAAGAAAAAATTTGAAGAATCATTGGTGGGATGGAATAAGACTTTAATTTTATTAATGTGGTGCATACTTCAAATATGAAGTAATTTCGAAAATATTGAAGGAACTCAAGATATGGTTAATAGCAGACCTGTTAAATTTGATAAGTAATTTGTAATCAATTAATTAGACGGATTTTTTAATTTGTAATGATTATTTTAATTGTTTTTCAAGAAAAAGCAATTATTAATTGATTACAATTAAAAATAATGAAAAAATAATCATGGCTTTTTACAATTATTGAAAAAAAAAATCAAAAATAATCATTATTGTTTCATTATTTCTAATTGTAATCAATTAATAATTGATTTTTCTTGAAAAATAATTAAAATAATCATTACCAATTATTTTAAATTTTTTTATTATTTTTTTAATTTATTGGAAAATAATCATAAACAATTTAAAGTAATGAATTAAATAATTAATCAAACCGTTAATCATTACGATTAGTAATCATTATTTATCAGACCCACTTCTAGAGTTTGGAACATAAAAAGTCACCCTGTATGCATAGGACTCTTGAAAAACTGTATGTAAATAACATTATTTGGGAAAATTAAACGCCTTAAAAGTAAATAAGCTGCTATTATTTTCTAAAAAATCAGGTTGCATGAATTCGCGAAGCCTTTATTCACACTCAAACGCTAGCCTAAATGACGCGTTCGCAAGCTTGAATGCAACTCACGAACACGCCCAAATATCACATGAATTATTATGATGATAGTTTCGCGAGTTATTAGTGCTCTTGTTGTTGTCGTTTGCTGTGAAGTTAATGAAGAGCGCCATAAAGGTGAATTGCGACATGAAACATTATAACAGTACCAGTTAGGCAAGATTTTGTTCTACGCAATACAGGAATGGGCCTTTGAGCACATCCATGCAAACTAGGGATGCCATTTTTTTTTTTGATTTTCACAATCCCGATTTTTGTATTAGCTATTCTCCAACAGATTAGCATGAAAAAAAAATCAGGAAATTAATTGAGCAACTATCCAACTTTATTATATTTAGCAAAATTATGCAAACTGGATATTCAAAAAGAATTTTTATTTAGAACGAAAGCTATTGCGTAATTAACAAACCAAGACCAAATTCGAGTCTTTTTTTTTTTACAGTTTTGAATTTTTGAGCAAAATTTTTCGCCTTTCCTAAGTGATTATGATTATGCAATATTTAAAGTGGGTAATTTTAATAAACAAAAATTTGTGTGGAGATCGGCCTGATAAATTCTAAAATTGGTTTTGCGTAAACGGCACTTGTGTAAAAGTACAAATCCGCCTTCTGTTTTAAAAGAAGTTACTTTAAAAAATAGAAACAGCTAAAATAATTTAAATAATCAAAAATAGAACATATCCATTAAACACTAAGAAAGATATATAAATAAATCGCACATATTCAGTAATAAGTAATATATTGCAAATCCCGTAACCCTTATGATTGCATAAAAGAAATCTCGTTCGTAAAAGAATACTTGTTCACAATTAATATTTATGTGCTTTGCATGAGTTTCAAGGAGTGAGTTAACGGCAATGCATTAACGCAACTTGTTATACCCAGTGGTAGACTTTGAGGATTGTTCAAAACCCGATTATGAGATCTAAGAACTGGATCAATTAAGGATAAATAGCGATGCTTTAGCGATCTTTTAAGAAAAGTGCTATACCAGATTTAGCTTGAATTATGATCTAACTCGTGGCTACTTAAATTCAACTGGTTCTGAAATAAGGTAAATCATTTTCGGGAAAACTTCTGAGGTAAAAGATTTAATAATCATATAAATATATGCGCAATCTGAAAAAGTTAAGCCCCTGTGGGTCCAAATTCAAATATAGGGCCTCCTCATGCTGCATTCGCATCCGGTAAAAATATTCAAAAAAAAAAAGCAAAATTCAGAACGAAGAAATAAGCTTTAAACTGACACCGCTATAAATACCGAAGCACGTAACCCTACTATTGAGTGTATGTAAACATGCTTGCTTGAGTTGATGTTATTGTATTAATCGTTGATGGATAGTGCGAAGCAAACGAATTTATCCTTAGAGCTTTTTCAAGCCAGGAATACAAGCGGAAGGTTTCCGGCCCCTGCCGAGAGACTATCCCGGCACCTTAACTATGGTGACCGTCATTAACAACTCAACTGTGATATGTTACTCATGTATGCATATGTTCAATGACTCTAATTTAACTATGAATTAGTTTCTAATGTTTTTAGAATTTTCGCCGAGTTATTTTTTTGTAGCAGCGACTCAAACAATTCGTTATAGTCTTGGATTTCGCTCAGAAAATATAGCTTTTTCCCGTTGACTCTAACGCAAAATTTAAAAAGGTGCATGCGTAGTTGTACGTGTATTCCTATATGTTTTAGCGTTACAGCAAGGAGAATATATAAATATATGTCAGGAGAGCTAATGCCATCTTCTAATGGCTGTATTCTGTGTAGCTTTTAAGCTGTTACAACTCGGCTAAGTACTAACGTGCTTGCTTATTATAAATATTGTGGCTTCATTTCGGACACATACAACAGTTTGGTAGAAAAGTCTGCTGTAGCAATACTTTGTATGTTGTTGTTGTACATTTAAAATTATTTTGACAGTTTTCCATTAGGCCGTGCTTCATTCAGTAGCGCTAATGAGCGCTTTTGGCAGATAAGTGCGCCAGTCATTGGCATAGCCCAATAACAAAAATGTAACTCAGCACGCTGAGCCGATAATGCCACCTGGCTAAAATGTTTGCCTGTTCATTCGCTTGTGCTTGGTGCGCTTGTTGCAGCTGCATTTTAATTACTACAAACAGTTAGACGGTTAAGTGTTGTTAGTGCTTCAAAGAAAAAAGGTACATAAAATACTTAAAACGACATCTAGAGTGCAGAATAATCTGATGTTCAAAAAGGAGCAACCACTATGGACATAAGAAAGTTAGCACACAGTTCAACCTGAACTGATTAGAAGCATTTTGGATCATTTTGTAGCAGGTCATTAATAAAATGATGCATTTGTATACATTTGTGGTTTCTTTTGTACTTATATAAATAAAATAAAATAAAATTAAATTAAATAAAACTAAATAAAATAAAATAAAATTAAATTAAATTTAATAAATAAAATTAGTTCAAATTAAATTAAATTAAATAGAATAGAATAAAATAAATTAATATAAAATGAAATTAAATAAAATAAAATAAAGTTAAATAAAATAAAATAAAACAAAATAAAACAAAATAAAATAAAGTAAAATAAAATAAAATAAAATAAATTAAAATGAAATAAAATAAAGTAAAATAAAATAAAATAAAGTTATATAAAAAAAAAAAAAAATAAAACAATAACAAATAATAAAATAATATAAAGTAAAATAAAATAAAACAAAAAAAATAAAATAAAATAAAATAATATGAAATGATATGATTTAAAATAAAATAAAGTGAAATAAAACCAAAGATAATGAAATAAAATAAAAGAAAATAAAATAAAATAAAATAAAATAAAATAAAATAAAATAAAATAAACTAATATAAAATAAAATAAAATAAAATAAAATAACAAAGAAAGTCAAAAGAAAGGATAAGCAAATAATAAAAATAAAATAAAGGTTCGTGGTTAAATATCAACCACTGGGCGATCTCTAAATTATTTCAAAGGCAATTTTTTGCACCGATAAGCTAGAGAACGACTTATCTGTTTAACTATGTTTCAAATCCCGTTTTCGACTTCGTTGCCCATCAACTCACTTCCGTATTATACCTAATATCGATGACTTAGCTTAATTGTATGCTGTTTTTTTTGACTAAATGCAGAACAAATATTTCAGTACTTTTAATTGGGTATGAAATTAGAAAACAAAGTTCTCTTTTGCAAAGTCATTAAAGTGATCATAAATAGACAAGCATAAGGAAATGTAGTTAAATAGAAAGGTAATTTGTTCACTTTGAGCTAGCTTGTATATTTACAGATGTATGTAAAGTAGACCGTTCCAGAAAAATTCAGGCTGAAATTTAAAAGTTCATTCATTGGATTTAACAAGTTTTTAAACTTTTAGCAAACCTTTCAATCACCTACTATGATTTTCAGTGCCTTTCCGTTGAAATTTAAAGCCGAACTGAATACAACTTATTTAGTCTCAAAATGGTTTTTAAACAACATGAAAAGGATTAAAGTTGGGCCGATAAGAGCATAATTTTATTTTAATTGAAAGCTTTTTCAAAGTGAGGTATACTGCGAATAAATATTTAGTTTGAGCTTCTAATTTGTTTATGGCTGTTTCCTTTGAAGAGCCTACTTAATGTTGAGTTGTAATGTAACTCAATGTAGAAAAAAAACTTTTTAACTGATGCTTCCTAATTAACTAGATGTAGCAAATGAGTACTAGAAAAGATAGAAAATTCTTTAGGTACAATACATATATACCTTTTCGGTCCCATAAAACAGCTCTACGTTTAACTTCACGTTGAAGACTAACTAATTTTAATATTTGGGTGGAAGACTTGCCGATTTCAGATTGCTTGACACAATCTAGTTGTTGTTGAGCCTAATGGGCTCGATCACTCTAAATTGTCATCAGGCTCTTCTAAAGGAAGTTCGAGGAAACGCGCAGTTTCCACGGGGTTGGACCAGAGTGATGTAGGTGTTAGAAGAGTAGGTTCGACTGAACAGGAGAAGAAATGTTTGGTATCATGAGGGGACATACCACATGCAGGACATATGTTTCGTATGTTGGGGTTCAGTCTGGATAAGTAAGACTTTAACCTATTACAATATCCAGAGCGAAGTTGTGCTAGCATGACTCTAGTCTCCCTCGGAAGTACACGCTCCTCTTCATCCAATTCAGGTGGCTGAGTATTGATAACGGGATTCACAGGCGAGATCTGAGCGATCTGTCTACCGACTCGGTGTGGAGGTCATTTAGAGCCCGTCTATGGTTCCGCAGATCAAACGGCTACGAGATATGGTGCCGGATCTCATCGTAGTGCTTACAAAGATGTCTCCTTATGTCTCTGGGATGCGGGCCTACACCCAATAGATGTCGATTTGGATGACTGGGTTTATGACAGTTCAGAAGGAACTGTCTACTCAAGAGTTTCGCGTGCTCTTGAACATTGAGCAATTTTGCCTCTTGATGGACTCAGATGACATAAGCAGACATCCCGTTGCATTTCGGATGGCGGTGTTTTGGCAGACTTGCAATTTCCTCATATTGGTGTCAGCAAGGTTGGGCGACCATATGGGCGCAGCGTAGTCAATAATCGGTCTGCCAATAGCCTTATATGTAGCAAGCAATGTTTCTTTGTCTTTTCCCCAAGTCCTGTCGGCCAGTGACTTGAGGATCTTATTCCTGCTCTTTACCTTTGAAGCTATTGCGGTGGCATGACCAGCGAAGGTGAGGCCGTTGTCAAACGTTACACCCAAGATTTCGGGTGGTTGACAGTAGGTAAAGGTACTCCGTATACGGGGACGTTTAACTCTTGCCCCATCTGCGCATTCCATGTCGTAAACAGGGTCGTCGTCGATTTAGTTGGAGATAGGGTAAGATTTCGCTCAGTAAAAGAAGCTGGAAAAGTCGCGGAGGTAACTGTTGATTCTATTACAGAGTTCGTCAGTGGAGGGACCCTTGCCCGAGGTCATTATCATGCAGTCGTCAGCGTAGGAAACAATGGAGACTCCCTCTGGTGGGGGGCAAAGTCTCGAAATATAGAAATACCCAATCTAGTATTCGAGGCCAATGGAAAAATACGGCAGTCTAAAAAAAAACGATCTTACATGGGACTGACGGTATGTAGTTAGTTCACTTTCAACTGGTTTCGAACAAATTATGTTAACTAATAATTAATATCTGTTAATAATACCACCGATGCAACAAAGGCCGGTAATGGAACATTTTTTTCGAGCTTAAATCTGTACCTCAGAAAATTTGGACTAGTTATTGTAGACTTGAACACCATATACTTTTTTTAACCCTACAAAATTATGTTGAATATGTGATTAAAATTCAACCAACTATGACCACACAAAGAATACTCGTATGCTTAATGAATGAAAGAACTTTAAGCAGGCGTAGCGAAACAAAATACTTTCAATACATCCGTGTCTGCACTGGACTTCGTTACTGTTGATTCCCTTAATTCGTACAAAAGAAAGAATTATGTAAAAACAACTAAACAAAAACGCAAAACGAAGCTTAAATAGATGAATGCACGATTGAAGGGAGTTCTATGTTGAACTTGCTGCATGCAGCTTACTAGTCATACCGGATGTGCAGCTACATTACTTTTCTTGATTCGTTATATAGCAATTTTCGTGGCAATAAACAATGCACATAGATCTTTGTTCATCAGAAGAATAAGAATAAAAGAACTGAATGCAACAAAGGTAAAACTAACCTTTAGTATCATTTAGTTATAGTACATACTATATAAAGTACTATATTCTAGAGCAAATTTACTGTTCGCGAACATATTTTTTGTCAAAGTTTTTTGATTGTTCTTCGAGGGTTAACCCGTGGCATGTTTCAATCGAACTTTGTTTCCAAAAAGCTGCTAAGTTCGCTTTTCACTCAAAACTGCTGGAAAGCTGGGAAATTTTTGCACTTGGTGGTGAATGAGAATGTTGGTTTCAATGTTCAGAATCCCGAAAACTTACTAAAAACTAAATCTGTTGACTCTAAAAAAAATTTTTAAAACCTGGCTGAATATTAAGTGGAATATTAAATAACTCTTAAACGGTTTCTTCCGAAGTTCCCATGGCAGGGTGAGCTCAATTTTCTTTGTTGGTTACTGACTGGCTACACCTCACCTTGATTCCATAGCTATGGCTACTGTGGCAGATTTTGCTTCATGGCCGAACTAATCTTAACTTAATCTCTCGCTTGAGACAACTCTGTCAGAATATTAAGGAAGTGTTTCCTAGTCAAAACAAATTTTATAGCTTAAAAACCGTTTTCTCAAGTAAGCTTTAATATATTTTTTTAGAGAAAATTTTTGGTGTAGAAAATTTTTGTTTACCATGCAGATAAAGTTTAAAGTTTACTTGAGAAAACGGCCCTAAGAGAAGTAAAGAGCTTTCTTCGATATATTTTAACTAAATTTCGGCTTTGCTTGCTAAAGAGCAGACCTTCTAATCAAAATTCCAAGCTCTCGTAAAGGTACACGGCTAAGAATTTGAGCCTAAATTTTAAACCATTCGTCTGTTTAAGCAATTTTCTAAACGTTTTTGTAATAAATTCCAAACCGTTAAATAACCTACACCAATTTTGAATTTATTGCGGTTTAGATTTAAAACTGAACTTAAAAAACGTCTAAAATTTTTTAAATTTCTTTTCATTTATTTTTGAAAGCTATTTCAAGTCATTGAATTTTTCTCATTAGAATTTTGTGAGCGCCGTAGCTCAGTGGGTAGAGCAGATGACTCTGATGCGGCAGCGTCGGTTCGAGTGCTGCTAACTGATACAAATGTTTTTTTAATTGTTAAGACATTTCTTGTTTAAAATTTAAACTCTTTTTCTTCACGCTCATTTTCTCGGAAACTGGCACAATTTAAATTCTAAACCAAATTTGGTTTGGACATATATGTAGCCCAGAAAAGTTTTAAATTTACTTTAAAATTGTAAACTGCGTAGTAGGGTTCTTGTTAATTAACATCAATATTATACATCACTTCATTTATCTTAAAAATGTGAAGTATCCTTAGCGCTGCTGAGCTCAGATAGTGGTGGACTTGTTTATTAAATTCAAAAAAGTCTGACTAATATTTTCACCTACAATAAAAATACCTTTTTGAATATTCAGGGTTCCCTACCAAGTAAAACCATTTTAAATTTGCCTCATCATTTCCACACTAAAATCAACGACCCTCAACGAAATTAAACATCCTTTTCGAATTAAATGCAATAAATTAAAGAATTTAATTTCCCAAAAGCATTATCACAATTACACACTCATAAAAAATGCACAAGGAAGTCAGCCGCTGAAAAATATGTGGAAGTGGCATTCCAAATACAAAAGCAAAGAACAAACTACTGGCTAGCCCAGTGACCGTTTTTAGCCGTTTTGCGCCCCTACATGTGACATGGACGTGGTTTGTACATACAAAAATCACCAACAGCATATTGGGCCCTACATAACATGAATAGTAAGTATTTTAGATCGCTTAGCCCATCACAACTACAACAACGTGAACTAATTCACCACCAAAAATAAACAAAAAACTGACAAAAAAAAAACGACGAAAAAATTAAATATTCCCACGTTCCAACAGGTGTTAGGGGCAGTGCGGCAGCTATTTCAACGAGCAAGTGCCGTTTGATGTGTTTAGACGTTTTCTACTGTATTCACAGCAATTGCCACCCCTGGCTATACATCAAATTCTTAAGTGAATATATTCTTTATAAAATTGACTTTGTGTTGGCCTGTCTTCTTACTTTTTCATCTATCCGCTGTACTGTTGCTGAATAGCCTTTGGGCGTCACGCAATGCTGACTTTTATATCTACTACTCCCTGCGACACTATTGATGGGAAGATACTGTATGTTGTATGTGCCGACATTTGTATGTATGAATATATATATCAGTATACAAATGTACATATATCATTGCGAACTTTATTCCCTTATTTTATATTTAATAATAATTTTTTTTATTGTTCCATATTCCGTTTTCGTTATATATTTTATATTGCTATATCGTTACCAGCGTTGTAAAATCAGCTTGGCGGTTGTATATTTGTGTACCCAAAACAAGTAGTCTATGCAGGTTTTTGGAGTTTTCGTAGGACGATTCTCGCCCCAGTGGAACAGAAAACCTGTGTAAAAGTATCGACAGTATTCGATTCTTAGAAGTATCGATGCTGGTTACTTAAAAGTACTTAGTATTCAATAAATATTTCGAACCACAAAAGTTCAAAACGAAAAAAGTACTTGATTACGTACGCCAAAATTAGCAAGTTCTGTACACTAATTCGATACTGAGTCTAGATGTTTTAAGTTTACCAGACGCTGAAATATCACAAATATAACTACTTGATATTCTGAGTCGTTCTTTCTCCCTTGTATTTTCATATCCCTAACGCTGTGGTCATAACCATGCCAAATATTTATCCCTCGAAAATAGAACAAGTTTTCTATACGTATTAGTTAAGAAGAATTAATAAACGATATTGACACTTTTATACAGGCAGTTGGCACGAACTGCATTACCGACGGTAGAAGTTTTTGTTACATAATACTTGAGGTACAAAATCACCGGTTCTGCTCAGAATCGATCGGCTAACCATATCCATTGTCATGGCTTATTGGCGCCTTAAGTTAAGAACCATGGTATTTTCATGATCAGTAGGAAATTGGAAGGAATCGGTAATAAATTGCACAACTTATTGCTTACTAAATTAAAAATCATCGGAAGGAAAAAAAAATTTCTAAAAGTTAAGAAACTTACCAACTAATAAAGCTATAGATTTTGGATACAGAAGAAACCAAAATTCCATTAGTTTACTACACGCTAAAAATTTGAGCTTAAATTTTAAACCATTCGTCGGTTTAAGCAATTTTTCTTAACTTTTTTGTAATAACATCCAAACCTTTCAATTATCTACACCAATTATCAATTTTTTGCGGTTTAGATTTAAAACTGAATTGAAAAAAAACGTTTAAAACTTTTTTAATTTTTTTTTTCGTTTATTTTTGAAGGTTTTTTCAAGTCAATGAATTTTTCTGATCACAATTTTGTGTGCGCAGTAGCACAGTGGGTAGAGCAGAGGACTCTGAAGCGGAAGCGTCGGTTCGAATCCTGCCAACTGAAACAATGGTTTTTTGCTTTTTATTTACTAGGACATTTCTGGTTTAAAATTTAAACTCTTTGCTTCAAGCTCATTTTCTCGAAAACTGGCACAATTTAAATTCTAACCCAAATTTGGTTTGGACATATATGTAGCCCAGAAAAGTTTTAAATTTAGGCTAAAATTTTTGGCCGTGTATGATACGGTTACGACAAAGGCGTAATGGTAAGGCACCAATAGTTCATTGCACTAATTTGCATATGGTTGGTTCGATCAGCTGTTTTATTTGTCACCATTACTGAGCCATATTTGAATTTTTTTACAAATGCTGCAGTGAAATAAATTTCCACTTTTTAATTTTTCCAGATTGATAACTTTGGCTTCATAACTATAAAATGGCATCAGCTGTTTATATAAAAAGTTAAGGAATTTTTGCCAGAGCGGTACAGAAACCTTGATAGCAAGCACCTACAAGGTACTATAAAAAAAAAAACAGTCTCTAAAAACTATCGATACCCAAGTAGCCGATATCTTAAAGTAATTCAGTTAGATTCAAAACAAAAAACCCTCATTTATTGTATATGTATCAAAACTTCAATCGGCACAGACTTTATATTTTGGCAATATCTATATCAGCGAAATCGGACTGTTAGGCTATAAGGGTTTTGGTTATAATTTCATCAAAGAACCATTATAGCCATTAAATTTTGCTTGCAATGTTAGAGATCAGACAAAGTTTTATGAACACATCACCAAGATTGGAACTCTATATGCTACAGGTAACATTCACCTAATTCCTGAGCTGTTTGTTGATATATCAATAATATCCGATTTGGGTTTTCACACAAGAAAGATATTACGTCACCCGTCTTGTTTTATTTTACAGATTTGCTATCTACACACAAGGCTTAAGGCAAGGCCACTAACTGAATGAAGTTATTATGAAAGTTTTGTTTTGAATCTTTTCTTCTCTAACCTTTTTTTAATACTTTTTACCATGTCCATACATTAGGGCGTATCATGTGTTGTGGAGGAAAATGAGTTCGCTCCAGAACTAAATTGTTATGAAGATCTTTGAATTTAAAAAATCATACATAGGTTCTTGTATAGCCATGGACGAACGGAGAATTTAATCTTTTCATATAATAAAATTGTAACAGGTGGATGTCTGTACATTGCAGATATTCAAGAAAAATTTATAGGAGGGAAATTAAGCCAGTATAATCCAAATCAACAGTTTTTAGAATTTTTACCTGCCTGTCAGTCTGTCTGTGTATATGTTTTGGGCGCGCATCACTAAGAAACTGCTGAACGGAATTTAATGGAACTTTCATTATTGCATTACTAGACGTCTAAATTAAAATTTAAGATATCCCTTATCGATTACTCGACTGGTTTCGGAGTTATGGATCAATATGTGGACCAGGGTAAACCAAAATGTGTTAGTACAATATGGGTATCAAACCAAAGGTGATAATGAGTGTTGCAATAAGCGATTTTATTAAGTTAAATATCTCAACTGGTTTCCGAGATATAATGATAAAAATCAGACTCAGTCTAATATAAGTTCTGAGACGCAGCGTAACGTGTGCCGGGTCTACTAGTCTAGTCTATATCCGTTTGGCAAAAATTATATAATTACTTTTTAATGTGACTTATTTTTTTATAAATGTAGTATATCCATATACATTGCGATCCCGCGGCGATGGCGCAACGAAGCAACGACTGGCGAGCTATGTTGGACGGTCAAAATCGCCCAGGCGGTTAGATGACCATTTAAAGAAGAAGAAAGTATATCCAGTAGTGGGTGTTGTTTAAAAAAAAATTTTTTTTTAGGTGTAAGCCATAACACAAACCAGACCTGTTAAATAATGATTACAATACTGAAAAAATCAAAAATAATAAAGAAAAATCAAAAAATAAATAAATTATCAATAGTAATCAAAATAACTTTTTTTATTATTTCAATTTTTTTTTTGGGTATTTTTCTAATCGTAATCAATTAATAATTGCCTTTTCTTGAAAAACAATTCAAATAATCACTACCAATTAAAAAAGCCGTCTAATTAATTGATTACTAATTACTAATCAAATTTAACAGGTCTGACACAAATATATACAAGAAAAACATTGTAAAACATTATTTTTTTTTATGATACGCTCTAATGTACACCAAATCATAGTTTTTGTCATTTTCCTTCACTCCTAATGAGCAATGAGTAATAATCTTAAATGAAGTTTTAAAAAATGTGTTGATGTTTAATACGTTGAAATAAATTTAATGTCTGTGAAATTTTTTCATCAACATCACAGCATCTGAAAATCTCAGTGAAACAAAAGTTTTAATTGCCTTGGGTTTTGACTTAAATATCATTGTAATAACTCATTTACTGACTTACATCCATGCCTACATATGTAGTTTTGTATGTATTGAAGGCTTTCTTTCAATGTCTTAACTCCGGTTTTAGTTTAAAACCAACTAAAGATTTTCATGGTTATAACATAACCTGCGTAATGAGATTATGGCATGACGTACCACATACCAACAATCATATAATATATTTTTCTTTTCTGCACTCTGTATAATTTCCTAATGCGATTCAGTTGCGTGGAAAACATACATTTTTGGTTTTTCTAATCATCCAAATTTACAATAATAACGCTTATTAAAGTGTAGTTTAAGTGAATCTACTTAGGTGGGATGTCAAATGAATTATTCAGCATTTGCCGAGATATTAATTTGATTACTTAAAATGAGTAAATAATTTTGATTTTTCATAAAATCCTCATTAAGTATCAACATTTTTTCAGATGGAATATCAAATAGAATATGTGTTTCATACAAAAAAGTAGAGTTTGTCAAATAGAAATGTATTTTAGTAAAAGTCCGTATGCCCATCCCATTTAAAAAAGAATCGGATGCAGTTATTTAGAAAATTTTTGATAGTAAAGCTGAAAATATTTACCTTTAAAAATCAAATTGCCTAAAAAAATTAAATAAAGGGCAATAAATATATACCAGAAGGTGTGAAGCTTGCTTTATTACCTTGGAAATGGTGTTAAGATGAAGTCTGTAGCATTAGTAAAGGTCAAGATATGATGATTTGAATGAGTATATGTTTTCATTATTTTATAAAAAAAACCCAAATTTTGAGATTATTATCTCAGAGAAAAAATTGCAAAATTACAAAAACAAAAAATACCTGTCAAACAATTTTATGGTGGTTTATGGTACGTGTATACCGATTTTAAATCAAATCGGAGGTGTAACGTTAAATTTGTTTAATAAAATTTGACTCAGTTGAAAAAGCAGGGTCATATATGCATACACTTGTTCGGTTTGGTTCGGCGTTGAGTTACATGTGCAGTGTTAATACTTAAGGTCCCACGTTCGATTCTTCTTGAATCACCAAATATTTCAGAACAGTTTTTCCTAAAATAGGGTTCCAACCTACAGTGGTGGAAGAAGCTCGCATTGCAATTGGTCCTCTAGACGTCAACAGCCGGTTCTATCGCACCGGAATGACCCGGGTTTTTTCACCCGGCCAAGGGCTGTTATTTCAGTGTAACCCTGTCCAACCTGGGGCAGGGCGAAGCACTGTTAACAACAACAACAACGTCATTAACGAACCGAATTGAAAATTTCGTATAACAAATTGAAGGACCAATTCGGCCAAAACCTGTGCTACTGATGTTCATTACTGAGACTCTTTCCTGCTTATAATTTAATTTAATTTATAAAAGATTCACGAGAATTTGTGGAAACGGGGCATTTAAACTCTTTATACAGGGTGTTTTTTTTACAGGTTTGTTTTTCGAATAGAGATAAAACTGGCATTTTGTGGTCAAATCTGGCAACTCTAATGTCATTTATGTTCAGTTTGGTTTGCCATTTCATCATAAACAGGTTGACAAAAGAACAACGCTTGCAAATCGTGCAAATTTATTTCGAAAATAATGGTTCAGTTCGCGAAGTTTACCGTGAGCTCCGTCCATTTTATGGTCGACATAATCGTCCATCAGAGCAATTAATTCGGTTAACCATGGATCGTTTTCGCACTACGTTTACTCTATGTGATAATACGCATCCGCAGAGACGTCGAACAGTGCGCACCGAAGAAACAATTGCCGCTGTAGAGCAAAGTGTTGAAGAGGACCCGAATGAATCGATTCGCCACCGTGCACAGCAATTGGAGCTTTGTCCATCAACTTTATGGAAGATTTTGCGCAAAGATCTTGGCTTGCGACCTTACAAGATCCAGCTTGTGCAAGAATTAAAGCCGCGAGACCATGCAATGCGTCGTGATTTTGGTGTATGGGCCGAAAATGAGATTGATTTCGATGCTGATTTTCATCGCAAAATTTTGTTCAGTGATGAGGCTCATTTTTGGTTGAATGGCTACGTCAACAAGCAAAATTGCCGCATTTGGAGTGAAGAGAATCCACATGAGACCCTTGAAACGCCATTACATCCACAAAAACTGACTGTTTGGTGTGCTCTATGTGCTGGTGGAGTCATTGGGCCATACTTCTTCCGCAATAATGCTGGAGAGGCAGCTACCGTTAATGAAGACCGGTATAGAGCCATGATAACCGACTATTTTGTTCCCGAATTGGATGGCATGAATGTGGATGAGTTGTGGTTCCAACAAGACGGCGCTACATGCCAAACAGCGCACGTCACAATCGATTTATTGAAGGAAACATTCGATGAGCGCATAATTTCGCGGAATGGACCTGTCAATTGGCCACCAAGGTCGTGTGATTTGACACCATTGGATTATTTTCTTTGGGGATATGTGAAGTCGCTCGTCTACACCAACAAACCAGAAACGTTAGGGGAATTGGAAGCCAACATTCGTGGCGTTATTGCCGACATACGGCCCCATATGCTCGAAAAAGTGGTTGAAAATTGGACCTGTAGAATTGGCTTTATTTGAGCCAGCCGCGGCGGCCACATGCCCGAAATCATATTTAAACATTAATGGCATAAAATTATCCTTCCAATAAAGCCAAATTGATGGACCTTAAAACGAGTTTCTTGTGTTTTATTTCAATTCGAAGTTCTATACCCCTAAAAAAAACACCCTTTACTTGCCCTAATGAAGACAATAAAAATTTTGAAACATTTGAAAATGTTTTACAAAGAACTCTTTTGGTATTTAAAAAAACAAAAATTTTTCTTTGCTTGGCCCTTTGATTTAGTTAGGAGTTTCTTAATTCTACACCTTTTCCAGGTGTACCTCCGAATTCATTCAAGTACTTTAGAAAATTCAACGGTACTTCAAAAAACCTAAAATTAATTTCAGAATGGTCCAATGTTCTCAAGAAATGGTAAAATTAATTTATGAATAAATAATTGAACTTCTGAATGTATAAAATGTTTTTCGCAATAGTCAATTGTACTTCAAAAATAGTCAAATTTATTTCAGAATAGATTAAAATTGAGCTTCACCTACACCTGGAAAAGTTGGAGATTATTTTTTTTTTTTCAGGTTTCGAGTTAGGCTCTGTTACATAAATTTGATTATGAATTATAAAAAGGGAAATCTTGCACCCTTATTTTGTTTGTTACACCAAAGCCGCATTTTTTTTCATCAATTTCAGGAAATTTTAAACAAAAAATATAAATAAAAGAGCATATGTATGTTTTACTATTGTGAGTGTCGAACAACAATAGATAATGGACTATAAGGCGATTAGTGATCATCGAGCCATTGCGAGTATGAAACATATCGCTTAGTGAGCTACTGCCTATACTCAATCGATCATCTTTCTACAGCCATTTTGCACTCGTTGGCGTGCCGATGTGATTTCCAAAGCGCTAATAAAATGGATAAAAAGTAAATTATTAAGAAAAAATCAGAAAAACTATGACATTAAAAGTGTGCAGCTTTTGTTGGATCAAGTTACACAATACCTAACAAAATAAAATACTAACAAAATAAATACAAAAGTCATGCCGGTAAAAGCTGCCAACTGCATTCAACAAAATTTTTCAGTAGAACGAAATACTTAACTGAATGTAAGCTAAACTCCATCTTCAAAATTTCAAAATATATACCAAATTTTTAGAGTTTGAAACTTTTCATATTTGTTTTCGGATGACGCAGATTTCATTTCTTTGCACCACCAAGCGCAGAACTCTAACGTCTTTACAGTGGTACAAAGAACTCGTTTTGAGTGAAAACTGGACGTAGACGTTTTTAGCGCGTAGGTGACGATCTACAAAAATTAGATGTCGATTAAAAATATGAAAAAAACAGAAGCCACTCTGCTATCGGCAAATATTTAATATGCAAATTTCTCTTTAAGCAAAAGTAAAAAAAAATATGTTAACAGCACACAAAACAAAGTCCATAAAATGTATTGAAAGTGGCACAAATGTCTATCATAAAAGCATATTAGCCGGCAAAACATATTAGAGACATATGAGGAAAGTCACCTCAAATGAGCACAAATTATCACATCCGAAAGATTAGAGATAAGAGTTGTGCCGTGAGTCAATTAAGAGCATGTTTCATTCACATATAAGAGTACGCATGTATGTCAATGTTGTTTGTTTTTATGTAGTGTACAAATTTGAACTCAACTGCAGCCATCTCCAGTTTTATGTGGAAAGCCAATTTTGCAACTTTGTAGCAAACATTAGTCTTAGCACTTTTTCTTCCGGTTTTAGTCAGCAAACTTTTTATACTTTTTTTGATCTTATTAAGTACTTTTTGCATGCCAGAGAAAGTGCAAAGCATCTTGTTTTTTTTTAATGATATTTTTTGATCGCTGATTGAGGTGATTGCATCGCTATGCTTCCAATTTCATGTGATGGGTATAAGGAGAAGGTACTTATTCATATACAAAAAGTGTAGGACAAAACTAGCATCAAAAGTCCCTCTGCGAAACATGATTACATAAAATTCTATGCGAAGTTTTTAAATTTTGTATTGGTTTTTATTGATGAACGCCACTTATTAGTTATTTGAAATATGAAACAGAAAACTGTTTTCATGGTTCATTAGAAAAAAATTAATTACACCTTTCAGGCTAACTTCAAAATTTGTGCGACAAAACTTAAGCACCAAATCAAAGTAGTACTTTTTTTCTTGAATTTGTTGCAAAAAAGATAAAATCGCGGTAAACAACAACCACGCCAATACATTTTGAAACATTTCAAACACCGGTTCCCCTCTTTTATTTAGCCGTTAAATGAAGTTGGATGATCTGTAGAAGTCTAAAAGATTTTCTGGAAATAATAATGCCGTGGTTCTGTGCGAAAGAATTTTACTCATGTTTTGACATTTTCCATGCCTTATTTAGCGTACTAAAAACGTTTTTGCATTCAACTGGGTCCCTAAGCACTGTACAAGAAGGTGCTAGTGCACGAAAAACATCGAATAGTAACGATTGGGCAATCATTCGTGGACTTGTTTTCGCAAGTTTTATGAAAGAATTTGTGATATCCACCCCATGTAGGACCATTTAAAGAAGTGCTCTTTAAGACCACTTACGTTACTTCGAAGACTTGAAACCCCTTTGATTTCAGATGTAAGAGAAGTAAGGGTTTTCAATAATCCACCTAAATTGGAGTAGTACAGTGCGACTAGGAATCTTATATTCCGTCAAATAAAAGTTTATGGAAAAATTAGGACACTCTAGAGCTAGCTTCCAGGCCTACAGAACACCACTTACTTTTTTGATTGGTGAAACACGGTTGAGGCAGTGTAGGGATTTGTAGACGTTTCTCCGGCCATGGAGCAATGTTGGGTAAATTATAATTGTTAAAACAATTAATTAATTGTTATTTGCAACTTTTACAATTAACAATTTTTAATTGTAATTGCAAATGTGCAATTAACAATTAATCAATTGCAATGGTAGCAATTAACAATTAATTAATAATTATATGTGTGTCTCTATAATTAACAAATTGTTAAGTACATTTGTTTTATGAATTTAGCAATAAACACGCTACGCGCACGCTATTTGGTATATTACTAGACGGGTACCGTGGTATTTTATTGCGACAAACTTCTACTGTAAGAACATGCAGGTTATATATATGGCAAAAAGTTGCTTGATTTCTTTCAAATATCACTTTTTTGAATGAAATCAATCAAGAATTAACCGGGTAATTGTAAAAAATTTTTTATTATTATTAATTGCTTCATAATACAATTAAAAAATCAATTCGAATTTTTTCAATTCTACTTAATTTAATTTTAAATAATTTAATTGCAACAAGCAACTAAATTTTAATTGCCATTAATTTTAAATCAATTCATTTAATTGCAATTGATTTAATTGCCATTACTTCCTTAATCAATTAAAAATAAAATTGAAAATTTAATCAATTAAAAATTCATTTAAAAATTTAATTGATTAACGCCCAACATGGAGTGGGTCCAATTCAGCAATTGAGCGGGTATTGGATCGTTTCATGTACAAATATATTTACAAAAACTTCATCCCATTTCTTGAGGTAGAAGGAATGCCATTGAAGTGCATCTTTTAAGCACACATTCTGCCGAAACGTGTAGCGATTTGCTTAAAAATATAGTTAATGGCTAGTAATGTCGTGGTCGCGTGCTATTTAACTGAACAGAGAATCTATAGAAAATGATCGATCCTAAAAATCCGGAGGAAAATTGCATCAACAAAGACTCTCTATTCGGAAGAGTCGAGCAGGCGTGGAAAATTATTTCCTAAGATATTTTACTTAAATAATACACTCAATGACAACACGATGTGAACCTGCCATAAAGTGCGATGGAAATAACAAATAAAAAAAGGGGTTTGTCCCATAGGTGCTTTAGTTTGGTCGCTCCACTTTTTGAGTTCATCGGATTCTTTGTACACATTTTACTTTTATTTATTCAAATTTATAATACCTAATATGTATTCTTCCTGAATAAAAATAACTAAATATTATAAAACTTGTCCTAGGATTTTTTTTTTGAGTAAAAGGTTTTAATGGAATTTCGGTGCTTAAGTTTTGTCGCACATTGTATATTCATACGTCCATGCGTCTTTTCTTTTGTGTGCTAATAGGCTTTGCCGGTTTGAATTAAATTGTTTGGGTGACTTTTGTCTATTTCTTTTTAGTAATTTTGTGTTTGTTTTTGGACTGCCACTTTCAGTTTTCACCTTGAAGTTTATCGATTTCTCTGCATTTTAACACGTTTCTATACAATAAGTTTACTCCAATAAAAATTGGTTTGGAATTTAAATTGTGCCAGTTTTCGAGAAAATGACCGTGAAGAAAAGAGTTTAAGTTTTAAATCAGAACTGTCTTAACAACTAAAAAACATAAAAAACATTTGTATCAGAGTCGTCTGCTCTACCCACTGAGTTACGACATTTTTGAAAAGAAGGAATTTGGTACAAATAAAAGCCGATTTTTTTAGTAGGCACGAATCAACTTATATACAAAATAACAAAATTAAAATTTTTGTTCAAAATTTTAAATTTACTTCGAAACGAGACCTGTTAAATAATTATTACTAACCGTAATGATTGCAAGTTTGATTAATTATTTTCTTCAGAATCCTTTTAATGATTGATTACCATTTCTTTCAATTTTTAATGATTATTTTTCAATTAATTAAAAAAGTAATAAAAAAAATCATGAGTTTTTACGACTATTTATAAAAAATTAAAAGTAATCAAAAAAAAATTGTGTTGATAACTTTTTATTTTTGTTTTAATTATTTTCAGTATTGTTATAGATGCACATCAAATATACTGAAAAAAATCAAAAGTAATCAAAACAAAAAAGGCATCGAAATCCCTACATATAATAAACTTGTAATAAATAGGCCGTTGTCTGTAGATTGCAAATTTTTGAATAAAAAAGCATAGAAGGGATCAATAGAATCCAAAGCAACAGTTCTTTTTATCTGGCAAAATATCAATAGTCATGACTATCCCTCCAGCTTGCTTATAAGGTTACTTGCAAGTTAAAAATATTCCGCTCTGACCTTCACGAATGTGGCGGCAGATCTTCGTGTTTTACTTGCCTTTTTCCATTCAAATAAGGCACACTCTAATACACGCATAGATAAATTCGTATTCCCGCTTGCTAATAATTTCATAATATGCCGCATTTGACTTCTAGCTTACTTTTCTGAATATCCGTGCACCGAAAAGCATTTTTCAAAGCAGTTCAAGTTGCATGCAACAATAACCGCAGATCGCAAGTGGTGTGGCAAATAGCTGGCAAAGCCCATTATTGCATGCAAGTGCGGTCGTACTCACGTACTTTTGTGGCTGCACGATGAACTTCAAAAAGTCAAGTAGTTTGTGTGTGTGCGTGTGTAATGGAAATTGAAAATGGCTGATAATGGTGTGGCGTGGCAAGTATAAGAAGATGCGGAGGCGGTTAAATTGCGGCAACATGAACGGAAATTTGCAGTGGCTCTGGTAGCAAATTGCAGGCTATACACTGCATTATGAGTACGAAGTAATTTTGCTATATGTTTCCTTTTTGTTCACTAACAAAGTTAATGTCTTTTCCCCACTCGCATTCTGCCAAAAAATTATTGGATTAAGGGACGTGCAAATCTATTTCAAAATTGCTAGATGGTTATAAGTTGACTTGAGTGGCACGGGAAATGACTCAATGAGGTATGAGTGGAAAATAAATTTAATTTTGTTTTGCTCTTCACAAAAGACATGCACTCTGAATGCTAAAGGTTCGTATGTGTTGTGTGTGTGTGTGTGTTTGTAGTGTTAGTGCGCCTGCGTGCATTCGATTTGATTGTAAAATATAATTGGTTACGCCTTGAGATTATAAACAGTTTTCTTTGTGCTTTTATGAGGCTGAATGGTTAAGGTCGAAACGATGGCGTTGTTTTGCTCTGTTTTAGTGCTGTGGCGTCAATAAAAAGGCCCAATATTGAGACACTTATGCTGCCCACTAAAACACTTTATTCATAACCTGTAGGAAAAATCTCCTGTGCTGACCTGGTGCGCTTCTAATTCACCTTCAATATCTTCTGCTGGCAAAATTTAACATGACTAGCTGTCAATTATCAGACTTCGAATAGAAATATACATAAAACCAGACGTTTTCAATTCGCATTACAATTTAGTAATCAATAAATAATGATTATTTTAATTGTATTGTAATTGTAATGATTATTTTAATTGTTTTCAAAAATCCGCAATTACTAATTAATTACCATTGGCAAAAAAAACTAAAAAAGAAATTTTAAAAAGTCTAAAAAAATAATTTATTGTTTTCTTTGATTACTTTTGACAATTAGCTAATTTTTTTTGATATTTTTTTTTTTTTTGATTATTTTTGATTATTTTGCCGTATCTGCTTATGCTTCTCTGCAAGAATACAAAAAAGTAATCAAAAACAGTCAAAAGTAATCAACCAATTAGAAACATGCAAATGTAATCAAATTTGATTTTGTTTGATTACTTTTGATTTTTTCCATTAATTTTTAAAAATAATCACTAAAAACCGAAAACAATGCGTAATCAATCATTAGTAAGCTTTTCCAAAAAGTAATCACTCAAACCGGTAATCATTGCGATTAGTAATCAGCACTTAACAGGTCTGCCGTAAACTAGCTCAAAATAGACCAAACAGTTTTAGTTTAATCATGGTAAGTTAAATTAAAATTCCGTTCAGCAAAGGGGATGAGTGCTCGTAAAAAACCAACAACAAAAAAATATATATACTTGAAATTTACCTACTCTGCACATATCAGCGGCGAATTTAACTTTAAGTTTTCAATGCTACAAATTTAGACCTTTTAGTCCTAGTTATATACCAGTCTAAAAATTCTAGTTGTATACTGGTCAGTCTCCTGACTATTTGGACGCTTCACTGTAGGACAATTTTGGCTTTATGCATATAATTTCTGTTTCAAAGTATTGATAGTTGTGTCATAAATCAAAGTGCATCATGCGACTATCAGTATGGCCTATTTCTCTCAGTTCCATCTACTATTTTTACTTTTCACACTGAAGAATGCTTTTAACCACAAGAAAACTTGTCGGCTGTTTTCTCAAACTTCATTATCTCAATTATCTTTAAAAAACACTTTATGGTATCAAGCAGCTGATCTTGCTTGTAAATGTAATTGTCTACTTCCATGTTGAGATTTTTGTAAAGTGTGTGGGTTCGTCTGACGATGTAAAAAGGAAATAAAATACTTGAGCAAAACATTTCCAAAAGCCAATCATTTGTGCTCAATTATTAAACAAAAACTTCCAATTATCAAACTAATCACTCAGCTATCAAGCAATTTAAAACCCGCTTTCCTTCAACAACATGAAAATAAAATAAAAAAAATAAATTTCTTTTGTCTGATCTCGCTGTTTGACGCTTTTTTCAGATATCTTGCCTTTTTCAAACGGTCAAGTAGCCATTGTGAACAGGCATTAAATGATTTGTCATTGATTTAAATGGGCTGTCAAAATAACAAACGGATAAGACAAAACGTGAAGCAAAAAAATACATATTTAAAATATTAAACTTATATATTCCTATACAGTGGCTGGTGAAATATTAATATCACTGTCTTTCTAACTATAGTTGTGTTCCCGTGCGAATCAGAAGTAGTCAGTGGTTACTCTGTTCTCTGACTACTGAGTGCACAAGACAGAGTGTAAGTAAGTTTCTCTCTCAGTCAGAGGTTGCAAGTGTTAGTCAGAAGAATTTTTGCCAGTGAAACGATCAGCTGTTGTGCATTTGACAAGAAAATTGTGAACAAAAGAAAACGGATATTAGAATTTTCCTACTGTCACATATTTTACTTTAAATTGCTTATTAATTTTGCCTTTTTTATTCTGTTAGGATGTGACTAAATTTTCCCCCATTTCTAAATAAGCTTTGACATTTATGTAGAAGTTAACAGATGTTACATTTTTCAGGTTAGTTTATGGTAACCTACAATTCTTAGTAGAAATCAATTCTGTACTATATGTATAGTTTTACTCTCCCGCTCATCGATTTGCACTCCTAATGAAATTTCACCTTAAAACCCGAGGGTTTACACTCCCAGTTTCTTAAACGAAGTTACTCAAAATGATCCACAGAAAATTTTTCACATAGGGTGTTATTCCCTCCCCTTCATTTTTTTTAGGTATGCCACTGATTAGACGGTTTTAAAAATAGGAAAGAAGTAATAGACAACGCTTAAGGTTCTAATATGTTGGAATCTCGATGGGCTCAAAGAGACCTAAAATAAATCGCTAGTTTCTATAATTTAGACGGGTGCGTGAGTTGTGCTCAAACTACAATATAAATTCCAAAAAATACACCCAGCTCTCAAACTTTAACCCAACTTTCAAAATGGGCAGTTCCTTCCTACTTGGAATTGCCTCGCAAGTCACATAAACCGAGCAGATATATATATTTTTTTATAATTTTCATTAAAGGTTTTAAACTTTTTTTAAGCATTTTTTGGAGTACACAGTTAAGTATATCTAGTAGACCATATTTTGAAAACTTTTTAAAGCGTTCTTAGTTTTTTTCAGCTTTTTTTATGCCAAAATATATATGTACATACATACAAGCATATGTGATTTAAGAAACCACAGAAAACTTCAAGCTACTTTTAGTTTTATTATTTATTTTTTTTTTAAACTCACAAGGTCAAATATTGGTTTCCTTTGATTGAACTGAATTGATTTTGAACTGAAGCAAATTGAGGTTTGCAAAACATGGACCGCCAAATTCATCAAATTTCTTAATATGTTGGCCTAGTTGTTAACCTCCAATTTCCTGCGAGATGATCTGTAACCTTTGTTTCATTTTTCAGTATTTTTGTGCTATCAAATTAGCTAAATCTGGTACGGTACAAAAAAAAAGAATATGTACATATATAATCTTAACTGAGTATGATGAATAAAAAAGTGCGTCGGCATAAATAAATACATAATTTCAAAAATTAAATTTTGTTTGAAATTGAATTGCAGTTTGTTTGAAATAAACAAAGCCAAACATAAGAAAGATTTTACTAATCATATAGTTAATATTTTTAAGTGGCATTGGGAATAAAACATGTTAGGCATTATAAAATAGGATGCAGAATTGAAAAGGCCTTCCGCATAGTAATTTAAAATTTTGTTGATATTGGTTTCCTTTCTGGTTTGTCTACATTTTCGGTAAAAATATTTTGGAAAATTGTCCTGTGGATTTCAAATGTCAAAGGAATGGAGAGGCAGAGACATAAAAAAATCGAGCAACATAGGTCGCGCTATTCCAAAGTACATAAGGTAAACAAATTAAATCACGCATTCATCTTAGGTCTGTCAGACATACTAGCTGTCTAATATTGGAATTAGAGGTTCCAAATAGATGTATATTGGAACGATTTTTCGTCATCCCTTGTCAATTTTTGTTTTGTATACAAACTAAAGACGTTTGACTGGAGAATAATAAACGAACAAACAAGCACCAATTCGAATGCAATATTTGAATCGCTAAAACTAATTTACAAAAAACAAAACAACGCAGCAGGTACAATAACCAGACGAGTAACAATAAACGAGCGAACACAGAAAACAAACCAAAGGACGAAAATCACTGACTTCTACCTAAGTAACAAGCTACAGAAACAACCTCCAATAAAGACTATTCAAACACACGATTAACACTACCTGACCTAACATCCACAAACTAATTAACGAGCGTCAAAACAACCCTTATTATAGGTACCCGTTCGGGAGCATTCGTAACACACGAACCATATACACGTATATTCACAGTACCTGGCACAGCATCCAGACTATAAATACATAACAACGGATAGACACATATCAGAACGAAAACATACACTGAAGATGGCGGATCGCCGAGACCGGTTTGTAACAAAACAAAAATTGACAAGGGATGACGAAAAATCGTTCCAATATACATCTAATATCCATCCTGTCGGAAAAACAGAAAATCAACTCAGGTTCTAAATATATATGAAGCAGTGCAAGGAAAAGAGGTATACGAAGAGGAGTAGATCTAGAAACAGCAATAAGAATAGGCAGAGGTAAAAAAAAAGTTTACGCAAAGGATTAGAAAAAAGTGAAAAAGTATGGTGGCAGAAGAGATGGGGATAGAGGAGAGAGTGCAAATTTCAAAAGTGAATTTTCGGTCCGGATCCGCTGCTTATAAAATTAAACTGAAGTAATTTTGCTACGTTCTAAATAAAAATCTAGTATTTAATTTAAACTTGTAGATTGTAGATTCAGTGGCAGTATTGACACTTGGCAGACGGATGATAATTTCTTCACTTGGCTCTCGCATCTGCTCTCTGAAAGCACACCTAACGATGTAGTCGGACAGTGAGAACATATTTTCGTCGCACAACGTAAACCTGCTGTGGACATTATAGGGATCCAGTGAGCCGAGAAAAACTCCTACCATGTAGAATATCGCTTCGCTTCTAAAAATAAGGACGCTGTTTAAGTGAACGTTATCGTTAATCGAAGAAGGAAGAGTGACTTTTTTTTAGAAAACTTAACGTGAGACCGTAAAAGAAATATGTTGGCCGACAGGAATAATGCTCGATAATATTACCCAAAGATCCTAATGTTATCAGTGGCCTTAACAAACGGGCCGTGGCTTATTCCTTCTATTGTTGGGTAGCGAGGAAAATGGGCTTGCAGTTAACGAGTGCAAGATGAAGGATTATCTGTTATCAAATAAAAAATCGGTACACCTCCAGCTTTGCAGGCACGTCACTGATTATAGCTAGAAATTTGAAATTGTAAGTGACTTCAACCGTGAAATTTATTCTTATCAACAAGTCCTACTTTTGACTGAGTAAAGAACTTAGAAGTAGAAGAAGTCCTCTCTCGACGAACATCGATCACGTTCTATAAGACTCTTATAAAGTTTGTCCTGATGTGCGGAACGGAGTCATGCAAGGTGTCAAGAGACGATGAGTTGGCCCTAGAAGTATTCGTAAGAAATTTTTTTTCGGAAAATGTTTGACCCTTCCCGTTTTGCCAATGTCGGAAATCAAAGGAAATTTAACACACTTCAAAACTCGCTATATACCGGTTACAAAACCAATACTTAAAAGAGAATTTAAAGTATCCAATACCGATAATGACATACCTTCAAACTGAACTTTACCTAAACTACACAAAATGAATCCGGTTAAGAGCTAGGTCGAGAACGAGTGGCCATGAAATACGCCGTTTGGTAAATTCTACCGCCAATAACATCGCCCTGTAAAATTGAGCGATTGATTGGTATTGAGCTAGAACTTGTGCTGTCGTCAAATGGTTTACCTGTGGGTCAGTTCAGAGGTAGTCTAATTTTGCCATGGTTTTTTTATCCTGACTTGTACATCTGGCGCCCGCCGTGGTGTGGCGGTACTGTTGCTGGCCTACTTCACCGAAGGTCCAAGTTTCGAGTCTTGGGAAACTCTCCGAGTGTATTTATGCCATATAAGGCTTTTCAATTTGTAGGAAAAATTATAAGCAACACACCACAAATTGGTAAAGACGCTCGGCCTAAATCTCCTAGAGCGTATATGTATCGTTTATTTCTAACACCTCTTCTCCTAACATCAGGTGTGTTCTTTTGGTCACTCCAACCTGTCCAAGGTTGCCCAAAACTGTATTTTCTTCATACAAATAACGTTACGCTTGGTTGCGAGGGATGACTTACCATATCGATATTTTCTTCTTCTCCCCTAAAAGTGCAGCTTAACCAATATTTTCATCACATTATTGCTTACTAATACTTCAACCTAAAAACCATGCTATTAATATGAAACGAAGCTACCAGTTTTAGGCGAACTGAAGCAAAACGGCAACCCTAATTTATCATATTTACTCACATGCATACACTACATTCAATTAAAATCAAGAAGAATTAATTTAATTGAGCCTTTTTCTATGGACCAATCTTATTTATTTATGCAAAATGAATTGAGAATTTTCTTCGCCTCAAATAAAACTTTGAAGTTGATTTTGCTTTCATCTTTGGCCACAAGTGCATCTAAGCTTGAGCTAGCTAGGCTGGTTTTATTAGCTTTTTTAATTTTTCTTTTAAATTTTAATTTCTCTTATTACCATATCTTTTTCTTTAGCATCTTATGACCACCCATGATTCGCTGCTTAATGTCGACTTTAATTATATTTTTCCACTTGAAATACCAACTTTTATATGTTTGTCTGTTTGTACTATGGAAGAGGCTGATTTTAAGCATAAAGTTCATGTTCGCACGTTTTGTATTCACCGACTGCTTTGTAATACGGCCGACGCAGATAAAAAGGAATATTTTTAAACTTGATACGTGCCACATAAAGGCCCCACACAGAGGAATTGTAATAAGCAGAAGATGCATACATATACGAGCACCTTGGCTTGCAAAAGTTTTAGAGCTTTTTGATATATATTTAAGTAGCTTTGTTATGCTTTTATTATCTGCTTGATTAGCTTCCTTGACCTTCCCACGCTCAGCGGCTGGTCACTATGCGGCATGTGAGTACGAAACAAACTTCTCTTTATCTACGGGTAATTTGTTGTTATTTACAAAATACTTTGTTTTCGCTTAACTGACTATTGAAAAGCCATTAACTTGCGCTTAAAGTCTCATTGGAGAAAAAAGTGCAGATTAGCATACACAAACGTACCTGTGCTTACA